>CM057000.1:122249837-124962337 GCA_029891345.1 Dryococelus australis | reverse complement strand
AACAACGCTCTGCAATGCTGCAAGTCCATAACCACAACAATAATTTGACGTGTGCCATTCTCCACCAAATATTAATCAACAACTATGACTCATCTAGCCACGTATTTTTACATCACTCGATAAAGGGTCAAACCAGAGATGGTCATTCATTAGTGCCTACAGCATCGCCCTTGTTGTGGAGAGTAATTACAGACACATGAAATGCACATTGCACAAGCGTTCATAAAACACGCCAGCCTCTCCGAAGTGCATCGAAGGTCACCGAGCGACCACCTGCCATGCTCGGCATGGGCAGGCCGAGGTCACTATAAATATCTGCCAGTTATTTTCTCCAGTAGTTCACCTCATCACCTCAGTGCCAGGGCTCTCTAATGCTAGCCAGGTCCTCACGATCTACTACAAGAACTTCAGAGTATTCACCATTGTCATCCGGAACTACCAGAGGCTTCTACCACCAACAACCAGCAGCCAGCAGCCCAAGCGGTTGCCACCACAAGCTCTCTATCAGAAACTCAACTGTAAGCTTGCAGACATTCACTGCCATTCTGGTAAGTCCTTTCTGGACACCCAAGTTAGAGTTAGCTAAGATTTAGTTGTTTTCATAGCCATACAAGCCTTTTAATACCATGAGCAATCTAGGAGCAGGACACCTTCACCTGTCTAAACATAGCTTAACTTCCGCTCACGTTTGCTTGGTAAGGAGGTAGTACGTGTCACATCTATTCTTAAGGAATAAATACATATTCTAATCCAACATGAGAGTGTTTATTTCTTGAGGATATTTTTTTTAATAGCTAGAGAACCTTATGCTCGTCAGGAGTAAGAAGGAGACCGGGAATTACTGTACCACTTTACGAACCATAGAGTAGGACGGCAGACATCACTTCAGGGACATCTGTACTTTAGTACACACAAGACTTGATGGCCACCTGTTCTGTACACTCAGGAGTAAAGAAAGGGAGAGCCTGAACCACTAGGTACACAATCCAAAAGATGGTTAGACAATCAGCCCAGGTTGCACTTCATCCACACTGTGATTACGGTGCCGGAAGGAATATCCGCCTGGACCTGAAGGTCTGACTCCTTTTGTGACTCTCACCCAACAGTGGTTGGAAGGCAACCTGTATGATCCAACGCTCTAGGTCTGTGCGCTAGTGGTGCAGGGCTGTAGGAGCACAGGATTTGATCATCTAGTACTGTTGGAAGTACACTCAGTTAGCGACTCGTCTCCTGCTCCCTTCTTACTAGACGTGGTTCCAAATCACCCCTACCTCTATGCCATTCAGTGGTAAGAAAGGGGCTCAAAGGGAGGAGTAAAAGGCAGCTATTATCGCAGTCAAGCAAGCGTGCAACTCAGAGCCAGCTGCATTTCAGCCAAACCCCACGTGAGAGAACTCAAGCCGCCAGACAATGGGATAGGCCTCACCTTACAATCCCCTCCCCTTCTTTGTTCACAGCTCCCACCAAACTCGCCTGCAGCCAACACCCCGTCATCAGTGCCTTTTTGTCAGGCACTGAAACCAGATACGCGATAGCTAACCTGTTATTCCGGAGCAGCAGACAAGCCAGCCCAACTAGGGCCAATACCAGCTACACCACCTATTCATCAGGATTCAGGGCAAGTACCAGCCTGCGACCACCGTCACCACAGCCGATCAAGCGGGTACCTGTGAACTCTGGTAAGTAGGTAAACCTCACAGTGTGTGTCTCCCCATCCGATGTATTACAGTTCTGTCTACACCAGATTTTGTACCCAGCTGTACACCTACATGGTCGGTATCGTACATTGGCAAAGCACCAGCACACCAACCATAACTTTGAGTGAGAGACCTAACGCACCTGACCTACTGTAAACAAAACTACTCTGACAGTCACACACAGTCGTAGACTAAGAAGCATCACGTGTCAAATTCATTCAATTATATACTTATATCCATGGCCGTAGAAGATAGGTCTGGACACTAGCTTGAAAAGTTTGACACCCTTGTTGACCCATTTAGTTCATAAACCCAACCACACAGTGTTGCAACAAAAGTAGTGCTGTGAAACATGGCAAGCATAGGTAGGGGATTCACAATTTTTTATTAAAATGGGAAAACACTACAATAGCATTCATATCTCTATGGTGTTATCCCTATACCAGCAATGCTAACAGCACTAGTGACCACTTCATGTGACCACTAGTGACCTTTTGTGACCACTTCATGAACTAAATTTGTCACTAAGGGCACCAACTCGCTAACATTGTTAGATAGGCGAGTGTCCAGACCTGTCTTCTATGGCCTTTCTTATATCTCTATTGCCTGAATTATTCTGAGAACACATTATACAATACAACTATAAATAAGATTAATGTAGAAGTACAGTGAAACCTCTTATTTACATTGTCGGTATTTACGTTTTCTCATGGTTTGCACCATTAATCTGCAGGTCCTGTTTATGTGCCATAAGAAACAATGTAACACTTTTCCTCATACTGCATCACAAAATGTGTTAAATTCACCCTGTTATTGCCTTGCAAAACACGTACAAGCAGTTTATTTACATCATTGTTTTTTGGTCACAGATAACTACCACAAGTTTGCAAACCTTCGTGATGAAATTAATTTTTCAATTGTGTACGAGATGTTCAATGGGGTAACATCTGGTAACATAGTGCGCGTGTGAACACTGTATCTTACAGTGTGTGCCTGAAATGTGCCTCAAAGCAAGATGGCTGCCTGTGAATATTTTCCCTTCAAAAGTGCAAGTGGTAACACTGCGACTGCTACATCCACATCAAAACTGTGTGTTCTTAACCTGTTTGTTTTGTTCTATGGAGATTTGTTACGATAAAGGGTTACATGTATCTAGTCGGTGTCTGGTAAATAAATATATCTGCAGTACGTTGTTTTGATTTAAACAAACATCTGACTGACTCTTTTTTTATTTTATTAACTTTTTATATATGGAAAGCAATGGAGAATGTAAAAGTGCGTTAAAACAATTTTGGTCGCAGATAAACTAAAAATACTCTATTAAAATTCATGAAGCGAGTGGATACAAGTGTTTATCTTGCGAAAGAACTATACATTCCAATTAGCACGCTTAACATGAGGTGTTTTCGTGTGGTATGCTCTTTCTGTTACTTCTCTTTTAATGCTCTTTTCATGCTAGCTAATGTTCGTGATACTGAAAGCATTTTTGTTTTGTTTGGTGTTCGGGTCGCAGGAGCACTGTGCTTTCTGCTCTCAAAGAGCAGCTCTTTCTGCTCTTGCTTGCTGAGGTGGAGCAGAAGGCGCAGGGTGAGAGCAAGGATGTTACTGCCAAAGTTTCAACATACAAACACGTTACCTTTACCTGCTCGTTGATGTGGACGGTCTGCTTGGTGTTACGGAAGTGTGTGTGTAAGATGGGGGGGAGGGGAAAGTTTCATTAATAAAAACTGATTCTGGTAAAGAATCATGGTGTGAAGATTTTATTTAGTTTGTATCTATTTTGACCCTCTGCACTTTAAAAACGATGAGTTGATTTAGGTTAGCTCAAGTCTAGGCCAAACATAAATTATACAGTGGAAAAAATCGTTTAACCAACCTATTTCATGTCCAACATAATTGATTAATGGTAAGAGGGCATGTCGAACTTCTACGTCATTATCTTCTTCACAGAATGAATAATTTTGAATAATAACTGCTTGTAACACATTCCCCAGCTCCTGTCTACAAGCCATATTAAAAAAAAAACTCACTAAATTATTGCTCTTTGTTGTTTGGGTCGTCATCATTGAGAGCAACAGCTCTTTATTCTCCTTTCTTGCACCTAGCAGGATCTCGACTTGTTCTCTCAAGAGCAGACAGCAACGCCACCCGAACAAATCTAATATTATCAATAACCATGAAAGCATCACAGGAAATGCTGCACATTGTGGGCCAAATGTGACAAAACTTAAATATGTGACGGATTCAAAGTCAAATAAATAGAAAATCTTGAGTGATTCTTTATTTTGTTTATATTAGTGGTGGATTATGCTTTATTTATTTTGACAAAATCTGACATAATTTTTATGTGCAAGTTGAAAACTGACCTTTTTTATTTAATTTACATTGGCTACGTTAGTGAATAAAGCTTTGTTTATTTTAAATCAAAATCCGGCATAATTTCTTTTGTGTATCCATTGAAGATAGATGTTATACGGTATTTGTAATTGTACAAAACATTTTTTATAACTGAAAAGTGTTTACCACGGAAGAAACGAGAAATATAGGAAATGAGGTATGTCCTACCAAAATTTTAGAGCTTTTCCACAATTTACATTTTCCTGTAATGTACACTTTTTGTCTTTGTCCCTTTGAAAAGTATAAATAAGGGGTTTGCTGTAATTAAAATTTATACACAGTTAACTCGTGATTCTACGATCGTAGGAATAACAGCCCTATCGAAGTAACAACGCTTTTTTGAAAACTCACAAAAAACTTTTGTTAAAGAAAGGTTGTAGGCTTGAAACAGATGGACATTAAAATTAATTTTTGTATTCGTTTCGGTTGCACTGCATTGCAGTTCACTTGGCAAGCTCTGTACTACTTACAAGTGGGTCTAATTCAAATATATTAAACACCAGTAAAGCAGGCACCTGACTCTATTCACACCTTTTGCCAAGATTACCATCGAAATCAATTAAATATGTTGACTAGTGGTAAAATACAGGTGCAGTAGTCACTGTCCATAACTGGTACGTCACAATTATGAAAAAATAAAAAAATTGGTGAAAATAGTGAGTTGCCATCTAATAAATTACACATCAGTCAGTGTTCTAAACATACATTTTGTTTTTTTTTCATGACTGTCACAAAAATTTCACAGAAATCACAGCCATCTATGGAATTTTCTTGCTTCTATTCATTATGCATATATATGGAATGTACCATTGGATGATGTAAGTATTAAATATTCTTATAACAGTAATAATGACATTGAAATAAATGAAACTGTAAGCTACGATCATTAGAGAAAATATCAAACAGAATTACTACTCACCTTCTCCTTTATGTGTGCGCGCAACAGTCGCCTAAGTTCAGCATTCTGCACCCACAGGCGTTTAGTTTTTTCATTCAGTGTATGGCGGTCTGCAAAAAGTCGACAAAATATCAGGGTCGTGCAAATATTTGGTATATTATAACAATAAAGACTAATCAGAACTTTCATTTTCGCTTTTGGTCAGTAATATGGTTGCCGAAAGTCTTAATGAAATGAAAAACTAGAATACAACAAATATTTGAGTACTTATGAAATGTTTGTTTTGTTGAATAGCATGGCGCCGGGTAACAGCCAGCGGTATTAGAGCCCATGGCGGTGCTCACCACACACGTGCCACATGTCCTGCATGTGTGCAAAGGGGCCAATATTTTGAACTCTTACATAAATATTATTTTTCAGTGTAAAATGTGTTTTATATTTGTATTTGAAGGGTTTAATATGTCTCAAAATGTTTTAATTTGGTTATGAAATTCAAAGTGCCCGCAGCACCGAGATTAAGAAAACTAATATTCCGGCGTGAATGCCGTCATAAAGGACAATGAAATAATAAAAAATTCACAAGAAAATTATAAAATGTAAGACAGTATTTAATTTTATTTGTGCCATTTTATTTCCATAATAATATATTTTACTCTGCGTGCATAGCACTTCCGCTTATGTGAACCCCGTAGGCGGCCATGGTAGGTACGTGCGACGCTTGCCTCTGGACAGTCTGTTGAGGAGAGCTGGCGAGGTAAGACACTGTCACGTACAAACTTTTGTTCACTGATGTAGGTTTCAATAGGCAATTTAGTTTACCGGTCAACCTTTGCTGCTGGATGAAGTTCGTAGCAGACCATGTGGTGCAGGTGAAATTGCAATATTTTGCATGAAAACTGCAAACTAAATTCAGATAAAATATTATTCGTGTTTGGCAAGTGGTTCTCTTTACGATAAGCGTTGTTACAGGCTTGTAACATGCCTGATGGCGGTAAAATCAAACATTACTGTGACCGCGTGGTCAAGTACAAAAAGCATCAATTTACGTGAAAAATACATTAAACCCTGAATGAAAAATACATAGAACCCTGAAATAAATGATTGCACATACAATGTTATATAAATAAGCTCTTAAAACACAATGATGACGTATACAAAGACTTGGTTTCAGTCAGCCACTTGGTTATACGTGATGTTGCCGTAAAATATTCAAACACGAAAATTACCCTTAAATACACACATAAAAATAAAGCTCATAAAATTGCATGTAGCAATTATGCAGAAGTTACAATGAAATGCCATAAACATAGGCAGATGGCGTCTGATTCAAAATGCACAGGTCGCGTGACCTCTCCGACATCGTTCTCCTCCTCCTCGATTAAGTTAAAAATGCCACAAGGGCGTAAGAAATTAGTAAAGTGGGAGCATAATGCTGGGGAAAATGTCTGGCAAAAACATACGCAAGTAAAGATTAACCGGTAAACTACATTGACTATGGAAACCTACATCAGTGAACAAAAGTTGTAGTGTGCACGTGAGTGTCTCACCTCGCCAGCTCTTCTCGACAGACTGTCCAGATACAAGCGTCACATGGACCTATCATGGCCGCCTACGGGGTTCACATAAGTGGAAGTGCTATGCACGCTGAGTGAAATATTTTATAGTGAAAATAAAATGGCACAAATTAAATTAGACATTGTTTTACATTTCTATAATTTTGTTACAAATTTCAATATTATTTTAATGTCTCTGTGTGATGGCGTTCATGCCAGAATATTAAGTGTTGTTAATCTCGGCACCACAGGCACTTTGAACATTCATAACCAAACAATTAAAATTAGTACAAGAACTTTAAAACATTTAAAGACATATTAAACACTGTAAAGACAATATAACACATTTCACCCTGAAATTAACATTTATAGGAAAGTTCAAAATTGTCAGCCTCTTTTGCGCAAGTGCGGTACACGTGACACGTGAGCGCCGTCATGGGCTCTAGCGCTGCTGGCTGTTAGCTGGCATCAGTGAGAGATGGGTTATGGATTTAGTTTACATTGCTGGTTGAGGTTTAGAGAATGGTTTCTGTAGTCATTACGATTGGCCTCTTTGTCTGCTACAACTGAAGTGGCTAGCCTGGTGAGGTATGGCAAGGGATATGCCTTTTAATTGTATTAGTGTGTTTTTTCGGGCGAAGCTCTGATAGGCATTTGCACCTTTGTTCAAAGTTTCTTTTAATTAAAGTTTTACTCTCAAAGTGTTAGTTTTAATGGGGCCGCAGCTTTGTTCGGGCTTCATTGTCGCCCGTTGGCTCCTTTTAAAGAAGTAATAGACTGTTTGAGGTGCTGAAGCCCCTATGGCTAGTATAGCGCATTTTAATAATGTATTGACGCTAAATAATTTCTAGCTGTATGTTTTTAATGGAGAGTGATGCCATTATAAACATTCCATTTGCCCTTGTTGTGATTGCCGAGTGCAGCAATGGTGAGTAGTAGGATTGGGCTCGTTCTATTTAAGTTATTAAATTGCACCTAATTGTTTTTAATATGCTTGTGGTTGATCATGAATAATGGCCAAGGAGATCCTTGGGCATTATGCACGAAAGGTTTTATATATTTTATGTAGGAAATGACATTAGATCTGTATGAATATTGTAAGAGAATTATATTGGGGTGAACATTTCACTTCTTGAGCACCAAGTTGTTATATTGAGTCAAATTGTATAGTCGGCTTTTGTGAGTCAGGCAAGTTAAATGGTAGAGACAAATTTAAGAAATTAGCCGCTTACGTGGATGTTGTTGACATGCAGCAAATCAATGCCTTGTAATGAAGGGCAATGTGTTTATCGAATAAAGATTATCTTTGTGATTATTCTAAGGAACTACAATGTTTTATCTGAGCTCTTGGTAGTTAAATACCTGTGCTTTAGTTATTGTTAGGAGCTCTGTTTATATCATTTCTAATTGTCATTCCTTATCAACATGGTTTGTGAAGAGTTTCTCTTTGAAAGTTGATTGTGGAGGAGTGTGTTTGCACAAAGTGCTGGATTGTACCAGAGGATTGTAATAAATACTGTTACCCTTGAAGTGTTTGCACAAAGTGCTGGATTGTACCCGAGGATTGTAATAAATACTGTTTCCCTTGAAGTGTTTGCACAAAGTGCTGGATTGTACCCAAGGATTGTAATAAATACTGTTTCCCTTGAAGTGTTTGTGCTTGTTTGTCCTGCGGGACAAATTATGATTACTTGCACAAATGCAAACAAAAACATAGCTTACCTTCAAGCAATTCTCTGTATTTAAGCAATCCTATGTAGAGTGCATCCCAAAGTTCTTCACGCTCACTATCAAAAACTTCAACGAATCTGTTCCAATACAGAACAACATCATCAGCTGTGAGTAGACGTGACACAGTCGTCCGCTTTTTACACAGGAGCAATGTTGGCTTGGCAGGGTCACTGGAAAAGTACCATACTTTTATGTGAAAATGTGAGAGCAAGTGCAACAATTCAATTTTTGTTATACCACATAATAGCTGAATCAGGGTGTTCACCCATGGGGAAAACAGGGTAAAGTAAGGGAAATGTCAGGGAATTTTAACACGAGTGAGGGAAAATGTGAATAATTTGCTACTCGGCAAAAGTTGTTATAGGCTCTTCACGGTAAAGTGAGCACTTTTGAGGCCCTAGATACTTTTTTTCTTTTGGCCATTTTTTATCCTTTAGTTAAATTTTTAAATAAATATTGCCATGTAAGTATTAAACAGTGTGCACATTCCACCGTAGTCGTAAGTTAATGTTAAGGCAAAAATAAAATGTATTAATTGAACATTATTCCAATTGAGAGAGCTTTCAAAAGTGTTCCCTTTACCATGAGTAGTCTATAGTTGTGTGAACACAAGAGTCATTTAATTATAAGTATATGCTATTTAAAATTTCAATTTTTAAGTTTCTGAACTCCCAATAATTATTCTGCCAAGTAACATAGGGCCCATACATAAAAAATTAAGTATTTTTGTGTTTGTAATGGGCACTCATATGAAGTCAGTAACATACATCATAAGAAACATAGATCGGCTGAATAAAATGTTGGCCCTACTTGCTTGGTCTATTGCAGAGTAATTTAATACTACTTCACTGATATAGTTGATTCACTGTATCTTCGGCCTTTTCTGAAGCCTTGCTAAATTTCTACTTTTGGTTACCGTACTGATTACGTATTCTAAATTCCAAGACAATAAAAACAAATGTCAAAGAAAAATGATACAGTTGGTGTAAACATTATTTAACAAGCGAGAGTGACAAGATTGTTACATTTTTTTTAGATGTAAATTTAAAGACTTTCCAAAGTCTTTCCAAGTAATGAAAAGTACAAATTCAAGGACTAAATTACATGTATTAACAAATATTTATTAAAGATTACTGTTCCAACTTTTCATTTTAAAGTTGTAACATCACATGTTCAAAATATTTATTATTATTAAAAAAATTAGAAACATATATAAAAACTTAGCCTACAAGTATTTTATCATCACCAATTCACTTGTTAATGCAATCAGTTTTTTTTTGCACCAGCTTATGACTAGCAGTTAAAATACAAGGGTTTAGCCTAAACAAGCAGCGGGCATGCAAAGCTGGTTCCAAGCTGGTTCCATAGCTGTGAAATTACTCTTACAGTCATCTCGCAAGCATTGGGTGACCAGACACTTCACAAGTCAAAAACATAACTCATCTGAACTGTTAAATAAGGCTATGTACCCTTAGGCAGCTTCTGTACAGATACTGTAATTTCATGTTGCGTATTCTGTTACAACTAGAAAATTCAAGAACCAACTTAATTCAAAAACTATTCTAGGCCTTGGGACCAAAATGACTTTGAAGGATCGTAAGACCCCTGTCAATTAGACGAGAACATGATACAGACGCACATACTAGCTGTCTGTAAGTATACAAGACGAGGCTTCACTGGTACCTGAGTAATTTAGTACTTCATTCTCCACAGAACTATCAATACGTCGAAGAAATGTAAACAGAGTGCCTATGTGGAAAATCCATTAAGATTACTATTTACTTAAATACTTATGGAAACTTGTTTTCCATCATACAGATATACATTCCTAGAATGTCCATTGCACTGCAAGGATTTTCATCCGAGGAATGCACTTGAAGGATTCCTGCCTTTTAAAATCGTTGATTTTGCTCATTAGGCAATTTAGGAGAGCAGCAGGAGTTAAATGATAAATGATTCTAAACTTACATCTGAAAACAACACACACACACATTCACAGATTACCCAGGATTTAAATGGGAAACCTTTCAGCCCAAAGAA
Organism: Dryococelus australis; assembly: GCA_029891345.1. Taxonomy (NCBI): domain Eukaryota; kingdom Metazoa; phylum Arthropoda; class Insecta; order Phasmatodea; family Phasmatidae; genus Dryococelus; species Dryococelus australis. The sequence continues at coordinate 124,952,021 of CM057000.1, read as the reverse complement.
AACACATTTAAGGAAAACTGAAAATAAAATAAAGATGTTACCAATTACTAAAGATAAATAAATAGATACAACCAAGCATATTGTAGTAAATTAGGCTTTATGCCTTATGGGCTGTAAACATAATTGTACTTGGGAGCGAGTCAGACAATATTAAGAGCTTATAATAAAGACAAAGTGTAGCTAAGTGAAACACAGGGGTAACGTCTCACTTCTTTATATACTATAAATGCTCTGTAACAACACAAGGATACACAACTCAGTACAAAAAGGTTATTCTCAAACGGGGGAAAGATTATATTCTAACACTCCAGTTAATATCAGCCACATATATTTATCTAGCAGTATCTTGCAGATCCCTATGGATTTATAATACCTCGATATGATGCTGAAGGCTGTTGACTACACTCTCGTAAAGCAGCGGTCTCAGAATGCCTCGTGTCCTCTGGGTGGCGACTGTCTGGCAGTAGGTCAGCGACAGGCCTCGTTTTGTACCTCTGCAAGCGCTATATCGTCAGCACCGCAGGGTGTTGCTCAATCATGTTATTAAGACATCCTCTTCGCCTCACGCGGGCTTGCTTTAATTAATAATGCTAAATGGTTTCCAGTCAAGCTCAGGAAGCTACTTGGTCGCCCGCTACAATATCAAAATGGATAGTGACTCAAACCATTAAATAACTATAAGTAGACAAACTAAAAGAACACACTAATAACTCACCTAGTATGTTGTTCATTAAATTTTTCGACAAATCCTCTTAGAGCTTTAAAAATATAAATTTCATCAATGGCAAGGGAGTGACTTTGTTCAATACAAATATGTCTTGGCTTGAAACCAATATTTCCTGGAACAAACAATTTCAAAACAAATCAATATATCTAAACAGTTTTAAACTAAATGAATAAATATATATATATAAATAATGACTGAATTAGTGGCAAGGAAGTGTGTGGACAGTATAAAGAAAGAGTAATATGAAATCAAACATTAAGCATCAATTTAATAGAAGTATGTTTTTCTTGTCTACAGTCATGGTTTTCAATGGACCCTTTATGCTACATCATACCTTGATTTCAGATCAGGCAGACACAATTCACTGCCTTTAATGTCTTCCAATTGAACACTGCACCTGACTTTACCACATGCGCAAATCATTACTAAGGCTCGGCTCCACACTTTCTGCAGAAGTTATTAGTTTTCGCATCATAATTTTAGATTCAGAGTAACTACCAACAATGAATGATTATAGCAAATTTACACTTTAGATACAAGTTGTTTAATATTTTTATGTTTAATTTTTTTTTACATGTTATCTGCTAAATGGTATCCATGATAAAGTGAGCACTTTTGACATCAACCTTAGAAAAAAGTCACTGCTCCTGCCTGCAAATACTTAATGGGTACTCTGAGCGACATGCGCCCAATGAAGTTAGTAACATCGGATGGAAAGTAGTTCAATATCTTTTTCTTTTGATTTCGGTTTATTTTTATCCATTAAAGTGTAAAAATGAGCAAATTTGCAAAACATTACTCTCCTAATAATTTCCCAGTTTCCCTTAACCAACACATGAATAAAGTGATGAGGCCCATGGCAATTTTAATTTTACATCAGGTGGAAGAATATATAATATGGATACAAGTAGATCTTAAGCAGGGATTTCAAAAGTGCTCATTTTTGCAACCAGGAAATAACACACACTGAGAATATGATACATATTAAAAAACTAGTAAATTGTAAATTTTCCATAATCAAACATTTCAAATAATACCTTTGAAACTGAAATTATGACACAAAAACTATGAATTGCTACATAATAGGCAAAGTCAAGCCTTAAGCGGAACAGTGAACACAAACCGTATATTTATATAATTTTTGTCATGACTTGTAATACAGCGGATTTGTCAAAATTTTAGGCTCAACAAGACGTAAATAACAATTCTGAGCACCTTCTTACATTGTTACAAATTCACTGTGTTCGTTATTCTTGGAGCACTGATTAAAGATAAGATAGCAAAAATTCTTTCTTTTCTTCCATCAGTGCTCCGATAAAAATGATGGAAATGAATATCTAACCACGTAAAATGGTGTTGAAAATTATTATTTGCGTCTTGTTGAATCAAAAATTTTGATAAACCTTTGATAAAATAACTTATATTGAAAATCAGGTAAATACACTGCTTTCATGCACCATTCACTTGAAGTACAGTACTACATGAGGTACCAGAATTATTATAAAAGCTCAATTTATAATATGCATACGAAAGAAGAATACATACATTTTGTAAAAATATAATATTTTGTGCCAGAAATTACTCACATAAAAATTTTGTTAATATGTAAGTCTATTATTAATAAAAATTTAAGAGTATTTTCATTATGGAAGCTTTCTGAAGCACCCAGAATGAAAATAAGCTCAAATGTCTAACAAAAATAAACTTATTAATTAATTAAAAAATATAATATATTTCAACAAAACACTATATTTTACGGACTTACAAAAAAGTGCATTCTTTTTTAATATGCAATGTATATACAATAGTAATCTTCTGACAATTTTGTTAGTGTCTGTACTACTTTGTAACACGTTCTGCATGTTGTACTGCCAGGTGCAGTGCTCCCCTGGATGCGAATCTTTTACATTGGCGACTCTCCCAGCGTACCAAGCCAGCAACTGCGAACTTCAAAAGAGGAAATAACTAAATTCCTCCTCATTGCGTCAATTTTACAATGAACTGTTTCAAACAAAAAATAGGTAAAATTACTTAAGGAATGTTGCTATGGTAAAACACCTTGCCTATTGTTTGGCTTAATATATATTTTGATAAAAAACAATATTGAAATATATATATATATATATATATATATATATATCTCTCTCTCTCTCTCTTGGCCACACCCGCTTTGCTTGCCATCCTTGCCTTCACAGGCCGCCCCGCCGGCAGCAGAGCAAATAAACTGCGCTTGGCAAATTTAATTTTATTAAGATTATGCATCGCTCAAAATAGTTGCACCTAACATCACTTGTATTTCAAAGCAAATGGTTTCACCTGAAAATGTTACCAAAAACATTTTAACAAGGAATTATTGTGGGTTAACTCAAGGCGCAGCATCTTCGCGAATAAAATTATATGCCCAGAAGCATACACATACTTGAACTCCCCTTGTAGCCAAAAAATGTTTGAACTTTTTGCCATCTAGTAATGGGTAGGTAAGCACTGAGTCGAGTGCGGTGTAACTTACGATAGGGAAAAATCAGAGGACATGGTTTTGAATGATTAATTATTAGACAGTGCAGAAATCAATTACAATCACCGTATATAATTATTTTTGACTCAAATTTGCAAGTTTTCTTTGCAGTAAAATAGTATAATTAATTACTTTAAAAAGACAGAAATTTGCCACGCTGGAAGTTGTCGGCAACATGTAGCGGCGTGGAGGGGTAATCTTCCCGCCTTCCCCCCTCCTCCTCCAGCCGCCGTGAGCACACTGCCCGATCGATAACGCCACGCACTCTCAGCCGATAGAGCCCGCACCGAACATTCAAAATTTGACTTGCACTCTGTCATATTATTTTCATTTTCAGAGGGTTTGAAAGTTTTAGGTCAGCCTGCATTTGGTGTCAGATTACAATCAATTATATACAGTATTTCGAGATGTTATTTTCTTTATTTAAATGAGTTTAGCTGAAATGTTTTTTAATGTATTATTTAAAATAAATTTTTTCTAAAATTCCCATTTTTATTGTGTTTATTAGCTAAACTGTATTCACAGATAATAAACAGCTCTTACTATACTCAACATAAAATTTTATAAGGTTAGAAGTTGTATTTTATTGGTGTACATGTCAGAACCGTCATCTACTGAAATCCAGCATGTATGGTCATTTTTTGGCAGTCCCCAGAATAACAATAGATCGAGAGTCAACTGTATATATTTTAACAGGCACGAGGACTGCAATGTGCCCAGTAAAGTTGGTAACAACAGAGAAAAAGCACTTTGATGTCTAACATTGAATTAAAAAGTGTTTGGTGAACATTTATCAATACTGATATGGTTTCTTTTGTTTTCAGTTTTTTAATGCATAGTGTAAGAATTACCAAATTTATTAAATATTCACTTTTCTAATAACTATACAGTTTCATTTGACTAATGCATAAATAAAGTGCATGGATAAAGTGATCAAGGCCATGGCAGTAATAAGTTTACATGTGGTGGAAGAATTCACAATATGCATCCAAGCAGATCTTAAGCAGGGCTTCCAAAAGTGCTCAGTTTAGTGAACAGTCTCTACCACAGAGTGGGTGTAGGAAGTGTGTTACCAGTGTCTGTAAATGGCTCACGGGCATCATCGTGAGGAAGGAGCTCGTCGCTCGCCAGGCCAGTGATTGTCGGCAGCTCCACAGTTGTGCTTGAAGCTGCATCCTGCTGGTGGGCCTCCCCTAGCTTGTCCCACCTCAGCTCACTCCAGTTTCTGCAAATATCATTCATACAAAAACAATACATGTTTCCCTCAAACAACACGCTAGCGACTCAACCCTGCATTTGATTCCTGAACGCACACCACCCTCAAGCAAGGCATGTGGTGCGTCAAATCACTAAGACGAGAAAAAACTAGTGTGTCTTGAAGAGCACAAAGCCTGAATCAGAGACTTTATTTTAAGGAATTTTAGTGCCTGCCTGACAGGTTATTATTTTCTCATGTATACCCATAACCGTTACAAGCCACCAGGCTAAATAATGACAAAAATGCAACAAAATATTTACAAAAATAGTAATAAAATTTACTTTCTCCTTGACGTCACACTGTAAATTACCACAGAGGAATTTGAGTCTAGACGTTTGAGAAGGTATTAAAAATTAAGTCTTGAGAGTTGATCACGGTGAAGGGAGGAGGATATGGAGCAACACCAAAATGCAAGGATGAGAGCAGTGGGAGATCCCTGAGAAAACCTGCTGTCCAGCAGTATTGTACTACACAATTCCCACACACAAAAATCCAGGAGTGTCCTCGCCAGGAATCAGGCATGGTTCACTTTGGTGGTAGGTAACAGCTCTAGCCACTATACCAACCACTGCCCCATACAAGAAATTGATACTGTAAACTTACTTGGATTAATTTAACTCTCATTTAATTTTCACCACTATTTTCATCACTGTCACTTTGAACACTCAAAGCTTACTTTTCCACTTCAGTCTTCGCATTTGGTGTTTGAAGCACATGACGTTTGTTTGACTGCAGATACTTCCATATAAAAACAAGAAATCTTAAATAAAAGGTCCCAGTCACAACAAACGCATACAGCAGTAGTTACAGCATGTGATTGCTGATGGCTTATCTGGGGCTGGATCTGGCATTGCTTTATTTGCTTGAACTGTGATGTATGGTTGAAGGTACATGGTGTGAAAGGGGAAGTTATGTTGCTCCAAAGGTAGCACTGAGATGTGTCCCAAACAAACCATCTTAAGCAATGCGGTACAAAACTTAGCCTGCACATGTACTGTAGCATTGCATGTAGGCTAGCAAAAGTTCCTTCCAACACAATGGCAGTATAAAATTACAATCAATAACAAAAAGGGAAATGAGGCCTCTGTATCGTGAGAAGGGATTGATGTAAAATACATGACAGTAGAAATGCACCTGGTCTTGAAAACATACTGCCACACCAGATCAAATTATGTGCAGTATACACAAATAATTCGGTATCCAGTTCTTTTCCAATATTTATTACATTCTTAGTGGACAGGTGAAAAATTACTTATACCTGTCTGTATCGATTTCAATCTGTTCCAAATAGGTGAACAGGCATCAAAGTCTAATGCAGGTTAGAATCCTATACATCAGGCACAGCTAAAATGCAAGAACAGAAAAGAAGTAGTGCACACAGTACCCAGTTACATTCCTACTTCACTGGCAGAGCCAATACACTGGAATAGGAAAAGTGTCATACAGAAGGACCTGTTAACACTCCTAGATGACTGGAAGGGTCAATATGCAGGAAAAAGAAAACCCCATACAGCTACAAATACCTAGTTAGAACAGTAAGAAAAGAAAAGGCAACCAACATGCAGAAAGCAGTTGTACTGCAGCTAGTCTGGAAGAATCATTTATATCAAGGTCCAGCTGCTGTATTTCTACCGCAAGGTCCAGCTGCTGTATTTCAACCGCAAGGTCCAGCTGCTGTATTTCTACCGCAAGGTCCAGCTGCTGTATTTCAACTGCAAGGTCCAGCTGCTGTATTTCAACCGCAAGGTCCAGCTGCTGTATTTCAACCGCAAGGTCCAGCTGCTGTATTTCAACCGCAAGGTCCAGCTGCTGTATTTCTACCGGACTGGTAGGGCCAATATGAAAGAACTCTAAAAAGGTCATGCAACCAGAGGCTTGTGGAATGCCCCCACATACTTGGAAAAAAACAAAATGCAGGAACAGAGAGCGCATTGAGCTGTGATCATACAGTTAAATTCCTACCATCATAACTGGACCAACTTGCAGGACCAAGAAAGGTGACTTGTCACACACTGCTACCTGCCTGGATGGGACTGATAACCAAGAATAAGAAAAATGGCATGCAGCCAGAGTCCAGACAGACTGCCACCTGCTTGGGAGAGAAGATAAGCAGGAGTCGAGAAGTTGCCTTAAAGCCAAGGTTATACTTATTGCACATACCCGAACAACTTCAAAAGTAAGTTACTGCAGATCTACATGTTGCCAATGAAACAAATAGGAAGACATTAAAACATACAAAAGACCAAGCCTAGACTAGTTGCTGTAAACAATTTTTTAAAATATAAAAAATTGAAATAACTCAACAAGGAATTCAGTTAAGAGTTCTGTTTCTAATGTAATCCTCTACATTTTCCTTCGTGACAAAAACTCTGCAATGGCATGTGTCCAAAATAATTTTTCATTTTATCACTCATCCCCCCTAGCAAGTACAATTCAAAGACTTTTCAAAAGCAATACAAAACCCATATTTTTACTAGGGTCCATAGGGAAAATTTCTCCACAAATTATTTGGACATGCAACGAAACAGAAAATTTTTTTCTTGGCACTTAAGGAAAGGTTGAATACAGCCAAATTCTTTACAGTTAACAACATACCATATACTACAAATGCATCCCTGTATTTTCCTAAATATGTACAAAGCACAGTCAGTTAATGTTTTTAAAATAGTTTGTAATGAAACATATATCTAGTCAAAACCAATAATCATTACTTGTACAAATCAAAATTTTTAATATACAAAAATAAGACTATCCTTAATTTCTGAAAGTGAGAAATGGAATAAAACCTTGTCTTGTATCCCAAAAGATAAAGTACTTTATTACTGTCTGACAGAACACATAAACAGGAACATAGAAGGTGTTGTGTGGTCAGGAATAGTTAAGATTCTTAGCAGCCAAGCAGGACCAATACAGAGGAACTGAGAAGATACTTTACGGCTCGTGTATGGCTAAAAGTTGTTATCTGCCTCGCAAGAACTATACGTATAAACAGAAAATGTGTGGTGTGTAGCCTATATTCAGTTTAATTCCTCCTTGCTTGGGAGAACTGATACACAGCAACAGAAAAGTGTCATTGGTAACTGATGAAAGAGAGGGGAATTAATATCAATTGAATACTAGCTTTCTCTGCAGTTGGAGAGAGAGAGAGAAGAAAAGAAAGAAAGAATCTTGTGCAAGTGAGCAAAAGAGAAGGATAGAGTAGTGATGCGATAAGTGAGTAGCGAGTCATGAAAGAATGTTGAAGGACAGGTGAGCGATAATCCTACATGGGCTTGAGATGCCTTTTCCCCGCCAGGGTGCAGGCTACTCAAAAATACCTCACTTGTCCAGCTACACCAATTAATCCTACGCCTAGCCATGGGGCAAAAGCGATCTCGGCTTCAAAACTTTTGAGCACTAATTTCACGACTAATTGCAAATAGAAACATTATGGTTCTTTATCTAGAAAACTTAAAGTAGCAGAGTCTTTCTTTTCCATCACAAAATTGCCAAAGGTCTCCACTACGATAATTGAGTCTATTGAAAATTTCTTTTTGGGTTACCATAATTATTAAAAAATATTTACTTTGATTTACACCCATTTTTCATCATCGGAACAAAGTTAAACGAAGACCATATGTCAAAAATTTTCTGACAGCAACACCAAAGTTCCATTCCAGTTCATTTTCGCAGCGATGCAAAGATTTTTCACACAAAATAATTATTTTCACAATATTGACAAAAGTTTAAAACACTTAAAATGTTTGACCATATTCAACTTGTAACTGGTAAACATAACTAATACTGGGCCTCAACCCTTATTTTTAAGCTCACGTTACTGAATGTTACTACACGAGAATTAAACTCTTCACTCCGGTTCATACTAAACAAAATGTATTTGAAGTCGCCCTTTGAATGGAAAACGCATGGGCTGTGACGATCTTTACACGAACTGTGAAAAATTATGACGCTGAAGCCCACGGAAATTAACGGGCGTAGAAAATCTCGTTGTCTCATACCTGCTGAAATTTGGCCCAGCCAAAATGCGAAGTCTTAGTAGCAAACATTCAGCCTGTGACCACTGCAGGTGGAGATGACTGGTACCCATATGGACCTTTTTAAATGCAGCGATTGAATTGGCCCTCGGACGGCGGCAGTAACACTTGGCGATTCTCGCGATGCCAATTTAAGAAATTGCATTCCCAACACGACACATATTGCAAATATCAATTCTTCGGGTATGCAAAAAATTTTTCTGAACTAACTTCATATGCCCGCCACGGACGAACAGAGTTTACTGCTACGCTGACGACTAAGTCAAACTGCCCAAGGGCATTAGCACAATTTTAAAGTAAACACAATTTTCACTTAGCAAACAAACTCTCATTATACTTTGCCCACGCCACCCGTTAATATTACAACCACAGAGTTTGCGTAAGTTCGCAAGGACTGTTCTGTGACCACACCGGCGATCGTTCCACTCCATTGCAACCAGTGGAAAAAGTTACTTTTGTTAACACATTCAGACTCTGTTCCACATTAATAAAAAATTCTCAAACATCTCTGCAAAATTCAATCAGCTGGCTGCGCGCCCATCACACTGTCTTGTAAAATTTGTCCTGGTCATACTTGTGATTATTCGCACCAGCGACGCGCACACACACCTAGGTCAGGTCTAGGCACTTTCTGCCCGCTCGGGCGGAACAGTTGGCCCCTTCCCCACCCCTCTCGTATCGTATATGGTGTTAACACAATATTATTTGTCCTCACCAATTCGCTGCCCAGTAGTCCGTTGTCAACCCTCTCTGATGTCCCCTTCTATTGAAATTGTCATTACAGGCTGATGTGTCAAGGAAAATTTGTTAGATGTTTGGGTCTAATTGAGTTAGCAGAGAGAGTTGGCATCCTGCCAGGTAGTGTCATTGTAGCAAGGATTTTGGTCTCTTGACAGTTTCCCAGTTGGAATGTTAAATTTGTCCAATAGTGCCATTCGTCTTGAGAAGGGGGCTATGATACGTGTTTGCAAGCAGGTCACACAGGTACTTGAAAATGTTCCACAAGATTTTAGAGTAAAACAAATAGAATATTCTCTACCAGAAGTATTGGAGGTACTGGTAGTAGGAACAAGAGAAAAACCTTAACTCATGCCAGGGGAGGAGGCTGATTCTGAATTACTGCAGAGAAACAGGGATGCCTTCTCATGTGGACCAAATGACCTTGGAAGGACTGATGTAACCTACCACCACATTGATACAGGAAATGCTAGACCCATAAAGCAGCAACAGAGATGACTGTCACTATCTTCGCATGCGGCAGTTGAGGGAATTCTGAAGGAAATGAATGAGCTAAATGTGGTAGAACCATCAGCTAGTCCGTGGTCTTCACCCATTGTATTTGTTACGAAGAAAGATGGCTCTCCCAGGTTTTGTGTAGATTATAACCAGATTAATAATGTAACAAAGAAAGACTCACTTCCAAGGATAGACTAAACACTGAACAGTCTCACAGGTTTGCAATGGTTTGAAGAATGGGTGCTGGCAGTATAAGGTGGCCAGAAGGCCCAGAGAAGACTACATTTTGTGTCCAAGGGAAAGGAACCTGGCAGTTTGAAGTAATGCCTTTTGGGCTGTGCAATGCCCCTCCCACCTTCGAATGCCTGATGGAAAAAGTTCTTCCTTTAGATATCTGTCAGATTTACCTGTATGACATTGTTGTGATGGGAAAAACATTGGAAAAGCACCTATCATGCTTAGAATCTGTATTCCATTAAGGCAGTCACCTTGAAACTAGTTCCTAAAAAGTGCCACCTGAATTCGGATTTTTATTCAATCTCCATTGTCTACAATTACTATGAAAGAAGTAACTAAAAAACAAACAACACAATATATGGATGAGAAATACAAATGTAATAAAAATGTGATAATATAAAGAAACACATGGAACAAGAGACAACGATCCAGTTAGACAAAGAGTGACACAGAAACAACAGAAAACAGCAAAAGACAAGCGAAACACATGCTGCAGTAAGTCAAAATAAATAGACACATAAAAGGCTCAACAAATTAGAGTGATCCAGTCTAACAATGAATGAAACAAAAAACAACAATGACAACATACATGGGGTAGAGATCATCAAAATTTACATGTGAAAAACAAAACAGCAAAACGTCACCATATTTCGCTGATGATGTCTAGTCACATTTATGCTGTCTTTCTTGATTTTTGTTTTCTTCATTGTCAGACTGAATCACTATAATTTGTTGATCATTTTATGTGTCTATTTCAATGAATGAAGAGATTTGGGTGGCTCTTAACATCAAGATCTTGAGAGCCGATGAAATTGAAGTGAGGTGAGTATGGAGTAGTGCAGGAATGAAAGGGCGGGGAAAACACGAGATCTCTGAGAAAACCTGCCGACCAGTGGCATCGTCCGGCACAATTGCCACATGCAAAAATCTGGGAGCAACCCCACCGGGAATCAAACCCTGTTTGCCTCGGGGTGGAAAGTGAGTAGTGTAACAACTACACTACTGTGGCCTCTCTTTAATTAGTAATCATTAGTAATTGCAATCAGCAACGTGTAATCAGTGCATCATAATTAAATAGCTGTGTACATTTTCTTTTAAAGTTAAACAGTTAAACATTGTCATGACTAAATATTAACTTGTAATGAGCACAATGTACTACATCACAAACACACTAATTTGCAAAAAAAATGATCACCACAAGAATGAATAGCGTGAGTACAACAAAGGTTGCCACACAGTATCGCCAAGCATGTGTGACCTTATACCAGGAATGGGCAGCATGGCAGCTAGTGGAATGGCAACAAGTAGTGTTCAGTGACGAATCACGGTTCTATCTGGATACAGACAACTGCCAAATTCGAGCCTGGAGACGTCTTGGCCAGCACCGTGATCCATGCTTCATCACAGAGTGGCACACCGCCCCAACAACAGGTGTCATGGTGTGAGATGCCATTTCCTATGATTCCCGCACCCCACTGGTAGTGATTGCAGGAACCCTGATGGCGTGGTGTTAGGCCCAGGAAATTCTGTGACTACGTGCATTTCCCTTCCTGGTGCTGCTTGACAACCCTATTTTCAGCAGGATAGTGCAGGGCATCACACAGCATAGGTATCTCTGGCCTACCATTGTGGTATCAACATGCTTCCTTGGCCAGCAAGGTTCCTAAACCTCTCGCCCATCGAGAATATTTGGGACCACATTGAACTGCAACTTCAGGCAGCGGCTACTATGGCAGATTTGGAGGGTCAGTTGTGGCAGGATCTTCCTCAGAACATCCAACATCCGTATGCTTCCATGCTATGGGTGATCCAATATCATATCTAGTGAATAGTACAAGTGTTGGTCTACTGCAGTACATGCTCGGTGTAGTACAATATCTCGATGTTTTCTGTACACAGTACATACTAACATGCCCTGTGCCCACTTATGTGCCCTTGTGTTGGCATCTTCAAGGTGATCTATTTCTTTGCAAATGACTGTAACACCGATAGTTTAGTTAGTAGTTAGGCTTAACGTCTCGTCAATAGCAAGGTCATTAGAGGCAGATATTTTAGTAATCTGTAAAATAATCACCAATTGAGCCAATATCAATACAGACATTGTTAAAAGTCATAAAAGACCTAAATTTGGTAATAATTTGCAACCATTTATGTGCTACTTGAAATTCTACAGCATTGTTCAGACAGCTAAAGAATGTAAACAAAGCATTTGACAGTTGAAGAAACAGACACATCAAATGGTAATGTTTTTGTTTACCTCTACTGGATGTACAAAAAGTTTTGAAACACAAGTAAAAGTATAACCTGAATCTTTATTTCATGTTCATTTCAGAATGACATAAGCAACGAAACTGAGTAAAGAGAAGCATATCCAAATAATTTTGATGTCTGGTGGTAGAAGCCAAAGAGAATTAGATGATGAATTCAACAGACTGAATCCTGAATGCATGCCCATAATATTCTCCTGTGTTACTAAGTTGATTGCAAAACTAAAAGAAAAAGGATCCAAAAAAAGTAAGTAGCATAATGGTACCCTATGCCAGTCCACTGACGAAACATCAATAACCATTCTTGGCTAGTTTGCACTAAATCCCAAAAAGTCTCTAATTAATGGTTGCTGTAACAAGTGTGTCCAAAAGCAGCACCTAAAAAAAATGTTGAAGGCCATGTCACCCATACAAACTCCACATTCTGCAAAAATTGAATGAGGATAACCTTGATCAACAAATAAAGTTTTCTTAATGGCACCAGACATTCCAAGCACCATTCCTTTCATGACTAAGCCAACTTTTACGTCTCTGGTGAGGTTAATCATCAGAACATGATGTACTGGTCAGAAAAACAACCCTCACTGGATGGATCCCACAAAATAATAGAGCAGTGAATGCATCATGGTTTGGCATTTGGAATGATCGGATTACTGGCCCTTTGTTTTTACATACAACAGTGAACAAGTGCAGCATACTTGGACATGTTCACCAATGAAGCATTACCCTAGTTCCTCTACGAGGAGGGTTTTTTCCCTGCATCATTTAATCATGATAACGTTTTTACTTTTTGCTCATTAGAACCTAGCTGTTAGGACCTGACTTGATGAGCAATTTCCTGTTCATTGGATGGGATGTCAACGACCAGTGGAGTGGTCAGAATGAAATACCCAGACCTCACCTCAATGGACTTTTATATCTGGGATCACTTGAAGTTCGTGGCGTACTCGGGGAAGATTCCATCCCACTTTCATCTACAGGAGTGCACTGTTCAAGTGTGTGCACAGATCAAACCAGGCATCACCGGATGTGTTCTCTAGGATTGGGTGCTCCAGTTGCATTTGTGTATAGCACAAAAAAAGAGAATATATCGAGCATGTTCTGTAGATGCTTATTTCTGTTATATTTCCAGACTTCTGGGGCAGTCTGTTGTGGCAGGACATGTTACCAGTACCTGAAAGCAGAACTTTAAAGGGGCTTCAGAAAAAAAAAGTGTGAATTTATCATGAATAGACTTTACTGTGATGTGCAAGCGCTTCTCTTACCTTTGCAAGTTATCTTCCTCTGAATATGGGTCTGACCCAATTTCTTCATCAGCCACCCCCTCTGTCAGTCCACACTGGGTGCAGTAGCAGTACGGAATTAAGTATTTTTTCAACAAAGTCATGTCTCTCTTACTTTTCACACCCAAAGCCTGAATAATACACAAAGAGAGGCCAATGTAAGTACTAATAGGCCGAGACCTACATTAATGTTATATTCCCTTATAGGAAGGGAAAAAATGCCCTGGTAAATGCTGCATAAAATGCAAAATTATAATGACACAAGGGTTGCAGCAACACATACAGAGGGAGAACAAATCGTATTGTAAAAGAATGTACCATCACAACAGATGAAGTGCTAGCTTCCACAGTTCTAGACTGAAATATTGATTTTATTATTATTATTATCATCAGATGAATAAGAAAGGTGATTTTGTAACATAGAAAGAATTGCTTAGTTCATGGAACAAACTTCTGTTTTACCTACACTTCTGGAGCTGACATCTGTTCCCATCTTCAGGTGATACAAGGCTGTGAACTGGATTAAAAAAAAATTCATTATAAGTAGTTTAACGGACCTAAAGTTCTGCCATTTGTAAATTGTGTTATACTTCATGTGTCATTTTTAAACTCATATCTTTGTGTGTGTTGTGGTTGTATTCGACTGAATAATTTCTCTTATTCCTTAATTAAATAGTTTTGATTTTGAACTTATGTATTTGATAAACTGGCAACTGAATTATTCGTATTCAGATTTCATTAATTTTCTGCCTGTAGTATAGGGTTCTCATCACTTTACTTGTGCAGTTTGTAAATTGTGTTGTATTTTCCATGTGCCTGTTCATATTTTTTGTATTATTGTTTGTGTCTTTTTTGTGTGTTGCATGGCTTTATCGACAGCGCCATTTGTCTAGATCCTTGTGAGACAACAGCCCTTGACGACCAGTGCACTATCTCTTGAGGAAAGTAAGCAACATGGCGGGGTAGAGTGCTGGCCTTGCAGCATGCTGCTGAAGGCCATCAACACCAGACAGCGTATATAAATCAATGCAGTGTTTGTGAAGTGTGCAAGGGGTATCGTTTTTATGAAAGCTTGTTCACAGTACCACCATGTTTAAAATTAACCCCCTTAATAAATAGCATGCTGCAAATGAATGTGAGAAAATCCTACGTAACATAATATAATAACACGTGTGCCAAAGTCGACACATGTGGGTGTTCAGAACTTAGCAATCCTACAATATTGCGAGAAACTGTCTAGCTCATAGTGCATAGTATATTTAAAGTAGTTAAAAGCCATATACAAGCTAATTAATTTCAATAAAATAATAAAATGTTAATGATGACATGTTGACACTGTTAGTGCAAAGCTACATTCTTGAACTGAGCAGAAGAAAATTCCTTTTATATTTTATTTTAATATTAATGTGTATTCAATGTGATTCAAATTAATACTGTGCAATTCTTATTTAATTTGAAGAGTAATAATGTCTTCATGTTCTTTCAAAAGTTCACCTAACATTAAATGGCTTTATAAATATTTTTTCTTAAAATTACTAAGTCGTAATTTTTACAGCTTTTTATATTTTTATATGCAAGTGCTACGCTTAAGGTTTCAATTGATATGTCTCTCATGCAGTTTTGTGTTTCATATCATTCATTTCATTTTTTCCTGCAAAGGATTTTTGTGCTGGTACGGTGTTGGTTACAAGGTGTCACCGACGCTACACCACCATCTTTAGTCTTGGTTCAATGGATATCAGGGTAGGTCGCGACAAAGCAGCTCAGAGGTGAAGCAACATATAAGTAGTCATGCAACCGTAATGTATTTCATGCACCTCTCAAGTAAACCACCCTCCGGAGCAGACTCGCTGCCCCTCCAGTTCATTTTCACTTTAATGATAATTTTCCACGCTTATGGCACATTGCAGCTTCAGCCAGCTTAACCATAACTTCAATCGTGTATCATCTCGCTTGAACTTTGAATAATCAGTGAATTCTTAAAATTAAAATGACTATGAGTACCTTATTCTCAATTGCGAGACCAGTATTAATCTTCTGTCAGCATTATTTTTCAAGTTATTACCACATGTCGCAGACCACGTGCTCAAGGTAAACTTATGTATGTCTATGACGTCAAGAGTTGTTCTGTATTGGTAAGGTGTGCTGAGGAGACTATATACCCTAGAGTGTGTGCAATCCACTAAGTTGAAAGTATTCAGTGTTTGTAATAGCAGCAGCGTACTGTACTGGGGAGCCCGAATATCCCAGTCCAAGAGCAACTTATATCTATTTAATTGTTTTCACCGCTTACAACTACTACCAAAAGTAGATGCTAGGGAGCACAGGGTCATTAGCCCAGGCTTTTCGACCACGGCCCAAAATGGGAGCATCATACTCTTTCCGACTTACATTGTGTGTTATAAAACCTTACATACCTATACTTGTTTAACAAACATCATTTTACAAGATTGGTGGAGATTTTTAGACAAACACTTAAAATACTGACAGTAGACCAATTAATTTTAACATAACAAACATATTAACATTCCAAAACTTTTAACATTAAACATATTAAAATCAAGCTAAATTAACTTTTTTTTTTTTTGTTTCTTTTGGAATGATTCCCCTCACCGTCAAAATGACTGGCACTACTCTTCTATAAATTTTATCATCATACATGCCACCTATTTTATCTTCTAGTATCTTATAGTTTTCCTCTTTTTCCTGAGCAGCTTTAACTAAACTATCCTCTCTTTCATATTGAATTGTCACTTCAGCAATAAAAACATCTATCTATCTATCTCTCTCTCTCTCTCTCTCTCTCTCTCTCTCTCTCTCTCTCTCTCTATATATATATATATATATATATATATATATATATATATATCTCTCTCTCTCTCTCTCTCTCTCTCTCTCTCTCTCTCTCTCTCTCTCTCTCTCTCTCTCTCCTCTCTTCTCTCTCTCTGTGACCAGAACTAACTCTGGTTTGTATCTTTGGCCAGCCACTTCGAGGGTGGGTTCCTCAACCACCGTCACATTTTCATAACACTCCATCCACTCCCGGGCTATCATTCTACATACCTCATTATGTCTTTGGATTCTGGCCCACTTAGTTTTAGGGCAAACACAAAAAATGTGACCAGTAGTTTCTGAGGTTTGTTGGCATTGCCTACATGTTACCTCGCCACCCTTATACCGGGCCAATGTCACCCTGTTATTAATTTGGCCTGTTCTCATTTTAATGGCCTCGGGGAAATGTGACACCCTTAGAGTGCCCGGTTCATATACCCACACATTTGATTCGGGGTTATCTTCTAAAAACCTACACACCTCACCTTGTGTCCGCTGGTCACCCCGCTGTTGCCTTGTTCTATTTTTTTAAATTTTCAAATGTCTTTTTGATATTCTCAATAATTTGGTCTTCGACTCTTTCCTGGAGGCGTAACATTTTTAACTCTTTATCAATTACTTTACCTATATCCACTTCTCTACACACCCATTGATGCACTTTATTCTCAGAGTTCTTCATTTTAGCAAACTGTCTAATTCTAAACAGTCCCGCAATCTCCTTACGTCTCATTAATCCTAACCCTCCATTTTTCTTGCCAGTATACAACAATCCATCTGAAGTTTGTGTAGGTATCTTCAATACCTTCTTAACCCCTTGCTTAATAACACCATCCACGTACTCCAGAAAAGCCGAACTCTCTTAGTACCAATAAAGAATGGATAAATCTTGGAATCCAATTGATTTGCATAATTTCTAATTTTTGATAGGGTTTCAGTGGGGCGCCACAAATCTGCTCAACTTGAGACTCCATGTCTTTTAAAAACTTATCATCCGTTCCATGGCAAATCTGTAACTAACCCCCAGGTATTCTCATGTTAACCCGAGCGAATTGTTAGCTGGCACCCATAAAATATTACTGATCGTACTCGAGGCCCTGTGTCAAACCTGTTAGCGCTGTATTGGCACGCTCGTACTTGGGTTTCACGCATGCCGAGTACCACTAGGCGTCATGTGTTTTTAGGTAAGTTTTGAGGATTATTTTCTTGTATTTGTGTTGTAAACATTATTATTATTATTATTATTATTTAATTTTTGGTTTTATATTTCTATAATATTGCATTTTTACACATTATTTTTGCATAATTACTGGTGAAATTTTGTTTTACGTTTTTGTGTAAGTATTGAAGTTTTATTTTGTATATATTTTTTACTGCTTTTATTGTAATTAGTTTCAGCAATAAGGACAGTTTAAAGAATTACTGAGTTGAACTGAACTACACCATTGCCAATAAACTTTAAAAATATTACTATACTGGAACATCATTAATAAAACTTTCTTTTATATACAAAGTTGTTTCTCGTTAATACAAAACTTCCTTCTTTCCCTGTGGAGTGAGATAGACTCTGTTCATGACCAAAATTCTGATTCAGTATTCCTTAAATTGAAGTTTCGAACACAATAAGGAAATTCTAGTGTCAAAGAGTTCTGAAATCTACGAAAAGTACAGAGCCAATAAAAAAAATCACCCTGCTACATGCTTTGCACCGCTACAGTGTACGATACTGTGGGGAAAACCTGTGGTCAACTGCATCAGAAAGATGGACTTCACAAAAACAGCTATTGATAGTACCAGTGATGATCCTGAAGATGAAGACTGTGCATCAACAGCAGTGAGAGGGCAAGCCTTTAGAATGTGTTTAACTGGACCTGTCAAATTAAAACTACCAGATGGTTGCTGTCATACCTGATTCAGATAGTACATGACTGCAGTATTTCTGCAACAAATTATTATAATTAATATAAAAGTTAAAATGAAGAACAACTTTGAAAAATGATAATTAAAAGTCACTTTCAGGCTTGTAAGGTCAAGTTATGTTGGTGGCAAATAAAGGAATGCTTACAAATGGTTGCAAGAGATAAAACAAAACAAACAAATTTTTTTTTCAAATAGCACAGTTTATTTCTCTTTATAGGTGCTTGCTTATAAATGTTAAACTTGCAAAATGTTATATCTCTCTATGTAACACTGCTGTTTTTGAAGGATTATAAGCTACACCAATAATTTAAATTAACTTTCAAGTGGTTTTTTATACAGACTAAAAATTTAATTTGTTTATTTGGTTTCGTACATACTTGTATATGCTGCTCATCGTTAATTTCACAATTCTGAAAGCTCCACCTAATATCTACGTTCCTTCTCAATTTTCGTCCTTCCGCTATATGTAAAATTTAATTGCCATGGGCCTAACAACTTTATTCCAGTGCCATTCAAGCAAAAATCTGAAATTGTTAGGAGCCCACATGTACTACTAATACGTCAATTCATTCTCTAAAGCAAAGTTCGAATTGGTGAAAAAGTAGACGGGGGAAAAATTTCTCACTGATATACTATCCTGACTGCAGTTATCCAAAGAAGATAGTTGGCACTGGCATGAAGTAATGAATACAAAATATTTAGTATATTTTGTATAGCTATTCAGAATGACCAACAATTTAAATTAAAAGGATTTTTTTTCCCAATATACAAATTTACATAAAGTATATAGCTGTTTTCACACCATGCTGCATAAGCGCTGCACTGTCGACTTCATCTCACAAGGGAAAAAAATTGTAATTACTATTCTCCTTTGCTGGAAATTGCCTCATTCTTGAGTTCACTGATAAAAGCTATGGATGCCAGATCAGCAGGTCATCGTGTTACCAACAGCTCAGTACAGTTGCAACATTGTGTAAAATAGACAAGCACAGAAAATAAAACTAAATTTTGGGAAATGCCAATTTAGGGTGTTTTAACATATTGTAAGAAGGCAATTTTTTTCCCCTGTTGGGAGTGAACACAGGAACACAGAAGTTGGGCAAAAATCCAGAAGGGAGGAAATTCCCCAACTTCCCCCTCTTCAATTTGAACTTTATTTATATATAAATTGAAAGACACAAACCAATTTTCAATAAATTTAAACATTATACTCACATACATCAAGACTTAGAACTTTACTTAACATGCTGCAAACTTAACTGGGTGCCTGCAAGTTTGTGTACAGTAGCATATACGGAGTTAACTGGCAGTGATTTTTTTCAAATGATGATTTCAAGTGGTCACATTACCATTGACAGCATCATGCTTATATAATTATCCTGCATTTTATTCCAAACTCCTTGAGACATATTATAACTGAGTTCTGCTGTAATTAATTTTCTCACTCATAACAATTTTTGGGCATACTCTACTGTTTCAACAAAATACTGTACTTACACTGAAAACAGTATCAATGGTAATGAGCGTCTGCTCTTGTTTCGGGTAGTCATGCAACAGTTTTTTCAGCTGATCCTCCATTAAGAACCCAGAAGCATCTGCTAACTTCTGCAGTATCAATCGCAGAAACAGTTCTTCCGCCTGGTCAGATTGAGCAGCTTTCATGTACTTCTCATGCTCACTTTCTGATTTTGCCCTGTCTGGACAAACAAATACATATTTCACTAAGTGCAAATAAACAGCTTTCGGCAATGGTCACATGACTGGTTTTAAATGTGTTTACAGTAAATTCATTTGACAGCCATGTTTGATCATGTTTGCGAACACAACTATTTCCAACAGTTAACGTATCTATAACTGAATGCAAACAAAAGAAAATCCTACAGTAAAAACACACCCATAATTATTTATAATCACTTTCAAAACTTCATGTTGAAAATTTATTGATTTTACTAGAACTTACATTAATTTGGTTGTAATAGTATAGCAAATATTGCTTTCTGAGCTGGCTTTTTAATTATTTCAATGAATGCAAACAATCCTGCCAATTTCAGCATTCTTAATCAAACTATTTACTTCATAGCAGCCAATCAGAGTGCAACATAGAAGAAAAGTCGCTCTGATGGACTTCCACAGTTAGTTTACTTTGAACAAGAAGTGACTGCAATCGGAACATGTTTGCAGTGAAGTAGTTTTATGTCCCGCCTGACCATGGCTTTAGACTAGTACATACCTCATTTCAACAATAGACAAATCAGTAGAAATTACTTGCTATAGTCTATTCGTGGTTTCTTCGCACTTTTTAAATAAAACTTTTGAAAAAACATCCTATGTATGACATTTTTAGTTAATTCCTGCCATGTATAGAGGTGCGTGAAAATAGCAAATTATATAAATGCTAAATAGATGCTATAAATTTCAATAACTGCTGTAATTTGCTAAATTAAAAAAAAAATTATTTCTATACGATGACTCTAAAATAAGATATCCTAAAGTAATACATCAACTATAAGTTTTTTAAATTCAAGATGCTTTTCAATTTAAAACCTCTAATATAATGGATCAAATATTAACTGCCACAAATTAAGATTCACTCAAATTCAATATGCCCAAAAAGTGACTTGAAAATTATACCCTGAAAATGAATTGAAAACAAGATGCCTCTAAAATAATCCCAAAATAAAACAACATTCCCCCCCATCCCCAAAGAAAGAAAGAAACGTAACATTTCAATAGTTTCTGAAATGCCTTGTACTAATAAAATACACATCCTGTGTAATGTATTAACATGAATTATTACAAAGCAACTATACTGACTACAAATTTCTTAATGGATATACACTAGTGGAAAATGAAAAATGAACACCACTAAGGCAGTGATGTAGATACACCATACGCACATGGGGCGCTGATAGAGGACAGTATATGCGATGATTAACAGTGCTGTGCTGTGGAGACAGTAGAAACAGTGTACTAGGAATAACACCGCTAAGCCCAATACAACCTTAGTTGACTCTGTGAAAGAGTAGTCTGTTGTTTCAAGTCAACGGCCTGTGTGTAGTAAGCATTGTATACATGCCATGACGGCATACACTACCACACTTTGTGCAATTAACGGACTTTGAACGAGGTCGTATTATGGAACTGAGGAAGGCTGGATTCATTTTGAAGAATTGACCAACGAATAGGACGTGAAGTGCCTGCTGTGCATCACTGATGGTGCACATGCTCGTTAACCTGGTTCCAGAACGGATTCCCGCCTGGACCACCACGTCAAACGAGCAGCCATTGCTGATCGCACAGTGACCAACATACACATTAGGGGCACCCAAGGGGACAACTAGGATCATCACCAACACTAGGGTACAATTAAGGGTGTCGCTCGCCAGGCCTCCTCTCACACCTCAACAATGTGCAGCCCACCTCGGATGGTGTTCCGAACAACGCAACTGGAGGGATAAATAGCACGGAGTTGTTTAGTGATGAGAGCAGATTCTGCTTTGGTGCCAGTGATGGTTGTTCGGGAGTGTGGCGTCGACAAGGAAAGCAGCAACAACCAGAGTGTATATGGCAGCGACATACAGGACCAACTGCTGGCATCATGGTCTGGAGGGGCAATAGCCTACAATGACTGTATGCCTCTGATATTTGTTGAGGGAACACTGAACAGTGAACGCTACATCTATAACATCATCCAGCCTATTTAGTTGCCATTCCTACAACGCAAAGGAGATGGCCTCTTCCAGCAGGGTACTGCCTGTGCACACACGTCTCATGTTACCCAACATGCTCTCAAAGGTGTTAGTCAACTCCCCTGGCTAGCACAATCACCCAACCTGTCCCCCATTGAACATGTGTGGGATATGATGGGACAGCGTTTGGTGCAATCTGCAATACCAGCAATTTCTGAGCACTGCCCTCAGCCTCTCAGCAGGTTCCTGGGTGGTCACTTTCTATCCAATGCACCCTAGCAGGAACAAAAGCCTGCACCTTCTACTAGTTGGACATAATTCAGTGCCACAGGCTTGCACACTGCACTGACCAAGACACCAGTGTTTCACCACACTTTCAGCACTTACAATATTTTATTTTTTGTTAGTGATAACCTATTGCTTCACTCTAATGTAACCACTATACAGGTGATGGACTCAACCGTGGGCTTTGTGCAGCTATCTTGGGATGCTGAAAATGAAATAGGACAATCTGAAAACTTGCAACATATAGAATAGGAAATATATTATAAAAAGTAAATGTACTGAGAAACAAATACCATTTATAATTGTAAATTTTATACAGTAACATAATATGTGAAGCGGTAAACACTGTAATAATAAAAAAATTAATATACTGATTTGCAATTAAACGAGCAGATTGTTGATTTCAGAAAAAAGCTTGCCAAGTTGCCAAACCTGTACATCATAACAAAAACAGATACAATGGTATTTAACCAACTTTCTCCAAGCCGGCCAGTGACGTCACACCTCTAAGCAGCTATGCTATCACCACCCCCCTCTCCAAGACCATCCCTATCCAGCTTGCCAAAGAGGTATGCCTCAAGAAGTATAAATAGAGGACAGTGACACTCACTCAAGGCCATTATTCATTCACTCACTGCACTTGCTGCGGGATACACTGATCAGTCTGCTAGACCAGTCTTCATTCCTTCACCGTGCTAGCCACTGAAGGAACTGATCAGTCTACTCAGTTAGAGCAACACTCCTAGCTATATTCTTCCTTCCTTCACCACATTCTTGCCGAAGGGAACGCCTATCCTTGGTATCCACCGCACTAGTCGCCGGAGCCATCCCTCCAACCTTGTTTTGTCTTCCTCGAGGATTACAAACTATCACGCCATCACCGTGTTTTGGCGCTGGAAGGGTTGTTCCCTTAGTTGGGAAGACTGAACTTGAGGAATACACCCACGTGCAGGGACTTGACCACAAGGCCTGATCCCAGTGCTCACTGTGATAGGGTGACCACTACATCAGCAGATACTCCATGTGGTTCTACACCAGTACGACTACACAAACCCTGCGATCTCCTCACAGAAGTGAGAGTGTGCTCTCATCCTGATGCCTTATTCCTGTTGTAGTGGTATTCATGAGAAAGTGAAACAGGTGCTAATTGCCTTCGGGCGCTTGCAGGAGCTTACCCCCTCTCTCATCTCCAACTCTCAACCAGCTCACACCCAGGGAACAAGCTCAGGCACTACATCTTCTTCTGATACCCATCACTCTAGAGATCCCTAAGGACCGAATTGAGACACAGACACGTCTGAACGAAAGTCAGAACACAGAGCACACACTTGCCTGCGGCTCATGTACACCCTACTGAAACCACAGAGGTCAAGCCTACCACTGAGGTTACGCGTCATCCAGGTATTCCGCTGATAGCTCAGAATCTGAAACGTTATATCTCACTGCCCGAACCCGATTGTGTGCCCTGCCGCAAACCTACCAGGCCAGTCCTCTACACTGGACGTACACCAGTGCCACGTAAAGTTTAGAACAACCAGTCAAAACCGCCAGAAGGGTGTGCCTGGCTTAGCACCAGACAAATACCTCCTTTTTTATCTTTGTAATGATCTCACAGCCCCAAGGCATCATGCATCAGTTCATTCGCGAAATTCTGTAATAATTCCCATTTTCACGAAACATCAACGAAATTGCTTGTTTTGTGTATCTAAAACCATGGTGCGAGCTTCTTTTACCATGAAAACTCTTACAAACATTCTGTTTTACAATTTCCCATTTGTTATACAGCATTATCTCTCATTTACTTCACACATGTATGTATAACAAAACTATTTACGTGTTTTACCGCATAAACACCACAATCTTCATAGCCTTCCTCACTATCACATTTTATGGTATATAGTGCAAATTACATGAAGCACTACTAAAATTCATATTAAATGTGATTAGTAATAACCACATTTAACATTTGATGGCATTTTCTCAATTTTTGGAAAAGTAGCTATTCTTTATAATTACCGAAAGAAGCTCATTTTATTTACCATAAAAGTGGGGCCCTACACACAGTCAATTGTGAGTAACTGTCATTCTAGCTGTATTTATCATAAAGATGCTCACAGTTCCTTTAAGCAAGCTGAAGTTACAGAATAGGACTCCTGGACATGTCTGACAGAGAGGTACTTCAGTAAACTCATTGAACTACCACCTCACTTACTTCACCAACTATTCAATATGGTACCTTTGGTGCTTGTTAAACATAATTTGACAAGCACGTCTACTAGGCCAAAATCTTAATTTTTTCATTTTACTAGGAGTGTGCATTGAAAACATCATCATGGTGTTACAATTATTGTTCTCGCTAGAGTGCAATTTCATTGTACCTTTTGCAGAACACAACAATGCAAATTTTTACTCATGCTTACACTATTTCCTGAGGAGGCATTTTATGAGTGACTTTCTGAACAGAACATTGTCATCCCAGACACACATTTACTGCTGCTGTCCTTAGGCATGGATAAATTATATTTTACTCAAACATACGCTCTACAAAGGACCTCAAGTTGGTCACCTAACTAGCACTTGAAATGTGTTGCAGTGTGTTTTAAAACAAAAAAACCTATCAAAATTACCCCAAACATGTTTACCTATGAAAAGAAAGCACATTACAGATGATGAAATGGTTTTTTTTCTCAAGATATTATACACATTGGAAACATTATTTTTTTTGCCCTACAACATAGCTAAAAATGGTTTTTTTCAGACTACAATATCTGAGAACACATGAACCATATGTGCACAAAACTACAATAGATGTATGCAGTGGACTTTGCTACTGAGTCACGTACAATAAAAGTTCTACAATTAAAATGTAACCACTGCACACTAGTTCAGTGGCTTGAGCATAGAGGCAATGCCATTTTAGATATGCCAGTCAGCATTGTCTGTAGTACTTCATAAATTTTTTCCTCACTCACACAAGCATACCCCTCACTAGGCAAGTGCTTTAAAAGAAGTGAACATTTACAGACTATTCCAGTCAGTATTACAATGATAATGTTTTTCTTAGTCAATCTGACTGCAGAGTTTATTAAAGAGAACTGGAAAATTTCAACAGCAACCATACTTAAAAAAGTAGTGAGTGCAAGAAATCAATTTTATAAAATGACAAGCTCTTTGTCCAAGTTTTGAATGATCAAAGTGACAGTGTTACTAACATGGCACCTATAAAAATAATAAACATAAGACTACTGGAAATGACACCTGTATTTCAGGTGCATGCGCGTGTGTACACACACATACATGTGTGCACGTAAACACATACACAAGCACACTAAAAGTACTACACACAGGGAGGGCACCAGTTTATCAAATAATAGCCCCATGTGGACATGTGAAACCCGAAAGAAAATTTGCTAACATATTACAAAGAGAAAAACATTATTAGTGCATCAAAGCAATTCTTACAGTGACAATTGGAGATTTACGTAATTAACTACAATGCACCAAAGAAACACGTCTTCTACTGATGATGCTTTACAAATACTACCATACGTGAATGTAGCAGACTGAGTATACAAATGCAATTTCAAGCTCTACTGCTGGTGCGGGTAGGAGTATTGTAACCTTTGTGGCGAAAGAGCTCTGCGACAACCTGCATGGCAGAGCGGTACGACTCGAGGTCTGCCTTCTGTAACAAGCGTTGTTTGGGAGGCACCCACTCCAGGCCAAGTTGTTGCTCATGGATAATGCGATCTGCAGTCAGTATCTACAAAGTTACACTTTCCTTAGTATAACACTCTAATGCAGTGGTTCTCAATCTTTACTTTGCTACAGACCACAGTAGAGAATGTCAATCTAAAAGGGACCCACCTACCTTGACAACTCTTAGTCTAGTACCAAAATGTATAAATACTGTAATGATTTAATTACTCATTAAAATGTCTACTCATCATAAAACTCTAGCATTTATATTATTTCAGCCCAGAAAAAAATTAATTAGTAAAAAAATACTGCTTTTTCATTAGGCCGCCTATAGTTTAAAAAACATAAGGACATGGTAAATAGCTGAACGTAACATTAAACAGCCTCAAAGAAACCACATCATCAAGATTTGAAATTAACCATATCACATTATCCTATAAATGGAAATACTTTGTGGCATGTTCATTTACAAAGGACTTACGACCTAACCGTTAACTACTACATGTTCTGTAAACCACACTTCGAGAACCACTGATAATGGATAATGAATCTGCATTATCAAATGTTAATAAAGAAATATTAATGGCCCGAATGCACCTATGCAAAACCATATAACATTACAGTGTTTCAAATATTATTATCATACTAGCTTTTACCCGCTGCTTCATGCGCATCACATAGTTCTACCCACTGAGCTACTGCGGCCCCACTATTGGGTGCTCGATCCCCTGACCAGCTGCGGCCCCACTATTGGGTTCTCTAGCCACTGAGCTACTGGGGCCCAATCATTGGGTTCTCTAGCCCCTGAGCTACTGTGGCTCCACTATTGGGTTCTCTGGGTTCTCTAGCCACTGGGCTACTGCAGCCCCATTGGGTTCTCTACCCACTGAGTTTCTGCGGCTCTACTATTGGGTTCTCTACCCACTAAGCTACTGCTGCCCCACTATTTGGTGCTCTAGCCCCTGACTAACTGCGACCCCAATACTGGATGCTCTACCTACTGAGCTACTGCGGCCCCACTATTGGGTTCTCTAGCCTCTGAGCTTCTGTAGCCCCCTTATTGGGTGCTCTAGCTACTGAGCTACTGCGGTACCACTTGATATATATCTATCCACTGGGTCACTGCGGCCCCACTTGGCATAACTCTAGCCACTGGGCCACTACAGCTTTTTGGAAAGAAATGTTTACAGACTATAGACAAAAAAGAAAGGAGAAATGACCCAAATTTTTTTTTTAACAAATCTTTTTTCACGCAGTAATCATCCTAAGAAAAGCTTAATCCAGTACCTATTTACAATAAGAATTTTCCTGAAGGAATGAGATATTTTCCTGGAATAAAAAGTAGCCTATGTCACTCTCCGACCCTTCAACTATATCTGTACAAAAAATCACGTTGATCCGTTGGTTCGGTTTGACGTGAAAGAAGGACAAACACACACACTTTCGCATTTATATAGTAGCAAGGATTATTACTTTTGGGTTTTGGATTACTTAGTTGTGGTAACAATTAATTAAGATAATTTTCAAATTAAGATTTAGTATATGATTTTAAGAGGAGTGCACTGTAATTTTGGTTATGTCATGAGTTTATTGATGTAGAGGTAATTTAGAGGTTATTATATATTTTACCTTTAAAGGGTATCAAGTATCACATTGTTGATTTTCATATCAAAATTTAGAGGTTAATGTTCATAAGCCCTTAGAGGGCAGTAAGTATTCAAATTTGTAAATCATGTGATTTAATGAAAAGTGTCTTGATTGGCTCTCGTCTCACCATTGATGATTGGATGAGTGGTGTGGCTTGGTCAGACGACAGCCAATCAGAATGCAAGTAACAACAGAAGTGTGACAGAAAAAGTTTTTCCTTTAACAGAAATACTGTCGCCACCAATGAGAACACATGCATGTGGGTGATGAAGACAAATTTGATAAAAATGATTAATAATATGTTTGCTTGAATATTACAATTGCTGGAAGATGTTTTAAAGTTTAAATATTGATAATGGAAAAAGAATGAGGTTTATTCATTTTGTCTGAGAATATGAAAGAACAATTTGTCTAATTTGTTGGATAAGGAGTCGATAAAAAAAGGATAGCAGAATTTTGGCCTTTTAATCCTACTAAAATGTTACAAATGACGACCCAAACATGTGGCTGAAGGAAGAACTTTGAGAACTACGGTCTTTGGAAGCTGTGAACTTCGGCACAGGGAATAACCATGCTCGAGAAAGATATCTTGCTACACTTCGAGAAGATGGGAGAGCAGAGTTTCCGTGCCATTAAGGATGCTGATTATTATCTAAATAAAATCTGAAATATGTATACAGATGCTTTACACATTTTTCCACACTGAGGGACATCGTGTGAGCAACTTTCTGTGAATCGGAAGTGATGGAGAAGAATCTTTTTTTTATTTACATATGTGAAAGAAAAATTTTGTAAGTATCTGTTATTGGTAAATGGTATTCTAAACCTACATAGAGTGGAGAAAGAAGAAAAAAAAAATGTGTGTGCATGTGTGTGTGAAAAAAAAAAGTTTACGGTTATTATATTTGAATAGTTCAGAGTGTAACTTGTAGAAAATTTTGTTTTAATTTCTGGTTAACATGTCTAATATGGAACAAACATTTGGGTTATTGCTAATAAAAATATAATCCATCATACAGAAAGAATTTCAAATGGGTAGCGAAGCCATACAGAAAGAAATACAAATGGTTAGAATAGAACAAAATAATAGGTTTAATCATTTGGAAAAAATTCGACAGTTTTAAGCGAAATCATAGAGAATGGAGAAAAAATTTAAATTACACAAATATTGAAGAACTTAGGGCAAAGGAAGTTGTAGCTAAACAAATGGAAAATGTTTTTAAAAATATGATATTGCAATGTTGTAGTCCCAAATTTTACAGTGCTGGAGCTCTTTGTATTTCTGACCCTTTGGTTTGACAGCGAGGGGAGGGGGAATTGAATTTTAAAAAAATTAGAAAGAAATAGCACACAATAGTTACACTACATTAGGGGAACTACAATATATTACCAAACTACAACCCCGTCACATGCATGAGATTACACAAAACATCTGCATTTGGCACTATTTAACATAAACTAGCATAAACTTTTTTTCAGCATCTCGGTGTCGCCCTTTTGCTACGCGGGTTCTGGTATTATCTGCTGAATGGTGCAATCTCAACCACGTTGAAATGTAAGGCTGGGATGGTCCATTCTGTTTGATGAACATTAATGAAGATACATGTGGTATTAAACGTCTGTTCCTAGTAGGAGATACAAAAATATTAATTAAACTGAACCCCCTTTCGCAATTAACTAAACTGCACACTATCAGTTTTGTGCAGTTCATTAACTCGTTTAGTTCTTTAGGAATACAGTGGCTATTGTTAAGATAGTCCGGGTAAGCGTTTTTTATCTTGGCTGCGTTAAGTTGGAATCTTGTACAAAGATTCTGTATCTCCTCTTCACCATACCCTATATGCAAATCGGCAGGCCATTGACCAGACAAGAACTTTAATTTGATTCAACAGCATTTCATACTGAACGTTCTTTATATCAGTCTCAGATGATGTTGACGCCGGCCCATTGCTAGATATGGTTGTAAACAGCCTCTTTTTCAGGTTATTTGCTACACTAAGATAATAGTTGTTGTTGGTTAATGGAAGTCATTTTCATGTTATCGGTTAATGGTATGGAACAAAACTGTCCATTTTTGATCGCAATTTGGGCCTATAAAATTTGAGTGCCAGGCTTCTCTTTGAGAGATTCAAAGAAGTGGATGCATCGCTTAATTGTCTGCATAGACTATAGAAGCATTACTTTTTTTGTAGATTATCAGAAAGAATAGCTAGATTTGCTAAAATGTCATACATTATGGCCAAATCAAGTAAGAATTGCTTGAATAAAAATCGCTTCAATAAGCAATTTTACATGCTTCTTTCAAAAAAAAGATTTACTCATATCTCCTTCGGCTTTTGAAAAGTGGCTGAATAAAGAGCTGTATCCAAACCATACTGCTGAAACTGTTCGGAACGAACTGACTACCCACCTAGTTGACAAAATACGACCGATTTTATTCATTACTTGGTCGAGCTCTGCAGCGCACTCAGCTAATTGGTGTTGATTCATTGGAGACCTGCTGTACAAAGTGTATAATTAGTCTATAAATATGTGAAAATGATTCACACCCCCTACCACATCAACAGAATTGGCTAATGCTAACTCCAGTCGGTAATTCAAACAATGCCAAATTATTACATTTGGATACTGGAATAGACATTTCTGAGCTACTGCTGAGTGTTTTCCGAGCATAACACTAGAACCGTCTCTTGTAAAGCCTACCAAATGTTTTTTGAGGTATTTACTATCAAATCAGTGTTTTTCAAGACAGCATAATAAACTCTGTAAAATTGTCTCAGACTTTTCATCGGGAAATACTACAAGATCTAAAAATAAATAAGTGGGTCATTGTTCTTTGTTAATTTCACATCTCACATAAACTATTAACACAGATTTTGAACTTAGACTGGTCGACTCATCAATTATAATTGATATTTTTCCAGAAACACCCTTTATTTGTCTAATAATCAGTTCCTTCATTTCTTTTGAAATATGTTCTATCATTTCAACGGCATTATATTGAGAATGTAAACCAACACGAACATTTACCCCATTTAGCTTCTGAAGCTCAATCAAACTGAAATAGTCACTGTAAGGTCAGTCATTTTGTAAAATGTAATAAGCTGATCTAAATATCACTTTTGTTGGTTAACGCTCAGCTTCACTCATAGATTCACAAACATTTTCAATTGATTGTTTCTGAGATGTTTCAACAATTGTCTGTGCTATATTGTGAACATTAGATTGCTTGTGTTCAATTATTTTTTTCTTAGTGATTTAAGCTGATCTGATCTGTTAGATCCGTAATAATTCACTGAATATGAACGCCATTCTTTAGCAATAGAAATCCGCTCTTTCTTGAATACACCTAATTGAATTACCTCAGAACATATTTTGCAGCCTAGCTTACCTTACCTGCAATCGATCCATGGGAAAGCTTCTTTTTTTCCCTTGACCACATTTCTTCATTCCAAAAATTTGGCCAGTGTTGCAGTCCCAAACTTTCAACATTACTTGCAGTCATACCGGAACTGTCTTCATCTTTCATAATGAGTTTGTCTTCGCCTCTAGGCGAACCATTGAGTTGATTAAACAGAAGTGCGGTGCCCGAGATATACGTATCAATATCAAGAGTGGAGATTTTTGAAGCAACAGCACTACTATTACCAGGAACGACGCGAGAAAAGAAAGGGGTTAATGTTTTTTGTTTCGGCTTTTGTTCCATTATTACTGTAGATAAATAGCTAAAAATGTTCAATTTTCAAACAACTGTCTTTTCTTCATGCTGTGTAGGTAGTTAGTTAACTATCTAAAAACAATCACTTATTTACTAGTTACATGGCAGACAAAAACTATAAACCACAGCACTTAACACAGTCTACAAATGCACGCAAATTAATGGAATATAAAACGAAACTGAACTAGGAATATAGCCAGTTTGCACAGGTGCAGTGTTTAGTTTTTCAGCTGCCCTGTCACTAGAATTGAATAACACAGTGCTACGCCGCACAATTGCTCTAACTCATTTCACTGCGCATGGTGTGCCAACCAACCTTCTTAAAAATATATAACTCACACATGAATCATGTGGTGGCACAGCGCGGCTGCTATTAGATAAAAATTGAAATAGAAGTTCGTAACATCTTTTGCGCTTGCAGTAGTTTTGTTTTGTTTCTAAAAATACCATGACCGGCTGCACGTGACCAGCGAAGTCTCGGTATCTATAGAAAGAAATTCAGTTAAGGACATAGTGAGTTATGGGAGAAGCAATGAAGCAATAAAAACGACACTTACACGTGCACATCAACAACCATTTGTATAAAACATTTCTTGCATATTTCTTTTTTTACACAAAAACAGTGGTGGAGCGTCGCTCCGCTCGGCCTTTTCTACATCACTGGTAGAATAGAGGACACTGAGGTTAAGGAAAAAGTTCAGGAAAATGAACAAGAGATAGAGAGAGGGGAAATGTAAACAACATTGTGATTTAATGTACAAACAGGGTTTTGTATTACTAGATGATAAGGATGTATTATCTTCAGATAAATACTAGCTTTTGAAAAGGTAGTGGCAAAAAGTTTTGGAGATAATAGGGAAAACATACAATTAATGAACAAGTATGAAGGAAGGTTGAACACATTGGAGGGGTTAAATGAAACACAACAATCCAGAAGTAGGGCTAATGTAAGAAAATGGGATGGGCAAACTTTGCATACGAACATAAGATGAAAAGGGCAAACATGAGAAAGAAAAAAAGGAAAAAAAATCACTGATGGGGGTTTAGATAAACAACAGGTCCAAATATTCAGGAATTTGACTGAGACCCACAAAACCCGAAAAAAAAATGATGAAAATGAAAATAAAAGGGAAGGATAGAAATAAATCAGTAGTGAAAACAAAAAGAAGGAAGTATTGTATGAGGAAGGTCACCAGGAAAAAAAGAAAGGAAAAGGAGATGCAAATGCAAATGGTAGAGAGGGAAAACATAAAAAAAAGAAAAAATTTATGTATTTAATGATTTAGTTTGCACAGAATAATGTAAGAATGATAATATTTTGGTGTTGAATGTAAATTTGTTTCTACTAAATGAAGGTCCATATAAGGTAGAAAAGAGAGTAGGTGACAATGTGTATAAAATAAAATATGCAAATTGGCATGTGACAAACAAAAACCTGTAAAATAATTGTGTAAAGGAATTCATTGTGAAAATTTTTGTTGACTTCTTCACAGATGGCCCGGGGGCCATCTGTGAAGAAGTTGTCAACCCTCCCTAGCCGATTGCCCCTGTAACGGCTACCCCACGACCCTTCAGAAAGTGGGCCCCTAAGTCCCTTCAGGACGCGGCACAGAGTAGATAGGGAAAGTTAATAGCTACTTAGTAGAAACTGTAACCCCTTAGTTTAGAACCATGTCCCCTTCACCAGGAATCTGTGTAGCTTATACTTCCAGTCAGCTCAAGGTAGTTAGGAAGTAGTACGGGCCCCCCGGAACAAAACACGTTTCTCACCTACTTTGACAATCATTTCCTTAGGTGACTATGAAATTCCCAGTAGATGCCACACCCGCCAGAGTGGAGCAGGCAGACTGGGTTTTACACCACCTGATTGTACCGTCTAGTGTAGGACTATGGGTTCCTCCTCACGGACTTGTACGTGAAAACCACAAACACATTTGACGGCTACCCATTTGGAGCACCCAATGCATCGAAAGGCAGAGCCCCAGCCACTAGTCATACAATTCCTTGGGAGGATAGACCACCAGGCCAGCTTGCACTCCGTCCACCGCACCACTTGAGTTGCTCGAGGGAGTTATTAAATTTTTTTATTAGTATTCAACTAATAATAATGTTCTTTGATGTTATTGAAGTGTTCTACTTTTCTTTTAAACTTAGTATTCAATTTTTTAAATCTATGATGAACTCTCTCTCAAAGCACTGACCCTGAAGGAAGTAAAAGTAGTGGGGCATGAGGATACATTAAGATTAAGCTGTCTTTTTAAGTTGTTTAAGTTTATTTTTGGGAGTGTTACAACACGACTGGTTACCTGACAACAGTATCAAAACTGCAAAGAGATTTCCTAGTGCTCTCATATTGGATCAAGTAGTAGTATCACCCCCCCCCCCCCTTCCATGTTTTTATAAACAATTTTCTGTTTTTTTTTTTTTTTGCTATTATTTTATTTTAATTGAGAATCTGTATGGATGTTTATGTTGTTTATTTAAAGTTTACTATTGATTGTCTATTACTTTTACTATTAGAGATCTATGAATAAACTAGTAGTGATGAGTGTTGTGCTAGCCCGTTGTTATCTAAATAAGCATGTGGTGGAGGCAACCTTATAGTTAGAAGATAAGTGTTTATGTTGTCCAGATATATTATTTTTATTATTATTTAATGTTGTTTCTGCCAAGGGTATAAAAAAATTTTTATTCTAAATTAATTTTTTTTTTTTAACTTCAGTCACAGTTGGTGGAGTCGCCGGATATGAGATGTTTTAACTGTTCCCTTTTTTTCCCTCTACGTCACATTTGGTGGAGGCACCAGGTATTCAAAATTTTAATTCTAAATTAAATTATTTTTTAACTGTAGCACAATATTAATTAAAGAAGCAGCAGATATGTTGCAGAGTATTTTGCAAATATTTCTACATCAAATTGAAGCAATAAATTTTAAACCCGAGTTGTTTCGGGTCCGTACAAGATACAAAATTTACTATTTAAAGTACGTGATAAATAACTGTTGTGATACATCATCAGAGTACGCGACTATGCTGCCATCTGTTAGTCACTGATGCAGCTTGCTTCCGAAGCCACGCCTTCATGAAATGACTCGTGTTTCATGTGTAAAATACAACTATACAAATAAATTCCCAGAAATTTATATTTTTTGCGAGCTCTATATATATTTTTAACGTAACATATTTCAGTGAGAAGCAATTCTGTTTGCTATTTATTTTGATTCAGTCTGTGATCACCGAGCCTTTCTGGGACCGGCTCACCATTTTGTTTTTTGTGTCCCCTCCTAATTCAGCAACAAAGCAAAAAAAAATGTTATTAATATACTAAAACCACGCATCGTTTTGTGATGGACTAAATTTTGCAGCAAATAATATTTATGTTAATGTGAAATATTGTCATCCAGGTGCACTCAGCACCACTGTTAATTTACAATAGCCTCGTTGCATGTACGAACCGCAAACTGTCCAATATCAAATGTTTAATGAAATAATGTCAGTTTTAATCGCAAAATATTGTATTATTATGAATGAAAATATACTGTGTAACAATTTCCCCGAATTCCTAATACTTCAAAGTTTCACATATATACGCTGTAACGTCCAAACTGCTACTTCATAAGAATAACAATTAACATTTTATTAATGACGTCAAACAAAATTTGCAGTCTATAACAAACGATGCTCCACAGTTTATGTCACGCACACCTAGCCACATGACTCTTGTTGTAGGTGCATTCAGCGAAACGGATGAGAGAGTTACAAATGCAAGTCTAGCATTATGATTAGAATAAAATTTCAAGCGTTTGTCATTGGTATTGAATTTGAATGCTAATAATGTTTCAAATATATTGTGATCATATGAATGGAATTGACAAAAAAATTGTAGTAATATAATGAACATATTATGCTCGTAAATTAAACTAAGACTTATAAAAATATATCTAATTTTCTGTGGGCATTATGGTGTATTACATATTTCTGTTTGCTGGGAAAGAAAGCTGAAATTTTTACACACCGTTTCCAAGTGAATAAACTATGGACCTTAATCACATAATATCCATTTCAGTGATAAAAAATTCTACAGCAAAATCAATTCTTTCTCATTATCTATGGGTGAGCAGCTTGGCGACACATTTTGATGTAGGTAGATAGGTTTAAAGTCTCATCGACGTACGTCATTCCAGATAAAACATGTTCTGACAGTCAGGTGGAAACCATGTGGCGGCGGAAGGATATATAGCATGTTTGTTTACATGTTCCTACTTTTAAGCTATCTGTCAAAAAAAAATTCTTATATGAAATAGACTACAGCCGATACTATTTCTCTGTTCTCTGGCTTATATGATGGTGTATGAACTTCTAAAAGCCTTTTCAATTGATTTATTTTTCATTATTAATAAAAATATAATAAACAAATCAATATAAATTTTTTGTAACTATGAGACATTTGAACAAATTAATACCAAAGGAATTAAGAAGCTGTTTACTGAAAAACAATCTCAGCAAAACCACCAAATACAAAATACTACTTTATCTTACCTGATCGAGCAAGGTTTTAGCTCTCTCTGTGTTCAAATTCCACACTTGCTGAAATTTCTTGTCATTCACATTGGTGAAGTCGTTCCCTTTCTTCTCCACTGCAGTAATGTTACACTTCAAACGTTTTATGTCATCTGAGAGTCGAGACTTTTCTAGTGCTACACATCTGTCCTTTTCAGCAATCTTCTGCTTCAAATTGTTTACTGTGTCATGAAGCCTGCAAAACAGGAGTGTGTGCATGCAGGTGTGTGGTGTGATTTTATATATATATATATATATAGATAAGACACACACACTAGAGTTGTTCCGATACCATGTTTTTCGATACAGATAACCCGATACCAATACCCTTTGCACTGAATTTTAGAAAAAGTATTACTGTTAATAATACATTAAAAACATTTCTCCAAGACTAATTTAAATAAAGAAAATAATTAATGTCATAAAATACTGTATATAATTTATTGTAATACGGCACAAAATGCAAGCTGACCTAAAACTTTCAAACTCTCTGAAAATGCAAATAATATGACACCAAATGCAAGTAAAATTTTAAATGTCTTGCACTCTAAGAGCGCACAGAGAAATTATCGATCAGGCAGTGACATGTCTGTTGGTTGGCAAGGAGGGAGGGAGGGAGGGAGGATGACCTCTCCACGCCACTACCTGTTGGCGACACCTTGCACGTGTGGCAAATATCTGTCTTTTAAGGTAATTAATCATATTTTACTGCAAAGAAAACTTGTAATTTTAATACACAAATGAGGCAATTATAATTGATTTCTTCATTGTCTTTAATAATTATTTATTCAAAAACCACATCCTCTGATTATCCCTATCATGAGTTACACTGCAGTCGGCTCTGTGCTTACCTACCAATTATTAGACGGCAAAAGGTGTCGATTAGGCACTTACATATTATCAGTTTATCGGATTTCCCCGAAAGAAGTTACTGAAAAGGAACACTTATAATACAAGTCGCTTAATGTTCAAACAATTTTTTGCTGACAAGTGGTAGAGTATATGCTTTTGGGCATATAATTTTATTTGCGAAGATGCTGCACTTTATTTTAAATAAATATTAAGTTTTAAAGTCATGTTAATTTTTTGCCAGATACAATGAAACACCAATCCTTACCAGATAAACCAATCTTTAAACACAAAAGAAAACATGTTAACAAATAATAATTCCTCGTTAAAATGTTTTGCATAACATTTTCAGGTGAAACCATTTGTTTTGAAATACAAGTGATGTTAGGTGCAATTATTTTGAGCGACGCATACCGTATTTACTCGTGTATAGTGCGCACCATAAATTTTGCAATTGCAACAAGTTCAGGGGAAAAATTTTTAAAAATAAAATTGCACCAAAAATTTGTGACAGCCTGTAAGTAAGTATGGAAGAAATTATTCTTTTTACATTAATGTGTGGTGATTGTGATATGTTTGGAAAAAAACTTAAATTAAATAACTTGGTCGCAAAAAGACAAAATAAAAAAAATTCCGGAAACCTAGAGACCATCTCTCTTTTTTTTGTCATGCTAGAAGAATTTCACACTACCCTTCCTAAAAACAAGAAAAAGGGTCTCCTGGTCCCTTTTTACCCCCCCCCCCTTCCTCGGCTAGCTGGCCTCTGTCATTGAAACAAAGAGGCTTGGTGGAAGGTCTTATGTGTTATTTGATGGAGGGGAGGGGGGTGTAAACTCATCACAGCTCTGGTTTGTGGTGTCAGAGAATGTTGTTAAGTGGTAGAGGGGGTAGGGGGTAGGGAGAGAGGGTTTGAACCTACATATAACTTAAGGGTCACTGAGGTAGAAAGAGAGAGAAGGGAGAGGAGTGATGAAAAAGGGAGATAATGAGCTGACAGTCCTGCCACTTCTCTCAGCATCCCCGGACAATTAATGGCTATCACTCCCCCTTCCTCTTTTTTTCAGGGTATAGTGGGCACCCCAGAAATTTTTTCCTTTATTTTCAGGAAAAAGGGTGCTAGGAGTAAATATGGTAATTGTTCTTATTTTTCTTTTAGTTTTAATGTGGCGGCAGATACAAACCGAAATACAGTAGAACCTCTCTATTACAACCCCTCACGGTTCCCGAGAATAGGTTCAAAATAGAAGGGGGGTGGGGGAGGGGGTCGTAATAAAAAATTTGGAAAATTATGAGCCGATTTTGACCCACTCCTAACCCCTATGCCCCCAAACTTGCCATTTTTTGCATGAAGTTCATGTTCAATCATCTCTAGCTCTTAAAAACCACTTTTTAAAATAAATATAAATACGTATGTATATTTTAATAGCTGGACGTCTCCTTATTAATGTAATACTCAAGAAAGGCATACTGGACCACTCCTTGTCATAAAAATGAAGGCCTAAACACAGTATGACATGGCCATTGAACGTATGTGAAAAGATTATGCTATGTATTATTAAAATATAACTAAACACTGTTGGAGATGCCTTATGTTTGAAGCAAAACACAGAACTTTGTTTATTGATAATCTATATGAAGATACATTGGATCACTGTGTGCTGAGGCTAGCAGCGAATACATTACCATGCACATGTAGCTGGGCGAGCACGTAGATCCTCTGCAGTGTGGCCGGGCGCGGCGACTCACATCTGTTGATCGGTCCTAGATCCTCGGGGCTGGGCAGTTGTCGGTCGGTCGCTAAAAGCTGGCAGACGCCGGCCAGCCGGCCGCCGCCTGCTACAAGATTATTCTGGCGGGCGGGGGCCAGCCGGCCGCCACCAGTGCCGTCGTTACAGGGCCGGCTCGCTTCGTAATAGCAGCCCGGTGTTGATAAAACATGCTGATAGATGCAATTCACGTCAATCTTTTGAATTTATACTAAATGTAGGCGGCGTGTTGGTCTCTGCACTGGCACGATGAGGCCCGGCAATGTTTACGGGAATATAAAAATTTAGTGCGGTCTACTTGAAATATAAATTATCCCGAATTTTTCATCAAAAACTTCTGTCGTGACCTATACATGCACATGGCCTTGCTAGCCAAAATATGGTAACATAAGAACACATTTTATTTGCACGCACTTACCTACCTTTATTCACCTTACACATAAAATTGACATCACAAAAAAAAACGCCCACAAAAAAAATTGGCATATTATGTAGGCATGGCGCACATAAACTTAAAAAAAATCATTAAAAAAGTGACATTGAATAAAATTGGAAGTTATACATACACTAATTAAGAAACTAGTCTATAATGTGCCACTGTTTTAACAGCAAAAGAGGAGGGATAATAGAAGCGAAAAAAGACAGGAAGGGTAAGGCAGAGGCTGTGGCATGTGACTAAGACTAAGTATCCTCACTAACCCGGCCTGCAGCTCCCCCCCCTCCCACTTGCTTCTTCAATGGACAATACACCGATGTCCACTTCTGGCATGAAGTAATTTATTGCTCACACTGCTTGGGAAAACAAATGTCAAAGTCTATGCTGGCAGCTTGAGAAATGTGTGACCACTAACATCAGTAAAGGCTAGTTTCCCATAGACTGAAAACCGTGGATAATAGAAACTTGTACCGCAGTTGGAGAAAAGGTCTACAAACACAAATCTGCACACAACTGAAACGCGGTTCAAGATACCGCAGTTGGCGAGGGATTACTGTACCTATTTTTAGAATTGCCTTAAATTTTTTACTTTTTCGACCTAAACTTTTTACGGTTTCTTGGGATTGGGTTGTAATAGAGAGGTGGTCGTAATAAATGGGGTTGTAATGGAGGGGTTTCACTGTATGGTAATATTTGTGCCTAAAGAAAGTAATAACCTGACTTCATTGTCTACACCAATACAGATACCTCGGGAAAAGGCGAAGTATCGGTCGATACCAATACTTAGTACCTGTATCAGAACAACTCTAATATATACACATCACACCACACACATGCTCATACACCACACACACACACACACACACGTGCTGACACACCCTGTGCACACACACAAAATGAAACACTTAATTCAGTTCA
Source organism: Dryococelus australis (assembly GCA_029891345.1). Lineage (NCBI taxonomy): Eukaryota > Metazoa > Arthropoda > Insecta > Phasmatodea > Phasmatidae > Dryococelus > Dryococelus australis. The sequence goes on along the minus strand of CM057000.1, from coordinate 124,912,149 downwards.
TTACTGAAATAATAGCATACCCTATGTTCAGTCTAAAATTATAGACCTGTATTTTCTTCCTATCTCAAGGGCAGCAGAAACTTCTGAGCATATTCACAAGCAGTCATTATAAGTAAACACTCTATCATCTAATTCAGGAAAAGGCAAACTAATATAGGAAAACATGACACCGGTTTACTTCCTACCTTAAGGATCCAAGAACCAAAAATAATTCTTGCAAGTTTTGAGCGCGATATATATATATATATATATATATATATATATATATATATATCCAATGTGATATGAAAAAATAGTTTAAAAAGTATGTCAATCTGGGAAAATTATTTTTCAAAACCTAATTACAGGAACTATACAAATTTTCTTCTTCTTTTTCGGTTAGGGTCTTCTAGGGACCAGAACCCAATTTCAATGCTTCGTCCTTTGTTGTTCCTTCTTCTTTCTCCAGCACGTCTTCATCTTCTCACTATTATCTTTTTCCTCTCCTCAGACCATTTCGAGCCTATTTTCTTTTCCTTCCTGCCTTGGAATCCTTCCATTTTTAGCACTTTTTTCTTAGAAATTTCTGTCTCTGTTGCTTCTTCTTCAATTATATTATTTCTTTCTAAATATTTCGTAACTTCCTGAATCAATGTTGTTGTTGATTTCTTGTTCCAAAGATATTTGAAGATCCATTTGGTTAACCTGGTGCCATCCATTCTATATAAATGTCCAAAAAATAGCAATAGCCCCTTCCGTTTTGTTTCTGTTATGTTTTTTATGTTGCGATATATTTCATCATTACTTCTTAATTTTAATTTTTTCTTTTATTTTGTACAAATTAAAAAAATACACAAATTACCCATACATTAGATTACATTTGTAAATAATTGTCCAGTCATCAGAAGGACATAAAAATATTTTCTCTGGAATTTTTTACGCAGTTTACTCGTATTTAAGTTTAATTTTTTATAGATAATTTTGAAGTCAAAAGAGAGTAAAGTCATACTCTTACTGCTGGTGAACCAGGGTCACATTTCAAAGAAACTGCAACAACACATTACCATCACTTCAGGTAGAACTTTAGTTGTAAACAAAAATTGTTAACCTAACGTTTCAAAATATGTATAAAAATTTTAAGCTAAAAGTCGCATGTTTATGTTAACAAAATTACTTGGAATGATAAAGGGGGGGGGGGGGGGGGGGGGGTGGATGAGGGGGGGGGGGGAGAGTTCAGGACAACGTGTTGGTAACCTCTGGTGGTGTTGACGACCCTGGGTTGCTGGAGGCGGTCGAAGAAGTGGATGGTTTGCAGGATGGCGATAGTCCTCCGGAGTGATGGCGTCATCATCGACCACTAGTATGGTTACCGTTGCAGCTGAGGATCTCAGCCCTAATCAGAATACCCTGGCTTTCACAGCCTGAAGATGTAGTAAGACTGAGTTGCCGCAGCGGGTGCCGTCCTCTGCCTTCTCTGCCCAGGGGATGAACAGCAACTCCTGAGGCCTGGTCGGGGGTGACTTTTATATACTAATTTTTCCCGACCATAGGCGCTCTGAGCGATGCGGGGAAATTAACTCAGTCTCCAAGGGGTGAAGCTTGTGACGTCACATGCATGAACCATGGATCCTTATCTGAACTGGCACTTGGCGTTGACATATCAGTTCTATAGGCGCTTGTGGAGGTCGTGACTCTGCTGATTGGTCTGCTTCCTAAAGCGGCGCAAAATTTGAACTGTGCACTGTTTCTCTAGCGAGTACAGCAAAGTAGAGCGGTGTTTCTTCGGGAAGGGGCAATGATGTGACAGCTTCTTGTAGAATTGGGTTGACGGTATAAGCAAGGAGCACAGGGCTGGAGGTGCATTGAGGCTTTGTCAACATTTGGTAGTTCCACATGCTATGCTTTTATTACAGTTTGTAAGTTGAGTTGACTTGCCCATTGAACTTTGCCAGATGGGGCGAAGTCTGTCATTTGGAATGCGCTGTCTTTCTTAATAAGGAGCTTTGAGGAGATCTTATCAGGCAGTGGTTTGGGGACTGAACCCCGACAACCAATTTGACTTTCAGTGTTCCGTCATACACTGTACGTGTACGAGCAGCAGTGGTGGCCTTCAAATATTGTGCGGCAAATGCCACGGTGATCATACCGACAGGGATTATTCCCACTTGGAAAGAATATAATATGGGACATGTTCGTTTATGTGTGGGGACAAAATCAGGCACAGCTGGCAAGACACTTCTCCAACGGGTTACCTGAGGTAAACGGGGTAGCGAGCCTCTCCTCTCCTCCGGCGGCTGCGCTGGGGTGGCCAGCTGCAGAACAGCGGCCGATGCTGGTTGCAGCAGAGAGTTGCCCCCCACTGCTCGACAAGGTGTCAAGGAAGTGTGAAGATATGGGAGGGTAGGTCTCCGTTAATAAAGAAGGGCTGATTCCCAATATAGCAGTATCAAAATACAGTGGAAACCCGGAATACCACGGCCCGTTATACCGCGGGGCAAATGATGTCCCCCGGCCTGAATAAATAAATAAGTGGAAAGCATACAGTCAGGTAGGTGTGTGGTTTGTCGGCAGGTGCTCTTGGGTCGCTGGCGTGGACGAAGAGAAGGGGAAGGGGAGAGGGCATGCGTTGGGCATGCATTCTCTCTTCTTTCAGCGCTGAGATATATTTTACTGATTCATTACAGCCAATATTGTATGTTTTTCTGTATTCAGTTTTCTTGGTGTGATGCAACGTCTCTGATGGAAGAATTCCAAGCGGTACTTTTTTTATGTGACCCTATGATATCTGCTCTGCTGTTTGGTTGTAAACAGGACAAGAAAAATGTTACTGCAGCAACCTTTCCATCTTATCTGTGGGGGATGGCACGGTCACATTCCGAGTTTTACTGGCACTTACAAGTTAACATGAAATATGCGTGCATTGTATAGCTAACATATTTAAGCAATTACAATTATTCAGTGTCAACAAGCTGAAATACTGTCGTAAAAGAGATATTGACTTCTGTGGCGCATTCTGTATAAAATTGGCTTGCAATGCGAGGGGCTCTGGGTTCAGACTCTGGGTAAGGTAGGGACTAAGTCATTTACAAGCCTATAATTAATCTCCTACGGGATATAGCGCTACGTCATAATTATAATTATGATGTTGGCACTTTGATTATAATGTGTATATATCTGCTATTCTGTATGTCTTCCTGCTTTCGGAAAAACATATTCAGAAATTTAAGGCGGACAGATTTATTGTCCTGACGAGACGTACGTTAGGACATGCAGCGCGGACTGCATACGAGCTATTGTGGACAAGGCTTAATGCAGAAAAGCAGCATTTCTTTGCATGCCACAAATAATTTGCTTTTGTTTGTTTTAGTTTCCCTCTGTAAAATGCAAATCAGATGAGCAAGCGACATGTTTCACAACACGTGAGGCACTGATAGATCCTATCTGCAGTGCAAGTGTGCATTCGACCTTTGTTAAGTTTCATTTGGACGTGAGCTTCCTTTCTCCTCCTCACTTCCTCCCTACCAAGCCAGGGAGCAGGGTATGAACCCACCTCCTCCAACCCGCGTGACAAACAACTCGCAGCGAACACCATCCTTAATGGAATAAGTACATCCTTTGCCTGCAAATGCGGTATTTTTTTTTTTAGCTATTCTTGCTTGAATGCATGTGACCCTCTTCACCCCATTACGTTTCTCTTCTTCTGTTTCCCTCCCTTGAGTGCTGTCATGTCCAGTGATGTAGATCCGATAGCAAGGGTCTAAACATTTCACGAGTTACAGCGGTAAATAACAACACTTGCTTCATGTTTGACAGATAGGTGCCATGCCCCATTAGAACAATGACTTTTTTTTGCTACTGTACTCGGCCACTCCCGGAATAGCATGGAAAGCTATAACGCGGGTCTGAGTTATATCCCCCAACAGCCACTATATACCGGGCTGTTACTGTATAATATAAGAAGATATTCCAGTGAGATTTTTCTCGTGCCTCTAGTAGGCGGTGTAAACAAAAGTATTAATTTCTGACGTGTCAGAAGTGGGATTACTATTGACAAATGGTTACTAATAGTGACAAGATCTTGGAAGTTTCTTGGAAAAATATTATGTTCATTCCACTCACGTAACTTATAAAGTTCACAGTACAATAACAGGTTGAAATATTACGTGAAATAAACAAACACATAAATTATGCACACTAAATGAATTAACTGCAGAAGTTAATGTTTTGGTAAAACTTGGGCGAAGGCTACCTGCTAAAAAATACAAGAGTATCTGTGATACATGTAAAAGAAACAATTTAATAAAATATTTAATTTAGCCCATGGGATTCTCCTAGCCTTAATTTGGGGTTTGTCCATAATGGACCTAGGCGCGGAATCAAAGAGGGATCTTCACCTCAACTTGGTGAAGATGTGGCCGGGTACAGTCTTATGGGATGTCTACAAGAGATGACAACGTCGTGACCCTGTATTACCTGGATCGGTAAGGGGGGGGGGGGGGGATTGGAGTTTCAGGACGTATTGGTAATTTCTGGTGGTGTTAACCACCCTGGGTTGCTGGAGGTGGCCGAAGAAGTTGCTGGCACGATGGTGACGGTCCTCCGGGGTGATGGAGTCGCCATTGACCACTGGTATGGTTACCGTGCCGATGAGGGTCTCAGATCTAGTCAGGATGCCCTGGATTTCCCAGCCTGAAGGTATAGCAAGACTGAGTTTCCCCTGCAGATGATGTCCTCTGCCTTCTTGGCCCGGAGGATGAAGAGTAACTCCTGAGGCCTGGTCGGGGGTGCCTTTTATAATTATTTTTTCCGACCATGGGTACTCTGAGGGGTGCGAGGAAATTAACCCTGCCTCCAAGGGGTGGAGCTTATGACATCACATGCATGAATCATGGTTTCTTATCTGAACTGGCGCTCGACGTTGACACATCAGTTCCATAGGCGCTCGTGAAGGCAGTGACTATGCTGATTGGCCCGCTTCCTATAGCGGCACGAAGTCTGAATTGTGTGCTATTTCTCTAGCGGGTGCTGCAAAGTAGAGCTGTTTCTCTTCGGGAAGGGGCGATGATAAGCCCGGTGCATGGGGGTGGAGGTGCGTTGAGGTTCTGTCAATGTTTGGTAGTTCCCCATGTCCTGTTTTTATTACCATATGTAAGTTGAGTTGACTTACCCATCGAACTTTGTCATATCAGAACGGGGCGAAGTCAATTGTTTGGAATGTGCTTTTTTTAAGTGCAAAAAAACTCATACATCAAGGTGATCATTTTTCTTACACCATTGATTGTTTTATGTTAGGTTATGCTGTTGTAGATTGTAGGGTAATGAGGCACAGCAGGAAAACAGAGTTAAGTGAGAGTCAATAAGATACCTTAAAAAAAGAAAGGTATAATAGGCTGTAATAATATAATTTATTGTGCTTCAAGAGTAAACTCAGCCTACGTCTACACAGTCCTAAAGGAAGGGTGCATATCTGAAGACTTGGGTCAAAGTGAGGGAACTCTGAAAATGGTAAATAAATGGCAGATGACTATGAAGCAATGTATGAATAGGTCACAGATGTTGGTCAGGAGCTGGTGAGAACTGTCAAGTACTTTAATGACCAAAGGAGTGGGAATCCGAGTACAGGGGGCTCCAACACCATGCATATGGGTATAGGCTATTCACGGTAAAATGAGCACTTTTGAAAGCCCTGCTTAAAATATACTGGTATGCATGTTGTGAATTTTTCCGTCTTATGTAAGATTAACATTGTCGTGGGCCTCATCACTTTATTCATGCGTCTGTCAAGTGAAACAGTGAAATAATTTGAATAGTAAATATCTAACAAATCTGCTCATTTTTACACTTTGATGCATTAAAAAATATACAGGAAGTAAAATAAATAATTTAAGTTATCAAAAATGGTTACCCAAACTCTTTTTAATGGATGTTACGATATGGAACTACTTCCCATCCATCATTACCAACTTTACTAGACACATGTCACTCAGGACACCCGTTGAAATACATGCAGGTAGGGCCAGTGATATTTTTGTAAGGTTGATTTCAAAAGTGCTCACTTTATTGTGAACTGTCTTTACTATGATGTGGCATGTGTCATCTTATATGCAGAATTTGGCAGGAACTAGTTGAGTAGTCACCCAAGATATACCATACAAGATGTGTTTTTCTCAGTGATGCTACCTTCTATAATAACAGACTAAAGAAAATGAATCTATTAATTCCTGATTTCAATGACAAAGAGTGCTCCTAATGTACTAATTTTAGTGTGAATAAGTTGAATGATTACTGCAATATTTCAAAAGGCCCAAAAATTCTGAGAATATACAATTTTAAAATAAGGCCCAAATATACAGAAGTTTGATGTCCTTAAGAATTTTTAGAGTATAAAAATTGGGGAAATTTGATGCACATGTTTAGAAGCCTTAAGGAGGAAGTAACTATTCACACACAAACAATGTAGAAGGTGGAAATTAAAGTAGAAAGGAGATAGTTGGACGGCTTGTAACGAGGTCTTCAGAGAATGAGGGTATAGAAAGATGAGTATGGAGCAGCACCAGAATTCAACAGGTGGGGAGATGGCATGATTTCTACATGCAAAAAACAGGAGTGACCATGCTGGGAATTGAACCCAGTTTGATTTGATTGGGAGGCGAGTAGTCTAGCCGCTGCATCACTGCAGCTCTCTTCGGAATGTAGGGCTTAATGTCTCACTAACAATGAAGTCATTAGAGTTGGAGCAAGTTTGTCAGAGAAGCAGGGACGGGGAAGGAATGTTATGGCATGTAGTAAAGAACCATCCCAGAATTCCCCTTAGTGATTTCAAGGAACAGAAAAATACGTAAAACTGAAATGACGGCTGGACTGAGATTTGAACCCAGGTCCTCCTGAATAAGGTTCCAGAGGTTTACCACTGTGCCATCTGTCTCGATAAGGTGAAAAGCAACTATAAAGGAGGTAAAAGCATGGTGAGGAAAGGAATGTGGGCAAGTACCTGGTGATGCGCCGCTTGTGGCGAGACTGGAGCAAGGTGTTCTCATGGTCACGCCTCCTGAGAACCTGGTAGTTGTAGTCAAGCTTCTCTGTGTTAAGCAGGCAGACAGCTTTGACATGCTGCAGTTCGCGCTGCAGCAGCTGTAAGTCTTCCTCGAGCTGTATCCTGGTGCTGCGGTGCCGCTCCTCCTGCTGCACATGCGCGTCCTGCATCTGCTTCTCCAGGGCCTGCATTATGTGCAGCTGCCTGTTGCACGTGGCCTGCTCCAGCCGTTCTTGGTCCCCCATCAGCTCTGTCCACCGCTGCTCACCTTTCTCCAGCAGCAGACCCCTCTCAGCCCCTACCACCTCCTGAAACAACACCCACACGCTCCATCACCACTCACACATCTCTCCTTCCTCTCCACCTACACCACATACAAATAAGGCAGGAGAATTTCTTCTTCAGATGACAGTGCGTAATGGTACAATGCCACAGATTTTACAATACTGTAGAAATAAAATACGTCAATAAATATAATTTGATGGTTTCTTATTAATTAATTTTGTAAGTAACATACACTGCCAGATAATGAAAATTGAGCACCAAGATGGATGCATTAGACTGTACTAAAACTTTATGGAGGTGGTAATACAGATGAGTAATACACACGAACACAAAAACAGAGCAGCAGAACAATTACATATGGATCTGTGATATTCCATCCAGTCAACTTCAACAGAGCATCGCATGCTGCAACATGGCCTAGCATGAAGCTCAGCAGATGCCGGTTGATATCCTGAGACAGATGGGCCCACATTGTTGGACAGTGTTCCAAATCCCAGATTCTGTGGCAAGGCAGCAGCTGCCGTTTCAAGTGGTTCCACACATGTTCAATTGGGGACACTTCAGGGGTCAGGCAAACCACGGTAGTGTTTGGAAATGTCGGAGGCAGTCCTGGGTAACCCATGTCATGTGTGGTCTGGCGTTATCCTGCTGAAATATCACACCTGGAATCCCGGCCAGAAATGGGAGCAAATGGAGGTGTAGGATCACGTCCACACACTGCTGACTGTTAATGTTTCACATAACATGACAAGAGTGGATCTGCTATTGTAGTCTATAGCTCCCAAGACCATAATGCCTGCCAGGGGAAGTGTGCTGCTCAATAGCAAGATTGGGATTGTGGATTTCACCAGGGGCCCTCCACACCCAGATGTGATGATCATCAGTCCTTATAACGAAGCAGCAATCATCACTAAACACCATACATCGCCAGCCTGTGGCATTCTGAAATTGATCTAGCCTGGCACCACTGTAAACAGAGCCACCACAGTGTTGCAGATTTCTGATAGCACACGTAATGGGTGCTGGGATCGGAGAACCAGGTTGTCATGGGATCTCTTCACACCTGGCACATGATCGAACAATCCTCTTGACCGGTAGTCAATTTCATCAGTCCTGAGCTGGTCCTCCATATGTGGGTGCATTCTCATATACACAGTTTTAAACAGCATTGGACAGTATGGTGTGAATGATCCACATGGTAGTCTACGTGGGGATATGACTGCCCTGCAGGTTTTCAGCTCGATTATGAGTGCTCTCTCGAAGTTCATCAATTTCATAAAGCAACATCTTTGGCAGCTTCTGAGCATTTTTCTTGATATAGTCTGGTGTTTCTTGCATTAATGCAGCTTAAACCATATGCCAGTGCTTATGACTGCTGGCCAGTGCTTGCAGCGCCACTGTCGGGTGTGCAGTCGAATGAAAATGTACCAACATGGTATAACGCGCATACCAGCCCATACACTATTTATATTGTTTCGTGGTTGTTGCATGGTTTCTTCATGGTGCACTGTTTCCACTGTCTGGCAGTGTAATTCAACTTCCTATTATTATGTTTCTTGTTTCTTACATGTTAACTGTGTACAATCCTAAGTTTTTAATGTGACAAGTACAGTCAATCTGAAGCCTGTCCTCGAGCAGTAATGTTTACATGAAACCCTGTTGTTGCAAGTCACTGAAGGTCCAGCATAAAATAATCTGCGAGGGAACTCCTGTAGCGGTTCTTGGTGAAATTCGTCATGGAGAAAACACTTTCACACATGCACATTCAGTTTTGTTTTTCACACGCAGGCTGCACAAATACTACTCAGGAGCTGCATGTGGACCATGGGCAGCCTACTGGAAAGCCCTGTTCTATAGATAAGTAACAGTTCAATTTAACCAAAAATAAGACACTTTTATGTTACAAGAAGTATCTAACACTTGTGATACAAGACATATTTACGAAAAAAACCAAACACATCATACATGGGGTGATTTTTCAAAGGTTTTATTAAAAAAGTATGAAGATATCCTGAACATACTTTATATGTGTGTGCGATAGGGGACTATCAGGCAGGAAATTTACATGCAACATACATACTTATGCTGGAAAACTGCTGTTATGTGGACATAGGTGTGATATCTACCTTGGCTAGTGATGCACTAAAGTTGTTTGCAGAAAGTACGATGTGGCAAGCAGTAAAAGTGTATTTATGAGGGTACAGCAAGTCATTAAGCCAACTGGTGGGCCGGTAGCATGGGGCAGTGAACCTGTACTCACAGATGTAAACAAGCAACACATGCTGTGACTCATTCTGGCAGGACCACTTACTAATACCAGCGCAGCCCTAGTGCCCGTAATTTGTTATGGTAAGTGGTACTGCAGTGTGTGGCCGTACACAAAGAAGTTCACGAATGAGGAAAACAATTCAGGCCGCTCGTCACTCACTACATGTGCGTTTACAGACATGTATTACTGTAAATAGCACACAAATCAAGCACATGCTGTCAAAAGACATAATGTGAAGTGTTTCAACCATAACTGTGCTCTTTTGTAATATGCATGCGGATGCGATTGCATTTCTCTGTAGGTTAGTTTGTTCTATTTTCGTTGTGCATCTGAACGCACTTGTTACTCAGTACAGTTAATGACTAGGAAACAAATCTCCTGAATGATGTTGGTACCTGAATAAAATGTTATATACTGATATCAGACTTGCACTTGCATTGTCTGGTCTTCCCTCAACTGCGGTGCTTCTCATTTGTCCAATATCACATTCCATGCCCCTTGCTCCATTAAGGTAAGCATTAATGCTGCTATAAGGAAGAGGTCCTGCCAGGATGAGTTACGGCGCATGTTGCTTGCTTACACATGGTTGCTACAGGTACTCACTAAGAAAATTCCCTGACTTTTCTCTGTTTTCCAGAACTTCAAAATAAATTTCCCTGATTTTCCCATCTAATAGGCATGCTAACACTGACACTAAACTAAAAATGAAATCACTTGCGCAGTGCTATCAAAAAATGGATAAATACATAAAACCATATGCCAAAAATACTTCTTAGGTAACCCAAGACAATATTTACAACAATAACTCATTTCAAGAATTGTATAGTTAGGCCTATCTTTGAAAAAATTCCAACATCAATTAATGATCCTAGGTTGAAAAATAATATAATGATTTTTCACATCACTTATTACTAGCTTCACATTGTAAAGAGGAGAACACAATAAAAACCAATCTCAAATTTTTCAAAGACATGACATGAAAAAATTAATCTTCAAAACCACTTGAGCATTATACATAGGTCTACATAAATGTTCAACAGATTGGATTACACAACATTACAAATTGGGTTACTTCAAGTATCTGTTGGCACCACAGACCTTCCTAATCTCTTCATGCATTGCATCAGTCTCCCGCTGCTTTTCTAGTTTAATTTTGTTGTTAATAAAGCTAAGTATAAAAATATGATTAATGTAAAACCTTTCACTATTTAAAAAAATAAACCATGAAAAATACAGATATGAAAATATTTAGTTATGTAACTGCCTGTACGCTACATGTATATTGCTTTCTGGCAAAGCCATTGCCGTAACTAATAACAGGAACTAACACACATAATTTGCAAGAAATAGTAGTGTAAAATAATGTTAAGAGGCCCAATATTTTGCTATAAGTTCCAGCACCTGTGTGAGCAAAGTCCAATGTTTGAAGGCTTATAGAAAATAATTGCGGACAAGACACCCAGGCCTTTTAATATTATTTTACACTACTCTGTCTTGCAAATAAAGTGTAGTAGGTCCTATTAACCTACATAGCCTTACTTTTATTTTCTAAGCCTCTGAACATGCGACTTCGGCAAGACGTAAAGCAAACGAGGAAGAAATTAAAATTTTCCATAAATTTTTCCTTTTCCCCCTGACTTTTCCCGAAAATCCCTGATCATTTTTAATTCCCTAACTTTCCCAGTTTTCCGGTTTTCTATACTCGTAGAAACATGTGTTACAGCTGTGAGTACAGGTCCCCTGCCCATACTACCAGCTCACTTAACTTATTAACATTTGCATATTATTTCTTGGCGTTTCTGTGTTTACTTTCCACTGCATATGCTATATCGCTGAATTCCTCTTTGCATGTACTTTCAGATGCCGTTGAAATAAATGTATGTTTCCAGGGGAAAAATTATGTGATTTAATTACTTCTGTCCATACACATGTTACAAATAGTTACATTGTGGGAAATTACTTGCCCCCATATGTAATTTCCCCCGTACATAATTTCATTTGGAGAGAACAGAGCTTCGGGATCTGCAACCGTTTTGGAAATTTTGGGCGTGTAGATGTTAGGCGGACAACCCTGTGTGTGTAGATAGCAACAAATTGGCGTGAGCGCCTTACCCACCGTTATTATGCAGCTGCAATGTGCCCTCTACTGTAGATTGCGGAGTCCGAACATGCAGGCTGTTGTCTTGAACGACTCTGTAGCCAGTGCAGCGCATGGGAATGCCCCTTGCTGCATGGCCATTCTACCATCGGGGTCATGTTCCCAAGTGGTAATTTTTGGAGGAGTAACAGTTTGGGCCAGCTGTCTGCACCAAAATTCTTTCCCAGCTACGAAACAGCCCGGGAAATGAATGTCACTACTGGGATTCAGCAATTCCTGCAGGCTGATGACCCCACACGTGCCCACTTCATTCACCACTCCAGGTACTATGCATGTGTTTTAAGTAAAGCGTGATTATGCAGTGTGATCCACATATTTTTTGAATGATAATCTCATAAGAATTACCACCCAAAATAGGGCTATACTGATTAATCCTTGGTTTTTCACCCTTTCAGGCACAAATACTTACACCCCTTTCGAAGACTTTGACTCGTCCGGTAACACGGATGTAATTTTACCAAATTCATAACTAAATTTCCTTTCATCTCCTGTTTTGCTTAATTCTTTGAATAGTAATAGCTTTTTATTGCTTATTTTTTATTGCTTACATTATGAAAGGTTTGGAGAGAGAGCTTCTGATTTAATGTACCTGATGTCTATTTTAATTATTTATTACCAACTCATGTGTTTTCATATTTCATGTGATTTCATTATCTTATTATGTAATTTTGTTTTACAATGTCCTTGGAATTCATGCTCTACGGCTAACCAGCACCCTCCAGAAACTTCCTGCAACAGTCCTAAACCTGACCTGTTACATCAATGACCCACCTTTCCCCACTCATGAAGCCTCAACTACTATCAAAATACACTACTTTATGACCACAGGGGTCTTACATTCTATAATTCATTTTTAGATACATGTTACTGTAATGAGTACCTCTATCATTTTCAGTTCCTCTCTGAATGAACGTCGCATGACAGCAATCTGCTTGTCCATCCTCTCGCACAGGAGTGATATGTCTTCCCTTTGCTTCTTCTGGTCTCTGATGAATCGATCCTCCTGTTTTGACAGCTCTTTAGACAATTCTTCTATCACAGTATCCTTCTGCTTTATCAACTCATTACATTTCTCTGCGAACATAAAAAAAATAGGAATGTGAAAAGCATGAAGCTTTCTGAAGCATAAATGAAGACTTCTGAATTCCAATTTACTGATCTGTCTTCCACACATAGACTGACAATGTTTCCACATAATGTAGCAATTTAAATAGTTTAAAACGTACTTACAATTTTTGTTACAACATGTCTAAATGCATGCCACCTTGAAATGTATATGTATTATATGTATACAACAACTTTAGACCATACAATGATTATGTAAATAGTAAAATTATAAATACTTTACTAACACAGTACTTAAACAGGGTAACTAACAGTATCACTACAAAAAATTCCCAGACAATGACTTTTCCAAGTATCCTGTAATTTTTTCCTGGCAACTTACATGGCAAAAAAATTGCATTCTTTCCTAAAAAATTACAAATTTCTTTTATGGGTTTTACATATATAGCCTTTGTTTATTAATTTTTTTCTATGCGGTAACAAAACATTATTTTTAAAAATATTACAAAAAAGAAGAAAAGAATGGATATACAAAGATGACACTTGAAAAAAAAAGGTTGAGACAAAAAAAATTACAATACAGAGTTAAAAGAAATTGTACAATGTAGCAACTATTTCAGATAATATTTTACTAGAAAAATCTTCAGTTGGCACCTAAAATTACATTTTAGACTATGACAATGCTCACATTAATAATAAACAATTCAGCCAAGAAAATATGCATAAATTACACAAAAAGCAAAAAAAAAATTGTCCCTCACCCCCTGGTTTTTAAGTCTTCCTAAAGGTGAAGCAAATTAAAAAAAATGCACAGTACAGTTCATGACATGTTAGGCAGCAAATGTGCCAGAATTTAATATTAATTTTCTAGTAAAATACATTTCTAACAATTTTATCTAAATTTCCTGGCCTCAAGTAAATTTCTCTGACTATTCCAGGTTTTTCCTGATGCTACCCACTTTGTTTCAGAAAACTGTTATTCTAATTTCTTTTTTAATTTCTATAAAACTACAATTTTTTCCCATGCAACTATTTTTCCACATAAAATTTGAAACAGCTACTACAGCGTGCCACTGTAAAAGTTTCTTAGCAAATGTTAATAACATTCTTGAGAAATATGACGCATGACGCTTATTTGACATATTAGTTATAAACACGGCTTCGCCTCATCTTTATATCATCACGTTACCCCAGACGGGTTTGAATGCCAAACAACTTGCTATGTGAGCCTACAAGTACATCCCTAGTTGCGTGGGCACCCACGGATACGTCAGCTAAGATCGTTTCGCCCTTATGTCAGACATCACAGCAACCCCCTCACGTGTGATTGAGACTAGCCAAACAGCATAGTTAAGCGACTAAGCTCGCGCAATCAAGGCAACCTAGCATACAGAGCTGCCAAGTTCGGCCACGAGCCAAAGAATTGCGCTAGAGAGCAAAACTCCACCCAGGAGGAGGAGCTCACTGCCAGCATCCCCACACCCCAGACGAGCTCGCGGGTAGGTAGAATATAGGCCAGTACACCGCAGAGGAAACGTCAGTTGTTCACCAGTTCTTCTTGAGTTCATCTTCAGCAGCTTGCTCCCCCACCTCGTGTGGTGTGGGGGCTCTGCTGATACCAACATCTTCGCTACCTACCGGAAGCTCTTCCAAGACCTTCAACAGCCACTACCCTTCTGGTAGTGTTAACACTCACTAGCCTTCTGGTGGTGGCCCCTGATGTCCCTTCTGGACAACGGCATCGAGATAGTTAGGGACAATTGTTATTATAGCTACCTAGCTGCATCTGCTCTTGTTCAGGTAAGATCCAGGTCCTCTTCACCTGGTTTACGTAGTTTAGTTCCGTTCAGTTCCTGATTAGTTAGGTAGCACAGGCCACCGTATTTATTCCTCATGGAATAAATACTTTTTCTCTCAATCTTCTGAGTATTAATTCAAGGGTAACTGATTTTATCCTCTGTAGACATCAGCCCAGCAGGGTAAGGCAGGAGACAGCATCTTTGACAAACCTATTACAGAAACTACAGTAGGACTGTGGACCCCTTAACTGGACACACGTATGTCGTAAACACACCCAGTCGATGACCACCCGTACTGTGCACCTGGTGCGCAGTAAGACAGAGCCACAACCATTAGCAATTCACTCCACAAGATGGTTAGTCAACCAACCCGGCCTTCACTTCGTCCACAACGCTGAACTTTCACCAGAGGGAGTGCTATATTGGTTCTGGAGGTATGCATACCTCTGGACCCACACCCAACGTCGTCGGACGCTCACAGTAAGCCCACCACCCCAACCACCATGCTGAACTGTTGCCGGTTGGAGTAAACGGGTACAGCTCTGGGGTAACTCGGCCTCTGCTTTGGTTATACACCTAGCTAAGGACCAATGTTGCCTGTTTCCCCCTGATGAGGAAGAATTTTTTACCTCCCCGTTAATGCCGGACACCCATAGGAGTGGTACCAAGTGGCAAGATAGAAAGGCAGCTGCTGCCTCCGAAGCCGAGTGCTGTAACCCAGCCTCAACTGCACTTTGCAGCATAATCTCCAGGGAATGAGCTCAAGCCCCCCCTGTCAGCTGGAGACACCTCACCTCCCAGCTACCACCCACTTCTTATTTCAGCCACCAACCAAGACCACCAGCCGACCGCACCCGATCGTCGCTGACTTCCGCCAGGAACAGCACATTCCACTAGGGATGGCTAATCCCTGGTTCCAGTACCGCAGGACCAGCACCCATCCCCGGGCTCACCTCAGCACTGCCAGCCGCAGCACCACTGCTGCCCCAGGTCGAGGCACTAGCTCCAGCAGCAGCAGCAGCCGGGTTAGCAGCCACTCTTGGCCACCTCCAGCACAGGTAAACCAGTGGCTGTGTGCCACCCAGTACGAAGGACACCCAAGCCCACGTCAGCCAGTTAAGTCACCCATGTCTCTGACCGACACACCAAAACCTTGCCTGACCCATTATATCATCATCTACCACCCAAAGTCACACATCACATGTCATTATTAAATGTGAAAATATTTAACTCCTTTGCATTCTGAATGTATTTTACTTTCAAAGATATGAATTTGCACATTAGTTGCTCCATTCAAATGAGATGTGTCAGGTCGTAACTAGCTGCAGCGTGCAGACACATGAACGGTGCTGTGGTTTGCTTTTCTTAGCTGTATCATATTACACTGCAGCCACAGAGGTGTAGTGGTTAGCCTACTCACCTCCCACCTACACAAACCGGCTTTGATTCCTGGCAGGGTCGCTCCCACATTTTCACATGCGAGAATCGTGCTGGACGATGCTGCTGGTTGGAAGGTTTTCTCTGGAATCTCCTGTTTCCCCTGCCCTTTCATTCTGGCGCTGCTCCATACTTGCCTCGCTTCACCCTTATTGGCTTTCAAGACCTCAATGTTAGGAACCAGCCAAAACTCTTCACTCACTCACTTTACTCACTTATATCATGCCACACTAAGATTAATAACTTAAACTCTGAAATTTACAAAGAACGACTCAACGAATCAGTGATTCACAGGTAAAAATGCATAATTTTACATAAAAAAATTGGAGAGTGCAGTGTGTTTGCCTGTGTTCTGTGTAGTGATGGTCCAATACGCTAACAGTTATCAATTTATCAGCCAATATTGCTGTTACCAGAAATATTTGTAATGTAAATACAAACTTTAATTATATTGGTTAACGACACTTGCAAAATAGCAACATTTCAGGCGAGAACAATTTTTCAGTTTTTGACAATTGATAGCATTTTTTAATGTATAAAACAGTAATTATTAAAAATTAGACGTAATGGTAACATACATTGTGATGGGGCACTATTGTACAATCCGACTTTCATGTTTACATTTTAAAATGAACACATCCATTTATAAAATAACAGTTTTCCTTCCAATTCACATCAGACACAAAAACTTAATAAGACATGATGATTTATTTGTAAGTAACCATGATCTAGCAGTTAACATGAAATGCGCTCTGTGATGTAAACCATGCTGAAAAAGAAATCGGTAAACTTTGCTGAAAAAAATCAGTAGATTTCGGTAGCAAATACACCCAAACGGCATATTTTATATATCTATAGACACACGCACACATACACACACTCGCTAGTGCGGACACAACATGCACATACACACACCCATGCATGCACACACATGCACATACACACACCTTTAAATATAAAATCCATTATGCGTGACTAAACCACATCATCACTGACAAACCACTGGACAAATTGAGATCATATTCACGCAATATGTTATCGAGGTGGCCAGTAAGATTTTTAGTTATGTTTCATTTCTATAGGTGGTGCTGGAGTCTAACTTCTATATTTATGGGCCGATTTTGCATATACTTGCAGGAAATGTTTGTTGATCTAAAATAAATTGTTTTATTGTGCTTTACATTTGGTAGGTTAGGTTCCGATAGGTGGTGTTGGAGTCTAACATCTGTTTTTATATGCAGATTTTGCTCGTACTTGCAGGAAATTTTTATTGATCTAAAAAAGAAAAATGCCAGTGATGCCACGGTCAAACATCGGTCGACGAACCTGATATAATAAGAGAGGATGCATTGAGAAAGCAAAATAGAACAGGAACATGCACTGCACGAACTGAAGAGGCACAAACACAAAATCGAGAAGCACACAGCACGATCATAAGAGAAACACGTGCACGCAAAAAATATTCTAATAGACAATTATGTGCACAAATAAATCTGTTCAAACCATACAAGACACACATCGATCATACCACGCTTTACAATATCCACTTATATTATTGGAAGGAGAGAAATGGATATCATTTCAATTATAAACAAAGAAATTCAACAACAGGTGCTGAAACTGAACAAACTAAACTTTTATGCATATTGAATAATTACACATGAGTTTTGTCATTGTGCAACAAAAAAGTATGAAAAATAATTTAATAAGCGGTGTTGAATGTTTAGCTACAGATTTACTATGCCAATTCAATGTAATTATAACATGTAAATTATAATACTTTTATATGTACAACAATTCTCTTTACGAAACACAATACACATGACATTTACACCTAATTTACTATGACATGAAATGCACATGACGTTTACACATCATGTTTTAAATTTGGCATTTACAATTTAAATACAACAGATGGTGTTATATACATATTCATTATGGATTTTAAATAAATAAATAAATAAATTTTATATATATATATATAAAGGCGGAACAACATTCGCTGGAACCAGGTGTGTGTGTGCGTGTGTGTGTGCGAGAGAGAGAGAGACACACACATGCATGCATGCACGCACACACACGAAAGGACTGCTAGATAAATATTATTTATAATACGAATGGTTATGCAAACTTATGGAAAGAGCACCTTTTTTTTCATTAATATGTGCACAATTTCGTAGATGGCTGTTCGCTCTCTATGCCATGTTTCTTCCATTTTAAAACACTGAAAAGTGTAACTTTTAACTACCGGCACTGCTATCACCGTTACTTGCCAAAACATGTCTCTTTAAGTACTCTTAGCATCTTCCAATTACTGCACTGGACTGCACTTAGTGCTCACTGGCTGAGTGCCACGTCATCCAATTACCGGAACTCGCACAGAGTGTAATCGGTTTTCATTTTCCAATTACTGTTTTCCATTGAATGGGTGCGCACTGAGTGCAATATTTTCTGCACTGGCTCTGAAGACAGTGTGGCTCTTCCAGTGCATTATTTTATAAACAAGAAAAAATTATTTGAGATTTTGGAAAGTTTAGAATTGTCGGAGGATACAAAAGACGAAGAAGAAATGTTGGTCTGTCTGGAGCACACATGTGATAATTGCCCTTTTATAGTTTTTGGGGCCCACTCGGTGTGCACTAGCAATTGGAGGATGCTATGTATGAATTGTTTACTACATAGGTAAGAAACTTTACAAATCAAAACGCGGCTAATAAAACTACAAGGTGGTTGCTTGTAATATTATTCATGAACTATGCCTAGATTTTGTAGCTTACCCGCTGATTCTTTACAGATTGTTTGGGACTTGTTATTTAACTGCATCAAAAAATTCTGTAGAAATTAAATAATTTCTGTATATTTCAGTAGACAAAAATTGGTTTCGGTAGACCTACCAAAAAATCGGTAGGGTTCGCAACACTGGATGTAAACAAAATATGGCTAACTATTGTCCTATGCCACAGTTTCATAAGTAACCAGCATTACACACACGTAAAATATGTTTTCACCAGATTGTATAAATTGTTCGTTAGTTCACAATGTTTACTTCCATGTCTTGTAAATTTTTTATAATTACATCTATTTCAATTTCATAAAAAAAAAACTAAAAATTACTGATCTGAATAATTGTAGACACACATAGTCTCGAGGAAAATTTTTTCTAGTCGGAATTTATTTTTGCCTCTTGACCAGTAGCTTAACCAACCAAACAGTTTGCAGCCATGAGTACAGATTTTATTTACGTTGCGTGGTTGTTCACCATACCAAAGATAGCACTGTACCAAAGTAGATATTTTGCAGGTATTAATTCCTTATGTTTTTGCTACATACATTTTGAAAACTTTAATTGATTTCAGTGTAGAATTAATGCCATAGAAATGATTAAAAGTGATTTTCTTCAAGTTAGCATCTTGGTAAATCTTTCTTAACTGCTAGGTACCTCATTTTCCCTATACCTTGCAGCCATTTTCTCTGCAGTTTTTGTGCTCACAACATTATCTTTCACCCTCAGAAGGCATGTAAGCAGTACTGCAAAAGACACATTATTTTTTTATTCTTGTGCTGGGTGAGAATTAATTTAGTAAATAGTTTTTTGCAGTGTGTGCAAAAATTAATTTTGAATTCTAAGACTTATTGTACCTGTGGTTTAATGCCTCATAGTGGCTGAACAAGCATTCCTTTCTGGCTCTTAGCTTCATTTAATTCTGGCAACTGGCAGTTTCCCTTGTCTCTGTTTTTTGTTCAACCCATCTACATATCAATCTATACCCAAATATCAGTAATCAACGCAGTAATTTTTATCTGAACTTTTTCTTTGATTAAAAATTTAGTTTAAAACAAAAAGACTGTTAATATGCAAAAATATTTTCTTTGTTATGAAAATCAATACAGTCTACGTTATACTACTCAATTACCTATAAATCTTTTAGCAAAGTTCGTGCTTGATTTTGCTGAAAATATAAGTTGACATATCAACAAAATTTGATATTTATTATTTATTTTCTGTTAGTAATTACTTCCTTCGACAGCATAATCAAACTACATTCATATCCTCTGGGCAACAACTGTTCTAAATTATTGTTAGTTTATGCATATCTAGCGGACTTAATTTATTATTCCGCTTCTTATCTCGTCATGCACGTAATTATAACTTTTTAACATTTTGGTAGCAGTTTTCTCTCTCTACTTATGAAGTGGCAAAACATGACTGCAGCATTGTATTCATACACATAAGCAAAACATGCATAAGTGATTCTAATGAACCAATACTAGGCTATTACTTAAAAAGTAATACAATATCATTTATTACAATTTATATGCTTTGGGCCTCAAGTGTTCCTCAATGTTAAAAAAAATACTGTCTAGAGAATTTTAGCTATTTTAATAAATGTTTTGAGGAAGCTTGATATGTTCAAAGTTTTACTTTTGAGTGTATGGATTGTAGGTAGGTACCTAGGCAGGGCTTTGTCAACAGCGAGGTCATAGAGAAGTTTTTCAGAGACGCAGGAATGGGAAAGGAACCTGCCCTGGTCTGTAGTCTAGAACCATCCCAGCATCCAACTGAAGCAATTTCTGGAAACTAAAATCAGGATGGCCAGATGAGGATTCAAACCCATGTCCTCCCGAATGCGAGTAGGTTTTTGTCATTTTGGGTTTGACAGCAACTCTGAGAAATAATGTGGCTTGATACACAACAACACACTACCTCTACCACAGGCTTTTGCGAAGCTCTTCAATAAAAAAAAATTACAATGCTTAACTTTTTTACATCACACACTTAGCCCTTTCTCTCCTTGTAACCACTTTAAGTGCTTGATATTGGAGCAGAAGCTCTGGTATGTGGATGGGCATGAGTTAGTCCACAACACATTTGACACATGCCCATGGGGTTTGAATAATTGATTACAACAATTACTTGGAGTGGTTGGATGCGTCAAACAATGATCTAAGACCACGTTGTGTGATCTTAGTCACACAACGATTAAAAGAGACAGTTGAGGTCTTAGTCAATTTTACAGTCTTATTACGTGATGCCAGAATCACGAGGTTGAGCGCCTTAGTTGTGAACTGGTAGACGGCCAGTGTCGAGTACAGGTCATGTGATCTGTCTCATGGGGACAAACCCCAAAGCCACTGTCACGGCCCTACGAGTAAGCTGACCCTTGGTTACACATTTACCTGGAGATGAGGGTTCTTCTTAGGTAGGGGTGTTGCTACCGGCTGGAGACTCATATTACCCTGTCGTGGAGTGGGCTGGTGATCGCCTTGATGACTCTCGGACGATGACATTCTCTGGATCAGTGTTGTTATGCAGGCAACTGTTGAAGGGGGTTTGGAGTTGCACAACCAGAGGTTGGTTATAACAATGAGGTTCTTCATCCTTTAGAAAAGGTTCTATAATGGGATGAGGAGGGCCTTCAAGTTTAATCAAAAGTGGAAATAATGGTGTCTGCAGTGATGAGGAATGAAGCTTCTGGTTGGAAGAGCAAAGTGCAACTTCAGACTGAGGGTCAACAAGTGGTCTAGATTCGAGAGCAACAGCAGCCCGCATCAACCTTCTCAGTCTACCTCCTTTTCAAGTATAAGGCATGGGAAGTTGAGAGTACTACTGAGACTTGCACGAAAGTAGACCCGGTGCTTGTGATTCCCTAGCAAGTACTTCTGGATACCCAGTCTTGTAACGAGAGACGGTACACTTTGTTCCTTTCGTCTGACCCTGCAGGAGAGCGGTGGCGGAGTATGAAACATCCTGCGTCACTGACTCACTTAGAGGAGGAGTTTCTAGTGCGTTGGGCTCCGCCGAACTCTACCAGTTTGGCAGAGCTCAGGTGGCCCCTTAATATGTGGGTTTCTGGCTTGTTGCCTTGTTATCTCATTGGCTTCAGTTTTGTGGTCTGAACTACTTAGGAAATATATTATGTTTTACACAAATAAATATAGTTAAGTTTCACGTATTTTATTACATGAGTAATAAAACATGGTGGTACTGTGCTATCTCCTACACTAGACTTTGAAAAGGAAGTTCCCTAAGCAATCCAGGTGAAGGTAGCCTGGCAATTTACTCTAACTGGAGAAGGTGTTACTTGGTGTTAGAGAAAATAAGTACTATACAACTAATTTAATGACTAACGGTTGGTTGTTCTGAGGGAACAAACTGGGAACAGTAGCATCAATGATTGCCGTCACCGTCCAGCGGGCAGGGTGGAGGTCTTGAAGGGACATGCTTGACGTGACCTGTTACCAAGGGGTAGGTTCTGGGTTCAACACCAGAAGGTGGTAAGGAAGGCAGAATGATGTCTTTGGGAGCCTCTGGAGGGTCCAATCTACCAGAAGCAGTAGAGAGCCAGCGGCTGCTGAGGAAGTTTTGAGGCTTCTGGTCGGCGATATCTTCAGACTGGTAGAGATTCCGGCCCTTGCTAGAGATGGAAACTGCGACTGTACCAGTGGTCACGCACCACAATAGCTACCTCTAACCCTATACGAAGGTGATGGAGGAGCAGAGAATGAAGATTTTTGGTCAAGGCAGACCTTTTATACTCATCTTGTACAGGCACTCGGAGGCTAGAGGTGCAAGGAGTGATAGCCTTAGCAGCAGGGATTGAAGATTTTTTAATGCTGAAGCGGCACTTTCATCCCTTATATTTGGCTGGAGCTTGGAGTAGACTGGGTGCTGCTCTCCCTCCCCACACAGTGGAACTAGCTTGGCCAGCTTGTGAGGGAGCGATGGCTCAACCAACAGTACAATCTTGCATCAAGGGGTGTTGACGTGATGTTTCTGGGCAAACAGTACAAGCTAGGATCATGTGTTTGTAGTTTATTCTGACAGTGCGCCAAGTGGTATCCTGTAGGCATGTGTCCCGCCTCTTCAGTACTGGTGGGTGAATTACTTGCCATGGGTGTTGAGTATTGTGCTAAAGATGGGGCGAAGTTGATTAGGAGAGTGTGCCTCCAAGCTGCGGAATACGTCATGTGTCAATGTTTACAGTAACTCAAAAATGTACTATAAAAATATTTATAGTTTTCGCATAAAAAACTTACAATCCATCCTATACACATAAAAATATGGTATATGAGTTATGAATGATTAAAGTAGCCACAAGAATTGTTTTATTATTAAACTTAAGGGCAAAGATATTAAATAATGAAAAAAATTTAATGTATTAATAACATGAATAATAATCCAATATTTCTAATACAAAGTTATAAAAGCTATTTATTCATACACAAGACTGCCAACACTAAAGCCATAATCTACAGAATGTAGCATATGCTTCTGTATAATAAACAAACTCAGGTTTACAGTTAACTGATTTGATTTGCCTTCATTCATATTTAAGGTTGACACCAGCCACAGCTCTGTCAACGAGCCTTTCTTGCCTTATGCAAATCATGCCAGTGTCCATACACCAAGCGTGGGAAGGTGCACTTGCAGCAGGCTGCTCCTGGCTGTCCCTGATCACCTGGTCGAGTGAGGAGTGAGCCAGACCAACATTACGACAATACAACATGGCCACCACTGCCAAGCTCAATCCAAAATCTGTGTGCGTGAGTGCTGAACTAGCTAATAGGATGAATTCCCTTGCTGGTAAGTGCTTCACACCATCATTAAATTAGTACGGAAGTGTGAGAAATGGATACGATAACAGGTGTTACTGCGCCATATAACATGTGAACAAAGTATCTGCCACTTTCTTCAGAACCTATGTGACCAACAAACAAATGGGTTAGAGGCAAATGTAAGTAGACGTCAACCAACAGTGATTGTAGAGCCAGTATGTTTTTTAGGGGCAATGTGATTTTTAAGCAAATTGTGCCAGTCATTCAAGTACCGTAGTACGTCAACTCGTTTTGAAAACTTACAATTAAAAACTGTGCACTGCATTAACACACTTGCGTAGTAAATGTAAAATCACTTCAAAAGGGTCAACTGGTACCTACCTTCAGTAAGTCCACATTGCAGCCCAATATTTAAATGTATCTTCGTAAGTGTTCCATGAATTTATATTTTTTTATCATTTACTTCCAGCAGACATTCCCAGGCAAAGTAAGAGCCTATATAAAAATTAAGGTGAAGAGTAATATGTATAGGAAGAATCATACAATGTAAGAGCTACCAACATGCATCAAAACCTTTCATCCTTGGCACAAAATGTGAGAGAAATTTGTTTTGGGCGCGAATTGTGGCCAGCATTGGCGATGCTCACACTATGATGAAGCAGTCAGTTGTAGCAAGGGTAAGGGGCTGCACACATTTTTGCAACTCAGGGGAATTAAACTTTTGTCTCTATCATTTAGATGCAATAGTCGGTATGTTGATGTCAAAAAAATATTAATATTATTTATATAGGTTAAAAGTCTAGTTTTACAAAACGATATTTTGAAAGAAAATATATTGGTTTTCGGTACCTACATTGGAGTCCAATATTTTATGTATTAAAGGACTTGGCAAATGTAAAATTACTTGGAATATTAAATATTGGGGATGCAAGGCGTTGCAGAAAGATGTTGGCGCCTGTTTTTGGTGCATGCTGCCGAAGTAAACATAGTAATTTTTTTATTTAATATTTGTAATCAAAACAGAGCTTATTTAAAAAGTATTTAAAAAAATATTTATGTACCATACCTGGAAAAAGATAATGATTTCAATAAAATATTGTAAAAATTATATTGACGATTTATATTGAGATATGGTTGGTAAAATTATTGTCATTTCAATATATCTATATTTTTCAAGATCCCTATGCAATAGCATTTCAGACTGAAATGTTATTAATCTTTTTTGTTTACTCCAGTGACGTGCCTCGCTGGGGTTGATTTGTCACCCACCAACCAATTCATCACGTAACTGTTTCATGCTTATACGAGCCTTAGTTCAGCATTGGCCAGTATGGGATGCCACATAACCAAGGGTCAGTGCTAATGTAACATCACCATCATTTGTGTTAATAGAGCAGTTGAAACAAAGTGCGCTTGTTTGTGTACATTATTTCTTGGCCTCTTTATGGCCAATGTTAGGGTGATGGGTTCTGTAACCCATTAGGCCACTAGGGCATCATGTTAATTTCCAAGTGTTTCAATAGTAACGTGTTTTTCTGGAGTTCTGGTGGGCCAAAACATACTACAGATGGCAACCGCAATGTCAAATTAGCACAGGATTACCAACCCAGGTCTATGACCACACCCTGAGGTATGTGATGAGACTAGTGCTAATTGGAGCTCATAAAGTGATTAGCTGGCACCCAAGAAAACTCCATCAATTTCCGAATTGTGCCGTTCAGGCTGGGCAGAATTTTTTTGCTATTTCGGGACACTTGAACTGACCACAAAACCAACATCTTAATCCTGTGACAAGCCCAAAGATGCAGCAAGGTTTAATTAATTAATTAATTCATAGAAGAATGTTTATACCACAGATTCGGTGTATTTCTCTAATGAATGCTTCAGAAAACACACTGTGCAAGGTAATCAGAATAATTACTTCAATTTTATATTAGAAAAATGTTGTAATTTTTATAATTCAACCTTGTTTAATAAAGGCTTTTCTTGCACAAACGTGCTTCCTAAAGTATCACCTAAACATCTAAATAGTGATAAGTTCTGCATTTACAAACTAATGTATTATTGATTGCAGTGATGTAAGGAAATACACCATACTTTTAACTATAACAACCCTCCAACATTGCTCCTTGTAACCATCACCATTAATTCATCCTCTATTATGACCTTCTGTACGCCATTCATCAAACAGGAATAACAGAGTACATACCCTAAAGCTACTTACACATGATGCAAAACTGATTTTGTGTAAGGCCTCACATATATCTCATGCGAAAATATCAGGAAAAACCCATGAGAAATAAATCACTGATCAAACTTGCAGCAAAATATACCTCCTTACATGTGGAAAGTTGATGTCATCAGAACAGCCCTCATTTCAATAATTAAATTTAATGAACACACAATGTTTTAAAGTAGTGGCTATTAAAAAAAATAAGACATTTCTTGTACTAGCCCAACAAAAATACAACACTATCTTAAATCTACTCCATTTAAAAAACAAAATTTTCATGCATTCATCACTATGAATATATTTCGCCACATTCCTCTCTACACAGTAATATTCTCAGCTCTTCCCCTACCTCTATGGTTGACATAAAAGTGATACAACTAGCACAATTGAATCACTCGCTTCAAGCAAAACTCTCATGAAAAAAGGACATGATCTATTTCCTGATTCTGTACGAAATCTGCCTAGCACAAGATATTCTCATATGAACTTTAGTACGAGATCTCCACCTATCTTGCACAAGTTTTCCACGTATCTTGCATTGTGTAAAAGATGCTTAAAGGTCCAGCCAGTAACTATGCTTCCCCTGGAACCTGTCACAGCTACAGTTATACCCAGTGACAAACCTGAAACCTGGGGATACCATAACATTGTACCCGTTGCATTCTTCACCAGACCTGAAGTACATGCATCTCTTCGCTAAATACACCAAAGGATGTCGGAGGTCATTACTGAATACGGGTGTAGGAATAGCCAGCTTACAAGGCACACATACAATGCTACTACACGCTGTTCACGGTAAAGTGAGCACTTTTTAAGGTCCTTATAAATTTTTCCTTTCATCCAATTTCCATCTTCCTGCAGCTTTTTGATATAAACATTGAAATGTGACCAATAAGCACAGTGTATACATTTCATCACCCTCTAAATTTAATGCCTGAGGCTGCAATAAGATATATTTATTTGTGGTTAATGCGTGTTGGGAGGACCTTAAAAAGTGGTCACTTTACAGTGAACAGCCTATAGCACATGAGACAGTGCTGGCAATCAGGCCAACACCATTTAGATGGAGTGGCTAGATTTGGGCAGCTTTTAACATCAGGGTGTTGAGAGCCAATGACAAAGAAACAAGTCCAGTATGGACCAGCACCAGAATGCGAGGATGGGGAAAACGGCAGGTCCTCAAGGAAGCCAACCCAGCAGCATCATCTGGCACAATTCCCACATGTGGAAATCCAGGAATGACACTGCTGGGAATTGAATCCAGTTCATTTTGGGAGGTGAGCGTCCTAGCCGCTGTGTCACCATGGCCTCAATATTTTGGTGCTAGCCACCTAAAACTGAAGGTAACTTTGCTGCTCAGTAGGCCTACTGCTAAACTAGTCGTTGCAACAACTATGTAATTAAAAAAAAATTATCACATAATATGCAGATGGCACCCAACTGGCACACTGCCTTTTCATCGACAATGCACCTTCATACAATTTCTGCAGTGACCATATCTTCTTGATATGATAAAGATATGTATATTTTTATATCTCTATACAACTGTAAAGATTATACTAGAATTTTTATACCTAAAAGTGATAGTAAGAACACAAGTTTTAACCATTTTCACCGTCAAAAAATACTCTATACAAATGAGAAAATAAATACACATATAAGAAAAGTTCTTTATCATTGAAAAATACTGAACAGTTTTTAAACAAAACATTTTCAACTGATGCATTGCACAATGCTGGGCAGTTCAGGTCAAAAATCACCTAGAATACTCCACTGCATTAAGTAGCTGTGTTAACAACCAACAAGCTTCTAATCTTGAAAACACACAAATGACAATGCATTTGAGGGTGTGAATGCCAGTAATAACAATATGATCAAACACTTGCCTTCCAGCTAATTATTTTGAACAAATGTGATGTTCCTTTTTGCAGACAGCCTGCGTTTCATTTTTTTACAGTCTTTTACAAATGCAAATGCTAATCAAACTCCTAAAGGGGAAGATGTCTTGTTAAATATCAGCTTACCTTTTTGTTGTGCAATTTCATGATAAAAGTCGAGAGGATCATTTGAATCCAAAATTTTATCCCACTTGGAGTTGATTGCTGTCAACTTCTCTGTGCTAAGGGCCAATTCTTCTTTCAATTTAGCCAATCGCACGTGCCGATCCTCAGCATTTTCTGCTCGCCTCCTGACCTCCCTGGCATCATTTGCAACTCTGACATTTGTGACCTGCAAGTGGGAAAGATAAGTGAAAGTTAACCATTCTGGAACGGGAAATTTACCATTTTTACTGGTGTGAGTGAACGAAAACTAAACTTAGCCTACACACACATGCACACACACACATGTGCACACACACACACACACTCATGCATGCACAGATATATATATGCATGCACACATGCATGCACACACCCACGCACACACACACACACACTCACTCATGCACTAACTCACTCACTCATGCATGCAAACACACACACACACATACATACATACACATATATATATATATATATATATATATATATATATATATATATATATATATATATATATATATATATATGGTGTGTGTGTGTGTGTGTGTGTGTGTGTGTGTGTGCACCCACCCACCCACACACACACACATATAATAATAATAATAATATTTGCAAATCTGAGTGGTTCCAGCTGCAACCCCGGGGGCTACTGGCAATATATTACATCCAAAATGCTTTCCTTTTTAAAAACTTGTATTGTTACATATGGTTTTTATCACATAATAACCACCAAAACATACTGTAAAACCCTTTTAAGAAGTTCCCATTTAACATGTTTTCTGCTTCATATCTTTACATATTTACGCATGGTCTAGGAACACCAATGTAATTTGACCCTCTGTAAGTAATTTTCTGGAAAAAAGAAAAAAAAAATTTGTCCCTTCCGAAACTTCTGAAAAAAGTTATTTTACTGTAATACCACACCATAATTTTTAAGTGCTAAAAAGAGTAGAACATTTTTTTACCACCTCATTAGAATATTAAAAAATCAAGATCCATTACAAAAACCAAATTCGTGTAGTGGATCATCTCTGTCAGCCATCCTTTCAACAGAGCAAGGTGAAGATAAGTCAAAGCAGTCCAGGAAAATGACGAGTTGTGGCCAAAAGTATCTGTGGACAACCAAAGTGTTCCTCCCACCTCTGTACGAGTCCTTCCCCATGCAAACTATTCAGGTGCAAATGTGATCCCATGTAGAGACTATCCACCTCCCACCAGCAACTGAGGGATGGTAGATGCGAGGATGTCACACTATAGACTGTTCGTGGTAAACCGAGTACTCTTGAAAGCTTTGCTTAAGGGCTGGCTTGATCGACAGGAACAGTGTACAAGAGATAGAGATTTTAATGCAAAATTGTAGGCCGCGTTACGCAGTCAGTTTACACGATTAAGCATTAAAACAAAAACAATAATACACATTTTGAAAAGATGAACATGCTGCAATGCGAATACAATGTTTTCATTATTTAAAGTACACTATATCACAAATTTAAATACTAAATCCGCTGTACGTTATAGGCTATGCAGTTTAATGGTTTAAAAATCGTATAGCGATCTCCGTTACTATGAAACCATTGAAAAAGTCAGTGGAGGCGTAACTGTATTTCTTATAGGAAGGGCGAAATACGTCATAACGTAAACTAAATATTCGCTAAGTAATGGGTGAAGTGTTGGGCAGCGCGCACGCAACATGAGGGGAGTGAGGAAGCAGGGCAGGCTGGAGTAGTTGCCACGTCGGTCATAGTGCCGACCGAGCAGCCTTGAGCAATTATGCTCGGGCTCATCTGTAATCCCAGCTACACTACAAGAAAATGATGGCCGCGTGCGAGTGTTGTAGTTCCACGTGCGCTTATCAGACAAATGATACACAAACGGAAAATCAAAATGTAGAAACCACTGCCATTATGTACCAAAAGGACGCCTGTATATAGGAAAATGCAGCATGTGCGGCAACTAAATTTGCCAGTTATATATGCACCATAAAAGTAAGATTCAAGTCGGGTGTACTACGATAGTGCAGTTATAGTTACCATATATGAAACAAAGCATGAGTAGGTTTACTTTGTTGATGTACCATACGAGAAGTGATATTATTTTTTGTGTAATACAACAAATACGTGTAATTTAAATGCAAATTGCAAGAACTTAAGAACAAACTATGTTGTATGCGTGAAATTAGGTACTACGTTATACTTAATCCTAATGATCCGTAGGAAGTCCGAATTGTCCGAAGGAAAAGGATGATTTATATTCAAGGCAGTTGTATTCCATACTGCTATTTTTCACTAAGCGACAAATAGTTTTAGGAGTTTGATAACAGATGATCTTGCATAAAACTTTTACTTTCTGATAAATGTCCACATTAATGTTTGAGCTTGGAAGAACAAGCAGAAAAGGGAGCGGAGCTCAATAAACAACTGAAAGGGCTTGAAAAAAAAAAAAACTTATCGTATAATTCCCAAGGTTTCTGCTAAAAACAAACTTCCGCATTTCGTTACAAATTGTAGACAAATTATCTATAGTATGCATAAAATAATACCTGACGTATGCATTGTCCGTAATAAGTAAACCCCTCGGCCAAACACCGACCTATGTAGCCAAGCAAGTGAAAATGGCTATATATTGAACATAAATGGCATACATCACCTTCCGAATTGTAATCCTAGGCCCCTATACGTATCCGGATAATCGTCTTGTATTTTGCCAAGGAAAATTAATAGTCAGTTAGACCTAATATGTAGACCTAATAAGTAATTGCTCACATAGTTTCCAATTAAATAAGTATTTTGTCAAATACGCACGTATAAAAGACGGAACAAATTTGTCATTAACTTAAAGAAAACATCACTAAGGATTACTAAGCGTGGGACGATCCAATTGTGAATTAGGAGCATTACTAGCACACTAACACTACTTATCATAAAATGGACATACATAATACACTCTGAAATTTGTTTGTACTTTTACAAGAAAAATCGTTGGAAAACCAGTTGGCAAGTCAAACCTTTGTAAAACTACGAAAATTTTTCTTGTAAAATATGCAAAACATATATTTGTAATATTACAAATATATGTTTTACACATTTTACACGAGAAATCTTTGTAGTTTTATGAAGGACTGTCTTGGCAACTTGACAATTGTTTTTATAGTAAATATAGCTGCAAATACCTACAAACTAATATGAAGTTATTAGATTAAGAAAAATATATTTGTTTCATTTCAAGAGATTTGTTGTTGAGGTGGTAAGAGATTTGGACGACTACGAACAACGAGATCTTGAGGGCTGATTCAAGAGTTGTGTAGTTAGGAAAAAAGTTATGAGTAATACGGTCAGATTTTTTTTTAAATTGTCATTCTATTATAAATATTTTTGTTGTTTAAAGTGTTTTACGTTGTTCAAACTTGCAATACATTCCTTTTTGCATGCAACTACAATTTACATCACCTGTAGTTTTTGCACAAATAGCTAAATACAGTTTTACATTGTTGGTTGAGTGTCCGCCACTTTGCTGAAGCATGTGGAAACGGACTAGTATAGTACCATGATTTCTTGAGGTCTGTTACAAACACGGCACTTGTAGTTTTACAAACAAGTAGTTTTACAAGAGATATCTTTGAACTGTTACAGGCATTTATATGATTACAAAGAATTTCTCCAGTAAAATTTACAAATTGTTTTTACAGTGTAGAATAATAAGTAAGGAATGGTTGTAATTTTGATGTTGTAATAACTATTTCATACACAGTGTTTGTATGTATAGGTTGTTCACGGTTATCTGAGCGCACTTGTAAAACAAACCTTTGAGAAATGTCACTGTACTGCCTTTAACCGCTGCATATATTATAATGGGCACACTGGCTGGCGTGAGTCCAGTAATGTTGGTAGTCTTCCAAGCCTCTGATGCACGTTAGGCTGAAATCCTCATGCATACAACATATGAATCTTGCCCTCATCGACACAGATCTCGACAGCTAAGCATGATGACGAGAGCTGCCAGGAATCTCAGTTACCCACAACTTACCTTACTGACCTATCATATAAAGTAAACCGACAACTCTAAAGTCCACACAAAATACCATATTACCAACATACCACACCAACGAAACATAAGGACCATACCGACGAACCACACCGCCAATACCATGGTTTGTCGGTATGGTTCGTAGGTATTGCCAGTACGGGAGTTATTATGGTAGTTTGTGTGGACTGTAAAATGGTCAG
Source organism: Dryococelus australis (assembly GCA_029891345.1). Taxonomy (NCBI): domain Eukaryota; kingdom Metazoa; phylum Arthropoda; class Insecta; order Phasmatodea; family Phasmatidae; genus Dryococelus; species Dryococelus australis. The sequence goes on along the minus strand of CM057000.1, from coordinate 124,880,069 downwards.
TATAGTTGGTACGAGAAGTCAGTGAGGCCAGTTGTGATTCACTGAGATGCTGGGTGCTTTCATCGCATTACGTAACCTCAGGTGTCACAATGTATACTGTTAATGAAATATTTCTTGGTTTTATGCATGGAAGCTTCGTCATGTGTGGTGAGATTTTTGGGTGACTAAAAGAGTAATCTGCACAATGCTAGCTCAGCCTATTCGTAAAAAAAAAAAAAAAAAAAAAAAAAAAATGGCACCCCGGGAGACTGAATGTCTAAACATAATGGCAACTGTGATGACATGTACTAATGAATGATAAACGAAAACAAATCAAAATGGCAGGTGACATTAATGCTTCATAGAGTCAAAAGTCATAAACATGTGACAAACAAATCTGAAAGTGGGAGGGTGGTTGTGTAGCAAATCATTACAAGATGAAAGAAGAGAAAGATGGTAAATAGGAGGTGTTGCTTTATAATTGGGCAAGCACAGGTGGTGCCTAAGTTGTTCGCCGGCTGCCGACATGACAATATGTAAGTTAATACTTGAAACATTGTTATTATTGTTGAAAATTTTTTACCTAATTTTTATTTGCATTTATCGGAGTCATTTCAGATTTTTAATTATTCTTCAATTTTCTGGAATCTTTTTGAATTTTTGGTTTTATCTAGTAAGTAGACGAATTATGTAGGTTCTGACATTGGCACCTAGCACAGGAGTCAGGCGCTGGAAGTTCGCCATATTGTCACATCACCCGTTCGTCATTTTACCTCTTTCTTTCCCTAAACATTTCCCTTCTTCATTCAAAATTGACGAAATTTAGCTAAAAAATGTCCCATTTTTTCCCATTTGCAAAAAAAAAAAAAAAAAGACCCCCCCCAAGAAAACAACAGTTTTTCCCAGAGCAGGTGAGTTGAAACAGTGTTTCCGAGCCAGAAAAGCGGGACTCATGGCCCATGACATTTGACCCCAAAATAAAATAAATAAAAAATAAATTTAAAAAATTTCATAAAATTATTAAAAATTATTTAAAACTGTATTAATAAAAATTTAATTTCCTCAGGTTTCCCCCTCATCCCCTCAACCCAACAAATTAGTTGGCAGGCATCCACCCCCTCGCCTATAGCCTATACTCAGTCAGCCATTTGGTGCTGTCAGTCATTGTAGCATCCATATTGGTTGCAGATGACCATTACCTTGAAACCGTGACCCTAAATGACCTCAAAAATAAAGACTAGAGAATAAATACTTAAAAGTCAACAAACATTATATTACAGACCATTACCACCATAGTGAAAGCCAGTGACCTCGACTCTGTGACCTTGAATGACCACGAAAAAAAAACAAAAAAAAAAACAAGCATATTACATTTCAGACCATTAACATCATATTGTAAGCTAGCAACCTTGAACCTATGACCTTGAATAACCATGAAAACAAAAAAAAGTCAGCAAGCATATTACATTACAGACTACTACCACCATAATGGATGCAGGTGACCCGGACCTTGACACAGTGACCTTGAATGACCTAGAAAATAAAAATTCGAGAAAAAAACACATAAACTTCAACAAGCATATTATGTTACTGAGTATTATTACCATATTGGTTGCAGGTAACCTTAACCATGACCCTGAAAACAAAAACCTGGGAAATCATTTTCGAAAAATTCCAACAAAGTCCTGAAAAACTCTTCACACATGACCCAAGACCAATAACCCATGACCATATGGCCCAATACCAATGACCCATTTATGACCCATAATAACCCATTATGCCCCTAACATCCCATTAATGACCCTTACTGACACATATTGACCACTGATTGTGGTGCATGTGATGCATGTGTTGCTGATTTTGGTGCATGTGGTGCTTATTGTGGTATATGTGGTACTGACTGCGGTGCAGGTGTTGCTGATTGCTGTGCATGTAGTGTTGATTCTGGTGCATGTACTGCTGATTGTGGTGCTGAATTTGGTGCAAGCATGTGGGTCACAAGTTAAAATAAATTCCCCCTAACTTAAAATAAAATTATATAGTCCTACCTCCAAAGGCTGAAAGATGAACATTTTTAAAAATAATATCGCTTTAGAAAATTTACATCCAGGTACCTCGGTATATTTCCTCGCTCCCTGGGTAAACTGTATTTGCACTTTGCAATAAAAGTGCCTAGAACAAACTACAGCAGACTCCCACCATGCTTCGCCATTGGTCGATGCACAACTTGGACTTTGTGCTGAACAATGCAGCCCCACACCAGGATCCCACCATGCTTACTGCACTCATTCCGACTTTTACATTAACTTTCTCATACTAATCACCTGTCGAATAGGTGCCCATCGATACAGCAAGAGGTATTGACAGCAACACTTGCTGACTCCCACTAGACAAATCCTTGCAGATCTCGGTATGGTCTTTCAATGTATCACCTTACACAAACTGTATGTGAGGGGGGCAATGTCATAATGCATCATCGCACGAAAAGTTAGCTTTGTACAGGTCATTCTCTCATGGCGACGAGCATTTTGGCCACCTGTGAAAACTCGATCACAGAATCAGCACTAGTGACAACCAGGTAGCGATGATGCAGGTCGTGGCTCTGTGTTCATAGAGGTCAAACGGCATGCCTTCATTATATGAAGAGATAGCACTTCCAAATCGATGTTCACCTCACAGTGTCAGGACGTCAACTGTCAATTTTTTTTATATAAATGCAGGTATATTTTTTACAGTAAAGAGCCTAGCTTGGGCTCAAAAAAGAACTTCCACAATGGATATGAGAATACGCTCATACTCATTCGCCCCAGAAGAAAAACATGCAGATACACACATAACAATATATTATTTAAATATGCTTCTAAGCATATTTTTTTTACATATAAATTTGTGGCCAAAGTTCTTTGGTGAGTACAAGCTAGGCTCTTTAATGTAAAAAATTTAACTGCATTTATATAGAATAAATTGACAATTGACGTTCTGACACCGTGAGGTGAACATCGATATGGAAGTGCTATCTCCTCAAATCACGAAGGCTTGCCTTTGACCTCAACTAACATGGAGCCACGACCTACATTATCGCTACCTGGTTGTCACTAGTGTCAATTCTGTGACTGTGTTTTCACATATGGCCAAAATGATTGTCAGCATGAGAGAACAGTCTGTACAAAGGGTCTTTGGCATGCGATGATGCATTATGAGATTGGTCCCTTTCAGGTTGTGCAAGGCGATAAATTAAAAGAACATACCGAGATCTGCAAAGATTCATCTTCTGGGAGACAGGAAGTGTTGCCGTCAATACCTCTTGCTGTATCGATGGGTACCAATTTGACAGGTGATTATGATGCAGCAGTTAATGTCAAAGGCGGAAGGAATGCAGTTAGCATGGTGGGGGCTTGCAGTGGTGCTGCATTGTTCAGTAAAAAGTCCAAGTTATGCATCGACCAATGAAGCATGGTTGGAGCCATCTGTATTTCTAGGCAGTTTTATTGCAAAATTCAAATAAAGTTTACCCAGGGAGTGATGGAATATAACAAGGGACCTGATATATACTTTTAAAGCGAGATTATTAAATAAAATGTTATCTTTCAGCCTTTGAGGGTAGGACTATATAATTTTATTTTAAAATAGGGGAACTTTATTTTAACTTATGGGCCACATGCTTGCCCCAAAATCAACAACACAATCGCAATCAGCACTACAATCAGTACCACAATCAGCACCACATGCACCATGATCAGCACCACATGCACCACAATCAGGTGTCATTAATGGGTCATGGGTCATGTGTCAACAGTTTTTAGGGTGTTAGTTGGAATTTTTCAGAAAATTTCCTTGAATTTTTGTTTTCAATGTCGTTCTAGGTCATGGGGTCAAGGTTACCTGCATCCAATATGGTGGTAGTCGTCAGTAATATAATATACTTGCTGACTATTTATGTATATTGTTCTCGAGTTTTCAAGATTAAATTAAGGTCTCTTGGCTTCCAATATGGTGGTAGTGGTATGTGAAATAATATGCCTGCTGACTTTTGTGCATTTATTCTCGAGATTTGGTTTTCAAGGTCATTCAATATCATGGGTTCAAGGTTACCTGCATCCAATATGGTGGTAGTCGTCAGTAATATAATATGCTTGCTGAATTTTATGCATTTTTATTGAGTTGTTGTTTTCAGTTATTCCAAGGTCATGGGGTTAAGGTCAAGGTCACCTGCATCCAACAAGAGAGTAGCAGTCAGTAACATAATATGCTTTCTGACTTTTATGAATACTTTCTCAATTTTTGGTATTCAAGGTTAGTAAAGGTCATGGGGTCAAGATCTAGGTCACCTGCATCCAATATGGTAGTCGTCTGTAATGTCATATGCTTCCTAACTTACATATTTTTTTGAGATTCGATTTTCAAAGCCATTCAAGGTCATGGGGTCAATGTCAAGGTCTCTGCTTCCAATATTGTGGTAGAGGTCTGTAACATTGTATGTTTGTTTACATTTATCTATTTTTTCTCTAGCTATTGATTTCTTAGTCATTTTAGGTCATGGGGTCAAGGTCAAAGTCGCTGGCTTCCAATACGGTGGTAATGGTCTGTAATGTAATATGCTTATAGGCTGTTCATGGTAAAGTAAGCATTTTTGAGGCCCTATTTACTTTTTCCTTTCAGCCATATTTAATTATTTAACCACCTTTTAAAATAAATATTGCAGTGAAGGTAATAAATAGTGTGTGTATTTTCCACAGCACTCAGAAGTTAATGTCTAACGCTAAAATATAATATATTTAATGGTTATTATTCCAAATGAAAGGGCTTTCAAAAGTGCTCACTTTACCTTAAATGGCCTATATTGAATTTTATACATGTTTTCTTGAGTGCTTGATTTTAAGGTCATTCAAGGCCATGGGTCAAGGTGGTCAAGGTCATTCGCTTATAATATGGTGGTAGTGTTCTGTAATGTAATATGCTTGTTGACTTTTATGTATTTTTCTTGAGTATTGGTTTTCAAGGTCATTCAAGTTCATGAGGTCAAGGTCACTAGCCTCTAATATAGTGGTAGTGGTCGGTAATGTAATATGCTTGTTGACTTTTATGTGTTTTCCTCGAGATATTGTTCTCAAGGTTATTCAAGTTCATGGGTGTCAAGGTCACTGTCTTCCAATTTGGTGATAGTGATTTGTAACATAATATGCTTGTTGACTTTTATGTATTTTTCTCATTTTTTAAAGGTTATTCAAGACCATGTGGTCAAGGTCTCCTGCATCCAATATGGCTGCTACACTAACAGCAGCAAGATGGCTGACTGGGTATGGTCGAGGGGGTGGAGACTGCCGACTAATTTGTTTGGTGAGGAGGATAAGAGGGAACCTCACGATATTTAATTTTAAAATAAATTCCTAAGTAATTTTAATTACAATTTTAAATAATTTTTTGATTTTTGGTGTTAAAGGTCAAGGGTCATGGGCCCTGAGTCCCGCTCTTCTGGCTTGGAGTCACTGATCCGTCTCACCTGCTCCGGGAAAAAACGAGCATTTTCTGGGGGTGGTTTTTCGCAAATGGGGGAAAAAGGAATTTTTTAGGAAAATTTAGTTGATTTTGAGGGAGAAAGGGTAAAAATATGGCGAACAGGTAACGTCACAACATGGCGGACCCCCAGTGCCTGGCTCCTGCGCTTCGTGCCGATATGCCAGAACCTATACATAATCATCCTACTATAGTATGTAGTGTTATGCAGTTTTGTGTACTATGAAAATAGTTATAATATACAGATTTCCGGGTTTGTAAACTGCCTTTATTTCAGGCTGTAATCATCGGAGAAGAAACAGGGAAATTGCTGTTTCCTGGAGTAAGGAACAAATACTGCTGTATTTGTGTCAGAAACTCCTCCATTGACAGTAGTATAAAGCCACACACATGTTACAAAACATTGGGTTTTAATAAAGCGCCATCAGTAATGGAGTAGGACATACAGGATTTAAAAGCAGTAAAATTATGCACGGTCTTCGATTCAAGTATGTTATCAGCTATGGAGATTTGAGTGTGTATGTCAGACTCGTTCAAAATGTTCCATACGGTTGCTCCATTTATAAGTTAGTGTGTGCTAACCACTGTGTGACGAATTACACGCGACAATTACACATTATAGCTGCTGATGAAATGTTCACAATAGAAGGTAGAAGACTACTGAAAAGATCTATCCCTCCTTTGATGGTGACGCCGGCCACAGGCCAGCAGCATTCAGCGCATGACAGCGCTAGCCATTGAGTGCACGTACTACACCAACATGTGGCTAATTATCACCACAGACTTCCCATATAATAATTGCTACTTAATTTCTTTGACATCAAATGTAATATGTTTGTTTTAAAATTGTTATGTGTATTTGAGTGCTATTGTGTTCTTTCCAGCTGGACATTTTGAAATGCGCGCTGCGCTAAAAATGATAAACATATCTCATGCAAAAAGGCAGTACAAAAACATTAAAAAATATTATTAGTCAACTAAAATTTAAATTCTGTATTTAAAATATGCATTTATTTTACTATGTGCCATTTGAATTTTTCCGTTTCTAACTTTCATGAAGCGTGCTCGCAACTTCCGCTTATGTAGACCCCGTAGGCCACCATGGTAGGTTCACAGTGCCCCTGCTTCTGGGCAGTCGTTCCAGAGAAGCTGGCCAGATGACACTGCCTGTACGCACCTTTAACTTTTTGCAAAGATTCCAATACCTGACTTTAGTATACTGGTTAACATTTGCTTGCATACATGGCCAGATTTGTCCCCAGCATAATGCTATCCGCTTAAATAATTTAATTGCAGACTTAATTGGGTTTTTATCATGTAAATGACGAGAGGAGTTGTGTTGTATCAGCGAAACCACGAGGCCGCGCAAAGTTGATATCTGATTTTATCCGCCTATGAGATGAGACTTTGAGCACCTTACTTGTGTTATTCTAATGTAATTGATTATGGGCAATATTTCTATGTGTGTATTTTGTGGATTTTATAAAGTCATCATATACGATTTCTACATAGTTTCTGACCATGCGGTCACCCACCATAATATTTGTATCAATGCCATCACCACATTTTAAGGGTTTAATGTATTGCGTTTCGTATGCTTTCATCTAATCAGAGTTCGTGTATGTTTTATTAGGGTTCAGTGTAATTTCTGTAATGTAGTGTTTGTTCTTTGACCACATGGTCATCCATGTGGCATCCAGGGTTTAAATGTATCACTTGTGGAAGAGTAATATTAAAATCATGGGGCTGTAATTTGCAGCACAATATTGACTGTCATACAGAATTTACAGTGTATTTTATGTCTGACCATGTGGCCACTGCCGCGCATATCCGGAGCCATTCGCGCCACCCTCAAGTTCTTTCGCACTGAATGTGCCGGTATTTAATCTTCCATGCTCTGTCCTGTTATCTGCATCATGTCGTTTCACATAAATTTCATTGAGACGTGTTAGTGTCCCACCACGAGGCTTAACTGCCAACCACGTGTCTGTGTAAACCAGCCCTCCATTGTCCTTGATCGCCGCCACACCTCCTGTGGTTAGGGGAGACGTATCCTGACAGGTAGATGCTGGAAATTGTATTGTACCGTAGTGTTGTTTCATCTCCGTGTCCTGTTCCCAGGTAAACCTGCAGTCCACCCCAGCGGCCATAGATCCCTTACCTTGTGGGAACTGTGTCTTCAGGCACTGCAGAGTGTCATCCCGCATTATAGGTGTTTTGTTAAGTGTGCAGAGGGTCAACCAAAATGGACTTGCGAATCACGCAGTAACTCATAAATTCTACTAAACTTGGCACAGTATGTAATATTCAGCAAAATAAACATTTTCAGTGCAGAAATTGAGCGTTTAAATGGTGTCTTAACCATGGTCCAGATCACAGTGTTAAGTATAATGGAGATTGCTGGACAAAAAAAGAACTTCTTTTTGGAGATGACATCCGACAATATCTTAAAACATAAGAAGACGCACCACTACTTTTATCAAGTACAAGGAACACTGAACATAACTGGGCACCAATTCTGCTACTTTTGGCAATGACAGACAAACAGGAAAGTCTTCATATAGAAAAAATATCAGTAGATGAAACATTCTGGAGGCAGGAAATTACTCTAAAACATGAACGATTTTATATGCATGAACAGAGTGAGATTGCATGAACAGGGTATCGTAATTGAAATTATAACAATAGTGTTTGGGTTTGTACACTTGCATCAGTTAACTGGAATTACTAGAGTACACAAAAGAGAGAATAATTAATTTCACTTACCTACTGCATTAGATAACAAGTAATGAAATCCCACTCTTGGTTAATATTAACAATCACAAAATTATAGTCCATCTGTAAATACGGTTAATCGCCAGTTAATTCTCAGATTGCAGATAAACTCTTAAAACAAAGCACACTCAATGAGAATGTTGCCCATTACCAAATGACAACTATATCACGTTGTTTTAACTACAAGGCACAGAGCACACTACGCGTTAAGAATGCATATCTTCAGTAGCTCATCAAAAAGCTCTCTCTCTCTCGCTCTCTCTCTCTCTCTCTCTCTCTCTCTCTCTCTCTCTTTTCTCTCTCTCTCTCTCTCTCTCTCTCTCTCTCTCGCTCTCTCTCTCTCTCTCTCTCTCAAAAAAAAAGAGGGGTAGAGAGACACACACACACACACACATACACACACACATTACAAAGTCGTAAGCAAATGATTTTGGCACCCATTGATTGAAGCGAGCTGGGAAACCCAACAACAATTTGAAACAAACTTTGTAGGCTCGCTCGACTAAGTAGTAGTGCGGATATTTAGTAACTATTATCTCAAAGTCAGAGAAGGATCCACTGATCTGTTGGCCGGCCATGTAGATGAGTGTATAAGGCGGCCATGTAGATGAGTGTATAAGCACGAGGCTCATAAAATCTCACCTTGACACCACAAAACATCTCCACACTCCAAGATGGGAAATAAATTTTACCAAACGTCCCTTTAATTTGTGAGATTCTGACGAAGTCTCCAACCTTAGCATTCGGCCTGCGAGAATCAAGCATCTTGGCATTCTTGAACACTGTGCGAAGCAGGGACGCACGCTATTCAGTGGTAACTTCACTGGTGGTAAGTCCAATAGATCTATGCTTGCATCTATTGTACTGAACAAGGAGGTGCTGGACCAAGTCCAGCCACTTATAACAGCCCTGTGCTGAGAACTCTTTACACATCATAGTTTTGAGCAAATGGTTGAATTGTTCCACTGTTGAAGCTTTGAGGTCTTCGAATGAACTGTAGTGATTAATATTATTCGCCGCCATATGCACATAGAATGCTGGGCTGTAGAATTCCTTCCTATGGTCCATTCACAGGTTCTTTGGTGCGCACCTCCCAATCAAAACCAACTTCATAGCTGCGGCCACATCCACACCACGCTTCCTGTGCACAGGAATGGCCCAGCCATACTTCTAGAAGCAATTTATAACTGTCAAAATGTACCTATAGCCCTTATTGGCACAGGCATAAGGAAGCATCTAGAATAAATTGGCTTGGTACATACAGGCCTTGCAGCCCAAACAGAAGCACCTTGCGGCTGGGGTAGTTCCTGCAGGTGGAGCGATGCAGCTCTGCGGCAATCTGTGCTCTTAAAAAAGTCAGGTGATGTGGATAGCCCTCACTGGATATAGCTGGTTTCACGCAGTTCCTCCAAGATACTCAAAATTCTGTATGGGAAGTATTTACAGCTTGCAGAGATGCAATGAGCAGCCGTAGATGCGCTACAAGTTTGTTGACGTCCCAGTAGACATATTCCAGCCGACTGCTAACCATCAAACTTCGAAGTCAGACCTGAGCCACTTGACATGTCGGGGAACAGATTGGTGATAATGTCAAATTTTGGATGTGCTTCATCCTTATAACTATCACTGGTGGCGTCATTCCCTGCCAAATGTGTACTTGTGAGTCAAAGTAAGCGCTGGTACTGATGCAATGCGGCATAACAATAGTCCTCTGGCTCATGCTTAAACAGCAGCTCATATGGCCCAATATCTGTTGGTGTTATAGGTTCAGTTGTAGTTAACTGTGGCCAGACTTGGAGTACTGTACGTGGTAAGCTGACTTCTTGGGTATAAAACATTTGCGCTACAAGCTGGAATGTATTAGCGATCCGATGGCTGTGCGTATACCTGAGGAGTAACGTGCCCCAACAGAGCAACTTCAACTACAGGAACGTTTAAACTGGTGTGGTCCTACCCCGTTATCGGTGCATTACCATATAGGCTACTGGAGCATACACATCTTCATCAACTGACTTCTCTTGTTGAAACCCCAGTGCAACCAACCTAGCCCTTTTTACATCAATAACATCTACTGTATATCTTATGAATACCCACTGTTGTAAGCCTCAATCAAGGGCGCTAAGAAAATTCACTACACCGCCCGCTACCAGAGATAACCAACCCCCGTGTCAAGAGGCTTGCAACCCCCGCACCCCTGGGAGAGCCATCACGAGGAAGCTGAGACTATATAAGGAGGTTTCAAACCGCCCTTGCCAGAGCACTGGTCAGCGAGCTCTCCTAGGTCTGGAAGAATCTCCTCCTCCCCCAGTCTACAGCTTGATAAGTTCAGCTCAATACCATTTAAATATTCCTTTGCAGTATAAGTGTGGACGGACGGAACCCCTCAGTGTCACTGGGTCCAAAAGGATCATTAATTCCGAAAGGACAAGCTCTGACATCTGGGTAAGTCCGGGACACCCATGCCTCCCTGCAGAACACATACCAATTTTAGCCGTGGTTTTCCGGTAAGGCCTATGAGTGGCTGAGAAGTCACTCACCGAGGAATATTGGACGACGGTTGGGAAAGGCATGTCGCTTGTATAACTGGTGAGCCTAGTGTGAGTAAAAGTATTCTGTTCTAATAGAATAATTGTTTGTCTAGTTGTGGTCAAATGACAAAGAAGGGAGGTGGCCTTCCCAGGATGCTACGTCCCAAGACCCGACGTGTACTGCAACGCGAGATAGATCAAACCGCTACCCGTCAGATGAATGACACCTCATCAGAATAGCAAGCCCCTTTCGCTGATACCCGAGGTCACCACACCCGTACTTCGTTCTATCTCGCCCAAGGTGATCCCCTCCCACGAGTCAGAACTTAACTCCATGTTAGGAACATATTGGCAGTGGTCTTGTTACGACGATTTCAGTTATATGTGTACGCTTCTGCCTACCCTGGTTACGGAAAAGCCCTGGGAGAGAGACCCGTATCTTTAAGCTCACCCTGGGGTTTGATTCCCCTCTACCAATCTGGCGCCCTTCGGTTAAACAAAACACTACCAGAGGAATTATCACATCCAATAGGAGGGAATCGGCACTTGGTAAGAATTGCAGCATAGTGGTGCCGTAGGCACCGAGACCAAACTACTACAGCCACCTGAAGAAGGCAAAGAAGTAGGAGCAATATACCTAGGAAAGGATTATTGCGGAACTGCAGAAGAGCAAGAGCCCAGAGTGCGCCAAAACAAAAATAACACTGTGCCACTAACATTGCAGAATGTCATAACACAAACCTGAGCACGGGGACAAACCTACCAAATACTTAGTCCCCAATATCAGAGTCTATAAAATTATTTTGGGGAAAAATAGCACTGATCCAACTCCTTAATCTAAGTTACGACACAAAGTAACTTAGTAACAACAATAACAACCAAATTTGCTATATTAGTGTATCATAAATCAAAAACAATAGCCGTAAATATTGTACCAAAGCAAAATGTAAAAATATACTACAAGGGAAGATAAAAGAAAAGGTCATACAGACAATAATAAATTAATAATGGTTTCAGAACAAGAAATTATGAATTTTCAAAGTGTTTTCTCAATGTTTTATGAAATACTGTCGCTGATATCTTGTTTCAAATGTTAATTTATAAACTTGTAAATGTAATTTTGTATATATATACTGCTGCTAGGGGTAAGCCCATGACCGTGTTTTCAGTATTGTCATGTGCCTAGAATAGTTACAATGTTACAAATTTTTTTTCATCGTACAAAGACCGAAAAAAAAAAAAAAAAAAAAAAAACTGCATAGAGATATGAAGGTGATAATGAAATGATGTGAAATTAACTCAATATTGAAGCAAACTGCAGCCCCATTTGACATTTCTCTATCCAATGGGCCAATGCGGCCCCACTTGATATAGTTCTATCCACTAAGCCACTGCAGCCCCACTTAACATAGTTCTATCCACTGAGCCACTAAGGCCCCACTTGGAATCGCTCTAACCACTTGGCCACTGCGGCCCAATTTGATATATCTCTATCCACTGGGTCTCTGCAGCCCCACTTAATATAGTTCTATCCACTGAGCCACTAAGGCCCCACTTGGAAATTAACTCAACATTTACAGTAAACCAAAATTATATTCCAGTACCTTTACATCTCTATGCATTAATACAAAACTTTCATAGAAAAAAAGCAATTAAAAAATGAGTTTTTAGGGTCAAAAGTCATGATTGTGTTATCTGATCTTGCTGAAATTCGAAATGGACCTATATTTGACACTGAGGATTCGCTCTGCAAAATTTGAAGAACTTCTGTTGAGTTTCAAGGGACGTAGAAGTATTAAAGAGGGACGGACAGACAGACAGACTGTCCTATTATATAATAGGATAACAATAGGAGAAAAAGGTAAACAACTGTAAAAAGTTAAAAATTATTTCAAATTGTACATAAAATTGTTAAAGTAAGAAATGTATAATGTATAGTACAAATAAAACTTATTAAGCAACAAAATAAGCAGATAAACTAGTAAATATAATGTAAAGGTTAGGGTAAAATTTATTAACCGGCCTCAAAACAAGGCATACTAAACAGCCTTGTTTCATATTCATATGGCACTAAAGGATAAGTGCATGAGGACACTATAACAGACACTTAGTTGCCACTGCAACATAACCACGCAACAACTGCAGACGTGAGGAAAGTATAGGCTGTGCAGGCCACTCCACTGCGGGCAGGCCACTACCACACCCTGCTGGCCACTCATACCTCAAGGACGATGGCTCTAAACTCATGTCTCCTCCCAAACTGTTCAACACTTTCCACGACGGCTGAGGACAGCCACTTCTTCGATGAAGGGGATACTGTAACGAGATGCTGCAGAAACCACAGAGAAGCAGCCGGGGTGCAGTGTTTGGGAGACACGAAATAAACAGCAGAACCGTCATGAGGTAATCTAGGCCAGCAGGAGCATAAAGCCTGGGGACCACAAGGTTGGCCCCCAAATGCATCACCACGCTGCCAAAGCCAGCGGTCTGCAAGCGAGGTAGTGGCGGAACCCTTGTGCATCCGCCATGCTGCATCGTAGAAGTATCAGTGGTGAGTGAAATGCCTAAGTGAACATGAGGAGGAGCTTATTGACATAGGGGCCGCAGTTAATAGTACAGTCAATATTAAGGTCAATAGTTGAGATACTATAGATGCTATAAATATCGTAGAGTCATTGCAGTGCTGCTATTGAACTTACACTGATTATCACATAATTTGTACTTTTGGATGTAAAATAATATAACTTGTATCTTTTATACAGAGACTATAAGTAAAGTTCCTTTGATTTGAACGGTTAATCTATCACTGAGTTTACATCACAGTAAATAACCCAGTACACTAGATTGTTCTGGCTTTGTACCCCTCTGGTCAGGTTTAACCAAGGGAGGTAACAGTATGTAATGGTTTTTGAAATATGACAGAATTCTTTGAACAGCTGTAAACAGTAAACAAAACATTTGACAGTTATAAAAGTAAAAGTCATACAGCAATGTTTATGTTTACATGTAGTGGAAGGATACATAATCAGCAAGCAAAAGTAGAAATTTAGCAAGGCTTCAGAAACATCCAAAGAAGCCGTGAATGGACTATAGCATACTAAAAAGACACTAAACGTTAAAACTTGTAACAGGTACAAGCTATCAGTCTAATATTTAATATCATCATCTACAGTACTGTCAACAGAAATTGGAAACAATCCAGAACATCCCATCAAATTTCTTTTACCACCACAAGTAATCTTACCAGTTCATTTCCTTCTGTAAGAAGTTTCTGCAGTTGGTTTTCACTTTCTTCCACTTGGGACTCCAACAAAGTCTTCTCAACAATCTCAGTTTCATCTTCTGCAACTTCGAGCTGTTTCCTGCAAAACAAAAATAATAAACTTGCAAAAACAGCACAGATTATTGTGTGGGACATTTGAAACTAATTATGCAAAGAGAATTGAATGTTTGGGTAATCAGGGCAAGAGTAAAATATTTATTATATACAAAAAGCACTTAGAAAATCAAGAAATTTTAACAGAACAACTTCTTGCAGGAATCTATTTAATACTGTAAAATATTAAACCTTTTTATAGTCAATATGTTGTTACTTTTCAAGAAAAATTAAAGTTGCTATTTGAGAAATCATGATGTTCATCAGTATTTTACTATCAAATCAAATCACCTAAGCCACATTCAGATAATAGAAGCTTATAACAAAGTGTCTTTATATTCCATTTGTCAAATTAAATGTACAAAAAAAAAAAACAACAAAAAAAAACGCGGGCGCGCGCACGCGCGCGCGCACACACACACACACACAACGGAATTAAAATAATAAATGAACAAATAAATAATTGAATGAATAAAGTATTAAATATAAATTAATAAAAATAATAAATAATGGAATGAATAAGTAATAAAATTAATAAATAAGAAATATAAATATAAATGAAAGAGAAATAATTAATTAATACCCACAAGAATAGAAAATTAAATGTATTAAATAAAACAAATGCATGAAATGACTTAATAAATGAATAAGAATGAATTAATAAATCATAAAAAGAAATATGGTGGCTAAGTAAATTAATAATGGATAGAAAATTAAAGAATAACGAATTTGATTAAATAAATAAAAATAACTAATATAATAATGAATAAATAAAATTAACTAAATAAATAAGTAAGTAGGCCTACATGAATGTTTAAATAACAAAATTAAAAAATTAAAAATAAATAAAACAATAAATGAATAATGCATAACTAAATATTTACACGAATTAACAATTTAATACTTAATAAAAATAAAAATTAACAAAATAAAAAATTAACTAGGTACAAATAAATATGTAAGAATAAACCAATGAAAATAATAAATGAATGAATACATGAAGAAATAAATAATTACACTTATAACAAAATAAAAGAATAAATTAATAAACACAATCAATTAATTATCAAATAAATAAAAACAACAAATATATATAATTAATTCTGAACTGAACAAATCAGTAATTCAAATTAATTAATATATAAAAACATTGATGAAGATAAAAATACAATAGTAATGAATCAATGAAATTATAAATAAACAAAAAAAAATGAATAAATGAAAGAATGATTAAAGAATATATAAAAATAGTTGGACAAAAATCAATAACTCTGTAGGGGTCCATTTTTGTTCTGTGCAGTGGTTGCTTTCCCCTACCTCTACAAGGTAGGAGGGGTGAAAAAGCATTTCTCAGCGGTCAAGTTGTCTTACACGAGCAAAAGAGCAACTCGGACATTTAATTTCACGACATGTTCATTACATATTTTATTACTGTTTTTATATATTAAAATACAGTAATTACATATTACTGTATTTTAAAATATGTTAACTGTGTCAATCTAAGACAGCATATCTTATACAGGTTTTCCTATAGCCAATTTATGGCAGTAACAGAAAACTGAACAAGTAAAGTGAAACATTGTCTTGATTCACTATTTGCATCACAAATCGGTATATAAATATCTTCAAGCTGAGCATAAAAATATATAGGCACCTGCAATCGTATATAACTAATCAGTAATTGTTTGAGATCAATCTATGAGAAAGTTATAAGGAGCAAAAGTGCTAAGACAATACTCTATAGTTTATAAACTCACTATAAAAAAAAAAAAAAAAACCAAACCAACAACAACAACCTGGAACAAGAGAAAAACAGAACAGCACCACTCATAATTTTGTGACACCAAATAATATACTAATATTAACATATGCCATAACACTTAGGAACAAGAGTATAAAGTTTTTCTCACAATGTAAAACGTGTGGATTTTTCTCAACACAGCCCCACATATAAAATTGTCTACTTCAATTAATTTCTTGTATTGTTTTTTTACATTTAGGAGTTAAATGTTAAACTGGTTTTGTTTATTATTACTGTCTTATTTAATGACTACTTTATGCATATAATGAGTACAAGTACATTAAAAAATTAAAATAATTGATTAATACATGTTAAACAAATTATTTCAAATCTAATGAATGAACAAATTAATACATTTAAAAACAAAGAATAAATAAATGACTAAATAAAAACTGAAAGAATCAATGATTAAATATATTAATTAACAAATAAAACTGCTGAATAAATTAATAATACATAAATTACCAAAGAACTAAATTTATTGTAAAAAAAGTAAGCAAATAAATAAATAAATAATAAATTAAACATTAGAAATGAATAGACAAGTAAATTAATTAGTATAACAAAAAAAGGAATAACTAATCAACGTTTGAATAAATAAATCAATATCAACCAAATAGAATGATAAAATGACTGCAAACAAATTAATTGATAAAAGAAGAATTCTAAGTACAGATAGAAAGAGCAAATAAACAAAAAATGAACACACAAACGAATAAATGAATGTATAAACCAATGAATAAATGGATAAGAAAATTAAACTATTTTACACAAATTAATTAATATATATTAATTCTTAGAAAATAAAAATGAATACAACATGCACATAGATGAATAAATGAACTTATAAGTAAACAAAAATTAATACGTTATACACCGGATGTCCCAGACCTACCGTAACAGCCCTTTTGCTTGAAAAGGGTGCATCCAAGCTTTTTCTGGTATAAAATGCTTTGTAGGCAAACCCTTAAGGTTGAACTGAATGGTGAACATTACAGTGTCTAGAATCCATGGTAAACTAGGGGAAACGAAGGTACCTTCAGAATTTCAAATGGGAAGATGGTACACAATTAGTATCGTTGAATAGGGTTGAACATTTGTTGTCTGAAAAGTCTTTTTGTATGTGCTGCCAATTCGATGATATCAAAAATCTTCGTGGTGCTGAACATATGGTGTAAGTAACAATACCATTGTAATGTTGTAGACCTAGTAAGGAAACAAATTTTTGGTTACACTTAAAGTTTGAAACAATTGCAATTTGTACAATTTGACAGTATGAAAATTCACTATAAATAATGTTTTCTTTAGAAATTATTACAGAAGAACATATTTGCTTGTTTTCTGTTCACTGTAATAGGTGTTCAAAATATTTTCCGCCCTGTTCTAAGCCCATTCGTGCCTGTCGTCGTGCACTTTGTGTACCCCAAAGTATTTCTGCAGCTGGCAGCAAACTGCACGCTACTCTAATTCGGTCTTTCATTTCAGCTCTCATTGTAGGACACTGTTGATACAGTGTCTTAAATGCTTCCCCAAAAAAAGTGAAGGGGGGGTTAAGTCTAGCGACTGTAGTGGCCAAATCACTGGCCCTCCTCTCCCAATCCATCGATCAGGGAAACTCTGATTTAAAGTATGCCTGGCTACCAAGGAAAAATGGGCTGGGTATCCAACTTGTTGCAGCCATATAACAATTGTGTTGCGAGAGGAACATCTTCTAGCATTTCAGGCAGTGCGTGTTGCAGAAATTCAGAGCATAGCTCACCATTTAAGTGTTCATAAAAAAATAAGGTCCTATAACTTGATCAAGGATGAGTTTACACCAGATATTTAGGCTCCAAATGTGCTGGTTGTCATGCTGACGTAACCAATGAGGGTTTTCTGCTAACCAATAGTGAGCATTGTGGATATTTACATCCCCATTAGATTTGAAAGTGTCCACAATATGATAGTTGGGAAGTCCAGATTTAGATTTTAAAACAATTTGCAGAAGGATATTCTTGTCTGGAAATCATTTTCGCTTACTGCCTGATGGACATGACCGTGGTAGGGATGTAAACCAGCATCGTGTAGAATTCTCCAGATGGTACTTCTGCTCAGCCCAGATTCCCGTGCTATTCTTCAAGTAGAAAGATGTGGATCTAGATTTATTGCAGCAAGAATATCTGCATTTCTATAGTCTCTAGCACGTCTTCTGACTTGATTGTTACGATTGTGAGTCGGTTGCACCTGGACACTATTGCGAATCCGTGCTTCCACTCACTGAAAAACATGTAGTGACCGACTGGGCGATCTTGATACCTCCCTGCATAAAACCGCTCTGCTTGTCTGTAATTCTGGCGACATTCGCTGAGTATCATAAGTATGTTAAATGCCTCTTTGTTTGAATACGACATTACTGCACAAATAACAAAAACAAAGTAAAAACCACACTAGAAATGTTTCACAGTGAACGCACCACCTTAATGTCTCTTATTCGACATGATGAATGGCAATAACAGAGGGGAAATACAAGTACTGCTATCTAATGCCAACAGTTCCTGCTTGCCTTGTTTGGGCTGGCATGGCATGGCATGGCACGATGTGATATAGGATATGCCAGACAGAGAATATGTCAATATTTTCAAAACGGTGAAACATACAGTAAAACTTTCCATACAAAAGATGTTCAGTTTTAAGAGCTCTATTAAAGATACTAATTTTGTACAATCTTCCAATTTGAAATTTTGAAGTTACCTTCGTTTCTTCTAGTTTACCGCAGATTATAGACACTGTAGTGGTCACCATTCAATTCGTCCTTAAGGGTTTTTGTACAAAACATTTTACCTGAGAAAGCTCAGATGCACCGTTTTTGAGAAAAAGGATTGGTACGGTAGGTCTGGGGCATCCGGTATAATACTAGCATTCTGCTTGCGGCTTTGCCTGCATATACTACACGAAACATGTACCGTACTATTTTTTACAGCAGGACCTCTTTGTAATTTATATTAGTAGTCCTACTCTCAAGTGCTAAGATTACAAAGATGAGCTAACTCTGGGGCAGGTCCCATAGAGACCTATTAAATTGTTAGCGTTGCTCAATACTAAAACATACCCCACCATAGCTTTGCTCAGGTTTTTTTAAAACTGAAATATTGCTTCGTTGAGGTTTTATTGAGTTATTGAAATACGTACCTAAATAATTGGTTTGAAAGATCGGTTGGGGGAGGGGGCATGAGCAATCACAAAATACCTCAGGGGAGGGGGTACACAGGCAGGGGAAGGAGTGGTTGAGGTGTGCGGGGAGGGGTGGAGGGAGTACACACTTTTTTATAAAAATGGCACTTAGGCCAATTTTGCACGCTTCCACATTGTTTCAACAATGCTTTTGAATATAATGCTTTCGAGAAAAAAATAAGATAGGCCTATATGAAATATGTTTTTATTTTTATTTAGATTTTTTGTATTTAAAATTTCCCCTGGTGTCATAACATCACAATTTATAGCCTATGTTTATCCAGAAGGTCCAGTTTACTTACCAGTGAAAGAATTATTTAATAGGATAAGTAGTTCCAGAGATAACATCTAACAAACTCACAAACTTAACCTCTTTATTACAATAGTGTAGATACAATATTGAATGACTAACAAATAAAGGACAACAAAAATAAAAGAAAATTGAACAAATATTTGTTAGGTAGTAAAATTAATAACAAAATATAACAGGAATGACTCATCAATAAAAATAATGAATGGATATAGATGATAAAAATATAAAATGAACATTAAGCAGTTAATAAAAGATAATAAATAAATTTAAAAGTTATCATATTAATGAATAAACAATAAAATAATAAGCAGTTATTAAAAAATTAATGAAAATCCAAAAAATGTAAACATGTAGGCCTAAATAACAATAAATACATGTATATTTATTAATAACAGAATGAATAAACAAATTAACAAAAAAATAAAAGAATAAATAAATGAGTACTGTAAATTTATAATTTTGTATACCAATAAGTTAAAATTAATCAACAAAACAAAATAATAATACAATAAAAATAAATATATGTATGAGTAAATAATTTAATGAATAGGCTATAAATAGGAAATAAATACATACCAGAATTATTTAAATAAATAAATAAATATAAATAGTTCTTATGATAACGAAAAAATAAATAATTAAACAGATAACTGAATAATGAATAGAATTAAATATACAAAAACCTCCTAAAATATGGAAAAAAATAAATTTGATTTAAATGTATAAGAGAAATGAATGATTAAATAGATAATTGTACAAAAGAATAAATACTTTAATTGGGGAATGAGTAAATAAATATATTAATAAATACATAAATAATTATTTATTGAAATATTTAAACATAATAAATTACAATAAAAAAATTATAAACAAAATAAAATTTTTTTAAAGGTGTGATAATTAATAGAAATTAAATAATAAATAAACTAATAATAAAAAAATTGAATACAGAATATTAAAGGAATAGATAAATAAATTATAGGACAAACAAAAAATTATATTAAAATAATTAAATTAGTGACAGAATCAAAAGAAAATATATTAAATGAAATAATTAATGAATGAATACACAAAAATGAATAAAGAAATGACAGAAAATATTTGAAAATTAATCATTAAAAAAAAAAAAAAAAAAAAAATGGGGATGATTGAATGAATGAATGAGAGATGAAATGTGAATTAAAAAATACAAATAAACACCAAATTAAAAAATAAAATGAATAAATGGGAGAATTTATTAAGAAACAACGTGAAAACATTTGGGCAGCTCTTAATGAGGTTTGAAGAGACAAAGGTTAAGCAAGGTGTAAATCAAGCAGCACACAAATGCAGGGAAGGGGGGAAGGCAGAGGTGGGGGAGATTCCCAAGAAAACCCATCAACAAAAAAACCACTACTAACTACCTAAATTATTAAATAACTTGATACAAATTAAAAAAAAAAAACATACAAACAAAAAAGGAACTATTGCACAAATTAATAAACAGATGAATAACTGTACAAATAATTAAAGAATAAATGAATGTTACTACAAATGGCAAAATAATTTTAATAAATTAATGAAATATATTATAATACATAGACCTAATTAAATGAATAAATAAAAAAAAATCAAATAAAAATGGGCTACACAACTTGATTAAATAAAATTATTAAAGTAACATAGAATAAATGCTTGAATAATTTTAAAACTTTATATTTTAATAATTAACAAAATAATATAAATATAAATAATTAATAATTCTAAAATAAAATAGATGAAATAAATCAAATCTCATTAAACAAATGAAAATGAATAGTAAATAAACAAAAATATTATTAAAAAATATAGATAAAAAAGTTGAAATTGAATAAAATAAAGACTAGAAAACAAATGAAAAAGAAATTCAATAACTAGTGTATAGGTAAATAAACAAATAACCAAAAATTAAAATGAATAGGAAATATATACCTAAGAGGGTATAAATAATTAAATAAATAAATAAATATATATATAATTCTTCTGTGCGCGTGTATGTCACTGAACTCCTCCTAAACGGCTGGACCGATTTTGATGAAATTTTTTGTGTGTGTTCAAGTGGATTCGAGAATGGTTTAGATTCACAATTCGATAAAAAAGAGAGGGGGAGAGAGAGGGGGATAGATTTAAGACATATGTACAGGACAACGTCTGTCGGGTCTGCTAGTATATATATATATATATATATATATATATATATATATATATATATATATATATATATATATATATATATATATATATATATAACTTAGACTACATGAATATACAAGAGCATTAAATAATAAATGATAAAGCAATTTAATCTATAAATTAATCAATAACTTAAATGTATACTTAAATTATATATATATATATATATATATATATATATATATATATATATATATATATATATATATATGATATACCAAACAGTGAGTGAGTGAAGATATTTGGACGGCTCTTAACAGGGAGGTCTTCAGAGCCAATGAGGGTGATATAGGTGAGTTTGGAGCCACAATGGAGCCAGAATGAAAGGGCGGGCAAAACGGGAGATCCCCGAGAAAACCCGCAGTTGCAAAATCGTTGTCAATTATTACATTTAATTAAACTGTAGCTGAATAATCACAGCATGTTTAATGCAGACGCATGTTTTTATTAATTGGTTTATCAATAACCACGAGTTTATTATTTTCAGCAAACAGAATTACGAAGTCACACATTACGTAAATCGCAGGCTATTTGGAATCTTTTTTATATTTTTGTGTTTTCATTCACTAATTATTTCATTTAATATATTTTCTTTTGATTCTGTCACTAATTTAATTACTTTAATATAATTTATTGTTTGTCCTACAATTTATTTATCTATTCCTTTAATATTCTGTATTCAATTGTTTTTTATTATTAGTTTATTTATTATTTAATATCTATTAATTATTACACATTAAAAAAATTTAAATTGTTGGGTGTTAAAGGTTTTTGTAAATTACTTCTTCTTTGCTTCGTTGCGATAAAAAACACAGTGGTTATAATTAAGACATTAAACAAACACACACACACACACACACACACACACACTCTCTCTCTCTCTCTCTCTATATATATATATATATATATATATATATATATATATATATATATATATATATGTGACCAAATGATGCTTGAGTAAAAATAAATTAAGAAGTAAATTAATAACAATATGAACACCTAACTAACTAAATAAATAATAAAATATATGGTTAAATAAAGTAATATGCATTAATAAATTAACAGAATAATTGTTGACGAACAAATGAATAAACACATGTAGTAAATGGCAAAATAATTAAATAACTAAAAATTATAAAACAATGTATAAAAATAATTATGAAATACATTAAAATTGAATGAATAATGGAATAAACAAAAATTAACACAAAAATTAATTTTACTTACATAAAAATATTTAGGGTAAATTAAAAATTAATTAGTAAAGGAAATTATATTTTACGAACACCATTGTGTATGTTTCATTGTATTCAGGATGTTTTAGGCAATTTCGCTTATGGCCATAGCCCTTCCCAATATGAACTACCTTAGAATGTGGGCTGAATACAAAAATGCATCAACAAGAAATCTAATCACCAAAGAACCCAAAAATCCCAATTTAAATTTCCCCCTTCCAACCTTTTATGTCAGTAATATGGCCCTGCTACAATTACCATGTCCCCTGTCCACGATCTCCTCAGTCCTAGGTCCTCTCTGACAATGAAAGCACTGATTTGCCCATGCGCTCATGTGATGTCATGATCCACATCCTCGCTTGCATCAGTGCTTGTTAGTAGTATCAGAAAAATAGCTTACGTTACTGAAATTAGTAACGGAAGGATGCCCTGGTAGCAGTTTTCGAAACCTAGTTGTTGGGACAGCTTTGGACATCTATTTTAGCAGCAAATTGTGTGCGAGTCTTGTGATGTCAGTGAGGACTGAGGCTGTGTTCCAAATAGCAAGCACTCACACTCAGACCCGCTCTTGCTCTCGCACTTACAATCCCTCCTTATGGAACTAACGCCACTCGCACTTTTCAAAATAATTGATACGATCTGCAATAGTTTGTCATACCGCACACACAAAATATTATTTATTTAAAAATAAAACAACTTATTCACTAATATTTACATTTCAATTAACAATGGATTGATTAGTAGGGATGATGATGGGTATGATAGTAATATATGAAAAGAGTTTGGTATAAATTTTATCTGAAATCAACAGTTCGAGCTTGGAATTTTAGCACCATTTATTCTAAGATTAAGAATTAATAATTTCCGAATTGATACCCTACATATATTAAATATTTACTGAAAATACTTTACAGTGAAAGAATACTTGTTCCTATGCCATTCCACTGTTTTCAGTAATGTAGAATGGCTTTATAAATTCGTAAATTGTAATGCGTAACGCAAAATAGGCCTATAATACATTCGTTTACAGAAGTCACAAGAAGGAGCATGAAACTATAAGGCAGTTTATTAATTTTCCCTGATGTTAGGAAAAAAACAAAATAATGGTGGTGGTTGCGAGCACGAATAGAGCATGCATGTGCACACTCTCTTAACGAACACTTGCTCTCGCTCTCGAAGAACATTTGGAACAGCACTCTGACGTCATTGACAATTGCGAATGCATGAGAGTGTGCATTTCTTGATATGGAACACTGCCAAGTAGTGTAGTATCCGTCGTATACGGTTCGTATTTTTGGACCTTGGCATAGGGGGTTGCGACGTCTCTTTGTGTGTGTGCCATTTGACGATTTGGAGAGTTTAAGGGACTGTCGAATTTTTGATATTCCGTATTATGAAGATAATTGAGCTTTTGAGAGTTATTCGATTTTTGTGGCAAGGCAAGGCGCCACATTAGAAGAAGGATGAATACGGTCAGAGGACACGAAAATTGTGGCAGGGGCTATTGTACTGGACTTCCAATTATTCTACTGGACTGCATTCAATGCGCACTGTGGCGTACTTGGTGCATTCTATTATAGCAATTGGAAGACGCTATAAATTTCCTATTTCACTCACCGGCGTAAAACGTCTGTTCTCCTCTGAACTCTTAGCCTACGTGCTAATTTACGCTCTTCCGGGTCACACGACATAACCGATGTTTCAGCAACTACACCATCCAAGTTGAGTTCACTGCTATCGTTCTGTAAATCCGACATATTAATTATTAGGCGTTTAATCACAGTGCAGAAATGCAATTCAAGTGTAATCCTAGCCAATATTAAAATGGTTAAATTTTTCTTTAATGCAAAGTAGATAAAAGCATACACTACAATTAATTAACTAACATCACGAAACATTCTGCTTACAATACAAAACAAAGCAAATAAACATTACTGTTTACTTAACGACAATCGAATTTTGTGGCCTTGGTTAATTTGTTCAGCCATAGGAAATTCAGTACAATTGTTTAAGAATGAAGAATGATTCATAAAATCCACGTACGTACGAATAAATTTTAACATTGCGCTTATAAATATACCCAATAATATTTCATCACGGATGAAGTTCGGGTCTCCCAACTTTAAACTTCTTTGATGTATGGCTGAACTTTCAAACAAACAGAAACTCCTATTCAAAAATTCGAACGCTGCTAAGATAAAATCATTTGTCATGCCGATACGTGCCACCCAGAGGCCTCATTTATTTTAAATACTTGTCCCCTATTGTATTCATAGTAATGTCTCAAGGCTGAGTTCAAGATAGTCTTGTTCAAGACCATCTTATTTCTCAAGACAGTGTTTTTTTCGCACCCATCTCCATAGTCTACAAATAAAATGATCTTCGTGAAGGCGACGTGCTTAAAGCGTAGCTAATATTTTACCCCTTCCGGCTTGGTCAAGTACGTGCTTAAGGCAAGCTACAAATGCTCGAATTAAAACGAAACATTGTGGTTAGATACGAAATTGAAATAAATACACATTTTTGTCACCACGACAAAAAGTATGCACAATATTATATGAATAATATCAGCAAATTGGTAAATAAAGAATTGAAAATTATACACAAGTATAGCAAATACATCAAACAAGGTTAAAAGGAATAAAGTGGCGATAATGTAGTGAAAAATATCGACATTGCTTTTCTGGCTTAGCAAAATGTTGTGGACGAGTGTAAAAGGAGATTGTAAATTAAACTGTATGAATAATGTGATTTGTTTACACGAGCAGGCAGAAAATAATTCAGCACGCAATCAAGAGCATCACTTTTGAACGAAAATAATCAAAGCAAAAAAAATTCTGGCGAGCCCCCAAATCCTGCTACACCAGTGTGAGCACATTCACAGTTCTGTGTGCCCTCTGGCATGCATGCTAGTAGCTAAGTCAGTTGGAGCATATGATGTCTCAGAGTAAGCCCTACACACCTTAGATCAGGTTTAATTATTATAATGGGCGCATGCACCCCGGCTGAGCAGAGTTGTAGTGCCATGACTGCAATTATAGTAATGTGCACACCTCGAAAGAAAAGGTATTAGATGAAAGAGCATAGCAAACCAGGCAAAGCAGAGAGGGTCATGGAAAATATGTGCGACAGTCGCGGAGGATAAAATAAGTCCTTTTAACTGGATTAGGGCTGGATAAAGTAGGGTATTTGTTAGTTCGAGAAGAAAGACTTCTGTTGGTTTTATCCGGGGTTAAATGAGAAGAGATCGCAGCTGATGTATTTTGTGGGGGGCTGAACAGCCCCCTCGCCGATGCCAGTCATTGTGAGGGCACAAGCACCCTTGAAGTTTAACTACCGCCAATACTGTTATGAAGGCGAACCAGTTCTGCAGCATTGACAGCAGCAATTGGATGCAGAGCCATCCCTGCTTCTCGTCGTGAGCATTGGAAAACTGGACAGCTCAGCCATAGCACAGACTCCACATTCGCTCTTCTGACCAATATCAGAATCTCCACTCTGTTGGTGAAGGTGGGGACCAGCATTCAAGGGAGCCACCCCCTCCCCATCCACATTCTTCAAGACAGACAGACTATTTGTCTGCCTTGTCTGAAAGAATGTGAGACATCCAGGACCTACCAGTGATGGTGGCGAATCCACTGACCCAGGATTGAAAGCTGACATTGGGGTGCTTCCCAGATCCAATGCATTCCAATACAGTCATCGTGCATCTGCAGTCGGTAGCCCGCATATTCCAGTAGTGAGGATCGCTACACTTCGTATCTTTCAGCAACTCGAGATCCCCCTCTCCACCATGATCATTGAGCCACCTCCAACAGATGCGCTTCGCCATCTCATACTGAGCTGCCTAGGTTCCCGATGCCCATGACAACAGAGCTCTCGCACCAGCCCATTGTTTCGCGAGCTAGTATTTGAATATTTGCAGTCACTCCAGAGCCTGGGGATCCCCAATCCCCCACCTGGGGACGCGACAAGTTACAGAATAGTCCCATCGCACTCGTAGATGCACGCACCTCCCTTTCGCTAGTCACCAAGTCGCAGGCAGATCCCAGAGAGTGAGCCTCCACGAGCACGTTGTTCATCCCATGACAGCTCAACTCGTAATAAAAACAACAATGCCAAGTCTAATCACTGCCGAAGCTCAGAGTGGGGTTAGTCAGAGCCCTTGTGAGGGCCCTTTACCACCCAGATGGTTTGCATTTGTAATGCAGGAGAAAGGAGAAGCTAACCCCCTAACCCCCTCTCTTCTTCATAAAATAAATTAGGTGAGTTAGTTTGTTGCAGGGAATGCTGAGTTTCCCCAGCAAACCCTAGTGCCCATTGCTATTTACCACCCACCAGCAGTCAGCGCAAGTTCGTGGGAGCAGGTAACAATGAAGCTGCTACCTGTTTTTGTCCCTTTAATTGCGATAATTTTGAAAAATGCAGATTTAGTTATAGACTGGACGAGAGTTTGTTTTACTCCCGGCCAGTCTTTCCTTGTTGAAAGCAGAAGCTAAGCTTGAATTATCCCGCGAATTTAATCACGATAGGTCTGGGTAAAGGTTTTTGCCTTCAGTGAACTGAGGTGAGATCATTATGCAGATGTAAATTTGCTCTTATTTTAGTTTTATAATTTATATTTAAATAGCCAAGTAATCACTCATTCTCAATTCCTTGAGGTGCTGTAAGCAGCAGTCTCCTAAGATAGGCTGGAAACGTACGGTGGCAGCATCTTGTAATATTGTTAATTTAACACAGTTTGTAACTGAGATTTCCAAAAATAAAATATTTGTAGTAGTAGAAAATTGTATCGGAGGTGGTATTTCATTAAAGTCTTACATTTACAAACTTTATGAGAGCTACTCTTAAGAAAAGGAGACAGTGCTTCCATCTCTGGATGGAGAAATAAAGACCCCACCCCCAGCGAAGTAATCAGCCAATCAGTTCAGGTCCTGCAAGAGTCGTATTTTTAGTTAAGAAAAAGGCTTTTAATTCTTACTGTTTGCATGGAAAAACAGAGATTAAACTTGTGATTACTTGTAAATATAGGGACGTGTTGGTTTAATAACTTAGTTGACTAGTATTTGGCCTAGGAAATTGATAAGTTACATCTGAATCTGGTGGTGTTTGCTGGCAGAGTAGGCAGCTCGGAGCTGACACGAACTAGCTTTGTTAAAATGGTGGAATTTTGTTCCGGACCAGCAGGGGATCTCTGGCCGGACTCGAGGATTTTAGATTAATTTCCTATGTTACAGGTCCTGCAATCTTGTCATTTTAGGGCGTTTGTTTTACGATTTTATGTCTCGGGAATATTTACAGATTCTAATTACTGGATTATTATGGAAGGCGAGTTTATCATAAAATTTGTTATTTTCAGAGATACGTTTATGTCCAATGTAGGGAACTTTGAGCACATTGTGCAAATCGACTTTAAAAGGCATGGGGACTTAGGGATGTTTAAGCAAAGGATATAGTTGTCTAATTTTTGGTATAGCTGCAATTTTAACTTCATTAATATGTACGCTCCAGTGAAGTTTATTGTCTATCGTTAGTCCTAGGTTTTTAGCTGTTTAACTGTAAGGGATTTCTACTCCATCGTATTTTAATAGGTTTTATATTTTGTTCTTTTATTCGTCTAGCGTTTAGCAGGGCCTGGGATTTTTCTGCATTAATTTTTATTTTCCAGCGCTCGAGCAACTGACCGAGCTCGTCCATTTCTAAATGAGTGAGTAAATGTGCGAATGGCAATTTCTTGTCTTAGGTGTAGTATATTAAAATGTCATCGGCATACATTTAAACCGTGGCATAATTACTAGGAATGTCTGCTGTATAGATATTGCACAGGAAGGGCGATAGAGTGGATCCCTGCAGCACGCTTGCAGTGAGTGGGCAGGTAGAAGACTGGGAATTTTCACTTGAAACATAAAATCTCTGTTTATGAAATAACTGTGTAGTAAATTAATATAACAGTCAGGGAATTTGAAGATGATTAGTTTTTGAAGTAGGGCTGGGATCCATAACTTATCGGAAGCTTTGGCTATGTCTATAAATATGACGATAGTGAATTGTTTGTTATTGAGACCATTACATGTGGCGATGACAAAATTTGTTAGTGCATGTGTAGTGGAATAGCCAGCTTTGAAACCAAATTAAGTTTTTGGGATTATCTTTTTATGTTCAGCATGTGTTTTAAGACTCATGAGGAGCATTTTTTGAAGATTTTACTGAGTTAGCTCAGCAGTGATATCGGGTGAAGGTTTTCGGGTAAGCAGGGGTCTTTACCAGGTTTATTATTGTAATGACTTTGGACCGTTTCCAGCCCGCGGGGAAGTGATTGAACATTAATATACTGCTAAATATGTCGATTATTGTGCATAAGGCTGGATAGGGTAAATTTTTAAGTAGTTGGTAGGTTATTTTATCATGGCCCTGGTTTTTTATAGGGTGGACACATTTTTAATTAATCAATAATTCAGGTAGGGCTATTAATTCCGACTTTTTCTATCTTAGCAAGAAAAGCAGCTGTGGTAATGTTAATATTCCGAGTAAAATTAGGATCTCCGAGGTCGAGATTTGGGGTAAACTGACCTGCAAGACAGTCTGCTATGGCTTCTGCCTTATTTATTGTATTTTAACTGTATTCTGAAATATCTCTAATGACAGTTCTATATACTTTTTCATTGTAATATTTATTGGATGCTCCGTGAATATTTCGTCTAGATCTGATTTGAATTTATCCCATTTAGTTTGTGGTAATTTGTTTAATATTACTTCCGTGTGTCGAACCAACTCAGTGCTAATTTTGCAAAAGACTGGGGAATTATCTGTGTCTAATTCATTTGCATGGTTAGTTCTAATATGGGACTGGCTAAATTATGTACTCTAAAGTTAGTACATCAGACTGGTACCTATGCTGAGATGGGGAAAATGTCGGCTGGTTCGGGGCATGAATTAAGTAGTTATTTTGTTGCGAGTGATGCATTAGGAACCCCCTTTTATATTCCTTTTTCTACTACTCCATGCGGGATTTTTTGCATCTAAGTCTCCTGCGAGTAGAAACGGATAGCGCTGCGTGGTTATTTTATCCAGATCTGCTTCTAAAAGTGCTTTGCAGGGGGCGTGATATGCCGAAATTAATGTTATATGTCCAGAATTCCTTTGAATGTTAATTGAGGTGCATTCTAAGTTTTGGCAGTCTGGGTTGGCATTTAAATGGTGGTGGATTTTATTGTGAAATAATATCATTTTACTGCTTCCTTTAGTGACTCGGTCGTTCCTGTAAGTTATGTAATTTTTAATCACATATTTATTAGTTGGTTTTAGCATTGTCTCCTGTATTAAAGGGACTGCTATTCCGTATGTTTCCTGTAGCCTTTCTAGCTCGTATAGTTGGTCAAAAATGCCATTATGTTCCAACAAAGAAGCGACAGGGAACCAGGGTTTTGCTGGGTGTTGTGGCCCATTAGGGATCGGTGTAATATGTGGCGAAGGCCTGCGGCAGCATCATTGTCTTTTCTGTGGGGTCTGCGGTTCATTTAGCTGCCTCCATGTAGGTGCGGAAGTGCGACATCAATGCACTGAAATTTGCTTCCTGAAGGAAATCCAGGAATTCACGGACTTCTCACATGGTTTCCCGAAATATTACTCATTGATGCAGCTTGGCGAGGGCCACAGTAGGTGAGAAGGTGAGAGCGGACTCTTGGAATTTATGTTTTAACTGGGGCATGCTGAGGGAGTGTGTATGTTTGTCTGAGACCCCTGATTGCACTTGTGTATGAATGGGATACTGGGAATGCCGGTGCATTCAACAGCACTGGCTAAGACGAGATGCCTGCGACAGGGGGAGAGGCTGCAGGTGCAGCCATTCTGTGTTGCGCCCTCTGTTCAGCTCTACGCTCGACTGCTGTCTATTGGCGAGTGGTGATTTCTTTCGCCCTCCGACATTCCTTGGAGGTGGCGAGATGGAAGCCTTTGTAGTTGCAGCACTGCAGGTTGGCATTTAGTTTCGTGCATTTGTCCAGGGTGTGTGGGTCTCCACAGTAGGAACAGATGGTAGGCAAATTACAGTAAGTTTTGGAATGATCGAGGGCATTACAATTTTTGCACTGTGGAACATCGGACAGCCGCTTTCGGTACTGGCGGTCGTGAACCATGGTCATGTTGGCCAGTGTACTATGAAAAAAGAAGGCAAAGTGTAATTCCGAGCAGCTGTCACATTGAAAAGGCGCAGCAGAGTCAGCCTTGTTTTTCTGGGGTTGGAGGAATCTGGCATATTGGCTTTGAATTGGTACACATCCAGAAGGCCAAGCAGCGAAAACAACATAATTTTTTTAAAACTACCCTATAACTAACTGTTAAGTGAAAGCCCGTTGGGTAGGGCGCAATTCTATTGCATCTCAGGGCTAGACCCCTTACGCCTAAAAGGATAGGAAATAATGCAAGGAGACATGCATCACAGCTGAGAGGGATTGGGCAGCCATGGCATGCAATTGGGGCCATGACTACCTCCCTGAGTGTACTTATAGCTAGGCTATCACTAGAAGAAACTGGGAAAAACCAGCACAAGCACCGTAAAAACCCAGTCGACAGAATAGAATTCAAAATTATTCATGCATTAAACAGAAATGATACAGGAGACTGTGTGTGTGTGAAACATGCTCGTGTTAGTAGAGAGGAAAAACTTGAAGAGAGGTGCAGGAGCTGTAATTACAATCTGTCGTGATGCGTGTCAGCACTCGCAGCTTTTTCGCGGTTGCATGGCTGCTCGTCTCGCCATCGTGTAGAACCTGTCTCGCGGTGCAGTTGTCTCGGCATCCTTTCCATTGTGGCTGCATCTTACATCACATCCTTCAAGGTCCCGTTCAACAATGGAATCTATGCTGCATGGTGTACTGGTAGACAGTCTCGGCCACAATCTCCAGTGTTTCCCGTTCATGCTGTTTGGGATAAAACTGGTGCACCACTTGCATTTCTGGGTGATGAAGGCTGTCACTAATTCGGGCTCTGTTTGTTCTTCCATTGTAAGCTGTGTTTTGGTTCGCAATGTTGTCACCACACCGCCGAATCTGTTCTGAAAGGCTTGTTGTAAATCCGGCCATTGCACTCCATAGTGTTTGAATAATCGCCACCAAGTGTAAGCGTCCCTGCAGAGTTGCTCTCCGGCGCCGTCCGACCACTCTTCCTCTCAAACACCGCAGTAGGTTAACAGTGTTGTACATTAAAGGCTTTTGGGTCTTCAGTCAGTGCGCCTGTGAAGGTGGGCAGTGTTTGGAACTTGGTAGAGGTTATAGTTATGGCCAGTGTTGTCAGTTTTTGCGGGGTTGGGAGTGCGATAGCTTCCAGTTGCCTTCTGCTTTCTCATTGCGGCTCGCTAATAGGACTTACATCCACATCACTTGGTGTATACATGGGCGCAAGCAGTACAGACAGATACAGCGTAGGAATTGGTTGTAACATAGGCGGGAAGGCAAGTGTCTGAAGGAATAGAAATAGCAGATAATAGGGGGCTGGAGATGTAAATGTGACAGGAGTGGTCATACTTTGCAGAGGTGTGGACTGCATGAGCGGTGCTTGTAGAGCGCTGGCCACATGCTCACTGGCGATGTGCGGCAGCTGAGCTAGGTTCATTGTAGTTGTCGTGTCCAGGCCCATAGTCCTATTCCACTATCCCTCTTGCTTAACGGGCTTCCCACCCTGTAACTTTCCTCCTTGCACACCATCGCTTTTCCTGTTAAATAAACCATGACTGTTATGTTTGGATTTGGCACGCTACCACCAGCGTGGCACTGTTGACATTAAAATTCGAATCTGCAGATTGTACTTCTCTCCATTTTGCTCATGCATTCTCTGTGAAATATCTATTGACCATGTTGACATTTAAACATGGTCACGCCTAAACCGGTGCACAGTAAATCTCGGCACCAATTCGGGGTGCGATAGTTCAATAATGTCTGTGCTGTCAAATTTTGAAGCCCCAAGCTGTCTTGCACTTCTATTGTTGTGTCTAACCATGGTGGTGGTTGCTCTGTTATGGTAGTTGACAGAAAAGTCCGGGTTTATCGGTTCGTAGTGTGTCTTATTGATGTATCAATTTTTGCATAACATTGTCTCTAAATACATACTAAACAAGTAACTGAAGGTTAAATCCTAAATGCACCAACCTACGGTAACACTAGTTGGCTGACGCTACAAGCGATACTCTAAGTCTAAATTTGATTTGATCCAATATACAAGATGTTCTAAACTGCATTTGGTTATTATTACCAGCTACTGTGACATAACTTCTGTTGTTGGAAATTTGCATATCTTTGTCATTATTGTGCTGCTGGAGTGATTCTGATTACATAACACTTTGTTTGACCGAATTCGGTTCATTAGTTTGGGAGCTACTGCATTTTCAGGTTTCAAGGTTATAAACTTAGAGTATCGCTTGTAGCGTCAACAAACTAATGTTACCGACGGTTGATGCATTTAGATTCAGTTGCTTGTATAGTGTGTATTTACAGATAATGTTATCATACCGGGTACAGAGTTCAGTGAACACAGCAATAAGATATCATTCTGTGCTATTATCTTTGCGCTACACTTTCTGTCATTTTTATTGTTATCTATGGTAACAGTGTTATCAGTTCCGCATGTATATAAAGGTTGTAACCTGTTCGTGTAGTTCATTTCGCTCCGTGTCATTAGAGAAGACACATCATTATGATGTCTCGTCAGACTCGTGTGTCTAAGTTTTATCATAAGAAGGTATACCATAATATTTTGTCTTTTCAGTAAGGATGTTAATAAGGACAATAGGTCCTAGACCATTAAGGTTGTTGATGTAGATGAGAGGTATATTTTGTCTTTTTTTACCGGAATAAATGCTAAGGCAGGTAGTGGCTTGTTGGAATTGTGTTTCTTCAGTAAGTCTCATACACAAAAGGAACCTGCACCTAAGAAAATTAGTGATATTGATCCTCATGACATAATATGTTGGAAGAGTTATCCTGTTCATGAAGGGAAGGCAGATAATACTGCTGTTGTTAGTTAATTTGGTAATTCATCCTGTTCCTTCATAAGAAGATTAAGTTAGAACGCTGTGGTTTATAATATTTTTTAGCATGAGTCGACATTTATTCCACTCCGAACAACGTAATAATATCACAGACATCAACAAAAGAGTATTTCTCTGCATAAATAAATATCAGAATATTATTCATATCTACAGTAAGTATTATTTATTTTATTTATATTTTCTCCCTAGGCCTTTGTTTGACTTCACTGAATCTGTTTCTGAATTCTTCTTATATACTTGTTAAGTATATACAATTGTGAACTAGCAGTGATGTATACTATATAGCGTCCTTGTTGGAATTATTCGGATAAAGTTATCATCTATTCATGTTAGACTGGTCTGGTGGAAGTATCAGAATCTATGTGATAACAGAAAAATTCGGTGCAATATGGTGTTATATATACATTACAACTTCTATGGCTACACTATAAGTAGACACACATAACCTTATAAAAATTAATATATGTCTGTAATGGTTTTGTACAATGACATCTTACTAGTTTTAAGTGCTGAAACATGGCTTCAGCCAGGAATGAGGAATTAGGAGAATTAGTTGATGTGTATTATTTGCAGGACGGAAATGAATGGCGAGACAGTAATATTGTCGTACACTAGCTGCTTGGCAGAGCAGCAAGACAACAGGCGTGTGCTGTGTTGTTTTGAACGAAAACTAATGCAAACAAATATGCCAATATAATGTCTGTGTTTGGTCATTGTACACTTTGAGAACGAATTGTACAAAAAAAAAAAAAAAATTGCAGAAATATATTAAGTCGTTTACCTCGGTATTCTGAGGTTAGATTATCTGTTCAGATTGTCTCGATATCACACGCATTCATACCACACCAATAGCCTTGGAATATTGCTTTATCAAGTCATCGGAAGATTCTAAACAAATAAGGATAGTTGTTATGGGATTTGTTGCATTTATTAATTGTATGCAAAGGGGCATTACACAGACATTGTGTTTGATATGTACAAGTTGATAACAAGTTATACAAGTGATACAAGTTGATATTTTGAAAATGCAGATTGCAAATGTAATATTATTTGTAAGCATACACCTGGGAAATACACTACAGATGTCTACAAAATGCTCAGAACTTTATTCCTTATTGGAAGTACATTTACCAAACTGACAATTATTTACGCACACAACAGAACAACATTTTGTAAATACTTATTAATTTTCAAACTTGCGAGATTTATAACCACAAAACATACAATTTAATTTTCACACCTGAAATACAATATGGCGACTGTCGAAGTATGCAAGTATGCCCAGCAAGTATACAATTTCAAATACGTACCAAGTATACTTACTGTGTTTACTATATTGGGAAATTTAACAGTGCTGGTATACACATGGCGATGTCACTTCCGGCGATAAATATGAATAAGTATGCAATTTTTGAGAATTTAGAAACAACCTGAGTTATGGCCGGTCTTACCAATTCTCTTGGCAAACTTTCAGGTAGCTATCCAGAAGGTAGGGTACCCGGATCTTTTACCCAACAGTATTGCCTTACGAATGATTTTAGTCCTCCGTGTAACTACCTGTAACTTGCTGTCGATTTGTGTTACGTTGGACGTTCTGGGTGAATTCTGATTGGTCCTTAAATATTAAATATTGTTTAAAGGTTGTGGTGGAAAACTGATGGCCATTAAATTGTTTGTAATCATTTTCATTCTCCGATGATACTTTTGAAGTCATAGGAAAGAGAGGAGGTTATAGAAAGGCCACTCTCTTCAGTGGTACTGATACACTGTTTGCAGCACTCGGTGGCTGCCTACAGAACTACGTACGAGTGGCTGTAATTTAGAATAGCTTAATGCAAAAGTGATCCATGAATGAAACGAAATGAGCTCTGCAATGCCGATGAGATGTACATATCGATAAACTCTTAACAATAAAATGTAAAAGCACATATTAAAAATATAAAAATAAACACACACATTCGCTCAGACCGCATTTCCATGGCAACCTAACCTCAATATTGACACATACAAATAACCAATAATATCTTTATAGCGCTTGTCCCAAGTCAAGTTTATTACGTCCATATGTTTTGTGTTCGTGGCAAAACATGAGAGTTCATATTAATCAGCATAAAAACACTTCAAATATGCTTTTACTATTTTAAAGTGGCGATTTGCCTGTGGTTGTGTGCACCAATCCACTTGGATGCGTCGTTTTGGAACATGGTAGGAAAGTCCAGTATTTCAATACTGCCAGTACTGGTCGAACACACTTTAAAATATAAAATAATGATTTGCAATTCATTAAAAGTTATGTTAATAGTTTCTATAAATATTATAGCGATGTCTATGTGTCGCAATACCCTCGTCTGTGGCCATTAAAGAAAATGCACAAAATAGAGCCTCTAGTGCACAAGCTGTCAACAACATAATAATTACATACACACAGGATTGCACTCAAAAACACTAAAACAATAATAATAAAATATAAAAAGACTATTTGTCTTGTACTTAC
This sequence comes from Dryococelus australis, assembly GCA_029891345.1. Taxonomy (NCBI): domain Eukaryota; kingdom Metazoa; phylum Arthropoda; class Insecta; order Phasmatodea; family Phasmatidae; genus Dryococelus; species Dryococelus australis. The sequence goes on along the minus strand of CM057000.1, from coordinate 124,843,589 downwards.
GTGACATGGGTATCATGGGAAAATAAAACACTGACATAAAATATGGATCTACATAAACATTGACCCTCAAAATGTAAACACTAAAAGTAAACACAAGCACGTGGCACTCAGCCTGATGTATGGACACTGACATTTGTACAAGTACGTACCTGGTTGCATGGTAACCTAGCTTCACATATTTGTGCACACTAATGCACGATACGGAACACTAACACTTCTGGTATTGTAGGATGATGATGTACACATACAAAAATTATCATATACTACACACTCCCTAAAAATTTATATAACCCTAATTACATCTTCTACACGCCATTGCGCTTGACACATAACACCCAATGGCACTGGTTCGTCTAATCAGGTGCTCCACTGTGATGATGTGTTGCAATATTGATGTCTCTGCTGGCACGACGTGGTGAATGGCCTGAGGCTTAGGCGCTGTAGACGTCACCCTGTTGTGCTATATGGACATAGAAACCATTCTTTGTAATGTAAGCATTAATTACATATAAATAATTTCCAATGAATGCGTGAACGAAACATCCACAGCTGCAGTAATTAGCACATAATTAAAAGTTTCGAAACTATGCCGTGTTAAAATAAACTCAGAAATTGTTACTGGTAGCCAATGTCTAGGGTTTTTTTGTTGGCAGCCAGCTGAGACAAGCAGTGCTGTTAAAAAGTGTTTTATTTGAATGGGTGCTAAAGATGTTACGCATTATAATTCACATGCAACTAAACAGTTGCAGTTAGTGAGCATTAACGCGTGATACAAAATATGCTTTCAAAGAGTCTCTTATTGCATGAGCTCTCGTTGCACCACGGTTTTCATCTACAGTAGCGAACCACGTCTGCTTTGGGCTCAGAGTCGTCCAGGGCGTGTCTAATAAACTGCAATCAAATTGCAGAGTGAAATTTAGTGTACACGTGTTTGAGGTCTATCTTGTCCTGAATTGAAATAAATTGAAATAATTTCCAGTGAATACATGAACGAAACATCCACATCTGCAGGAACTATAAACCACCTAAGTTATTAGCATACATATTGAATTGGGAACACCATGCAACTTAAACACCAACATTGTTTCTCAAATATTTATTGATAAACTACACACAGAATTCTTACAAGTCTCATATCTATGCACATTTTCAATACAATGTCTACTGGAAGGCAAGATGCTCTTAATATCCGAACATGTTAAACTACAAACTAGACTCCCACCAAAGCGAACCAGGTTCAGATGTAGTATACTGTGTAGTAGGGTTAGCATCCAACAAAGTAGACTGACCTGTATGCTGCTGCAGAACGTGAGCTGGTTGAGTGGGATGCTCGGTTATTGCATTGCCTATTGTAGTTTGCTTTCCTTCGCTACATTAACACTGCGCTTCTCAACACTGCATGCATAAATATATGACAAACACTTTCTCAGATTACCTCAATGAGGGAATTTTTTTTTTTGTAAAAAACTGCAACTATTCCATATTTCCTCAAATGTTGATAGCCTACTCTGTTAAATTATTACTGAGACCAGTGACTGCTAAGGAAATATTAGGTTTTTAATGAAAACATTAATTCCCATGATATTCTACTTTACTTAAACTGAATCTGTTTGATTAAAAATCTGCCAAATATAAATAAGAGCTGATTTGGCAGTTTAGAAAATTTACTTGCTTGTAATTAGTTATATATTAATTATTTTTACTAATTTAATGTCAAAAAAGTTCTAGTGTGTGTGCGATTGATGGTTTATTAAAGTATGTGTACTGCTTGGAACTAGTAACAGATATTAAGCAGTCGTGCTGTGTTAAGCACAACAAAGCACAATTTTCCCGCATCTGTGAATGTTACATTATAGGCAGACAATTTCATTGTACACAATTTTCTTTAATACCAATATTTAATTATATTAATATTTGCCTTCTTGGAGAATTATAAGGTATAGTCATATGTATATAGACTCTAGAAACCATTAATAAAAAATGTTTAGAATTATAAATATTAATTAAAATTTACTTACAAATAAACTGTATGTAAAATAAATATTTTGGCGGCGTAAGGTGGGCCTACTTCATAATGATGGTCATACATGTGTACACTAATATGCCTTATAAAATTGTATAGGACTAAAATGTAGACTTTTGGACAAATTCATTGGTCAAAACTATTGTGGTATGCTTAAATACATGGAGCTTCTTAGGCTTCTGTATTAGTTTGTCAGGTTTAAAAACAATATTATATGCCTAGCCTATACAACATGCATAGTATTTTTTTATTAGGCCAGACTATGATATAGGCCTAGGCAGGAAAAAAAAAAAAACAATTTATTGTTAAGGCAACTAAGTACAGGCCCTAGCAATATGAAAATTAGCGCTGAAAATATTCCTTCTTGGAAACTATACAGTTTAAATGGCATAATTAAAAATAAGAACCTGTATGTTTACACTTTTCATTTCCTTGGCTGGAATTTATTAATCTCACAAATTTCATGTAGGCCTAAAACAGTAGGGCCTATGTGGTAAGTGGTGGGCCTACATGAAGTAAGAAAACGTCTTTACATCTAAGTAATCCTGAATACCCAAAACTGAGATTTATCATCGTTCTTACAGGAATATGTAACTGTTACACAGATGCTTATAACCTATCAACTAGACTGATGGAGCCTTGTTTCAAGGAACATAACCACACATTACAAAGGGTTCTACTGGGTAAACAACACAATATTACAATTTGCACTAAACATGAACAGTTTATTTAAACTCTAAGACTCTTCTGAAGTAAAATAATAACAAATTGAATATATCTTACCTCACAAATCAACTGTTGGAACAGAATAATGTTTCACTCTCATCGAGCCAGGTACCATGCATATAGGCAAAAAAGTGTCTACCACATACATAGAACGTCTTGTATAAGTCTAAAAGTATGCTTGCTTTCCAGCTTATAGTTGTGAATTCTGGCGAGCCAAGTATTAAATACATCTTCTTCATAAACTAGAAAGCGATGTCGTGTCGATGTTGTATCGCTGCAGCCTGGGACACAGCACTTTACAATTCGACCCATTATTTCATTCAAATAAATATTACCAACAACTATAAATACGCTATTCAACCCATGGCATTGTTTAAACACATTTATCCAATCATAGCATTCAAGATATGGTCCTAAGCACAATTTTTCGCCATGTTTTCCACAAATCAACAAAAACCATTATACGTCATCAGGCATTTGTCAGGACTAGCGCTTTTACACCTGCCTGCAGAGTTACAACACAGTTTCAGCACTAAGGTATAAAGTGCCTACCCCATGGCTGAATTCGAGTAATGGCAGAGAAACAGCTTGTGTTACTTGATTTATGTAAAGTTTATGTCAGTTTGAAATTTCTTTACACAGAATAGCCTTTGCAAGTGCTATATGAAGCCACCAGTTTTGAATTTTTTTCTAAATTTATATTATTCTTGCTTTTGTGAAATGAGAATTTGGCATGTTAACATGCGAGGGCTGATGTGCACATTCCCAAAAGTAACAGTGTTTAAGTGTATTCGTATATACCATGGATGAATACGTGAAAGATAAATATCCAACAGTGTATAGTGATATGTTAGGCGTGTAAGTTTGTAAATTGACAATTGCAGTAGCATAATTCCTCTCTACTAATTACACAGAACACGAATTTACTAGGGCCATCAGCAGTTGACCAATAGAAACCCCAAATACGATAGTGGGGAGAACTATGAAGACAAGGGAAATTGTGGGGTAAAATGAGTGAAAAATATTTTAATAGTGTAATATTTATTTATGAAAGTACAATAAATGCAAAAAAACTGAACCAAACATTAACATAATAGACTATATTACCAATACAAGCTACAAATACGATAGTGAGGAGGGCTCTGAAGATCAGGGAAATTGTGGAGTAAAAAAATACGAAATATGTAAATACATTTTACTTTTAAACTTTTACCCCTCAATTTCCCTCCAGTTCATAGCCCTCCCCAGAATCGTATTTCTAAATTGTATTAATAACATTGTCAATTTAGGCTATGTTCAGTTCAACCTTTTTGCAATAAAACATATTTCATGAGAGAATATTACAAATACCTAGTTAAAAAATATCTTAAAATGCAAAACACGCACATTTCTCAGTGCAAATAGGCTACACATGACAGTCATTAACAGGGAAACTCAAAGCTTCGCTGATGAGTGATGCTTCGCATCACCATCTAAAAGAGAAAATTGCAATTTTTTTTCCCCCGAGCCAGGAGAATTGCAGTGACAAACAAGAAATCAGCTGTTTATCAATACAAGAATATACAACCATATCAGTTTTAGAATTTCCATAATTTGCCATTTCCGATTCTAGTCGGCCGAGCTCGGCGAAATGTATAGCCACTCGTTTCATAGCTACCGAGGTATTTAACACATAAGAAGAATCACCGACCGCCTTTTTTGTTTGTGTTATGGTCGTATGGATTCCCATCAAAATTTCCACGAATCGAGATATGTAATTTTTAAGTCTTTGCGCCAATTCTTCGTGACCATCATCTGGCTATATTCGCATGCCGATGCGAGGAATGGACATTTGAGTCATATGTGTGGATGTTGTTGTGGAGGGAAAGGAAAAGAGTTTAGCAGCTGAGAAGAAGATTGCTGGTTCGTTACGAGAATGTCAGAGTCGGTGCACTCTGGTCTGAGTGGTTGAAGTTGCAACAATGGAAACAAGGTTCTCTGCTGTTGCTGTTGTTGGTGTTGCATGACGATAAAAAAAGAATCTTATGAGTACTGCGGAAAACCCAGATTAAAAAAAAAAAACAGTGAATGAAAATGGTCGCGCCATCGTAGGAGCCGGTCTGATTCAGTTTATATGTGCGCCGAAAATCGCATTTGGCGAATACACAAACATGGAGAAATTATCTCAAATGCTGAACCGTGGGGAATTTTTGTCATCTTCGCTAGAAAAAGCACAAATCACTTCGCAGAAAGGTGACAAACTTTTAAATGATTTAGAGACTACGCTCTTTGGTTTAGGTAAAGAATTTTCAAAAATTTTAACAGAGTGGGAATCTACAATGGCTGAAAATCAATACACTATTTACAAATCGTGGGTGTACTTGGTACAAACATTGGCAACTTTCAGATGCGCGCTTCTATCGAAAAATAACCTGGAATATTTAAAGGCTCAGTTTGAAAATTTATTTATGGGTTACTTTCGGAATCCCAAGAATGCGAGCGATTTATTTGGAGGAGAATCAAATTCGGAGATTACATCCGAGCTGGACCCATGGCATATCGAACCAGAATTTTCATTCAAGGATGTACGTGGCCACGACCAGTTGAAAGCAGAACTCGAAATTCTAATTTATACGCAGGTGTGTAACCCAAGATTCAAATTTATAATGTTTTTCGGTCCTCCAGGTACGGGTAAGAGTACACTGGCCCACGCAATCGCGTCCGAATGGAAAGCCGAACTATACCAACTCAAAATCGGGCAGTTATCCGCTCCCATCATCAGTGATACCGAATGCAAATTAGCCAATTTGTTCAATATGACCATCGAGAACCAGAACCAGCGATTCGTGATATTTCTGGACGAAATCGACGAGATAGGTTCGCAAAACGTGGCAATTCCACCCAATTTACGAAGTGTGGCAATTACCCTACAGACCGGTCTCGAAGGAGGTGTTCAAATGAAAAATAATGTTTCAATTGGAGCTGCAACCAATTACAAAAAAATCAATAAGATCCTCGACCGAACCCATGACTTTTACTTTATCAACTTGCCCTCGGAGGAAGAACGTCACGGCGCATTAATTGGTCTCTTGCGGTTGTTTAAGAATCGCCATCTTAAGGACCGGGATGAAGAATACCAACGTCGGGTGATTTATAATATTTCTCCACAACAATACCTCACTTTTCGAAACGTCATGGCCATACATGATATGGCGAGATTGGAAAACTTTAAAGACGAACAATTCTCGTTTGCGATCATCAATCAATCTCTACTCGTACAGATACCAAAGGAATATTACATGAGTCAACAAATTTCGTATGAAGCGGCGCTAAAAGTACTCGAAAATGCAAACGAATCGATGGTGTTGACTTTGCATCTCGTAAACATCTACGAACTGTGCCGGAACAGCATCCTGACAAACGATCGAATTTTCATCAGGTCAAACTTGGATCATTTCAACAAATCAATTGCTAATACAGGAACAATGGATGAAGAAGAATATAATAAATTTCAGGATGACAATAAGTAAAAACCAAACAATTTTATTGATTATCGATTGTGTAAATTAAACATTTCTTAATCACATTTTCGTCAAAATCAGCTACCGACAGTAACTTGTAATTCGACAGTTTGCGTGCAATTGCAGTAGATATGTTTCGGTGAGTTTACGTTCGCATGTGGTCGAATATAATTCTTTTCCCTTGTTGAATATATAATGATAAATGTTTTGCTGCAACGAGTACTTGTTTAGTTGTGATGTTAATATGTTACATAGAGGTCCCAGTCCATAATCGCCGCGAGATTCTTCGAAATTCTTTGGCGAACGTTTCCAATCGACCATCACCAAATCCCCCTGTTTGGACTTGAAAAGCATGTCGATGGTTCCATAAAGAGCAAAATCAGCATCTCGCACTCTGGGCTCCGACGCATAAGGTGTCCAGCCATTGGCTTGTCTAACATCATGGTCGAAATCTAAAAATTGTGTAAACGTATCGTTTATCGTATCGGGTAGTTTTTGCTCGTTCGATTTATAGTAATTTTCGATATCTGTATGTATTTGAACTCACAAATCAATGGTTTCACGACTGATTTTTTTTTTTCCTAGATTGTGGCTACCGGATCGTCATAGGTTCGGAAATCAGTGTATGGACCCATGGAAAACTTGGGCGAATTCACGATGTAAGAGGCCATTTTCTTTGACTGAAATTTTGAAAAGGTGTTTAAAACACATGTCGAAGCAGTGATAAAGGTTTTGTTTGGATCATTGTGCACCGAATACTGTGAGTTTTTCCTCTAGAGATAACAAATTGTACAAATCTCCCAGTTCTATATGCCCCAACATTGTTATTCTATTACAAAAGGAAAACAATTAATGCGAAACTAATAGACACTCTCGTCTCTTTATACACCCGTTTGCTTTTTTGTAATTAAAAAAATTATTATTAAAAAAAAAAAATTCAGCGCAACAAAATGTAAAGAATATTCTTTTCCTTGTTTACAAAAGAATGTGGAAAAATATTTAAATGTTTAAAAGTTTCCACAATCTCCATTCGCAACGAACACCAAACATTGTTCAATCGTAACACCTAGGAAACTAATCTTTGAACACATTCGTAAATTTCGAGATGTTTGTAAAACGAGGGTAACTTCGATTTTAAATTAAAAGTGTACAACTCGTTGACTTTTTTCAAGACTGTTTTGTATCTATAGGACGTCTGGTCGACATTTTTCAAATAGAGTAACAATTCCCTCTTGTCATTGTTGAGGAATTGGTCCAATCGGGTCTCATCGTAACTCTGCTTCTTTCGAATAATATAGTCTAGGGTTTTTCTACGTGCGACATCTTGATACTCGTAATAAATGCGGTCTATAGAATACGGATTATGATTGCTAAACTTGAGTAGATCAGACATACTCTTTATTAATATGAACTAATTTTAATAATGGGCCAAATATTTCCGATAAATTTCGAAGAAGAGTACTTGAATAGGATTAAATCGAAATGCGCTGAACTTCCGAAAACTTGCGGGGATGACAAATCGCGACTTGATGAGTTGTGCATTGCGACAGACAACTATATTCGAAGCAAGCAGATATTCGACACATCTCATACATACGTAAATTATGTCAACATTGTGGATTGCTGGACAAAATAAAAATTGAAATTGATGAGTGTTTACCTTCAGAGATTCGATGAGATTAGTAACGATTCCTTTGACTACAAACTGCACGAGTTTTTTAAATTCGAGGAAACGTTGATGAAACAACTTAGGGACGAAGTCACGGACAAAAACACGGGAATTTGCAAACTAGTCAACAAGAATTGAGTATGAGATATCAACAATGTGTTGAAAGTCTGGCGTGTTAAATTCGAGATCGGTCAATAAATTTACATTAATGGGATTTAATATCCCACGATCCATCTTGGTGAAGAGCGAAAGTATCGGTTTGCCATTTGGCATTATGCGTGCAAACCACTCGTTGAAATCATCGATTCCTCCGAACAGAGAATCAAACTCAGAGTTTAATTCGAAAGAATAAATGCCGTGCACAAAATTTAGCGCATAATTACGGTACCAGAGATACACTTGCAAGATAAGATTCAACTGTTTGTTTAGTGTGGAATTATTAATTTTTTTGTTCACGGAAATCACAACCGATCGAGATTGATTTTGCGCATCGATTGTGAATAATTTTTTTTTTTTCAAATCGTGTGGAAAGTGATTTGCAAAATAGACAGATAAATAGTCGGGTAATGAAAGGTCGGTAAGGGAACCGGAACTCCATCGCCCATCCCCTTACTTTTGAAGGCAAAAGTAAGGGGGGAAAAGATTGGAACGACCGTGGCCCAGAGGATATACTGGGTCACAAAAACCACACACCTGACATGCGAGCGCCGAGCTTGCCAGGTTAAAGTGTCTATATAATTGGTGACCAGGGTAAGGTGGGTTTGCTGCCCCTAACCCTGGTCCAATTAAATGATTACCGCTTGGGAAGACAAGGGCCTCGGTCTATACTTCCCCTGCGCCGAGAGGCTTAGCATCAGTGATGATAAATCGGCGGCGGTGGTAAGGGAATTTAATGGGCGATCAATTATAAGATAAGTTACCAAAATTTTTATGAGTAATTTGAAATGCCTATCGGTTAAATTAGGTATCTGCGATAAGATTTCGTACACCTCAAACAGCTTGAGTATGGGCATCCTATTGTCCACGCCCGTCATTTCTACTTATATTTCTTTTACCCTTTAACCACAACAGAATGAATTTGATTAGGTAGGCGGCAAAACCCAAAATAATGACCCCACCGATAAAAATTAATCCGTAATACAAATACCGAGATATGTCTTTTGTATAGTCGAATACATCACCGCCAGAAGCCACAACATTCTCCACATCGTTGTCCAATATATCGGCGATCGCATCCGTCCACGAGGCATCGACACAACGATATTGCACGTTGATGTCGGTCACTGGAGGATCGTTTCGAACACTGTTACAATGAACGCACGCAACGTCACCATCCGCCCCCAAACACCGGGTGTTTTTTACCTCGTCGCATAAAACTTTATCGTCTCATAAATCCAAGTAACTATGGTTGGAAAACCTCCGACAACTGAGATGATTGACTTTACACACTTTGAGTTTTCCATTGTCGTTTTCGTAGCGAATGCATCCGCTTATCGCCGTCCTGTGCCTATCGATGTAGGGCGCCAGACCCGAAACACCGACAGTAGAAAGAAGGTTGTAACGGACAAGTTTGGTTCTCTGAGAGAAAAAAAGTTTTTTTTTACTTTCGTGAACTTGGGATTGGTCATGATTAGTTTTACAACATCGTTAGAATTAGTGGCTTTATTCAATGCTGGATTCAACGAGTTTAGTTTTTTTGGATCCGAGCTGAATTTTACGCAGCACATAACCTGGTAAGTTTTTTATTTCGTACAATAAAACTTTACACATTTTGTCGTTGAGACCGATGCTCTAATCAATTTGACCGAAAGCGGTGTCAAACTGACCTTTTTTGATCTTGCTGATGAATTCGCCAATTGTGGTGTTGCCAATTCGTATTTTTTTTTTTTTTTTTTTTGCCATTTGCAGTCGTTTTCAAGCTATACAAAGATCGATTGTTAAAAATGTTTTTGAAAAGAGAATCTTTTGGTAAATTTGGGACTAGTGAATGTCGAATTATTGCACATTCACCCACCTTGTCGATATTACCGGCGAATTTAACGAGATCCTTCAACATTGTTATGTGGCTAAACTTATTTTTGTTATAATTCGCAAGTTAGAGGTTTGGGAAGTTTGATGGCGACGTCGGTAATATAGACTGCCAAGATACAATTAAAAATAATCAACATCCCGGTGATTGGTTACACACAAGTTTTAATACTTGCTATAAACAAGAGGATGTTAATGATTAGTATTACTACCGATGTACATATTATTAGTTGTTTACTAGTATTACATTTCATGTTTAACAAATAATTTAAAGAAAACATTATTTATTATTTACAAAAAAGTTGTTCTTATAAATCCCCTTTAAAAAAAATCCAAATTACACATATATTCATCTGTTTTGAGCGTGCTTTTGCATGGTAGAAATGTTTGTTGGTTAATGTTTTGGCGAAGGTGATTTTGGTCGAGGCAAAAAGATATGCATGGTATTGCTCTCCTAAGATGATCCACATCTTCGTGTATCGTATGCAATTGGTTCACAAAAAATATGTATACGAATATCGTCACAGCTAGCAATACACAGAAAGATGATTACACATTTTTGTTCTATTTCATTAGTTTTTTTATTTATTTATTTATTTTTTGTTTTCACAATTTACATGTAGTCGATAATATACGTATCATATACTAAGTTTTTTTTTATATATTCGAATACAAATATCGAAATAAAAAACCATAATATAATGTATATTGTAGTCAGCATCAACCCGAAACGACAAGAGTCCCGTACTGATTTCTTATAGTACAATTTGTTTCCGCCGATTTAACTCTGTGTTGTCTTAGCAGTTCCCGCAGGGGTAGTTATTTTTAACGATGCGCCACTGGTACCAAAATGCGTAGTCATGGAGGTTTGGAGTTTATCTTTAAACTTCCAAATCACAAAGACCAGAACCCCTAAAATTAAAATGGTGCCAATACCCGTCCATAGATATATTTGGTTTTTATTATTCATCTTCTTATATATCATTATGTGCGAGATTATTATAGTAAATCACACGTAGCGACTGGTAAGTGAAACATGTCTGAAATGAAATAATTTATCTTTATTTGTGCGGGTGAAAAAATAAAACTTTCATTCAGATAATCGACGCAAAAGGGCTTTTCTTTGTACTCGAAATCGTAACCAAACGATTTGATTAAGAATACACTCATACTGGTCAATAAAGTAGACGCTTCAATTGTTTTCAGTGAAATTTCAGCCATGTTATTATCATAGTATCGTACATCAACATATTCATTGTTTATTTCGGTGGCCAGGTAAAGGTTCTTGCGATAAAGGCCAATTTACGCATCGAGTAGAAATTTTGAAGGTTGTTTATACTGAGTACAACTCGTCTCAGTAAATGAGTAATTTTGTACTGAAGCATCGTTGCATCCATTGTCTTATTTTATCCGTGGGTTAATCTTGACATTTACAAATTTCGCATTTAGCATCATGTACAAAGCAGAAGTAAAGTATTTCCAATGTAATAAATTCCATTTACGATTTTCGCACCAACACCATATTTTCGCCTAATCACCGGGCCATCAAATTCCAAAATGGATAGAGGAGTGTCGAATTTCACACCAATCTATGCTTTGTTTTTATTCACATCCTCAAAAAATAATTTATCGTTTTCGAAATACAGAGTGTAATAATAGGTTTCGATTAAATTCTGTGAGATGTTTTGTACGTTGTCAGAATTTGTGTGAACCGTGCTGAAGGCAACCACGCCGGTAATACTTGGTGTGCACTGCAACGAATCGAAAATTTCGTTATCTTCCATTCGAACTACTTTGGTCAATCCCGGAGTACCCACATGCACAAACGAATAGTTTTGATCAAATTGGTACTTTGGTATTGCATCGACAGAACGATTGGAAGATGTGATGCATTTACTTAAATTTACTGGAACTTTTATGGGATCGCGATCAGTTCGCTAAGTAGACTGTACTTTATAGGCGACGGTGTAACCTGTTTCGTTCAATAAAATTAATTCAATCACTTTTAGTTGGATATTTTTAAAGTCCAAGCTATATACATACCGATGACGGAATCCAAATGGGCAATGCACGAAAAGGACTTTGTGGCATGAAAGTTGTCGTGGTTTCTGTCGTGGTCAGCATATACACCAATTTATTGTTTATGACAATGACTCCGGGATAATATGTACAAAACTCTTGGCGAACTTTCGTATCGGAATTTGCATACAGAAACATGCGAGCCATCACACAAAATTGACCCCATTTATTATAGGTTTGGTCAGATTCATAAAAACAGAATTTGGAGAATTGGCAGTTGAATTGCATCATACATATTTCCGTCTTGGCCATCACTGCTTTTATCGAATCAATCCCGATGAAACCATAATCACCTCTATCTCGAGATACCAAACTCGACATCCTCGTAAACATGGGACAGAAATGTAATGGGATTGTTGGATGCTCCAACATCCCTTTCACTTTATCAATCACCACCTTTGAATCTATATTGAAAAATTCTTGCAGGGCGACAAAATCCCGAGCCGAAGAATATATATAACGTAGGCTCGGAGAGTTTCGTGAAACACGTACCCTCTGTCGGGATACAAACTTTCGTTCGAAGTAACCACTTGGAATCTCAATTGCGACAATACGTGATCATCGCTTCGGTGTCGATTTCATTTTTTAAATCACCCATCAAAACGTGGGTGCCAAGGAATGGCACCACCATCATAACTGTGTTTGGTCCTGATCTAGGCCAACCTATACTTGTTGCCCGGGGGGGGGGGAAATAATTATAATTGTGCTTACCAGTTGATTTCGTAAAGTTTCACCAATTTCGTCAAATAAATATGCGTAGGTAAAACTTGAACAGACGAGAAACCGTGGAAATATAATTGAAAATTGATACCAGTTGTACCCCATGGCCGAGAATAGTCTGTTGGTGGCATTGGCAACTTGTTGTGAATGGTTTGTATGGCAAATTTCACGCAGTTCCAGATATCCGTTGATCTATAGTACTTTCAACGTTCATTCATTGTACTAATCATCAGTTTCTCCAAAACTTCAATCATTTTACCAAACTGCTCGGTGTCTTGTAGCCAGTCATATTAGGGTAAAAGAGTGTCATTAGTTTCAAACGTTTTCATTACGAGGTCGTTGCTATCATCAACATTTGTCGACAAGTAATGGTTGTGATAATGTATTATCTTTACAAAATGGACGTCTGTTTCTATTTTATTCATTTGGACACTCACTTTTACGATATATTTTAAAATAAAAATAATGAAACCCGCTAAAATAATTCCCAGACTTTACCAAACTTTTTGTGAAATTTTAAAAATAACATACGGTTATGATACATGTATTATTTATTCAATAAAATCTTTTCAATTTCACTTGCTGAATTGGAATTTGCTTTTTTCGCAAAATTTACAAAATACAATTTCGCCACTATCATAATATACCTCGAATTCCAAAATGAAAAACGAATCCATCACAATGTCTTCACATGGTGCAAGTTTACTCATCTCTGGAAGAATTTCGTTTAATTTACTCTCGTCAATTACGATGGAATAATCAGGAAACATCTTTTCAAAGATATGTCCAGCTTCAGTTTCCAAGACCTTTGGCACGAGGCATTTATATGCTACATATCGACCGAGATATTTCACAGTCATGTCGGCCAACGACACTCCTTGTTTGAGTTTTAGTTAAGGGATATTTTTTTTTAAACCTTTAAATACTCCTAAAAAGTTTGCCAATCAAACTTCACATCGGTTGTTTTTTCAGTCTTTACTTTGACGATCTTGTCCTTGTGGAAATACAACAGGCCATTGGTGGGAAGTGAAATTGGCATGAGAGAGCATTCCGAACGATGGAGTGTGTTTGCATATAATTTTTCTTCATTCAAGCGGTACAAATCGGTTGATTGAACAAAACGGCATGTGTTTTTCCACAAGGAATGTTACAAATCGAATTGATTCCAGAATATCAATTTCATAGATGGCAGGAATATGGTTTTGATGATTTTATAATACCTGTTTCATATCTACCCTTGAAAAGTTGATTTTACCCAATACCTCGATGAGGACGAATATTTTGTTGTTTTTCAATTCCTCAGCGAATGCGACGCAATAACCACTCAAATTGAAATTATGCACCTGAACAGCAGATGAAAAAGGGACAAAAAGTAAATTGGGTTTGAGAAAAGCGATTCTACGCTCGCCGTCTAATTTATTGGCATAATATTCTGGTCGTTCACTTACGGCAACACCTTCGATAAAGAGCCGTTTCTCCACGTGATCAGGCCAGATTCCATTGATGAAATTGGGCACTCTCTTGAATTCACCACAATAGTTGTAAATCAATTCTTCAAATAACATTTCGGGAAGATGGTGTATGAATGTTTCGATCGAATCATACATTTCGTTTTCGACAGTGATTCGATACATGTTGAGTAGAGATATTTCGTCAAACACGCGATCAAAAGTAATTTGGTTCCCCATCTCGCTATTGGAATATTCATAACGAACATTTCGCAATGTTTCTTCCAAAGTGACGAGCTTTAAATCAAAAACGTCGAGATCAATTTCCACTGCTTCGCTTCAACCTACAGACACGATCTCGCCCCTATAAAACTTTAATTCGACCCGCCAACCAAAATAAATTTTGAGTTGATAGGTAATGATACTAGACTCATTTAAACTTCGGATTTAGATTTCCGCCGATTGGGGTATTTGACAATATTTCGCAGGCAAGTTTCTTCATCATGGTTCGGTGATGATAATAAAAATTTGTACAAAGTTTTAATCAGTGTAGGTTCGGTATTTTCCACAAACTTATTAAATTTTGCGAGGGTGAAGGGCTGCTGGGTTGAAAACTCAGTTTTGTGAATAACCTTTCGAGCGCATGTGGAAATCCATTCGAGAATATTTCCCGATTGTCGTTGCCGCTCTCGAATTTCGTACCAAACACTGCAAATCTCTTGACTCGAATAAAGGAAATGTCCCTCTTTATATATAAGAACTAAAAAAAACACTACGTCCAATATATCAACAATGCGAATCAAGTTGCTAGATCTAGCGATAGCGAAAAAAACATTTCATGACTAATGGGTATTGCTATCAAACCAGTTAATATCCAACAGCAAAAATATAATAATATCGGAAAGACAAATAGTATTCAGTTGACAATATAACGATGAAGTGTCATTGCTTATATAAATAAATAAAAAAAAGAGTTCAATATCAAAACACTAATGAGTTTGTCGATTGTGCTCAATATTTCTATTTCATTGTTGCTCAATCTGATCGGAGAATATTTTCAGATTGTTGTTGTAACAAACGCCACAAAGCTTATGACTCGAATAAAGGAAATAACCCACTTTTATATACAAGAATATTAAGAAATTCCAAATTTAATAATGGAGAAATAAAAAAAAAATATTTACAAAGAAAAACAACCATATATAAGTGATGAGGTCTTGATTCCAAACCTTCAGATGAGTAGGATAGGCATGACATCACGCAGTATTGGTTCCAAGTCGATGTAAAGTTTATGACATTACACCATACATCACTATCCACTTCACAGTTACAAGACAAACATTGAATATATAATATATAGTATATACTATATATTATAAACATAACCAATATCTAATATATAATATAGTATATATTATATATACTATAATATATATTAATTAACTTACCTTTTTGTTCTTACTTTATTTCTCTTCTATTCTGGAGAGAAGGAAGGTCGATGTTACTCTGTCCAGGTCCTGCCATCGACTGAAGTCATTTTTCCAGATCTCTCTGCCATATAGGCAAACTCTAATGAGGGGAAGGGAGGAGGAAATGAAATGCTACAAAATGATTGGTTGTTGAGTGTATGAGTGAGGGAAATTAATGACAAATTAGAGTAGACCACAATAATTTTTTTGAAAGTGGGATATTTTTTGTTGTTTGTAAAGAGGCCAGGGTGGGGGGATTGCAAGTTTACATGAATAAGATGTATTTTTTCAGTGATGTTTTCGATCAACTGCTTCAATTTATTTTAAGTAAAGAATTACACTTTTTGGTGATTGTAGTTTTTATTTTAGTAATAATTTGTTTATACTTGCAACTTGAAAGTGCTTTACCTTCAGTCTTGGCTAAGTTCAAATGACATCGTTCAAATTTCAGATTACTGGTTTTCGATACATTGAAATTTGAAAATAAAAATTATGAATGTACAAGTGATAATTTGATCGAACGCGATTCTAAATCACTCACCACTTGCTTAAACTGTAAAGATTGTAGATCCATGTGCCATCATTTCGATACCGATGTTACTTTCATAGATCACAAAACCAGTCTTATTAAAATAATTCCCCCCAAAAAAGAGCTGGGTAAGGGGTAATGCATGTATTTGGAGGATAGTGGTCAATGAACTTGCATGGCCAATAACGGTAGACAATGGATGTTTACCTCGGATGGTAACGATAGGTACTTCTTGATTTGTGGTTGTCAATATCCAAAAATTTTCATTTCTGCAGATTTTTACACAGATTGCACAATATTTTCTCGTAGATTCAACTCAAAGGCTACTAATGCCAACGATCCGACACAATGGAACTTGTTTGAGGAAAATACCTGCGAATGTGATTACCCACATCAGTTTAAATGCTTGGCTAATGGCAAACCTTTATTCACAACACCAACATTTTTCGAGGCTACACATGATGATTTCATCGATTTCGTACCAATCAGACTTGATTTTCTAGATGCAAAATTCAAATCCTTATTCATAGATATTCGACAATGAAGAATACCAGATCCTTGCAAAATTGATGTCTTGTCTGGCGAACGGATTTTCTGCGATAAGGTTGGATAGCGTGGCATGGTCGAAAGGCATGGTTGAATGTTACTCGTACGATTCCTGTTACATCCCCGTCACTTTTGAGCACGATTACCTGCTCAATAATAATGGTCGAATACCGAATGGAATCTTTAAAGTTTCAGATTCACAATCTTCTTTATTGGTTGGCGAAACACTCACCGTTCAAAAAAATTTATCATACAAACCTTTAATTGGTTATGCTTTCAGAGTCGAAGAGATAATCATATTGATTGAATTAGAGTTTTTAAGAATTCCTAGTTATCCTTTTGTCACTACAAGATCCTTACTGTCCCTGGAATTTTTATACCATGCTCCTACAGAAGACCCCAATTATCCACCCATCGATGAATCGCCTAGAATCGTGGATGTAAGACCTATATTCGTGCCCTACAAATTCAATAATTTAGTCAATACCGTTGTTCCCAATTTTAAGCGATCTCGTTGTGCATTTTGTGGCATACAACCATTTAGAACCAAAAAATGCCTACATGGGGTGAAATTATTTCCACGTTAAATTCTGAAGATCTTGATTACCTATATTGGGAAAATTTATCGCAATATTACCAAAAAAATCGCATTGAACAAGTTGACGAAGAACATCTCAACAAATGTGATTTCAAACCATATTTCATATCCCCGATGTTGACACGTCTCGATGGAAACAATCATCTAACATCACAAATGCTCAATCCATAAAATACAGGAGTATTTATTTACGACCTGGCTAAAAAATATCGCATACCCGATATCTTTAAATGAGAATCTTGTTAACAAGTATCGTGCATTAGTTCCTTAGTGCTCTTTCTAAATATTTCAGTTCCGATACACTCCCAATGTATATCTCAATTGCAATGTTACCTACAATGATGTAGTAGAGCTAGATGAAGGATTTTTCCAGGATATCAATGGACGATGTGATTTTTTCGGCTTTGACTGAAAAATCTCAATTCAAACCTTATGAAATTGTATCCCATGGCAAAGTCAAGTACCACACGAATTTTCGTTTTTCATAAGGCAACCACTCTAGTCATGAACATTGAGTATTCGCTCCTATATGAATTTTCCAACTAGCAAAAAATATGCACCATCGATACCTATGGTTACTTTAAAATACGACAATTGGGACTATATTCTACCGAAACATTCTCTAAAGTTTCACCACCTCATGAAAGAACAAAAAAAATTTACAGAATCCAATTGTATTTAAAGATTGAAAAAAAAAAAAAAAAAAAAGGAAAAAAAAAAAAAACGCCTGCAAAAATTTCCGCACAATTCACGACTGCATATTCAAAAATCAATAAAACAATCATGTTGTCAGCATCTCAAGACTACCCTTATGTAAACCAAGTAAATAGCTTTAATCACTTGATTATTCGTTGAGACATATTGGAAGAAAAAATAAACTAGAATACCATTACAACTATAGACTATTTGGAACATACATATATATATATATATATATTCGAAGTGGTTTGGATTTTATAATGCCTTGCATTCGAGAACTCGATGCGGAAACAAACTGGAGGTTGAAGCGAGAATTTTATTTTAATCAGTTTGCATACTTGGTAAATGATTGCTTTTTATTTTATTTTTTTAGATTATAGTTATTTTTTTCGTTTGTAAAGAAAAAAAATTCTACCAAAGTAGAGTCTGATTTGCAAAGATTGTTTCTTGTCGAAATTGAAAACAACAAAGATGACGATCGCAAACTATCATCCACTGCCAAAGAGTTTCTTTCCGATTTGATCAAATGTGAATCGTTTTGGTAGTACTTTACATATCCGAAATATAAACCAAGAGAGACGTTAATGCCACCATTTAGAGCGATCGATACCCGAGGTTGGTTCGCGACTTATAGATCGAATAGAGCATCGATTGAAAATACATTGGTTTATTCGCAAAAAAATGAAAGAAAAAAAAATTAACACTTTGTTTATCATACGGTTTTTCTCGCTATCGTGTTACTTGAGTAAATGCCATCCTTATGTCATAATCATCCGATGTCCTTTTGCCGAACAAACGGTGATGACAAAGGGATATATCCCCAATATATTTCCTTTACGAAGGTGTTTTGTTAATGTAAAAATAGGTGACGAAACACGAGAAAATGGAACTCTGGTAATGTTTGTAACGCCGACGCATATATCGTAGTGTTTCGGGCAGAACCCTTCAAAACCCAATTTAGAAGCTTCGTTTACTCCATCGTTTTTTATTAGGACAAAAGTGCCAAATAAAAAAAACAACGATGAAGAAGGTGGGGGAGGTGGTGGTGACAAAAGAATATTATGTGTTAATAAAAAAACTATTGGATCCAAGAGTGGGTTTCGTGTTTGCTAATGCGAATTTATGGTTTTATCATCATGGTGATATAGAAAATGATGTGGAAAATGCACTCGAACATACCATTAGCTCGCCCATAAAGTTGTTGAAAATTCATTGCGATGTGAAACAATATTTGAATAAAATATTAAATATCGGATTTGTAAAAATTCAAGTTTTATTTCGCACGAAACTACACAATCTGATAGTCGCATCGACATTGTCTTATTTTCAAATTAAAATTGGTGTGCTCATTGGCCAAGACTTAAAATCGAAAGAGAAACATGAACTGTTGTTGGTTTTGTACGATGATTACCAATCCTGCTTGAATACTCTAATTTCAGCACTAGTTCATTTTTGATTATAATAGGTAAAAAAATACAAACTTTTAAAATTATTTTTATTATAATCATATTATTTTTACATAAGGTTCACAAAGAAATTCCTAATATCCGAGAGCAAGTGCACATCATGACGGGATGAATGTTATAATATTCAGTACATGTGGGTTTTTTAAAATTATTGTCCCGTTAATAGTTCCTGGACTGATTCGTAACGAGCACCGCAACGAGCTTTGAATATATAAGGGATTTCAATGTCTTCCTTATCTTCTTCTGGTGTAAATTGGACATCCTTTTTTTTTTAAACAGGATAACAACAATTTATGTTGGAACAAAAACAAAGAGTTTGATGGTGTTGCAATTTTTTTTCACAATAGATTCGAGATCCAAGGTGCAATTTCTACGCAGTTCTTCCATCTCGTTTCCACTACCATATACGAAGATGTAGAACCGATGGACGTTAACATCTTCATCCACATATCCATCTACTTTGTCATGAACACAGTTATTTCTCGGTATACCCTTCATCAGTATGTGAATCATTAAGAGAGCATCGCCGTAACCTTCATCGGCCGTAAATTTAAAAGTAAGTTTGAGAAACTTGCTCTCGTTCCTGTGGTAAGTTCGAATGTATGCAGACTGGGATTTGTAGGCATTCACCGCCTCAGAACCCACTGTTGAAACTCATTGTTGTCTGCACTGAATGATATACCAAACAACAGTCGGTATATATATATATATAAGTAAGTAAAAGATTTTTTATTTTACTGTTGGAAAAATAACAATAACATTACTAGATAAAATATTTCTTTAATTTTCCTCCTGAAAAAAAAACGTGAAATAAAAAACTCTCTCTCTCTCTCTCTCTCTCTCTCTCTCTCTCTCTCTCTCTCTCTCGCTCTCTCTCTCTAAATACAACACCTCCTTTAAAAAATATTTAATGGTTATTCTATGACCATGCACAGGGAATTCTTCTTTTCCCATTACTTGAATCAGTTCAACGACTGTGTAGAATACTTGGCTCATAAACATAATGTGACTTTTCAGCCTTGTCTCAAAAATACAATTCTCAAATGCAAACTGATTGGCAAATGTGTATTCCATAGTGTTCTCATTTCAATCACGTTTATTTGGACTTGTGCCACTATCACAACTTGAACTATACGACTTGTATAAACATGGAGGATCGTCATATCTGGAATATATATCCCGTGATGCTGGGATCTGATTCGGATTTGAGATTACTCCATTATTATCGCGGTCATTGTGATGGCATCGAAATCACATCATCACCCTTGTCATCAGCTTCATCACCAGCATTGTTGTGCGAATGTGTGATGGAATACTGTGTGGTGAAAGATTCTAAAAAGAGGAGATTAAAAGTGGAAGATTATTAGGCGATAAATTCCCAAATTCATCGTTATTTCGTCGAAAACGGTCGTTTGTGTTGGGTTCCCTATATATTGACGAATAATCTCGAATTACCACACATTCGAGTAAGTCGAACACGCAGTCATTGCATGAAAAAAAATAAAGGACATTGTTTCGAACTGATTTTGCCCATGGGTAAAGAACCATATGAGTTTGTTCACCGTAATACTGAAGGTGAAAATTTTGAAAACGATCTTGATTTGTGTACTTTACACTCTTTTGAAGTGGATGATAAATACATTGTCTACGATCATCAACTTTTCGGGTACGTATTAAACCATTTGTCAGCCATATCTAGCCCATTGATAGTTTCTCCAATAAACTAATTTTCTCCCCATCAATGTTGTTGATTCGGCTGGTCTTGTATGCATTCGACAATAATGAAGAACAAGCAAAGAAGATTGTTGCGACGCGATATCGCATATATGAAAAACAGTGCTTTTACCGGTCACTTGTGAACGTTAAACTCGATATTTCCCTTGAATTACAAGTTGAATCCTTAGGTTAAAAAAAATAAACTATGCTCAAAGATTCGACGCTGGTTTGGTTTCATCGACGTGTTTGTGTTTGAAGGTATATTCAACTTTAATTATTTCCGAGGTATGCCGTTCAAGACATTTGTGGAAGGTGACGGGAAGAATATGCACCAAATCCGCGTTCGAATTGACCGTGGACGGCGATTAGGATCGTGTTTTGATTGTGGATAATTTTTTGGACCGCACATCACAGAGCAAATACGATCCACATTCCAATATGGGGAAATGGCCAAGCTGTTCACCGCGATAAACTAATTGAAGAGAAAATTAAACACAAAACCTCTTGTTCGTTTTTTCGAGCTTGGTATAGAAAAGTGGGTGTTTACCTGGATGTTGTGAAACGGAAATCACAGGACGACGAAGGCGAACAATTAGAGGCGGAGGGTTACGATGCAAGGTTCCTGAAGTTTAAAATGGTCTTTATCAGTCATCCGCAACTCACTGAAGATGGGTATGCGATCAACACCAATAAAGACATTCCGACCATACACTGTCGTCGTTTCCGAATGATTTTCAGCTCCGATTTCAAAACCAGATTTCGCATTCACTTGAGTAAGGACTCGGTGCTCTTATTTCTACCATTTAATAAATCCGAGGCAGTCTTTATCCAAATGCATGTGTATTGTGGTGAGGTTCATTCGACCAAGTCACTGGAATATTTCAGTAACCCACACTTTAACGTAAATGTGTCGACAAACATGTACAGATTATCGTTTGTGGTTGACGACAACGACATTCTATCTCTGTGTACGAAAATCGAACGAGTAAAGACGAATATGAATTTCGTGCATAATAATAGTTTCATTTTCGAGGTTGTTGTAGATTCCCGGCATCGATTCTATGATGGTTTAAAATTGAGCAATACATCATCGCAAAAGGGAATAGCCGTGCCTATGCCCATGAAAGATAATTATATCGATTGCATGTCTTCGATCTACTCGGTTATAGGTCGATCGCCGCTGATGCAGTTGAAAGATAAGAGTGTTAATCGAGAAAAAAATTCCCAACAAATATATTTTGCGGCATATCGTCGACGGCAGTGTTGAAATCATTGCATCTGATTGTAAGAGCATCGGTTTTATGAAATTCGACACTTTGTCGATAAACAACATGCAAATGAACGGGTGTAATGCTGCCATTTACAATATTCTCCAGCGAGCCTATTCGTCAACAGAACGTTACAAGTGTTTACCGACAGTAAACAAGCAACTGGTTCAACTGTTTTTAATGTTGAAAAATAACATGGAATCTACCACTACAAAAGATGTTACTGGTAATGTCAAGTTTGATTTATACGATAAGATTTGACTTGTGCCAACATGAAAAATTGGATGAGTTCATTTCATTTTCAAAATTGTAATTAAAAAAAAATGTATATAATGAGTTTTTTTTTTTTTTATTATTTTTTTTCGGAATTTCAAAAGTGTTAGGATGTATTAGGAACATTGGTTGATTTTTCTTTTGACGATTGGTATTTTTATCCCCTCCACCCCCATGTAGTTCAAATGCAAAAAAATAATGTTTTGATGGAGTGGTTTGGAATTGACAATGGCTTGGACGTCTTTTGGATACAGATTGTCCAACTCGACATTTTCCGTGTTGCCCAAATCATGACTGAGTCCAAATACCATACTGTAAACCAAGTATGAGTTGAAAATTTCGATGTTTGCCACGTATCCGAGCGCATTGAAGTTGATATCGCATGAAGGAAGGTAGCTTAGAATTGTTAAAATGTCAAGTATGGGAAACTGTGCCAAAGGAACCACATATTGTATTATTTTTTTGCCATCCTCCATAGCGACTGCTGTGTTTGGCAAAGAGGTCGTTATGTCATGGATCCATTAATTTTGTTTGACCATTTCCATATCTAGATATTCCTGGTCAAAAAACATATTCACTTTAGCCCTCTCGATACACCATAGATCCAAAACAGAATCCCACTCTAATCCGTGATCGATCACGTGTTTGGTAAAAAGTTTGAGTTTATCAGTACTAGCGATGTTTTCGGGATATGTAGAATACTCGAATAAAGTGGCCAATTTCGACGAAACGATAAATTTACGGTTGTTGTTGAAGAATAGATTCATGAACGTTTTAGCCGAGGGTTGCAATGGTTGTCCGACAAGGATGGGATACAAGAGACATTGGTCGACCGAAATGTTCGTCAAGAATTCCTAAAGATGGTTCATATTCCTCAGATTCCCAACGTATAATCACAATGGATGGTCTATCATCTACAATATTAAAATTGGGAAAGGGATTGAAGGAATTGTAACAAACACACATCTGACTCGTTTTCGCAGACCTAATCAACTGTTGGTTGAATGTGTCGAGATTACTAGTTGCATATAAATTCGAAGGATATTTGATCATATACTGCGTGGTTAAAATAGTATATCCTTTTAAACACGCGAGCCTATATGTACAGCAAAATTTTGTATGCGAAATAGAAATAACATTTTCACCAGTAGGTAGTATGGGGTTCCTTGTCGAATCCATATACACCATAATTTTATCATTTATACCAAGAAAACCATTGATATAAATACTATCTGAACTATCACCTCTCTCAATATCTTTAATTAACTTACTTGAACTAGATACACATAAATAATTCAACATTTTACCATAATGATGGATTTCGTCCTAATATGCGTTTAATTTATATTTCTTCCGATCGGTAATGCTGGCAATTACAACCTTGTTATAGAAAGCAGTAGGATAACTTTTCATAAATCGCAATATGGTATTGAAGGAAGCTATCGAAATATCATGTATAAAGTAAATCATAATCGTTAGAATCTCATTGTCCAAATCTGTATTCAGCTGTAAATTAAACTGGTTCGAACTTTGTTGATCACCACAGTATACATATGCCACATCCCCACGGTTATTGTTATGGCTATTTGAGGTATTAAAATTGAACTGTAAATTATCTACATACGATTCAGCAGTAAATTTCAAGTTTTCGGTATCTGCAACCAATTTGCCTTCTTCGGACATGCTAGAGATTTTTTGGAGTAAAATTTTTGTGTTTGCACCATCCTCGAATTGCAACAATAGTTTAGAACTTCGGGGGAAGAATTTGAAATGATGATAAGGTTCCTTTGAATATTTTCAACGGCTTAGAAACCGTTACTTTCGTTAAATAAATTGACTAGATCTTCTTTGAAAACGATACCGATATCTCCCGTGAATGAATCGATAATCTTCACCACTAGTGTGTATTTTCCATCAGGTATGGCTTGCTCAAATAAAATAAATCAGATAAAATCTCTTTGAATAGTACTATTCGATGAAAATAGTGTTCGTGATTGTCATGCGTGTTGTCAATGGTCATTTCTCCCAGATCTTTATCTTCTTAAATGTCAGAAATCCCTGGAATACCAATAAAGGATGAGAGGTTTACGACATAATGTCGACCATCAATCGCATTTTATATATGTATATATATATATATATATATATATATATATATATATATATATATATATATATATATTCAGCATTTGGTGGAAATTGTTCGTTCACCGAAGGTTTATATAAAGATGCTGTGACCATAAAATCATCATTGTTGTTGGCATTCATATATTTTTTAGGATTTTCACTAATGACAAATCGTAGTGTCTTATTCGACCTGATCGTTTGGACAATTGCTTCGTTTTTATTTCTGCCATAGAGCAGGGATCTCCTATGTTTAGATCTCCTATACAAATGTATTTATACATGGAACTAATGGATGTTGTGCACCGGTAAGTTGTGTATTTGGTTGGTTTTCCTGAAAATTATCGTTTAGCCAAAAATGGGCGTATATTTGGTCCATTGGCTTTTAAACGTGGCTAAATTCTTCACCAAAACGCGGACAAATTGTTTGGAAACATTACGAAAAAAGATGAAAATTAGAGAACGTGTAAGTGTCGCAAAGTAATTGATTAGCGCATCATTCGAGTTTAACGAATTTCGCATTTTATTGATAGCGATTACATTAACTTTCCTACTATCTGCCAATTCAAATCTACTGGTGAATAAACAGCTTCCCCCGAGGATTCAAACACCCCCTCTTGTCTTTTTGCTCGTAGTAGTTTGGTTCGAACGAAATTATAATATTAGCTGTACTTATATCCAAATCCAAAGATTTTGCCTTGTTTCAAATTAATTTGGAAAAACCGATTACTAATGTATCAGTGAAAGGAGTGGAGGAAGAAGAGGAGAACGAGGATGACGGGTAGGAAAACTGGAAACTTTGATCGTGGTTTCGTCGCTTAGTAAAATACATAATTTTTTGAATGGCATATCACAAAATAACGTGTGTTTGAAAGAACAAACATTTTGTGCTGATATTGCGCATTTGAAATGTACTTTTTGATCCTTGGATTGTCCAT
The DNA here is from genome assembly GCA_029891345.1 of Dryococelus australis. Taxonomy (NCBI): domain Eukaryota; kingdom Metazoa; phylum Arthropoda; class Insecta; order Phasmatodea; family Phasmatidae; genus Dryococelus; species Dryococelus australis. Next base: position 124,817,770 of record CM057000.1, on the reverse strand, counting down.
CAGAGATACTGAATTGCTTTCATCTTGAAACAGAAAGGTTATGTTGTACTTGTTGATCAATTCCATCGCCTCTCCTATTAAAAGCTCTGAAGCGAATTGAATGAGCGCAAAATACTTTAGTATTCAAATCATTATATTCAATTTCGTCATTCACAATGATAGTTTTTGTATTTGATATTCGATTGTCATTTTCGAATTTCAAAGAAGAATCTATAGTATAACTACGAGAGGGATAAATGTACGAATTGTTACCAGATGGAACATAAACAATGACCTGTTCTTCTTTTAAATTATCGAGAACGGGAATCTGATCCCCGCGCTAGTGCTAGTGATGTAGAACTATCGATCACTACTTTGACCAAATCGTTATTCGGTGTCACAGCTACACTATTCTTTAAGTTATTCGGCACGACGAAAAGGAAATTATTTTGTAGCTTGAAATACTTGACGGAAAGGTTGATCATATTAGTATCGGATTTATAAAACTAAGACGTGCATTTGAAAAATAACAAGTGCTTGTTTGATAGGTGTTGTAAATTATTAATGATTTGTGCCGCCAACCAGTCATTATCTTTATCGTGAACGGAAGTTGACAATTTTCCCAATTAAGTATTGGGTTGTAAGCGAATCTCTTTATTTGTGTATTCAAATGTTTTCGCCACAATTGCTTTGTTATAAAATTCTATGATATTTGGTGTTCAAATTTTACCCTTGATAATAACTTGGCCGCCGCTGTAGTTTGAGCATCCAACCCGTAGGTAAAATCACTATCGATTTGGCTGATGGTGGACATCAATAATTGTAAAGTGACCGCGTTTTTAAATTTAATAATGGAATTATTTACGTTCGTGTAGTTCATCACGAAAACTGTATATCCTTCAAAGTCGTGTTTTATATATTTACCCGATTTAGAGCCAACATCCTGCATCAACCTGGTTAAATATACAGTCTCACGAGGTTGTAAGATTTTCGCAAGTATCACGAATCCAGTTTCGAGTATTTTGTCAAAATATTAATCATTTTTGCAAAATCTTTAAACGAATTCGATTCGGCAACAACTATGTAATTATTGTATCGGAATGACTAAATCTCAAACGATGTTTAGAAACTTTAAATTTAGAAATAAACAAATTTAGATTTAGAAATATTTGTCTATTTTCTGATTCGATTTCCGCCAAGTTGATAATATTCTCGAAAGAAACAGTATCTACATTATATAAAAAAAATCAAATAGTTCAGCGCAATTTTTTTTTTAGTGCACAAATAATGTGGTGTGGGTTATTTGCCAATAGGCAAATGTGCGAACGTTTAAAAGTCGCTTAATTTGTTTCCAATTACGTAAACATTGTGATATAATTATAAAATTTTGTTTAATATGTTTAATCCCATATCCCTTTTTCCCCACCTCTTCTTGATATAAATTATCCGGAAGTTTTCCCTCAAAGTTTAGAAAAAAGGTATAGTTATTCAATGATGGTAAATTTTGTAAACTGTAAATAAAGTTTTTTTAATCGGTTAGTTTTATCGTGTTAGTAAGAAAAAAATGTTTCGAATATTCATGTGTTAGACTTTCTGAAATTGTGAAAGACCCTTTTTTTTTAAATTGGCACCACCTAAATTATTATTGTTTTGAAAACTCTGCGAACTTCCCATATTTTAATCAAGAGTATTATATACAAAAAAAATACATTACCTTTTTTTACAACAGATAACCTTTTTATTTACACAATAACGAACTAAAAAAAATATTGTTTTTTATTTTTATGGATAAAAATCATATACTATAAAAGGTTCAGTTTGTGAGTAACTTTGTTTATTATTCCGGCAACATCCATGGTGAAAGTTCTAAAATATCACAATGGCCCCTTCATTTTTTTGGCAGTTCCTCGAAAATTTCCTCAGCAACATATAAAAAAAAACCATTTCACGGACCAATACCTTTGGAAAAATCGTCAAGTATAAATTACGACTGAAGCTAAACGAGACTGGAATTTATGTTTTAGAGATTTGTTGAATAATAATAAGATGTGTTTATGGGCGCATCAAATTCCACGTGAAAATCCTCAGGAAAAGTTAATTGCTCTTGTATATTCATCGAATTCCGATCCGAAAGCTGTGGAAACAACGACAAATTAACTCTATCAATGGAACAAGAACTTGTTAAAACAACTTTATTTACATGACTCGATTATAATGATGGTGAGTTGGCTAAACTTAAATACACAATGTTGAATGGTCCTGCCGGCAATGGGAAATCTACAGTTTTGCATATTTTTCTCGAAGAAAAAAATACAGAGTTTTTACACGACCCCGCAATACATCCTATTGCGAAATATTTGTCGACAGATAAAACTAGCAAATTGTTTGACGTTATCAAGTCATTTAATTCGGTTGACTAAATTTAGTTACTACGAATATTTGAAATTCATGCAGTTCTTGCCACTGATTGATCTTGACAAAATATCTACATTGGTACAAGAATTGAGCAAGTTTTGCGATCTCGGATACAACACAGCTTCGTTTTTTTTTGTGGAATGCAACAACGACTATTCAGTTTCCTTCGATGCACCCATTGCTTTATTTATTGACGAATACAGTATGATCAGCGCATGCCTAGCAAAATTTATAGTTGGATTTTTCCAAATGGTGAAGCACACTTTTAGTAAACTATTGATTGTATTTTGTGGCGATCAGTATCAGCTAAAGCTGTTTGTGACAAACAAACCCAATGACATTTCGCTTATTCGTGTACTATGATGTGATAATTTTTTCCTTGCCACACAGTTTTGGAACATGGATTCGACATACCAGGAATTTCTGACAACTTTAAATACCGCTCTGAATTGGAAGAAACTACTTACACGTCATTACGGCGTACACAATCGTAACATGAGTTGTTTGACTCTGGATTTTGAGTATCCGGTACAGTTGTTGGCGACTGTAACTGAGCTGAAAATGAGAACGGCTTCACGTTTGGTACTCAACACAAATCGTGTCGATTGCTGTTCTCGCTCAAATAAAAAAATTTCTAAACAAATGAAGGTGCCGGCTTGACATGACTGAGATCGACAAACAGAGTATTTTCAAAAATCGTCCCTGGTTCACTCCGATTTTCTTTTCAAACGATAAAAAATAAAATAATTGATAACAGAAAAGAATGAAAACCTCAAACCCGCCTACTTGCCGCTAATCGTTGGTGTTCCCTACCGCAGTTTAATTCATGGTCATGGAGTATGCATCGGTGAAGTTTTATATTATTTGGGACATGTTGGAGACGAAATACTCAATTGTGACGAGGGGGAAAAAAAACTTTTTCTGATACCAAAATGTTTCTTCAAGATGAATCTCTATACGATAGATAAATTTGCCTTTCAACACGCATGTGAAGCTACTAAAAAAAGTAAAATCTTGTTATATGGTTTCCTGCTTCAAATGACAAATGGAAATACAGTTCGGAGTAGTATAGGATTAACAATTGATAGTTACATTTATGCACATTTGACAGGATGTACGCTAGAAGAATTTTATGTAGTCTTGTCCAGAACAATAAACAAGAATAAATTGAAATTTATTCAAGTGTAAATACTTTTTTGTTACAAATGTAAATACACCAATGAATAAAAAATATATTTTTTCCTAATATGTTGTGATTTTCTGCCTTAATCCAATTTTTATCTTACTTTTCCCCACCCTATGTGAAACATTTTTTTACATGTTGTTTTTGTATATAAGGCAAAGAATGAAAAACAGCAAATATACACATTTACCATTATAGGATCTATTTTATTAATTGCAATTTTTTGGTTTATTTTATGAAAATTTAAAAGTAAAATCAAAGGCTCGGTGAATACACAATTTGGTGTGAGTACATCTTTCGGAGGTGCTGCTAATTCAGGAGCTGCAGCTGCCACTAATTAAGGAAATTAATATTACACTGGGAAAAAAAACAACAATATCTTGTGATTTTATCTTTGCGATTAGAGAGTTGCTAAAGTTAAAAGCGTGGAGAAAATTATATAAAAACATAGCGCATTCTGAATTTATGGAATCGGTTTAATTTATAAAACTAAATCTGCCTATGTACTTGTATTTTTTTACATCTGACAGTCATCATAAATAACAAACATTTTTACGATTCCGTATTGAGATTAAAATGCTTAAATATATATATTAGTTAATGGCTGAACGTGATAAAGTCGGTTCTGAAATTAAATTTTAAATTTCGTAATTAACCCATCGTTAAAAATTTCTATATCTTAAGCAGTATACTATCCAACAATATTAGTCGGGCCCGCATGTCACTCGCGAAAATTATAAAATATTTTTGAGAAACGAACAACAGGCAGAAAATGAAAATATTTAACAGTTGACAAAATTACTACACAAAGATTAAGGAGTTTAGGAATAAAGTTGGTTCGGTACGACACAAGTACGAAAAAATATTCAATCACGTGAAAAAAATTAATTTATTTTCAAATTACCGTGAAGACGTATTAGCTGATGTAGAGACATTATGGGAGGGCTCGCAAAAGACAAACTATCCCCAAAAATACGCAAATCTATGGCACCTTGAGTTATTCTCAAATTTTAGAAATAATGTTTGTATTCATCACTTACCTATCGGTAAAATACGACGAAAACGCCGTTTAAACATCGGTGCGGCAAGTATTTTATGGTTTGCCAACAATCATTTGCGATCCGAGCTCGGTCGTCATGGCACCCGATGGAGAGCTATACAACCGACAATCGCTCTATGTAATTTGTTTTTTTTTTTTTACTATCGTTTCCCAATATATAGATAAGAACAATGAATAAAAGAAATAAACAACTCTACGTGGGATTGGGTCTACTCATAGTTAGTTAATTATTGCAATTCCGCTCGGTATATACATTTGGAAAAAAACGCCACAATGTTGACACTTCTGTAATAGAATTGGACGAGGAGAGTGGTGGGGTGGAAATAAAAAAACTACATCTCCACCACGACCGCGTCTCTGAAAAATGAATTTACTACCGAAACCGATGATTTTACAAATACCAACGAATCTAGTTTGACCGACGCAAAAATAGCATCTATACAATCATTAATCGTCAAGCCGAGAGAGGCGAGTATGATTCGTTTCAAAACGGCAAAGAAATACACTATGAATATTCCCAGAGGTGTAATTACTCGGATAATATTTAAGAATTTAAAATTGTTAAATTTTGGAACATTTAATACGATTTCCGACCTTTTAGATGAACATTCGCAAACTATATTCACAGTTCGTCTAAACAATAATGAAGACGACCAAGTCAAGGGTTCGTTGGATGTCAATGAAATAAATTACAAAACTTTACTCGACCAACCGATAATTTACAAACAATTTTACATTGAATGGAATTTTGAAAAATTGAATCGAATTAGTTTACGGGTCCGATAACAAACGAATCGTGATTGTATCTCCCGAGGCGCCCAGAAAACTCAAAGTGTTTTCAATCAGTTTCATCACTAATGCCAAAACTATTGTGAAATTTAAAAAGTAATAAGCGAATGTTAAAATGAAATATGTTTCATCAGTGGTATCTGCGCAATTTGGTAACTTTGATAAACAGAACTAACTCCGATTACCCGACGGTTGAGTTCGAGAGCGCGAGTCAAGCTGCTCTCTCATGAGTCCATCTGTCGTTTACATGAAAATGTTTTGAAAGTTAAAAAGTATAAAAAAGTTTGCAATGAAACTTGCAAAATGATTGCAGGAACAAAACAAGCGGCGTTACATTTTAACATTTCGCATAAATCTAACTTAATTTTTTTACACTTAGCTCACTTAATTGACAAGTTCGTGTTAATATATCCTCGACATTTTTTTTGCATCTTAAATTAATTGTGTATGTAAAAGTAAAAAAAAAAATCTTTTTATTCGATTTATAAAGGTCGGTAAAACTCACAATACCATATAAAGAAACTTACATTCCTTCTCAGCCAATAAAAAAATAATAACAAATCTCGCACAGTGCGTGTATAAAAACGAGTTGATTGAAGCAAGGGATCACACTAGCTCTCTGCAAACTACAGAGTGAAGACACCATGAGAGCCAGCAAAGACACCACGAGAGCCAGTGAAGATACCACCAGAGCCAATGAAGACACCATCAGAGCAAGTGAAGACGCGTTGAGAGCCAGTGAAGGCACCATGAAAGCCAATGAAGACACCATGAGAGCCAGTGAAGATAAACAAGACTTGTCTTACGAAAAGGAACTGTCAATGGTGAGTTTAGCTGCCTATCGTGGTTGGCTAGATGAACTTGTACGCATGAAGGAGATGAAATTGAATTTTGAAGAAAAGGATTTTGGTGGTAAATTTCACATTCAGCGAGCGTTTTAACCAAAGTTTCTGCGGGTATAGATGTATTGGGGTATGCCAATTATTATTTTGAAAATTGGCCCGTACTTGTGTATTTGATGCAAACAATAGACGCGGTAATGAAAAGGATTTACAAAGACTGGAAATTGTTGGTGATTGGTGAAAGCGGCTAATGCAGATCGTGAAAACATTGTGCATTACCTAATTGAAAAAAAGTTTGGGTGAACCGGTTTTCTTAGAAAAGGATTTGTTCTGTATTTCATGGCCCAAGACGGCATTGTGGAAGTGGTACATTATCTGCTAGCAAATGAAGCAAATATTTTAATTAATGGGACGTAATAACAATACAGTATTACACGGAGCTGTATCTAGAAAAAATAAATCGACAGTTTTGTGTGTTTTAGACAATATAAAAAAGGCATTGAATAACGACAAGGAAAAAATTTAAGATTTCCTCAATATTGAGCATTTGAATGGTGAAACTGCAATTATGTGGGTATCTATGCATATATTTTTTGAATGAAAATAGTCAAATGTTAACAAAAAATGTAAATAATACGAAACCGGCATGCAAGTAGACATTTAACAGGGCTCCGAGAAAGTAGCTTCCAAAGGGGAGTGGACTATATATATATATATATATATATATATATATATATATATATATATATATATAGTAAAACTAAATAAATAAAAAATGTTGTTTTATTTTTTTTGTAAATAAAAAGCATATACAGGTTAATTATAATACAAAATCACAGAACCATATTCCTGATACTTTCTTTGATCTGTTTTTATAAGATTGTAACGAGTCTTTCGGGCTGTTTCTCGCTGTAAGTCACGACGAGAAATATCGGTCATCTTGGTTGGTTTGGGATTCTTTCTTCGATGATGCGAGACATCTGTTGTTGGTATTTGTCTTGAACGGTTATTCGGTGCTTGTTTTTGCTTCGCACGAGTGATGTCGTGTGCCGATTTGCACTTTGCGCTTCTCTGTTGCTGGACGTCATAAGTTGTTTGAGGTCTCAACTGGTGGGAAACGACTGTAGATCTGTGCCTTTGCGACCTTCGTACAGTTCTGTTGGCAAGAAAAATATATATTCTCAAATATAATAATTACAATCATATTAGAAAAATAATTATAATAAATGTCAATCATAATTACATAGATTCATTCAAAGAAGTTGTTCGTCCAGGGAAAGAAGTGGTTGATGGTCCTGGGGCTGAAGACGTTGATGGGCCAGGGACTGAAGAGGTTGATGACTCACTATCTGTAGCCGAAAGTGTCTCACACATTTCCTCGACATCATCCATTTCTGTTTCATCCTCCATTTGGCTGGAACTCGAGAGATTCACCACGGATCTGTGGGTGAAAAATTCAAAAGACAGGTGATTGTTCCATATTGCATATCTAAATCGCTCAAAAACCACTGCATTATGTATCCAATGATAAAAAAAATTTGAGACAAAAAACCTCCACTTACGTATCCAACCATGACCGGAAAAAAGCCCAAATAAAATACAAAGTTCCCCCCTGCGTATCCAGCGCACCTTAAAAAGGCTGGTTTTTACCAAATGTTTCCCTTTGCGTCTCCAGGTGACAAAATGTGCAGGACCGAAAAGGACCACTTGTTTCGAATTGTGTATCCAGCCGTGTTGGATAAAAAAAAAGGGGGGGGGAATTTCGACCTACAACCAATTATTAATTATTAACATTTTGTCATAATTTTAACGATTTATTATATATAGGTTCACATGTACGCAATCACAAAATAGGGCATGGTAAAGCATTCTACAGTAAAAAATTCAATTTTTTTAAATAAATATAACAAAAAAAATTTTAAGTTTATATATATATATATATATATATATATAATCACTTTTTTTTTATAAATTACCTCAACACTCGAAACTGGCAGGTTCAAAGTCTGCGAAAGCAACAGCGTATGCAGTTGCATCCACTGCCGGCCGAACCAGTCATGACAGACACAACTGCGCCATGCCTTTTCGGGATCGCGAATGAATGTATTTTTTTAAAAATCAATTTACCCCAATAATTGAAACTGGCAGATCCAAGTATTGCGGATGCAACAGATGAAAGTACACCCGTCATCGCCGGGCGGACCCATCACGACCTACTCGACTATTTTAGGCTTTTTTCCATTTCGCGAACGAATGTTTTCACAAACAGCAACTCAATTAAACATTTTATTGTAACCAAACAAATGGCATGTCAATCAAACTTTTTATTAACTGAAACAAACATCTATGCTGTTTCACTCGCACCTATAAATTAAATCAAACAGTAACTCAATTAAACATTAATTCAAACTTGAATCAAACAGCAACTCAATTAAACATTAATTAACTTAAATCAAACAGCCACTCAACTAAACATTAATTTAAACTTGAATCAAACAGCAACTTAATTAAAAATAAATTTAAACTTAAATCAAACAGCAAGTCAATTAAACAGTTGAATCAAACAACAACTCAATTAAACATTTATTTAAATTAAATGAAACAGCAACTCGATTAAGCATTAATTTTAATTTTAATCAAACAGCAAATCAATCACACTTTAATTTTATACTGCAATTGAAACAGCAACTCAATAAACTTTTTTAAAACTGCAACTCAATAAACTTTTTTAAAACTGCAACTCCAACAGCAACTCAATCTCGCTTGTGCCTGCAAATTAAAAACAACTGTAACAAACAGATATCTGTCAAAATCGGGATAGCCTTCACCCCCATCTCCTCTGCGCCCATTACGATTGTGCATGTCGGTGGCGTGAATCAGCAAACTGTGCAGTCGTTCTCCGTACAGATGATTCTTTTTCCAGACGTACTCGGCCAGGTAGCCGACCCTAATTTTTTCTGTCGGCCAAAGCGGGGAATGCTGTGTTGCACAGAACACCAACTTCGCCCGATGTTTTGAGTGTGCACCCTCAACGTCTCGCCCCTCTTCATCTTTAGCGTGTTTAGAATATTTACAATTCCGCTCTTTTCTCAGCACACAAATTGCTGTAACCGCGCCAGCAGTCTGAAACTATCGCCGTGCCTGGAGCGATCCACTCGCGAATGATTTTGGTCAGGGTCGCCGCATTCCTCTTTTCCACCGGCACCAGGAAGAATTTCGTCGGATCGTCCCACTGCACTCCGCCCCTAAAACCCATTGGCAGTGAACTTTGCGAACTTTGTGGTTCTTGCATTTGCCCAATTTCGACTCGTCGATCTCGACCACTTTGTCCGGCCCACCGATGAATTTCCTGTACATCAACACCCAGTTTATGCACCCTTGGCGGCAGAAAGTCGACCAGGCGACGACCGTCTATCCCGAGCACAAAAAAAAGTTCACTATAGTCTGCTGTCGAGGGTATTTGATCAGGCACCAGAGTAAACATAACTCGACTATCTTGCCCGGAGACAAGTTTGAATCTCCCACGAAACTGCCCTGTCTAGCCGGTACTTTAAAGTTGCATTTGGTACCGTCCTCCAGTCGCTGTCGGCACCAGTAAAACAAGCCCCTGTATTCCACCAATTTTGCTTCGCCTTCTCCGCATTTTTCGCACCGTATCGTCGATTTGAGAATGTCGTGCTCGATGAGAAACGTGTTTATGTGTGGCGAGGACTGAATAACTTGCCTGGCGTTCAACATTGTGTTTTACCTCCCATGCACACCATATTGCGATTCGGGAGAGAAAATTAGTGGAAAAAATTGCTTGAATATGCTATACGGAACATTTATTGCCGAATTTGGATTCACTAAAAGGAACTTGGCCGGATATGCGATATGGCACTATACTGCAAAATTAACAATTGGGATGGGTCCTTTATAGTACACACTGAATATTTGTATGGTTTTCCCATTACGATACGCAATACGGAACAATTACCCTTACAACAATTAAATTTGTCTGTACAGAGCTCTGACATTTTGTAAGTTAACCCCTCAATACAATTTAAGTTTTTGTCATATCTTAGGAAACAATTAACCCATTCGTACCAAAATTTGGCGAAGAACTGGTATTGGGGTAGGACATATAACTATAAGTATTTTTGCAGTGTGACAGACATGTTCAGAATGGTGGCTATAAATTAATTTTAGGTTAGTGTGCTATATCTATCAATTTATGCATTAGATTTTAGTATTCCTTTGTATACTGGTGGTATACAATAATCGAATGTGATAAAACATAATATTCTTGTCCTCCATTTGCAAAGATTATCACTTGAAAAACATGGTGGTTTTATGTCATATCTCATAGACTAATCAACCGACATTGACCACTCTGCACACAAGTAGTTACAATGATAAGCCATGTAAACTTAAGTATTTTAAGTGGTTCAGTAACGTATTTAAAAATGATGGCCCTGTAAATATTTTAGGTTACTGAACCCTGTCATTCGAAACATTAGACTGATTAAATTCGAAGGTGATTCTCGAATCCGACCATTGCACCGAAGTTTGATTGCACACTACTTTATGGTACGAAGTTTTGTAGGTTCGAGTCCCGAGTAAGGCATGTGTGTATTTGTAATTGTCTCACTACTGTTGCTTATGTTTCTGGTTTCACCTCTAATTATATTGCTTTCAACGAGGCGACAAATCCTACCTACCATCACAGCTTTTAAGAAATGATTAAAAAATTAATTGCACCCATGTTGAGGAAAGTATGCGCATGATTTATATATGATAGTTCTTATTTGTGTTGACTATGAATCCAGCGTTAATTTACTTGCACTTCTTTAACTACAACAAAGTAGTATAATGATTCTCGCAAAGTGATATCGCATCTTGAGATGCCTAGTTTGAATTCGGCAACTATATTTACTTTAATGTATGTAATATTTATATTAATATACTCAACGATTACTTGATAATGTCAAGAGTTTGTCAAAATACCTTGTCTACAAACATACAGAGTGTCAAACAATATAGAAACGTTCTGAAAACGCGAATCTATTTTTGGATGTCTTATGCATGCTCTCATTATCTAATGAGTAGCGTCACCTGATTTTTCAGAAAAGTATTCCGCGCCACCTACAGTTAAACACAATATGTGCGACACTTCAGTGTTCCTTTGTTTATTAGACATTGGTCTTGATAAGAAAACATTTTGAAGTAGAACAAACCAACATAATTTAGGTTACTCTAGTAGTAAACATTAATGATTCGCTGGCAGATGCTTAAAACCAACACCAGTTAAAATCATCCAGTTATGAAAGAGAATCAAAGTTTAAGTATTTTGGAAATACAGCAAATTACGATATTTTTTTTTTTTTTTGTGAAAAGCTGACATCTCCGATAATTAGTGGATACAGACATTGGGCGGACCAAACATTTCTGAAGCAATATACTATAGGCTATATACATACAATGAAATATGTGGTGTTAATTTTCCTTTCACGCTTTGTTACAGTTGGGTGTCTGTAAATATTTAATTTATAATATTTCACCTCATTGCATAAATGATATATCCATCCAAAGAATTAATTGTAAATCTGAATAGCAACAATGTGGTATGAAGCTAGATACAGGCTCCGATCAAGCCTCACATTAATGATTTAAAATCCACTTGGATATTATTTCATGTTTTAAAGTAGTCTTGAAAATTTTGATGTGTACTTGAATTATAATATTCCTAAAATACATTTCGTGATTCATTCTGTGTGAAGGCAGTTTCTAGAATAGATTCAGTGATGTAGCCAGAGATTTCTCAAGATTGGAGTTACACTGACTTAAGGAAGGGAGGGAGGTTATACTGGCATTAGTGGTGTTCTCGTATGCATTAAGACCAGGGTGTCCACTGAAACTATATTTTAGCATTCCCTTATTTTCCCTGTTTTCTAGACATAATCTTACCATTATCACTGACCTTTTTTCAGAACCGAAACCTTCAAATACCATATTTTTCTACCACTGACAGAAAAAAAATTCTATAAGTGAAGTTGAATTACATTATACTGCAACAGACCAATCCAGCAGTGCCAATATTATATTCAGCTCATCAAAATTTCTCGCGATACACGCTATTGACTTCACTGGCGTGCCCATTGCAAACACGCAAATACTTTATTGTATAGGCCCTGTGACACTTGCCAAAGTTGCATTATTGCTAGTTCAGGAATCTAAAATAGGAAACTTTAAAATACATATGCTCATTATTACATCAGCCTGTATTCACACTACTAACAAATTTTACAGAGTAGCAATTGTTTACATTTTCCCTAACCTAGAGGAAAATTCCCTGACATTTCCCTAGCGTTTCCCTGTCATATGAAATTCTCTGGATTTTCCCTGTTTTCCCTGACCCACCTCTTTGGCTATGCCACTGGTACAGGTGTATGCAGTGCATGCAGTGTCAAATATACAATACTATATTTTCTGTTTCTCATAATTTGAAAGCAATTCTGATTTGCAGAATTTGTGGTATACCGTACAAATAATGAATTCCATTAGACATAAAATATAAAAGGAAGCATTCTTTGTGCAAACTCTGCCAGAACATTGTCACTTTAAACCAACTTTATAAAAGCTGATTTACTATTTCAAAAAACGGGAATATCGCTTCACAATACACCACCATAATGCTTCTGAGCTCACAGTATTAGTTTATTTAAATAACAGAGAATTTCTATACAAGGTAACAAATACAAATAATATTTAGTAGCAAATAAAAAATATTTTCTCTACGAAACAGTGCTTCTGCTGTATGTTCTTGCCAATACCTAGTCATTTTATTCGTAAACAAGTTACAGAAACCACATATAAGGTACAATTTTGTAGAGCACGAAGGTAATCTAAATCCAATATTAGCTTACAGTTTTTCAGTTTTTTCAACTAAGTTGGCTTTGAGCTGTGCTTTGTTTAGTAACCAAGTGTTGCTGGTTTTTTATTTTCATAGTTACGTGTGAATACGGCAATGACGTTAGGTGAATTGGCTGAGATGCATATTATAAATTAAAATAAAATATTTCGGCTCAGAATCCGTCAGAATATATCAGCATAACTGTCCGAGTACAAAAAAGGCTAGTATCGTATTGAAAGAAAATTTAAATGTATTTGCTAATGCCAGAAATTTATAGCTCGAGACCAGAGGCTAATACTACTACTTAATTTTCTCTATGGTCCGAGGCACATGGAAGTGGACACTCGAAAGCGAGCTGGTGACCAGAGCTGGCAATGCTGTTCGAAGACATTGCGAGCACAAAACTTGCAGTTCCGTTGTGTCGTGCAGAGTGCAGCAGTAAATAGAGATATCTTTACAGCAAACATTATGAAGGCCGCGACTATATAGTTGATGGTGTAGTGTTTAATTACACAGCTTAGTGTTCGTTAACTGCCTCCCAAATAAATAATTTGTCAACGGTTATGTTTTCTAGAAACATGGCAGAATGCCACAACGAGGTCAATTTATAACTTTACAAAAGTTAACATTCGAAAAAACTAACTTGAATAATGTAGTCTTTGCCAGATTGAAAGCTGCCACACACAGCGATTATTAAAATGATTTATGTGACTGTTACAACTTCCTACAAGTAAAACGTTTACGTATTGACAGAGTTTATATCTCATATGAACCTATGACTTCTTTTCGTTAAAGAATAAACAGCGGTGTTGTTTACAAAGGTTTTTATAAAGACATTACAAAGTATATCATTTCCTTCAATATTCCTAAATTTTATGGATTATAGTTTTTTAATTATTTTTGCATGAAATACTTTGACCTTGCCTGTAATATTATAAAGATAAATTCGCATAACTAGACATTGGAAAATATCTAAAACTCCCTCTTAACTTAACTTATTTCTATTAGTTTTCTTACTAATGCCCTGTTTCACCATTGTTGTTCCAAATCGATCCTAGATCGCATGTAAGATTTTCACAGAAAACTGCTGCACCCTCTTCTAACATCTTTGGTTGGAAGTTTGGGCCTTGTTCTGTTACCTGCAGAATGATATATATGCGCAGCGAAGTAGTTCCGAACCTTGCTCGGAGTCACTTGGGTGCCCCTCGTACGTCATTCTACTTCCGCCCAACCTAATGCATAAACAGCACAATGGAAAAGCACAAATGTTTCTTGCGCTAACATCACAGAGGCAGGAAAATGCCAGATAAGTGAGAATTTGGTGGTTAGCTTCGGCGGCGACCAAAGGACAAGTTTGTTTATTTTCGAAAACATGCACAGTGTTGATTTTACTGAATGATTCTGCACATAAATTATATAATGCTAATGAAGAACAAACTTGATTTTGGTGACGTAAATTTGTAAGGATTTCCATAAGAAAAAACTTTTTATGAGATTGCGAATTTAACTAAACAGAAGTTTGCGTGTTTTATTAGGAAACTATTACTATAGTTATTTAAATGCACGTGGCCAGAAAAGTTGCACTTTCAAAACGCTTGTAGTGTGTAAATATTTGTTTCTTTGCCCATATCGTGGATTCAAAGAGTGTAAGGTTTACTTCAGCCAAAGTGTGTGTGTGCATGTGTGTATTTCTGCATCTGTACGATTACGAACAGCGATGTATTAATCACGTTTTGTTTTTTTATTGGAGTTAAAATTAATGGAAGTCACAATAATTTGAATGTTATTTCCATACCAACAAAATTTTCCACTGCTCCATCAAAACATCAAAACAATGTGTCACGAAAGATGTTAACCCCACTCCCCCCATTCCCAAACAACTTTTAAATAACACACACGCAGAAAAATACTGTTTCCTTTTTTACATTGAAATAAAGTCAACAGAAGCAAAGCATAACTAGGCGAAAATAAAACAGGTTGGAATGCCAACCTGTGACATGGTAATCAGCTGTGTGTACACGGAGGCTGCTGATTATTTAATTTTCGATTGATTTTTTTATGCCTTGTTTACATAAATGACAATTGTGAACACATCCCGTCAAATCGTACTACAGGATTACGAGTTTACCATCGCCGTATGTATACCTTGCCATTTGTAAACAAAACACTCAAATTATACTCCAAAAATTGAGCATGGAAGTCGTTCCGTTCCCCAGCCCAGCAATAAACGCATGGAGTAACGGAACAACTGGCATGGTGCAACCAAAGATTTTAGAAGAGGGTGCAACAGTTTTCTGTGAAAGTCTTACATCCAATCTAGGATCGATTTCGAACTATGATGGTGCAACTGGGTATTAGTCTTTAAATTTATCATACTGGGTCAGAAATGTTTCAAGGAAGCTTCTTTATTGTTTACCATCATGGTAAACAGCTATTTCTTAATCTGTTCTAACATTCTGCCATCATACACATTTCTTTATCATCGACTTCACGGCAACTGAACACAAATTTACGAGGGGAGGAAGATGTCTATTCACACAGATAAAATAAAACCTTTTGATACTGCTTTACTACGGTCTTTACTGATAACAACTATATTATCGGAATTGTTAACAGTGTGGCCACAGGTAAAAACAATTTTATGGCTATTTAATGTGAAAGGACAGTTGTTAAACTACAATTCTGAAGCTCCTGACTTGATACTTGCGGTCACACAAGGCAACTGTCAAACTGTGCCTGTTGGCTGAAAAACAGCAGTTACATAACTGACCTACTGAAGTTGTCAACCGAGTAACAACTGTAAGACTACAGTCACCCAACTGTGATTTGACAGTTGGTAACAATAATAGGTACAGCAGTTATTCCAGCTGTGTTTCTGCAGTTGACAACTGTAAGGCTACAGTCATCCGACTGCGCTTTCTCAATCAGTAGCACTAATATTACTGTCTCCAACTTTAGTTTAATAGTTGTCAGCTATAGAGTTACAGTTGTCCAACTTTAATATTGCAGTTGACAGCTGTATTGTGCGCAGTCTCGCTGCGGTGACATTATGGGGTACGGCCGGACAAACTGTTTTAGAGTGGAGGACATCACACATATCACTCTACTACATCGCTTTAAACCTGACATCCCTCCACAGCTGGCCTCAAACCACACAACAGTGCCTCGCATCACTGCACACGTCACTCGGTTTTCCAACCAATCACGCCTCTTCTCGGACACATGTGGCCATCGACAAACAAAAAAGCTCAGAATGAGGCCTCTCCATTGTCCTCTTAGCTGTATAGACTTAGTTTGCGGCCCACAGCATTACTTCTCCCCTTTTCCCTGCTAAGGCCCACAAACACACAGCTCTCGACTTGAAACGTCGACGTTGGCTAATCACTCCAGGAACTTTTCGACACACGTGCAGCTTGAAAACAGTTCAGAACCACCGTGGGAGGACACGAAACAATTCGGGTTAATGAAGACTGCTACTTTACTGTCGCAGCAGCAAAGGCAAGCACGCTCAACTGCGGTCGGTACCAAAAGTGCTGAGGCTGACTTCAGCTCGATACAAATGACAAATAACTCTTGTTGCTGCTCGGTAGCTATCGACTGCATGGCTAAGACTCCCGAGATGACAAAGAACATGATCTAACAATCTTATATTCCATATCTCTTTTAAAAATAATTGAATTCAATCCTAAACATGTCAAAGTTACTAGTCCGAACTTTATGCAAAAAGTTAAAGAATGAAACGAATTATAAACTGCTTCCAATAAAAATCAATTAAGGACCCTGTCTAGAAAATTAATAAGAAATAATTTATGAAGAGGGTAGTCCCACTTAAAAATTCCAACAAACCATGACTACTAAGTTAAGGGCAAAAATACCCTATACCTAACACCAAAAAAAGAAGTTATAACCAAAATCCAAAATAAAACCTAAATTATTAAATCATAAAAATCATTACCAAAACACTAAAAAGGAAGGATTCGCATCTGGTCAAAACAAATGAAGGATAAACCTAACTTAAAAATGAAAACAACTGAACCATACCTAGAACTGATCTGGAAAATAATCCACTAATTCAAAATTCCCAAAATCCTACAAAAATTACTCAATTTACCTCATAGATGATAAAAACAAATAAGGAGCATCTAGAAAAATTAAGGGTATCATAACAAAAAACAGGTACCTTAAAAACACAACTAACACTGTTCAAAAAACGCGAAAATTTCTTTGTGACATTATTATTTATGCACCGACAACTGCAACACACTGTGAAAAAAGTACAAAACATTTGCGACAGCATATCATCTTTTGTAGAAAATTTCTTGAACTGCGATGATGATAAAAGGAATTAAATTTAAAGTTATGAAATTCGGTACAGATAATTTTCTCCAATTTCTCTTTTTCTAACTTGTCTAAAAATGTGTGCACGAGTCACTGAGTGAAATTAACCTCGTCGCTGCTGTAATGACAAATGTCATCAATATACCAAGAGTATATTTGTTCCATACGAACTATTACGTATTATTCAGGTGCTGAAATGTTAGGTAGTGTATAATTTCCAATATTGCGATAATTATCGTGTTGTGTTCATATTCTCAGGTCGTCGCTATATTGTTCTGCAACTGTCGCACTGGCACACACGTAGCGGAAAAAATTTCTCTCGGTGCTCACTCGTTTAGTGCAACTCGCTTATTTGAATACGAAAATCCGACTGCTCTCAGAGCGAATTCCGGTATTTAGAACACGTGGCACTCGGCAAGTGCGCACCGAGTGCAGTTCAGAGCAGTAATTGGAATACGCTATGTGGAGAATTCACATCGCATACATGTTTGATAGTTGCACTGGGGTAAGAAATATACACCTTTCAGAAATTTTATGTGGGAACCAATGTAAAATAGAATACATTTACAATTCAGTATCGCTTATGATGAGTACAGACGTTAATTTAAAATTGCGTATTGAATAAATGATTAGCATTCAATATTTACTGGTTACTTGGAGCTCCACAGTCTGCTCTGAGAAAGAAGCAGTGTGGGTGTTTTGTTGCCTTCGTGTATAGATGTGTGCACTTTCGGAACTTTTGTTTTGATGTTTGGCTGGGTTTTGTCTGTCATTTAAGCGGTAAGTTTGTACTGTAATATGCTTAGTTCATTATTTAAATGCACAGTGAGCGTTTTTCTAAAGGCGGACTGGTTTTATTTTGGTTCGTGTGCAGTTTTTCCGGGCTATTTACCTGTCAGGGCTAGATCCAGTTGCATAAAGTTTTAATCAATAACAGTCGCTGTCAAATACATTTTATGTTCTGTCTGTGTTCAAGGAGCGAAGGTAACATTTCTTGTTGTTAGTACGATATTGTTATAGAATTAGAACTTGCTTTAGAGCCGTATTACATTAGATATAGTTCGACAAGATAATGTGGGAGGATATTATTGGGCGGTATGTTACTTATAATGAATAATTTTACGTCATGTGCTATTAAATTGATAGATTTAAGCGTTTGTTTTAAAATATTTCAGTGCTTGTTGGTTATATGTTGTACCCATAGTAAAACCAGTTCTTGGATAAGGAAAGCTGTAATTTTTTTCTCTGTACATGGGTCAGTTTTTGAAACTAACCGCGACTGTTATTAACCAACGTGACACGTTCTGTGCAGTTTCGCCACGATTCTAGACAATACCTTGTGGTTATCAGGAAGGTGCTACATGAACAGGTAGTACAGAGGGAAAATTAACCTATAAGATATTTTTCAGGAAAGTTTATGAAAGTAAACTATCAGAAAATGATATTTGAGAATTGTAATAATTTTATGCAAACAGATCCTCCTTTAGATTAGGGGTGGGGGGGGGACCATGTAGTCATTTACAGTTACTTCCATCTTTTCTAAAGCCATGCTAGAGTTATACTTCTAGGATAATATTCCTCCTCCTCGTACAAACTAGGCTAAGTTAAACTATGCGTAGAAAATTACATGGAAAATCAGTTTAATAATATTTTGCATTATAACAATTTTTACAAGGCATTACCAACACACAAATTTTCTCCTTATTTATGTTACTGTAATTGTAAATTATTTATAATTTATAAATTAAATCTATTTTAAAGTTCAATTTAACAAAAAATAAGGAAGGCCTACTTCGTGTTCACAGGTGTGAAATACAGTAGGCCTAATTGTTATGAATCGTGGCTTTTCTTAAAAACAAGTTTCTGAAAATGATATGAATAGATGTTACTAATCACACTGAACATGGGTTTAATAGGAGTATCATAATAGTTGTGGTATGTAGACCAAACGTGTTAGTGAGGAAGGCTATGAAAATCAAAGAAATTGTTGAGTAAAATGCATGAAAATTATTCAAAATTAATTTCAAATGGGTGACTTGACTGTACTAAATTCAGGAAGACCTAACCTAATTTCATGGAGCTTGATGATTGTTGAATCAACATGGGTGTGCCGTTTGCTGACATGTGATAGCGCCTCCACATACACACCTTGTAATTCTTTTTACATCAAATTTCAAGCTTCACACATTTTCGAGTGCTTTGCGCTTGATACCTACAATAAACTGCCAGCGTGCCTTGAATTACAATTTTGGGAATTTACTCCTCTGCTGGGGCTGGGACTCTGGCTTTGTGTGTAACATTTGGCTACGCATGAAAAGTGTTTTTCAGTGGGAGAGGGTTACACTTGAACATAATTTATGAAGGTTCACTGAAATGTAACGCAAAGTAAAAACTGTGACCTATTCTGAAGTTAGGTAGCCTATAATTTGAATAGGTCGTCTACATTTGACATGTCTTGCCACCAGTAGTACGTAATGGTTGGAGGAGTCCCAGCATGGTTTCAGGAGGGGATATACTCATGTGAGACTCAGTTGGCTGGGTTATTAGAGGATCTGGTGCAGGTAGTTGATGAGGGGAAGCAGGTGGATGCCTGCTTCATAGATTTTGAGAAGGCATTCGATAAGGTGCTCCATGGAACATTGATGAGGAAATTGGTGATGCTGATACCAGACAGGAGGGTAGTGGAATGGATAGGGGACTTTCTCAGGGGACGAAGGCAGAGGGTGAAAGTGGGGGAGGCAATATCGGAGGAAGAGGAGGTTACGTCAGGGGTACCACAGGGAAGCGTGCTGGGTCTTTTGTTATTTACCATAATGGTAAATGACATGGGTTTGGGGATTAGAGGAAAAATCAGATTGTTTGTAGATGATTGTGTTGTATATGCTGAGGTGGGAGAGGGGGGCAGAAATTTGCAGGCTGACATTGATAAGATGTGGTTGTGGACCAGAAAAAATAAAATGATAAATGTAAGAAAAACTAAGTTAGTGAGGTTCACAAGGAAGAAGATGATAAGCAGGGACATGTACAGATGGGAGGGACAAGAGATAGAAGAAGCAGCAGAATATAAGTATCTAGGGATTGTACTGCAGGGAGACCTCAGGTTTAAAAAACAGGTAGAGAGGGTGGTAACAAAGGGAAGAAGGGCTCTGGGTATGCTGGGAAGGGTGTTGAATGGAGTCAGCTGTGTGGTGAAAGAGAAGGCGTATGGCACAATGGTACGGCCAATGTTAGAATATGCTGCAGCAGTATGGGACGTGGAGGTGGAGGTGCGAGAACTGGAAAAGGTGCAGAGAAAGGCAGCAAGCTGGGTGAAGGGTAGGTGGAGAAGGCAAGGGCAGGATGATGAGGAAGAAGGGAACTATAGGCCTTCAGTGATGATGAAAGAAATGGGGTAGAGCTCATTGAAGGACAGGAGGAAAGTTGAACGGTTAGTCAGGATGTACAGGGTGGTGAATGAAGAGGGAGGATGGGGAGGGCTACACTGCAAGCTAAGTAAGGGGGTTGTTTAGGGGAAGAGGAAACAACAGTGAGAAGCTTCAGAGGGTGTGGAGGAGAACGGAGCGGGGTAGGCAGTCCATGCTTGTGAGGTCTGTGAGGGAGTGGAATGTGTTGAGGGAGTAATTGGCATCTGTGAGAGGGGTTGGTAAATTCAGGAAGGGAGTGGAAAAGGAGTTGGTTGGGTGAAGGAGAGTTGAGAGAGCTCGCCACCGGGCGGTAGCCTAATTGCGAGTGTATGTATGTATGTAATAGATGCTGTTTAAGCCATTTAATTCCCACACTAACACGCAATACTACACTGTACAATACACTATAGGCTATTCATGTTAAAGTCAGCACTTTTAAAAGCCCTCACATTTGAAATAATATTCAATAAATATATTTTTTTTTTAGCCTTAGACATTAACTTTCATATGCGGTAGAATATACACACTGAGTTTACTACTTACATGACAATATTTAAAAAGGTGGTTAGAGGATGAAAAATAGCTGAAAGGAAAAAGTGTTCACTTTACAGTGAACAGCCTATACACTGAACACAGAAAACTGTACTCACCCATGTAAGCGGTGAATATACCTCCTTCGTGATGTATTGTTGATAACTCAGGACATGTTTATCTTCTATTTTAATGAAACAAAACTCCACAAACACTCATTTCCAGGGGCCGTGGTGGCTGAGCGGTTACCCTACTTGCCTCCCATCAACACTATCTGGGTTCAATCCCCGGCTGGGTCACTCTGGGTTTTCGAATGTGGGAATTGTGCCGGACGATGCCGTTGTTCGTCGGGTTTTCTCAGTGATCTCCCGTTTCCCTCGTCCTTTCATTATGGCGCTGCTCCATACCTCAATTACCTTCCTCGGCTCTCAATGCATTGATGTTAAGAGCAGTCCAAGTCACTTCACTCATATTTCCACACAATAATTGGCATTATCTCTTCACAGGGAAATAGTCACAAAGAACTGTTTTCACAGGGAAATAATCACAAAGAAAAACTGTTACTGGCACTCTCCATTTGTAAAACACAGTCAAATTCACATGAAACACCGAACTGCCGTAACAATTTTCCATTAATAGTCATTCACGCACACACCAGCATACAACCGTCAAGTAAACTTCTGTGGTAAAATTCAAAATAGGTTGTCAAAATTGATGCACATGTGTTTTTCCATATATTGTTGCACAAATGTATCATGGTGTACACCTTTAAACAAAACCTCGTAACACCTCGTTGTACTGTAGAGGCCCCGTACCCATATTTTTTTGTACTTACACAGAACATATTACAATCCTCTCATAAATTTCAACAAGGTAAGCCTTGCACAATTCACCAGAATTAAATGTTATTCTGACATGGCTTGATTCAAGTATCATAGTCCTGTATGTCTAATGTGTCTGACCCTGTGATTCTCGTATTATGAATTAAGGTTTGCTCCAAAGGTGTTCTTGCATTTAACATGGTTCAGCAACTCGGTTGAAATTTATTTTATATAAATTTTACATATTTTACCACAAAAATTTCTCTTATCTTCTCAGCCCTCTTCGCTATCAAATTTCATGTTACCTACATACTACAAATTATAAGGTGCCCCCATGGAATTCGTATAAAGTGTTACCATTGCCTTACGGGCCCTGGAATGCACCCTCTGTATCGTTATCAGCCCTGTGGTGTACACAGTACAAACTTGCAAGCCTTGGGATGCTCCCTGCACAGCCTTGCAAGCCCTGGGTGGTGATTCCAAACACCATACATAACAATGTTCGATCAAAGAGTAACGGTATAGTTCATTGGACAACAATATTCTAACGAATGTGATAATAGTGCGCTGTACATAGTTTCTCTTTACTTATGACGTCATTGTGTTCAGCATGAAAACAATTGTCAGTTGTCTGCTTTGCTCATTGCATACGTTATGTTCCTTCACAGCAAAACACAATAATAGAAAATTATGGTAGATCCTAGAAATTGTATATTAGACATAGCCACAAAAGTATTTGAAGTGTTGTATGCTGATCTTTGCCCACATTACCAATCTCCTGGCATAATATAGAAAATTTCTCCCTCCCAAGGAGGGAGCAATGAGAGTCCGGCCAATCAGAGCCCAAGGAACTCTCAGAAAGCTTCTATACAATTAAAAAATATTGGTGATGAGCCACTTCCGGCACCACAGTTCCATGCCAAGTGTTTAAAACATCTTTCCCCCCCAACCGCTGCAAATGCAGCATTGTCTGA
The DNA here is from genome assembly GCA_029891345.1 of Dryococelus australis. Lineage (NCBI taxonomy): Eukaryota > Metazoa > Arthropoda > Insecta > Phasmatodea > Phasmatidae > Dryococelus > Dryococelus australis. Next base: position 124,794,542 of record CM057000.1, on the reverse strand, counting down.
TGTGAGCGTATCAAACGATCCCCTACACTCGGCTGCCAATCTACCTTGAGTGCGCGCAACAACTGGAAGCTATGTCCAATTGCTGGGAGACACCTCACTGCCACACATACGTAGGCCTGCTGGGGCAGGCTTTTCGTCTCAGACCATCACGTGCGTGTACAATTTTGGGTATGCAAAGTCATAACGTAAGTTATTTGAATAATTTTAGGTAGCAAGACCCGTATTTTTCAGGGAAAAGTTTGTTTTATGCTGGTTGTAGGTCACGCACTGCACACATTGTCTTCCTTGTCACGCTGGTGTCGAAGCGAGCAGGCAATACGGGAGTGGAGAAACATAGTTTTATGATGTGTGTGCCTCAAGCAGAACTGGCAGGCCGGGGCGCATCACCTTATATACTGGTCGGCCATCCCTTCCTTCACTGGCATAGGGCGTCTGGAGAGAGGGTTAGCAGGTGCAAGCCCAGCGTCTAGATCCTCTGTGTGAGCAGCATAGTGGAGAGATTTGGAATCTAGGCATCACACGGCACACTGCTGTACTGGTCCCGGACCTCTTACATGGTCACGATGGCTCATCGGGTGAAAATAATTTCCATTATTGGGACGTCTGTCTCGGCTCGGTAGATACAACAATCTTGTAGGTGGGGTTGGTGACTGAACTCCGTTGACATCTGCTAGTGGTATGCTAGTTGCAATGATTGGTAGTAGTTGTTTATTAATGAGGATAAGATGTCATGCGTCATAATCAAGTCTGTATCAGTCGTCCATTCAGTTCAACCTTATTTCAATCCACATATCACCCGTTGTTCCTAACCAGAATGTTCTGGAGTGCCTCAAGCGCTCCTGTACACACCACTTTCTACTCATTTGGTAACTCACCCTCCGCAGCACTCCCGACTTCCTGCTTGTAGCCGCCGCACACGGACTCATTCATCACAGTCTGTCAAACTTTTGTTTGTCGTTGGTTCACTCTTTGCTGGACTTTGGTAGATGGCTATCACAGACTAACTGATCCTCCAGCAGCATCTTTATATGTAGTGTCGGGTGCCTTGGCCAAGAATGTCCTTCACATGGCTTGCACCAAGGTAGGAGATGGCCAGAAAGCTGAGAACAGGATAAGTCGTGATGACCCATCCACTGCTGTGCTGAGAGTAAATGCACAGGACTGGTGTAGGAAGATGGATGGTCCACACGTAACAGTTTTGACAATTTAATTGTTAAAAGGGTAAATGTCATACAAGTCTACAAGTGTTTAAAATAATGAAGCAAAATAAAATGTTTAAAATAAGTATTTACACTAATAAAAATTTTTGGAAACCCTCATTCACGAGTATTGTATGAATAGAAATGTGTACTATACTGCCTCTCTAAACTGTACCAGACAAAACTTGTTCATTAAAAGTAATTCGCTGCAAATCTACTCTATTCTCATCCAGGAGCATAAGCATTAGCTAGTGTTTAAGAGCCTACGCTTTTACCTGCTTCATGTGAAGAAGGACCTAGTATAAGTGAAGTAGGTAGATAAGTGTCGTCCTCTGCACTCGCTCATGCTTTGGGAAGCAGAATGGTGGATATTTGTTTTCCATCACTTTTATAAGTACCATTTAGCACAGTTATGGGAGGTTGTATGGTAAATGTTACTTATATTTGTATATTTTGTGAATGGTGTTTCCAAGAATTCAAATTATTGTATTCTGTGTAATTTTTTTACATTTTTCACTCTGAACTGTTGTTTTAAACATATCAGTGCCATATTTGCCTTTTTGAAACTTAATTGTCAACATGGCGAGAAAACGGAAGCAACATGGAAATAAAGGCAAATAAAGTTCACATTGCCCAATATGGGATTTATAAGTAATTGCAATAATTGAATAATATCATGTAGACAATACAATTTATTTGTTATAACAGCAATGAACTAAAGTAAATAGTGTCTGGTGTATGTGCATGCTGATATTACAATGTAATAATTACTACAAAAGGTAAAAAAGTTTTAGGTTTTTAGGTTACAAGTGTGTGCAATATTTGAATTATGTTAACATAAGAATTGACATTATCACATATAAAATATCAATATAAGTGTTCCATACCCAGATATAATAGTGACAAGTGTAAAAATAAATAATAATATTAATAATAATGAAATAAAATAAGTAGTTTTATTGGAAACCACATTCACTTTCTTTGTGCTTTTGAATATGTTACTTTGTTTACATTTGAAATTTGTAAATATGACCGTGAAGTGTTTATAACACCGAAATAAGAAATAGCGTATATCTTTGAAAACCCTCAATTCACAATACTGTTTACCACATCTTGCTAGTAAGTAACATTTCATAGTGACCTTCCCATACTACACCAAACATCTTTTGCTTTATAAAATCTGATCAGATCCAAATCTGTACTGTTGTGCTTCCCAGAGTGTGAGTGAAGTGAGCGAGGGTCATATGTATTTACCTACTTCATTATGGGAATAATCTTCATTACTGAACAACGTAAATGAGTGTCCCCATTACATTCATTTCACTTGTTCTTCGGGAAGCAGTGTCACAAATTTGCATATAATCAGCTTTCTGGAGCTAGTTGTGTTTGGTAAATTTCAAGGAAGCTATGGTAAGTAGTATTTCTATCTCTAATATAATTATAAAATGTGATTCCAGCAATTCAATATTTTCTATTTTGCTTGTTTGCTTGACATTGTTACATGTTGCTGGTCTGCGCTGCTGACCTTGGTCCGCCCCTGCACAGGCGGGTGGAAGAGGAAGACAGAGTAGGGATAATACAGGGCGGCATGTCTATGGAATGTTTTGAATGACAGATGAGTGAACCGCGTAGCTGTTAACGAAGCAACATGATAATCCCTCGTGCGGTGCATGCTGCTGACCCTGGTGGTTATATTGATTTCTGTGTTTATCTGAAGAATGCTCTTAATTACTGACCTCGTCTCAGCATGACTTGGGATGCGTTGAACCTTCCAGATGGTCAGGGAAAACTTATATAAAAGTGTGACAGTCCGAGTAGTTGAGTGAATGAGAGACTGATTTCCGAGCAATAGAAGATGAGCAGCGGAGAGGAGGTCTGTGCTGTGAGTGTCAAGCAATGAAGGGTGCAGCTGGCAGGCTGGACTATTGGACTAGATGCATGAGTGAGAGACATTACAAATGGTAGCAGCAGATAGACTGAAAAAGTGTTAATGATGAGTATGAGTTAAGACTGTAACCAAACAGACAATTAAGGACGTTAATTGTAGGATAGACTTTAAATATTGCACTCACTGTTAAATGGGAGGAGTAATAGTGGAGACAGATAGGTTGATGCTGTAAATGATAGCTGTGTGAAAAAATAGGAAATAAAATTTGGTGCTTTTATTTTCATTGGTACCTTCATCCCTCACGCACTCAGATGCGTCCCTCAGCATTTCTTGCTGCCTTTTATAACTTGAATTTTCTGTATAATGAGATAGTATCATACTCACTTTATCTAGCCCCAGTTATGATATTATTATAATGATTTTCTTCCACTTTCATGTCAGGTAATCAGGTTTAGAAAAATTTGATAGACATAACCAAAGGATAAACAAAATAACTTGCTTCTTTCTAACCCTGTTCCTCTAGTATATATTACAGCATATGTGGACACATTGACATCTCAAACAGCAGAAATTTGGAGAGTGGTGGGCCCAATTCAAACATATCGGATATAAATACTACCTGTTTTATCACATAAAACACCCCGATCTTCATAGCTGTCCTCACTATCACATTTCATGGTATATACTTCAAATTACATCAAATTACATGAAGCCCCAATAAAATTCCTATAAGTGTGATTGATTAGTAATGACCATATATAACATTTGTAGATGTTATTTCCATGATTCTTGGAAAAGCCCCTATTCTATATAATGACAAGGTTTTTGTGACGAAAGAATGAAAGTACAAATTGGTAGGTATATATCTGTAGTTTAATCCATTAGGTTGTATAGCATGTAATATCATCCTGCTGTTACAGGCCTGGTTAGCGTGGAATTATGCTTCCCGGGAATACATATTGCAGCCTTAGGAGGGCTTGTCGCAATGCTTCCTTATGACCAGATGTCACTTGAGGTGTTTAATAAAAATTAATATCAGGGGTTCCTTTTAATCAGCCCAAACATTGTTATTTTAACTAATTTTGTGGACTTTAAAACCAAAATATGACAGTGAGGACATTTTGCACTTAAAGTAAAATATTGAGAAATAAAACTGTTTGTGCTGTTTTAGTATTTGAAAATGAAAATGTTGTTGTTTGACAGTTAAAGTGTTATTTCAATAAAGAATTTGATTGAAACTAAACATTAAATTTGCTTAATTTTTTTAGTAATATAGGTGTGCACACTTACCACTTGCTCACTGAATTATTTGGTTGTTGTGCATGGAAAATAGATTGCTAGTTGGTGAAGTGTTGCAAAGCATACAAATTTGTATTAAAATTATTGAGAAGTTTGGAATTTTGTACCTGTCCATTATGCTGAGTTAAATTATGCATGTTATTTTGTTTTTATTACATTTAGTAATTTTGATTTTCTTCTTATAGGTCTAATCCAAATCTACCTACCAGTGTAACCTAAGTTATTTTGAGTTTTTGAAGTTTGTGTGCATTTTACTTAAGGATGAAGTCAAGCAACTGCCTATGGAGAACTGCACCTGACTATACGTGAAGAACTCATAAAAAGGTATTACAGACACCACAAAAATTGTCAGAAAAGTGCGATTTATGTTGTATATGGAAGGATGTATATATTTTGCAACATTATAAAATATTTTACTGAAATATGCTTTTTAAATGAAAAAAAAATTAATTAAAATTGACTGTGTTTTTAATTAAATTTAAGCGAATTTCCTTTCTGGATGTTTCAGAAAGCAGAATTTGCAAAAAGATCTTCGTCATGGAATATTGTCATAATGTTTACTATGATTGTGTGTGTAAGAAAATTGTAATAATAATGTAGGAAATAATTTTAATTATTATTTTTATGTGCACCCATTTGTCACAAATATTTATGGCTGAAACTGATGTAAATAAAGTAAATTATAAAATTAATATACATTATTACTGTGATTTTCTTACATGCAATCATAGTAAATATTATGACAATCTTTCTTGAAAAAGATTTTCTGCAAATTCTGCTTTCCGAAGCATCCAAACAGAAATGTGTTTAAATTTTCTTAAAAAATGTGTACAGTATCAATTGATTAATTTTTTACATTTAAAAATTATATTTTAGTAAAATATTATATATAATGTTGCAAATTATATACATTCTTCCTTCATATACAGCATAAATCACACTTTTCTGACAATTTTTATGGTGCCTGTACTATTTTTTTGGGTGAGTTCTTCATGTTGTATAGTTGGGTGCAGTGCTCCATAGGCAGTTGCTTTACTTCAGCCTTAACAGGTTTGATCAGCTAAGTTAAATATCTGGGGAATGAAAACCTTCTATTTTAGTTTTGCATAATTAATTTTATATACACATGCACACGGGGGCGGGGGGGGTGTAGGTTCGATTCCCCTGGAGGGTTGCTCCCTGATTTTTGCAAATTGGAATCTGCTGGACTATGCCACTGGTCGGTGGGTTTTCTTGGGGAACTGCAGTTTCCCTCACCCTTCTACTCTGACGCTGCTACATACTTACGTTGCTTCACTGTCTTCGGCTCTCAATACCTCATTGTTAAAGAGCCATCCAAATCACTCCACTCCGTACAAATTTAGCTAATTGTATGCTGTGGTATTTTGCACCAATCGTGTGCTTGAAAGTTTCATGACTACTTCCTTGATATCATGAAAATTTTGCATGATACGGAAACTACTGTGCTTGCATTACTAGTGCTTATTTTTGGAAAATCATTCAAAAGAACTAGGTTACCAGAATAGTATTGTATTGTAAATGTCACTCTCTCTGGCATTGCAATCAGTTTTATTGCTGCAGTTGGTTGTCGCACTTGCAGTGTATTCCACCATGTCTCTTCCCTTGGCATGGCAGACTGTCATCAAAAATGACTGACTGTTCAGCGACACAGTTATTGGGCAACTAACTATGGTTTTGTATTTTCTACAAGCATGACAAAGGTGATCCATTTAAGAAACATAGCATTTTTAGGTTGCATAGATTCTAATACAGAATTTACACAAATATTAAAAGTAAATTGTTTTAACATATGGACATTTGTTCAAACAGTAAACTAACCACCATTGCATTAATAATTCAAACAACATTATGAGTCGGCCTATACAAATTTTGTACTGTGTCATATTTTAAATTGTTAGTTTGTTGCGAGTATTCTTGGGTGTTGGTACAGTATTTATCAGTGTGGAATTTAATTCTCTTTTTTTTTTTTTTTTTTTTGTAACAGCCATAGTTGCTACTGCACAAATATGCCAGAAAATTAAAAATATTTTCTTGTTCATTTCCTAGCGTTACATTTGTTGGCAGCCTTCCAAGAAATAATATGAAATTGAAAACTCTTTTTTTTTTTTTTTTTTTTTTTTGCTGCAGTTTAAAAGAATATTTGTTATAACAGAACTCTTGCCATGATCCTTTTAACCTTTTCATATCGTATGATAATGTGCCAAATACTGCACACCAAAATAGCTCTTTTATACCATCGGGTGATAACCGCAGGACTACAAGCTGCCAAAATATCTGAATGTGTTGGCTCATGCTCAAAGTTACTGAACCCTTGCAGCCTTGTTGGCACCGTGACTTTTTTTTTTTTTTTTTTTTTTTTTTTATGTACTGCCGGTAATTTTTGGGTTCATCTTGAAACAATATAGTATTTAAGTGAATACCTGATTGTATTGTAGCAGAAATTTGATTTGAAAGATAATAATGCAGTCTTCTTGGTGTTGAAGCAGAGCATAAAAGCCTAGGTTTGTGGTGGGTGGATGCAGTGTTATCTTTAGAATGGTTTGTAGAGGGGAAGATGGAGAGAGTGGAGGGGGAGTTGGATGCTTGTTTCCATGACATATGGGCGACACCTGTTGCCGAACTGGGAATCGCGCCAAAGATTTGAGCCCGCAAGTTTCTACTGCTTCGTTCATGTTGGTTCCTTTGCATGTTCCTGTCTGTGGATCTAGAATACTTATGGAGATTAATTTTTACTATAGCAACAGATAAAATATTTTGTTACAAAATATGAGACTTTGAACTTTCTTTCCGGCTCTGCTTCCTTCCTTTCTCTTGATTATTTTCTATTTCAATATTTAATGCAAACAATATATTCTTAATGTGTCATGATGATTTTTTTGATTCTTGTATATATAATGTAGCAAGTTTGTTGGCGATTTCTGTAAGCATTGGGTTAGTAGGCAAACTTGGAATGGAAGTTCAGTAGTGCTTACTGCTGCTAGAAAGTTTTAATTGGAATTGTTGAATGCATGCACTTCCATACAAATGTAAAAATAAAGTGGTGTTGATAGTGTTCCTTGTTCAGGTTTCATTTTCTTCCGAGCCTCATATACATTTACTTCCAAGTCATACCTGATGCTGCCTCGGTGATGCCACACTTTTTTTCATAATTTATTTTCCATTAATTTGGCTCCAATGAGTATCTTGCATTTTGAGGTGTAATTCTTGGCGGCAACATTCAAAAGAAGAATATGCTGAAAAATAAAAATAATTAGTAGTTTGTGTTTATTATGATATGCAATAGAAAAATAGTAAATTTGATATCATTGTCGGCAACGTAATGAAAATAAAGTAAAAAACAACAGACTCAAGTTGCAAGCTTGTGGCTGCCTGTAAGGAACCAGGTGCTAACATTCAAGTGGTTGGATGTGAGATGTAAATAGAAAAGAGGGGAAAATAAAAGAGTGTGATATGATGGCAAGCTCTACACAGTGCAGCAGTGTGGCTTGGCTGGTGAATGAATGGAGAATCGAGTGATAATCAGCTTAATTTTGGCCTTGTGTGTGCGATTGGCCATGATTTTCATTGTTATCAGGTATTCTTTCTGTTAACGTTTTTACAGTTGCATTGCTTTGTACATCTAGCAGATGTACTGTTGAGATTTTTTAAATGTGAAACATAAGTTAAGGAAACTTATATTCTTAGAAAGAACAATTTAAAATATATATTTATACATACATTATTTATGGGCCATCCTTAACTCCCATATCATAAAGAAAATTCTACCTACTGACATAGATGTAGTCGCATACAATCCACAGGCATGTCCCCAACTCAACAACACCCCTTTATTTCCATTTTTCCTTCCATTAGACTGTAACTAGCATTCTCAAGACTAGTTGACTAATAATGTGGCAAAGATTTAATGCTGTAAGAATCTGTAAGAATCTAATACTTTGTCGTTGAGTACAACTAGCTATGTGTTTGCAGTGCTGATTCACCTTCTAAACAAATTAACTTTGTACATTATAACATGTTGGTGACTTACAGCAAACTGAGATATTGTTTTTTTAAACTCCGTAGTAAAACCAGTCTACCAAGTGTGGAGAGCTCATTTGTCACGAAATGTGCTCTCTCTTTCTATTTTGTCTATTGTTTATTGCTTGTTATATTGGGAATAGTGCAAAAACCACCTTCTATTCAACTTCTAAACTCTTGGGCAAGGATTGTGGTCCTCTGTGTTATGTTTGATTGTATGTAAATATTAGAATAAATGCTCACAGAATTGAAATTGGGTCCAACCAAACTTCAGGTACTCTTGATTAACAGAAATTAATCATTGCTCATTTTGAAATTGTAATTCTTGGTTGCACTTTACCTTATTTTTTTCTTGACTTAATGAGTTTGAACCTGTTTGTGACGTGTGAGCATTTTTATAAGTTTTCTAGTAATTTTGGTTATGTTGAGCTCACAAGGCGCTCATTAAAAGATATTTAACTTTTTGTTACTACGTGTTTTAAACTCTAGCAGTTTGCATGTATTCATGTCTAGAATTTCGTGTTTATTTAGTAATAGGTATTAAATACATATGCTATTTATCATTATCACTTGTATAAAATCAAACTAAACTATGATGGATTCAAACCGTTTTAATTGTATGCAATTTTCAATGTTGCTAACAATATGTTAGTATTAAATTTCTTCCAGTTATTCGAAAAAAGTGGCCTGTTACACAGTAACAGAATTACAATTGTAGGGGTACTTTTTATAATTAATGTCTAACTGATACAGTTGTGTAATCAAGTTTTATTTAAAAATAATTGTACATTTTGACGTACTGTTACTATAAGTGACTTATAGGGTGGAAGATATTGACTTTTTTGAAACTCACATTTTATCAGGTAAGTAAATTAACTGTTAGAAAATGTTTTGGCTGGCTGCAGTTTTAAAGGTTTTCTGCAATACTAATAAAAATTCAAGTAGAAAATTCACGATGTCGCACATGTTTTTTTGGCATTGGGTATATGGAACTAGCCGCAGTTAATATCTATGGTATGTGTGCATGCACATATTGCTACATTCCCCAAGATTAAAACCCAGGGCCTCTCACATTATCAGGCAGCTTGCCATCTGCTGTGTGCTGAAGGTTATCTAAAGTTCTGAATGTTAGAAAGAATCAGAATTGTTTACAGAAAATATATGATGCCGAGACAAAATTCTCCAAATTGTTCTCTTAAAATAAATTGGGAAATATTTTAAAGTTAGAAGGAAAAAGATGGCGGTGTAATTAAGTGGATGTCTCAGAGTAGTTACTGAGGGAATGACAGGGTGGCTACAGGCTAAGGGAAAACCTGTAACACAAGAGAAAGTAAGGGCATTTCAAATAGTCAGGAAATCTTAGTAGGTGTTGAGATGTTTAAATTACTTTTAATTCTCATGTGAAATAATGTTTGATTTTCCTGCAGTTGGTGAGTTGGATCATCAACATTTGTGGCATACTTCAAACCTCAAACCAGTCTTTAAAATGCTCCTAGAGGGGTAAAACATGAAAATGTTTGCAGTCTCTAGTATTAGGTGGGGTTGTATGGATAGCTGCAAGAGTATTAAATCCATAGAAACATTTTATTAGTTTGTGTAAAAGGCTTCGAAAAATGTAATTTTATTGCATTGGTATAGGTCACAGAAAAAAAAACGAGATAAATGGGGAAAACGTGGAAAAGTGAGGGAATGTAGTTAAATGTTTTGTGCAGCCGCCCTGAATGAGGTGTAAAGAGTAATGTAGCGGCACAGATGCGTGGACGGTGCCTCCCCTCGTCAGTGTTGTGCCCTGTTTGTAGTGGCCGTTGATGGTGATGGATGCCGTGGGAACTCCCTGAAGTGAGCGGCCTGCCGGTGTTTGCCTCCCAGTTGCTTGCCCTCCATGCACGCCCTCTTCTTGCTCCCATGAGTTTCTTCCCCGCGCCCACCTTCTCCGCAGTCGCTACCATGGTCGGCTACAAGTGAGTACCAACACCCTCGGGACAAGACCGTGCTGCTATGCTTACACCTTACCCTCCCTAGTTTGCAGAATTCAGCTCGTTTTGTTTTTCACTCTGACAAAAGATGCCTTGCGCTTACCCTTGCTTTCAAAAATATATTCAAAACCATCTTTTGTCAACATACATAATTTCAACTGCAGATATTATGACAAGGAATTTAAAAATATTTACTTTAGAGTTAAATATTTTTAAAACGTATTCAGTTGAAATACGTATTTTGTCCCGATGGTTTTGACTCACTTCTTTGTGTTTCCTATTAGAGTGGAATTGTTTTCATTGTTACTTAGTGATTTATGGTTTTTGTGTGCTTTTTTTTTTTCTCAATGTTATTATTTTATTTTTTTTTCTACCATAATTCTATTAGAATTTTGTAATGCAACTAGACTGAATTATTCCGTTAAGTTATTAGTATCACTTTTTGCAAATGTTGTATTTTCTTTGTTGTTCAGATTATTTTCTGCAGTTTATGAATTGCCAAGCACATGTTTAGTTCAAACAGATTGTAGTTTGGTTGTTTGGTTTTTGATTTGCATTATTTTTCTGAAAAATTGGAATGAGTCATCAAAGTCGTTAACATGTAGTAAACAAATTTAAATTATTGTATTTCATTTGTTGACTACAGAATTTTAAGTGTCTTCAGCTGCAAGTTATCAGTTGTGCTTCAATACTATGTGTGAAAATTATTTACATTTAGAAGTTTCCATCACTATGTTTTTAAAGAATATCACATGGTGTGGTTCTGTTTAAATGTGAAATTGCAGGGCTGAGCATGTTTCTGTAGTTAATGACATTCCTCTACCATGTTATGATTTGAAGCATGTGTTCTTTAGAAATTTTGGATATGGCCATTTCAAACTGCCATTTTCTGTTTGTAAGGAAATTAATATATAATACATATTCACTACTTTTTAAAAAAATTCTTTGGAATAATATTATCTTTACGTTACCATGCTAAAGAATGAGTTCGACATATCTGCCATATGAACACCTATTATTAATCCATGGCCACATATGGTGTTTAACGATAACATTGTATGGTAACACATGGCAACATGGTAACACATGGCAACATTTGAATGACTGGATTGTATAATTTAAAATAAACTAAACCAGCCTAGGATTTGTTGTGGATTGAGGGGTTTGAGTTGTGGCTCGTGTACACGTTTCAGTTTGCATGAGAATGGAGATATTTGGGCTGCTCTGAACACCTGTCTTGAGAGCTGACGGGGCCACGGTGGCTGAGCAGTTAGCCTGCTCTCCTCCCACCAAGGTGAATCGAACCGGGTTCAACTTTGTATGTCCCGCAGGATCTTCAAAGACGTAGCTCTAATAAATGAAAATTAAAAACATGTATTTTTTCTCTTGTACTTTGCTCCACAATAAAACCACCCACAATTAATTAATTAAAGACAAAGATTATAAAATACAATTGGGTTGTAAATTGGAGAACTGAACCAATATATTATTTATTACTTTAGGAAGTACTAAAACACCTGCATGGGCTGGGGCATCCAGAAGAACGTAACCAAAGTCCGACCGTGCTAAAAATTGAAAATTGACACACAGCTAAAAGAAAATGTAAAACTTGAAGTTAATACTGATAGTTGGAAAAGAACCATTACGCAATTAAATTATATGGCCAAAACACAAGCTGGGTTATAGGAAATCACACTACGTAATGAACGTGAACATAATGCAGGCCCTTTCAACTAGCCATCAAATTTCCAGGCTGTCGCATTCACAAGTTAATCCAAACAGAATTTAGTTCAAAATACTCAGCTATCAAACAAAATTTTGAATGTTACTAGAAATGCCTACAAGATCTACGTTTAAATCAATTCCTATTTCAACCCTTGCCAAGTCAACCCACCTTGAATAACTTCACTGTCAGCTAACATGCTGATTTATTTCACAGAGTCCCATACGGACCTCGAGCAGAACCACACCTGAGGTGTGCTTACAAGTCAGAGAGCAAAATAGAAGTGGGCGAGCCCAGCGCTGATTCTAAGGTCGTTCATTCCAGAATACGTCACAGCCAATTAACAATTGGTATAAGTGCACACGTGCAGGAGGTGGGGATTACGAAGAGGTTGGATGGAAAAAAGGAGGGGAAGGGTAACCATAGCACTCCAGGCAGGAGAGTCACAGGTCATCTTTAATTTTAGAAACACACTCAATAACTTTACTGACTCGCAGACACAAGCTGTGCAGTTCCATGGCGGATTTGACACATCGTGCATTTCCACAAGTGAGGGATTCGGGAGGGATGAATATAACATCCTGCGATGGGTGTGATGAGGGGGAGACTGCCTTGACAGTGTCTGTCATGAGGTCAATTGCAATGGTGGGGGATGGTGTTTGCAATGTACACGATTGGTTGTGAAATTGGTAGGGGACTGATTTTATATTGTAGAATTTCCAACTGGCATTAACACTGACAACTGGCACTTGTAACTTAATAACTAATTGTTGTTGTGAAAAAGAGCATTCAGCAAGTTCAAGAGGATAGTACTTTCTTTAATTCCGATGCTCAGTGTCAAATTTATTTTTAAGAGTTGGATGTTTAAGCTATGCAAGTGACTGGTCAGTTGGGACTAGTTTACTGCATTAAGGGGGGGGGGGGGGGTTTATGTAACTGGCATGACTGGATGAAGGACTCAATGGAATGCTCAGTAATTAAGTTATTAATGAGTTTCAAAACACTCGTGATTAGCAAGTTGAATTGTGTTTCGAGCACGTTAAAATTACTCATAGCAGTTTGTTGTGATTTGAAGACACTATTAATTCCATTTATCGCCTTGGCCAATGAATTAATATTATTCTCAACCTTGTGTTTGATGACTGTGATAACACTGAATGTGACATTGAGAGCGTTGTTGGTGTGGCGTATATTATTAGTGAGGTCCTGGATTTGGTGATGAAGACTGGCATCGTTTTCAAGGAGGGTGTGTAAATGTTTGTTGGCGAGGAAATTGCAGCACCAACTTCCAACATCGCCAATGACCTGTATTCCGCACTTATTTTTGAAGCACGTGCTAACGTCGTCGTGGTGTTCTCGGAGAACTCCTGTCTCAATCACCTGCAAATATTTATAGAGTATCTTTCCGTTGACACGAGAAGTAGAGTTGCAACGGCACAGGCGACATGGAGATACTGGTCAATGACCTCGTGCATAAAAGAGAATTGCAGTTGAATCTTAGATTAAGGAAATGCTGTGTTCGTAGATCACGTCGGGCTCTGCCGACGTGTAGTACAATCCGGCGTGAGTTCGGAAGGTCGCTGGTGTGGAATGAACAGCTGCAAAAATAAAACAAAATGCTAGCAATGCTGCGTGGTTGGTGCGGGCTGGGAGCTCGCCCCACCACTTGTCTGTGGAGCTGCCACTTACTTGTTTCGCCATGGCAACGATTGGTGAATGTGCAGAACGACTCCAGGTCTGCCCTCCGCTGCCAACCTTGGCGGTGGCGAGAAGAGCACCTCAAGGCCTCTGCGCGGGCGGTGAGAGGCGAGGAATGCAGTTGGCGACCCTGTATCCCCACTACAAGACCTACAGTCGTGTGGCAGTAGCTTGTGGGAGTGATGGGTGGCCGGTATACAGTGTGAAACCCACGGTCTGGCTGCTGTCTATTGTGTGTGCTGAGTGAAAGCGCTGTCAGCATGGCCCATTTGCAGCACGTACAGCTCCCTGGCGGCGATGTACACTGTACACATCACTCACAGCTTAGCATGGAGCATCAGATAGGAAACAATACATACTGTAACACATTTTAAAACAGATTATAAAACTATACAGAAAACACAATACCAATATTTGACATAACACAATATTAGTGCATAAACGCCAGTTTGGTGTGTCGCGTACACACATTGTTATACTTTGGGATGCCAGTTTTGTTTGTTTGAACACAAATAGTTGATTCACCTAGAATTTCAGTGACCTGGTAGGAGCCGCAATAGCGTTATGTGAGCACTTTCTGCCTACCTCTGTTGCGAACCCATACATAATCATTGATGCGTAAAGTGTTCTTTCTGTGGGAACTGTCAAATTGAGTCTTTTGATGACTTTGGGCCTGTAGTAAATGAAGTTTAGCTGTTTCACTGGCTTCAAAGAACTTTGGACACCAATCATGGCCCCGTTGTGAATATTGGCCGGCTGCAACTTTTGCGGGAAGAACAGCTTCTACCCCATGGAACAAATAAAAGGGGGTAAATTTGGTCGTGGAATTAATACTAGTATTGTAATTAAACTAAATAAATTCTACGTAGAAGTACCAGTTTGTTTGATCGGTGTTAGCACAAGCAGTAAGTTTCTCCCCAATGATACAGCTCAAGGCTTCCACAAGGCCGTTGCATCAAGGGTTGTAGGCGGTAGTAGCGAGTTTCTTTACACCTAAGGATTTCAAGAGGTTTGTAATTAGCTCATTTTGAAAGCTTGTGTCCCTATCAGTTAAAATTTGCTCTGGGCAACAAAACTGTAGTTCTACTTGTTTAATAAATTCTGCACAAGTGGCGGTGTCAATGGAAGGAACTGTCTTGGCAACGACATATTTAGTGCCATACTCGGTCATAGCTACAATATATTTGTTTTTATGAGTTGTGGTAGGGAAGGGCCCTTTTGCGTCTAACCCCCAAGTCTTTGAAAGGGGCTGAGGCAGAATAGAAGTTAATTGGTCCATCGGTTTGGCATTAATAGCCTTGGTTTTTTCGGCAAACTGGACAAGACTTTACATATTTTTTAACATCGGCGTTCATGGTGTCCCAATAAGGCCGTCTGGACACGTGCGGACATAGACCGCTGCGGCAGCGCAGCTACGTGTGCACTGATACATATAAGCCAAACCCTCATGGAACGCATTTGCGGCAACTCCACGCTCAGTGGATGCGCGGTACCGCAGTAGCGTCGCAGTTATGTGTGCACTGCTACATATAAGCCAAGCCCTCGTGGAGCGCTTTTGCGGTGCTGCGCGGACATAGTCCGCACATGTTCACACGGCCTAACAAGATTGCTTATTTTTTTTCAAAGTTTTAAGAGTGCAAAAATGTCCGCCACCAAATATCACATCATGATGGGCTTGTATTATCTCATTAATATAAACCTGGATAACAAGCGTTAATTTAGATGGGCTTTGAGGGGTGTTGGTCTTTAAGAATATTTATCCATTGGCAGCTAGTTCATATCGACGGCTCAATCTAAGATATTTATTGTCAACCTGGTCGGGATTCAATAAGGCTAATTTTAGTTTGTGAATGTGGGGGATACAATGACAGGACTTACATAAAAAGTGGAACCGTCATAGATTTTTATATATTCCTGTTCATGTGTGTAGACAGGTAGAAAATGTACCTTATCAGAAATGAGAAGAATAAGGATTTTACACCCAAGTACAGGATCAATGCATGTTGTTTCAAGTGTGGGGGTATACTTTGCTTAACTATTTTAATATTTACTTGAAAGAGGGCTGTGATAATTTTACAGATCATGTGCATAGGAAAAATGTCCTCGTTTTATATTGCTGTTTGCGATTCTATCTCTAGCGTTGGTGTCTTCACCCAATATGAAATTATGCTTAACATCTTCCCAGTGACTTTTGATATACTGTATTTAGCAACAGAATCCCCAATCTCGTATGCCTTGTTAGGGTCTTGTAGAATGGCTTATGTAAAAGCCTTGTAGAGAGATGTGCATGTCATCACGTGCTGTTTGATTGGGTATTGTTGATAGTGACAGTCTGTGTAGTTACCTGTGAAACAGTGGGGATCCTACATAATGCATCTGGGAGGGTGCTTAATTTGCCCTTAACGATATGTGCTTCGAAGTCTAATTCATGAGTGCTATTGCCATTTTCTGGTTGCGTACATTGTGCTCTGCCATGGAACACAAGTATCACAAACTAGCATGATCTGTTTTGATAGTGAACTTTATATATTTGCGGAAAAATATTACATAAGTATCTAACCCCACAAAGTTCTCGTTCTGTGGTATTCCAGCACGATTCCTGGACAGATAGTTCCTTTGACGCAACTGCGATGATATATCGTTGCTTGGAGTGCGGGTCTACCTGTAGGACCACTCCGCCTATAGCATCATTGCTGGCATCACAGGGTAAAATGATGTTTTGGTTCTCATCTAATGTTTGCAACACTAGGGCTTGTAATATGGCTCTCTTTAATTTGATGAAGGCTTGTTGATGGTCCTCATTCCACTTAAAGGATGTATTAGGTTTAGTTATATTAATTAGGGGCTGTGCGATTGATGCATATTTCATAATATAACGTCTCAGGTAAGATGTCATGCTAAGGAAAGTGTGAAGTTGTTTTAAGGTTACTGGGGGTGCCATTTTATCAATTACAGAGACTTTGTCTGGGTCTGTTGACATACCTTGAGGAGTAATGATATGGCGTAGTACCTTGACAGTTTGTTCAGTAAACGTGCACTTTTTTGTGTTGCCTTTTACATTGAACAGGTGCAACCGCTCAAAAACTTTTTGAATGTTGGCAATGTGTTCATCAAAGGTATAACCCAGAATGAAAATATTGTCTATATAGACTATCGCCGCTGTCCACCTGAGAGGACCTAATAGTTTATTAATAAACATTTTAAAGTACTGGGGGGAGGTAGAGAGGCCCATGTGCATTCTTTTGTATTCAAATAAACATACTCCGTCAATTGTGAAGGTCAAACTAGTTTTGGAGGGCATTCAGGATGTTCTTTGTTCTTGGCAATGGGTAATGTAAGCTAGTGAGATATTAATTTAACTTCCTAAAATCTACGCTCTTCTTTGAAATGACCAAACTAGGGGCAGAATAGGGCAAGTCCACTTCTTGGATAATCCCATCATCAACCATGTCTTTAATTTGCCTCAAAAGTTCATCGCGCACCTTTGGACTAATTCTGTAAGGGTGGGTGGCTATGGCTTGTGATTAATTAGGTTTAGTTTAATTTCAAAACATTTTGCCTTGGTTAACTCTAAGATTGAATTAGAGAATCGGTTGCGGTATTTATCTATAATGTCCGCAATGAAGTGTGTCTGAGCGGCCGAAAGGTTGCTATGAATGTGAGGTTTTTGTGGTGATTCTCCTTCGAAAGCATCAATAACATTGCAATGTTCCGAGGGACAAGTAATATTCAAACTGTGAGGTGTCGGGAGACAAATGGTATTTCTGTTATTTTCTTTTTGTCATGGGCGTGGATAAAGAAAATGTTGTATTTTAAAACAGGTATAACATTGTATCGCCTAATGAAATAGACACCTAGGATGAGGTCTTGTTTGAGGTTGTTGACGACTAAAAAACTTTGGGGGTGAGTATTGCCCTGGATTTTTAAATTAATAATTTTTTCAAATTTATAATTTGTTAATATGAACATTGCAGCAACTAAGGTAATTTCATGCTTGAGAGGGTAAAGGCTTTGATTAGATATTACTGTGCTGGCCACACTGCTACATGAACATCCAGTATCTAATAAAGCGTGATATTGTTTACCTTTAATAGTAACAAGGACGTGCGGTGTTGCAGAGCGGAGACCTACTTGCTGACAATGAAAAGGTGGCATAGTACTAGCTTGTTTATGTGGACTAGATTGAGACTCTGTCCCGCGCTCAGCTTGTTGTTATTAAAACATTCTGCTCGTGCCACTCCAGTAATGTTTATGGGTTGCGTTATGACACTGGTACGTGGTGTCAGTCCAAATTTATTTTTAAACCTGCAAAAGCGGTCATTAACGTCAGTAGAAAACTTAAATTGTTTATTGGGAAACAGACTGCAATTGCGGCTTTTATGCCCGACATAGAGACACAATGCACGGGTATCTTGGACGAGACTGTGTGTGCCTATGACTGTTTGCTGCAACTTGGCAACACTGCAATCTGGCACGTGTTTGCTGTGTCAGTGTGGCAACATCAGCTTGATCCGCGCAGGGGAGAGGGAGCGTTGTGCTTGCGATTATCGCTGCGGGCGGGCTTCTTATGCTCTGTTTTAGGTGTTGACATTGTGTGTGACCGAGATACACTCGACGGCGTGGATGATTGTTTACATATGGCTCGTTGAACGAGAACTTTGTTTAACCTGGCAGAGTTATGTGGCATGTTGGCTGTCACTAAATATTCCCCTTAGCATTGAATCTGGTAATTTTTGTGTAAGACCTGTTGGGTACCACCTTGCTGAATAGTGCCTTACACGCAATCTGAACTCGGCCCTGCTGTTCCTTGGGCGGGGGAGATAAGAGTTTCCTTGTAAAGTTCCCTGTAACCTTTGCTGTGTAAGTGTCTGTAATCTCTTGGGTGTTCCCTGAAGGTGCCTGCCTGGTAGTGTGCAATATGTTTATAGGGTCCTGGATGTCTGTCCCCCTTGTCTGTGGCCACTCAATTACCGTGGGGCGGCGGTACCTGGGCTCAATTTGCGGGTCTGTGTGGGTGGGGGTGGGAATGTAGGAGTTTGAATGTGTCTTACTGGACATGGGGGTTGTGCAGTATATTTGTGTGTGTTTTTGTGCGTCTGTAATTGTGCTTTAAAAATAGCAATTTCTTCATGTATTTTAGTGAGTTGTGTTCAATGTTTTGAGAATATGTGTACATGCCACACTCAATGTTTTGTATGTTGTGGAGCAACTGGTCTAGTGTTGTGTTCTGTAATGGCATGAGTTTTTCAGCAAGGTGTGGTAACAGAGAGGCCCCTATTATTTATACAAATTCAGACTCAGGCAATTGTATTACACACTTATTTTTGTAAAATGTTAATTTTTCAATGTGAACCTGAGGAGATTCGCAGTGTTTTTGTTTGGTGGAATGTAAGATTTGTCTGTATTTGTCTTGTGTGTCGAGTTTTGTAAATATCTGTATGAGTTTGTCCTGAATTTGTTTCCTACCAGATAAAACTTCAGTCGCAATCGTTTTTCGAGATTGGACCAGTTGTTTTACCTCACTGGCGGTGTTAAAGGTATCTATAAATTCCTCAACACTTTCATGTGTCTCTCCGGTGAAAGTGGGGATGGGTCGTGAATGTTTTAAAATGACTTGAGTAGGGTTTTGAATGTTGGGTGGATTTACAGTGGTGTTTACAGATTGTTGTACTATTGTATAATTTATGGTTGTGTACTCGTGTTTTGGAATGGCAGTATATTTGTTGGGAATTGAAATTACAAGTGGATCTGTCGCTTGTGTGTGTAATGGGAGTGATTGAGATAACCGATTGTATCAGGCTGATTAAATATAGATAGGTGTTGGTGTTTAGTATTGTGTTCAAGTGGTGTAATGTATTCTATATTAGCACTGGTTAACTGGGTTAGCAACTGCTCATGTATGTCTAGTGTTCGTGTCGGTGCACCTGATGTACGTGTGTCTTAACTAATTCTCTGATCGTATGTGTGGTAGAATGGTGTGCTGTGGTCATGTCGACATGTTAAGAGGAAAATATATATTTTAGTTTAATTGGTGCCACGCACTTCGTGTAACTAATAATTAAAGCAAACTACAAGAAGAGAAGTAGTGGAAAGCACTCCGAAGGCACACAAAAACAAGTGGATTGTTTCACGCCAGTAAAAGGAACAGATTCTTCCACATGCATTAAAAGTAATTGACATGCATTATACTAGGCTACATAAAATACAAGCAGCTTTAATAGGTGGAGGTGAGGAGTGCGACATGACGTAAATGCTAGCCTGGCAAGGCTGCCTACGCGTAATTGCTGATGCGCACGTGGCGGACTGACCTACCACACAATCGCTTACTGCACGGGTGAGGATAATGGCTGTTAATCAGGGTGGGTTGAAAAGAAGCAATGGAAATATGAATATCTATAATAGAACAATAAGGGAAGCTGATATGAACTGAAATTCGTAGTTGACATGAATAGTTGTAAGTAAAGTAAAATACAAAATAAGGGGGGAATAATTACGCCTGTGCATGATGTGGCAACGTGAAGCGCAGCCACGTGTCTTGCTTGCTGCGAACAGTATTCTATGTGCTGCAAAGGGAAGATTTCAAAGAAAGTATTAAGCTAACTCGCCTAAGTGCGAGGTGGGACGTTAGGCGCTCCACCAATGTAACACACATCCTTCCTCCTCTCTACTATCCACTCTAGTTCCTACTATTGATCTGCTTGGTCTAAGTCAAACTTTGTGCAATGCTGCAATAGGAGCAAAGGGGTGCTACGGGAGGTAAGCTCACGATGGTTACTAATAAGGAAGATTATTATATAAAATATATGTTTATTACAGTACTCTATTATTGGACAATTCATACATCTACTCGTACAGAACATCAGTTAGATCTTAGATATTTTACGTCACAGCGATAATCCAACACAATTATAATACAACTCAGTTATTCCCTAACCTTGCCAGAATTATTAATTATGAAGGGAATTGACTGGGACTCGTAAATATCGTGACTTACTACTGCTACCCGATTATGCTCACCAGTAGATCTCTGCTGATAGGCCCCAGAGCTCCTCTGACCAAGTATTACAGTTGTCTTCTGCTTCAGCCCTGTCACGCACTCACTGTCTTGCCTTGTGCCTCTATGTCGTCTGTGGAGAAGTTGAGGGACGGGGTGCCGCTTTTATAGCCGGGTGAATTAGAGCATGTTATCCAAACATTTTGCCCGGCCACAAGCTATACCCCATGTCACCTTAGGCGATAGGTGAGCGGCGCCAGGTTGCTGCTACACTATGTTGGCCAAGCAGAGTAAAAATGGAACCTAAAGATTTGTAAAGCCAGTTGTGACATGGGAGGCTAGTATTATTCTGGAGAGTTATTCTCTGGTGTCATGAGAAGGCCATTATTATGGACTGTGCTCCTGTCGCAACTCAATCGACAAACAGAAAGATTCAACAGAACATTGTTGGAATAAAACAAGAGCTCTCCTTTTTGACTCTGGGATGCGGAGGTGCTCTGTGTACAGCAATCTACGTAATAAACAAAAGCCCATCAGTTACAGTTGTCAACACTTGCAACTGTAGTTTTAACAAAATGAGTGACCTCTTGAATCTAAAATTATTTGGTGCACTGTTCTATGCAAAGAAGTTGTGGTGAAACATGCAAAATGTTTGTTGTGGTTGTATATGCATTAAATGTATACAGACTGTGGAATTAACAAAAGGGACAAATTGAAGTGTCAAGAGATGTGATGTTTGTTGAATACTCTGAAATGATTTCATTAGAAAATCCACCAGAGAGATAAAATGTAGATAAAAATTCAACTGAGGACGGTGAAGGAAACTGAAACCCTTTTCCTAGATTAGAAGGTGTCGCATGTTCCGCACCTGGATTCGGAAGAGGTTGAAGAAAACTTTCACTGGTTTTCCGCAAGCGAAAATGATAAAGCATATCTCATTCAGGAATGTGACAGAACTCTTGCAGATGATGGTGGTTGTGAAATTTGAAAGCGAAGGAAGAAATTGCCCCGTATCTTCAAGGATATGTCACACTTGCTTATCAACAAGTTGTTTCTGGTGAGAACAAGAAAATATGGTTGATTGCCATTCAGGAAGAAAAATCTTTACTGAAGAAAAACTCTTTGAATGTGTGGAGGAAGGCAGTGTGAAAGGGAAACAGAAAATTTCTTTGTAGTGAGTGGGTATTTTGTATTAAGGACAATACAAAGCCTGACTTGTGTGAGGGTGCAGACGAAAGGCAGAAGACAATTATGGTGAATCATTCAGCTCTGTGGTATTAATGCTCCTTTATGGTTTTGGGAAAAGTAAAAAAATTCCTTTTACACAGTTTGATATTACAACTGCTTTTATTTAT
The DNA here is from genome assembly GCA_029891345.1 of Dryococelus australis. NCBI lineage: Eukaryota > Metazoa > Arthropoda > Insecta > Phasmatodea > Phasmatidae > Dryococelus > Dryococelus australis. Next base: position 124,772,372 of record CM057000.1, on the reverse strand, counting down.
GGCAACCTGGAAGAAAAAAAAATGGAGATCTTATGCCATATCTCGGGGACCAATATATTGATTCTTTCCAAATTTCACACACAAGTAGTGCTACGGTAGGGCATGTAAACTTACATGTCTAAGGTGGGTTTTTTTTATAAATTGCATTCATATAAATAATTTAGAATATCTATTAATGAATTTGATGGTAATTGTATAACTTTTGATGATGATCATAAATGGCAGACAAACAGGTTATGTATTAGCACATTTGATTGTCATAGATAGTGCCAACGAATAATGTTTAGTTGAAATTGTTTGGGACATATGGCATGTTAAGCAAAAAATATTTAATTGGCTGGTATTTTGAAAATATATGACAACTCTTATAAGTCATGTAAATTTAGATGGACCAGAAACCTTCATTGGCTTTAAGCAAAACGTATCTACTTGGCTGTCATTTTAAAAATATGTTACAACCACCCCCTTAAGTCATGTAAATTTAGATTGACCAGAAACCTTTATTGGCTTTGAAATAGTGAATACAAGTGAATTCATCAGTCTTCATCAAAGATCTTACACTGCCAAGCTGCCGAAAAGGGAGTATGAAGTTCCCATATAGATTAGCATTTTGAAGTATGCTGTACTTGTGTAATAGAACGAGACCAACATAATGTATGCTGTCCATTTGCGTAAGGTACACAAAACATAGGACTTAGGTATTCCTCGCAGGACAACACTTCAGTAATTGATGCTGACTATGCCAGTGACATATCTTGAAGAAGTACTTCATTATCATGTATGTAGGAGTCCTAATGTAATGGTGTACGAAACACCAACCTGTAGTATCACTTAAGTACAGCAGAGAGTGAGTGTGTGAAGGAAGTATTGTGTTTGTGAAATCACTGTATAAGGAGCTAACAGGTGAGGTAATGTCTGTGAAATTGAATGTTGACAACCAAAGTACAATAAAAGTGATCAAGATTAACAATGTGTTCAAAGGTCCAAGCATATTAATGTCAGATGTAAGTTATTTTGTGAACAAGCAAATGAAGAAGGCATTAGCTTGGTATACTTTTCTACCAAATGCCACCTGGCATATGTGTATACCAAAACTGGAGCATTAGGTGGTTATAGAAGTCTGGTAGAAAAGATTATGTTCAGAATTGATGCCTAAGGATAAGTTGGTGTATTGTTTTCAGTACATGTTCCTAATTTATGTCTGAGAATAAGTTGTATTTTAAATATATGGGGAGAGTGTTAATATGCATAATATTGCATGTTTTTGAATTGGGAATGTTTGGTATTGTGTTGGTACTGATGTAAGGTAGTAGAGAAGGAAGAAAGAAATGTTAGTAGCAGATGTTAAGGTTTACAACAGAATGTAAAATAAAGACGATGTTGGGAGTTTGGTGTATAAAATTAAGTTCATCCATTGTTCAATCTTACAACAATATAGCCTTTTGGGGTATCATTTTGTTTGGAAGGCATCTGGCTATTAAAATAAATGTATATTTTATCAAAAGAACTTGTAATTTTCGCACCAGAGATTATCGAACATGGAATTCATGTGTGAAACATTGCAATTTTTTATGAGGGGGGGGAAGTGGTTACAAAAGCAGTACAAAATTTCCCCAGCCATATATTAACGACCGTTCCTCACTTAACAACCTTATTCCTGGATGGTCCATGAGAGATCCTGTCGGTGGGGTTCTGCTGTTTTTGTGCTCTTGTTACATTTGATGGGAAAACTGTATTGATACATTGTCTGTTTGTATAAGTAGTAAATCCATAACCACAGAAAGTTTAAATGAAACTTGCTAATTTATGCAACCTGCAATGCTGGTAAGTGAAGTGTCTCTCTATGCTGTCGTCATGTGCACATGCAGTTGAGTTTTGGCAGCTGGATGGTTTCACCTTACTTCTTTACATCATGAACCTACATCACACCACTGATGGAGATCCTTTCGGTAAGGTGGTGTGGTGTGTAGCCCCGAGCCTCGTGGTGACTAACCTATTCCCACAGTCTCCATTTCTATCTTAAGACACTGCTTGTGCTAATTTTTCAAAAATACAACAAAGACTTGATACTAATTGATAAAACTAAGATAATAATTTTTTGTAATCAATCTCACTGAAATCTATGATAAAATTATTATAACTTCAAAAGTTTTAACTTCAATGAATAAACATAATGCAATACGTACGTCACTGTTTGTACAGATGCAGCAATAAACCCACACTTTGACCACAGCTAACCTTCCACTCGTTGGATTTACGATATAGGCCAAATAAACAAATATTATGTACACACTACAAGAAAGTTGATAGTGCAGCTTTTTTAGGCTATGTGCATTTCAAACACTATAGTAATGGTTTATAAATTATCATTTACAAAACTCGCTAATTTACTGCTTGTAATTCGAAACCTCTTGAACACGTTTTTCCAAAGCCGATATTACAAGATACCTGCAGCCGTACTGGATTCTTGTACAAGCCCTGGTGCATGAGCTGGTATAGCAGTTGCTGTATGAGCCGCTATGGAAGATTCGTATTAGGACAGCAGTTTGCGTACTAGCATTTGGCACCCTCAGTGGGTGCACAGTATGTAGTTTGTAGTAAATATCGACCCCATTCGTAGAACTGCTACCAGTTAGTAACTTGCTTAAGCCTATGAAAAAACTAGCTACCACATCTTAATATTGCTATATTACTGTTTGCTTTTTACATAAATTGATTGCTTGCTATTATAGTTTAACTTATTTTCTTTAAAATTACGTGCAGTCACTAAGCGTATGAGTGTGTTATTTTTTAATTTGACGAAAATTACTGACCGGTTGCAAAACATACTTTTTCTTTACATACCGGGATATTATCGGCATGTAAAATTTAATGATAAAAATATTTGGGTGCAACAGAATTTTGAACTCGCGCCCAAAAGTTACACTTTAGTAGCAGACGCCGCATATTTTCCACTGTACTACCAGCTCACAGCTTAAATGTGGGGTTTATATTTAGTAGATACTTACCAAATTAATATTTTCATAGAGTAGGTGATGGTTTTTAAGTATTTAAAATGGTTTTAAATAGTAATGCAAAGTTGTCTCCGCCAATATTACTCGTCGTTGTCGAATTTTAAATATATTTGAAAGAGTTTCAACCTCACTGATGTATAATCAAGATCGAAGCGTCCTTTTCAGTTTATTCATCAACTCGTTTCAAGTAGTTGCCACGGGGAACGCCCTACGCGCTGAATGGAACCTGCCATGAAAAATAGGACGTGTCCAATTATCAAACCTGGTACGAAATCTAGCCGTACAAGAAGGGAAATGCCATAATGGGTGTCACACTAGGTAGTATAACGGCCTATATGGTGGACCTTGCACAAGCTATTACGGAATCTGATATCGTGTAATATTGGCCGGCTTAAGGAGATCTTTGCACAATTACTTCACTAAAATCATGCTTGTTCTTCGCTGACATAAAATATTTTATTTGCAAAATCATTCCATGAAATCAACACTTTGTATGTTTCCTGAAACCAACAAATTTAAACGTAGAAACTTAAATTATATTTTTGTCACTTCAGGGCTGACGACAGTTAAGGAAAATGGTGGAATGAGCCGCTTTATGAAGTGGTAAACACATGCTGATATTATTACATTTGACTGAAGAAAACGCACTAACATACAACCAACCATGACACAATGAGAAAATAGCACATGTACAACTACGTTCACTGGGCTGGAAAAGTTTCATTATTCATAAGCTATGATATGCTCCTTCATAATTGTTTAATATGTTTTTTAAGTCAATGCCCTAAAAACAAAGAAAAAAATTAGTATTGCTTTAAAAACATAATATAACCATAAATGTTGTAACTGTAGGTATAATTAAAGTTTAAAATTACAACTTTTAGTTTGTCATTGATGAATAAGACCATTTGGGAATGTTGTATTACACTGGGTGAATTGTTCATAAAAATTGTGAAGAGCCGAGCATTGATACTGATCCCCCCTGTGGAGCTTTGGATGAAACTAGATGACTTTTTGAATTATTTTCACAAACTTTTGTTCTGAATTTCCTATTTGAAAGCTAGTTATGTAGCAATTTGGGATAAGTGGAGGCTAGAACTACCGATTCTAGTTTTTGAAGTAAAATCTTTTGGTTAACTGTGTCAAGTGCTTTTGTGAAATTGAAGAATACTGCATCAACTTGGTCTGTACAAATGAATGCACTATGAATAGGGCAGACAAATATGTTAAGTTTGTAATACAAGTTTTGTGGGGAACGGATGCCTATTTTTTAAGTAGTTTATTTTTGTATGGGGGAGAAGATGGCTATGGGTTATTATTTAGAATAATTGGGAAAGAGAACATACATATAAATAGGTGTGTAATTTATAATATGTATGTTACCTTTTTTGATGTATTGGTATTACTATTGCTTCTTTCCCATTTCACTATATGTTCAGGAAAAAAAAGTTAAAATAGGCCCTAAGATGATGAATGAACATCTGTTTGTCTACAAAGTTAGTAATAATATCGGACCAGCCTTAAACAAATATTTTAACTTTTTTTTAATTATCCATAAAATTAGTCTAAGGGTGATATGATGCATGCAAATTATAAAAAATGGTTGATATTTTTCATTAGTTGATTCGTAAATCTTCATATCCTTATAAAATTTTGAAACTAAGGTGCTTGTTAATATATTTACAGTTGTTTGCGGCTCAGCTAAACATTCGTCCGAAGGGATTGCTTTGTGCTGTGTGTAGGAATTGTGTTGGACATAAAACTACAAAACATTTAACTTAAATATGTACTTTGTGGTTTATGTCTTGAAGGGAGTATAGCTCTGTCCAGTTATGGTTCTTTAATAATGAAAGGAGAGTCATGTTTATTGAAGTTGGGATTTGGGTTATGACATGATGTGGCATTGTTTACAGAACATATTGTTTAACAGAAGTGCAGAATGATACAGACCCTTCACGATAAAATGAGCACTTTTGAAAGCCCTGCTAAAATTCTAGTTTCTTGCCCATTATGTATCCTTCCACCACATGTAAACATGCCATGTGACTCTCATGTGATTACCACATGTTAATAAACACTGTTTACATTTTAGGACTGCTAAATGTAACACGTATATTATATATAAAACATGCAACATATATGATGTATATAACACATGATATATATAATGTATATATGCCTATATATGTCCATATATTATGTAAAATATACAATATATTTAAAATACGTAACATATATGATTGTTTGGGTCATCTCACATATCCGGGAGACAAAAACTTTTCACAACAAACAATTGAAAAATGAACGCCCTAGCAATGAAGTCATGGAAACTGTGAAAAAGCAAACATTAAACTTTGGTGGTGAACAAGGACCAACACGACACGTTAAAAAAGGACACACATTAGTTAAGCTGAAAAATAATTTGGAAGGCCAACCAAATCCATATTTTGAAATAGACTAGCACTACTGCACACCCAAGGTACAACACCACTTTCCACACAAATTGCCAAACATTTAAAAACTGTACCACAAACTTAAATGTTCCCACGACTCTCCGTTTTCTAAGTGCCCCACCACTCTGTAGCGTAACAAGTAAAACGTCAGCTCTAAAACATGGTAGCTGTGTTTGGCCTCAGCTGACTGAAGTTGGGTGCAACTAAGCCATCAGGAAAAAACATACATCCTGCAGGCATAAGGTAGCGGCGTAATGTAGCAGATGTCTGAAGCATATAAGGTAGACAGAGCGAGGTCGTGCAAGAACTTAAATAAAAAAATGACAAATCAAGAAATAATGATGCACGAATGGGAAAGGGGAAGGCAGGGAGGCAAGGAAAGACGAGGGGATCTGAGCAGAGCAAAGAGTACACCACTGCACAGAAGTAGATGGTGTTAATAAACTTAACGTGACGGTGCAAACGTGGCAGTATATAAAAATATGTAATATATATAAAAAGAAAAATATATATAATATGTGCATGTATATGTACATTTTAAGGATAGTTTTATATGCACCTTTTTAAATGGAGATAAATATATTTCAACATAGGCCTACAACGTATATATAAAATAAAAATAATTTACACAAAAAATTTTAACATGTCAACAGATGCAATTGTGTATATGAAGATATAGTTTTTTTTGACAGCGTTACTTTGTGTTCGTACCCTTCTGAGACTCTCCAAAAAAGAACTGAACATTTATATTGTGAATTGAAGTAAAAGAAGTGTATACCAGGCTTGTAACTGGCACCACCTTCATTTGTACAGAGTAATTCTATAAATAATGTATATTATTTATAGCTAAGTGAAATGCCGATCCGGTGATGGCCACATTTCCGGTGTCTCTTGTGGGCCAAATGGGTGCGACATTTCCATTTTGTCAAACCCACACAGACCTCAAGAAACCAATTTTACAGGTAAAGTGCATGGACTCCCATCATTGTTGTGGTTCCTTCATTGCAATGACTGCAGCAAAACTGAAAACTTAAATGAGAAAAGTATTTAAAGAAAGTTACTATGCTTACGAAAAATGGTTCATGCGTGCACACACAAAGCTGAAATGTCTTATTATTAATGTAAAACCAATACATATCCACAAATGACAGCAAAATGATAATGTAAAGGACAAATTATAAAAGTAATACTTACAGGCAAGTTACTGTGCATAGCGATAAACACTTGGTTTAACTTTCCTTGTTACTATAGCTGTGTGTCAATAAACAGCCAATCAGAAGCCCCGACAATTATATTATTTTATCAATTGAAAAACTTATTTACAAATTAAGAAAGTGTGTATTTTGACTTCATTCTCGGGAAGATATTTTATTTTGTTTATTTATGTATAATCACGACCACGGAAGTTTTGTAACGCTTTTAGGTAACGTTTAAGGTAAAAATTGAAATGTAAATAATTTACCATTTTTAAAATGTCTCAGATCAATTGAAAATATTTATTTAAAAAAAAAACCCACTACCAACTATATGTACAGACCTTAATTTCTTCGGTGCAAATGTAGCAACACAAACTAAAATTATTATCGTTATATCAATTGTAGCCAGACCACTGTGCTTTTATTTTTTTGTATGTGCTTATAGCTATAACTGTGACTGTGTTACTTATGTCAATTGTAGACCAACTCTTATTGAAAGCTAGCTCATACATCTTCTTTAGAAATACTTAATTTAACACATACTCTGCGTAATGTAATCTAACCTTTACAATACATGCGCTCGCAAGTAAACAGGAGCTCTGGGAGTCTGGGGTGTTGACTATGCAGTGTAATTTCCAGTTACATTAAATTTCAATAACTACAATATTTTTGCGTACAAAGTGGAAGATATTACAAACAATAATGCCTACTCAATTACACATACTATCGTCATTGATATTTATCAAAAAGTAGCAAGTTGTCATGTTGAATATAAATTTCAAAATTTAAACATATAATTGTTCTATAGGCCTTACTGTTGACAATTAATTGTAAATAATTTATCATTCTTTTTCTTTTTACGGCAAGCATTACCAAATAAAACAATTAGGCCTACACTTGCATCACGAAAGAATGTTGGCAACAAGCACAACTATAGGTCTATAGTTAACAAAACCAGCTTAAAGATTTTATAGTTTATATGTTGGAACATCTTTGGTGTAGCATCAAACTGCGACATTTATGTTATGTTAACAATAGTAAAACTTAACACTGTAACTTGGGATGAATAACTACATGAACACAAGTTTGAGATTAGGCCTACCTTACAAAATAACACAGTGATTTCAAAATGTGTCAAATGAATGTATAATTATTGACAGGCACGTTTGCACTTGTTATCAAGGCAGATTTAAGAAAGGTTGCATGGCTGAGCATAAACAGATATGTACAGATGTATTTAAGGTTAGGCCTACATTAAAATTCTACAAAGTGATATAAAAACGTGTAAAATTAACATATAATTATTGACTGCCAAATTTGCACTTGTTATAATGACAGATTTGAAAGAAAGGTTTAACAGATGGGCGTAAGTAGATAGGTACAGATAACTTAATATTGTTTGTCAAACTTAGGATATAACATGTACTTCGCAAACTCACATGAATATATTAATGTTGCATTTTTGCTGTCATCCATTTACGTTATAATTGTTATTTAACTTTCCATTTATATCATCACGTTTCTAACTGTCAACTTATACTTGTTCTTTTTAAGTTTTTTTACTGGGGATAAGCTACGAAAGCACGTTGTAAAAAACATTTACATATACCTCCTGACAGTTGCAGTTGAAATTTTCGTTATTTCTGCAACTCGTTCAATTACCTTACACGGCTTCATCTCTCCTCGACAAATTATAGAATAAATACTTTTGGCGAGATTTATAATGTCCTTCTGATGCTGAATATTTGTACGTAGTTTGCTGGAACTTATAATTTTACACAATATCACTACAACACAATTAAACACTATATGACCTATAATAAACAATGCAGATTGCAGATAAGCTGACAAATAAATGAGAAATATTAAAACCCAACAACTTCCAGTTTCCAAATTTGTAGTTTGCCTCGCAACTACAAACGTTGGTTTTGACCATTGTGCCGATCACATAACACAATATAATTATGAGTTACGGTAAATACATTATCTTTATGCCAATAATTACTTTAAAGTGTATAAAATCAACTTCAAACAGCTTAAGTAGCTATAAATGTAAACATTACACTTGCAATACTGCATTAATTCGTAAAACTACTTTTCACATTTCACTGCCAACATAACTGGGTGTGTTCATCCCCAGTCTGTGTGGTGATACACATGGTTATACATGTGCAGTTGTGGGCGGTGGTTTTTTTCAAAGGTTGTTTTCTTGAGTGCTCACTTTAACATGAACTGCCTTTATCTATCTTCATTTATAAGCTTTTCTGTTAAATAATTTTCATTCCGAGTATAGTTTGTCAAATGCATGTCAAGCTGTTTGTTATTTGAAATGGTTTTGTTAATTTGTGTTAATTTGAGATTGCAAATTGTTAGAGAGTTTTGCCTTACTAATTTTGTATAGTTTTAACGAAGTCCTGTGTATAATAAGTGCTCCAGTTATCTGGTTTGTTGAAATCGCCTAGTATTAATTTGTAGTGGAAATGGTATAGTTTCTGTTGTTAAAATTGAACATAGTTGTTTTACTCTGTTATTGTCGTAGAAGGTGTGGTTATGTAAATTACAGCTTATAACAAAGAATTGTGGTTTTGAGTTTGAATGTCTACCCTTTTGTCTTCAATATTTGGCTGAATAGCAGTGCATCATGCAAGCATTGTAATTAGAGATGGATGTTGTTTTTGGTCTGCCATCTTGGAAGATAGCACTGCATGAATAAATAAAGCTTATATGTTGTCTCTCAAAAACTACTCCATGAATACTACTATGATAGGTAGAGGTGTGACAAACCCAGATTTTGGCACCCAACCAAACTATAACTTGACTTAGAATGATTTTATTGAACCAAACCTTCAAAACTGTCTCCAAACTAAACTCGAACCGAACCATGCTATAATTCATCTAACCAAACTTTAAAAACTGCCTTATGCACACATGTTTGCCTCCACAGTTCCACTTTTAATTGTTAAAGGTTATAACAAAAAACAAACATGTAGAACCACCTTAAAATAACAGTGGATTATGGATGCTGAACAGTAATTGGTGTGTGCACATACGTGTATATGCAAATTAAGTTCTTAACATCAATTACAGTGGTTCCATGGATAGTGTTAACAGTGCCGCCCACTCAAGTAACGAGAGTTTGGTTACTGGTCATTTGGACTCGGCTATGACGTGCAAAGTGAAAACAACATACAAACAAACTTCACAGTTGAACCCTTATTTTATTAAGGATATAACACAAACATATATAACAACATTCACAATTTCTCTTATAATTGTTTAAACGTGTAACATAAACAATAACTACGTACATCACATACATGTACAACCTGCACAGTTCCACCTTTAATAGATCCAAAATGTAATGACCAAATTTTTTATAATTTGGAAAAAGGTACAAAATTAACTACTATGTATTAACTTTTGGTTTTTATAGATTTTATTAATATGAAAATTTATTACAACACTGAGGAGTGTATCTTTCTAGTCATTTTAGAAGTATGTATGCAAAAACCACAAATTAGCAACTCAACAAAACTATTATGATGCGTGATACTATCTGGGTCAGGGTGATTATACTCAGTCAGGAACAGGATACTTTGCTGGTGCTAGCCATGAGCACTTCCTAAGGTAGTTTCGGCTGACTACTGGTGAACCACAGGCCATCCTGAATATAACACAGGCCGTGTTGGCTAGTATCTGGGTACAAGTCTAAAACGGTCTTAGCTACTGGCCGGGGTGCTGGCTTAGAGGCCTGCAGTTTATGTTCATTGGCCTTAGGTTGGCTGAGAGACTGGGTAGGTTTACTGGTTGAGCTTTGCTTGCTGGATTTATTGCTGCTGTGCCAAGAACTGCTGCTGCTCCATGGGCTGTTGGACGTTCTCTGCAGGCTGGGATGGCGGCGAATCTAGAACCAAGGGCACGCAAGGCTGACTGGTACCCTTTCTCTTCTATGAATGGCTGCTATCACTGGATGTGGGCTCCGACTCTTGGGAACCTTCCGGGAGGCTGTAACAAAGGAAGGGAGGAAGCCGGAGAATTAAGCCCCTCCGACTGACGGGTGGCTTGAGCTCGTTCCTATGGGGTTAATTGGCATAGTGCCTTACTGGGTTGGGTGCAACCCCAAGTAGACTGGTAGGCAGTAATTGTCTTCCTCTCTTTCACTTCCCTCCCACACACCTCTTGATGAAGGGCATGAGGTGTTAAATCTTTATCCCTGGAGATAGGAGCAGGTGATGTGCGTTCTCTATCTAGAAGTATTCTGCCAATGTAGGCACACCAGAATGACACAAACTGTGTGGTGGTTGAGGAGTGGATTGCCTTGGAGGTGCTCCAATAGCTTAGATAGGTGAGCCTCTTGGAGCGGACAGGTACAACCCAGAGCGAACCAAACGCTCCCTCCAGCAACACAAATGGTGCAGTGGACGGGTGCAAGTTGGGCTAGCCAGGGCCGGATTTCCCGTTAGGCTGACTAGGTCCGGGTCTAGATCGGCACTTTTCCAAGGGGTGGCATGGAGAAAGACATGTCTGTCTTAAATTGTCTTCATTGATGCTGAAGACAGCTGCGTTACTTCACTATCACTGTGAAATGTGACACACAGGCAGCAACACACTTTGTTGATGATCTTCGCTTACACAATACATTCTAGATAATAAGCTGCTCACAGCGCATATTTGATACAATTGCTTCCATTTTCTACCTTTATGTTTACACAGGAATTCACTTGATAAATTATCTTTTGTATTTAATTCCACAAAACTCCCGTCCCGCCCGTTTCTGTCGCAATTCTATCACATATATTGTTCCAAAGTGGAAGGGGGGGATGGCAGGGAATTTGAACCTTCACTGCCCTCCCGGTGAGAGGATTGACCATGGCGATAAAGGCAGTATGATTCAATACCATTGTTTTCTGTTTTTGAAATGGTATAGTTGCCAGTTGGCATTAGATGTCGTGCTGATGTGATGCGGGCGGCGCGGCGCTGGCCACATCATGCCACATCTTACGTTTCATACCAATATTGATTATTTATGTTCGGTTAATCTATGAACATGTCCGAGCTTATAAGTGTAAAATAGGTACGTATGCATCCATGTGTTTGTGTTGCGAATTTAGTTGTCTGTGAATCGTGAGCAAAGTGAATACCCAAAGAGCAAGATTCAGTGGTGCTCAATACAAAAAATTGAAAAAGTTAAAGAAGAAAGGAGTGGTGCTCTTTTAAAGTAGATCCCTAAGATTTCTTCTTTTTTTGTATGTAACAGTGATAACCGGCAGGACGAAGATGTCGCCGACGCCATGGCTGCAAGTGATAATGCTACCAACAGCGGCAGTGCTTCTATAAATTGTCCTTCCTTTGATAGTGATGACTTAAAACCTACCGATGCATGTGTTTCATCATTCTCAGAGAAATTATTTTCTGCTCAATAACAGCGAATTCCAACATCAGGTACCAATAATTCACTGAACAGTGGCAGTATCCATCTACATATCCGTGCTGAAGCGACATGTACGAATTTTGATGGAACCAGATGCAATTAGCAATCCTAAGAAGCTTGTTTTTGAACCCAGTACAGATCCAGCCCAGTGGGAAATTAATGAGGAGCTACGAGACTATGTGGCTGTTCATGTAATCAAACAAAACTTAGATGCAGACTTCAGTGCTTCAAAACGTAAGTACCCTGATAAAGAAAAAGGTGTGTTTCAAGGCATATTTTTTCTCGGAAACTGCATAATGGGGAGACACAAGTTAGGCATTGGCTAGTATACTCGCCATCAAAAGGGATGTGTTTTATGTGTGACTTGCTTGCTATTTGGTGGGGAAAATGGTATGTTTACTTCAGGGATTAATTACTGGAAAAATACTTGTAAAAGGGTACAAGACCATGAGAATTCACCTCAGCATAAAAATAGCATTGCAACAATTAAACTGAGAGGAAATACTAAAGCACAAATTGATAACATGCTCGTTGCACAGTTTGAGCAAGAATGCAACTACTGGAGAAATGTTTTGAAATATATCATCGCAACAGTAAAGTATTTGGCTATTAGAGGGTTACCATTTCGTGGTACTGATGAACACGTAAGCAGTAAAAGCAATGGCAATTTTCTAGGATCGCTTGAGTTTCTTGCAGAGTTTGATCCATTCATGTCAGAACATCTAAGAAAATATAGCGACATAGGTTCGGAACATACATCTTATCATTTCAAGACCATTTATGACAAAGTGATTATTTTGATGGCTGATAAAGTAAAGGATGAAATAGTGAAGGAAGTGAAAGAAGCCAAATACTTTGGTATAAGTGTCGATTCCACTCCAGATATTTCACACACTGCTCAACTAACATTTATTATACGCTATGTTAAGAAGGATGGAGTTGGGGAACCAGTTGATCTGTTTATTTGTTTTTTATCAAATGGACATAAGTCAAAATAAATAACCAATGCTATTTTTACTGTTTTGAGCAAATATGAGTTGGACATAAAAAACTGCAGGGGCCAGTCATATGACAATGCCTCAAATATGTTTGGAGCATATACACGCATACAAGCAAGGGAGAAGGAACTTTGTCCCTTTACTGACTATGTTTCATGTGCAGCACACACTCTTAATCATGTGGGTTCATGTGCCGCGGAATCTTGCACCGAAGCAGTATCGTTTTTGGACTGCTACAGGACTGTACAATTTTTTCTCGGCTTCCACGTACCGCTGGGCTCTCCTAGCTCGAAACTGCAAAGGAGAAAGAGGTCGGACACTACTAAGTCTGTCAAAGACTCATTGGTCTACTCGGAATGATGAATGCTATGCACTAGAGAGCAATTGATGTGGACTAATTGAGACCTTGCAGACTATAGAATGTGATAGTTCAGAAAAACCTCAAATGAGGAATGAGGCGTCTTCATTGAGACAAAAATTAAATATACTAGAAACTGCATTTATGGTAGTATTCTGGACTGCAATCCTTCATAGGTTTAATGCTGTTAGTGCCAAACTGCAGTCAGTAAACATAGATTTGGGGCAAGTTGTGAAAATATACTCGCTGTCTGACTTCGTAACAAGTTTAAGAGAAACAGTAATGTTTGACCACTATGAAGGCCTTGCCAAGTCGTTGAGCAGAATATAAATTTACAAATTTGACGAGGGAAGGAAAAGGAAGCACACTGAGGCCTGATGAGACTAGGGCTGGAGAAATAACTCTTGGTCAGATAATTTAAGTTTTGGTACATATAATGTAATTCTGGATACACTAATATCAGAACTGCAAGTGCAAAGTGCACGTTACAATGAGCTTCAAGAGAGGTTTGGCTCTTTAGAACATCTCAGCACGTGTAAACCAGCACAGATTTCTTCAGCTGCATGCAAATTGGCCTCTTACTACAATAGTGATCTTGAAGCATCCATTGTAGAAGAGTCATTGCACCTTAGAGTGCATGTGAAATCACGAACACCTGACGACGAAGGAAATGTCAACTGCAAGAAATTAAGTAAATTTTCAAACCAAGACGGGTTTGTTGAAGTCTATCTCAATGTAAACATATCACTCACTCAGAATGATTCTCAGTGCTCCAGTAACAAACTGTTCAGGCGAACTTTCTTTCTCTACTCTACGACGTGTGAAAAACTACCTGAGGTTGACCATGGGAGAAGACAGGTTATCGGCCGTGGCATTGCTGAATATCGAGTGACAGATGCTGTGGGATCTGGACTTCGAGGATATTATAAATTCCTTTGCCCAAAGGAAGACTAGAAAGAAGAGCTTCGGATAAGACATGAGTTATCTTACTAGACTTAAGATAAAGTTTTTTTCTTTCATGGAAAGCAAATTAAATTTCTAAATGTTGTCCTTACTATTGAATGATACCATGTCAGTGTTTTCATTGCAATCATTTTCATAATATTTGCTGTTCTGGTTGTCATTTTTTTTTAAATTTCAATGTTGTGATTTATTAACAATACATTTACACGTTGGTTCAAATTAAAATTTCACTCCTTGTATGCTCTCCGTGGATCTTAATATAACAAATAAATATGAGGTAGGAAAAATAAAACAGTTTTACTAGGGGGGTGGCACATTTTTATGGGTCTGCAGCCGGCTACAAGGGAAATCCGGCTCTTGTTCTAGCGACTTATTCCCTCAAGCAGGGATATGACTAGTGGTTGTGGCTCTACCGTTCAGTACACTGGGTGCACCTAACGGGTGGCTGTCGAATGGTGTGTGTTCTGACTTAACGAATTCCCCCATCTGAAGGAGCTCGTAGTCCTACACTAAGGGTGAACTGGTATTGGCAAACCCAGTCTCCTGCTCCACTCTGTTGGACGTAGGTGTTTACTATGGTAGTCCGGAAGTATACTAGGAAAATGGGAGATTAGTTAGGATCAGAATGTGTATATTCCGTGAGGAATAAAACACAGTGGCCCGTACTATCTCCTGTCTTCCCAGAGTAGATCGGAGGTAGTAAACTATGCTGTCCAAGTAAAGGGGATCTGGTTCTAAACTAGCTGGGGGCGGTTTCAACTAGGTAGATAATGACAACTTTCCCTGTGTATGTACACATACCCAGAATGGACGTAGGGTGCCCTTGTCCTAAAGGGCGCATGGGGCAGCCGTTGCCAGGGGAAAGCGGCTAGGGTGGCAGTTAAATTCTGGGAGGTTTCCCAGGGGGAGGACTTCTGAATTTCTGCAGTAGGCGGTGGAGGGCTGAAGATCTCTAGGCAGTGTAGGTGGTGGTGGTTGTCAGAAAGCTCCGGCGAACGAGCGTGGTGGAGCAGACTGTCCAGTTAGTGATGTGGCTCTTAGAAGAACCGAAGATCAACTGACAATTTCAACCTTTGCATGGGAATATATTTTGCCAAGGTTGCATGCTCGCCGGCCTGGTGGGCAGGATGTGCTATACGCAAGCATCTTGGGCGGAGTTAAGGGCAGCCATTGTTGGCATGCAACATAACCCCTTTCAGTGTTGCTTGTATATGAAGTGAAGTCATTTATTCTTAATAGCCAGTAAGCATCGCATTCAAAAACTCAAGCAATTCACATGCAGTAAGTCAATAATGGAAAGCACTCTGTTTTACACACCATAGGGTTCAAGATAATGTCATCACTGCTACAAAAAAAAGAAACAAATATGACTCATTTTGTACTTTTTGTTGTGCGGTTATTTTTCAACTTCTTTGAAATGAAGTAATTTTGTTTCACAGTTCGTAAATGGTGTTTGTTTTTGCCAGATTTTCAAACTGAACACAAACTCATGTAATTTTTTGAACTGAACTGGAACCAATCTTTTTTACATGGCAATCAATTATGAACTTAATAGAACTTAACCATAAACTTCGGGTTTGGTTTGAAATTCAAACATGAGTGACGACTCCAGTGGAGTTGGTTATAAACAATTTCTTGAACTATCTTAGTTTGAAAGCAAGATACTATGCATTGAAAAAATTTGTTGATAAAAAATTGTATCAATAGTAAGTAAATAAATTATCAAACGGTAAACTGTTCACTGAAGATTTATTGCAGTTTATTTTACAATAGTGGCATACAAAAATGTTTGTCACCTGCGGCTATGAAAACAAGAAAAATACATCACAGCCTGTTATTATTCACTTTAAAAACTTCTCACTGCGAGGACAATTAGACTCAGAAGATGGGAGAGAATCACTAATTTCTCTCCTGGTGCCCTAACAACTCCGGAAAATAAATTTGGTTGATGTTAAAACGTCCAAAATATAAAAGAAGGTTGAATTCACGAGTGCCGCTGGTGTAAGTTATGATAGTCATTTGCTGTTCCTCTCTTGACAAGCTCTTCCTGTCTTCTGTTGCATGCCTGCGATCTAAATATTGATTGAAAGTTTCATCATCTGAACACGGCCCAATCAGGGCATTGTGTGGTGCAGTAATGTCTAAAAATAGCACACAGACTCGTGTGGCAGGTCACGTCAGCCAAATGTGACCACCTGCACTTTCCTTATTTCATTATGTAGTACAATATGTTGGCTACGTTACAAGCTTACTAACCCAATGAAAAAAGTGCAGTCTCATCCTATGACGTCTGCTACTACTGTTGAACGACTCAAATAAAATAATGAATTTGAAAAAGAAAAATACTGTATATAAAATACAAACAAATTATTACTGCTCCAATATTCTAAATACTGAATGAACTATCCTTAACGTAAATGTAAAAAAAAATTAATATTTCTCTAATGTATCAATTACTATATACTGCAACATTACATGCTATTTTGTAAAATAGCCCCACATAAGAAAATTAATTTTTTTTTTTTTTTTGTAATATCTTGGGATACAATCAACCGACCCCTTTTAAATTTGGCAGAGATATGGTATTATAGTAGGCTGTGTAGATCTATACGTTGTAGCTATAAAACCATGTAATCAATTTCAACTTAATTTTGTATGCTAGCAGTAACTATTAGTCATAAAATATGTGTACACAGAACCTTTTTTGTGCACACTTTTTATGATAGTGTTACACAAATAAATAAAATGTAGTGTCATTTTGGGAACCAATTGTAGGTCATATAATTTCATATGTTTTAAGTTGGTCAGATACTTATTTTCAAAATGGTGACATAAAATAAGTGTTTATATAGCTTAGTGGGCTATAACTATGAAAGTATTGTTCCAATTATAACTTAACTTAGTATACTGGTAGTACATATGCAAATATCATACGAGTTAATCCATACTCTCTTTTATCCACCAGTTTGGAAGATAGCACCATATGCAAAATTAAACTTTTATGTCGTACCTCGTGAGACGGTTACATAATTCCCATGAAATTCATGCAACAAGATATACCTTTCTAGTCCATCTTAATTTATATGACTTGAGGGGGTTGTCACATATTTTTTAAATGACAGCCAAGTAAATATATTTTGCTTAATATGCCAAATGTCCCAGTTTCAACCGAAAATTATTTACTGGTACTAGCTACATCAATGATCAAATGTATTAATACATAACCTGTTTGTCCGCCATTTATGAAGATCACCATATGAAAATAATTAGGTTTAATGCCATATCTCTGGGACAAATCAACCGATTCTCACCAAATTTTATACGCAAGGAGTGCCACGATGGGGCATGTAAACTTACATGTTTAGGTGGGGAGGTCTTTTATGTAAATTGCATTAATATAAATATTTTTACTGCCTGCAGTTCCTGACTTACACATTTTTTAAACACTGCCTGAGGTGAGTGGCAACAGTAGTGTGCGATGACTAAAACTGATAAATGAGAAATACATATATTGAAGAAACTATGGATCCAAATTTTATTCAAATGTTCCTCTTGAGTTCTGTTCACTATAACAACTGCAACATATAATTAACAAATTCACTCCCAGTTTGCAATTTTCTTGTGTCGCAGTGATGCATTACTTTTGAAAAAAAAATTAAGCGATAGAGCGAAGAAAAATTACTTAGTTGATTACTTCTGCAACCTAGAACTCTACATTTGTTGAGGTACATTCTTTTCTTCAGTTTATAGACAACTTCTGAGAGTTTTAAGGCACTATCTACAGTAGAAATTGCCTTTGGAATGTCAAGACCTACGTAATTGCATAATTTTGTCTTTATAACGTTCACATCAATAAACACACATTGAACAACTTTCAGCAATTGTGAATGTAAATAGTCTTGGCTTTAAATAAGTTTCATTTGGAAGTACTAAATTGTGTTCATCAACAGTATGTGTAGCAGATGGGTATCTTTGTGAAGTGGCACGTTCCTAGCTCCTTGAACAATACGTGTTTATGCTATAGTGTGGCTGCAGTGAGTGTGTGTGATGTGCAGTTTGTTGTGTGCAAGACCAGAGCAGTGACTGGAGGTGCAATGTTTGCAGCCCTGCAATGGCTGCATCCGTCCCCTTGACGCAGGCCCTCGTACCGCCGCCCTTGCCCCTCCCTGCGCTCGACGGGAAGTCTGTTGAAGTGATGACATCGTCCACGTTCCACAGCAGCGACCCTGTCACCAAGGCCGTAATGGACAACATAATGGGCAAGCTGCCCACTAAGAAACAGCCTGTGAGTGTACCTACTAACACTTTGTTTGCTTGGTATATATTTCATGAATGATTGCTAAGCGTGATGTTCCTTACAAGAGATGGAAGGTAACAAAGAATAAAAATTCCAACATAATACAGTTTTGTATAAATCATTAGTTAACAATTTTTTTTTGTTTACATTCCTTAAAAAAACCTGGTATACATGAATAGTGACAGAAATAAAACAAATTGCAAGCATGAAATACAGTTAGTTCCTTAAATAGTAACTATAATTTCCTATGCTGCAACCAACTACCACATTTGTTGTAGATGACCTGAATTTTTTTTTTGACGTGAATACGTCTTTAAATTCTCAACCATAGTGGGAGGTAATCTAGAAAATCCTGTGACTATAAAATCAGGGGAAACAGTTTGGCATTGCAGCTCCAAATCTATCGTCTACATTCAAAATTAAATTATGCCACTCAACTTCCAAAGGATCTAAGAATATGTAACATTGAGTGAAAAACTGCGAAGCATTGCATGGAAGGGGGGCATTTTGAGTTTGTTTCACTGCATCTCGTAACATCTGCATAGTACTGTATAACTTTTGACTAGGAGATGTTATGACGCTCGTTTAAGTTTCAATCAACAACTCTCAAGATCAATCAATTACGTGTATGAAACCATTTGTGGGGTGTGGTTATGGTGAAATTGTATGAGTTTAATGTAAAAAATTAAGAAAACTTAACACAATGTTAGCCTATACTCGTCAAAAAGCCAAGTCGAAATACAGACATTTTATACAGTTGGACAGAGCATCTGAAAAGCAATCCAGTGATATCCATGAAACCCCATATGATCTAGTGAAGCAGTGCTGGGAATGTAAAAAAAAGAAACATCAAGGCATCCAAGCACGTCAACGTAGACATATTCATGGGAAACAAATACCAGTGTCCCCAACACAACCAGGCCCCATTTTTCTTTTTTAAACAGCCGTGGCACTTATTCTAGACAATACTACATTATGCAAGAACTAGTACGCAGTCTGAAATGAAAGAATAAAAACCATTACAGCCATTATGAAAATTCAAGTTCAGATGCTCAGTGTCACACTTATAAAAGTTTATGTGAGAAGTTGTATCTAGTTCTGGCAACAGTGTGTCAAGTACTTTCACAATGTCCTTGTAAAAATTAATATGATTTTTATCATTCCCACCACACACCTTCTTACTCTGCCTTATGTAACAACCCTCAAACTATTATTTGTGTGCACACACATATCCTCTATACCCACTACACATTAATGAATGCCTTGGTCACATTTTAGCCACACTTTTATTTCCTCTCCGCTGATTATAGAGTTACTGTGGATCTTTGACTCAACCTCGCGTAACCTGCATCAAATACAGTAAAACACAACACTTTTGTATACAACATTCTCCTGCATGTGACACTATTATTTCATAGTCGTGCCATATTTTTATACTGCTTAATGATTTAATTACTTGCCTATAACAAGGTTCATATTCATTACCTGCCTATAACAAAGTTCATATTTTTATTTCCTGAATATACCCAGACATTAGTATTTTTTCAGTTTACGGTTGCCACTCGGATACTTTTTTTTTTTTCCAACATAAAATGTAGTGGTGGCGGTCGTGGAGATGACCAAGAATATGAAAAACATTAGGTCAGTGAGCAAGCATCAAGAATAGTGTGTGTACATATTAAGATATGCTGTGTTCTCATGAAATTCAAATCATTATGACTTTTTTTGTCACATAATTCAGAACAAGTTGCTGAAGAACTTGGGCATAAAATAGTGCTTCCAATTTACCGTCAGACTTCCGAAATTATTTCATCTGTATATGACTGTTACAATCACAAACCAGTGCACCAATGAAGTTATGCTCATTTTGTGCAAATGGAAACTATGGTACATATTTACACATGGTAACAAGAAGCAAAACAAAAACCACAAAGCCAAAGTTCCTTCAGTGTTAATCATTTGTTTTTCAACAATAATTTCCTGTTCAAAATCTAGAAATTTTGTTTTTTACTCTTTGTTTTTGCTCATTGCAAAACATAATTGGTTACTTACAGAATCTTCTCTTTTGACCTGCGCAAAATAAAAATTTTTTTTCTTGTTTGAGCCCTTGTGCTTCCCGGAATTCCACGATGCTCCGCGTTGAGAAAAATACGTATATATTCTTTTACCGTGTTTTCGAAGTTCTCAGCATACCTCAAGTTACTGCATTCCGGCTTGAATGATGTCTTATAAATTGTAGCAGAAGATTCTGTCTAGGGTGTAGTTCTTGACTTTGCCGGGTTCACAATATCTGAAGCTCTAGAAGTTCCAGACATTCTAGAAGTTCTTGGAGTTGTGCTTCAGTCACACACAGGGTCGCCAGTTATTACATTTCAGACAAATCACAAATGTGCAGTTACATATTGGGTGCTGTTTTTAACTTTTCAATAGAATATTTCAAATCAATTAACACATCGTCATTTTCAGCTTCTGAAATATTTTTTACTAAGTTAATTTTTCTTCCAACAAAATTAGTACAATTATAAATTCCATTCTTCTGAAATACAGTAAAATTATTATTTCTTATGCGTGATGCTATCTGATTCAGGGCAATGGGACTCAATGTCTGAATCAGTGACTTTGTTAGTGCAGGCAGGGAGCACTTAGGGTGGCTAGTGGCTGTCTTACTTTGGTACCGAAGCTCTTCCTGAATGTAATGTGGGCTGTGTAGGCTGTTGACTAGGTACAAAGTTGATTACTGGTCTGGCTATGGGCTGGGTGGTTGGCTTTGGTGCCGGTTGCTTTTACACCAGTGCTTGGTCTTCTTGGCAATGCTGCAGGCGTACTGGCTGGGGTGCGGCTGCTGGTGGCACTCGGCTGTTCCCACAGACTGCTGCGGCTGGAACTACTGCTGCTGTTGGCGGCAGTCCTCTGTGGGTTGGGGTAGTGATGAATGGAAAACCACGAGGAGGCCAATCCAATGAGTACCTTCTTTCCTCGTCTGAAGCCAGGAACGACGAGGTGTCCCTGGAACCTTCTGGGGAACTGAAAACAGAGGTCAGGGATTTGGGGAGGTGAAGCCCCATCAACTTATGGGCAGCCTGAGCTCATTCCCGGGGTGATTTTTGGCTAAGTGCCGTATTGGTCTGGGTGCAGCTCCAGGTAGCTTGGTAGGGAGAGGTAGCCTTCTTCTCCTTAAGGCCCGCCCTTCCTACCTCTCTTGGTAAAGGGCATTAGGTTCAAAACCTGGTCTCGGCAGATAGGGGCAGGCGACATGCAGTTTCCTATCTAGTAGTGTTCTGCCATATTGGCCACTGGGCCGATGCCGAGTATAACCTTATTCCCCAACTGGCAACACAAACTGTGCGGTGGTTGGAGAGAGGGTTTCCTCTGAGTTATTCCAATAGCTCTGACGGGTGTGGGTCCTAGAGCGGACAGGCCCAACCCAGAATCAATCAAGTACTCCCTCATGTAACTCACATGGTGCAGTGGACATAGTACATGCTGGTCTAGTGGTCTCTCCTCTCTAGGGGTGTATAACTACTGATTGGGGTTCTACTGTTAGGTACACCCCATGCACCAAACAATGGCCATCGAATAGTGATGTTTATTGACGTACGAGTCCCTCTGAAGGGAAGCTCGTAATCCTACCCTAAACTGTAAAGTGGTATTGTCAAACCCCGGTCTCTTGCTCCACTCTGACAGGACGTGGTGTCTCCAAGAATTCTATGTGTACTCAAGGAAATAAGAGAACAATATAGGTTCGGAACGTGTTTATTCCAGGAGGAGTAAAACATGGTGGCCCATACTATCTCGTAACTATCTTGAACTGACCAGAAGTAGTAAACTATGCTATCCAGGTGAAGTGGACATGGTTACAGACTAAGGGTGGCAGTTTTGACTAAGGTAGCTATTAATAAACTTTCCCGGTCTACTCTGTATCACGTGTCTTGAGGGGATTTAAGGGGCCCTCTTCCTGAAGGGAGCGTGAAGTAACAGTTGCCATGGGCAAGCGACTAAGAGTGGCAGATGTCTTCTAGAAGGCTTGCAGGGGAGTTATTCTGGAAGATCTGGCTGTAGACTGTGGTGATGCTGAAGAGCTTCTAGGCGGTGTAGACGGTGGTTGGTCAGAGAGTTCTATTGTGTGAGGTGACAGAGCGTCAACTGCCAAGGCTGAAGTGGCTCTTACAAGAACCAGACAACTGCATTTTTGGCTGGTACACAGCAATATATTCCTCTCGGCCGAGGACTCGCCAGGCCTGTGGTGTGGGTGCAATGTGCACTGGTCTGTGGGCGGAGCTAAGGGCAGCTGACTGGCGGCCATTGTTGGCAGGTCGTGCTATCTCTCGGCACGCCCTTCAACTTGCTTGGGTTGCAGCTATAGTTCGACTGCTGGCGTATCGATTCTTGACGTCTTCTTGAGGAGAGGCTGGTATAGGCTTGCTTACTCTGTCACATCTGTAAAACTCCCCACAACCAGGGATATCCTGTAGCCGCTCGAGTAGAAATTATACAATTCCGAACCCTGTTTATTGCGCTTTGAGTGAGGCACATAGATGAAGCGACGTTGTTTATCTTCTTGTCAGTAAGCATCATGCGTCAATAACCCCCCTCCCACCTGGTGCAACTGAGATTCATCTGGGCATTGAAGAAAGTTGCTATCTTCTCGGAGTGATGTAGAACTGTCATCCCTCGAAGATGGCATTGTGCCTCTACAGTGCTCACTGCCTGTGCGCTAAGTTGTGACCGTAGTGCAGCACATGCTGGGAGATTCAACTGTGCTGGTTGACTAGCGGTATCTCTCTCGCACACTAGTCAGCTGGGCAGCGGCCAGGGTAAATGGCAGCTGGTGGTTCTCCTCTTCCCCCTCGGGTCTTGAAGTACAGAGGGTAAAAGAGAGGATAAAATATGAGTCACTGTGTTGGGTGAGGTGCTCGTGGCCCTTCATTTTAAATGTGCCGTTCACAAGAATAGCAGAAGCCGTGTTATAGGGTTACAAAATATCATTTTACTGGTATTCCTGTTGAGAGAAAAGAAAGCAAAACAAGCAGCACAAACAGTTTGACCCTTCACATGTGTTCAAAGCCTCACTTGTGAGAGGTTAGTTGGCTAGATTTTTTCCTGCTGTGGCTGCTGAAGGCGGAGAATCAATTGCTGCTGCCTGGCCGTCCTACACGTGTCGCACATCAGGTAGAAATTAACATGTGATGTAGTTGTAGGGTAAAGAAATTAAAAATAATAAACAAAATATTGATACAGAATACCATCTAGAAACAAATGAAAATACTTACACATGATCTCTATGTCAATAATGTATTAAAATAACCAAAGATTTTACTGTTAACTGATATAATAAAATGTATTTTGGATAGTATACTTAAAAAAACTGACACAAGTACTCTGTATTCATATATTATTAAAATATCTGTTACCAACATAAAACAATACCCCTAAAAACTGCAATTTTACATTGCAATGACACAGTTTTTCATTTTTGTGTCAGTTTCACGAACGTTAGTAACTTATCTTTTGTTTTCATTTAGTGAGAAAAGAAGTCACATTCACACACTCCTAAAAAAGACAGTTAATGTCTGGGAAGAGGGAAATGCCTTGAAGAAATGTACAAAGGTGGTGTATCCATAGTGAAGTATGCAGCACATTTGTTTCTGTTTCAGGTAATTTGCAAGTGTGAGGTTTGTAGTCTGGAGTTCTCGGGCCAGGTGGTGATGGACACACATCTAGCTGGAGCCAAGCATGCCAAGAAGGTGAGCTTGTGCTTACATTTTAAATATGGTCCATTCACAGTTACTTCAGACTTTTTTCTGAAGCCCTGCTGAAGTTCTATTTTCATGCTGTTCTTCCACTTCATGCAAATAAAGCTTAACCTAGGCTTCTTTGCTTTCAGCCATTATGCCGCCATTCACTGCTGGTTTGTACTATGAAGAAAAATTGTATACCAGTTATTAACATTCAAAAGAGAAAAATATTACTCAATTAGTGGTAAAATGTTTTGAAATGAATGGAAATATTTTGTTTTTAGATTAATTTCACAAAAGATTTAGTGGCAGTAGTAAAAAGTAATAGTATGTAGGTGAATGTTTCTGATCAGAAACTAAAGGTACTCCTTTAGGTAGGGGTGTGCGAATATTCAAATATTTTCAAATAATAAATCATTATTATTCATATTTGATAAACGAATACCGTATTTACTGGTATAATTCTTGCCCTGGCACAATTCACGCACCCAAATTTTATGGTGCCAAATTAGACAAAAAACTTCATTTCATATTTCACGCAGCATGTTTCTCTCAACGAGGCGTGTAATGCTAATGGGCCTGCACGGCTCACACTTTATTTGGCTGTGTCGCTGACATTTCAAGGTCGCTGGTCCTGTTATCGATTTCTGGCTGCCGTGCCCATGCTACAAACATGTAATAAAAATTTGCTGTGTTTATTTTTATGCGATTGTGTTTTTTTTTTTTTTTTAATGCTAAGGGAATAGTTTACATTTATATTAATTTTTGTTTAGTACAATTGCATAATGTGTAAATATACCAGTCAAACTGCTGCAATTAAACTTCAGATAATTGCATATGCAGAAGAACATGGCAATAGAGAAGCGCCAAAAATTCACTGTTTTCGTGTTTGACATGCGTGTCATGTTTTCCCAATACCAGGCCGCTGTTACAAAGTGAACCGGACCTGTAACAATGGCAGTTGCATGAGGCACCGGCCGCCGCCCATTTGCCAGAGTAATTGTGTAGCGACCGACTGACAGCCGCCCCACTCAAGGATCTAGGGCCGAGCGACAGCTGCAGAGGATCTAGGCGCTCACCCAGCTATGCTACGTGCACACTGCAATGTTTTCACTGTTAGTCCCAGCACACGAGCGATTTAATTTTAAATATGCAACTTCATATCTATTATCAATAAATAAATTGCTGTGTTTTAAAAAAAATGAATCCCCTGCAATTGGCAAGGGATTACTTACAGTATACCCCATTTTAATGGTTACATACACGTGTCTTGGCGATTCCTTGCATCATTCACGCACCCTAATTTTTGCACTAAAATCCTGTAAAAAAAGGTCCTAGAATTATGCCAGTAAATACGGTAGGGGTCGGCGAAGCTTTGAAAATTCGAATTGAATATTTTCAATATACTGCTTCGTATTCGAAATCAAATTTTTTCTTTGAACTTCGAAAAGAAAATACTTTTGGGCAACTTAAAATTATTTATTATTATTCGCCCAAAAAGCAAAAGAAGACGACGTGTGCTTAATATTATTGTTTTTATCCCACATTTGCCGCACACATAGCTAGTGAAACATGAAAACGTAACCTCAACTCAACCGAATGCCCACAAATTATTCCAAACTGCATTCGGTGTAAAATAATTGTCAGTATCTTATTTTACTCACAATATAGCAAAATGGAATTATCTGGGAAAAATAATCTTATATTACTAAACACTTCATTATCTTTAGAAACTTATTTCGGCACCACATTTTAATCTGTATTATATGTTTATTTTCCTCATGTACGACAGAGTTTTGCAGTGTAATAAATATGATATAAAACTGCAAGTTTTACAGACTTAACTGCTGCGAAAAGTGTGAAATTGAACCCACTGCTATTCAAATCTCACTTTTCAATAATGTAATTAAAAAAAAAAAACAGGCAATTGTTAGTAAATTACAAGTGTGGTTCCATGCCAGAAGTATTATATCGGCTCTTTACATATGCGATTATGATTTGATGAATCGAATTTAGTCGAGGAAATAGATTTTTCCGCGTATCACAGACAGATTTTA
Source organism: Dryococelus australis (assembly GCA_029891345.1). Classification (NCBI taxonomy): domain Eukaryota; kingdom Metazoa; phylum Arthropoda; class Insecta; order Phasmatodea; family Phasmatidae; genus Dryococelus; species Dryococelus australis. The sequence continues at coordinate 124,745,870 of CM057000.1, read as the reverse complement.
AAGTTTGTCATATAAGCAAAAAAAAAAAAAATTGTATGTCATATATTATGTAACTTGAGCCATTTTGCATCCCAGCAAAGCGCTTCCTCTTCACAGCCATTAGCAAATTAATTGGATTAGGATTATCCGTTAAGCGAATTAGTCCTTAATCTGCAAACTATTTTTAGACCATTCCATCAACATGTCATTCGTTTAGTGAATTAGAACCTGCCTGCACCTACTACTACTTCTAATAATACTACTACTACCACTACTACTTCTACTAATACTACTACTACCACTACTACTGCCACTACTACTACTTCTATTGCTACTACTACTGCTACTGCTACTTGTACTACTTCTACTACTACTTGTACTACTTCTACTACTACTTGTACTACTGCTACTACTACTTGTACTACTGCTACTACTGCTGCTACTACCACTACTACTACTTCTACTGCTACTACTACCACTGCTACTACTACCACTACTACTACTACTTCTACTACTACTAAAGCGTTTTATTTCTCTGTGTGACATCAAATAAGGGGAGCACTACAAAAATACATCCAACCATAGGACATGTGGTATTTAAGCATGAAAAGTATTTGTCAAAATCCTCTGTTTCATGGCATGCCAATTTTGGAGGATTAACTGCTTCTTGAGTAAAAAATAATGAATAGAAGTCTGTAGTAATGTTGTGCATGTAACACAAACTTAAATATTTAACTAGCAGTGTCACACATTTATAGTATTTGTGGTCCTGGGTTTTGAATTGAAGAAGATCCCTTATTTTTTCTATTCCTTTTCTGTCAAAAAAAACTGTCTTCCAGGTAAATATGGTAAATGGTAAAAAAAAAAGCTAATTTTTTTTTCAAATCTGTGGAAAACATTTCTTTTTTATCTGCCTTTTACCTATCTTGTAAAAATGTATGTAGTTATTAAAGTTATAAAAATAAAATAATTCGTGCAATGTATACTTGCCAACAAAACACTTTGAATTGATATTCTATTCTATTTCGTGAATATTTTAACAAATTCGCTTCAAAATTAAATATCCAGGTTCGCCCACCCCTAAAGTATGGTACCGAATTTTAACCAAATTGTTACATAAATCTCTGCCTATACTCGGTTATGTGTGTACGAGCCTCATAAAATTATTTAACACTTAAGTTAATAGTCCAAAATTTGTTTTTGCATATAAAAAGAGTTGTCATAATTTCCCGGCATGACAACCCTTTATAATGGTGGAGGAGGCACAGCAAACAATTCCCTCGACTTGTCAAGGTTGCAAGGCATTACCTATCCATTCCTGCAACACAGGTTGCAAGTAAGAATTTTCTGAACAAGTGACAATGTAGTCGCAGTCCTTCTCCGTGCTCATGTCGAGCAGTTAAATTTTTTTACATGAAAATTAAAAGTAGCTGGAAATATTTTGTTTTGCACAACCATACCAAACACCATTGTTTCTTGATTCTAGTGTAGTAAGTAAAAGTAATATATTTTCTCTGTTGTTTTCCTGAAAACATCAGCAAAGACCTAAAAATTACTTTTAAAATAATTTTTTTCGTACAGATATCAACAAATCGCTGAATATTTATCAGTGGTACATTCTGCAGTCATAGTGCAAAGTGATTTTTATTTTTACACCTATTAACAAAGAACTAATTATTTATATGGTGTGCCTTACATTGTAACTACTAGTGTAAAGTATTTTTTTTATGCTTTAAGAAAATTTAATGTGAGCTAAAAACTAAACTTCAATCACCTGTGCCATCTGTAGCATAAAAGCATATGTTTGTTTTATCATAAACATCAACGTAAAAGAAAAAGAAAGCATTTTGTTGTAAGTATTGGTACAAAGTAACACATTATGTTGGTTTCCAAGACACGTCTGGATTTTCATGTAAATAAAATAACTTTTTATGCATTTATTTATGAATGTAAAGTAGGTGTTTGTTTCTGTTTGTGCAAGATTATGCAATCATTGCAATTTGAGAACTAAAAGCCAGTATTCAAAAATTATTCCAAAAAATTAGTATTCATTCGAAAACTATTCAAAACATTAAAACCAGTTTTTGCACACCCCTACCTTTAGGGAATGCTAGGTTCTACCTGGCGGGATGACGAAGTAATGGTAGTATAAAGTCCTTCCGAAAAACTTTTTACCATTAAAAACGATAAAAGTTTTTACATAAAACCATTACACTGTTCATATTGACGCATACGCCTTTCTCAACAATGGAGCTTAGACATCTTCCGCTCCACCCTTACATTACTTTTCCTCAAGAGTTAGAAGTTTGCATTTTCATTTTTCGTGACGTAAGGTGAGATTGTACTGTTTTCAATGTAGATTGTTTTATTCACTGGTCCACTGTAGCTATGCAGCTTGTGAAACAAGTTCTTTTTCCCACTGGTATGTAGCATTAGTAGTATGATTTTTGTTTGTCTTTGCTTTCCGTCCTACCGGCTGGTGACGTTAGATAGGCAAGCTATGCATTCGCTACCCTCTGCTCTACGACAACCCTTCGCCTTATGGCCGGTTTCACCACACAAGTTTTACTTACTAAGCCGAGTTTAAGGACAAATTAACTAATATGGCTGGTCGATTGTATTTCACCACTGTTAAAACGTGATTTAAATTACCAGAGTTTGTTTAAATGCCCATTTTCGGCCGTTTAACTTCTTAAACTCTGCTTATGAAAGAAATATGGCTGCCGAAACATATTATAATACGTTGACGGTTATGATAAACAAATTCGGCAGACATCTTCGTTGCATTCTTAATATTATTTGTAGTTCCTGTGATGTAATTTCGATTGATATTACATACAAAAATGTAAGTTAGTTTGGCTATGCAAAATATACCGTATTTTGGCGCGTATAGGTTGCATGCATGCATAGGCCGCACCAGAAGTTTTTGATGGAAAATTAGGGATAATCAAGTATAGGCTGCACTGAATTCTTGTATTCCTGTAAATATTGTTAAGGCACAATTACCCTACAAAACATTTGCGATCAAAAATTTGTGTTATGTTGCAATGTTTACGAATATACATTGCACAATCACTATTCCACAGATGGTAATGTGACTTGAGAAAGCAAAACCACAGTAATATATTACACAAAATTGCATCTTATCAATGTGCACTTGTAGAACCACGACGGGCATGCAAATTACGTAAGATATCTTTCTCTTTTACAGTAGAGAAATTATTTTCTCGTGTACGACATCTACAGGTGAAATTTTACACATGTGGGATGAAGGTTATTTTATTTATGTACGCGAGTGAACAAATGACATATGACTGCATGTTTTTCTCTCTCTCCCCCCCCCCCCTCTTCATTTTATCATCCCTTCCCTTCCGTCTTGTCTTTAAGTTTATGAATGAAAACATTAAAATGTACTGTATGTTGACAAATTTCTAAACACGTTTTGGAAAAAATATTTTTTATGCAAATATTTTGTATATGAGCCGCGCCTCACTTTTTCTAATTTTTTTTAATGTGCGGTCTATACACGCCAAAATATGGTACATGATTTAAACGTTTTTATTACTAAATTAATGACTAATGCTATGTATGTAATGTAAAATGGTAAGTCTACATTAAAATGTTGCTTGTATTTTATTGCACGAGGACAATGGAAATACGATTCACGAAAAATCATGTTATATGTTGGCTGAACTAAAATCCGCAGCATTCAAACTTGCGATTTCCTATTCACTGACATTATTTGTCCTGTTATATTTTACAACATTAAAGTGTCCGCACGCTGTTTCCATCACTGTTTGATATTTTCTATAATTTACGTATTTCTTTCTGACATAATTCCAAATACAACACAACTCAGATTCCATAGATTAGTGAGCAAAATCCTTGTCACCGCATTCTAGATGAACCACTTTCTTAAAATATCTGGTCCTAAACTTGGATTTACTATACTGGTGTGTGGTGAAATGCTTCAACCTTAAATGCCAGTAAATGAAAAGTTAAAATGTTACCTTCATTTGGTTAAGCCTAGTTTAATGAATAAGTGGTGCAATTGGTCCTTACAGACACTAGCCAATCAGCATCGGGCAGCAACCCATTTTCGTTTAAAATGACACACAGCCAGTGGTGTCTCCAAACCAGTCTTCCCAGCATCAGTTGCTAGGGATCTGACCAGATTGATTCAGCTATCCAGTAACTTACTATTAGGTTTTGCTTCCAGCGCTAGCCACTCAGAATTAATATGCTCTTACGTTTCCTACGATATCTCCCCTGCTTTGTACCTCGCAAACTTGAACCACCATTTAGTACACGGAGGTGTCTGTCAGAGTTCCTATCCTTGAGTACTTCTCAGGACTCGTCCTGACACCACCCAGCTTAGTTTTCCAAGCTATGTGTTAGCATCTTTGGGTTACGTCAATCCACACCTGTCACAATGCGTAACACTGCAAGAGGAGTTTGTTTATACTTTCAGCACTTCACACTCAGCAAATTCCCATAAATCTACCTGTTGCCTCTAGTGGCTTTTTCTGTGAAGTACTCTTGCTTCCCAGTCATGACTTGTGCCGACAACAGGGTGTGTTCCTGTTCGGAAATAAATGTGTGTCGACTACATGGAGTTTGTTTCCTGTAGACATAGCAACTTGTGCCTAGTTTACTCTCGCATAAACAAGGCCACAAGTGATTCCGGGATTCATACTCAAGCGAGCCAGAACACTGAACCTTTTTTTTTTTACCCACACGCACTTTGTCAGGCTACCCTTCCCGTCAACAATTGGTGGCGGAAAGCAAGAGCCACACAGGTACTCTAATCGTGAACCAGCTTGTCAGCTCGGTGTCCATCTGTCCAATGATTTCTGAGCCAAGAGAGGCGGGTGTTCAATGGATTGGGAAGACTCTGACAGTATCTCGTACCCGTGTTGCGAACTTGGAGGCCTGAGTTCCAACGTGTACTGCATTCTGTGCCGCCGGCATCAGCATTTCCCAACTGTGAGGATCCCTTCAGCTGGTTGGGAGTGGGTCACGGACCACCATTTGCGCCCCTTCTTCTGTGCGAGTGTGGGGCTTCGGCCGTGTCAGGCAATCTTTATGAAAGTGATAACTGGGACAGAACCAACACTTTGGAAGGTTATGCACCGGCTGTGTAGGCGATGGTGCCTTGACCATCATTTCCTGTAGTTTCCCCGCTTCCGCTGCTTATTTTCGGACATTCTAGACGAAATTGTGCCTGTATATTACCTTCAATATCTCGCACCCGGTCCACCAGCTCTTCTACATCTTACGGCTTGGGTAAAAGCAGTAGGTTGCGTAGTTGTGGCAGCAACATGCACGTTATGTGGCGTACACAGCTTTCCTCCGTTTCTTCCGGGGGAAGATTCGTCAGAACATTCGTACCTTGTGGCAAATGAAAATTTTGGTTTCTTCTCCGAGGGTCTGTGTGCGGCTGTAAAATTCAGTGGTGAGGTAGGTTAATACCTTTTTTCCATTGAATTCCGTAGCTAGGCTGTTCTGGAATCGCATCCATTCGGTGATGAACTTACTGTACATTCCCCACTAGTCCAGTGTTTTGCTCTTAAGGCGTACTTGTGTTAGTTTAACCCACTGTTTTGGTGGAATCTCCTGCTCTTTAAACTTTCTTTCGTAATCTATGAGAAAGGTGAGCAGATATTCATGGAGGCAGCCTGTGAAGTCGGGAATCTGGGGCTACCTTGGTGAATGGCTTGGTTCTAGTCTCTGACCATGTCCGGGGTTGTGTGGTCTGTATTTGGCAGCCTGCGGACAGACTTCACACCTGTATACTATTCCCACTCGGGTCACCCAGTGCATAGGTGGTGAAACATTTCAGTACATACAATGCACCTCGTGGTGTACTGTCCTTGCCCTTGGCATAACACCCTGCTACAATACGCTGTCAGTCTTATTCGACAGTCCTCACACCGGTATTCTGTGCCATCGGTGTGGCATCACCGGGGCATTCTGCCTTGGCGCTGTAGTTGCTAATGGTGAAATCCATGGTCCCTTCGGCATGCTCATTCGTTACCTCGTTGGTGTCTGACATCTTTGAGGGTTTATTGAGCGCCATGGGGTGTTTCTCGACTCCCCAAAGTCTGGTCTGGGTTATCTATTTGAGCCTCGGCTAGTTCTCTGGCCTTGGGGTCATGCTGGCCTGGTTCATGCTAATTATTTTCCAAAATAACGGCGGACACCCCACATTGGGTGCCAAAAACTACACTCCTTGACACATGACATACACGACATTGGTTGCCCTTGTCTCTGGGTTACTTACTAGACGCTAGGCGAGTCGCTTCTGGGTGGTTACTAATCTTGGGGCACTGGTGCCCGCCGGAGTACAGTACCGGTCTAGTAGGCCATTGGCTTGCCACAAAGTCTGGCACGGATAGTTTCACCCTGCGTGGTGCAGGCTTAGGTGGTGGTACAGCAGGATGGCATGTCTGTCCTGCAGGTAGTTTTCTGCCCCTGTTCCCACGGCCCTGGTGGCACTCAACTTGGGGTAGGATTTGTGTGCGAGGTGCTTGGATTTGTTTCTGGCCTGGAGATACTAATTACAGCTGGCATGCTGGTGGACCCTTCACTAAACAGTACTTCCTGCACTATTGGGTGGTATCCTTCCGCAACACGGTTTGGTGGCTCAAACAAGTTGACAGGCATGATGGTTGGGTACGCGTGTGGTAAGCTTTCGTAACAAAGCAGCATGTTTACGCGGACTCAGTTGCCCGAACTCGCTGGGAAGGATGCGAAGCCCCTATGGATTTTTAGTGCTAGCCCTCACCTTCTTAACCTCCCTCTCAACACCACCCCTATAGGTGTAAGCATTTGGCGCTAACCTAAGATTGGATCTGCAGGAGGTAGGCAGTTGACGTGAGTGTCCAATTGTGGGTGCCAATTGCTACCGCCAATATCGCACCTCATTTTTGACTTCCCCATCGGAAGTGGGGGAGACTTCAGCTGCAAAGTGTTGGTTGTAGGAACCGCACTGTGTTGTCCCAATGAGGTTGGTCTCCCCTGCACCAGAGAGTAACACTCTCAGCATCATGAAGTTAGCGGTGAGAGAAGTTCACCCTAGCCGACAAGCCGATCCCACCAGGAGCGTACCTAGTGTCGTGGCTCTGGCTCTACCATTCCTCCCACCTGGGTGTAAGGAACAGGTGGCCTTCCAATATTGGTGAGGTGAGTGTCCAGTGGTCACTGGTCTCACCAGACTCGAAGAAGTTGCCCTCCTCTGCATCACTAAGTGAACTGTGAGTTGGGAACGACTTCAAGCTGGAAATCCAACTTCCAGGGCACGGTATCTTAGTGTTGTGGCTCTACCGTGAATGAAAATGTATGACAATTACTATTAAAGTAGTAAAAAAAATTTTTGCAAATGAATTTTAACTACCTGAAAAGCAGATACCAATATTAAATACTTTTTTTTTTACGAATTTCTCCAGGTATGGCTTATACAGAGTTAACTATGTATGTAGCAACACCAAAGCCAGCTAAATCAGTTTCCGTTTAATTTTGATTTGCCTGTTACTAAAAGATAAAATTATAAAGAAAATATTTTTTCCTGTTCAAAAATAAAATTCTTCGTTTTTGAAAACATGTCCCGCAGGATAACCAAGCACTGTAATTTCCATTATTATTAAATCATTTGGGTTGATGAAATTAATTGGTTTGACCATGTCAGATTGTAACTTATCCCAATTTTGGGATTATCGGCTGATGTATAAGTTTTTGTATCTGTCCATCTGTAGTTGTAAGTGTTCAGTGAGTTCAAATACAATAAAATACACGTAATACGTTTCGAAATGTATTGAAAAATATGAGCTTATTGACCAGGAAAACATTTAAAAGGTTTGAATTACATATGTGGGTACAGGTGATAACTAATGTAAGCTTATTAAGCAGGAAATCATCTTTAAGTGGGAACGTCTTAACAGGGTTTTGCTGTATTCTCTTACACTCTTTTTTATGTCTTCTCTTTCCTTGCGTGTCCAGTGAGAACACATCACAAACTGATGTTATTGGAACATACCTCATGATGCACGTAAGTCATCAGGATTAACTGATGGAATGCAATAATAGTACAGAAATTAATTCAAGGTCACTGATCAGATATTTGGTTTTTTAAATGTGTATGTGACTATTGCTTTTCTTGTTGCAGTTAAAGTCGCAGGAAATCTTAAAGCAATTGCAGAGCAGTGGGCAGTCGTTTACGCGTGATGAGAAGACAAAGATCCTCAAGTGTGAGGTGTGTGATGTGGTGGTCAACTCATCACAGCAGCTTCAGACTCATCTCACAGGTGAGAAGTAGAGTGCACCCATTTGCATATTGCTCTCCTTGGACATCCACATAGTTTTTTGCAACCTAGTCCACTCAAGGCAGTCACCTACCTATAGTTATTTCAGGGTTTCAGGCTCAGAAGTGTGGGAGCGATAAGGGTGACAATGTCGTGTGCATCAAGTGCACAATTGCTGCTACATGCAAGGCTCTGAACTGGCATAGTGTTCTCTTTATGTTGCATGTATGGTGCCTATGATAGTATAGTGGTGAAGGTACCATTTTATAGGTGGAAAGTGTGTAGAACGGTGCAGCAAATCATCCTATTGTAGTTTCACTCTTGACGCATGCCCGGCTATTGACTGTGTGTGGCACGGTCATCGAGATTTGATGCGCTAGACCAAGTGCACGGTTATATACAGGTTTATCGGTGGCTGGTGAGAGGTGTTAGCTACTGACTTACTCAGATAACCTCCGTGATACTGATGAAGCTGAGGTTTCGATTCTTGGTCTCAACTCAATGGATGCTGGATTACCTGATGCCATGTTGACTATTCCAGGCAGCAGATTCCCGGCTCCAGAACGTGGGATTGGCCATGCCGTACCTAGCCTTGGTCCTGTAAACCAGTCCTCTCATAACCGGGTGGTACTTTTGGCTGGTGCGAATATGCATTGGAAAATATACAAATACCATGGGAGCAGTTATGATTGCTTGGCGCCTTAGTGCGGCGGCGCTGTCCCATTGCACCTGCCTTTCCTGCGTAGGCGGGGTGAGTGCAGACCACTGTTTGGCAGCAAGAAAAGCTAGGTTTTGCTCCCTACGCCTTTGGCCGTGCCTTACCTTGTAAGGTATAGAGCATCTCTGCTTAAACAATACACGTAGTGCACGTTGACAAGAAACAGTTTAACAGTGTCAGTCCAGTAGCTGTTTGCTGGCACGAGCTCGGTAAAAGTCTCCATTGATTTCCCACGCTTGGCGGGCTGATCAGAGATGTTGAGATGTTTGGACCACCAATGCCTTTATTGGATATGAATTCAGGCAAGGTTGAACTTCAAGACTCAGGTTACGGTCATTCCAGCACTATCAGTGCTCGAAGCAAGGGAATAACTTGGGCTTGCCACTCCTCCTTGGATGAAGGTATTCCTAGTGGTTGTGGCTCCTCTGTTCCTCCCCTCCAGCACTACCAGTGCTTGGGTGGTTGGCAAGAAACAGGTGGCCGTCTAATGGGTGTGTTTTAGAAAAATACTCGGTTCCTGTCAGCAGTGCATGGTGTGAATTGTTCCTACCGGGCGAAATAGAAAGATACTGTGTAAATGAAAAAGCGTAAGGATAGAGAACAAAATTATGTGTATTGGAAAATCAATAAACACGTGACTCGTGCTACCTCGTACCGAACAGTGGGGTGCTGAATGTTACCTACGTTATCCAGGTGTAGGCGACCTGTTCCTAGGTTAAAGAGGGACAGATTGTTTTAGACTTGAAAAATACTTTACTTCTAAACTGTACTAAAGAAAGCGGGTGTCTAGAAGAGACAAAGTGAAGTTGACTAGTGTTAGTGTGTTCGCTGATCGTTGGATGACTGGTCGTCGTTCATGGAAGTAGCAGCTGGGGGCTTACTTAAGACTTGGTAGATCTCTGGAGGGCCGAGTACTGAGCAGTGCTCGGGATGTCGTGAGAGAGGATGCAAGAATGACTGCTGGAGCCCCGCTGCACACAGACTCATATAGTGCGAAGTCTAGGCTGCCACAGCGGGGTGCGGGGAAGGCGTGTAACGTCCTTCTGCCGTGGAGGCTGGCATGGGCAGCACTCGGTCACGCCCGAAGTGGCTGAAGCTTGTTGGTACTCAGCACGGGGGAAGGGGTAGCCTACGTACTCGCTGGTTGCGTGAAACTTCTAATCGTACCCGGCAGGGTTAGATTAACAGTACACATCTTCCAGAAGCGCCTACAGAATACGTGGCTAGTTGTAGGGGCTATTACAGACGCAGAGAAATTGTACTGTTCACCCCAGGGTAAAATTACACGCTCTTAACCACCGGTACGAATGAGCTCTCGGCTGAGCCGCCGAGATGTTTCAAGGCCATGTATAACTGCAGCACGCCCAGGAATGGCACAGCTAGTATAAACTCTGACTCGTGCCGCCTCAGCTGAAACTCCAGCTGGCCGGCGATGTCACATGCCCTGAGGACGTCACACCACCCCCTTCCACCGCTGGACAAGGGATAGCCGGCAGATATAAATACTTCTGTATCGCCCTCAAGCAAGAGTCTGTTCCTTCACCACACTCTTGGTGCCGAAGGAACCATCAGCAGCAGCTCGTTCCACTACCTCGTGTGCTAGGGGTCCTCTACTGCCATCCAGGTCTTGCAGATGTACTAGAAGCTCAGCAACACCTTTGCCGACATCAACACCTTCCAGAGAACCTCTGGAGCCAACCCCCGAAGAAGTCTTCAACATCATGTAAATATCTTTTTGGTTTCAGGAACGCCAGCACTTACCACTGCCCTTCTGGCTAGTGGTAATTCCTTTAAGTCCCTTCTTGACACCAATACTGGATAGTTAACTCACATTATTTTTATAGCCACTTAGCATTCTATGTAGTGCAGTTTATGAACAGGTCACCTTTGCCTGTCAGCCTTGTTTGGTAGGAGGTTGTATGTACCACTGAGTTTATTCCTCCGAGGAATAAACATGTTTTTATTAGAGATGGGCCGATATCACATTTTGCCGATACCTGCTTTGATGAGCACAATCATAATTTCCAGTTCCCAATATTTGGAAATACAGTACTTTGTTATTACTTAAATTTAAGCCTTCAGTTTTGTGAACACTTTGAGCACTTTTTATTTAGGTGTCTACAGAATATAAATTAAATACTGCACTAATTTTAATTATAAATGATAAGATAGACAATTTAACTGGGCAAATAAGTGACTTGACTGTTACCAGACACTACAGCATTCATTACAACCGGAGTATATTAAAGACAATCTTAAAAACTTCAGGTAATCTGATGCGGACTTGGAATTTAGAACTGGGAAATACCATACATAACCTCAAAATGCATGCTTGTTTAAACTAACAGCCTATAGATGTCATTAAAAAGAACTTATTGATATCAATTTAATATAAAAAATTCACTTGAAATTTAGCAAAATTTTTTTAAAATTTGTATTAATATTTTTGCTTAGTATTCCTTCATCAACTGATACATTCTCAATCCCTTGATTAAAATGACTACTGATGTAATCAATACTATCAATATCATCAGTTTTAGATTATCCACGTTTTGCATTTGTGTCCCAAAACTAATGATGCATACAATCTTTGGCGAATGTTCCAACAGGAAATACGTTAAAATGTAAACAACAGGAGCAAATCATCGAAAAACAATTGTTCCAATTATATTTTGGGTTTTGAACAGAATAACTGATTGATGAATGCGGTAAATTAATACTTTACGAGATGTAGCATGCCGGTGTATTTAACAATTTAAATAAGTTAGTGCTACTAATCTGTGGGTAATAATCTGCAAATCATTTTCAGATGCCGCCGATGCCAATGGTCATGGTATCTGCTGGTTAATCAGTATCGGCATCGGCCCATCCCTAGTTTCTATCCAACTGCCGAGTATTATTCCAAGTGTGTGTGGTTCTGTTTCCTAGTTAATCAGGTACGTCAAGGATAAAGCAGGAGACTGCGGAATATGTACTTAACCTCTGTTTTCCAAAATTGAGTGCCGGACTGCGGGCTCCCCTTCAGGGACATCTGTACGTCAAAAACATACCCATTAGATGGCCACCCATTATGTACACCCCGGTGTATAAGAAAGGTAGAGCTTCAACTGTTAGGAATTCAATCCCCAAGGTGGCATGTTGACCAGTCTAGGTTTTACTTCGCCCACCATGCTTCTTTTACCCGAGGGAGTATCTGCCTGGTTCTCAGGACCTAACCCCGTTGTGGATCCAACACCCTGGTGTTGTATGTCAGCCATATTCAACCTGACGCTCTGTGTTCAATGCACTCCTGGTGCCAGGTACGAAAGGAACAAAGGGTACAACCTTGATCTGATGACTTCAACACTTGGAAGTACACATAGCTAGGTACAAACGTCACTTGCTTAAACCGTCGTGGAGCTGGTAGTAGTCCTCATCCTTATGACCTACTCCCATTGGAATGGTATTCAAAAGAGGTATAAAAAAACAGCTGCCACCTCCAAGTAAAACAAGGGCTTAAACCCACCCCAATTGCACTTAACAATTCTAATCCCCAGGAACAAGCTCAGACCACTCAACGACTGGAGGGGCTTCACCTCACTGTTCACCCCCTAACTTTTTTCGAAGCCTCTACAATTGCAGGGCAAACACATCCAATAGTTAAAGCCTTTATCCGTGGTGTGAAGAGAGAGTTCCTTACGGCATCTCTAACCCCTGGATCAGAGGCAACCCACACATTAGCTCTTCTAGGACACCCAACCAACACTGACTATAGTCAATTCCCGATTGGAAGCAACTTATGAAAATCAACCTTTGAAAAAACACTCTAGGCATAATATGTCACCTGTTTTTTTCAATAATCTGTATTGTATTCCACAAATATATAACACTGTGGTTAACTTTAAAGTACTGTATTATTGAATAAATGAACCTTTACCATAATATCTTCTATAACTCGTAATATTAATTTCTTTTTTAAATATGAATTAACAATAGCGAGTGCAGCGACGTATTGGCAACGACCAATAAGAAATAGTTCACTTTAAAAATATTATTTTAACCTCTTTTTTTATTACACTATTTGTTAATTAAATGGTGCCTATCAAAATATTTAAATATTTAAGTAGCTCTGATGGCAACATATCTCATTTTTACAGTTTAAAATAACAGTGGAAAATATTGTGAGTAGGCCATAATGGTACGGTATTGTTTTATCGAGCGAGAAAGCAATTGAAAAACTGTCTGCTGTCGAGGCTTGTCGCCCTCTTTCTCTTTCTTTGTCTTTCACACTCGGGAAATTTCACTTCACTAATTAACAAGAAATTGTACATGTTTTCAATTGTAGCATATTTTATACTTATTACAGCAAAATAATGAATTTAAAATTTACAACTGAAAATAGATTTTAATGTTTAAATACTTATTTTAATGTATTTAGATATGATGGTGGGGCATTTACCAAGTGAAGTTGGCAGACGTGGCGAGCCATGACAAGGCGTGTTGCTTTTTGTCTAACGAAACGTAAATTATTCTTACTCCAAAAAATACTTCAAATTAATACATCACGTTAGTAGACGTGTTTTTTAAACCTACCTAGACAAGTTATGATGTATAAATCTGTGTTTCCACGGCAGTAATAAATATACTTGACATGTTTCGTTACTCATTGCATCTGTGAAGTGGCATGCCTTTGTGGATCGTGTTCGATACGCTGGCCCTGTGTGTGCGTGATTTCAAATATTTGATTAGCACTATTTATACATTTTAAATGTGAACTGTTTTTATGGCAAAGTTATATATTTACATCTACGTCTGTTTATTTTTCACAACGTTGTACCTTTCCCCTAAGGGGTTTGAAACACAGTCGAGTAACATAATTTGCCACAATCCCAGAAGAAAAATACTAAGCCCAGTCCGATAAATTTCAATAAACCTAATAAACAGTAAGTAGCAATACATAGAAATATTAGCGGGATAAAAGTTAACGTAGGCTTATTTGTGTGCATGTTCACCGCTATCTTTTAAGTTTGTATGACAAAAATGAGCAACACTAGTTGCATGCTTGAATTTAATGTATCTTTTTCACTGTTTGTTCCTTCATTTTAATATTTATTCCAACTGAGGCCATCCTTTTAGAGAAATGACCCAACACATATAACAAAAGGATAATTACAATTAGTACAACCCTTTATCTTGCATTTGTAACAGTGTTAGACACAGTCGAGGCAAAATACTAACGTGCATTACATGTATTGAGTTATGTTGTGGAAAACAAATATGTTAATGTAAAATAACCGTAAGAACTGTCTTCAATTCAGGCATTTTTGAAACTTCATAAAGCTGACCTAAATAATGTTAAAGGCCTAAACTGTGAATATTCATATGGAATGGTTTTTGGAATATGACAGAATTCTTTGAAAAGCTGTAAACCGTAAACAACACATTTGACAGGTATAAAAGTGAAGTCACATTTCAGCGTTTATTTTTAGGTGTAGCGAAAGTATACAAACATATGTACACACACAATGGAGTGTAAACATTGATTTTGACAGCTGCTACATGGCAGTCACATGGCAATGTTTGTGTACATTTGGCAGAAGGATACGAAACGGGCCTGCGGGTAGATATTTAGCAGGGCTCCGAGAAAGTTACTTCCAATGGGGAAAAGACTATAGATAGAAGTTCTGCGCACACTGCTATGATGTCATTATTTGTAGGCCATCCTCCTCCGCAGGCGCACTACCAGACCGCGGTTAATAAGTTGACAAGTGGCATACATCTTTGTGGCTTTATGTTGATTATGTGTAATTTTTAACGTGTTATATGCATGTTTCAGCATATGTTAATAAAATGAGGCGTGTCTTTTAGCCAGTGCACTAAAAAGGCAATTATTCTAGTATTAGGTGGTGATCCCCTGCTTTCTGCTTCAAAAACTTTTTTTTTTATTTCGTTCCTTTGAGAATCGTTTATTTTTTCACATTCTTATCACACATAAGCTATTGACTACCTGAAAGAAAAGCATTGTATCATGAAACAGTGCCTATTTGTTAACCAACACCCCAGCTATTAATTCCAGAGAATGTTCAAAGTTTACGCTTTAGTGATAAGTATTTTATTCTAAACTAATTGTGCCGTGATAAGTACCATCACCACCCCAAGATTAACTTTATTTTGTTAACGTTTGTTTCGTACGTACACAAGACCAAATAATACATTCATAATCCATAATATTAGCGAACAAATTTTAGTTGCATTATCGTCCTGCGAAACTTTTCAGATATTCCGTGCTAGTGTAGTTACTTTCTCTGATTTTTGTTGTACTTTGACAGAATGTTATTAATTATATCAGTGTAATGCTTTAAAATTTATTTTTCTCTTCAACGAAACTATATACGTTTATCTATTCTCCTCGCTGGAAAATTTCTAAATTGATTTTGGATGACTGTTTGACGTAGAATTTTCTTGCCGCTAGTGAAAACACTGGGGATCCGGTTCTTGTATAATCTAAATAATTTGATTTAAATTATTAATTGACTTAACACCAGGTGAAGGCGAACTTGGACTAAATTTCTCCGAAACAACTAACGTCTGGAAAACGTCGCAATTGACAGTGAGTTAATTTTCCGAGTGATGGTTGTCCATATGTGACGTATCAACAGCCTGCTACCGCGGAATCAAGGAAAGACTTCGGTAAATGGTGCAGGGTGCGGACGATGAAGTTACCTCCGGAAAGCCTTCCGAAGCGGCCGGAGGTGGAGGTCTTGTCCAGACTCAGGAGAGTCCCCAACCTCTGCGGTTGGTGGGCCGACAAACTCTGGCAAGAGTGTTTTCAGGATTTCTTATATAGTTGAGATCTTAGCTTCGTGGCTCTCCCAGGAGTACAGGGGTTGCAAGCCTGTCACTACAGGGGTAGATTAACTCATGGTAGCGGGCAGCGCCACATATTTCTTATCGCCCTGGTTGGAGGCTGATGACAGGTTTCCCGCCTCTGCTCGAGGCTCTGCGGCTGTGACGTCACTGGGCGCAAGGTGTGCGACGATCTGTGGTGACTCTTTTAACTTCCCTATCGGTGTCGGCTGGTCCGTTGCTCATTGGGTAAAACAATTTCTGGTCGAGAGGGTGTGACCACATGCCGAATTCTGGGCGGGCAGTACAATTTAAATAATTAATCACATTTATTATTTTCCGTGTCTGTAGTTGTCCAACACATGGAATCAGCCCTGTAGCCATTTAGAATCATGTATGCAATTCCGCACTTGCCCCAAAGCTCTCAGCGCTTGCTGATGGGGCAAAGTCGACTCATAGTGTGCGCAGTCGTGCTGCGCAGCAGTGTGGCATGCATCAAAATAAAGTCTGAATAAATAAATAAATAAATTGATTAGCTTAATTTAATTTTTGTTTCCGAAGTAAAAACATGGTAATATCACATTATCTTTGTTATTACAACAGCATATCTGTGACATATAATCGAAAATTCGAATATTTTCGAATAATAAAATATTATTATTCGTATTCTATAAATTAATACCAGATGTTGAAATTATCGTAGTGTTCGAGCAGTTTCGAATACTGAATTTTAACCAACTAGTTACATAAATTTCTGCGTATACTCAGTTATATGTGTACAAGCCTCACAAAATTTTTGAACACTTCAGTTAATTGTAACCTAATTTATTGTTGCATATAAACAGAGTTGTCATAATTTCAATCTCCAAAAGAATTTTACCAGCGGCACTGCTAATGGCAAACCAAAACAATGCTTGTAGGTTAGGGAAGCTGCAATTACATGAAAACTGAATTCTTACAGTGAGTAACATACATTTATTAGGTAATTGTCCGTGTAGAAAAATTAACTGTTGAATTCATTTTTTGTACTTCTAAACTGTTATTTTATTGTATTTTTACATTATACATTTGCAGAATCGTGTTCAGAATGTCTTCGTTATACCTGTAGGTCTGTGTTCATTTACATTCAACTACACATATTTCACTGACAACATACCTCCAAGAAAACTGCATAACCGTAATTTCTTTCAACTGTGGTGTAGCTATTCCAGCAGTTAATTTACACCTCTTTTCAATTAGGGGTTACATGTTGTAGTGTAGCCGCACTACACATGCTACACTGATAAGGTTGAACGAAATAAACCTAATATCTTAGCGATTAAAATCAATTTTGTGCAGATTTCTCGGGCGATTTTGTGCGGTGGTTGCTGCGCTCTGATTGTTAGTTCCATTGATCTAGATGAACAAAATTATGTTTTGGTCACAAACATTCGTTCCTATTGCGATGACAATAGTTGCGAGGGTATCTTTACGTTGTAAATGATTGAAGCCATAGTGATTTCTACTGGCAGCTGCAATACTGATATAGCTATCAAAATATAACTTTTTAAAAAGAAATTTTGTCACATGCATACAGTCTTTACGTCATTCTGTCGTGTTGGTATTTAATAGTGTTGAAGTGAATTATTTTATTAAGTTTTGTTTTCATCGCAAACAAATGAAAAATGGATGAACAGCCAAAAACTGTTATATGGCTGTATTTTGACCACGATGATAGAAAACAGACAGCTAGTTGCAAAATATGCAAAACTATTGTGAAGATTCCTATAGGTACCTATAACTTTTATGTTAAGATTACTCCGAATGTTTGACACTCACGAGCTATTCCAATGAAATAAATACATTTTAAGACTGTCTTATCAGAAATAATAACAAACAAAATTTGTTTAATTGTCGTTTTCAGACATTTTGAGTGCTGTAAATTATTTTCTCTATTGATGGATCCAGCACTGGTGAAAACAAAGTGTAAACCACTTGTCATTTAAATCTATTTTACACAAAGCATTAAAAAATCTGCACGATAGTAAGTATCTTTAATCCCTTTGCTGAAATCAAAATTTTGCCTAAACAACTATAAATGATTTTCTCTATATGGAACAAAACTTGATTCTAAAATAATGGTTTTTCAGGCCATGTTTTACAACCATTGGCTAGTCAACAACAAAAGTGGATACTGTGTTGGCCTTTAAGCAATACTTGTTTGCATCTTTAAATTATTCATATTTACTTACATGTAAAGTGTAAACACTTATACTAAGAAAATTATTTTCAGGAACAACCACATCCATCAGAAATCATCTGTGCATGAAACACCCACATATACATAAGGAGTACCAGCGAAAGTATGCCAGCTCCAGACATCGAAAAACATTTCAGCTGAAGAATGTTCCGCAGGAAACTATCGCAAAATTTGTTCCAAAATAAAACTGGCCTCCAAACAGCAAAAATGCACAACAGATTACTGGAAAAATTGCTTAATTTGCAGTAGCTGGTCTTCATTCTTACTCAGTGGTAGAGGAAATAGGGTTCAAGGATTTGATGAACGTTGCCTACCCACAGTACGTTGTCCCTTGCAGAACAAAATTTTCAAGATCAGTCATTCCACTTTTGTACGATGAAACAAAGGCTAAAGTTCTTTGAGAAATGCTCAGCTACATGGAAAACGGTGAGAGGTCCTTTTCACTTATGACTGATGGGTGGACCTCGTATGCAGTTGACAGTTATCTGTCACTAACAGCTCATTACATGACTGCTAACTTTGAAATAAAATTTACAATGGTGAACTGCTTTCACATGAAATCTTCACACACTGCTGCAAACATTGAAAAAGAACTTTCAGAGCTTTTTTCACAGCTGAATGTCCCAACCTCAATTCCAATAGTATATGTTGTGACAAACAATGCTTACTATATCAAAACTGCTGTAGAAAATGTAAACTGGAATAGATTGTCATGTTTTGTTCACACACTGCGGCTCATCATCCATGATGCAAAAAACAGCACACCTGGAGTGGAAGCAACATGCAAGAAATCCTGGAAGATTGTTAACCACTACTCAAGAAGCACATCTGCTAGAGAAAGGCTCCTTGAAAAACAATGACAGATGGGAATTCCTGAACTGAAAGTGATCCAAGACGTTGATTCTCGGTGGAACTCTGAGCTCAGATGTTGAAGAGACTGCCAACACTCAAAGAATTCATAGCTGCTTAGCTAGCTTCAGACAGTTCCGACATTGATAACTTGACTTAGGCGGATTGGAAAACTATTACTGGGATCATAAAAGTTCCGGAACCTATTTCAGAGGCAACTTGTATGACAAGTGGTTAATCTTATCCCACCTTATCAATGGTAGAACCACTTATTCAAGGAATTGAGTTCTGCTTGCTCAATCATATAGAAGTAATGGAACCTGGGATTTTGTTTGCACAGAATGTGCTAAAAGCATTAAAATCTAGATTCCCTTTAGTATCACAAGATCGAACTTACCTCGTTGCATGTACCCATGTTTTAAAACTGATGCTTTAAATAGTGAAAGCCAAACTGTTGTCACTGGGCATCTAACAACCATAGTCAAAAACTTATATGATGAAGAAGGGAAATAGTTACTCGAAACTTCAGAAGACACAAGCAACACTTTGGATGCTTCTCAGAAGATGTCTCTTTGGGCATGGCTGGAAAAAATTCCTAGCAAAAAAGCATGCACACCTGGATCTGTTACCAAAGCTGGAAATTAAGTGATCCAGTACTTCGCTACGGAGAGGATTTCCAGGCATGACAGCCCTTTAGAATGGTGGAGTCACAGCGAATAATTCCCTCAACTTGTCAAGGTTGCCAGGCATTACCTACCCATTCCTGCAGTAGAGGTTGTTAGTGAGAGAATTTTCTCAACAGGTGGCAATGTAGTCACAGCTCGTCAAGAAGCCCTTCTCCCTGCTCATGTCGAGCAGTTAATTTTTTTACATGAAAATTTAAAGTAACTGAAAATATATTGTTTTACATAACCTTCAGCAAATATTTATTTACTAGTGGTATCTTATTTAGTAGCCTTAATGCAAAAACATTTTTTTTTACATATGTAGGCGCACCATCAATTGATAACATCCATACCAAAAACCATTTAAGGTTTCTTGATTCTTGTGTAGTAAGTACTAGTAAATAGTAATATATTTTTATTTTCTCTTCTGTTTTCCAAAAAAGTCAGCAAAGAACTAAAAATTACTTTTATAATAATTTTTTCTTACAGATTTCAACAAATCGCTGTATATTTATCAGTGCTGCATTCTGCAATCATAGTGCAAAGTGATTTTTTTTAGTGTTAACAAAGAACTAATTATTTATATGTTGTAACTACTAGTGTAAAGTATTTTTTTAGTACTTAAGAAATGTGAGCTAAAAACTAAACTTTTATCACCTGTACCATCTATAGCATAAAAGTATATTTTTGTTTTCTCATAAACATCAACATAAAAGAAGAAGAAAGCATTTTGTTGTAAGTATTGGTACATAGTAACATATTATGTTGGTTTTCAAGACACTATTCAGGATTTTCATGTAAATAAAATATATTTAGATGCATTTATTTATGAATGAAAAGTATTTTTTTGTTTCTGTTAATGCAAGATTATGCAATCTTTGCAATTTGAAAACTAAAAAGCAGTATTTGAAAAATATTTGAAAATTATTAAAAAAAATTAATATTCGTTCGAAAACTATTCAAAACACTAAAACCAGTATACACACACACCTAATTACAAAGGAAAGTGATTTACTCGTAGACTACTAAGAATTATTTTGGCAGCTGAGCGGCACAATTTTCCATATAAGAACAAGATTAAATTTACAATGTATGTTGAATCCTTCAAAGGTAATAAGGGGATTTGGGTTTGATTCCCAGTGGTGTGTAACCTCGGATAATATCAGCATTTATTGCATTTACAGGAGTGCAAAACAACAGGAAAATAATCCTTATACCAACTCCGAAACCCCTGTCCTTGATGCATAAGGATAAACATTTTCTGTAATTAATCACAACTATGCTGGTGGTGGTGATGTGTGTAGTAAGTGCCTGAACAGAAGCCAATTTTTTAAGTGCCTAAATAATCCAAAACAAATATAGTAACAGCTTAGCTAAAATTACGAACCAACTACCCAGCCACAGGTTATCATGTTGTACGAAGCATTATTTATTTGCTATTTCATCGACCTCGGATGATGAATTAAGCTTAGAATTTTGTTGTACTGTCTCTGTTACCAAGATAATTCAAATACACCACTGTAGGGGAATTTCAAAATCGTTAATGCATGGGAATGTTAACAAGGGCACACAAACACTTTTTATGTATCCATTAAGTGAGCTTTGAGATGAAAATGCAATCAATATCTTAGAAAACTTGACATATATGTCAGTGCAAAAAAATTATAACATTGATATTACAACAACACATTAAAAACAGTTGTGTATAAAATGGCGACAGTTCATTACCGAACATAACATGGCAAATTGTTGGAATGAGTAAATGCAACAAAACAAAGAAAAATTGCAACCCAGCCAGGCATTTCGAAGGCATGTATATCAAATACATTAAATTCTTTTTGAAGTCAGGAGTATAATACACATGCGAAAAAAAAGTATTAAAAACACCAACTAATGTTCGTCTGTTACCTAATTTTCAGTAATATTTTTGAGAAGTAGTAAATTATTTTGCACGGTTTTCTTATTTCTCTTATTGATTTATGTCCTATGTCATGTAAAGTTTAAGTTTTAATTTACACCTTGCGTGGTCCTACACTTTTGATGTGGTCTGTAAGTTCAATAAACATGTTCACGTTAACTGGCTATACCTTGACTAGTGTGTTTCAATAAGACCTATTACGATAGTTTCACATAGTGTCAGTTTGAACTGTGACACTGTATCGCCTGTTACTGGCCACTCACAAAAATATCGGAGTTGTTTTTATTTTGCAATGCCGTTTGCTCACATATTTAACCAAGCACATATACTGTCCTTTTGTTCCTGAATGGGAGACGAATTGATTATAAAGTTAGTCTACTTCATAACAGAAAATTAAAGACAGCTGCTTAACAAAAGTAGGTGTACCATACATAAATATCATAATGTGTTCGTACAGTAGGGAGACAAAATGAATAACTTGCATAATATAAGTACCTGAAATAAAGTTGATTATTTCATCTGTAAATTCTGTAATATTTTGTACATTGCCGGAAATTTCAAATTTTCTTTAATAGAAGTAACAAAGTGCTCACATGTAGTGATTAATGTATCATTAAAATGTAAACTTAATTTAACAAATTAATTCTCGTTATTTGTCTCACTATTAATGTGCACATAAAAGAATAACATTCTGCATATCTCATTTGAATTTTGTGTTGCTCCACAATGCAGTCTGCCAGATTGCGGTTACCATGGTAGCATTAGCATCTAACACGTATGCGGTCATCACTGTAGGACAGGTTGAAGCAGGACTCGTCCGAAAACATTACATTTGTCACTCAACATGCCAGTGATGGCATTCAAGTGCCCATTGCTGTCTTGAGGCGTTTGTGGTTTCTAGACAATGGAAGCCGATGCAATGGCATGCATTCCACCAGTCCAGCCCGCAGCAGACTGTGTCGAACCATCGATGCAGAAAGGACCACACCCAGTGCAGTGCTCCAGTGTTGAGCCAACGCTGTGGACGAGGCTGTATGGTCCTGTACAGCCATGTGGACAAGATGGCAGTCATCGCATGCTGTTGTCACATTGCGTGGTCCAGTACCCGCTTGTTGCTGCAAACGACCCTCTTCTATCCACTGGTTCCATACAAGCATCACTGGCGTAGCAGCATGCCCTGTACGAGCCAAAATGTCACTGTGTGACAATCCAGGCGACCAATCGATCTGCCCCATTCTGAGTCACTCACATGCTGATATGATGCCATTTGACATTGACGAGGCATACTGGCACTTGCTTTCAAGTCGTTTGACGGCTCTTCACTGGCGTAACAGTGACTTTTCCGGTCACACAAGAGAGGGTGCTGCTGAGCTTACATGCACGCCATCTCTCTGCAATCGTAATCATTTATTGCTGGTACACCGTTCTACACATCGTCTGAGTTTGGATTCATTTGAACCATTCTTTCTGGGTGTTGCAATTTTCACATACAATAGTGTATATGCAGCAGTCCCAGCAAGTTATATTTTATATACTGCTGCATTTTTCATATTTTTATTATTGGCTTGTCATATTATATTGTGTGTGTAATTCTTTTCCGAAAAAGGAAAGATGATCTAGAAATTGTTCGTGTGTATGTATTTCTTTTGAATTTGCATTGGTTGCTTAAGACATGTTTATAAACACAACATGCTACATATTTACATTATGCTTGTTACAAAATAACTCTCTCTTGCTTTGCTCAGCTTTTACTGTATGTTACTCTTGGAGTAATGTTTCCAAACATCACTCAGTGTGAAAGTGACAACTGAAATTGAGGAGGGTTATTTGTAATGTACTGAAATGTGCATGTATGTTGTAGGAAACAAGCACAAGCAGAAGACAATGAAGAAAGGCAGCAGTGTTTCCAAACCAACCAATGCGACTGTACTCAAAACAGACTCTGGGACTAGCTCTCCAGAGAACGGAGGTATTACATCCTATACTGACTGTTTTCATTAAGTTTTTATGTGCATGGTAGTGCTTCATCTGTTATTGAAACGGTATAAAAACAGCAGGTAATTTCTGTTGGTTAATAGTGATTCTCTCTCGCTATGTATGTGTGTGTTCATTAATTTTTTTTTTTTTTTTAAGACTGGAGGTCTCATTTTTAATGGGCTGATAATATAACATCCTCACAGTCACAATTATAGTGGCCCATCAGAATTTAACACATTTAAATCAGTTTTGCCTGTTTAATATTTTTGTAATACTGTGTTTTATCTTTATTATATGTTGCAGAGAAAATTCTTTAAATTTAAGGTGATTAAATATTTTTTTATTGTGTACATTTAAGCCAAACAAATCATTTTGTAACTAAAATGATATAGTCGAAGTACACTGGTTTATAAAATTAAACATATCAATATAACATAACGAGCAGGCAGAAGTCATTGAAATACCAGTCGGAAGATTACCTAGGGTCTGGTATTGTTAGGAATGTTCTTTCCGTATCTGCGGGCGTGTGCAGAGGATATAAAGCATGTGCACAATATATGTTCAGCATTGCACAGTCCACATAGGGTTGAAAAATGTTGGTTACTGTCTCGTATTTTACATGGCCAATAGTCAGTCTTGTAGACCATATCTTGATGACTTTTCTTGAGGTCAAATCATTGGAGAGTTGGAAGGAGGTCAAAGTGTGAGTAGTGTGGGTTCAGAGTTAGGGATTGTGCACAGCATCATACCAAGACCTTTGACAACATTTCAAATGACATGAACAGCTGAATGAATGTTTAGTAGTGTTCGTCCACAATCGATCATGGCAACGGAGGACTGATACATTGTCCTAGCGGCAAGAAGAGATTGACCACAGGAAGCAGGTGAAATCGCATGACAAATGCAATGCACCAATGGATGCCTGATCATATTTTATAGTGATGGGTCTAGTCTCGAAAAATCGACTCTAGTTAACAGAGATTGACTTGTCACTCAAGTAGAGTCAACTTAGATTTTGTGCATATTGACGCATGACATTTTTACGTATCTTTGATGTGCACTCGACTTTGCTCCATATTGGATGCAATGTCCAACCCTTTGGGCAAGTCCTCCCTAATAGTACTGAAGAGGCTGGACATGTGGCTACAGGATACACCGTTGCAGTGTTGGAAGCTATTACATACACGTCAGTCTAGCTTGTACTGTTCACCCAAATTTTCCAAAAAAGTCACGTCAACAGCCCCCCGAAGTGAGATTATACTGCCGGAGCGAGACACCGCCTCTTCCAACCATGGCTCCCCAGCCGGATCACTCCGGATTTTCGCATGTGGGAATCGTGTCAGACGATGCCGTTGGTTGGCTGGTTTTCTCGGGGATCTTCAGTTTCCCCCTCCCTTTCATTCCGGTGCTGCTCCATACTCGCCCCAATCACCCTCATCGGCTCTCAAGACCTTGATGTTAAGAGCCATTCAAATCTCTTCACTCACTCAAACCAAGGTTACGTAGTTCCACGGTGAGCCAGGGGAGGGTCGGACACATTCTACTTGCACCCGGTTGCCGAGATAAGGGATGAAACCCGCTGCATCAGCGATAACTCTGCCCAGCAGACGACGACCAGTAGACAACATCAGTCATCTCCAGGGGAGGAGCTTATCTCCTTCCTCACTCCTCGCCTACTCCGGCCCACCAAAAGTGAGTATTAAATAGCTAGCGCGACTATCAAATACAGTCTCTGCTCCTCCACCGCTCAGGTTTTGGGCCGGAGAAAGCCACAAGCGGTTTACGCTCTCTAGTACGCTTGTAGATTCGGCTGCTCTTCTGAGGGCCGGAACCAGTTACCATTAGAAGAGAACCCCTTCAGGAGCCACTTCTGCAGCAGACGCAGACCTCTCTGCTTCTGGAAGACTGTACCTTCAACAGTTCCTGCAGATGCCAACTGCTCCTTCCTTACCACTCCCTGGTATTGACCCCAGATGGTAACGGTCGCGACAGTCCCTTCATGGCCACCCTGCCGTGACGGTTACGACAATTGTTAACACTGCCCTTCTGGTAATTTACATTCTATTTTAGTTCCTCCAGAACACTAGGCAAATACAGTCGACTCTCGGTGTATAGTTTTCAGGGGACTGTCGAGAAATGTCCATACATGTGGGATTTCAGTAGATCAGATTTCTGACATGTACATCAATAAAATACAACTTCTAACTGTCTAAATTATGTTGAGTATAGTAAAAGCCATACATTATCTGTGAATAAAGTTTAACTAATAAACACAATAAAAATGGGAATTTTAGAAAAAGTGTTACTGTAAATAATACATTAAAAAAATATTTCACCTAAACTTGTTTAAATAAAGAAAATATATCATATCAAAATACTACGTATGATTGATTGTAATCCGACACCAAATACAAGTCAAATTTTGAGTGTCCCGTGCATACTCAATCAGCTGAGTGTGCGCGGAGAAGTTATCGATTGGGCATTGTGTTTACTGCGACTGGTGGAGGAGGGGTGGCGACGGAAGTATTACCACCTCATGCTGCTACATGTTGGCGACACCTAGCATGCGTGGAAAATGCATATCTTTTAAAGAGTAATTAATTATATTTTACTGCAAAGGAAAATTGTAATTTTAAAACAGAAATGATTGAATAAGGTGATTATAATTTATTTCTTCACTTTCTTTAATAATTAATGATTCAAAACCACATCCTCTGATTTTCCGTGTCGTTAAGTTACACTATACTCGGCTCATTCCTTACCTACCCATTATTAGACTGCAAAGGTATTGAATGTGCCCTTCCTTTTTTATTAGTTTGTTCAAAAGACGTGTGTCTATTGAAATAAATCCTCTGATTTCCCCACAAGAAGTTACAGAAATGAACTTCGCACTTATAATACAAGTCGCTCGATATTCAAACAATTTTTGACGGCAAGGAGAGGTCACGCTTCTGAGCATATAATTTTGTTTGTGAAGTTGCTGCCCCTTGAGTTGAATAAATAATATGTTTTAAAATCCTGTTAATGTTACACCAGATACAACAAAAATAGTTCCTTTTCTCACCGCTAGATAGCATTAGTTATATTGTAATTTGTCTTTTGCTTCCCATCCTCCAGCCGGCCTGTGACGTCCTAGCTGTAAGCCATGCCTTCCCCCTGCTTTTCGGCCATCCCTCTCGCCCTCATGACGCCGGCCAATCAACAAAGGACAGTGTCCCGAGTTAGTATAAAAGGAGATACCGTTCACACCTTTGCAGCAGTCTGCAGTCTAGCCCTCGTGGCTCGGACTAGCAGTCAGTCCAGCACTCGTTGCTCAGACTTCTTTGCTCATCTTATCTCTAGCACTCACTGCTCAGAGCAAACCTTAGTTTATTCCAGCACTGTTGCTGTTCCGTTTAGTCATAATGGTCTGCCCACTCGTCGACGTTAGTCAGGCATCTCCCCTGCTATCTCCCACCCCTCTTCTCAGTACAGATGTGTTTGAGACAGGGAAACCTCTTCCTTCAGTTGTTCTTAGGACTATTCCCTCCTTACCTTGTTTTAGTCTCCCTACGTCGTACACAGCACCACGTACTGTCATCAGCATAGGGAACTGCGGCAACAATAGGTGAGAAGAATTTGCAAGCCAGGCCATGCTGCACTTTGCTCATTACACACCTCAACGTAGCACCGGTTGCCTCTACCGGCCTCCACCATCGTATCCCAGTTTCCTGCCGATTATTTGTGCCAGTGCACAGTTGCGAGTACGTCACCACGTTCATTCCGTTACTGGAATAAAACGTGAACTGAGCTTTAAACCTTGAGACTTACCATTTCGGTAGACCTAGTAGCTAGCTCCAAGTTGTCTGCTCTAAAGGAAGGGAATTCCGGTAATCCAGGAAAATTTCTCAAGCGCTTTACAAACTCTACTTTTTTGTGTTACCCACATTCACCTAGCTTGGCTAACCTTTCCCTCTGAGTGAAATGGGGGTGCCACATAGGTACACTGACTTTGGAACAGCTTGTCAGTCTAGTGTCCGCAAGCTTCTCTACTGTAGCCCTGCCAAGAGAGACAGACGTTCATGGAGTAGGGAAGACTGAACCGGAGACACACCCATGTGACTGACTTTAACCAGTGCTACCCTACCTCCAGCACCCACTGCAGTCTCTGCCAGATGCCTGAAGTAGGGTGACTGCTGCGTTATCGCACGTCTGTGGTTTGACACGAAACTTGGGGCGGGGGGGGGGGGAAGAAACAAGGAGCCTGCTTTCCATTAATTAACGGAGGTGGTGTATTTTGTGTCCTCATGCTCTACTCCAAGAGACGGGGTCTCGAGGAGAAGGTAAAGTTGACCCAACTTGCTTCTGGGTGCCGGCAAGAATACTCCCCAGTTTTGGTGGTGTCCATCGCCAGTCTTCCACTCAGAGAGCAAGCACAGGCCGTTCGACACTTGCAGGATCCAGTGACGCCGGAAATACCAAAGCACTTTTTCATCAATCCGATACAAACAGGACGATCAGAGCTACCCCACTGGATTGCAGAGCTAGTCAGTCTCTCATCAGCTCCACAGCCGCCTGTCGTACCCTTCAGGGTTCAGACGTCCTGTGACCTGTCTACACACCTCAACCACCTAAGAACACGAAGCAGCCAACAGTAGGTCCTATTGTTGCATGGTTATTTCCAGTGGTCCGTCGTCCAGATATCCAAAAGCCAGTGATAACTCCGAAACGCCCCATCATGTTGAAAGCTGTGGACTCTTTGCCCTGCCGACAGCCAACTCGGCCTATTCTGTATAGCGGGAAAATCCCAGCAGTCCGACAGAATCTGAACCCACAATCCATCCAGGAGTGCTCTGCTTAGCTCTAGAACAAAAAGACTCCTGTTATGACACGTTAAAGAGGAACCTACTTGTACACTAATGGTCTTGCGTCAGTGTAACATTTTCAGACGAAACCATGCTTTGAAATACAAGTGATCGGTACAACTATTTTGAGCGACTTATATTCTTGATAAAATTTTTATGTTCGTTGGGCACATTTTATTTGCTCTGCAGCTCGCGTGTGAAGGCAAGCGAAGCGGATGTGGCCTAGAGAGAGAGGATGTGTTTTATCTTTTGCTAGACTACAACGGCATGTAAGGGGAGGAAGGAAGATACGTGACTGAGAGAGACAGAGGGGAAAGTTGCCATGCTGGTTTGCTAGGTAACCACTTCCTCTCTCGTCATGCATGTAAGGGAGGTAGCAAGCCAGACTCGCACCGCAGCGCAGACGTGTTGTGAAGACAGAATGTGCCGCAGAGCAGTGATATGTGGTGGCGCGCGGGACGTATTTCACATCCAGTTACTACTAGACGTTTGCATAAAAAATCAGCTTAAAAACTAGTGGTGCGGGAAATATTATATTAGGTGACGGGACCCAAAATAGCCTTTGATCAGCACACCATCTGATAATGATACGAGCTTTTAGCTTTATCATTGTTTATATATGATTTCTGCAGGACCACTGAAAATTATTTGTGGATACGATTTATCGGTACATGCAATTTTGTTACAGCGAGAGTCGACTGTATCTTGGCGCCCCACGTTTTTAAATGGCTGCTCCCACTTTTGTGCCAGACCTCTACTGTACTGGCCTTGGTCTTTACTCGGTGGGTGGCTGTGGAAGAGTACTGCTTCGCCCACGTTGAAGCTCCGCATGCCAGTGCAGGATTGTGGATATTTCTTGTCTATGTATTGGGCTTGGGCCTCCTGAGCTCTGTTGGTCCTGGCTAAAGTTGCCACGCGGATATCCTCTGGTCGGGGCATCTCTGTAGGTTTCTGCTCTCACTGCCAGTCACCTGAGCGGTGAGAGTTTGTCCCAGGATGAGCGGGCTTGGGCTGGTGTTCACGGCCTTGTTTGTGCTTTGCTTGAGTGCGAACAGGATTGTCAGGATGTGCCAGTCTTTTTGATGGTGGACTTCTTCCACACTGAGTCGAAGGCAGCCCCCACCCCCTACTTCACACTTGAAGCTTACAAGCTCCCCAGATCTCGGGTAAGGCTGAGCTGCTCCGACGAGGCACGAATCAAAATCGCTGATAGGATTCTCACGCCACCCAGGGCTGGAGGACATCACGCCTCCCCCCATCCCGCGCCGCCAGCCTTCAAGCTTCCACTATATAAGTCCGGCCGCCAGTCTACAAGCTTCCACTATATAAGTCCAGCTGCTGCCGAGCTCAGGAGTCATACTTTCGCATCTCTAGCAACGTCCCACAGCACTACTAGTCCTCGGGATCTTTGGAGAAGTTTGTTCCTCACAAGTACTCCCCCGTGACTACGTACGTCGACGACCAGTCAACCTGACAACATACGAACACGAACATTTTTTTTTAACTTCACTTTGTCTCCTCTAGACACCTTTCATTAGCAGAATAACTTTAACTCATGTATATTCATCTAGAACCAGCTTTTTCCCTCTTACTTAGAACCAGGTCACCTACACCTGGAACCACGCAGTTACCTTCAGCTATCCTCAACTTGGTAGGAGGTAGCACAGATCACGTGTTTATTGAACTTTCAATAAACACACATTGCTCTCTACCTTTCTGCTTTTATTTTCAGGGTATTTATTTGTATCCACAGTTAAAGGTAGACTACGCTGTGCACTGTAGACAGAAACCAGGAATTTATTAAACCGAATTAAGACATACATATTAGACGAACACCTGTGTCTTCCCAGTTACACATCAGCACTTTTAATGCTCGTGGCGGGAAACAGTGACGACACAACCACTAGCAACACCTTCACACCAGGATGCACAACAGACTCAGGTTACTTCTCATTATCCGGACTAGTTAGTGGCCTGTAGTTTTGCCGGGCATCCTAGTGCGAACGCACAACCAGTAGAGGCTTGGCGGTCCACACTGCTCCACATCCTGATCAGCCCGCCTACGGTAGGGGATCAGTGGGGACTCTTATCGAGCTCGAGCCGGCAAGTCACTATTGGGTTACACTGTTATTCTTTCTGTCTAAGGTGCACTACATAAGCTAGAGAACTGTTACCCTATGCCTTATGAGAGGAGGAGTGGTAGAAAATGCAGGGAACAACACCTGGCTCACCTCGTTCTCAGACTGAGGATAGCATTACCCATCCTACACAGGATAGACTGGTGGAACGGGAATGTGCCGCCAAACTGAGATGACAAGCAGTTGCACCTGCTCCTGTTTTAGTAATTGAATTTCCACTCTGTCTCCGTTACCGTACCATGTGTCACCCGGTTGTCAACGGACTCCTGACCGGAACTGAAGTGCGCCTAGGCTGGGACAATCTCATCTTCTGGTCTAAAGAAGCTTGTCTGTGGAATATCCGTCCTGGCATCGACCGAATTCGTCCCGCATAAAGCCATGCTTTCATAAACTACAACATCCAGGAGCAGGAGTGAGTAAGTTCTAGCCAATACCCGTCTCACCCCAGATATATAAATCCAGTTAATCCGCTTTTGGTCTAGCGGTCAAAATCCTCGACTAACGTGCCAAGTCAGTCTAATTGGGCATGCGTCAAAATTTACGATTGATGTTTGATGTTTCCTGGCTCGGTAGAGGGAACGCCTCTATCTGTGTAATGGGAAAATTTATCGGTGACCACCAATAGATACATGTTGCCCCTGATGCTTCGTTTATAGGATCCCATCAGATTGGCCACAAGGTGCATCCAGGCCGTATGCGGTCGACGGGATTTTGCAGTGGGTTGGGATACGGAATACGCCTTGCTCCGACAGTATGCCTCACAGTTGTTGATGTACTGGCGGAAGTCGGGGCTCATCCCGTCGCATATATACATTGCCCCTATGTCATGCAGCATCCCCTTAATGCTGGGGTGTCCGTCCTGCGGGTGGTTGTGGTAGTGATGGCAGATGTCCACCCTTGTGCTCTTGGGTATCCAGATATTCCATTTTTCCCCGTGTTGACCGCTCCAGGACCAGGTGACATTGTCTCTGAGTTCAAACCGCTGGGTGTGCTGCTGGAGGATCCTCTGAATTTCTGGGTCCTGCTGTTGGTGGTAGGTAATCTGGTACCTGCTTGGTTGTAATTGTAGCAACTGGAGGTGCTCTTCAGGGTTTCGGTTCAGGACTGAAGGGGATGTCACTATCTCTCTCCTCATCCTCTTTGGCTCCTCCATCGAAGACCAGCTGGCATGAAAGGGCATCGGGTAGGTCGTTAGTTTTGCCCGGGCAGTGTTTAATAAGAGGTGGGATTACTGCTTCAGAGTGGTGCTCCCATTTGGCTATTATTCTGTGCTTGTCTTTAAGATATACTCTTCTTTGACTGTGATCCATTACACATTGTTGCTGGCACAGCCAGGGGCTGCCCTCGAATCACTGCATCGGTGATATCAGGTGGCATGACAAACTTTGCAGGATTCGTGTGTCAGTCTATTTTTTTAGTGATATTTGTAAGGGGTGCATGCCAGGTTCACAAGTTTTCTTCTTTTATTTGGTACATATGTTAATTGTCTGTAGTAAATTCAACTTTGGATATTTTTGTCAATTACTGAGTTTAAAGATTTGTTCTGAATCTGCTGATTTCATTGCATTTATTTGTCACAAAAATTATTTATAGTATGTACTGTATATTGTTTTTTTGTTGTGCCTGGGATGAAGGTAGCAGAATAACTTAAGAACTTTGTATGCTTTTGTCTGCAGTATGTTTTTGTTTCTCAACTGATTAAAGTATTTATTCTTAATTTTATATGATTTTTCAAGAGCTATTTTTGAAGTACAGACACAAGTGAATACTTTCCAATATTTGCAGGCAATCAAAATTTATATTCTAGCATCATTTTTTGTTCGTTAATTTTTATTTTTATTAGTAGAGACCTAAAGTAAAGTTATGCAATGATTATGTCGAAATTACGGTGTTTCATGTACTCGTGTATATCACGCTTGCGTATATAGTGCACCATGGTTTTTTGCAACATGTTGTGTCTTCCCATTCCTTCACTTGCCGCTCTTCCTCCTCGTGACCATTGCCCTTCTATACACAAAAACCGAGAATGTGTGGAGATGTACAATTGGCGACAGCTGGACAAGAGAGGAGAAATGCAAACATGTGAGAAAGTGACTACGAATGACCTTGATTGAGTGATGAGACGAAAAGACACCTTTTTGCTCATGTATTGATGAAGCACAGACTGAAAACACTTGGCAACAGGGACGTAGATAACGACAAAATAGGAGCCGCATTGTGAGAGGGTTGTGAAAAAGGGATGGAGGGGTGACCAGAAGGGGGTGCAGAGAAAGAAAAGGGAGAGAAGTGATGAGGACAGAGAGAAAAGCAAGAGGAGAGATAACAGACTGTTCCACAACACTTTATCATCGTCTAAGTATCTCTCAACACTTTATCACTACTGCTCTGCCTGCCTGTATATTTGTTTTGGAAAAAAAAAGGGCATGCTATACTTGAGAATATATATGGTCTATTTTTGCACATGCTATGTAGTTGTTGCTTATTTCATAAATACATTGTTTGTTCCAATGTGGGTAAAAAAAAGTAGGATTATACACATGGCTAACACATTTAACCTTTGTGCAGGTGAGGTTAACATAACGTCAAATCAGCAGAATTAGGTGTTTAATATAGGCAGCAAATTTTAGTGCCATTGAATTGGCATTATTCATCGTGTTCATTTAGATAGAAGCAAAAGTTTTTACTAAAGCCATTACAAACATTCTGTACGTATTTAAGGTGCGAGGACAACAGGAAGTAGCGTGTGTGGGAACAGACCTTTCTAAAATCTGTTTTGAGAATGTGCACTTTGGTGTTAGCTATTAACAGGTTAGAACACAAATTTTTGAATTTACTAATGAGTTTCTGTATGCAATGTATACAGGCACTGTTTTATAGCACACACTGTACTTAGTTGGCAGTTAATGTGGGTGTTTGTGCTTATTCGAACTGATTTTGTTAATTTTTTCAGCATGTGTTTTTATTTTTGTCTTGTTTTTTTTTCTCCTCCTCTGGTCTGCCTCTGTTCAGTGAATCAAACTGATTTATTTATCCCGTCAGCTGTGCATGCTCACTGATGTGGATACATAGATAGTGTTGATGACCAGTGGTGCCTCTAGGATCCACCACGGACAGCGTTAAGGGCGACCCTGCCACCAATGGGGAGGTTCCGCCTGGCGTTCACAAGCTGCCAGAATGTTCCGGTGCTAAGAGCAACAAGTACTATTGTGATAAGTGCAGCGTGTCGCTCAACTCCGAAATACAGCTTGAGCAGGTGAGTTAAAATTTTGCTTATAGTGCAGGATTTCATCCATCTATGTTGTCTCTTGAAACTTCAACTACTGCACATGTTCATCACAGCTGACACACTTATACTGTACCAAAATTGTCTCTATGTGCGTGTTAAGTACGCACATGTGCAACGTAGTGGAATGTACATATTTTTTTAACTTTTATGCCCATGATGAAGGTAATATAAAACCAATGTATTAAAAACATAACTGTTCTACAATTTGTGTTTGTTTAAAACATGTCAACTTCTTTTCTTTTGTCGTGTCCACCCCGTCGGGGTATTTTTGGTCTCTGGTCCACAATACGTGTTCTTAGTGGAACATATATGTACTGAAATGCAAGGATGATGCCAGACTAGGTCAGGAGTTCCCCACGTTGGGATTGCTTACTATTTGGATTTCTTCATTCTAGTGATGACCAAAGATGTGGGGGACTTGAACCCCAAAGTAAACGTGACCTGGTAAGTTTCCTGGTAGGAAACCTTGGTTTGGTTCACTTTTGGGGACGTCAAATATCGCGAAGCCAGTTTCATGGGGAGCATTAATGGATTTCAGGTAGGTATCTTAAATTCCTGAGAAGCCCTGTCTTTATAGATAGTTGGCTGGGTGGGTTGGCGAAAGGGTGCAAAATCCGGGATTACAGAGATAACCTTTTGACGTTTTGGAACTTGGTTTTGTAGTCGAAGGTGGATATTCTTCCCAGCTGCCGTGCTCACTCTACATGTTGGCTGTGATGTAGCTGTGGGCTCGAGAAAGCTGGGAGTGATGGGGGTTCATATCTGGAGAGTTGTCTGTGCACTGAGGCTCTGGTTACTCTAATCTGTGCCACAGCCAATCAAGCCCCAGGAGAATCTCCCCTCCCTGTTGTATGGCCTCAACAGCAGTTTGATCGTTAGGGGTTCATATTATTGGACCAATAGAGGTACTAAGGCTTGTGCAGGTTGAGGAGTGTCCCTAGTATCTGGGGCTGTTTCCACTGGCGATAATGCAAGTACTGTAGTTCTCTTACAGCGGCCTGCAGGTTTTTTTTTTTTCTTGCTTACTTAAACTACGCTGCTGTGTATAAGGCATTTAAACTCTGCTCATAGAGATGATACTGTTACTCTCTGTCTCATGTAACTTGGCAAGATTTTGACAGTTCGACAAAAGTAGTGCAAATGTTAACTTTTTGTTTATGTATCTTTTCACCATCGGCTGGTGCGTCAAGTTAAGGATGTATATTTTATCAACACACTGTCAGCTAATCCATTTGCCAGTGTACTGTAATGCTAAACAAATTTTAAGGTATTTTAGACTGACATCTGTCTAAAAAAATTTGTAGGTTATAAACAGGCCTTACGTTTTAATGGATTTATAACAATAGAGAAAACTTTTATTTTTTTATATTTATAATAGTTTTTTTATATGCACTTTGCTTAAAGTGACTGCTGCCTACATGCGACACAAGCATCCACATCGTTGTGTCAGTTTCACTGATGCATTTGTTTGAAAGATTGTTACAACAGAGGTGAATAATTAAGCAAAATATTTTAGACATACGCCATTGTTTCAATATTGTATGTCCAAAATATTTTGCTTAATTATTCACTGTTGTGGGTATACAGTTATCTACATATTTATGTTCATGTTCCTGGCTGTATGTTCACATGCAAAGCCCAAGGCCATTATTGAAAAGAGTCTGCCGCAAATTACTGTTTTTATGCATGCAATCCGAATTAGGTGACTGTGTTTTGCACTTGGCATTGATATCACAATGGAGAGGAAACTAAAATTATCAGCGATACAGTCACTGTATAAACAAAAGTAGAAGTGTGAGTGGAGATAAGAATTACCATGGTTTGTACATTCCAAACCAAAACAACTACATTAAGTATATAAATGTCCTTCATATCCACTTTTTTTTTCTGTAATTTGCCATTTTTTTAATCCCAAGGATTTCACAGGATTTGACTCAATGACTCCAGGATTTTACAGGAATTTTATGTACAGGAACAAAGATTTCAGCTTCAGGGCTGGTGGTAGCCCTATTATAAAAGTAAAAATATAAACCCTTGCAAGATAATTAAATATTTACTAAGTCTCTTTTAATTTGTCCGAGACAGTGAGTTTAGGTTAATGTTTGTGAGATGGTAATTGTAGTTCTTATCACACTTTGGACCTTACAGCTAATATAACTGGAACTAAAAGTAATACGGGGAACTTCCTTGACAATGGGCTTTTATTTTCCAAACTCACTGACGACTAATCAAAAGCAGTAATTATACTTTTACTGATACTAAACAGTTTTAGTTGGAAATGTGGGGCTTGGAAAAACGTAAGAATTACTTAAAAACTACTTATGTGTCACTTTTTTTTTTTGTTTCATTAATACAATATAGTAACAACAGGAAAACAAGGGAATGGGTTTGCAGGAGAAAAATATCGCGTTTAATGGACGTTAACTACCAACCCAATAGAAATTACTAGTACTCAAAACCACTGTACACAAAATATGTGTTTCTTTAAAAATTATGCCGATCTCACGGAAAAATAAAACAATTGGTGTCTGTTCACAAATTTGTTATTTTACACACAAAACCTATTCTTTTGGTCTTCCTGGCAGAATAGGATCTGGACAGATCAGACAGATGGTGCGTATGACATGCCAATTAGTGTTCTTGTGAGCAGAGCACGATAGCAAACAGATAGC
This sequence comes from Dryococelus australis, assembly GCA_029891345.1. NCBI lineage: Eukaryota > Metazoa > Arthropoda > Insecta > Phasmatodea > Phasmatidae > Dryococelus > Dryococelus australis. Next base: position 124,709,460 of record CM057000.1, on the reverse strand, counting down.
AGCAGGTTCGCCTGCCTTTAGATCCTGTCTTTTTAAAAGTTGTGGTGTCTGACGTCTCGGCTGACTGGACGTTCACTACGTCAGAAAGGAACTGGGTTTGGGGGGCGCTAGATCAGGCACACTCTTGGCGGGGTTTATGAGTTATACTTAGTCCATACGTGGTACTGGTGCATGTCCAGTGTAGAAGACTGGCCTGGTATCTTTGCGGCAGGGCACAAAGTCGGGTTCGGCTAGAATAATTGTTCACTTCAGATTGTTGACTGACTGTGGGATACCTGGGCGACTCGTAACCTTAGATGATGGTGTGACCGGACTCATCTCTGATGGGCGTGTGTGAGCGACAGGTTCGGAACTCTAAGTTTGTGTGAGCTATCGGAGTTGGAACAGCGGAGGAAATTCTGTAGCTGGTGGTTGGAACTTCCATGGGCATATCTGACTGTCGGTATTCGGCGATACAAGGACCTCGGAAAGATTCTTTGGGATTTCTGGTGTGACAGGAATCGACAGTCCGTGCAATGCCCTTAGGCGAGAGTTGGTTAAGTGTGGTGTATGGAAGGGGTAAGATCTTGCAAGCGCCCAGAGGCAGTTAGGACTGTTAACCTCCTCCCAGATACCACTCTGACGGAAATACACTCTCACATCCGTGAAGTGATCGCAGGTGACGTGTTGCCCTACTTGTGTAGAACGTGAAACGTCCGACAACTCGACGGACACCTAATGGCAGCGCTCGCGGTCTGCGTCTAAACATGGTGAGCACTAAGTCATGCCTCATCGTTGACAGTCCCTGCACGTGGGGGTATGCCTCAGAAGTAGGGATGTCAAACTCAATTTCTCGATACCCGCAATTCTTGAAGAATCATATAATAGAGAATCGGAAGTCCAAGAATCAAAGAATGAAAAACCGATTACTACAAATACATAACCTAAGACTAGAGGCACGATTTCGGGTAAATCGAAATGACACCGAAATACAAGTTAAAACGTGACATAACGCAAAATAAGACTAATGCGCGGTATCTTAAATGAGCTTTCTCCACAAGAAATGAACTATTATCCCGTGTTATATATACAAAATTACCTCGACACTAAAAATTCTTAAGACATGCGAGTGTCTGGAATATCGAGAAATTCTCCAGGTGAATAAATTTGAGATAAGCTACAGTAGTTTGACAACAAACTGCCTCCAAGCGCTAGTAACAATTGTGCGAAGTGAACACACACAACTAGAATGTGTGTAGTAATCTATGGTCGAGACATTGCTTGTTTACATTGACACGTGGACACGAGTGCGTTAAATGAAAGAGTGATATCTAAATTGATACATTAAATGGACTGTTTTCATATAATATCTAGTCTCATAAATTATGGAAGATGCTGCAGGTGATGTTAAAGACTGTAAATGTCTATCATTTGGACATTTTATGTAAAAAGAAAAGTGCAAAGGCGAGTGTAAAGTGTGCAAGAAATCAGTACAAAAACATACCTGAACTGGTATGAGAAGACTTTTTTTTTTTTTAAATAATTTATATGATATTAATATTACATGGATGATGCTTGTCTAGTTTATGTATGTATGTATGTAAAAATTCATTTGCAATTGTTATAAATCCTCGTCCACCTTCACATGGTTTTTTGAGGTTATGTAGCATTGCAACAGGTCTTTGATTTTCCAAATAGGTTGAACCTGCACTGAACTCGCATGCATTGACCGGAATTAGCCATTCAATGATATTTTGACTATGAAATAATGAAGATAATACAGTAGAACCTCGATTATCCACAATAATACAGGCGAAGAGATAGTCCTATAATCGAAACTCGCGGTTAAATGAGTTATGTTTATCTTGATGGCTGCCATGTGGCAGATGGCTATTATCAGTATTTGGCTGCCTCATTCCACTCTGACGTCACACTATGTGATGTGTGGTGCGGCTTTAATAGGAAAATTGCACTCTTTTTTTTTTTGTGCACTTTCTGACTTGATTCAGTACTATGTGTATACTGTTGCAAGAATGCTACAAACGCACGTGGATATATACCACACAATATCTAAACCTGTAAATGTCCGCGTAGGTGAAGCACTAAAACAAACTGTCAGTCACGGATGAAAGGCCACAGCCGCACACGCGGATACTGTTGGAGATAGCACTTTGCTGTTTGTAAGTGTTGCGATCAGCGTTAGTTGATAAGCTGGGTGTCAGAAGTCGGCTCGGTCTGCAGCCAGAGGTGGTTTGTAGATGATAGCCTTTGCTAGCGGCAAGTGCTTTGAGTTCCGGGTCGCTGACGCGGAACATGCATTGTCTTTTAGTCTGTTTGCGCGATAGTTATTAGTAATGGGAGCATAATGATCCTGGACCAGGATCCTGAATAATACCCGGATACCTGGTATTATTTTTCTGATTTTTTTATTTTGTTTACCTGTTATTTAACGGTATATTAGATAACGAACAGATACATTTTCCATGCCATACATATTTCCTGTTTGTGACATTTTCGTTTTTGAGGTAGTCGAGATTGAAATTATTATTTTTTTTTTCTCTCAAAAAAAAAATGTGGGTAGTGTTAAAGTTTTCAGTGTACCTACTGAGGATTTTATTTACTTAGACGTGAAGAAAATGTCTAGCGATGTGTGGAATTATTTTTTCGTTTACATAAATTATACAAATTACGCATTTTGCAGTTTGAGAAAACACTTAAGTAAACACAAGTACAAGAAAATTACCAATAATGATGTTTCAGGAGATCTTTTGGGTAAAGATCCGTGTAGCAGCAAGTCACCCAGTGTCTCTTCAACTTAAAATGTCTGGTAGCAGTATTTTCATTTAGCAATGGTAAATAAAATGTTACTTGTATTTCAGTTTCATTACTGAATGGCGTCAATATTTGTGTACATATTGGTTAGCTTTATAATTTGACCTAAAATATTGCATTGAGAAGTTGAGAACTTTTGTTTAACTTTTTGTATAATACTGTGATTGTGTTCATATCAAATAAATCGTAGATTTATCAAAAATACTGATATGTACATATTTGACCAAATTAGATAAGTCTGAATGTTACATTACTATAGGAAATTAACTTCACTTAACAGACCAGAAAGTCTTTCCTGTAATTGTCTTCATATTTGTGTCTGTCTTATTTGACCTATAAAAAAAATGCACATGTTGATAATCACTATATCCTAATTTATAGTATCGGAATTGAGGTGGAATTGAGTGAAAAGTTTTGCTGGTGGAATCGAGAATTGCAATCGAGAAAAATTGATATTTTGACATCCCTTATATATATATGTTATTAAATTTTCTGGGGTCACCTACAATCCCTTGCTTGGTGTGAGGTACGCTAGGAGAGGTACTACATCTACAGAGAAGGATACACTTGAGTCAGAAAAACTGTTGTTTATTTCATTTGATGGGAAATAAACAAGTGGTGTCGCTTTACCTCCTAACGTTGGCAAGAGCTTAGGGAAGTTTAAACCTACGTTATCCAGGTGAAGGTGACTAGGTTCTGAGCTAACAATGGTGGGGTAGACAAGTCTATCAAAATAACTTAAACTGGTACCACTCTTTACGCATGTGTTGCCCAGAAGGGGCCGCAGTGTGTCTGTGTAGACGACGTGTTTTCTTAGCTAATCGGCTGTAGCTGCCTGATGCGAAAATAATAAAACTCGACCACTGCCTTTACATGAAAATATAGTTACGGGGTTTGTTAGTAGATACCTTCCGTCATCTTGTCTGAACAGCTAGGTTTGGGAATGCGAGAGTGTTGTCAAAAAGAGGTTTAAAGATGTACTTCACCATCGTACACAAAATAGATAAAGAGGCATAGAAGGCACTTCAAACACATAATGCACTTAGAATAATTTTACATATTGATGCAAATTCTGTGTCACAACTTTTCTTGCTGGGCTTGTTAAACTGTCCGTTTCATTTGAGACACTCAAAAAAGATTGCATGTTGAACAAACAAACAGTGGATGTACAACAAAGCACTTGGAATAATGTTACATATTAAGAAGAAAATACCTCACAAACAGTTGACGTACAACAAAGCACTTGGAATAATTTTACATATTCAGAATGAAATTACTTCACAACTTTTCTTAATGGCTTGTTAAATTATCTTTTGTTTGTGAGTTTCTTGACTTTTTTGTAATTCACAAAAGAAACTTTGATTGCTCATAAAAAATGCATGTGCTAATAGAAATTTCCAACTTTCTTTAAAATGCGTATACAGCAAAGTGATTTTTAAAGTTTTAAGACAATTTTTTGCAACAATGCATTTAAACTTTAAAATTTGCATTTATATATAACTAAGAAAATTTACTGGTTTCTAAAGAGCCTCTACATAAGGCAATTAAGTTGAGATATTAAAGTCTTTAAATTTTCTTTCAACATTGTAAAAAAATTTTACTTTTTCTGTCTCTTTTCTTTCTACAAGAATTTTCGTTAGCTTATATTGACGCACATTGTATTTCTTCTTAGCACTTTTGGGTTGCCTGGGCATGAAGGAGTGTCCCAAAATGTTTACATTAGTTAGCACTGACTGAATGTGAATGGCACGTGGCCATTATCCCCCACTGATATCTGTTACATAATTAAGCTGTTTTCTTGGACAGTACTAGTTGATTGCACTTTATCTGAGAGTACGTAACTCTTGACTGAATTTATGTACTTGTTACTGGTACATTCTCACTGAGCGACAGCTTAATAACGGCTGTCATTATATATGTCCGTGCATGGCACATCACTCACTCGTTATGTCGTCTTCGGTGGCCTCTCCCGTTGTCTCGGGCAGCGGCTGGAGGTAAGGCCAGGTGAATCTGATGGTTGGCCTCCAGATAACCTCCTGGTACTGGCCCGGCATTGAGCTGTCCTGGCAGTCTCGTAGTGGCTGCACTCTCCAGTTTGGCAGGGCCCACGTCGTGGGTTCACCCTCTGCCTTGGTCTGGAGCAGACCAGCAGGCGCCTGGGGTGATCAGCTGCCTCATTGTCCGGAAATGTTGCCATCGGGGTAGCTGTCAAAGGCAGTGGTTCTAATGGTGGTACTGCCTCATTGGCTGGCTGCGTTGGTTTTGGGGGCTGGACAGATGCCCCCCTCTCTCTTTGTCATGGTGGTTGACATCCTCTCATTCGGGATGTTGGCCTGGGTGTCGGCCTTAGAAGTATGCGACACCGGGACTTTGACTACCGTCTGGGGTAGGCTCTGCAGCAGGTTATCTTCTGCTGCCCCTCCGGTTGAAGGCAGTCCATCTTCTCGTTCGAAGCGCTGCTTAGTGAATTTGGCTGTGGCATCAAGCAACACTGGCATATGTGTCGCCAGCAGTCTCAGTGCTATATGTCTCTGTGGCCAGTGGGGTTCTTGCGCTGTCTACATCTTTGCCGAAGGTACCAGTTTGAGTAAGGCCTTCAGCAGGACGCGGTCTTGACTGATATTTCTGGTATGGCCCTCTCTTGAGGATGGCTGCATTTCGGAGGTGTTCGTAATGTCATTTGGCATTGGGCCCATTTCCGCGTTATGGCTCGTTGGAGGCGGTGTGGCGTGGCTTGTTGCTGGAGGGATAGGCCTGTGGGGTGCAGTCTGTGTGTTGACCTTTGGCCTTTCTTCCCTCTAGTATATCAGGCTTGGAGGTGGCCATACCAGGCATGTTTCCCGATCCAAGGGACTACGCCAGGATATCTCGCTGGTGCTCTGCGACCATCTTCCTTGCCGGGCTTCCATTTTGAATTTAAAATCGGTGGGTGTGGTTGGCAGCGTGTGGATCATTGACCCTGCCTTTTGCTGTAGCACTCCTGTCCATGTTGGAACGGAGTAGCTTGCCCCTTGGCTGGTGTTGGACCTCACCTCAGGTCCCTTGGGTGAGAGTGGCTGCACTTGTTGGGCAGCCATTGTTGTGGGTTCATCCACGTTGTCCGGAGCTTCTGAAGTGGTTGAGGCGGTAGCATTCTTATTCCGGTCTAGGGCTTCTTGAAGTGGAAGCCGCAGGCGACATTGTTCTGCTTTTGGACCTGGTTTCTCGTCTTCTTTGGTGGGCTTGGGGTCGGTTGGTCCATTACTACTTCCAACTGTTGCAGTCATTTTAGTCCTCCCGGTCCACGTGGTGGGGTTGGAGGCTGAAAGGTCACTTCACTGCTTGATTCCCAGGGGATCACTAGGCGCTTTTCTCTCCCTCTGATGTGCAGCTGGTGTTGCGTGCAGTCCACCACAATTTTATTTTTGGAGCTGAAATAACATCTTTCCTCATTTCGGGTGCTACTAAAAACTCCATGTGGGTGGTCATCTGGTCGATTTGTATGGGTATTCTTATTCTGCCTGTGACCAAAAATAGGCGATCGGGCTGTGCCATCTGTACTCAGCCTTCAGGGGGCATCAGGTGGGCTCTTTGTTGGAGCGTGAGCAGGTCGCTCAGAATAAAATTCCCTGTGTCTACTGTGTCAATCATGGCTGCTGTCGCTTGCCGGTTGATTCTCACTTTTAGCCGGGGAGGTTGTGGGGAGTAGGGTCCCTCAATTAACATTGTAATTTGACTTCGGGTTTACCTTTCCTTTCATCCTTATCCTGCTGGGGTGGTGGGTTGTCTTCTCGTTTCCTCTTCCAGCTGGCCGATTTTACAGTACAGTTGCGGTGGAAATGTCTCTGGACAAAACTAGCATTTCGGCAGCAGCGTGGTACTACTGGGAGGGGACAGGCTTGACCTTGCCTTCTTCCCTTCTCCCCGCTCCCTTGCGGCCAGCGTAACGCAGAAGTGTGGCAGGGGTTGTTTATGAATGACTCTGCGGGGAAGGTGGGGGAGGGCACGCGGCTCATTATTCTCGCTTCTTCCTTCCCCCTGCCCCTTTATCTATGGTCCATCTCATCCTGTTTGCGGAAATTACATTCCAGTTCTGTGGCCAGTGCTATCATTTCTTCAAACGACCGGGGTTTTGGGCATTGTAGAAAGTTTTGGAGCTTGGGTATTAGCATCAGCGTCACGTGTCGCACACAGCTTTCTTAATTTTCCTCCTGGAAAATTTGACGGATCATCTAAACTTTTCGTTGTATAAACAGCTCAGCTTCTTTGCCAGAGTTTTGCATTCTGCTGTAGAACTCTGTGGCGAGGTTCGCTAACACCTCTTCAGTGAATTCGGTGGCAGGTGGGTTATACAACTGAGTCCAGTCAGTTGTTAATTTGCCGTACCAGTTTCACCAATCCAGTGCCTTGCCTTATAACTTGCTCAGGGTTTGGCTTACCCTTTGCTTAGGAGGGATTTCTTGTGCACGAAATTGTTTCTCGCACGCGGCGAGAAAAGTGTGGGGTCCTCGTGGAGTTGGCCCACAAAGTCAGGAATTTGGGGGTCCTCTATTGTATATACAGTACAAGTGGCATGTTCCGGGTTCCATGGACAGTATTTGGTGGTGCTCTGACATACCTCACACCTGTAAACCATGCCAGGTTGGGTTACCTGTTCTTCGGGCCAGTCAATGCAACTGTGGGGGAAAGAATCTGCACATATAATACAACGGATGGTATGGGTCCCACGTTGTGGGCAAGATGCCCAGCTGCAATGTGTCATTTGTCAGGTTCGGCATTCTTCGCAACGGAATTCTAATCCATATGTAGGACAGAATTAATGAAACTGCGCATGCAGTGAGCGCATTCAATGGGATGTATCCTTTTGCCAGGGCAGTGGGCTTTCGTGCAATGTTCTGCGCTGGTTGTAGTCATTGTGATTTTGGCTTGCTCGCTTACATCAGTATCTGTATCTGACATTATTGCGTGTTGTTGAACGCCACAGAGTCTTTCCAGACTCCCCGAAGTCTGTTCTTATGGCTGCTTGGTTCTCCGGCTAGTTAGCCTGTCTCTGGGTCATGCTTGCCTGGTTGTTCTATTATGAATACCACAACTACAGTAAAAGGGCATGAGGAAAAGAGAATCCTACGATCTTACTTTGTAGAAGTGGAGCAGTTGGCATGGAAGTGTGTAATAATGTGCATATGGTGGCAGCGAGCCAATGCCATCTCTTACCCTCCAATTCAAGTACCAGAGGTGCGAGTTTAGGTGAGCTGCGTAGCACTGGGGACCATCCCCATATGGGGGTGAGGTCATGCTAGAGTTCTTTCCAGACCCGGAGAAATACCCCTCTCAGCACCGCTAGTGCGCTATGAGAAGTGCAATCTCAAAGTTGACAAGCTGACCCTAAGAGAAACATGTACCTACTGCCGTGGCTCTACCATTCACTACACTGGGTGCAGTGAATGGGTGGCCTTCCAAGATTGTACTATTGTTTTACGTGTCTGAATGGAGAGAATAAAATCCCAGTCACCTGTTGTCCCTCATATGGGCCTGATGTTTACGAGGAGAGATACTATGACTACGGGAGTGATATTCGTAAGTTGGTAAAACATTGTTTATTTCTTTTAATGGAAATAAGCAGTGATAGTGAAGTACTACCTCCTATCCACGTGAGTATGCGGAAGTTAAAACATCCTACGTAAACATGCGTGAAGGCTTCCTGCTCCTAGACTAACAGGGTAGGAAGTAAGGTGGCTATCAAAACAACTCTGAATTTAAGCTATTTAATATAATATAATTTATAATATAATTTAGTATAATTATAATTTACGGCTATTGTCCAGAAGGGACCGGTACGTGTCTCGGTGTTAGCTGTGATGCAAGACTGGTGAAGAGAAGGATCTTGGGCCCCCGAAGGTGCGGTGAAATCTTGAGGAGCGGATATGTCTTCGGCACCACTAGTGCGCCATGAAGATCAAGGTAGGAGTTGATGGTTCCTGCGGCACTGTGAGGTGCGGTGAAGGAACATGACAGACGTCAATTACTTGAAGACTGTCAAGAGCCTTGGTGTGGCCCTCTATTTATACTTCTCGGCTGTGTGCCCCTTGCTTGCCTGGCATAGGGGTTGTCATGGAGAGGGGGTAGTAGCTGCGAAGTGCGTGACGTAGATCCTCACCGAGTGAGGTCACTGGCGGGTGCTGGATCCATGCCCACACCTTGGCTCTCGAACTAGTAGTGGCATCTAGCGGTGCGCTGCTGTACCCGGTTGATCTCAATGCGTGGCTTCGGTGGCTCGGCCGGGGAATAATTATATCTGGCATGGAGCATCCGTCCTTTGCCGGGTAGATGAAAAAATTTCTGGCGTCTCATTGCTTCTGGCAGCATCTCAAACTCCATTGAAGGTGCTTTTTGTTTGTTTGTACTAATGAGTAGAAGTTGTTGAAATTATATATAGAAAGACGTAATGCATCAAATTAATGATTTAATGGGGAGGGGTGGGGTAGCATGTGGGTTTTTTTTAACATAGGGTGATATGAATAAAACCATAAAACCGAGCATATACTTTTGCTCACGATTTATGGAGTTTAAATTATGTTTTGTTTGAATAAAAGTTTGAAGTATAAACTCATAGTTGAGAAGAAACTAAAGAGTGGGGGAAATGCTCAACCACTTAGTTTATACTCCAGAGAGACATGAATAAGGAAAGCTTAAACTCAGTTACTCCCTGTTTCTTGAGTGTGGTATTGAGCAGGCACAGGTGTAGTTACAAGTTGTTTATAATGGCAGGATTTATGAATTTGCATGGTTTAAGGAAGACGAAAGTATGATGTGCGAAGAAGTGCTACAGAAAAAAAACGGTAAAATACTGTACATGTTTAACCCTGAAAATATATCATGGTTGGCACACTATTTTCTCGGTGAGTATGTTGAGACAAGAGGTAAAGCACTATCAAGGGAAGAAAAAATGATGGTATTCCTTAGTTATGTTGGTGATCCAGTCTTCCAGTCCGGTGTTGGTGAAGACATAGGCATTAATCAGACATCTAAGTCCAAAACTATAGGCTTTGTTACGATCATAATAACAGGAAAGTCTAATGTATGGATTAAATTTCCAATTACTCGGCAAGAACTAGAGGATGCAAAGGCTGCATGGCAAGATAAGTACTGTATACGTTTATATGTGCTATAGCAACATTGGATTGTACACACATTCCTATACACAAGCCTTATGTTCATGATGAATATATAAACAGGAAAAGTGTGGCAACCTTTAATGTGCAAGCTACTTGCAATAGTAAAGAATTATTTACAAGTGTAGATTGTTCTTGGCCAGGATCAGTGCATGATTCAAGGATTTGGAGGAATTCTGCACATTTCAGGGTGATTCGGGAAAATACATCAGGTGCATTAATATTAGGAGACCAAAAATGTGGATTAGCAGCACCCTGGCTAATTACTCCATTTTGGGACCCAAATACAGCAGAACAACATTCTTACAGCAATTTACATAAAAGGGAATGGTGTGTAATTTAAAGGTGCTTTGGTCAAATTAAACAAAGATTTCAAATTCTTCAACATAAAATAAAAGACAGGACAGAATACCGGGCAGAAAGGCATTACAGAATACTATCTGTAGTTCTCTCTCATGTTTTGTTTTACATAATCTTGCAAAGTATTTACAAGATGAAGATTTTCCTGTTGAAAACCTTCAAATGAATGAACTAGGAGAAGAAGTCGTACAAGAAGCCAACGTTTATGGGAGAGGTGTGACTCGAAGACTGGAAACAGCTAGAATAATCCACGAATTTATATGAACACCATATTCTATAGCACATAACGTAGATATATGAATACTGCCATGTATTTTCTGTAAAACTGAAAAAATGTGCGACTGTTACTTTAATTCCAGTTTATTTTTATAGACCCATTAATGGATCGGTATTGCACTGTACTTTAGAGAGTCGTAAGACATGGCAGAGCAGGCTATTACTCACTTAACCTATTACATTAATGTTAACAAGCATTTCTATACACTTAAAAGTTATTTTGAATCATGTCATTATAGCAGGGCTGTGTAAATTCTTAATAAAGATACATTATTGTTATTACAATTTACTGTAGTGGATTGGTACGAGCAGTGGGAGTTGGTAGGCCTGCACTGGGGAGCGCCACCGGCAGCAGGCAGTAACATGGTGGTAACATGACGGTCAGCAGTAACAGAGTTGTATGGTATGTTGTAAGTGAATAGAGAAGAGGAATAAAGAGAAGTACAGTAGAATCTCTCTATTATGACCCCTCACGGTTCTTAAGAATAGGGTCGAAATAGAGGGAGGGGGGGGGGGGGGGGGGTCGTAATAAAAAATTTGGAAAATTTTGAGCCGATTTTGACCCACCCCTACCTAATCCCTATGCCCCCAAACCTGCCATTTTTTGCATGACCTTCATTTTCTATCGTCTCTAGCGCATAAAAAACAACTTTTCTAATTAAATATAAATACGTATGTATATTTTAATAGCTGGACGTTTCCTGATTTATATGATATCCAAGAAAGGCATATTGGACCACCCCTTGTCATAAAAAAGAAAACACAATATGACATTGCCATTGAAAGAGTGTGAAACGATAAGACTATGTATTATTAAAATATAACTAAACACTGTTGGAGATGCCTTATGTTTGAAGCAAAACACAGAAGTTTATTTATTGATAATATGTATGAAGATACATTGGATCACTCGTGTGCTGGGGCTAGCAGCGAATACATTGCCTTGCACACATAGTTGGGCGACCACCTAGATCCTCTGCAGCGCGGCGACTCACATCTGTCGATCGGTCCTAGATTCTCGGGGCTGGGCAGCTGTTGATCGGTCTCTACAAGATTATTCTGGCGGGCAGGGGCCAGCTGGCGGCCACGGGAATATAAAAATTTAGTGTGGTCTACTTGAAATATTAATTATCCTGAATTTTTCATCAAAAACTTCTGACATGACCTATACACGCACACGGCCGTGCTCACCAAAATATGGTAACAAAACACATTTTATTTGCACACACTTACCTTTACTCATTTAACACATAAAATTGACTTCACAAAAAAAAGCAAATGCCCACCAAAAAAATTAGCATTTTACATAGGCATGAGCGCACATAAACTGGAAAAAAAAAAAAAATCATTAAAGAAGGGGCATTGAATTAAATTTGAAGTTACACATACACTGATTAAGAAACTAGTCTGTAATGTGCCGCTATTTTTACAGCAAAAGAGGAGGGGTAATGGAAGCAATAAAAGACAAGTAGGGTAAGGCAGAGGTGGCGGCATGCGACTAGGACAACCCTCCCCCCCCCCCCCCCTTAAATGCTTCCATGGACAATATACACCAGTGTCCCCTTCTGACATTAAGTAATTTATTGCTTCGTGCTACTTGGGACAACAAATGTCAAAGTCTATGAAGGCAGCTTGAGAAATGTGCGACCACTAACATCTGTAAGGGTTAATTTTCCATAGACTGGAAACTGTGGATAATAGAAACTAGTACCGCAGTTGGAGAAAAGGTCTACAAAAACAAATTCGCGCATAAGCATAACTGAAACCGTTGTCAAATTTTTTACTTTTTCGACCCAAACTTTTCACGGTTCCTCAGGATTGGGTTGTAACAGAGAGGTGGTCATAATAAATGGGGTCGTAATGGTGGCGTTTTACTTTACATAACATTGGCGTGGAGGATGGGATTGCTATTTAGTGGAAGTAAATAGCGGAAGTGTATTGGATGTGTTGTTTTCTAGTATGGCGGCAATCAGTAGGGTAGGAGAGTTTTGTCCATAAGAAGAAAATGTTGCATCATATTAAAGATGAAAATAAAGTTTCCGTGTTAATCACTCTTATATGGACCAAAAGTGCTAGCAGTGCTAAGCGATTTAGTGTCGCCAGGTCTGGTAGACGAAAAGCAGTATGAAGGGTTAATTAAGGTGTTGGTAGAACATTATACACCGCGGATGATCGTAGTTGCAGAACAATATGTGTTTTACAGCAGAGTGCAGAAGAATACAGAGATGATAGCTGAGTTTGTGGTAGCCATCAAACATATTGCAACATTATGCAATTTTGGCATAATTTTGAATGAAGCATTGTGGGACAAGCTCATGGTGGGTATAGCAGACGAGCGAGTGCGTCAGCGGTTGTTATCGGAAGACTTGTCCTTTGCAGAATCCTACAAATTAGCCATTTGTCTTGAACAAACTAATTTCCAGAAGAATGCATGGTAATATGGACACAAAGTAACGGGGAAAGTAGCCAAAATTAACCTGTCTGGCAAGCAAAGTGGAAGTGGTGATAAACAAACAAAATGTTTTTGTTGTGGCCAAACTTCGCATTTGGCAGATGTGTACCCCTTCAAAGACGTAATGTGTTTTAGTTGTTCGCGCCAGGGTCACTTGGCAAGACACGGCATGAGTAAAGGAAAGAACAAGGAACCAGCCAACAAGGGTCGAGCGATCCCTACGCTACGGAGAGTGTACCAGGTAGGGGCTGAATTGAATGCTCAGCCTGATAATGGAATGAAGGCAGTGGCAGAAATGGACATGGGTGAGAACCCTTATTACTCAATGTATAATATGAAAATAAACACTGAAGCAAGCAGATATCGGTTACATGTTGATATTGAGGGTCAGCCCATTGTAATGGAAGTGGATACAGGAGCAGCAGTCAGTGTGTTGCCAGAGCAAGTCTATCTACAACAGCTGCATCATTTAGAGTGTAAACCAGTCTCTGTTAAATTGAATACGTATGGTGGTCAGTGTTTACCTGTTCTGGGGCAGTTAGTGCTCAAAGTGACACATAATAACCAATCTTTGAACTTACTGCTGTTAGTGGTTAAACAGTTGAGTCAGGATATGCCAGTGTTGATAGGGTGCAATTGGTTAAAGCAGCTTAAGTTGGGTTGGCATACAATATTTAAGGTAGAGGTTAGTGGGCCCAAGGAAGTAGCAGAAGCGGTGGCGAGACTGAAACGAAGGCATCCAGAAGTTTTCCACAAAGGGATTAGTACTATCACAGGTTACACTGCAACACTACACTTAAAACCCAATGCTGTGCCTAAGTTTTGTAAGGCTAGAATGGTCCCATATGCCTTGAAACCACGAGTGGATTAAGAGTTGGTGATGTTGGTATCACAAGGGATAATTTATCCAGTGACCAAAAGTGACTGGGCCACACCGCTGATGTGTGTGATGAAGGCAAACGGTGGCTTGAGGTTATGTGCCGATTTCAAAGTAACTTTGAATCCTGTACTTGAAAAGGAATATTATCCATTACCTCTGCCAGAGGACATTTTCGCTTCTCTAGCAGGGGATAAGTTTTTCTCAGTTGTGGACCTGTCAGCAGCATATCAGCAATTAGAAGTGGCAAAAGAGTCTCAACCTCTGTTAACGATTAACACCCACAAGGGACTGTTCCGGTTCAAATGATTACAGTTCGGATTATCCTCCGCACGTGCTCTCTTCCAGTCGGTGATTGAACAGTTGTTGAGTGGTCTTCAGGGAGTGACAACATATCAGAATGATGTTCTAGTGACAGGCCCAATGTTGGAGTTAGTGACGGAAAGACTTGATGGGGTGTTGGCTTGGTTCGTGCAGCATGGGGTTCGGGTCAATATTGCAAAGTGCAAGTTTTTGCAGCCACGAGTAACGTATCTTGGGCACGTTATTGATGGCAGTGGCATCAAGCCATCAAACAAATTATACTCCAGGTGATTGAAGAGGCTCCTGAACCCACTAACAAAGAAGAAGTCAGTGTTTATTGTGGGCTGCTAAATTACTATGGTAAGTTCTTTCCAGCATTAGCTAGCCGGCTGCGTGCATTCTAGGAGTTACTGAAGTAAAATGTGCCATGGGAGTGGAATTCTGACTTGCAGTGACTGTTTCAGGACAGCAAGGGTTGGCTTTTGTAGTCCAGCTTGTTAGTGCATTACGATCCTAATAAACCCTTAGTGTTGATGTGAGATGCTTCCCCAAAAGGCGTTGGTGCTGCCTTGTCGCAAATTAAAGACGGAAGGGAAATGTCCATCGGGTTTGCATCCAAAACACTGTCTGCGGCAGAGTGAAACTATTCACAATTGGATAGAGAGGCTGTGGCCATTATACAGGCTGTCAAAAAATTTCACAATTGCATCTATGGGTGCAAGTTCATGTTGGAAACTGACCACAAACCTCTCGCTACTATTTTTGGGGAGAAGACAGCAGTATCAACCATGGCAGCAGCACGATTGCAATGCTGGATGGTAGTGTTGGCATGATGCGACTACGAAATTAGATGCAAGCCGGGAGAGCGAATTCCACATGCAGATGGTGTACACTTTTACACTCGTGAGATTTAAACCCGCTCCATTTCATACATGGAAGTACCGGTCTGCCACGATCCTGGAGGGCGGCCGGACACATGGATACAAGGAGTTGTGAAAGACAGCGGCGAGTAACCTCCACCATGCTGAGAGCCTACAAGCCATCATCCACCTCGGGCCATGCACGAGCGCCATCGAGGATACACGAAGGGCGAGAGATGACCAGAGGGTGCTACCCCCACTCCGGCCTCGCACCTGAGGGACATCACATGCCCTCCCCCGTGGCCGCCGCGACATGCACTGCCTCGCTATATAAGGCCGTGCGTGGCGGCCCTCGCCAGTTGTTCCTGCAGTCTTTTCCGAGCACCTGGGTGCTGGAGTCTAGACTGAAACGAGCCTCTAGAAGGGAGCCTTTCAACAGCCCTTCTAGAGGCTGTCGCCAACGACTTAACAGTCTTCCGCAGCCACCAGAGGCTGCCACCATTGATGTCGCCGTTAGAGCTCTGCAGCCCCTCTACCGGACGCTCCGACTATGCCAATAGTTACCAGATGCTTTCTGTACATATATGTTCCACACGTAATTCTTTCTTTGTCTCCTACTACACCCCTATATAGAGTTTAGGTTTGTATTGAAGTAATCTTCAACAGTTTTTCACGTAACTTCCCCACTTAGCTTAGGACCAGGTCACCTACACCTGGATTCCATACGATTACTTCCAAACACCGGTCTGCCTGGCAGGAGAGTACGTTTCATGTGTTTAATACGTCTTTAATAAACACGGCTTAGTTTCTCTTACTCTTGAGTCTCATTCATAGGGTAATTTGTCACCAATTACTGGGAGAACCTCGAATTGAACACCGCCGATCGGAGCCGGGAAAGTATTTGTATTTCCGCAATTAACTACAACTGGAGACTCCCCCTTAGATGGCTCCAAGTTGAAAACACACCCATTAGATGGCCATCTATTCTATTCCTGCCATGTATACAGGTACTGGAGGAATAGAATAGATCTGCTACGACCACTAGTATCACTTCTCAATCAGGGAGAGACGGTACATCTGAGTTGTACCCCTACCGGAGGACCGGGGTGCTGGTGCTGGTGGGGGTATTTGCTCAGGTGCTACGGCTTGGCCTTGGTTGGAAAACTCACACCCAGTGATAGTGGCAACCCACATGGCTCCAATGCTTCTGATCAGCTCACAATGATGGGCAACAATGGGGGATCTTCTGAAGAACTGGAGCTCGCGTTAAGGCTGTCGCCAGGCAAAACTATGTTAGGGATACCCGTGTCCGTGTTGCTTATTTCGAGTTATCCGTAATTACACCACTCTATGCCATTCAAGGTGAGGCACTGCACCAGGAGAGAGGAGCAAAGAGTTGCGCGCTTTGCTACCAGACAGCTGGCTGGTCTAACGCTGATTACAGATAGCTGACGAGCTGAACGAGATAGTGCTGCCATACTTCGTTCGACACCACCTACGACGACTGCCGTCAACCCAGCTATTTTCCTGTCAGCACCGCTACGTACACTCCCGACTGCTATATCCAGTAGAAATTCGCCTAAATCAAACCCGCACGCACAACCGACCTAAATGCAACCAAAGCCACACGACCGTGATCCAGCCTTAACTATCAGACACGCATCAACCTGTTGCAGACGATGAATCGATGGAAACAGACAAATATAAATACTCTCCAGTTCAGGTGTTCACAGAGACGATAAAATATTTTGCACCAGTATTGGAGACACCCTTGTTTCCTGCAGTTGTGTATTGTTCATGGCTGGATAGATTATCCACATATGTACCTCCAGCACCAGGTAACTAAACATCGGAGTGTTGTCTCAATAATCCCCGACTTCGTTCCCACACATCAGTCGACCAGTCCAACCCTCTATGAAGGCCTGGCAACACGCAAACTTAAGGACCCCGTTTAGTTCCTTTCCGCCCATGCTCCCAGAGAAGCTGGCTTCACAATATTTGGTGGCCCTAACGATAAGCAAAACCAGTCTCTTATCAAGAAACCTTTCAAATTAAGTTTACCCTGGGGTTTAACTCCCCTCCCTTAGTAGTCATTAAACCAAAGAGATCAAAAACATAACTTTTTTCAACGTGGGGAAACCCCCGACCCAGCTTGGCAACTATCACTTTTAACTCTTACATTTTACTAGTTGCTAAGTTTAACTCAGAGAGGATTTAACTCTCAATCCACGAGCAATGAAAAGGGGAGGTAGCGGTAGTTATCAATGCATCAAGTGATACCCATCATGGGGCTTTAACAATTTCCGATTAGGTCATTAGGACTAAGCCAGCCGCACCCCGTAACCTCAACCTTCACAGTCAAAGTATAACTGAAGCGATCGGAGCATAACTTGAAGAACCTTGGTGTACGATACATATACATACTCCATGTCATGTGTTTTAGTAAGCAATTAGCCGGATGGCTAATTCACACCCACCCATACATATACATTATACGGTGCGTGTAGCTCGCCTGTATAATTTACTTGTTACGTACGTACTATGTAACCCCCTGGTGTAAGCTGGTTATTGTAGAGCCTCTACTGGCCCCTTTAACTAGTTGTTTATTTCTCCCTAAGACACCACTTAAAAATTAGTATTCTAATGGAATCAGAACCTCAGCAACATGACTTCAGGGAGCCTTACGTAAACACCCTGTGGCACTCAACAAATGCAAGCCACATCATGTCTGACTCAGTGAAGCCAGCATGATGCTCCCGAGGCTCCAATGCCTGAAGAAAATCTTCTCTATATAATCAAGCAATGCTCAATGAGTACATACCCAGGCATAGGCCTACATGTTTTTCATTGTGCGTACTGCCAGGGTCGATTCCACTACGCGTGTTTAGGCTGGGGGACAGACGGGCTCGAATACCACTGTACATCTTGCCAACAATGACAAGCAGCCCATTACAATCGGCCTGAGTGCAAAGGGCGATGTACCCACACTATCCGCTGCATCATCTGTGTGGCAGAATTCCACCTTGTGTATAGGCTGGTCGGAGGAGAGTATCGCTCATCCCGGTAAGGTATACCAATGTGGGGTATGCCAGCTAAACCTCATTTACCGGCCATGATTAGTCTCGCAACACAGACTCCCACTGCCATATTCCATCTGCCGGAATTCAGTGGCTGACCTCATGAGGACCCTATCACATTCCTGAACGAATTGGAGCAGGAACTGATGGAACACCAAATACCTACCAAATAGTGAAACAGTAAGGCACAATGACAACTGTTTGGTAAGGCTCGAGAATGGTGGTGGTGATATTGAGAGTTTGTAATCGAATGGGGACAATTGCAAGGTCACCTCACTTCCCAATTAACAGGGGAGGAGGTGATCGCAAACCTCATTGCGGACTTCCATACTTGAACCCAGAGCCTAGAGGACAAAGTGGAGATATATATTCTTCGGAAGGCCCAAATGCGCCGACGAATATATCCTACCGAAAACGAAGAGAGTTGTGTACGCAACATCACGCGTACTCTTCTCCCCTCTCTGCGGAACCTTCTGTTAACCCAAAGACCATAAATGGTCGACGAACTAGTTGAGAGGGCGGGGAAGGTAGAGAAAAACAACAGAGCAAGCTCTGCTAGATGGCTCGGCATGTACCCCCAAGGTCACTGTCCCAGCCCCTCCTTCCAGGCTGCCAGCTGTTTGCAGCCCGCTGCCACCTCCTCCTCTTGCCACCACCCTTCGCCCCTGCTGGGACTGCCTGTGGAGGCACTCACACGGAAGTTACCCCGTCCGGCAAGGTCAGAGTAGGTCTACAATGAATATAGGAGCAACAGACGTGCTACCCCGTGCTCGCCACATTAAGGGGCCAACCCACGTGAATAAAGCTACGGTAGGCTCCAGATGTTGGAAACCGAGTATTCTTTCTCCTACAAACCCCATTTGCGAGTCCTCCTAAATAATAAAATTGCTGTAGCTGCGCTGTATACAGCCATCGCCCACAATTTTATTAGGAGTGACCTGCTTACGCGACGTCAAAGAGCCAGTCTGACTGCCACGAGACACTCACAGTGGCTTTAAACAACCTCCTTAGATTGTTCAGTGAAATAACCCCGAATTATAAGGGTCCACTCTAACACCATCTGGGTCCCCTTATTATTTGCCCCCGACCTTGGGGAACAGATGATTTTGGGGCAACCGTAGTTGGTCACAACACTGCTTAATTGACTGCGGGCAACAGCGCACCGTCCTGGGGAAATACAAGCGTTTGGTTGTCGATTGGGAGGGTAACATGGTCAAGGCTACGCCTCCCCCTGCGCCTGTTCAACTTTTACGGCTCCGGGTGAGAACCCCCCAGCTGTGCCAAATCCCCTAAATAAATTCCGTTGTCAAACCCTACAAGCCCGATGCCATCGGGCCAGACAACAGCAGGGGAACTCCTCACCTCCTCCACACTCAGCCTCAAGAACCGAGCCTCCCAGGCCACGGGAGCCCGAACTTCAGATGGCACTATATAGAGAAATCCCTATCCTCCCTCTCGCAGGGACATCCCATTCCTGGAGTATCAGAGAGGTATGTCTGCTCGGACACTGCCCTCGACACTCGATCCCGAAATCCAACTAACATCCGCCAGATGCAGCAGAATGCCCCATCAGAATCCTGTCTTTTACAAGGTGGTATTGGGAAGCCCTCTGGACGAAGTCTTGCCAGTGGCTCCTATGACCAGACAAACAAAACCATACATAATCAGGATGCCCAAGTGGACCCTCCCCATTACCCCAGGTCGTCCTTGTCACACTCGTCTGCAGGAACAAGAAGGGATCAACCTAATGGTCGAGGCAAAATACCTCGGTACACTATCACGGTGGATAGTGCATTGGGCACCTTTGCTTATGGCACCTGCAACAACCACCTTCCCCCAGAATGATCACCGAGGTCAGTGCAACCCAGGAGGCCACTGCGGCAGAGATTTTGCCACAACCCATGCCCTTGGCCTGAACTACCACCAGAACTCTGGTCTACCAAGACCAGGATATCTGCAAGACAACCCCACCAGACAGCATAGCGGTCTCCTTTGCCTTCCCTCTCGTATTGGAGGAAGCACGAACCCATTGTGTAATATTGAACAATATTTAATATTGGGTATTGGTATTCGCTCAGCTCTATTTCTTAAGTTACTCTTTACATGCGAATACAGTCAAGAATATATATATATATATATATATATATATATATAAAAGGATAATACAGTACGTTGCATTTACCATAATTTGGAATTTGGCTTGTGGAATGGAATAAAATTTTATGATATTGGCGATGATGGTTTTAAAGTATTACATTTATTATTTCAACCAAGTTTTTTGTTGAAATAATTGAGAAAAATTGTCAGTCACTTAAAATTATTTCATTTAACAATGAAAAGCTACAATGTCATGAGACTAGCAAAAAATAAATAAAAAATAAAAATAAAAAACAGATATGGAATCAAAAGTTACAATTTTTGTTTTAATAGTTGAAGCATGTGGTGTAAAATTTAGGTGAGCATATTTAAATTTCAATGAATTAGATCTTATGCATTTTGTACTAAATGCCATAAGAATAATTATATTAATTTAAATATAGCAACTAAACAGGTTTTCTTTCTAACAGCAGTAGATCAAATTACTCAATCAAATTGGTATTGCAAAAACTAATTGACTGCTTTGAACAAAATATTTATATGTAGTTATTTTTAAAAATAAATTTTAATTACAACCAAGTTTAGTTAGTCTAATTAAGAAGTTTGTGGTTTATATTCTTTTGGAAGTGCATGTAAACAATTTGTGTTGTGAGACCGAGTTAGTCATTTAGAGATCGTAATGAACAGATACTAGAGTCCATTCAACGTATCTTCGGATGTTTCTGAAGCCCTGCCAAATTTCTACTTTTGGTTACTGTTTGCATATCCTTCCGCTACACGTAAATGTAAACACTGCCATGTGACTTCTACTTTTATAACTGTCAAATGCATTGTTTACTGTTTACAGCTGTTCAAAGAATTTAGTCATCTTTCAAAAATCATTTCTGATGGATGTTCACAATTTAGGCATATAACCATATTTAGGTCAGCTTTATTATATGACTTTTTATCAATGTCTGTGCTGACTATAGTTGTTGCGGTTATTATTTAACATTAACATATTTGTTATACACAACATAGCACATCACACGTAATACATGTTAATATTTTGCCGCTATTGTGTTTAACCCTGTTGGAATAAAAATTAAATTGAAGGACACAGTAAATTCAACTCGTGTTGCTAATTTTTGTATGTAGCAGCGACAAACTTAAAAAATGTTGGTCAACATGCACACACATAATAGGCCTACCATAACTTTTATTCCGCTCATATTTCTCTGCATTGCTTCTTTTTTTTTTTTACGCATGCCGCTTATACAACTAATTTAATACGATTACGACTCATCGCCAAGAGTACCTCTTCCACCACTACAGACGTGAAACGTTGCGTACCTTACAGGCAACAGGAACTTATGAGCGTATTCTCTTCACCTGGAGGATACACAACCGGGCAGACATGGTGCCCACCCCGTGCTGAGAGCCTACAAGCTGCCCAGACCTCGGGCAAGGCAGAGTGCCACCGACGAGGCACGAAGCAGAAACACTGACCAAAGTTTTCTCATGCCAACCAAGGCAGGAGGACGTCACGCTTTCCCCCCACACCGGCACCCTACAAGCTTCCACTATACAAGTTGGGATGCTGCCGGGCTCGGGAGTCATTTTTGTTCTTCTCTCGCGACATCCCACAGCACTGCTCAGTACTGAGATCTCCAGAGAACTTCGAAGCTTTAAGTACACCCCTTGCGGCTACTTCACCATCGATGATCCGCCAACCAGTGAACATGCTCACTAACATGTTAAACTCACTTTATCTCCTTAAGACACCTTTCTTAGAACAGTTTAGAAGTATTATATCTTTTCTCGTGTAGATATTTCTTTCCCGCTTTTCCATTAGAACCAGGTCACCTACACCGGGCCAGTGTAGTAACCTTCAGCACTCAATTGCCTAGTAGGAGGTAGCACACATCACATGTTTATTGAACCATCAATAAACATACTTTTGTTTCCTACCTTATCACTTTTATTTCTTAGAGTATCTGTCTGTTTGCCTACTAGACATGGGTTGCTACGTACACCATTGACAAGCACCGGGTTCTTGATATAACCTAATTAACTTCAACAACGGGCGCCCTTCAGGGGTCCGTCATTTTTTCTACACACCCATTAGACGGCCATCTGTTGCTTTCCTACTACCACAGCACTGTATCAGTGCCAGCAGAGAGGAACAGAGGAGCCACAACCACTAGCAACACCTTCACCCAGGGAGAAGCGATAGTCTCGAGTTATTGCCTTATCCCACAGCATTGTTAGTGCTGGGATATCTTGTAGCTTGAGACCTGCTGCCCATTCCTGTGTGGATGCACATCGAGTGGCGGCATTGATGACCCAAACGGCTCCCCGTCTCTGATCAGCCTGCATAGCGTGGGGTATCAGTGGAGACTTAACATAGCCTGGTCAACAAGCCAAAACTGGACTGACTGTAAACTATGATTAGTTTTTTCGCATCAAGGTGTACCTAGCATACTGTGAACAGAGACTCAATGCCTTATGACAATTGGCATGGCTGTAAACGTAGGGAACGAAATGCAGCATCCCTGCAGCCACAGTTGATTGTACTTCAACCTATACTGGAGCGACAGGTGGAACAGGACCATGCCAACCAACTCAGGCACGAGTCAGTATCGACTGCTCCGGTAACTATCTTATTTGTATCTCCGTGTCTACGAATTCATCCCTCGTGCCATCCCGTGGTCAAAGGATTGTTAACCGGCACTGCTACAGGATTCGGCTGGGATAACATCCACTTCTGGACCGAAGCAAACCTGTGGAATCGCCAGTTCGACGTAGGCAAGCTCTCTACGGCTGTGTAAAACCCACCACAATCCACGGCGCCCAAGAATCAGTAGTAAATATGCACTAACCAACACCCCTCGTCTCCCGCCATCTATTTAGTCCAAATCACCCCGCTTTTGATCTAGCGGACAAAATCCACAACCATCGTGCCTCGTAGGCTATCCAGGTACGCATCAGGTTTATTTAATTTTTTGTTTTAATTTATCCGGCTGGGCTTAGTATTTTGCTGGGATTGTGGCAAACATTCAAATCGCAGAAACGTAAGCACGTTACACAACTGTGTTTAAAACGTCTAGGGCAAAGGTACAACATTGTGATAAATAAACAGACATGAATTTAAATTACCACAATTTGGCGTGTATAGGCTGTATGCATGTATAGGCTGCACCAGAAGTTTTTGATGAAAAATTAGGGACGATCAATATTTCAAGTATAGGACTCACCGAATTTTTGTATTCCGGTAAATATTGTTAAGTCACAATTCCGTACAAAGATAATGAATTCCGGCTTAATTTCTCCCCTACAAAACATTAGTAACAGAAAATTTGTGTTATGTTGCAATTTTTACGGATATGCATCGCTCAATTACTATTCCACAGATGGTAATGGACTTGAGAAAGCAAAACCATATCAACATGTTACACAGAATGGCATCTTATCAATGTGCACTTGTAGAGCCACGGCAGGCGTGCTAACTACGTAAGATATTTTTCTCTTGTAGAGTAAAGAAATTATTTTCTCATGTACAACATATGTGGGCAAGCTCCAACAAGTTTACATTTTACACGTGCGGGATGAGGGTTATTTTGTGTATGAACGTGAGTGAACAAATAACTGCACAAGTGTAATTTTTTTTGTGTGTTAAATTCTTTCCCTTCCCTTTTTTCCTGCCTTTAAGAATTAAAACATTAACATGTACTGTACGTTGACAAATTTCTAAACATGTTTTGGGGAAAAAAAATGTTATGCCAATATCTCTTATATAAGCTGCACCTCACTTTTTGTAGTCATTTATTTTGTAAAAATGTATGGCCTGTACATACCTAAATACGGTAATTAACTTTGTCATAAAAACAGTTCACTGTTAAAAAAAATTATGTTTTGCACATCCAATATTTGAAATCACACACCGGGCCGGTGTAACAACCACTACGCAGCCACCATAGAAGAAGGAAGTGGCAGCCATACCCTTTTATGACGCAGCGATCATGACACACATTACAGTATATTTATTCTTGCCATGGAAAAACTGATTCATCACAACATCGTAACTTGCGTAGGTAAGTTTAAAAGAGACAATGTGTACTAACTTGATGTGGTAATTTGAAGTTTTTTTTTGGAGCGAGAAAAATTTATGCTTCGTTTGACAAAAAGCAACACTCCATGTCATGGCTCACCACGTCTGCCAACTTAGGATTTGTATACCTCCCACCATCACATCTAAATATATTAAAATTAGTATTCAAACATTAAAATCTATTCAGTTGTAAATTACAAATTGAGATATCATTATTTAGCTGTAGTAAGTATGAAATATGCTAAAATTGAAAATGTATAATTTTCCTGCTACTACCAGCGATGCGAATCTTCCTGAGGGAAGGAGAGACAAAGATAGAGAGAGAGAGACAAGCTCCGCTCAGCAGACAGTTTCTTCCTCTGTCAAAAAAAAAAAAACACCATGTCACTAGGGCCTATGCACAATATTTTGTGCTGTTATTTTAAACTTAAAGCGGGCTTTCCATTGGTGCGTGTCCACTCGAGCAAGGTGACATCACATGCTCGTGGGTTCCCTAAGACAACGTCCTCCTTCTCACGACCAAGCCTTTTCCATTGCAGGTTAAACTGCGCACGACCCACGTGCGTGCAAAGGCCCGCTCATGGTAGTGGTGGAGGAGCATTTCTACCTGAATGGCGCACAGCGGATATTTCCACTGTGCGTGGGTCCGAGCTCGGCAGACACTGCAGTGCAGGCATGTATCCTTGTTAGTTGGAAACATGAATTGGGAGGTAGAAATATCTGCAGATGTTACAGCAGTTTATGTTGTTTTATTAGCTGGAAACCAACGACTAGAGCAAAAGAGATCAGCTGGAAATCTGCGATAACGTAATCCACTGTATCTACATTCAGAAAAGTTTCTGTAGGTAGCAACTGTACAGTAGGGTATTGTTATATGCTCACGTCCAATGAAATGACACGCTATAAAAGAAACCACTTTTATGCATAACTGCAATTCACAACATTAACAAACCACAGACTTTGCAATTGTTAGAAATGCAAATGGTCGCAACATTATCAATACTGTAATTTTAAATGTACTTGCTGCGAACTATATAATTTGACAATAGTAGGCTTATAACTGCTAATTCACAGCGACTACAGATCGTGCAAAACCAGATTCCTAGGTTCGAGGGTGTTAAGCTGATCACAATAAGTAATTTTGTAAGCCTTTTCATTTCTCCTCTCAGTAAATATGCGTACTTTCGTAGCATATAAGAATATACATTGCCATATTCCTGAATTTTCAAACAAAATGTTTACATACCACTATTCCGAAGATTAGACTGTATTGTTTATACTGTATCTGTTCAATAAATACACAATTAACAACTACTGTCATCAACATTATTAAAGTAGCTGCAAAATAATTTCACTCTATGAGTTTCTATACAATAGTTAATATTTGTTATTTTTATACTCAGACAATTAACATAGTTCCTCTGTTTTCTGCCATTGTTGATTACAAAGTATGTAGGAGCAGTTACAAGGGAATGCCAGTGGCTTGTGTATGGTTATCGCTAATTCCTTCACTCGTAAACACACCTCGTCACTGAAAGCATAGATTGAAATACATTTTCTCCTGTCTTCAAGTACAGAATGTTTGTAAACGTTTAGACGATTTTGCTGCTAGCTTGCCACACAACAGACAGTGTATCGAGGCTGTAGTGATGTGATGGAAAACTTTTTTTGATAACTTTTGCAGGTTAAATCTAGGAATAATAATTTTCATTTGTAGTGCTTTCAAATTTCAATTCAGTACAAAAACCAACTTTTCCGCAGTATTCGTAACAATAGTGAAAATATTTTTCTAGATGTATAGGTACTGAAATATTATATGTAATATGCTACAAATAATTGACAAATTAATACTCCTGAAACATTTTCCATGTACGTGCATGCTGAACGAGTGCTTTACCATTGTTCAGTTACAGCTCAGAAGCTCTGTCAAATACCTCCAATTTGACAATACACTTTCAAGTTAGTTTGTAACAATCAGTATACTGCAAGTTTTGCGAAAATCTATTTCACAGATAATCCGTACAATATATAACATCGCAATTTCTGCCTATGCTTTTATTAGGAGAAAATTACTTCTGAGTTATACATGAAACTGTTGTGTTTTAATAACACACGTAAGTACTATGTTCACATTAAGTGTCAAGTAGTTTAGTGAAATTGCTGTCCAAAACGAGATAATTCAGATTACATTGCTTCTTGTAAACGAGATCAGGTTATCGTCTCCGAATTCCTTTGTACATGGACACACTAGGCGAAAGTAAGTTGCCATATTAAAGAGAATTTTGGTGGCCAGAAAGTGATTATGGCTAGCCTACAGCAGTGGCAGGTGGATGCAGCACGTGCCATTGTCCGAAGTCCCGTTGTTGGGGGGGGGGGGGGGAAGACTTGGCACTTCTTGGAAACAACCCACACTGTATGGGGTGCTATTTCCACTGTACGTTCCCTCCCACTCCGAGCAAGGGTTTCTCAGTCTGAATCTTTAATCTATATGCACTGCTACCTGGTGGATCACCTTTAGATGGATCCTCCCGCACACACCCAACGCACAGCAAATAAGCCTAGTCCACAGCCTGCTGTCCAGCACGCATCCCACCCATGACGTCAGGATTGATGTCTTGTTAGCAGAACAGTAGTCATTGGAAAAGTCCTGTAATAATGAAATATGTTTCCGTCGGGGCTACCTAAAATTTAGAATATTTCAATAGGTAGTTAGAACATTTTAACTGTGAACTATTTATTACTAGCAGTTGCCAAAACATTGCTGCTCTCACTATTTTTAATTCATATTGAATATGTAATGAATATTACAAGTTAAGTTATAGAATATAGTATGGTAAAGTATTGGTTATTCAATAATATAATACTTTTTAAGTTAATCAGTGTTATATATTTGTGGTATACAAGTTATTTAAAAAACAGGTTAACATATTACTCCTAGGGCAGGGCTGCCACCAACCCTGAAGCTGAAATCCTGGTTCCTGTATATAAAAATCCTGTAAAATCCTTGGAATTAAAAAAATTGCAAATTACTGAAGGAAAAAAATTGGATATGAAAGACGTTTACATATTTAATGTAGTTGTTTTGGTTTGTAATGTACAAACCATGTTAATTCTTTTCTCCACTCACACTTTTACTTTCGTTTATACAACTGTATCAGCGATAATTTTTGTTTCCTCTCCATTGTGATATCAATACCAAATGCAAAACACAGTCACCAAATTCGGATTGCATACATAAAAACGGCATTCTGCAGCAAAGGTTTTTTTCAATAATGGCCTTGGCCTTTGCATGTGATCATACAGTCAGAAACAGGAATACGTAGATAACTGTATACCCGCGTAAGTGAATAATTAAGGAATATATTTTGGACATACATTAGTAAAGCAATGGCGCACGTCCAAAATATTATATTTTTTATCCAACTCTGTTATAAGAATCTTTCAAACAAATACATCAGTGAAACTGACACATGTCACTGTGGACGCAATTTGTTTATTATCCACCTCCATTATAGGAATCTTTCAAACAAATACAACAGTGAAACTGACGCACATTGCTGTGGACGTTAGTGTCGCCACTTTGAGCAAAGTGCTTTTAAAAAAGTGTGTTATTTTTTAAGTTTGAATTTGGATTTTCTATTCTAAGAGTTTTAAAAATCCGTAAAAACGGATAAAATCCGTAAAAAAGGCAGGCCTGTCCTAGGGTGATTTTTCAAAGTTTGTTTCAAAACATCCGAAGAAACCGTCAATGGACTATAGTAGAAAGACTTGTTTGGAAGTAATGGTTCAGTACTTGTGAACAAATACATGTAGTTCTCTTAAATGTGTTGTTTACTTTAAGTTTTTGGGAGGTGAAGTGTATTTCAAGACTAAAGGGAATGTAATGCGCAGGCACATTTTATGTGTCACTTACGAAGATACAGGAAAACTTCATTATAATAACAACCTCTTTATAAACTGAGTTTTGCAGTTTCAAACATCAAATTTTGGTAGGTAGAGTTGAAAAGTATATGGTTTCACAAGCATTTGGTAGGACCAAATTAATTATTTGTGGTATGGAATATTCATTAATGCGGGTTTTACTGTATATTGGTTCCTCCTTGCAGAACTTGCATAAGGTCCCATGAAGTTCATTGCAGTTTTTCTAGTTGTATTTCAGTCTGGAGTTCTTATGGAAGGTGCTGCCTCCGGTCTTATTTTTGCTATCCAAATCTGACATTTCGTCTGAAACGAATCAATTCGTCTCAGGGATTTTTTTTGTTAATAGTGTTTTTTTTTTTGCCAGGGTTGGTACTATTTGGTAACTTGATAGTGTGTTATGTTTTACCATATATAAAATGTATTTTTAATTAGACGGCCAATATAATCGTAATTATATTTCAACATGTAATATCTTTATAATCTTGTTATCACGTTCTGTAATATATTGTACTTTTGTTATTTAAACTTATGTTTGTGTTGTAATGTATCACAGTCGCAGCGCATATACTGTTAAAGGTGGTGGCCACTGGGTGCATTGTGAGTGGGTCTGTATCACGTGACGCTGGCTGAACACACTAGTTGGGGAAGTCACGTGAGCGCTTTGTGTGTGTGGCCAACCAGTCTTCTGTTGCCAGACGTGCTATTAGTAGCTGTAGTGCACGCTGCTGGCGTGATGACAGGCTTGGCTGGTAAAATGTGGCGTGTGACTAGAGATTGTATTGGTATAAGGCTGCACGTTTGATAACATGTCATATAGCGAATTTAGTTTTAATGGCCACTAATGCCGTTGTTTATTGTGCAATGTTTAAATTATCCTTGCGTAACTTGACATGAGACTGCATATTATGCGAGCAATTGGTAGACTCGTGATCCAGCCTTACTGTGAAGTTTTCCACGCTTATATTTACGTGGGGGACGTGTAGAAGAGGTGATATGTGCGGTGATGTGTTTTGGATCGCCGCTGTGTTTTGGATCGCTGCTGGACTAAACCAGCTGCTCGTTTCTCAGCCGAGCATACATTATTGTGCAGGCACTGATGCCTGCCTGTAACGCAACAGGAGGAATGACGAGTTTCATTGGGGCTATAAGGTGCCCTTTGAATGCTGCTGTTTCTTACCAGTAAATTACCAGGTACGAGCGGCATTGGAGTTTGTTTACCCGTAGTTGTCAGGGCAGTTTAATTCTGCTGGAAATCTTCGGAAGTGTTTTAAACTTTTTAATTCAACACGTAGCGCACAATTTTCATGGCCGTCTGGCATTGCAAACTGAAAATGTTAAATGTATTGTGTGCCCAGAATATTTTAAATGGAATTTTAGCATTGCAAAGTGTGTAACATCAGAGATGTAAATGTGGTTAACTTTTAATCATAGTTTGGTTACCATTTTGGTCGCAAGTTTAGCTTGTATTATTTTTGGCATGAAATTTACAGGGTGTGAAGTGCAATGAAAACTATCCTAGTGTATTAAATAGTAAATAAAATAACCTTACATTCAAACTTAAATAGACTGTGAACGCTATTGACTTACAAAGCAAAACCCTACTCATCTATATGTTGTCACATACATTGGTGAAAGATTTTTGGCTGATCACATGAGTATGGACACTGCGCAGCGTTTATTACAGATATCCAACAACTATTTTTTGTAGTTGAGTTTGCTGTCTATTCCCAGGTTTTGTTTAGGAGGTTTAGGGTTAAATACGTGGAGTGAGGTAGTATTGAGTACCCTGTAACCCGCCGTGGTTAGAGGGCGGCTCACGTCACATATTTCTGTATGGCTGTTGCAAAATATTCTATTCGTTATGTGAAACCCTTCAGTCTGTAGATGTGAATCATGCTTACACCATATTTTCATCTATGTCTCTTCACAAGTTATGTGCTGATATTCTGATTTCTGTGTTATCTTGATTTAATACTGTTTTAAAATTTTATTTACATGCTTTTCTTTACAATAGCCTCATACTTAGCATTATAAAATACATTGTGTTTAACAGATCAAATGGAAGTTCATTCCTTCAGACATGTTCAGTAAATAATGATCAAAATACTATTTTTTTTTTTTTTTTTTGTCATAGTTAATTTTAGTAGTTTCGAAATGTCAGCCATATATGTGGAGGAGTGGTTGTGCAGAGACTTGTGGGTTGTTTGTGGCCAGCACCTGACGTCACGCAAGCACAAAGAGCGGACAATGAACGGCGGGAGGAGCAAGCAACGGCCTGCCCCCTACAGGAAGAGAGGACGTGGTGGATATGGCATGCGTGGCATGTGGAAAGGCGGAGTCAAGGTGCCAAAGTCCTTGCAGTATTCACAGCCGCTCTGCAACAACTTCGTCAGTAGCGGGGCCATGTTATGAGGTGGTTGTGTGTAGCAACCTCCTGTACAGATCTCTATTATTGCTCTGCCGCTGCTCTTCAGTTTCCTTCTCATTTTCTCTTGTTGCGATATGTTGTCGAGTGCCTGTCTCTTTACTTTATTCCTTACCTTTTTTCTACTTCCACTTCTGTTCAGCTTTTTTGTGAAATGCTGTTTCTATCATGCGCACTTGTCAATTATTGAACTCTATCTCTCAATTGTTGTACCAAAAGTATTTGTCTCGTTGGTATGGTGTGGAAATGTTTTACCCCTCTGCTCACGTGTTTGTGTACATGTTGAGTGTCTTGTTAACATTTTAAACAGGATTATTGCAATAATGAGCAAAGGCTTGCAAACTTGTTGTTTGGTAGTTTAAGTGTACTGGCAATTGTGTAGCATCATGTACACGTCTGTAATTGGCTGAAAGAAGTTTTCAGTATTTGTTGACTTGTCATATTTCTTATAAATTTTACTGTTGAATGCTCTTGATGAGTTAGTGCATTTTAATCATTTCTGAACTTAATTTGAGTACTAGTGACTGAAAATGCACCGTGTTGTTAATCATCCAAGAGTTGTTTGCATATTGTAATGGACACTAGTCCTTATTCGCTGATTTATAATTACTATAACTGTTGTCATATTTTGCAAGGTATTTTTCATTGTCTGAAATTGGAATTTATTGATTCAAACTGCAGGTATTTTCAGAGGTACGTAGTCGTCTTATTTGTCAGTGAATTTATGACTTCATGTGAGTTGTGTTTAATTGACTTCACGTGTGCCTCAGTTGGTGTTGTCCAACTTCATTGAGGCATAATAAATATTCAGAATTTATATTTTGTGGGGTAGATAGTACAGTTTGTTGATGGTGCAAAGAGCAAACTTAAAAAAAAAAAAAAAAAAAAAAAAAAAAAAAAATCCTGGTTCATAATTTTTTGCGCAACTACCCAGTATTAAAAAAAAAAAATACGAATAAAATTTGTAGTTATGTCATAAAATAAAGATGACATTGTAATGTTTAAAGCTTTGTTTGTTTCACCTTTAAATTTACTTTGTTTTTACCCATAAACATTTCAAATAATGTAATTGTGACGAATAATTGAACAAAATTCTGCAACTGAAAGGTGGTTTGCTGTCTGTTTTACTAGCAGCTCTGCAGTAGTATTGAAATTTTAGTTCTAACTGTTACTATTAAGTAAGGTATTCTGTTCATAAACGGAATTTTTTTTTCTTGTAACAAGTATGACTGAACTGAAGCTAAATAAAGAGCAAACAAAACATAGGTACTGAAAATATTTCTTTTTGAACAATTTTTGTTTGCTGCCGCAGCTTGGCTGAACATTGATCTTATTGTGGTACTAGAGTCTGCCAGGGAGAAATTTCCTAGCACCGCTGTACAGACAACAAATTATTTTAAAGCATTTTAAGCTTCATATGCTTTCCTTTTCTTGTATTTCAGGATTTGTGCATTTCAAAAGCAGAATATGTAGAAGATTTCTTTATTTGTAGTAAATTTCATAATTTGTTAATCGTAAAAAAAAAAAAAAAAAAAGGAAGAGTTAAATTACTTTAGAAAAATCCTTCAGTGTTTCATAATTTGTAAGGATTAAGGCCATTATGCTTTAGATTTTATTGCAATTGTAGTTTCATTCATATTATATGTATATGTACATGTTTATTTGCTAACCAGGGATTATTGTCACTGCTAGTTAAAAAAATTTAAAAATGCATTTTATATTACTTTTGCTATTGAAATGTTGGTTGTCAATTTTGTATTGGGTATTGCATCAATGAAAAACAACTAGTACCAGTGGCCTGAAACATAATGATCAATATTTCTTCTCAAATGTTACCCTGTGAAGTCTGAAGAGTGTTCAGCACGTAAGCAAATATTTTTGGTTATAGTTATAAATTACTCAAAATGTTAAAATTTTCATTAATTCTGTATATACATATATAAAACAAGGACTTTTTGGTGTTAATATATTGTTGTAGATATTAATTTGCAATTTTTGTCAGGAAAATGCAAAGAATTAACCTTGCAGAAACTGTTAACAGTTAACCTTCTAGGAAAAATATGATTGGCCATTTTGAGTAGTACGTACCAAACTATTGTATTTTCTGTACGCAGTTTTTCAGTGAAGGGGGGTTTTTAAAAAAAAAGGACAGATACCAGCAGATTATCATAAAAATATGTTCAGTGCAATTAATGTTGTTTCTCATGTTTGTAAATACAATTATCATTGGAGTAAATACAAAATCTTAGTTTTTATTCCATGCTATGCTCACATTTTTCTCATGTATGTGTACAATTTGTTGTATACTCTTCATAGGCTTTATATGGAAGACATACGTACTTGATTTTTATGCTTTGCTGTTTGAAATATTTGGTGGGGTACATGGGTAAGTACAGTGATTTATGAGTTGTCAAGCTTTTAGCATACTTTGCGTAATGTTGTTAAATTTCCTGCCAAATGTTTTGAAGTACCGTGAATATTTTCTTCTGTTTTATGCACCTAATTTCTGTATTGCATTTGTCCTAACATGTTTTACTAGTAGGTGTTTGGGGTGATTTAATATAAACGTATGTAAATTCTGGTAGTCAATTATGATGGTTGTTTTGCAGTCTTGGCATTTCATATTTCATTACCCTGTCACAGCAGGTTGCTAGCTAGATCTCAGACCATACCTTCACTAGTATTTCTGGTAGACATGTAGTTTGTTACAAGTGTGCTTGTTATTCTATATGATATGCTCTTCTGCTGCCAGGTTGTTAAACATTTTAGTTTTCCATTCATGTGTTTTAATGTCATATTTAGTGTACAATTAACACTTGTACATTGTAGGTTTGAGCAGAACAAAATAGCAGTAATCTAGTGGTTATAGATTTTAGCGAATGTTATAATGGTAATTTAGTTGTATGAGCAGTCGCTGAATTCTAAACTTTGATCTTTTTTTTTTTTTGTATGTGTTGCCATGACTGCTTATGTAAATTAATTTGCTTGTATTTAAAGTACAAGGATGTTTTTCGCAAAGCCACGCTGGAATTATATACATGAAACCAGTTTTGCAGTAGTGTGTTCTGGCACTTCTTTAAAATATATTTACAAATAAATGATACACTTTTTAAAAACCTGTTGTTGATAGCATTTAACTGAAAATTTCTTATCTTCATATATGGGTTTTTAGAGAGAGAGAGAGAGAGCAAGTGCAAGTGCGTGTATGCATGCATGCGCGTGTGGGTGCATGCCTGTTTGTGTGTGTGTCCATGCGAGCAGGGGTGCATACTGGCGTGTAGTCGCTTTCCCCCCCCCCCTCCCACCCCCGCGGTTTGAACAGAGATTGATATATGTGCAAAATTAAAATTTTAGCAAAATGTGTTTCCTCAAAGGTTATTGAATTGAGTTTGATTACTGGCCAACCTAAATAGAATCTAGGCAATGCAATTCAATAAAATAATTACCAGTTTCTTCTGCTCTTTAAAACAGATGACCAGAATTTTGGCGTTTACAGCAAAAGGAAGTAGCTGTAATTTTCTATATTTAGCCAGGTACTCCCCACCCCCGTATGCCTCGCACCCTAATTTTTAGCATAACTTGGTAGGGAAAAAATTTTTGAAACAAAATATGGTTGGACTAAAGTATAAATATTTTGGATTCTTGAAAATTTGTTTTTCGATGGACGAACAAAAATAATTTAAGCATGCTGGGAAGCAATGGATTAGGACTTGGATTTCAGACTTGAGAAATATCGTACACAACCTCAAAATGCATGTATGTTTAAACCAACAGCCAAATGATGTCATTAAAAACAACTTATTCAAGTCAACTTATGATTAAATATTCACTTTAAATTAAAAACTTTAATTCTTTGGATCGTGCAAAATTTAAATGTTATTTATATTAAAAATTGTTCAGTGTTCCTTTGTTGGCTAAGCCATGCTCAACAATGTTTGCTAATCATTATTCGCGAAACCTTTTTAGAACCCTTACGTTTCTAACCAAACCCGCAGCCAATAGTTTCCTATAATAATTGTGCCTGTCAAAATACTGCCATTTTACGAGTGCAGTAAATGCATAAGAAGAATAGGAATACAAAATGCTTTCTCACTGTTGCCAAACTACGAATGCAGTAAAGATATAAGAAGAAGTAGCCAATAGAACAGAAAAAACTGTTGCGGGATGTAAATAATACTATTGATAGCACCAGTTGTCAATTGTCCACATTGTTTTGCATTCACTTGGTGTTAAAAAAAATAAATTATGCGTGCAGTATTTGGTGAATGTTCAAAGGGGAAATACGGTAAACAAAATAATTGGAATGTATCATCGAAAATTGACTGTATTTGACATTAAATCTGTAAAAGGAACTGCACACACCGATAAATACAGCTGTAGACACGCCATTACTCCCAGGCACAAAACCGACTCAAGTCTTGTGAATCTCCTGTATCTCTGTTTTTGACGTTAATTTAAAGGAAAAAATTTGCGGGTTGTACACAGGTAAATACTGTATTTTATTTGGATTCCTTTTGATGTGTTGTTTGTGAAGCATATAAGATAATGAGTTTCTGTAGAGCATGACCACCTGGGTTGCTCTAAGTGACCAGCTTTGGGGGGGGGGAGGGAGGGAGGGGGGGACCTGGAGCACTTTTACAGAGTATTTTGTGGTTTATGCTAGAAAGAACATCCAGTTGTGACACTGTCAACTTTGCATTTTATTGGCTGGATTAACACTTTCGTAGACCCACTGCATGCTTTTAATCACATCCCAGTGAAAACCACGTTTTGTTTTCACCCTGGTGGTGATACAATTAAACAAGTACCAAATTTTCTAAACAAGCGTTTCAATTAAATATAATTTATTCTGTTTTCAGTCTACGTATAGTGGCATCATGCTGTGACAGCTGAGGTTACATGACAGCTACAAAAGGAAATAACCAAATTTTCTGGCTCTGTAATAAAAGGAGCACTAATATCTAGAGCCTAGCCGATACAGATAACGGATATTAAATATCGGCCAAGGTTATAGTATCCGAACCCGTCTGAACCAATTTTCTTTTTAACCAATATAGACACCCAATATTTTAATTTATGTCGGACCTTTAAACCAGAGGATGATGGGGCAGAGGGGGGCAATGTTTCAGTAAGACAGATTCAACTACTGCTGTTTTATCTCAGCAATTGCCGTTCTTATTCTAAGTACTAAACTGACAGATTGTCACTCCAGGAAGAGAAAGGAAAGAAGGGAGATGCTACCCTGCTATGAGATAATCATCTAGGGGAAAGGGGGATAAAGAGAGAAATGCCCCTCCCACCACACTGTGGTATGCTGTGACAAGCCCTGTAAGAGATAATCATCTACAACTCCAGCTTTGCAGGCATCACACTTCAGCACCACCTTGTCACTTCAGTATTTAAAATCTTTTAAAAGTAATGATTCTGACATTCATAACGTGGGAACTGGCAGTGCTTGAATTTTACTCTCAGTTAAATAATGGAATGCTGAATTTAAAAACTATAACACATAAATAATTTTTAATTTTCTGAATATGCAAAAAGTTAATTTACACTGCGAAACGTAATACTCGATCTTGTAGATTTAATATTTTATTTGATAATTTTAAAACATTAAT
This sequence comes from Dryococelus australis, assembly GCA_029891345.1. NCBI lineage: Eukaryota > Metazoa > Arthropoda > Insecta > Phasmatodea > Phasmatidae > Dryococelus > Dryococelus australis. The sequence continues at coordinate 124,673,142 of CM057000.1, read as the reverse complement.
TGAATAAGTTGCCATGACCTAAATTTAGAAATAAATTACTAAAGTATATTTTGAGTGCTGCTTTCACTCTCTGATTTTGAAGAATTGATGTGAAATTAATTTTCCTAATGTTTTGTAGGTCTACTTAAAGCATCAAATAGTACATTGTGTGACACTTACTTTAACAAATATTTTCATCAACTTCCCAAAATACTTTTAATGCTAGTAGAAGTCTTTCAGTCCACTACTCATATGTCCATTGTACAGGTATCTGATATCGGTTTTATCGGCAAGGAAGTATCGGCTCGTACTGGGAGTACTAAAAGTCTGTATCCGCCTAGCACTTTTTGTTGGAAGTGAACACGCATGTGCACACACAGGGTGTGTGTCAGTGCAGAAAGGCAGCACTATAAGTACTTGCTGTCACTTCCATTCCAATGCTACAGCTGGCAATGTTTGTCAGTGTCTGTAACATTTAAATAAAAAGCTAGGGTTGTGTAAATATTTAGTATACCAAAATGAAAACAAAAAATTGCAACTTTTATTTTTGTTTCAGTAGGAAATTTGGTTGCCAAAAGTTGTAATGAAATGAAAAGTCTCTATTTCAGTGAATATTTGGGTGTTTAATGAATGTACATTGAGTGCACCAGTAAAGGAAATTTTCAGTAGTAATTCATTTTGTTTGTTTTCATTATTAAGTATCTAAAGTAAGTACATAAAATAGGAACTTAAGTATAGGCATTAATCCCTGTGGTAAATATTACATATCTCCAATTTTTTGGGTTTGGTTTTGCAACAAATTTGTTGTAATGAATAACTGGATAAAATGTAATGAAATTCATTAAACTTATATTAAGACTGATCTCTTATGAAATTATTTTTTGTTTTCATTTCACATTCACAAAAGTTTATAATATCTTTTCTGTTTTGATTTAGTGAGAAAAAAATGTCTCATTTGCACAACCCTGTAAAAATAAGAACCATTTTGTTACATGTAGTTAATTACAAAAACTTACTATATAGTATTTTGTTGACGACTTGTAATTCTTGGAAATGTTTGAATCTAAATTTTCTGTCTTGAAAAACCACAATGGAAATATCCATTTCAGCCTTATTGTTGGCTACAAAAGAAAGCCTTCAGGAGAGGCAAAGAAACTGGTAGTTTTATCTGTGTATCTGTGTAACGTTTCTGAATTGCTGTCCAAGCAAAATTTGATTCATTTGTTTTTTGAGGAAAATGTACTGCTTCATGCCACAGCCTGCCAGTCCACTACAGCAACTGCAATGAATGGTTTCCTGTTTTGAAATCTTGAGTGTAGTTTGTTTTTAAGAGAATTTTGCTGTAGGATGCAAAGGCTCAACATATCCAAAATTACCTCACGTTTTGAGCTGTTATCTGGTGGTTGTGTTGAAATTTGTACACAGCTGGTTCTACTGTATAGATGCTTTATGTTTTAGGTGTGAAAGAATTTTTGACCTGTCCTGTAAAGTCATGGTAAACTCAATGGCAGAAGTTTCATACAAGAACACTGGCACTTTGTACTTGAAAAATATCTTTCATGTCGTCATTAGATAAGTCTACAGATAGCAATTGTTGCATTTTAAGCATAAATATTTTTGGAATTGTAATGTACAAAATCAGTCAAAAACTTATGTTTAAAGGTGACCGCAATATTTAGTTTGAAATATTTGCTGAAAGAAGATGATTTTTAAAAATTAATTTTTAGTTCAATAATAACCTGTTTAATTTCGATTTTAGGTATGCAACATGTTTATATGAAAATTTTTATAATTGATATTACTGTATTTCTTTTGTCTCTTAAATTCCAGTAGTTTTGTTACTTTTTGTATTTGTATAGTTGCTTTCTAAAATAAAAGATGTTGGTTCCTGAATTATTTTAAACTGAGTTTTGTTATGTTGCAATGAGAGAATTGCTTGAAATTGTTAGAGTTGTTAGTTGCCTGTGGCTGGTGATGTTATGTATTAACAAATCTGTGTGTGCCAGAAAAGGCCTATGAATGTAAAAGGTACGACATTGTAGAAATAATATTGTTCACTGTAATGTGTAAAAAGCTAAATATTAGTGTGTATATTGGTTCTACAAGAAAGTTCCTTATGGAACTTATTTCACGGTGATAACTTGCTAAAATATTACAATGTGAAATTTTAAAACGGTAGTTGTGACATAGGCTGTTTCATCTGAAAATACATATTGAAACATTGAAAGTGTTATTTAGTGATGTGTTTCTGTGTAGTAAGTAGGACAGTGTATATACTGTATAATGTTTTAAAATTTATTCTACTGCATATTTTTGACAGTAGTCAAATTTTGACCTTTGTGGTTGAATGTGTAATGTAGTATGTGTACAGTATGTAAAATAGAGATATTGTAGTTAGTATTAAAAACTGTGTATCTATATTTTTCTCCCTTAATTTTAAAAGGGTTAAATTAATTTAGTCATCCTTTGCAATATCGGCAAAGTAGTTAGCACTTGTTTAACGCCACACACAACCAGTTGATTCTATTAGGCATGCCAAGCATAATGCAGTTTTCTGCAAATTTTTGCAAGCACAACGAATTTTCTTGCCAATAAAGAACCGTGTGAACTGTTAGTTCAGAAAGCAATTCATGAATCTGATTTCAAGGTTGTAAGATGGACCTTTTACCTTCATTCAGTTGAAATTTCGATTTGTAGCTTAATTACTGGTAATTGTTAAGAAAGAGTTATTGGTAGGAATGTGTACCAATATGAGAGCATGCAGAGTGGCAGCTGGGATGTCACTGTAACAATGGAGTTATATCGTGTGTGTATCTGCAGTGCACTGATCAGATCATATCACATTGTGAAATGAGCAGTCATTTGGATGAAAAGGCAGCAGTGTGGCCAGGTTAGCAGTTTCATAGCATGTATTACCAATATTGGGTTTGTTATGTATCACAGTTGATACATAGGTGTCAACTGTTACTGAGCAATGTACCTAACTGAAGATCGCCATAGAAAAATCGGCATATAGCATTGAGAATAAATATTGTGCTAGACAAGCATTTGTGCTGGCTTGAACGACAGGCCGGATACAGTGAAATAAATGGACTTTCAGAAAATATTTGTGCCCAGCTTCATTTCATAATCATTCTAATGGAAAGTTCGATGATTGTTGATGTAAGCAAGAATGGAATATCATGTGAATATTTCCTAAAATAATCATCCAAGTGAACTGCATAGCATTCTACTGAGAAAATAACAAGTATTAAAATTAAGAGGATTTGTGGATTGCAGCCTGAATACGTATTTCAGTTATGACACTGTGCAGGTTGTAATTGTTTTTTTTTCTGTTGAACTTGAAGTTTGCTACTCACATTATTGCAGGCTTGGAAGAACTGCTGAGTGGTGTGTGGGTCAGTGTTAGCTGTACAGACTAATCCAGCTAGTACTAGGATAACTAGTTGTATAGTTCAAGAAGCATTCACTTAGCTTGGCAGTATATGTAACGTGAAATTATTTATAGTGCTGCCAAGTGATTCTTAAGGCTGTTCGTCAGCAGACAACTCCAGCTATATTATCAAATAATGCAATTGCAGGGACTTCTTTTTTTTAATTAAGACACAAATTTAATCAGTCTGTTAGTTATTAGTATGCATTTAATAATGTAAATGATCTACCTGTAGTTGTGGCAGTTGGAAATAAATAGACGTACAGTAGTGATGATATAGTTACACATCATACAGCTGTTATGTACTTCTTCTTAAAGGGTTGATCTTAAACATTTTTAACACCGGTATTCATTGTTTTAATTAAAAATAGATTTTTTCCAAAAAAAATTGATTCAGTGCTGGAAGATAGTCCTGTGTGACAGTGGAAGTGACAGATATTTATTGCCAGTGGAAAAAAATAGAATTATGTTTTTGTGCATTCTTTGTAATTTTTTATTTAATGTAGTTATGCCTAACCCTTGAATAGGTAATTCTTCTTGTTGGTAACTGAAGCAAAATGCTTTTTCGAGAGCAGGTTGCAGTATGGTACATGTTCAGATGTATATGGGACTAGCTAACAGTTTGTTCTTTTTTTTTTTTTTACCATCAGTTCTGGTTTCCTTCTGTAAATTGCAAGCTAATGGCATGAAAGCAGCTTAAGCAGTTGTGCCCTTTATAAGAATAAGCAACCAGAAATTTATTTTTTCTTCATTTTACTTGAATGTTTCCATGTTTATTATTTAAAAAAAAGATCTGTTACTGTTTTTTTATGCCTGTGGCAACTTTTAAATGTTCTTACACATATTGGACAAAACACTTATTTTATTATCAATGCCATAAACATGTTCAGAATTCATGTGTGCAGTTCAGTTTTTAGTTCGTTTGCTATGATATGCTGTCTCACTGGGTACTTATAAAATCAAACCAACAGAATTTCTGTAGAAATTACTTCCTGTCCAGTGCTGTTAGGCATGCTACATAATTTAATTTTATTTGTTAAGTGTGTGTTGTTAAAGTGCACACACAAGCAGCTGAAATGGCTTGAAACTTCTTGTTTTTCGAAGTTTTTGTTCTTGTTGATCCTTTTTGAAAGTCTGTAGACACATCAGTAATTTTCATCCTAGGAACATAATTTGATGTCTTAGTTGTTACTGGGATTTCCTTTTAGGTAGTTTATCCCTGATTCTGCCGCACACACCCATTGTGTACATTGATCCCAGAGTCTTTCTTCTACCACTTCATCTGAAATTGTCGTTTAATGTGTTAATTTTCGAGTTATGAGTTAAAAAAACTCTGCTCTATGAAACATTTAAATCTTAATGTATAAATGTGTTGCAGCGTTAGATTACGGATCAGTATTTGTTAACTTCTAATCTAGTACTCGTAGTGTAGTAATAGAATTCCTGTCCTTTTATATATTTTTGGTAGCCTAGTGGCCTACTTGCAACTTAATCTGTTTGTGGTTGTTAATTGTATAAATTGGCATTTGGGATCTATAGATCTTTTTTTTTTTCTCGATAATATTTAAAAAGATATATGAATCACAGATTAAACTTTTTTTTGCTTGGTCACATGTAGCCTAGGAGTTATAAATTAATCAACCTTGTTTTAAGGAATTCAGTTTTAAGATGTAGGCACATTGATAACATGGTTATTTCTGTAATAGTCTATTGGGTTACTGAAGTTTTTATTACAATATTTTCACTTTACTGTATTTTCGTTTACAATTTCATTGTTTCCAAACAGTGTTATTAGTTTTCATTTTTAGTTTTCAATTATTCTTTGTTTATTGCTACCATGTAACTCAAATACACCCTTGGTGTAAATATGCATTCATTGTGCACTAACATAAAATAAACCAGAGGATTACAAAGGCATTTAGTAAACATGTCTCCCAGTCAGCGATGGGAGTAAGTAACTTTAAGTCTGTGTTTTTATGTCGCACACCTAGATTTATAATCTACATCTCATTTTGTAATATTTACTACTACAGTGGAATCCTGTTATATTATTTGTGCATATAATACTATTATTTCATTATCCTACCATTTTCCGATTAATTTTAATGCTTTTATTTTCTTCTTGTAACATAGTTATTTTTATCATTTCTGCAAATAACATCACTATTTGTTCCGTTCATGGCCACAATTTCAGCACTGACTGTTTAAAGCTAAGCTGGCATAGCCAACTAAAATGGTTTTGTAGTGCATGACATTCTATCTAAATGTGGGTATAAGAAACAAAACAAAATTAATGAAAATCTGCAAGTTTTTGTGAGGGATTAATTTTTTTTTACAGGGAACGCCACGTAACTTGCTGTTATATATACCAGTGATAAAATTTAAGTTTTGTCGGTTTCTACCTGTAGATGCTTAATGTTAATTTCTGCTTATAATATTTTTCTGCATACATTATTTTTTAATGCAATCTCTGAAAAATGCTATAACAGGGTTCTACTGTGGTCTCACAAAAGTAGAATTACAGAACGTGTATTGCAAAGTGGTTTGCATTGACTGCTGTTTTGACTCGATCAATGGGAATGTAGTGCTAAGAGATAGTGGCAGGACTGCAAAAGAGAGAGGAAGAGTGGTGGACAGGAAGAGATAGCAGCATTTCATTGCAGGCTGATCTGGCCACCGGCAGGAAACCTCTGTGTCTTATCAACGATGACAGGGATAGTATTTAATTACTTTCCTGGTGCATTCACTGACCAAGAGAACAGCTTAAAGTAATGTCGGATGCAGTTACCAATATATTTTGTCTCTCACCAAAACTACGGCATTGATACATGTCATTGTTTTGGTTGGTGTGATATATGCGAGGCTTGTTTCCGTCTCTAAAACTTGGAAAAAAATTTGGTGCATTAAAACTTTTAAATTTTTGGTGTGACACATCTGTATTTCTTTGTAACTGCTATATGATTTTGCATTGCTAAGTGCACTTTGGTTTGAATAAAAAAATTTCAGTGTAGATTCAGTTTGATTTTTTAATTTTTAGTGTTTTAAATCTAGAGATGTGAATTTTTTATACCAGGCTGCGAAAATGGCATTGCAGAACTACACCAATTACTTATGGTCTAGCAAGAGTTTAATAAATTATCATCGCCCCTTGAAAACTGATTCAAGATACAAAGTCTGGTTGTACAATAACACAAAAGTGTAATATCATGGTTATGGATAGGGGAAATGTAAGATTGTCCTCAGTCTGCTCTTTCTACAACGTAGAAAAGAAAAACATGACAAACTTCAGCCAATAAGAGTAGGAGCTAGTGAAGTCACTACATCGCCGTAATCAAATTCGTTAACATGTCAAAATAATTGTTCACTGGTTAATATAGTAGCATGTTGTTATGTTTGTGCACTTATTGAGGTTGTAGAGATGGAATTGGAAGATGCACTAGCTTTGTTTATTTTCTTATTCTTGTCATAGATTTTTTACTTTGTGGTTAAAGGAGTAAACTTCAATGTGTCCCACTTCAATATTTAAATTTTAAGCTCGGTTTCTTTTTATCATTTATTATGAATACGAACATTTCATAAAATATTGTGGTGTATTCCGTTGTTTTCTTATTGAGTGCACATTTGCAATTAGAGATGGGTCGATACTACATTTTCTCAATACTCAATACCAGTTTCTATACCAAAACAGTCTCGCGATACTCTACAGCAATACTTTTCTCAATACCAAATTATGATTGTCAAGTACACAAAACTACTTGGCCAAGAAAATTGCTCATTTTACTAGTGTTGTTGCCACACACTGAAACTATATAAAAACCCACATTACACTGGAAACAAATGGTGGATGGCTTATAACCCAAAGGTCCTTAACCAATGACAAACCAACACAGTCTCCTTCAATTCTTTAGAATCACGTTGCCATAGTAAAAGTTGTAATCAAACTTTAAGGAAAATGATAGCTCAGTACACACTTATTTTGCGACTTCAAGGATATTACTGTAATGTTAAATAAATATTGTAATTATCTGTTACACCCACTGTGGCCTAGTCTGGAATATGCGGGCTAGGCCATGACGGGTGTACAGATAATTATGGTATATAATTTTTTGTGAATATTTAATAATGCAGTTGCACCTGATAATTACGGTATTTATGGGATGTACAATAACTACTCAAGTTACTCACCTGCACATATTGGAGCTTGCTCACAACTCTCGACCCGTTTTTATTTTACCTCATATATCATAAAATTAAATGTCAAAAATCGTTGTTGTGGTATGTATAGGTTTGCTTAAAAGCACCCTAGGTGCTCTGAGCTGTGAGAATATTATGTTATGAATACAATATGGTATATTATGGTACACTTGTACTTTTAAAATGTAAGAACTTGTAAACCGTTCGTTCAATCTCGACTCGTGAAGGCTTCTTGGAACGCTCGCTGCCAGCTGAGATAATTATGATAAACGTTTTAAAGTTGCTGTTAATATCTTGCAAACTGTTGCACCTAGGTCAAATTTTATGGGTGCATTGGAATGTCCAAAGGACACAGATTAAATTATGGTACACTTTTGAACCATATTGTATGCATTCCAAGCGTTATGGTACACTTGTACCATAAGTATGGCATGAGAAAATGTATTAAATTATTGTACACTTTTTTTTTAAGTATCATGTACATGGAAGTTACAGTACACTCGTACCATAATTATGGCACAAAAATGGGAGTTAAAATTCAATACTTTTGGATATTCTTATGCGATACTTGATACTATAAAGTATCGAGGATATTGTGGTATTGAGGATCCCATCCCTATTTTCAAAGGAAACATTTGTTATCTGGAGAGTGCATCGACTGCTCAGAGCCAACGTTTGCTGGCCCTTTATACTAAATTTCCAAGTGTGTTGGTTCTCTAAGGTGTGAGGGGGTGGCTACCCTTTCTCCGCAGGGGTTGAATATTCGTTCTCTGAAGGAGTGCCTGTCATTTCTGATCGCTTCGGCTGGAGGCGTTGACATTCCTTATTGCTTCTGTGAGAGGCTGGAGACTGCAACTGCTGGAGTAGACTGGGTGCTACCCTTCAGTGGCAAACCAAGGCACTAGCTTGACCTTCCTGGAGGGAGCCGATGTCTCAGGCAACAGTAAAATCCTAAGTCGGGGGTAGAGCGACAGCGTGATGGCTTCTTGGAGTTTCTTGGCAAACAGTATAGTTTGAGGCCATGTGTCTAGTCTCTCTTAACATGTGCCAACGTACCCTGTAGGCATGTGTCCCGTTGTACTGTTTAGGGGTGATTACTTTCCCTTGTACGAGTGGTGTGCTCGAAGATGGGGCGAAGTTGGTGAGTAGAGTGCTTATTCCTAATGCACAGAATGTGTCGTGCGTCACTGAAAATCATGGAGGTTCAGTATCAGAGTACTTTATTACAATTGGACCAGTCAAATAAAAACATATCTTCTCACATAAACACGCAGCCAATAACCAAAGGAAGTTTTGGTTGTGGGTGTAGGATATTGAAGTTTAGCATCGCCATAAATATTTTTCGAAAAACATCTGCCATTAGCAATAAGTAATTGGACTGACTCTGAAAATAAATACACATATAAATAAATAACTAAACAAACTTCAAATGATTGCAATAATACAGTGATACTATATTAATGCTTGACCACAATGTAAATATTTCATAAAATGCTGGCTATTCAATGAGAAGCAATTGAAAGTGGACTTTGTTCTCGTTGAAAGGTACAAAAACCAGACCCCCATAATTTAAAAAAAAAAAAAAAAAAAAGTTGTAGAAAGTTATTAGAAAGTCATAAATTTTTGATTCAAGTGTTTGGTATACTCACCGATTTCTCTTGACCAACATAGTGAGAAAATATGCAATTCTTATTGACTTCACAAATTCATGGCCACGTAAGATTTGGGAGTTGACCAGCTCTCTTATTTTGTTTGTCCATGTCTGCATGTATCCTATTGTAGATAAACTCTAACTTTCTGACTCTTCCATCTCCATGATCGTGATGCATATCCATACATGTGTCATTGTAGAATGAGTCTTTTGTTTGCTTTTTTTGATATCTGGCAACCTTTATATCTGTCCATTTCACCTTACAAAAACAAAATGTAATGTATATCAATAATTTTTCATACTGTAAAAATAAGACAAGGCAGTCCTCTTGAAAATAAATTTAATTGTGTAAGATTTTTTTCCAAAGACTACCAATACAAGCTGACTGCAGTTCGAGACAGTACATATTTGTTTTCACTGTAAAATATCTGTCCACGTTCAGTATTTGTTACTTAATAATTTGTATATAAAAGGACAGATTCAAGTACTTAACAGTGTAATATTTGAATTACTGTCCATTAATATACTTTTGGTAGCCTAGCGGCCTACTTGCAACCTTCACCATTTGTATCCTCGCTTTATCTTGCACCAAGTGACTTCAATTAATATTTAATTTACATGAGTTTAAATGGCTTAAAAATAGAATATAACTTTTTTACATATCTTCTTGTTAAGATGACGTCCACGGAATGTGTGTGCAACATTTAATTATGTGAACGACGAAAACACATTGAATACAGCATAATGTTGTGTCCATGAACAATATCCAGTGTGAAGTAATCTCTGTTGCAGGCTGCAGTGCACATGATTTGCTTAGAGTGGAGCCAAAAAGTTTGTGCAGCCCATGGGACATTACTTAGTAACAGATACCTCAGTTTAATGTAAGGAAACCTTGAAGTCTTAAGTAAGTGTTATTTTTAGGAAGCAGTAAACAATTAATTTTAACAAAATGGTCACATTTACATTCTACAAAGTGGAAATTTAAATGTCTTTTAATTCACATATATTTCTAACTGGAACAATGGGAGACTTAGGACCTCTGTGGATGTCACAGGGTGCACACATTGTGACTTTGTTGCCTTTCCTTGCATGGCACTGAACTACTAGTATGCTTGTCTTCTTGCCTGTAGTCCACCTGTATGGAACTGTGCAGGGGTCTTGTCATGACGTAATTATAGATATACAGGTTTATGCAAGTCCCTACACTGTTTTCAAAGTCCTGCACTTGAATTTTGGAGTTTTTATACCAAAAAAATGATTGTGGGAATTTTGGTTTTAGCTATTTCCACAGTTCAAGTTCTACGCATTGGAAATGAAACAAACAATTGAAGCTAGAATATGAACACGAATAGAAAACTTCCTGAAAGCTATTTTTAAATGCTGTCTTCATCATCAATGAATTAATTTTTCTAAATTTAATTAAAATGGGTTTTACAAGAAGCTAGGCACACCAGCAGTCCTCTGAAAAGTTCCTGCAAACACTACATTGTTTTAGTGGTCCGTTATAACCCAAGTAATTTGTCATCGCCACAATGGTTCATTATAACTTCAAACACAGCTGCAAATATTGAGCTTACAGAGTTAACATAATTATTTTTAACATTGCCTGATCATAACACAAGTCAATTGGGAGAGGTTTCTGCTAGGAGATCTTTTAACAAGATGCGTTCCTTGGTACGTGGAATGTTGTGTTTGGTTTCTAGATAGCTGGTTTCACAGTATCTTCAGCGTACAGTGGCTTTGTTACAGTTTAGAAGACTACCAATGCAATTTCTTGAGCATGTGGTTCTATACGATGGATTTACATAGTTATTGTATTACCAAACTGTATTAAAGAGAACATGGGTTTACAGCATGCACTGCCATATGTGAAATAAACATACATATGCACTCATTTGTCTATGCACACTGAAAAATGTATTAGTTACGTTTGACAGTCGTATTTAACAAACATGTTGTCAGGCAAAGTTAGTAATTTAAAAATTTAGAGGTGCTGCTTTGAAAATAATATATATGAAATTTGCTTTGTTGTATTCAGACCAGTACTGTATTGTATATCACAAATAATGAAAGGGATTGCTAATTAACTATACCTATTTCGTATTATTTCAATTTAAAACATTTGCTTTTATGGGAAGAAAATTGTGGCTTGTAGTTCTGAACAGCCCCCTTGTTTTGAAAAACAGCTTTGGAAGTGTAGGTGTAAATTTTTTACAGCAATGAATGTTCAATACAAATATTGATGTACAATTTAAACCACTGATGTCACAATTGCAGTAAACTGATAGATTACCCTCGAAAGGTTTTTCAACGTTGGATTTCGTAACTTCATAACGTAGTTGAAGTTAGCTGTGAATATTGTATAATTTGTACATGGTATTTATTGTTACAAGTTTGTGGTATTTTTTAAATTTTATTTTATTTTTTCTGTATATCAGTACTGGTGTGAAATTTTACTAGAAATTATTTCAGAATACGTTACTTGTAGGAAATTGTATACCCAGTATTTATTTGCAATTGCATCCAAATAGGTAACTAAGCTTGTGTATGGGTTTTTGCAAAAGACATTTAGCTTTATTTTTTGCACCTTAACTCTGTGTAGATGTGAAAAATATTGAAATTGTAGATAATTCTGATTCCCTAATTATCATTCACTGCTGTTTCCAGCTTGTGGATTTTCTGTCTTGAATTCTTATATGCTAATTTAAAAACACAGTAAATTTTTTGTATTCAGATTATAATTTGCTACTTTACTTTCAATTGTAGTGTTTTTTTTTGTGTCTGTGTTGGTATTTGACACTGGCAAAATTAATTTGAATATTTTGATTCATTGAGTTGAATTTATACAAAGTTCTGAAAGTTGAGAGACTTATCCTTTTATTAATCATATAGAACAGTGAACAGCATTGTAATTGTAATGTAATTCAGTTTCCTTCAGTTTAAATTTCCAGCACTGCATCTTTTAATATAACATATTTTGTGTACAAATGAAAGCTTGCATATCAACAAAACTTGGCATTATTTTTAAAAATTTACTACTTTAAACTCTTTAGCAATATGTACTGATAATGCCCATAATGTGGGTCATATTTTTTAAATAGGGTTGATGTGTGTTTTTAAATAATGATGTAACTATTGCAGCTGGTATTTTACGTGTGGTCGTAAACATTACCAGTCTTAATTCAAAATCTATTTTTTTTAAATATCTTGTCTGTAAATTCTTAAAGTTATTAATGGTGTCTGTTAAATGTGAATGAATGATGATAACATACATTGTAAATACAGGTGTGCCCTTTGCTGTGGTATGTCTAGTATAATTAGCAATATTTGTACATATAGTTAGTTCCAAGGTATGTAACGTTGCGTATTGATGTGGACTGACTCTAAATCAAGTTCAAGAATAACAGTGTTCTGTTCACATGTAGCTAAAATGTGGGATAGGTGACGTGATACATCTATATCCCATCACGAAATGGTTTATTTTCCAAGGGTCATTCTTTTACTGTTTATGAATGTGCAAACCAATTTATTCTCCTCTTTCCTCCCTCTCTTAATTCTTGATGTAGAGATATAAACTTTTTTTAGAAAGAATTTTTTTACTGTTTGCAACCCTTGATTTCCATTGCTAACATTTTGATACACTTATTTGTTGTGTATATTTAGTGGTGTTGTGCATGATCTGGCTGTAAAAGTTTTTTTTTTTTTTTTTTTGCAGTCGTCCCCTCTCCCTTTTGTACACTCGTGGTTTGTAGTCACACAATATTTGTCATCAGCACAAGTCATGTATGTAACTAACTGTTGTTCCAGTATGCAGGTGCATAAAAAATTCCAGTAATATAATGGCTGAGCACTGTCAACCATTAACTTAAAACTCCAGAAAAATCACAGATAAGCAATACTTATGTTAGGAATTAAAGTACAGTATGTACTTACAGTGTATTACTTGTTGACAGGCGCGTGCGCCTACACTTACACACAAACAAATGATAACATCCTTTCCACACGGTTGCGCGATCGTGATGTTTCGCTGGATAAGCCAGCTTCATCAGGCTGCTAGTTGTAGGACACTGCAGTATGGTGGAAGGGCTGTGTAACAGAAAAAAAAAAAATAAACAGCCACAGGGAAAAAACAGTAATATAGAATACAGCGGCCTCACCACCAACACACTTGGGTAGAGAATAATTGGCCACAGAGCAGACACCTAACAAGTCAAACCAGTGGGAGAACATGCAGCATCATACAACAAAGATTTAGATTCTTGCTTCAGTACCAGAGTTGTGAGAGCCCTACCACCTTCAAGCAATAGCTCAAAACTCAGACAATGGGAATTAGCTCACGAATTTATAACAAAATCCTGGCAGCCGCCAGGCCTCAACATAAGATAATCACAGTATTTAACCACACACACACTCACCTATACAGACAATTTTTCAATTTTCCTGCCCCACCCTAGTTCACAGCCCGGCCGCTAGGTTTACCACTAGCAGTATGGTTTTCCACCATACTACGGTGTTCTACAACTCGTAGCCTGATGAAGCTGGCTTAGCCAGCGAAACGTTGCAATTGCCTAACCCTGTGGAAAGTGTTTCATCGTACTTTGTGTGTGCATGCATGTCGATGTGTACTACACTGTGAGTACTTGGATTCCTGTCCTCTTTGTGTATTATTGGTAGCCCAGTGGCATACTTGCAACCAATACTTATGTTAGGATTAATCTGCTTTTTTATGGAATTTTTAGAATTATGTTTAGTGTGTTAAAATCAGCTGCAGTTGGTAATTGGTACTGAAGCATAATAATTGGTCAAATTTAATTTTGTTGACATGCAATAACATCACAAGTGGTATAATTGGCCCAAGTTTGTCATCTGGTGGTTCAGTAATTTTCTATTTTTATATATTCCCATAATTAAAGTGTATTTCTACTTGATTATAGGTCTCTAATAGGAACTGCAGATTGTTTTTATCGTTTGTTGATAATTCATATAATCAATTTAAAATGGTGGTAAGTCAGAATTAAAAGATAATTTGGCTTGTGTGATAGATGGACTAGACTGATGTTTAGAATTTTTGTAAAAACTGTGTGTAACATGATCAGAACACGGAAAGGGTGTCATTGAGGCTGAGAGGTGGTGGTTTTATAGTGTGGCAGCAAAACTGTGACAGTCTCTCAATTTAAAGATTGCTCTCTGTATAGGGCACCAAAATGGCTCTTTTGTTAGGTTTCTCTTCTTTTTTTTATTCTTCCCAAGTACATGATCAAAACACATTAAAATTTTTAATGGCACTTACAAGATTTGTGAAGAAATAATAGCTACAAACTACACAGTGCATTTTTTTCTAAATTTAAACCCCTTTTAAAGCTGAAATTGATTTACCACCAAATACTGTTAGTGATTGTAATAAACACTTGTTTTCGCCAAAACTGTTACACATTTTCACAAATTAATATACAGTAGAAAGCTTATTATCCAAACTAATAGGGACCACATGTAATTCGGATAATCAAAAATCTTGATAATGATGAAGATAAAAGAATTTGTAAAAAAAACTATTTTCAAGCAATGTACAAATGTAAACACTAATTTCACAAGCCACACTCAGACATGGTGTGTTGCTCAGCAAGTATAAAAGGTTATATTCAACAAATTATTTATTTGCACTTTATTTAATGAAAAAAGAAAAATTACTGGTAACTTTATAGTATAGAACTAAATTTAAATGACATTTACCAGTTTGGAAAAAACCTATATTAGTGTGTTCACTTGAATATTTCAAGACCATTTCTTTCAGTTGTTTATATGTACTCTACTGTAGTACAGGATAGCTCATGAAGTGTGTTGGTCATTAGTGGCTGGTATTGAAGAGCACAAAATCATGTGCACACCCAGTTTTCTGCTTAAAAATTAGGTGGTGTTACTGTACTGTAGTTATTAATGTTTATTCCATCCATCACAAATGTCTAGCAATTTGTTTTCTGAATGTTGCAATGCTGTAATGTGCACAGTGGGTTTGTGGTCCATTCTTGACCTATGTGCATATGTGCACAACAAAATGACATCACCTCTTATAGCAGCTTTTACTTTGGTGTCAATCACTCATTGTCATGTGCTCCACCTTTTTTTTTTTACCTCTTGACAGTGGCACTGACTGACGAAGCATGTTTTGCTATTCAGCAGTTACCCCCTAGAGGTAATAAAGGTACACATTAGCTGACAGCAAGCTTATTGATATAGCAAGTTAACTTGCCAGATCAGTGTGTTTATTGCACTTAAATGGCATTGATTATTAAATAACAAGTTTTTGGTGTTGTAGAAATTTAAATTTCTTTAATAATGTAAAATTAATGTGTACAATTTTTTTATGCTATGCTGAACTCTGTTCAGAGAATGATCTAAGGTTTTAATATAGTTACAAGATACAAAGCGTGCGTTTAGTCATATACAAAAAAAAGTCTTAAGTATAATCAGGTTTCAAGTTTCGCACACTTAAACAAGAAGAAAATACATGTATAATTTTTTTTCCTAACTGATTGTAGAAGTGTTGAGAGATTTATCTACTAGACTGTGAGAGTTACATAAAAATTCAAATGATACACATTTGGTTTCTGTATATTCATACACACGAACTATTTCACATAATACAACAGAGGAATTATGATTACATATTAAATGTTTAACAGCGCCGTTCTTCAACTTGCTGAAAGCAGCATAGATTTTCCATTATGTACATGCAGTAAATGCTATATGCAAAAGTAATGAAACATTACATACTTCAAAAATAATATTTACATTATTTATGCTATAGGCTAATGGTCTGCATTTATTTAGAATAAAATAAAAAATTAGGTTAGAAAAAATACTTTCAATGCATTTGTCCAGTCTCAAATTATATGCTTGTCCAAATTTTACTGTGACTGTAAAATTCCATTAATTTCTTGCCTTAAAAATTTTTGCAAGACAATTTCTAAACATCCAATATTTGACATCACTGGCTACTCACTTATGGTGGTTAAAAAATTTCAGATGGGCTAAACCTTTGGGTAAGTTATTTTGTGACTAGAAATTATCTGTTTAGAAAAAGTCTATAAGTTTTAAATTTAGGTAGTTTGATAAATAAATTCATAGCTGCACAATGTAGTCATAGTTGGACAGGTGCAGTAACTGAATAAGAGAATATTTTGATGTGACAATTAAAAAAATTCGAAGTCCACAGCTGTGGACCTCAAAAAGAATGCGAGTCACGAAAAATAGTCTTAAGAATTTAATACAACCGAACAAAAATGTTATAAAGCACTAAGTTATATCAAAATGTACTTAAAGGAACCAATGAGAGAAAATATTCGTAGAATGCCATCTCACCTAGAAGTGGGTATAGATATGTACATAACAGCAAATTGTAGGAATGATGTTAGATTTTCAGGAGAATGGCAGAGATGTAAATGCCTTGATGACTTGGTACTTTGTAGGGTGGCAGTGGGTGAAGAACGTTGATATAAGTGCCTAGGTGCATGCTGGTCAGTGTGTATATTTAATTGTATGGAGCTAGGGGCAACGGCATTTTTAAAAGGTTGATTTCAGAAGTGGCTAATTAACTGTGAACATCCTATAGCTGGCAGTAACAGTGACATTTTTGAAAGGTTGGTTTTAAAAGAGCCCAATTAAGCATAAGCAACCTATAGCAGACAGTGGAATTTTCAAAGGTTTATTTCAAAAGTGCCCAATTAACTGGACAGCCTATAGATAACTGGAAGTGACATTTTCAGATGTTGATTTCTAAAGTGCCCAGTTAACTGAACAGCTTAATAGCTGTCAGTTACATTATTCAAAGGTTGATTTCGAAAGTGCCCAATTAACCATGAACAACCTATAGCTGGTAGTGATATTTTCTAAAGTGCCCAGTTAACTGAGTAGCCAATAGCTGACAGTGACAATTTTCAAAAGTTGATTTCAAAAGTGCCCAATTAACTGTGAACAACTTACAGCTGGCAGTGGAATTATTCAAATGTTGTTTTCAGAAGTATTCAGTTAACCATGAATAACCTGGTAGTGAACTGACAAGATGGTCAAGAGCAGTTTACTGCGGAGACAATGGGCCGGTGATGTTGGAAGCAGGGCAAGTTTAGGTGGGGAACTGGGCCAGAGGGGGAAATGGGAGACTGGCTCGGGTGAGATACTGCTTTGGGGAGCCTCTTGCACAGCTGTCTGAGAATACTGCAACTATTCCCGTTAAATCTCTTAAATTCTGAATAAAGATTTCTGTGACTGTAATTCTTGATCTGTATTTTTCGTATTTGTGAATGCTAGGTAGTGTCAGGTTTTGTATAACTACAGTAAAACTGAAGAGACTGACACATTTCCTAAGAGGGCCACATTACATTATTTTTGATCACGTGCAAAATTATGGGAATTTTTTTTTAAAAGGTTAAGTTTTACTCTATGTAGGTGTGTAAATTTGTATATTATTTGTCAATTAGTGATATGTGTCGGCACATTCATACAACATGTGCAGAAAATTCCTTTCACAAATTTCGTTATTGTGGCTTCTGCAGCTGGATTTTTTTTTTTTTTACACACTCTGATAGCTGTTCTTTTTATGTTAATTGTGTTTATATTTTAAAGTGAAGAGTTTTCTTTTATCACACAATCTATACATAACAGAATAATTTAAAAAAAATATGTAAGTAAAGTTAATCGAGAATGTTGCCATAGTTGTGAGAACTTTTTAAGTACGAGTTGTCTTTACAGCTATGTTTTCCTGAGATCATTTTGTAGTTGTGACCAGCCAGTTCTTCCACATGCGTACTTTATTTTTCCTAAACTGGTTTTATGAAGGAATCACTGCAATATTTTTACTGCATTAAAAAAAAAATAATTTTCTATTTTAACAGTTATTTGCATGGCCACTTATTTGTTCCAACTCATAATTGTATATGAGAGTTTTCCTTGTTTTAGTTTTACACATTAAATATGTTTTGCAGCATAAATCCTGTGTAAATTTAACTGTTCCTAATATCTTAATTTTTTGTAACTCTTACCTACTGTTATATAACTTTTTTTTTTATAAGGTCACCATTTGAATGCACTCAATCAAAACCACCTTCCATTTTCATTGCATTGGCAACATATCATCATAATATTCGAGTTTCAACTTTGTGATAAATTTGCTCGATGATGAATTTTAAAATGATTTTATTGGAAAGCAATGCAGCATGACATGGAAGTTTCTCAACAAATTTTCGCATGTTTTATGAATTGTGGTGTGTACATTTCAGTACACATTTTAATAATAAGTAAATTTTAGATTAAAAAGCTAGTTCAAATGGATGTCTACTGTAAAGAAGTGTTGCATGTAAGGTGTTTTTGCTGTGTTATGCTTGTAAAGATGTGTTTTTTGTATTTAATTTTTATCAATTTCTGTTCCTTTCTGTTACCAAAGGTTGTAATTATAAATAGTTTTATAGTGAAATTCGGTGTTGGAAGATACTGTGTTTAACAACATTCAAATTTGAACCTCTAATTCGCACCTTTTCTGATTTTACACTTTTCTGGCTTTTTGCACAAGTTTTTTTCATCATGCGTAATACATTTACATAATGGATTTGCATTATTTTTTTCCTTCGTTATTTTACATCACTTCTTCCCTGGTTCTGTCGAAACAGTTTCTGTATGTTACAAACTGACACTATGTTACTGGCACATAACTCCACAGAGCAAGGGTGGTAGTATTTTTTGCAGCATGGTCACAAGGGTGAAGTAACTGCTTGTCTGCATTCTGTTTCTGTTACTCACCTTGATTTCTTTGCTTTAGTTAGAAAGGGGCTGTGGGTGTTGTACTGTTTTATATCATGGTCTTGTTTCCATTCACTTAACACCACAATTCACTTAGCTTTTCGCAATTTGTATATTGAAACTACCTTAGCATTGGTGTGTAACATGATTATTTATGAGTGCAAGTACTTTGTCCAGTATTCAATATGTACAAGAAATACAAATTTCCTCATGTTTTACTATGTAGGGAATAATTTCACTTTTTTCATGCTTTTATAATTACTATATATAAAAAGATTAAGTTAGAACACAACTTTGGTGTGAATGTAATTAAGTCAGTCTTATAAACAATAGAAGTAATTATGTAAATTTTGAAATATTGGAGCATTAAAAAAAATTCTTTATCACTACCATGGTGCCTTTCTATCTTGGTTTCACCTTTTGTATGCTTATACAGTATTATACAAAAAAAATGCTGTATTTACCAGAATATAATATGAAATTAGTTTGTTTTATAGAATTTAACAACTTTAAATCAGTTAAAAAAACTGACATAATGTGACACTAAAACTTAATTTTTTTGTGTGGTCAGTGCAATTATGCATGTTTGTTATCCATGCTTGCAGTATTTGTGATAAATTTACTTCTGTCTAGCCATGTGGAATACACAATGCGCTCACAAGGATATTCAATTTATTTAATACAAAAGAACAATTTTTTGGTTCTGTTAACACGTGTATTTTGTCAATTTCCACTTCACTTTTTAGATGTACGTCATTTGGCATTATGCTTCTGTACTACTTTCACCCTTCCTTGAGTCGTGGTGTAAGCAAATAAGCTATTCTGTTCCACTGCAATCAACTGCTAGTGCTCTGAACTATGTTGCTACTACTTAGCCAAATTATGTGTGTGGCGGGAGAAGGCACTAGCTGAGATGAGACAATGAACTCTGAGTTGGAGAAATGTATGACAATTGGCTACCTATACAGGTGTGTGTACATCTGCTTGCGAAGAATGTCGAGCACAAACGTGGCAGTGAGACACTGAAAGGTTAACACTGGCCACAGTCGCACAGCGAGCAGTTGAAATGTAACCATCTTAAACCCTTCCCCTTCTCCCCCACCCCTCTCTTTTTCAAAAATATCAGGTAATCGGTATTTGATTAAAAATTTAAATGTTTAAAATATAGAAACCATCTTTGTTAAGTATACTTCATGTGCAAGAATTAATGAGGAATTAAGTGCATGCATAGTGTGAATGTTTGTAAAATGACAACAATTATGGTGTACTATGACTTACCCAAATTTTCATAAATGTAAATTATGAATTTGATTGGGTGAGGCAAGTATATAATTTGAAATCGGAAGTAACTTTTCAATATATTTACTCTGTCTTACTATTCTCATGTTTAATGTATGCTACAGACTAAACATATATTAACTAGCAATACTATTTTAATTGAAAGTTCATAGCTGCTGCTTTCCTATACCGCTGATATATAGACACACACACACACTTCTCCATTTCATAATCTTATCACCCATCGCGAGTAGTTTTCGACTGACGATGAGTTTAATTTGTAAGCTTTTCGGCCTCGCGAAGCAAGCACTCTGCGCCATTGAGTTTCCTGCCCCATGCAGAAGCCGGAAGAGCATGGAAGAGGCACAGATAAGGTCAAGTCTTTGCGGCTCCAGCCAATGCGAAGGACTGGCTGGAGGAGCAGCAGCCATGTCCAGCCAGAATAGAACACTGAGGTGATGTGTGCCAATCTGTGGCAACAAAATTGAGCTCTAACCAAGCAATATTGCATTGTTAATTGAAGATGTCGAGTCAACAATACTTTAGATTTTAAACTTTAAAGAAAATATTTTGCAAAATGTATGGAAATTTGGTCAGTACTAAAGCATGAGAGCACAGCCTCGTGCACGGCTACTGCCTTGCAGGTAAGTGCTTTCATCCTTTCTGTAGGGGTAAGACAGGAGATAGTTTGATTGTGTGCAATTCACATTTTTTTTTTTTGGTAAGTACACTTGTTTTGAATGAATTCTCTCGTAAAATAAACCACACAATTAACATAATCATTAAGATTTCTAACTTGTAATTCTAGTGTATTTCCAATAAGGGTTTGACAGCCAGATTGATATATATATATATATATATATATATATATATATATATATATATATATATATATTCCCCGTCTGGATCGCTATATTCATTGCTGTTCATTTTGCAAATCTTATTGTCTTCTAACACCTCTTGATTTATACAGTAACTGCATTTGCAGAATGCATTGTGCAACTTTGAAGTGTTACTATGACCAACTACCTTCTGCACACTGAAAATACCACAGATAAAACATTTCAGCTGCTAGTACAGCTAGTTGTTTCAAAGGCAGCATCAAATGCTGCTAGGAAAGGTAATTAAAGACCTTTTAAACAATTCTCTTCTCGTCCATGTACATTTCGCTCTACGTTAGCATGTGACCCACTTGACACCATTTTAGAAACCACCGTGAGCAGCAGACTTACAGCTTCGTGTGCCAGTAGAAACATGTCAAAAAAAGACTTCGGGATCAGACTGTCATACATGGTGTGTACGTATCAGTGAACCGCTTGTTAAGTGATTTTGAAAGGAGTTTTGGGAAATAATCAGTTGTAAAAAAACATGTGCGTGTACACACACACACACACATGTGCATACACATGCACACACAAAGGAACATTTCTTTTGGTAAAATTTTTTTAGAATTTGTACTGCAAGTTCATTGAAATTTAACTATATTACTTTCACATGAGTTCTCATACAGTGCGAAGTTTAACCAATCGATCACCCACCTAGGTTACTTTATCCTAGGAATAAAGAAAGGGTGAAAGATGTATGCTTAACAATTGTATTCTTCCATAAATATGGTATGCAGTACGTAGTAGTATTTGTTGACTTGCTCTACACCCGCAACCCAGTAAGGTTTTGAGTTACGGTTTTATGAAGTTGAAAGATTCAAAACGCTGCTAAATAAAACCATTTTCTTAAGGATTTTTTTGGCTTATATTTTGGTTTTTAGTAGTTTTTTGCTTCCAGACCTTTTTGCAACTTGGCCACCATAATTTTATGAATTGGTACTCGAATAAAAAAGGGGATTACTATTGTGAAGAACAAGACAAATATGTGTATATTAATTTTGCTGAGTAGCAATGTATGTTTTCAAACATTATTGGCATTAATGATTTTTTGTACCATAATTCAATATCACTGATGTTAACTTTACATTTTACCGTTCTGAGGTTGTTACGAGAAAAAAATTTTTTTATCTTAACGGAGTTAGGTCCTACATTGCTCGTGTTTCCTTTCAACATTGTGTCCCCATAAAAAAAAAACATTTAATTAAATGTTTGAATTGTTCTGATTTTGAAAAGCATGCATGGTTCAGATTTTTAAACACGTGCATGGTTCAAATTTTTTAATGTGTAAATAAAAGTATTTTACTCAATGAATTATTAACATTTTTTCTAATCCTACAATTATAACGTTGGTGCAATTGTAGCTAATATAGAGTACTCAGCCCTTGTAAGTATGAAATAGAGAATGCGTCAGAATGGCTTGTAGACTGTCAGGAAAATGATTTTCTCCGCATATTAAGCTTTCAGTATTTAGGTGTTCATTACAAAACCCTGGATTAGTCCAACAATCCAATTTTTTTTTTATATATTACAATGGCTACTTATGCTGCATTAAGAGGTGCGTGATGCTGTTTAATTTTTTTTCTGCAAAATCACATCTTGGACAACTGAAAACATTGTTCGAAAATATGGTGTTTCTTCAAGATGCGAATATGTCCATTGCCATTCTAACAAAAACTGGTCATCTTTATTAAATAAATGTTTTTGTGTAAATATTAATGACCCTGCATACCTGCAGAGCGTTCTCGAAGATAGTAACATTTCTGGCCAGACTGATTACGTTCTTAAGGCAGTTCAATTTTTTAAAAAAGTAAATATATTCTCTGTAAGTGTATTCTATATTGTGGTTAGCCTGCATTGTTTTTTAATTTGGCTGTGTGTTTTTGGATAAGTCTTCTGTATTGCAAAATGTTGTTTTCAATGGACAAAGTGTTTGATTGGTCACGTACGAACAAGATGCACGTCTCTCAATGATACATAGTCACTAGACTGCAGCAGAGTCTCGTCACGAGTGCTGATCTCCAGAGCACCAATGTAGTCACGAGAACTGGCCAACCAAGATGATATATGCTGTGATACACCTCATTGAATGTCATCAACTCATATCAGGCTAGGAAATCACATTATTTGTTATATGATAACCCAGACTGGAGATATCTCCCTGAGTATTTACTGTAACACTATCTGAGATGCACAAACTGTTTCTTCATGAATATCACATCATTGTTTCATTTAAAGCCTACTGCTCAGTTTTTAAGACTGTTACTTTCCATTGTGGTTTCCCTAGATCTGCAAATACTTAGTTTTTGTAATATTACTGAACAAAAAGGAAAGCAGTGACACACAGAAGGGAAGTCAAAGGCTAAAGGTAGAGAAAACCCACACCTAAAGAAAGCTGATGCTTACTGAGGTGAAAATAGGAATTGCACATAGAGCAATACAAGAAAGCATACTATTCTTGTCATTCGACTTCACGCAGAACCTTCTTCGCCCTCCTATAACATGGAACATGTTTTATAGCCAGCAACTATGGTACATTTTTGCAATACACACCTGGGTGATGATTTGGCCACAATATATCGTTACTGTGAATATGTGGGTAAAAGTGGACCAAACGAAGTAACAGCTATGCTTCTAGGTTACATAAACCATTCCAGAGAGGACAAAATAAATTAACTAGTATTAATGACGGATGGGTGCCTGGGACAAAACAAGAATAGGACAATAATACAGTTTATGTACAGCCCAGTCCATCTGTTGAAACTGTGTGACAAGGTAACTACATTTTCCCTGTAAGAGTTCATGGTACATGCCAAATGATCAAGAGTTTACTTTAATCAGCCAAAAGAAAAATAGAATATCTACAGAGTTACTAGTAGTGATTTGGGATAGTCATTAGTATTGCGAGGGAACATCCAACTTCATTCTCTCTATATGAGATATAATGACTTTGAAGATACGAAAGTAGCAACTGATCCATTTTTCCCCGAAAACATCTAAACCTAGATAACAGTTGAAGGAGGCAGGCGTGGTGTAGGTAATAAAAGAACAAACTCACTGAATCAAAAACCTATATAACGATCTATGGAATACACATATTGTACAATGTTGAGAACCACTTGCACACTATTTGGAAATTCCTACCTTGTACCACCACAACCCCGGGATGAAGCCTGCTGAAGTAAAAGATCTCTCCAAACTAATAGATTACTTGGAAAGCTTCTACGAGGATGATGGTTTTGGAGAACCAGGGAATGGTAGCAACAACAGAGACAGTGAATTTAAGGATGATGACTACGACGATTATGATAATAGCAGTGGTTGCGATTAGTGAGCTGTTTATGGTGTCGACATATAGTTCGTGTAACAGGTTCAGTCTTTGATTTATTCTCACCAAAATACCTTGCATAACATAACCTTACAAACATGGAATGCCATGTGATGTTTTCTAGTTGGTAAATATATCATCCAGTTATATGTAGCTTTTTTTTTAATTTCATATAACACCCTTTTGTCAGCAAACAAGCTATATTCAACAAAAAGCAGATAAGTCAAAAATAATACGATTAATTTCAGGAAAAGGAAACCTTATTTGCTATTGCAATTGATAGCTTAATCTGTTTGGATACACACCCATGTTTAAAAAAATTTTTGCAATATTAACACTGGAAAAGTCACTTTTTTTGTACTAATCCCATTTTTGCTATCAACCCCTCTATTGTAATACAGTATCAAACCTAATTAAACACGTGCAACCAAAGTTTCTTCATGTATGTTTATATAACTGTCTTTAATTGCATACACACACACTTGGTGGGTTGGCATATCGTGTAAAATAACCTCTCGGTGTCCCAAAGCGGCATCAAAATAGCTACATCTGGAAGTCGTTATAAAATGTACTTACCATTTCAGTGAAAACAGGTGTTTAAATGTTTTACTCATTACGTAGTAGTAATTTTTGGTATTCCAGTGTGTTGCGTAAAATTATGTTCACCCTCTTGCTTTATAAAAATAGGGATGGGAGGGGGAGGAGGAGGAAAGAGAACTAACAACACAATAACTTTGATGGTTCATCATTTAAGTGAAGTGATGTAATTATTAGAAACACACATGTTCTGTTCTAGATTTGTTCTTACCTGCAATAAGAAAAAATTAATCTTAGGTATGATTAATTTTTACATCATGATTGTAGCAAAGCATTGATATTGTAACATTGGTACAGTATTTGGCATTGGCATTTAGAAAATTGCTCAATGCTAACCAATTTCCAATAGACTACCAAAACAAATTTTAGCTGTGTCTTGAATTTTCTGCATGAATAGGAAGTGCTGCGGTTATATGAATAGAGGTTGTTTACGAGGTGGTTAAGTGTTGAGTGGAAAATATCTCTCAAAGCTTTTAAAAAAAACCTGGGCTGCTGAGAGTGACGTGCACTGTGTGATAGTATTGTTGATTCAACCTAGTAGCAATACTAACAAGTAATTAAATCTTTTATTTTTTATTATATGCTCTGGTAAATATGGTATCTTTGCCTTGTTAGTATTAAGTTTACATGTATTATAAGATTTGTGTATTTAAAGAAGTTTTTGTGCAAAACACTTGGTACAAAATAATTATTAAAATGCATTTTTCGACGTGAAAAGTGGGGGAAAAATATAATCATTTTGAAAAGATACCTGTTTGAGTGAAAGCTGTGATAATATTTATTTATTTTGTGCATCTCATGTTGCACAAGTAATATTTGCCCTTATGCTTTCAAAAACATTATGGTAATATTGTGTGCGTGTGTTGTGATGAAAGTGAAAATTTTGTTAGAAATGTTGTAACTTGAGACTGATGTGTCGCCAGACTTTTTAAGGAACTTCTTGTGTGATGTTATTCGTTTGCAGATATTTATGGAGAAGTACGTACATTCTCCCCTGCCGCTCATGTGTGCTAAGTTCTGTTGTTGATCAACCCTATATTTTCTTGCATAACATTTGTTCACTGATAATAAAATAGTCAGTCATGTGTTACATAATTGTCTCTTATTGTTCCCCATGATTTCCATCCTGAGTTTTTGTTTTTCAAATATATACACACCTCAAAAAAAGTTTTGCACACCTGCAATTGTTTGTATCTACATGAAGGATACTCGCTGTAACAGTGCAGGTGTGTTACAAAATCATTCGACAATCTCATGTGGTGTGTTGTGCAGACTGTGGTTTTTTCCATCCCATACTTGCTCTTGGGCCAACCTAGTGTTAATTGGTTATGCAAACAAGACAACCAACTATCATTAGCTGTACATATATCTGTGGAGTGATCGCACATGTGTACACCACGGCATGGCTGCAAAACAATAACTGAAAAACCACGACAATAAATATGGCGCTACACTGCAACAGTAATAGAACAAACAAAAAAACTTATTTGGCGGCTAATCTAAAATTCTCACAATTTTCACATTGTCTCTCGCGTAAGAAATGAAATAATGATCATTAGTGCTAAACTTTTTTGAGGTGTGTAGCAAATACATTAATATTTATTTTTCAAAGATATAAAAGAGAAAATATTTGTGAAGTAGAAAATTTCTGTATGACTATAAATTATATTCTCAAATATTTTTTATGGTTAACAGAATGGCATGTTTTGAAAACGGGTGAAGATGTCTTGTTCCATGCTGTTTCTTTTATGGAAGAAAAGTATAAGAGTATAGAGTATGTGCACCATGAATAAATGCAGTTTTAGTGATCACTGTGTGGTAACATGCCACATACAAAACTAACTTAAGTATATTAAAGTCTTGAAGCACGTCGGAGAGTGCAAGGGGACGAAGCTCGAGCGAGAGTTCCGAGTCCCAAACACTCAACCACTCGGTAAAAGGATTTGGTCCCAACCTGTACCTAGACTGTTGGCATTGCACCGTATCGGCAATGGTCGGTGAGATGAGGGTTCACGCCTCGGATGCCAACTTATGTACTACACAAGTCAATCACTCAGCTATGGAGTCACCTTAAGGAAATGCACACAAGTTCTGGGCCAACTTATGTGAGGGTTCTTCTCACATTGAGAGGAGAGACAATGAGAAGGGTTAACTTGTGGCGTGTTAGGTGTTGGTGACTTGGGGGTGCTGACCCTGATCAATAATGTGAACTTAAGTATACACTCGTACACTGCTCGTGTATGGGTGGCCTTCAAATTCTTAAATGAGAGTTCCACACATACCATGCCGAGTAGAAATGAATCCGTCTTGGGCAGTGTGCCAGCATAAGTTGTAGGACGGGTAGGTGTGAGGTTACTTAAATTACCTTGTACAGTAGAACCTCACTAGAATGGACTAATTGGGCTGAAAGGTTATCTGTTGTAACGAAAGTCAGGTTTTTAACAAATAATTCTTATAGGGGTGTAATGCTGAAGGGTGTAGATTAATGAAAGTACAGTAGTTAATTCATCATGAAGACTTAAGACATTAATGTTTTCGTTTCTGACCTACACTAAGCTTATGTAACGACATGGTTCAAAGGTTAGTTGATGGAAAATGGTAGCGTGCAGGTGCGACCAATAATTGACGAATACTGAACTGAATAACTCGCTGCAGGTGCTGGCATCAAGCAACCATTTGTGGAATTTCAAACAATGACTGTGCTTTCTGGCGTGCGAGCTGTATGAATCAACTATCCTTTGTAATAGGATCCTTTATAGTGATGTTTTACTGTATTTTTCTAGCTCCCCAACTTGAGTTGAATTGAAGGTTTTGATTGGCACTTTAAAGAGAAGTCTTAAGCACCAGTGAGGGTCAGATGAGATGAAGATAGAGTAACAGTGGACTGCAAGGGCAAGGAAATGGCAGCACCATAAGAAAACCTGCCAGGTTACTGCAGCCTCTAGCACTTCATTCAGATGTGAAAATCTGTATGACCGTATTGGGAATTTAACTCAATTTGCTTTGTTGGAGGTAAGTCGTCCGGCTTCTAGACCACCACAGACCCCTCCCCATCTAGGGCTCCAAACTCCAGACTTTCAATGCTTTACAAGAAATATCTGACGTGCTGCATATCCCTTAGCCCCTGCGGGTATGAGGATTCCTTTTTCCATCTCAAGAGTTTGATGCATGCCACACTGCTTACTCTACGGGCCGACTTCGCTCCATCAGCGAGTGCTGAGAAGAGTGGGGCAAGTCCAAAGTGGCAGACATGATTCCAAGCGCTGGACAACTACAGATACGGACATAATTAGCACCATTAATTATGAGATTGTACTGCTCGCCCAGACTCTGGCATTCGGTCGCCACCCCCTCGACCTAAAATTGTTTTACCCGACGAGCCACGGACCAGCCAACTCAGATAAGAATGTTAACGAAGTCACCACAGGATCGCAGCAACACTGCGCCCAGTGACGTCGCAGCCGCCGAGCCTCGGGCAGAGGATGTAAACCTGTCGTCAGCCTCCACCCGAAGCGATAATAAATGTGCAACGCTGCGCGCTACCAAAGATAACCAGCCCGTGTCGAGAGTCTTACAGCCCCTGCACTCCTGGGAGAACCACCAAGATGAAATTTGCACTATATAATGAACCTTCTAAACGCTCTTTGCCAGAGTTCGTCGGCCTGCCGACCTCAATGGTTAGTGGGTCTGAAATGACCTCTACCTCTTCCAGCCTGCAGCTTGCGAAAGCTCACTCCAGCTCCAGCAGCAAGTGCTTAAGAAGTAACCACGACGTCCGCACCCTGCACCACCTACCTCGATCTTCCTCGACTCCATGGTAGCAGGCCGTCACGACGTCCTAACTCACCCCTCTGTCAAAATACCTGGCTGTAAAAGCGATAAAATTTTTGGAAATTCAAAATAACTAGGTTTGCCTTCACCTGGTGTCGAATGAAGTAAATTATAAACTTCATTAGTTTATGAAAAAACCAGATTCTCCAGTGTTCACACAAAAGTGAAATAAACGCGACATAAAATATTTAACATTGTTGACCTTGTCAATTTATCTTTGACTCTTTCTTTTTGACGCAAGGATTGCTTTAAATATTTTGGCTCAACGTAAATTTTAAATTTCTCTCTGCGGACCAAGTGCGAGTGGGTCGAACCCCTCAGTATCACTGGGTCTGAAAAGATCTCTAGTACGTGAGGACATACTCTGGTACCTGGGCGAGTCCGGGACACCCACACCTGCCTGCAGACGCATTCCAACTCTAGCCCTTCGTTCTCATCGGTAGGGTCTCTGAGTGACCGAGATGTCATTCCCTGAAGTACTACAATTGATGGTATGGGGAGGTGTTAAGAGTTGTTGACACAGTGAGAGAGCTTAGTGTATTTTAATTTTATTGAATTATGTTAGCAATTTGGTCTCGGTATCCGAATTATGAAGAAGGGAGGTGGACACCGTCGCCAGGCCCGACAGGCACTCCACAGGGAATTATCTAGCTCTAATAAACCACCACAGTCCCGGATAATTTGCCCCCATTGCCAGTACCTGAGGTCTCCGCACCAGGACCACACCCAATCTCACCCGTCATAGCTTGCGAACTCGACTCCGGTCGGGATATCTGCTGGTCGTGGCCTAGTTACGAATTCGTTAGTTATTACTACCTGCCGAAGCCCACACCTGTACCAAAACAACCTACCCCGCCCCTCGCCGTTGATAGTCCACCAGTAACGGCTTGTACCATCCGCCCCGCTGTTGGGAAGATAGTTAAAATTACTATTCCACCCTCAACTGTGCTGAAACGCCAGACAGCTCCCCTAAACCACACGTACATTCCACCATGCAAGCCCACGAGACAGTCTCCTCTTGGGTACTTACATTGCAAATGGTACACTGAGTAGGAAGCATGCGAAGGAGGATCAGCTCATTACATTTCATGTACGCGGACATACTCATCTTTCATAAGTCATAGTTTGATTTATTTTGGATAGCTGGTGTCTCGGATTTTGGCAGCCTTCACCATGAGAAAGGGTGTGCTCCGCAAGAGGGATACATTAACAGTCACGCTCACCCTTGGGTTTAATTCTCCCCTCCTCCCCCCCTCCCCCAGAATTCCAATCGCACTTCTGTTAAGCGGTACCCCCCAGCAAGTGCCCGTACGTGGACCAAACTCCGACCCACCAGGCAAAACACTCACCGAACTCTAATTCTCCAGCAAAGGGTTCCTTGCATCTGATTGGAGGGAAATCAGCACTTGCTTTAAATTAAACTTTAGAGTAACAATATTTATTTTTTCCTCCTTCCCCTCCCCGCTTCCACCTAGGTAGGAAAGGAACGAATAGGAAGTTGACTCGTCAGCGAGCGTGAGAGAGAGAGAGAGAAGGGAGGGCCAAGGAATGGAGTGCAGCAGCAGTGAACCTACGACTAGCAACGGAAGTGCATCAATTGGCATCCAACCAACGTGGGGTGAACAGCTCCATATAGTTAAGCGTTGAGAGCTGGGACCATGCCACCCCCCCCCCCCCACTACATATGAACCATGTTGATCGCAGTTGACCCCAACGTGGGGTGTACAGCTCCACATAGATCAGCCTTGGAAGCTGGGACCATGCCAGTCACCTCCCCCCCCCCTACTCCATACCAGCCACGTTGGTCGCAATTGACTTTCGTCTATTAGCGCCCAACGTGGGGCGTAAAGCTCCATATAGTTAAGCCATGGGAGCTGGGACCTAGACAGACCCCTCCCCCTTCTTGGTTCACGTAAGACTCCTTGTAGAGGAGCAATGCTATCGACTTCGGGGAATCGATATAACACAGCGTGGCGCTCAACTAACCCGAGTCATGTATAGCTCCGGAGAACGATTACACGACCAAATGTTCGAAGTAGCAGAAACTAACTCCGAAGAGACCCAGACCTAACAATGTTCCATACCGTCATGTCTAAAAACAGGCATGAACGTCATACCCTGCATGTATTGTCGCCGACAGTATCACTACAGGTGCCTAGGATGGGAGTACTCCCCTAGGTACACTGATGGCTGGAATTTAGGTGCCAGGAGTGTAGGTTAGCCCATGTGAGAATATGCGAATGGCACAAATGCGCAGGTCGAAGGGCAACACATGATCTGTGTATCCTCTGTCACAGGATACCACCACAGGTGCGTAGGATGGGCTGACGAATGGGTAACAAACCCAGGTCCGGTCTATCAATGCGAGGTGTGCCGGAGGTACCACACCCACAGGCCTTTGAACCTGATATCCAGTCCCGGAATACCCACGGGGATGGTATTGCCGGAATTCCATGGTAGGCCGTACAAAGATCCCGAAGGTTTCGTACTGTTAAATAATAACACGGAACTGTACTGCAACACTCGTAGTTTAATCACGATACATTACTCTCACAACTCTGTACTGTTGTTTCCAAAACCTACTGCAGCTTGTTTCTTGTTATGGAACCAAAACAAACATGGCATGCAACCACACATATCAACTGTTTTATCAGTGGACAATACTCACTGCTGCCAACTCTGTAACTACCTATTTTGCTCAATACGCGATGCTCCTCCCCCCCCCCCCCACATTAATACCTGGCCCACATTACAATTTAAATCTGCATTTGTTCAGTACACAACACCCCACCACTACATTACGAAGTCCTCTTTCCAATCTGGTTTTACAGACTGCCTATGCGCCTGTCATTCAGTTTGACATGTGGCACATCCTGGTCCAGTAGATTTCGAGGTGGACTGAAAACCTTGAAACCTGCCTCCTCATTGGGGTTTGGTAGTGACTGGTCTCGCAATGGACCTTCTGCAACCCGATGTGAAAATGAGGATTGACTTCGCAACCTCGTTGGTGCTTCCAGGGAAACACCGGCATCTGGAGAGATTCCAATAACATGCCACACTCTTACTGGTGCTTCTGTAGAATCCTTGGCTTGCGGAGTAACTTCGACACCTGGGGACATGCCAACATCACTTCCCAGTGGATTACAAGGGGCATCGATGGTTTCTGCAGCAGATGAATATCTTACATGTAGCTATGATCAATGTGTCGTCGAAGTCTTAAACCTCACTTGTTAAAACTGTATATGATGCTGGCCCTGTCACCTCAACAATGATTGCTTCTAGCCATTTCTGTCCACATCCCCAATTTTGAGCATATACCAGATTCTGCATGACAAACCTTCGTGGTGCTGTCTGTATTCCCTTGCTCTCCTGCCAATCTTGTAGTTGAAGTTGTAACTGTTATCCCAATATCCATATCCAATGCCTCGTCAAGTGGGAATTATTTGGGCTATTCCCATACATCCGTGCTCACTCCTGGGCTGTTATAGGCTGCCTTACGCCTTGTGAAAATATTCAAACGAGTTACGCGGTCAAGAGGTGACGGAAGAAATAATCATAGTCCGACAATTCACAACATGAATATTTATTTCCTTATACCTACAATAAAATCACTTACAAAACTTGCTCCGCTAAAGTGGAGTACACACTGATAACGGAAAAGGCGGCAAAATGCCTACGTGAAAATTAAGTGATCACGTCCCGGCCATGTACAAATGGATCAGGTTGTGGAACGATGCACTCCCCGGGCTAGAAATAAACAAGATGTGTCAGTTAATTAAGTTAAAGCTATTGTAAGTTACATGATTAGTACTGAAGCGATGAAGTATTCGGGGAGGGCGCGCGGCACAACAGTCCTATGCGGTAACCAAGAGGCGACTACTGAAACATTGCGGCGGGCTGCCGCCCAGGGATGGAAACTGTGGAAGTTAAAAATGCAGTACCTGAAGATGAAGATTATAGTATTTTGTACAAAATTATAGTACACTCACGAATATTGTAAACAAGTACTGTGTTTACAAAGCAAACTTAGAAGCAATGGCAATAGATTATGTTTACACAAGGATAGTCACATAGTTACGTTCGTTTTAACTGAAATTTTAAACAGTCGTTGTGTATTTGACCGTCAATTGTTCTTAATATCTTCTTTTTTTCCACGAGTCTCTCTTGTTTGACGTTACTAACATACAGGACGGGTTAAGAAACTGATGTAAATCGTATTCACCTCTCTTTTCGTTTAATTCATTACGTATTTCCTAATGGTTTCATTTCCCAGAAATACGCAGTTACCTCAGTTGCCTGCCATATTGGAAGGAACTCAATACCACTAAAAATTTATATTACACAATACCTATATACACCCCTTCCCCAACACATCACACCTCAGTACGTCAGACCTCCGAGGGTGAGGATGTACCATCATGTTTACAACCAAAAAAGAAAAAAAATTAACACCCTTAGCACACACTTGCACCAACCTCATCACATATATACCCCCTTCCCCAACACATCACACATCAGTACAACGCCAGACCTAATAGAGTGAGGACCTCTCCTCGACCCCTCGTCCGCCAAAATAAATGAAAGAAAAATCCTTAGCACACTCTTGCACCAAACTATACACTTATCAATTCACACAAAATTCAAAAATTAAATATATATATATATTGATTAATTAAATTAATTGCTTCTTTCATTCTAATTTTCATACCATTAAATTTATCGGATTAAGATTAGCGGATTAAATTTTCTCATCGGATTAATCCCATCAATCGATTTGATATCAAATTGTTAATCCGATTAATCAAAAGGCGGCATCCTTAGCGGTGTGCTGTGCCATATCGCGAAGATCATTCTGGAGCCGACTGGATTCGGTTATTCGCTGCCTACGATGGGTACACGAAACGTGTGCTGTCATTGATAAGAACAACTGGAAAACTTTTGTTTGTGAAAACTTCAGTCTTTGATTTAGTTAATGTGTTTGTTATAGTCGTAAAATGTTAATCTCTTCAGTAGATCTTTTCAAATAATATTTATATGAAGAACATGTTAACTGTAATCAATGTTTGATATAGAAATACCAGCAAATAGTTACAAATGCTACATTTTTAAGTCTTACATTCAAGTTTTGTGCTTGTTTAATTGTCTGGGAGGATTATGACTGGGTTTCCATAATCCATTATTAAGAAAACCTACTATCCGATATTAGGAATACCTACTAACCGATATTAGGCTCCCTTTTTTCAAAACATAATGCGCATTGTTTTGGTGTTTTTTTTTAATTTTTTTAATTTTTTTTTCTGTAAATGATTTGCTTAATTTAAACAGATGCCAGCTTAAACTATGTTTAAACAAGCAAGCAATGGACAAATATCTGGTTGTTATTGTTCTGTGATTATTATCGTTTTCTTTAAAAAGGTTTAGTAGGATACAAAGTACAAATAGCAAACGTTTTTATATTGAAATGACTGTTTAAGTGTTGTGTTGCACACTGCAGGGGTGCAAAAAGTGTACATTTTTTAAATTTCCTATCGGTGAAGAGTAGACAAGAAAATGTGTTTTGGCTATACCACAGGAAAGTTTCCAGCCCAGTCACAGTCAAGGGTAGGTTTTTTTTTTTAATAATAAACAATGTAGCCTACTAAATTCAACTCTTAAAATGAAAGTTGTACAGGCGTATCTGTATTATAACTTTAACGCGGCTAGGAAAAGATTGCGGATATTTGATGTGCATGATTTATTCAAACCGAGATATGCAGATATGTTATTCTTATATTTGTAACGTGTAACGTCTACTCATATATTTAACCGAACACATGTAACTGTGGTTTTTTTTTTCTTCTTCCCTGAATGAGAGACGAATGGATTATAAAGTTAGTCTACTTCATTAGGGAAAATTAAAGAAAGCTGCTCAAAAAAGTAGACATGCCGTAGTCTACATACATAACATAATGTGTTCGTACAGCGGGGAGACAAAATGAATAACTTGCATTATAAGTACATTAAATAAGGGGGATTATTTCATCTGTAAATTCGGTAATATTTGGGCATTGCTGTAACTTTCCTATTATGTTTAATAGAAGTATCAAATTGCTCGCATATAGTGATGAAAGCATCATTAAATTGTAAACTTAACCAAACAAATTAATTTAACAATTTAATTTCCACAGTAAAATTCAACTTAGATATGCAGTTATGTAATTCCCGTAATATGCGCGTTATTCGTGAGACAAATAACGAAAAATAACTTGTTAAATTAATTTCTATAATTAAGTATACAATTGAATAACACATTAACAACAAAATGTGAACACTTTGATACTCCCATTAAACATTATTTGAAATTTCCGGCAATATACAAATATTACCGAATTTACAGATGAAATAATCGGCTTTATTTCATGTACTTATATTCTGCAAGTTATTCATTTTGCCTCCCCACTGTAGGAACACATTACATTATATATGTACGGTACTTCTACTTTTTCGAGCAGATTTGTTTAGTTTTCCGTTATGAAGTAGCCTAATCGTTTCACATAGTTTCACTATGTGAAACGATTGTAATAAGTCTTCTAGAAACACACCAGCCTAGATATAGCCAGTTTATGTGAACGTGTTTCTTGAACTTACAGCTCACGTTAAAATTTAGGACCACGCAAGATGTAAATGAAAACTTAAACTTTTACATAGGACATAAAGCAATAACATAAATAAGAAAACACTGTGAAATCATTTAATACTTCTCAAACAAATGAGTGAAAAATATGTAACCGACAAATATTTGTTGGTGTTTTTAATATAAAAAAAAATTACACATGTGTAATATGCTTCTGAATTCAAAAAGAATTTATTGTATTTGACACACGTGCCTTTGAAATGCAGGGCTGGGTTTCGGTTTTTCATTGTTTTGTTGCACTTACTCATTCCAACAATTTGCCACGTTATGATCAGTAATACGATTTTTTCGCCATTTTATACACAACTGCACGAAACTTCCACTGCAACTGTATGTCTCAACATGGATGGCAATAATCAGTGAATTTATAATTTCCCGGTAACAAACCTGTAATGGTATCATTTGAGTGGAAAGAGAACTAGCTAATGCCCGGAATCCCCATCTCTCTAGCTCAACTAGTAAGAAACGTAAATAGTTTTCAATTTTGGCGAATTTGTAGCTAATTTTCGTTACAGTAACAAATCAATTAAAAATAAAAACTTGTTTCCAAATTTATTCTGGTCCCTGTTTGTTTCTCTCTTTCAAGTGAATTTATAAAGGCAACTAATAAAAGCATTACACTTAAATAGCTGTAGATTTGTCTACATAAATTTCTACACAAAAATGTGTGCAATAATTCCAGTTAGGTATTCCTTTAAAAAATCATAACTTACAAACTATTTGACCTATTTCAATAACTTAATTATCCTAATGTGTGTTTTGACAGTAACAATATTTAAAAAAATTGTATAACACAGATTGCAGCAAACATTTTACAGCAGAAAAGTATTTTAACAAATTTACTAATGGTTTCAAATTTCTGACGGGTACTGCATATACTAACTGTGCAATCACGATTTAAATGTGTAAAAAGCCGTAGGAAAATTATTTGCGCACAGTAGGCTGGGTTAAGTAAACTACATTGTGCATTGAAAATTGTGTAATATATAGGCCTAACAGCGCTCATACAAACATGCAGCTGTATAAATGCAGCACGTGTTTATCATTTATTATTAAATAGCGCAATATGGCATTAAAATAGTACAGCAATACGCATTATTATACAAAGAAAAAGTTGAAAAACGAAACTGCACAATAGGAAAGTACATCAAATTCGTAATCCCATTAATGCAGAGTTTAAGAGTGTCGTATTTTCTTATAAAGAAGTAAAATTAATCACGAAGGCAAATCACCTATAGTAGTATAAAATAGAAGGTTGACTGCCATCGGCATCTGGCATCGTATTGGGGGAGCCGCCATCTTGTTACGTCACCCGTCCGCCATGTTGGATGTCATTGACACATGACCTTGACCCCAGTGACCTCTGACCCCAAAACCCAAATAAATCTGAAAAAAATGTATAACTAACATTTTTATTAAAATATTGTTTAAAATTTAAAATGTCGATAAAAATTTACAAACAAAGTTATTAAAAAATTAAATGAAAAAACCGTTTTAAAAATTTTAAAAATCGTTTAAAATTTATTTCTATAAAATTTTATTTAAAAATTACTTAACCCCGGCGACTATTTTTCCCTTTTTCTCCCCTCAAATTTTTTCTTTTTCCCCTTGTAAATTTTCCTTTTTTCTCTCAAAATTTAGCTCTATACATTTTTATATTTAAAAATTGTTAAAAAAAAATTGTGTACTAAAAAGTCTTTAACCCCTGCGGCCTTATTTCCCCTCAAAATTTTCTTTTTTCTTTAAAATTTCCTTTGATTTTTAAATTAAAAAATCATTTAAAAAATGTTATTTAAAATCTTATGTAGGATGGTAGGACTAGGGAGCCGCAATGTTGTTATGTCACTCGAGCACGATCTTGGATGTCGTTGACATTTTACCCTTTACCTGTGTGACCTTAACCCCGAGTACCTTTGACCTCAAAAAAACCCAAAAAAATCGCGAAATTCTTCAAAAAATAAAAAAAAAAATCCAAAAGATGTATTATTAAAAATTGTTAAGAATTATTTTAAAATTATTAAAAAGATCCTCAGAAATTACACATTTTTCAGAAATGCTGACAGGGATCAGTGACCCAGGGGTCAGGAGAGCAGTACCTATAACCTTTGATCTTGAAAATGCCAAAAATTACTCAAAATTAAATATATATTATTGAAAATTATTAAAAAATCACTAAATATTTTTTAAAACTTACATTTCCGAAGGTCCCCCCAGCACAATGCTCGGTAGACGACTGACTCCTTCGCACCCACTCCCCTCACCTATACTTATTCCGCCATCTTGATTTTTTTCGTTTGTCATTTGTTTACATGCTACTGGATGCAACCATCTTGGTAGGCGACCACCATCTTGGTAGGTACCCACCATTTTGGTATACATCACTTGTCTGCAATCTTGGAAGCCAATGCCCATTAGTAATTGAACTTAAACCTATGACTCCTGACCCCTAACCTTTACCTTAACCCCATGACCTTAAAAATAAAAACTCGAGAAAAATACTTTAAAGACTACTACTGCCATGTTAGATGCAACTACCTCGACCTTGACCCCATGTCCTAGAATGACCTTGATAATAAAAACTCGAGAAAAAATCCACAAAAGTCAACAAACATAATACATTACAGGCTACCACCACCATATTAGATACAGACTACCTAAAAATTTCCCCCAATGAACTTGAAAATAAAACTCGAGAAAAAATACAAAAGTCAACAAGAATAATATGTTACAAGCTACCACCATCATATTAGATGCAGACTGCCTTGACCTTTAGATCATGTCATTGAATGACCTAAAAACAATAACTCGATAAAAAAAAATAGACGTGAAGATTCAGAAGCGAGTCGAGATGATCCACCTTCCATTCAGCTGCTGTCAAACTAAACTTTTCGGCTTACCTCCTTACTGCTTATAATATACAAGTGTACAGCGTCATATTGACTTTGAACCAATCGTACATCACCGTTAATACACTTTGCAGGCACTGGCCAGTCAATCACCAAGTTACTACATGATTACAGCTAACCAATCACATGCGAGCATTGAGACATCACACACAGCAGGTAGGCAGGCTTTAGATGCTAGTTCCTTGATCACATTAACATGCAGTTTATCTTCAACAGTTTCTTCCAGACAAGTTCTTTGCTCACCTATAAATCATGGTCACACTTAAAGTAGTAGCTCTAGTTATCGGACCGACCCCTCACATGACTGACCCCATCGACCCATAATGACCCCTGATTGCGGTGCTAATTGTGGTGCTAAGTGCAGTGCTGATTAGGATTGTGGTGCTAAGTGCGGTGTGTGTGTGTGTGTGTGTGTGTGTGTGTGTGTAGATCTCAAGTGAAAAACATATTCATGCATTTTAAACAAAACTTATGTAGCCCTATCTCTAACTTCTGAAATGCGAACATTTTATTTAATAACTTCGCTTTTAAAACAGTATATATCCAGGTCCCACTGTATATTTCATCGCTTCCTGGGCAAATGTCATTAACACTTTGCAATAAAAGTGCCCATAACTACAGCAGGCTTCCACCATACTTCCCAATTGATCGTCGTCATATAAAAAGGACTCTTCGTTCGGACCACCCTCTCAAGCTGACAGGCATTTTGAACATAGGCGATAACCCAATCGCAGAATCGACACTGGCGACAACCAGTTAGCAATGAAGCAGGTCGACAGTTCATGGTCGTAGAGGTCAAAAGGCAGGCCTTCGTTTTCACAATTCATCTTCGTGGTATGGGAGCACTCTGAGAAAACCCACATATTCTTTCGCCCCGGAAGAAAACATGCAGATACTATCATAACGATGTATTATTTACATATGCTCGTAGGCATATGCACATACTACATGTATACATTTAAATTAATTTTATACTTTCATATTTATATTTACATATTAATATTTAAATTAATTTTATATTCCCATATTAGTATGCACATACTTATGTATAGACATTTAATTTAATTTTATAGTCCCATATTTATATGTGGATATTTGTGTGTACATACTTATACATGGACAATTAATTTAATTTTGTGTTCTCATATTTATATGTAAATACTTATATATAGACACTTAATTTAATTGTACGTTCCCATATTTATATGTACATGCACATATGTAGATATTTAATTAAATTTTATATTTTCATAGTTATAGTACATAACCTTGTGTATAAATTTAATTGAAAATAATTTCATATTTATATACTTATACACCTATACGTACATATAAATTAAACTGAAAATAATTTTATATTTACATAGTTCTATACCTACATATAAATTAAATTGAAAATCATTTTATATTTACATAATTATATACCTATACATATACATATAAATCAAATTGAAAATAATTTTATATTTACATAGTTATATACTCTTGCAGTAAGTCTGTAAGTTTAAAAAAATTCAAATGTATATAATTTTTAAATAATTTTTGTAATTAATTTTAATATTTTCTTATAATTTTTAATAATTATTTTTTTTTGGAATTTGGTGTAGTTTTTGGCATTTTTGTGAATTTTTTAATATATATTTTTAATTTTTGCATTTTCAAGTTCAAAGTTAAAAGGTCGTAGGTACTACTCTCCTGACCTCTGTGTCACTGATCCCTGTCTCCTATCTGATCCCGGGTCACTGATCCCTGTTAGCACTTCTGAAAAAATCGTTCATTTCTGAGGATCTTTTTAATGATTTTAAAATAATTTTTAATAATAATTTTTTTTGGAATATGTTTTAATTTTTTGAGGAGTTTTTGGATTTTTTTAAGGTTTTTTCTGTTTTTGAGGTCGAAGGCTCTTGGGATCAAGGTCAAAGGTCACATGGGTCAGGGGTAGAAGGTCAATGACATCCAAGATGGCGTTCGGGTGACGTAACAAGATGGCGTCTCCCCGATCCTGTCATTCTACATAAGTTTTTCTAATTAAAAAATTGTAAACGATTTTTAATAAATTTTTAAGGAAAATTTTTAGTGAAAAAAGATACATTTTGTGGGAAAAAAAGGGAAAAATGGCCGCTGGGGTTAACGATTTATTAATTAAGAAATGTTTTAAATAAAATGTTATAAAAATAAAATTTTAATCGATTATTTTATTTTTTTAACGATTTTTTAATAACATATTTAGTTATACTTTTTTTGAAATTTTAGAATTTATTGCAATTTTTTGGGTTTTTGGGGTCAGAGGTCACAGGGTCAAGGTCACGGGTCAGGGCAATGACATCCAAGATGACGGACGGGTGACGTAACAAGATGACGGCTCCCCCGAATCCGAATCCGATGCCAAATGCTGATGGCCGTCAACCTACTATTTTATACTACTGCCGATTACTTAAGCAATACAATCAAAAAATAACAAAAGGGTTAAAAGTTAAACCTAAGTAATAAAAATTAAATATGTTGTAATATAAATGTAATGATAATTTTGCTGTACTGATATATCCGCAAAGTTTTCTAAGATATTTGTTGCGTTTCAATCTCAAGGCTCACTTAATGGATAGGTAAAACGTGTTCTTGTGCCTTTGTTAACATTCCCATACATTCATAATTTTTAAATTCCGCTACAGTGGTGTACTTGAGTTTTCTCGGTAACATAGACAGTACTGCGATATTCTAAGCTTAATTCATCATTGGACGCAGTAATAGCAAATAAGTAATGCTTCATACAAGTTGGTTCAATATAAAGGATGTTTGGCGACTCAATCGACATAGTCCGGCAGTATGTTATACAAATCATTGGCGACAAAAAATGTAATATACACAAGTTGGCTATGCAGCCTCATTTCAGAATTACAGGGACTTGAATGTAATAAAAACAGAAATTGAAATTACTGAATATCATAAATGCAATTGACTACTTTCATGATGTAAGTCCCACACGAGCTGTTCAAAATATGCCCGATCTGACCGTAAGCAGACATTGCTAGTGTGGTTGGCGTAGCTAGTCTTTGTTAGTGTGTTGAGGCGAGTGATTGTGCAACAATGTCAAGAATGTTTACAAGTGCAAAGTACGCAGACATGGTATTTGTTAACG
This sequence comes from Dryococelus australis, assembly GCA_029891345.1. Lineage (NCBI taxonomy): Eukaryota > Metazoa > Arthropoda > Insecta > Phasmatodea > Phasmatidae > Dryococelus > Dryococelus australis. The sequence continues at coordinate 124,631,466 of CM057000.1, read as the reverse complement.
GATACTGTCACGGGAATGGGCGTGGTTCAGTAGGCGATTATCCACGCAGGTGGATTGGAACAGACCTCTCCCTGTTGTATTTTTTTTTCTTCTGGGGCTGACTGAAGCAGACGGTGATCAGACACACGAGACCAGTTGCTACAGGCGATAACTGACGTCACTAATCAACTCAGAAATGAACTTGCAGGCAAGCAGTGGCAACACGCCATCATAGGCTTCAACGTATCGCCGTTTGCTTACGGCCAGATGGTGCGCATTTCGAAAACCTCGTGTGAGACATTCAACATGAGTGTTGTCAGTTATATTAAAGACATTCAGTAATTCCAAATTGTTTTTTTTTTTTTTTTTTTTTGGCATTTACGTCAGTAGTGGATTATAACCGACCCTGATGCAATGTATTTTTAATGGAAGTCGCAGCAGCTTGTGCGGCTGGTGATCTTCGGCTCGTCTCGGACAAACTCGGTTATCTTCGACTCGACTCGGGGTGCTCGGAAGTCTTCGATTCGGGTTTGTCGAACGTATCCGAAGATGCTCGGCGGTTACGTCTACTAATTTTCTTCAAGCATGTATTTTGGTTTCTGTTACCCATATTGGTTTTATAGGCATAGGATATGTCAAATCGTAAATCAGTATTTTTATTCGATTTTAAAATTTTAGAATTTTTTAATATATATATATATATATATATATATATATATATATATATATATATATATATATAACTTTTTGCTATACTCGTATGTACTATTTCGAGACACAATATATATATATATATATATATATATATATATATATATATATATATATATATATATATATATATATATATATATATATATATAGTGTCTCGAAATAGTACATACGAGTATAGCAAAAAGTTCTCTCCGCTACATTTCCAGGCCCTCTCTTTCGTTTCTCTCTCTTGCCACCCTATTCAATATCTTTATCTTATTCTATCTCTTTCTCTTTCACTCTCAATCCATCTCGTTCTCTCCTTTCTCTTTCATTCCATCACTTTCGTTTCTCTCTCTTTCACTTCATTCTCTTCATCTCTTTCATTCTGATTCCATCTCTTTGTCTCCATCTCTCTCGTCTCTCATTCCATCTCCTTCTCTCATTCGCTTCTCTCTTTCTCTATTCAATCCATAGGTTTTCTCAGATTCCTCCCATTTTTTGTTGTTTCGTTTCTCTCTTTCTTTCCATCTTGTCTCTCACTCTACATCTCTTCTCACATTCTCTCTTCCAATATTTCAATCCATCTCTTTCGTTTCTCTCTCCTGCCTCCTCATTCAATATATTTCTATTTCCTTCCATCTCTCGTGTCTCCCTCTCTCACTCTCTCTCTCATTTCTCTCTCTTCCTCTCTTTCATTCTCTCATTCCATCTATTTATCTCCATCTCTCTCATCTCTCATTCCATTTCTTTCTCTCCTTCAATTCTCTCTTTCTCTATATCAGTCCATAGGTTTTCTCCGAGTTCTCCGATTCTTTGTTATTTCATTTCTCTCTTTCATTCTGTCTCGTCTTTACTCTACGTCTCTTTCTCGATTTCTCTCTTTAATTCTTTCAGTCCATAGGTTTTTCTCGGAGTCCTCCCATTTTTGTTGTTTCGTTTCTCTCTTTCATTCTCTCATTCCATCTCTTTTTCTCGATCTCTCTCGTCTCTCATTCCATTTTTTACTCTCTTTCACTTCTCCCTTTCTCTATATCAGTACGTAGGTATTCTACAAGTCTTCCGATTTTTTTATTTCGTTTCTCTCTTTCATTCCATCTTGTCTTTCACTCTATCTTGTCTTTCAATATACATCTTTTTTAAATTTATTTTTCACCAATCATCACCAATCATCACCAAAGCACTACAGTTACCGCACTTCGCACTGCTTGGAATAATTTTTAAGGACATATTTAAAAAATTATGGAAATGTGTACCAATGTACCTTTGGATCTATGGAGTAATTTGGAGTAACTTTGGAGTCATTTAGAGTCATTTAGAAGTTATTTGGAGTCATTTTAGAGTCATGTAGGGGTCATTTAGGAGTCATATGGAGGAGTCATTTAGGGGTCATTTGGAGTCATTTAGGAGTCAAAGAGTCCAGGGTCAAGGGTCAAATAATCAGTCTTGTGAGGGTTCTGTCCGACAATAGGAGTCAGTCTGCAACTTGAAATATTTCGGGCTCTTTGTGTAGATCTGTACGTGTATGTGCATAGGTGCGTGTGTAGGTATCGTGTCTCTTCGCTTTTCTGACTGTCTCAAAACAAACAATTAAATTACAATCACAACACACCACAAGGGAGTATTGTCCCTACAGTTCACCTTACAGGTCAATGGGTTTTGCTGTTGTTGGTCCCAGTATGTACGTGCATAACATTGTTTCAGTGTTTGTCACATGGCGCCCACTTATCATTGCTCATTCGTTGTATACAATTTTAAGTGTGTTACATGATGCTCACGTATCATTGATCGTTTATGGTTGGATGTTGCTCACGTGATATCTCAGGCTCTGAGGGTATAGAAGGCGGAGAGATTCACCCATCGTCTCAGTTCTTTGTCTGATGTGACAGGTGACGGAACTTCTTCTCTCTCCTGACCTTAGCATTTTGAATAGTAAGCATTTTCTTTTTTACGAACATCTCTCCCATAAAATTCTGTAGGGAATTATCATTCATGCTCGTACATATACCTAAGTATATTCCATTTTGTATGATACAGGTCTCTTATACCTTTCGATAATCAGAAGTATTAATTCTGTTAGTTTTTTCTCCTGCAGAGATCAAGATGAAGCGTGCATTTAATGATGTGCCTGCAAGCGAAGTTTCGACTTCGTCTTTGGCTGTACGATCAGTTGCCCCAGAAAAAGCGCATATATCGCCATCGATGTCGATCGTGGTACCCTCGTCGGCATCTTCAATTACATCGGTGTCATCTACTGAACCATTACATCGTCACACATGTCGCTTCTGCGATAAAAACTTCGTGTTCAACCACGATACACGAAGGCACGAGAATTATGGCTGTGCGATGAATACAGATCGAGTGATACACAAGTGCACGGACTGTGGACTGTCATTTGCTAGACGCGATAACTTGCAAAGACATGCGAAAACCTGCAAAGCTGTAGGATATTCCCCAACCAAAATAACTCGTGTACAGGCTCCTTTACCACAATGCGTGTGTGTGCATCTTGCAAAACCAAGGTTTCAAGATTTTTATTCATATTCGTACCAGCGACCATCGCGTCCAATAATTTTTGCTGGGTTTGGAACTGTTAAGGGCAATTGTTTCGTGGAAGCTGAAACTGCTTTCCGATGTAATTTAAAGACATACGTGGCTGAAAATGTAAGTGGTTCGTCAAAAGAGATTTGTAATTTTTTGGCTCACATGAAGAAAATTTCATTGATCAGCTCACCGACGAAGTACGAGAGCAGGGTTCAATTAAATTTAATATGTGGCTTGAGTGTAACTATACGAAGTCAAAACCGTTCGTCGAATATACAGACAAGAGAGCTTTGAAAAAAAAAAAAAAAAAGTAGCAATATTTGAGGCTAGAGATATTGAGAAGGTGGTAGGAAACAGCTTGGAAAAAATATGTTAAGAGGAGGATGGATACAAAGAGCAGGTTTCGGGGTGGACACTGTCATCAGTCAATCACCTGCAGTTCCGAATAAACAAGCTGGACCTTCTCCGAGTCTCATCGTACATTGACTTGCCAGAATCTATCAAGAACAAGAAGGCTGTGACTATCCCGCAAAACACAATTGACCACGTGTGCTTTAAATGGGCTGTTCTAGGAGGTTTTGTAGAAGGCCGTAACCCTGAAAGAGCAGACAAGTGATATCAAGCCCTGTAAACCAAATTTGACTTTTCAAGCCTCAAGTTCCTTACACAACTACGACATATCACAGTTTTCGAGAAAATCAATGCGTCAGTCTCTGTGAAAATTGATGATATAGGCGATAAAACTGAATATTTATCCCATACGAGTAGACGAAGAAGAAAAGGACCAGCACATCGGCCTCCTTCTTCTCACAGTCGAATGCAGAAACGCTCATTATTGCTGCATAAAGAATTTCGAATGTTTGGTAAGAACGCAGCTGTCAGCCCATGGTCACAAGATCCACATATGTAAGCACTGCTTCAAGTATTAAGATGATCAGGCGAGGAAATCCGGGCTGACAGGGCAGCAGTGCCTAGAAGAACACAAGCAATACTGTAAAGAAAATGATCCAATGCGCGCAGAAATACCAGAGCCAGGGAAGGATGGTAGTCCACCCATTTTGAAATTCAAGAATTACCACCACATTAATAAATTGCCAGTAGTTGTATATACGGATTTCGAGGCAATACACAGGCCAATTCATACCTGCGAACCGGACCCCAGTAATGCCTACACATATGACTATCAGAAGTACGAGTCCTTCATTTATTGTATTTACGTGCAAGTCCACAATAGAGTAATTCCAGCAGCACTAACATCCACGCTGAGACAGGAGCTCATTTTATATATGGGTGAAGATGCGGAGAAGATATTTATGTACACCATAGGGGATATTGGCACGAAAGTAAAAGATATTTACACCACTTCGAAGCAAATGATACCGCTCACCCCCACAGAAAAGTCAAGCTACTCAAATGCGAAAAGATGCTGCTACTGCGAATTAGTGCTCACGCATGAAAATTATAAAGTAAGGGACCACGACCACTTCACCGGACGCTACATAGGGCCTGCATGCACCAGCTGCAATTTGCTGCGTCGCCGCGCCACAAAACTACCTGTATTGTTCTACAACCTCAGCTACGACGAAAACTTTATTATCAAACAGCTGTACTACGACGTCAGGGAAATCTCCGTTATTCGACATACAGGTGAGGAGTTGATCACATTTTCAAAACAGCTGGGCGGCCGTTTCTCTATCCAGTTTGTTGATACTTTTCTTTTCATGGCCTGCAGTCTGGCATCCCTAGCCGAGAACCCACCACCTTCAAAATTTATCAACACTGCAAAATCCTCACACACAACCAACTACTTCTCGTCACACATAAAGGCGCTTTCCCCTACGATTACGTCGACTCGTGGGAGAAGCTGAACGAGTCAAGCTACCCCCTAAAGCCACTTTCTTTAACAAGTTGACGGACTCGGGAATCAGCGACGAAGAATACACTCACACTCAGAAAGTATGGCAAGAGTTCGACTGTAGCATTCTTAAAGTATATTCAGAATTGTATTTGAAGACTGGCGTGCTCCTTCTGTCAGATGTTTTTGATAACTCTAGAGAACTCTGCAATTTTCACGTACAAGCTCGATTGCGTTCACTACATCAGTGATTCAGGGTTCGCATTCTTTGCTATGTTGCGTATGACGGGGGTGGAGCTGGAACTTCTAACGGACTACGGCATGCATATGTTTATTCAAAATGGAATTCGTGGTTGAGTGACCCAGTGCGTTAAACGTCATGCGGTAGGAAATAACATCTAAGCACCGGAAACATACGACCCCAGCAAGCCGACACGACATCATACCTGTAGTACTTCAATGCAAACAACCTGTACGGCTGGGCTATGAGTTTGACGCTCCCAATACGTAATTCCTGATGGGTTGACACCAACATCGACGTCATGTCCATTCCAGACGACGGGGCAACAGGTTATATTCTCGAGGTGGTTGTCGAGTACCCTATGTCACTGCACGAGGAGCATCGTGATTAACCATTTCTTCCCGTCAACCAGTGTCCACCTGGCTCCAAACATTCGAAACTAAATCACGATTCTGGAAGACAAGAAAAAAATACATCATCCACTACCGCAACCTAAAACAAGCCATCGCCCATGGCGTGAAGCTTACGAAAATACATAGTGTACTTGCATTTGAACAAAGTCCCTGGCTAAAACCCTACATCGAGCTCAATACTGCGAAGCGACAGACGACCACCAATGACCTTGAGAATAAATTCTTCAATTCGGCGAATAATGCAACAATTGGAAAACTTATGGAAAATAAAAGAAAACGCCTAAAAATTGAGCTAGTGTGCAGTGAAAAGCGACTTAAAAAACTGGTGACAAAACCAGCATTCTTACACAGGAAAGAAAATATTTCTCTCCTACATCTACATCATGGATTCATTCTCTTTGATAAGCCTATCTATTCATGGTTCAGTGTCCTCGATCTGTCAAAAACTTTAATGTATAATTTCGATTACGATGTAATGAAGGCTCGGTACGGATATGATTTTGAGCTCCTGTATGCCGACTCCGACTCGTACCTGTTAAGAGATTCGAACCCCAGACTTTTACCAATATTTGGCCAGCAATCACAAATTTAAAAACGAATTTGACACCAGCACCTACCCTACCACACACCCCTGCTACTCTGATACAAACAAGAAAGTAGTTGGCAAGTTCAAGGACTAGTGCAGTGCCAAAATTATGACAGAATTTGTGGGGTTATGTGCAAAACTGTACACGTACAAATGCAGAGGAAAAGTATACAAATGGCAAAAGGTATTCAGTCATGTGTGGTACAAAATAAAATTAATTTTGACGATTTTAAATCTGTTCTGGAGCAGCACTGCGTGATAATGTCCGCACTATACGATCACAAAAAAAGCAGTTGTATTCTGAGTACAGTAATAAATTGGCGCTGGCGTGGATGGACGACAAACGATGTATTTGTGAAGCTGGCATGCACACACTCCCACATGATTACAATGGTTAAAAATTTTAACTTGTGATGAGATCTCACATTGTTGTTGTAGGGCTTAGTAGTACCCAATGATCCAGACGACCATTCCAGGGAAGTCTACTTTGGTAGCTTGCGGGGCGGTAAGAGGAGAGGGGAAACAAAACAAATTTGACATACAACAGGTGAATATGACTAGTTAGCTGCAGTAAAATTATTTTTTTTTGGCGAGAATTTCTATCCTCAACAATTGTAACCCGGCTTCTAAAACACTCGTGGATCTGGTGCAAAATAATATTTTTTTTTTTTCGATATGAGAAAAATATTATAAAAAAATTTAATATTTTCCATGGTTACAAGTGTTGAATGTGCAGCCCAGCCCAAGTCGTGGAGCCATGTGCATGGTTAAGACATGTACACAGGAAGTTTGAGGGGAAGCGGAATGGCATGTTCAGCACAGGAAACAATCACATCCGGAGACGAGATAAGAACACTATAGGCTCCTTACACCCTGTGCTAAAAACACACCTTTGCTTATAACGAAGGCGGTTTTCTCTAAACATGTTACCAATTAAAAAAATTAGAGTCATTAAACTAGACCATCTCCTTCTCACGAATATGCAATTGCAAAGAAGAGTCTCTATAAACCACGATATCCATCATCCCACAGAAACTCAAATCGGGCTTACTAACAAAGAAAGTGTGTCAGGCATCCTTCCAATAATTATTAATCCGTGCAGACATCAGGTAGATGCAGAACTAACTGTCCAAGAAACTACAATACAATCACTTAAAGCCCCTTCAAATGCTTTGGAGTGAGTAGGGTGCTCACCACTGTATTTCCATATTAAAAATAATTCTGACCATATGAACACTCACCAATATGGCCCACCTGTGGCGTAACTGAAATGCGACGAAAAAATATATTTTCCATATCTTTTTGCGAGCGTCTAGCTCCATTGCAGCACTAGGTTCAGTAAACTTACTCGGGTATGTAGGAATCTGTTTACAAGATTACAGGGAATTGGTGGTGCACTCGATATAGCGCTGAGAAGAAGGGTACGAGTCACCCTTCCTAGCACTTTTTCCGCTAGATGGGGTCATGAATCTAGGAACTCGCTAGACAAAATATCAGTCAGCAGGATGTTTTACAGTAGCAAGTTCAGGAATAAAACACATACAACTAACGAAACCTAGTCAAAGAGAAACCTAACATATCTTGTAAGGTATGGGAAACACACCGAGGAAACCCACATACCATACCGCACATTGCAACAACCCATGTATCCTGTTCACACGAGCAGGAATCTTCAAACAATACACAGTTATCATCCTCACTTCGGCGATTTAACTTTATTATATAGTATGTAAAGGTACACATTCTGAAAGCCGCGTGCATATATCTACATAAAAACTTGGGTCAATATTCAAGCTGTGAACTTCACTCGCTTTTATTTATAACACCATCATTATCAAGCAGGTCACATGGCCACCATGTTGGATTCCGGACTTCCTACTGTATCATTCCGGTCATGCGTCCACCATTTTGGATGCCAGTGACCTTGACCTTAACCTTAGCCTTGAAAATACATTTTTTTAATCACAAAAAATTTAAAAAATATAAAAAAAATGTATTATTAAAAATTAAGAACTAACAAATAGTTTAAAAAATTAAGAAATCGATTTAATAATTTATAAAAAAATTTATTACTAAAAAAATTTACTAAACAATTGTTTTAAAATTTAAAAAAATCGTTTTCCCCACTTTCCCCACATCGCTCGGAAAACCGTCTTCTGATATTTTCTAAGTTCGATAAAGAAAATTAATATTGTTTTAATAATTTCGGGTGTTCCTTACGTCGTGCCTAACAGCTACAGATTTATATCAGGTGTTCATGAATACTAAATAGTGAGAAATGTATATACGAACATCGCTAAACAGGTTTCCAAAACTCGGGTCTTTAATCGAATTGTGAACCCTGAATCCTTTATCCGATGCCTAAAACTTTGGTTTTGCCTTTAATATAAATTCCTATTATTCACCGAATACTATGAAAATTGCAGCATTTTTCTAAGTCCGATAGAAAAAATTAATATTTTTATGTTTTCAGGACTAACTCACCGTCCCACGACATGCCTAACCAATAGATATTGCATAAATATTAATACCACGTACGTATTAGTATGTAAACAGACCGAAAATCGCGTACAAATTTCGGTAAAATAGGTTCAAAACTCGGGTCGGTAATCGAACTGTGGTCCATTTATCTCACTGTAAGATCGCTATTCTTCGACCAATATGTGTGTAGTAGTTTGCATTATACGCTTCATACACAATGTATTTATATGGGATTAATTCCAAATTTTTATATTAAAGAGGCATTTAGATGGTTCTTGCATGTAGACCAGTAGTAGGATGTGGTGAGTTGATGGCAAGGTCAGCTGGGACAGGAGGGGAAGAACTGGTTCGGTCGCCATGTTGTACCGTCAGTCTTGATCTTCGTCGTTAGTATAAATAATTAATTTCATTCGTAATCTAATAATTACACTAGTTTATATTTGTTAACACGGGTAGGGTGGTAGGTGGTGTTCAACTTAAAGCTGATAAGAAGACGTAAAATCCAAGATGAAGGCCTTCTATAATGTTTAAACAAATGACGATTAAAAAAACAAAGACTGCGGTCATCAGTAACGTTTAAATGAATGAGAGAAGAAATTAAATCAAATATGGTGGCCTCCAGCAACATAAAAAAAATTAGGAGAGACGATCGAAATAATCAAATATGGCGGTCTCCAGTAACGTATAAACAAATGATGAACGAAAAATTAAGATAGCCACCTGGGTTAAAAACTGTTTAGTATTAAATGTTTTAAATAAAATTTAATGAAAATTATTTTTAGCGATTTTTAAATTTAAAGCCATTGAAAAAAATTTAACAATAAAAATTTTATAAATTTAAAACGATTTTTTTAAATTTTAAAACAATTTAGTAAATTTTTTTAGTAATAATTTTTTTATAAATTATTAAATCGATTTCTTAATTTTTTAAACTATTCGTTAGTTATTAATTTTTAATAATTTTTTTTTTTGATATTTTTTAAATTTTTTGTGATTTAAAAAAAATGTATTTTCAAGGCTAAGGTTAAGGTCAAGGTCACTGGCATCCAAAATGGTGGACGCATGACCAGAATGATACAGCAGGAAGTCCGGAATCCAACATGGTGGCCATGTGACCTGCTTGATAATGATGGTGTTATAAATAAAAGCGAGTGAAGTTCACAGCTTGAATATTGACCCAAGTTTTTATGTAGATATATGCACGCGGCTTTCAGAATGTGTGATTAATAAAAAGCGCAAGGATTGAAAACCGTGCATTACGGTTTGAAATAAATTATGTATACAGTTATTTTGCCGCAAAACAAAATTATTACATGTACAAGGAAATTTTAAGTGGTTGGCATAGAACCGCCACCCCAAAACGCAACACATTCTCTTGTTTCTTTTGGCTGACATTCTACCAACTCTGCTACTTTGCCATTGTGAGAAACAGTCTCGCATTTGCGTAGTGACATGAACTTACAATGGCAAACGGCTGGAGTTTCGTAATGTGAAAGTACTTCATGTGGTCGAAATATGCACATAATATGAGTACGTAGATGCATGTCTTTGTAAGGCTCGAAAGTCATTTTATGTTAAGTTTAGTTCAGATTGTGTGCTTTAAAAGAGAAATATAGTAGTTTTAACGGTGTTGTCGGTGTTTTATATGTATCTGCTATTTTACAATGCAATGAGATTTTACAGAATGAATCTGTTTTTTTTTTTTTTTAAGAGACACATTGACTAGTAATAACTGTGCTAATTAGACAGTGGAACGTTAGAAACAGTGCAATGTTTTATTAAAAATGTATCGTTTCCTCATTATTTGATCTGTTAACTTGCAGAGACCACAAAACTTTTGTTGGTATAAATTTACCTTTCTTATTGAATCACAGCACTATCGAGTCAGTAAAATTATCACTTATCTATCTGTCACTAAAAAATAACAGTTTAAATACGTAGTGTCTCGTTGCATTGTAAAATTGCGTACACTAGTGGACATTGATAACCTCGTACATTGAAACCACTATATTTATCTTTTAAAGCACAGAGTCCGAACTAAACTAAATATACATTGACTTTCGAAGTTTGCAAAGATATGTATTTGCGCAGAAAATCTGTATATTTCGACAAGAAATACTTTCACATCACGAAACTTACAGTAATATTTGACATTACATTTTTGTGGTTCAGTATCTATAATACGAGCACACATTTGGCAGTGGTAAAATAGGGCAGTGGACATGGCTGATAATGAAAGCTTCAGCATACTTTGCTTTATGGGCGGTGGTTCGAGCCCAACCACTTCCATAAATGTTTTTGTGTGAACAATATATGTGTTCTGCGACGAAATAAATCGTACCTAACTTACATCACATAGGAATTCTCTGTGCTTATTTATTTATAACAGCTATAAATAAGTAGTTTTTTTACTGCTTGAATTAGTAGATTTTTTTAACTGATGAATTAGTGATATTTTTTCTACAGATTCCGGATGGAGCAATTTCAACTGACAATCAGTAAAAAATAACTGATTCCGATTTAGAGTGTAAATGCGGGCCAATAATTCGGTCTTCTCCTTGATCATAACAACGTATACTGTCAATTCTCATTTCATAGTACGAGAGGACTGCCAAACGTTCTCTTGATGTCATTAAACGAGATCTGGCGTTCAAAACAGCGACCATTTCATGCTGGAATCCAGGCAAACATCTGAAGTTGCGAGTCAATTTCCGTACGGTAGATAAACCGGGCAGCTGTATATAATCCATTCACATATACTTCAGATTTTTCTGAAACCTTGCTGAAGTTCGACTTCCAGGATATTCCTTCGTCTCGTGCAAACTAAGCTTAATTAAGTCCATAACATCACGCCAAAGGACAACGCACCAAATTCGTGCGCACTCATTTTGTGCAAGATCTATTTCTTAATAGGCGCTACCAACACACGAGTTTTCTCTCTCTCTTTTTTTTTTTTTTTTTTTTAGTTTATGATTATTATTATAAATTAAATATTATAATTTAATAATAAGACACAGGTAAAACTTCAACTTAACGAACAATAAGATACGTTTATGTTAAGAAAAGTATATATAAAACGCTTGTGATACATGGCGTATTTAGGAAATAACTAAACACGTAATACATGGGGTTCATTTTCAAAGGTTTGATTCAAAAAGTGTGAAGAACAAGCGAATAGACTTTATCTACATTTCCCCGCATAAATACACACGCAAGCCCACCGGGAGATTGACCACAAAGTAACTAGCTGCTGCTCTGTCCTCACCTTCCTCTATTTGTAAATAGTTATATCAATATGTTTTGGGGTGAAAAAAGCCTTTCAAAGATTTTCCTTATTTTCTTAATAGTGTTTTTCGTGCACTGCCTGTGTTGGATATCGAGATTCATGAGCTCTTGTAGCTGCTTCGCATTTTTATTTTTTTATTTTTAATTTCCTCCTCTAGCGACAAAACGCGCATTCAATACACTTCCAATTCCTTTACTACAGCCTTTATTTTTCCATTTTAAAACTGGAATCTGAACATAACTCCGTTATTTTATTCAACCCTGCTGTTTCGGTACATGTGCCTTCATTTTCACTATTGTCAGAACCAGAAATGTTCAGGTTTTCCTCCTCTTCAGAGTGTCTGTTAAGTCCATGGCTAATTTTCGTCTTACTGTTCTGTTTTCCAGCCATCGCCTCTTGCGCGACACACTTCTGGTATTGTGTTTGGCAGCAACAAGTGAGGCAATACGTCATTTTGAAAGTTCCCCCCTCCCCCCCTCCCTTGCTTTGACTAGTCAGCTCACTTTGTATAGATCTCGTTCGTAATCACTTAAGGAAAAATAAACTGAGCAAATCCTTCCAGTTTCCGCATTGACGATGTCCTTTCTTCTACACGCTAAAATCCATTTTTTTTCTTATAATTACATTGTTCAGAAATGTGTGGTATGTTACTAACTGGCGGGTTTTGTTACAATATTTTTACAGTTTTGAATATCACAACCAGGCCTTTTTGTGTTCTCTTACGTAGATTTAACTTAAAATAACATATCACACTAGAGTAGGCCTACACAGAACAGTGCAACAAAAAAGCCTTACAAAAATAAGATTCAACTTACAATTTTTTTTAATTTTTTTTTAATTTAATTTTTTTTTCGCAACACGTTTACTTACGGTGCCAGTTTCAGGTTCGTTATAACGCAGATTCACTTCGAAATAAAACACGCCTGTATCTTGAAACAACGTAACAAATCTAGTATCCTTGTGTAAAGACCACTAACACAAACGTTTAAAAAAAAAAAAAAAAAAAAAAAACTTAAGGCCAATCACGTAATTTTTCGGATGATGGAAAATGTATGCTGAAATGTGTGTATTTGACTAAAAACTCTACTTTCGTAAGTGCTTCGGTAGCCGAGTGGCCCAGGGAACCGTAATAAGACCCGAGGTTGGCAGTTCGAGGCTTCCTACCTCCCGAGGGATTTTTGAGCTCCGAAAATATAAATTATGTCGATAGAGGCGAGAGTTCTGCATGCGATATATGGAATATCGCTCTTAAGCACCACAGACATCATCCAAGATAGCGGCCGAAGCCAGCATTCTTAGCAAATGATAGGAGTACCAAGATGGTGGTCGACAACAGTCCTTCTAACATACAACGACGACATAAATTAATACCATTGCCCCTGGCTGACAGCACTAGAAACAAGCATGGCAGATGAACAAGAGCAAGTAATCAACCGCCCTGGCGGCTGGCAGTCGAACGAAACGTAATCTAATACTGTGACTGACTGCAACACCACCCAACAGACAACCCTGAGACCGAATGACATCATCAGAGTTGACGATTGAGAAATCAGTGGTATGACAAAATAATGACGGCGGATGGAAACGGGGTATACCTAATATTGTGGGCGGAAGTAACATGACAGACTGAAACAAGATGGCGGACGGGATTGGTATACAGGATGGTGAACAGAAGTGAAAAAGGGGGAGGGGGGTGGATGATGTCATAAGGAGGTGGGGAATGTCATAGGGGTGGTAACATCACTGTTGTGGCATCATAAAGATAGGTGGCACATCAAGATAGGTAACATCAAAATAAGTGATGTTATCTAAATATGACATCGTCCAAGACGGCCGAATACCCGAATCCCCCATCTGACGCCTGTTTCAGGAGCCTCCAAATGCATCTACTTCAAACAATAATTGTTCTTTAAAATACAAAGTAATGACTAAGTGATTGAATATACTTAAACTTTGAATAAATAAGCATGTGAATGGCAGCCAAGATGAACGAGAAGAAGGGCAAGAGAGTGAAAGATTGTTGGGGGGGGGGGGGGGGACCTCCAGGTGGCCTGGCTCGGCTTCGAAATTTAATTTAAATTTATTTATTTGTACCAAATTTTCCAATTAAAAATCTGTGTTGTAAATGTATGCTCGATATTATTGCATCTTTGGAAAATATATTGTGCGTAATTAAATTAAAAGTAAATTAAAATAAGATAAAAATTCTTAAGGATTTTTTTTTTTTAACTTGTGTGCTAATTCTGCTATCTAATTAACAGTATACAGAAATACAAAGTGCACAGTCTTTGAGTTTCTTTCGTAAGGAATGTAAAGGGCTCGAAAAATTGCGCACTGAAGTAGGAAAGGGGCCCCGACTATATTACATATTTCCTCCCGGGTCCCCTGGGGATGTCGACGGCTGTGCTGCCCGAAGATCCAGGACGACAGTTGCCGAAGATGCACGAAGGAAGGCTCGGGACTGCTCGGGCGAGGCAGCGAGCGTCGGGGCAACAGTGTGCGGCGAGCTGCTGTGGGAGAGAGACGTGGGTCGACGACGCTGCGATGGCGCTGGCAGCACTGCATGTCCTGGCGCTGGCGCACCACGCATTCTCGCTCTACTGGCTACTCAAGCCCAAGGACTTCTCGCAGGTGACTCATCCCGCCGTCCTCAACCTGCAGCGCCATCCCTGCGGCTTCTTCACCGGCTGGAACTTGGTTAGTGCGACCCTACTTACTCTCGACGCAAGTCATAGACCGTTTCCGTTCTCTGTATCTTCGAGATTCTTGCTGGGGAGCAGTAGGTTGGGGCTCCGCCGGCCTGCGATGCGGGAGGTTCTGGGTTCGAATCCCAGGTAAGGTATGGGTAGTTATATGCTGTTCACGGTTAAATGAGCACTTTCGAAAGCCCTGCTTAATATCTACCTGTACTCAGGTTGTGTATTCCTCCGCCTAATGTAAAATTAACGTTGCCAAGGGCCTTAACACTTTATTAATGCGTCGGTCAGGCGAAACTGTGGAATTATTAGAAAAGTAATTGTTTTACAAATCTGTTAATTTTTACTCTTCGATGAGTTAAAAGAAAAAAAAAAACAGGTAGCTAAAGAAACGATTTAAGTGATCACAAATGGTTACCCTAACACTTTTTATTCGACGTTAAGATATAGAACTACTTTCCATCCATCGTTACCAACTTTACTGGGTGCATGCCACTCAGTGCACCCGTCAAAATACACTATCTACCAAACAGTAACTGGGCACCTGTGAAGATAGGTAATTCAGTACGTCAGTTGACTTGTATTTCACGGCCTTCGACGTAGGACCGCTGGTGTTTGTCCGTGGTAGCATGAACACAGAGGCCTTATGTAACATTCTGGATAGTGAAATGCTCCCAACATTGTGGCGTTTTTACGTGTTACTTCCAGGATGACAATTCCAGGTGCCATGTTTCAAGGACTACTATGCAGTGGTACGCCGACAACAATGTTTGCCGATTGGACTGGCCCGCCCAGAGACCCGACCTCAACCCTATAGAACATCTTAGGTCGAATTGGATCGCCGGGTGAGGGCTCGTCAGGCGCGGCCAAAATCCATTGCTCAACTTATAGAATGGTTGCAAGAGGAATGGCGACGAATCCCCGTGTATGTACTGCAAAAACTCGTACACAGCATGCCAGACAGGGTGGCTGCTGTTATAGCCGCAAGAGGTGGCCCTACGAGATTCTAACGGGGTGACAACCACCGAGGAAACATTATGGACAGGTGCCCAATTACTTTTAGTAGATAGTGTGTACGCAGGTAGGAGCAGTGACTTTTTTCTACGGTTGATTTCAGAAGTGCTCACTTTATCGTGAACATCATTTAGTTCGTAGGTCGTCCCCGGATTACACCAGGAGACGTTAATAAGCCCTCTCCAATACCAATTCAAACTTTTTCGAACTAAAACTTGAAAAAAATCACCACATGCATGACTTGTAGTGAGCATGTGAAATAAATTAAGTAATAAAGACACTACTTCCCTTTAATGATAATTAAAACCCTCAAAACAATTACAATCGAATATGAATAGGTTGGGGAAGGACAGATGAGCGAATTGCTCTCTTTCCCTCACTAACTCACTCCTGAAGATAGCTGGCTGTTTCCTAAATATGTCGAGTATCTCAAACGTTTTGAACTTGTCTTCACATAAAAATATCTTACTTTTCTTTATCAAATATAACTTTTACTTTTTCTATAAACTAAATTATTTTATTTATAAATAATATGACTAGATACAGGAACAGAATAAGTGTGTTGGTAATACTTGGTGAGAAATAGTACTTACGCAAGTTATCATTACACTTGAGTGCACACTAACGCAGTGCGTTTTTCCTTTGGTGTAATTTTCTAACCTCGGTTAGCCTTTGTTTGAATGAGGCGGAGGAATATTCTGGAAGTAGAACTTTGGCAGGGCTTCAGAAGAGTTTGAATTAACCGCGAATAGACTGTAGTCCCGCTTTTTCGTCTTCTGTCTGCGCACCCAACATTTAGTATGTTTATGGTAACATTTCAATCCGGACTGAACCTCGAGTGGACTGAAGAATCCAGATTGAAATGTTAGTATAAACACATTCGAACTAAACTGAAGTAGGAGTGGAGTGAGATAATCCAGTCCAGTTGTCAAGGTGGACTGGAATGTAGAATCCGGATTGAAATTTTACTTTAAACACTGATCGGACTGAAATTAGAACAAAGTAGAAGTGGCCGCCATATTGACTTGTTTGGTTATGTAAGAGGTTGGCATCATTCTGAGAGATATATATATATATATATATATATATATATATATATATATATATATATATATATATATATATATATATATATATATATATATATTTTTTTTTAAGCGGAGCGAAAAATAAATGGCCACGAAGGAACTGATAAATGTTTGGATGGAGAAATATGCGAAATTCATTTTACATTATATTTGTTTTATAGTTCTGCCAGTCGCCAATAGAGTGCTTCTATCCCGTCTCAATCCGCATTCAGTCTTGTTTACACTTTAGTCCACGTTCGAAACTTTACCTTAAACACACTTATTGTCGATACGAATTCACTCCGAGTTCGCTACAAGTTGATTCCAATCCGACTGCGATCCAGTCCGGAATTTTACTCTAAAAGCACTAATTAACCTACCTCGCACCAACCCAACTGTCAATCACATGGTCCACAGCGACAAACGGGTTTGCTTATATCTTGATTTTAAAAAGACAAGGCCCATTTATATCAATAAAATACTAGTACAAATTTTAAACACTTGTACCAATATATAAGTCCAAGGGACCAACTTTCAAATTTGTGAGAATAGATTTGAGCAAGGTATGTTTTTCTTGTGGCCAATTATATGCCTGGCTATCTAGAGTCAGAACTCCAGAAAACCAATAAACTTTGCTACCAGTAAATAATAAAACAATAAACATATTATACTGAGAAGCTTTAACAAGTTATGTAAATTTAATAAAACCTATAAAAAAATAACGAACGAAGTCGCAGGCGGTTGTTTTTTAGAATAATAAGTTAAAATTAGTTTTCTTACTTTAAGTTGTAATTACGGAGAACATCTTTTAATTACTTTAAAAATGTAAATTTGAAATTTTGTAATAAAAATGTAACAATAAAAACATACTAATGCTATCATTAATCACGTATATGGAATCATAAATAGATGCCCAGCTAAGCGGGCGAGGATACTGCTAGTGTAACATAATTGCATTAAAATGTATCGGATATTCGCTGTAAAATGAGCACTTTTGAAAACCCTGCTTATGATCTGCTTTTATTCTCATTCTGTATCCTTTCGCCTTGTGTAAGGTTAACATTGCCATGGGCCTGAACACTTTGTTCGTGCGCCATCAGACTGAAATTGTGGAACTGTTCGGAATAATAATGTGTTACCAGTATGCAAATCTACACTTTAGAGAGCATAAAAGAAGAAACATTAATTTCACTTACTTCATTGCCTATGAATGTATTCAGAATAAAACGCCAGGTATTAAAAGCAATCTTTATCATTCCTCTGGTAACTTGACTAGGAGTCGGCGTGCCAGAGGCCGTGTCCGAAATGGCAGAATTTGTTGACAAAATGATCACGTGAACCGATTTTGTGTACAAAAATGGTGAAGTATTTGGTATATTGTATCTAGCGGATGTAAGCAAAAATACAAAATGACAAAATCAGCAATATGTTGGTTTTTTCCCTTCAAACATATGCGCAAATCCGTAAATAAAGGTTTTTTTAAAAGCAAATAACTGCTCATGAATTACACTAGGCACGTTTTAGAAGCAAGTAAATGGCGTGCTTTGTTCGTATATTTCGCTACTCAATTTTTTAAAGTCGTTATTCCATAATTTATTATTTTCTGATTTATTAACGTATTCGCAGCATTCCAGTGATGATTGTAGAAATATTACGTCCGTTTTAAGCATTAAATTTAGATAAACATATTTTTCACTGTTAATGTAAAATTACGTTGCCGCAAGTGCTAAACAAGTGACTGTCGACAACGTCCGAATTGGAACCTACGAAATTACAGTTGCTAAATAACGAATTTGTCATTTCGAAAACGGCCAGCGTGTACTGTGGCGTACATGTTGTTATGGTCAATGATAATATTTAAAGCTTTTTTTCAAAAGTGCTCACTTTATCGTGAACAGTCTTTAAAACGAGCTGACACAGCTCTAACCTCAAATCTTACCTTCGTCGTTTGTGACAGTCGTGTTGGCAGAACAGCAATTGTTGTGGCGCAGTGGCGATGCGCACCTCGGGCTCGCACTCTACCGCGTTAGGCAGGATTTACAACGACCCGTCGCGTCCGTCAGTCCGTGAATCACGTGACCAACAGCCAATAAGAGGTGGCTATTAATTCTACCCGCCCGTCCGTCAAAACCATGGCATTTGACGGAAGAATGGATGAAATTACAGCCTTGTAAACGTGCGCGTTTTGTTACTCGTTCATCCCGAGTTCTTTACAAGGCTATGTAGTGTGTTCAGTGTTTTGTTTTGGCTCTTTTTTCATTTTTTTTTGTGTAACTGTAAAATAAAATGCAGTTACATTCTTCGTGAAGATTAATTGATAATTACGTTTGGAAACAAGAGCTCATTTTGTGCAGTAAAAAAAAATTATGCTTTATATGCTATTTAAAATTTTTTATAGTGATTGATTTCCGTTAAGTACGTGTATGGTTGTTTTGGGTACATAGAAACACAATACCACCAAAATTTTTCGCTTTTTATGGCGTTTTCCTATTTGTAAAAGTTTTGTTTTTATTAGTTTGCAGCAAGGAACGTACGACGGACGTACGAAGTTTGGTTGTAAGCCGCTCGGCTGGTAGACGGACAAACGTACGACGGACGGGCGGAGCACGGACGAACGCGACGGGCTGTTGTAAATCCTGTCTTATCCTTCCATGAGTGCGCCCCGGCACATCGCAACTTTAGCCGTATTCGAAACAGCCAATTTGGGGGAATTAGGGTTGAGGATTTTGGGGTGGATGGTTTCGAACGGCCTGTAACAGCGCTGCATGCTACAAAGTTGGGAACTACAGGCTTGTGGAATTTCAACGTTATTTTGTTTGTTATCCTATCAATAAATAACTTACTCCCGAGCGTTATTCGCGTAACCGCGTT
This sequence comes from Dryococelus australis, assembly GCA_029891345.1. Lineage (NCBI taxonomy): Eukaryota > Metazoa > Arthropoda > Insecta > Phasmatodea > Phasmatidae > Dryococelus > Dryococelus australis. Next base: position 124,611,740 of record CM057000.1, on the reverse strand, counting down.
GTCTTCTTTCTAGCCGTTATCAATCTTCTCGTTGTTTCTTCACTCCCTGCAATTGTATTCCGTTCCGAATAACAATTGATCGTTTTTTTTTTTATATACAACGCACTAACTTTATGTTATAATAACTTATTACTGACATACGAAATAACATGTAGATCGGCGATTTTCCATTTTACACGTGCATGCATAGTGCAGTGTTTCTAGAACAGAAAATAACAGTGTTTCCATCACAATGCGGGAAATAAAGCGTAAATAAACACAGCAGACGATCTTACATATCCACTTATTCCCGTGGCAGAATATTTTCTCTTAACAAACTACGCAGGTGAGCCGAGTGCGTTTACGCAGACGTCACGCGTGGCGGGAGAGGCACCATCTTGTTGCTTGGAAACAGCTGAAAGCCTTCACAACTGTCAAGGCGCAACTGTTCGTGAAACATATTTGACAGGAGTTGTTAACGTTCGCCAGTGGCTCGAGGACAGTGCCGTGGTTTTTGTTGATCGCCCGAGCATGCATCGATCTGATTATTTCGTGACACATGCCTCAAGCCGAGGCGTGCTTCGTTCGCACGTCTTACACTGCACGCGTCTGTACGTAGCGTGGGGTTAGAGACGGCCATTATTCGCTTTCTTGTGGTACGTTTATTACGCGAGTCAATAAGAACACAGGACGTTTGTGTAAACGAACTATCGAAATAAATGTAAACGTGAAAAATATTGTTCCCGCTAAAAAAAATTGTAGATAGTTGTGTTGCCGCCTACAAAGTATTTATTCTGTTTCTGGGATCGCCTTACGTGTCTACGAGAAAGATGTTTATAAACGGCGACGGAATGGATTACTCCATAACAGCAGCCACGCACATAAACGTCACACGTTCAGCATGCGGGGGAGATACGTCGGTCAATTCCACTTTACCTTTACTGTAAGACTCGGAAGACAAATGTAGAGATCATGTGTCCATCCATTAACTGAGATTCGTTAAGCCCCTGGCAAATTAGGAGTTGGTGTTTATGGTTGTTGGTGGTTGGAGTTGTTAGCAGTTGAAGTACAGCGCAGTATATGCGAGGTAGCCCGATAGACGGTTGGTGGTTAGTCTTGGCGTTGGCGGTTGGTTATATAGAAAGTTGAAAACATTGAAATTATTACCAACAACCGACCAATTAGTGCTTTGTAGTTTACCACCAACCGACCAATCGGAAAGTGTTTTGTAGTTGGGACATGTGACGGCAAAAATACGTAAAAAGGTTGACATGGAGGATAAAAGTATTGATATCCGTAAGCGACCAGCACTTTTCAATATTAAAAACCCTATGTATAAAATCCTTTGAAATGAACGTTTTGGTTAGGTACAATATTTTATTCATTTTCATTTTGGTACAATGCAGTATCTTTCTGCCACATAACATTTTCAATTATCGCTTACCTCAGTACTGTTGATTTCAGACAATAGAAATCTCACCAGATGAAAAAAAAATTAAGACAATTTTTTTTTACAGATATACTGCTACCTGATTGCTCGATCGCGAAACAATTTACAACAATGCGCCAACAGTCAACAGTGCCAACCACGCCAACCAACAACAACCAACACCAACAATAACACCAAAACCAACATCCAGTTGTGCCAGGGGCTTTAACCAAAACATTAAAAATCGTAGTGGTCAACACACGAACATTAAAACTCCCTCGCGTCCGAAAGTTATCTACTACTGATGTATTCTACTCTGATTGGAGGATTTGAGTTTTATCATTTTTTGTCACGCCTACTGTCGACAGCAGATTTTCTTATGCTGAGTTTTATTCCACTAATAATACGACATCTTGTGCCATTTTTTATTGGAGACCCCCTTAAAGGTTGGTCAGTTCACGTCTGTGTAAAGTAGTTTTGAAGTCTACCTAGGCGGCGCCGAGCGACAAGTACGCCCTTAGGACTCGCATTAGGAAGGACCTGGGTTCGAATCCAGGCCCGGCCATCCTGATATCGGCTTTCAGTTTTTCCTTGAAATTTCTCAATTACAATGCTGAGATGGTTCGAAACCACAGGCCGTGGCAGATTCCTTACTCAAATTCTGCCTCCCTGAGCGACGTGTTCCGGTTCTAATGACATCGCTGTCAACGGGACGTTAAGCCCTTCTGGCCATAGCATATCTCGTGTTAACGTACACAGTGCTTGTGCATTTCTCTCTCCGTCTGCAGCGTTTTTCGTCCACTAAACATGCTCCACATATTAAGTGAGCGAAGAGATTTGGGCGGCGAGGTCTTGAGAGCTGATGAGGATGGTTGAGGTGAGTATGGAGCAGCGCCGGAATGAAGGGACGGGGAAAAAGAGATCCCCAAGAGAAAACCCACCGACCAACGGCATCGTCCGGCACGATTCCCACTTGCGAAAATCCGGTGACCCGGCCGGGGATTGAACCCGGTTCGCCTTTCCACATATTAAGGACACTTTCAAATAAAATTATGGGGAGGGGAACAATTCTTCGTTAAATCACGATGATTATTCCCTCGACGGTCCCACACATTTCCCCAACGAGTTTCCTTTGACAAGTAATGTGAATAAGGCAGAAGACATCGAGTATACTGACGATATGTTTACCGAAGATCCCAACAAACTTTTAGACATACTAAAATATTTGCTTTATAGGCAACAACGTGGGAATTACTCGACCATGAAAGAGGTGGTTTCGATCGTAAGAGTACTTAATGATTGGGGTTATATCAGACAATGTGATGAAGTATTTTCTTCTAAAAATTTATTTACAAAATAATGATAAATTATTATAAGATTATTTATTGTTCTTAATTTTTGTGTGTCGTATCCTCCTGTTGGCCTTTAGGTTTTTACTAACAACAATATGTATTTATAATATTTAATCAATTAAGCATGTTGTTAGTTATGCATAATGCATGTAGCTATACCATTCATTCGAAAAATATATATTTTAAACATAGGATGGAAAATTGCAATAGTCGTCACCTACTAAGATGGTGGTCGCCTACCAAGATGGTGGCCTCCAGTAATGTATAAACAAACGACGAACGAAAAACAAATATGGCAGCCTCCAGTAACATATAAACAAAGATGGCTGCCTCCAGTAGCATGTAAAAAAAGGACTAACGAAAAAATATGGCGGCCTCCAGTAACATATAAACAAAGATGGCTGTGGTGTTTTATATTCGCACAACTGCACATTATCCAGAATGCCATTGTTCCATTTCAAATTGTTTCTGTATAATTCACAATAAACAAGGATACGTACCACCCATGCGAAGTATCGCAGACCATACGTCGAATGTTTTCGACGTAATTTTTCAGAAGGAATGAGCAGGTAGAGTTTGTCGGGGTTTTTTCACACTCATGCTGTATATAACCTGCACAGATACAAACGTTTTAACCTTAAATGTTGCTCCAATACATACAAATTAAAAAAAGTTTCACGAAAACAATGTTTGATCTCGGGTCAAGTGTTCCTTGCAGTTATGGGACTGCTACGTAGAAAATTACTTGAAATATAGCATGTTCTTTGTCTGCTATTAAGGTTTAACTTCTTGTTAATTTTAATTTTATCGTGAAATTTACGATACACGTATGGGCGGAGCATATAAAGAATTTTCATGAAGTTTGTTTTGTTATAATGATTTCAACACTCAGCTTTAACTGCAGTGGGTCACTCTAATTATGCAAAATATTTGTGGATAATCATACTAACTTAAATTTCCCGTAACTCCTAATGTTTGAATCAATACCACAGCATGTAGCAATACAGTGAAATAGAGAATCGGTTTTCTGGCAATTGAACGGTATTAAATAGGTACATGTCAAATACTCACCTCGCCAAAATAATTTCCCAACTTTATTTTAAACATAAAAACAAATTACAACTTACATTATTCCACGTAATTCAGATATAGGTGTAAAAATGCACAAGTGTCAAAGCAGAATATATAGTAATATATTTCTCTAATTTTGTAGTTAATAAACACTTGACGATTTTTTTTCATTGGGAGGGGGAAGGGGGAAAATGACGATAAAGCGGCGAATTTATCACATGTATTTACTCCTCCGTATGTACGTATATATTTTCTGATTTATCTACTCGCGTTTTTTACAGTGAGATGGCTCATCAGTGGTAAACCATTGCCCTATGGATCAAAGTATTGCAGTTTAACTTACCGCTACTGGTTCCAGTTCATCTTACCGATTTAATTACGGCAGCGGGGAGGTTAGAAGCATTTTTACAGAGATATAAATTTAAAAAATCATTAAATAAAACACTTATATAAAACGGCTGCTATACTTTTCATCATCTCCGAAGATAATTTTGTGCACAAATTTTTTTGGACTCATAGATATTTCATGACCACTCCTGACAAGTTAACGTGGGTAAAATCTACTTTGGAAATTTAGTTTTAGAATTACTTTTAGTAAAGCGTCCACGCGGTTGATAATTGGGTCAAACTACATCTATACCTCTCTGGCAATAGCTATCCATTACGATGTAGAACAGACATAAAATCTCAACTGTTGCAAATTAGTTACAACCTAATTAGTGCAGCATCAGTTTTAAATTATCTATAGATTCTTGCTGCTTCGTAATTTTCAGATAACGAGGGGATAACATTTGGCGACTACACTTGAGGGCGTTTGTAAAATTTAAAAGTACTATATTAAAAATATACTTCGTGCATAAAAATGGAGTAAAATGGCACATAAATGAAAATTTCAACATGACTAATGAGATTGAGCCTTAAGGCGGATCAGGCCCCACCATATTGTATTTCCACTTTTTTTGGCCATAATTTACAATTAAAAAAGTTTAACGAAATTTTTCACACGACATGACATAAATATTAGTTTCTAAAGTTTTGTCAAACAGTTACCACTCGACCACGTTTATTAATTTTCGACAAGTAACTGCTGATAAGATAAAGGTAATTTTATTTTGTGTCGGTTACAGAAATTATCCTGTCAGCAAATGCCTATAGGCTGTTCACGGTAAAATGAGCACTTTTGAAAATCCTGCTTAAGATCTACTAGTGTGCGCGTTGTGTATTCGTCCGCCTTATCTAAGATTAACATTGTCATGGGCGTCATCACTTTATTCGTGTGTAGGTCAAGTGAAACTGCAATTATTATAAAAGTAAATATTTAACAAATCTGCTCATTTTTACACTTCGATGCATTAAAAAAGCAAAAAGCGAAAGAAATAATTGAAATTATCAGGAATGGTAACCTAACACTTTTTATTATACGGTAAGATACGGAACAACTTCCCATCCATCGTTACCAACTTTACTGGGCGCACGTCACTCAGGGCGCCCGTTAAAATATATGCAGGTAGGGGCAGTGACTTTTTCCAAGGTTGATTTCAAAAGTGCTCACTTTATTGTGAACAGCCTTTAGCAATAAAATCTAACATTCCCCAGCAAATAAATGTTTATTTTAATGATGTTTTCATAATTTAAGTGCAAAATAACGTATTTGGTCCTTAGGCCTAAGTCGGCTGCGAACAGTGTCTATTTAGGTGCGGACTATATTTTTCCTCGCGGCTTTGGGGCACAGACGGTCTGTGTCAACGCTAAAGTATTGTTTTTCCTTGCCGAAGGCACACGAAACATCTCGGAAATAGCCGAAGTGCGGTATAATCGGGGCACAAGCCACCTGTGCCCACGCGGTTCACGCAGTGACACACCAAGTAAAGTAGAGAGGCCACACTTCCATGTAAAGTCGGATATGGCTACTATGATTTTACAATCTAAGGAACCCACCTTCGCCAAGGTAAACATTGTTTAGGTAACCCCATTTGTCTTAAGGCTTTTTCCCTACTGTTCAAAGTGGTAAACATCATTTCGGGGATTGACTTCTAATTATTTCTAAAATTAGGCAGTGAAGACAGGTAGTCATTTTTTTTCAAACACCTTTGTATTTTAAACGTTCCGCTATCGAAGCAAATCGAAAATCAACGATCTCATCTCTGTAAATATAGCACCGCGCAAGTCACAAATCATCAAGTGGGAAAGAGCAGCAACTTCGCAGCTATCCAGTGAAGTTACGAACGAAATTGTCGTTGTGTAATTTGATACATATTAAAAATGAAAGTATTTTTCTGATTAATTCGTAGTTACAAATTGAGCACAGATGTTTTGGTTGTTTCTAGTTTGTATTTTTCAAACATGAATAAATTTCCACTGTATTTTTGGGTTGGCGACACGTCTGCGACCCGAGAAAATAGCGGATCGTAAGATCCTATATAGTGTCATCCTCCTGCGCAGTGCTGTAACAGCTCGATAGATGGCAGTTGCGTGTCGTCTGCGGTGTGTTTTCTGACGGGACGCATTATGCACTGTTACTGTTGCAGTCTTATATTAAAAGGTTGAGAATTTGTGAATATTTTGAAAATAACAGTGCATGATATAGTTTTCAAAGTTTGTATATTATTCAGTTTTTATTGTTTACACACTGCGTTTCTGTTGCTAAAGCCTAGGCTACAATCACCGCAGCGTTCCCGTAACAAAATAACAATGGCGTTACCATGGAAGATGAAAATGTACTGGCAGTAAGGCAACTGATACACGACTAATGAGAAACGAGCACAAAAAAAAAAACAGGCTGTGCGTGTATCGCGGATATTTACAAACAGTGTTTTGGCTACCCTGATATTTAGTTTTGTTTATCTACATGTGATGAAAAAAGTTTCGCGGGAATCGTGTTACGGGATATTCAAATTGTAGTATACATGGTAATGAATTCGATGAATGTTAAAATATACGGCAATCGGCACTGTACCGTAAATTTTCAATTAATAACTATGTTCTTGTTACAAGCTTGCACTGCACTGACTCTCATGGTTGGAAATGTTGTCCTGTGATTGGCCGGCGTAGAATTCAACGTAAGAGAGTTGAAAGTATTCAATCCTCTTTACGCCGCTATCGCGAACAGGCCGCCATCTTAAGCCGCTATGTTGTGTTGTAGCTGGTCCCATATACAAGCGTGTGTTCGAGTGTTAATGTTATTTCTTACGGTGGTTGTAGCCGGGCCTTAACACGTCCTGTATACAATCGGCTGTACCTTCCGAATCTTGGCGTCAATGACGTCACATTTACGGAGTCCGAATATGGTCTACCAATGCGTTGTCCGAAAGTGAGCTTTCACAATATGACACTAGGCCGCAGTGCATTCGGCCCATTATTTGTTGTTACGTAATGATATTCATGTCGCCGAATTATTGATTATATAATGTTTGCGAAATGTGAGATTCCAATATTTATTTCTTTTCATGGTATATATCGTAACTGTTTTATTTAAAATAAGCTCGGCAACTGACATCCAAGATATTTCTGAAATGTCCATACTTTATATTATACAGTTCAGACCGAACGCAAACTGCACTATTTAGCATTTCATCACGTTCGTCTCGAGAAAATTAATCTTGTAAGTCTAATGTTTACATTTACGTGTACATTCCACGAATGTTAGCGGAATTATCTCTAGTCTTCTTTTTCTGTCATGTTATGACACATCTTGGAACAATAGGTCTTTCCACAGACTGACTTGCTACACGCGAAGTTGGGACAGCGGTATGACGTCAGAGGGTCACGTGCAACAATCTGGGTATCGTTGTCCTAAGACAAGTTGGGATGGCGCAATTGTAGACAGTCCTTTATGCCTCGTATACAATCGACATGGTGCGCACATAACATGCATACCATAAAGCGGTAAACCAATTTATTTGGGATTGCAACGTCCACAACTAGAGTTGCCGTGACTTACTTGACGTTGTATGAGTTACTTGGCGTTAAGATGGTCATCTCCGAGTATTTTACGCCAAGTTTTTAACGCCACTAAATGAGAATGTGAAACGTCTTTAAAACTACTGTGGCCAACTTATGCAAATAAAAATTCATGCGCTTGAAAAATTATTTCCTATCTGTTCGCTCTTTCTAATTTGTGAGAAAAGAGTTATTTTCGTTCACGTTAACGCCGATTATAGACAGACGGTTTCACTTGTTAAGTAATGTTATTTAAGCCAAGTCGATTGTGGACTTGTGGACTATCTCTGAACTTACATGTAACATGCCGTATTCATCCAAAGAAAACACAGTGACCGGGATTAAATTTTTTAGGGAAACTGTCAGTGTATCACGGCATACATTAAATTCAAAGTCTTGGCGCTCCGAGACCACGACTTATTATAACGCGAATCTATCACCCTCAAAAGAGAAATTATACAAGTAATTTGAGTTAAAAAAATCCACAAACCTATTTGATTAGCAGGATACGATGATAAAACAGCATTTTATTGTCTGTGATGTATATTTGTTGGTTCTGGCTATACGTGAGCGACTACAGGTGTTATCGGCCTAAAACGTTTGGATGAGAAGATACAAAAAACATTTAGGGAAAAAAACTGGGCTTGCAAAATGAAATGGAGCAGGTAGATATAAGAAATGAGTTATACGACCTATACAGAAAGTCAGTTAAAAACACAATGAACTAGTAGAAATAATAGATACATAGTTTCTACAGTAAAATAATGCAATACATTTTGTGGATTTTTTGAGTCGTTTCTTGGAGATCATGATGAAACTACTAAAAATGATAACCTGGGTGTGTTTAGAGGTTTGTTAGTTCGTTGAATTTTCAACAATTTTTTATTTTAATTTTTAACTTTGTACCCTCCTTTGAAATTCTTCCTGGAGCCACCGTTGATAAAAACAATACAAATACCCATTTAACATACATGAATACCAACTTTATTGATATTTTGCAAAAATATTTATACCCAATTACGACAGGTTGGTACGTAGGTAGGTCACACTGTCAAATTTTCGCCGTCAATTATATTTGACAATAACGTTTTAAGACAAAATATGGCCTTCAAATTTTTCCTTCCAGCAAATTTTATCGAATAAACTTGAATGTGTTTGCAAACGTGTGAGACTGTCAAATTCTTTTATTGGGAGAATATAATTTGAAATATTATTTTAACAATATTTTCATAGCGAGATGTTGCTTTTGTTTTTCCATGCGATCAATTACAGGAAGAAATGTAATTAATATTGTAATTTATTTTCGTTTCTTTACTAAATTAAAATTTTATTTATAAGATATGTTATCTACACAATGCAATTTAATGCCTCTGAGTTCGTAATATTACGTTAAATATTCACTTAAAAAGCATTCATGCCCAGACAGTTTCTACATAAATTAATTATCTTCATAACTTACTTCGTTTCCAGCAATTGTTCGTTATTTTAAGTTTCTTGACGTCCATTTTGTCGTGCACGATTCTGATTGGCTGAGGCCGTCAAACAGCAAATAAATTTTAGAACCGGTCCAATTATCAAATGTTTGATGGAAACTGAAGCCATCCAACTTTTTCAGACAAATATGGTGGTGTTTATGACGATTCAATGAATTCATAACTGCACAATTTCATTTGACTAAACGTATTTGAATCATTTTGCCGGAAAAAATTGACAGTGTGACAGGGGCTTTAGTGACGGGATAATTTGCTCACAGAAGCAGGAGAAAGGAAGGAATCTGCCATGGCCTGTGACGGGGAATCATCCCAGCATCGCCTGATGGACGAATCAGGCGTCGAACCCAGGTCCTCCCGAATGCGAGTCCATTCGGATACCACGCATACTCGCTTAGCGACAAGCGTCAGGGCGTCCTGCAGGTGACAAAGATCTCGTACGAACTTCCATATTACGCATACTTTTTTCACACACTTCTATGAAAACAATCAGAATTATACATCTCAGTTGTTAGCAATTTTTTAACATCAAGCGTTTAAGGGTGTACAAAGCCGTGTATTTATCTTAATTTTGGTCAAAAGTTATTTTTCAGAGAATTTTTCAAGATTTTTGCCACGACAACACATAAAGAATAATTACGAACACCTTCTAAGAAACAATATCTTATTTATCATCTTCCATCAGTGCTCACAGAATAGTAAAGTTAGTGAATATTTAACAAGGCAAGAAGTTGTTAAAACTTAATATTTACGTCTTGTCGTGCCGAAAATTTTATAGACCCTCTTAAAAACCAATTATAACTAAAATCGGGTAATTATGATGCTTTCGTGCACCATTGGCCTTAATAGGATCAACGGTTGACTCGGTTTGTTAGTCGCTGGCCTCCCACTTCTGAGAGGACCCGTGGTGGTGCAGTGGTTAGACTACTCGTCTCCCACCAAGGCGAGCCGGGTTCAATTCCCTGCGGAGTCGACCCCGGATTTTCGCAAGTTGGATCGTGCCGGACGATGCCGCTGGTCGGCGAGTTTTCTCGGGGGTATCACGTTTCTCCCGCCGGTCCATTCCGGCGCTGCTCCATACTCGCCTCACCTTACCCTCATCGGCTCTCGAGACTTCGACGTTAAGAGTCGGCCTAATCTCTCCTCTCAACTGCACTCTACTACTGAGATCCCGGAGGACGGGATGAGGGCTCTGACATGGAGAGTATGGAGAGTATGGTGTGGGGGGTTTCTCGGGGATCTCCCGTTTCCTCCTCCATTTTCATTCAGCTGCGTCTCCCCCCCCCCCCCCCCCACAAACCAATCTAGTCACACCTCGTACATTCGTCTGGCCGGCCGGAGCGAAAGGATTGTCCCTCGTGTATGACGGCCAACTCCGATAATAGTTCATTCACGATTACTTCCAAATTTTCTGAAGCCGTGCTCAAGTTCTATTTTCAGGATATTCCTCCGCCCATGCAAATAAAGCTTAACTAAGTGTAGAAAATTACACCAAAGGATATCAAGCCGCATTGGTCTGCAGCGATTTTAATAATATGAGTACTGTTTCTTACAAGGCACCCTTTTCTTCTCTGTTTTTATTCATAATAAATACTAAATAAATATTATTTATATGTAAACTATACCTAAACCTACCATTTAACCAAAATTAAGATTTTTTTTTTCCGTCAACAGAATTATAAAACTATTACGACTCTGACACGTCATAAAGGTCTGTATAAAACCGTGTGCAGATTCGTAATTAGACTTTAGCACCAGTTTCCTCTTATTCATGTGTGACCCTACCTCAGGCGAGGACGACATGTTGATTTCATTTTAATATCTAGTGTTTAATAAGAACACACACGTAACCATATAGGGCATCCACGGTAAAGTGAGCACTTTTGAAAGCCCTCTCATTTGGCATAATAGTCAATAAATAAATGTTATTATAGCCTTAAACGCTTAATTAAAAAACACACGTAAATATGTAGGGTATTCACGGTAAAGTGAGCACTTTTGATAGCACTCTCATTTGTCATAATTTTCAATAAATATATGTTATTTTATCCTTAGACGTTTAATAAGAAAACACACGTAACCGTATAGGGTATCCACGGTAAAATGAGCCCTTTTGAAAGTCCTCCCATTTGAAATAATAGTCAATAAATATATATTTTTAATTTTAACCTTATACGTTAACTTCCGAGTGTGTTGGAATATACACACTGTGTGGCAACACTAAACTTGCTATTCTTCCTGCACAGTAGTTTTCGAAACCACATGGTCTCGGCTAAGGTCAGCGCATTGTTAAGTGCGTTGATATGTTAGTGGTTCATTACATTTGAATACGTCGGAACGCAAATGCTTGATATTCAAATTACGCATAGTGTTATTTATTTACTTTTCGTTGTAATTGCGCGGGTTTCGTTGCGAAAACAGACGTGGTGAGACGGAACATCACTGTGTTAACACGCGATCTTGATCCCTGTCACGGCACGCGTTCTTGAGACCTTGAGTTCAGCGTTGGAAACATGATCAGGTAACGAAAATCCTTCCGCGTCATCTTCAAGGCGTTTACAAAACTAAAGAATTGTTCTGTAAGCAGTCAGAAGTAAGCTGCAAGGAGAAGGCTGAAAAATGAAATTTAACGCAGAAACGATTTTACTGCCAAAGTTCGACCAATAAGAAAGCCTTTTTTACAGCACGATATTTGAAATCAAAAAGCGGAAGTAGGTTTTTATTTGATAGCATTTTTTGCAGGTGAAATTTGTTTTTAGAAGCATCCAGCAGAAATAAACCCTGAAAGTTCGTTATTTGAAATGAAAATTTTAATACGTTGTTATGAAGTGATCAGGCCTTAGCTGAACGACCTGTCTGATCACACCTTCGAACATTGGACCAGGGCACGAGCGTGGTCGCAATAACACCTTGCGAAAGACAGTTGCAGAATCCTCTTCCACTGGCCAGTAAATTGGGCTGAAAATATTAAACAACGCACCCGATATAGGCCAACGTAACAACGGGAGCGAGGTCTTTTCTCATCGGGGCAGCGGACCAAGATACATGGAGATGGGTATGTCCGACCGTCGTTAACCACATGGACAAAGTGGGGACTTTTCAATTATATTGTAATAGTAGTGGCGTACGGTAATAATATTTATTATAATTAATTAACATATTGGTATTCCATTTAAACTCCCCTGATCAATAGTCACGTAAATAGTTATTGTATAGGTCGTTCACGATAAAGTGAGCACTTTTGAAAGCCCTGCTAAAATTCTACTTTCTTGCCCATTATGTATCCTTCCGCCAAATGTAAACAAACATTGCCACGTGACTGCCATGTGATTGCCACATGTTAATAAACTCAATGTTTACATTTTAGGACTGCTAAATGTAACACATATATTATATATAAAACATGTAACATATATGATGTATATAACACATGATATATATAATGTATATATGCCTATATGTGCATGCATATATGTCCATATATCATGTAAAATACACAATATATATAAAATACGTAACATATATGATTGTTTGGGTCATCTCACATATCCGGGAGACAAAAACTTTACACAACAAACAATTGAAAAATGAACGCCCTAGCAGTGAAGTCGTGGAAACTGTGAAAAAGCGAACATTAAACTTTGATGGTGAACAAGGACCAACACGACACGTTAAAAAAGGACACAGTAGTTAAGCCGAAAAATAATTTGGAAGGCCAACCAAATCCATATTTTGAAATAGACTAGCACTACTGCACACCCAAGGTACAACACCACTTTCCACACAAATTGCCAAACATTTAAAAACTGTACTACAAACTTAAATTTTCCCACTACTCACCGTTTTCTAAGTGCCCCACCACTCTGTAGCGTAACAAGTAAAACGTCAGCTCTAAAACATGGTAGCTGTGTTTGGCCTCAGCTGACTGAAGTTAGGTGCAACTAAGCCATCAGGAAAAAACATACATCCTGCAGGCATAAAGTAGTGGCGTAACGTAGCAGATGTCTGAAGCGTATAAGGTAGACAGAGCGAGGTCGTGCAAGAACTTAAATAAAAAAATGACAAATCAAGAAATAATGATGTACGAATGGGAAAGGGGAAGGCAGGGAGGCAAGGAAAGACAAGGGGATCTGAGCCGAGCAAAGAGTACACCACTGCACAGAAGTATATGGTGTTAATAAATTAACGTGACGGTGCAAACGTGGCAGTATATAAAAATATGTAATATATAAAAAAGAAAAATATATATAATATGTGCATTTATATGTACATTTTAAGGATAGTTTTATATGCACCTTTTTAAATGGAGATAAATATATTTCAACATAGGCCTACAACGTATATATAAAATAAAAATAATTTACACAAAAAATTTTAACATGTCAACAAATGCAATTGTGTATATGAAGATATAGTTTTTTTTGACAGCGTTACTTTGTGTTCGTACCCTTCTGAGACTCTCCAAAAAAGAACTGAACATTTATATTGTGAATTGAAGTAAAAGAAGTGTATACCAGGCTTGTAACTGGCACCACCTTCATTTGTACAGAATAATTCTAAAAATAATGTATATTATTTATAGCTAAGTGAAATGCCGATCCGATAATGGCCACATTTCCGGTGTCTCTTGTGGGCCAAATGGGTGCGACATTTCCATTTTTTCACACCCACACAGACCTCAAGAAACCAATTTTACAGCTAAAGTGCATTGATGTGGTTCCTTCTGCAGCAAAACTGGAAACTTAAATGAGAAAAGTATTTAAAGAAAGTTACTATGCTTCCGAAAAATGGTTCATGCGTGCACACACAAAGCTGAAATAAATGTCTTATTATTAATGTAAAACCAATACATATCCACAAACGACAGCAAAATGATAATGTAAAGGACAAATTATAAAAGGAATACTTTCATGCAAGTTATTGTGCATAGCGATAAACACTTGGTTTAACTTTCCTTGTTACTATAGCTGTGCGTCGATAAAGAGCCAATCAGAAGCTTCGACACTTATACTATGTTATCAATTGAAAAACTTATTTACAAATCAAGAAAGTGTATATTTTGACTTCATTCTCGGGAAGATATTTTATTTTGTTTATTTATGTATAATCACGACCACGGAAGTTTTGTAACGCTTTTAAGTAACGTTTAAAGTAAAAATTGAAATGTAAATAATTTACCATTTTGAAAATGTCTCAGATCAATTGAAAATATTTATTTTTGAAAAAAAAAAAAAACCCACTACCAACTATATGTACAGACCTTAATTTCTTTGGTGCAAATGTAGCAACACAAACAAACTAAAATTATTATCGTTATATCAATTGTAGCCAGGGAACTGTGCTTTTATTTTTTGTATGTGCTTATCGCTATAACTGTGAATGTGTTAGTTATGTCAATTGTAGACCGACTCTTATTGAAAGCTAGCTCATACAGCTTCTTTAGAAATACTTAATTTAACACATACTCTGCGTAATGTAATCTAACCTTTACAAAACATGCATTCGCAAGTAAACAGGAGCTCTGGGAGTGTGGGGTGTAATTTCCAGTTACATTAAATTTCAATAACTACAATATTTTTGCTGCCCAAATGGCAGATATAACAAACAATTATGTCTACTCAAGTACGCATACTATCTTAGTTGATATTTCTCAAAAGGTAGCAAGTTGTCTTGTAGAACATCCATTTCGAAATTTAAAGATGGAATTATTCTGTAACTGTTGACAATTAATTATAAATACTTTCTAATTCTTATTACGGCAAGCATAACCGAATAAAACTATTACATTTGGATCAAGAAATAATGTCGGGAACAAGTATTGCTAGACGTAGCATCAAACTGTGACGTGTATGATATGTTAACAATAGTAAAATTCAACACTGTAACTTGGGATGAATCACTACATGAACACAAGTTTGAGGTTAGGCCTACCTTACAAAATAACACAGTCATATACAAACGTGTAAAATTAACGTATAATTACTGCCGGCAAAATTTGTACTTGTTTTAAAGGCAGATTTAAGAAAGGTTACATGGCTGGGCATAAATAGATACGTGCAGACGTATTTGAGGTTAGGCCTACATTACAAAACAACATAGTCATATACAAACGTGTAAAATTAACGTATAATTATTGACGACAAAATTTTCACTTATTATAATGACAGATTTGAAAGAAAGGGTAAACAGATGAGTGTAGGTAGATAGGTACAGATAACTTTTAATATTATTTGTCAAACTTACGATATAACATATACTTCGCAAACTCACACGAATATATTAATGTTGCGTTTCTGCTGTCGTTCATTTACTTTATAATTGTTATTTAACTTTCCGTTTATAATATCACGTTTCTAACTGTCGATTTACACTTGTTCTTTTTCACTTTTTTTTTACTGGGGATAAGCGGCGAAAACACGTCGTAAAAACACATTTACATTTACCTCCGGACAGTTGCGGTTGAAATTTTCATAATTTCTGCAACTCGTTCGATGACCTTGCCCGGCTTCATCTCTTCTCGACGAATTAAAGAATAAATACTTTCGGCGAGATTTATAACGTCCTCCTGACGCTGAAAATTTGTACGCAGTTTGCTGGAACTCGTAATTTTACACAAAATCACTACAACACAATCAAACACTATACGACATATAATAAAACAATGCTGAATGCAGATAAGTTGAAAAATAAATGAGAAATATTAAAACACAACTGCTTCCAGTTTCCAAATTTGTAGTTTGCCTCACAAGCGAATACAAGAAACAAGCATGAAGGAACCACAACAACGGACCGTTGGTTTTGACCGTTGCGCCGATCACGTGACACAATACAATTATGAATTACAGTAAATACATTATCTTTGCGCCAATAATTATTTTAAAGTGTATGAAATAAACTTCAAACAGCTTAAGTAGCCATCAATTTAAACATTACACTTGCAATACTGCGTTATTTCTTAGAACTACTTTTCACATTTCACTGCCAACATAACTGGGTGTGTTCATCCCCAGCCTGTGTGGTGACACACGTGGTTATACATACGCAGTTGCGGGCGGTGGTTTTTTTCAAAGGTTGATTTCTAGAGTGCTGACTTTAACGTGTACGGCCTTTATAATACTTACGTTCAATAAAATTCATCATATACTGTTGTGCTCTAATAGCCCCTTTCAGGTATGTATAGGCTATTCACGGTAAAGTGAGCACTTTTGAAAGCCCTCTCATTGGGAATAATAGTCAATAAATATATTTTATTTTAGCCTTAGATGTTAACTTCCGAGTGCGGTGTAATCTACACACTGTGGTTATTACATACACGGCAGTATTTATTTTAAAAGGTGATTAAAGAATTAAAAATGGCTGAAATAAAAAAGTAACTAGGGCTCCAAAAGTGCTCACTTTACCATGAATAGTCTACATGAGGTTTTTCATTGTGTTAACCGCATATATTGGGTTCCGCGTGACTGGCGCCTCAACTTTGTTGCGGATTGTTTGAAATCCTGATATTTTGACGAAACTATTAAATGTGCTCCCAGTATGTTTACCTATGAAAGTACATCATACCACAGACGAGGAATAAATGGTACTTTAAAATTACCACGCATGCTGTAAATATTATTTTGGATCTTTCCAATGTAGTTAAAAACTGCCTTTTCAGACTGCCGTGTCTTAAAACGTACTAGCCGGACACGAGTTAAAACTACGATAGAGGCTGTTCACGATAAAGTGAGCACTTTTGAAACTAACCTTAGAAAAAAGTCTATCCCCCTACCTGCATAGGTATGTTTAAACGGGCGCACTGAGTGACACGCGCCCAGTAAAGTTGGTAACGATGGATGTGAAGTAGTTCCGTATTTTAACGTCGAATAAAAAGTGTTAGGAAGCATTTCTGATAACATACTATTTCTTTCGCTTTCTGTGTTTTTTAATGCACTGAAGTATAAAAATAATCAAATAGATTAAATATTCACTCTTCTAATAATTTCACAGTTTCACTTGACCAACGAATGAATCAAGTGATGAGGCCCATGACAATGTTAATATTTCATAAGACGGAAGGATACACAACGTGCAGGGCTTTCAAAAGTGCTCATTTGACCGAGAATAGCTTATAGGAACCTGTATTGCATTTCGCTACGGACTTTTCATCAATAAAATGACAGGGTCACCCCTGAAAGTCGCATAGGTACTCACAGCGCAACGAGAATTCTGCACGCCAGTTCAGAGTCCTGCGCGTAGAGGCGATGGCGCTCTTGTGGCGCGTGCCAGCGTGGCCCTTATAGCTCCCGCACTTCTCGGTCAAGGAAGGAGAGAAAGGACGCAAGCAGGCGGGACCTCTGGAACTACCCCTCCATAGACCGCTGCCAACGATAGTGTAAGGAAAGTGAGATAACCTCTCAGCGTTCAAGGTCAGCTATAAAAGGTTAGTAATAGCCACGGAACGGCGTCCTTGCCCCAGACCTGCAACAGCTCTCATGAAATACACTCTACAAGAATTTATTACAAGCGGAGATGTTTGTGTCACCGAAGTACTGCTCTGCGTGCTTTATCATGCAAACAAAACCGATCTTCCTACATTTCTTAATATATAATTATTTTAAAATTGAAAAAAAATGTCTTACGTGTGTTATAAAAAGAGTCTGTAGAATAACTAATTTTGCGTAGAAAAATTGAATTTTTACATTAACCTATGCATTCTAAGAATATTGTTAAAGGAATTAAGTAACCTTCATAAAAAAAAAAAACAACACAATTTTTTAAATTAACTTTCAAAATAAAAAAGATTGTCTTATGTGCATTCCAACAAGAGTGTCTATAGGATAACGTAATGTTGCTAACAAAACTGCATTTCCTACATTAACATATTGATAATTATTGAAAGTTAAAATAATATATACAATTTAATGTGCATTCTAAAACGAGAGTTTGTAGGACCGTATTTTAAAGAACCAGAACGCACCTGAAGCACACGGGAAAAGCACATTTATTTTACTGGCGAGGGTTTGTACGTACAATGTATCATATATCCTTAACACCATTTTTATTGCATTTCTTAAAGTTCGCTTTAGCTGTATTCCATGCGCGAAAACGGTGCTTATTCGAATAATAATAATAAAAAAAAAAGCATTTATATTGGTGTGCGAATAATGGCTTTTTAGTGTTATTAAATGTTTCATCTTTCGCTCCGATCATCCAAAATATTTTCTCTGGACAATATTATTTTACTTGATGCTGAAAACTGTTTGTTCGCCGTGACAGATATCTGTTTACGTAAAAATTTCATGAAATTGAAAATACAAGAGAACGGTAATACCATTATACAAGAGACGTTCACAGTAATATAATTAATTTGTTAGAAGCGTGATTTCGCACACCACGAAAAGAATTTTCAAGCATGTATGATTGTAAATATTTGAAGGAAAAAAAAAAAAAAAGCTGCTTCGCCGAAGCCGCTAGTTCTTCACGCCGGGTGTTTACAAAAGGGTTTTTTGATTACAATACAATGTTTACAAAAGGGTTTTTTTGATTACAATACAATGTTTAATTTGAAGCGTAAGCCACGTTCAACTCAACCACTTGTGGTATTGAGATGCATTATTTCCACTTGCACGTTAGGGTTTAGCGTTTTGCGCGGAAGTTATTTCGACGCATGAATGCAGCCCGTTTCTGCAAAATACGTACTCACAACTTCTTCCGTTTTGGGTTTTATAGCAGTAGGGCGAATTTTTTTGGGATTGATTTTACTTCAGTCATTGAACAAAAAAAAAAAGTATGTGAGTGTGCGTTTGTGTAGGGTACATGGCAATGAATTTTACATGAATATCATGAATGTGTCTGCGTTAGCATGTTATATTTTGTTTGGGATGTGGGCATGAAATTGAAGTATAGGCTATCCACGGTAAAATGAGCACTTTTGAAAGCTCTACTTAAGATCTACTCGTATGCATGTTGTGTCTTCTTCCGCCGTATGTAAAATTAACGTTGCCACGGGCCTCAGCAATTTTACTCATGCGTTGGTCAAGTGAAGCTGTGAAATGATTAGAAAAGCAAATATTTAAAAAATCTGCTCATTTTTACACTTTAATGGATTAAAATAACAGGAAAGGGAATAAATAATTTAAGTTATCATAAATGTTTGCTTAACATTTTTTATTCGGCGTTAAGATATGGAATTATTTCCTATCCTTCTTTACCAACTTTACTGTGCGCATGTTACTCAGTGCGCCCGTTAAAATATAAGCAGGCAGGGCCAGTGACATTTTTCTAAGGTTACTATTTCAAAAGTGCTCACTTTATCGTGAACAGCCTATAGCAAAATGAATACTAGGTTTTTAGATAAGAGATTTAGTTTCGCTAACACATCAGAGTCGTTTACTAAGTTTGTTTGCTAACACATCAAAGTCGTAAAATGTACCTACTTCTACTACTATCACTACTACTACCACTGCCACCACTACTACTACCACTACCACCACTACTACAACTACTACCACTACTAACACTACCACTACTACTTCTACCACTACCACCACTACTACTACCACCACTACCACTACTACTACCACTACCACCACTACTACTACCACTACCACCACTACTACTGCTACTACTACTACTACCACTACTTCTACTACTACTACTACCACTACTACTGCTACTACCACTACTGCTACTACCACTACTACTGCTACTACTACTGCTACTGCTACTACTACCACTACTACTACTACTACCACTACTACTACCACTACCACTGCTGCTACCACTACTACTGCTGCTACCACTACTACTGCTGCTACCACCACTACTACTTCTACTACAGCTACTACCACTACTACTACTACTTTTTTTTTGCTAGCTGAAGACCAGTTAATCTCAGGCTACCTGTCACCTCTGCACCTGTGCCCTGTCTGAGTAATGCGTCGGCATAGGTGATGTGACACCTTTTGCTTTTATTTGCTCTCGTCTTCGTTTCGTTTAGCCTACTCTTGCGATCATGCAACTTTATTTCGCTCTTTTATAATTTTATAAACTATTGTTATGCATTCCCATGACGTCTTTGGAGGATTGTCATAGCCCACCCACACTCTTTTATTAGCATACTATTTATTTGATTCCTCTTTTTCTCAGTAGAGGCAGATTGTAGAAGTGAGTGGCTCGGCTGATCCTGCCTTTCATTCAGTCACCCACACTTACCGGATCAACTATTCTAATCCTATGCCTAGTTACAGTAGCACTAACTACCTGACTATAATCTATTCGCGGTTCCTTCACACTTTTTGAATGAAACCTTTGAAAAAAATCACCCCATGTATGACTTTTTTTTTTTTTTTTTTCCAAAATATGATATGTATCGCAAGCGTTTTATTCTTGCGTTAACTTAAGTAAGTAATTTTTTGTGAAATTGAAGTTTTGCTTATATTTTTATTATACTTTATAATATTTCATTTATAATAAATATGAATAAAAAAGTGAGAAACCGCGTGTGTTGTTAGCACTTGGTTATAAGTAGGCTGTAGTTCTCACGCGAAATATTGTTACAACTGAGTGCGCACGGATTCGGTGCGCTGTCCTTTGACGTTAATTTCTAGACTTAGTTGTGTGTCAGAGGCGGAGGAATATCCTGGAAGTAGAACTTTAGTAAGGCTTCATAAAAGTGTGAAGTAGCCGGGAATGGATTATAGACTGTATTTTATTTCTACTTTCCGACTCGTACCCTCAGCGTCGACATCCAGCGGAGAACAAAGCCCCCAAGGTGACGTTCATTCAGAAATGCATGTCTACTGGCTGCTAAATTTTCGCGCACGCTCAAAATTGCCCACAGTCGTCGCGGGCCCCCACCAGCACCGCCAACTCAAGGCCGTGCTCGCATCGTTGGCTTACAGCCGATCGAACGAGATCACATTTATCTCAATCGTGTTGTCGGTCACGAAGTTGGAGTGGATATATGGCGTAAACGTTACATTGTCGCCAACCGCCGCTCATCTATGTTTGTCCATTCGTTTTTCTATGGTGGCTGTTTTCCAAAGAAAAAAGTTGCTAGCGCTGCTTACCCTCATAGACTAAAGATGAGGTATACCGTTTATTTGTCTTCTGTGCATGTACCAAACAGTGACCTACCCCAATCATACAGAACTGTCAAAGTTGCATGGTCAACAGAGATAGTTTATATCTTAATTTTTAAATGACCAGCACTGTTAAATGAATAAGATACCTTTACAAATTTTAATTAAATCAAACTGCATTGCAAATTGGTCAGAGGAAGTAATATATACATCGCAAAATATTTGTTTACAAATTAGTTTTCTAACCTAAAATCCAAACCATGCTGTTTCCGTAAGACGTGTTGGCAGAAAAACAGTTCAATGTTGGGACACGGAGATTGGTTGTGCGCAGCCAGCGAGATCGGTCTATTTCATCTTTAGTCTATGCTTCCACTAAAAGTAGAGGTCGAAACTTTTTTTTTTTTTAATCTGAAAACGATCTACATTTGCAGGCTATTTGTCTTGATGTATCGGGTGGCGCTCCTTCGTTTACTGGAAGGGAAAATGATTCGGTCCTCAAATGCGTGTCTGTGTGGTTTCGAAGAAGTGTGCACGCCAGAAAGAGAGAATTTTTACTGGCGTGGCGAGCAAGGAAGAAGTTACCTTGGCGGGCAGATGTGAAAGTAGTAACTTGTGCAGAGCTCGAATGAGGGCGACTGCTATGCCTTCCTGTGCCAGTAGGTCAATCAGCCAGCCACCTACCTGGAGCACGTTTGTATCTCGCAGGCAGGAATATCGCCTTTGTTGCTGCGAGCACATCGTGATTCAGGAAACAGCCACATTTTGAGACGTCCAAAAAGCGTATAATATGTTACATTGTTCGGCCATTTTTGGAAGATAGCGCTACACGAACAAATAAAGCGTGTTCATCGTAGATCTCGGAAACTACTTACCCAATAAATTCCCGCCGAATTTTCTGGGTAACTAATACTGTGGTAGGCCACGTTAAGATATGCGATTTAAATGGACAAGAATCTATTTTAAACGTGGCGGCCATAAGAATTTTTAAATTAATTTGGTATATTTCATACAGTTTGGCCAAATTCATCCGAAATTGGTACGCTGAAAGTATCTACTACACGCAGCAAATATGTTAATACATAGCCTCTTTTGTCCACCATTTTGAAAGATAGCGCCACATGAAAAAATAGAGTTTCGGTGTCGTATCCCAGGTAACAATCAACCGATCCCCACCAAATGTGGCAGGCGAGAAATACTACGGTACGTCATCTAAACTGATACCTATGTTTTACATGTATCTACTTATTTTCAAAATTGTGGTTTAATTATGCAGTTTTGACTTCGTGGCCCTGCCAATGGTCACGTAAGCTTGGTGGAATTACTTAAAAAAAAAAAACTCGGAGTGGCATACATTTATGAGAGACAAGCAAGTTGCTGCACATGTAAATTTCCAGTGTTTCGTCCCAATGTCTTACCTGTTATAAGCTGTTCACGGTAAAATGAGCACTTTTTAAGGCCCTTATAAATTTTTCCTTTCATTCGATTCCCATCTTCCTGATGCTTTCATATGCCACATATTACTACACTGTTTCATCATCGGTCGGAAAAATAGAGGGACGAATTTGCAGTAAACTCTTAAGCCGATATTACACGATACTTGCAGCCGTAATTGGTTATTGTACAAGCCCTGGTGCACGAGCCGGTATACCAGCCGCTATATGAGCCGCCATGGAAGATTCATATTACACGACAGCAGTTTGCGTACTAGCATTTGGTACCCCTGGAGGGTGCGCAGTGTGTGTGGCGTAGTAAATATTAATCTCATTCGTAGAACTGCTACCAGTTAATAACTTGAGTAGGCCTTTGAAAAATACTAGCTAGCACATCTTAATATTGCTCTTTTACTGTTCGCCAGTTACATAAATTAATTACTTACTAGTATAGTTTCATTCATTTTCTTGACAATGTCGTGCAGTCACTAGAATACGAGTGTGTTATTTTTCATTTTGACGAAAATTACGGACCGGTTGCAAAATATAGTTTTTTTCTTTACGTACCGTGATATTATCCACATGTAAAAATTAATGATAAAACAAATTTGGGTCCATCGTAGTTTCGAACTCACAACCAAAAGTTACAGGTGTTTTAGCAGGCGTCGCGATTTCACCACTGTACTACTGATTCACACACCTCATGTCACGTTTATATAATATATAAACTGTAATCAGTTTGAATCAATTTGAATTAATAGGACATGTCCAATTACCAAACCTGGCACAAAATCTGGCCGTACAAGGCGGGGAATGCCATGACGGGCGCCACACTAGTCCGTATACCGGCCGCTATGGCGGACCTTGCAGAAGCTTTTACGGAATCTGGTATCGTGTAATATCGCCTTTGGTATTCTTATTGGGTACAACTAAGCCGTGACCAGGCATTCACGCTGTCGGCCAGTGCCAGCAGTGCGCAGTAGCCAGTAGCAGACGTGCCGTCGTTTGTCGTTACGGGGACATGGTAACCCCCTCCCCCCTTCTTCGTCATGGTCTGGGGAATGTTCTCGTGGTATTCTCTAGGTACCATCATCCGCGCGTAAGGCACTCTTGATCGATTTGTCTATGAATCCATCCTCGGCGATCATGTCCACCCGTACATGATGATCGTCTTTCCTCGGGAGGATGGGATCTTCCAACACGATAATGCGCCTTGGCCTCACGGCTAGAAGTGTCCGCATGTGGCTGGAAGAGCACGATCAAGAGTTCAAGGTTCTTCCCTGGCCCCCAAACAGCCCCGATCCCAATCCAATTGAACATCTGTGGGACCACGTCGATCGTCGTGATTGCCGCCTGTCTCCTCCATCACACCCTTCTACAGTTACGGGACGCACTGCAGACAGCATTGGCTCCTGATACCCGTGGAGACCTATTA
Organism: Dryococelus australis; assembly: GCA_029891345.1. Lineage (NCBI taxonomy): Eukaryota > Metazoa > Arthropoda > Insecta > Phasmatodea > Phasmatidae > Dryococelus > Dryococelus australis. Next base: position 124,587,553 of record CM057000.1, on the reverse strand, counting down.
GCACCGGACTGAGTCATTGCCAGCTCGTCTAGCTGCTGTCTGCTGCGAAGGTCGGTTACTTTGGGTACTAGCAGGTGGTCGTAATAATGTGATTCGACTGTGTATAGAAGCTGCTTATATGTAAGTTTCATTGCAAATGTGCACACGTATACACTAGCCTTTTTACAGATTCCCGATACAGCATATTTTGTAGCAGTGAATTACAACTTATCAAAGACGAGTCTTTAAATACAATGTGACCACAGGCATGCTTTTGTGAAAAAGATCGTCTGAGTTAACGCAAATATATAGTATATTCATGGGTTTTTTTTTTCGCGTTTTTTGAATCAAACCTTCAAAAAATCTCACTATGACATGTTTGACTGTTTCCTAAATATGCAATGAATGTGTCACAAGCGTTGTATACCTGTGTTCACATAAAAGTACCTTATTTTTGGTTAAATTGAACGTGTACGTATATGTCATTTATAAGTTATGATATTTAATTTGTAATTTATTTGAATTAAAATAAAGAGTAAATAGATGCACTGATAATGCCTAGTAAGAAATAGTTCTAATGCAAATGCGGCGCGTGATTCTTTGGTGTAATTTCCTAGACTCGGTTAAGCTTTGTTTGAATGAGGTGGAGGAATATCCTGGAAGTATAACTTCAGCAGGGCTTCAGAAAAGTTGGAAGCATAACGAGCGCTATGTTAATGTCAAGGTGACTGCGCCTTACCAGCCAAGCGCGCTGTTTACGGCAGGCTGTAGATGGTTTAGTCTAAGTCGTGTTAACGATCCGAAGTCTGTGAAAATTTACTGGCTTTCAAGAGAGGCTAGAAGTTGGTATCCAATATCCACCACCGAAGGAATAGTTGTTATAATCTATTCACGGTTACTTCACACTTTTCTAAAGCTCTGCTAAAGTTCTACTTCCAGGATATTCCTCCGCCTCTTACAAACAACTAAGTCTAGAAATTAACACCAAAGGACAGCGCACCGAATTCGTGCGCATTATGTTGTAATAATATTTCGCGTGAGAACTATTTCTTACTATGCTCTACCAACACACACGTATTTTAACAGATTTTATTTATATTTGTTATGAATGATATATTATAATTTATAAATAAAATATAGGCAAAACTTCAATTGAAAGAAAAATAATATACTCAAGCTAACGTAGGTATACAGCGCTTGTGATACATAGCACATTTGGTACATTACCATAAAAAAAAGTCATACTTGGGGTGATTTTTCAAAGGTTTGATTCAAAAAGTGTGAAGAAACCGCGAGTAGACTATATGCGTCCTTTCGGGCCAACCATGATCATTGTAGTGATGTGCACCAGTTCAGAGGGCGTGATACTAAAGGCATTGATAAAAATGTAGCCTACAGGTTTTTGGAAGCGAACAAACTAAGAAATGGTAACCCCATATAATACCTTTCAATAACTTTGTAAGCAAAAATTTCGCCAGCGTGATGCACTACTGTCGAACTATTTCTTACGCCTTAAATGCGCACGTTTTACTGCAGCGTAAGATATCACGCCGAAGGGATGTATCGTTCTGCAAAACTATTTGCACGCAACTGCGGTGTAAGATATCACGCCAAAGGAATGTATCGTTCTGCAAACCTATTTGCATGCAGAGTAGGTAAAGACTGTTATTTAACATTGCACTTTGATTTTTCTTATTGGCTTCCATAAAACTGCGCACTTCAGTTAACGTGTTCAAAACCAGTTCATGTACCACAGAAGGGGACATTGCTTATGTTAAAACACCGACAAGGCCATCGTGGTCATTAAAGCATTTTACTTGCATATAGGCAGTTCACTGTAAAGTGAGCACTTTTGAGGCCCTAGTTACTTTTTCTTTCAGTCATTTTTTATCCTTTAACAACATTTTAAAATAAATAATGCCGTGTAAGTAATAAACAAAGCGTGTATATTCTACCGCACTCGGAAGTTAACGCCTAAGGATAAAATATAATACATTTATTGACTATTATTCCAAATGAGAGGGCTTTCAACAGTGCTCACTTTATCGTGAATAGCCTATAGTTAGTTATATTGTATACTAGCTTTCCTGTGCTACTTCGTACGCATGACATTTAGGGTTTGGAATCGCTCTAGGGAAGGAAAGGACAGCCCATAGACAAAACAGAAGGAAGAAATGACGGAACTTTTTTTTAACAATGCTTTTTTTTATGCAGTAATCCTAAGAAAAGCTTAATCCAGTACCTATATACATCCCTGATCATATTTTCGGAACCGTTTGAGATATCTCGATGAAACAAAGACTAAGTTGGTCCTGGGGTGATTATCTATATACTGTGTAAATTTCATGTCAATACGTTCAGTGGTTTTTGAGTTAAATCCGGTCGGACAGACAGACACGAAAAAAAAAATCAACATTACATATGGCTTAGTAATCAATTATACTATATGAAAAAATGATTAAAAGTACAGACGGACATTTCAATTTTACTTAGTTGTATTAATGACTGAAGGCCCTTAGTTTAGATAAGAACACTGGCAAAACGATGTGCGTCCAATGGCGGGTGACAGGTCTTTCAAGAGCAAAGTGTCGGTCGGGAGAACGTAGCCCGGGCGAGCGACTCTCAGCTGTGAAAATGTACCATAACCTGATTACCGACAGGAGGCCACGCAAGGAAGCCATCACGCGACACGCCAACGTGTGAAACCTTGGTCAAGGAGCAACGAGTGTGAGCACAGCCAGGGGCCAATCACCACACACTCTGCTCTTATCGAGCACTAACAATTCCGTTTGTACCAACATCGAAAAGTCATTAAATTGTAAAAGAATTTATTCATCGGATTGGCGATCAAGCAGAGTTTTTTTTTTTTTTTTTTTTTTTTTTTTTTTTTAAAAAAAGATCGAATCAACTTTAATCGTACGCACGTTAAGCATTAAGCAAACAATTCAATAAATGTTTTCAACATGTGTATGTTGTAATTATTCCATAAAGTTGGTGTTCTTGACCAAGTTGTTTACAAGCTTTGTTTCGTGCATGAATTGAATTGAGTTCCAATTTTGAAATAGGGAAATTCTAAATGAAATGCGTAACAAGATGTTGGGTTCCTTACTGTAGAAATTCTAAACCAAACACATTTGTGAAATACTTCATCCTTCCCAGCAATCCAGAAAGGTAAGTTTCAAAACCAGTTTTGTTTATTTTGACTGGTATCTAGGTTTGGGCTGTTTAACTGGTTACGAACTTACAACTATTTCCTATAATAATCCATACTTTGCCCACATAGTTGTCAAATACTACAGCTTACTGTCAAAACAAACATTTTTTTTTGGAACTAAACTTTTTGGATTGCTGGGAATCTCGGATAAAGATACCGCCCTGCAGAAAAAAAAAAAACCAATTTAATACATTAGTCTGGTAATTATATTGATGCTAAAAAATCCTTACCGTGTCTTCTAAAATTATATTTTATCAATCTTAATGCCATAAAATAGCCACGACAAAATAATAATCTGTTGAGAAGCGTTAGTGGACCGATCGTAGAGAGTTAATAAGCGAAGAGGTTGAGCCTGGCAGCGAAAACTCTTTTTTTTCCCTTCCATGCTCTTTGAGCTCAACAGTGGCGGGGAATTGCACTGAAGCCGCGTACGACGCACACCTCGCGCTGTGCGAACCTGGCGTGGTCGTCCCGAGGTGTGAGCAGCGCGCGTGCGCGGGACATCCGTGGGTTGGTCGGTGAAACGGTCGTCTCGGTAAGAGTGGCGCGTTCCACGTGGGCGGGTAGTGTTTGTCTCGCTCTGCACTTCGCACGCATCATGGACGACAACCAAGCTTTAAGTCGAGTGATTGGACTTTACGAAGGTACTCGATCGTTACGGGATGCAAAAAAAAAAGTGAGGATTATTACAAGAAAATTAAAGGGAAAATGCTTGACGTGAAGTATCTACCGAAATGAATGTGCCTGTAGGAGAACTAAAAAAAAAAAAAAAACCTCATTCCCTCTTGGCATCGACAAAAGTTTACGAAAATAAAAGTAAACATACTGGACCAGGAATGTATTTTATTTTACTGTACTAAATGCTATGGTACATTTACAGAGTAGAACAGAGATAACTCAAAATCGGAGGTATCTTGAGTTTGATAAAAATATTTTCGATGTATGTTTATACAATAAATATAAATTTAATTCTAATTTCAAGGAGTAAGGACGTACGCTTCAAATTAATTTTCATCTACTAGTCTGTACACCATTTATTACTTATTTTTCAGGTGTTGACCACTTATACACTTCAAAATGGTTTACATACGATTGGTTTCAATTTCTTACGAACAAGAACATACCAACGACACTGCACATACTATGGCTGATGTAAATACACTAGCTTTTTACTTTGCCACACGACTTTGTTGCCTGTGTTAGCCAAATATACTGATACATTATTAGATTGCTAAGGAATGGCATCATTATTTTTTTAAAATGTTTTGCTAAATGTTGATGTAGCCTATATGTTTTTCTGCGTTACTTAGTGCTCGTCTAAGTGTGTTTCCGATAGGCTACAGCGCATTGGGTCCTGAGTTATTCTACGCTCGTCTAAGTGTGTTTCCGATAGGCTACAGCGCATTGGGTCCTGAGTTATTCTACCATGTACCTGGGATAAGTTGTCTATTTGTTTCTCTATCAAATGTCCCCGCAGGCGTATAAACAGTCTTCGAAGCAGGCAGTTTACAGAAATTTATGTAGATATGCCTCTGTTACAACCAAAGAAAGTAAAGAAGTTTATTTTAACAGTATTGGTATTGTAATAAATCTGAACACCAAACACATTGCACCAAACGTATTTTCGACAATGCGACGAGTCCTGGATATGCGATAAATAAATATCATTTCACTCGAATAACTTGGCGGCGTTACCCTGAACGGATTCACGATATAACTATTTAATTAAAATGATCTGCCAATATCACATATGGAACTTCCATGGCGTACGGAAATTTTAGTATTTGAGGTTGTGGTACAATAAGTTGTCCATAATTTCCTATATAAATTGTGTGTTTTTGAAGACACCTCCATCAGAGATTCTGCCAGGGCATCCACCAACATCTGCGTATAGGAAAGCGAAAGCGTCTACCAAAACCCAAATATTATACTGAAAAAATTCTTATAACTATGTGTTCAGTTCCACTGGAGGCGCTTGTATCATGTCGCGTTTGCCGTCCATTGCGCCCAATGGGTGCGGGAAATTTCACATCTTAAAAAAAATCTTCACTAATTTCTAACCATGCTTCTCCTGAAGAGGGTACCCGGAAAATATTGTTGGGAAAAAGGGTAGGGGAAAAAGGGGGGGGGGGGGATTATTGTATGTTTGAGAACACCCAAAACATTTCTGCCGAAAGTCAAGATCATTATTCGGAAATCACAGATTCTACGTCACACGATGCGACGAAGACACCACAGTCTACTTTAAAGAGCTTGAAAAATAAAACTGCATGTACAGTGACACCAAAAATAGCGAAGCAACACTGTGCAACTAAAGATAAAAATGACGAAGCTATGCTTCAGAACGCATATGAAATTTTTACACAGGCAACGGAATCGATGAGCACCGATCCTTACGAATCATTCGGAACCCACGTAGCGAATGACCTGCGAAAATACGAAAAGGCAACCTTTGCTTTGTGTAAACCAAATTATTTCGGACGTTTTGTTTCCCGCAGATGCAGGATAGTTCTTCCCCGCTCATCATGGCCGCTACACTTCTAGCTATTATAATTCCTATGGTTCATCGTCGTCAACTTCATGCGTCCCACGTCCAAAACACCTTCGTGTTAAAGAACCTTATCGCCCTTCTAAAAGTGTGCAATTTCCAGTTTCATCGTCAAATAATGAAACTTGTGCAATTGGCACAGTGTTTGATGATGGCGACGAGAACACATCGAGTACTATATTCAGTGACTCTGAGTGCGAAGTTTAAACAATGTGTTATTTTTTATTATTTTGTATCATTTGTGCATGGTCCACCAGTTTCTAAGAACCTTAAAGTAACACGTAATCTTTCTTTGATTGGGATAGCGTTTCGCATATGCGTGTCTTTCTTTTTCGCGATAGGCTCAATTATCTTCAACACATGTCCAACGTCTTCAGTGGCCATGCACACGAAAATTCTAGTTATTTTCTTCGCATGTTACGTCTCTCAAAAGGCTGTTTCCGTATTCGCAACTTTGTTGGTAAAGCTCTCTACCCGCCATCGAGGTCGACGTTTCGCTTTTCATTCCTGTATACAGATAATCACAATAACCGCAACAGCGGCGGTGATCTGCACGCTTCGTCGTGGCGGAGACACGCTGTGGACTGCTGTGCGCAATGGTTTCGTTGATCGCCCCGAGCATGCGCCGATCTGATCAAGCCGAGGCGTGGGTACGTGGCTTTTAGAGTCGCGCGGCGAGAAACAATAGGCGTAATTTTGCGGTTGAAATGGCAACAGGCTGGTCACCAGCGTTCACAACGAAATGTTCGCATCGCGAAAATGCTTATTGTAAGACACGGCGAACCTCAGTCCGGGGAGGTGGCCACGGTGGCTGAGCGGTTAGCCTGCTCGCCTCCCATCAAGGTGATCCGGGCCGGGTCACACCGGATTTTCGCATGTGGGAATCGTGCCAGACGATGCCGTTGGTCGGCGGGTTTTGTCGGGGATCTCCCGTTTCCCCCGCCCCTTCATTCCGGCGCTGCTCCATGCTCACCTCAATCAACTTCATCGGCTCTCCTCGATGTTAAGGGCCGTCCAAATCTCTTCACTCAGTCGGAGGTATCTTCAAAACTGCGCAATCGCCTTAATTGCGTTTGAAATAGACATGGGATGTACGGACGTCTCAATGTATTTGAATGCAGAGACTAACATGTACTTCTCACCTGAAAATAATAATATTCACGTTGCAGAAATGCAGCTCGAGTTACAACGAAGAAAAGCTTCTACTAAAAACTTCACGAAGGCTCACCAAATGTACATTCCACACAGATTGAGGTTATCCACGTCTGCAACACCTCTGACCCATTTCAACAAAACTTTCCCGCTCTCGTCCCAAAATAAGGCACCATCTTCGTTTCGAACTATCTAATATTCATCAATTCTTAACATTAAAAGGCAAGCACGTGATAATGCAAGTTGCAAAAGCAATTAGAGGAACCCGGAATTCAAAATGATGAGCAACAACCGTCAACATTCTGTTAACAATTCTACTAACGTTTTACTTTACCGTGAATGGCCTATTTGTATAGATATTCGGTTTGTAGCGGGCCACGCCTAAAGTGCTTACTTTACCGTGAATGGCCTATTTGTATAGATATTCGGTTTGTAGCGGGCCACTCCTAAAGTGCTTACTTTACCGTGAATGGCCTATTTGTATAGATATTCGGTTTGTAGCGGGCCACGCCTAAAGTGCTTACTTTACCGTGAATGGCCTATTTGTATAGATATTCGGTTTGTAGCGGGCCACGCCTAAAGTGCTTACTTTACCGTGAATGGCCTATTTGTATAGATATTCGGTTTGTAGCGGGCCACGCCTAAAGTTTTAAAAACACTGCTAACAATGTCACAATATTACATCCTTGTTTAAAAAATCGCGAGAAAAAATATGGCAAGCAAATCAATTTATAATTACTACTTTTAACTTTACGTGAACAGAAATACACAAAGTAAATGCATACCCGTATCGCAGGGATAAATAGTTTTCTGTAGCTGCGCCGTAAACCTACGGACCCGCATCGTGGAGAGCATGGGTTCGAATCCCAGTTTGGCCGACCTGACTCTGGCTATACATGAGTTCCCCAAAATCACTATAGGCCATGGTCGATTCCTGCCCCCTTCATATTTCTATGGACAACTGCTCCGCTCTACTGACCTCGCTGCTGTCGATGATACGTCAAGCTGTATAGTACTTAAGCCCCTGTCACATTTGTAAACATTTTCCGTCATTCTGCTTCCAATAGGTTTGGTCAAATAAAGATGGATGACGTCATTGAAACGCCATAAACATTTGAAAATTGGACCGGTTCCAAAACTTATTTGATGTTTGACGGCCTCAGCCAATCAGAATCGTGCACGACAAAAATGGACGTCAAGAAACTTAAAATAACGAACAATTGCTGGAAACGAAGTAAGTTATGAAGATAATTAATTTATGTAGAAGCTGTCTGGGCATGAATGCTTTTTAAGTGAATTTGCACATAATATTACGAACTCAGAATCATTAAATCTCATTGTGCAGATAACATATAAATATTTTAATTTAGTAAGAAACGAAAATAAGTTACAATATTTCTTACATTTCTTCCTGTAATTGACCGCATGGAAAAACAAAAGCAACATCTCGTTATGAAAATATTGTTAAAATAGTATTTCAAATTATATTCTCCCAATAAAAGAATTTGACCGTCTTACACGTTTGCAAACACATTCAAGTTTATTCGTTAAAATTAGTTGGAAGGAAAAATTTGATGGCCATATTTTGTCTTAAAACTTTATTGTCAAATATAGTTGACGGCGAAAATTTGACAGCGTGACCTACCTACGTACCAACCTGTCGTAATTGGGTATAAATATTTTTGCAAAATATCAATAAAGTTGGTATTCATGTATGTTAAGTGGGTATTTGTATTGTTTTTATCAACGGTGGCTCCAGGAAGAATTTCAAAGGAGGGAACAAAGATAAAAATTAATATAATACATTGTTGAAGATTCAACGAACTAACAAACATCTAAAACACACCCAGGTTATCATGTTTAGTAGTTTCATCATGATCTCCAAGAAACGACTCAAAAAATCCACAAAATGTATTGCATTATTTTAATGTAGAAACTATGTATCTATTATTTCTACTAGTTCATTGTGTTTTTAACTGACTTTCTGTATAGCTCGTATAACTCATTTCTTATATCTACCTGCTCCATTTCATTTTGCAATCCCAGTTTGTTCCCTAAATGTTTTTTGTATCTTCTCGTCCAAACGTTTTAGGCCGAAACACCTGTAGTCGCTCACGTATAGCCAGAACCAACAAATATACATCACAGACAATAAAATGCTGTTTTATCATCGTATCCTGCTAATCAAATAGGTTTGTGGATTTTTTTAACTCAAATTACTTGTATAATTTCTCTTTTGAGGGTGATAGATTCGCGTTATAATAAGTCGTGGTCTCGGAGCGCCAAGACTTTGAATTTAATGTATGCCGTGATACACTGACAGTTTCCCTAAAAAATTTAATCCCGGTCACTGTGTTTTCTTTGGATGAATACGGCATGTTACATGTAAGTTCAGAGATAGTCCACAAGTCCACAATCGACTTGGCTTAAATAACATTACTTAACAAGTGAAACCGTCTGTCTATAATCGGCGTTAACGTGAAAGAAAATAACTCTTTTCTCACAAATTAGAAAGAGCGAACAGATAGGAAATAATTTTTCAAGCGCATGAATTTTTATTTGCATAAGTTGGCCACAGTAGTTTTAAAGACGTTTCACATTCTCATTTAGTGGCGTTAAATACTTGGCGTAAAATACTCGGAGATGACCATCTTAACGCCAAGTAAGGCATACAACGTCAAGTAAGCCACGCCAACTCTAGTTGTGGACATTGCAATCCCAAATAAATGGGTTTACCGCTTTATGGTATGCATGTTATGTGCGCACCATGTCGATTGTATACGAGGCATAAAGGCCTGTCTACAATTGCGCCATCCCAACTTGTCTTAGGACAACGATACCCAGATTGTTGCACGTGACCCTCTGACGTCATACCGCTGTCCCAACTTCGCGTGTAGCAAGTCAGTCTGTGGAAAGACCTATTGTTCCAAGATGTGTCATAACATGATAGAAAAAGAAGACTAGAGATAATTCCGCTAACATTCGTGGAATGTACACGTTGTAAATGTAAACATTAGACTTACAAGATTAATTTTCTCGAGACGAACGTGATGAAATGCTAAATAGTGCAGTTTGCGTTCGGTCTGAACTGTATAATATAAAGTATGGACATTTCAGAAATATCTTGGATGTCAGTTGCCGAGCTTATTTTAAATAAAACAGTTACGATATATACCATGTAAAGAAATAAATATTGGAATCCCACATTTCGCAAACATTATATAATCAATAATTCGGCGATATGAATATCATTACGTAACAACAAATAATGGGCCGAATGCACTGCGGCCTAGTGTCATATTGTGAAAGCTCACTTTCGGACAACGCATTGGTAGACCATATTCGGACTCCGTAAATGTGACGTCATTGACGCCAAGATTCGGAAGGTACAGCCGATTGTATACAGGACGTGTTAAGGCCCGGCTACAACCACCGTAAGAAATAACATTAACACTCGAACACACGCTTGTATATGGGACCAGCTACAACACAACATAGCGGCTTAAGATGGCGGCCTGTTCGCGATAGCGGCGTAAAGAGGATTGAATACTTTCAACTCTCTTACGTTGAATTCTACGCCGGCCAATCACGGGACAACATTTCCAACCACGAGAGTCAGTGCAGTGCAAGCTTGTAACAAGAACATAGGATCTTATTCATAGTCAGAACTTCGTCCAAGGATGATCCAGAGATGATCTTCCTCGAAGTTGTTCTGGGGTTAGTCCGGACTAAGGGTGGACTAACTATATCATATTCATAAACCCAGATTAGTGTGAGACTAACTTTAGTCGAAGGATCATAGAAGCACACTGTTGCCATGTTTACCGCGCATGCGTATTACAGATTATTCGTCTCAAATAAAACGTTTAATTTCCACTCATGACAAAATATTAACTAGATAGCGCTAAACGCAATATATCTTATTTAAAATAAAAATGTTCTTCCTTTTCATATTGAATAGCAATTTACAACAAGCCTTAATATTTGTACGAACAAACAAAATATAATCAGTTATACTGTGTTCTGAATTGATAATAAAAATAGAAGTTTTGTAAATATACGTATATTCCACATAGCAATTTTGGAAGCAAAAGGTTATATCAAAGGTATCGACTTTTATCTGTCTTTGATTATTTCTGTCTTTGATTATTTCCTTTCAAAACTGATGCCCTCGATACTGTGCTGAGTATTTTCTGCCTGATCGTGTAAACAAATCACATTATGAATTCAGTTTAATTTACAATCTATTTTTACACTCGTCCACAACATTTTTCTAATCGAGAATAGCAATTTCGTTATTTTTTACTACATTAATGTCACTTGATTCATTTTAACCCTGTTATTTGACTCTCTATCATATATTGTAATATGGGCTAGTTTCGTTTTATTACGCCAATATTGTCTTTATAATGGTGTTAAATGAGTATTGTAAGACTAAATATATTACAACAAGACATTTAAAAATGGTTAAAAGTTTATTAGCCGGACAAGATTCGACCTTGCATCCTTCAACATATTATCAAACCTCGACTTTACCATTGAGCTAACATGACATTCACTATAGAAATAAATACTTTAATGTATTATGTATTAATTATGTATGATGTATTAATTTGAAAAATACGAATTGTATTAAAATTCTTGAATGTATTAATATCACGTCTCGTAAGAATCTGTTTTCAGAGAAGACATTTGATTAAAACAGAAATAGAAAGGCATTGCTGTAGCTCGAAACTGATGTATTATTAAGCTTATTAGGTATATACCATTCAATTATTACTCACGGAACATCTCATACATTAAGGTCGGCATATTTTTGGATACAGATTGACAGAATCGGACATAAACGTAATTTTTATGTTTCGTGAGCTTTATATAGCTTTTACTGGCATGTAATATTAACGAAACTCTCGTATTTTATGTTCCCCATGATTCTTTTTGACCTCAATACTTCGTTAGTCCTACCCTCCGTCCGGACTAAAAGATAGGCCGTACTAAAGCAAGATTATCTTCGGACTAGCTAAATAATGCTCTCTGAATACGAGAAATTTTGGTCAGAGGATGATCTTTCCTTAGTCCGGACTAAAAATGACTATGAATAAGGCCCATAGTTATTAAATGAAAATTTGCGGTACAGTTCCGATTTCCGTATATTTTAACCTTCATCGAATTCATTAACATGTATACTACAATTTGAATATCCCGAAACACGATTCTCGCGAAACTTTTTTCATCACACGTAGATAAACAAAACTAAATATCAGGGTAGCCAACACACTGTTTGTAAATATCCGCGATACACGTACAGCCTGTATTTTTTTTTGTGCTCGTTTCTCATTAGTCGTGTATCAGTTGCCTTACTGCCAGTATATTTTCATCTTCCATGGTAACGCCATTGTTATTTTGTTACGGGAACGCTGCGGTGATTGTAGCCTAGGCTTTAGCAACAGAAACGCAGTGTGTAAACAATAAAAACTGAATAATATACAAACTTTGAAAACTATATCATGCACTGTTATTTTCAAAATATTCACAAATTCTCAACCTTTTAATATAATACTGCAACAGTAACAGTACATAATGCGTCCCGTCAGAAAACACACCGCAGACGACACGCAACTGCCATCTATCGAGCTGTTACAGCACTGCGCAGGAGGATGACACTATATAGGATCTTACGATCCGCTATTTTCTCGGGTCGCAGACGTGTCGCCAACCCAAAAAAAACAATGGAAATTTATTCATGTTTGAAAAATACAAACTAGAAACAACCAAAACATCTGTGCTCAATTTGTAACTACGAATTAATCAGAAAAATAATTTCATTTTTAATATGTATCAAATTACACAACGACAATTTCGTTCGTAACTTCACTGGATAGCTGCGAAGTTGCTGCTCTTTCCCACTTGATGATTTGTGACTTGCGCGGTGCTATATTTACAGAGATGAGATCGTTGATTTTCGATTTGCTTCGATAGCGGAACGTTTAAAATACAAAGGTGTTTGAAAAAAATGACTACCTGTCTTCACTGCCTAATTTTAGAAATAATTAGAAGTCAATCCCCGAAATGATGTTTACCACTTTGAACAGTAGGGAAAAAGCCTTAAGACAAATGGGGTTACTTATACAATGTTTACCTTGGCGAAGGTGAATTCCTTAGATTGTAAACTCATAGTAGCCATATCCGACTTTTCATGGAAGTGTGGCCTCTCTACTTTACTTGGTGTGTCACTGCGTGAACCGCGTGGGCACAGGTGGCTTGTGCCCCGATTGTACCGCACGTCGGCTATTTTCGCGACGTTTCGTGTGTCTTCGGCAAGGAAACATCGTCCGCGCCTAAATAAAGAGACGCTGATTGCAGCCCACTTAATGACCAAATACGTTACTTTTACACCTAAATTTTATATATATATGCTGGGGAATGTTAAAGTTTTTTTGGGATGGCATGTGCCTCTGCACCCGTTGACAAGAGCCGCCCCTGATTTTTGTTTACATTTTGCAGTTTATAATTTAAATTATGCTCAGTTCTGAGCTTGGAGCAGGTAAAACCCCTCTTGTTTTCAAAGTGGCTAGTGTGTTTGTGACGTAGTGTGTGTAGAGTTTGATTCCGAGAAAACCCCCTCTATTCCACCTCTTATACTCAAATTAATCTTTTATTTTATATCATAGTTTAGATATTTTAATATTAGTAAATACACTACACAAGTTTTACGCTCGACGATATAATGGGATCACTTAAATTTCAAGAGCTTCATTAAATATTAGTAGAGACCTTCAAAATTCGCGTTATTATTTGGGGACACGCTCAACTTCAAACACGTGTACCTTTTCAACACGCTTGTCATTCGACCATGCTTATGTGACACGCCCTGGATAACTCTGCGCCAATAAATCAGCTCTTCACAATTGTGTGCCCCATTCACGTGCAGTTCAGTCAGAAAGGGAGAGAATTCAGGTCCATGCAGCAGCCGATGGACAGAAGACATCGGCTTTAGTACATATAGTACTGTGAAGTTCAGCCTGATGACAAATAATTACGCGAATTTTGCATGTGTCTAATTATTAGATATTAGGTTGTTTTGGTTGCCAAATATTTACTCAATGTATGTTATTTATTATTGATGAAAGATATGTCTATTGCGGAGCATATACACTTACAATATTACGTGACGGGTATAATTTATTAGCGACTCAGGAAATCGGCGATTCAGTTTTTACGATCGCCTCTCAAGATCTCGCTGTTAAGAGCCGCCCGAATCTTTTCACTCACTCACTTACTCAATTTTTTTTTTTTTTGTGCGAGACGCACCTACGATGACCGTGCCAGCAAGCTGACGGACAACAATGTGGCTTCCCACAGTTGTGTGACGTCAAGCCCCTGGCAGCAGCACGGCTTAGTTTGGCAAGTCGCGGCTTGTGGGAGATGTTCGACCTCGAGTTGTCCGGCCGACACGCACTCTTGGTGTGTCTTTTCGGGGCGGGGCTTCCTTCCTTCCGTCGCCGCTGCAATTGTCTGTAGTTAATTCACGGTAGCTTCCGCCTTTCCTGAAGCCCCGATAAATTTACACTCGCAGGGTATTCCTCCGCCTCGTGTAAACTAAGCTTAACTACGTGTGGAAAATTACACCAGACGACAACTGCGCACTCAGTTGTGATATTATTTTGCATGGGAACTATTTGTTACTACTGCGCTATCAACACATTTTTTTCTCACTGTTTCTATTCATGTTTATTATAAATGAAATATTATAATGCATAAATACAATATAGATAAAACTTCAATTTAACGAAAAATATGATACGCACGTTTGTGTTTACAGAGGTATAAAACGTTTGCTACATGGCATATTTAGGAAATAACTAAACATATCATAGATGCGGTGATTTTTCAAAGGTTTGATTCAAAAAGGCCGAAGGAACCTTGAATGGACTATACTCCCGGTACGTACACACACTTTATGAATCAAACCTTTGAAAAATCACCCTATGTACGACGTGTTTGATTGTTTCCTAAATATGTCGTGTATTGCAAATGTTTTATACTTGTAGTAGTGACTCGCCCCGGCCTCGCTCGGATGCGATTTACAAATAGGGCGTTTTTTTAGGTTTACAGCAAGTATATACACTAAATGCTTAAGGTAACTAACATACAATTAATACTGCGTTGTTCACAAAATCTTCGTAAGTGAACCCCTATTTTTAATAAAATCTTAAAAGACCAAAAATGGTTACTGTGTGTCATCCTTAAAAGATTAACATATGTTGTCAGGGACTTTTTTGTAGACCTTTTTGAGACCTGCAATTCTGTAGTAAGTTAATTTGGCTAATCTCTTATGGTTTAGTCATAGTAAGCCATGTAGCCGCCCGAAAAGCGGCTTTTTCCGATTATTATAAAACGCCGACATTTCTCTACTATCCTTACTTTAAATATTAATTTATTATTTACCCAAGACTTCCGCAAAAAGTTCTCCAAATGATGGCGAAAACCGTATTGAAACCCATCAAATAGTTTAGAAGCCTTAACCGAATACACACACACACACACACACACACACCGCGCGCGCGACTGGACGACTTTGTTTATGTATAGAAGATTAACATAAACGTAATTTTTTTGTCGAGTTGGTCTTTTATTATATTCTATCTGTTAAATAAAATATTTAATTTATAGTCAATGCGAATAAAAACAGTGACAAAACAGGTGTGATGGTAATGCCTAGTAAGGAATAGTTCTAATGCAAAATATTATTTAACTGAGTGTCCCTTTGGTGTAATTTTTCTGAACTCGGTTAAGCTTTGTTTGCACGCGGCAAAGGAAGATCATGGAAGTAGAACTTTAGTAGGGATTCAGAAAAGTTGGACGTTACCATCAATGGACCATATCGGCTGTTTGTGTTCGCGTGAAGCAGTCTTCACCTAAACTACAGGACTGGACACACCTGAGTCCACGATTAGCATGCAGACAATATTACGCTACCCACAAAAAAATCCAACTTATTATAAGCTGTTCACGGTAAAATGAACTCGTTTGAAAACCATGCTTAAGATGTATGCACTTCGTGTATTCTTCCGACTTGTGGAAAATTAACATTGACATGGGTCTCATAACTTTATTCATGCATCGGCCGACTGTGGAATTAATAGAAAAGTAAATATATTACAAATCTGGTCAGTTTTTACTCTTCGATGCATAAAAAAAAAAACAGAAAGCGAAATCAATAATTAAAATTATTATAAATGGTTACCTAACTCTTTTTATTTGACGTTAAGATATGAAACTACTTTTCTATCCGTCATTACCAACTTTACTGGGCGCATGTCATTCAGTGCGCCCGTTAAAATATATTCAGCTAGCAGCAGTGACGTTTTTTCTAGGGTTGGTTTCAGAAGTTCTCACTTTATCGTGAACAGCCTTTGCAAAAATAACAGCAAAATTTAAAATAAACAATTACAACTTTCTGCAAAAATTTCGTAGGCCAGCCGGTAAGGGCTCTGGAAGAAAGTACTGAGCCGGACTGGTGTTACAAGGCAACCCAATGGTGGCACAAAGGCAACCCAATGGACCCACTCGATTCTCGGTCCGTCCATCCAGATTTCGGTAATGCAGGTTTTTTTTTTCTTCCCGAAATCACACTAGGCGAATGCTGGGATGGTTCCTTGAAAGATGACATGGTCTATTCCTTCCACGTTCCCTGCTACTGTGAGCAACTTGTTCCGCCTCTAGCGAACTCGCTGTCGACGAGACGAATCTCTACCAACCCGGGTTGGGCGTACGGCAACCCGAGTGTTCAAGCACACCGCTGTCACACACGACTATAGTTCATTCACAGTTTCTTCGGACGTTTTAACACAAACCTTTGAAAAACCACCCCATATATTACGTATTTAGTTATTTCCTCATTATGCCTTTTATCAAGCGTTTTATACCTCTGTAAACACACGCGTATGTTATTTTTCGTTAAATTGAAGTTATACCAATATTTTATTTATACATTATAATTTTTTTTATTGTAAACATGAATGAAACTGTGAGAAAAAAATCTGTTTTGATAGAGCCCAGTAAGAAATAGTTCTCATGAAAAATAATATTACAACTGGGTGCGCAGGAAAGTGGGGCGTTGTCCTCTGGTGTAATTTTCCAGACCTTAGTTAAGCTTAGTTTGCACGAGGCGGAGGAATACCCTGAAAGTAGAACTTTAGCAGGGCTTAGGACAAGTGCGAAGTAACCGTGAATGGATTACATATTATAATTTGGTAACATGCTGTGTGCCATAGAAGTATGTAAGAAGTTAGGTCCACATATGCCTTCGACCCTTGTTATAAGACACGTCCTGGAGAAGTTTGAACCAATCGCGTACATCCAGCGCTCGCGTATCTCAATTTCCTGCGGCAAAGGTGAACAGGAGAGTGAGCTATGATGGTCGCAGCAGTCAGTGAGCAAATAACCTCTGCTCGAATAACCACAGAGTAGTAAACCCCTAAAGAGAGCGAGGTGGCGGAAAACGAGCGCCGCCGCGACAAACAGAACATGAGCCGCAGGAGAAGTTTGAAAACAAACTGAGTAAATAGTAAACGGCGCTATCATTCAAGGTCGGAGAAGAGCCGACCTAAGAGCTTAACACTTCAAGCACACGACGGAACAAGATGAACCAGTCGATAGGGTTCAGGCCGCCATAGTTGCAATAGTATTCAGCCTTCGGCAATGGAAAAGGCAATACTGTTACAGCAGAGAACATACTGAGGGACTTCCAATAGCTATAGGCTGTTCACGGTAAAGTGAGCACTTTTTAAGGCCTTGCTAAAAATTTTCCTTTCAGCCAATTTCTATCATTCCGCCACTTTTTAATATACATATTGCTATGTGACTAATAAACACAGTTTATACATTTCATCACACTGAAAATATAACGTGTGAGGCTGCAATAAAATACATGTATTAGTGGTTAATGGCTGCTGAGGGGGCCTTAAAATTGCTCACCTTACCGTGAACAGCCTATAGATGCAAGGCCGCAGTGTAACAGATAATATATAATTACTTACAGAGATAGAGTAGATTAACGTAACACGCTCCCCACGCGCAATTTAAGGTATTCAAGTATAACGTAAGGTGTTTCATGTTTATAATGTGACGGGTTTAATTACAGTTTCGAATATATTGACGTAGTGAAACATGAAACAATACTGTGTTCTACCTCTGAGATACGCATCCCCAATTCATACTTTGTGTGGTTGCCCATAAGGCACCACCACAACTGGTGCAGTGGCGGCGCTGGCCGTTCCCAAACTCTCGCGAGCCAAGTAATTAATAAATGTGATAGCACAACAAACACTCCCATCAGCTGGGCAACTTGACGCGTGTCAGTCGACGTCACGCTCAAGACGACTGCAGCTCTCAGTCGCGAGCATTTGCCTAAATTTGTAGAGCACTAACAGGCAGGTCCGGCCGGAGCGTGCAACTCGAGTAAGGGAACCGAATCCGTAGCTTCGTTTCCTTTAATCGTAAAGGAATTGTGGTAGTCGTAGGGTAGCGTATTATAGCCACACGAGCTCCCCCTATACGCGTAACTGCACTGACAGGATTGGAAGAAACGACTTTTTGTAGCTATCGCTGCCGTTTCGTTGCAGGATCGACGACACGAATGTTTTGTGGCGGATTTTTTTTTTGTCGTACGAGAGCACGAATGAGTTTTATTTTATTTCTGCTGAGACTTGTTTTTAGCCCCTCGTAAAACGATCAATATTCTGTAATCTGGAAAGACATATCTATTCCTAAAAACATAAGCTCATAATTTTATAATCCTCTTGTTAATTGCTTAGAAACACCCCCCCCCCAAGTAATGTCCGATGTCTTTAATTAGTCTCTAACTAAATTTATATTAGATTTTAATAGCACATTCTATGTCTAAACAGAAAATATGAAGTATTAATTATCACTGTGATATTATTTCACTTTCAATATTCGCTGATTTCTATTTAAAAAAAATAAAATAAAATAAAATAAAAAAATAAAAAAAAACCACCTTAAACAACTGCCTACAGGAATATTTCAAACTTTCATCTCGTCATAGCAGACACGACTTAAGGTTGCACTACTTCAATAGCTGGTGTAATTTTGGGCTGCATACTTATAGCAGGTGTAGCTAAAATGGGTTGAAATAAATTAGCTTTTTAATTAATGATAAGGGATTTGCAAATGCATGGCATAGTTTGTGCAAATGAGTTGTATGGTGTGATATGGTTTGCGATTATTGATGGTTATGATGTTTTTCTGCTGTAACACTTGTGATCTGCTTGTATGGTCTATTGAGATGCGATTTCGTAAAGGTTGGATCGCTGTCGAGGGTATACTGTGTGGGTGATGGTAATATTTGGTTGAGTGTTTGCTATTATATGATATGGTATATCAGAGCAATTCGCTGGAATATTTCATAGGAATGCTTATATGATGGTTTTGTTGTCTTGTAAGGTATGAAGGGAGGTGTTCATTATAGCCAATATGTTGCAGGTAATGATTGATGATATGGTGTGTTTATGTATTTGGGATAACATATGATAGAGTATATTTTTCCTGGAACAATATGTAGAAATAACTAGTTGATATTTTTGTTAGTCAGTATGAGATGAGATTCGAAGTATTATGAGTTATTTCAAACATTTTTCGATGGTTAGTTGGAGGTCTTGGCTATATAGTTGGAAGATATGTTATTAATTATGAGTGGAGGATAGGGAATGCTGGTCGACATATTTAATTAATGACATGGTGTTAGTTATGAGATCTCTTATTCTAGCAAATTAAACATTGACTTAAAGAGTCGGTAGGAAAATAATATAATTTAAATATTGGTAATAATTTAGGTAATAATTTATCTTAATGTGATAAAGTTATGATAGTATTGGAAATTTACAATGTTTCACAACTTTCTCGGTGTTAGTTTAATTAGAATGTTCATTTCAAGGTAGGAATTATTTTTTGAAATATTTTTCATAAGGGTTATACATATACGTTTTTTGTTTTAGCTGAATGACATACTACATATAATTGCTTTCTGATGAATAACAAACATTGTCTCTAGATTTTATCTCGAGCTAACACTAATTCTGTAATGTGGGATGGAGCTTTTCATTAGAGATGTTAATTTAAAGGGATATTACATTATATGTGATTGTAATATTTTTTTATATGAGTGGCATTTATGCAAAAAATATTATATTTATAAAGATACCTATATTTTCAAATCAAACTTCCACACTGTATAGCAAATACAAATTTTCAAGTGAATATAATAAACGATAAGATCATTGTGTGATTTGTAGAAAACAGTTTGTATGAGTGTGTTGTTTATAGATGCGGAACTCTCGATTACATAAGTCTGAAAACGACTTTTAGAGTGACGTATCATTGCTGGTACATGAACATGGCTACAGCCACTCGAACTGTAGTGTGCCAGGGACTATTACGGATACAACCAGTACAATATAGAAAGGCCTGCAACTAGGAAACTATCGACCTTACGACATATGTTCGCAAGGCTATTTTGTGTGGTTTCGGGGTGCACTATTCACACCCCGAATACTTCCCACATGTTTGCGCACATTATGTATATTTTCGACCTATTTTTGGTTGATGAATCACCTGCCGAGGTTAGTCGTTAGAGCAAATTTCCGCCCTGTAGGATAAAAGTTACTTGCGAGATGTAAGAGGCGTTCAACTACGATGTCTTGGAGGTGGTTTTCGTTGTTGCCGGCAGGTGTCGCAGACGGCATTCCTGTGCGCATGCGTGGTGACAGACGCGTGCAGCAGCCAGCGGGGGAAGTCTTCCATGGTCGTGCGCCTCATTGCAAGGCTGGCCGACTACTCCTACTGGATCCTCGTCTTCCCCGGCACAATCGTGAGTACACTTTACATGTCTATCAGTTGGTTTCAGTCACTAGAATAATTTAATGGATTCTTCAGCTAACACTTTAAAACTAGGTGCCCGTATGCAGTACGTACGACGATTTATTAATATCAGTTCTGTTAAAAAATAGACCAGTAACAAGGAGCCACGGTGGTGTAGTGGTTAGACTACTCGCCTCCCACAAAGGCAAACCGGGTTAAATTCCCGGCGGGGTCGTTTCGGGATTTTCGCATGTGGGAATCGTGCCAGACGATTCCGCTGGTCTGCGGGTTTTATCGGGGTTCTGCCGTTCCCCTCTTCCCCCTTCACCATTCCGGCGCTGCTCCATACTCATCTCCCTTCACCCTCATCGACACTCAAGACCTCGATGAATCTTTTCTCTCACTCGCTCACTAGTAACAAATGAGCCCTCCATGAAAAATACGTCCTCTAAATTTGGCGCATAGGCGAAATAAACTGTTTCATTAGCAAACATGCGAATGAGCATAATAACTGATGTACACTATCCCCTATAAACGTAAACATGATTGGCGCACCTGAAGATTGACCACACACTTTAACTCAGCGGACTGTTAACAAACAATTGTTGGTGGGTGCAACTGGTGAGTTCTGTGTGGACGAGAGAGAGAAAGAGAGGGAGAGAGAGAGGGAGAGAGAGAGAGAGAGGTTAGTCTGGAACAGCGTCATAATGGAAGGGCGGGGGAAACGGGAGATCCCCGAGGAAACCCGCCGACCAGCGGCATCGTCTGGCACAATTCCCACATGTGAAAATTCGGGAGTCATGTTGGGAGGCGAGTAGTCTAACCACTACGCCACCGCGGCCCCCGTGGACAAGTGGAGATAAGATATAACGAGAGTAAATTATGCAACAGCCAGTAAAATAAATTTCTTCTGCTAGCTCATATACACGCCAAGCCAGTGCAGTTCACTAGGAATCAGTAGAAATCACTGGTTAGTCAGTGAACACCAGCAAATAAATTGATCAGTGAAATTTTACTGATTCAAGTGTAGCTGCAGTCTCAACAGATCTGCCGACGAGTTAACTGATTTGAAGTAGTTTCAACTGTTTCGATTTAAGTGTACCAGCGGCCACTGCCGTTGACAGACGTCAGCACTGCCCGCTACTCAAAGGGTGGGTTTACAATTTAATAACAGTTTTACAGTACTTAGGAATTATACATTAACCGTTGGCGTGTATGAGCAACCATGTTTTTTTTTTTTTTTCTGCATTCATGATTCACAGTTTAAAAGATGACGTAAAATTTCAGTCAATGCACTCTAGACGACCCGACGAAGACAACATCGAAGAGAAGATAAATACACAAAATATATACCTGATGACACAATGGAGACACAGAATGAACACACACAGTGAAAAGTGACACCTTCCGGGACCTCGCCATTTAAGTCATTAAGGAGTTTTGTTTTCAAAATTTTCAGTCCCGATCAATCATGTTTTACTTGAAATATATCCTACAAAAACAAAATTTGGGCGTGGTTTGCAGTGTATTGTTGGTATGCTTTTGTTGATAAAAATATTCTTTTTCTTGTAATAGCTGAAGTATCAGAGAACTCTTCTGAGTCCATTTCATGTGAGTGATTTATCTTTATTCTACTAATACACCATAACTGAAGTTAGTATAAGCTTTCCAAATTATTTACTCAATTGACAATATCTTGTTAGTCGCTTGGAGTCCTATAGTTGAGTCCCATGTTTTACTGCCTAAGGCTATCGGCATTAAAGAATATTATTTTATTCTATCTGGATTCAGAAAATAGTGACACCCGCATTAAACCCTTTCAAACTGGAACTGGAATTCAGGGATATCACAACAGTTTTCTTGGCGAACCAGCAGCGGCGCTTGAGGAACCGGCATCTGTTCCAGTCTCCAGGAAAATTGAATTGTTGGCTTGTCTACAGAGTTTTTTGCATGTATATAGTGCCTTATAGTGTCATATAGTGTCTTGTTTTTGTTCCTTCTTTGTTTGTTTCTAGTCTTGTTATGTTACTTTTGAGAGAACTCTTGAATGAATTACTTGTGGGATTATTCTTATATTCCAAGTATATATTGACAACAGCTACTCTTCTCTTTTTCTAGTGTACGTCATTTACAACAGAGCTCTACAGCGGCGTATGTCCGGCGTAATTTTTCATTGAACTGATAAGAAACGCAAGTGTTAGCTATATCGTGTTTATCTATAGTTACAGTATACGTATTACTTATATTGTGGTTTTATACTTTAGTAAACATAATGCATCGCTGTTTATCTCCCGTAAAATCTGATAATTTTTATCTATGAATATAACACTTTGTATAATTATTCGAGTGTTACGACAATTTGTAAATATCATTAAATTTGTTGTATGAGTTTTACAGTGTATGAAAGATAACAGTTTTACAGTTATGTGATAAAACACCTATACTAATTAACAGGTACAATTAATAAATTATCATTTAATCTGTTTGCACACAGAATGCCCAACTTCCCATAAATTTACAGCAAAAATACTGACCTAAAATTGACAGCGTATCCAAATTATTTTTGGCTGCAAGCAATACCATGAAAATTTGCAAAGAACTCAGAAACACTGCAAAAGCGTTAACGGGCATGTTTATGCTTTAGTCAAGCAATAGCTCTCTCTCACGGACATGGCTTCAGAATGATCACTGACTATAATGAATACTGTTGCTGCGTTCCAAATGACACTTTTTGTTAACCAAATTTTATTCTGAATGCATTGTTTAGTTGTTGCTTAAATAAATTCCTCTGCCGAAGTCTGAAAAGCGTGTTACCAGACTCTACATGTGATATTTTGAAGAGGACGGCAATAAGCGATTATTGCACCTAAGCTTGCTCAACACTTTACATTCAAACCTAATAAGAAATTGGCTCGCTTTAAGCTAAAATCCGTTAGTAAAAAGTTACAAAATATTTTTAATAATTATTTTAAAAAGGCCATTTTAAAGAGGCACATTAAATTTATTTTATTTATTGCAGTGGTCAGTATAACAGCGTAAATCCTCGGAGCTCACTGGCTACATTATTGTGCAGGTTGGAAAAATAGTGAATTCGAATACTGTCTCTCTCTCTCTCTCTCTCTCTCTCTCTCTCTCTCTCTCTCTCTCTCTCTTCTTTCTCTCTCTCTCTCTCCCTCTCTCTCTCTCTCTCTCTCTCTATATATATATATATATATATATATATATATCCAATTCACGGTTTTTTCACACTTTTTGAATCAAACCATTCAAGAATCACACCACGTATGTCGTGGTTGATTGTTTCCTAGATATGCCTGCATGTATCACGAGCGTATTGTACTTGCGTTAACATCAAAGTACTTAATTTTTGGTTAAATTGAGCGTTTACTTATTTTATCTATAACTTACATCATTCCATTTACAGTTTATATGAATAAATCAGAGAGAAAATATGTGTTTTGATAATGCCCAATAAGAAATAGTCCTTATGTATAATAATATTATTACACAGAATGCTCACGAATGCAGTGCGTTGTCCCTTTGGTGTAATTTTCTAGACTCGTTTAAGCTTTGTTTGCACGAGGCGAAGGAATATCAAGGAAGTAGAACTTTAGCAGGGCTTTAGAAAAGTTGGAAGTAGCCGTGGATGGGCTGTACTTTTACTTTAACAGCTCATCCAGAGCGTTGTCTGGCGAGGTTGGTATGATATGCTAAATTAATGAAGACAATTTCATTAGTATACAGAGTGTGTCTAAATTCCCACTACACAATGTTCGTCGTGGGGATCAAGACGGTAACGTTTTGCATAGGAACTTAGGCGCGGAAGCGTACAGTTTCCCCGCGACAAACAAAACACCACCACATCACATGTTGATGTCTGCCACGTCTGCAACATACTGTACGTTGTTTTTATTCCGGGTTCCACTTACAAGAAGGGCTCGATGCGACGACCAGCGACGTCTACACAAACACGGTACCTACGTACCATTTTCTGGTACACACGATCACTAATACCTGGAAGTCCAAGATCCGCCGCAGCCATAATCCGCGCCAGCAGATCCTCCTCTGATTCCACAGGGGTCTCGTAAATAAAGCCCTTCATGTGGCCCTAGAGTAAGTAATGTAGCGGAGTCAAGACGGGCGAACGTGCAGGCCTATAGTTATGTTTCAAACAAGATCAAGCATCGACTCTCGTTCCACAATATTGAGCACTTGTTTTTTCCTACTACATTGTGCCATTTCCTTCGCTACATACTTTGCCGTCTTTCATGGAAAACACTAAATTGTTACTGACGTCCACGTGGCTGTGTTAGATCAGAACATTATTGTCTTGATGATTCGTATTTTTTCATCAACTCGTTTCTTCTCCGAAATCTATACTTCCGTAGATACCTTAATAAATTATATTTTTAGAGGCCTACATTAACTTGTGGATGCTGATCGTGGGACCTGCAGCTCTCAACCTCATTTGTGCTGCGTATGTTAGAACAATTGTTGGTGTAGATCCCTCTCAAGTATTTGGTTTTCTGTCGTTTTGTGTGCTCACAATTAGTTTCAAATGATTTTCCCGGTCGACCTCGTCTATATCCTGTACACTGACATAATGTAATTGAAGACTGAAGCCATTCCTTATTATGTTTCTCAAATGTTTCGTTTATTCTGCACGCTTTCAGCCAACGTTTCTTATATTGAGACTTGTGAAACAATTTTTGCTTCAAGTCAGTAAGGTATTCTGACGTACACTTTGTTCCTTTCGTGAACTCTTCTCTTAAGTAGTTCAATTTTGTGAATTTACGTTGCAGCCCGCAGAACGTCTCGGTATAGCCACGTCCTTCCTCGTGATAGAAACAGTTTTCGAATTCACATCTGCAATAAACACATTTCCAGATGCAATACAATCTGCCTAGAAAGTTACACGAAAGTGACAACGCGCCGCATTCGTGCACACTCTGTGTAATTATATTTTCCTCAATAACTATTTCTTACTAGGTATTGAGAACACACCTATTTTCTCCTTGTTTTATGCATATTAATCATATATGTATATATAAGTGAACGGTCAATTTAACTAAAAATAAGTTTTTTTTTTTTGTGTTAAGAGAGGTACTAAACGTTTGTAATGCACGTCATACATGCAGGGATATTTTTCAAAGGTTTGATTGAAAAAGTGTGAAGATACAGAGACTAGACTATAGTCGTGTTGACATGGTATGAACTGGATGTCTCCTACGTGGATATGTGACCAGATAAAATGTTCCTGCTTTGCTTATGTTTGTTATCTTGGCGTTGAACAAATACTATATCTGTATTTTTCACTTATGCTTATCGAGTGCACACTTCAACATGTAAACACAGACTGCATTCTAAACACTCGTACCTCAGGTATAAACACATCGAGGTTATATACTTCATGCTATTTAGTTTATTTGTAGTGTATTAGGGGCATTCACTTTCCCGAACTACTTGTGATGTACGCTTACCTGTTTGCGAGGTTGCATACCCTACCTCATGCAACGTACGACGTATTGTTTATAGAGGTATGTGTTGCTATTTGGTAGTATATGAATTATACCTTATATTAATTTAACTGAGGTATTTCCAGGCTGTGGTTCCTAATGTTGTTTTTCCTTTAGTTCCTCTCTATCATCCCTGAAAGTATATAACTTCATCACGGAAACCCTCTGCGTGAATAAACAATAAATAATAATGCAAGGGAAAAGAGACAAGCTTAGGCTGGTGGACTCACATGCTGATAGAACTTGCCTTCAAGAACGTCATTCAACATCAAATAAGGCTTGATACTGGCTCTCTTCTTCGATAAACGACCACTGTACTGTCGCCTTTAAGGATGGAGAGCGGCATGTGTCCAGGGCTGCGGCTCTTTCAAGCTATTTGTAATGCCATAACAAAGAAACCTGGAATAAGTCCATAAGCTTTAAAATACAATGAAAATATGATATTATTTATATAGTGTATATACTAAAATTTCAATGTGTACTAAATTCGCAGTGTACTGAAGAATAGCGAATGAAATTTACACTAAACGCACTCTGACCGAACTGAAAGTGCTGAAGTGAGACAACTCTGTCGGTTCACCAAGGTGGACTGCAGTGTATAATGAGGAGCGAAATTTTACAGTGAAAACTTGGCTTGACTGAAACGAAAACCTCAGATGAAGAGGTCGTCATAGTGAATAGGCATCGTTCATAACATGCAAATGTGCAAAACGTTAGAAATGTCTTCCAAGCACTGAAAATACTGTAAATATAACATAGTCATGGAAAAATAAACAAAGGCACGGGATGTTGAATAATATGATTTAACCAATTGTCTTATTTAGTGGTATTCTGTTGTTCCAGCTAACAACAAAAAAAGATAGCTCTTTAGTATTTTCATTCCAAACAAAATCTGTCCATGCTACTGTTTACACTTTAGACCATACTTAAAATGTTGTGCAAAACCGATCAACTAATGTTATGTCTGTGTGGGAAGGTCGAGCCAACTCGGATTTCTATGAAGCTGTTGCCTTAAACAGGGACAAGCCGCGCGGCCTCAGTATGCAGTGTACTTGTGCATGCGGTTGCTCTGTGATGAATAATCTGATGGAAGCTCGATTAAGTGAACTGAATGCAGTGAAGATGCAGGCAGTGCGAGCTAATAGAGACAGTGTTCTATTACCTGCATTAATGCAGAGTTCTTTGCTATCTTACTTTTGCCCAGGTCCGCCACCAAGCAAAAAGCAATGGAGTTTGGAAGATGAACCACCAGGTGGCGTGTTAGGCTCGTCACCCACTCAGTCATCGTCATCTTCCAATCACAATACTTTTTCTAAAGAAGGGTGTAGGTCTATTTCCAGCTGTTCCCCTCAAAGAAGTTCGTTAACAGTTAGTGACACCCTTGTGAGTACAGTGGATGTCTGCAGTTCATCTTGCCCACCATCAATCGAAATGATTAATAAACGTGATCCTGGCCATGGTCCAGCTCTGGCTATAGCGCGTGTTAAGGAAGGCTCGTTTTAACCAATTGATTTGATATTTCCTGTGAAGGATGGAGGGAAATTTAGGCCAGAATGGTACAATACTTTACCTTGATTAGAATACAGTCCACTAAACAATAAAGTATAGTGTTTTGTCTGCTGTGCGTTTTACCAGCCAGAAACAAAAACGAAAGCAGACCATGCTTCCACACTCGGTGGGTTTTCCAAGTGAAAGAAAGCTGTAAGTGTGTTTGAAAAACATCAAAAGGGTAGCTCACATATGAGTAATAACGCTAACCTTGCTTCTCTAAAAGAATCAGACAAAAGTGGTACTGTTGCTGAAAAAGTAAGTGTTCAGTATTCTGAAGACGTACAGCAAAATAGATTGCATCTGCAGGCTTTGTGTGAATCATTGGTATCTCGTGGCAGACAATCTATTGCACTAAGAGGCCATGACGAATCTATAAATTCAAAGAACAAAGGAAAATTTTTGGAGCTGATGGAGCTTCACTCCCTTTAGAACTGAAGAATATTTTACTCAATTGTTCAATCATTGCCCGCAGGTAGCTGAGAAACGTGGATTTAGAGCAGCAGAGTTGGCAAGAAAAGGCAAAATCCCAGCGAAAATTGGCGGTGGGAGCGAAGCTCCATTTGAGACAGTGCAACAGTTCTACAAAGTGACAATACTGAATCCTGTTATTGACACACTTGAACAAGAGATAGAGGTCAGGCTTCAAGAAAATAACTTGGACGTTCTCAACCATTTAAGTCAAGTTCTAAGTGGAAGCGAAGTAGACGTGGCCAGTGTAGAATATATTTGAAATTTTGCATTTTGACAAGGAATTTCTTCTGTCTGAGCTGCAGTGTTATTACAAAATGGAAGAACAAAAAAACAGAAATATCCAAGAAAGATCTGCAGTTTTTGTAGAAAAGTCTTTCAAAATTGTGTGCCCTCTAATTTTTGAACTTTTCCGTTTGTTTTTTACAGTTCCAATGAATTCAGCAGCCTGTAAGAGGTATTTTTCATGCTTGTGGTGTTTAAAAAAATACTGCAGAAACACGATCGGCCAGGAGAGGTTATCCTCTTTGGCTATTTTGGCTATCGAAAGAAGTATCGATGTTGACATTTCAAAAGTAATTAATGACTTTAATTCAAATAGAAAAAGAAGAATTCATTTAGTGTAAAAATATGATGTGATCAGATTATGTACAATAATCTAAAAAATTCTGTTTTTTGTCCATGTTGTCTGCTTGATTATTACTGTTAACGATAAAACCAGGCCAAGTAACAAATACATTTGAATTAGGTCTACTTTTTAATTATGTGTGAATTTTCATTATTTAAAAGAGGTTTGGTTATTAAATTAAAGTGATTAACATAGAATGTTAAAAGGAACTTAGAGAATATTAGCAATAATTTTGTGGTCGCAAATTGCTCTCAAAGGGCTTTAATATCTACCATTTTAATTATAATTTTTTAAGATTTTCCGGGGGAGGATCCCCTCCCCCGAGTCATAGACCTTCTGGTAATCCATGCCACCCCAATCAAAATGCTCAAATTACGCCCATACTGACAATATAGTTAATCTATTTTTCTACCCCCTCCCCCAAAAAGCGAAATATTGGCTTTGTGTATAATAATCTCATCTCTCCTCCCTCTTCACCCACATCCCATCATATTACTTGATGTTCCACCTCCCTAACCATAGTTCGACCCCCTCAACATCCACACATGCTGCCACCAATCCACCACATGACTCCCTGATCCCACTACATTACCTCGTCATAGCCCGACTCCCTCACCACGTACTCGCACGACTCCACTCTGCTTACTCACCATAGCTCGTACGATTGGTCGGTTCCCCTCTACCCACACAAATAAGTTGCCATACCTCATCTGTTTACTTGCTAAAGTTCGACTTCCCTCCCCTAACTAACACCATGTAGTGGATTCCTCCCCTCACACTACAAACAATTCAGCTAGTTCCATTTACTGACTAGCCCATAGTTCGCCCCTCCATCCTAACACTATATTTCATTGGCTGTCGGTCGTGAGTAGCTCAGACCAAACCAAAGGGCCGTAACAAAGGACCATACTAGCCGACCACGGCATTTAACCAGAGCAGCCAACAATACCGACCAGCCACAGATCAACGACCGACTCCACCCATGTCTTGACTTCTGCAAAACTGACTAGAACAATGGGAAAGACCACCCAGCAAGAACAACCGTCAACGCCATCCATCTAAACCAACAGACGAGGTCGACAAACCTCGAAACAAATTGACTAATACGAATCTCGTTGCTAACCTCTTCACAAAAAATCTTCCCAAAAATTAGTAAAAATTGCAACATCTTAGCAAATCATCTCATCCGCAGCCAACCATACCAAAGGGCCATACCAGCCATCCAGTTCAACCAACCGGACCAGCCAACCATACTGACCAAACATACTAACCAACGACTGACTCTACCCAAGAATGACTCCAGGTCACTGACATCAAGGTCGTCCACATACAACATGGCAGTGGGCGGGTAACGACACGATCACGCTCAGGCCGACGACCCCGGCTGTGACATCACCCAAGATGGCAGACGAATCCACACATCCTCAGCCAACAGCCTTTGTCCGAGGAAGTATATTCTTATACTTACCCACATCCTAAGCTTACTTTAGGTACTTAAATATCAACTCACGTTTTATAAGTAATGTAGCATAAACTGTACCCAAAAGTAGCAATTTCGACTTCTATATAGATTAGCACACAAATTAAGGGCACCATTTAAGTTATTTTAAAATTTCTAACCTAACTTGTCGCATGTTCCTGTCAGCAGTTCGGGTCTATGTGATGCCAGCGCACGAAGCATTAGTACACGAGACCACGCATATCTGATGCGTGAGTTTAGCAGTAAGTAGACTGAAATATGAAGTACATAGATAACGGGATAACTTGTTTGCGAATTGCACAAGTAACAGAATATGGTTAGTTATGTAAGCGAGGGAATGCAAGCAAGATGGCGAATGACAAAATTTGAGCTGTGGAGTTGAGGGGGCAGGTTAGGAGTGTAGTTGTTGGTGTTGTGCAGCTGGTGGCAATGATGTTCTGGGTCCTCTTCACGCTGGACCGCGAGCTGTGGAGTTGAGGGAGCAGGTTAGGAGTGTAGTTGTTGGTGTTGTGCAGCTGGTGGCAGTGATGTTCTGGGTCCTCTTCACGCTGGACCGCGAGCTGTGGAGTTGAGGGAGCAGGTTAGGAGTGTAGTTGTTGGTGTTGTGCAGCTGGTGGCAGTGATGTTCTGGGTCCTCTTCACGCTGGACCGCGAGCTGGTGTACCCAGCGCCTATGGACGACGTACTGCCTGTCTGGCTCAACCACGCCATGCACACCAACATTGTGGCCGTGCTGTTGGTAGGACTGTGTCGCCCCCGCAGGCTACCTCCACGAACCATCGCCATCCCTGCCATCACCGCCTACATTGCCAGCTACGATTGTGTGTGAGTACAGACGTGTGGCTAACTGTAGCTCTCCTCTGCCCTTCGTCCACATGTGAGAGAAGAGAGATGGGTGGCTCTTAAATTCGAGGTCTTGAGAGCCAATGAGGGTGAAACGAGGTGAATATGGAGAAGCACAGGAATGTAAAGGTGGGAGAAATGGGAGATCCCCGAGAAAAGTCGCCCACACCAGCGGAATCGTCCCGCACAATTCCCACTTGCGAAAATCCGGGGTGGACCGAACCCGGAATCGAACCTGGTTCGCCTTGGTGGGAGGCGAGTAGTCTAACCACTACACCACCATGGCCTCTCTTTATCCACATGTTCTTCTGGCAAACCGTCCCTACACACCTACTTATAGGCCGTTCACGATAAAGTGAGCACTTTTGAAAGCCCTGCTAAAGTTCTACTTCTTTGCCCATTATGTATCCTTCCGTCACATGTAAACAAACATTGCCATGTGACTGCCATGTGATTGACACATGTTAATAAACTCAACAGGACTGCTAAATATAACATGTATAATATTATATATAAAACATGTAACGCATATGGTGTATATAACACATGATATATGTGTATATATATGTATATAAGTATATATATATATATATATATATATATATATATATATATATATATATATATATATATATATATATATATATATATATATATACACACACGTATACATATGTGCATATATACATATATGTAAATATATACGTATATCATGTAAAATATACAATATATATAAAATATGTAACATATATAATCGTCTGGGTCATGTCAAAGCTCCGATAGACAAAAACTGTACACAACATACAATAAAAAAATGAACACCTTAGCGATGAAGTCATGGAAACCGTGAAATAGCAAACATTAAACTTGGGCGGTGAACAAGGACCAACACGATACGTTAAAAAAAGTATATATATTAGTTAAGCCGAAAAATAATTTGGAAGGGCAGCCAAATCCAGATTTTGAAATAGACTGGCACTACTGCACATCCAAGGTACAACACCACTTGTCACACAAATTACCAAAAATTTAAACATTGTACTGTAAACTTAACATTTCCCACGACTCACCGTTTTCTAAGTGCCCCATCGCTCTGTAGCGTGACCAGTAAAACGTCAGCTTGAAAACATGTTAGCTGTGTTTGGCCTCAGCTGACCGAAGTGAAGTGCAACTAAGCCATCAGGAAAACACATACATCCTGCAGGCATAAGGTAGCGGCGTAACGTAGCAGACGTCTGAAGCGTAGAGCGAGGCTGTGTAAGGCCTTAAATAAACAACCACGACAAATAAAAATATAACGACGTATGCACATATATAAATATGTGCATGCATATGTACATTTTAAGGATAGTTTTATGTGCACCTTTGTAAACGGAGATAAATATTTCAACATAGGCCTATTACGTATACATAAAATAAAAATAATTTACACAAAAAATATAAACATATCAACAAATGCATGTGTGTATACATACATATATCTTTCGATACCGATACTCGGTGTTCGTACCCTTCTGAGACCCTCCAAAAAAGAACTGAACATTTATACTGTGAATTGAAGAAGTAACAGCTTGTAACTGGCATCACCTTCATTTATAAAAAAATAATTCTAAAAATAAAGTATAATATTTACAGCTAAGTGAAATGCCGATCCGGTGATGGTCACATTTCCGGTGTCTCTTGTGGCCCAAATGAGGTCGACATTTCCTTTTTGTCAAACCCACACAGACCTCAAGAAACAAATTTTACAGGTAAAGTGCATGGACTCCCATCATTGTTGTGGTTCCTTCATTGCAATGACGGCAGCAAAACTGAAAACTTAAATGAGAAAAGTATTTCAAGAAAATTACTATACATACGAAAAATGGTTCATGCGTGCACACACAAAGCTGAAAGGAATGTCTAATTAATGTAAAACCAAACATATCCACAAATGACAGCAAAATGATAATGTAAAGGACAAATTATAAAAGTAATACTTACATGCAAGTTACACACATTTGAACATTTAGAATAAATTTTGTAAAAACTGTATATATTATGTAAAAAAAATATCGCTTATATTTGTTTTATACTAGACAGCAAAAAGGAATAACATATTTTAACAAACAACATGACAAATGCATAAACGCATGTGGACTCCAATAACCCACCCATAACAGATATATGTATACTACAAACAAGCAGCTGCAAAATGCAAATATCTTTACCTGGTCATACAAACTTACCGCCACTGACCATCCAGCATCTACTGTGCAGTAGAACAGCCTGGTATCTCTGTCAGTGGAACTGCCAATACTTCACAGCCACTGCCAGGATCATCTTCGTCAGTGGTGTCCAAATCCGGATCCAGGGAGATGACGAATGGAGGCAATCCTCTGCAATCAGCTTCTCCACGTGGTCGACACACTTTGCCCATCTGAAGGAAAGTTTGTGCAAGGTACACTTAAGAACTGTGTGTTCAACATGTGGCACCAGGAACATTCATATTTTCATGCTTAAAACAAACTCCAAGCAATAATGCAAATCATTTCAAATAAACTATGTACATACCTTAATTTCTTCGGTACAAATGTAGCAACATAAGCAAACTAATATTATTATCATTATATCAGTTGTAGCCAGGCCACTGTGTTTTTGTTTTTTGTATGTGCTTATCGCTATAACTGTGAATGTGTTAGGTATGTCAATTGTATCGCGGCCCTTATTGGAAGCTAGCTCATACATCTTCTTTGGAAATACTGTACTTAATTTAACACATACAGTGAGTAATGTAATCTAACCTTTACAAAACATGCATTCACAAGTAAACAGGAGCTCTGGGGTGTTGACTATGCGGTGTAATTTCCAGTTACATTAAATTTCAATAACTACAATATTTTTGCGGCCCAAATGGCAGATATAACAAACAATTATGTCTACTCAAGTACGCATACTATCTTAGTTGATATTTCTCAAAAGGTAGCAAGTTGTCTTGTAGAACATCCATTTCGAAATTTAAAGATGGAATTATTCTGTAACTGTTGACAATTAATTATAAATACTTTCTAATTCTTATTACGGCAAGCATAACCGAATAAAACTATTGCATTTGGATCAAGAAATAATGTCGGGAACAAGCGCAGCTAGAGGTAGCATCAAACTGTGACGTGTATGATATGTTAACAATAGTAAAATTCAACACTGTAACTTGGGATGAATCACTACATGAACACAAGTTTGAGGTTAGGTCTACCTTACAAAATAACACAGTCATATACAAACGTGTAAAATTAACGTATAATTACTGCCGGCAAAATTTGTACTTGTTTTAAAGGCAGATTTAAGAAAGGTTACATAGCTGGGCATAAGTAGTTACGTACATACGTATTTGAGGTTAGGCCTACATTACAAAACAACACAGTCATATACAAACGTGTAAAATTAACGTATAATTATTGACGACAAAATTTTCACGTATTATCAAGACAGATTTAAATGAAAGGTTAAACATATAGGCGTAGGTAGATATGTGCACATAACTTTTCATATTATTTGTCAAACTTACGATATAACATGTACTTCGCAAACTCATTTGAATATATTAATGTAGTGTTTCTGCTGTCGTTCATTTACTTTCATTATTGTTATTTAACTTTCCGTTTATAACATCACGTTTCCAACTGTCGATTCCTACTTGTTATTTTTTAACGATTTACTTCAAGAACGTACTGGCGATAAGCGGGGAAAACACGTCTTAAAACCTGTTTGGGGAAAACACGTCGTTAAACCTGTTCGGGGAAACACGTCGTAAAACCACATTTACCTCAGAACAGTTGCGGTTGAAATTCCATCATTTCTGCAACTCGCTCGATGACCTTGCACGGCTTCATCTCTCCTCGACGGATCAAGGAATAAATACTTTAGGCGAGGTTTATATTGTCTTCCTGACGCTGACTATTCGTACGTAGTTTGCTGGAACTCATGACTTTACACAAAATCACTACAACATAATTAAACACTATACTACCAATAATAACAATGATGATTGCAGATAAGCTGAAAAATAAATTAGAAATATTAAATCACAGCTACTTCCAGCTTCCAAATTTGTAGCTTGCCTCGCAACCACTCCACACAAGCAAAGCCAAGCAACAAGCATGAAGGAACCACACCAACGGGCCATTGGTTTTGACCATTGCGCCGATCACGTGACACAATAAAATTATGAATTACAGTAAACACATTATTTTTACGCCAATAATTACTTTAAACTGTATAATATAAACTTCGAACATCTTAAGTAGCCAAAATTTAAACATTACACTTGCAATGCAGCGTTATTACTTAAAACTACATTTCAAATTTAATTGCCAACTTAACTGGGTGTGTTCATCCCCAGCCTGTGTGGTGACACACGTGGTTATACATACGCAGTTGCAGGCAGTGGGTTTTTTCAAAGGTTGATTTTTAGAGTGCTCACTTTAACGTGAACGGTCTTTAACGGTGGATGAGAAGTAGTTCCATACCTTAACGTCGAATAAAAAGTGTAAAGTAACCATTTGTGATAACTTAACATTATTTAATTTAATTTTTTTTTTTAAATTCATCGAAGTGTAAAAATGACCAGATTGGTAAATTATTTACTTTCTTAATAATTTCACAGTTTCATTTGACCGACGCATGGGTAAAGTGACGAGGAATACACAACGTGCATAAAAGTAGATCTTAAGCAGGGCTTTCAAAAGTGCTCATTTTACCGTGAACAGCCTGTACCAACTGTACTGGGCGAATGTCACTCAGTGCGCCCTTTAAAATATATGCATGCAGGGGCAGTGACATTTTTCTAAGGTCCAGTTATAAAGTGCTACCATTATCGTGAAGAGCTTTTACTCATGTCAACCCGTCGCTACAATAAAAATAAAAAAAATACTGCTCGCTGCATTTGTCTTCATGCCGGCTCCTTACCTTGTTATAGAGGAATTGTCAGCTACAATTTCGTGATCTTGTTTTAATTTGATCGCTTTATGATAAGTTATTAAAGAGAATGAAAGGGTTAAAAATTCATTGCGTGAATATAAACCACCCATAAGTGGGGTAACGGGACTGCTCGTGTGTTCCGTAGATTGATTTCTGGCTGGCATTTTAAAACTCATTTATAGATAGGTATTTAATACGCTAGCTTCCTGAATGTACCAGGGTTGGATCTGGGGGTGGAAAGGAGCGGCACTTGTTCCGGGCGGCATATCTAAGGGGCGGCAGGTAAAAAAAAAAAAAAATACACACTCACAAAAATATGTACTCTACATGAAAACATTTTTTAATTTACGATACGAGTAAGTAAACATGTGCCTGCATTATTACAATGTTTACCAAATGAAAAAAAATACTTTAAACACGTATTTTGTTGATTCCTTTGGTGACTGACATCAAAAAGGCCAAAAATCTTTTACTGTGGAAAAAAGACGAAAATAAATCGCCTTTCTACAGCTGACTGACCGCCCGTCTACCGGTGTTTCGCGGGGAAGGAGGAAGGGAAGGGGCGCTGATTGGCGCGAGAAGTGACCCGAGTTTCATCAGGAGAAGGGGGAAGACTTGCTGTGTCTTGTAAGTACAATAGTCAGCCCGAACACAATCTGATAGCATGAGCTTGTAGACTCTGTATGAAGTGAGTAGGTACTCGGTGCCGCACTGACACAGTTATTGTTTATTTAATTGTGTGTCAAATGTTCTATATTGCGTACAAATATTAGTGTATTACACATTCGTCTTCATTTGCCATTTTTTGTAAGTATAAGCTGTAATTACATTTATACCGTCAGTCGAAAATACTGTTTCGGTAACATGTGTTTCGGAAAGTTGAGATTGAGAGTGGTTACCACGGAATTAATTGGCAAGTGCAATTTTAAGAAATATATGAAATACCAGTTTTCGCAAATGCTTTTATAAGGCAATTTTTAGCGCTCAAAAATATTTCTGCTAATATCTACTATTAGTTCTGGAATTTTTATTCCATTTTCGGATTTGCTTTCCCGCTAACAACTATCTTTGTAATATAACTTGACTCGTTATTTCCGGCACATAAAACACACGAAACACGAGTTTCCGAAGCTTCACGTTCAAGTATAAACACTTTACTAAAAAAAAAACCTTACTTTAGAATAAAAAAAGGTAGAGGGAGGGGTTGCGGCAGAAGCCAACTTTGCCTCCCCAACAGAATTTCCTAGATCCAGCACTGGAATATGTACTCCATCTTTTAAAATTGGTTCAATTCTCTTTATCTAACAGTAAATCATATTTGTTTCCGTAAGGTTTCCTTATCACTAAAATAAAGAAAAAGTTCGTTAATTTTTACTACGCTTTTGTAAATCACTCTGAGAAATTTGTTAAGTTCCCCAATTATTTAAGTTGTAGCAACTATTATTTTGAAAAATTATACTATATGCAGTGTTCTGTTCCGACTATTGCACAATACTGAATAAGGCATGTGTTTGGAATCCTAGGACCAAAGAGAATTCAAAATATGCTGAGCTTGCATAACTTATATTTTTGTGGAGCTTTTTGAAGGGCGTGGGGAGTAGCGGGATGAAAAGTGAAGTGAAGATAAAAAGTCACGTGTGAGTAATTCATTTTCACATACTTCCAAAACGGCAAAACTGAACGATTTCAAGCCTTCCTAATCATACAATCAATGACACACACACGCACGCACCTCATCAGTGTATTTTACATCTCCTGCCCGTATATCTTTCGTAAATGCAAGGTATATATTTATGTATATATTTGACTTTACTTCACGTTTCAACAGTATACGAGTATATTTCTTCTCTCCAAATACCATCAGGTGTAATTTACCATCGAATATTTCAAGTACTGAATGATTTGCATTTTGTTGTGTCATACACGAGAGCATACGTATGATATTTCTCAGTCCAGATGATAATATCGACAAATATTGAAACAGAAGGGAGTGACACGTTGTGTTCTACAGATAACGTATATCCGATAAAGGGAAACGAGGAATTCCAAGTAAACCCTTGTAGTCTTATGTTTGCCATAAAATAAAGTGGTTTAGTACTAATATATGTCTTGTATCAGTCGCGTTGAACAATTTATTCCCTCTTGTCTTAAGAGTGCACTTCAGACAGTTGGCAGACGAACATTTGCGCGTTGTAGATTGTATCTGGCTCACCTCACATTCCAGCATCCTTTGCTTCACTTAATCACAACCGCATAGTGTTTCACCTATGTATATTAGTTAATTCTGGACGTATCGTATTTTCAATTCCTTGGGCCGCACTAACTGCTCTGCGTGGCTGAAGATGCCAACGATTTGATTAGTAATTTATAAACAAGCTATATAATAACAACTATGTTACTTTTAAAGCAACGTGACATTTCGTCAGACATTGAAGAATATTACATATTAATAGTAGGTACTGTGACCTTAAAATTTGCAGCACACGAAAAAAATTTTATTGTGAAGAATGACAAACCAAACAATGGCGTCACCTTGTAAAAGAAGATGACTGTGAACTAAAGTCCACTTACTGATGGACTCCTAATGTTTTCTGGGGTTAACTTATAGAGAACGTTGGAGGGTGGGATCGTAAGAGCCCAACATGTACTGTTAGAGGTCAGGGTGAAATCCTGTATTTAGAGCATGACAGTTTCGTAGCTCTCATTGCAGGAAGAAGCAGGGAAATAACTTCAAATAAACAAGCCACTTCGGCGTTGCCGAAGTGGCTTGTTTTCAATGCGAAACAGCCATGAAGGCCTCCAACAAGCGAAACCAGGCACGAGAGCTCAGCTTGAAGTTCTCGGCAGCTTGCTGATTGCTTACAGGTCTAGGATCCATTCGTCTCATGTAGATCCCCGTTGAATTTTAACGAACTATTTTCTTCACGACATTTGTTCCCATTTCCCTTGACTGACTTATTAGTCAGCAGCGGTTTGTTGGTCGGGTTTAAGCCACGCAAGTTTAAAGAGCAGTGCAAAACGATGTTTTAGGCATGTTCCCTGAATGTTTCAGAATGAGTCTTGATGTGTGTTTCAGGTTTTTGCACGCTTATTTTGACGGGAACGTGTGGATGTACCCGATATTTTCGAAGTTCGGCGCCTGGCCCAACCAGCTGTGGCTTCTCGGGCTGAGCAATGTGGTTGCGGTTCTGATTTACTTCCTCGGCGAGAGACTCGGCAAGAAGATAATGGGTATGTGCAACAACTACGCTACTCTGGTGGCTGTTGAATGTTTACACTCGCCGAGGCTCACTTCCTGACAGAAAACACACTCTCATCGTCCACTCCGCAGAACACATGACAAGCATAGCTGTTCACTGATAGGATACTTCGTGCTGTGTTCGTTATGCTACGCTGTGTAAGATCTCTTATCTCAGGTACCTTCCAGCAAATTAGTTTCTTGGTGCGCTATGTTCTGCCATGATGTTGGGACAAGCAGCTGGAGATCTGCACGTACGCAGCAATTCCATTTCAGCGCACTTAAAATATTTCATAGCCATTCTGAAACAGCTCCCTAACAAAAACACTGTTTTATTTATTGGCACCTGTTTCGTGGAGAGTCATAACAAATATTAATGACATAGTTCCTGATAAACAAAACCAAAGTCATATTTGACGGTGTCCTTCGCACAGCCATACAACCATGCGACCAAATATTTGTAAAAAAAAGAAGTTGGACAATTCCCTTCAGTGCACGAAGTTATCTCTCGTTTTCAAAACTGGCGAATTTAGCTTACTTTTGCATAGTTTTCTTTGTTTTATATATACACGAAGTTACATCCAATATCTCTGTGAATTTTTTTTTTATCGCTTGTTGGCCCCAACGCCCATGAGTTGCGAGCCTCTCCAGTTGAATTACCGTAAAAACCATAATTCGAAAATCCTTCTTCTACGTTCTAAATTCGAATCAGCGGAAAACCACTAATCGTTTCAGTGAAACATTTTCACTGATTGAGCTAGTGACGTGAAACAATTTCGCTGATTGGATATGTGACGGCCGACTGCAGTGGCGAATTAAATGTTACTTTTATTGAATGTAGGCAAATAATTACGTGAAATAAAACATATTTACGATAGTGTAATATATATAGTGCAACTTACCGTAATTTAAATTATTAAATAAATTTTTGCAGGTGGCCTGGATTGGACTCGCGCGCCCTTTGACTGTCTGCACAAGAAATGACATATAAACATTTCCTTTGTTCACAATGTCAGGAACTCTCATGCACTCGACTTGTTATGCGCTGTTGTGAATCAATAGGTTCCAAAATGTGAGAGATATGAACACTCCCAAAGTGCCATAAACCTTTTGTGTTTCCAATAGCATTGCTTGAGAAAGAAACGTTTTTGGAAGTCGCATAAATATTTCGTGACAGCCAAATTCCTCATCTGGTGCTACGTGACAAATAGACCAAATATGCCGTTTATATTCAAACAAATATTTCGATCAGGTACTGTCCGCACAAAATGTTTAAAGGTAATAAAAATATTGCATATGGCCGCCATTTTGAAAATATCTGTCTGGTATAAAAGTGTATACAAATAATACTTTGCCTTCCGTAGCAACCGAATGCCGGATTCGGAAGTAATCGTGTGAATTGTCCCTGAGTTATAAAATATTTGCTTCATATTGCAGGTGGTAATATCTGCCAAAATGCTGCATTAAAGTGACTGTTAATAATTTATTAGTACTCCTTAATTTCTCTTAGCATACTAAATTTTTCCAATCGATTCCAAAGTTCTTGAAATATGAAATGTACCTCTTACATATTTGTACGACTACCACTTCTAAACAAACAATAATTTTATTAGTCAGAATGATATAAATATCAAAATGCCACGCATATCACTACTTCAGTACCAAATTTGGCAAAAATCACATGAGTAATTCTTTAGCTATGCTATATTAACTTCGTTGTTTACATTACAATTTATGCAAAATGGTAGAAGACAGAAATTGTTAGCGAAGGCATAAAATGCTCTTATAGCGTATTCAGAGCACACAAATCCTATTTGAATCGTTGCAGTGATTTTTAGATTTGACATGGTCTTAAACTAATTTACATTATCGCTTTCTGAAAATGTTTCTCTGATATATCGGAATTTTACAGTAACAAATCTGGACCCGATTGAATGTAAAGTTACCGAGACATTTATTTTTCTTGTGGTTGTATCTCCCAAAATTCTTATGAAAGAAGTTTATTAATTGAAATCTGTACTCTTTTAAAGCACAGTGTACTGTGTTACATTATATTTGTTTTTCCCCCCTTGTCTTATTTACATAAAAATGTAAAGTTTAAATTTAATTAATAGGTTTTTAAGTTCTGTAATATTAATTTATTTGGTAATGTCATTTCTACAGATCGTTCTGTATTTATGTGTTTACGCCTACAGTGTTAAACAATTAAAGTTCGCAATTTTTTTCTTTTGCAGGGAGTAGTTTTCAAAAGGGCGCTGAGAAGCACAGCAAACCACATGAAAACAAGAAAGTTAAATAGGAATATTTTAATTTTTGTGTTATATGAATCTTTAGTATTTGTAAATATTTTATTGAAAATAAATACTTTAAAAATACAGACGTCGTGGTCTCATCAATCCCAAAAAAACAGCGTAGTTGCCGTTGTTCATTAGCCACGAGGATTATGTTTTTGTGATACCTGAAACTTTGCTGACTTTAATCTGTAAGATATTTGTGCAAAACAATAATTTGTACTAAAAGCAAAGGTGTATTGAATATTATGTCACTTATAGTAATATTAATTATGTCGTAACCGTACGTAAGATAATCTAACTTACCCTATCCTAATCTCACATAGTGTTTTCATTTCCTAAACTGTTTAAAATTAAATTATAGGGTATATCAGTAAATACCCATTTTCTCTTTTTTATGTTCCATATTAATAATTCTCATCCCATTACCCCAGTTGGTGTCACTGATTGCTATTTTGGAAGTGTCGAGATTACAATATATGCACAAGGGAAGAAGAACAATCGTGTAACCCCCTCGACGCCTTGTGACGCACTCAACACGCCAGCTACAATCGACAGCAACTGTACAGCTAAGGACACAGGTTTACAAGGTGATACCTGGTAGAAAGATATGTATTAGTCACTTAAAGCCCTTTGCGGCCAAGTATAAGCAGTTCAGGCGGCATAATCAGGACTCTTACATCGGTTACTTTGAGAGTTGTAACATTGGGAAGCTGCTGTTTTTGAAATGCAAAAAATAACCGAGAGCTCAGTAATATAGAACTTTTGTATGTGTGGTGTAAGATTAGATGGCGATACACTGTTTTGATAAAGATGCATAAATTATAATGTAATTTAATGATTAGTTATTGATACGACAAATAAATACTAATGCGTGAATTAGAATTAACTATACTATAAACCACCAATCATCATGAATGAAATACTTCAATTGAGTAATTTACCAATTAGATAGTGATCTACCAAATAGACACCAATTAGATGTTTATTTTATACAATAATATAATTTGTGTAATGTATTATAAGAATATAACAAGCAATAATGAAAATATTACTTAAACAATTCTCGACCCAATCCGAAAAAAAATATAATGTAGAGGGAAGATGGTCAGTTGGCGGTGCGGCAATATCGACTTAGGGCACTGTTTTGATATTGACCCATAAATTAGAGGCAATTTACTGATACGTAACTGTTGGGACACAGAGACTTGTTGTGCGCAGTCAACGAGATCTGTCTCTCATCTCTAGTCTATGCTAGATACCACTGGACAGTTCTATACAAATAGCATAGGCGAGTGTGCTAAAAATAACCCA
This sequence comes from Dryococelus australis, assembly GCA_029891345.1. Classification (NCBI taxonomy): domain Eukaryota; kingdom Metazoa; phylum Arthropoda; class Insecta; order Phasmatodea; family Phasmatidae; genus Dryococelus; species Dryococelus australis. The sequence goes on along the minus strand of CM057000.1, from coordinate 124,544,491 downwards.
GTGGCAAGAGGTGTTACTATTGCTATATTTTGAGAAATATTTAAAATAAACATATCGTAATATTGTAGTAAATATTTTCCATTTTTTTTTTTAAATTTGAAACATTACGGATTAGTTTTTGTCGTTTAATCTTTAGCCATGGTTAAATAAAATTCCGAGAGGGAAAAGAAAGTTTCGTCTTCGTATCCGCCATGTGGGCAATCTATCATTAATAGCTATGCAATGTACCGTTCAACGCAGAGGTGCTGCTATCTGCTGGCTGGAGGTGACAACACCGGAGGATTTAATTGCAGACATCTTCAAGCTACTCGGCGTTGGTCTCAAGTGTGGTGGGGGGAACGCTTGGAATAGTATAGCAGTTATGCTCCAGCAAGAAGGCTATGGCCTGAACATATTCTACTCTGATTGGTCAGCTTGAGCTTAATAATTGTAGAAGGCAATTTTCTCATACTATGTATACTGTATTTGACTGGAGACGAGGCCTAAGTATTATGTGCTTTAGTCGTGGAGGTTCCCTGCTCCCTACATTCTTCAGTACAGGCTGAATGCACGTACAGGACTTTAGTTGTTTTTTAAGTGTGCGTCTGATTACTATCCGCACCCTGCAGCCGCAGGTTACTGACGATGTTCGCGTCCTGTTGTCGAAATATTTCATAAGGCTGACGTGCACATTTCAACTTATGGCTGAATCATTAGACTTCTAATGACTGTTCACAGTAAAGCAATCACTTTTGAAATCAACTTAGATGTTACGACCCAAACTAGCTAAATCTGTTTTATTCATTTGTTTTCTATTTGGAAATAGCATCTAACTTCCTCGTTCATCTCCTATTTCCCTATTTGCCATACTAACCGTTAACAATCCCGGCGCATTTTTTTCAAGTACAATTCCCTTCAAAATAATATCTGTATTCTGTAAGCCCTGTCGCGCTCTCAATATACGCAATTAGGAGATGAACTTTTTTTACAAAGCAAATTTAAGCAAGATCAGTGTAAAACATATTGCACACAACACAAAACGTACGTTAAACAAAAATATCCTTTGTATAACGATAGCTTACCCTTTAACAAAAATAAATAATATTGAAAAAAAATTAGGAAACATTTCAGCATAATGCTTACCAGAAAATATTTCGTCTCTCCTAGACTGAAAATAAAAACATAATTCCAGAAATACAATATAGCGTTTATCACTTGGAAGAGACAGAAATAATTAATTAACAAAATAACTGTTTAGTGAAAACGACATTGCCAGAAAACGTAATAAAATAATGCTGTCAGTTAATTAAAGACAAGGCGTGACTGCTTAAATAAAATAAACTCTCTTTACGGCGCATTTTACCGCCTCTAGGTTAGACCCTCATCAGCAATGCAGGAAGAGAATTTAACAACTAGCTGTCGTGACTTAGTCCAGAGATTTTGAATAACATTAACTATTTTGTGAAACGGTAGAGCATTTGTAGACTCTCATCCCTATGACCCCTGAACTTAAATGTATTGCATTTGAATTTTGAGTAAATGTTACCTAGATTTCAAGACTGCCAAACAAATTCAAGGGTTCAATTAAGTCGAAAAAAAAAAAAGGTAGTGTGACAGGCCTCAGGCGTCCGAAGGACGGCTGGATTAATGGCGCCAACTCAGGCAACGGTGTCAATTTATTTCTTGATGTCACAAAAAATAATTTAGTAGACATTTGAGAGCCTCTTCAGGATTTTCCACGTTCAAATTCTGTGTAATATTTATTTCTAATTTGTTATAGTAAAAATGCAATTATGTACTGCCTCAAAGAAGGCATGGAAGCTAGGTCAGCATCCACCGATCACATACATATAGTGAATTTTTTCTTAATTTCAGTAATAATTTAATATTGTTTTAATAACTTAGATTTATTACATTGTTTTGGCTTAATATGACGCTGTTTATATAGAATAATATATGTAAGATACTTGCTCAGCTCAAGCCATTTAACAGCAAGAGCAAATGTAAACCACATAAATGTGCATTAAAATCTGCTTATGTGTATATACATAATACATAATGTAATATATAATATAATATATTTAATATATATAATTATTTATTTCAAGCATCCGTATGTTCGATAAGTAAATACATTCCTGGATATACTATTTGTTAAAACAATATATGATACGAACTGTACAAAATATTACCTACCAGCCTAACTAAGATAACTATAGCAAAGTGCAAATAGTACTGTACATATTTCAGTCAGTACACTTTTACATATTCTAACATGACATTACACTGTGTATAATACTGTTTCACACAGTAAATTTAATATATATATAATATATATTTAAAAATTACTACTTTCATATGTGTGAATGATATTCATATATTCATAATATACCTCCGGGAGTTCAACTTCCTTGCTAGTATTGTTTTTATATAAATGACTCTTGTATGAATCACGGCAGCAAATGGTCATCATAAATTAGGGTTCCGAGAAAATAGTTTTATGGTGTTGAAATGCTGCGCCATCATAAATATTTGTAGTGATCCAAGAGGTAGTAGGCCAATTTGAACGTGGGAAATCCTGAAGAGGCTCTCAAATGTCCATTAAATTATTTTTTGTGACATCAAGAAATAAATCGACACCGTTGCCTGGGTTGGCGCTATGTATATGCTATACTCGCTTAACAGAGCACTTTTGAAAGCCCTGATTAGGATCTGCGTTTGTCATTTTATATCCTTTCACAATATGTAGAATTAAAATGACCATGCGCAGACTCAGTTTTCCACGCGTCACGTGTGTTAAACTGTGGAACTCGTAACAGAGCAACTGTGTTAATAACATGCAAATGTATGCTCTTGTGTGTCTAAAAGAAGATACGCTGACTTTACACTCACAATAACGTAGCCAAGTGTTAGAACTATTTTTCATTAAATAGCTGCCAAATTAACTGAGAACACGCGTTCCAGCGGTTACTGCGACACTTCGGTAATAGCAATTATATTGGGTACGTGCGCAGAAGACGAATAAGCGGTCTACCTCATATTTAGTCTATGGTGCCAACCCCCTGTGTACAGTCCATGGCTGATGAAAGCAACCCTGGACGTGAGATACGTAGAGTTTTTTTGCGGGACACGTAAGTTTCAGGGGAACCCTGTATGGTACGCAGGTATTTGAAGTCATTTGCAAACATAGGTTCCGTTTTTAACGTTATTAACACTCTATCCCTGTGTCATGCATGAAACGATTTATCAATATTACCCCAGATTCAGCAATTTCATACACCTAGATACGAAATTTAATTTGTTGGGTTGGTACGCAAGAACCGTAAGATGAAATGTTTGTCCTTGTAAATATAATGTTTGACCTAACAAAACCTCGTGGCAGCGAAATACGCCGCAGAGCACGATGAACTAACAAACACAATGTACGGTTATTGCCATAGGTGCACGTAATGTTCACGCCTTCAAACACAGCGGGCTGTGAGTCGAGCAGGAACTGCCTGGTGTCGCAGTCTGGGACAGCTTGGATGCGAGTACCTGTTCTGCTCAGATTGGGAAGTTCGACGCTTTTAGTTTAGCAACTACAATTTTTCACCACTAGGTAAGCGCTACCGTCGCATTGTGTACCGGATTTTTTTTTCTTCTATTTTCTACATTAAAAAATATTATTGCTGTGATCAAAAATCAAAAAAATAACTACTTAACTAAGTGAAATCATTCTCTTTTATTATTCACGTAGCTTATATTTTTAATTTAAAGTGACCGCTTTGGAACACTGCGCACCTAGCGGTGGAAATTTTAACTACGCCAAACTCTACCATAAGAAAACTAGTTTTGTTCCTAACCTGAGTAGAAATAACGTTAAAGGCTGTTCACGATAAAGTGAGCACTTTAGAAATAAACCCTAGAAAAAATCCACTGCCTCTCCATGCATATATTTTAATGGGCGCACTGTGTGACATTCGTCCAGTAAAGTTAGTAACGATGGATGGAAAGTAGTTCCACATCTTAACGTCAAAGAAAAAGTGTTATGTTACCATCTGTGACAACTTAAAATTATTTCTTTTGCTTTCTGTCTTTTTTATGCATTGAAGTGTAAAAATTAGCAGATATCTAAGTATTTATTTATGAGGCCCATGGCAATGATAAATTTACATAAGGTGGAATAATACACAACGTGTATACAAGTAGATTAAGCAGGGCTTCCAAACGTGCTCATTTTACCGTGAACAGCCTATAGTATAAAAATAGTTTTCGTGTAAAATATTATTAAACTGAGTCCGCACGAACGAGATGCGTTGTCCTTTCGGTGTAGTATTCTAGACTCGATTAATCTTTGTTTGAACTAGGCGGAGGGATATGGTGGAAGTAGAACTTTAGCAGGGCTTCAAGAAAGCGCGAAGTAACCGTGAAGGGACTATAAAGCTTGGCGTCGTCGACGTAAAACACGCTCCCTTCCGTCACGGACAGTGGCACGGTGAGCGACAATGTGCACGCGAGTGTCCACCATTTTTATTTTTGCTTTCTGTATCCCGGTTCACGAGGTTCAAGCGGATCTTGTTATGGAACGACCGATTTCCTGCGCCGGGCTTTGGGCAACATCCTCATTCTTGACCTGACCCTACGCTTCATTACGGCGGCTTTTCTAAATCGTGCTGATTACAGCTTTCTCGCGCTAACGAATCTCTATTTCCGGCTCTGAGCACGAGACTTTCACCTCAGCGCTATTCAGGAGCTAACATTTTTCTAGATTTTGAAGACATTTTATCGTTTCGCGACACGATATCCATGATAACTTGATTAAAATACCAAATAATTTGGTTAATAACATTAATATCGTTTCCTGTTTTTTTTTTTGCGTAAGTATGAGAATTATAATTAAACATGTTATCGGTGCAAATTAAAAAAATAATTCTAACAAAGTTTTGTTACATCATAATTTATTGTTTATTTAAGTAACAAGACTGCCACGTTGCAACTTCTTTGAAATACTATGCTTGTTTCATCTGAGGTAAACGTTTAACTTCTAACTATTTTGACATTAAATTTCATCCCAAAACGGACGAACGGTTTATCATATTTCCAAAAAAATACTCTTCATTACATTATAATAGCATAATAAATTATTTTAAGCTATATCCGAACGTATTAAATTTGTGCAATGTTGACTTTTGTATGAAAAACTGTAAGTATAAATGTAAAAGCTCTATAGCTCGTAAAAAAAAAAAAAACCTCCAGTGCCAGGCTCGTATATTTATTTATTTTTTCAGAATATTGTATCATATAACCACGATAAAGTATATAATACGCTAAACAATATAAAATAATTAAACAATTGAACATCCTTTATTTTGGATTATGCAGTGAGTAACTGCCCAGCATTATAGAATCCTCTCTTGCAGTATCAGCGTTAATTCAAATAACGAATGCTTTAATATGTTTGCCATAATGGAGACTGTTCCACCCTTGAACTTTGCTCTTATATTCAGACTGGGATTAACACTGCAACCTGTCCACGTACACTCTAAATTCGAATAAGTGGAAAACCACTCATTCGTAGTGAAAATGTCTCCACTTAGAATCAGTGAAAAACCAACCATTGATATATTCAGTGGAGAAATTACACTGATTGAATTAGTGACGTGAAACAGTTTAACTGATTCTAAGTGGAGCCGTTTTCGCTGTGAATCAGTGGTTTCCCACTAATTCGAAAATAGAGTGTAAGCAAAGTTGAAGAAAGAAATTCTTCTGATGTGCTACTGGTTTGTCAGAGCCCAGTGGCTACGCTTAGTTCGAAACAAAAACACATTTCGATCAGCGCACAAATGAGGTAACCTAAAATTTAAATTTGACAAAATATTTGTAATTTCGTATTCTAGAAGTGGGATCTTATATCACGAATAATAATAATAATGCGGAAATTTTGTTCGTTTAGTTATTGTTAGGGCGAGAATAAGTTCGCATGTCCCGTGTACTTACGTTAGATTCCACATTCACATTTATTAGGGCACAATCAACAGGCAACTGGTAAAATTGGGGGGAGGAGAGGGGGCTAATGCCACCACTCCCCCATCCCATGTGTAGGGAAAAAAAACTCAGTGATGACAACCCGGCAAAGATTAAGGATAACGAAACTGGAGAGTTAAATACGGAAGAAGGCCATCGAGACAAATGCTGAAGTAGCAATTGAAGAAGGGAAACGAACCTGGTTAAAGACGACTCGGCGGGAACACGGTACTTGAGACACGAGGACATGACTCCGAACGGAAGGACCTGAAGTACAGGGGAGGGGGGGGGGCGAGTAAGGCAGTATAGGCTCCCCTCTCCGCTTACTTAGACAACACTGAAGAAAGGAGTTGTAATGTAGTATATATACACAGGTTGGGGCAACTGGGTCATGGCAACTATGGTTTAGTGTGAGAATACCGGCGCGTGTGGATGATGGGAAATAGACAAACGACAGGACAAGGTAAGCGCTACGTGTATGGACAATAAAGAACACGCCAACAATTGTACAGGTCCTCGCTGAAACGCTGCTACCCACTTCGCAACTGCCCGGTATGGCAGGGCATTATTCCCAACAGCTACTACCAATCCCTCGTGACGTTCTCTGGTAGTTCTCCCACGGGGGACGGCTGTTTAGACGTACGAGCGCTGCTCAACACGGGTCACATCCATCTGGCACGGCGATCACCGGACAACTGATTTCACATTTCTCTCTGCTCTCGTACAGGCCAACCCTGCGCCATTTGACGTTGTCAACGCGCCCTAGGACCGCCTGTCTTCGCCGCGACACATACCATTACGTGCGCCGATAACAGTTCGTCACAACATTTAATAGTTGCCATGACTTATGCCCCAACCCCCGTGTATGCGTGTGTGTGTGTATATATAAAGTAGTAGTAGTTGGTACCACAAAATAAGGAATAGAATATAGAATTATAATCCCCTTGATGTGTGGGGAAATAGTGGCGGATGGCAGGTCAACTACGCCACTTCCATACTTCGGGTTACCAACGGTAACGACTGAAGGGTACAAATATATATGAATGACAAGCCACTTACGTGGCCAAATTCATGTAATAAATAAAACAAATATTAAAATAATGTGGTCCGACAATAGGAAGCCGCAAGCAAAAAAATAAAAATAAAAGGCAAATCAGTAAGAACAAAGGATAACTTATACCCCTGAACTTTCCAGAAAGGATACAGTTGTAGGGGTGGAAAGTCACACATGCTGGTCATGTGAAAAGAAAGACTCCACATTCCTGTGCTATCTCCAGCCTCAGTGCTGTCGCAGCGAGTGGCCAGTCTTGCCGCCACAACAGGCAGCGCGGGACTTCGTTCCATGTTTTAATGCAGGTTTGCAATTGGCTGAGAATCGTCCAGGGCGATTATGAAACACTGATATACAATTTAAAAAAGGGAACTGAAGTGTACACGTGTTTGAAGATTGGCATCTGCTGAACTTTAATTCGTGAGATTTTTCTGGGTTATAGTTCTTGCGAAATAAATTGGTTTGAAATAAATGGCGCAATAAATTGTTCAAGTCCACAGTACAGAAAAAATGTATAACACGTAATAATTTTCAAAATTCAGTGATTTTATCCTGGATGGACATGATTCTTGATGTAGTTAATTGTTCATGGTTCTTACCAGTTATATTGATCGAAAACATTACATTTCACAGTCGCAAATAATAATTGAGCACTATAATTTTTCGTAAGCAGTGTATAAGTCCTGTGCGCCCAAGAGCTGATCAGTGTTCTTGATCACAGCTGTGAGCTTGGTGAGAGATCCGTAAATCAGCTGCTAATGCATTGAGTGTAATTGGAAAATACTTTACCACTACAGTTAAGCTGGGTTCTCAATTGATAACTTAAGCGTTAACTTAATGATTATGAAATATACAAAAAAAACTCAGTGTGTGTTGCTTAATGTGCTTGTTCATAACAGAAATTAACAGGTCGTGTGCGTGGTTGATTTTTCGCTCAAGCGTTAAAATTAATCATCAAATGTGTGGCGGTGAACAATCAGAACAGAACAATCTGCGTTGTTGGCGGTAAACTGTTACTTACAGTGATGTGAGCAACAAAACTATTAAAAGGTCATGTGTATGCTTATATTCGTGAATTAAGTACACAATAATAAACTTCTCCGGCAGAAAATGCCTGCTTTCAAGAACGAACTGCTTACATACGGTTGTGTTACACGAGGTTAGGTTTGAAAGAAAGAGTTTTCATTGGCTGGTCTCACGAATCATCATGGGAACTATGAATCGTAAATCCAGAAGACGTAGTTCCGTGTGCGAGAACTGTGATTACTGCATAGTTGATAGTTCATAATGTTACAATTGTAAACCCAACTTTTCTCGTATTGCTAGTAGGCCGTATAGGGAATACGGAGTAGAGTACACACGCCAGCTCCGGAGTAGCCACTCTTCGCCCAACTACTCTTTTTTCTTCAGAACAGTCGAATCCACGTGGCTTCCACACTAAGGTTAGCTCTCTGATTACTATATGTTTTTCACGGTAAAATGAGCACTTTTGAAAGTCCTGCTTAAGATCTTCTTGTATGCTCGTTGTGTTTTCTTCCGCTTTATGTAAAATTAACATTGCCACGGACCTCAGCACTTTATTCATGCGTCGGTCAAGCGAAACTGTAAAATTATCAGGAAAGTAAATATTTTACAAATCTGGTCATTTTTACACTTCTAGGCATTAAAATAGCAGAAAGGGAAATAAATAATTCAAGGTATCACAAATGGTTAACTAAACCTTTCTATTCAACGTTAAGATATAGAACTACGTTCCTTGTTTCGTTACCAATTTTACTGGGCGCATGCCACTCAGTGCGTCAGTTAAAATATACGCATGCAAGGCCAGTGACTTTTTTTTAAGGTTGATTTCAATAGTGCTCACTTGATCGAGAACAGGCTTTACAAATTAGCACGTTAGTTAAACAGTAATGTTCCTAAAAATTTTGCGTTTCCCTCCGACTGATGCAAGATTAAAGTCGTAAGGTTTAAAGCAACTTACGAAGAAAGGATACGAAACCAGGCGAGAAGAAGATCTTGAGGAAGGGTTTCAAAAGAGCTTAATTCACCTCGAACACATGTAAGATGTCCCGAGTCGTACGTGTAGCCTGCCGAGGGATGAGGCGAGGACCCTCGTCGTTGCTGCGGCTGTGACAGGTCATCCTACAGCTGGTAACACGCATCTCGTGTACGTACTTCTGTGACATATTCATGTTCTGGAAACATTTAGGGCCGGTTGCACCAACATCGACCCCGATCCGAGATCAAATGATCCTAGTTCCGAACAATGATCCAGTTTGATCTTGGTTCCAATGTAAAAGTGTTGCACCAACGGAATTTCATGGTTCTGGATCTCCGATTCATCTATCTTGGTTCCAAAGTATGAGACAAATTTTGGTATTGTTTCGTAATATATGACGTCATGGAAGTAGGCGTATTTTTTGTAGCAGATAGGACTAGATGTGGGATCTTTGATCTGTTTTATGTGAATTATTGTTGTACGAATTCTACTGAATAATATTCAATGACATATAATGTTGTTTTTAATTTCTCAAGATAACAATCGAACGTAGTTCTATCTGGTGGCGTATTTTCAAACTATATTTGTCGACGATGGCTGCTGATCTCGGATCGAGATTCCGAACCGCCAATTTCGGCGGATCGAAATGAACTTAATCTCGATCTCCAGTCCAGATCTGAACTAGAATGGTGCAACAATTTTCTGTGTCGATCTTAGATACGATCTCAGATCGTGTTTCGAAACACGATGGTGCAACCGGCCCTTAAATTGTCACAATCTTAGGAATTAAATACTCCTGAGAGATGCAAAAATGTTCTCGTGTATACGTACATGAGTTGCGGGAGACATAGGGAAAATTATCATTACATTTGGTAATGTAATTAAGCTTGCTAACCAAAGGAACCACGTACCGTCGTTAAGCGCACTCATTCCAATAATATTTTGCATGCGAGCTATTTCGCACTAAACATTACCAACACACCAGTGGGACGATTTTTCAAATGTTTGATTCAAAAAGTGTGAAGTAACTGTGAATGGATTATAGATAGATTGCTAGTATTATAACAGTCAGTGTGGGGAATCGGAAGTGTGGGTAGAAAAGGGAACTGGGAGTCGTTGTCACGTTTCAGCTTAGAATTTACTTTCCCAGTTCGTTGTCCTCGTTCTGATTCGTAGTCATTGAATTTTTCGTCTCCTCCCGCTCGGATGTGGCGTCTTCCCTTCATATCAGGTTGCCTCACGTGTCCTGGACGGATAGTCACGTCCGAGGAGTGTCAACATGTAGCTGCAGTTCCTCCGTGTCAACCGGAACAAAATATCTTCAGACTGAAGCAGATTCCTGGCAATGCGGCGAAGAGTTCTCCGACGTTTATCCGTTGTGTGTGGCCAACTACTACTTGTCGCATTCTTGCATGTGGTAGTCGTCCTTCGAGATGCGGCAATCGTAATGATGTCCACTTCTGAGACGATTTTTACTTCTAACCTAGACGAGACTAGAGCTGGACTCACAACCCTCCGTCGCACCTGTCAGTATTATGTACGTCAGTCAGTCATCCGTTTTCATTCGTCGGTTGAAAGCGATTCACAACAATCCGTCATCCGTCAATCCTTCCGTAAGGCAAGATTTCAGCGGGGGTACTTAAACATCGTGATCTCTCTTTAGTTGCAGGTATATTTTGATTGGAAATAATTTCCAAAAAATAAACATTTTGGGGATTTTTTTTTACGTGGTGAGTATTTATACTGGATTATTGTTTATATTTTAAATTCCTGAATTTACAACCAAATATAAATAAACACATATCCACCGCTTTGTATTTTTCTTCATAGTGCGTATTCGCGTCTATGGAATGTCGTCAGAAGGTGGTGGCCTATCTATCCGTCCATCGAAAGATAAAGATTGAGAAATATTTGACGGATTGACGGATAGAAAAAAAGTTGCCTTGCGATTGGTTGAAGTAGAACGTGACCGATGGACGGACGGACGGGCGACTGACGGATGCGACGGATGGTTGTGAGTCCAGCCTAGGAGGTCCTGAGTAGGGATGGGTCCTGAGTGAGTCTCAAAGCTGAACGCCAAGGCATATAGGGAAGGTTCTAACTACAGGGCGCATACATGGCGACTTTGTGCATTTGGACCAACATGGCCGTGGCTGGGGCCATGATTACCTCCGAAACTTACTGTCTAACCTGAATTGAGATGCCCCCCTCCCACCCTCGAAAATAGTTGCAAAATTGCACACAATTTACTAAGTAGAAATCAGGTTTCTACTAGGAAAGAATGATGGGAATGAATACCCCTTGTTAAAAATATGTTTGAAACACTAGAAGGTCTCACGACCAAGCGGGGCCGAATTTCGTTTCCTCTTGAGTGTGCAATATGCGCAAGAGGTTCATATCCATCGCTGTAGGCGTACCAGTGCACCGCCATTGTACGTGAGTGAGTGAAGAGATTTGGGCGACTCTTAACATCGAGGTCTTGAGAGTCTAATCATTACTGTATTGTACATCTCGTGCATCATGTGGTTTGGAGCACAAATACTTCGTACACTGGAGTCATGGTGGCTCGAAATGCTGGCGAGGATGTGCTGCAAGTTAGGTTAGAGCTCTTACACAGTATCCTTTATTACAATAGCCGTGTATCAAGAAGACTTTTATGGCCACGGTGGATGAGCGGTTAGCCTGCTCGCCTCCCACCAAGGCGAACTGGGTTCAATCCCCGACCGGTTCACTCCGGATTTTCGCAAGTTAGAATCCTGCCGGACGATGTTGCTGGTCGGCTGGTTTTCTCGGGAATCTCCAGTATCCCCTGCTCTTTCATTCAGGCGCTGCTGCATACTCACTTCACTTCACCCTCACCGGATCTCAAGACCTCGATTTTAAGAACCGTTCAAATCGCTTCATTCGCTCACTCTAGAAGACTTATATATACCGGATGTTTTTGGACAACACCAACAATCTACGACAGGTGATTCCTCACGAAAATACAAGACGAAAATATATGTGCACTTCTCCCCATAACTGATTTTTAAGGGAGCTGTGTGCCACCACAAAATCCTAATTTAAAATTTCACCCCGAGTGTGCGTGTTGCCTACCTTTTAGGCAACATACATTCTGTTTTGAGAGTTAAGCAAGGATGTCTTGAAAACTATTCACCTGAGAGTCCTCCGATTAAACGACCTTTATTGTTAATTTACTCATATCAGTACATTAGATGTCTTAAAAAGTGCCTATATATTAGGGTGACAAAGTTTCATCCAAATTCCGATGCCAATCGTGTAATGGATGGTGGTGGTCCAATTAAATAGCATTAAACATTTTTCTGATATTCACATTGTTAATTTGAATTTCACGCCTATTAACATTTGTATACATATGAAGTGCTTGCATGAATCAGCATAAGTACTTTCTGGCATGTATTAATTACTACATCCAAGAACAACACTGTGGTACAAATACAGATACTACGCCTTTGAATGATTGTGAGACTTAATTTCCTAACGACCTACAGCTACTTCATACACAAGCAATCAAGAAATCAGATCTAAGTACTACTTCAGTATAATAGCAAATGAGAACCTCGAAGATTTTGAGTTTTTTTTTTTCAGAGAAAAATTGTGATTTTAGAACATGACGAAATTTTAATATATTATCAATATTCAATTTTAATGACTGACCTTGACCAAACTCCTTGTCAAGGATCTCCGGCTCCTGCTAAATTAGGTATAATCTCAGGTGTCCTCTGGGCAGTAAAAGAGAAATCAGTGCAGTGTACTTTACATATTCTTATAACCATTCCTCTGAGGCCTGGTTCTCAACACACAAATATAAAATTCAACATTACCCATATATTCTCCACATTACAGACTTCTTGATGAAATAGAATAATTATATTTAATCCTTATAGAGTATCAAATTATTCTTCAGTAGAGCATAATTCTTATTACAAGTGCTGCACATTTTAATACTTATAACACTTCTTCAAAAATTGCATTGAACATACATAATATTCAGTCATAAAACTTCAGTTCTTGCAACTAGTTGAAAACTATACAAAAGTGGTTGCTAAATTTATATTAGCAGTTTATTATATCGTGTGTAATTGATGTGGGTATGTAGACAGTAATACCGTTTTGTTTCCCCTGCAATATTTCAGACAAAAGAATTAATTTTTAGTGGTGCCATCTTAGCATAAAATTGATATTTTATTATGCTCAACCAAGTGAAAATTTCTCTTCTCATTGTGTACCTGGGCCCGGTACTGAGATGAAGCAGCGAGCCAACACTTACCGAAACTTACACACCCTCGAAGGCCAGGAACAGCAGCTGGCGTACACACTGTGTGTTCGTTTGTTTCACAAGACACTTTGATAAGCAAAATACTTCCAATATTAAAAATAATGATTCAACCTTGGAATAACATAGTGAAAACACTGAAATAATGTAGCCGACCACCAGCAGGATTAGTTTCTCACAGTCCAATTTTTATTCAAGTGAAAATGATCATTTATTAAATTTCTGTTTCAAACTTATCAGCTGACTGGACTGCAGCTAAAAGAAAAATTTCTGTGGCAGTTGGGAAAAGCTAATAAACAAGTAGCAATCCTGAATTAAGTACAAGTGGTCGTACCTAGCTTAATAAGGTCCTTTATCACGATACAATTAAAGTGACATCTTAAAGGTTGAAATCCGTTTCAGAAGTTCAAAAATATAATAAAATAAAAATAGAATATATTTCTCTCGTAAAACTTCAATTATCTTGTGTGCCTAGCTCCGGTGAGATGAAACTCGGTCTTCAGTTATCCGTAAACAAAAATATCGTTACCTGGGCGTTTATTCTAAGTTTCTGGGGAAATCTATCGGCAGTCAGCTTTCTGCCGATCGAGACAAGCCGTTTGAAACGATCGGGAGCAAAATGTACCCAACCGCCATTTCTAATCACTGCCGAAGCTCAGAGCGGGGGTAGCCCGGGCCCTTTACCACCCAGGCGGTCTCATGTGAAATGCAGGAGAAAGGCGAAGCTAACCCTCTCCCCCTCCCACATCCATCAAAATATTTTAGGCCAGTGCTATAGTTCTTATAGGGAAGCCGAGTACTCCCAGCAAACCCTGGTTCCAGTGTACCCAATAGCTATTCTAAGCGCACTATCGGTTCGAGACCTCACTACCTCGCCAATCCTCGGGTTTTACAGACCACCCCACCTCAACTCGCTTCCCCTCCCTGCTGGTGTTCAGGCAGGCGACGTGACGAATGCAAACACACGCTGTGCCTGCAATAATGTATGATTAAAGTAGAGCTATTCTTATAAACTGTTGCATTTTAAGTGGTTAGTTAACGCATAAAAGTGCGCATACATATATCTATTATTTATACATTGTCTTATTTAAAACAAATACTATTCCATTTATTAAAGCGCAACGCGGGATATTTAGAGGGAAATTTCTCGATATGGCTACGATCTCATCGTAGACGCTTGGCTGAGCAAAATGGCAACACGGTCATTTGTTATTTGTTATACACACAGGTTGGCTGTTGAAAATATTACTCGTTTTAAAGGAACATACCTTTTCAAGTATAAAAACGACTGTTAGAAGATGAGATAATTCGTTACATAGTACTCCCTCTTCCCTCTAACAGTAACAACAAATCTTACATAATACAGTCTGTAATTTATTTGTTGTAGGGTTGCAGGGATTGCCATTACTAGCGAAGTGACGTACGTCATACACAAAGACTGTAGCCTATATAGTTATTCATTTAATTAGTTTTATTATTGCACGTAGGTATGTTGAGATTTTGAGGTGGGGGTTATTTAGTTTATACTTTCATGAGGCGACATTATTTTGATGCTCTTACGAGTGTGTGGCATTTTGAGTTGCATATTCTTTCGCCCAGGGCGATATGTAATCAATAAACGAGACATTGGATAAAACAAGGGTGATGATTAACTTCGAATAATCATGAACAATGACAAAGGCTAATAAACACAATCATCAACTATAGCATATTCATCAAATTAAACATAAATGTATTGATTAATTCATAGCATTCAATAATCAATTAGCTATCACATGGGCAATCTGATAATACCATAATGAAGCATTACATCAAATATATATATACAACAATTATCACAACTTTCAAAGAAAATATTTACTTGAAGGATAAGAAGGAATTAAATAAATAAATAAATAAATATATATATATATATATATATATATATATATATATATATATATATATATATATATATATATATATTATATATATGGGTTATGAACCGATTTAAATATGAAAAGAGTATCCAGAAACAGGATAGTAGCAACACCTTGTTAGATTCATTAAAATTCACAAATATGATCAATTAGACGGCAACTAACATTGGTTCATTTACATGCAAACGACCTCCTAAGAAAATTCAGCTTTAGTTAGCTATAAATAAGGTAGAGTTGGAAGAGGGAGAGTTATTTAATTTCTGTAATGTACGCCTCTCTTCTCTCTTCTAAACTGTTTCAGACCATACTGGAGAATTTTGGGATCTTGAAATCTAGCAAATTATCGAGATTCTCAAAAATATTGAGAGATAATAAATATTCATAAATAATTTTACAGTTAACTTCATCTAGAAGATTGAATGAAATTCGAATTTTAAAATAGCTGTAGCTCTTTCACCACACAAGTATGGCAGATATCATCAGGTTCTAATTTGAAAAATCATAACAGCCTTTACGTAGTATTTACATGCCTTACCAAGTTTTGATTGTGATGGGGGTCCCCAATAATTAACGTACAAATTAAGGATATAACTTAAAAAAACCCAACAAACACTTTTATTAAAATGCAGAATCAGGTACATTAATAACATCATTAACCCTTTTATAAATCAATATCACTGCTATCACAGACAATCTCCTTTGTCTGAAGCATGTTAATATCATTTGTAATGAACCAATCAGATTCGTACTTTATTCCACAAGCTCCATTCATTGACCAAGAACAAGAAAAATTAATACTGATAATATTTCCGGAGACCATTTTTCATACTTCTCCTGCAAATAAAATTTGTTAAATTGGACATACAATATTAAAATCTACTCTAAAACCATTCCGTGTCACGGTGCACCCTCTCAAGGAGCCACCAAAGGCAGTGAAAAGGATTTGACATATTCACTCAATTAAAAATAAATATTACCAAAATGCTTGCCTGCAGGACAGGCTTACCAAAGGGCGCTTAAGAAATAAATCTATACTTCATAAAAAAACATGGAAGGCCAGGTACACAATGCGGTAGAACTACTCCGCCAAGAAACATTTATTTACAATTGTTCACCTGAGAACCCATTCTCAAACATTCAAGTACCTTTCGCATATTCGACACAAAAATAAGAATGTTACTAAAACAGGAGAATATAAATATAATCTAATAATTACCCAGTACGTTTCACTAACTAGTGTGGGTTGGGCAGGTCGACGATATAGATGCAATGCAGGCGATGTCAAATAAAACATCAAATAACGTTCTCATTGGCAAGGCAAACCAGAAATAATTCAAAATTGAATAAATTCAAACCAGCAATGAAAAACCAGGAACAAGATGCTAGAAATATTACCATCACTGCCTTTCAGAAATTCAATCCATGCACAAAAACTAACTGACTTTCAAACTGAATTAACACAACCAAATCCTAAAACTTGAAAACATGGAAACATGCTCAATTTAAGTTATATTGAATTGCAGCTGCCAAAACCACCTAAATCTCGTCAACACCTATCGACATACAATGCAGAAGGCATTGCCAAAGCAGATGAAAACCTGAGAGGTGTTACACTTACAGAGATTGGAGGAGAAAAGACCGATACAATTTTAAATTTACAAGCAACTGGAGTGGAGGTAGGGGAAGGCTGGCCAGTGCACACACGAAGGAGGGAGGGAAACACAAAGAGATCACAGAATAGGAGTGGTGATAGGGACACCGAGAACAAAACTGCGGAGTAGTGGAGACCAAGAGTAAAGAGCACGCTGTCATAATGTTGCATTTCATTGCAATCTCCTCACCTCCCCTTCCCAAAAAAAAGTTAAATGGCCCAGACAGTCACAGTTTAGTCGAAACAGCATGGATACAAAACACAGAGTTCCACAGAACTTCAAAGAACACTAACTAGTAACTGTTCCAGAAGTAGACAATGTTAAGAGGAAAAGTATGAACTTGACATATCACACAATCAAGAGGTACCAAAGACAGATAAGTTCATATGGACAGTACATGCACAAAAGAAACAATCATTTTCTTCTTCAAACATCTTGAAGCAACACATCGTCGAGTCCAGTCACTTTTTTCAGAAAATATCCGAAACACAAGGTCAGCATCTTAGTCCCCGGGGAAGTCAAAGTCGAGGGCGAAGCAGCACCAAAGTTTAACGCATCCAGTTGACATACAGGTGAGCACTCCACTCCAAATGGACAGCCACACAGCAGCCACCACACTCCACGCAGGTCTGTAACTCGGGTGTAAAGGTAAGAAAAAAAAAAAGGATTAAAACAAGGGAAGACGGAAGCGGCCCACTGCCAGTTACAAACCATAAACACAGCATCACCAGTAATCTGGGAACGAGTAATATGCTTTTTCAAATGCTGTGCATTAGATTTTCTATGCTCGCGTGTTGCACAGGGAAGAGACAATAATACTGTATTATTACCCAAAAACTTAGTAGTAACAAAAGGCCTGTATATTTTGGTAAGAACTTAGACCCAACATTCTTCTCACTGTCGGCCAGTACGAAACTCTTACATAATACTGAATCACCCACAGCGAATGGAACCAGGACTCTAGTTTTATCAAGGCGAGCGGCGACTTCCCGTATAACCAACTCTAAACGATGCACAACGTCAACAAGAAGATGGTCCTGCTGAGTGACATCCAAGGCATAAGGTAAGTGAATGTTCCATATATTCAACAAGGGATGCAATAATTGATGGCCCAATAAAGGTGAGGAATTTGGATAATTAGTGGAATCATGGACTGCACTATTAAAACAAATACTAATAAAATCAAGATCTTTGTCCTATAATGTATGATCAGGATTATAAAAAATGGTGAGAGTAGCCTCAATATTCTTATTGAACCATTCAACCTGATTCCTTTAGGAAAATACGGGCTTGATGTGTAATATTTAATGGACCAGCGGAAGCACATGTCCTTAAAACATATTGTCTGGAAATAGCAGGTATTATCGGTAACAAATTCAACAGGGGCCCCAAAAATATTTCAAACCTATTCACTCAGAGTCCTAACAATAGCAGGATCTTTCATATTAAAAAAGCTAAGGAGTATTACAAACTTTGAAAATGTATCTAAGAGGATCAAAATACACATGTTACACTTGTGGGGACATACAAGAGGACCAAAAATATCCAAATGCACTATTTGCCAAGGACTCTCAGGAATCTGAATTTGTGTTTGAATCAAATTTGTATGTGCCACCTGTTTACAACACTAACAGTCATGAGATGAACTCACATATTCAGCCACTTTCAACTTCACCGAGGGCCATGCAAATTGAGCAGTAATTTTAGATAAAGGCTTGTGAATACCCAAGTGATGTCCAAATAAAGAATAATGAACGTACCGTAGCACTAAGGGACGCAAATTTTCGGGGACTACCAACTTTTGTGCACGACCAGATTTACCAGTAAAATACAACAAACCATCCCGAACCATATAAGGACATTGAGCACCAGCTGAATTATCAGCTTTAATTCGTTGACACCAGGCATCCAAATTTTGCACATCATGTAATTGAATGAAAAATTCCAGAAATCCCTGAATTAAATTCAAACTGGCGAAAGGATCGACCTGAACGGGTTCGAAATCGGTAAAGTCAAACATCCTCGACAGGACATCCACCACAGGATTATTTTCTCCACGAACATGATGGACCTTGAATCTAATTCGCATCAAACAATAAACCCACCTACCCAACTTGCCTAAATAATGGGAGTAACACAACGCCCAACTCAATGCCTGATTATCAGTAAAAAGATCAAAATCCTCATGCTCTATATAGGCAGCAAAACGGTCGAGACCGAGCAGGCACGTGAGGATATCATATCCGACACCCCTAAATGATGTTTATGTTTATTCAGGGTACAACTTGCAAAGGCAATGGGAGTAATATCATTACCATCCCACTAACAGCACCTAAGACTATAGACGATGCATCTACTTGCACTATGAAACAACACTCGAAATCAGGCAACGACAAGATGGGAGAGGGACTAAGTATTTCTTTCAATTGACAAAATGCCTCTTCCTGGTCTGGACCCCAAGAGAATTGAACTCGATGCCTTTCTTGTTCAAATAATTTAAGGGAGCAGATATTTCAGAGAAAGGCACGATAAATCTTGCACATTACCCCATTAAACAAAACATTTTTGCACGCCCTTCAGGGTACAGGATCATGGCAAATTAACAATGGAGGCAACATAATCTGGATTTAACAATAATTCTCCTTCACAAATTACATAACCAAGAAATTTTACCCTACTTTGAAATAACATAACCTTATCTGCATTATTAGTTAAACCCACTTCCCAGAATTTAGTGAGTACAAGATATAAATTGTTTAAATGACTTTCCAAATCTTCACTATAGATGATCACATCATCAACATAATTGAAAACAAATTTATATTTTTAATCTGCCAATAAATGGTATAAAACATGGGAAAGAGCCTGACTGCCGAAATTTGCGCCCATGGGGATTCTGGTGAATTCAAATTGATTACACGGGGTACTCAACACTGTACACTTATGACAGGAAGGATCTAAATGGCACTTGTGAAAGCTATTGTACAGGTCTAACACAGAGTAAACCTTTGCGCAGCCTAAATGCTGTAGGACACAGTTCACTGTGGGCAGAGAGAAGGGATCTTTATGTGTCTTCTTATTTATCAAGGCATTATTTACCATAAGCGGATATTATTACCTTTTTCCATACCAGAAAATCTGGTGAACAATACTCGGACTCCAAAGGTACAATAACTCCTGCCTGCAACAATTTCTGAATAATCTCTCGGAAAACTTGCAATTTTGGGGCGGACATTTAAAATGTCGATCTCTGACAGGCACATCATTGGTTAGGGTGAATTTGTATGGTAAGAGGCCTCACTTTCCTATCCTATGGGTAATGACATCACTAAACTCCTCACGAAAATTTGATAACTGGTTTTTAAACTGTTCCTCCAATCTGCTTTCCAAAACCACTTGCTCACCGGTATAGTGGGTCACAGACCCATGTCCTAAACTGATATTATTCGTAGCAAATCCGAACGGCATTGCAAAATTCTGGATATCAATGACAGCATTAGTACGACCCAGAAATTCCAAACCCATAATAAGATCATAATTTAAGGCCAGAAGAATCCTAAATGGAAGCATCCATGAAAAGCACCATACTTTAATATGCTAATCGACAACATGAGTACTTTTCAATGTGTCCCGGTTCGCAAAGCATAATTCAAATGCATCTGCACTTCGAATTCGCGATCTTGTTGGTCCTGCGCAGCGAATACTGGCGGTTGCCCATCCAGAAAGAGGACAGGAAGAAAACAGCATTCACCATGCCGGATGGGAGGTGGTATCAGTTTTGCATAATGCTGTTCGGGCTGAAATGTGCGCCTACGATGTTTTAGTCCATGATGGTTCGAGTCCTGGATGGACTGATTGGAGAGTGCACGTTACCGTTCTTGGACGACACTGTGGTCTGGTTGAACAGCTGGGAAGACCACGTGCACCACCTGTCCATGGCCTGCGAACTGACTGGAAATGAACGGACTCACACGTACAGTGAAAAAATGCCATCTAGGTAAGAGCAGCGTGGAATTCCTGGGGCACAAAGTGCGGGAGTACGGGAACCACCCGAACCAAAAATGGCTACAGGTGATCCAACAACTACCCCGCGCCAAAGACCTGCAAACAAGTTCGCAAGTTTATCGGGCTTGTAAATTGGCTGCTTGATTTCATTGAGGGGTTCGCCATAGTTACAGCACCACTAACCGATTTTCTCTCACCACAACACAGGTTTGTGTGGGGCGAGAAAGAGATGCGTGCATTACAGAAACGAAGAACCATTTCTGCTTTTGTCCGACGTTAACAAGGTATGATGCGAGCCGGCCATTATACCTGCAAACAAACGCAAGCCAAGAGGGATTTGGAGCTGCCCTCTAGCAGTGTGAAGACAACAACATGCAACAGGTGATCGACTTCGCGAGCACTAAGTTGGGAGCAGTAGAGCGAAAATAGTATGTGAATGAGCATGAGTGCCTCGTGGTAGTGTATGCGACGAAGAAGTACCGTGCCTACCAGGAATACAGGCTGTTTGTGCTCCGCACTGACATACATTTTGTCTTGTACGGCACCACAACACCAAGGAAGCAAGAAGCAAGTTAACCCGGTGGGTGCTGCTCCTCCAATCGTATGACTTCGTGGTGGAGCATGTCCGAAATCAATTGTCATGAGACAACCGGAGCAGTATGGTCATGAACGACAGTGCGGTGTGGGATGACGTCCTACCTCCAACCAACAAGGAACTCCTACACGAGGTATATGTAAATGCAATGAGCGCAATAGAGGGCGATGCTTTCGTGAATTACCTGTGGAGGGAGGTAGTGACATCACAGCATGTGTGTTTGTTACAAACAAAGTGAAGGCAAAGTGTGAGATGTAGCGAGTGGAGAATTGGCGCATCATGGACGGCCGATTGGAAACTTGTTCCATACAAAAACCAATGAAATGGAGGTTATTTGTACCAATGAATAAGAGGACACTTATACTAACCAATGCACACTCAAGTGAGACCACCAGATACCCGGGTACAGCACAAATAGTTTGAAACATACGTGAGAGATTTTATTGGCCGGGAGTGTCACATGACCTGCCTGACTATGTGCACATATGTGTGACGTGTCAGCCTTTTAAGTCACGTAGAGCAGAGGGAAGGCAACAACAGCAGCCATTATTTCCTACACGACCGTTTGAGACTGTGAGTCTCGGTTTAATGGGGCCATATCCACGCACAACAAAATACACGAAGTTTATCTTGGTGGTTACGGATAACTAGTCATGCTAGGTGGATGCATACCCACTCAGTGGTGTGCTTGTGCAAAACATTGTGAAGGTGTTGAAGCAGGAATATTTCGTGTATTAGGGATACCCGAAACAACTGTTCAATGACAATGGCACACAATTCACTGACAGGAGGTGGCAGGAGAATTGCACCCGGTGGGGGTGTACCAACTGAAGACGGCAGTGTACCATCCCCGGGCGAACCCCACGGAACTCCGTAACCAGGAGTTGAAAGTACAACTGTGGCTCGGTGTGGGTGAGCAGCACAACACGTGCGCTGAACACCTGCCTGCCACCCTCATTAACCTTCGCCAGCATATTAATGAAGTCATGGGATGAACACCCACCCAGGTCCTGCTGGGTGGGTGAAAAACAATGTCCGCAATAACTGACATGTAGCAGCACAGAGAGTAGCGAAGGACAGTGGGAAAGAAGATGCCAAGAGCGACATGAAAAGCTATGCTGCAAACAGCATTACATCACGGGGTGGGTTACGACAACCACGAGACCACCACTGGCACTGCTAGTAGGGCAAAAAGTTTATCGGGAATGCACCCGCAATCTATGGAGAAGCACAACTTTTTTGTGGGGCTGGCAGCAAGATGGAGCGGCCCGCCTAAGGTGGTGCGAAGTATTGGACCTACTACCTACCAGGTCCGAGTAGGCAGGAGACAGGTCCGGATGCACTGGGATGACGTGAGAAAAGCACCAGGTGAAATCCCTGGCGAGAATGGACCCAGTGACCAGGGACACCCACGATGGCTAAGAACCAATGAGCAAGGAGAGCAGGCGAGAGGAGGAAGGTGGGCCAGCACCTCACCCGGAGAGGCCCCCCACCTGATGTGAAAATGCTGTCGATGCCAGATGTGGCAACATCTACTAGGAGTCGATTGAACCCAGGAACGAAATTGGACACGAGAAAACTGCAGGTCAGCACTACCACCCAAAACAGCAAGTAAGGAAAGAAAATGTGCAAGCAAGTGAAGGAGCAAATGTGCAAGCAAGAAAGGGAGCAAGAGAGCAATGTACATAAGTACAAGCAGCCCCGATGACGCTTGATGGCGAGGTGCCGACAAGTACCACCACATCCGATTCAGTGCCTCTACCGGCACCTGCACTGTCAACAGCAGCTCTGACAAAGGATGTAGCAATACCAGTCGAAGAGGCACCACTGGGAGGCAGGGGATCTGCAAAGCACACACCCTATCTGGAAGCCAGTGGCGCGAGTCGCACATGGCAATGGAAAGTTATGCATAGAGGGAGCAAGCAAGAAGACAGCATGAGCAGCAGCATCAGTGACAGCGAGGGCAGCGGGTCGGCCGGTTCGTATCGCTTCCCCGCGAAACACATCGACAGAGGAGACCACCAGTGGCCTGCACAGCTTGCGATGGTGGGAACAGGTCCTGCAATGAACTTCGCCAAAGAATGAGGATACCTCAGCGAGCACTTCGAGACCGCGTGGAGGCAGTGAGGAGTTCCTACCAGCTGCGGCCCAGGAGAAATGCAGGGAAGCAGTGCCCCTGCTGTGTGTGAAGACACGCGACCACAAACAGGTATAATTGAAGTGTGTCAAGTGTCCCGTCCGAAGCCCGTTTGACAGTCGCAGCACCACAAAGCTGTGCAGTTGGTATGCACACTGGATGAGTGGAGTAGGAAGTGTAGTTCAGTGCAAGTATGGACACAATGCAACACAAACTTGAACACGTGACATAAGAGCCCCCGCTCGGGATTTGTGCACTCGGGTAGCTTTCAACTTTTGTTTTTCAATCATTCTATCTCAATAGTCTTTAATTCACCAGAACCGTTGTTATTTAGCTGCCCAAGACAACATGCCCCCTCCTCCTCAGTTTTTGCATCGCTTGGGGAATCTTAACTTAAATCTTGCGCATAATTCTTATCGGCTTCACACAATCTTTACAGTGAAGAGTACGTAATCAGTTACCAAAAGTAGAAATTTGGCAGGGCTTCAGGAAAGGAGGAAAATACAGCTAATCAACTATAGCCACTTACTGTTAGCGGAAAAACTTCCTAACCTAAACACAATCAAAACATTATAGATACAGAACTTTTGCGTTAAAACTGTTCCTAATATACATTTCACATATAGCATATTTATACCCTGACATGTACAGCTCAGCGCTAGCCAGTTCACCAGGCCTTCTGTCAGCACCACAGTCTACGCTTCAGCACAGGGGAGCATTAGCACCACACAGTGCCCCGTGTTAATAGTGTTAGTACAAGTGCTTCAGACTGATCAAATGTAAATGTGTATTTTTCAATGGCTACTTTAATTATAAGAGTGCAGTGTTTTTTTGGTGCATTTTTAAAGCATCAGAACGGTTAATTTCAAACCCATTTTCCACATCATGCACATTGTGCAATAATGCAATGAGTGGGCATACCACATGTGCAATTCGCCTGTAATTGTTTGAGTCACTATTATCATGTAACAAGCCAGGGACACATCCATGCATGTTTATTTACATTGTTTCATCAAAAGTATTTTAAGGTTATGCATTGTGTGTTATTATTTTGTAGTTGAGATGTAGCAGTTGTATGTTTACAGTAAAGCATCTGTTTTCTTCGTGCACTAAAGTGTTACGTCACACAGGTATGTTAGAATAATAGTAAAGAGTAATTTATGTTGTGTTATGAATGTGTATATAGCATGCCAGTCAGATACGTCACATGTTCAGAACATGTATTGTTTGTAAATAAAGAATACTAGCGTAACATGTGGCCGAGAACAGACCACGTGGGTTTGTTTACGTTGAAATGTTGACATGTCGTAACATAACATTTTTAGGTCTTGTGTGTAATATTTCCTAGGGCAAATATCACGTGTTTTTTGTATAAATTTTTTATCCTTGCTTTATTGGCATAGGAATGCCAAAGCCTATGTGTACATTTACATCTAATGTGTTTTGTTTTGAAGTGTAGAGTATGTAATGGAAGTGTTGTGTTTGCCCGCTAGGGACATTATCTAAAGTAAGACAACAGTGACACATCAAACACGAGGTAACTTAAAGTTACTAGAATTTATAACGAAATATTTCAGGCTCTTTGGCCTATGCCACGTAAATATCCATGGCTTGGCATAAATAAAGGAATATTCACAGTATTGTGATCACACATCACAACACCACATCATTTCTCTATCTAGTTGGAGCCAGGCATACCTCACTTTGCCCTCCCCTTGTGTAAGAGACATGGCAATTCACATTGTTTTGAGAGGGGCGCACATCAGAAATGGGGCCCAACTAGTGGGGTTAATTAAACAACGAGCTTCATGTTGAGGTAAACCGCCAGTGCCAGCCCTTTTTTTCATGCCACCAGCACCGCTGCCATAGGCATTTTGTCCATGTGCGACAACAGTGTGTCAACTTGTGTTCCGTATGCTAGTTTAAATGCACCAATGCAGTAAAATCAAAGTGTGTAATTGTTAAGTATTTTTTAAATGGCTTAATAATATTGCTGTTAGGTTCAGAATGATACAGTACGTTCGCCACGTGCGCACCACTGCGACCACATGTCACATCAGTTGTTTATATTTAGGAAGGGTAAATGTTTTTGTGTGTTGTCATGTAATATTGCGTCAATAAGTGTCAGAATGTCTACCAAGGTGAGTTCCATGCACCAGAGATGTGCACGGAATATTCATGCAGAGTTCATGGGTAAATAATATTGTTTTCTCATGTTGACAGTAGTGTTATTATTTTTTCAAGTGTTATGTATGTCACGTTTTGTTGCTCCCAAGAGTATAATAAAGTCTTTATGTGTAACTAAGGTAAGTGACGTATACACAAAGTGCGTACACGAGTCACATATTAGAAATGCTGTTTATTAAGAGTTATGAATTTTCCATATTGACAGTTGTAGTGTTATTATTTGTAAGTGTTATTGTTTTGCTTTAAAGGCACCAAAGTGCATGGCCTCCTTCAGAGACGTCTCCTAATACTCTTGCGATCACTTTAAAGGGCTTTGTGTATTTCAGCCAGTGTTTATTATTTTCCATGTTTGTCATTGAATTGGAGTGTGCCAAAGTTAACATAGTCAAAATTAGTATAGATAACATCACAAACCAAAGACTGGCCAACAGAGAGAAGTGGCGGATGCCACGTGCCCACCACACGGCGAAGGACTGCTGTCCGCACACATAAACATAGCGTGTCCGAATAGCCATATTCTTATTAAATGTTTTTACATCCAAACATAAATTACTATGTACTTATATGAAGCAACAATAAAAGCACAAATGAATGTGGGACAAGGTCCCTTATAATATGGAGACACACAGTGCAATGTTAGTGTGTTTTAGATTATGGAAAGGACAGACATGCAATCATGAATATGCATGTGCCATTCACAATTGGGGTTTATTTTTCTCTCTAAATAATTTACAAAGCAAATTGAAGTGTGTAATGTAATATTTTATCACCTGTGTGCTATTTTAGCTTCATCCACCTTCATTTTATTAAATTTTGTTCCAAATATCGGAGCATTGTTTTGCCCCACAGGAATTAGTGCCGAGGTGCCAACCCGCATGGCCATTTTAAATCAGCGGTGTCTTAATTACAGCGTGGGATTGATGTACGTCTTGTGTCCTCCCGGGCACTTCGTTGTTTGTACAAGTCATGGACCCTGCAATAGTTTTAAATGTAATTTTTCAGGAACCTTTTGTTTGTTTTCGCCGAGGAGTGAGCCACCTCACAGCCTGGTCCATCTTTTATATGGCCGGGGCATAATTCCTGTAATTTTCCATGTAGGCACTTTGCCGCCATTTTACCGCTGTAGTGAGCACCCTACTTTAACGATGGAAATCGTATTTGTGCTTGTTCGTAGGTTAATGAAATAAATCAACATATCACATGAGCTGATGGGTGTTATTTATTTCACCAGCCACTCCATGGCTGTTTAACTCACAATGTATATTTTACTTAATGTGTAAGGCGGCCTATAACAGCCCGGGAGTGAGCACGAGCGTATGGGAGTACCTCTAATAACTCTTACTAGGCCAGGCATGGGACACACACACACACATATATATAAAAGGATGTATTCTTCACAACTTCTGCAATCTCTACAAGTGTTACTTCGGAACATCGAGGGGAGACTCCATTGTTTGAGCTATGAGTCCACAATTCTGGAAATGGCATACCATGCCGTTATGTCAGCTACCCTCCACCATCTGTGGGAGCATTACTGGCCTAGAGGGGTACCACTTAACCCCCCTCACTGCACCATGTAGCATCATCCACCCTCTTCGCGACACGTTCGTTGAGGTGCCCGCTGCGAGCCGTGAGACCACGTGGTCCAGCAAAACCAAAACAATAGCTCAAGGAACAACACCAGGGACTTCACTACGCCAACTGCGCCGTGCTCGGCCCTCCAGTTAGATGAATTGGTGGAGACTGCAGGGAAAATGTCAGACTTGTTCGAAAAGTGTCTGCAGCTAGCACAGAGACCTAACCTGTTCTCCTTAAAATTTTTGTTGGGAAAAACTTGCACATCCGACAATCCTACTGTCACACATCAAGGATAAGAGAAGACAGGGAACAGCAACATCAACTCCAATGACGAACCAGTTGCATGCAGTATTCGTCCCACGAGTTTTTTGTGGCTTATAAACTCCAAGACAGAACCATTTCAGGAGACAGGTGCAGTGTACCCACCACATGAGTGGACTGTGCCACTGGGAAATGTGTTCATTGGAGGACAGCCGCCTTGCATGTCAGGCATAGTGCTGCCACAACAACAGCAGTGGTATCCAGGTCTGTTACCGTTACTGACACAACAGATGCACACAACCATCCCATCATCATAAATCAACCGAGCACTACAAATACTAGATTCCAATCACTGTCCGTATTCGCTGGAGTTGCAGGAGACGACCCGACAGCGTTCTTACATGATTGTGGGAACCGTTTACCCCAATGTGGGGCAGACCTAGCCGACTGGCTCAACTGTATTGGGGAATGCTTCTCCGGCGATGCAAGTTCATGGTGGAAAGGTGTAAACCGATACGTTCTTACATGGGGAGAATTCAGTGAGACATTCCTCTGCAGGTTTGCGAGATCCTTTACATGACATCGAGCCCACAGCAGTGTCATTCTAGAAGAGCATAGCGAGGAATCACTTTATAAATTCACAACACAGAAAATCAGTCTGGTCTGTGCGTACCATCCTAACCTGTCCCTGTGCGAAATGTTGGAAGTCATTGCCAGCACAGTATAACCGGAGTACAGAGCAGCCCTCGCTCCAGTCATTCATGCTGCAGAGAAATATTTAATTCAAATTGTACTCCTGTTAGATGCCAGTATCACCACTAAAGGGACCTGCGAATGTGTTCAGCTTCAGCTGCATCGCGATTCAGGCACCGCAGAAGAAGAGATGAAGGCAGAGGATGCGACCACTGCAATGCAGAAGACGATGCCGAGACAGGAGACGAACAGCCCAAATTATGTTCAACATAACACAACGGGTCGGAATCAAGATGCAACCCATATAACTTACACTCCACGTAACTCACTAGGTTACAATGCTCACAACTCACGACGGGATAGTAACCAACCTGCGAGGCTGTGCAGATGGCGTGGAAGCCCACATTGGGATAATCTATGCCCGATATGGGCCGACTATCTGGCCCGACAGCAAGACCGATCTCATTCGAGAAACTAGGAGGTGGGGCCAAGCGACCTGACGCTGCTTGCCCCAGAGTGAGTTAGAATATTCTCGAGCAGTCCATAGGACCGATAGTATTGACTCAAACAATAGGATTTCAAAATAACTTCACACAGATAGCTGTTATTTTCAACAACCGACCATGTCGAGTCCTTATCGACATGGCCACATCATATAACTTTGTACGTGCAGACGTCGTCGACACAAGAAGTATGTAACCCGCACAGCAGGAAGTACAATTAGCTATGCATCTGCAAACAGACCAAATAGCTGGAGAAATTTCTGTCACCATTGAGATCCAGGACATCACGATCGTGTCCAATGCCTTCATATCACATGATTTACGGGAAGAGGTCATCCTTGGAGTGCCTGGCTATAGTGAACAAAACACAGTCATCGAAGCTGTGGCCCCGTGTGTGCATTTTGGCACCAAAGAGAGACGGACAGTCTACAATAACGATCCATGAATGACTGGGCATCTTCCATCCATCTTGCTTGACGAATTTGACCATTCGGTGCCTTTGAGTGCCGTGAGGTGTTACAACGACTATTCAACGAGCGGCAAGATGTTTTCACTGCGGCCGACCCGTTACACAGGATGACCGTAGCCGAACACCTGATTCTGTTGACCACAGATAATCCCATATTTGACTCGCCAAGGTTGCATTACCCACATTAGAGGAAGATAATCAGTGAGCAGATCGACGAGATGCTATGAGAGGGTGTGATTGAGCCGTCGCATAGCAATTACGTTAGCCCCAAAGAAGGACATCTCATGACAATTTCGCGTCTACTTTCGATGCCTTAACCTCAATACTAAGAGTGCTCCGCCCCAGTACGTCAATGTGAAAGTTGCCCAAACAGCCTGGGCCGGGCGAGAGTCCAACAATGATCGATTTGAAGAGTGAATACTGGCAAATACCGGTCCGACCAGCTGACCATCACAAGACCGCCTTCACAGCACCAGACAACAGATAATTTCACTTTTGTGCTATACTGTTCGGCCTAAAATGCACCCCTTCCACCTTTCAGGCCATGATGATATATGTCCTGGATGGCTACATCGATGACTTCGTGCTCGCGTACTTAGACAATGTCATTATATGGTTTGAATCTTGGGAAGAACATGTGCGCCATCTGTCACTAGTGTTAGAATGTATAGCCATAAACAAACTCACATGTGCCAACAAGAAGTGCCAGAAGAAGGGAGCCACCCTACAGTGGAACAGCTGCAATTGATTGATGAATACATCACTCCGACGACATGAAAACAACTTCGAAAGTTTTTCGAACTTGCAAATTTGATACGGGAGTACATCTCAGAGTTAGCCATCTTCACCGCTCCATAACAGAGTGGACGTCACTGAATGTCCGGTTCCAGTGGACAGAACAACAACAACAAGAAAGTTTCAATGAATTGAAACGCAGTTTCGGGAGTGTACTACGCTCGTCCGCTACGATCCGGCGATACATGTGTACATGCAAACAGATGTGCAGTGTTATTCCTACCAACAGACAATGGAATGCGGAAGATCATTGACTTCGGGAGTGCGAAGTTTGGATAAGTGGAACAAAGGTATGACATAAACGAGCACGAGTATCAAACGGTTGTTGAGATGCTGGAAAAGTACTGCCAACTGCTGGAGTATAAGAGATTCACGCATCTGACGGATAACCACTGTTGACTGTGGCTCCACAACATCTGTGGAAGCAGCAGTAAACTCAACCGATGGGCGCTGTTCTTACAAGCATTCGATTTCGAGGTGCAATATGTGGCAGGTGAGGACAATCAGCTAGCTGAAGCCATGTTCCGTTCACTCAGAGAAGCCATCGCGTGAGACGAAGAAGTGTGGGAGAGTATACTTCCCCCACCCCTATGCCGTGCACGAGGCCAGCACCTTACTACCTATTTGCTGTACAAACATCACCGCTGTGCCAAATGTCTGCACGATAGATGCGCTCAGAGACCACGTGATAACTGAGCAAAACAAATCCCCTACTTCCCGCGAGTCGAAACGCAAATGCGCCGAATGGGAATTTGAAAAGGGGTTTGTAGTTGATGACTGTCTCGAATCACGTGTTACTGTAAACAGTGACATCTGGTATTTTTATCTACCACCCACCCCACATGATGCTGTACTCCACTGTGCACACGAAAACGAACTTGCGGGACACCCATTCACAAATCAGACTAAGCAGAATATTATCAAGTACTTCCACTGGCCAGGAGTCGCCATATACATACGAGCGTTCGTGCAGGAGTGTCATAAATGTAACGACTACAAAAGCAGACGTCAAGACGGCCTCCAACATCAGCACACCTGTGAACCAAAAGAACCCTGCGAAACAATCGCAATAGATGTGATGGGACCCTATCCCAGAACATCCTCTGGTAAGAGATTTATTCTTGCCGTCACAGACCTGTTTTCACTCTGGGTAGAGGCATACCCGTTTCCATATGCACGTGCACACATAATTGGGAAAACACAACACAATGAATTATTCAAATGCTGGGGTTTTCTGCGCATACTGCTGAGTGACAATGGGACGCATCCACAAGGACCTGTGTACAAAGTGGAGCGTATCCCACCAACAACAGTGATCTACCATCCTCGTGTCAATCCTACTGAAAGAAGAAACCAAGACTTGAAAACACAGCTGCGCATTAGAGTAGGCGAAAACCATGCATCCTGGGCCGAGCACTTGCCTGTGGCTTTGTTTACACTCCGCCGTAGTGTGAATGAGAAAACCGGCATAACACCAGCCCAGCTGCTCCAGGGATGTGACTTTCCCCTCCCAGGAGAATTCCACTGTGGGACGAGGGAGCCCGCCACTGACTCCGCTGGAGGGGTAAGCAGGGAGGAATCGAGAGAGAGGGGAATACGAGTGAGAAGTGCAGGAACAACAACAATGCTATCTGACCACGTGGGTGCTGTTCTCCATGCAACCCTCCCTCCCTTCAGCAACCAGGTCAACAAGTTTATGCGCGTGCGCATACTTTGTCCGTTGGGCAGAAAAACTTCTGTACCAGATTCGCGGCAAAATGGACGGAGCCACACACGGTCATCCAAGCCAAGAGAGAATCCTGCTATGTCGTCTGGTTGCATAATCGCCGCACTGCTACATTCCATCGCGTCACTCTATGATTTGTGAAGAATGGCGCCGAGACACCCAGTGCCCCGATGCCTGCAGCAGAAAATTCTGTGGGAAATGAAACACTCCCCGTGCCGCTGACTGAGGCAGAAGATTCAACAAATGACAACATCATTACTTTGAGTACACCCGATGCCACGATGATCGACGCTTCCCCATTTACATGAGCTCAAGCTGACGACATGCTCGCGCCTGACAGCTGTCAAGACCATGTGATCATTGAGATGCCGGAGGACTCTGACGCCGAGGACAGCAAGCTAGGGGAACCACCCGAGGGCGTCTGGAATCGCCAGGTGAGGCAGTCCCCTTATGGCATCGCGATGCCAGTAGGACACCGCCATCACACAACAACAGAGAGCAGCAGGGACGAGTCAGGGATAGAGTAGTATACCTCATCACCTCGCCACTTGAGAACGTGCTCATCGTGTCCGCCGTGTCACATGCATAATGTACGGCCATGCCCCAACGACCGCCGCAACACGCACCGCAGTCCACTGCAAGGCAATGGACATGCCCACCTCTAACACCACAACAACAACACGGTGGTTACAACCTTCGACAACGTGACATCATGAAGCCACCCATCTGTAGCTGTAGTCTGTAGCTGCAGTCGGCGAAAAAATGGTCTCCGAAAAGGGGGCCATTTGACGTGAACCACCAGCATTAGCCCGTCCCCCCCCCCACCTGCATCTCTGCCATAGGCATCTGCGTCCACATGCGACAACAGTGTGTCAACCTGTCCGTGTGCCAGTGAAAATGCACCAATGCAGTAAAATTAAAGTGTGTAATTGTTTAGTATTTTTGAAATAACCTCAACAATATTCCTGTTAGGTTCAGATTGATACAGTGCGTTCGTCACGTGTGCACCGCAGCGACCACATATGATGTCAGTTGTTCATATTTTGGAAGGGCAAATAATGGGGCCTTGGTGGTTCAATGGATAAAGAGATTCCAAGTAGGGCTGCATTGGCTCAGTGTATAGAGCGATTCCAAGTGGGGCCGCAGTGGCTCAGTGGATATAGCTATTCCAAGTAGGGCCACAGTGGCCCAGTGGATACAGCGATTCAAAGTGGGGCCACAGTCGCCCAGTGGATAGAGTGATTCCAAGTGGGGCCGCAGTGGCTTAGTGGATAGAATTATATCATGTAGGGCCTCAGTGGCCCAGTGGATAGCTATATATCAAATGGGGCAGCAGTGGCTAAGTGGAAAGAGCGATTACAAATGGGCGTTAATGGCTGAGTGGCTAGATCGATTCCAAGTTGGGACACAGTGGCTTTGTGGATAGAACTATATCCAATGTTGAGTTAATTTCACATCTTTTTTTTTTTTTCACTCTTTGTATGATAACCGAAATTTGTAACATCGTAACTGTTATAGGCACATGACAATACTAAAAAAAAAAGGTCATGGGCTAGGCCTCTAGTGCGAGGAATTGTGACTCTGTCCCCTTTGGTTAAAATAAAATTTTACACCGGATTTTTTTCTTCTTTATGGACACAGTATACACTAAAATGCCTATGTCTCTAATATACAAGCAATGATGTTATCTTCTCAAATATTTATTAGTCTTCTCATGCCATTGTTAAGTTATCTCAACTGCTTTGTTTATGTGAACTTTTGATTATTTAGTTTTGTATTGGTTTTTGTGTGAAAAATAACATATTAGTGATGACATGTGTAGGCTTGAAGAAAACATATCAATCATGTAGCTATCAAACTGAAAAAGCAAAAAAAACGAAATATTTCATGTTTCAAAGGACATAAATACAAAGAATATCGAGGAGTATTTGTACTGCAGACAAAACATGTTCTTTCTGCAGTACGTAAAACAAAGAATTATTTTATAAGTCTAACCAAGTTTTCAAATAATGAACTTTGGATGTTACATATTATTTCCTGTTGGTAAAACCTTTAGGTATCTAAATATTAAATATACATTCATTTTCAATTATTCTGGTGTGTACATCAATGAATACTTATAAAATGGGGGAAATTATTAAGGAAATTTATTTGGGCATATTTTCTTATATTTTAAATGTAAACTGCATTGCTTCAGCGAAGTTGCAAAGTATGTAGATAATCGCTTTGTGTAAATTCACAGAAACATTAAAAAATTCACAAAATGGCTATGTGGAGGTTATTTTATGTCTTATGATGTCAACTGTTACAAACTTCGCAAATATTCAATTAACAAAAATTATTAGTAATTTAATTACAAACGAATTGCAAGAATACGCAAATGAATGAGTACTGCGAAACTATTTTTCACTTCATGGAGTCAAATCGAAGAATTTACGAAAAGGTAGGTCTCAGTAGTATTCTTGAAAATTCCTGAAAATCCATCAATGGAATAACAAAAGGAAACAGATTTATGTTACTCATTATAAGTTGACTTCGCATGGACATTGAAAGTATTGACGCCATGGCACTAGTAGGTATCAGTACTTTTATCAAAGCATAATTATAAAAAAAATTGTTAGACATATTCTAAGAACTGAACCTTAATAATCCATTAATTTACCAAATATATGGAAAAATTTTAATGCGAACTACAAATTTGCATTTGGCCGATCTCAGGTTGATGTTTGTGGGGAATGTGAGGAACATAAATCAAGATTCCTAACTTTAACGTCAACGTCTCTAAAAAACAAATAGCTACTGCAGAATTATTCATTTATTAGCGGAGAATACCAATGTTTTCAGTAACCTCAGCTCGGAGATAGACAAAACCCAGAAACTTATTCTTACCATTTCTGTAGGTTTCGTGAGAATATCTAATTTCTTTGGATCCCAATTCAAGAAATATTTATAGATGCTACAGCTGTCTATAGAGTAAATGTTTATCTGGTAGTTAGAAAATGGGCATTTGGCTACACAGACTGCAGGCTGCAGACTTGCGGACAAACGACGGCCATCTTGGACGATGTCGTGCACCAACCTCCTGCTCTATCATTTGTCTCCAACAGCGACCATTTTTGGAGCCAGTATGTCACGATTTTACTTTTCCGCTCGGAATTTCCCTTATTTTTTAAACAAAAAAGGTTAAAATTTTCCTTTTTTCCCCTCAAATTACCCGAAATTCCTTCGAAACCGGCAAATTTGTTTCCCGCAAAAAATATGTTCTTGCCCTATCCGACAGAATGTTGCTCAATCCAGTGGAGATTATGCATGACTCTACAATGTGGCTAATTACTCCTTTTTTTAAGGGGGAATGGGGAGTGGTAGAGTTTTCCTATCATTAATGCTCTGTCATTCCAAGACAGCACCATCCATATTATCTGAAGAATGCTCGAGTCCATAGCCTTGCCATGCAACATTTCTCATTCCTTCCTGCCTCTCGTTCATTCAATTCCTTCATATGGAGTTTTCTCACATTCCTTCCGAGATAGTTTCACAGGACGTCCTATCGGGGAGCTGAGAGGACTCTGAGGAAAAACCTCCAAGGATAGAACCTGATGTCCTGGCAGTGATGACGAGTATCATGCATTTTCATTCCACCTTGGTTTCTCATATACCTGCTGGGATCCTTTCACCCGACGTCCTGGCGGGGAGCCGGGAGATATCTGAAAAAACCCCCGAGGGTAGAACCTGGCATCCTGGCAGGGATGAGTCTCACTCTCTTTCATTCCACATTGGTTTTCTCATATTATTTCTGGGCTCTTTTCACCTGGCGTCTAATGCCCCTGTCTGAAGAATGTTCAAGTTCATTGCCCTGCCGTACCATCCATCTTGTCCGAAGAATGTTCGAGTTCATAGCCCTTGCCACCCAGACATATGTAATACCTTTATTTTCTCGCTTGTCTTTTATTTCCCATGCACCCCCATTCCTTCAATCTAAAGAAAGATCAAGTTCGTTGCTTTGCCATACCATCCATCTTGTCCGAAGAATGTTCGTGTTCATAGCCCTTGTTACCCTGACATAAGTAAGCCCTTTCTTTACTCTCTCGTATTTTATTCCTCATCCCACCACGATTTTCTCATATTCCATCTGGGATCCTTTCACATGGTGTCCTGGCAGGACGAGACTTGTGATCTGGCATTCCACCTTGGTTTTCTGATAATTCGTTCTTGGATCCTTCCGTCCGACTGCTTGGCGGGGCGACGAGTCTCATGCTCTGTAGTTCCACCTACGCGACATGGAGCTAGGCCTGCCCACACACACACACTAGCCTAGGGTCACACCGCACACATGTCAAGCATCCCCTAAGCGCACCTATAAGCATCGTTGGCTGCATTTTTCCGAACCGTTTAAGATATTGTCACCAACAGGTGGCAGGGCCCATTAAACCATAACCGCTCTCTTATAAAATTTAGTTGACAATAATTGTCCATCTGCAGAGACCATAGTAGTGAAATTTAAATCATACATATTGCTCCCAACAGAGCAACAGGGCTAATTATACATTAAACCTACTTATAAACATAGTTGCCTGTCATTTCCTATTTGCGAAAGCTGCGTCTGCCGAATTCATATAATTGGTATAATTCCTGCATACTATCATTGCGATAACGATATGTATAATTCTGAGCGCAGTTATAAGCATATGAGGGCATCATTTCGGAGCTTTTTAAGTTCGGCTAATATGTAACAGTTGTCCAAACATGTAGAGGAAGGTGTACATACATACAATTACGTTGCATGCATGTCGTAGCAATTATCGATGCATGCAAGAATGTTAGGGAAGTTTGAAATAACACAC
The DNA here is from genome assembly GCA_029891345.1 of Dryococelus australis. Taxonomy (NCBI): domain Eukaryota; kingdom Metazoa; phylum Arthropoda; class Insecta; order Phasmatodea; family Phasmatidae; genus Dryococelus; species Dryococelus australis. The sequence continues at coordinate 124,507,801 of CM057000.1, read as the reverse complement.
ATACGCGATGGTCCGCGCACACCACCATGCTCGTATTCTCTTACCACAAGTGTTATATATACATAAATGAACGTTAGCATGGGTAACAACCATCCATACGCGAAAATGTTAAGGTTTACACAATCATGCTGCTAGCAAGATGTATGCAGTTGTAGGGAGGGGGTAACAGCAGCATAACCGATACATAAAAATAAACACAGTCAGCCAGATACGTGAACTAGTTTCCTGAGACAACGACAGCATGATTAATCCTTAAAAACTACTCGTAATTTGGAAAAATTAAAGGTGTATGCAATAGTGCCAGAGCAAGGTTTCAGGAAGTCACCGGTTACATTAAAATATGTTCGAGATAATTCAAATAAACACCATCGGTCGGTCTAACAAGAGGTGTCACGGGGAACGAATGTGCAAGATATGAAACCGTCCTGTACGTGAAGAATCGATCATGTTACCAGAAAAAGTACCTGATTGTTCTGCAATCCGTAGCTGTGACATCAATGTTAGCAGTGCACCAAGAATTGTGGTAAAAAGCTCTTATGCTCGAGGACAATAAAAGAGCACATGCCAAATGTGATATAAATTAAGCGACTTGCAAAGACCATGTTCCTTTTTGCTTGCTACGAAACGACATACATTGTCTTAACCATGTTGTGCAAGAGAGACGACACTGCTACCTGATGATCCAACCAGATTAAAAAACCAAATCTTTACAAGCATTTACAAACCAATGCATATTGCGCGAGTATCGAGCGCTATACATGAAGAACAACACTGCTACGCAGCTGATGTAAACTGATACAAAATAATTATAAGAACTTACTAACTATTGCAATCAAATATTACACACAAGCTTCGGGAGCTGTACGTTGTGTTAGACGAGGCCAGACCGTCGTGGCTAGTACAATAGAATATCAAACCATCCTTCTGAAACGAAACCGTTACAATTAGAATACAGCCAAAACTTGCAGCACAAGCAACAGAACACGCCCGTCCTGTACGACGATGAACGATCTTGGGAATCTATAAGGTATCACAGGTTGTCGGTCGACAACCCTAGCATCTTGCAGGTCATGTCAAGTCGGAGGGATGGTACATAACACTAGCTGAGAGAGAGAGAGAGAGAGAGAGAGAGAGAGAGAGAGAGAGAGAGAGAGAGAGAGAGAGAGAGAGAGAGAGAGAGAGAGAGAGAGAGAGAGTCAGTCGCGTGCACTCGCGTTCACGAGAGGAATTCAGTACAAGGTAACAATTTCTGAATACGAATCATTTATAGTAGCAGAACCGTAAGGACATTTAAAAACGGGTCACCCATGATTGGCTCGACAGAAAGTTTACACGCCATGTTATGTAGTGGTTAGCAACATTACTTTCGACATAGAGGGATATTGTATTTATGAGTCTGAGTTTGTGTTTGCTGCATTATATGTTTGTTTTATTGTACGGTTGTTTATTTCACGTGCTAGATATTTTTTTCTTCTCGCCATGCATGTAAATTATGAAAAAGACAATTAATTTAATATATAGGGGTTTATATTCACATATGCATTTATTGCATTTCAAATAATTTCGCCACAATACTCTGTTATTTGTGTTCTATTATCTGAATAAAAAAGCACTACATGACGTTTTATGTTGCCCCTCTCGGTCTGGCACAGTGTGGCCTGCTTGTTACCTACTTATATAAATGCATGGCAGCCTTCAATTATTTGAAATGAACATATATCGAGTACGCTCATTTACGAAAAACGTATATTTTGTTGGAAATATAAAGTTCATTGCGATTTGTATATGACGTGCTCGATACGTAAAAATGCAGATATATGACACACATAAGTTTTTTTATTGTCTATGAAATGATCGGACTCTCTAGGGGATTGAATCTGCGATACCTTATTCTCAAGGACGATACCCTGTTTCCGGACACTCGTCAAGGTTATTACCCATATACATTTCAATAGTATACGTAGCCTACTTTTGTCAAAGTTGACGTAATTGCAGTACTTTAACATTGCTATCGCGTATGTAGAAAAGTAAGTACATTTTGTCAAAAGGGGCGTACTTGCAAGTCCCGAGTTTCTTTCTTGGTCGATAATGTATACCATACGAGGAAAGGCAGGACGGCTATTGTGGTCTGTGTATTCGTCGAGTTCGCATCAGTAGCTACGAGATGCACCCGCAGGTCTTCTCTGTATATAAATCAGCTATAACAGTTAAACCTCTTTCTCTTTATGTTTTACGTCTTCTTCAAGTAGAGTACGTAAATAGTTGAAATGTTGGTGATGCGATACCTTCCTACTCATCATTACAAAGTTCTTACATTTAATGATATTTCTATATTAATAACAACTTTGTGTCGAGCTATTCGTAGGTAATCCGTTTTGTAATGTCCATACGGTTCGGCCACTATGTATGATACATACTCATAAAGTGTTACCTTGTACTCAATAGCTCTCGTAGTAAACGCGAGTGCACGTCTCTCTCTCTCTCTCTCTGCTAGTGTTATGTGCCACCCCACCGACTTGGCGTGACCTACATACAAGGTGCTCGGGCTGTCGACCGACAACCTGTGATGCCTTATAGATTCCCAAGATATTAGTTTATCGTGCATCGTAGTACAGGATGGACACGTTCCTATGCTTTTAATGCAAGTGTTGGCTGTGCTCTAAATCTAGGGTTTCGTTTTAACAGGATCGTTTGCTATTCTATTGTACTAGCCAGGACAGACTGCGCTTGTCTAACACACCATACAGCTCCATACGCTTGTGTGTAATATGTGATTGCAATGTTTGGTTAGTGGTTATAACTATTTTATTTCAGTTTACATCAGTGCGTAGCAGTGTTGACCTTAATGTATAGCGCTAAATGCTCGCGCAATATGCATTGGTTTGTGAATGATTATAATTATTTGATTTTTTTTTTTTTTAAATCTAGTTGCATCATCTCGTTGCAGTTTCGTCTCTCTTGCACAATATATAGTTTAGAAATTGCATGTCCTTTCATAGCAAGCAAAAAGGAACATCGTCTTTAAAAGTCGCATAATGTGCAACATGCAATATGCTCTTTTCTTGTCCTTGAGCATTCCAGCTTTTTACCACAGTTTTTGGTTCACTGATAATATTGATATCACTATTACTGTCTGCAGAACCAACAGATATTTTTCATGTACAGGAAAGTTTCATATCTTGCCAAGCATTTCCCGTGACACCTCTTGTTAGACCGACGGTGTTTATTTGTACTAACTCGAATATATGTTAATGTAACTGGTGAGTATCCGAAACATTGCTCTGATGCAATTGCATACACCTTTAATTTTTCCAAACTATGAGTAGTTTTTAAGGATTAATCATGCTGTCGTTGTCTCGGGAAGATAGTTCACGTGTCTGGCTGACTGTGTTTATTTATATGTATCGGTTATGCTGCTGTCACCCCTTCCCTACAACTGCATACATCTTACTAGCAGCATTATTGTGTAAACCTTAACATTTTCGCGTATGGATGGTTGTTACCCATACTAACGTTAATTTATGTGTATATAATACTTGTGGTAACAGAATACGAGCATGGTGGTGGGTGACGCTGACCATCGCGTATGTGTGTTATTTCAAACCCCCCTAGCACTCTTACATGCACCGATAATTGCTGCGGCATGCGTGCAGAGTAATTGCATGTATGTACACCTTCCTTTACATGTTTAGTCAACTGTTTCATGTCTGCCGAACTTAAATAGTTTCGACATGATGCTCTCATATGCTTATAATTGCACTTAGCGTTCTAGTTAACCTATATAGCTACATAGATGGTAGATGAAGGTGACATAGAGAGAGAGAGAGAAACGAGGTGGGGGAGAGGTGGGAGAGAGGGAAGAAGTAATGAGAGACAGGAAGAAATGACAGATCATGAAGTAGCAGGATGGAATGAGAGAGCGTGAAGAAGCAAGTTGGAATGGCAGAGTGTGAAGTAGCAAAATGGAATGACATAGCACGAATTAGCAAGACAGAATGACAGAGCATAAAGTCTCAAAGTGGTATGACAGAGCATGAAGTGGAAAATTCTATAAACAAAAAGGTAGATCGAAACAAGGTTGCGGAAACAGATCCTGGCTTCCAAAATGGCCGTCGAAGGTCAAGGTCATCCAATATTGCGGCTGCAGATCCCTGGCGCCGGGCCTACAGCCTGCACCAGAACCTTCTATTGCTATCTACTCACAGTCCACCAGCGAGCACCCGAATCATGTTTATGCAACAGTATTCGTACATTCACCTTCTAGACAACATTCATTATGAAGGTGCGATGACTTCCCAAAATGTTTTGTTATGCGGACCACACAGGAACAAGAAGGGAACCGTATCAGTTTCAATTAACAAGCTACAGTATGTTACGTGAAAATTTGACGGACTATCATGGCCCCTGATTCACAGGCTGAGGATCCCTGGCGAATCATTCAGGCTTGCTGTGCTAGTTAATAGTTTTACAAAGAAATTATAGGGAAGCTCATTATTTTAAAAAGAGATAGTGTTTGTTTGTTGGTGTACTTGTCCATAAACATCCCTACACATACTAATATGAATTACTGTTGTGCTCATTGATGGATCTTACACTTTCTCCCGCGTGGAAGAACCTCGTCAATGTAGCGCCGAGATGGCACGCCCGCGCATTACATTTTCCACTCCCTCCCTCTCCGGCAAACTTTATTTCTTGAACGCATGTCATAAGTTGCGAAAATTCGAGATATTCGTCTCGCTGTCGTAAAATGAATCGATAAGCGTGGCTTAACAACTCGTCGACGACGGCGATATCATTACAGACGAAACCAGTGCCCCTCTCACAATCAGGATCGGGGAAACGAAGCTGCCTTAAGGAATCATCCCAATGATTCGCCTAGAGCAGTTGCAGTTTGTGTGTGTGTGTGTATGATAAACCTAGAACAAGGTGGCTGGACGGTGAATGGAATATGCATGGTCCCGAATGTCAATAAAGTTATCAAGTTGATAACCACTGCGTCGCACCTTGCTCGATCATGACATGGCGAATGAAGACTTGTGATCACTGTGGACTACGTATCGTAACACATACTGACTGATAAAGTGTTCTGCATAAATGTAACCAAGAAGTTCTCAGGAAACACATTTTAAAGAACCTCGCGATCGTCGTCTGTAATCATTACTGTAATCATTTCCATATCCCTGGAAAACAGGTTTAAGGGCCCCCCGCCAGCCTGTCGTTCGAACTGCGCTGCAGTGTGTTTGTAATAAAAGTTTTTTTTTTTTTTTTTTTACAAAACTATATAAATTACGTCCAACGTGCTGAACTACACGCACTTCACACTAAGCCTGTTGATTACGTTTAAGAGGTCACACGCATTAGAATCGCCTTTTCACAGTGCTCCAACATAGTTGAAAACTGCTTTTTTCAAAGCGCTTTATTTCAAAATATACGCTTTATTAACACACGAAGTACTCGGGCGGCATTGCTAAAGGCTGTTCACGATAAAGCGAGCGCTTTTGAAGTCAACCTTAGAAAAAGTCACTGACCCTGCCTGCATTATATATTTTAATGGGCCCACTGAGGGATTTGCGTCCAGTAAAGTTGGTAACACGGGATGGAAAGTCGTTCCATACCTTAGCGTCGAATACAAAGTGTTAGGTAACCATTTGTGATAACGTAAAATTGTTTCTTTCGCTCTGTTTTTTTTTTTCTTTAATTTATTGAAGTGTAAAAAGGAGCAGTTTTGTAAAGGATTTGCTTTCGTAATAATTTCGCAGTTTCATTTGACCGACGCATGAATAATGTGATGAGGCCCATGGCAATGTAAATTTTACATTAGGCGGAAGAACACACAATGTGTATACAAGTAGATCATAAGAAGGGCTTTCGAAAGTGCTCACTTTACCGTGAACAGCCTATAGAGATGTTCCACAAATACCGCGCAAGAGAGAAAGATCACTATCGTCGCCGCACTAGGATTATGTTATCACGTCTGGAGCGAAGCTACTAACTTTACTTTGACGCTGTGCTGATTACCTATCACCAGGGACACAGACCAAGAAACAATTCGAGCTAAACTACCTAGCATACACAACTGAACTGCCTGCCACGTCAATGCCAAGTCGACTCACTTACCGCTATCCTGCCATTTCCAAGGATCTGAGGTCCTAGAACAATCAGAAAAGAAGGGGCGAACCATGGATCAGGTAACAAAGCAACGATGTTCTTTTGTAACAACAAATAAACACTCTAATACTGGATCTTACGTGCCGTCGTTATGTTCCGAGTTGATGATGAGTAAATAGTAATCCCTTTGGTTTCCCAATTTTCCAACGTATAAAGTCGCAATGATGTTCTACTACGTTGATGATATTTTTCCGGTTTGGTTAAGCCATTGGTATTCTTGGAAAGTTGTTTTTTCATGTTGTAAATAGTAGACTAAGATTGATGTTGGTAAAGTGTTCTTCGTGTATTTTTTTAATCAATAGTTGTATATGTCTGCTGTCCTTCGTTGTTCACTATAGAGGTGCAGCGTAATGTGACCTTAAATCCAATGAGACGCCTAACAGTTTCAGGCGGTATTCTATAGAGGAATGAAGTCTTGATGTATTGTATTGAATGTCGTCTGAGTAAAGCATAGGGATAACTCGGATAGGAGTGGTCAGTGGAGAGGTATTTACCCTAAAATAAACATTACAGTGAAATGTAAACAATGAAATTTTTAGTGTGAAACAAGTGCCGTTTATACTAACTACCACGAAACACTAATGGTGCTTCGACTAGTGACACTTGTAGAAAAAAACAAAGCAACCGCACTTCACTGCACACGTTTTTGCAACGGAGATATTTTTGTAAACACACGTATTTTGTTTTTGCTGGAGACCGACGAGCCTCAACAGCGACATCACGAACGAGGTAAGCGGGTTAGCCGAGGTCCACGTGAAATGACTGTATTCCAACGATGAGAGAATCCACCATTCCTCTTGTATAGTCTGTTCACGGTAAAGTGAGCACTTTTGAAAGTCCTTTCGTTTGGAATAATAGTAAATAAATATATTGTAATGTAACCTTAGACGTGAACTTCCGAGTGCTGTGGAATATACACATCGTGCTTATTACTTACATGGCGATATTTCTTTTAAAATGTGGTAAAAAGATAAAATATGACTGAAAGGAAAAGTAACTAGGGCCTCAAAAGTGCTCACTTTACAGTGAACAACCTATAATGATATGCAACAGTTATATTATCTTTCCTTTTTTGTTTCACGATGGGTATTAAACAAGCTATGCATGTGATTTTACCTGTTCCTACAGCAAAGTATTGCAAAATGAACATTTTCCTACACAGGATTGTAGAAATGTTACTAATGTATACGTTACATTTTTTATGAGATGTCTGTTTGTCTCCTGATGAAAAAGACTTAACCGACAGGAGGTGCAATTATGTAACATCAACTTTTGCAATTTCTGCATTCATTATTATACTCTACATGTAGTTTTTTACTCATCCTACACTGTCAATGTCAAACACTGTAATTCGCATACGTTTTTCACATATGTTTAATATTTATTTATTTTTACTCACTTTCGTATGTTTAGGATTTTGAATAATTAGATGTTAGAATGGCAATAATGTATGTGTAAATTTCTTAGTTAGCAAGATTTTATTTTTGTTTGCATTTTAATTAATAATTCAATATTTTCATTTATTTTCTTGGTCTCACACCATTGTAATTGTTTCAGGGAATTTATTGTGTTATTTGTATCACCTTCTACGAGACCCGTAACTCTTGACATAGGGAATTAGGCCGTTAAGGGTGTGTCAGCTTAGTTGTTTGAGTATGAAGCCGTCCGATTGGCTGGCAGGTTTGAATCCTGCACCCCCATTGGCTAGCGTGATAGCGTAGGACTAGGCGGGTAATTTCGGTTAGGAGATCGCTCTCTCTCTGCCAGCATCTTTCAACAGGTTAAGACCTAAGTCAGGACGCACGTCCAGAAGTTGGACGTAGCATAGGTATTTTAAGTAGTATATTAGTGTGTTTTAGTTTCTACAGTTTGCTTAAATAATATTGTTTTATTTCTACGTAGAGAAGTGTGCTGTAAGCCCCTCCGTATTGTAAGCAGCTGTTTATGAGCTTAGGTCAGTTAGACACTCTAACGTTCCGTGATCTGTAAGCCACGTTAAGAAAAACCTTAATTCTACGAAGTTTGAACACCAGCATACATTTTCCTGAGATCCCGTCCTGCTTTCTGCTATAAATGGTATCATCCTACACGTAAACTATTTTTCTACACTACTAGTTTTTCTACGAGTTTAGTCTACACGTCGTATAGGCCTAAGAGAGCGGCCATTTTTAATACAACATTCCACACAACGTCATGTTGGCACGGCGTTTTTAACAGCTAAGAACCAGTATACCTAAACCATAATTTATCTTGAGAGATAGAATTTTAATTGTTCTGCCACTAAGCTGAGCCAAGTTTAATTTTCAAGTAATTATTTCAGACGTTTTCATTCAGTGATTTTTTTTTTGAAGTGCCAAACTGACACGTCAGGCTAATTTACGTTTTTAAATAAGGGCATTGTTAACGACCGTTATGTCTGAAAACTTCCTATATGTAGTGCTAGTTTGAATGATTCTCATAAACCCTTTGCTAATTGCCATTCAGGATTTTTAATTACTTTTATTTACAGCCAGAATACATATAAATTAAATATTAAAAAAAACTGAATTTGAAATAAAATAGTTTGGCTGGTAACTTGATGTAGTCTGACGTCTTTTCCTATTTGCATGGATAATTGTTTTCACTTCCTCGCCTTCACTGATAAGCCAGTTCTGCATAATTTCTGTTTGCCCTTATGAAGAGTAAGTTGCATAATCTTCAGAGTGTGACAAATGGTCACTGGTCTCAAGTGAGTAGTAAACTAAGGTGAGTGTTCTTCGCATCGAACGTCTGGTTCTCGAGCCTGCAAGGGGCAGGCAGACATTTTCCTCAGGGGAGAAATATCCTACTAACACACTGGTCAGTTGTAATAAATTTTGCCAACAATACACCTAACATAAAACACGATATCAACACATGATTTTATTTCACACTTTTATAAGCCTATGGGAGATATGGTTGTGCGAACATCTCAGTAGTACACTGCCGTTATTCCACACGTTGTCACGTATTTTCTATTCAGTGCCGCATGGTAATATCCTGTCTGCTCATATTTTATGTTGACACTAAGTACTTGGAATAGGCCTACAGCACGAGCAGCAGATACATATGGCAGGGAACTTAGCGTTGTGTGACGAATGTACTGCAGGCAAGCTACGTGTACGTTTTTCAGTAAGATGGTGTGCATAAACTATAGTGATATTCCGGCTATATTGACACAGGTAAATAAGACGGCTTCGTGTTAATTTATTATGTGAATGTATGTTTACACTTCACCTTCCGCCATATGGAAAAATTGGTATTGCCACGAACCGTCTTACTTTATTTGTGCTTCATTCAAGCGAAACCTTTCTTTGATAATAGGCAATTGTATGTTGTTAGGAAATACTGACCTCTGGTCATACATTTTAACATTAAATTCGCAATACGTCAAGTGTTAGGACTACTTTCATTAAATCACATCCAACATAATTTGGAGCCCGAGTACCAGCGTGTAGTTGTGTGAAGTTATTATTTTTTTCCAAGGGTTGATTTTAAAAACTTCACTTACCATTATCAGCGTCTACGCAAAACCCACTCATAAAATAACATGTGCAATTAAGAACACAATTACGCAGAGCGTTAAACAGTGTCAGATAGTCTCGGAAGTTAGATACCAATATTTATTTCTTTTACAGCAAACAGTAAGTATGTTTTCAAGCAACATATATTCTGCTGATTACGTAGTATTAAAAAAAAAAAAAAGAAGTAATATTCAAAGCATGCACATTATGTGACGTCAAATACGGGGCGCCGAAAATTTCCCCTGGCCCCAAAATCTTTTTGGCAGCCATGGACTGCGTCAGTCAGTCACTAGCTTCCAGTTAGCTTGATGTGAACTGCTTGTGGAGGGCAGTGTATGCAAACTGTGACTTTTATGATATTTCTGCTGATGGTGAATTGTTACACTAAACACTTGAAAGCGATTATTAATGATTGTTTGTTGAGGAACCGTTTCGTCAGAGCAAAGTAATACAGAAGAGAACACCACGTCATGTTTATTTGTTGTTCATTAATTCATAATTTCTTGACACATTTTAATTTTCCGTTTACCAATCCCCCAATCCAATAAGCTTCCAAAAAAAAAATCGAATTTATTCTCTTTGATCCGATGCATACAATGTTATTTCTGCGTGAAGGAACTTTGTTTGAATTCCCGGATTCAAAATTTCAATGCTTTAATTTATAAACTCAATTTATTAAGACTATAGTTCATTCATGGTTGCTTCCAAAATTTCCGAAACCCTTCTAAAGTTCTACTTTCAGGATATTGATCCGGTTCATGCTAACATAGCTCATCAAGTCTAAAGACTGTTCGCGATAAAGTGAGCACTTTTGAAATCAACCGTAGAGAAGAGTTACTGCTCCTACCTGCGTGTATTTCAATGGGCTCACTGAATGATATGCGCCCAGTAAAGTTGGTAATGGAGAGAAAGTATTTCCATATCTTAACGTCAAATAGAAAGTATTAGGTAACCATTTGTGATAACTTAAATTATGTCTTCCGCTTTCATTATTTCTTTTTTTCCTTTTGTTTTAATGCACGGAAGTGTAAAAATGAGCAGATTTGTAAAGTATTTATTCTTCTAATAACTTCCCCGCTTCAATTGAACGGCGCATGGATAAAATTATGAGGCCTATGGCAAAGTTAATTTTACATAAGGCGGAAGAATACAGAACGTACATACAAGTAGATCTTAGGTAGGGCTTCCAAAAGTGCTCAGTATACCGAGAACAGCGTAGCTAGAGACAATTACACCGAAAGGACAGTGCGCTGTATACGGACTCAATTTAATAATAATGTGTATGAGAACAAAATATTTAGGAAGCAACCAAACACGTCATAAGTAGGACAATTTTCAAAAGGTTTGATTAAAAAAGTGTGAAGGCACCCCAAATAGACTAAACACAAAGTATTTATTACCACCATTTGTTCCTCAGAGAAATCTAAGAGCTGACAAGAGGTATACCCTGTTTCACATAACTTCAATAAAATTTGACAGGCGTTGTGACCAACCTACACAGCAAGTAAACAGTAAACGCCCCAATTCACAACGTACTGTATCAGCTGATGGTTGTTGCAGGATGCAAGTTATTATGTTGGCGCTCTTTGCGATGATTGTAGAAGAAAATAGCACTATTTCATAATGTGGACAATTAATGATAATTACAACATTTATGGTTAAAATTACGCTCATAGATTCATACACAATTTTTCTGAGCTATAGAGCAAGGGCTTCAAAATATTTAGAAATATTATGGTAGAGCATGCGAACATCAAGATTATGTGAAAGGTCTCCACCAATCTCCGTTGAGCCTTTTGTCTGTGGTCTCCACCCGCCCGGTGAAAAGCCATTGCCATTGTGATTTCTTCCGTCATAATTTTATCCATATGTGTGAGAATCCCTCACTGGTGATGTCGGAATATTATATATGCAGTTAATTATTTTTGTATTTACGTATTTCATTAAATGTAGTTCGTCGTAGGTGCCTTTTTAGAACACTTTCCTCAGTGAAATGAATCGTCGACACGTGTCTGCCGCTTTGTAAAATACTTTGCTATGGTCCGCCATTTTCTGTGACCATCGCGAAGCGCGAGGGAAAAATCATTTACGTTGTGAAGTTTGAATTTGCTGGTTTCAAGAAATATTTAAAAGTGTTTAATTAATTGCATAAGTCAGTAAATAAATTATTTCGTATCAGTAGCCGACAAGTGATTTTAGTGAATTAATATTCCAAAGTCGGGCAAGTGTTTAGGAATTACGAAGTGAGCAGTAAGTTTGTGTGTTTTGTAAACAATGTTTTCTTAAATTGTTGTTAGAATATTTGAAATGTATTTGGACTTTTATTTGATTGGAACTCTATGTTTATAATGTGCATTTTGCACATCGGTATTAACAGTGTCGTATCTATTGCGTTTTGTTCTTGCGGAAGGTTTTCAAATTTTTGTGGCCTAAATAAGCGCCCTTTTAGTGTAGTTCATCATATAAAATACAATGATATTTATATGTGGACATTTCTCGCATCGGCACGAATAGCGACAGATTTATTGCATTTAGTTATTTCGATGAAGTTAAAACTTTTGCGTTAGGCCTATAGTAATTTGTGTGCTATTTCCGTACGAATAAAATTTTCCACTGCATCATCGAAAAAATGCTAGTTCCAATTGATACTCTCATAAGAAGAACCACAAAAAAATCACGTCTCATAAAAGACGATTAAACTATAGTTCCCCATCCCACCAATAAAATAAAACAGAACCTTAACTAGTATATTATGTGATCTAAATAAAAATAAAACAGTTGGGAATAGCAACCAGCTATAGTAGCTTAAATACTGGACAGAAGTTGTCAGTCTTTCAATGCTTGCCATTGGATTCGTAGTTTGTTTACAAAGATCGTTTTCTTCACCGACAGAACAGCTGTGACGGATGGATACATGGTGGTCGCACTTATTTTCGAGAACTGACAAAATTTACTGAAGTTATATGAAACAGACTATATGTACAGTATTTATTTAGGTACCAGACATACATTTTCATCTCAGGCAAAATTATTTTGCAAGGTTCACAAGAGCATGCCTAACTTTCTACGCCAGCATTTGGCACGGTTCTGTACCGTTATCGGCCGAGGATTGCTGCAGCTGTATTGATACTGTATGTAACACAGGGAACGGGCGGGCGTCATTAGACAGATGTTTGACGAGCCCGCATACAGACAAAATGTGGTAATTTATCGAGTGTGTTGATATGAATTCGAGAGATTGACTGTTTTAACGCCTCGGCTCTCGTTTTCCTAATATATACAAATTCGCATGATAGTCAAATGTGTCAGTGTTAAGTCGATTATTCCCGTTGGCAATTTAGCTACAGGCTTTTCGCGATTAATTTAGCCCTTTTGGAAGCCCTGCGTAGGATCTAATTTCACTCACATTCTGTATTATTCCGCTGTATGTAAAATTAACATTGCCTTGGGCCTTATCACTTAATTTATGTGCCGTACCATTTAAATCGTGGAATTGTTAGGAATGTAAATGTGATAGTCATATGTATATTTACCTCTTAACCGGATAAAACAAGACACATTAAGATGCTGTATAATTCTTTATGTATAAACTAGCAACCCGCCCCAGACTCGCTTGGGTGTGATTTACAAACATGGCGTTGTATACGTTTACAGCAAGTATATACACAAAATCCTTAAGGCAAATAACATAGGATTAATACTGTGTTGTTCAAATATGGTTACTATGAGTCATCCTTAAATAATAAACATATGCTCTCATGGGCTTTTTCGTAGACCTTTTCGAGATCTACAATTCTGTAGTACATTAATTTGGCGTATATCTTATGGTTTAGTCAGCGTAAGCCATGTAAGCGCCCGAAAAGCGGCTTTTTACGACTTGATTAGAAAACGTCGACACTTCTCCACTATCCTTACAATAATATATTTTGCATGTATTTGATACGGTAATCTTTGTGAGGAAATTCTCTAAATGATGGTGGAAACCGCATCATAATCCTTCAAGTAGTTTTGAAGCCTCATACTAATACACACACACGCGCGGCTGGGCGACTTTGTTTTATATTATGTATAGATTATTCGTTTTAGTGTCATGCCTTAAGAGTCACGCTTATTACTGAAAATATCTCATTACAGAAGCATTACATTTCATGTGTCTGTGCAAATTTCTGTATCTGATTGTTAATAGTTGTTCCCTGGTTGTCATTAATAGTGAGAATGAATTCATTAAAAAAACTTTGTATTATGTCAATAGTTGCATTATATATAAACGTTATTAGTTCATATATTATGTATGTAATGACGGAGAAAGTAATTAGCTAACTTTCTATGTTCACATTTTCAATAAGTCCTACTACATTTGAATCAGGATGAAATAAATAAAGAAAATCAATATGGCAGGTGACGGCTCTAAGTTCAGGGGACATAAATTTAAACAGTACGCTTTCAGTAGAAGGTCAATTCTTACAAATAATTTTTATAAATTTGCGTCCAAATCAAACGGCAGTCTGCATGCCAGCGTGGACTTGGTTTTTTTTTTTTTTTTTTTTTTTTGGATTGATTTCAAAAGTGCCCACTTTACCGTGACCATGTTTTACTATTTGAAGCAAAGTGTTGTGTGCGTATCCGAATTTACAACATTTTCGCACAGGCGGGAAGTTTGCATGTTTCATGCTTGCTTGCCTCTATCAAGCAACATCTACACACGTGCAAAACCGATAACACTTGATCGTGTTTATCTTGGAACTCGTGGAATCGTGTCTTACACCAAACCCTTGCCACTCTTAATATGACGTAAACTGACCAGCATGTTTCCAGTAAAGTATATACACGGAGTTTAAGGAAAAGTTGTTCCAAGTCTAAAAAGTGTTATTTTAAACTGACATGTTTAAATATATTTCAAAATAAGGAATAAACCATTTTAAACATAGGATGAATATTACATAGTTAAATGTAGTGTATCTGAATCAAACATGGCGAGTGGAGCGAAGACAACTACATGAGGCAAAGTGGTCCTGCACTCCTTGTTAATTAGTGATTTAAGTAAACTTATCGGCGCCATTTACTTTATTATCCACGCAACTGTGTAAAAACCCCACGTTTGCACTATTAAAATTGATTAACTCATTTATTTATTCACGACTTTTTTTTATATAAGCGGCGAAGTTAAGGCATACCGCATTGACTTACACTTAACCACTGAGAAAAGAAAAGCAAAAAGGCAAAACACACACACACAGTAAATAACTAAGTAATGGAGCTAAGAATATCATATGAATTTCAATAAAACAAAAGACACATCGGCAGCAATATCACTAAGATATGAAACAAAGGACAACAGATAAGTTACAATAAATTTAAAATGAGACTTAGTAGCAGGGAAAGTGTTATTAATTTATATTTAAACAATTTATAGAGATACAGTTATGTATAACCACGCCGCGTATGTAAGTGGTCATTACTGGGCATTAACTGCCATTATGTGTTAACTTAATACACTATATTTGCATTTCTATCTATAACATCCGTGGTATTCTACTTGCAAGAGTATTTTTCTGGCGAATATTTCCTCTGGCAAGTTTATACGTGGTAACCGTGAATGGCATTGAAACTCATTGAGTATTTGGCGAAAGGAAGATACAGAGTGCGACGTTATAAATAGGCGTCGAATAATTAGCCAATGGCAGGTAAGGGGGTTTATCATTTTGTTTTCCACCTCGTGGTGATTCAGATAACTTCTTCCCTCGAGTTGGGTTTTCACTCGCCGGGATTCAAACCCAAGATCTCCAGAACGTAACATTTCAAAAGATATTTTAATGCACAAAAAATATTAATTGGCTTTATAAACAATTATTTTTGAAGAAAATAAAATTAATGTGTTCCTATGTTAGATTTGATTGGGATAACTACCAATTAAGCGTTACTAAGAGCCACGTGTGAAAGATGTAGGGCTGATTATTACCATGTTAATATTCTTAAATCGTTCTCAGTTTTATGTATAAGGGACGCAGTACTGTGCAGGAATTTTTCGAGTCTTCATGTGAAATAAAATAAGGCGGATGGCACAAATTTCGCCTGTATTTTACATAGATACCACAAATTATTGTAACGGATTCGAAAATAGCATTTGGAGTGAACGAGAAATATCTGGTTCTGCCAAAATGAGGGAGTGCGAGCAATTATTTTATTTTTGTAATGTTCTACAATTTGCTAAAATTCTCGCTTTACTCTCGAATTGTTGAGTTAGGATTCTCGAGGCATCGCGGCCAAAATATCTGCAGGTGACATTCAAAACATTCAACACACTGAGCGGTCTCTTCAAGGGTCCTGAGTGATCGACATTTTGTAAATACACGGCACCTCAGGTCAGACCCTGCATATGTTTACTATTATTTTACTTCATTTTTAAAATTACTTTGTGCAAATAAAATTGTTTTCTTTATTCTTGTTCAAACATTTTATAGATCTTAAAGAATAATTATTATTATTACTATTATTATTATTGTTTTCTGATTAGAAGTTTTTTATTATTATGTTCCCTTTATGGGAAAGAAAATTACATTTCTTGATATATTTAAACATTAGAATAGATAGAGCACCATATTCTTTCAGCTATTAATTCTCATTAAATTATTTTTAATTTTTAAGTCATAGTTGTGTATATCTTGTATATTTTACGTGTGTGTGTGTTTGTGTTTATTTAATTGGTTTTTTAATGTGGATTTGTGTATTTATCTTTATCTCAGATGGGGTTTGTGTTACTCTTATATTTGTCAATGTCTTTTGCTTTTTTATGTTTGTATGTGTGTGTCACCCAGTTAATAATTAACGCTGTTGGGCGACACATTAAACTTCAAATAAATAAATGATTAAATAAATATATAATAATTATTACTTATATTAGTAAACGTGAATTTTTTTGAGCATTTAATTCTTATTCAACTATGGAAATCAGAAACGCCCTACGTTTCTATCTAGTTTCTCAAGCATCAATTCGCCTCTTGTGTCTTGTATTAATAATCCCGGTTCCACACCAGCATGTGAAAAAGGAAGCAGACGTGTTTAAACTATGCGAAGTGGCGGGTTTTGTGTTACACACAGTTTTCTTGTGCTAGGTCCATGCCACCTCTTGTTCATGGTGTTATGAAGTGATCAGGCCTTAGCTGAACGTCCGGTCTGATCACACCTTCAAACATTGGACCAGGGCACGAGTGTGATTGCATTAACACATTGCGAAAGACGCTCGCGGAAAATCCCTCTACCAGCCAGTAAATGGGGCCGAAAATATTAAATAGCGCGCCTAATATAGACCAACGTAACACTGGGAGCGGCGTCTTTGGTCATCGGGACAGCGGATCATGAGTACATGGAGATGGGTATGTCCGACCGTCGTTAAACGCCTCCTAGAATCAGCCTTCGACAAAATTAACAAGGTGTGGACTTTCTAATTATATTGTAATAGTAGTGTTGTGCAGTAATGTAACTGATTGAAATTAATTAGCATCTTGGTATTCCATCCAAACTCCTCCGATCAATAGTCACGTAAATAGTTATTGTAGAATCCTTATGTTCAATGAACCTTATCTTACTCTGTTGTGCTCTACCTAATTATGACTCATTATTTATCTACGCCCATAGCTCCTTTCAGGTATGAAATGACTTGAAAGTTAATTTGTAATAATGCTATGTCAGCCAAGAACATCGTTGAGTGGATCTCTTTCTTCGCCTCATTACTGTTAACAAACACTGCTGTCATCCAAAATCTACTCATATTGCATCTTAACTCCGCCCATATGCCGAACTTGAGTTTGTAGCGAGATGTGGCTATACGTAGCCTATTGGTTGAGAATATGAATACATGTATTTTGCATGCAAGGGAGTACTTCAGAAGAACCATTCTTTCTGATTGTATGTTAGTGTGCGAGGTTGTGAAACTGAACTACTGCCATTCAAGATGCCATACAACTATAGTCTAATTTACCCCATTGTAGTCTATTCTGAGGTAATATCATACTCAGAATTTTTTATTTATCGTTTTCTCAGTGCTGGCAAATTTTTTTTATGTGGGCTATTTCATTAAGCTTATGTAAGAGTTGTTAGTTTCATGAGTGTAGGTACAGTTTTCAAAATGTCGATTTTCCACAATATAGCTCATTCCCTCTTTCCTTAAGCAACAATGCTATCTCCCCGTCTACAGTGTGCGGTTAGAATTTACGAGTTATCATCTTCAAATCTTATTACTTACATTCTAAATAACGTGATCAAAATTATTGTTGTTTTATAAACAAAGTTATCTTATAGCTAAATGATTCTCACATAAGTATGAAAGATATTTGAATTCAAAGTGACGACCATCATAGGAGAATTATGCAGAACGAGATATGTAATTTCTGTTGACAGTCACACGTGTGATAAGATCTTAAAATAAAAAAATACATGTGTGTGTATAATTATATTGCAGATTTTTTTTTAAACGAGTCCAAAGGCCAATAAAGACGCGCGCACGCACACACACACACCAACACACACATATAAATATAAATATAAAAATTATATATATATATATATATATATATATATATATATATATATATATATATATATATATATATATATATATATATAACTGCCTGGGATTTTTGCAGACATTCTTTTGCCAAAGTTAGCACATGTCTCCCGAATTCAATCCTTGTCTTCATATTTCAAATATAGAACTCATTCTCGTATAGCAGATAAACTTGAAATTCCAGAGCACAGAACTAATTTATACTCCGGATCATTCACCGTTAACAGCTTATGCATATGGAATTGCGTGGAACAGTATCTTACGCAAGTGGAGTTCGTCACAAACTTTAAAACTTTCCATTCATAAACATTTGTTTGAACTAGCTCTAACAAGTAATTGAGTTGATTTTGTGTATATACTGTATGTAAATGCTCGGTCGAGGTCAGACGTTCGGCCTCGAGAGAGCACCCATCTACATAAGGTATGCAGCTGTAAATATACCTCTTAAAATGTCTGGCTCATAAACCAAGAATAGGTCATGACATCACTTTGACGTAAGGATAGATGCCTCAAAGGGCTTAAATTTCCAAATACTAATGATTTTGCAAATATGTTTCTAATTGTAATCAGACAAGAAAACGACTTAACAGTTTTTAGAATGTGTTCTAAGCAGTCGTTTTTGAGCAGGAACCTGATGATTTTCAAACAGGAAATTTTCCTCGGAAGTTAAGGCTCGCCATTCGTGAGTAGTTGCTTTGTGTGAGTGGAATGCGAGGAAAATTTGAAAATAAATCTTTATGAGGTATAAATTTTGATAGGCAGGCATTTCAGCCAGTCTGGAGGTCTAATATTTTTTAAATGTTTTTTTTTCTGTTGCCCTAAATTGAAAACGTGAGATATTAAATGGCTAAATAAATTGCGAGGTCAAATGTTAAAGTTAATTGCAAGATGGAATGGCCATTTTTAATTAATGGGTTTTTGCCCGAACCATGTACAGATAGTCAAGAGAAATAATTCAAAGTGAAAGTATTCTTATTGTGACCTTTGGGTGGTCGGTTAGCCAGAAAAATGAAAAATAAAAGTATTGACAATTAAAAAATATATCACATGTTTCCATGTTGGAATTTCACTTGAACAAAAAGAGTATATTTAGCATGACCTTTGGATGGCCTGTTAGCCAGAATTTAAATATTCTAAAGTCAAAAATATAAAGTCTAATATATAACTCTTAAAAGGGTTTTAGAGGAATTTTGCTTGTGTGTAGTTTTAACCAGACATTATACTGGTTGGTAAATCTGAAATTAAATGTACCTGAATTTCCCTGTAAGTTGGAAAGTATTAAAATATAGCTGCATGTGGCAGAAAATATTGCGGGTAATTTTTTTGAGAATATTTGTAATGATATTTATATACACATTCCAATTATTGTGTTACTCTTTAAAAAAGGTTTTTGCATATCGTGATATTTCCCAATAAAGTGATGTTTGTTGAAATAAGAAAAAAAAAAAAAAAAAAAAAAAACGAAAATAATATAAATCAAGTTTTGTACATACTTCATGAGTTTTCATACAGTTTTGAACATTTCAGATAATAATACTCCTGCCCTGCTCAATGGCTTGTACTTGCTGGCATTTTTTTGTCATTGGTTGGTGTTCAGATTTTTCTGGGATTGGGGTAATTCCAGGCTCGCTACGTCCTTGAGTTCAAGGGCTTCGCAAGGTTCTGAATGGTAAACCTACTTTAGTTTTTCGCACATGTCCCCAACATTAACCCGCCTATCAATAATACGACTGTTTTAGTCGCATGTTAAACAATTTGTATGTGTTTATTTTGTATTTTCAACACACACACACACACACACTATTATAACAATACTAGCAGCCCGCCATCGCTTCGCTCAGGTTTTATGGGGTTATTGAAATGCATACATATATATGCGACTACCCGCGACTGCCCGCGACAACCTACGACAACCCGCGACAACCTGCGACAACTTACGACAACCTGCGACAACTTACGACTACCCGCAACAACTTACGACTACCCGCGACTACTTGCGACAAGCTGCGACTACCTGCGTCATTTTATTGTAACATTGTTGCAATCTACCTTTAATGGTTTTGACAGAGCATGCTTAGAAAGCATCCAAGTACCTAATTTTTTCCGACTTCGTTTACAAATTTTGAGATTTCTCAAGGTTTTTTTTTTTAATGAAACATAGCCTATGTCCATCTGGAAGAATGTAGCTTCCTAACAGCGCAACAATGATAAGAATCGGCCCTGCAGTTTCCGCGATTAGCCGTTGCATATAAACAAACAAAATCAAATTACCTCTTAATAATATTACAATAGATATTACTTTCACTAAAACCAATATATTGTTACAAGATGTCAGAGGGGTGTATCCGAGTTCGCAAGTGATGGAGATCTTAATAAAAATAAAATAATTAATTTTATTTTAATTAATTAATTCAGCTATTTTTAGAACATTAAACTAGCTAACTCTTCTATTGTTCTTATCATTATCAGTGAGCGATATATTCAATGTCTATTTAAATTCTAATTAAATACCTTAATCATGTGTATATATTGGTTACATCGACATTCATCTACACATATTCAGTCTGTATATATCGCTCTCATTCCGAATGTCTTACACTCACGCATCCAGTTCAATAGTCCCCCCACCAGTTTCACTCTTCACTGTACTGATGCTCGCAGTCCTCAGACTTCACTCCAACTGGTAGCTCTCGCCGCCACTCAACGCCCTGCTGGCTCGTCGCTTCCCTGTCTTTGCACACCTCGCGCTTGTTACACGACCATCCAAACTCTAAAACTGTCAGGGGCCGCGGTGGCTGCGCGATTAGTACGCCCTCCTCTCACCAAGGCCAACCGGTTTCAATCCTCAGCCGGGTAACCGGATTTTCGCAAGCGAGAGTCGTGCCGGACGATGCCGTTGTTCGCCAGGTTTTCTTGGGGATCTCCCGTTTCCCCCGCCCCTCATTTCGGCACCGCTCCATCATCGGCTCTCAAGACCTCGCTGTTAAGAGCCGCCCAAATCTCTTCACTCTAATACTGTCGAATCAGAAACCCGTCGTGGCATGTAGACTCGCTGGCCACGATCTGGAAGCCACCCCCCCCCCCCCGTACCCCGAGTCTTGCTGAGAGAGGCTAGGACGATGACCAGAACATTCTTGAAAAGATAACACTATAAATTCACTCCGACGAAGGTCAGAAAAGCGTGAGTCACGAAAGGCATATCTCGCGCACATAGCATCTCGGTTTTGTAAATAGCCGCCCGCTTCTCGTATTACTGCTCAGCCCTTGTCACGCGGTTACGCTCGTACAAGTGCGACGGTTCAAGAAAGCGATGTGGACCAGCAAAATGTAACAATATTACCGGTATAGTTGCATTAAAACTTGGTTGGAGGAAGTGTACAAACACCTCGGAGCATTTACTCACAAAGACACTGTTTTTTTTTAAAGCGCTATTGGCAAAAAATCAGTCCAATGTAGAGACATATTACCAGTAGTGCCAACCAACTTCCGATAAAGCCGAACTTGATCGCCAATTCTAAACTGGATCTTCTTACGGAAATAAAGAACAGGAGAGCACACACTTATTACAGCAGTAGAATTCACAACATTTTCGTGTACTGGAAAGTCTTCCAATAAATTATATCACGAGGATCGATATCTCCCGAATCCTGAGGTTTAGGATCCTTTGCTTGAAATGGTTTCTGATGAAAACGACAATAACGATTCATTACTCTAAAATACCATGCGTTATCTTCTTTATTAGCATCATTCAAATAAGGTAAAACATTATGATATACCTTCTTAGGATAATACTTTGAAAACACGGCTAGCTCTTCGAAGCATTATGTGATGTGTCTTCTCTAATAACATGGAGCGGGACTCACCCTGTACATGGGACAGGATCGTTTATACACGGAGATGTGTTAATCCGCGAAGCACCTATAATATTAAGGCGCCTCGCTAAGCCTTCGAACGGTATATGGCGTACAACTCAAAACTTCGCAAATTCATAACTATTGAACCAATAAACCAATTGGCATGATTCAAACACCATTATGTCACAAATTCATGGCACATTACAATATAACATAATTATTTTTTTAAATATGAATTAAAAATACAAACGGTATCTCTACACACTTTCCCTTTACGGTCGTACTTATGGTCATAATGTACACTGTAAAAAAATTTGTATAATATTACACTAAATGTATGTGTCAGCAGTGTCTCCACTGATATCTGTGTACTCTTACACCTACACATGTCAATTTTTTTTACTCTACGTCCAAGTCAATTAATTCTACAAATTAGTAAAATAACATATACTTTGTGCAACTAACGTTACATATGATGGTGTAAAATTACTATTAGGCTACTATGAAGCAAAAAGTAAGCCGCAACATTCGTGTACCTATTTTCTCTCCACGGCAAGCAAATTCACACAGACATCGCAATTGTATTTTCACCGCTGTGTATCTGTATTTTCTCACTAACAAAAAGTAAAATCGCAGATTCACTGTAATTGTAATTACCCGACTTCTGTACATTTTTTACGGTTTTGCTAAGCAATTTTACCGCCAGCCGCATTTTCTTTTACAACTGCGTCATATTAATTTACATATTTCGTGGGTGTCTTGTTTTAGCAAATTACACAAAAATCCAAAACTACAAAAAATTTGTATGTGCAAATTTACACTTATAGTTCATAGTTTAACAAACGTTCGAGCAATGCCAATTTTACTCGAAGCAGTTTAAAGAGTTCAGTGGAAATACGTAATGTCAAAACTATACAAGAAACGTTACACGAGGTGGAAGAAGATATCCAAGGATATAACATGTGCATATTTCCCACGTCAACCTTTATTCTTGGTTGACGAGGTTGGAGCCCGAACACTGGCAAGTCACGGGCGTGTGATCTTTCACAGAAGTAAGTTCAGGGCGAACTACTCACGGAATGGACCCACCTCAAGCCCCCTCCTTGAGCCTTCAGCCGAGAGGCAAAATTAACTCCAACAAGAACTAGCTTATTCCCAACCCTCTTGCAGTACGGCGCTCGTTACTTTACGTCTCGTCGACAGTGACGTCATTAGAGACGGATCTAGATACTCATAAAAGCAGGAACGCGGATGAATCCGGCCATGGCCAGTGGTATTAAGGAACCATCCCAGCATTCGCTTTGAGTGGCTTCGGGAAATCATTGAAAACCGAGATCGTGGTGGCCGCACCGAGACTCGAGACGAGGTCATCTCGAATGCGAGTTCGAATCTTTACCACTGCGCCGCTTCGCTCGATTAGTTTTATTAATAGAGCGCGCTGATGTCAATCCTTATACTACTATATAAATGCGAAAGTGTGTTTGTTTGTCCTTCTTTCACGTCAAAATGGAGCAACGGATCGACGTGATTTTTTGCATATAGTTGCAGGTCTAGAAAGTGTCATAGGCTACTTTTTATCACAGAAAAAATATCTCAAAAGTTTCCAAGAAAATAATGATTAGGGATGTACATAGATACTGGATTAAACTTTTCTTAGGATTACTGCATAAAAAAAGTATTGTTAAAAATGTCTCCTTTCTTGTTTGTCTATGGACTGTTTTACATTCCTTCCCAAGAGCCGCAGTAGCACAGTGGGTAGAAAACCCGATAGTGGGGCCGCAGTAGCCCTGTGGGTAGAGAACCCGATAGTGGGGCCGCAGTAGTTCAGTGGGTAGAGAACCCGATATTGGGGCCGCAGTAGTCCAGTGGCTACAGAACCCTATAGTGGGGTCACAGTAGCTCAGTGGGTAGAGCATCCGATAGTGGGGCCGCGCGCGAAGCAGGTGGTAAAAGCTAGTTTTGTAATAAATTCGAACTTAGCAAACAGTGTACATTCGGTATATTGTTTTAAAATCAGACAATGTTATTATATTAGTCGCTGCAAAGATAAGTGTTTCAGAGGCCTGGATTCACATCATAGTAAATTAAATAGGGCGGTACATGTTCCAACTTAGTAACTCATGCACTTTCTTAAGGATCTTACACAATTGAAAACTTTAACAGTTGACTTTACAATTGCTCCTTAACGTGTTGTTTCCTATGGAGCTTCATACAATGGCACTGTTAAAGATCTTGATTTCACGATTTAGAAAAATCGAATCTTAAAGATAAAGTAACCATTTTGCCGAGAATCTATGCTAGGTTATGTGGATTCAATTTTGGAATACCGTAGAGTGATTTTAATCCGAATAAACTGAACCAAACTCGTCTGAATTAAATATGGCAAATGAATATCTTGCGAAGAAAACATATTTATTAATACTTATGGATAAGGTTAATGTTACTAGTCAGGTTGGCCAGCTCAATGCTTTTAGTTTGGAAACCAAAATTTTTCGCCACTAGGTAAGCGCTAGCGTCGCATATGTACAGGGTTTTATCTATTTATAATTAAAAAAAAAAACTATCAAAATAGTTGAAATAACCATAAATTAAATATAAAATAACTATGTAAATATTTTAATATCCACGTAGCTTAAAATTTTAATTAAAAATTACCTACCTCTTTGGAACACTGCTCTTCTAGCGGTGCAAATTTTCCCTCTGCCAAACTTTCCCATATGAAAACTCGTTTTGTCCCTAACCCGAGTAGAATTAACCTTACTTATGGATAAAGTAAACAAGCGAGTTTTTTGTTTGAAATGAAATTTTGATTATATAAACACCTAAGCTAATTTTAAAGACGGGCATGTAAAATAATTTCATAGGCTATATATATAATGATTTACATAACCAGATACAACGTAAAGTTAAATACTCAAGTTTTATTTTGCGTGAGGGCCATTACTTACAAGCACCATGTGTTTGGCAGACAACTATATTCATCGAGGCCCATTTTACTTCCCATCCTGTTAAGAAATATGCATTGCAAAAGTGTCGATTGAAAGAAACATTATATTATTTTTAATTTGTGTCAAGTCTTGAAGAATAAACGCCGCAAAAATTGTATATGCATGAAAATGACAGCCATACAAAATTTAGGGCCCCTAAAATGTTTTAGTCTTCTCGTAGTGAAATGTGTCATTTACATATAAATATGTATAAAACATATAATTTCTGGCCGTTCAGCATTTTTACAGCACTATTTTTTTGTATCTCGTTACCAGTGCACTTGTAGCCTATGTAATCATTCAGTGAATGTGGGGGCATTATAAGGCGATTCACATTGAAGTTTATACATATAGAATTTGCTGCGGTAACTTTGAGTTGTCGTTATTTTTGGATTGCTCAGCAGTGTACCCGTATTGAATTAAAAGTGAGGTATAGGCTGTTCACGGTAAAATGAGCATATTTAAACCCTGCTTAAGATCTACTTGTATGCACGTTGTGTATTCTTACGTTTTATGTAAAATTATCATTTTCATGGGCCTCGTCACTTTATTCATGTGTCGGTCTAATGAAACGGTGAAGTTATTAAGACAGTAAACACTTTACAAATCTACTCATTTTTACACTTTTAATGCACAAACAAAAATAAAGCGAAAACATTTTTTTTTTAAGTTTTCACAAATGGTTACCTAACACTTTTTTATTCGGAGTTACGATAGGGAACTACTTTCCATCAATCATTACCAACTTTACTGGGCGAACGTCACTCAGTGCGCCCATTAAAGTATATGGAAGCAGGTGCAGTGAGTTTTTTTCTAATGTTTATGTTAATGTTAATGTTTATGTTTTCATGGGGGAAGCAGGCTTTAATTCAACCTAACGTAAAGTTAACGTAGTATCAGGCAATGAGGGTACAGAAACGATGTTTGGTTTTTTTTCTGTGTTATCTTCATTACAGCCAACTACTGGCAACGGTCATGTGGACTGTATATTTTGTTAATCGTATACGACTGCTATTAAAGTTTTCGTTACAGTTTAGTTTTATTATATTTTAATCATAAACGAAGTAACGATTTCAACTACTCCAAATGTAAAGAAAATATGTACATGAGCGACAATAGGTGTCAATTTTAGTGAGCTGTATGGTAATTATTGGCACAGAGTTGCAAATGTTTGAAATATTATTGCGGTTCGTTTTTATATGTACAATTATTAGTTGTGTATACTGGAAAACATATCTACTAGCGTTTTCCATGCCTCGAGTGCAACATATTTGGCTGCACTGCATTACATCTTAACATAGAAGAGCCAACCTTAACTCCAGTGTGAATACAGCTACGATTGTATAGAATAATTGGCATGTAGCTACTGCAAGATCAACATAACACGCCCATTGCGAATCGTCCTTAAAAAGTACGACACGGGAGCTGTTGAAGCAGCTGTGAGTGCAGTCGCTGCAGTAAGGTGAAGCCACAGAGGAAGTTAAGTACAAATATAATCCATTGACGGTAACTTCACACTTTTCTGAAGACCTGCTTAAGTTTTACTTCCAGGATATTCCTCCGCCTCTTGCAAGCTAAGCTTAACTAAATCTAGCAAATTACACCAAAGGACATCGCACCGAATTCCTACGCACTCAGTTGTAATATTATTTTGCATGAGAACTATTTGTTACGAGGCGTTGCCAACACACATGTTTTCTAACTGTTTTTGTTTAGATTTATCAAAAATTATATATTATAATTTATTAATAAAATGTAGGTAATACTTCAAATTAACGAAAAATAAAAGAAGTTTTGTGTTATGAACCCCCCAATTCCTCGACATTGGTGACCCAATCACTACCCGACTCCCCCTTTCTGCCTTACCATAGATTCAGGAAAAGGAGAAGGATGGGGTCTCATAAAAAAAAGAAAAGAAAAAAAAACACATCATCAGAAAAAGGTTCAGAAATTTTCTCGCTGGATTAGGCAGCTTGTGCTAAGCTCAAAATTTGCGTGTAGTTTGGAAAAGGGTCGACAAACACTACCAGCGTTCACAACACCGCCAAAACAATTCCGGTTTCACAAATTATTTACTTTGGTATTCATAATATTCGTCCAAGATAGTGCTACAATGATATTTAGTCTTCAAAATCATGAATACAATGTTCTTTCACAAACTTCTTTCTAAGCCACTATGAATGATTATTTTGACAACTTTAAATCAATTAACAATCATCGGCAAAATCGAAGATGTCACCAATGGCCCTAACTTCAATTAATTGCCAATGGGCACGAAGCAATTACACGAACTCAGCAAATACGTAACTAAACATATTTTAAAACCAATTTTTAAAGAGTTTTACAAAATCATCACGCAATACTAAAGCCTCTCTCCTCAGAAGAATACAATGAACTCAGCCATAACATGCCTAAAAGTATTTAAAACACATTTTAAATGAGTGTTACAACAATCCTCACACAATACTAAAGCCTTTCTCCTCAGGAGAAATACAATGAACTCCTTCAAAAAAACGCGTCAAAAATACCATACATTAAAACTGGTTATTTTTCCAGTAACATCGCAATAATAGTATCATCCTCTGACTGAATTTCACCATCGTTTTCTTTTTTATCGTATTTATTTCAACCCTCGAAAACACCACAACCCACCGAGGTGATAGTCTCTGGAAGTCTTACCATAACCTTTTATTTTCCCAAAACAAGAATAAACTGGGCGCCATATTTGAAACTTGGCCATACCTCATCATCCCACCCCAACACTCACACCAACAACATTTCATCAGACACCACCACTCAGGCCCAGGGATACTCTCTCAAACACAATTTCGGTGGTGCCTAGTCCTGGACTTCCAGTTTCTCAACACCACACAATAGACGGAGGGTGTGGATATTCTCCACGGCTGCGCACCTGGATGCCGACTTTTACCCTCCGCCGATACCACTCACTCACACGCACAAGTGGTGAAGGAGAAAGCCAGCGATATTCTCCCTTGACAGTCTCGCGGACGAGCGGCAGTGCTCCTCCTTCACCCACACAACAGGAATATCCGAAACCCACCCCTCATAACTCCACAATCAAACCAGCCAGGTCCTGTACACTAGTTCCAGAACAAGATTGTAACTAAAATCTAAAAAAACGCTCCACTTCGAAGGACCTGTCGAGTTTGGGGCACTGGATCCTCTTCCTAAGTTCACCTCTCTAAGTGAACTGGCGACCTTCAATCACTTTCACGGAATCGCTGGGCACGAGCTCGAATCTTACTTTCCTGAAGCCGCCGACCAAGATAGCAGAAAACACCACTGCCTAAGTTCCGCCCTCGGGTCACATCATTCCCGGCAAACGCTTCCTTTCACTAGGGGCAAAACGACCAATTTTCAGCAGGGTTCCACGATCAGACCAAGTTCTGCATTTACCCGCATAAACTCATTCATCAACGTTCAATGTCCGCTCCCACGGTTCCTGGATTAAGCTTAAACCAAACGTCTTTGTTTTTCCAGGCCATGCCCTGCTTCCAATCCTCACTTGAATTTGCTTTGTCCATACGACCCTTTAAGAGCCCAAAACTCTAAGTACGGTTCCTTCCACAAAATCTCACAATAGTCCATTGCCAAGCAAATTAATTTCAAGTCCATGCGGCGCACTCAAGTCCCGCCGACTCATCGTCCCCAAGTCCTTTTCTGCAATCAAGCGGGATTACCAAGTGTAATTACACTACCAGGTGTAACTTTTATAAGCCCGCAATTATTGCTGGGCAAAATTTTTTTTAAACGCCGAAAATTTTTTAAGTTCACTCACACTTATCGCCGCAAATTTCTAAGTCCTCTACTTCCGCTAACACGAAAATTTCAAAGTCTCAACACACGCGTGCTACGTGGAGCGCATTTTTCCAAGTCCGAACACACTTGGCCCCGAAACCAACTAAGTTCTCTACTGTAACAAACACGCAATTTTCAAAGTCTCGACACACGAGTATTACTAGAAGATAAAATTTTCTAAGTCCCGCAACTGCCATCTCCGAAGAAACCAATACTTAACTTCATCGCTGCAGTCAGCTTCTCTTCTGCTCTAGGGCGGATTCCACTCGCCAGCTAGAGCTTGCACTCGGCGGGCCGACGAAGACCTCCATCCTAGCCAGTGCACTCGTATTTATACTGCTCCTCATCCCCTCCTCGAGCCTACCCCCTTCCCAGTGACCAGACCGCAGCGCCCCCTATACTGGCGATCGGTGCTTCATCTACAATTAAGACATTATTTTCAGCCAACACGCGAAAACATTACCCAGTGATAACGGGCCAGCGCCTGCGAAGACTGATCCCTGGTCATCCCGCAACCTGCAGCACATATACACTCGGTGGGCTAGTCCGACCACCAGGGTTCACGCGGTCATGCTGTAACAAATACACGCGATTTTCACAACTGATCACTCTTAATGTAAACCCGTGACGGATCCACCATCACAGTTAACGAGGTGTAGAAAGGCTGTGATACAGCGAATTTAGGAAATATCTCAAGACGTAATACACGGGGGATTTTTCAAACGTTTGATTCAAAAAGTGTGAAGAAACCCCGAATAAACTACTGTACAGGTGAGAGAGCCGCTTGTACCGCGAAATCCAGTCACAGGACAATTTTTTTCTCTATCCGTCAACCCGTCAAATATACCTCAAACTTTAACTTTCAACGTATCGACGGATGGGTCACTGCCTTCTGACGACATTCCGTAGACGCGAATACGCACTTTGATATGAAATGTAAGGCGGTGGGTGGATATGTGTTTATTTTCCTTTGTGGTAAATTCAGGAATTTAAAAAGTAAACAATAATTCAGTATAAAATTTTATCACTTAAAAAAACTATTTCCCCAAAAGGTTTCTCTCTTGAAAATGACGGATGAAAAAAACGGACGGATGACTGACTGGCAGATGCGACGGATGGTTGTGAGTCCAGCTTAATGCAGGATTTACAACAGCCCGTCTCATCCGTCCGTCATCCGCCCGTCCGTCATACGTTCGTCCGTCTCCCAGCCGAGCGATTTACGACCAAACTTCGAACGTCTATGGTACGTTCATTGCTGCAAACAAATAAAAATAAAACTGTTTACAAATAGGAAAATAATATTTATAAAAAGCGAAAATTTTTTGCGGTATTGTGTTTCTAAGTATAATTTTACTATTTTTACTATTGCACAAAAAGAGCTCGTGTTTCCAAACGTAATTAATTCTCAGGAAAAATGTAACTTAATTTCATTTCACAGTTACATAAGCCAACATATGAAAACAAAAGCTAGCCAAAGGAAAACAATGCACAAGCTACACAGTCTTGTAAAGAACTCGGGGTGAACGAGTAACAAAACGTGGAAATTTATAAGGCTGTAATTTAATCCGTTCGTCCGTCAAAAGTTAAAGCTTGCCAAGGTTTTGACGGACGGATGTATATAATTAATGGCCACCTCTGATTATCTGCTGATCACGTGATTGACGGACGGATGACGGACGCGATGGGTCGTTGTAAATCCTGCATAACTCGCCAGCGGACAGCCAAGCCCATAGGGAATCTTTCGCAGCACGTATTAGCCAATCACGCACATCGCCCGTTCTCGGGGCCTCGCGCAGGCAATCAGCAAAAGAGAAGCGCTGCGTCTCTGGGCGAGGCTCCATCGCGCCGAAGCTCCTTGGCGAACTCGGTTAGTGCGACCTTGGGCCCGCTACATGCTCCGCGCGCTCTCCCCCGCAATTAACGGTGAGCAACGGCGCGGTCCAGAGGCCACGCCTACGTCTGTGGTCGGCCACACATCGCCAGTAGCCAAGGCAGACCGTACGCTAGAGACGACTTACTCGCCTTATGCGCATGTGCCCACCATTGACACGCCCCCTAAAGGAACACAACTTTCAAAGCCACATGTTCAACAGTGATTAACATGCTCGTTTATTTCAATTTTCAAAAGACAAGCACATTCATATTAACAGAACACTTTCACCAATTTAAATTTGATCAAACTGCATCACAAACTGGCTAGTGTAAGTATACATACATCTCAAAGCACTTGTTTACCAAACAGTTATCTGACCTCAACACCAATCCATGCAGTTTTAGCTAGACGTGTTTCCAGAAAAGCAGGTGTGTGTTGGGACACGCAGGCCGGCTGCGCGCAGCCAGCGAGATCGGTCTACCTCATTTGTAGTTTATGCAGTAGATCACTGTAATTAGTCATAAGCTTAAACGATAGTTTCACGTATATGTGGCAACGAGAAATAAATATAGACCTATACGAGTTTTGTCTGCGATATTGTCACTGCGATTAAAAAAAACCGCAAATACGTCGCATATCTCTAAGGAGCGTTAGCAGTATTGATTTGAAAACTTCAGTATTAAGGTGTGAATTTCTAACAAATGTGCTTTGAATAGTATAATATTCTGATTATTTGTCGTCACATTCATTAAGATTGTTATCGTTTAACGTGGCATTGTTTCCTCTGTGAGTGAGAAATGGGACACATAATATTTGGCTCAGCATATTGAAACTTTGGTTTTACAAACGAATTTGGTTTTATTGATTTTTTTAATTTTTCTTCCACGCAAAAAAATAAAACTAAAATAAAAGCAGATACAAAGTTAAATATTGCACTGCATAATCTACTGCTGTGGTCTGTAGTCTAACACTCCTGCCCTTTCATTCCGGCGCTGATACATACTCACCTCTCTCCACCCTCATAGGCTCTCTAGACCTCGATGTTTAACCCACCCAAATCTCTTCACACTCTCACCCATCACTGCAACTGATGTCAGCCCTCGCGCTGACAGGCGAACTATGACGACGAACCTCTCTGCAGCGAAGCTTGGTAGGACGCCAGTCAGTCATGTTTTGTTGGCAGCCTATCCAAGGGCAGACAGACCAGGGTTGGGAATCCCACTAAGGTCCCCAAAGTCAGAATCCTCTTAAAACTGCGTGGAAAAAAAAAGAGATAATTAAAACGATAGGTTAGGCAGTATCATAAATCACCGAGAGAGTTCATTCTCGCTCACCGATGACGTCACAGATACAACTTTCTGGTGCCCCGTATCGAAGGGGAGAGCGCGAGAGGGAGAGTGAACGACGACATGCACTAGCTACATACTCTCGCATTCTTCGGGGCAGCCATGATGTTTTAGAGTATAACGTAGTTTTTTCAAACGTATAATTATCGTGCCGTGAAAGCGCTTTCTCTCGCACCCATGTTAATGCCATTTTATGCAGTATTAGGAGACAGTTTGGCTTATTTTCATACAGGTTGTCCCAGCGTTCACCTACCATTTTGACCCACCTAGAACTCGTGTGTCCCTAGTGTGGGGATGGCGTGATACGGCCAGACCTGTCCGGCGAGTGATGCCATTGTCAGTAAGCATGGAGAGTTGGTCATCTGCACACCGCGCATTATGTGACCTCAACATCGACCTTGCAAACGTTTATTTCCATCAAGACGGAGCCACGGCACACGCCGCTCGCCTGTCAATGGACACTTCACGAGCAATGTTCCAGCATCGAACAATTTCGCGCTGTGGAGACATTTCCATGGCCTGCCCACTCGCCCGATCAGTCAATTTGTGATTATGTCCAATGGGGATTCC
Source organism: Dryococelus australis (assembly GCA_029891345.1). Taxonomy (NCBI): domain Eukaryota; kingdom Metazoa; phylum Arthropoda; class Insecta; order Phasmatodea; family Phasmatidae; genus Dryococelus; species Dryococelus australis. Next base: position 124,475,079 of record CM057000.1, on the reverse strand, counting down.
TCAAAAGTCGCGTTTTTCAAACACGCCCGCGCAGATCTAAACACACTCGAACAGGGGATTTCCGTGGAAATTAACGCTATACCGGCAGCAGCATTGTTGCGAGTTATGGAAAACGTGCTGCATCGCGTGCGCGAATGGCTGAACCTGGACGGACGTTATCCCGCTGGAGTATTATTCAAGAAATGATTCTGTTGTGTGCGTGGTCACAAATGGCAGACATGTATATTTCAGTTTTCTGTAACGTCGATAAATATTGTCTCTATTTGAACATACTGCACGTGTTCCACAATGGTAGGTGAACGCTGGGACACCTTCTACTACCGCAGACAATAAGGTCGTGGATTGGCGCCTCGAGTATAGGCAGTCATGCATAAATCGATCGTAGACTGACGCCTCTAACGTAGTCAGTCACGCTAACAGCATTGGTGTTACATTTCACACACTTCAGAACTCTGTCATTAATAGGTTGGGCGCCGTTAATAACGTTTCGCTTAAATTACCACGTACATTTATCAGCTTTGTAAATATATTTTATTTTTAGTTTGTCTTCTCCAAAAAATATCAACAAATTATTTCCTTTTTAACTTTTCAAATACAATAAAAATCAATCATCATTATTAAATTATCGAATCCTCATCTTATAAAACATTTTGCAACAATCTTATTACATTTTAAATCATTGAAATTTGCATACTATACGGCACACGTCCATCGTTGGAGAGGGAGCAAATTGCTCTAAAGAAAATTTTTTTTCTATTTTACATTTGCCTTATTATGTTGTCTCCTGTCCTCCGATTGGCTGTCGCCTGACCATGACACATCTCTCCGCCAATCAGCAATGGCGAGACGAGAGACAACCAGGATAGTACTTTTTAGTACTTTTGTTTAATAAACATTTAATGCCGACTACCATCTACGAAAGAAAAGAAAACAATTGAATACTGCCTAGAAACAAATGAAAATTACTTACACGTGTTCTCTATACCAATAAACTATTAAAATAACCAGAGATAATACTGTTAACTCATATAATAAATCGTAATTTCAAATAATATCAAATGAATAGACAACATAAGCAAGTACTCTGTACTGCTATATACCGAACATTCTGTGACTAACGGGAAAAATAACCCTGAAATTCTGCAATGTTACAACGTTCAATACGTTTGTGGACACTGGGCCCCTTAAAATTAATACGATTATAAACGAAGAGAAAATACGTGCGTTGGTAATGCCTAGTTAGAAATAGTTCTTACTAGCCACCCGTCCTGTCCTCGCTCGGGTGCGATTTACAAATATGGTGTTGTTTAGGTTTACAGCGCGTATATACACTAAATGCTAAAGGTAACTAACATAGGATAAATACTGCGTTGTTCACGAAGTCTTCGTAAGTGAACCCCTATTTTTAAAAAGACAAAATTGTTACTGTGGGTCATCCTTGAAAGACAAACATATGCTGTGGCGGACTTTTTTTGTAGACCTTTTTGATATTTACAATTCTGTAGCACATTAATCTTGTGTGCCTCTTATGGTTTAGCCATAAGCCATGTAAGCGCCCGAAAAGCGGCTTTTTCCGACTTGAGTAAAAAAGTCGATATTTTTATACTATCCTTGCATTAAATATTAATGTATTATATACTTTAACCTTCCTCAAGAAATTCTCAAAATGATGGTGAAAACCGCTCAAAATCCATCAAGTAGCTTAGAAGCCTTAGCCGAATACACAGACAGAAGCGGCTGGGCGACTTCGTTTTATATTATATTATAGATGCAGAATATTATTAAACTGCGTGCTTACGCTTGTGCCGCGTTGTCCCTTTGAAGTAATTCCCTAGACTTCGTTGATCTTTGTTGGAAAGAGGAGGAGGAACGATCTGAAAGAAGAACTTCAGCAAGGCTTCAGAAAAGTTGGACATGACCACGAGATAGCTCCACCTTGTGTTGAATGCAGACATCGGTGTTGCACGCCATCCAGCGGGAGTTCATCGCAGAGTGGAATTGCGAGGCAACATATCGTACACGCTCACACAGTGGTGGACTGGAGGTTTAGGGAGTCTCCATTGGAAACAGTGATATTTCTAGATTTGAGATTTTATATATTGCTGTGAAGAAATGGGTGGTGAGGTGGCTGCCAGGAGGTCTGAGGGCATAAATCACCCCCGAAAAAACGGTTGGAATTTAAACCTTAATAGTGGTTTTTTAAGTTTATCCGCGGATTCTGGAAACAACGTATGACGCTAGAGTTAAAAAAAAAAAAAAAAAAAAGCCAAGTTGAGACACTTGTTAAGGGGAAAGTCGCCGAAATCGTTCTACCACCTAAATCGTACCACCACTGGTTTTCTTTGAAACAGAACTAGTGGTGTGCTCTCACGATGAATACTTGAACTACTAGATGTATTGAGCAGTCCGTGAAAATAGCTAGTCAGTGTAAGATAGTGTTGCTTTTTTATTACAGTTATATTGTTTGAGTGTTTGCTGATGTAGTTTTTCTATTTCATATGCAAGATAATACAGCACTTCAATTTAAGTGTTATTGAATTTCATGCAGTTATCATTGTGGTGGAAGTAATATTGAACGTAACGGCTCGTCGCTTTGTAGCGAGTTACCTGTTTTAAGTTAGAAATGACGTAAAGAGTGAAGTTGTGCGCAGTTGCCTAGATCGTACCACGGGTGGGGTTCCTAATTCGTACCGGTACGAATTGGGATATCATATTATTTGAAGCTGTATATTTGCAATTCATTTGCATCAATTAAATACATTTTAAATAAACACAAGTAACGCACGTGTTAATTGTGTGTTATAAAATGGCGAAAAGGAAATATGGTGCCTGGAGTGAATCAGACATGGAAAGGGTTCCGGCAGCGTACAGAAATGGGGACACGGGGTTCAAGGAGTGCTGCCGCCAGTACGGCATTCCAAAACCAACACTAAATCGCCACTTGGACCGTAAAAACGTAATTGCTAACTACAGTACGAAGGCGCTTGGACGGACGTCTACCTTGCTATTTGAAAAAGAGAATCAACTTGTAGAACATATTTTAAAATTGGAAGAACTACTTTCTGGAGTCACGATTAACGATGTACGCAATCTGGCATATCAGATAGCAGAGCACAACACATTCCACATAACTTTAATCGAGACACTCAAATGGCGGGTAAAAAGTGGTTTTACGCTTTCCGAGCTCGTCGTAAAGAGTTGACATTACGTGAACCAGAGGCAACATCCATGGCTCGAGCAAGAGTGTTCAATAGGGAACATGTTGACGAATTTTTCGACGTATTAAAGAAAGTCATTGTTGAAAACAAGATCATTGTGACCCGTCTATTTGATGTGGATGAAACAGGCGTTAGTACTGTTCAAAATAAATGCCGAAAGGTTTCAGCTAAGAAAGCAAAACGCCAGGTGGGTTCAGTCTCTAGTTGGAGAAAGAGGTGTAAACATGACAGTGGTGTATTTCACAAGTGCGTCAGGGTCACGTTCGGCGAAGTACCTAAAGTAAACAGATGATCCTACACCAGCCAATGAAGATGCTGATCTGTGTGCATCTTCATTCAAGGCCCACTGAAGATGCCACTAATGAGTCACCCAACTCAGGTGAAAACAATGTCCTTTTGATTGAAAAACAAAGTGATGCAACTGATCCTAATGTAACACAGACCACTTCTTGTACTATCAGCGTGTCTATTGAATCACTTTCACCGATTCGTAGACCCAACAAAATATGTAGGTTAGCAAAGGCCCAGCGGGCAAGTGTTTTGACAAGCAGGTCATACAAAAACGATTTGGAGTCGGCGAAGGCGTTGCAAGTGGCACAGGCAAAAGTAAAAGAGTTAAAAATGAAAATCGCAAAGGACACGCCTTATGACCTACAATTATCACAGCCCAGTATTAAGAAGAGAAAGACTAATGGACCGAGGCCTACAACGAAGAAACATTCTACACCTGCAGGAAGAAATCAAGGCCTAGATCACAATTTACACCAGTCATCCACTTCATTACAGCGTGATATTCCGATCGACATAGAAAGTGTCTTACAACGTGACGACTGGTATTGTTCTGTATGTGAAGAAACATTTGTGGAAGATATAGTTTAGTATTTAGTGTGCGTATCCTGGGTTCATGAGAGTTGTGTGGGTGTTAGGACAGAACTGAAACATTTTGTTTGTGTAGCCTGTAAATAATTGAATATTTCTTGCATTTACTGTAGAAAACTAATTAAACTTTATTAGTATTTAAATACTACAATAATCCTGTGTGTTATTACATGCTGTCTTGCTTGTTCTCTCATTAGGTTTAATTTATAACGTTGTGGTAGGATTTAGGACACCAGTTTCTTATATCGTACCAGCTGTATGCTGTTACGAAAAGTTCTTTATTTCTTCCTCGATGCTACATTTTGAAATGTAAACCATATAAATGTACCCACAAATAATCATACTTTTAGGTACAAATTCGTAAAACCTTGTATTTTTTCATTTTAGACCGATAAAATTGCAAATATAAAAAGTGGTATTATATAGGCAACTCTCCCCTACTATTCTCTTATATTTTCTTATTTACATGTATTTATGTTTGGTGAAAAAAGGAATTTCTGTCATAGTCTACTAGTAATTTGATATTTATTATTAATATTATTTTGTTACATATTAATTCCTGAAAACTGTTACTGAATTCCGATGGTGCATAAAAGCTGTGTTATTGACTGCAATCCATTCTAAATGAGGACGGGTTTTATTATTGGCGCGCGTGTTCGTAACGAAGGAAAAAAAAATGAGTGCGAGAGAGTGAAGAGATTTGGGCGGCTCTTAACAGCGAGGTATCTTGAATGCCAGATGGGGGTGAAGCGAGGTGAGTACGAAGCAGCACCGGAATGAAAGGGCGCGGAAAACGGGAGGTCCCGGAGAAAACCAGCCGACCAGCGGCATCGTCCGGCACGATTACCACATCTGAAAATCCGGGAGTGGCCCGGCCGGGGATTGAGCCCGATTCGCCTTGGTGGGAGGCGAGCAGGCTAACCTCTCGGCCACCACCACCCCGAAGGAAAAATGGATGGTAGTGGAATTACTGTTGCCTCCCTTTTCGCCCACCCGGTGAAAGTCGAGGTTGTTGCGCTCCTGTATCATGGCACTAGAGGTTTAGCCCGTGGCCGTGTTTTCAGTATGATCAAGTGCCTAGAATATTTACAATGTTAAGAAATTTGGTTATCGTACAAAGACTGAAAAAAAAAAAAAAAAAATCTCTATCCACTGGGCCACTGTGGCCCCACTTGGAATCGCTCTAGCCACTTCACCATTATGGCCCCACTTAATTAACTCAACATTGAAGCGAGAAATTTAGAGTAAACAAAAATGACATTCCATTACCTTCATATCTCTATGCAATAATCTCTATGCATTAATACAAAATCTTCATAGGAAAAAGTAATTTAAAAATGAGTTTTTAGTGTCAAAAGTCATGATCGCGTAATATGATCTTGCTGAAATTCGATTTACCCTGAGGATTCGCTCTGCAAAATTTGAAGAAGTTTTGTTGAGTTTCAATGGACTTAGAAGTATTAAAGAGGGACAGACATACAGACAGATATCGTCATATTATATAATAGGATGGTTATGGTACAGATAAATTTGCTGCGAGCGAGCATGGCTGTAATGATAGTAGCGAGTACTACGTTGACTCAGCTCAGGGAAGGCTGGAGGTGACAAAAGAGCTTTGAGTACAGAGAGCGACGGGACAGGAGAAGTGGTGACAGTCGTGTGTGACCCTGACGAAAGAGGATGTCCTCTTTCCACAGACGAAGTAGCTGTAGCTCCGCTGTTATCACTTCATCGCGTGTGTCGCCGCAGTCTCTGCTTTGTTATTTTCCATAACTAATGGTCCTCATTAACACGGGAAGTAACTGATGTCATTATAAATAACTGGCCGTTGGTTTGATTTTGTTAGTCTTTCATCTCTTGTCAACGTGTCATATCGCCGAATGTCTCGTCCGTTGTCATGACTACACTTGTCCCCCCCCCCCCGCAGCCCTTCAGACTTTCGCCATGATTACTTTTTTTATCCTCATCCGGGTCCTGAGCGGAGTCCCGGCCGCGAGATGTTGAATTTTTGTGCAGACGTACCGAGTCAGTCAAACCCGCCTGAGGAGCAAGGTGGCTCAGTGGCACATCTTCGGACTCGCATGCGAGATCACCTGGTCCAGCGGTCCAGCATTCCTGATTTCGGTGTTACATGGTTTCCCGATATTACTTTTACATGAAAAAAAAAATCGCACCAGACCTTCAGTGAGAATTTACATACGAATGTATCAACCAATTTCCATGCGATCATCTCGGGTAGCTTTGTACAAAATATTGTCCCACTTTGTACCATGCATTTTCATATGAATCAAAGAATTAAAAAAAAAAAACATTTAAATGTAGGCATACTTTATGGCGAAAAAATTTATTTATAAAGAAAGTTGCAATGTGCAGCTATTATTCGAAGCTTGATTTGAAATTAAATTAGACAGATGGCACAAAGTCGCCCTGGCTAGTGCAGAGTTGCTACAAATGACTGTACAAAACGTTTTGGCACACAGTCCCCACAGAAAATATAAACCTCGCGAAAAAGCAGTGATGGCCTCGGCGAATCAATAAATAGCCATTATATTAATTCTAAAGCGCTTGAAAATTTCGTTTCCTATCAAACCTGTGGATCATAAACAATTTGAAGCAGCTTTTTTTTTTTTTTTTTTTTACAGCACTGGCAAAAAGCAACTCAATATATAAAACAATTACAAAACATTCTTAACAGCAATGCGTTTCGCAATATTCCTCTTTTCACGGCTCAAATGATCCCTCTAGTTGGTACACAGAAGCCACACTACCATCTCTAGAATAATTAATAAAATTGTTTTTTTTTTCAGTACGACTTGCATCGAAAAAATTGGCCCTGTTCCATCTCCAGATCTCGTACGAGATCTTCCATGCACCCAAAATTATCGAGTAAAATTTTGTGCAAGGTTTGCAGCTTGCACAAGTATTACCTGTATCTTGCCTCGTATGCTGTTGAGACGTAAAACCCTACCTACCTACTAGCTGTTCATTATTGATTCAACACTTTTGAAAGCCTTGCCTAGGATTCACTTTTCTCTTAGTTTTGTATCACATCACCGTAATGGAGGCCGCGGTGGCTGAGCGGTTAGCCTACTAGCCTCTCACCAAGACTATCCGGGTTCAATTCCCGGCCGGGTCACTCCGGACTTTCGCATGTAGGAATCGTGCCGGACGAATCCGTTCGTCTGCGGGTTCTCTCGGGGATCTCCCGTTCCCCCACCCTTTCTTTCCGGCGCTGCTCCATACTCACCTCAATCACCCTCATCGGCTCTCAAGACCTCGATGTTAAGAGCCATCCGAATATCTTCACTCACTTCGCCCTATGTAAAATTAACATCGTCATGGGCCTAATGAATTTATTCATACCTTGATGAAATTATCTGACCTTATCTGAACGGAATGCCAAATCGCACCTTCAAACATTGAACCAGGGCACGAGCGTGATTGTAATAACACCTTGCGAAAGACAGTTGCTGAAAGCCTCCTCCACCGGCCAGTCATCGGGGCCTATAAACAACGCGCCCGATATAGGCCAACGTAACACTGGGAGCGGCGTCTTTTGTCATCGTGGCAGCGGACCAAGAAGAAATGGAGATGAGTATGTCCGACAGTCGTTAACCGCCTCCAAAAACAGCCTCAGGCAACATGAACAAGGCGGGGACTTTCCAATTAGATTTTAATATTAGTGGCATGCGGTAATAAAACTTAATATAATTAATTATATAGGCTGTTCGCGGTAAAATGAGCACCCTTGTAAGCCCTGATTAAGTTCTACTTGTACACACGTTATGTATTCCTCCAAATTATGTAAAATTAACATTGCTATGTGACTCGTCACTTTATTCATCCGTAGGTCAAATGAAACAGTGAAATTATTAAGAAAGTAAATACTTTACAAGTCCGCTCATTTTTACACTTACATGCATTAAAAAAAAAAGAAAGCGAAAGAAATAATTTTAAGTTATCACAAATGGTTACCTAACACTTTTTATTCGACATTCAGATATGGAACTACTATCCACCCATCGTTACCAACTTTAACGGGTGAATGTCACTCGCTGCGCCCATTAAAATATATGTATGCCTGCAGGGGAAGTGATTTTTTTCTAAGGTTAATTTCTAGAGTGCTCACTTTATCTTGAACAGCCTTTAGCCACTTAGTATTCCATTTAAGCCCCCCAAATAGTTATTGTATAATCCTTATGTTCAATAAACCCCATTTTATACTGTTTTTCTCTACCTAATTATGACTCATTATTTAGCTACGCCCGTAGCACCTTTCAGGTTTGAATTGACATGAAAGCTGATTCGTAACAATAGGAATAAAGGCTGTCCTATGCAGAGAAATGGCTACTGATTCTGAATTCCTTGATAAAGAGAAGCTAAAGATATAAGTCGAAAGAAGGCCGCTTATATACGACAAAAATTTACCTGGCTAGTGACAGAAATATGAAGGAGAATCTCTATGGCAATAATAATATAAGCAATTTTTATTACGTGTTTTGAGTCCCCTCCGAACCCCAACAAGGTCCTGGTAGGGCCACACTAAGAGATGAAGGAAGTGAAGAAGGAACTGGCAAGGGCTGGTGACGAATCGTCCCAGCACTTGACTGGAGAGATTTTGGTAAACCGAAATTAGAAAGGCCCGACATGGATTCGAACCCGGCTCTTGCCTAATTCAAGGCCAGTAGTTTACTTTATGCCAGTGTTTTTCTTTCTTGTGCTATTATCATTATATCTATTGCGTAGATTAGAATAACTAAAACGTTTCTTTACACTCTTTAAGACACTGCAAGATAAAAATACTACACAATATAGGAGGTGCGCATGGAACAAGGCAAAAGAATAACTAAGTTTATCTATTCCGTGCAAAACGAAGAAACAGCGTTACGTTACATGGGGAATGGTGATAGCTTCAAGTCACTTGAATATTTATTCAATACTAACTGTAATGCCTACTGACTGGAATCAATTTATAAAGCACTGGCTCCATTTATGAAGGTAAGTTTACTACATTAATTGTTTGTGAACATGATATAAAGTGTGCCACAAATTTGATATCTCAAAGTGTATCTTGTCACACTCTATGACAACGTGGGTATTTGTTCTTTCACATGTATGTTGAGAGATACACATGATATGGGTGTTGAAACACATGCAATATTACGCACAGTTATTGAAGCACTGTACGTTTAAGGTAAATTATTCTCATAGTTGTGTTACAGAATATATCTCGATGCTGTGTCCCTATATTAGTAAATTAAATGAGAATACCACCTCTAACTGCCAGAATTGTGTTAACACGTAACATTTTCAGGAGTTACGTATGAACAGAAGAAAACCGGCAGTAGCACATGTAAACAAGTAATCACGACCACTACTCTGCAAAACCATCTTCATTTACTCTCCATGTAACATGGTGAGAAGTGCCTCTTGCACGAGTTCGTCTGTGGTGTATATGGGTTGATGTTCGCCGTACAGTAGGTTTGCAGCTTGGGTAGTAGCTTGGTAATCTGAACAGGGCGAAGGTGTCCGTAACTGTTTGAAGAAACACATTATGACGCTGAGCTTGTAGATAAACATGGGTATGGGGACTGGGATGAGGATTCCATGATGCGCAATCGTTCTTGAGTGATATATTGTTTATTGGAGTACAACAAAACTTCATGAAGGTAGTAGTCGCAGTTGGGATGCTATAGGCTTTCCGAAGTGGTCATATTCATTGTTCAAGTGTTTCTCGTTCATATCTGCTTTTTCACGAAGTTGTGTTACAGTAGGGTGAACAATGAGGCCTTGTGATTTTCCTTTCAACTTCGTAATCCTCTTTGCAGGCCGTGGAGCCATTATTGCCGCCCTCTTTCCAAGCACATCTACTGGTGATGCCTTCGCAGCCATTCCCTTGGCTGCTGAAGTAGAAGCAAGTGCAGTACTTTGCTAGAGTGTGTTCTCTTTAGTTTGTACAGAACGAGTCTGCTGAGACGGTATTTGCACTACATGCAGTATTTTCCTCACTTTCCTCTCTAGTTATGTTGCCATCCTCCCGTCTGGCGACTGTGTCGTCATTGATATATCCTAGGAGACAATGTGTTTGGTTCTCTATTGCACATACTTGCATTGCTACTATCTGCATTTATATTGCATTTGTAACAAATGCTATTGCTAATGACTAAATGTTTTGATTATAGGCCAACTTGAATTTTGTGTAGACAAATATTCAAATGCTACTACCATATAGTTATGTTTACAACATGGGACTGCTCGCTGAGACTACAACCCTAATACACAAACATTAATAGCATGTGTGTTGTGTACAATAGTAAACACTTCCGAAAGAGGTGATTTATTTCATTTAAGTCATTCACACATATTAAAGTGCCCCCGAACAGCTGGAAGCCTTAGTAAGGATGCACTTGTACATAGAACATTCAACAATTACATAACAAACAACGTTTAAGACAAACCTCCACCACACAAACACAAAACACACAGACAAGACATAACATAGATAATAATAATAGTAATACGTATCAATGTTAGGTTAGTGTGGATTGGTTCATGTGCTCATGTTACCGCATGTAGGCGCCGACACTGCTAAGAGCCTATCAATATGTACCAAACCAATAACCATCAATGTTTTTCACTTTCCGATTGGTTTGTTCTACGTACCTGACAGCATATAAGAGTGGCAAACCATTGAAAAAATGTCCGAAACGAGGTGGAACTTTCCCAATTACTGTGGGGCCATTGATGGTAAACACATTGGAATCCTTTGGCCATGGAACAGTACATCGACGTTTTACACTTACTTAGGGTACTACATCATTGTCTTGTTCTCAATCCTGGATGGAGATTACTGTTTCAGATATGTCGACGTGGGCAGTGATAGAAGAGAGCCTGACAGTACAATATTCAAAGTTTCTACTTTGAATATCGCATTGGAAACCAACATGCTGAATTGGCCTGAGGGAGGACTTTGCGTAGGGGATGATGTGTTTCCACTACGCACAAACATATTGAAACTTTACAGTCACCGTAAATTATCCATGGAAGAAAAAGTGTTCGATTATTGATTGTCAAGTGCTCGTCGCATATCTGAAAATGGATTTGGGATATTGGCTTCAAGGTGCTGTATTTTTAGACGGCCATTCGACCTCAAAGTAGAAACAACAGAATTGCTTGTGAGGACTGCATGTGCACCTCACATTGGCTCCACATGACATCTCCGAAGAACTATTACCCATCAGTATGTGTAGATTAAGAGGACGTTAATATTGCTGAAATTCACCCAGGGGTATAGAGACGGGAGGTGTTCAAGCCACTCGAGCCCGTCTTACGGATGGTCGTGGGACATTTGTCAGTCCACTGCTCCAATGACACTGAAGCAGCGAGGCGACAGTATGCTACAACTTTCAGCACAACAATGTCTGTTCCGTGGCAGTTGAACGCAGTGCATAGTTCCTGAATAACGTAAACAATGTGTAGCTTGGAGTAATTAGTTCCGAAAAGGACAAGAACTGTTGACGGTTCATTTCTCACTTTGTCCCAATAATAACATGCATTATTGTGTACATCATCTAAAGTTGTATTCAATAGGTGGACAATAGGTCAGTTTCTTTCAACCATAACTTTTCATAATGTATGAATTAACTGTATCCTGCTTACTGATAACAGCCGTGTTATTACATCTATAATATCTATATCAATACATTCAGTTGCATCCTGAATGATACAAGCTCACTTAATATTTAATATTTGTGGCGAAACACTGTTTGTACAGATATGCACTAGCGCTGGTGCCAACTCAGATACACACTGAAATTATATATATATATATATATATATATAAAGTACATCATCTGTTCGTAGTAATAAGTACGGTTAATGTTGCACTACAGCAAAAAAATTATTATTTTATATTTGTACCAAATACTGTACTTGTAGTAGAGTTTATCCATTATTACATTTTCCTGAAAATAAAAGTTTTTAGATCACGTAGTTTTGCATAATGACATGTAAAAATCACAATTTAGCTGTTTTGGGGACCAACACAACTAGCCCCCTCCCACCCAAAAAATTAAGTATTTAAATACGGTGCCATTGAGCTACTTAATGAAATTTATAAAATTGCAAAATGCTTTCCTTAAACTACTTTGTAAAATACATAAAATGTCACGTGTCATCGTAATTCAGTATGAATTATCTAATTTCTGTACATTACATAATTTTTAATTTGGGTTGTCCCCCAAAACAGTTAAATTTGTGATGTTGACACGTCGTTATGCAAAAACTATTAGACGTAACAAATCTTTAATTTAGGGACACAGTGTTAACGAATAGAGTCTACAAGATGAAACGTATTTGGCACAAAAATAAAATTATGAATGTTTGGATGTAGTACAGTCTTAATGTTTAAATTTGAATGTCGTATACCGTATATTCGTAACTCATATTTGGTAATGATTACATTTTTATGTACAGAAGAAAGTTTATTTCTATATGCCCATGTAATCACATTTTGCTAACTTGAAACGCGCCGGGATACCCGAATCTGCCCCACTGTCATACCGTTACCACCAATCGGCAACAAGAAGGCCGCAGGACATTACCTGGAATAAGTATACCAGCCAGTAGTATATTAAATTATACTAATGTTAATTGAAAACATTTATGCTTACGAAATTGGAGGTTGATTCTCTTCAAGACATTACGTTTCTCAGGAAGGAATCAGCTTCTTGAAACCAAGCTAGCTTCGGTTTATACACATCTTCTCCTCCAGAGCCACTCCTCATTGACGTATTCACTTTGTTCACTTAATTCCTTTACGCATCCTTTAGGTTTTTTTTTTTTAATTTTTCTCTTCAGGTGGTCTTCTGTTGGAATTTCAAAACCAACCCCAGTTGGTTCCACACACAAGCTAGTGAAATCGCCTTCCCACGCGTTTCTGCGCATCACTCTAAGAAATTATTCAGATATTTACCATACCAGTGTATGTGCTTAGTGAGAAAGCAGGAATGGTAATGTTTTCCCCTATAGATTCATTGTAGCGTTCCTACATTTGCTCAGGAAACAGTCAAATGCATAGGGAAGTTCCCAACTTCGTATAGTAGCGCTGCTTAAACATTCCTATACCTGCAGCTTGATGTGTGATATTATTATCATACAGTGTATAGGTTATAAACTTCCTTTGTGGTTCGGGAAGTTTACCAGGAGATTTTTTTTACAGTGCATGCCATCAGCATTGGCTGCATCACACGATCCCTCATATGTCCTGTGCACGCCAAAAAGAGTCACGATATCATCGTTAGCCCACACTTCAACGCATCCTGTCTTTTCTTCGTAATACACATCTTCACTGCAGCCTTGGCGCAATGCGACAATACAATACCTATCTCCAAGAAAATCAACACTGCGATAACCTCACCAACACCACACAACGGCTCTGCTTGCGACCTCAAGGAGACTGCGTCGTCACTAGGGCTGTGCGAATATTCGCTACACCGAAACGAAAATGAAAAATTGCAACTTTCATTTTCGTTCCGGTGAGAAATTTGCTCACCGAAAGTTGTGACGAAACGAAACTTCTCGATTTCGATGAATTTTTGGGTTTTAAATTAATGTTCATTTAGTGCACCAGAAAACATAATTTTTGCGTGTAAATCAGCTTGTCTGTTTTCATTATTTTATAACTGATACAACTACATTAAACAAACATTTAAATGTATGCAAGACCGCCTGTGGTAAATACTTCATATTCTACAGCTTTTTTGTTTGATTTCGCAGCAAATTTTTTTACAATAAATAACTTGCTAACACTGTATTATATTCATTCATCTTTCGTTAAGACTGAGCTCTAATGAAATTTTCGTTTCAATTTCATGAAAGTTCATAACAAATCATTGGTTTTCTTTTTGTGAGGAAAAAAAAAGTCACATTCGCACAACCCTAGTTGTCACACGTGTCGCGTTAAACGCTTGCTCGCTGTGACTAGATCATGTGACCACCGGAGTCGCGCACAATCCCCGCGAGTATAATTGAACACAGCTACGAATTAGCTTTTAAGTCTATTCATACCTGAAAGGGGCTATGGGCGTAGCTAAATAATGAGTCATGGTTAGGTAGAGCACAACAGTATAAGATGGGGGTTATTGAACCTAAGGATTATACAATAACTGTGTACGTGACTATTGGTCGGGGAATACCAAGACGTTAATTAATTATAATAAGTTTTATTATCGCACACCAATACCATTACAATCCAATTGGAGAGTCCCCACCTTGTCCATGTTGCCGGAGGCTGATTCTAGGAGATGGTTAACGACGGCCGGACATACCCATCTCCATGTCCTCTTAGTCCGCTGCCCCAATGACAAAATACTTCGCTCCCAGTGTTACGTTGGCTTACATCGGGTGCGTTGTTTAATATTTTCGGCCCCGTGTACTGGCCGGTGGAGGGATTAACAGCCCCCCCCCCAAAAAAAAACAAGTAATTTACAGAAATGAGATAATTCGCACTTAAATACGATGTCGTGAGCTATAGGCTGTTCACGTTAAAATGAGCACTTTTGAAAGCCCTGCTCAAGATATACTTGTATGCACATTGTGTATTCTTTCACCTGATGTAAAATTAACATTGTCATGGGCCTCGTCACTTTATTCAGGCGTCGGTCAAGTGAAACTGCGAAATTATTATAAACGTAAATAAACAACAAATCTGCTAATTTTCACATCGATGCATTAAAATATACAGAAAGCCCAAGAAATAATTTAAGTTATCACAATGGTTGACTAACATTTTCAATTCGACGTTAAAATACTGAACTACTTCCCATCCATCGTTACCAACTTTACCGGGCGCATGCCACTCAGTGCGCCAGTTAAAACATATGCAGGGTGGAGCAGTGACTTTTTTCTAACGCTAATTTCAAAAGTGCTCACTCTGTCGCGAACAGCCTTTACTAGTAATGTATAAAATCACACAACGCAGCGACTATCATGTCACACGAAGCGAACACTCGTCGCTTCTGCTGTCACAGCGAGTAAAGTCGTCTCGTGTGACAGAACCTCAAATGTGTTAATGACGTGCTACTTCGTATTTTTAATGACTACAGAGCAAAAAGGAGACAAGCATGAATCACCGTATGTTAAGAATTACATTCGCAATAAAGCATCAAGAATCAGAACAATTTTTTTTTTCTTAATTAACTGCACCTAAACTGAGAACTTGTGTGACAGTGAATATGGTGACACATATACAGTTACAGGCTGTGATTTTCTTTTCAAAGGTTGGTTTTGAAGATGCACACTTGTCTGTTAAAGGCTGTTCACGGTAAAATGAACTCTTTTGAAAGCCCTGTTTAAGACCTACTTGTATGCACGTTGTGTATTCTTCCGCCTTATGTAAAATTAACATTGTCATGGACCTCGTCACATTATTCATGCGTCGGTCAAATGGAACTGTGAAATTATTAGACAAGTAAATATTTTACAAATCTGCTCATTTTTCAGTTCGATGTATTAAAATAAACAGAAAGCGAAAGAAATAATTTAAGTTAACACGAATGATTACCTAAAACTCTTTATTCGACCTTGAGATATGGAACTACTCCCATCCATCATTACCAACTTTACTAGGCGCATGTCATCCAGTGTTCCCATTAAAATATATGCAGCTAAATGCTGTTCACAATAAAATGAGCACTATTGAAAACAACTTTACAGAAAAATCACTGTTCCTGCCTGCGTATATTTTAACGGGCGCTCTGAAAGACATGTGCCCCGTAAAGTTGGTAACGGTTGATGGGAAGTAGTTCCACATCTTAAAATAGAATAAAAATTGCTAGGTAACCATTTGTGATGTCTTGAATTATTTCTTTCCCATTCTGATTTTTTTTATGCTTGAAAGTGTAAAAATGACCAGTTTAGTATAGTAATTACTCTTCTATGAATCCACAGTTTCGCTTGACCAATGCATGAATAAAGTGATGAGGCCCACGGAAATGTTAATTTTACATAAGGCGGAAGAATACACAACATGTATACAAGTAGATCTTAAGCAGGGCTTTCAAAAGTGCTCATTTTACCGTGAACAGCTTGTAGGGGCTGTGACTTTTTTTTAAAGGTTGGTTTCGAAAGTGCTCACTTTACCTACATTCCTCCGTGTAAAAGATGCGAGTAGAGAAGAGGAGAGGAGAGAAGGAAGCGCCTGCGCAAGGTAAGTTGTATGGCAGCGCGCTGTGAAGATAGCCGGCGCGAGCTTACACGACGTCGCCGCTCTCGTCCACCAGGTGTGCGCTCAGCTCTTGAGTGTCCACACACCAGGGCCACAGAACACCCCAGCGAAGCTTACAATATAACAATAAATTATAGGCTATTCACGTTAAACTGAGCACATTTGAAATCCCTGCTTTAAGATCTACTTGTAAGAACGTCGTGTATTCTTCCGTCTTATGTAAATTTAACAATACCATGGACCTCGTCACTCTATTCATGCGTCGATCAAATGGAAGTGTGAAACAACTATAAAAGTAAATATTTTACAAATATGCTTATTTTTCAGTTCGATGTATGTAAAAAAAATTTAAGTTTTCACAAATGGTTACCTAAAATTCTTAAATCGATGTTAGGACATTGGAACTATCTTCCCTCCACAGCTACCAACTTTACTGGTTGCATGTCGCTCAGTGTGCCTGTTAAAATATGTGCAGATAGGGCCATTTCATTTCATTTCAAAAGTTCTCACTTTATCGCGAACAGCCTTTGAGCGTTAAATGATGCGTTAAGACGTGCGCAGAAGAAACGAAACTGAATTATCATTAGGGCCACTTGTTTTTCGCGAAAGATTTACGCGGGGGCTAGACTACAATATCCTATTTGCGCACTTGCAGCCTTCGTTCACCTATTGGCCAATTGTCTTTCTATGTCGAGAGTCTGTTACACGAGCGACCCAGACATATAAGCCGCGTAGTAATACAGGTGATCCAATTACGGAAGTGGTGCTGAACTGAAGTGCGTTCAAACACAGCTTGACCTGAAATCTTTTGGCGAAAAACAGGCGCCCCTAGTTATCATGTGTACTAGTTCACAGTGGAACACTTAGCAGGTCATGCGAGCTGTCGCAATTTTCTTAAGCGTTCAAATAAATAGCTATAACTTGGTTTATTTCTTAAGTGAAACTTGTGAGGCGGTGACCAATCAGAATAGAGAGGCGGTGACCAATCAGAACAGAGCTGTCGGTGTTATTGGCGGTAAACTGTTATTTCAGAAATGTAAGTTATAACAAATATTTAAAAGCTACGTGCACATGTTTCTGATTATATTTGTTCACAGTCGCAAACTTCTCTGATAGAAAACGTCTGCTTAAACATGGTTGTGATATACGATGTTAAGTTAAGTAACAAAAGTAAACACGACAGCCAACTGCAAATACAGAACACGGGTTTCCGCACGCTAGATCAGAGCTTACTGCGTGATTTATTACGAATATTTTTTTATTGTAAACCCTGCTTTAAAAGTGCATGGCCCCGAGATTTTTTTTTTCCGTCTCCTCGAGGCACAGTGATACGTGCGACATCAACATGCTCGACCAGCGCCCAGTCGATCCTACGCGCAAGGCGCTGAACCTGCGTGCAGTGCTTCCGTCGTGACGTTGTACTGTGCAAATGAGATCTGCAGCAGCGGGATTTTATTACACGCGATGAAAGCCCATAGATTAAAGTACGAGTGAACAGTTCTAGTTTTCTCCTGCCTACTAAAGAAACTGCGCATGCAGGCTCTAAATAGCAGTTTTTTTTTTTTTCCAATTTTTTTCTCATAGAAAAAACTCAATATTATAAAAATAAAATTTGCTGACTTAGATAACCGTTTTTTTTTTCCCGGCGAAAAGTCGTATTCCAAGGCCTTTATTTGCTAAGATGTGTAAACGTGCAAACGACGAATGGACAGGGAAAATGTCCAGACTACTAACTCTTAAAGCCGATATTACGCGATACCTGCAGCCTTACTTGGTCTTGTACAAACGTGTACAATGCCTGGTGCACGAACCGGTATACCAGCCGCTATATGAGACGCCATGGGAGATTCTTATTACAAGGCGGAATTTCGCGCACTAGCATTTGGCACCCTCGGTGGGTGCGCAGTGTGTGGTTTGTAGTAAATGTGAACCCCGTTCGTAGGACTGCTACCAGTCAGTAACATGCGTATGCCTATGAAAAATAGCTATCAGATCATAATATTACTATAACTGTTCGCCTTTTACATAACTTGAATTCTCACTGGTATAGTTACATTCATTCTCTTGAAAATGTTGGGGCCACGGTGGCTGAGTGGTTAGCCTGCTCGCCTCCCACCAAGGCGATCCGGGTTCAACACCTGGTCGGGGCACTCCAGATTCTCGCATGTGGGAATCGATGCTGTTGGTGGGTGAGTCTTCTCGGGGATCTCCCGTTTCCCCCGCCTTTTCATTCCGGCGCTGCTCCATACTCATCTCAACATGCTCATCGGCTCTCAATACCTCTATGTTAAGAGCCATCCAAATCTCTTCACTCATTCTTGGAAATGCTGTGAAGTCACTAGAGCACAAGTGTATTATTTTTCATTTTGAAGAAAATTACTAACCGTTTGCAAAATATATTTTATTTCTTTACTTACCAAGTTATTATTTGCATGCTACATTTTATGATAAAAAACATTATAGGCTGTTCACGGTAAAGTGAGCACTTTTTAAGGCCCTTCCAAAAGGTTTAACCAATTATAAATATATCTTATTGCAACATCAAGCATTAAATTTTGAGGGTGGTGAAACATATACACTGTATTTATTGGTTACATTGCAATGTTTATATTAAAAAGCAGCAGGAAGATGTAGATCGGATGAAAGGAAAAGTTTAGAAGGGCCTTAAAAAGTGCTCACTTTACCGTGAACAGCCTATAGGGATCGATTGAGATTCGAACTCACGCCAAAGAGTTACTTTTTCTGACGGGCACCGCAACTGTACCACGGCAGTAGGCCTACCAACTCACAAACGATATATCACATTCGTATACTGTAAATAAGCCAACCGATCGAATTAATTTTATAGAGTGGGAAATGTTTTAAATATTTATAACGGGTTTAAACAGTAATTAAATGTGGTCATTGCCAATATTATTCGTCGTTGTCGTATTTTAAATCTACCTTAAAGAGGTTTCAACCTCATGGATGTATAATCAAGATGGGGGCGTCCTTTTCAGTTTCTTCATTACTTCGTTTCTAGTAGTAGCCACGGGGAGCGCCCTACGTTCTGAAACTGCGATGTGATTGGCCAGGTACGAAAGCCGGCATGGTACCTGCACCGAAAACATAGGACAAGTCTACCAAACGTGATGCGAAATCTGGCCGTACAAGGCGGTAAATGCCATGACGAGGGCCACGCTAGCCGGTATAACGGCTGCTATGGCGGACCTTGCACAAGCTTTTACGGAATCTGGTATCGTGTAATATCGACTTAAGAATACAGACGTGAAACAGTCACTTATAACGCCCACTCCAAACACAGGGGCCGCGGCAGTGTAGTGGTTAGACTATTCATCTCTCACCTAGGCAAACCAGGTTCGATTGCCGGCGGAGTCCTCACACGAATTTTCGCATGTGGGAATCGTGCCGGACGATTCTGCTGGTCGGCGGATTTTCTCGGGGCTCTCCCTGTTTCCCTGCCCTTTCATTCCGGCGCTGCTCCATGCTTGCCTCGCTTCACCCTCATCGGCTCTCAAGACCTTGCTGTCGAGAGCCATGCAAATGTCTTCACTCACTCGCAACTCCAGCCCCACGTGCCATTAAAATGGCGTAACTGGCCAGCAAAGTACGAGACGCTGTTCGCCAATCAGAACGTGCTGACCGTCTCGCCATCCGGATTCGCAGCACGCACAAGCCAATCAGACGCAATGCCCACCTCAGAGTCTTGCGCAACCATTCTGCGAACACGTCCACATCAAAGGAACCGACGATCCATTTCGCCTCTTCGTACTCCACTCTGCGCCAGTACGTCGCATCAACCTCTGGGAATAACACCTGTCGCGTACTGCTTTCATTTCAGTGTAATTACATACCGGCACAGCTTCTGCGAGGCTGGCGGTAAATTATGAAAGATAGTTCTGCCTGTTGAGTGCCGTGGAAAAGTTTCTTTCTACGTGTTCGGAGTGGAGTAGGCGGCTCTTAGCACCGAGGTATTGAGAGCGGATGAGGGTAAAGTGAGGGCAGTAAGAAGCAGCACCGTTATACAAGGGCGGGGGAAAGGGGAGATTCACGAGAAAAACAGTCGACCAGCGGCATCGTCCGCCACGACCCCGCCCGTCGAATCCTGTTCACTTAGCTGGGAGGTGAGTAGTTTGACCATTACACCACTGCAGCCCCAACACCTGTTCTGCCGAATGACTGTCCTGTCAAATGTATATTCGGCCGAACGTCTGTTTTTGGCAAACGCCAGTCTGCAAAATTACTCCCCTGCCAAACGAATGGCTGTGGCTTAAGGGGAATGGTGCTCGCAAGCCGTATATTTATATAATTTTTGTCATAACTTGTTTTTCAGTAGATTTTTTTTTAATTTTTGGCTCGATAAGACGCAAATAAAAATTTAGAGCACCTTCTCACATTGCAACAAATTCACTGTGTTTGATATTCTCGGAGCACTGATTGAAGATAACAAAACAAATATTCGTTCTTTTCTTCCATCAGGGCTCCGAGAATAATGACGGAAGTGAATATCGAACAACGCAAAAAGGCGTTGAAAATTATTATTTGCGTCTTGTCAAGCCAAAAATTTCGACAAACCCTTTGGAAAACGACTTATATCGTCATGAACCATTTCCCTTTAAGAGAGAAATTTTCGGCCGAACGTCATTTCGGGGTAATGACTTTTGACCAAATGCCGTGCCCCCGACAGGAAGTATATGAGAGTATAATGAAATAGGGAAAGCTGGCACAACTGGCTCCTGGCTGGGGAACCGGCGAGCCACGGAGGCTATCTTGGATGATATCGCCCCGAAACTTCATGGTCTATCATTCCACTTGATTTTCTCCTGCTCTGTCATTCCACTTGGCTTTTTCATTCTCTGTAATTTCACATGGTTTTTTCATACTGTCATTCCATTTTGGTTCATTCATGCTCTGTCATACATTATTGTATCTCTCCCACCCCTTTCTCTCTCGCCTTCTGCAAATCCTTCTTGTCTCTCCCCCACCCCTTTTATCTGCCTTGCCTTCTATATCCTTAACCTTGTATGTTCCATCGTCGCCATCTGCTGTAGATATCAATATTTAATTCCTGCGCCTGCCAACAGTCATCTGCTGTAGGCCGCCATATTTAATTCTCACGCCCGCCACCAGAGTGTGCTGATCCCAAGTTCTACCATATGCAGAATGGAGTGTTGGTATCTGTGTTAGTAATCACATCGCCTGCAGGGTTCTGCTAGCATTGGATATTTTAGTTCTATCGTCGGCTGCTAGTAGCGCTGGATTTTTTTTTAGTTTAGAAATGTCTCGGAACTCAAAAAATGCAGGAGGTATGCAGGATCGTCCCAGCAACCCATTGGTCGAGAGTCGAGTGTCCTGACCATAAGACTGTGGAGACATCTAGGAAAGGAGGGTGTTTAATGTCGAGTACATATAGATATTTCCATCACGTCACTCGAAAATAAATTTGGAGAGGCCACAACTGTATATAAAAATAATGTATATAAAAAAACTACAGGCCTGCGCACATGACTACACCTGTATGTATAAATATATATACACATTTATGTAGGACCCCCTCAGTGCCAAATTCTCAGTGACGAACCCCCACAGCCGACCCAAAGTCTGATCTCCAACTTATCCGTACATTCAGGACGGCATGGGGCGAGGCTAGCCCACGCACACTAGCCTAAGATGTCGCATTGCGCTCATCAATAATGCCCTAAGCGGACTAATAAGCATATTGGTTGTAATTTCCGAACTGTATCAGATACAGCCACCAAATTCCTAAATATAGATATTACGTCCGACGACAAAAAGGAACGCAGGGCAAGTATGCCCTAAGCCCAACCTAAGCATAGTTGTCTGTAATTTCCGAACTGTTTAAGATACAGCAAACCGTATCATAATGTAGGTATCACTACCATTTCGAAAAGGACAGCAGGGCAAGCATGCTTTAAGCAGACTTATAAGCATAGTTGGCTGAAATTTCCGAACTGTTTAAGATAGAGCCACTGTATCATAAAGTAGGCATCACTCCCATGTCGAAAAGGACAGCAGGGTAAGCATGCCTTAACTCGACTTATAAGCATAGTTGGTTGTAATTACCGAACTGTTTAAGTTACAGCCACCAAATTCATAACATCGTCATCGCCCCCAACGACGAACAGGGCCGCATTGTCAAGCATGCCCTAAGTTCACTAATAAGCATACTTGCCCACAATATCGCACACACCAAAAATATAGTTACCAAATTCATATCATAAACATCACTTCCGATGAATAACAGGCTGGTAGAGTCAAGTATACTTTAAGGTCTCTTATACGCATAGCCGACTGACATTTCCCACTCACCGAAAATATAGCCACCAAATTCATATAATTGACATTACCTAGGATGGCAATGAGGATGATAGGGTCGAGTATACTTTAAACCTTCTTATACACATAGTTGCCCATAATCCCCCCCCCCTTCGAAGCTACAGCCATTAAATTAAATTCCTATCACAGGTATCGCTCCCGACATCAAACAGGGTGTTTGGAATGCCACGTAATTTTTTTGGAATGTAATTCAATTAATACAATTTGCTGCCACTAGAGACTTACACTTGATAAAATTTTTTGTATATGACCGTAACAAACCCCAATAGTTGTTTTGTTAATTTTTGCGTTTATTTAATTATAATATCATATAATACCGAGGACGGGGCATGGCTCAGATTGATGTATAATGTCGAGCACGTCTGGCTTCACCCTAGGGTGGAGTTGGGGGTGTTGTTGGCTAGGTGATGGAGTGAGGTACTTTTCACTTTTTGTTACCTCCCCCCCCCCCCCCCGTGTGGGAGTCGGAAGTCATCTCACCATAATTCAAAATTTTATGATTCATGTTTAATATTAAAGTACTGTGTTTTAAATAGAATATATCCAGATGTTATATATGAAGGTTGAAAAATAATGATGCTCGCAATAGCGCATTTGGACATAACAATAATTGATAGTATGAACTTTATTCAAGGAAGTCTTGCTGCATTTCCTAAAACATTTGGTTTACAAGAGCTTAAAAAAGGTTATTTCCCACATTTCTTTTAATAAACCAGAAAATCAAAATTGTTGGAAAAATACCATGAAAAAAATATTATGGTGTCAATACAATGAAACAAGTACAACGTGAAAATTCTTTTAAATGACATTCTGGAAAAGTAAACGAAAATTATATTTTCCATTTCAAAAAATAATTGGTGAATAGTGTGATTCTGATGTAGATATTTTACATTGTGGCTGTCTGGAATTTAGAGAATCATTTCTAGAAATAGCAAATATTGATCCTTTTTTACATAACAATAGCGAGTGTTTGTATGGCTGTTTATAGAGCCAATTTTTTTGAATCAGATACACCTGTCATAGTTAAAATAGATAAAAAAGATATGTTCAGTAAAGAATCAATTTCGTGGTTAAATACATTTCTTAATGTTCGACTTGCTTTAAATTATCGGAGAAGCAACTATTTGTGGAGAAAAAGTTGATAGTTATGGTAATAAAACTAAAACAATATGTCAGTATCACGATTTTTTGGCATGGTTGTCCACATTGTTAATTACCAGATACAATAAATAAATGTAACAATGAAAATATGGATGAATTGGTTACTAAAACAAACAATCGAAAGACATTTTTAAGACGAAATGGATACAAAGTAAGGGAAATGTGGGCTTATAAATGGAAAAATTATATTTTCTACAAAAACAATTAAGAAAAAATTTAAAATGTAATAGAACCATTACAACCTTGCGATGCAATGTTTGGAGGTAGAACAAATGCTTCAAAGTTAAAGGTCTCAGGAAAAAAATTAAGATTTATAGATATATGTAGTTTGTATCGAACAGTAATATTTTATTATTATTATCCAGTTGGTCATCCAATTAAAAAATTTAAATCTAAAAATTACGACGAAAATTGGTTTGGATTAAACAAGTGTAAATTTTTACCACCTCGAAATTTATATCATCCAGTTCTACCAATTAAAAAATAAAAACTATTGTTTATTTTTTGTTTTTTTATATTGTGTTGAGAGAAAAGGAGTATGTTAACATAATAATGAAGAAAGAGCTATAAATAGAACATGGACAACAATAGAATTAAATAAAGATATAGAAAAATATTACAAAATACTCCAAATTCATGAACTTTTGGCATTTCGAACAACAAAATAATTTTATGTTTAGAGATTACATTAAAACATTTATGAAAATAAAATTGGAAACTAGAGAATAATATATTAATGTTAACAAAAAAGAACAAGATATAGATCTAGACATTGAAAAATTGAACAAAATCCTGGAAAACGTGCTTTTGCCAAAATTTGTTTAAATTCACTTTCGGGTAAATTTGGTCATAGACAAAATTTGACATAAACAGTATACGTTCATAATCCTCTACATTGGTATAAAATGTTATTGAATGATAAAATATAAATAAATAATGTTGTTTGCATAAACAAAAAAAAAAAAGTGACATTTAAATTCAATGATTATTATGTAGAAGATAGCACTACGACAAATATATTTATAGCAACTTTTACCACATTAAATGCGCGATTAAGATTATATGAAATGTTATATAAATTAAATGATAAAGTAGTATATTATGATACAGATAGTGTAGTTTACATTGATGATGAAGAAAATACTTATAAACAGGTTGTGTGCTCAGTGAATGGACATATGAATATGGAAAAACTGATTATGGTACTGCATAAGTTCTGGTCCAAAAAACTATGGTTATGAAACTTTTTTGGGAAAACAAGTTACAAAAATTCAAGGATTTACTCTAAATTACGAAAATGGTTTAGTTTAAAATTGAATATGAAATTAATGTTTGAATTAATACAAAAACCCAAGAAAGATGTTATTACAAAAAACATAATTACAAGAGAAAAGAAACAAAAAATTTGGCGAATATGTTTTTGGGAAAAGAATTTAAGTTTGACTATGATAAACATATGATTTTGACCAAATAAGATGATATTATAGATACATTATAATGGAGTTATTAAACAAATAATTTTATATTTATATATAATTTTATTTCGTAATTATGTATATTTTTATTTTATATGCATGCATAATTTTATGAAATATTTATTTTTATGTATAATTTTGTATCTTTTATTTCTACATTTTCATCTCTAATTTTCAAAGCAATATTATTAAACCATTCATTATTAATTTTGTAAAAAATTGGATAAGCAGGTTCATAAATAATATAATCTCTAAAACCAAACATCGTTTTTGGTGGAAAAGTACAGGTTATATTTGTTTCTCTATGATTTGCTTCATCATATTTTACAAACATTCCATATGACAAGTTACAACGAACATTTATATTTTTTAATGGATTAAAATTAGGTAATTTAGTACCTATAACATTTCTTTCTTTTTTAATAATATATTTCTTGCAAAACCAAGAATATCAGATAGTCGATCATCAAATTTAATATCAAATTTAGATTTAATAGATATACTATGTTTCACATAATCATTTGTTAGTTTAATGTTATTAGTTGAAATTGTTCAGTTGAATTTATACTTTCGAATAATGTTCTACTATTATTTATTCCTATAGGGACTTTGATAACTTCATTATTATCAATTAATGTTATAGTATTGTTGTTTATATTAGGTGTTACATATTATGTTTTAAAACTAATTAAAGCAATATATTTATCTTTAATTAATGATATAATGAAGTTTATTCTCTAGTGTGGAACTATTATTTAAGTTAAATACTTTATTGTCCATGCAATAAAAATGTATTATCAAATAAAAAAGGCTGAATAGGGTGTTGGTGTTTTAATTTCCGAAAGAAAATTCTATAAAAAAAAAAATTTATTACCTGACAATATGACAAGTAATTGTATATAAACAAATTTTATAATAAATTATATTTGTAAGAATGGTTGGTTAACTTTTAATAAATTGCATGTTTGCTCAAAAAGTTTAAATCAACCAAAATATATTTAGTTACATTAAGATATGGATTATTTTTCCAAAAAGCTAGGAGTTAAAAAGAAAAATGGTGTACTTTTTAAATAATAATAATGCATTAATACCTTTAGATCTATGTGAAAATGATTCTTTGGTTGTTATTGATGATGTTATTTTTAACAATAAAGATATAACTCGCAAATATTTCACTAGAGGAAGAGATAAATATATAGATGTATTTTATGTATCTCAAACTTTTTCGAAAATTACTGAACAATTGGTAAGAGATAATACAAAGTTTGCTATATATTTAAACAAGATTATACTAATTAATGCAAATTTTTAATTATTTTGTTGGGGGAACCATGATTTATGAAAAATTTAAAGAGATTTGTGCAAACTGTTGGGATTAAGAGTATGATGGTTTTCTAACATTATATTTCACCAGAAAAATTAAAGATCGAATGTATAGAAATAAAATTAAAGACTTTATTAATTTAAAAAACATTTTTGCAAATATGCGAGTTAAATTATTTACCTATAGACATAAAAATATACAGTGAACGTAATATAGAACATGTTTGAGGAACATTAAATTAATTTTATTAATGTTAAACATGTTTTATTAACTTTAAAATATGTTGCATTTTAATAAAAAATTAAATAAAAACATTTGAAATTCACAAAACATCTGTTTTATTAATCCATAAGTTGTGAGGAATATCAAAACCTAACCATTGAACATAGATTTCATTATCTTTAGTTTTTAAATTTTTTCAAACAAATACTTCTCAGGATAATTTGTTTTCATTATTTCGTATTCCTAAAAACTACCTTTTATTTCATCGCCATTGATATATTTTAATTTGTAAGTAGTTACATCAGAATTTAAAACTTTAAAAATAGTAAATAATTCTGTTGTACCTTTTTAAAAAAATTCTTTAATTTTGCTAACATGAACATCATCACCAACTTTTTACCTTGGTTTAGTAAGCATATTCACAAATTCTGGATCAATTTAATTTTTCACTTTTCTTAACATAAATTGGTTTCATACCAATAGTTCAATGTTTTGTATTGTTGTATTCTTTTACAAAATCTTCTGAAATATTTATCCATTTATAATTACCATTCAAAGTTAATTTTTTCACATTTTATTTTTTGATGTGCGATTAAATCTTTGTACGGCAATAGCTTTAAATTCACTAAATGTAAAATAATAGTTATACTATATTTTGCATAAGTTTTTTAAAATGTTTTATTATAAAATTCAGAACCATGACCACTTTGTAAATTATGTAATGTTCTTTTTATCAATATACATTCTAAACTATTTACAGCATTTTCAGCTGTTTATTTTTTTAGGTTTGGCAAATGAAAAATTAAAAAAAAAAAAAAAAAAAAACACCAATAATTGTCATAATATACTTGTAACCATTATTCATATTTGATATACCTTTTAAATTACGAGTATCCATTTCAACAATATCAATTTTCCATAAATCATCAATTCCATATGTTATTTTTTTTGGAAATTTTCTTCTTGCTGATTTATATAATGTATTAATTATTCCTTCTCTTAGATAGGGGAAAAAATTTCTTTAAATGTTGGTTTATTAGAATTACATATCGAACATTTACTTTTCTGAATTAATCGTCCATTTTCAATATTTTAATTTTTTATATTATTATTTTAAGTAAAGTTTGTACACTTCAAGCACCAGATATTCTCCATTTAATAATAAAATTAATATATTTATTATTTATATTTATTATTTACATATACTCTTTATATTTATTTCTATATTTATTGTTTATATTTGGCGAATTTTCCTACTGTAGTCATCAAATCATCATCATATTCATATATTTTTTTAAAATTTATTTTGAAAGTTAAAATGCCACCTCTTTTAGTATCAAAAGATTTACTGTAATATATTTTATTAGAACTCTTAATAACAGTTATAGTATCATAAGATAAATTGAAATCAACAGTAATTATTTTACTATAAACAGTACAATCCATCTATAAAAGAAACAAACATTAGATTATTATCTAAGTGAAAAATATTATTATTTTTATTCCACTTTGCAGATACTTTTCAGGTACTTTCAAGTCAATAAGTCTATCAAAATAGTTATAAACTGTTTCCTTTACATATTGTAATTTACTATCTATTTTTATCGAAAACTTCTTTACTTTTTCAACTTTCGAATTAGCAAGTTTATCACAATAATTCAAAACTCATTGATTAAAATTTGGTAATTATTCGTTATTTCCTTATCAAAATTTTCTTTACTTTTTTCAACATTGGAATTATCAAGTGTATCACAATAATTGAAAACTAATTGATTAAAATTTTGTAATATTATATTTGATAATATATTATTCATTGATATAAAATAATATTTAATTTAATTATAGGAACATATTTTTATCTATAGATCAACTTAACTATTTAATTCTCATAATGAAGAAACATAATTTTTATGATATAAATAAAAAAAACTATTTACTTATTTTAATCAAACATAAAAGTTCTAAACAAAATTAAGTTTCATTAAGATTATAATTTTTTAAAATACACTTATAATATTTAATTAATTTTTAAAATTAAATCTAAAAAGTTTAAACTTTTAATAAATTTTCAGCAAACTATATCAAATTTCATTAAAATTTTGTATTAATTAGTCTAAATATATTCACATTTAATAATAAATTATTATAATATTAACTAAATCTCAAAAAATATACAATACATTAAAAATGTATAATATATTCTATTATCTTAATATACATTTCGTAAATTAATTATAAATATTTGTCAATATTTTCTTAAAAAAATAGAAGTAAAAAATTAAATAATAAAATTCTTACTATTTCTTTTGATTCATATATTTTATTGCAAATAAATCACATCTAGATTTATTTTCCATTGCCAAATTATTAATTATCTCTGTGGTTCTTCTAATTCTTTTTTATTTTATTTTTTTGTCCAACATAATTATAAATTGCACTAGCTCCTCCAGCTCGAGCACCAATTGCTGCTAAAACTGGAATTAAAAATTGTCTCAAAATGATCTTTTGTTAAAAATTTATCTATACTTAAATCTCTTAATTGATCAATGGGTATATCGAAAGTTATATTTGGTATCGTCTTTTACAAGGAAAAAATATTAATAATTTAGTAAATTTTAATACCCCATACTATTTTTTTTTTGTAAACATAGTTGAAGGAACAGCTGCAGTAGCAAGTTTTTCACCAATTTGAGTATTTTTATCTAACATAGTTTCTTTTTTTTTTTTTTGTAAAATTTTGTCAGCTTTATGTCTAGATTTTAAATCATTATGATCTCTATAAGCAATATCATGATATTTACAGGCTTCATCTAATTTATGTATTCCAGTATCTTCTTTTTCTAAACTTTTGTTTAATTTTGTAAATGGGCCACGATAATTATAGCCTAACAAATGCATTTGAGTTAAATTCAAGTTGTTTATTGCTCAATTTATTATTCCTCGACCATGATGTTCTGAATTCCAAAAGGAATGTGGAATTACATTTAAAACTCTTATAAGATATGGAATTCCTTATGGATTATTAATAACAAATTCAGAAAATTCATTTTTCAACATATTCATTATGCTTACTCTTTAAATTGTAATAATTGTTATATCCAACATTTTTCCACCATAAATAACTAATAATCTACCAATCAATTTTTTAACATCAAATGTATTCGTTTGATTAAATATTGTATTTTTTTATACCTTCTCCACATCTAGAATTTTTTTGGAGAAATCATTCTTTCTGGTGTGTTTGGCATTGATATTGATTGTGATTCTTTTAGATAGTAATCATAAAGTGGTTTAATTATATTTTTGTATTTTCAACTTATATTTGAGTTTATTTTGTTTTTTGGGTTATATTTTTGGAATGCAGAATTGGTTGATAAAATAATTTTGTGTAATTTTCATAGTAATTATCTGTGGATTTATCATAAAGATCCTTTTCTTTTGTTAACAAAGTAGAAAGTCCTATTAATTTGTATTCTTTATCATTAACAAATATTTTATCATCATCTATCATTACTTTTCTATCTCCAATGGAAAAATTACGTCCATCTCCACATAAACCATACTATGTATTAATAACATTAATTTTTTCAGTAATTTCTTTTGCGAGTTTTATATTAGAAACCTTTACTGGTATAGTTCCTATTTGTTATTCCAAATTAGGAGATTTATGTTCTGGAAATAATTATCCTTCAAATGATATTTCTTTTGTTGTTAGTGGATTTTCTAACTTTTTTGCTGCTACTGGAACTAGTGTCGTTATTAAAATTTTATTTTCTTTACTTGTTCTACTTTTTTTTACCAATATTTCGTAATTCGTCACTTAGAGGTAGCTCTTTCTTCTCATTTCTTTCGTATTCTGCTTTATGATTCTTTTTATAATTTTTGTATTTTTCATTGAGTAATTTAACTCGAGAAACTTCTTTTGATAAATCTTTCATATATATTTCTTTTCTTATGAATGAGTTATAAAAGTATTGAGAATTTTTAAAGACAACATTTGCACCAACTGATCCAACTACAAAAAAAAATTAATAAATACAGTAATAAAATTGAATTTGATATTCCAATAAGCGTTGGCTTTTCTTTTCCAAGTGATTATTACGTTTATAAACAATATAGATTCCTAAAGAGGGGTAAAGAAGGAAATTAAAAAAAATATGAAGAATCGGATAGTATTAATGTTTGTTCTAAATTTTTTCCATTTCAATTAGTTAGAGTATAAATCTCAAAACATGGAAATATTATTGAAGCTGTTGATAATCCAGGAATAACATTAATAATGATAAATATTCTGTTAAGATCTACAAGCGAACAAAATTATTTAGAACTAGCTTACCTGTGCTACTTCGAACGCATGATATTTGGGATTTAGAATGGCTCTTGGGAAGGAAAGGATGATAGCCCATACACAAAAAATAAAGGAGAAATGACGGAACTATTTTTTAACAATGATTTTTTTAATGCAGCAATCCTAAGAAAAGCTTAATCTACCTGTTCACATCCCTGATCATAATATTTTCGGAACAGTTTAAAATATCTCCATGAAACAAAGACTAAGTTGGTCCTGGGGTTATATATATATATATATATATTATATATATATATATATATATATATATATATATATATATACTGTGTAAATTTGATGTCAATACATTCAGTGGTTTTTGAGTAAAATTCAGTCGGACAGTCAGACAGGCACGAAAAAAACTAACATTATATATGGCTCAGTAAACTAGTATACTATATCAAAAAATAATTAAAAGTGGAAAATTGGAAAATCCCAGACAGACACTTCTATTTTATTTAGTTGTATAGTTTTACTGGCATTGATAATACATATCGAGTAAAATCTATTGATAGTCATAAAACAAATGAAATAATCTATCCACTGAGATATCTATTTGGTTTTATTCGAGATAACAATGAAATTGATTGGAAAGGTGGTTATAAAGTTACTTTTATTTGTAATTCATCTGATACAAATTGTTTATATCTTTATGAAACTCTTGATGCAGAAGATAAAGTTCATAAATCTCGTCCTGATTCAGGTAATATTGTTATTCAAAAATTAGTAATTATGTGGCCTATTGTTGAATATTAATCTAACACAATAATTGCAATTAAAGAAAAATATGCAAAAATCCAAAAATGTCTATTAGTTTTAATAATTGGCATTTTATAGAAAAAGAAGTTCCTGCTGGATAAACTGTTTTTAATTTTGATATAAAAGATCAGCTTAATAATTTACAGTTTGATATGCCTGATTTTGTAATTATAGGTTTTCAAACTAATAGAAAAAATTTAGCTGCGCAGCATAAATATGATTCTATTTTTGATCACTGTAATATAAAAAATATTTTTGTTCAAAATGGAAAAATTAAATTTTTCCAAAAGAAAATTGAATTCTAGTTATTGAAAATGGTCTTTGTCATAAACAATTTCTTGTTTATGATGATTTTAGAAATTCAAAATCAAAACTAGGTACTATATATAGAAATAATGTACTATATTATAAACCAACTATGAACTATGATGATAGGAGATGTCAATTGTTATTCATTTTGGGGTCGAAGGCCGTATATGTTATTTATTGATTATATAGAAAACCAATTATAGTTAAAGAAAAACAAATATAAAAATTAGTGTAGATTTTGATAAAGCTAGTGAAGCAAACACAATTTGTAATGTTGTTCTAATTAGCCAAAGGAGAATAACTTACGATTATTTGAAAGAGACAATTACTGAATATACCTAAATTTTTAAAATAATAAATGACTGAATGAAACGATTTAACGTCAAAATGTTTCGATATTTTAATACTATTTATTAGACGCATAGTTAAATTGTTTAATAATTTTTTTAACACAATTGCAAAATTTTAGAAGTATATTCGAGTTGCTTTATCGAATAAAAAATCATTTTAAGTCTAAATGAGAATTTTGACTTAAAAATTTACTTGATTTAGCTTTCTGATATGGCTTAAATTTGATTATTTTTTGCTTAAATTCGCTTATATTGTATAAAATTAAGATAACTTCATGTTTTAAGTTATCTTAGCGTTTCACTTTCTCGTGTGAATATGAAAAAATTCACACTTGAATTTGCATTTCAATTTTTTGTGTGAGTATGAAAAATCAGACTTGGAAAAACGTTTTAAGAGGTATTTTAGTCATTTTTTAATCTTTTTTTTTAGGCTTGAAAAAGAGAAAAACCCCTTGAAATTAAGGAATAAAGCTTGTAAACTAAGGAGAAAACCTTGAAAAGTCATTGAATTTAAGACAAAAATTGAATTATGCTACACCTACCCTTACACTACCAATGAAGGACTGACATATATTCAACTACATCACGAGCATGATCTCATAATGAGCAACAATGTATAAAAAAAACCGATGGAGACACAGCACATAATATTGATATCAGTGATGCTATCGCACCAAGGAGTTTAGTAAAATCTAGAATGCTCGGGACATGAGAAAAGACAAATTATTAGGAACAACCTCAAAAATGACTACAATGCATCAAGTATATTACACATTACGCGACTTGTAAAGACTGCGTTCCTTTGCTTACCAAGAAACAACATACATTTAAACCATTAGTAGGGGAGGAGAGACGACACTGGTACGGGATGATGCAAACCAATATAAAAATAAATTATAAAAGCAAATAATTATAAGCATTTACCAACCATTGCATATTGCACGAGCATCTAGCACTGTACATCACGTTAGTCTAAAAACATACTTTTGCGGAGCCGAGAAGCACAAGAACGATAAGAACAACACTGCTACACGCTGATTCAAACATACATACAAAGAAAATATAAAATGAAAATTGTTATAAGCACTTACTTACCAACCATTGCAGATACATATCACACAAGCGACGGGTGCTGTACGCTGTGTTAGACAAGACCAGGCCATCCTGGTTAGTACGACAGAACAGCAAACGACTTTCTTACGAACCGACTGAAACGAAACCATCACATTCAGAGTACAGCGAACACTCAACACTAGCAGTAGATAGCATCCGACCCGTCCGACGTTGTGAGATCAACTAACCTGTTGAGAATCTGTAATGCAGCTCAGGTTGTCGACTGGTGGCGTAGGCACTATTCAGGTCTCAACGAGTTGAGAGTCTAGTCAGGTTCCAGTGTGGCAAACCAGCCGAATCACACATGCACTTCCCTTTATGAGAGGAATTCAGTTATACAAGGCAAGGTAAAATGTTATTTCCTTTTAAATATTACGTACACATTTTATTTTTAAGGATGAAGAAAAGGCATGCGAACACTCTGAGAAAATCCCTTTGCCCACTAGCAATAACAAGAACCATGCCATCAGGCGACTTTGACCTTGACATTTGACCACTATCTCTGACGACTTATATGATAGGGATGAAAGCAAAAAAAGCTATATTTTGTTTATAAAACAATCATGGGGACAGTCTGAGAAAATTCTTTTGCCTCACTCACAATACCAGGAACCATGACAACAAGCAATCTTGACCTTGGATGACATCATCATGCGACCATGATTTTGGCATTTGGCCACCATCTTGAATAAAATTTACTGTTTGAAACAAAAATAATTACAATTATTTAAACAATTTTAAAATCGGCTAAAAAAACACAAGAACTTCTTCTTGTACGAAACTGAAGACGGTGCATGATCCCCATCTTCATCCGTCGAAGTCTTGTAATTTTTTCTGTGATTTTAAATTTTTTTCAATAATTGCGATTCATTTTTGTTTTAAGTGGTAGATTTTGTTCAAGATGTTGGCCAAAGGTCGAGGTCGTATGATGCCGTCCTAGGTAGAGTTAAGGTTGCTTGTTGTCATGGTTCCTGCTATTGTGAGCGAGGCTAATGGATTTTCTCAGAGTGCTCCCATGATTGTTTGATGAACAAAATATAGCTTTTTTCCCCTTCAGCACTAGCATATAAGTCGTCCGAGATTGTGGCCAAATGTCATTTGTTCCACAGGCCTCCTGCATTTTTGTTGAGTTCCGAAAAAACCAACAAAAATATTCTAGCGCTCCTAGTAACCACCTATAGAACTAAACTCCCCGATGATAGCGCACCCGTGCAGGCGACATGATTACCAACACAAGATGGCCACGTCGATTCCTGCGCTCCTAGCCACGAATTATAGAACTTGAGATCAGCACACCCTGGTAACAAGCACAAGAATTAAAGATTGCCGCCTACAGCAGACGATGGCAACGAGGGATCATCCAAGATGGATGATGTAGAAGGTAAGAGAGAGAGAGAGAGAAGAGAGAGAAAGGAATGTGGTTGTAGAGAGGCAAGAAGGAATGATAGGGCAGGAGAAAACTGAGGTGGTATGATAGAACATGAGAAAACCTAAATGAAATGACAGAGCAAGAAAAAACCAAGTGGAATGATAGAGCAGGAGGTTGGGAATGGGGGAAAAAAAGGAAAATTCTGAGGGAGAAACCAAATGGGAGCCATTGGCGAGGAATGGCAGAGCATGAAGTTTCGGCGTGACATCATCCAAGATGGCCACCGTGACAACGCGGCTACGACGCCAGGATCCAGTTGTCCCACCTCTCCCCAGTTCGTTCTACTGATGAGATATTTCGTTTGGCAACAGAATAAGAGCACTGGCATATCGGAGTCGCGAGATGTAGCTACTGCCCGGGAATTTCCGCCCACGCCCAGAATATCCGCCAATCGCCGCGGGCCAACTCAGGGTCATGCTCTCATCGGAGTCGTATCCGTGATCGAACGAGACCACATCTATTTCAGTATTGGCTTTATTCACGTAGTTACAGTGTGGGAGTGGAGCACCTTACAAACGTTACATCGCCGTTCTCGCCCTTGTGCCCCGCGAGTCGGTCTGATTTTAAAGAAGCATACGCGCAAAAAATAAATGGGTCTGATTCTCAAGGTCATGCATGTTTCAGCTCTGTTCTACCCGATCTACCTGATTGCTTCCGCCTGAACGATAATGGACTCAGCCGGCCGTGAAATGATTGCGACTGCCGGAATAATCCAAAAACACCAGAATACTCATAAACACGCACTGCAGGAACTCTCGACGACTCCAGATTCAACACGAAGCGAGAGTCTCAAATCTCCTTTGGCCCATTTGAATTACATCGTTAGAGGTGTAGGCTGTTCTCGATTAATTGAGCAATTTTTAAATCAACCTTTCAAAAATGTCACTGCTCCTACCTGCACAAATTTTTAATGGGCCCAACGAGTGTTATAAGCTCAATAAAGTTGGTAACGAAGGAGAAAAAATTAGTTCCATCGCTTAACATCGAATGAAAAGTATTACGTAAACATTTGCGAAAAAAAAAAAAATTATTTCGCTTTCTGTTTTCTTTAATTCACATAAGTGTAAGAATTAGCAGATTTGTAAAATATTAACTTTTCTAACAATTTCATAGTTCCACTTGACCAACGCATGCGTTAAGTGACGAGGTCCATGCCAGTGTTAATTTTACATAAGTTGGAAAAATGCACAATGTGAATACAAGTAGATCTTAAGCAGAACTTTCTCAAAAAGTACTGAGTTTACGGTGAACAGCCTTTAACAGGCAGTGTTTTTTTTAAAGGTTGATTTCAAAAGTGCTGACTTTGCCATGACCGGTCTATATCTCAATACACAATCCCAGAAAGCTGCTACACAAGTTTTGTTTGCATGAGGTGGAGTAATATCTTGGAAGTATAACTTTAGCAGCACTTGAGAAAAGTTGGAAAAACCTAGGAATAGACTGTAGGTGCTACTCTATCAATGAAGTGACCCCTTCCCTTTTTTTCCCCTCTCCACCAAACATCCCATCCACCAAAAACAATTGGGTTTGGCTGTGTTGGGGACACGGCCGTTTGTTTTGCGTGAATACGTCTACGTTGACGCGCTCGGACGCATTGATGTTTATTTTACGTTCCCGGCACCGCTTCACTTGATCATATGGGGTTTTATGGGTATCACTGGATTGATTTTGGAATGTTCTTTTCAACCATATTCGATTTCTGTATTTCGACTTGAGTTTTTGACGAGTATAAAAATACCGAAATTGTGTTAAGTTTACATTAAACTCGTACAAGTTCACCATAATCACGCAACCGAGATGTTTTTATACACAATATCGATTTATCTTGACGAGAACTGTCGATTGAAACCTAAACGAGCGTCGTAGCTTCTCCTAGCCTAAAACGAGGAAATTATGAGACACGGCGAAACGAACCTCAAAATATCCCCCCCCCCCCCTTCCGCGGGGTTCACAATTATTCGCATTCCTCACTCAACATAACATATTCTTTGATATTTTGGCAATCAAGTGGTGTAATTGAATTTTGAATGTAGACGATAGATTCGGAGCTGCAATGCCAAACTCTATACCCCGATTTTGCTATCATCGGATATTCTGGATTGCCTCCCACTATGGTCGCGAATTTAAAGACGTTTTCACGTCAAAAAAATTCTTACTGCGTCACTGTGTCCGTTCCTTTGCGGCCACATCGCTGGCGGTGTCACATCGCACTGCTCATGAGGGCTACATTCCACTTGACACTGAAAGCACTGACCAGTAGCGTGTCAAAAGTAACGCCATCAGTAAAAATTCGCACTCCAGTAGCGCTCAGTACTGGAACCAGGTGGAACATTCGTCAGCAGTTTTCAGCAGGAATGATGGCGTCTGCTATACGCGATGAAGCAATTATAACCTTAAACATGTTGTAAACAGGGGTGGATCTTTTTTCTTACCATTTTCGTCTGATTCAGACTCATCAATTGATGATACAATCAAAGAATGTGAAAATATACTTACCACCTGCAACTTCTGCATATAACAACAACGTAACTTGCTCGTTATACATCGCCGCCATGTTGCGTGGTCTGCTTTTACTGAGACCGCCTGACCTTCCGCACGTCGGCAGTTTCAGCTGGAAGTATAGTCTCCAACCCAGACGCCACATCACCTCTCCTCCGTTACTGATCAGCAGAATCAGTACCTAAAGGAACGCTCGTCAATACTGGTCAGGTCTTTCAGTACCAAGTGGAATGCGGCCGAGGTCAGACTCGAACAGGACACCTTCTCAAGAGCGTCCTGAGGCCTGTTTCACAAAACTACAAGTCTACAAGTTACAAGTGAAAAAACTGGTAATTCGTGAGTAGTAAAAAATTTGTGTTTCACAAACCTACAAGTCAATTTTTACAAGTTATAAGTGAGTTTTTGAATACTTACAAGTAGTTCAGTTTCAGGAATCTACAAGCCTGCTCTAAACACTTGAATTGAGAGATCGGTAGAAATTTCTACAAGTGATTAATAATGGCTTGTTTTACGTCTAATTCAATACAAATCGAATTTCTGATACTTTGTTTTTGTGAATCATAAACACAAATGTTTATTAGCAATTCAGAAGAATATTAAACAAGCATAATGAACTTAGTTATCAGAGACGCCGAAGAACATTTAGGTTAAGAGCGGATATGTAGTTTAATTCTTTGTGTGTATATAATGGGCGTCGTTAACTTATCTGAAAAAAGTACCAAAGAAGACATCTTTAGTTTCTCTGACCTGGTTCAGTGCAGTCAATTTATTTTCATTTGATTTCGGCACTTTGTTTGCTTGTAAAATAAACGAGCACACTTGTAGAAAATAACTAGTAATTACTAGTGTACCGAATTTTTTTCAGGGTACACAAATTACAAGTACTTGTAGATATTATTGCTGTTCGTAAAACCGAATTTATAAGTACTTGTAGACAGCATTACTTGTAACTTGTAACTAATAACTTGTAAAATGGTAGTTCTGTGAAACGGGTTCCTCCACGTGAGGGCGCGAGGATGTGCGACCCCACACACGTTCCTGCACATCGCGAGGGAGCGAGTGTGTGTGTGTTTCACCTTGGCTGGCGGTGTTAGCCGCGGCCGTGGGGTGCCCGTCTCTGCCAAGTGCTTACCTGCCTCCAGGCGGAGATGCAGCTGACAGCGACCCTGGACATGCAAGAATATCCGGAAACGCCGCGAATTAAAGTACTTGTCTACACACGCCGCCAAACGGTGCGAAGACCTTCGGGAAACACAAGGTCTGATTCTAAAACTTCCAAGTTATAATGTTTATACAAAGTCTCTCCAAAGAGTGGCTTTTTTTTAAAAACAAAAATAGAAGGATTAAACTAACTACACTGTAAAAAAAAATTCTGGCAAACTTCCTAAACTGTATGGAAATAGTACCACACACCAAGCTGCAGATATATAAATGTTAAGCGTCACTACTATGCAAAGTTCGGAACTTACCTACTCATTTAACTGTTTCCTCAGCATTTTTAGGAACGTTACTATTAATGTATAGGGGAAAATCTACCAGTCTCGCTTTCTCGCTAAGCGTATACACTGGTAGATATGGTAAATTTCCGGATAATTTCTTAGAGTGTATTTTCACATATAGAGTGAACATGGGGTTGAGAGATCTAGTTGGTTGCGCGGAACCAGTCTCCGTGTACCATCATTAAACTGATTCAATGCCAACACGACTGTCATAAACCACGTGCACAGGATTTGAGTTTAGAAAACTGTATAGTAAACAAGTGCTTTGTGATGTTTGTATACTTCCTCTAGCGAATTCGTAATGCAGTTTGATTAAATTCAAATTGGTAAAAGAATTTTATTCATGTAAAAGTGCCGGTGTTTTGAAAATGAAGATATAAACAAAACACGCCCATCACTGATGACCATGAGACTTGGAAGGTTGTGTTGGTTTGAGGTAGGTCAATGTTGGGGTACATGCGCAGAAGACGAATAATGGATCTATACCGGAATAAAATTTAGGTGTTAAAAAGTCTGGTGCAGGATGTTTAAAGTGATACAGGCCGTACAAGGTCCACAGGGTCGTATTGTATCTCGAGTGGGGTATATATTTCCTGACGATTAAGACAAACTTGAAGTAATGCCGGAATCACACATCCCCGACCATCAAGTCACCGCAAGCACGACACGACACTTAAAACTAAACAACCAATGAAATACAAGATAGATCTGACGTAAGCCCGAGAATTCTGTCGTACGACCAGCAGTTCTGGATTAGAAATTATTTCTATTCTTCGTCGTCTCGTGCGGCACGACGCACAGTATGTACAACCTTGTCAAATGAAACTGTATGACAACCTTTCCCTACAATGGGAAATCGTAGCTTTAAAGTAAACAAATTATAAAATTATAAATACCAATTTTACCGTGTCTGTATTAGCTATAAAACTTTGTCACCGACATGTATTCCAAATTCCCTGTCTGCCCACCGCCTTCGAAACTACCGTAGTTAATCAGCGCCTTCTAAATGGTTCCAAATAAATTCTACTCATTGCGTCGCGTCATTAAACTTTTGGGCTGCAAATTCGAGCAGTCACATTGAAAATGGTAGTGGTTGCAGTTTTTGTCGTGTCGTGCTGTGCTCGTCGGGGCTATGCGATACCGGCATAAGTCGCCTACATCCCCGACTGCGCGACCTTCACTTCTATTGGCCTCTGTATGCCCATTCACAAGAGTTCGATTGGTTCACTTAGCACTGAACACGGTTAAAGGCCGCACACAATACCTAACGCGAGCACTTCTGAAATCAACATTAAAATCAGTCACTGCACATACACGCATGTATTTCAATCGGGCGCGCTGAGTGATGTGTGCCTAACGAAATTGGTATCGATGGAGAAAGAAAGTATTCCCAATGTCTAAACGTCAAATAAAAAGTGTTATCTAACCATTTGTGACAACTGAAATCATTCCATCCGCGTCGCGTT
This sequence comes from Dryococelus australis, assembly GCA_029891345.1. Classification (NCBI taxonomy): domain Eukaryota; kingdom Metazoa; phylum Arthropoda; class Insecta; order Phasmatodea; family Phasmatidae; genus Dryococelus; species Dryococelus australis. The sequence goes on along the minus strand of CM057000.1, from coordinate 124,434,445 downwards.
TTTTTTTTTAATGTCCCGAAGTGTAAAAATGAGCAGATTTGTAACATATTTACTTTTCTAATAATTGCACAGTTTCACGTGCCCGATGCATGAATGAAGTGACGCGGCCCATGAAAATGATAATTTTACATAAGGCTGAAGAACACACAATATGCACACAAGTAGATCTTAAGCAGGGCTTTCAAAAGTGCTCAACTGAACAACTGTCATCACTGGCCGGCTCTCTGCAAATATAATGTCCAGTTGAAAGTGACTCAATTAAGTGTATCTTCCTACTTACAATAACATAGAATCCATGCCGTTGATTTGGGTAATTTACACTTTAAATATTGCTGACATGTTATTGCGTTGCAGAGAACGCAATGAAAACTGCTGGAGAAGTAATATTTCTCTACTCGTGTCTAAAAATGTTGCGGCAAACTCCATACAACTCGGTTAAATTCAGGCCGACTAAAATAGCGTCGGCCGCATTCAAAGTGTTGAAATGTGAGCCACAAGTGAAAGAAACACAGAGGTGCGTTGTCAATGGCAGATGTTAAATTCTAGTTCAGTGTCGGTGAGAAACGTGATAGGCATGTCTGTGTCGCCCTTAGGCCGGGAACACACGACACCGGAAAACGTACGGCGCCCGGCCGGGCACGGCCCGTGCGTCCTGCCCAATGTCTCTCCATGTAAGACTGTTCACGATAAAGTGAGCACTTTTGACATGAACCTTAGAAAAAAGTCACTGCCCCTAAACGCATATATTTTAATGGGTTCACTGAGTGACATTTGCCTAGTAAATTTGGTAACAATGGATGGAATATAGTTCCATATCTTATCGTCGAATAAAAATCGTTAGTTAACAATGTGTGATAACTTAAGTTATTTCCTTCGCTTTCTGTTTTTTAATGCAGTATGGAAATGAGCATATTTTTTAATATTTACTTTACAAAAAATTACACAGTTTTACTTGACCGACGCCATGAATAAAGTGATGAGACCCATGCAATGTTATTTTTTTCATAAGGTGGAATAATACATTACGTGCATACAAGTAGATATTAAGCAGGGCTTTCAAAAGTGCTAATTTTACTTTGAACACTCTATATCATCAAAACTTAACGGGCTGTACCCGGCCCGTGGAGCTTGCCGTGTGTTCCTGGTCTTAACACTCGCAGTTCCGAGGAATCGGACACACAGAAACTTGGCGACGCCCTTGTACAGGATGAGTCCTTTATAAGAGGCCCCGTTGATGCCATCCCGCAGCATTACCTCGCCCGTGCCTTCCACAACTTTTGGTGTCGGCTGCAAACCTGCCTCGAGTTCAATGGCACGTACATTATGTATTTTGTTTTCACACTGGACTGTATTTCCTCATTACCTCGCTCTGTTACACACATGTCCCACGGGGCCTCTTTTAAAGGAATCGCCCTGTATAACTATGCGTAGATCCAACAGTCAAGTTGGGTGACGTCGTTGCACCACAGAAGACGCACGTGGCGCCGTAGTCTGACCGCTGTAATTGTTCTTGAATAAAGACAGCGATAAGTAGTTTGTACCAAATGAGCTTGAAGACACAATTTTTTTCTTAACTTGTGTATAGTATTGGAAGTAACTACTATATAGTATTCTTCTTCCCTTTACCCAACGCAAATTGTACCTTTGTAATTTTGCCCAAGCTTTCAGTTACCTTGCGCGCAGTATAATTGCACCCTACCGTCAAATTGGGTCACATTGGACAATGGGGTGACTTGGTACGTTATAAAAGCATGTTTGCCTGCAATTGCGGAAGTTTTCAGTACAGTAAAAATGTGGTACACAACAGGTAGCCAACAACTTCATGAAACTGCGTAGTTTCCATTCAGAGCTGCCATGTGTGTAGACAAAAATTCCTGTAAAATATACCAAGTTAACCCAAGTGGTCCAGCTGGTCATACAGGTTATTGGAAATCTATATATAAATATGTTGGTAAATAATGGTTTGTACCAAGCTTTGTGAGCAACAGTGGTTAGTTTATTTTTGATATTTTTTTTTTGCGCTATAATATTATTAATTTCATTCCGGTGCAAGACAATGTGCTGAAGGGCATTCCTTATGTTCTGTAGTGAAGACTCCTTGCTGTGGTTGGTCCTGAGGGGACCAGGTCCTGCATTAATCAGGGGGATTAAGGTAGCTCAGTGTAACAGGCTGTCCTCGTCCAACATACACTCTTATTACGTTAATAGCAACTTGTGTTAAGGGTAGTACCACTGAGGGTAAAGTGTGAATAAAGACCTAGTTGTGCCCAACGTCTTTATATACTTTAGCCAATATGCAATTAACACAACTTGCACAAATTATCGCAATCTCGGGGGAGTTAATTAATATATTTAATTAACCATTTAATAAAGCCACTGACATCAAATTGTATTTAGTCTCTGACTGGAACGTGCTCACCTGGATGTAGTCGAAGGCTGCTGTGAACAAGTCTCAAGTCTGCTGGAACGGAACGCCCTCTTGCAGTCCGTCTTCAGGTGGCAGCTGTCTAGAGGTTCGCCTGCGGCAGGCGGTGGGCAATGCTTCGATGCCCCGCTCCCATTAAATATGCGCCGCGGGTTTATTAAACAAGCCGCTGCTCAAGGCTTCGTTCCGGATTCCATCGTGGTCGTGGCGTCTTCCAGCCGAGCGTCGGATACTAGCATGGTAGATCACACAGCATGCTGTGAATTTCCAACAATATTTTTTTTTTTACCATTATCTGTGCGTTGTTGAAGGTGGACACTTGCGAATTCCTCGCAAGCGGACAATTTTCGTTAATTTTAACGTGCTCATTATAATACGTCACTGTAAAACCAATTAAATTTTGGCATCGCAGACGTTATGTGACAGCAGGGTTGCAAGCCTTATTTTCCTTACAACAATAATTTATGGCGGTGACTGGTTTTGTACTGGTTGCAGACATTTGTTCGACCACACGTTAACCTGGATGCCATTGTTACATTTCAAATGACTTATGAAATATTTACAATAAATCTGGTTTCAGATCCACCTTCAAGGGTGCGTACCAACCTCACAAGACTTCGTCGACCTTAAGTCGCATATACGTTTTCGAGTCATATTTTCATAAAGAACATACAGGTAGAGTCAGTCGCTGTTCTTCATACTCACCTTGTGTGTATATCTTAAAAAGTCTATTTTCATCAGCTTTGGGAACAAATATATTTTGAAAGATAGTGATACATTCATTTTGACATTTTTCTTAACCCTTGATATCGTTCATTTCATTTCGGTGCAAGACATTGTGCCGAAGGAAAGGAATGTGTAAAGGCTGCTCACGATAAAGTGAACACTTTAGAAACGAACCTTAGATAAAAGTTACTGCCCCTGCATGCATATACATATATTAATTGGCGCGCTGAGTGACATTCACCCAGTAAAGTTAGTAATGATGGATGGAAAGTAGTTCCATAACTTAATATCGAATGAAAAGTTTTAGGTAACCATATATGATAATTTAAAATTATTTCTTTCCCTTTCTGCTTTTTTAATGTATCGAAGTGGAAAAATTAGCATATTTGTAAAGTATTTAATTTCTTAATAATTTCACATCTTCATTTTGAGCGACGCATGACTAAAGTGATGAGACCCACAGAAATCTTAATTTTACATAAGGTGGATGATTACACAACGTGTATACAGTACAAGTAAATCTTAAGCAGGGATTTCAAAAGTGCTCATTTTACCGTGAACAGAGTACGATGGCAAAGACGCCTTCACTGAATTCGCAGCAGTATTTTTCACAACCTACCCGTTGCCAAAACATTTCAAAAGTCTCCTTGTCGGTGGCGGTAAACAACAATGCGCAAGTTGCGACAAACTGACCTCTCGAGGATGCGAGACACTGGAAACTGCAACGACACAGGTAAAAGTGAAGGAGACGAGAGTTTAGCCGAGGCTGTTGCGTGTGTCCTGCGCGGTTACCAAACTCCGGCTCTTTCCGGATTCCTGTGTGTCCTCTTCCCTCGCAGCACACGTGCGCTGCCTGGTGAGAGAACACTGCAGTCGAGCGCGCGCCATACGATCTCCACACACGTCTTCGACCGCTCTCTAGGCGTGGTCACCTACATATTACGTTCATTTTTGTTCGCAAGTATTTTCGGAACAGATCTGGGCCATCATATAACGTACGTCATTTGGGGTAACATTGTATCAATTAATGGTAACATTTCACTACACTTTTAAGTTTATAACGAATGGCTTACAGCCTCCACCTCAATGTATTCTTCATTGTTAAGTATTTCACCTGTAAAAAACATGGTAGTACGAAGGTATTATTCGAGCCTTCATTTAAAACAAAACTAGGCAGGTGGTACAAAGTTTCACTGATGATACAAAGGTAACCCAAACAAACTATTATAAATGCATGGACTATGAATAGGGGTGACCAATTGCTTGCGCTAAAACCATAACAAGTAAACATATAACTATTCAAATTATTCCCAGGCCAAGATCATTTGCCAAATATTTGAGACTGAGTTATTTATTTATTCTAATAATATTCCCTAGATCACTTTAAAGTAAGAAAACTACAGGGCCGTGTAAGATGTCAAGATATTGGTATTAGAATCATGCTGTTGCAGATGATCACATATATTCATAGTCCACAAATTATTCTACGGTATAACAAGTGTTGCAATGAGCGGCGAAGGCAAGGTATCTTTGGTGTTATTCAGCTTCTAGTCGACCAGGTAGGTAGCGGAGTTCTGGAGGATAAGTCTTGATAGACCAAGACAAGTAAAGTTAACTAATGATATATTTACGAACAAAAGTTACTTAGCATACAACTGCTCTCTACAGAGAGTTTCTCCGCCTCGGACCCTCGTCAGGTATTACGGACTAGTTATACACAGTGTAGGAGGGGCGTAGCCAACTCCCAGTCACGTCATGAGGTTCTCCCTTGTGACCTTCACCGTCTCTGTCTTACTTGCAGGCCTCTTATGGCCGGAGCTATAGACAATATAGTGCTGGTTTCAACACATGTCACAACGACCACATGCGACCATAGTCTCTGCGACATGCCAGGCGACACACTTAAAGTTCACCACAAACACAGCAGCAGTTTCTCAACTTGTTCGAGAAGAATTGCTTACTCTTTCCGTAAGCCAGGTACAGCGTACCTGCCCTCTTTTTCAAAGGAAAGGAACTCCCTCTATAACAATGATTGTTTTTCGTTTATGTGTGTTTTGGAGTTACAGAAGGTGAAGAATTGTTACATTAAACTCTGATAATGCTACAGCTCTACCTTCCCTTTCACTTATGCTATAGTCGAATCGATAACTTCTAGAACTCGTAACAAGAGGTGAATAGCTTCTATATCTAGTGCTTCCTATTATATTTAAAATTACGGGTTTCACACAAATAATACTACAACAATCCTTTCCAGTCTACCAAGTTTTGGTAATTTTAGAGCATAGTAAATATTTACAACACATATATTACCAAAATTATAATTATAGTTGCAGCTGTATAAACTAACTAAGGATTAGTTTGTACTTTTGTTGAATGGTTTAACTGCCATGCTTCGGCCTTTACCGCTATCTCAATTTCCTCTACGTTTTACTAGCGTATATTAAATTTTCCAAATGTTCTAGCTTAGGTTGTTAAGGCAAATTAAAAATAATTTCATCTAATGAGAACAGGTTATTATTGTTCTCACAACAGTCATGCACTTATTTAATGGGTGGAATAATATCTTTATTCGTTTATTCGTTGTATTATTAGTAATCTGCTAGTCACTTTGAATCATTACTCTATCTCTGTATCCTTTACATTTAGTTTTTAAAATTAATTTTCCAGTGTTAATATATATGTATATATTATATATTACATATATAAATTAATTTCCCAGTGTTTATATATATATTATTAACACTGGAAAATTAATTTTTAAAACTAAATGTAAAGGATACAGAGATAGAGTAATGATTCAAAGTGACTAGCAGATTACTAATAATACAACGAATAAAGATATTATTCCACCCATTAAATAAGTGCATGACTGTTGTGACATGTGTGTTGTGTATATATATATATATATCACCAGTATTCTGATTTTCAGATAGTAGTATTGTCGGCTGTTCTTCGAATACATATGCGTATAACCGTTCGTTACCACTTAATTGTATCCACAAGGTGTTATACAATTTTACTATTCTTTTTTAACAGTATGTAGGAATTGTATCGTCATTCTGTACTAATTCAGCTTCACATTCAGTTTGGGAATGAGTACTAAGCAAAGGAACATTTTGCTTATAATTATAACCTTTACAGTAAGCTCCTTGCATGACAAATTCTAATTTATCTATCTTAGGATAACATTGCTTCGATGCTTCCATTTGCAATTACTCCTTTTCTGGTGAAACGGATACAAATATATTTACGGTATTGTCATTTTTTTGTAAATTTCATGTAATTTACTAACAGTAAACTCACTACGTATCCTAATGCATTTTATATATAAAACATTAAGTTAAATTATCTTTGAACGGTAAGAATCCTAAAGTTACGCCCAAGGGTAAAATATTATGATAAATCACAAGGTATATGAGGATGTATAGATTTAAAGTTAGCAATTATCTGAGGAGTCATCATGTGTGACTGTAACACTTCTTTCTGAGCATGTATAATGGTATTCATTATTTACTCATATTGTCTTGACACATCATCAATAATCTTCTCTAAATAATTCATGTGCTCGTTAGTAGCAAACCTCAGAGCTTGATTATTCAGTACCTTGCTCATGATTTTACACTTTCATTTAACTTTTCCATGATTTTCTCGATCCCACTTACCAATTGTAAGGTGTTATTTGTCTCTTCTCACATTGTCCTGTTAGTCGTCTCTAACGTAAACCTTACTACTACCAATCTGTTGTTTTACCAAATAAATAAAATAAGTTTTGTTCTTTTTCTAAGTGTTTTATCTGATCATTATATTATTCCGCATAATCTTCGTCAAGGGTTTCAAACAATAGCATACTAATTTGTCCTATAAAATTTACAATTCTTCTTTTATGACTACACTCTTTCCCGTTTTCTACTAACTCTGTAATTATTTCTTTTGTTTTCTTTATGTTAGCTATCTTCTCTGTACATTCATTTATCCTAGATACACATTTGGTATTTTTTTTACATTAGAATAATCACAACAAACTCTTTTTGTATCCCTACTGTAGTACTCAATTATGTTATAATTTAAATCTAGTTGATTTAAATTTACAAAAGTAATTAGTCTCCATTGTGAGTAAAATAGTTGCGTAGTTCCTAAGTCTTGCTAATAGATCCCAGGCGAATCTTCTATTTTCTTGACTTGTGCTTCTTATGTCGCTACCGGTCCAAGACTGAACAGTATCAGGAACATTTCTCTTAGCGAAACTTTTCTTAAAAAAAACAATGTTTAAAAGAAATCATTTAACCTATTAGCATGAACTGTCATAGTCTTTGCTCTTTTTAATTGTAACATGCAATTTACACCTTCTACTTTTGAGATCGTATACGGTCTTAATCACCGATTGTCTAACTTTTTAGACCGTCCACTTGTAAATGACTCGTCGTGCCATATCTCATGTCTTAAATGCACATTCTCTCGCCTTCTTATCATAATATTGTTTACTCTTTCATTTCCTTGTTATCAATCCGTCTCTAGTCTCCTAGTAGGCTTCTTGTAATTTAATCTGCAAATTCCTTACGTACTCATGTTCACAATGTATGTCAGGCGGGTTTCTTTGCAGTTTTACCGGGATATTGGCTTTCCCTCGAACTTTCACTCGTACGAGCTATACATATATATATATATATATATATATATATCCCGTTGTACTGTGAGGTGTTGTATTATACACAAAGATGGCAGCAGTAATCCAGTCATCCCAGTTTATCTGTTCCATGTTAACATAATGCCTTAAGAACTCTACTAAGGTGCGACGTGTTCGCTCGATGAAATTCGACTTGGCTGATAACTGGTTGTCTTAACCTTTTTTATTTGTAAGGATTTGCATAATTTATGCAATAGTTCGCTCATGTAATTTGTTCCCTGGTCAGATAACGTGCATATGCATTGTGGTATTCCGAATGTCAGTATGACATTATCTACCAATGTTTTTGCCACTGTCTCCATATCTTGTTGGGAAATAAGGATGGCCATAGTTTATTTTGACAACCCATCCTGGCAAGTTAGCAGGTATTTGTTTCCGCGTTCTGTTTCAGGAAGGGGGCCTACTATGTCTATTGCTCACTTATCGAGCATTACTTCTGGATTAGATGTTATTTTCATAGGCATATATATTTTTACTAGTGTCAGTTTATTTTTTTGACATGAGGCGCACTTTTTTTATACTATTCTTTATATACTGCTGCGTTCTGGGCCTACTACTTTTTTTTTTTAATTATTTCCTTGATGACTTCCCATAGGCGCATCGTGAAATTTCAGTAATATTTATCTCTTCAGGGATACCTTGAATGTTTTCCTTTTTCTCCAAGGTTTTCTCGGAGACTCCTTATTTTCACGAGGGTTTTCCAACTCGAAAATCACTTCACAACTCCTCCTAATAGCATCCACGTGCGGAATTGATTTACCAGTCTTATATAGTATCTCATAATCATATTCCTCCATCTACAGACACAACTACAATAACCGTGAGGTCGTGCCTTTTGCACTAAATACCCATTACGATCTGTATACACATTAAAAATGGCGCCCTAGCAAATAAGGACGGAATAATTTAACTGTCCGCACAATTGCCAGTAATTCCCTTATAGTGGTAGAGTAGTTTTGTCTCGCTTTATTCAAAGTTCTGGTAGTATAGGCCACTGGCATTTCCCGGCCTAACCACACTTTGGGACAAAGAGACTCCCAGTATCCCCTGACTCGCGTCTAAGTCCGGGAATTGTAACACAGGTCCTTGTGTTAATGCTGATGTTAATTTGCGAAAACATCTTGCTTGCGCAGTGTTCCAAACGGTAACTCTTAATTAACTATTTAAGCTACGTGAATTATAAAAGAAGAATATTTTACTTATTTACGAAGTTATTTTATATTCGATTTATGGTTATTGCAGTTATCCGGTGTTTAACACAGAAAATAGAGGAAATAGAGAAAACATGGTACTTTGCCAACACCAGCGTTTACCTAGTGGCGAAAATATTCCCTTTGCCAAAATTTTAATATTGATTTTCCCAACATATAACGAAAGTAACCTTGACTCTGTTTATCTTTGTTCGCATGAGGCGGAGGAATATCCTGGAAGTAGAACTTTAGAAGGCTTCAGACTGGAACAGACTCATGAAAATCAACCTTTGAAAAGATACCCTGTCCATTAGCTGAATGCGTAGCTAGTAAAAAAAGTGGCGGGAGCGAGTACAAGTAGTAAGGCATAGTTTTTTCATGCACAGGATTCCAGGATTAGGGCTCGGGCTCTGTCCGCCATCTTGGATTCCGGACTTCTCAATCCGTCATTCCGATAACGCGTCCGTCATCTTGGAAGTCAGTGACCTTGACCTTGACCTTAGCCTCGAAAATGTAAAAATAAAAAAAATCACAAACATTTCTAAAAAATCCCCAAAAAAATGTATAAAAATGTATTATTAAAAATTATTTATTAAAAATTTGTATAAAAAATTTTAATTAAAAAACTTACATTTCTGGAGGTCTCTCCATGTACCACTATTACTCACATCTGTTCGACTCCAGCAGACGACTGACTCCCTCGCACCCACTCCCCTCACCTGTACTCATTCCGCCATCTTGATTTTTTCTCATTCATTGGTTTACATGCTACTGGAGGCAGCCAGATTTGTTTATATGTTACTGGAGGCTGCCATATTTGTTTTTCGTTTGTCATTTGTTTATATATTACTGGAGGCCACCATCTTGGTAGTGTACATTGGGCCGCTCCGCGTGCCTGAATCTTGTAAACAGCTGGTGCCTCCCGCAGCTTGTGTTGTGTTTACATTAGCTTCCCGGGGTGGTTGCATTGGTGTACTACGTTCTTCTCGGTCACCTCTGTGCTTATTGTCCCGGTCAGGCCTCGGTTCATTCTGTTCCACTTTCCTTCGTTTATAATCATCTCGCCTTTCTGAGCCGTTCACGCCGGACATGTCACTGACTGAACCACTGCTCTATCGTCCCCTGGCCCTCCAATTGCTTTCTCTCTGGTTGCGCCAGCTACTAGGATACGTCTGACCACGATTATTGCGAAACTTTCCTCTCCAGCCTCCCCGCGAGTAATATTCTGTGCTTACATTACGAACATGCGGGTTGTTTCCAAATCTTGGGGGCGGTCGACTGTCTGTGACCGGGTGGCCAGCATGCGGCTGTCTTCTGTCGTGAGTACTTTGTTTGTCTTGGTCGTTGCCGCTTTGTATCCTTTGCAGGCGATCAACATGTTCGTACGACAGGAGGTCTTCCCTGAAAGTGGACAGGTCTTCTGGATGCCTCCCAGTCCAGTGAGATTGATAGTGATAGGGAAGCTGTCGTAATACCATGGCCATGAATTCTTCATCGGACAGAGGCGGGTCCAAATATCTGGATTTCTCGTACATCTCTGCCAAGTGAAATGCCAGCTTTCTGCCTTTGCCGGGAACAAACCGTTCACTGTGTAACTGCGCACGCAGATGACCTTGAATTTTCTTATTTCAGAAGTGCTCAGTAAATTTTTCCTTAAATTCAGCATAATTGGAAATTATTGGCCTGTTCATCTCCCACCAATAGCATGCTGTGTTCCGGAAGCTAAGAGCCAGGCAGCGTAGCATATCTGCATCTGATAAGCCGAAAACACTCGCATACTCTTCGAATCTTTTGAGAAAAGTAATTGGGTTTTCTCCGGTGCGTCCTTCAAACCTCGGGACCTGTTCAACGCATAGCTCCGATGGGTGATGCAAAAAGGTTCCAACAGAATTTCTAGATTTCGAAGCGGTGTTTGTCCGTTGTTCTGCCGGAATATTTAATGTGGCTCGCAACAAGGCTGATGCTGAAGGTGCTCGGGCCCGGTCTACACGAGGCTCTTCTCTTAGTCGTAGGACTTCCATAGAAACTGTTACTCCTTCAATTGTGTTTCTTAAGTTCCCAACCTCCGTTTCAACTTGATTTATACTATCAGCCATCCTGTCCCAACGCTCATCCCACTGACTCTTATCGTTGCCACGAGCTTACTCGAACTGAGATAGGCGGTGTTCAACATACTGCCTTAGCGAGGTTAAGTCTAGCCCTACTTGTTCTCTAACTTCCACCTTCACTTGTTGCGCTACCTGTTCCAAGTCGGTACGTTTCATGACGTTGTCCGACAAGCTATCCACGCGGAATGAGTTAAGTGTAATGGAATCTTGTATCCTGTTGGTGGCCCTTAATACTTCGTCGCATACTTCTGTTCTCAGCTCTTCCCTTAGTGCGGTGGTGACTTCATATAAGTAGTTTTGAATGTCAGTTTTGAAATCCGCTTTAAGCATTTGCAATGTCTTAGTTTGTTAGGCCATATTAGCTTCTTGCGCTGCCATACTAGCTGCCAGCCTAGTTTCTTGTGCTGCCATACTAGCTTTTAGGTCCGCCATATTAGTTGCCATGCTAATTTGAATTTCCCCTACCATATCGGCTTTTAGGTCTGCCAGTCTATCTTCTTGTGCTGCTATACTAGTTTGGATTTGTTGTAATAACCTCATAATTGGGTTGACTTGGCTATCAGTATCATGTAGGGCAGTAGGCGCTACTTGAAATTTTTCCGTACTTGACACGGAGATAATATCATCGTTTCGCTCGTGACCCGGTTCTGTGACTAAAACTCCCTCTGTACCCTGCTTTACTGTGGGATCAGAAACATTACTCGTGTCCATTATAACGGCTTTATATTAGTTTCACCGATAATCAATCGGTACTGTTTCCCTTAGACTGCACTTAGTTCTGCTGGCTCTACTCATAAGCTATTGACTTCCTCGAAAACTGAGCACACTTCAAAAACAAAACTAGTGTTCAGGCCCTCACGTTATTGGAGCCACTGTGATAAATTAGGGTTCTTTAATGAATGTGAAAACAAATGGAGAGATATTTATATGTGTAATTATTATGCAACATGTAGGCAGGGTTTGCAAATAAACAACTGAATGTGTAGGTGACAGAAAACATACTGCAAAATACTAAAAATCACCGCAAAAACATCAACAGACTTACATCTTACCAGCATGTTTCCTTGTATTCAGGCTTATCTCCGCCTCCACACAGCTATACACATGTCACACTTTAAATATTTGCTGGGAAATAATAAGGAAACTAACTATTAGCATATCAATCAAGAAATTCCAAGGGTAAAGTGGAGTTTAATGCAAACCAAATCTTTTCTCTATTTAAATAATGTTTCCAAGTTTATATTGTAACCACGGAATATTTACAAATACCACGCAGCAGCTGGACAAGAATATTAAATTCAAAACTCTGTAGGTCTGTCAAAAATAGCAATTATGCGTGTGTGCTTGGCAACCATAATTAAAGACTTTGCAGTTTTTAAAAGTCCGTACCAAATTTAAAATGGTTTTCGTGTGCAGAAAGTTTGATTAATGTTCAAATAGTAATCACACTCACAGGTTACATTTTACAAGAAATCTGCCTGTGCGTCTACACCGAATAAAATATTCCTGGCTAGCAATGTCAACATTCGGTAGAGTAAAATACGAGTTATTATTTTCAGGCAATGTGTGATCAGCAAGAAAGTGTTGTATTAAATGTGTGGTTAACAGGAAAACGTCTTTAGCACTCCACCGCTGGATCAACGGTCACTTAGTATGGCGGTGAAAAGATACCTTATAGTTCTGCGTTATACTTAAAGTTGCAAAACTCCTACGCTCTCTTCGGACAGTTTTAAAATACTCTGTCGGCTATTTGTTGGGGTCAAAATCACTTTTAAATTATAATTTTTCGCTGTTCAGACGGAGCTCAGGTCTACCCGACCTGTTACGTTAGTGACCCATTTCAAACAAGATGGAGATCAGAACATTCTTTCAACAACTCAATTTGGCGTCAGTTACCTGATTTGAATTTACCTGTGTGACATAGGGCTTATATCAGGGTGCATTACTTATTATTAAAATCAATAAGTTGTTATCAACCATTACCAACTGACACAAAATAACATGTAGCTCAAAACTTAACAATATGAAAATAAATACGTAGTATTGAATATATGAATAATAACCTCTCAACTGATGCGTGTACAATAGTAAATATGCAAAATAAAATAAAAATAAAAATAATTATAAAATTACAGAATAAAAAACTTATATGTCAAACACGTAACAAAAATAGCATTTATATAAAATAAACATGTATACTACACGTATAAACTCGTATACTAGATTTCCATGCTACTGTAAGGCTTATCAATACTAATCAGATGTTCTACATAACGAGACGTTACAATGTTTTAAAAAGCAAGTAAGTGTTGTACTTTTTTATATATTTCGCAACACTTGTTTCATTTTAAGTCATTATTGGATATTATATTATTTTCTTGTTTACTAACATATTCGCAGCATTCCAGTGATGCGTGTAAAAAATATTACGACCGTTTTAAGCATTTAATTTATATTAAACAAGTTGTCATGGTTAATGTAAGAATGTGTTGCCGCGAGTGCTAAACAAGTGAGTGTTGACAAAGTCCGGATTAAAACGTACGAGATGACAAATTACAAAATAACGAATTTGTCATTTGGACACGGCCGTAGCTTGACTGTTAGTGATTGGCACCGAGGCATTACAGTCAACCGATGTGTAGTGTATAAATAGTTATATTTTGTAATGTACCTAGCCTGACGTAAAATGTTGTGACTCTCTTTGTTACATCTAGTTTTCGCGTATTCGTTTGTGTTAACACTACTAATAAACGCTTCAGTGTCAACGTTTCTCGCACTTTTATGAATCCGAGGTGTCAGTTTAAAATACGCAATAGTGTACGTACTGTGTTACACTCGTGTAAATGTAAACACACACAGCTGGCAACTTTTCAGGCACTGTCCACTAAAGCACATCATTATTGTAAACTTGGGTCTTACAGAGACAGCAGTTGTACTCTCGTTTTCAAACATACATCTGTTAGAGTTGAGCCTTATACGTGACCATTAATGTCCTTTCCCCGCAGTATGCGTAAGGCTTTCTGCTTAGTGAAAAGCACACTCGTACAGCGTTCGCATTTGTCTACGTACGTAAAGGTTTTACATGTTTCGGGAAATTACATACGCACGTACACAGGGAAACGAATAGTGTGTACTTTGAGTTACTTATTTACATTTAGATAATTATATAACTAACATTATGTACATTTAATGATAAAGGTATTCATTTCATTTTATGTAAAAAATATTTTAGACTGGTAATAGGAACACTTTCACTGCCATGCGCTCTCCAGCTACATTTCCTAAGGGTTGTAATTCTAAATCTATGCGCCTACGTTCAGCACATATTCATATGTATTTTCAGTCAATATATGCTTGTTCATAAATTTATCTGCTAACTATTGCTGTGATTGGATGCAAATAAGTAATGCCTATCGGAATGTATCACGTATCGAGCCGAGTGGACTATGCTTATATACGTAGTAAGTGCATTCCTAGTTCGGACACAGCCTTAATGACACTTGAATCGACACATTGAACGTACAGATTATTTGTACGAACATTCACCTTTGTAGTAGATCACAACCCCGAACTGTAAACATTGCGTTCAATTGTAGACCGTCGTGCGTATTTCTCCACTATTGGACAATTATTTCCTGTCCATTTACTTTCACATAAGAACGGAATGTAAAGTTTACTATCATTTATGACATCATTCATGATTCATATGAAGTTTGTAATTGTAAGTGCTAACAGTAAGTAATACTCGCATTTTATCATGAACACATATACTATAGTATTATAATAGATTATAATTATAAACAATGACCGTTATATATTTATGATAATTCATCTTCGCAGAAGTAAATAAAACCAAATAGTAGTTGATATCGCTGAAAATTTCCGCAGACACATAATTCTACGACATAAACGAAACACATGCCACGGTCGCCACTAGTAAATCATGAGTTGGGTATTCACTCGAGTGTGACAGGCTCGACTCTGGCAGAACCTGGAACGAACACGTGTGCGAGCCACGGCCAAGGTTATGACATAATTTTACCGGCTGCGGAATGGGCAACACCGCGTGGATGACGTCGTCAAGTATACTAGCGCTCCTCTCGATCATTAGAGGAACTAACACATAAAGACTCCGTCAGACTTTTTCCTATCCCATGGCCAATCTAGTGTGTATCGTTACTCAAAGCCAAAACGTAGCTCGGCATCTGACGCCAGGGGACCCGTGTAATGGGGCTCCTCGCTGCTCGCTTGTAAGTGGCCGGAATGCATTAATACTCCCCTAGGGTGCACGGTGGTGACTGACTAGTTCCTGCTGCTTGCACCGAGAATGTACAGCAGTGAGCAAGCAACCAGGTTACCTTGCAACCCTTCACCACACGCCACTGCTTCGCCGATATTTCCCACAAGTCACTTGGTTCACGTAATTTATTCCACTCATGTGTTGGATAATCACCGTGCATTGATATATTAGTCTATAGGCTGTTCACGGTATTCTGGGCACTTTTGAAAGCCCTACTTAAGAACTACTTGTATGCACGTTGTGTATTTTTCAGCCTTATGTTAAATTAACATTGCCATGTGCCTCATTACTTCGGTCAAGTGAAACTGTGAAATCATTAAAAAAGTTATTATTTTACCAATCTGCTTATATTTACACTTCGTTGAATTAAAAAGAACAGAAAGCCAAATAAATAATTTAAGTAACCGCAGATGGTCACCTAACACTTTCTATTAGAGTTAAGATATGGAACTACTTTCCCTCCATTGTTACCAACTTAACTGGACGCATATCACTCAGTGCGCCCGTTAAAATATATGCAAGTAGGAGCAGTGACTTTTTTCAAAGGTTGATTTCAAAAGTGCTGACTTTATCGTGAACATACTTTACAAGTGAAGAACTACAAATTCTGAAGTAAATTACATACTTAAAATCATTTTGTTACAAAAAAAATACTACCAATGAAAAAAAAAGTAACGGCCGGGAGCAGAGTCTAACCCGCGCGTTGAGTACTTGACGTTTTCCACTTGACGAAATCTGACGTCCTACCAACCGCCATATTTGAACATGTCTGACTTAGTTCCATATTGTGGGTATTTCATCTATTATATACAACGACAAGATGAAGTTACATTTATTTACGTGGGAATACTTTATGCTCTCGAAATATATGTATATTTGGCACACTTAAACTGATTTGTATTAATTGAGAGCTAAGCTACGTTTAGTTCTCATACTAGGCTTTAAAATTTAAATATAGTGTTTTCACTTTACGAGGTTATCGTTGTTACTGTTCACCATTTTATAACGTCAAATAAGTGTAAACTTGCGTAGGTTGGTAATTTTTTTAATGTCGCAGTAACTCAAAATGATATGTTATTCCTGATATTTTAAGCATTATTAATTTTACTACGACATAAGCGTTTAAATAAATACCTCAATATTAATATTTTTGTTGCAAGAACACTATACTTTTTCATGTGTGCTTCTGAATGGATTTGCTAAATTACCAAACATCTACTCATGACATTTAAAAATCAAATAACGCTCTTGTTATGAATAAGGCGACTGAGTGGAAGCTTGTAATGGTATGTAGGTATTGTACTTACATGTGGAGTTATGTTATTATGTTGTGAGTGTAGGCAGGTTGTTTGTTCTTAATTTGCATAAGTGAGATTTAAGTACGAAGTGGATTATTGTGGAGAAGTGAAAGGAGCGTCGACTAGTTGCAAACCTTTGACTCCTTACTTAAGGACTAGTTTGCCTTGCCCCTGCCGTCTAGATGCCTCAAAAACTCTGTAAAGCTTACACTTAATGCAATCATGCACAAGACACCCTCAAACTACTAGAAAGAAAAGCTAAATAAAAGTAAACTATTTTATTAAAACCAAAAATTGAAAAAGATAATGATAGATTATTGTACTGATTAGTCTGCAGATAAAAATTATTAAAAGTGTGAAATGGTCTTAAAAATTGAGGTTAAGTTATGTTTCAAATGTATTAACTTTACTGCAAGAAGAATTGCGTGTGACAATGATATACCACGATCCTCACAGTATGTGTTATATAAAATTAAGAAAAATAAATTTAAATAATTAATGCTGCTTTGATTCAAGACTTAAATAAAAGATAAATAAAATATTTAAATACAGAAGTAGTTCGCTTCACGTGTCGTTAATGAATGCAAAGTAAGTAGAGTTCCGATCTAGAATTAATGCAAGTAAGAAAATATGTTCTCACTTATCAACTATTAAAATAAAATAAACTCTTTTTCTTACTAAACCTCATAACCATTACTAGCTATTAGTATAAAGTAAAGTTTTTGAAAAATAATGTCTCGGGTATCTTAAAGTTGTGCTCCGGCAAATAATTCAACGGTAGAAACTGGACCACTGGTTCATACCCTATCTAAAATGTGATTATACTTCCACAGTTTCTTAAATAATTTCAGATAATATACGCTATCTACCAAAAAGTAATTGGGCACCCGTGAAGATAGGTAATTCAGAACGTCAATTGACTTGTGTTTCATGGCCTTCGGCGTAGGACCGCTGGTGTTTGTCCGTGGTAGCATGAACACAGAGGCCTATTGCAACATTCTGGATAATGAAATGCTCCCAACACTGTGGCAGTTTTACGGAATGGACCCGTGTTACTTCCAGGATGACAATGCCAGGTGCCATGTTTCAAGGGCTACTATGCAGTGGTACGCCAACAACAATGTTCGCCGATTGGACTGGCCCGCCCAGAGCCCCGACCTCAACCCTATAGAACATCTTTGGGACGAATTGGATCGCCGGGTGAGGGCTCGTCAGGCGCGGCCAAAATCCATTGCTCAACTCATGGAATGGTTGCAAGAGGAACGGCGACGAATCCCCGTGGATGTCCTGCAAACGCTCGTAGAGAGCATGCCAGACAGGGTGGCTGCTGTTATAGCCGCAAGAGGTGGCCCTACGAGATTCTAACGGGGTGACAACCACCGAGCAAACATTGTGGACAGGTGCCCAATTACTTTTTGGTCGATAGTGCAGTAAGCACATTGGTGTCTCCAAACATAACACCTTATAACACTGATGAGCGCCAAAATTAACATATAAGTTCAACATTAAAATATTTAGGTTATGACATATATCTCAGAATACTGTTGAAAAGGCCATAGCATTTAAAAAGTAAAAATGGATGGGGGTTTACCATATTATTATTGCGTGATTTTACTGTAGGTAATGCAAATAACTATAGGAGGGGTTATTTATCAAATATACGCAAAATAAACTTATGTTAGCATCTCAAAACATACATGTAACTGATTCGCATACATAAAAATAAAGCAAATCTTATTCTCTATAGTGAAACCCCACAAGGTTGAGTTAGTTAATAATTAATGTTTTTTTTTTTAAGTTGGCAAAACCCACCAACTACCAGGTCGTAGTGCGTATGGTGTATTAGTGTACTAGGATGTGTGTATTTTCAAGTGTAAAGAAATGAAACATGGGGAAGGAGAAAATGCAGTGTTACAGCTGGCTCTAGCACACACGATGAGTAAGGGGGAGGGGAAGGTGGAGGTCGCCCCACTCCACACACACTTTTCAGCTAACAAGGGCGTTACCCACCGGGTTGATAGTGATCCTACTTCAGTTTGTAATAGGTAATCATGACTCATGACAACCTACTTTTTCTTCCTTTTTAGGAGCCGCGGAGGCTGAGCATTTAGACTTTTTTTTATTTTATTTATTTCATTAACCCTACTTATTCTATAATGACTACTACAATTTAACAAACAGTATATAAGTTTTATAAATTCGCAATTTTTTTTTGTAGGAGGGCAGCTGTTTGTTTGGGTGCCCGTAATTTAAGCTACAAATTCTATTTTTATTCAAAAGCATCATTCACATTTCTTAGGAAGGTGGTGAGCTATTCTGCCCCGACCGAGACAGCTCCCCGACGAGCATCCTTTCGGCCGTCCCCCGCTCCACCGTCCCCGACGGAACAGACCAGGGACCGGGATTCCCACGAATCCGCCAGCGCGACCAGACGCCGTCGGGTCCGCACACAGCTAACTAGCCTTTCGGCCGGTCTGCCATGGCACCAAACGGCCGAATGGCCCCGCCCACGAACCCGATGGCCCCCAGCCCCCTCCCTATCTGTACTATTATATTTTGTTCTTTTTATTTTTTTCCCTCGCTCACCGTTCTGCTCCAACCTAAGCATCGTCCAGGACATCGAAGTACCCTTCTGGACACCCAGGCCTTCGTTTCCAGATGGACGAAGAAATGGAGCTCCGCTCCTACGGGCACCCCCCCCCCCATTTTTTTTTATTACATAGACGTCAACCGATATATAATCACAAATCACATCTTTCCCTCATTTAGATTTTCTTCTCCGCAGTTCCTTCCGTTCTTCTTTCCTCCGTTTCAGATCTTGTCTTTCTTTTTCTCTTTTCTGTTGTTCATCTACTTTTCTTCTTTGTTCCCCTTTCAATTTTCTTTCCTCTTCTTCTTTCTCTTCCTTTTCTTCTCTTCTTCCTTCTTGTTCTTCTATTTTTCTCCATATTTCCTTCAATTCTTCTTGCATTCATTTCGGATCTTGTGTTCTTCTTTATAACTTTTTTGTGTTTGGAGATTTTCAATTCTTAATATTTACTGAAAATTCTGTTTCTTATCTAAAAGAGAGAGGGAGCGAGAGTTATTTATGATTTTTATTTAATTTAAACGATAAAACACTAGACAAACACAAACACTCACACAATAATTTCCTTAGTTCCAGCTTACTCTCATCCGCTCCCTAGATTACTCAGTTAAATCATAATTCATAGTTTTTACCAAATCATATATTTTACTAATACTTTCATTTACTATTTCTACAATTTTATTGTCATATATATCATGTTTTTGTAATGGTCATTTGTCATTAAATAGTTTTAATTTCTGTTCTAATTCTTTCCTTTCTTCTTTAAACATGTCACGCAAGTACAGAATATGGTATACCGTCTGAGCTCCTTTTTCACATTGACAACTGTCGTCTTCTATTTTATTTATTTTAGCTAAATATTCTTTAATTTGACAGTGTACCGTTATTGATTTCAACACAATATCATTTATATTGCTTTTAATTTCGTACCATTGTTGTATATTTTAAATATAAATTTTAGTACTTAGGCCTGTTTCTGTTGCATCGTACTCTCTTTGCTAATTTATAACAACTATTTTATAGATTTCTTTCTTTAATTCTTTTAAACTAAAAGGTTGATTATTTCCATTTTTTGCAATCCATATATTATTGTTCTGCAAATATCTTACTGTATGTATTTCCATTGTATTATATTTCGTCTACTTCATTTTTGATTTGATATATCATATTTCTATCTTTTATGCCATAGTTTATTGGAATTTCTTTACTGACAGTTATCGCGGATACATATGATGTTGTTGGTGTTAAATTTATCATTTTTATCAATACATATATTTGTGATGCTCTTAGTATTCTTTTAATGTGTGCATTTTCAATTTTACTTTTGTAACAAGTGCTAGCATATTGTATAATATTACGGTACAATGTCAGATATATTATTTCCTTATTTTTATTATTATAATTTTGGATATTCCATACCGTTTGTTTTAATTTAGCCTGCTCGCATCCTTCCAAGGCGAATCGGGTTCGATCCTCGGTCGGGTCACTCCCGGATTTTTGCAAGTGGGAATGGTGCCGGACGATGCCGTTGGTCGGCGGGTTTTCTCGGGGATCTCGAATTACCCCCCCCCCCCCATCCGCCCTTGCAGAATTCCAGCGTCGCTCCATTCTCACCTCACGTCACCCTCATCGGCTCTCAAGACGTTGTTGTTAAGAAGAATCAATCCCCGCCATCTTGTATTTACGGAATTTTCCTCTGTAACTTGCATCACAGACTTTGTGTTTTATGTTGGGCCTCGACACATGTTCGAGAACATGTATTTCTTGACCACTCTCACTAGTGTCATTTCTATAACCGCCCGCAAGAAATGCTTACTGATTTCTCACCGGCAGTCTCAAGACAAAAATTAATAAAGGTAGTGCGAGTGAAATAGTTTCATAACGCGTGAGAAACTATTATTTATGACATGTCGTTCGAACAATTTCGCTAAACAATTTTAAATCGAACTTATGGTGAAAATAGAGGAAATCCAAGATAGCGGGGACTTATTCCCGCCGAAATCTCTCAACTGAACAGCGATAAAAAGCGAGAAGACGGAAGTCGACGTGGGTCTGGTCACGGGTGTGAAGAGGAGCAGCGGGTGGCCTGCGGCAGAAGCCGTGTAGTGCAAGGGAGGTGGGGCGAGAGAAAAAGCAGCAACTTTGCGGCGACCTTGCCCTCGAGAGAGTCTGGTGGGGGCGGCCCTGCCGGATGTTGAGGAAGAGCCGGCCATTGTGCTCGAGAGGAACCGTCTTGCGTCAGATGACCGCGCGCCGCCACAGCGTCCACACGCGCTTGTCTCCACGACGTACACGTCAGCCACGCCATGGACAATCTCAGGTAGGTCGCAGTCACGCCAGCACTTAGCCGCTTGTACTGGGTAGCGAACATGTCGGGGGGGGGGGGGGGCGTTCGCCGATCACGCCCCTCGTTACAGAGTGTAGTCAAGGGGACACCCGATCTTCGCGTAAAGATTTCTCGACCAGTTGTATTTCATAACACCTTGGTGTAGATCCACTTTCGTGGTTGGATGGTTTAGCGTGCTACGCGTCTTAGATATCTGCGCGCGAATCATAGACGTACATCATTGAAGTTACCTAGTTCTCATTGGCAAGTCAAACAGGAAAATATCTTCTCACAAAAATACGTCGCCAATAAGCAAAAGAAAACTGCTGGTATGCCGATAGCGTATTTAAATTTAGCATGTACGGAAAACTTTTGACGAAATTCGGGTGTCCCTAAGTATAGTCCATTCAAGGCAACGTTATACTTTTTTTAAAGTTCTGTCAATGTTCTACAACCAAGAATATCCCTCCGCCTCGTGTAAACAAGGCTTAGATAATTACACCAGAGGGCCAACGCACCGCATTCATGCGCATTCAGTGTAATAATATTTTTCATATGACCTATTTCCTACTAAGCGTTGTCTACACACGTATTTTCTCTCTAACTTTATTCATGTCAGCTACATATGAAATATTGTAATTTATAGATTAAATATAAGTGAAATCTACTTTAACCGAAAATAAGGTACTTGTAAGGCAACACGAGTACAAAGCGCTTGCGAAACATGCCATATTTAGGAAGCTATGAAACACGTCTCACGCGGGGTGCTTTTTCAAAGGCCTGATTCAAAAAGCGCAAAGTTACCACGAGTAAACTATACTTAACTCTTCGAGGTCTTAGCATATGTACTGGCAGTGACGTGAAACCAGACGTGAGCAGTCAATACGATCCACAACAGGAGCCCCAATGTTATAGGCCTGTGCGTTTCCACTTACCAGCTTCCTATTGGTGCATGTTACACCGGACGTGCTTACCAGATCGATAAATTTCCTGATTGGCTGACTGTTGGCCAGCGAACTGGCGAGATGACTGTGTCCCAACCGCAACGACTTGTCACGTAAAACACGCTTCGCAGCCCTCCCACTCGTCTCTATAACTTATTAAAATACTCATTTATTTTTGTCAACATAGTTACAACTTACGTGAACGCAGTGTTCTGGTTAGGTCTTCATAAAAAAGTGCCGAAGCAACGAAAGTACGTCCACGAGAATTTTGTCTTCAGAGACAAAGAAATCCGCCATACCACCGTTGCTCAAGTTGTACTCGGATCACAGGCGTCAGAGTTTCCCACCTCTTAACGTTCGCGTATCATTTAGTTTCAGGTGTTTCAAAAGAATAAATTGTTTTGTGTAAAACGTACTTGCGAATTTTCATATAACTATTGGCACCTTGTAACCTATGGAAACTGGTTCAGTAGATCCATGGCACAAGAAGCAATCGATCATTAAAAAAAAGTTGGCGAGTCAGCAGTAACCAATTGCACTGGCCAGGGAAAGGCGATGCCCTTATTGGTTGGTGCAAGCTTGTGGAATCAGTCAGCACCGACCGTGATTACATGCATTCTATAAACATGTCAGGCGTGAACGAGTATGCTCGGGATTATGTGTTAAAGTTGAAGAAAAGCAACTACCTATGGCGCGCTGCACCCGACTATACAATGTGAAGAACTCGTAGAATATTGGGGTTTCGCTGTGTTGGGGACACGGCCGTTTGTTTTGCCTGAATACGTCTACGTTGACGCGCTCGGACGCCTTGATGTTTATTTTACGTTCCCGGCACCGCATCACCCGATCACATGGGGTTTTATATGTATCACTGGATTCGTTTTGTGATTCTATTTCCAACCGTATACGATTACTGTATTTCGACTTGGCTTTTTTACGAGTATAGGCCGAAATTGTAAGTTTTCTTAATTTTTTTTACATTAAACACATACAATCTCACCATAACCACGCCCCACACAAATGTTTTATACTCGCAATCGATTGATCTCGATGAAATCTGTCGATAGAAACTTAAACGAGCGTCGTAGCTTCACCTAGTCAAAAGATATACTACGCGGAAGTTGACGTCATGAAACGAACTCAAAATTGCGGCGCACCCTCTCCCCCTTCCCCCACCCCTCGTGCTCGATGCTTCGCAGTCCTCACACAACGTAACATATTCTTTGATCCTTTGACAATTAAGTGGTGTTATTGAATTTTGAATTTAGACGATGGATTCGAAGCTGCAATGTCAAACTGTATCCCCCCAAATTATTATCATCGGATTTTCTGGATTGCCTCCCAATACGGTCGCAAATTTAAATACATATTCACGTCAAAAGTAGCACGGACACCATGAAAACTGTCAGACAAGTGCGATTTATGGTGTATATTAAAGAAGCATGGATATGTTTTGCAACATTCTAAAATGTTTTACTAAAACTTACTTTTTACATGTAAAAATTTAATCCACCGATAGAGTCCGCATTTTAAACAAAATTCCAACATATTTCCATCCTGGGAGTTTCAGAAAACAGAATCTGCAAGAAAATATTAGTATTGGGATATCCTTATGATGTTTACTATGATTGTAATAATAATAATAATGTGGTGACTAATTTTACAATTTATTTTATGTGCGTTCATTTGCAACCAACATTTGTGGCTGAAACTGACGTAAATAAAGTTAATTATAAATGTGATATATATGATTACTATGATTTTATTACACATAGTCACAGTAAATATTATGACGAGCTTTCTTGTGACTGGACCATTTGTATCTTTACGTGGCTTATCTGTCTGCCCGCGAACCACGGAGGGGCAGCATCGGAGAAGCTGATTGGCTCACTCATGTAACTGACTCTTCCCTTCGTACAAAGACGAGCGGTCAATAGCCGAACGGAGGCTGCAAGTGTCCACATGGGGCATCGTCGCCTAGCCTGCGCGTACACATTTTCGCGGAAAACAGGAGCCCCTTAGTCATAGCGTGAAGTAGCGTGGGAAACTCGAGCCTCCACTTGACTTGATTTAAAATGTGATCGACACTTTATCCAGTTGCACGTGGCACACGCGGCGCGGCTCGCCGCATGTACTTGGACTTCCCGGCGGGGGAATGTGTGGGACACGACCCCCCCCCCTCCCCCTTCCTTCGATCGCTGTCGTTAGATGGCGTCTTCACACTTTTGACGTGAGTACGTCTTTAAATTCGCAACCATAGTGGGAGGCAATCCGGAAAATCCGATGATAACTTAAATCGGGGGATACAGTTTGGCGTTGCAGCTCCGAATCTATCGTCTACATTCAAAATTCAATTACACCACTCGATTGCCAAAGGATCAAAGACTTTGTTACGTTTAGTGAGGACTGCGAAGCATCGCATGCGGCAGGGGAAAAAGGGGGGGAGGAGGGAATCCGTAATTTTTAGTTCGTTTCGCTGCGTCTCATAAATTCCGCAAAGTATAACTTTTGACTAGGAAAAGCTACCACGCTCGTTTGAGTTTCAATCGACAGCTCTCGTCAAGATCAATCAATTGCGCGTATAACAACATTTGTGTGGCGTGGTTGTGGTGAAATTGTATGCGTTTAATGTAAAAAATTTAGAAAATTTAACACAATTTCGGCCTATACATTTTCAAAAAGCCAATTAGAAATACAGAAATCGTATACGGCTGGAAAGAACATAGCTAAAGCAATCCAGTGATATCCATAAAGCCCCATATGATCGAGTGAAGCGGTGCCGGGAACGTAAAATAAACATCTAGGCATCTGAGTGCGTCATCGTAGACATATTCACGCAAAACAAACGGTTGTGTCCCCAACACAGCCAAACCCAATTTTTTTTAAACAAACCTTTGAAAAATCACACCATGGATGACTTTTTTAGTTATTTCCTAAATATACCATGTATCACAAGCATTTGGTACTTGTGTTCATAAAAGTAATATTTTTTTTCTACTTAAACTGAAATGTGATTTATATTCCCTCTATAAATTATAATATTTAATTTATAATTAATATGAATTTAAAATAGTGAGATAACACGTGTGTTGGTAACGCCTAGTAATAAATAGTTCTCATGCAAAACAATATTAAAACTGAGTGCGCAGGAATACGGTGCGTTGTCCTCTGGTGTAATTTTCTAGACTCGGTTAAGCTTAGTTTGCACGAGGCGGAGGAATATCCTGGATGTAGAACTTAAGCAGGGCTTCAGAAAAGTGTGACGTAACCTTGAATGGATTATAGTGGCACAGTAAACATTACAATTGGCCGCTGTCTGTGCAGTGAACTATAAGGAAATAATCTCGTGAGTTCCCTCTGTTTAAGTTATTGCATTCTTTCTTGCAGTATAGCAAATATAAATTTTACGACTTTGTTAGGAGGTTGTCTCAAGTGAAAAATTAATTACTTTGGAGGTGACTGAAAGATCAAATTTCATAATAATAGTTTTATTCGGTGAGCGTTACATATTTTGTCAAAACATTTCTGTTTAACTCAAAAACCGGTCTTATGCGCTTACATCTATGGACATGCCCCCCTTTTTTTATTGTACGTATGTGCGAGAAGTAAGTTTCGTTTCTTACTGTGCATATAATATTCTTTTGCTCAAGTTCTGAGTATCTGTGATTCGACAGAAAACAAGCGAGACCTTTAAAAAAGTAACAAACTCTTTATAGTAGAAAAAACGTATAACGTTCTGTTTCCATCTATAAGTGATATTTAACCACTTTCGCTTTTTTCCCCCACCATTAATACACTTAATGTGGCAAAAAGAAAAATGATAGTGATATAGAAAATAGTTTCTATCCTTTCTGACAAAACTTCGTATTTCCAGAACATTTATTTATCGAGATACGCGTTTGGGCGCAAACAACGATTTCACAGAAAAAGTTTCAGTACATGTGACCCTTACGTCTGCCCGTTGCCATAATTTGAAATGTCTTACACTCGTGCATCCATTTCAGTTAGTCCCGTCTGTCAGTCACTCTCTCCGCCGCACAGGTGCTCGCTTTTCGCAGACTTCACTCCACCAGGTTTCTGCCCCCCCCCCCCCCCCAACTGTCTTGTCGCCTCAAGCTGTACCCACAATAGTGCAATGCGATGCGTTGGGCTGCGACGAGCTATGCTTGCTGTTTCATAACGGACGCCGCCGTCTGAGATGGTGCTGCTCTCTAGTTGAAGGGTGGAAATTACATTTTCAGACCTCGCGAATGTAACAAAAGACACTCGTAAAAAGTTGAAACTGTGTTTTAAGTAGTAGAAGATAAAAAGCTTGGTAGTATGAACGAGATGTGTGACGAAAAATAGCGGGAACGAGACATAATAAGACGAAGTATAATTATTTTGATGTTAATAAACGAATATTACGACACTGTCCTTAAGAAGCCTTGTCTTCTATTTTGCACATCCACTCAGCAATAATAAAAATACAATTACGAAAACGTCGGCGTAAAGGCAATTGTCGTTTTCAAATGGTACAAAAATAGATGCTTTATTCTCCTTGTATACAAACACTCATTCTTCTTCTTCTTCTCCGTCGCAGGCTGATGCCGACAATCGCAACGCAAGAATTTCGCGCAACTGCACTCGACGTCGACGCGCTGCAGCGGAATCTGCTTCATCCTGTGCTTGGATTACGTAACTCAACAATTTCTCGTCTCGATTTCGATTGATATTAACTTCGATAGAGTTATATGTCGATCCGTTCGTGAGATATCGATTCTGTAAACTTTTTTTTCAAGTCTATCGAAATGGTACAAGAAATTTCGATCGCTTTCTCAGATGACCATGTGGCAACATTGGATGGCCATTGGAGAAAATGAAAGTGAATTTTCTTGGCAATCAGTTGGCAATCAGAATCTAAATTCTGTACCACTTATTTGTATGTACACTGATATTTATTTATTATTTAAGTGTAGAGGTTAGTAGTTCCTCTTTAGAAAAGAGGTAAGCACATATTTTATATTTAACATTTAATAAATATATTTATTAGCAAAGAACATTGCTTACAATGAGTGTGTTTATTTTGATTCGTAATCTGTAACTACATCTCTATTTAAATATTAATCTGAAAGCGCAGTAGCTATATAAATTAATAGCAATACACCTCCAGCATCTAGCAAAGTAGTTCATTTTGTGCTATTTGAACTACTCTACAAAATATTAGTAATGGTACTATTTTATACAAATATATTGAAATATTGTAACTATACTAGCGTAATATGCGTAATGTTAAAGAAATATACTTTGTTTTTTTTTAAACTAGACATTTTTTAAACCTACTTATGTTTTATAAATTACTGCCTATCCATTTTAATAATTTATACTCATATACGAAAACAAATAAAAATTTAGAGTGAATAACATAATTTATTATCTTTAGCGCTGTCTATGAACAGCAACGTAACTATTACTGATGTTTATGAATTACAGGTTATTTTGCGAAACGAATCTGTATGCAAATGTACAATATAAACGTATATGTAGTGTTCCACATCCATAAATACATTCTATTAACAGAAATGTGTGAATATGCAGCCTCATGCAAATTGAAATATTTAAATCTTAATCAAGTAGGGGTTTATAACCCTTCCGCCATGTTGAAAACGACTGACATTTTCTGTCGAAATGAGAACTCGAACGAAACGCCTGAAATCGATCGAAATGAAAGAAAGAGAAGTTTCAGTCAGAATTGCATTTCTTCATTTTGATCGAAATTAAAGACGATCTCGATCGAAACGAGGTGGAAGATAGTTACAGAATTCCTGTGCTGATTGGCCACCGCTCATCGCAACGCATCGCAATGCAACGTATCGCGGTATTGTGGAACCAGCTTAAGGCCGAACAATCCCCCCCAAAACCTCGACTTCCAAAAAAACTCCCTCCTTGGAGCGGGCCGTCGCGCTGAAATAATCTCGCTCCCCGCTCCCCGGGTCACGCAGAGAGAAACGAAGGCATTGGATCAGAACATTCCTTCAGATAAACGCAGAAAGTCAATCTGCCGAAGGTCAGGAGCGCGCGGGATACTTTACGCTTATCACGGCGGCATGCACTGAGAAACAGGTTTTGTTGAATCAAACAAGATTTGTTTGGTGCAAACAAAATAATTGTTTGTATGGGGTCAATGAAATATTTTGTTGCTGAAACCAAATTATTTTGTTGTTCTCATTTGGTTGCCCCAAACTGTAAGATTTCTTTTTACAAGTTCTACCTAGTTTCGAACCTAGATCGCCTGCGCCCACTCGCTACACCTCAGTAATCTCGGCTAATGTGACAACTGATGACACTGGAAAGCTTTTAACAAACTATACTGCAAATATTGGGCAACGTTTGCAAAACAAATATTTCAAGTTTTACAGCTTTAATTGTCAGTTTCTTGTTGCATTGTTTTATTGGCGTGTTTATACGATTGTTAAGCATCAATAGATGCACTAACAAACCCGGCTACTATCCTAATTATAACAAAAAAAATACAAACAAACTCTCGAGCTATATTTTCGAACGAAGGCAGTGAAATGAGCTCTTGATATAACAAAATATTAAGTTGACAGTGTAATATTTTTTTGGCCCACACAGAGATTTTGTTTATTCAAACATACATTTTGTTAGACGAACAAAATAAATTTTGTTGCTTTTCCAATTTCGTTTGCTCAACAATATATTTTGTTAGGGCAACAAAATATATATTTGGCTCAATACAAACGTATATTTTGTTCAATTTTCTCTCAGTGTGTCTTTGCTCCTCAAATTACGGCGCGGCCTTCACACTCTAATTCGGTCGCAGCGGGCGGCTCAAGGTCAGCAATGCAAAGCAGCGACCACGTAACATTTTGAATCAGGTTAAGAACAGCACGAACCAAAATGCGTATTACTCGAATGCGACACTTGGAACCATAAATTAATGTCGGACTGAAAGTGTTAAGCAGGGTTTTCAAAAGCACTGAATTATCCGCAAACATTCTATCGCTCCTGATGACCACAATTCTCTGCCAGCCCGACTTCCCGAACATGTGCGCATAACAAAATGAACCCGAATTAAAAGTGATCGGGCCGGGAATAGCACGGCGAGCGACTTGACGACGCGAGATCTTCCTCTGTAACTTGGTCCACCCAGCCTCCCGGGGAATCTTCGTGACGAGGTCATATGCTAGCATTGTCCTCTCATGCCAAGAATGTGTAACCTACTTAATAAGAATGGAATGGAGAGATTTGGGCGGCTTTTATTAACACCGAGGTCTTGGGAGACGATGCGGGTGAAAATATGTGTGTGTGGGGCACCGCCGGAATGTAAGATCGGGGGAAACAGGAGATCTCCGAGAAAACCCGCCGACCGAAGGCATCGTTCTGCACGATTCCCACATGCGAAAATCCGGGAGTGACCTCGCTGGAAATCGAACCCGGTTCGTCTTGATGGAAGGCGGGTAGTCTGACAGCTACGCCACCGCGGCCTTGAATAACACTAAGTTGAACTCTATTGGTGAGCGTACGCAGATGCGTAATCACCTGGGGAACAGCGGTCAGGGCGGTGTTACGGAATGTTACTCTGAGAGTAAACTTTGCGCTTTGGCTTTCCCGAACATTCTGGGTAAATGTTTACTCGATTTTCGTAACGTCCCGAAACTGTAGAGATATTACTCTGAGCAACTTGCCAATGTAAACAGCTTTTACACGCATTATTTCGGCGAGTAACAGAGGATAAACAGAGTAAATCGGTAGGTATGACTGAATTAAATTAACTAAATGAAATTACTAACGTTTAGGTTACAGACATAAAGGAAAAATTACAAATAACGAATGATAAAACTCATACTTTTTATTTAAAATTTAAGTCATAAACTGCTGCATTTTTATTACGTTATGATAAAAATAGCTTTATGTGTGTCTATAAGTTGTATTTTTTTAAGAAGAAAAAGCTTTGGAATGTGTCAAAACATGTAAAAAAAATTACAGTTATACCAGAAAAAAGCCCAATTATTAATACCTGTGCCAGATGACAAATACCCACACTTTGAGTATATCACTATGCAATAATCATAACTGCAATATTTCAATTTGTTTTTGAATTTTAAAAATGTTCTACAAAATTCTATGTTCTGTACATTGTCAATTATTAATAATAGACGCAAGGGAGATACATACAACTATAAAAAGATAGTAGTTTTCAGTTTCTTTAAATTAATTTTTTTTTTTTTTTTTTCGAATCTTATATACACATACTATGAAAGTGGATCACTGTAAAACAATTTTGCGCACCTCTTGAGACGGGCTCACGAAATCTCAGGGCGCGGCGTGCCTCACAGATCACAGAACACTGACAGTTCGAGGTCAGGTCCGAGCAGTTTCTCTGAACATTTGGTACCGTCAGTGACCGGTAAAAGTGGACGGAACTACAAGTTCACTTCAACCACGGCAGATTTGAACTCATATTGCCGACGTTCCGCGCGTTTGGTGCACTTAAATATGAATTATAAATATTATCAATGTATGCATATCTTACAAGATGAGTTGTGTATAAATGGCGACTTTGGGAAATGCATCATGCATTCAGGGTTTTCCGCAATATTAATAGGCGCGGACAGCAGACATGTTGTTCGGTGCAGTCAGCCATCTTTGCTAGCGTCACATCCAAGTCTCGATGTCATGTTGGATGTTCGTTCTCCCGTCGTCAACTAAAAATTAGTTTAATAAAAATTATTTTAATAAATATAATAATTTGAATGAAAAATTAGAAAGTATTGGCCCGCCACATTGTATTTATAATAATGATATCGGTTTAGAGTGTCGTCGAACATCACAAGTCCATTTATAAGGAGATTTTAAAAAAATATGCAATCGAGTAATGTTGCCTAGAAACGATTTTAATAAAAATTAAATAATTTCGTCAAGCCTCTTCGGTACCCAGTGCGTCGAGGGACGTATTGATTTCCCTCCTCTATCAGAAAAACCTCTAACCAAAGGAATTTGTAAAAATTAGCACACACCACCACTCATCCCCTCACCAAACACCGACACGCAAACCCGGCCCACACACCACCCCACTCTCCGAGCACCGCCAACCACCACGCCCCTCACCCCTTTATCAACCCATTGAACCCCTCACACTCCCTCAACCCTCTCACAACCCTCACTCACTCATCTACACTCAACACTCCTAACCCACCCCCTACACCCATTGCCCTGCCCCTTCACCCCCAGAACACCCATCTGGCCCATCCCCTTACCACCCTTCCCACCTCACACACTTCACATGCCCTTGACTCCTCAGAGGCCTCAGAGGCTGAGCGGTTAGCCTGCTGATCTCCCACTAAGCCGATACGGGTTCAACCTCCGGCCGTGTCACTCTGGATTTTGGCATATGGGAATCTTGCCGGACGATGCCGTTGGTCGGCGGGTTTTCTCGTGGATCTCCCGTTTGCCCCGCCCTTTCATTCCGGCACTGCTTCATACTCCCCTCAATCACCCTCATCGGCTCTCAAGACCGCGTTGTTAAGAACCGTCTAAATCTCTTCACTCACTCACACCCTCACTCTCCCTCACTGCCCCTCATCCCCCTCACTTCCCTTGTCCCACAAAATTCTAAAAATCGATGATAATGTAATGCTATAACCTCGCTCACGCTGCCTCTCAGTCATAAAAATCGATAATAGCACATTTCCGCATATCAATATTTAATTTTGTTTTTGTGTATTATGCATACGTTATATAGGATGCTTCTCGATTAGACCGACAAACTTCGTTTGGTGATTCCTTGTGTAAAAATAAGTAGAAAATATATAGGACACGTAATACTTAAACTGAATATTAAGGGAGTTAAAAGCCCTTGAAAAGTGAGATTCTGACATGTATTTGTGCGATATATCAGAAACAAATAAAAATAAAATTGCAATTATCCGATCATTGTTCTACGTTAATAGGATCTTCAACTTAAGAGCAAACTCACATTAATACCTTTCTTTCCCCGTACAGACAATAACAGAGGTGACCACCCTATTTTTCCTGGCAGCTCTTTTACAGTCAGGAATTTCGAAATCTTGATGAACTGCCCAGGACCTACTGTTTACGTGTAAAACGTACACAAAGATTCGTCTGCAGTGATTCAATGCCTAGCACATAGGCAATACTGTCTACATCCGCGTACAAAACGCTGCGTGTCCACTGCACAGACGGCTGCCTATTTGTTTCTGAGGAGACCGGCAGTTTGTATGTATTCCTTGTATTCTATGTTCGAATGGTATTTTTAAAAATCGCAAAGAAGTGAAATAAAATTACAGTTCTTCGAACAATGCGTTATGTGGCCGGGAACGTCATCCTAAGAACCAACGCGTATCAATGCCTCCCCCGCCGTAATGAAGATATCAGGGGTGGCCACCCTCTTGTTACATACAAGGTTTTTACCGCCAGGAATTGTGAACGTGCGATGCTTGTTTATTGAGCAGTAACACTTACGTAACATAAATGGTCCTCTTGTTGCAACAACCTAGGACCCGCCGTTTTCACTATATCATAAGGCAAACGTGATGGAGTGCGTAATAATGCCTGCTAGGTAGGCAAGACATCAACCAGGTACTTGTTGAACAAAGGCATTGACGCAAGGGAGGGTACGTGAACATGTCGTCAGCACCAGCGATAGTGCCTAATACTTGTTTAATAACGATAAGAGCGAGGGGGCTGTGTCAAAATAACCGCTTGGCAAAATCATTTCAAACACGTTAACTGACATGTACGGCCAAGTCCTGTAATACGGCCAGTAATATATGCAATACGTTATATCTTCTAAATCGATGCATATAGAAACATGAACAAAAGGTCAAATTGTGGTAATTTTTTTCTAGATTAAAGTGATGGGTCAAAATATAATACACATTATTGTTAATATTGGTGATTAATATTACTGGGAACACACAAAAGTTGCCATTTTGCAAGACTGTCCTGTAATATGGTCACTGATGGTAGCGATAATTTCTCAAGTATATCTACAGTCTCTGAACAAAAATTTGGCAATGTCTACTGCGTCTGCACACTGCTCATAACACCAACCCTTACATCTTACACAACACACCCATACGTCACCATTATCGTCATCACTAAAGATCCCATCACAATACAAGCATGCAGTTTTTGAACTTTATTCTGAGTATTTTTTTTTTTTTTTTTTTCCTGTGGCCTATTTCAAACATGTGTTCTTTGCACTCTTTCTGAACTTTTCCTTCTTCGGTTTTGCAGTGTTCATGTCTTTCTTCTCTTTCATTTTCTTGATGTGCTCAGGTGATGTAAGAATGGTAGCCTTCTGGCATCTGCTTGATGACTTCTTCTGCAGTATTCTTGGAGTGGGATACAGCTGCTGCAATAATGAATTTATGTCTTTCTTGCTGTGTAAATCTTCACCAAACGAATCACTTGACGAGCAGCTCACTCGCATCTTGGTTTGTCTGGACACACCACAATCATTTAACCCAGATGTTCCAGGTACAGGCTCTGCATTTGTTGGTTGAAATGAACAATGTGACCTTTCTGCTGGTGTTTCAGTTTCTGTCATCTGAAAATACTCAGAGGGAGAAAATTCTGATTCGGGAATTGCTCCTGGATTAAACGGCACAAGCCCACTAGCTTGGACCCCACTCACACCATTTTAAACGGAGCAGGCTTTACCCCAGGCCCGAGAAAGAAGCATTCCAAACTGAAGTTTTGTTATGCTTCTAGTTGGGTTCTGCTTTATCCAGCTGTTACATGCGCCATAGTAATGCATTTTCAGGAATGTGAAAAATGACCTGTCAAGTGGTTGGACGTAGTGAGAGGTGATCATTATGATATTGTAGTCAACAGCAAACTGTAAAATGTCTGGGTCACTGAAGTGGGTCGAGTGGTCATCCAGTACCAAGAGATTAGCCTTCTTTCCTTGTGGTTTATGTGTGAGGATATGTTCAAGAAACTTCTGAAAGAGTTCAATTGTTATGTAGCCAGAATCACTCATGAAAACAACTGAACCTGGAGGCAAATTGTCCCCGAATTCCTGTTTCATATTTTTCCCCTTAAAAATTACAAATGGTGGCAGGAAAACACCAGTTGCGCTAACACATGCAAGTACAGTCAGAGTCTCTCCTCTTTCCTTAGCAGTAACACTCATCACATTTCGTTTTCCTTTCAATCTAAGGATTTTTTCTGGACGGTTGTTTAGCTGGAGTTCTGTTTTGTCCGCATTATGGATCCCTGCAGGATCTCCAAACAAGTTGTTTTTATTTAACAAATTCTCAAACATCTCAAAAAATGTTGTTGCATCTGCCTTGTTCGTGCCTCTGGCTCATGCCAAAGATAGAGCTTCTGGTTTCCTGACAGAAAGATTGGGATGTCGTTTTTTAAAAGCATAAAACTAAGTTTTGCTTGCCTTCCCCTTTACATGCGAGAATCTTACTTTCAGTACTTCTTTAAGTGCAAGTTTGTATGTAACAGTTTCTACCTCGCTAATTGTCAAGCCAAATCCTCTTGATTCCATTAAGAAAATGTGGTCAACAAGGGAAACTTATGTTTCTGGTGGGATGTCCTGCTTCCTGCCCATTCCCTTCATTACTGTTTCAAACTGCAACTGACATCTTAAGGTTGTCCTGGGAATGTTGTATTGCTTTGATGCTGCAGAAGGAGTAAGATGCCCGGAACGAATTGCATCCACAGCAGTTTGCATTCTTTGTAAATCCCAACTTTGGCTCTGCGTCTTCCGTTCACGCATTTTCCAAAATCTGCAGTAAAAAAATATTTTGTTACCAACTGTTTCTCGCATCATGTTTATTACGTTCCTATTTATAACAGTCAAAATATTTATACAAACACATTTCTCAGTTTATTTTACAAAATGTAAATGTTTAAGCTAAAAATAGCATTACAATTAGAGAAAAAATTAAGTATAAAATTGAGTACTATGGTGGACACCTAATGGCAGTGGATTCATTATGTAAATATAGGGCCTGCCTGAATTTACTCAATTCTCTTCGATACTATTTCTGCTTAGTGTGATAAAAAAAAAGGGTTACCAGATTTTAATGAAACATCTGCACACCGTAGTTCACTAAATATTCACGAGTAAGCCTAAAGATTGTTTTTTAGTGGCTAACCTTTGACTGTGAGAAAGACTCCAATATAAGAATTACTTTTAGAATATAATTAAACACATACTAATAAAAAACTATGCATTCAACATAATTTACATTTATTTTCTATCAACATTAAATGCTGATGTTTATTTTCAATATGTGTGTTGCAAAACGGCCAGGCATAGTATTCTGACGGCCATTTTACAAGATACATCATGTATGTATAACTGCATGATCTCTCGGCAGGTAGCAGCACTAACTTGAACCACAATCGTGGCGAGATGATGTCACAAAGTACAGCTATATTTTAGTAAATTAATCAGTGGTTTTAACTATTTATATTTACATATGGCACACAAAATTCTTAAGGTGTAAAAATGTTATAGCCGCTATTTTATTACCTCTCAGATGCAGGAGTTCAAATATTTTATTCCCCTTACGACAGAAAGCAACGACAACCGAACGTTCTCTTCCGTAACTAACACAGTGGATGCTCTGATGCCCTCCGAGCGATCTGTTGGACATTCGTCGATTTCCTTCGCACTTGACGTTAGAAAGGAATGTTTGTGACCGTATTACAAGACTGGCCGTATAACAGGATTTGACCCTACATCAATAGTAAAGTGAGAAAATACAAACGAATAAACCACTACAGATAGAAGTGTGTCATGTATTTGACTCAGTTACATAACCATAGAAGATGCTCAAAATATGCATCATTAAATTCGATGCACAGAGTACACCTGCGCTGCATTGATCG
Organism: Dryococelus australis; assembly: GCA_029891345.1. Lineage (NCBI taxonomy): Eukaryota > Metazoa > Arthropoda > Insecta > Phasmatodea > Phasmatidae > Dryococelus > Dryococelus australis. Next base: position 124,397,976 of record CM057000.1, on the reverse strand, counting down.
ACGCATTTGGGGAAATATTCCTTCCGTAGTCGCGATGTGTCCAGCGACGTCGGAGATCCGAGACACAAGATCATCCACGCTGTTTACCGTGGTCTCGTATACACGTGAACGCATTTCACCCCACAGGAAATCACATGCAAAATGGAGACTGCGGATATGGTTGTTAAATAAGTTCAAAATGAAGTTAGATATATTTTTATATGTAACATTCTCGTCCGTAAATACTATAGGGGTGCAGTATTGGATAATAATATTAGACGATAGGAACAGGTACAACGAAATGATCACGTAGAGTGCCGAGTAACAAGCGAGTAAGTGTGATTATTTCTGCTTCAGTAACAGGCTGAGATGGCAACAGGCATCTCCAGAAAATAGGAACGGGTATGGACTGTTCTCTCCCAATACCTGTTGCTGATAACAGGTATTAATATACTCCCCATCTCTACTCCCGCACCATAGCCATCAACCCGGTCGAACGAGACCATGTTTATTTCAATCGTATTATTATATGCTGTTCACGGTAAAATGAGCACTTTTGAAAGCCCTGCTTAAAATCTACTTGTATGCACGTTGCGTATTCTTCCGCCTTATGTAAAATTAACATTGCTATGGGCCTCATCACTTTATTCATGCGTCAGTCAAATGACACTGCAGAGTAATTAGAAAAGTAAATATTTAAAAAATCGGTTAATTTTTAAACTTCGATGCATTTAAAAAACAGAAAGCGAAAGAAATCATTTAAATTATTCTAAAATAGTTAATTAATCTTTTTTATATGAAGTTAAACTATGGAACTACTTTCCATCCACCGTTACCAACTTTACCGGGCTCATGTCACTCAACGCGCCCGTTAAAGTATATGCAGACAGGATCAGTGACTTTTTTCTAAGGTTGATTTCAAAAGTGCTAAATTTCTAGTGAACAGTCTTTACTCACGAAGTTATAGCGTCGGCGTGGACGACCTTGCAAACGTGACATCGCCGTTTCCGTTCTGGTACACTGTAAAAAATTTTCTGGTGAACTTCCTAAACAGGAATCGACCTTACCATTCACGGTTTCGTACTATATCTAGGGTGAGTCTGGGATAGACTCCCTACCGGGAGAGTAATCGCACTCGTCGTAGTTTTTATATGTACCGCTAGATGGGTCTCGCTGACTCATTTGTGGTTCAGTTTTATGTAACGAAGAATTGTGATTAAGCAGTTGTTCACGAATATTGAGTATTTTTGATTTGACAGTGTTTTTTTCCAAGTAAGTTAGCAATTGTTTACTGTCAAAAATCAAATCATGTTTATTTGATATCAATTAATATAATCACTTCGTCATTACACACGCATATCTGTGAGATATTATGAATGGTTGTTCTTTGTGGTGTTTTCTAATGTGAAATACGGCCACCACAGTGCACTGGGCACACGGTAGTGAGGTAGGGAATATCTCCCTTGGTTTTTGGGAGAGATTCCTTATGTTTTTAGGGGTCATATGCCCCACTTTGTCAACAGGCGTGAACTGCCCCTCATTTATAACTTCAACAGTAATTATGTGAAATCAAATATTGCTTAGTATTCAATGACTATGAATGTTGTGCTTTTTAAAGTAATATTTTGTAAATTATTTTCACAATAGTGATTGAAATGTGCATAGCTGTGCACTAAAAAAAGACTTTGTTACAGTTACTATGTAAATTAGTTGAAGTGTAGGTATATCTCCGCGTAATCATTTAATTGAAATACTTTCTGGAAACGATTTGATGGAAAGTCCCAGTCAAATATCGAACATGGACGAAAATGGTATACAATTAATTAACAAACCAGGAAATGCAATTGCCACTAAGGGATCAAATGACCTCCATGTCTTGACATCGAAATAAAGATAGGAAATTGTTTCAGTCTTTGCCTGTGGTAACACAGAGGGCCATTTCCTTCCTCCAGTATTCACCGCAAAGGGCGTGCACAAGAAGAAAGAATTTGAACGAGGACTCCCCCCTTGGATCACAGGTGTTCATGAATCCAAAATCTTGGTTTGTAAATTTGCGAGATTTTTATTCAGTGGCCAACAAAACACTTCCTACCCCATAAATCATCTAAAAAAAAAAAATCTCTTGATATTAGATGGCCATGCAGCCCACTGCCACACATTTGAAATGTTGGATGTGGTAGATGCTAATGATATGATTTTGCTTTGTTTGCCCACCCACACGATTCAATCTCTACAGCCCCTTCGCAAGTATTTTTCCATGCCTCTTAAGGGTTACTTCAATGAAGCTGTGAATGTATGGATGATGCAGAACAAGAAAAGGTCCATCTCGAGGGATGACGTAGGTGTACTATTGGCGAAAGCCTGGCAAAGAGCAACACCTGTACAGACAGGGGTATCTGATTTCAGAAGCACAGGAATATTTCCTTTCTATCCATTTGCGATCACTGGCCACTTCTTTTCTATGTCTGACATAGCAACACATGAGCCCGTAGAGCACTCTAGTACCAGCTCAATATTATCAGCTAGTTCCATGTCATCAATGATTAAAATTATGTCTTCCTCTGTGGTATCACTGAAGCCTTCGTCATCGGCAGACTCACTCATTTACCATTTTTTTTCTACTGCAGATATTTCTTGTTCTTCTTGGCCAATCCAAGACCCGTTACCAAACCAAACTGCACCGCCTGTTCCAAGTTCAGGAGCCCTATATAGGCATATCTACACAGACACTCATTGAACGTCATCTAAGCTCTTGCATGACATTAGCCCTATTCCTAAAATTTTAAAACCAAACCACTCTCCAGAGAACACTGGGATATGATCGTAACATCAAAAGAACACATTAATAAAATTAATCAGCTGGCACTCTCAAAATCAAGAAAATCCTAAAAGGAAGAGTGCAAGTACTCAAGAATACAAAAAAAAAAAAAAAAAAAAGAAGGAAGAAGATGGAAAGTGGACAAGATCACAGAATAAACCAACTGCAACGACTTTAAACAGAAGATTGTTCTCAATAGATGACACAAGCTCTTCAGAAGATGAACTCTAACAGTTCAGTATCACTGAGGACAAGTGTGCAGAAAGCTTTGAACTTTATCATATCACTACTTCAACTGCAGACTGGATAAAGTGTGTGAGACTTCATGAGACCTGCACGATGTACATCACTAACTGCAACGAATGCGGGAGAAAAAGAAAAGAGAAGAATATATGAGAAGGGCAAAATGATCAAGTAACAATAAGATATAAAATGTCTAGCTTTTATTTTGAATTGTAACTGTAAACAAAATCGGACCCACAAAATTGTGTGCAATATTAAGTGAAAAATAGTTCTGAAAATATCTGCATTCTAACCAGTTTTAGAGTGATGTTTGGTAACTTCTTCAAATTATTAACAAACATGTTATGTTTAATCTTTACAGTGATACGAATGTGTGAGGCATCTATTCTCATTGTATATTTGACACTGAGTCATCTCTCCCATAGATTGGGGTGGGATGTCCAAAAACAAGCTTTTGATTATGGTTGTTAAAAAAATATAAGTCCTAACTAACACTACTGTATTTTTTTCTGTTGAAGTACACAACTTAATGTTATTAAAATTGAACTGAACTGAAAATAATGTTTAATGATTTTAAAATTTATTTACGAAATGTAGGGCATCTCTCCCAGAATAACCCTATACACCGATGTGGTAAATTTGCAAATACTTTCATAGAGTGACACCATATATCTGTCTGATTTTAAGAGACCTTCCTGGTAAGAAATTGTCAACGCTTCGGTGTCACACCCAGCCATAAAGCCGATATTACACGATACCAGCAGCCATACTTGGTTATTGTACAAGCTTCTACAAACCCTTGTGCACGAACCGGTATACCAGCCGCTATATGAGCCGCCATGGAAGATTCATATTACACGACAGCAGTTCGCGTACTAGCATTTGGCACCCTCGGTGGGTTCGCAGTGTGTGGTTTGTAGTAAATATGAACACCAATCCTAGAACTGCTACCAGTTAGTAACGTGCGTAGGCCTATGAAAAAACTAGCTAGCACATCTTAATATTGCTATATTACTGTTAGCCTTTTACATAAATTTATCCCTTTCTAGTATAGTTTCATTCATTTTTTCGAAAATTATAGTAAGTCACTTAGAGTGCGAGTGTGTTATTTTTAATTGTGACGAAAATTACTGACTGGTTGCAAGATATACTTTTTTTCTGTACGTACAGGAATATTATCAGCACGCAAAATTTAATGATAAAAACTTGGGTCCGACGGAGATTTCAACTCACACCCAAAGCATATACTCCTATAGCGGACGCAGCAATTTTACTACTGTACTACCAGTTGCCACAGAAGATTTACAATTTATATACAGTAAATACAATAAACAGTTCGAAATATGTTTTTATAGAGTAGGTAATATTTTAAATATTTGAAACGGTTTTAAACAGTAATTAAAAGTTGTCGTAGCCAATATTGTTGTCGTCATATTTTAAAGCTATTTGAAAGAGGTTCAACATCACGGATGTATAATAAAGATGGAGGCGTCCTTTTCAGTTTCTTCATCAACTCGTTTCAAGTAGTAGCCACGGGGAGCGCCCTACGCTCTGAAACTGCAATGTGATTTGCAAGGTACGAAAGCCGGTATGAAACCTACCATGAAAGATAGGACGTGACCAATTACCAAACCTGCTACGGAATCTGGCCGTTCGAGGCGTCGAGTGCAATAACGGGCGCCACACTAGCCCGTATACCGGCCGCCATGGCGGACCTTGCACTAGCTTTTACGGATTCTGGTATCGTGTAATATCGCCTTTAGAGTGACCCTATGCGAAAGTCTGATTTCAAGAGACTTTCGTGGTAAGAAATGTCCAACGCCTCGGATTATACCCAGCGATAAGGAAGCATTGAAACGGCGATAGAAAACAGTATAAACAAGCTCCGCGTGTATTCTGTTTCCTCAGAATTTTAAGCGGTTACTACAGAAATTTAATACAGCAATCTGTTCAGAAAATATACAGCGTCGTCGCTATAGTTTAAAATACTATTCTACAGAAGAACCAACATCGTAAGCAAGATCTTCACATACAGCGGTTTTGCTGAATTCGACACTGTTCTGCGACCTCATTCATATTTCAATAATTAAATTTTTTAATTCGCAATGTAATGTCGGCTTTAACTTCTCTCCCGGAATAATATTTGCATGCAAATGTTCCAATGTTTGCTTAATTAGAATACACACAGCCGCTTAAAATGAGTCCCACAACTATGCAGGCCTCTTGAGAAGTATGTAGCTGCACGTTTAAAGTCAAGTAGTGAAGGAATGATACGGGCGACACTAACACGCATGCCTTGAGCCTAATCGCTCCGGCGCTCAAGGCGTGATGCTGTACTGCGCAATTCAGATCTGTAACATTACACGCGATGAAAGCCTACAGATAAACTAGAAGCAAGAATTAAAAAGGCGACATTGAACCATTTTCGCGAATTTTTCTCTCCATGAATATATTTAACATGTTAACAGTAAAAGCATAGAGGCATAGATGAATGTTTTTTTTTTACCTTTTCCAGCAAAAATTCGTATTTGCAGAACATATATTTACCGAGATACGTGTATTCGCGCAAAAAGCGATTTCACAGAAAATGTTTCGGTACACAGCCCTCTTAATGACGTATTAACGCTGAAGTTGTTATGACACACACGCGCGTACATGCACAAGGCGAAATGGTGGTTAAGTTGAGTTGAGAGATTTGGGCGGCTCCTAACGAAGTCTTGAGAGCCGATGAGGGTGAAACGGGGCTAGGATGGAGCAGCCCCGGAATGCAATGGCGGGGGAAACGGGGTGATACCCGAGGAAACCCGCTGACCAGCGGCATCGTCCGGCACGATTCCCACTTGCGAAAATCCGGGTGGGACTCGGCCGGGGAATTGAATCCGGTTCGCCTCGGTGGGAGGCGAGCTGTCGAACCGCTCAGCCACCGCGGCCCCACAAAATGGCGGTGTCACACAGGGCTTTCCTTTCTGGAGGGGAAAAAAGGGGGGGGGGGAGCAAGCGTAATGTCCTGGCGGTGTACACATGAGGCGCTTATCTGCACATGTGACCAGCGGAAGTAGTGGCGGGTAGGGAACACGCGATGGAAAGTGCTGGCCCTGCGACATCGCGAGAGAGATATGTAGAGGAAGAGAAGGCGGTGCAATTTGGGCAAAGTGTTGTCTGTTGTGTTAGGAACCCGGAGAGGATGGTGTAGCAGGGGGGGGGGAGGGGGGAGGATGTGGGTCGTGGTACCCACATCTGCCGATAACACACGCATATAACCTGCAGGTCCAAATAACGCCCGATACTCTCTCAAGCCCAGACCCGCGACGAACATGCTCCGGTGAGTACACGCTACGTTCTCCTGCTCTACCGGTACAGGCTGTTCACGGTGAAATGAGCACTTCTGAAAGTCCTGCTTAAGATCTACTTGCATGCACGGCGTGTGTTCTTCCGTCTTATGTAACATTAACTTTGCCATGGGCCTCATTACTTTATCCATGCGTCGGTCAAGTGAAATGGTGAAATTATTAGAAAAGTAAATACTGTTTAAATCCGCTCATTTCTACACTCCAATGCATTACGAAATACAGAAAGCGAGAGAAATAATTTAAGTCATCACAAATGTTCACCTAACACTTTTTGTTCGACTTTGATATATGGAACTACTTTTCCCTCCGTCATGACAAACTTTACTAGACTAAAGTCACTCAGTGTGCCCGTTAAAACATATGCATGTAGGGCAGTAACTTTTTTCTAAGGTTGATTTCAGAAGTGCTCACTTTATTGTGTACAGCCTTTACTAGCTGTTCACGATAAACTGAGCACTTTTAAAAGCCCTGATGCTGGCTGACAGCTGCGAAATTTAAATAGGAAATCCCATGTTAAGGAAATATCGCCTCAGTGTGTTAATTATATGATATGAGTTTCAAACAAAATGTGTTCACGAATTTTTGAGGAGTAGTTCCCTACAGCGGAGAGGTTTACATAGCATATGTAGCCTGGTTGCAACGAATTCTTAAAATTTGTGTTATAAAAAAGTTCATACTGCCTATCTTTATTGAAAATACACGCTCGTAGCAATCTTCTCCTAAAAATTCGTGAAGAATATATTTTGTTTGAAACGCCTATCATTAAAATTAACACACTGTGGCGAAATTTCTTAAATTTCGTAGCTGCCAGCCAGTTGGCGATCCCCTTAATATCACCTTGTAGGCACATTTTGTATTCTTCCACTGTGCGTAAAAATAAAATTGCAATAGGCCAGGTCGCGATTTTAAAATAGGCGTGCTAGTCAAGTGGAACTGTGAAAAATATTACAAAAGTAAATATTTCCCAAATTTGCTCATTCGTACACTTGCATACACTAAGAAAACACAAAGCAAAAGGTTTACATAACATTTTTAACTCAGCATTGAGTCACGGGACCACTTTCTCTCCGTCGTTGCCAACTTCACGGGGGGATGCGAGTCACCGTACCCGTTGAAATATGTGCAGGTGAAGGCAGTGAAACTTTTCAAAGGGTGATTTCAAAAGTGCTCGGTTCACCTTGGACAACTTATACATTCCATTCTGAAGCCGTGCTAAAGTTCTGTCTTCGGGCTATCTCTCCACCTCGTGTAAACAAAGCTTATCTACGTCTAGAAAATTAAACCAAAAGCGACAATGCACCACATGCATGCGGTCTCGGTTTTGTAATACTTTGCACAATAATTATTCCTTACCAGGCATTTCTAATGCACATATTTCCCCTTTGAATTTATTAATATCTATACATAGTAAAAAACAAATTCGCCCGGCCGCCTGTGTCACTGTATTCGGCTAAGGCTTCTAAACTACTTGATGGATTTTCGATGATGTTTTCACCATCATTTAGAGAATTTTTTGAGAGAGGTTCATGTATATAAAATACTAGTAGTCTATTTAATTTAAGGATAGTTGAGAAATGTCGACTTTTATAATCGAGTCGGATAAAGCCGCTTGTCGGGCACTTACATTGCTTACGCTGGCTAAATTATAAAAGATACACCAAATTAATGTAGCCTACTACAGAATTGTAGATCTCAAAAAGGTCTACAAAAAAGTACGCGAAAGCATATGTTTATCTTTTAAGGATGGCCCACAGCAAACATTTTTGTCTTTTAGGGGTTCACTTACGAAGACTTCGTGAACAACACAGTATTTATCCTATGGTAGTTACCTTAAGCATTTAGTGTACATACTTGCTGTAAAGGTATACAACGCCATATTTGTAAATCGCACCCGAACGAGTCGCTCGTAAAATATCAGTAAAAGTTTAATTTAACCGAAAGGATTTTTTTTTATATTAACATAAATATTTAGGAAACAACAAAACACGTGGTATATGTGGAATGATATTTCAAAGGTTTGATTCCAAAAATGTTAAGAGACTGCGAATAGACTAGACTGTTCAAGGTTAATTGAACACTTTTAGAAACCTTGCTTACAATCTACTTTTCTCTTCACTTTGTATCCTTCCGCCACATGCAAGGTGCGTGCTATAATCTAAGTAACCATTACAATAATCGTATTTATCTCGACAACTATATCTATACTCATAATAATTGCCGTAAAAATATCCCGTGCTACAAAAGACACTACAAAACCTGACGTTCTTGTTTATCGGCCAATAAGATTTTCACTTCCATATTTGAACATTTTATGACTACTTACGATTACTAATGTCAGTTGGCCTACATGTTATACAATTTAAACCCGTTTATTTTGTAAAGGCCCCATTCCAAGGCCAGCGAGGTCACCGAACCTATATCAACTTGATTATTTCCTATGAGGATATCTGAAATCATTCGTGTATTAGACCTCAGTAAACACAGACATGGACTTTATTGCCAGCATTTGAACTTCACGTGATTAGATATCCTACACGCATGGGATATTTGAACGGGCGCGGCAGAATCTTTAGCAGCCGTCACTTTGAGCAACTGTTAAGAGGTACAAACTAATACATTAGCTCTGGCCTGCTGTTGGAATTATCTTCTACAGTACAATCTGTAAATGTGTGAACATTTACTGTCAATAAATTACCACCCATGACACCTAGCTGACTTCGTGTTCGGCATGTTCACGTCCATATTTCCCTTCGCTAGCTTCGCAAACCACACGTTCCCCATCTCACAACTGTCCGTGGTGCGGTCCCTGTTTATATTTGAAACATCCTGTATAGCGCGCAACAGTATGCATAGCGTAGTTAATGGGACAATATGCATGTGTTGCCTGCCTGTCCCTGTGACTTGCCATTGGCCATATTGTCTTACGAAGTATTATCTAACTATTAGCTATGCATTGCAGGACCCATTGTTGGCTCCGATGGTTAGTTTTTGGCCTCCCACTTGTGAAGTCGCCGGTTAAGGCCATATTACACGATGCCAGATTCCGCAAAAGATTGTGCAAGGTCCGCCATAGTGGCCGTTTACCGGCTAGCGTGGCACCCGTCATGGTATTTGCAGCCATCTACGGACAGATTTCATAACAGGTTTGGTAATAGGACACGTCTAATTTTTCGTGGCAGGTTCCACGCCGGCTTTCGTACCTGGCCAATCACTTCACAGTTTCAGAGAGTAGGGTGCTCCCCGTGCTACTACATGAAACGAGTTGTCAGTTGATGAAGAAACCAAATAGGGCGGCTCCATCGTGATTATACATTCGTAAGGTGGAAACTCTTTGAAAAAGATTTAAAATTCTTCAAAGGTGAATAATATTGGCGATGACAATTTATAGTTACTGTTTAAAACCATGATAAATACTTAAAATTCTCCCCACACTACAAAAACATTATTTTAAAAGGATACCTGTATTTAATGTAACCAAGCTACTGTGAGACCTGATAGTACAGTGGTTTAATTACGGCGCTCATGATACAGTTTTAAATTTGGGCGTAAGTTCTAAATTCCGTCCAAGGAGTTTTTTTTTCTCATAAAATATTACATGCGGATAATAACTTGGCACGTAAAGAAAAAGTTACATTTTGCAAACGGTTAATACTTTTCGTCACGATTAAAAATAACTGTCGTACGATTTTTATTTACTACAAACCACACACTGTGCGCCCACCGAGGGTGCCAAATGCTAGTACGCGAACTGCTGCCGTGTAATATGAATCTTCCATGGCGGCTCATATAGCGGCTGGTATACCGGCTCGTGCACCAGGGCTTGTACAAGAACCAAGTACGGCTGCAGGTATCGTGTAATATCGGCTTTAGACCCGCTGGCCGCCGGGTAGGCCGGAAAGATGTCGGAGGGGAGCTAAAACGTAGGGAGTGTGGCCTGGAACTTGCTGTAGCGTGGGGGCTTTCCTCGGTGCTCTCCTGTCCCCTCTCCCGCCTTCATTCCGCTGCGTCTCCACCCCTACCTCGTCTCGCTTCATCCATTCTCCGGGAAGGCTGCAGGCGTGTCCCTCCTCTCATGCACACTTGACTCGCCCTCAGGCGGGAACCACGTGTGGGTTTTCATTTCATTTCTTCGTTGCAACATATTCCATCTACACACGCCCTCTACGGAACCATTACGTTTATAAGCATATGTTTGAAACTCCCGGGTATAATGTCAAGTTTGATGGAAATCTGTTATATGCTGTTCATGATGAAATGAGCACTTTTGAAATCTCTGCTTAATATCTACTTGTATGCACATTGTGTATTCTTCCACCTTATGAAAAATTAACATTGCAGTGGACCTCATCACTTTATTCATGCGTCGGTCTACTGCAACTGTGAAATTACTACAAAAGAAAATGTTTTGAAAATCCGCCGATTTTTACAGTTCGATGCATTAAAAATACAGAAAGCGAAGGAAATAATTTAAATTATCACAAATGGTTACCTGGTACATTTTTATTCCAAGTTAAAATATGGTACTACTTTCCAGTCATCGTTACCAAATTTACCGGGCGCATGTCACTCAGTTATCGCGTTAAAATATATGTAGGTAGGGATAGTGACTTTTTCTAAAGCTGACTTCAAAAAATGCTCACTTTGATGTGAACAGCCTTTAACCGAAAACAAATTTTAGATTTCAGATAATTTCGTATGTAGTCAATTTATCGTTACTTCCAACTTTTATGCAGCCCTGCTAAAGTTCTGCTTTCAAACTATCCCTCCGCCTCTTGCAAACAAAGCTGAACTAAGTCTAGAAAATTACACCAAATAAAAAAACGCTCAGCATTCGTGCGCACTCACTTCAATGATCTTTTGCATAAGAACTATTAGTTACTAACCAATACCAACACTCGTATTTACCCTCAAGATTTATTAATGTTTATTATGAATGAAATAGTATAATTTATAAATATAATATGCGTAAAAATTCACTTTAAACAAAATATGATAAAGGTTGTTCACGATAAAGTGAGCACTTTTAAAATAAACCTTAGGAGAAAGGCGTTGCTCCTACCTGCACATATTTTATCGTGCGCACTGAGTGACATGCACCCAGTAATGTTGGTAACGGTGGTGTGAGTGTGGTTCCATATAATAACGTCGATAAAAAAGTGTTAGGTAACCATTTGTGATAACTTAAATTATTTTCTTCGCTTCCTGTAGTTTTTTTTAAAGCATCGAACAGTAGAAATGACCAAATTGGTAAAATATCTCCTTTCCTAATAATTTCACTATTTCAGTAGACCGACGCATGAATAAAGTGGCGAGGCCCGTGGCAATGTTAATTTTACATAAGGCGGATGAATATACAACGTGCATACAAGTAGATCTTAAGCAGGGCTTTCGAGAGTGCTCATTTTGCCGTGAACAGCCTATACTTTCATGTAAACAGAAGTATAAAACGCTTGTGATACGCGGTGTATATAGGAAACATCCGAATACATCATACAAGGAGTGATTTTTTCAAAGCTTTATTCCAAGTGTGAAGAAACCACGAATCAACAAATTTTTCATAGAAATTCCCAAATGAAAATCGACTTCGCAAGTGTTTAAAAATTTTGTTCCAGTTTATGACTTGGCGACTACGACGAGATTAGCCATTCATCCTGTTTGCTGATTGCCACACTTCATTATAGCCGTGCACTAAAATATTTTACAAGTGTTCTGGAAGTCACAGATTTATTTGTTCAAGAAATCTTTAAACAGCGAAACGTGAAATACTTAGTAATTCGTTTTTACATTTTCGTTCATTTTCAAAGCATAAAGAGCAAATTAATAACAAATTTAGGTAACATCGATTGATAAAAATTATAGTTATATATTAGAGACACAAAAACACACAAGTGTGCGCCCCACCATTCCCATCTTCACCAAACACCTAGAGGCTATTCACGGTAAAGTGAGCACTTTTGGAAGCCCACTCATTTGAAACAATAGTCAATAAATATATTTTATTGTAACCTAAGACGTTAACTTCCGAGTGCAGTGGAATGTACACACTGTGTTTATCATTTACATGAAAAAAAGTATTTTAAAAATTGGTTAAAGGATAAAAAAAGGCCGAAAGGAAAAAGTAACTAGGGCGTCAAAAGTGCTCACTTTACAGTGAACAGTCTATACCTATATTTTTATTCCCACAGGGAGAGAGAGACACATAAAGAGTAAAGAGATAAGAAGGTAGAGAAAAGATCTAGTTTATTTAGTCAATTTTTTTCCAGGATTTCATTATAAATATATACACCGTAAATAGCATCATTTGGAGTGCGGTGAAATTGTACCAGACTAAAATTATCAGTATGATATTTTTCAGAGAACAGCTTGACTACATATGTATGTCCATGCTCTAAAAATCTAGGTCTAATGAATAACAGCTCTCTTCAATTAGACATTCACTTCTTTTTAGAAATTAATCATAATTGATGGTCTGGTAGCCGCCGTATGAGAGAAAAGTCTAGGATTGAATGAAATAATTACGAAATTGTATCCGCGCAATTAACATACCATATAATCGAATCCATGTCTTAAAGTTATCTTTTAAAAAATGACGTATGCATAAATATCTTAAATATTACAATTATTATTGTTTCTGGAGTCCTGGGTAAAAAGCTGTAATTTTGCATTAATTGAAACTTTTTTTTTTGTTTTACGGTTTATATTTTTTAATTTATTTTAGCAAAAAAATAATTTTGTCACTGTAGTAGTTTGTCTACTGATATGATATTCTGCCAATAAGGATGAATATTCCTCAAGGAACGCTCCCTTGCAAATTATATATATATAGTAAGTTAATTTGTCTTAATTAATGAGCAAGCAACATAAACCTTAAAGTAATATTTTTTTAATGTATTTGCGAAGTTAATAAATACAAAAGAAGTAAATATTTGATCAATATGCATGGCACTGATATTTATCTCCGCGACTGAGTTTTAACTGCGATTTTGAAGACAGAAATTGGTCTTCCTATATTTTACTAATTTTTTCCAGGGGAAATTCCGACCATTGTTGTTGTACAGGAGGCTTACATCGCAATTACTACATAACCTTCGAATCAGTCAAGCAACATCGTAATTCATAATTACGTTGCTCCAGCCTTGGGCTACGAGAATCCAACTGGATGTATACCGTCCACGGAGATACGGAAACAAAAGACGGAAATTCATTCACAGGGGCCCAGCCAGGCTGGAGAATTATGTACGGGGAAAATTCGCCGGGTGAATTGTTAACGATCGTGTGTGTTTTGGCATTTGTTGCTCTGTGCGGTTATTATCAATGGCAGTGATGTGTAGCCGGAACAAGAGGGGTTCGTGTTGTGGCGTGGTGCTGGGGGGGGGGGGGGGGGTAGGCTGGCATGTTCCGGGTAACAATTACAATGCATCTCATTTTCTTCCTCAAGACAGCAGCACCACCGCATTTATCTCTGAACATAATTAGTGCGTTTACGGTAACATTTCAATCCGGATTGAACCTGGAGTGGACTGAAGAATCCAGATTGAAATTTTAATATAAACACATCCGGACTGGACTGAATTAGGAGTGGAGTGAGATAATCCAGTGTAGCTGTCGAGGTGGACTGGGATGTAGAATCCGGATTGAAAAGTTTACTTTAAACACTCATCGGACTGAAATTGGAACAAAGAATAAGAGGCCACCAAAAGAGGTTAGAATCATTATGAGACTAGCAAAATAAGTGTTTTTTTTTCTTCAAAGGAAGCGAAAAATGGTTGGCTATGAAGGAACTGAGAAATATTTTGTAGGAGAAATATGTGGAATTCTTATTTTATGTTATGTTGGAAAAATATATTTTACGTTTACTGGACTTTCGTAATTCGTTTGTTTTATAGTTCTGCCAGTCGCCTTTAGAGTGTTTCAATCCCATTTCAATCCGCATTCAGTCTTGTTTACACTTAGTCCACGTTCGAAACTTTGCCTTAACCGCTTACTTTCGAGATGAGTTCACTCCCAGTTCGCTACGAGTTAATTCCAATCCGAGTTCGGTCCAGTCCGAAATTTTACTCTAAAAGCACTAAGTATATGTTGCTTACATTTGACTGCGTAATGCTTCTGCGAGGAAGGTGGATTACGATGCGCGAGTGCTCAGCACCCAACTACACTCTCACGAACAGAGCCATCATAATACGGAATGCTCTTTTCCCACTATATTCATTTTTTGTCCTTTATACACTATGATTATGATCACAAGAATGTACTCACTGTCAGGTTCAGACATAAAATCATTATAAAGAAAATAAATGAACTTATTCGTCCGTACATATCGGTAGGTATTTTTTAACTATTTTACTTAAAGGCATTTTAAATAACTTAAGAAAATAATTAAATCCTTGGTGGTGGATTTTTTTAAACTACGTTGCGAAATGTGCCAAAATAAAATGAGCTTTATCCCCTTCATTAAGAAACAATGTTTGTGCATTTTAATATAACACGAAATTGTGAAATCCTTGGCTATGGTAAAACTGTACTTTGGGTATGAATTCTCGAGTTCGTTTCATACCTAGTGTATACAATCGTGTACATACTGTATACAATCGTGTACATACTGTACACGAAGGCACGAGTGTCCGAATATCTTCCCTGCAGAGAACTGATTCAAAAACTGTGCTACCGTACCAAGTCATGAAAACACAGCCATTCTGTTGGTTAATATGAAATATAAAGAAAGTTCACTTACATTCATTACAATAGATAATTATTTTGACGCTTGTGTTCGGTCCAGGCTAGACATGTATCTAGAGTTTCCCCGCTGATTATTTTTTGTTTATCCCTTTTTTTAAGCTATATTTTGAAGGACATATTTTTAAAACACTATACACATCCATCATTTTTTTTATTATTTGGTAGATATAAATTTATATTTTTCTCTAGAAAGAAACAATAAAAAAAGTAGGTTAAGCTCACCAGATGGTTCTAATATATATATATATATATATATATATATATATATATATATATATATATATATATATATATAATGTCTTAAAAGTTTTACTTCAACATCGCCAACGTACAGACATTGCATTTTACTAACAATGGCTGAAAAAATTACTAAAAATACCGTTTACCATAAACAATTGACGGCATACTTGCATCTTTTTGGCGAATGAATATTGCCACACATTCTGTAGAGAGGATCAATAATTTTTTTTTTCGCCTACATGATGATTGGAGACAATCCATTGTATGTAGCATCGAAGGCAGGCGGCCTTGCAAGCCTTACTGGGTAAGTAGGTAGTGGGCCAAAATTTTTTAATTTTTACATTTTTTTTTTTAAATAAAATAATTTATTTTTGGTTACGGGATTTGTTTTTAGATGGAGGAGGCGGCCGTGCTTAGAAGTTGCCTTCAGCTTATTTGTATCCTTACGCTAACTGTTATTATAGAAATTGCTATGTATCTAATCAACGAAGTTTTATAGCTCTCAAAATGAATGTATCAGGCTATAATAGAATATATATTTTTTGGTCTTATGCTTACTGGAAGAGTCTTAAAAAGTGGTTAGTTTACCGTAAATACCATATAGAGATCGCAGAGAAGATAGCCAACAGCAGTTCTTTGCCAGGGCGAAAAAGATTTGTTCAGAGTGCTTGGTTGCGTGCAGACTACAGAACACTTGCTGCTTGCAGTAGAAAAGACGGGCATTGAAGGTATAGGCTGTTCACAGTAAAATGAGCACTTCTGAAAGCCCTGCTTAAGATCTACTTGTATACCCGTTGTGTATTCTTCCACCTTATTGAAGATTAACATTGTCATGTGCCTCATCACTTTATTTATACGTCGGTGAAGCGAAACTCTGTAATAATTAGACAAGTAAATATTTGATAAATCTGTTGATTTTTACATTTCGGTGCATAAAACTACAGAAAACGAAAGAAATAATTTAAGTTATCAGAAGTGGTTACCTAACACTTTTTATTCGACGTTAAGATATGGGACTCAGTGCGCCCGTTCAAATATACGCAGGTAGGAGCGGTGACTTTTTTTTTCCAAGGTTGATTTCAAAAGTGCTCACTTTATCGTGAACAGCCTTTAGTAGGATCACCGTGAACGCAGCCTTCCCACCGCCGCCAAACGCGACTTTTAGGCGGGTAGGTAGGTTGGGCTTAAAGCGTGATACAGACGGGCATACTTTGTGAACAAGAAGTTGGTCACCAAAAAGTGAACAACAAGGTGAGCACTCTATTGTATTCAAGTCCCATGTACGTACTGTACACACAACAGTGGTACTTGAATGTTGCAGCATGCCAGACACTTGTTTCCACCACAACACAAAGATCTTACAAACCTAACGAATCACTAATACAGAATTAAAATATATTTTATACTCGCAAACTAACAATATCAGCATAGATAAATGTACGGGAACTGCATAAACGTATAAAACGCAAAAGTAAACAAACTACTTAGACTAGGAAATTGAACGAAAAATAGAACAGTCTCTGAATGATTCTAGCAAGAACGCAAGCCACTTGCAAACAAGTTAGCCAGTCACACAATGCAAGTTGACTTGAACAACAAAGGTGTACATCTTCTTGTACGATAAAGTGAACCGCGCGTAACAGGCTTAAGTCATTAGAGACAGGACAAGTGGCTCAGAGAATTAGAAAGGAGAAAGGAATCGGCTATGGCAAGTAGTTGAAAACATCCTAACATTCGCTTAAAATGAAACCATGGAACATGGTGGTCAGATTGGCCGGAGCAGGAATCGAACCCGGGCCTACCATATACTAGTTAAAGGGTTTGCTACTGCACCACCTCGCTAGGTTTATAAACTATCTGATTACCATCCATACCAAAAAAAAAAAAAAAAAATACGGCAACGAAACCGGTCTGAACTATTCTAAACTTTAACAGATAAATCTTAGAGAACTGACCAATCAACCGGCCTTATTTACATTCGTTCAGCATTTCTTAAACGTTACACGTCTGTAAGAAGCCACGCTCAAATATCGAGACGTCTGTAAATGAGACCGGAGCTGTGGCTATAGACCATACACAGTTACTTCCTACTTTTCTGAAGCCAAGTATGAACTATTTATTACTAGACATTACCAACGCACCTATTTTCTCCCTTATTTTATTCATGCTAATTATAAATTAAATACTATAATTTATAGATATATATGTAAAAGTTCGATTGAACAAAAACTAAGGTGGATTTATGTTTACAGGAGTATAAAACGCTTGTGATAGATGGCATATTTAGGAAACAACCGAATACGATGCGGTCATTTTTCGAAGGTTTGATCTAATCCTTTCCTGCTCACTGTGGACAATCGTCAACATGTTGCACACGAAGCTTGTATTTGACCAGTGCTGTACTATGCGAGACTCGGCGCCCAGTGTGTCACTGATTCGTCAACAATGCTTCTGTTCTACGTCATGATTGGTTGTATCGCTGATCACCAAGCACAAAGCCTACATCTTATTGGTCGTGAAGACGAAACGAGTTCTTTTGCCAGCTTAAGTACAGCACGTATAAAAAAAAATTCGAAAATTGCATCAAGGTAACGTGGGAATGACCGGGTTAAAAAGTGTGGCAAACCCGCAAACAGACTGTAGCTCACAGCGAGCTGGGCAGGTCGCTCGCGGGCGAGATGTGGAAAGAAGAGCCGCCAGCAGCAACATAACTCGGAACAGCAAGGACCATCTGTCTTACAGGGTTGCACCACACGCATCCACCCAACGGAACGATGTATCGTCCTTGAGGCCTACACCTCTGGCCGAACACCGCTTTCTTCCCATCGTGCCCGTGCACGCTGGTCGGCAGGGGGCCGCGGTGGCTCTGAGGTTAAGACTGCTCGCCTCCCACAAAGGCAAACCGGGTTCAATCCCCGGCTGGGTCACACCCGGATTTCCGCAAGTGGGAATCGTGCCGGAGGATGGGATGACTCTGGTCGGCACGTTTTCTCAGGGATCTGCCGTTTCTCCCGCCCTTGCATTCCGGCGCGACTCCATTATCACCTCATTTCACCCTCATCGGCTCTCAAGACCTCGTTGTTAAGAGCCTGCCTGAATCTCTCAACTCAACACAGTGGTCGGTTAACGTTGCCTTCTCGAAACTCTCGCGCCCGCTTGAAGGGCCTCGAGGTCAGGTTCGACCGCTAGGACGCATTGCGATGGAATATAGCACTAACAAGCTTCGCGTTCTGTGTTCTGTTTCCTCAGGATTTTTAGCGTTGGCTATTGTGTTTCAATACATCTACACTATAAATCCTAATCAGTGATATTAATCAGTGAAATAACATTCACCGAAAGTCAGTTGACAAGCTACTGTTGACAGGCGAATCGAGGAAATCAACTGGGAACAAGTGATTTATAGCTGTGGAACTCTCGGCATTCAGTGGGAATACACAAATAAATCGGTGAAATTCAGCAACTGAAATAACTAGTTATCTGGCACTGATTATCGGTTGCTAAATCGCCATTGCTTTCACTGGTTTGGTCCAATTCTTCTCACTGTTTCAAGTTTAGGGTGTGTCTGTTCAGAAAATATGCGGCATCAGTGTCGCTCTAGTTTAAAAAAAACTGTTCTACAGCACACTAAACATAGTAAACAGAAGGCTACTTGCAGCGACTTCTTGCTCACTTTGGCTTTCTTCAACGACCATATCTATGTGTCATTAACAAAGTATAAACTGGCGACAAAATATCGCCTTTCATTTCTGTCCTAAGAAATTTAGACATTTAAATTTTCAACGGCACAGTTATTTTTGTAAATTACTAGTAGGCCAGTGCTACTTCGTTAGCATTATACTTAGGACTTTGAATCGATCTAGCAACTTATCTTAGGAAGGAAAGGAGGACAGCTTATAGACAGCAAAGAAAGGAGAAATTACTAAACTTTTTTTTAACAATGCTATTATTTATTAAGTAATAAATCCTAATAAAGTTTAATCCAATACCTATGTACATCCCGGATCATCATTTTCTCTGGAACCGTTTGAGATATCTCTATGAAAAAAAAAAAAAAAATACTAAGTTGGTCCTGGGGTTATTATCTGTAGACTGTGTAAATTTTATGTCAATGCGTTCAGTGATTTTTTAGTTATCCGGTCGGACAGATAGACAGACATACAGATAGAAAGACGTGAAAAAAAAATTAACATTAGATATGGCTTGGTTATCAATAATTATACTATATGAAAAAATAACTAAAAGTTGATAATTCGAAAATCACAGACAGACACGTCTATTTTATTTAGTAGTATAGATCTAGATAATCACACAACTGCTTTAAATGCGACCCCATGTGACAACTAGGGACCCCCCAGAACTCTTACATAGGTAGTACCTACTTTGAATCACGGTTCTAGGCGTAGCAAAAATTATATTTTATGCATGCCGTACTTATTCCGTTTAGTCAGACATTGTTATATTTTTACTAGCAGCAGTTGTTTTAGAGATTTCGGAACAAAGTCTCAACAACGAATAATACATTCCACACGTGGGTTATTTCCTAAGTAGACGCTTTCTTCAGTTGCGTACAGTACAAACCATTTAAACCACCTCCTGTGCAGCGGCCCAGTGGGGTGGGGTGAAGTGTTGGGAGGTAAGCTGGTACTTGCCGAGTGCTGTACACTCGGCGCACGCAGCAGGAACCTGTGACCAGAGTGGAGCCGGGGGAAACTGAATGCACCGCGGCCACTCACGAGAAAGCGGCGAGGCACCCGTTACACTCGTGCTGTGACGTCAATTGCACTTCTACGTTTAGGCGGCCGGTGTGTAAAACTAGCAAACGATTAGGTGTAGCACAAAGCAAAACACGGCAGTTCACCACACGCCGCTGATAACGGCCCAGGTGTAATATTCTGGAGGGCCCGACTCTTAACGTACACACATTTTCGTTTCAGGTATTCCGAAGTAGACATTTTTTGCGTGAAAAGTAGTTGCGAATTGATTATAACAACTGGCACATTGGATTCTATGGAAGCGGGCTCAGTACGTCCATGGCACAAGAAGCAACCAATCATAAAACAATTAATGTGTTAACAGTGGCCAATAGGATTGCCCGGGGAAAGGCGATGTTCGTGTAGGTGATAGCTTGAGTGCTTCCATTCTGCAACATGTCAGACGTGAAAGACTATACTAGGATTGTATGTCAAGGGGTTTAACTCTTATTGTTAGAGGCGTCTGTTTTTTCACGAAAAGACTTCAGGACAATCGACACTCCAAAAAAACTCTAGTTCAGAACCATTTTCGTGATCGGAGTATTTGAATTGTTTGCCCAGAATCGCGGATGGTCAATATAGGATAAACTAAATTCTGATTGGCTCACTCATGTAAAAGACTCTCTTCACATAAGGTCAAGCAGACAGTAGCCAAAGGAAAGCTGCAAGTGTGCACATGGCATATTGAAGTCTTAGCCTCAGCGCAAATCTTTTCGCGAAAAACAGGTGGCTCTTTTTATAGCATGTGTGTCATTATCACAACCAACGAATTGTAAGCGTTGTGCTAGGTGATAGCGACATGAACCAGCCATAAACCTGAGGCAACAGCACGGGCTACGAATCCGATATCCACAGTGGATGATAACTAAGAGCCCTGCAAAATTCGCGTTATGATTTGACGACAGTTTAAACTTAAAACATTTTAAAATTTGCAATGCATTTTTCATTGGACCGTGCTTTACGTGGCACGCCCCCGGTATATCTGCGCCAATAAATGAGCACTTCATAATCATGTACCCCAATCACGTACAGTTCACTCAGAAAGGAAGTGACTTCACATCTGGGTGGCAGCCAATGGAGAAACGACGCCGGCTCGAGTATATACAGTACTGTGAAATTTAGCAGTATGCAAAAAAATAACGTGAATTTTGCAGGTCCCTAATGATAACTTAGAGCCCCGCAGTGTACAGTAAACGCCAGAAATGGACAGTCGAGAGGTTTGCACCGCTCTTAAAACCGATCAGCATGAAACGAGATGAGTATGGAGCAGCGCCGGAATGGCGAGGGCGAGGGAAACGGGAGATACCCGAAAAAAAAACCCCTCTATAAAGGGTAAATCATTTCCGATATGTATAGGGTAAGAACTGCTTACCCTGCGACTGTGGAATAAACGCCACTGAAAACATGTGAACCAGCTGACTTCTGGGAAATATCGGCGATGTCAGCTCTTTCCGCGAGCAGAAAATATCGGCGTGAGCTCAACTTTTCTGCTTGACTCCCGCATAAACCGAAGACGGCTTCTGATTGGCTGTTCTATTCTTCCGCTCTGTCTGTTCGATGCGATCGGCGTACATGTGAACCAGGCTCAAGTCGCTCCACGTCACGACGAGTAGCGAACAGGAATGGAGCATAAGTATCTGTGGACAACGAAGTCACATGAATGAAACGATAGCTATGTATGTGCGTACGCAACATTTTGCAATGCAATTCACAAAACAGAGAGTACAAACTGGCAAGAGTAATGAAAATGAAAGATGGAAGTAAATCATTATGAATTTTCAGAATTAAACTTTCGCAACTGAGTTCAGTACTAGCAATCGTCAATTTGACAAAAAAAAAAATGGTATAGTTCCACAACGAATTATCAATCAAATTTCCCTAAAGTGTACTTCTTTACATAAATATGCCGCCTGATTCAGCACTGCTGCACGTCCGCCACGATTCCTACTTGCGAAAATCCAGGAGTGACCCGGCCGGGTACAGACCCTGGTTCGCCTCGGTGGGAGGAGAGCAGTATAACCGCTCGGCCACCGCGGCCCCGAATATGTCGAGTTGCAGCGCGGAGAGGCTGACTAGATCGTGTGTCGTCGGGACATTGTTTAATGTAAAATGAATAACAGCGAACCGACTTTCGGCTTCTGGGCAAACGTGAGGAAATATGGGAGTTTTCAAATTTCTGACTTGGCCTCGTAAAGAAACAGCAAAAATCATTAACTAATCAGTGAGGTGGCAACATTAATGTGTACGTCTCGCTGAAAACTAGAACCCAGTGAGGCATAGGAAAGTGAACGACACAAACTGTACACGTCGGAAAACATTTTCCATTAAGAAAAATGTGTCGTGTATAGGCTGTACATGGTACAGTGAGCCCTTTATAAACCAACCTTTGGAAAACAATCACTGCCCGCATATAATTTATTAGGCAAACTGTCAACCTATTAGTTAAGTTGGTAATGACGGAGGGGAAGTAGTTCCATGTATTGACGTAGAATTAAAAGAGTTTGGTAAACTTTTTGTGAATACCTTATTTTTTATTTTTTTTATTTTATTTTTTTTTTTTAGTGCGCATAGACGTAAGAACGAGCAAATCTGTAAAATATTTACTTTCCTAATAATTCCACAGTTTCACTTGACCGATGTGTGAATAAAGTGATCATGTCAATGGAAATGATAATTGTAAATACGGTGGAAGAATACAGAATGTTCATACAAATAGATACTAAGCAGGGCTTTCAGAAGTGCTCAGTTCACCGTGAACTGCCTATAGCAGATATCATCACCGAGTAAAGAGTGCATAGAGACGGAATGACGTTGCGGTCCTTTGATGTGGGCTTACCCATTATCTGATTGGCTCTGGGAGGCATTGTGAATGGGCCTTGTTTTTTGATAGGCTACCGCGTGCCACGACTGGTCTGCCGGTTGGTTAGCAGGTTACGAAGCCCTGATTGGCAAACGGTGCTCTGACATTTTGCTGGTTTGCTGGCGTGTGTTCACGATGTAAGCGGTGGTTTCGCCTCTGTATTCTCACGTACTCTGTGATATCGTTCGTTGTTACTTAATCTCATAGACAGCTGCTGCCAAGAGCTTCATTAATCCATTCAGAACCTATGTACACACTTGTGTACATTATGAACGTGTGGGTAATTTCTGGTCCGTACTGCACACGGTGAAGCTCAATATGACCAATAATCTTACCTGTGGGTAAATGACTCGCAAACCGTCTTACTGGTCTAGGTAATTATCGGTCCATATTATTGTAGCCGAATATATAGCCTACAGCTCATTGGCTGAGACAACGAAATAAGTGTTTTGTCGATTTAAGTACAGTATTCATCATAAAAGATTTTATTTACAACACTTGAAACCGTGAATAAAAGTGGATCTGAAAGGGTTAAGAAATACATCTCTAATGGCCGCGGTATATGGCACAAAGTTATAACGATACCAGTAGATACAGTTTCGGAAAATAAATTGTTCGATGGTACGCTCAAATATCACATTTATCTGTGGATGAAAGGTTTATTCTGTGACGAGGGTGTGTTTAGCGGTGTGAAATGACAATGGTTTGGTGGAGGGGGGAGGGAGCGGGGTTAGCAGTAATCATCTCCGCCCCCCTCCTAAGAAAACTTTCACATAGACATCAAACTGGCAAAGAAAACCATTTCTTTGAGGGTGCTTGGTGTACAGTAACGCAATATTGCTTTAATTTAAAGAGAAGGTTAGAGATACACACAAGTTTACTGTTCAATAAATGTTTTCTTAGTACATTTTTATTTCACTGCAATATTAACATTCATTTATAGCCAATAAATAAACTTCCTTGAGCTGCTTTCGTTCACAGTTAAGAAAAGTTACTTCGTACTAAAGGTCACGATTTGGCGATATCCTAGGCTTTCTGTCGCACATTGAATTTCTCGCTACGTAAGTGTTGTCCCGACGCGAACATTTATAAACCAATATATCCTGCAGCTAAGAAACTACAACTCAACAAGTGGAGTCCTCCTGCATATGTTTAATGTTATTCTGGAATGCAGTGATTCTCCTAATCACTAACCTCAATTCTTCCCAAGGAAGCCATATTCTAGACCATGTAACCACACGACATTACATTCCTATCAAACGCATTCAGAATACAATCAGATTAGTGGTCGTATAGTGAAATGTCCTAGGTTGATAACAGAAGGGATACGGGTCCTAGTCTCGGAACCACCCTAGTATTTTTTTTTCTTTTTTTTCTTTTTGGTGAATACAATTGACATATTTGTTATTCTCCCTTATTTACTAATTACAACTGTTTTTTAGAGCACAAAATTTCTTTAAGTGTAACTGAGATTACTTACCACTCTGCTGAAATATTGAAATATTTTAACGATACCTTAAAGGTCTAGTCTAGATCAAACAAGTATTTTTGAGGCAAGCATACTTTGCACATTGGTTCATACTTAAATAAATATTTATTTCCGGTAATAAACCGCGTGTTTCACCAAAGAAAGCATTTTTGCAATGTATGATGACCCAGTGTAAACAATTGCGTACTTGATGGGGGGAAAAAAAACAAAGGTTATGTTTGGCGGGCTCCGTGCACTGCGAGTCTCGATGTCCAATGACCTTCCATGTGGATTACTGATTAGTAAACCGTGATACTGGTCTAGGTTATGTCGACTTAAGTACAGTATGTATAATAATATACCCTATTTGCCGCTGATAAAAATACTGATTTAATTTTATTAATTTAATATTGTTTCCTGAAATTATGCTTAGGCGGTGTCCTCTTACTATGCCACGAATCTTAATTCTTGACCTATCCTTGCATAATGGCAAAGAGTGACACCCCACAACCTTTCCCAAACAGAAAGTACTTCTGGATGTGTTGGCTAGAGAGATGGGGAAGGCGGGAGACATAGTGAGTGTGTGAAGCCAGCAACATGCGGGCTAATGACGTGCGGGCTCCATCTTCTCTCCTGGTGGTCCAAACTGGGGCAGGGAGCGTAGTTGACCTGGGCGCCAGCTGCACATTTTTTCTCTCCTCTTTGCTGACCCACTGTGCTGCAGCCCGCAGCCAACTGGATATTCTCTCAGCTCCGGCCAAGCGACCATATTAACAACTGTTGCCGTGCACACTTCGCACAGCGAGCAGGACGAGATACTGAGGTTTGCAGCCAACATTTAATTTATGGACACCGAGATGGATTCCACGTTACTCTGACCTGTCCACTGTAATCACGTAGAATGTAGGTGCCAAATTTTATAGTAGCTAGAAATGCTTCCTTCACGCGATCGGGGCGCGTGGCTGGGAAGCCGAGAGACACGGCGGCCATTTTGGGTGGTGTCATGCTGAAACTACCTGCTCTGTCATTCCCCATCAGCAGCATTCATCTTGTTTTTACACCGGAATTTCCCTTTTTCCTCCTTGGAATTTCCTTCTTTTTCCCTATTGAAAACCACCTGCTCTCTCATTCATTCCCATCTCTTCATGCTCTAGCATTCCGATTATTTTTCTCATGTTCTGGCATTCCTATTTCCTTTTCCTCATGCTCTCCCATTACTTCCTGTGGCCCTCTCCCCCCACACCTGTTCTCTCTTGCTTGTTACATCCCTTGGTTTTATCATATACTTTCCAATCTCCCTTATTTTCACTCTATTGCTTTTTCGCGTCCTCTCTTTTAGATGCTCGAAGTTCCCTCATCACCATCGTCTGCTGTAAGCGGCCATCTATAATTCCCACGCCCACCACCAGAGTGTGTGGAATTCACAGATAGGAGTGCTGGTATCGATGCGGCCATTTTGTGTGCTGGTACACATGTCACCTGCAGGGACGTACTAGCATCGGGGTGTGTAGATCAAATAGTGGCCGCTAGGAGCACTGGAAATTATTTTTAGTTGGATTTTTTTTTTAAACTAAGAAAGCTGGAGTAACGCGGGATCGTTCTGACAACCCCTGGGTCGGCAGTCGTGCATCTTGAGCACAAGACCACTGCAGCATCTGGGAAAGTAGGATGTTTAATGTCAGTGTATATAGACGGTTCGCGTTAAAATGAGCACTTTTAAAATCCCTGCTTAAGATCTACTTCTATATGCGTCGTTTATTCCTCCACCTTATGTAAAATTAAAATTACCATGGGTGTCATCACTTCATTCATGCGTCGGTCAAGTGAAATCGTGAACTTCTTAAAAAGTACATATATTATAAATCTGCTCGTTTTTACACTTCGATGCATTAGTAAAAAAACAGAAAGCGAAAGAAATATTTTTTTTAGTTATCACAAATGGTTACGTAAGATATTTTATTCGAAGTTAAGAAATGGAACTACTTTCCATCCATTGTTACCAACTTTATTGGACGAATGTCACTCAATGCGCCCGTTAAAATATATGCATTCCAGGACAGTGACTTTTTTCTAAAGTTCATTTCTAAAGAGCTCACTTTATCGTGAACAGCCTTTATATAGTTAATACCACCACGACATTCGGACAGCCCCAGCTTTATGTAAAAATCGCCATTGCATGGTTAGGAGAAGAAATAAAGTAAATACTCGCATCGGCCTACGCACTCCCCAAATAATAAACATTTCATTGCGAAAAAAAATGTTTAATGACAAATACACATAGAAAACATACTGCAGGCACTGCACGCACACACATTTCATATGCGTAAAGTTATGCATATAAAATTAATCGCGCTTGTACTATGCCTATTCCGGTCTGCATCAGCCCTAGAAACTAATTTAAAACAACATTCTCATGTAACACACATCCATACAGAACCAATTGCGCTGCCATGTACATGCGCGGTGATCATATTTCAGCATGCACAGTTCTGCACTTCAGCTTGTCCATGCATTAGAGCATGCACACTCCTGTGTGGCTCCTAGCTTCCTAGCCAGGATGTCAGGCGTGTTAGAACCTACAATGTGTCACACCATTCATGCATCAAATATGCCTGAAGCCCGCATATAAGCATAGTTGGCTGTAATTTCTGAACTGTCGAGTGTTCACGCACTTCTGTATCACCAACCTATCTGCGCATTCGAGTGCATGCACTTTTGCACCTTCTACTTGTCCGCACAGTACAGAACGAAGCTGCCATGTTGCACGTGAGTGGGAAACAATTTTTCTTTTTTCTGTAAAAAATACATGTAGGATAAAAACCCTAATTTAGACTTACACAGCCTCGTCAGAAGTGCGGTCGCTCTCACTCTCGCAAGAATGATGAAGTTCGCAGCATCGCCCTCACAGTTTACTGTCGGCATGGCATAACCACACGGGCGGCTCCCAGGCTTGGGACCAGGCAGTACACTACACCAGCAAAAAAACACCACCGGGAATTTCCCTTATACACAAGCAAGTTTTGTACATGTATGCGACAGAAATACCACCAGTGTCTTCGCAAGCATAGTGCACACGAGGCTTACGAAGCTGCGAACGGGAAAAACAATCCACCTAAAAATAATCAAAGCAGACGAAGGGACGCACAGAAAGATGACAGCCACAGGGGAAGCGCACAGAAAATTTGAGGAAGAGAGAAGGGAGAGATAGTGCTGTAATAAAGAGTAAAAGCACGTATGATTCGACCATCAGTTACGACAGTGTTGGTGTGGAATACCATTTCACATTCACAACACCCGCTAGGATAAGCATTGAGTCCCCCAGGAATTGGCTATAAACCCCAAGTCGGAGAACCAACATAGACGACAAATCCCATGCTCAAGTACGTGCATGAGTGATTGTGAATTGTAAAATAGATCACACATCACAACATATGGGTAACACACCTGAAAATATAAGTATACCTCTTGCATGGTGTAATGGTTGGTATATATCTCATTTTTAAACCATTCAGATAGCATTTTAGTTTGGGAGTTGGTAATTCATAACACGTAACAAAGTATAAAAATGTTCAGAAACAGAGTCATACCATGATTTAAAACGTTATAATAAAATTACATTTACTGTAACACTCGGAGGGATTTCTAGTTTGGGTAGTGCCACATATCTAGTTTAGCCTTAACGTCCATATCTGCGCGCCCACCTTATGTTGAGTCATCACCATAGTCTGGTTGACATTACGAAAATGGCGGTCGTGCATGATGCCACTGCATCCAGGGCAGCATCTTCTCGTCTCTGTGATTGGCTGCAAACAGACCGCTTTTCCGCATGCAATATGCTTTTATTGACGATTATGTATTATAAACTTGTACTAGTTTACCTTCCGCCTCGTGGCGGAACTGAGGAGAGCTTGTTTTGTTCCCGTAGGTCCGTGTTGATGTGTCCTTGTGGCTAGCGACGTATTGGCATTCTTTCGCCGTGAGTGTTTGCAAATTGTCCTAAATACTGAGGCGTCTACCTATGGTGCGTTCAGTGCGTACTTTCGTTTAAAGGCAGGTTCATGCTAGTTCCCACCATAACATCCTCCCCGACGGGTGATAAGCCGGGTTTCGAACTGGGAATGCTCGTGTAACTGTCTTCGTTTTTTCTCTTCCGCAGCGAGAAATAGGACTGGGTTGACGCCCTCTTCGCTACGGTAGGAAGCATGGGTAGGGTAATTGTGTAAAAAGGGAAACAAGACGAAGGAGCTGCACTTGTCATCCCTGCTGAATACGTGTGTTCGGAACAAGCGGGCCTGTGTTATCGTCGTCACAGAGAGTTGCAAGTAGTTTCCTCGGTCATGAGCTTGAGTTTATGTACTGTGCACTCTTCCTCCGCGATCGCACCAGCCTCTCTTGAGGTTTATTTAAGCTTTTTAATTTGTGGAAAAATAAAAATTTTTCATTATTTTTAATCGTATTTAAGTTGAATGTAAAAAATGAAATTTAATATTTGTAATGGCGTAGTTCGTATTTAAAAATGTTTGTCTACATTAAAACAATAACAGAGCATCTTGTTTTACCGAATCATCCCTCCATTATGAGTTTTCGAACAACACTTTCATGTTATTTTACCTGTAGGATAAAATGTGTTAAAATATATTTCAACATGTTTCTCAAGCCGGTAGTTATGGCTGAAAAGATTACATTTCATTAACAATCACTTGAAATACTTTTAAAAGACAATAATTTACTCTATGCAGTCTTATGAATATAGTGGCCACTAACTGTATTAACAATCACTTGAAATACTTTTAAAAGACAATAATTTACTCTATGCAGTCTTATGAATATAGTAGCCACTAACTGTACTAACGAGGTTTGGATAGGTTAAATTTTGAGTGTAGGCGGCATATGGTGAATTAAGTTTTCTTTTGGTTTATGCAAAAGTATATTAGCATTTTCTGTATATTTTTGCATGTGCTTTGCAAAGCCTCCGACCTCCCAAATGGCTTTGGAGGAGATTTAAGGAATCTTATAATAACGTAATCTATTTAATTACATTTAAAATCCACGCCTTTTTCTTTATAAACAATCTTATGTATTTTTCTTTATAAACTGTCATATGACACCTAATTTATTTAGCAAATATTCAACTTTCAATAAGAAGCACACTTTTTTTATAAAACATAAACTTTGAAATTCTTATAACTAAATGACTATCGCCTGGAAAATTATTAAGTTTTATTTGTTTGGTTTAGTGATTCTTTTATTTGTTAAATACAATAAATTTACATCAATATAAGATTTTCCTCTTATATCCGTCTCTAATGTACCTTCTTTTGTTTATTAATTAACTTCTAAACTGATGTGCTTCTGTGGCACAAGAAATTTTTTTTCTCTATGCCGGAAGTGTGTTAGTTTATCTTTGTTTGTAAGCAACAAGTTGTGACACGATAGGTAAGTATAGAAAAGCACAGGTCCCTAATGTTCGAGTCAGTATCCCGAAAAGAGCTCTTAAGTTCCACGCTCGTGTGCAAAACGAAGCATTTTGGGTGACCTTCTTGGTAAGAGACTTCGTTCTACTGCATGTCCGTGAGTTGGCCTACATATAGGCAGTGCAGGTGGATTGGAAGTATCTCATGCACTTATCCATTCCATTACAACTCTTCGCGTTCCACACAATACACCATACTTTCGCTTCCAAGTCGAGAATCTGTGCCCCCCTGTCCACCCGAGATTCATGTCTAAGCATAAAATCGAACTACGAGATTGGCTAAGTCCCGGACCACGGTTCCATCAAGACCTGATTAAATTAGACCAATTTGCTGTGACGTGAGGCTGAAGCCCACGCGCTCTCTTCGCACGTGAAACTGCCTGCTTTGCAAGGCAAGTATTAACTTACACACTGCACATGTAACAGCGGCTTCATCACTCGGTGGCGCCTTGCACACCTGTATATGACTGCTAGTGAACTTACCATATGGGTGATTCATTACTACTTGTCTTTAAAATAACAATAGTATTTCAACGAGAAATCTTATGAATTTCCTTACACATTTTATTATATCCATATTCCCTTATTAAATATTTTCGAGCAATTGACAACTTTACGAAGATATCTGATTTTATTATCCATTGTTTATAACTTTCCATATAGTTAGCATTTTATTGTTATAATTATTATTATTTCTGTTTACACACATCACATCATTCAACATTTTAATTAACATACTAAAATTAATATTTAATTTCATATTATTACCCTGAACTTAATGTTATTTAAATTAGCAAAACAACAGCATAGTGTCTTGCATTTTTACATTTCCTAACACGTCCATAGCACACACAGGCTTTACTATAACCTGTTAAATTACCATATTTCTTTTCAAAATTAAAGTTGTTTCACTGATTTATACATTTAGCACAATGCGAGACAATGTATTTCAGTAACTATTTATAGTGGCTCTAGAACTGCATTATTTTATTTGACATTGGAGGAGTGGACTTTAGATTCTTTATAATTTTTATCTTGCAAGATTCACCAAGTCATTAGAATAAAACTTGTAGTTAATATAAAAGCTACAAAAGGGGTATGGTGGAGTTTACAAGCTTGGCTACTGAAAAGTGGGGAAAAAACCTATCCTCCACAATTGTAATGGTTTATATATATTTAATTTTCTTTAACAAAGTATAAAAATGCTTATAATTAGAGTCATATCCGGATTTAAAACATAACACAATTACATTTGCTGTAATGCATGGAGAGATTTTTACTTTGGGTAGTGCCACATATTTAGTGTAGCCTTAACATCCATATCTGCACACATACCTTATGTTGAGTCGTCACCGTAGACTGGTTGACATTACAGAAACGGCGGACGATGGCGCTGCAGCCAGTGCAGCATCTGCTCGTATTTGTTGCTGGCTGCAGACAGACCGCTTTTCTGTGTGCAATATGGTTTAAATAACTACTATGTATTATAAACTTGTCCTGGTTTACCTTCTGCCTCGTGGCGAAACTGCTGAGAGCTTGTTTTGTTCCCGTTGGTCCGTGTTGATGTGTCCTTGCGGCTAACGATATATTGGCATTCTTTCGCCGCGGGTGTTTGCAAGTTGTCCTGCGGTGCGTTCAGTACATATGTTCGTTTAAAGGCAGGTTCATGCTAGGGTCCACCATGATGAGCTACAGTGTGGCGCCATTCAACAGCACCACAATTCATCAACAGAAACACTCTTGGCAAAATGAATACGGCTCTTGTATGTGCTACAGAATGCTGCTGGAAGAAAAACACTTTATGGGAACAGTCCACAAGTATGCTCATGAGTGATTGCAGAAAGAGTACACACAGCAAGACATATTGGTAACATGCCTAGCAATATAAGGATACTGCCAGGTTTCAAGTTAATAAGAGTCTTTAAAATTACATGTAACTTTATTTATATTTATTTGCTCTACACTTAATACATGTCCTCCATGCTATACCCGCGCCATAAAATTCACTACAATACCATTGCTGGCCACCTTCTTACATGTCATCACTACAAAACCAATACTACCTACTTCTGACATCTTCCTTACGTTTTTTTTTTAAATTACAAGTACATGTTATACAAAATGAAATGCACAAACAAACCTCAGCTACTGAAAAACTAACTCTAAACTGTAACATAAATCATTCACACATATAATCAGATAAGCAGGCTAGTACTTTTATCTCCCTTCCAGTCAGCGACCAGACAGTTGGATAGTTATGATTCTCTAGATGTTGTTCACAGAGGGTGGGGTGAGAAGTATGCTTAAGCTGGTGTTCTTGTGAAGTGTCAGCAACAGACCTTCCTTAGTCCATGGATTGGGCACTTATTACACCTGGTACTGGGTTTTGAACATGGATTTCAGTATGTGACTCAGCTGTGACATCTATGTCACCATACCCTCAGCCCCTGGCATATTTGTGGGTGCTTTATAAATATCTAACCTATTCCTTTCAGTCCTCCTTTTATTGGCAAGCTCTATCACAATAGACCAGGGTGATTACTATTACTTACAACATGGTCTGGAAGAATTTCACCATCAGGCTGTCATACAAAAACATTAGTTCAGGTGGGATAACCATCATGCTTACTGTTTTTACCATAGTAAGTTTATAAGTCTGTTGTTTATTCTGTAAATGAGTTATGACCTCAACCAAGTCTTTGTCAGATTGCTGGTTATTGTGGAATGACTTTTTGTGGGAAGAAATGCATTAACTGGTCTTCTCATCATCAATTCATTTGGGAACTTAGAACTAGTAGAATTTATGGTTCCTTTGAATCATACACCACCTTAGCCATCATCTGTGTGACAGTCCGAATATGCCGTTCTACCGTCCCATACGACCTTGGATAATATGGGCTAGACGTAACTGGCCTAAAATTCCAATTAATTGCAAATTCATTAAATTTGTATGAGCTGAACTGTGGCCCATTATCACTATGCACGTTATCTGGGATGCCAAACCTGGCGAATACTGATTTCTGCACTTCAATGGTGGTCTCACTACTCTGATCCTGCAGGTGTATTACCTCAACATATTTACTGAATTAATCTACAATAAGTAAGCAATCCTTACCGTTACAGCCTTCCCATAGATATACTGAGAAAATTTATCACACCCAAATACCACTGCCAGCAATTCTTTTTCTATCTGAGCCCAATTTTTAAATTTCATTTTAATGACTTATAAACATACACCTCTGGAAGGCCACCCTGCAGTAGTACAGCACCAAAGGCTTTACTGCTCCTGTCTATAGAGACTACTACTGGTTTCTCAATGACATGAATCTGCAGAATTGGTACCCTAGATAAATTTTGCTTTATTTTTCAAAATCCCTTATCTGATTTTCATCAAACACTAAATTAACTTTGTTTTATACAAACTTTTCAATAACTGTGTGGATTGTGTGAGAGATGGGATAAACTTGCCAATAACCCACATTAATGTTTGTAACTCTTTTTAGTAAGCCAGAACTTGCATGTCAAACACAGCCTTCACCTTGCCCGGATTAGGTTTTATGCCCTCATCTGACAGGATATGATCAACATATTTTACTTCTGTAATTCCAAATTGATATTTTTGCAAGTTAAACCTAAACTTTCATTTTGTAGCCTTTCAAGAATGGCCTTAAGCCTATCATTGTGTTGTTTCTCATCTTCGCCCCATACAATTATGTTATCGACATATATTTCCACTCGTAAATCCTTTAAAATTTGTGAAAAACACCTCTGAAATATTTCAGGAGCAGATGCTAGGCCACCCTTTTGTAGCAATACCTTCATAACTGACCAGCATTAAAAGTTGTCAATAATTGGCTTTCCTAGAAAATCTTAATAGCATAGAAACCCCATTGCCATCTTATACAGAAAATACCTTGGCTTTAGGCATTCTTGCTACTAATTCTTCGGAAGTGGGGAACTTGGACCTTTCCCTCTAAACACAGTCATTGAGACACTTAGGGTTTAAAAACAATATTTATGACTTGTCTGATTTCAGTACAGTCATAAGGGAGCTCACCCATTTTGTGGACTCTGTGATCTTCCTAATCACACCTGTCTCCTCCATTCTGTCCAATTCTCTCTTTACCCTTTCTTGCAATTTAAATTGAGTTTTTATGGGTGGTTTAGCAACTGGAACACTAAGATCCTTCATCTTACTGGTGTACACATAGTCCAATTCTCCAATTACTTGAAAAAAAAAATGGGAACATTGATATGTCACTGAATTTGTCTGTATTACATGTACATCAATCCTTGATAATAAATGTATTTAAGAACAGTTGGCAACCCTTTAATGCACATTGTTTCGATATCAACAACTACAAATGTAACAGTATATTCCAAACCTTCAACTAATGCTTTAGTGGTCATTTCACCAATTGCATCAATATGGCCACCATTATAATTTAACAATTAAACTTGTTAAGGAGCAGTATCTAGTTGCAATAAAATTCATATGTACTTAGTTATAATATTTACTTGGGCACCTGTGTCTAGTTTAAAAGTTATGTTACAAGTATTTAAAGTCACCTGCCCCCTTCACTCCAACTTTTTGTGAGGGGTTGGTAATGATTTAATTCGAAATGTGTCATCCTCATGACACACTACTTGACCACACTTCAGTGAATTTGAACATATATTCTGAAAATGATTGTACTACCTACATTTGTGACACTATTTGCAGTATCCAGGGCACTTGCCCCATATATGCATTTTACCACATGCCTTACACTGTGACTGACTATTGCGATCAGCTGTCACTCTGAAACTTGAGTTGATTCTTTGGAACCCCCAAACTTCATTTCGCACACCCCTGCCTGTGGGATTCGAAGGATGAACTTGGCGATGTAAACCACTCGTTGATTGGTGGGATGGGGCTAAAGTTTTCTGTATTTCAAAAATGTTACTCTTGTCTTCAAGTCGCCTCTTCTGGAAGTCAGCTAACTCGGTAAAATGGCTAATATAGATGCATTTAAGCAAGTCCAAGATAGTCTACCACAGCAATCTGTCTTTGATTTGTGCGTCCTTTAGACCATATATAATAAGATCCTGAATAAAACTGACCTGCAAGTCACCAAACTTGCAATCAGCACTTAGTTTCAATAATTAAGTAACAAACATTTCCAATCTGCCCCCTATCGATTGTACACGACTGAGGAAAACATGACTCATTAGCAGTTGGAATTAAGTGCTTCTCCAAAATGTCCAAAATTTTTACATATTCGCGACAATCTTCTTTGTTCAGACACAACATATTATAGATTTCCAGTGACTCAGCATCAATGGTGTGTAATAAAAAGGCTACTTTTGTTTTGACTTTGATTGATGTATCAGTAGAGATTCCCAAAGTCTGGAAATAAATATCAAATAATTGCAGCACTTCCTAAAAGTATCTGCGGCATTTCCTTGCAATGGCAATCCTTCTGGTGATTGAATCACATCCATGGTTCCAAACAAACTGCACAACAACAGATAACTAACCTGAATCACATTCACAGTCAATAACACACATTCGGCCAATACATAGGTTTTCAATCCGACTGAGCTATGTCAGGTTTCAAGTTAATAATAGTCGTTTAAACAACAAATTGCGTTATTTAGCTTAATTGTCTCTACACTCACAACATGTCCTCCGTGCTATGCTCATGCCATAAATTACACTACAATGCCATTGCTGGCAACTTTGTTACATATCATCACTACAAAACCAGTACTACCAAGTTCTGACAGATACCTCTTGCACGGGCTACAGCATGCCACCATCCATCAACAATAACATACCTGGCAAGATGAATATGGCTCTTGCATGAGCTATAGTTTGCTTCTGGAAAAAATATGAAAACTGAACTTTTCACCACACACACACATGCACACACATGTCATTTGTCGTGGGAGAGGGCAATGGAAGAGATTCAGCTCTGACAAGCTCAGGGCAAGGAACTGCTACCTACTATGAATCCAACTCATGTTGCTCTACTGAGGACAGACACACATATGAAGATACATGCCTGTACCAGAGGTGCATGTACAGAACATCATCCATTATAACCATAAATGACTGTATATACCCCATCATCATGTATTTGTCATTCATCGTCCATTCACAAGAGTGCCAGTTTGTTGGTACATTGTTTGTACACTTCATGATGGTGCGACCTAATACTATTGACATGTGCTCTCTCTACCTGCTGGTTCAATAATATGCCTTTATAGTTGTCTAAGGTGATTGCAGTTTTCATGACATACTTTTATATTCTTTTGGCTCACTTCACAACCTTATAGTTGCATCTATACCCATATAGCTTCGCCCTCAGCCTGGCAAACTCCAAAATATAATTACCTCCAAATTCATCCTTGCATTTTCCAATCACCCTTGCATTGGCAGGCGAGTAGCAAGGATGAGTGGGTGGGTAGGCACTAGTATAGAATTCGGCCATAAGTGCCGGGTCTGAGGCGAGGTCCCTGTAGAAGTCAGGACTACAGATACCCACCACAAAGGAGACGGTGTTCATGTAGATGAGGCTCGCATTACTGGCATACCCTGCCTGCATGACATTGTAGTGGAAATGATACATGAGAGTATTCGACCTGACAAGTACAGTGAAGCCAGAGTAGAGGGGCTTATCAAATGTAATATGTTCATGATCTAATATAACCAATAATAAAGATTTATCATATATAGTGCTGAATTCGAAAGCTGGTTTTGAAATAAGTCTCTTTGCATGCAGTTTAGTGCTTACAAGTTCCATTCGCTGGCATTTACATTTATTCTCAATGAGCTTACCGAATGTAGCATTGTTCATCAGCTTGTGAAAGTTCTTCTTGAAGGCATTTTTGGTTGCCTTGCATTTTTACATATTCATGTCAATATTTGGTTTCAGCCATACCTTCTGGATTAATTGCAGTACTCGATTTATCACCTTCATCTGTAGCCCATGATTCAGTGCCTGCTTGATGTTAAAATAATGAACAATATACCTTCTTCCTTGTCAATGATAACCACAAGTTTCGCTTGTTTGAACCTGGGGTACTCTTGTTCACTGACAGGAACAGAAGATCTGTACGGTCCTTTTGGAGGTCGACTGGATATGCCACATCTACCTCAAGTATGTAGCCTACATCACCGTTGTCCATCATGGACATAACATCAATATCCATACCAGGCCATTCGAAATTGCTGTATTGCAGCAGCAGTAACATTGCTCATCAATATAAATTATTTGCATCTATATACTGAAGGTATGTAGATGGCCTGCTGGCACTGTATGTAGTAGGTGCATCATTATTTGCCGCTGTGTGATACGATGCACTGGACCACTCCTCCCCGGATACCAGCCTTGATAAACAGGTAGATAGTCGACAATAAGGTCTAATTTCACCTGTGTCCTCCACAACATTGTATAGAAGGAGAATCCAGGGGCACTCATGTAGTGGACACAATGGAGTCCATATGCTGTCAGACATAACTCTAAATTCTCAAAGACATCACACATCAGCAACACATTGGTCTTGATGTACAGCTCTGAGTACTCTTGCAGCATACATATGTATGCATTGGCAAATATGGTCCCTGCTTTTATATTTTAACACAGCACTCTTAGCCACCAGGCCCTACCTTGCTTCAGTATCCCACTATGTGGAAAGAGTGATCACACACCCTCAACACAGGAAACCCTGACTCATGCCTGCATTGACCAGCACCCAGAGCCCAAACACTGATGCACAGTCAAATCAGAAGTCTCCCTTCCTCCAGGCTCTGAGACCCATGCCCTCAGACGCAAAGCAGGAGGTCTTGCTTGGATATATCCAACCCCTAGTACCTTTCTAGGGTACCACCAGAGCAGTATGCCTACTCACCACCTGATCTGTCATCGAGAGTGGGAATATCTCTAGACCTCCCCCAGCATATGGGGTAAGCCACTACCAGCACAAGTCCAACCCTTTGATCTTGCACCAGAGAGAACCTCTTTTTAGACAAACCAATCACCCTGTGTTCCCACTTATTTTCCATGGCACTTGTGGGTTATTCATGACCGACTGCTCTACTGATGGTGTGCTGGGTGAACCAAGGCAGCCCCTTACACTAAGTGGTCAAGAATACTTTAAGGCCTCCCAGGCCTAAACCTTACACTCATTACAGGCCGGCTACTCGCCCTTCACACCCTGGAAGCTACACCCATAGAAAGCTGATAATTGCACTAGGCCCATAATTGCTACTTCCCCGATGCTCCAACTTACTGGGAAGCAGACTGAGCTGTCTCCTGGTGTCTTGGTTCACTGGGGAAAGCAGCCACTGCTCTGATAGTAGGGGATAGATTTCATCATCTATAAGATATGCTTCCAAAGTTTCATCACTACATCCAGAGCATCACACTCCTAATACCATCAGTCTATTAAGTGGTTCCCCCAGATCAAGGGAGCCACATTGGACACACTAAGTTACCATACTACAGAATTTCTTCATATTGAAATTCTCAGTTATTGTGCCACATCGGCCTGAATGCCAATTGCATACAGCACCTAAACATCTCCCAGGCCTTCAGTGCATGCAAGTAATCATTCGGTGTAATGTTGCATCTAGTGGTATGGTTGTAAAATGCTGCCATGGGCGACAGTCGAGGCTTGGCGAGCTTCCCCACAAGTCAACATACTCATAGAGGAACACTCCTTTCTGAATTACCAACTCGAACTGACTGGGGTTGAAGAATGCTGCTGTGGTATTAAAATCCCTCGATGGCAGGTTTTGTGCAGGTGTTGCAAGACTGGCAGACATAAATCTGAACATGTGTATAAATTTAATTGCGAATTTGTTGCCTATTTTGCAGAAAGTAATAAGATTTTCCTATGTGGATGGGATAATAAATATTTCCTGGGTATCATAGCCCAGCTGCTTCATAATAAAATTCGAATTGTACATCAAGCTGTTGAAGGGGATTGGCAGTCTCTTGGGGCAGTGGTGGTGATTGTTACAATTATTACATGCCACACCAATAAAGTCACCAGTAAAATGATTTTGGTCATGCCCTTTGCAGTTATCTTGGGTGAAGGGGCCAGAACCATGGCAGCAGGTGTTGGCCACAGCATAGCTAGTCCATTTGCCACAAGTCAGTGTTTGCATACGATTTGACTTGCTGTATATATCCTCCACAAGATTGCCATTCCTTACAATTCTCTCCACGAATTTCTTCGATGCTTTGTCCCCGGTGCACATTTGCACATCTGTTGACATGCTTGAAGTTTTGGAGGCTGGAATTATAGTGTTATCCACCTTGATGTAAATACCATAACTATAGGGCTTGTGCTTCTTGTACCTATAGGTGTAGGAAGCATCTAGATATGGCTGTCATGAATGTGCCGGGACTAACATAGCCTCAAAGTCAGCATATACCACTACAGGTACCTTATCAACATTATTATAATAACCAAACATGAGCACAGGAGGCTTGAAGTTCTTCTGTGGTGGGGTCATATTGACATGGACTAGTGCATCTCAATTACAATACCTCCTGTGTTCAGCCAGTTTCTTGGCACATGTAAGGCCAGTAACTCAAAACCAGTCATTGAATGTCCAGTAGCACCACCTGCAAACATGTTCAGTAGCAGTGTGATGTAACCTGGGAGTATACCAGCAATAATGTAAGTTCCTGTCCATTGTCATCATAAGGAATTGAGCAAAGTGGCATGCCAGATACTAGTATTGGGACCACTTTATTAGCATTGTCAAGAGTGTAAATGTTCATGCTGACCCCTGGATAGTTCCTCTCGAACAGCATTATTTGGTGCAGAGGGGTGGGAAGCTCTAGCCCACTGAAATTGAATTGTGTCTCCCAAATATAGTACTGCTGGTTGGCATGTTCATGATCCCAGCTCTTGAAAAATGTGTTAGGATGGCCCATTTGAAGCACTGATGGTTCTGGTTTTGAGGGTTAATTATTGATTTCTTGGCTTCAATGTGTGTAGGCAAGGCGATGTATGAGGGCACTCTCAGTGGGCCAAACTTGTTGACTCACAGCTGAAGCCATTTCACAGTGGTGAGGGTCCAGCCACTACCTGTCCCCATGCATTTGTTCTCCACCTGACATCTGGCAATGGTGGCCATCACAGGATATTCAATGTTGCTAACATTGTAGAGGGTTATGCTTTTTGTCTTGAAGGCATACTGGTCCATCTCATTGTTGTGTGGGTCTGGTATGCCATATGCACATTCGAGAAATATATAAAATTTAATTTCTCCCTGGTCCTCGATCTTCTGCTACAGCTGGTCAATGTTACTTTCCTTCATATGCTCGAGGTAGCTGCAAATATTCCTGGGTTAGCTCGAGGTGTGCTTGGTGTTTTATATCTTCATTGTGACCCAAAATGCGCTCTCTGCCTCCACAAACCCATATGTGTTATATTCACCAGTACCAATGATGATGGCCCTATAGAGAGATCAACCATCTTCAACAATAAGGCAAACCAAAACAAATGATATGGGCTGTGGCACATTGGAAGGTGCTGGCTGGGATGCAAACATAGATGCCCTCACACAAGATTTTTTGCTAGTGGTGGATCAGTGGTGCCATTATACATAGAGCTACATGCATGCAGTTAATGTGCTCTGGTAAACTGCTTTTTGTAATTGTCACACTCCAGAGTTTCAGCTTCGGAATTGCCCCAATAATCACGTTCGTGATGTCAAGCATTGTAAATGCATGCAAAATTCACGATTTATAACTTGCATTGGGTCGATGTGCACTGTCTGACTGACATGTACATGTTACAAGATGGTCGGCGAATTTGTCAGTGCTACTCTGCACCTATAGCACATATGTTGATATGTTGTTGTGTAAACCAGAATGGGCTTAGCTGGCAGTTGCGCTCATGGTGCAGTACATTTCTGCATACTGTAAAAGTCTGGTCACACAAACTGCACTGCAGTGCAAGCAGCCATACTGTAGGTGCATTAGTTAATGAGGATGAAGATGATGAAGAAATTGATGATGACTGTGAAGATGATGATAATGATGTGAAAGAAGGGAATGATGTAAAGGAGGAATGGCCATAATTAATCTTGGCTGAAAAAGAGAGATGGAGAAAATGAAACGAGATGAAGGATGTCTCGACTGGCAAGTCTGGTGGAACGTGCTAAGGACTGTTCGACACTGGACAGACAGGAGGAACTGACACCTTTTGGGGTGGTTACAGGGTCTTGGTGATGAACTTAATGTCCAGAGGGTGCTGGCTATCCAGTTATGAGAATCTGCTCAGGTTAACATGAGACTCTTGGTGGGTCATGGTCGTAAAGCCTGAGCTAATGACCCTGAACCCCATGCCTTAATGAAGTTGTGTGTATAATTTAATGTCATGGCTGAATATGCTTTCACTTACACTCTCGAACTAGGGCACTGTGGCTCCCCACCACACTGTCCCGAATAATGGTATACAAACTTAAAAAATTACACAAATATAAATTTGGACATATGTTATTGTAGAATATGTGGCAGGAAATGTGTGGTTTGTAAGGCCATCACTCTGATGGCCCCCTGTGGGGCAGGAATAATTATACTCACACATTGCATTAGAAAATACTGATTGTATTTTAGAGAACTTGACATGAGATGGTACCCAAAATAAGTGGGTGTACAGCATGAGGTCCCACACTAGCCTAAGCTGTAGCACAAAGATGTTGATGGGTCCGATGAAAATACTAAATTTAAAATTATGTTATAGGGGCCTACAAGTCTGTTCCAGAAAGGAGGTGTACTTGGGGGTGCA
Organism: Dryococelus australis; assembly: GCA_029891345.1. Taxonomy (NCBI): domain Eukaryota; kingdom Metazoa; phylum Arthropoda; class Insecta; order Phasmatodea; family Phasmatidae; genus Dryococelus; species Dryococelus australis. Next base: position 124,356,262 of record CM057000.1, on the reverse strand, counting down.
TGGTGAAACTAAAGGAAGTGTTCCATGAAATTATAAGTCTAACACAGTTCGAGTGATTGGTTGAAAAATTAGCTTTACACCCGAGCCACATGATGTGATCTGCCCTGATACCTACTGGTTCCAGACTGAGAAGGGTAGAGGTATCATGAGTTAACCTCTGCCAGCCAAAACATATTATCCCTCGTTCAAACGATATGTGTGAAATGGTACATATAACCCTTTGAAGATACATGGCAAAATACACTAAATGCACTGTAAATTACATATACATAAAAAGATGTGATAAAAATTCGACAGTAATAGTTTTTATAGCCTTTTCAAAATTTTTGCATTGAGTGTTTGCAGCTCTTGAAAAATGAAGTACATTCATGAAACATGTTTAAACTCGTAATGAAAATTTTACATTAAATGACAAACTTTTAATTATTGTTTAAATTTACGTTAATTTTGTCATAGAAACTTTTGTGTAATGCAGTTTGATTTTGATTGTTATGCTGATGGCATCAAATACTTCATTATACTTAATTATGCAGGACATTGGTAACAATGCTAATTACTTATTACTGTATCCCTATGTTAAATGTTGCATGATGGACTACTTAGTTTTAAATAAAGTAATGGGATTTATTTTTACATGGTGACCACATGGTCGGCACTTTCCATCTTTAGCATTAAATTATAAATACAGGTATCACGCTGTATTCATTTACCAGCTGGTTATTATGTGTCAGACTCGTGAAGTGAAATTCAGCACCGACATGTGCTTTCATTACAGCCCAAAGAAGATGCACCAAAAGGAAGATGGACTCAAGATTTCTGTATGTGGAGTTGGATTCAAAGTGTTAAATAATTTAGTGATGTGCTCCAGTTTTTACATAATTGATAATATACCATTTTAACAAAAGAAATATTGTTTCAATGTAAGATAAACACTTAGCTCTTTATATGTTAAACATATTGATGTGATTTTCTTATTCCACTGCAAAAAAAACATTGTTTTCACTTTATTTATATTATGGGTAAGCAATATTCTAATCGAATATTTTTTTATACTTTACAGGTGAAAAGCAAACATTTCACTTTCCTTTATAATGTTAAATTGTTATATTGACACAAAACAGTACTTTGGGTTACTACATATATTAGTACCAAATAGGGAGATTTGAAAATAAAAATGAATTTCCTTTCAATGACTATGTATTATTTATATTTGACCAAGTTCCACACAAGCATGTAACCAATCTCACCCTCAAAATAATAAATACATAAATAAATAAAAATAACTTTATATGTAAAAATGTCTGATTATTAAAAAAACTATACATATATATTATTAGGAAATTCTACAAAGTCTTATTGATTGTTCAAGATACATATTTTATAAATTTAAAGCCTCGAGGGCATTCATAAAAAAAACAAAGATTTAAAATACATTGAATAATGGTTAATATTATATTTGCTTATCAGTAAATTTAAAGATAGTTTTGCTTGTTCAGTCCAGATTTATGTAGTTATGATTCCAAATTTTTTTTATATATTCTTGGCCACAGTTCTGAGCACTACCTTGTAGTTCCATGCACAAAACAGCAATTTTTTACATTATTCCAGAGGAGAAGATATGGATAGATGCTGGATAGAAGAGGATTCTTTCTTTAGGCTCAAATTCACACCATGACTTGAAGAGTATGAAACATCTCAGGAAGGATGTAGCACCACAAACTATCTCATTGCATAGTTACAAGCCACAAAGATGCAATTAAATGAATAACACATGGAACACTTAGTACTGGTAAAGTTGACAAAAAACACAAAAATAAAGTGGCTGCATACAAACGAACATGAAAGCAATAAAGAAATATTCTCAGTAAACAAACTTACCCTAAATGACAGTAAAAATAACAAACTACATGGGTGGATGCGTGCAGATACTAGATAAGTTATCAGAAGCTGACTACATGCTGTACATACAAGGTGCAGAACAAGGCAATAACCTTGATCGTCAGCATATATATCGAATCTAGAATGCTCAGAACTTCTGTTTGTGGTAACTAATCGATTATACAATGGCAAATGGAAAGACCCCTAAATAGGCAGTAAAAACATTTTTCATTATGTTACTTCAGTTTAAAATTGACAAAATGATCAATTATATAAATAGTTAATGCATTTTAAATTGATCCAAATTGAATATACACAAATACATATGTCCTAGAAGAGGTGAATAACACAATATTATAAATAGAACACATAAATTAACTTCTTCAAACAGGCAAAACTTGTAGTGAATAAAACAATTTATTAAAAAACACAGTTATGTTAATCTTTCACATAGAACAAACTAAACAATTAAAAATAACTGGAGCATGATTAATTGAAAAAAATCATTTTGGCAAAAAAGTTATTAACTAAGAAAGGATGAATTGAATAACAACTTAAATAATAAAACAATTAAACTTGCCAATACAACTGGCACCCCCACCCCCGACACCGGGATACAAATGAGACAAGGCATGGCAAGAGAAGAATAAAAAAAAAAAACAAATTTACCACCAAAAAATACATGACGAAGTTCACATGAAAATAACACATAATAACTATCATTAAGAGGAGGAAGTGCCACTAGGCACAACTGGTAAAGTTATGACTACTGCATGTTCCTGAGGGGCAGGTAGATTAGATGGAGAGGGTTGCATAATAGCACAAAATTTGGACTTAAACCAAAAAAGATTACAAAAGTGATGCCACATACAGCAAGAGTAGAAAAGCTAATGGAAACGACGCTGGTATGTTCAGGTGGTGGGGAAGGGTGGTGTTGAAGGAGATCCACAACATCATGGAAATTGATACCATGAGGGTGTTAAGCAAGAAGGGAATCAAGCTCTTTGATAAGAGAATCATTTGGAGCAAGCTTAGGTAGATTTGGAATTTGGAAAGAAGTGAAGTTTGAAATGAGTTTGGGAAAATGAAGCACAGGAAGAGATTGATTCAAATAAATGGCCGAATTCACTTGTCTAAAAGTTTTAAAATAGGAACTGACAATGTCGCAATGTGAAGCATTGCTTATAAAACCACTTACAAATAAGGACAGAGTAAAAGAGGGTTGAGTTTCTATTGTGGTTCTACACAGGAATGTGACATCAATAGTGAATTTTGCAGCAAACACCGAAAAGAGAGTTTTTCGCAAGAAGGGTAGGTCAAGGGATACTAATTATTTATTACAAAAGTCCAGATGTGGTTTACCAGAAAACAAATTGAATTCACAACTATCAACATGGGCATCAAAAATGGGAAGTCAGAAGGATAAATAGTTACACCATAGGTTTTAAAATTAGACAACAGATTCTTAGAAATGGGGGCAGAGAATTTCCTATCTAAACACACAGTCAGAAACTCAGACACCTTGAATAACAAATATATATTTACGTTTGGCACAAGTACTGGAAATACAAAACACAATAACATTGAAATACATATGTGTTTGCTAATGGCAGATTCACCACAATGTTCAATGAACAATTCTAAATAATTTAATGAACATTACTAAATCCATAGTAGTAAAATCTGTTCTCAATGTTAACAGGTGCTATCATGTGTAGGGGAAGGGTAATCAACCGTTCGATCTGGTTAAGAATAGCAATAAAATCCTTCGAATTCAGCAGAGGAACTTAACCATCCATGGACACTGACTTCAATTGCATGTTTAAGATCAAGAAGTTCTAACCTAGCACTAGACAGAGCTTCACTGACTACAAGATATTAATATTATCCAAGTAATGTGCGGCTAATTTTTAAATCCCTTTGGTTGTGTTAAGAATGCGATACCCTAAATACTTAATAAAAATGATATGGTTGGCAACTTTGATCGAAAATTTGTCTGGTTTATTCTGAATAGAAACAATACAACTTAAATGAAAAACAACTTAGATAAACACCGCTGGATTTTTGTCAAACAGTGAGCTCACAAAATACATAGATCCTAAAAATGACTCGGTTCAATGGGTGATCAGTCCGTGAACAAGATGAAGCCAGGTTCAAGCATATAAAACTGTTGCTGAATGATTTAATGAGAAGTGCACAGTTAGGGTCTGCAGCGCCTAAAGAGCACAAAAAAATATATTATTTATTTACATAATATTTCTTCAGATGTGAGACATGTACTTTTGTAATAAATACTCTTGAACTGGGATCAGCTATGGCAGTGACTGGCATCAAAAAACTTTGGGTTTGATATTGGCCTAGCCAATGATAGGAAACCTTGCCATTTTTCTATCAACTGCCCTGCTATCAGGGTGTGCTTTACACAGAGCAAGGTCACCTATATGGAAAGGGTTATCTATGCTACCTTTATTATACTTTCCATGGCTCTTGAAATGAGCTCAGTTCAAATTTTTGAGGGTAGATTCCCATACATCACAAACATTGTTAGGATTGTTTGGCAACAAGTAATTTAGATGACACAAATTTTATAAAGGTTTATTCGGAGCAAAAGTATATATGAGATTAAATGAGCTAGTTTTGTGAGATTCATGTATGGCAAAGTTGAAAGCCATTTGAAGCCAAGAAAGATTTGTATACCAATTTGTCTGATCTGTCGCATGAAAAACTATGAGTGCTGAACGAAGGTTTCGATTGAAACACTTCACATGTGAAGGAGAAGGATTGTATGAGGATAAAGTTATGTGGTGTATACCATGATAAAAACACATGTTTTTAAACAGAGGAGATGTAAACTGAGTACCATTATCCGAAACAATAGATGAGGGAGGGTGTACAAAAATTTTAAAAGTACGTATTTGAAGAACACAAATGGTTGAGATAGCATCAGCTTTTCTAAGTTGAATTAACCAATCATATTTAGAGAAAGCATGAACATACACTAATAACACATTGTTTCCTAATTTCCTTCTAGGAAAGAGGTCAACAGAATAAATGAACATTATCTTCATAGATTTATCAGCTACATCTGAAGACAGAAAACCAAAGTGTGTATTCTGTGTTGGCTTGCACAGAGTACAAATTTTGCAACATTTTACTCTTTCAGAAATTTTAGCATCCATTCCCTTTTAAATGAAATGCTGACGAATAGCATGAAAGATTTTACGTATTCATAGATGAGCACCAAGTGGGTATGAATGAAAATATTAACAAATCATAACTTTTAGATGATCAGACAATACAATGCACTTCTTTTGTCACAAGACCTACAACAAAGGAGCCCTTTTGAATAAAAGTAAGGTTAATGTTCCATGCCAGCTTTTAAATTTGCAATGATTTGACTCAACTTGTTATATCTTTCTTGGTGTTCTTTGATGTCAGTAAAATCTAACGAAAACGTGACAAAACATTAAAATTTGAGAGAATGCCAGATTCAATATTGGTACCATCAGACATGTGAGACAACACATCATCAACGACAATTTCAGTACCTTTAAAATGTTGTACTTTAAATTTCAAGGAAGAAATTTTTACAACCCATCTACCAATTTTTCCTAACTGGTGAGGATGAGCCAAAGCCACAACAGAGTCTGTTTGTCTGTTTCAAGAAGAAATTCTGCATATTCAAGATATTGCCTAAACTTAGCAGTAGCAATAACTACAGGCAAACATTCTAGTTCATAAATGGTAGAGGTTTTCTTATCCTGGGGAGTGAGAGTACAAGAAGCGAAGGCAATTGGCTGACAACAGCTATCAATTTACTGAGCCAGGACGGTTCCAATAGCTTGACTAGAAGCATCAATTTGGAGTATAAACTCCTTACTGAAATCTGGCATACATAACACAGGGGGATGTATGATGTCATTTTTGAGTGTGTCAAAGGTCAAATTTGACCAATTTCTTTCGAAGTTTGTTCATTGGTGCTGTCTTTTCAACTAAGTTTTAAATAAATTTACCAAAAAACTCTATCATACCAATGAATCTTGCAATGCATTTCACATCACATGGTGGGGGGAAATCTCTAATGGACTTAGTCCTATCAGGTTCAATGAAAATTCCACTAGAAGAAATTCCATGTCCTAAAAATCAAATTTCTTGTACAGCTAACCTAACCTTGTAAGGGTGAACAGTGAGATCTGTCTTTTCTAAATGAGTGCGTACTTCTTTTAAGTGTTTTTAATGTTGCTTAAAACTGTATGAGATCATCAAAACTGTACAAGATCATCCAAATATTTATAAACAAATTAAAATTAACATCATAAATAATCATATCCAAATGTCTGGTAAATACTTGGGCGCCCATGGCCAAGCCAAATGGCACATGAGTATATTGATACAAGTTCAAAGGGATACAAAAACTAGTAATTGGTTTGGATTTTTGACAGGGAAATTCGGTGGTATGCTGCATTCAAATCAATAATTGTGGTAACAAATGTTGCCTTTCCAAACCAATTGGAAGCTGAATGGAGATCAGGAAGATGTACTGATTCTATTTCAATATTGTTATTAAGTTTATGGTAGTCCACAACCATACTATGTTTCCCCTTGGGTTTTTGCACCAAAAAGGCGTAACTTTTTTTCTAAACTTGCATGCTGTAAAGTAGACTGCTCAATTACACCTTTGTCCAAAGAAAATTAATTTGTTTCCATAGCATTTCCATTTGGGGAAGTGCTAATTTATATGCATGGCACTTGATATTTTCTTTGTAAAGTAACTTTATCTGGTATTCAAGTAAATAAGTAAGGCCTAGCTCACTACTAAGTAGCTCAGGAAAGCTTTTGCGAATAATTGCAATCACAGAATGCTGCTGTTGATTAAGGTGCTCAAAGGAATCAATTACTTGGTTGGACTCTACTTTGTCAACATGGGAAGTAGTTAAAAATTTATATTTTCATCTTGAATGTCCAGAATTAAGCCTGTAGCAGCCATGAATTCAGCACCTAAAATGAAGTCTAAACCCAGTTGCTTGGAAACTAGGCATTTATGAATCCAAGTAAAATTACCAATATTTAACATAACAGTGGCACAACAATAATTTGGCAAGGCATGCCTGGAAGCAGTGTAACATTGGACATCAGAAGGTTCAACAGCTTTAGGTAATTTTAATTCTTTTAAATTTTCAAAAAGTCTAACTGAAATAATGGTATGAGGAGATCCAGAGTCCACAAAACACTGACAGTGGTCCTAATTTTACCTCAACATGTGGTGTCCTAACATTTTTAATACCCCCAACATTAGGGGAGATAACACAACATAATTAAAATGTTGTTTAGCTTACATGGGCATAAGGACCAAACAACCTTTGAAAGTTTTGAAAAAGTTTCACATAATTGAAAAGGTGAGCATGATATTTGGAATTGGCAAACTTGCCTGAACTGCGAGGAGAACCACTCACTTGTTGTCTTCGCATGCTTGTTTTTTTTTACCTTATGACACTGGTCAATAGCGTGACCTAGCTTCTTACAATACCTACATGAAGTTTCACTGGTACAAGAGTCAGAGGGTGAAGGGAATTTGTTATCCTTCAGTTTATATGACTGTTCTTTAGCTTCAGTTCCTTCAGTAACTGTATTGGTAGAAGGATCATAAGTCTTTTTTTTTTTGCTGTTGGGACCACACAATGACCCGTATATCTTACAATTATACTGTCTCTTTTGTTTAGCATAAATCTTATATTTTGAGAATGAATGCAAGTCCTATCTTATTCTGCAAATGTATTCGGTTTGAAAAATAAAACTAAATGTGAATGTTCTTGTGGCTCCAAGCCCTATAGAATAGTGTTGACCACTTCTGATTCTGGCAAATTTAAATCCACTTCCAGCCTTGTTTTATATTGCTAAACTGTGTCTTTTTTGTTCTTCTAATTCTTTGTTATTTTTTCTAGTTTGGAATTATAAATTGCCCCAGCTGCTCCTGTTAAAACGCTGAGTGTACCTAAAGCAGCAAGTATAATGGGAATAACTCTGCTATGATGTAAACCACTTCTAGATTTCTCTTTAGCCATCTTTTTGACTGTTGACAATGGTAAAGTTAATTTGAAATTCTTGCCTTCATTCAATTTTTTTATTTTTTCCCGTAATTTGATAATCTGTTAAGATTTATCTATACTAAAATCTTTTAATTCCTTAAAGGGAATATCGAAAGTTATATTTGTTATCTTCATTTATATGTAAGAATATATAAGTATATATATTTATATATATTCAAAAAACATTTTTATTCCCTAGCCTAATTCTATTTTTGTAATCATTGTTGAGGTAACAACAGCAGAAGCAATTTTTTCTCAAATCAGAGTATTTTTATGTAACATAATTTCTTTAGCTGTCTTTCGTAAAATTTTATCAGCTTCGTGTCTAGTGTCTAAATCTTTATAATCTCTATAGGCAATATCGTGATATTTGCATGCTTCATCTACTTTATTTATTCCTGTATCGCCTCTTTCCAGTCTTTCGTATAATTTTGTAAATGGTCCACAATAATTATAACCAGGCAAATGCATTCCAGGTAAATTTAAATTATTTAATGCCCAATTTATAATGCCTTTGCCATGGTGTTATGAATTCCAAAATGAGTGTGGAATTGCATTTAAAACTCTTATAAGATAAGGAATTCCTTTTCGATTATTAATAACAAAATCAGAAATTTTTTTGTTTAGCATATTCATTATGTTTACTTTTTCACTGCAAAAATTTTTATTTTCATCATTTTCTTCGCCATGAAATCAACCAATTTTCTAACATCATCCATCCAAATGTATTCTTTTGGCAAACTATTATATATGTTTTATACCTTCTCCAGATCTATGAGTTCTTGGCGAAATTCTTTCTGGTGTATTTGGCTCTGATCTTGATGATCTTGTATAATTATTATAAATTGGTTTGATTATATTTATGTATTTACAACCTCCACTTGGAGCTTTTTCTTATTAGGATTATATTCCTGGAATGCAGCATTGGTTGTTTTAACAATTTCTGCATAATTTTCATGATCCTCATATTAAATTTATCCTTAAGGGCTTCTGGTATATTTTCTGTTAATAAATTACAAAGTCCCTGTGTTAATTTATATTCTTTATCCATCACAAATAGTGTATCATTATTTATCGTTACTTTTGTATCACCAATGCAAAAATTTTCCAGCTCCATGTAAACCAAATTTTTCATTAATAACATTAATTCTTTTTGCAATTTCTGTTCCGAGATATATAGTAGATTCAGACGCTGCATGTAGTAAATTTTTCAGTGGTACGATTCCCATTTACACCTCCAAATTAGGAGATTTTTCTTCTGAGAATAATTATCTTTCGAATGATGTTTCTTCTGGTGTTGGCGGATAATCTAAATGTTTTACTGCAACAGGAACTAATGTTGTTATTAAATTTTTGTTTCCTTCACTTGCTTTTTTTACTTTTTTTTAAAGCCGATATTTCGTAATTCGTCAATTAATGGTTGTTCATTCTTCTTATTTTTTTCATATTCTTTTTCATAACACTTTACATATTTTTTATATCTTTCAACGAGTAATTTAACTAAAGAAACTCCCTTTGATTCTGCCATTTATATATACATTTTTAACTTATAAATGAGTTATAAAAGTATTGAGAGTTTTGAGAGGCAGACTTTTCCTCTAACTGATCAAACTAGAGGGAGTTTAAATGTTTACAATAATAGAATCGAATTTGATATTCCTATAGGAGATGGCTTTTCTTTTCCAAATGACGCTTATGTTTATGAGCAATTTAGTTTACTAAAGAGAGATAAGGTAGGAGATGCGGCAAACTATGGTGAATCAGATCATTTTGATGTTTTTCAATCTTATTTCCTTTCCAATTTTCTATAATAGAAATCTCAAATCATGGAAATATTATTGAAGCTGTTGATAATCCGGGTATAATAACAACAATGATGAATACTTTATTAAGATCGCCAAGTGAACAAAATTATTTAGAATTTACTTGTGTCGATAATCTATATCGACATAAATCTGTTTCTAATAATATAACAAAAGAGTTTAAAACTGCTTCGAGTAATAAAACAAATAAAATTATATATCCTTTTATATGTCTGTTTGGTTTTATTCGTGACAACAATGAAGTTTATTGGAAAGGTGGCTATAAAATTATTTTTTTCGTAATTAATCTGGTAACAGCTGTTTATTTCTTTATGAAACTTTAAATAAAGATAATAAAGTTACGAAACATCGTCCTGATCCTGGTAAAATTGTTATTGAAAAATTAGAAATTATGTGGCCTATTGTTGAATATGAATCTAACACCGCCATTGCAATTAAATAAAAAATATACAAAGATCCAAAAATACCTATTAGTTTTGATTATTGGCAATTTTTAGAAAGAGAAGTTCCTGCTGAATCAACTGTTTTAAACTTTGATGTAAAAGATCAGTTTAATAATTTTCCATATGATATGCCTGATTTTGTAATTGTAGGTTTTCAACTTTGTGCTGAACAGCATAAACACGCTACTATGTTTGATCATTGTAGTGTAAGAAAAATGTTAAAAATAGTATAAATGAAATTTTTCCTAAAGAAAACTGGAATCTGAGCATTGAAAACGGTGTTTATCTTAAACAATTTCTTGTTTAAAATGATTTCAGAAATTCAAAAACCAAACTAGATACCAGCTATAGAAATAATTAACTTTTTTATAAACCAACTGTAAACTTTGATGGTGATTTTAATTACTATACATTTTGGGGGCGAAGGCCTTTATATGTCATTGATTGTTCATACAGAAAAACAACCGTAGTAGAAGAAGAAACCAACATAAAAAAATAGTGTTGATTTTAATAAAGACATCGAAGCAGGTACCATGTGTCATGTTGTTTTAATTAGTCGAAGGAATCTTACTTACTATTATTTGAAAGAAAGAATTACTAAAGATTAATAATTTTTTGATATTAAATGGAGAATGCAAACGATTTTACAGAAACAAGAAACTTTCGATATTTTAATACTATATTTGAGCTGTATTGTTAAGTTGTTTGATCGAATAAAAAATCTTTTTGTTAAACCTGAATGAACTTTTTTCTTTCTCTTCATAAATTTTTCTATTATATAAAAATTCCTGTGTTGCCTTGCAGTATGACAAAGCTTTTTAAAGATTGTTGTAAATAAACAATGCTTTCCTATACATTATTTAATGCTTCTGACGAACTCAGAGAATTAGTTTACGAAGAGAATTAGTTTACATCAATTCCTGGGTTGCCGAGGCAGAGATTGAGCGGTGAACCTCGAAGAAGATTAATAATCCTGTATATTCTATTATGTGTAAAATAATTTTGATGTAAAATATGATGTGATGTGTTTTATTTAAAAAACTTCCCTGCTTTTCATAGAAGAAATATATTACATAAAAATTGTTTCATTAAAAAATACTTGCATTTAAGAATAAATAAAAATATATATATACAGTTTACATACTTTGTAGGAATGGTCATTGTCACCATTCAGTACAGTCAGATAGCAAGTGACATAGTCGATACTACCTACGTGTTCAAAATATAAACCGATATGGAGGGAATGGAACAAAGGTCGTGGGGGCTTGCCGACTAAACACTAATTAGTCAATGAAAAACATTGGCAGGGGTCGACAGTGCAACCTGTAATTTAAACACATAAACTAATATGACTGCCACCTAGTGGTATACAGGTGATTAAAAACATGAAATCTAATATGGTAGTCGAACAAAGGTGAGAGATAAACTCTAAAAGAAATTATAATAAAAAAACATGGAGGACTGCGCCTAGAAAGAGGGCGGACATCTACCAAGATTGCAGACTGCACTGACCAACATGGCTGCTAGCTGAACCTACCATGATGGTGGAATGGGTAATTGGTACGGTGTAACCTCCGGAAATTTAAGTTTTTTTTTTAAATAAATGTTTCAATAATTCGTAATAAATTCTAATAATAATTTTCATATACAGATTTTATATATTTTTAAAATATTTTTTGGGATTTTTTAGAATTGTTTTGGATCGAAGGTCAAGGTCAAAGGTCATATTTACTGCTGTCCTGACCCTTGGGTCACTGATCCTGGTCACCTGGGTCGCTGATCCCCGACCCTGGGTCTCTGATCCCTCTCGCCTGCTCTGGGGAAAATGAGAATTTTTTAGAGAATTTTAAGGGAAAAAAGAAAAATGTTTGGTGGAAATAGGGAAATTTGTAGGGTACTTTAATTAATTTTGAGGGAAAAAGGAAAATTTTTAGGGAAAAAAGGAAAATTCCAACTTAGCGGCTCCCGGCTCCGAGGCTGCGAATACTCGATCCTTTGTGCCCAAGTCCCTCAAATCCTACTACTAGAGTATTTAAAATATTTTTAATATATAGCATGTTTAGTGTTTTATTATTTTCATATTAACAGGCATTCATTCATACACGTATGATTTAATTATGAACTTTATAACATGCAGGTGAACATATTTTAATTCGGCAATAACACATGTAACTAAAATTTTGTCGAAATATCTATAACTTTTCTGTATGTGAAATTCAAAACAGTTTTACACGTAATAAATTTTTAATTATGGCTGAACTGACTTATTATATAAATTCGATTAACATTTTAGTTTTACTTGTGTATCTAGCCTACAGATATATGTATTTATTTATAAATACACGTATACATACTCTTCACGGATGCACGGTAATTTTGATGAAGGTGCAAGAAAAGTACAATCTGTATACGGAGAATTTAAAGCACAATTTGGCCACCCTGCTACTACGTCATCTTTATTCTGTACATGGTTTGTGTGTGCAGGCACGGCGCGGTGGTGCTGTGGGCGTGGCTTCTGTGCGCCGAGGGACACGAGAGAGACAACTGCGCAGTCGCGTTGCCCGCCGCCTCCTCCAGCAACGACTTCAACGTCATCCAGTACGTACGAGGAGACTGCAACTGTTGGGGTCAAGTCCGTGCTGCAGTCGAAATATACCACTATCGCCCAGCGGCGTAGGCAGAATGAGTGTGAATGATTGAAGAGATTTGGGCGGCTCTTAACAGCGAGTTCTTGAGAGCCGATGACGATGATTGAGGTGAGTCTGGAGCAGCGCCAGAATGAAAGGGCGGGGAAACGGGAGATCCCCGAGAAAACCCACAACCAGCGGCATCATCCGACACGATTCCCACAAGATAAACTCCAAGAGTGACCGGCCCTACGTAGGCATTTTTTTTGGAAGGGGTGGGGTTAATGAAGAAACAGCGCCTGTTAATTTTTTTTTTTTTTTCAGCTGAAGAGATACAGTAAATGCAGACACCTTAAATTTCCTGCTTTACTTACATTTACTTTTTTATTATACAATTTTATTTAGCAAATTTCTCATTACTGATAACTTTTTTTTTTTTTACTGTTTTAAAGCATCCTTCATGTTCCGAGAGATTTTAACCCCCCCCCCCCCCCTTACTAGTCATTTTCCATCCACCTTTTTGTATGCACTGGCCGTACCAATAACAGTACGATTTTAATACATTTTGAACAATGGTGCTTGATGCACCCACGTATAATAACATCCACACCCACTGCCAACGCATAGCTGCATAGTAAGATGGCGAACTTTTAATTTCCTTGTGCAAAAATCTATGTGTAACCATTCAGGATCCACTATTTTTACTTTCATAACCGTACATTGCCATCCCCGAAGAAAAAAAACATTCATATTTGATTCTGAGTAGGTAATTGATATAATTCCTCTCCATGATCTTCAGCATGAGATCTGTGAAAAAAGAAAAATAATTATTTAGTATGCATCGCGCCTTTATTAGCAAAAATGTTTACATGCAGAATTAGAAGCATGCCCGCGGTGGAATAATATTCAATGGAAGCCTGAAAGTCCTCAAAATGAGATATGCATTAACTCTGTAAGAACGTTAGTAGATAAGCAATCTGGGTTCGGGAGCAAGTTCGGTGGCTGAGGCCAAAGAGAGGTCAACAAATTTGACATAATCTGGCATTTCAGTGTGAACATGACCTTGACTTTTGTGAGGTTAGCCCTGCTGAATGTGAATCCGAAAATTCCATAACATTACAAACAACTGAGAAATTCTATTTTATTTTCAATGACTGGAAATTACAAGCAAATAAAGATTGATTACATGAATATTAAAAAATAGGTACAAAAACAAAAATATCCTCTTAATAATCTGATGTCAGAGGGAATAAAGATTGCACTTATTTGTATGCATACACCACCTACACTGCGTGGTCCTGGGTTCAATACTTACGTATCCACACACCCCGTTCGATAAGAAACCTTGTTACTGAGGGCACCACAGCCTACCGATTATTAATACACACTATATCATGAACTTACATATATTACATATTTACGGATTAAGAAATAACTAGAAAGAAACACTATTAAATCTGGCGACAAACACTATGTAGTGTGACCCTATCTTTATTTTCTTATATTCTTCAGATCTGCAGCCTTGAAGTTGTTTGTAAGACGAGCCACGGATGATTGCAGTGCACTGCCTGGTCACACAGTGGAATACAGAGGTGCAACCACTGATTATATAGCGAATTCCTGCTACACACGCCAGCAATATGGCGTCACTGGCCAGCAGAATGTTGGGACGCCGTTCGCCAATCAGCTGCTGGTAATTCACTCGCCAGCTGTCATCCCAGACAATAGCGTGGCCAATCAGAGGATGGCCACGCCCACTTCAAAAGAACCGTCACGCGATCTCGTCTCCGCGTACTTTCTTCTCTGTGGCCTGGCAGAGTAGAGCTGGTTTACACGATAAAAGCGGTTCGTGATAAAGTGAGCACTTTCGAAATCAACCTTATAAAAAAATCACTGCTCCTGCCTGCAGATCTGGTGGCACGGATGCTGGATAAGCGCAGCGCAAGCCGGCCTTAATAGGACGTAAGGCGAGATATCACATATGGGGCTCATGCCCGGTGGGAATACCCGAGACTAAGGGATAGGACTTCCCTACGCTGACGTGAAACAGCATTCCGCCCTTTGGAGAGAGCATATGGACAATGAAACGTCGGGGCTACTGTCAAGCCCTAGTATTGGAGCCCATATGCAACATGGTTGCGGCAATAGTCATTCATGCACAAGCCTACAGCCTCTGCTGACTTTGGGACCCGCACCTCCTCGTGGTACCGCTGGGTAACTCTTTCAAGAGGTGGCAAAAGTGGGCTACCCATGGTGTTCCCTATACCAAGTTTTATAGCTAAAAGAGTGCAGTCTCGGCAGATAGTGGTGACTGTGGTGGGAGACGGGCCGGTTGTCTCGTTTACGGTCACACCGTTGGGGCCCAAAAGTCTGGATCTTAGTGAAGGACTCGAAGACTTAATGGCAATGGACAAGAGGCTCGGTGAGCCGAGAGGGTGTGTTGGCGCGCATCTTTCCCGATAAACCGGGCCTCAGGAAAACCCACAAGTGTCATGAAAAGGAAGGAGTAGCATGAGGTGACCTCCGAGCCTGTGTCAAGGGTTTTCCTTGGCAATTGGTCACGGTGGGAAAATACTCGTGCGGGCAGTGGTTGAAATATCGCACCGACGTGTCTATGTCTCTGACATGGTACAATTCATATCATTGAGAACATTATAACATCAGATTACCGTAGGGGTATTCGGTGCCAGTTAGTAGGCAGATAGTGGACCACCTTTCGTAAGACTCCACGAGGCTGAGCCAAATACTCAAACAATAAGAATTATTATCATAGAGTCCAGTGATGGCGACCAGCTGAGGACTGGAGCAATAATTAACTGTATGTTATGTTCTGCTCCTACCTGCATACATATTAACAGGCGCCCTGAGTGACATGCGTTCAGTAAAGTGGTAATGATGGATGGGAAAGTAGTTCCGTATCTTAACGTCGAATTTAAAGTGTCAGGTAACCATTTCTGATATCTCAAATTATTTCTTAGGCAGGATTTACAACAGCCCATCGCGTCCGTCCGTCATCCGCCCGTCCGTCATGCATTCATCCGTCTCCCAGCCGAGCGATTTACAACGAAACTTCGTACGTCCGTCGTACGTTCCTTGCTGCAAACTATTAAAAACAAAACTCTTCAAAAATAGGAAAAAAATCCTTTATAAAAAGTGAAAATATTTTGCGGTATTGTGTTTCTAAGTATTTTAAAAAAAACCATACGCGCACGCAAAGAAAATTAATCGATGTAAAAAAATTTTAAATAACATATAACGCATAATTTTATTATTTTTACTATTGCACAAAAGGAGCTTGTGTTTCCAAATGTAATTATCAATTAATCTTCAGAGAAAATGTAACATAATATATTTTACAATTACATAAACAAACATATGAAAAGAAAAGACAGCAGAAACAAAACAATGCACAGGCTACACAGCCTTGTAAAGAACTCGGGATGAATGAGTAACAAAACGTGCAAGTTTAGAAGGCTGTAATTTCATCTGTTCGTCCTTCAAAAATTAAAGCTTGCCAAGGTTTTGACGGACGGATGGATATAATTAATGACCACCCCTTATTGACTGCTGGTCATGTGATTGACGGACGGATGACGTACGGACGCGATGGGTTGTTGTAAATCCTACCTTACAAGCTTTTTTGTATCTTGACTTGTTTGTGTGTACGGTGTCTGACCGGCTCTCGCCATTGATCTTGTCTAATACTTTATGCAAAAATGGTGAGGAGGGTGGGAACGGGCCTAGGGAGGGGGGTCGATAACACCCCTTTGGGTAAGGGGCCAGTTAGGGTAGTCGACCCCCTCCCCCCAAATTCCTTGGAGAAGGAGGGGGTGCTATGCCCGAATTTAAGGTATGTGTTTACGCAAGAATTGTGAGGAGGTTAGGAATGCGTCTAGTGGGGGGATCGATAGTCCCCCTTGTGGAAAGGAGCGAGTAAGGGTAGCCGAACCCTCTCCCACCCAATTTCCGGGGGGATACGGGTACTTGCCCGAAACGAAGGTTCATGTTTATGCAAGTACTCGCAATTAGTCACAAGTATTAGTCGCAAGTAATCGCAAATAGTCGCAAGTAGTCGCAAATAGTCGCAAGTAGTCACACGTAGTCGCATGTAGTCGCAGGTAGTTGCAAGTTATCGCAAGTGGTCGCAAGTAGTAGCAAGAGTCGTAAGTAGTCGCATGTAGTTGCAAGTAGTCGCACATTGTCGCAAGAAGTCGCATATAGTCACAAGTAGTCGAAGGTAGTCATAAGGAGTCGCAATTAGTCTCAAGTAGCCGCATGTAGTCGCAAGTAGTCGCACATAGTCACAAGTACTCGCAGGTAGTCGCAAATTGTCGCAAGTAGTCTCACATAGTCGCAAGTAGTCGCAGGTAGTCGAAAGTTGTCGCAAGTAGTCGCAAGTAATTGCAGAGTGTATATATTGATACTTTTCTAGTATTTTTAGTGTCACGTATCTTTTTAAATCATCGTTCGTCGGATGTGTTGAAGGGGCCACCTGTTTTTAACTGCATATGTTTAGTCTTTTTAGTATCACTAAATATTTATATTGTTATTATATATAGCCTATTTACACATTTACAGACTCGTTCGTCGTAGGGATCGCAAGCGATACCGATAACGGATGAGCCTGTGAATGTATAAATAGTCTACCTATAAAATTAAAAAAAAAAAAAAAAAAAAAAAAAAACTAGTGAGTCTAAAAAGTAAAAAATAAGTTAACTGAAAAAACTTTTTAAAAACAAACTTTTACTTACTAATTCACCAAAACTATTAAAATAATGATAATTTTAGTTACATAATGTTCAGATCTTGTAAGACGTGGACGAACAGCAGTACTAAACTATACTACACATTAATATTTTTATATCAATTTATGTTTAGTATATAAAAGCTTCGTGCAATATAGAAATATATCTCAATTGCATAAGGGTATTACACACATATCTTGCGTAAGTTTCTTAATTATTCGCAATATAATACGTATACCTCATTAGCCTAAGTGTAGTAACCACAAATCGTGAGTAAGGCTCTTAACTATTCGCGCCAAGCTTTTATATACGAAACATAAATTGATATAAAAATATTAATTTGTAGTACAGTTTATTATTGCTGTTCGTCCACGTCTTACAAGTTCTACACATTATGCAACTACAACTATAATTATTTTAATCTTTTTAGTGCATTCAGCTTTGTAAAATGTTTTCTTTTCTAACCATTTCAAAGTTTCACTTGACCGATGCATGAATAAAGTGATGAGACCCGTGATAATGTTAATCTTACATAAGGCGGGAGAATACACAACGTACATACAAGTAGATCTTATGCCGGGCTTTCTAAAGTGCTAATTTTACTGTGAATATTCTATACCTGCTGCCGTACTTGGTCTAGTAGAATCTTCTAGAACGCCTAACGAACGAGTTGGTACAAGAGCCACTACGCGAGCCGGCATGGTAGATTGCTGTTACACAACAGAAGTTGGAGTACCTGCAGATAAACGCATGATTCGTAGTAAATATGAGCCCTAATCGTAGAACTACTGCTAGCCAGTAACTCGCCTATTAAAAAACTAGCATATATTTGTTTTACTGTATTACTGTTGGCCGTAAGAACAGTTCGAATGCTTTCTGGCGTATGTTCGTTGTTTGAAAATAATAATGTTAATTCACAAGAGTATTTTTTTTTTTTTTTTAAGTGTGCAAGCAATTGTAAACATTTTGCATTATACAGTTAGTTATTTACGTAAAGTGGTTTGTAATCCGTATTGAATGGTTGAAAAAGTGACGAGCCGGGGTATTGTCTTTGCTGCAGGGGCTCGGAGGCGTGCGTCACTTACGAGGACGTGGAGGAGGCTTGGCAGGAGGCGAAGCACAAGGTGGGGCTGACGCTGCCGCCGCGACACTACGACATATTCAGCCTCGGGCTTCTGGGCACTGCACTGCAAGAGACCACCCGTCTGCTGGCCGACAGGTAGGCTACCTCACCATTCAAGCCTCACATTGGGTTCTGTCTCTCTCTCTCTCTCTCTCTCTCTCTCTCTCTATCAGCCCGAGTCAATGCCCAACTTGTCTATCTTTGCACGCCGTTTCGTCTGTGTTACGTTTACTTTGCTATCCAGATGTCTTTGCATTCATCTCTACGCACTTTCTCCGTAGACAATTCATTTAATCGCTTGTTTTCTTATTTTAATCACACTTTTTAAAAACAATTCCTACCTTATGAGTAGATATAAAATAAGGGTTCCAAGGACAAGATCTGGGTGCTGTGATGACGTGGTCCCGTCCCCCATCTTGGGTACCATCATGGCGGACATGTGTCCTTGACCTAGAACCTGGGTGTCTGCCATCTTGTTTACAGGCGCAATCGTGTGTGCCCTTGATGTTTAGCTTTGGCTGCATGCTATTTTGTTTACGTCCGTCATCTTGTTTTCCATTGTGTGCCATCTTTCGCATTTAATTTGTCATTTATTTTTCGTACGCCATCTTTTTTTGCTGCCACATCTTCCTTTCTTGTTGTCTACTAGTCATTGCTACTACCTGCAAGTAAGGTCGCCTCGACTACCCGAAGATCCTCGGAGGAATGGAGTGACGAAATACCGTGCTTTGTGTTGCCGATCAGACACCCTGATCATGTCAGCTATCAGGACATATGGCAATGAGGAAGGTTTAAATGGTCTACGTATAATAATATGCGATACCATGCCGGAGATGGGATATATAAAACATATGTACTTAAAATTAAATTAATTTTTTATTAAATTATATTTAACACTTTAAAACATTAACAATAATTGTATTAAGTAACATGACTGCGAACTCGTATTTTCAGGGCAGATTGAAATAAGATGCTACCACCAACAATTAATCACTAGCGTAATTTTATAAAAGTTATACATTTAATTTTATTTTCAAAATATTTTAATTTAACTTTTATAATAAGAGTAACGAGCAGCATGGCTGCAGATTTGAATTTTAAAGGCAGCTAAAATAGGTCAGGAAATTCAATTACGTGACTATGACAGCTCCATATTGGGTTTAGTAAGCATAGATGTGTAACTAAAAATACCAAGTGTTATATATTTTCGTACTCGAGTTTTCTTTGATCATTCACATGTGTTAGATGCCATATTGAATATAATAAGCATAGGCACAACACGCTTTTTTTTAAGTAATCACATAACCAGCCCGAGTTGCGAATACATGGCATTGGTTGCATTACCTCAGGTCATGTTTTGAGCTCCGTATGTCTGTTCGGAACTTTAAGGCATAGTTTATATATATATAGACACACACTTTTTGTAGAACTCAAAATATTCTTTAAAACGAGATATGACGGACTTATGTACGATTCTAAAATATCGAGGACAGCCATTTTTATGACGTCACTACAATTAAACGCAACAGAATATGAATTGCCACCATCAAAATTATTCATCCGGAGGTAGATTATGACAAAACAAAATTACTCCCTAAATTTCTTCATGAAAGCTGTCAGGCAATTACATAAGCTCCCCCTATTACACGCGCTATAGAGAGTAAGCTGCTGCGACCACCCTAGCGACGAGCTCTCGCCCAGTTTTACTTAGCGTCACACACACAAGATCTCCAGTTGTCCCCATACACAATAGTAAGGTGGGGTAAGGCCAGGAGAACGAGCAGGCCATGCAATAGGTAAACCACTGCTCGTAGAGATTTCAACTGCAAAATTGCAGGAAGTTGCGTCAGCGTAAGAGAGACGCAAATAACTTCGGAAAGGCCAAAACAATTTCCTTTTCTCCGTAATGAAGGAAATAAATATTATTTTTACTGCGATGAAGATAGATATAGCGAGAGAGCAAAAGAGCAACAATTCATAAGAAAACAATGCATGTAAATGCAAGATAGATGCGCTTGTCTTGTCGTCTCTTTTCAAATTCTACAACGATCTCGAGCTCTGTCAATTCCTTCCCTGGCCCGCAGCTATGCAACCGATACTATTGTAGCTGTAATAGTCTATTCGTGATTTCTTCACACTTTTTGAACCAAAACTTTGAAAAATCACGTCATAGTTGTTCTTTAGAAGAGTTTAGCTCGAATGAAGGGCAATTTTCTCTCTGAAGTTGCGTGTTGAGCTGTATTGGACGCCGATTCCGCCGCCTTGTTTATACTGCACGCGTTTGTATGACCCCCACTCCACGTCATTAAAATATATTTTCTATGCTGCAACACACAAGAAAAACTTTTTCTTGAATATTTAATTAATTTATGTATTTAATACTTGTCACCCATATAATATTTTTATGTATGTAAATTTCTATAATTTCCATATTTAAATGTTTTAACTGGAGGATTTTTAAAACTAGATGTTACGATGACAATAAGGAATGTTTAAATGAGTTACTTTAACTAGTATTTTATTTTTGTTTATATATATATATATATATATTTTTTTTTTGTCTCCATATATTGTAACTGTTTCAGAGTTTTTGATTTTTATATAGTCGTTTCGAAACTACGTATCCTTTGGAATTTAGGGCGTTAAGAGTCGTCGGAGTGGCTCGTTCAGGTAGTTTAAATTTGCAGCCTTGCGATTGGCTGGCAGGTTCAAACCCTGCTTTAAGATAGGCTGGCTTAGCATGTTAGCACTCACTTTGCCTTCGCCATCGGAGTAGGACAGAACTACGGCAGGTCGCTCACCTGAGTGGGTGTAGCATGGGCTTTCAAATGAGATATTAGGGAGTCCGCAGTACTGCCCCTGAATTGTTCCGCGTGTGATCACAATCCGTGAGGAAGATGAGACTACAATTAAGCCCCAGTCGCGTGGTAGATATTCAGTAGTCAGCTGGTATTCGTAACGACGGTTGGTCCGTGTACTGTACGTTCGCGTATTAAAGACGCCCTTATATACTGATTTGTTCCTGCTGCGGCAGAGGCCCGTAATCCTACCAGCAGTTCCTGTATAAGTAAAGCAAAGTCCTGCGAGAACTACAGTATAACCCAGATAAGCCGGAGTTGTATTTCTACACGATTTGCTGCAGGACACGTAATTTCTTTTTATCCTAGAAGGTCGAGAACGGCGCCATTTTTATTTCCCTCGTGAACAACTACGTCGCAACATCACTTATACTTCCTGAATCGAACGGCAAAAGTTTTCATGCGAAATTCACAAAAAAAGAAAACTTTAAAACTGTAATAAATCAAGAAGATGCCTTCTTACCTTACGTTGGAAACTTGTGTTACAGCGGCAATGCACACGTGAAATGTTCACGGACACTATCATATGCGGTGTGAATAAAATGAGCAGTACAACGCGCCGCGTACAACGTCTCTGGCATTCACGAACAAACTGGCCGCTGGTGAAGTTCGCCGCCGCTCCGTAGCATGGCGCTCGCGTAGCATGGCTGGCACGTGCAGCGCGTGTTTTGAACCAAAAATAGGGCGCTGTCCGCACAAGACTTCTTAGAATTGGCGTAATAATCCAGAACCTCCGATGAGGGATTTAATTATGATTGGCTGTTTTTGAAAGTGTCTCGTTACGCCCCGCTAGGGTGGGGGTCCCTCCTCTAGGGTTTGTCGGTATTTATACCCCTAGCTGTTTTGTCTGGTGGCGTAGATGGTTGCTGGGGATCTGACAATGAGAAGTTAAGTATTGTAAAAAAAACTGGTAGCTAGAGTCCTTACGACCAAAAGTTGAAACTGGATGTTTGCTGTTCCTGTTAGTAATGGTAGTATTTTTTCCACTTTTAAAAATGGTTTCTAATATTCTACAATTGGTTCCTTTTCAGATTTTAAATGTAAATTTCAGCCTCATAAATAAATGTTGAGCAAAATATGGAGCGTAATAAAATGTATTTATGCTCACAGTAACGTAAAGAAATGCTAACTGTAATACGTGGTTTTTAACATATTTCTGTATTGTGACATTTGGAAACTACAGTAACTGAGAACGGAAAATTTTGAAAGGATCCTTGTGGATATAATAAAAATTCAAAATGTCCATGTGAACAGAAACACGTAGAATTGACTTCAAAGTGACTTAAGTATTTGATGATTGTAAAAATAATTGTCTTTTTTGACAGTCATCTAATTGTAATGGAATATCACTCTTATCCAGGCAAATGTGATCAGACTGGCAGTGTGGACGAAATCTATGTTCGTAATAATTTTGAGTCAAGTAAATAACGTGAGAATTTAAAGATCAGTGCCAAATATCGTCAAGATTTTATTTAGCCTCAACGATTGTGACAGTAGCGAGTCATACACATCTTAAATAACGTTTAAAATTTTTGGGTCTTTAGTATGACCAAACTTTTATGGAGTCCTCATGATGTATTGAGGAAGGTAAAAAACAGTATTTTGGTAGTGATATTGTTTGAAATGTTTACCAGTTGGTTGGTAGATTGTTGTAATGTTGTGCTGATATGTTTTGTAGTGTCTATTTCGAAAGGTACAAAATATATTTCTATTTCAAGGAGCTATTGCGAGTTTCAATGTAATTCTGAGCCCATTTTCCTGTTGCAAAATGTTTTCTCCACAGGTAGACGTTATCGTACATTGATATTGTTTGAAGTGACTGGCAATGTGTTGCCCTACAGCGTAGGACATAGAAAAAGTCACAAATGTTTATTTTTAAACTGTACATTTCCCTGAACTATGTATACTTCTGTGCGTTGTTATTGACTGCCGACAGCATTCGAAATGACACCTACCAATTCTCAAATGAAGAGGTCAGTTCGAACCATAGAAAGAATGTCGGGTAGAGTGTGCACAAGAGCTGCGCAGTGGCCATGTTCCATGTTCCAACATTGGACTGCTTTTCTACCAAAACGACTGTCCAAAACAATGTCGATGTGGCATGAAGTAAAAACACTGTTTGTGTAAAGCAAGAACCTTGAAAGGTTTGTATACTTCCAATAATTCCAATAACCTAGTATTAACGCAACTAGAATATATTCAAGTTAATGAAGGTGTTTATTTTGCATAAAATGTGCGCTTGTTGGAAATTCTAAAGTATAGAAACACTTTCATTGGTGTTGACCACGTGACTTTGACAGTTGCACTGGGGGGCGATTCAATTTAGGGGACATGCCAGTTGATGATGATGATGTCTGTGATGCGAACACGGGCTGAGTGTGTGGTGATGCATTGCACACAGGTTCTCGCTGTCGCGGGCCGACGTGGCGTACGGGCTGCCGCGCGTCGCGACGCTCCGCACAAGCATCGCAGACCACTGCCCGGGCTTCCTGCTCTCCCGCCAGCGCTGCGAGGCAGCGAGGTTCCGGCGCCACGACGGCTCCTGCAACAACCTGCGTCAGCCGACCTGGGGCGCCGCGCGCGTCTCCTTCCGCCGCTTCCTCCCTCCAAGCTACGCCGACGGTAGGTAGCCCCCGACCAGGCTGTGCACCGCCCGGCAGCTCACGTTACTGTACATGCACTTCTGAACCTTCTTCACTACTGCGCATTCAATTTTGGGCGACCTTCATTAGTGTACATGCATCTATGGGAGGCCTTCATTACTGCGCATGATTTTGTGAGCAGCCTTCATTACTGCGCATGAGTTTATGGGTGGCCTTTATTACTGAGCATGATTTTGTGAGCGGTCCTTATTACTGTGCATGCGTTTGTACCTGGCCTTCATTACTGTGCATTAGTTTATGGGTGGCCTTTATTACTGTGCATGAGTTTATGGGGCCCTTAATTACTGTGCATTCTTTTGTGGGTGACTTTAATTACTGTACATGTGTTTCTGGGTGGTCTTGATAATTGTGCGTGCTTTTGTGAGCGGTCCTTATTACTGTGTATGCGTTTGTACCTGACCTTCATTACTGTGACTGCATTTGGGGCCAGCCTTGGTTACTGCGCATGCGCATTCCCAGCAAAATTCTCTTCAATATGGCGACCCTATCAAACAGAACCTCCTAATTTAACCTAGGGTATTAGGCGAATATGTATGAGTTTTTAGACTTTCAACTAAACTGAAATATCAGTTGAATGAGTATTTTTCATTTTTAGGAATGCCTATTAAGAAATAGTTCTCTTGCAAAATATTAATACAGTTAGTGCGCACGAATACGGTGCATTGTCACTTCGGTGTAAGTCTCTAGTCTCTGTTAAGCTTTGTTTGCATGAGGTCTAGTAATATATTGGAAGCAGAACTTTAGAAGGGCTTCAGAAAAGCTGGAGGTAATCACGAACTGACTACATATAGAAGGTGGTGTGTGGTGGTTGACGCGAAGTGTGCTGTTGTGTGCAGGAGTGAGTGAACCCAGAGCCGCGCGCACAGGGTTCCCGCTGCCCAACGCCAGGACGGTGTCGGCGCATGTGCACCGCGACGCCAGCAAGCACGACCAGTCCGTCACCTTCCTCTTCGTCGTCTGGGGCCAGCTCATCGACCATGACGTCACCCTCACAGCCGAGACACGCGGTATGCTGACACTTACACCTAGTACCTACATGCAGTGGCTGGAATAAATAAACGCAAGCAGCTGCCCAAAACTCAGGGATTTGTAGCATCTACCCAGCTTCGCGTCAATAAAAACAGCTCGTCACAACCTCTTCGTGATCAGCTGCTTCATGTCCTGGATAAACTGCAGCACACTATTATGGGCCTGCTTGAATTTCCATGCGGTTCTACATTTACCTTTTTTTAAACCTGTGCAATTATTCAGCGTTTCTGTGTCATGTGTCTTTT
This sequence comes from Dryococelus australis, assembly GCA_029891345.1. Taxonomy (NCBI): domain Eukaryota; kingdom Metazoa; phylum Arthropoda; class Insecta; order Phasmatodea; family Phasmatidae; genus Dryococelus; species Dryococelus australis. The sequence continues at coordinate 124,330,742 of CM057000.1, read as the reverse complement.
TTTCCTTCACTGCGGAACCACAAATATGAACTTGTTCATTGCGTTTGTCGACAACACTTGGGTAGCTGAGTAGAGTTGTGGGATTTGGGCGGCTCTTAACAACGAGGTCTTGAAGCCAATGAACGTGAAATGAGGTGAAAATGGATCAGCGCCTGAATGCAAGGGCGGGCGAAACGGGCGATCCCCGAGAAAACCCGCCAACCAGCGGCATTGTTCGGGAGTGAACCGGCCTGGGATTGAACCTGGTTCGCCTCGGTGGGAGACAAAGCAGTCTAACCGCTCAGCCACCACGGCACCTTTTAGTAGCTGAGACATCAAATGAAGCACCTCGTGGAAATTTAAGCAGTCGCTCTTAATAGTGAGCAGTAGCTTAGTTTTGTTTATACCAAACCTTGAGCAGCGGTTCAGAGATCAAGGCCATCAAGCATTTGCTCACGAGGAGGTTGAGAAAAGTTTTTTTTATTGATACCAAGCCGAGCAGATGGCTCGAATTAATGATTTTTGAGTAGCAGCTTACTTTGATGTATACCAGCCAATAATATTGGGTACGACATACAGCGTGGCTGGCTAAACCCGGGGCACAAGTGAATCCACAAACTCATTGGCTGTGGAAGTATTCTCCAAGCCTTTGCACAACTGAAAACTTCAGCGCTTGACTTTACTTTTCTTTATTTTTTTACAGAATTACTTACAGTATGTCGCGTTTTTACTCATACACAGCCCCGAGCACTTTAAAACCATATATTTGTTCCATTAGATTAATGAAATTATTGCATGACTTTTCGTATATTACAGATAACATCGAAATGTACAAATATCGTGCACGAAATATCTCCTTTCAACCGTAGTCGTTGAGAATAAAAACACAATGTACAGGACTTGTGACTGAAAGACACGCGAATGAGAACGAGTACCGCTCCCTATACTGTAAACATGCAAGGAGCCGTGTACTTGGCATGAGTACAGGTCAGCTGCATTAATGAATGATGATGGCACGTGTATGTATCGTGCAGCATCAAAGGGACGCACTAGTAAGTAAGTTGAAGTGTACCGTGACTGCAAAATGTATACAATGTAAGTAATGTTGTAGCAAACGAGTGTGCTAAAACATTATAAACACCTGCATTAAAAAAAAGTAAGTGCACCTATCACCTATTTGACACACCTGTCCGTAGATCCTTCCATGGACTTCAAGGCAGGTATTGCGTGTTGCTTACACATCAAGCCAGTTTCCTGTTTAAAATGTACGCATAGGTTTCTCGATAACGGTTCACGTGAAAATGTTTCGGCAAGATAGCATTTTTTCTTAATTTAAACATGCTGATACATAATTTGTCATAAAAAATCGTTTAAAATTTAGTGTTACAAAGTTTCACACAAACATAGGGTGGCAATCCCCACTTACATAGCGAAGGGGAATAATATTACCATATGCATTTTCAGAGGTATAAGATCTCCATCATACAAATCACTGTTAAACTACTCTTCAGATTTTAAAAATTCTTTCACCAGTAGAATGCTACGTTATCACTGAGTATCATAGGCTATATTTTATTTTAAAAATCAATAGGGATCCCTACTAAAACTCCAATAATGTAACCCAAAGTGTAAATAAATGACCTATGAAATTCCTTACATTGCGTGCGCTGGGAAAACTATTGATGATAGAACGAAATAATGTACTACGGCTTTGCAGGACGGACAGATTCGGAAAATAAAACGTGCTGTGTGCTGCGTAGGGCGCCAACCTTAGAAGCTATACTGCCATTATGGGGGGAGTTACTTTTGTGTTTGCTGGGGATTTTCGGCAGACACTCCCTGTAGTTACAAAAGGGACGCGTTCAGATATCATCAAAGCATGTCTTAAATCATCTCCCTTATGGAGTTATATTCAACACCTAAATTTGCGAACGAATATGAGAGCCTATCTTGGTGGAGACACGCATAAAGATTTCCCACAACAATTGCTCAGACTTGGAGAAGGAGTTTTTCCTTCTCTAAATTTGGGCACTAATTCTGCTGAAATCATTTTTAATGAGACATTAGGTCAGATAGTCCACAGTCTGCAGCATCTTATAGAAGCAGTATATCCGGGCCTCGAAAATTTACTAGAAAGAGACTTTCACTGGTTGTGTTCCAGGGCAATAGTATCGCCTAGGAACGACACTGTCAATGAAATTAACAATCTCATTATACAAAGAGTTCCCGGCCAAGTCAAAACCTATAAGTCGATTGACACAGTCACCAATGTTGACGATGTCGTCCACTTTCCTCAAGATTTTCTAAATTCGCTTAATCCTTCTGGCTTGCCACCTCACGAACTATCATTAAAAGTCGGTACTCCTATCATGCTTTTAAGGAATATAAGTCCTCCTAACATGTGTAATGGCACAAGATTACTCATTAAAGACTTGAAAGAAAATTTGATTGTCGCGACCATCCTCACCGGTCCAGCAGCCGGCCAGCTGGCAAACATCCCGAGGATTCCCATGATTCCCACGGATTTGCCAATATCTTTCAAACGGTTGCAATTTCCCGTAAAAACATCGTTCGCGATTACTATTAATAAGTCCCAGGGTCAAACTTTCTCTTTGGTTGGAATCGACGTACGAAAAGAGTGTTTTTCCCATGGCCAACTATATGTTGGTTTATCACGAGTTGGAAGTCCCGAGAAACAGTACATTTTGCTACCAAACAATAACAGGACGTCAAACATTGTCTACAGAGAATGTCTTAGCCAATAACATATTAAATACTTCTATCTCAGATAAATTGCATTGTAATATAATGTATATTAATATGAAAAACTATAAAAAAGTAAAAAAAAATCAAATAAAAGTAGCAAAAAAACTTTAAATTATAAATTATTTATTTAATTATTAAATTATAATGTGCTTTTTTAATGCTTTAGGAGAGTTTACCCAACCTAATTAACGCCGGGTTAAGCAGTTTTTTTAATCTTAATTGTACCCGTGCGAAGCCGGGGCGGGTCGCTAGTGTGTGTGTGTGTGTGTGTATATATATATATATATATATATATATATATATATATATATATATATATATAGGCGCCTATATCCCGGCTACTAGAATTCTATCTCTCTTGAAACTGGCTTCGACGTTAAACAGCATAAGCGCAGGAAAACGAGAGTCTACCATACACGATGAGAGGTACAGGATCAGCAGGACTCTCAAGCCATGAACTCTCCGCGGATGTGTAATATAGACGTGATGTCATATAACTAAATGTTGCAATCTGTACTGCAGTATGTGGGTTTTCAGAAGAGAGCCCATAGTGATGTGCGCAGATTCTGATAAATTGATTTGCGAGGTTAATGACACTCGGCCACAGTCACAGATTAGAGTCATTAATACGCCTTCAGACATTTTAACCTGCTTAATATACATCACAAAACGTAGAAAAGTCCTTGTTGCCGATTGCCGTCATAGAAACTTTTCGCTTATAAAGTTTTTTTTTTCTCAGAGTTTTGTGAAAAGGTGTACTGAAAACTTAAACTGCAGGTAATCTAAAAATTAACAAGGCAATAAGTAGTAGGCCATTGTTCCTTCTGGCGCATGAGCCAGGAGCCGGCTCCGGCTCTCGCTCGCCCCCTGCCATCTTGGAACCACCATGTCGGATTCTCGGGCTTCCCGCTCTGTCTATCCAGTCACGCGACCACCATGTTGTATTATGCCATGTTGGTAGCCAGTATGCCACCATGTTTGTAGTCAGTACATCACCATATTGTTTCCCAAGCTCACATTCCTTCAACCAGTATGTCATTCCTTATGCTCCGTCAAACTGGGGTTTTTCTCCGAGTGCTCCCGTTGTTCTCTCTTTCTTTCCTTCTCTCTCCTTTCCTTTATTAATTTTCCTCTTTCTCTCTTTTATCTCCCATTTGTTTGTCATTTATCTCTCACCTTTGTTCGACATCATCTTTGTGTACATCGGTGGTCATTTATCTCTCATCTTCTTTCGGCGCCATCTTAGTTTTTTTCGTTTGTCATTTATCTCTCACATTCATTCGATTAGTCGCATTTTCTCCACTGCCATTTTTGTTTACCATTACATGGAGGCCATTAGATTGGTTTCTCGTTTATTTGTCTCTCACTTTTGTTTACATTGACTGCTGCTAGGAGCAGCTGTCATCTTAGTTCTGGTGTCGGTCACTAAGTGGCACACCAGTCGCTCGGCTGTTCAGTCACATTTGTTAGATTATTTGCATTTGCTCCACTGCCATGTTGGCTGCTAGGAGTGATGCCATATTAGTTCTGGAGTTGGCCGCTAGGGGCGCTCCTTTTATTTAGAACTCAAAATATCATCTGGAAATGCGCGGGATCGAACTTCCTGACCTTGGGTCGCCCTAACGCCTTAGCCCACTCGGTTATCGCGACATGCGCTGAAACAAGAGTTTATAAGAAGTATATAGCTTGTGGACGAATAAATATCTTGTCTCTCATTAAAGACATTACATTTTATTCAGATGGTTTTAAATTGTATAATTTTTTATTATTTTACTATTTAAGTATTAATTTTCAAGTTTTTACATTTTATGTTTTTTATTATTATTTTAGATTTAAGTTACATATATTATTTATATTTAATATGTATTTTTTTAATAAACCGTACATCTCCCATTACATAAAGCAAAACGATTGAAAGTATATTTTTCTTCTTCTCCTCAACTTTAAGTTGGTTGGTGGGTAACATGTATGTCTCCCAAGCATTTTCTTTGTTTGGCTAACAGATTCAAATGTAAATAAGTGTTTACTCTTGATCTTCCATTCCTCCTTCTACCTTCCAGCTTCCCCTCAAACAAAATGGTGCACCAGTTAGAATGACGAATCTCTTGTCTTCTCTTGTTTAAGGTTTGAACCAAGATGTGTGATTCATTTGCTCTTTTGAGAACGTTCTCATTCGTGACTTTATCAGTCCAATGTATTAGTAGAAGTCGACGCCAGCACCACTTCTCAAATGCCCTGAGTTTCAGTACTTCCGTTTTTCGCAGGGCCCATGTTTCTTACTCATAGCTTACAATACTTCATACAAAATTTATCTCTAAATGTTTTCGTGCCTCCATGTTGATGGTCTTAGATGTTAATAGACACTTATTTTCTGAGATTAAATGTATGTACTCGTAGAATAAGAAGATTACTTATTAAAATAAAAAATTTATAGTTTAAACAATTCTATTTAACTTATAAAATAATTTACCATTTTTACCAGAGCAGAAGACCAGGATTAGCTACCCAGGTGACCCTGGTTCGGCATGCAGATGTCTTACACCACAAATTACAAAAAATGATTTTATAATTTAAACAATAAAAGAGTTTGAGGTATTGAGTGTTATATATTAAATTTTACGAAAGAAATGAGTCAGTGTTGTCCTCCGCATTTTATCCCAGCTTGGAACTGGCAACACTTCAATGATATAGTGCAGGCAGGGTACAACACTGGTAAAATCTCCCTTATAATATTGAAATATCTTGAAGTCAGTATTATTTTATTAATAAATGTAGAATGTGTAGGGAAATCTAACACACACTCAATAAATATATATATATATATATATATATATATATATATATATATATATATATATATATATATATATATATATATATACAGTAGGTGCCATGTCCCAGCCAGAGTATAACTTTTAAAATCTGTTAAAATTATAGCAATTTATTTACATGAGCAGTACTCTCCTCCTAGACACAGTGGAGCTGGCGAGTTATATTCACCTGTTCTATGTCAATTTCTTGTTTCCCCTCTCCTCTTGCCACCCAGCAAGCTACCGAAGTAGACTTCCCTGGAATGGTTGTCTAGATCATTGGTGAAAAAAAAACTCTCTCTTTCATGAGCTCCAGTGTGGTGCAAGGCAAATATCTAGCCAGAGTATCCATGTGGCAATGTATTCACTCCATCATAGATACATGGCGCTTGTCGTCCATCCACACTAGTGTCAATTTATTATATCACTCCGAATACAACGGGTTTTTGCGCGACTTTATGCCATGTACAAAAACTCGCAAAGCTTTCTTTCTATTTAGAATGCTAAATATAACTTTCGAAAGTAATCTTGTTCCTAATAACGCACTTCTGAATTCCTTTAGCCTTCTTGTCAACATCACCTGTACATCTGTAGGCATACAACTTGTCACGCAGGCCTACGAACTCTGCCATATGTACACCATTACACTCGTTTTGAACTTGCCAATGACTTTTTGTTCTTGAGTGAGTAGCAAGGTTGATTTGTGGGATAGCCACTGGTGTCAAATTCGTCAAGGATCAGAAGACATGTCGTGATAAAAGTCTAGAGTTCTTATCTTGTAGATAAAGCTGTCGGTGTCCATGTAGTCCTACTTCAGGTTCTCTCCATACCTTGTCTTCATTATGTCGTAATGAAAATGATGCATGAATACCTTCGACAAATCCAGTACTGTCGAGCCAGGATACATAGGCTTGTCGAACAGGATAGCCTCATGCTCTAGCTTGATGAGCGACAGGTTCTCAGAATAAATTATTCTATCTTCGAATGCTGGTTTTGCGGCAAGATTCTTGAGTCGCTTCTCATTGCAGACGAGGCTCATGCTCTGTATATTATGTTTTTTTTCCATGAGCTTGCCGAAGACTGCGTTGTTTGCCAGCTTGAAAAAGTATTCTTAAAAATCATTTGCTGCTGCTGCACGTCTTGCGGTATTCGAATGGATGTATTGCTGTAGCCAGGCACACTGCTCGAACTCTAGCACACTGTGAATCTTCTCGATTTTCAGTTCAGGGGTAATGGCTTGTTTGAGTGTGACATAGTAAACTATATCATTGTTCTTGCTCATCTGCGTAGCCATCAATTTCTTCTACTTGGATTCTGGTGGACATTTATTAATTGCCAAAAATGGCAAGTCCTTATGTTCACTGTTCAGTTCATCGTCTCCTTCGACGGTAGCTCTGTTACGTCCAGTCGCTCGATGCTGTCGATATATTCATATGGGGAGACTTAATTTTTTATCACTAAAGCCAGCTCATCGGAACTGAAGAATTTAGATGTACTGTTGAACTTGTTTTCTGGCTGGTTCCCTGTTAGGGTTGACAAGCTGCTAGAGATGAAATGGAAACTGTCGATGAATTGAATGCTGAACTTCTCTCCAAGCGATTTTCCAAAAGTAATCATCTTCTCTTCATTATGTGATATAACGGTGATGTCCTTGTTGCCATATGTCAGATCTCTGAGGATGAAATTTTCATAATATGCCAGGTTATGAAAAAATACCGGAAGCTTCTTTGGCCATCTTCTGAGGAAATTGCAGTTGTTACAGGTTGCTCCAATGTACTTGCCACTAAAGTTTCGGTGGTCCCATACCTTCACATTATCTTTGCCTAAGCTTCCTACACAGTGGCAGCATCTTTGTGCCTGGAGATATGATGAATTTTGTGTTGGAGATAGTGGTGACATCTTCAGTAGTCTTGTAGATCGTCTTAACTTTCTCGCCGAGCTCAACGATTTTCTCAATAAAATTCTTTTGTGCATCCATTGCTGTGTAGAGTGTAGGTTATAGGTTCTTGTAGCAGTTCCAACGCCAGTGTTGCCGGAAAGATGTTATTATCTACATGTACGAAAATACAGAAGCTATGAGCTTCGTGCTTCTGGTATGGCATATTGAAAGCTTTCTCAGGATCAGGTTGACAGGTCTAAATCAGTACCAAAGAGGCTTCGAAATCTGAGTAGATCGCAATCGGCAGTTTATACTGGTGCTGAATATTTCTGAAGCAGAGCACTGAAGGCCTCCCATCCTTTCCAGGCTGTGGAATTTCAACTCGAAGTGGTGCATATCCAGAGCAAAATTTATTGTGTTCAGCCAGACACTGTTCACCGCTGAGCCCAGACACTAGTGGCTGATCGTCAAAATGCATCAGACATCTCTTGCATATATGCACTGTGCCACGATGAGCTGTCTTCTGGGATCGTGCCAGTCTGGATAAATTTTAAATGTGGCAGTAGTGGGATGTCTCCTCATCTGACAAAAAACAGCAAGTCTATGAAATGGTTCTTTTCTTCACTGGTTACTCGGAGAGGAAAATATTATCGTTTTCATCAATGGAGTAAATATTGACCTATGTTCCTGGGTTATTCTTCTCGAACAATTTGATCTGACTCACTGGTGTTGGAAATGTGATCCCTGGAAAGTTGTACCCGTCTTCGACATCGCTGTACCTCTTGTCTACACATTCTAGATTTATTACAGCTTTATTAGCCTTAATGGAAGCTGGCAAATCTATCCACGAAAAGGGCCTTAGAGGATCTAGTTTGATAAACTGGTGTAGGAGCCGGTTGACAGAGATGAGCTTCCATCCAGATCCTTTCTCGGCGTACTCTCTTTCTTCAGTACACAGCTTTGCAATACTTTGTGACGCGGCATGTTAAATATAATCATTTTTCGTCTTTAAAACTATGCATCTGTCTGGTCTTCATGTGGCTTCACTTTTTAATAAGTACACTCCAGCACGATGTTAAATTTAACTGCACCACGGTTCTCCACGTCTTCTGTTAACTGGCCAACAATGTTCTCGTGAATGCCTACCAAGTAGCCACATATATCTCCGGCATCTCCGGCTACATAAGTTTTTAATTTTCCATGGAATGCAATCTCTGCTTCGACGAAACCATTGCTACATACTGCACGAGCTCCTGAGACGATTTTTGGTAGGGCTTATGTTCTCGAGCAGGATGGTTGAGGACTGTCTATTGGCCGCACACGTCTCTTCTTCTGGGCTGGCTGTACCGATTTCCCCTTGCAGACCTTCTGATGCATGGCCAAGTTGTCACAACGAGTAAACTGGACGCTGCAGTTGTTGCTCTTCAATAGACCACATTCAGTATTGAACTCACATCCGCCTTCATGTCTTCGAGCATTGCGCCGTTCAGTAAATTGCATGTTGCAAAACTTGCAGCTGGTGATTGCCGCTTTCCTGATGGTACCATAGCAGCTACGAAGTTGCTTTTGCAGTTCATCTTTGCGAGCAATCGTTTTGCCACAGTTATCGTAAATCAGCTGCTCTACCTGATGTTGATTGTGGTTGCAGCTTCTCATATGCATGCCTTAGAAAGCTATTCCGAAAGGCAAAAGCCTTACCACAAAACATGCACTGGCTTGCTTCCATCGATGACAAAAACCTAACTAACTCTTGATCTGAAAACGTAACCTAGAACTCTTGATGTACTAACTAGCCTAAAATCTTGACATTCTAAAAACGTAACCTGAAAATTTCGATCTACTAACTAGCCTAAAAATTTATGTCATATATTTGTTTTGCTGTAATTACCTGTAAAGCAGGCGACGTTACAGTGCACTCGGGAGTAACCAGGAGCACCACGATGACAGCCCACGGAACGCGCTTGACGTGGATGATATTGGTGTCGCTGGTTCTGTACTAGTGGAATGCGCAATGGCTTATCGATGCTTGTTACTTGCAAAAATCACACACAATTTTTTATTGAGTAAATGCACATCATGTCAACAATTTTTTGTGGACAAAGCATGCAATGAACTAAGAAAACTTAACATAAAATGGGGGAATCGATATTAGTTAATAAAACGAGTTGCGATACGGGCATTGTCTATTGGTTATGTCTGTCACGTGAAGAAAATTCTCATCTACCTGTCGGAGAATCGAATCAGGTATGCAGTAGCGCAGGCTAGCTGCCACGAGCCATACATTCGGTGGTAACTACAACACCATACAGCTTTCCTTATAGTAATAAATCATGATGCACTAGTGATACTGAAGATAGGTAAAGGCTGTTTACAATTAAGTGAGCACTTTTGAAATCAACCTAAGAAAAAATCCACTGCTACTAGCGCCATATATTTTAACGGGCGCACAGAATGACAGGCGCCCAGTAAGGTTGGTAATGGTGGAGGGAATGTAGTTCCATATTTTAACGTCAAATAGAAAGTTTTAGGTAACCATTTATGTTAACTTAAATTATTTATTTCGCTTCCTGTTATTTTTAATACATCGAAGAAATAGTATTTACTTTTCTAATAATTTCATAGTTTCACCTGACCGACGCATGAATAAAGTAATGCAAGCCCATGGCAATGTTAATTTTACCTAAGGCGGAAAAACACACAACGGGCATACAAGTAGATCGTAAGCAGGGCTTTCAAAAGTGCTCACTTTATTATGAACAGCCTTTAGGATATATTAAAACTTTGCACTCTGTGCACATTTATACTAGCATTCAAGACATGCCATAATTGTGTAAATTTATAGGAATAATAGTCTCTGGTTTCTCACTTCCCACACTCTTATTGGTTAGAACCACATTTGACACGTTTTAATCCAGTGAATATTACTGGCTGGCTGTCAGCTAACGGAGTGTCCAGCCGAGAGACAGCAAATACAATATCTTTTTCACAATTTATATTAATCTTAAATATTTTATTAATTTTTTTTAGTTTAGTGCTGTGTGTCATTTTTTTTAAGACCCTGACAAATAAATGAAACTATAATCATGCGAATTTTGTTTTCGGCGGTAGACAATTTTTTCCCCCCTATTTTTAGTGTAACATTATTTACACTCGAGAATAATGAGGTAGCCTAAGATGATACGAGCAAGTCAATATGGGAAAACATTAATACTTCATATAATGTACCTACCGACACTGACGAAAGTGTAGCTGTGGTATGATGCAAGCTATCAGGTTTTCCGCAGCTGCAAGTCCTGTCCGTGAGGATGGAAAGCACGTGGTGTAATGACTGCAAAAAAAAAAAAACGAACAGGAAAGATACTCATTAATAATCTGTACTAATACATGGGTAGGGAAACACAAATTATTTCTAATTATTCTTGTTGTAATTACCTGGAAATCAGACGACGATACGGTGCACTCAGACGAAAGCAGGAGGACCACGATGGGACTTGGTGGCCTCAGAGTTCTCGACTAGTGGATCAGAGGGCGCAGCTCAACACTAGGAAAACTCCGGCTACTGTATCTGTAAACCAGAATATACTGAGTACAGTTTCAGCGAGGCAATATCAATGTGAAAGGAAGTCCTGAAATGTATGTTTTCTTTTTCCTGTAAGCGAGACGTGACTGGGTGCTGACCTCCGTGGTTTTTTAAAGATGTGCAAGGCCCGGTGCACACGTGCGGACAATGTCCACGCGGCCCCAACAAATACTTTCCACGGAGACTTGGCTTATGCATTAGTGAACTGCGGCGCCGCAGCGGCACCGAGCGTCCACATGCATTCTCTAGTACATTGGAGTCAATGGGCCAGTTTACACGTGCGGTATTCTGCCGCAGCAGCGACATGGCGAGAATTGGATGTGAAGGCGTGCTGGACATGGAACTGGTTATCGCAGAGGTGAAAAAACATCCGGAAATGTGGTATGTTGATGCAGAAGAATTCCACGATCGCACTAAGAAGTGCGTGGATTGATATCTGCCGACAATTTATGATGGCTTCAATGAGGAGGAGTACAATGAAACAAACCAAAGTTGAGTATATTATATTAGTGCATAATATGAATGGCATGAGCAGGAATCTACTGTATGAATATATTAATCTGACGTAAAAAAGGAGCATGCAAATTCAATGACAACAATACAAGTATAGACCACACTTTGAACAACAATGCACAAAACAGTGCAGTTTATTTACCTGAATGTAAATATATTTATATGATAATGAGAGAAAACATGATGAACAATGTTTATATTGATACCAATATGTAACATTATAGTAAACATAAAATACATACGAGCATATGCAGATTATGTGACACGCGCCTTTCTGCACGTAACACGAGGGCCGGGTTATAATGTGCAGTTTTATATGGTTAAGTAAATAGCCACGTGACCACGTTTCATGCACTAAAATGTTGTACACGGTGAGTTAGAATTCAATATTTAGCACTTGCAATTAAGTAGTGACAACTAAACACTAAGTACAAATCCTAGTGTACTGAGAACATGCCATATGCAAATATGAGCTAGGTTTCGCGCTCGTAAGTGATTAAAACTGCAGTTTAGTAGAACTTTATATAACTTACAATTATAGTAATTATTACATATCTTAAAAATAGTAGCTCGGGTATCGTAATGTTTGTAAAGTTATAGTGAATCCACGAGTGTTTACGTAAAGTAAGTATATAAACATTGTAATCTCGTCAATATAGCTTGCAATTATTTACTTCTAAAGTGTTGCTATGAGTGATGGACAAATGAATTGCCTTGTTCCAGTTGAAACATACTAAAAGACTAATTTCGGAAGTACCATTTGAAACACTGCCTCAAAATAAAACAGTCCTAAGTACATGTTATACGTAAATATAACTAAATATTGCACAGAAAATAGTAAACACAAAACACTCATACCATTTATCTTTGTGCAAATACAAAGCAATTAAAGGTGACTAAATGTAATGTAACATAACTGTTACAAGATATTTGTTTATATAAATAAATATGAGCTACTAACTTTGCAAGCGAGCAAGTATGAATGAATTTTATTCAAATACTATTATGTCGTTCCTGCTTGCTCCGCTCGCGAACGCCTCGGCTACACACACGTGCACGCGCGCACACACACCTACACACACTGGCCGGCGCATTTTCCGACTTTACACAGCATCAAGACTACGCGGACCGCTGGCTCGGACACGACCCTTCCATGCCAGGGCAGAGCGACGACTCTCTTCAGCATAACAGGTCTACCGCTTGGCAAGACCCGAATGCCGCGCGCCAAGCGGCGACTTCCTGCCAGTGTACGGGTGTGTGTATTTGTGTGTGTTTTTTTTTTTGGGGGGGGGGGGGGTGGTCGCTAGTGGTGCAAGCAGGTACAACATAATAGTATTTGAATATAATTCATTCCTGCTAGGTATAGGCTATTCAAGGCAAAATGAGCACTTTTGAAAGCCCTGCTTAAGATGCATTTGCATCCACATTGTGTATTTTTCCGCCCTATGTAAAATTAACATTACCTTGGACCTCATCACTTTATTCATGCGTCGGTCAAGTGAAACTGTAAAATTATTAGGAAAGTATATATTTTTAAAATCTGCTCATTTTTACACTTCTCTGCATTAAAAAAGCAGAAAGGGAAAGAAATAATTTAAGTTACCACCGATCGTTGCGTAAACCTTTTAATTCGTCGCTAAGATATGGGACTATTTTCCATCCATCGTTACCAACTTTACTGGGCGCATGTCACTCAGTTGGCCCGTTAAAATATATGCAAGCAGGGGCAGTGGCATTTTTATAAGGTTGATTTCAAAAGTGCTCACTTTATCGCGAACAGAGTTTAAGACCGTGTTAATAAACGCAAAGCATGAACAAGTTTTATGTTTTATGTGCGCTGCTCGTCCTGCCGACTGACTTGATAGTACCGCCATTCATAAAGTGAATTACGTGTTAAATTGTGCACGTCTGGTACGGCGTACAAATTGGGATTTAATCACATCCTCAGTGCTTGTGTTAATTTCTACGTGTTGGTGCGAGAGTGCAAATTAATGAAGACCGCTTTGCCCGTGATGGAGGGGGGGGGGGAGGGTGGAGCGTATTGACGCTGCCTCAAAATCAGTTGTTCCGAGCGACCTTTTCTACAATGTTACTGCTGCGGGCCGGACGAGCCCGTATTGAGTTCACTGCTGAGCTGACTTCCCTAGCAATATGTCTGCAGGGCGTTTGTTTGCTGTATTCCCCAGGTATGGCGTCTTCTGTTTAAGAGCCCAAAGGAATCGTGGGTTATAGCGCCGTATGTATCCGTTGCGTCTACCCCCTCGCGCCGCGCACCCAAGCGATGACGACCTTTTACATTATGTTAATGTTGTGCAAACTAACAGTAATTTTACTAAGGGCCAAGAATTTATTGCATGAGTATTTTATCCACATAGCTTTGGTGAACAATAATTACGAATTGTTAACGTTAACTGTTCTGAGTATTAAAGCCGTCGTGTATATGAACATTATATTTTACGTCTGGGCAAATGAAACAATTGCGAGTTCCAATGTGTAACCAAACCAGTAGTACAGACGTTAATAAATAATACTAACTGAAACGTATTGACTTATTCGTTGCTAGTACTGAGTAACATCTCCGTAATTTTATGATAAAGGCATAAAGAGTAACTTTGATTGGTATAGTGTTATTGAATGCACCTTAGGCTTAATATATTGCAGTGTCATTGGGTCCGAAAGTAAAAGGCCATTTGAAGACGAGATCCCTATGCACCCTGAGTAATAAGCAATGTGTATTAGGTCCACTGGCGAGTGAGGTGGCATTGAAGGACCCGAACCCCACCGGGTAAAGAATGTCTCAAAAGTTCCATATTTGTGACATAGTTCCCTCTACCTCTGATGCACAGATATGACAACAGATTCGCCGAGTTTAGAGGGTGCATTTATTTCTACTGCTAGCACTGCTTCCTCTCACCGACTGTTGACATTCTAATCGACTGCCTGTCGATAAGCAACCTCAGCACTGTCAGTGGGGAAAGAAACGTGGCCTGTGGTGTGTTGATGTGTGTCACTTGGCAAGGTAAGGGTGTGGCGAAAGGTGTGTGGGTGTAAGTGCCGGAAGCTGGTACAAGCATCGTGTGTGGTGTGTGTAGACCCCGTGACGCTGAAGGAGCCTGACTGCTGCGGGCCAGGCAGACGTCACCCCAACTGCCTGCCGGTGCTGCTACCTGCCAGCGACCCCTTCTACCGCCGCCACCAGCAGCGCTGCTTCAACCTGCTGCGTTCCCTCGCCGGCGTCCGCGACGACTGTCGTCTCGGTGAGTCTCAGCTCGTGCCCCCCCCCCCTTCCCCCTCATTCGCAGACTCCAGCGTAACGCTAATGCTACTCAGGTTGGGAAGCACAATGCGTTTGGGTTTGGCAACTAAGATTTTTCACCACTAGGTAAGCGCTAATGTAGCATGTGCACCAAATTGCAATAATCATAAAAAATATAAAATAACTTCATATCTAAGAAATTTTTTTCTTTTTTTATTATTTAACTAGCTTACATTTTAATTAAAAGTGACCTATTTGGAACACTGCGCACCTAACGGCGGAAATTTTTCCAATACCAAACTCTCCCATAGGAGAAATCGTTGTGTTCCTAATCTGAGTAGGATTAACCCTTACCTGCGGTCCTCGTGCGAAAATCTGGGAGCGACCTCAACGGGAATCGAACCCAGTTCCCCTAGGCTGGAGGCGAGTAATACGCTACGCCACCGCGCCCCCCTCTCACTACTGGGAGTCTCTGCTAGCGCCCTCTACTCACCTTCAATACCTACAAACCCCTTATTCACGTCGGTCACTCACCTTCACTCCTTCAGTAATAACTCATTGAAATACCTTCGGTTCTACTTGCTTTGCCAAAATAAGAGTTACAAATTATACCAGTACAGGCTGTTGATAGTAAGCGGGGCACTTCTTGAATTCTCGTTTCTATTCTTAAGCCATATGTAAAATTATCATTACCGTGGGTCTTATCACATAATTCACGCATCAGTCAAGTGCCACTATGAAATCATTATAAAAGTAAATATTTTACAAAATACGAGTAGCTCATTATTACACAAATATAGATTTTAAAAACAGAAAGCAAAATTAGTCCTTTAAGTATTTGCGAATGTTTGCCTGGCACATAATATACGTTCAGACATTGAATTTCTTTCCCTTCATCGTTACCAACTGTATTATGCATGTGCCAGTCAGACTACCCGGTAAAATAAGTGCAGATACAGGTGATGATAATTTCAAAGGTTGGTTTCAAAAATGCTCAGTAAACCGTGAACAACCACTATGCACGTAGATACAAAAAAAAACTGCTTACTGCCATTGAAAATAGTTGGTTCTTGATCAATCTAACGTTAAGCCCGCTTACCTTACCATTCATTTATCAATTTGGAATACATAATTGAGTAAATTTTTAGCTCTAATTTACAGTTACTATTTTTTTGTATTAACTTATTCCCAAACTGTGTTCTTAAATAAGTAACTGAATAACAGATTCAGTTACCTAAAAGCACTGCCAAGGCTCGGCAATCGAACCCGGTTTGCCCTGGTGAGAAGCGAGCACTCTAGCTGCTACATCTTCGAGGTCCCCAGTGAGATAATGTGGTTTGTAACAATGTTGTTGAAACAGTAATTGTGTCGGCTGTTCACTGTAAAGGGAGCACTTTTGAAATCAACCTTCGAGAAATGTCACTGACCTCACTTCCATATATGGTAATCGACACAGTATCTGGAATGCGCCCAGTAAAGTTTGTAATGATGGAGGAAAAGTAGTTCTATGTATTAAGGTTTAATGGGAGCTGGAATCCTGGTTACTCTGCAACCATCAACACACACATCATGAAATTTAAATTAATTTAGCATAAAATACAATTAAGCTATCTTTATGGTTCAGATTGCATTTGAAAGAAGATGGTTCAGTTTTAACCAGTGCAAAACATTATCGACGAAATTAACTAATTCCACAGTGATTTTAAAAATATATTTTGAAAATTTCGTAGAATTTGCCAATTTTCTATTAAACTAATCGATATTCGTTCTCCTACACAAAATTTCTGAAGCAAATTTGTTTGTAAGAAAAGACAACCACTTGTCTATGGTTTCTCATGATTTCATAGTAAATTATCAATAAAAGTCCGAGAAAAAATATGAACATTAGTAGTGGTTTTTTTTTTTTTTTTTTTTTTTCAAATTAGGATATTTGGCCATATAATATAAAGTTGAAAACTTGGAAGAACGAAATTTTGAAAAACCCTAGATATTTATTTCTGACCATTTTAATATAGTTTTGGTTTCATGTAGCTAGGACGAATAGTTTTCGTAAAGACAGGTTTTACGACCCGAAGGCTGGCACACCCTCCATCTTCCCGCACTGCATCTGTACTCTGGTGAGTAAGACAGTGCACAGCACTTTCTCCTCTTCTGCTCTTCGTGCCTCGTACCTTTCTTGTTGTTTTACACCGCTTTCTGCCGGTTTTCCCAGTAAAATCTATCATCTCCATTTGGTAGTGCTTCGACTTTAAACATTAAAGCCTTTTCCCGAACACTCCCTCGTGGGTCATTGGAATTCTCGAGTATCCACCAGTCAAACTCCTCAAGCCTCTTGCCTACCTTAGTACCAAATATGTTCCACAGTTTGTGCTTCTCTTGGTCTTCCACAACCCTTCGCGTGTCTAGCTACAGCCCCCTTCGATCGGCCACACCCTGCAGCCAGTCCCTTAGGTCTTCTATCTTGGGACAGTTCATTAAAACATGTTGTAGGGTGTCATCCATACCGCAAACCTCACATAGTGAGGAGGCGAGTAACCCGAGACTAAGCAGCTTTGCCTTAAAATTGCATGATTAGTGTACATCTGAGTACTATAATCGTTTGTAACGTGATCCTTTTGCTCTTAATCCTCTCTAGAATACTCGGTAGGATTGCATGGGTAATCGTCACTTTGGTTGATTGATCTCATCTTGTTTGCCAAATTTCAAGGGTGTCTTGCCTGATTAACCTTCGTGCTTGATTATTTAGCGTTCTAATCCTTGATTGTTCTGCGACCAGTCCACGTTCTCTTATAAGCAGGCCTACAGGTAGGACACCCGCCAATACAGGGAGAGCCTTGTTGGACACAGTTATATATGCTTTTAATACTGCCAGCAGTGCCGCCCTCTGAGCACTGACGAGCTTTCTGTTATACCACACTAATTATGTACACGTGTGCCACATCACTGCATAATTTGCAATGATTCCTTTAAACACGGCTTTATAGATTTTCCTATGTGTATGAAAATCTAAGTCTCACTATGTCTTTCCTATTGCTCTTAGCTTGTGGAAAACCACAACCACTTTGCGGGCAACGTACTGTATATGCCCCAGAAAGCTCATATTATCATCCAGGATGACTCCCAAGTACTTATGTTTATGGACATGCTGGAGATTTTCCCCACTGAGCTGTACCATAAGATTTCTTGCCAATTTACCCTTCAATATATTTGTCTTGGTCTTACTGGTAGAGAAGCTCACCTTTACTCTTGCAGCCCATTCTTGAATAGCAACCATTATGGTTGCAACTTTCTCTTCTAGCTGTCTTCTGCCCGACCCGGTGACCAATACTAATCCATTGTCGGCACAATGAAAGATCCTACAGCCCTCCGGAAACATATCTCGAGCAGCCCATCAAAGAGGATGTTCCAAAGGACCGGTCCAAGTACCGATCCCTGGGGCCACCCCTTCGTCAACTCCTTCTTGACCTGGACAGACTTTGCAGTATGAAATGTCACTCTGTCCTTAAAATAGTCCAACAATAACTTATAAATATTGACAAGGCACTTCTTCTGTTTAAAATACCACATCGCATCCGGCCACCAAGCATTGTTAAAGGCTCCTGCTTATCCGGAAATATAGCTAGTACATACTTCTCTTGGCACCTGGAAACTGTTGTTTTCATGTTCCTCTTCCCTTCCGGAACCCATATTGATATGCATTCAGATTCCCATTTGCTTCCAGCGTTGCCACCAATCTGCTGTTGAGAAGCCTCTCGTAGACTTTGTGCAGCACCGGAAGCAATATCAACTGTCTATAGGACTTGGCCAATTCCTTGTCCTGACCATCTCCCTTATACAGTATCCTAATGACAACGTTATTCCATGGGCGAAGAAACGCCTCCTCAGAGAGACAGCCATTGTAAATATCCAGAAGTTACTTCCTCACTCTTGAGAAGCACTTCTTGATGATTTCCGCACCTATTTCATCCAATCCCGGAGCCTTGCTATTCTTCATTCCATAGACTGTTGCTTGCAGTTCATCAAGGGTGAACTCCAGAGCGTCCTCTTCTTCTGGTAACTCTTCCATTTGTTATCTCTTGAGGGGATGTTCCTCTCCCTCCCCTTCCCCCAGATCCATCACCAGGGTTCCATTCACTCTGATGTTAGGCGGTGCTGTAGCCTTCTTCATTTTACCCGCCATTATCTTATATACTGCCCCAAAGGAGATCTTAATGTTCGACCCTGGTCACGAACTCTGTTGAAATATTCTTGTATCCTCCATTTGTAGTCTCTTGCCAGAGCTTCTCCCTTCTCACCTCTTGACCTGTGAAGTCACCTTCGCTCCCTTTGCAGACTCTTCCTTTTCTCCTCCAATTCCTGGTCCCACCAGCTGAGGTTAGGAAGTCCTGGCCTTGTCTTGCGAAGTACCTCATCACAGGTCCCAAAAAGATGATGTTGGTGATTCCTTCTATTCGCTCTTGAAAGCTTCCACGCTGGAAGACAGCATTATTCTTGGCCATTCTTCTCAACAGGGCCAGGTCAAAAGATTGTCAGTCTGTATTATTATGCACATATCTTATTTCTGTGTCCCATTCATCTTGCTGTTGTAAGACCTTCTCATTGCCAGTTCCTAGGAACTCCACCTCAAAGATTATAAGCCTGTGATTTCTGGAGCTGTCTTCAGTGACTTGCCAGCCACTCACCATACTATTTGCTCTTCTGGTTATGATTGCTATGTCTATGTTGTCTTCAGAATCATGTGCATGGGAAACATTTGTTGGGAGTTCTCGCTCCTCGTTCAATATTTCCATATCATTAGTCAATACATATTGACTCATGAGGTCTCCCTTATCATTACTCACTGATGAGTGCCATAGTTCCGACTTCACATTCACATCCGTCCCAGTGACCAAAGGCCTCCCCTTTAGCACATCCAATATTACATCCCATCTGTCTAAATGATCTTGTGTTTCCTCATTAAACTAGAAGTAGGAGGACATGAAACAGGCCTTCAAATCCTTAACTTGCACTTGCATGCATACAAGATGAGTATTTGAAAGGTTGGACAACATCATGACATCCACCTCCAAGTTCGTCCTCACTATTCCAGCCTGAGTTCGAGACAGGTGTCTTATATATTGCAAGTTTTCCGCACCCTGACTTGATGGCCCGCTACGACTGTCCAACCTGGCTCGCCTTCGCTGAGCCAAACAGCGTAGTACGTCCGACAACTATCACAATTTTCCCACGTGAATTTCTACAAAACTACGTGTGGTGATCCTTAAATCTACAGACTACGTGATTTGGACGGTAAATCCCTACCTTCTGCCAAACACGTACTTGAAGTTCTACGTTGACGCCTTGTGACAACAAGGTGTAGTCCGGCATGTGAAGCAGCAATCCAGCATAGCGGCCGCCCATCATACTACGTACCTCTAGACTGTGGGGGAAGCCCGGTGCGTTGGTGTCCCTAACTGCCACGTGGAGCACTGGGGTGCTGACATCATAGTAGTAGTGCGGTGCGAAGTTGAACACGTGGCGCTTGGACTGATGTGATCGAAGGGCTGCGGAAGGGGTGTTTCGATGGCAATACTGAAGTTTATAAAAGTTAGTATAGAGTTCCGTGTGTTCTCAATGGAGGAGAATTCGAATAACCCCCATGTGGGAGGGGACTAACGGACAAACTTTGGTATAAATACTTGGAATTTTGCCATCTATGGGGAGAATAAGGGACTCCTGGGTCTTCGGCACAAGCTAAGTATTGCAATGATTTAAACTATGATTGGTAACGACTCTTCTGGTCTTATAGGATAAATGGCATATTTTCTGCCCTTTTAGGTAGCTAGATGTATTTTATAGTTTTTGAAAAATCTCCAATAAATTGTCTGCATAGTTGTAAAACAGCCGATTAAATTTAATATTTCGTTATTTTAATTGTACCTGTATTTTGAGTCATCTTTTTAAAATGAGAAAGAAACAAATTAAAGACTTGTCAGAAAAATCATGCAAGTTAATTGCCGTTTAAATGTTTTGTGTCGCTGTAGAAATTGTGGGTGATATAAACGTTTTTGGGCAAAATAAAAGCATTTAAGATGCAAACAAGTAAATGACATAATGTGCAAAATTTTACAAGCCACGTTTATAAGCCCTGTTAAATTAACTTCTGTTTTTACGTGCAAGTTCTCAGTTTTCACCCTAATTTGTAATCCCCAAACTTCTGCACCACAGGGAAGGGTGTGTGCTAGATACAGTAAGAACGAGCGGAAATGTCGTGGTGGCATTCAGGCAAGAAAGATAGGAAAATAAATCAAACGACACAACTGACATAATTTGTCAATCACTTGAATGATTTGCAGCACATTCAACACAGCACTGGTGGAAGTGAAGACAATGAGGAGGAATCTGACGCCTGCTCATTTTTATTTTCAAATTCATTCTGTAGATTATGAGTGAGTATAAAGATTCAGCCAAAATGAAACTAGTTTCGCTATAGTGTGTGACATCTGGGCTCCTGACTGTAGTGATCTTACTCGGCGACTGGGACGAGTGTTTTTAGTTTAGTTTGTGTGCTTTTTTGTGAATATTTTTTTACGAAATAATAAATACTGAACTGTTACTATGAATTGTACTGAGTTCTCTGTTCTCAAGGTTAATACACACGGGTATTTGTAGTGACAAAAATTGATCACCTTTTACTCATTCTCTAGGCTACACAATTTATTGTGTCAAATACCTAACTTACTCTTCACTGTTTGTTTCGTCATCTTACCTTCACGCTCTAGCAAACTACGTGGATATGTTATGTTTTTGTGTGTGTATCTTGTAACAATTTTTGTGAGGGATTTAACTCAGATTATAGAAATACTGTCGGCAGCAACATTTTTGATCAAGAAACCTTACTCGTGGCATCAAAAGCACCTGTGTTAATGCATTTTAATTTTCTATACACCTAAATAGTAAGGTATAATTTCTCGAAACTGTTTGTTAAAAATAATAGTGGCCAGCTCATCGCAAAATTTATACTAGGACAACTCTGACTTCTAATCATATATGTTACTAATCTATTAGGCCCGTTTGACAGTGTGAAGAATAAGTATATGTATCACCGACCCGAACTCGTAAAAATAAGTTCATCTGAGTTGAACCCCCAACAAAAAAATATACGGAAATGTATTAACAGGACTGGCTTTACTAAACTTTCACCAAGACATTAAAATACATTTAATAAAAGACATTGACGTTTATGCCAAGAAACAACAAAAGATTATAATTTGTTCTGTAAGGCATGCTGTAAAATGAACGTGTAGTTTACTTGAGAAAATTACTGTAATCAATGAGGTAATAATAACATTTTTTAGAGAAAATATTAATTATATTCAACATGTTTCGTTTACTGTACTTACAGTTCAGTATGCCACTCAATGAGACAAATGCGAGAGAGAGCACATACATGTGATCTAGCTAGCATGAGTGGAAAGAGAGGCCACAGAGGTGTGGTGGTCAGACTACTTATCACGTCTCACCACGGCGAACAGGGTTAATTAATGCGGGTTCAATCCCGAGTTTCTCATGTGGGAAACGTGACGGACGTTGCTGCTGCCCAGTTGGTTTTCTCATGGTGGTTCCATTTCTCACAGCACTGCATTTTGTCGCTGCTCCAAATTCATCTCACTTCACCCTCAACAGCGCTGCCGTGTAGCCTAGTAGGTAGCACCTATCGACTGCGCCATGGTCTGGGGTGCGGGAGGTCCTGGGTTCGAATCCTAGGCAAGGCATGGGTTTTCGTTTAAGTTAGGTCGTAGGTTAGTTTGTAAGCTGACCACTGTTAAGCCTACAGGCCTAACACCGGAGGACGTTAGTAAGCCCTTTCCAATCAATCTCATCCGCAGTGAAGACCTCAGCCGTTAATCGCCACCCATAGCTCTCTCACTATCACTATGAGTTGTAAAATATTTTGAGGAAATATCTGACGAATACGTCTTTAAAATCAGACCGACACATGGGGGGGGGGGGGGGTATCAGGACGGGAACGGCTGTGTAGTGTTTGCAGGGCGATCTATCCCGACACTATAACTACGTGGGCTTAGTGACTAATAACACGATTGAAATGAATGTGGTCTTCTTGGAACAGGTATACAACTACGCAGCAAGCCTGACAGGTGGGGGCCCGCGGCGACTGGCCGTCATTTTGTGAGTGAGCGAAAAATTCTGGCCAGTACATCTCGCAGCTCCGATCTACCAATGTGCTGATTTTGCTTCCAAACAAAAATATATCGTCAGTATCTGTCAACTTAAGCCATAAAAGGCAAACATCAATTTTGTTACTTTCATTTTATTCCCATTTCCCAAAGAAAATATAATCCTCTAATACAAACTTATTCGCGTATAACTCACGGCCATGTTCCCGAAACAGCCATGCACCAATATTTTTTCTTCGAGAAAAATATCCCCCTTCCTCCTCGATACTTACCACTGGATCCGTGCCTGGTGACATTGCTGCCGTATTGCCAATGATGTTAGACCCTGCAGCACTTATGTTCCTTTATCGTTCATGTAGGTTTTAGCGTCATATGTGAAAAAATTACTATGACAGTCACAAATGAAAAATAACGTGGAGTTGGGGGGAGGGGTGGAAGGTGGTCACCCCTCCACTTTTAGCCTGTAGTGGCGATGCCCTTCCTCCCTCCACCAGGTTGTCGGCCACTAGTACAGATTGTAATAGGTATAAGTTATAGTAACTTTTTGCCTCATAACTTTTTAAATATAATGGTATTTTAATGTTTAATTTATCTGTTTCTGTAAAAATTTTCATACGTATTTAATTCAGAATGTTCAGTTTTTTTTTTTTTAATGCTTTTATACACTATCTACCAAAAAGTAATTGGGCACCTGTCCACAATGTTTACTCGGTGGTTGTCACCCTGTTAGAATCTCGTAGGGCCACCTCTTGCGGCTATAACAACAGTCATCCTGTCTGGCATACTCTCTACGAGTGTTTGCAGGACATCCACGGGGATTCGTCGCCATTCCTCTTGCAACCATTCCATGAGTTGAGCAATGGATTTTGGCCGCGCCTGACGAGCCCTCACCCGGCGATCCAATTCGTCCCAAAGATGTTCTATAGGGTTGAGGTCGGGGCTCTGGGCGGGCCAGTCCAATCGGCGAACATTGTTGTCGGCGTACCACTACGTAGTAGCCCTTGAAACATGGCACCTGGCATTGTCATCCTGGAAGTAACACGGGTCCATTCCGTAAAAACGCCACAATATTGGGAGCATTTCATTGTCCAAAATGTTACAATAGGCCTCTGTGTTCATGCTACCACGAACAAACACCAGCGGTCTTACGCCGAAGGCCGTGAAACACAAGTCAACTGACGTACTGAATTACCTATCTTCACTGGTGCCCAATTACTTTTTGGTAGATAGTGTAATTCGCATTGACTTTTCAAGCAGTAATTCAGTACTCTATTCTCTTAAATATCTGTAACTCGTGTTGTTTAAAACCTTGGCATATAAATTAAAATAGTGTTATATTTGTGCATAACATCTCCAACAAACATACAACACACACTGATACAGATAAGATTTATATATATATACATAAATAAAATATACATGGGCGTGGGTACAGAAAATTTGAGCCTCTCCCCTTCCGCTTTACATCTTGGAAACAATAAGCAGTGTGGACGTCACCGTGGTACAAAATGTAGGAGTTAGGTGCATATCAGAATATCTTTAAGTCAAGATTAATTATTAATTAGCCTTCGCATTCGCATTTTATAGTAATCAAAACTTTTTTTCCTTCATTTTCTACTCGTCATACGGCCATCAATAAAATTTGGTTACAGAGGTCCGCAACTCAATAAACTAAATTTGCTAGAAATTTAAAATCATGCAGTGGTAAAAATTTCGTATTTTATAAATCTTAATACAACAGTGTTTTCAACATAGAATAAAACAGAGACAGTTGTTTCGCTTACCGCCCATTTGTTGAACTATAAAACAGATTTACGTTCGCCAAATTATTTGTATATCCGAATAACCTCCGTTATATGAAATCTGAGGAACAAGCAAGTATTTGTGAAGTAATCTTCAAACCTGGCAAAGGAAGAGAAACTCTTCTACCGGACTGCTGTCCCCCCCCCCCCCCCTCTCTCTCTCTCTCTCCAGTACACAGCCACGACCGAGTGGAAATTCCAACAAGCGATAAGCTGCTGAGTGAGAGGCTATTATGCCTGGGCCACCTGGATCGCCCGCCTGCCCCTCCCGGGCAGGGACATAACGGTCCGTGCCTTGCTGTTAGCCTGCCTACCGGCATTACACTTTCTGTTTCTGACATAAGCAATGCCATCTCTGGAGGCAGAATCACACTAAGTTTACTATATTTAACATACTAAATTAATCATTCAACCTTAACATTTAATTAAAAGTGTTTGGTCAACATGTACAAATTATAAGAATGTTTTTTTTTTGCATTCTGTTGTTTTTTATGCATATGAGTTGAAAAAGTTATAAAATCGGTTAAATATTTACTGTTTTCATAATTTCACAGTTTCGCATGACAGATGCATGAATAAAGTGACAAGGCCCATGGAAACGTTAAATTTCCATGTGGTGGAAAAATACACAATACAAATACGAGTAGATCTTAACCAGCGCTTATGACAGTGCTCACTGTAAAATGTTAAACTTACTTAAAGGCTGTTCACGATAAAGTGAGCACTTTAGAAATGAACCTCAGGAAAAAGTCACTGCTCCTGCTTGCATACATTTTAACGGGCGCACTGACCGACATTCGCCCAGCAAAGTTGGTAACGATGGATGGAAAGTAGTTCCATATCTTAACGTCAAATAAAAAGTGTTAGGCAACCCATTTGTGATAACTTAAAATTATTTCTTTCGCTTTCGGTTTTTTTAATGAATCGAAGTGAAAAAAAATGGCAGATTTGTAAAGTTTTTACTTTCTTAATAATTTCACAGTTTCACTTGGCCGAAGCATGAATAAAGTGATGAGGCCCATAGCAATGTTAATTTTACATAAGGCGGAAGAATACACAATGTGGGTACGAGTAGATCTTAAGCAGTGCTTTCAAAAGTGCTCACTTTAGCGTGAACAGCCTATAACAGTAACACCTATACATGTTATGGAAATAACGCCACACATCAGGCTACAGATATAGGAACTTTTGCGTCACTGCTATACAAAGTTGGAAACTTCACTACGCATTTCACTGTTTCCTGAGCAAATTGAGGAACGCTACTACCATTTACGGTTTCTTGCTATACATATACACCGCTGTGGTAAATTTGTGGACTATTTTTTTTTTAGGGTGTAAGTTTACCATGAACAGACTTAATGTAGAGTTCCACAGGAATGTTGGTGGAATCACACGTGTCTGGTTGCAGGCCCCCGGGCGCAGACGAACGCAGTGACGTCGTACATCGATGGGAGCGTAGTGTACGGGTCGAGCGAGCAGGTGGCAGAGAGCCTACGATTACGGCGTGGAGGACTCATGAGGACGCTGCCCGTCTTCCGCGAGCTGGAGCTCAAGGATCTGCTGCCCCTCAAGATAGACCACCCGGACGACGGCTGCATCCGCGCTGACAAGGACATATACTGCTTCCTCGCTGGTGCGTTCGTCGTCATCTCTTATATAGTCCGTTCGCGGTTACTTACAACTTTTCTGAAGCCCTGCTAAAGTTCTACTTCCAGGATATCCCTCCACCTCGTTCATACAAAGCTTAGCCGCTCAGTGTAATAATATTTTGCATAAGAACTATTTCTTTTTAGGCATTACGAACATACCTAGCTTCTCCCTGTTTTAATTAATCCATGTTATTGTAAATTAGGTATTATAATTTATAGATAAAATATAAATATAAGTTTAATTTAACAGAAAAAATATATATATTTTGTGTTAACAGAGTTATAAAATGCTTGTGATATGTGACAAACTTAGAAAACAACCAAACGCATCATACAAGGGGTGATTTTTCAAAGGTTTAATTCAAAAAGTGTGAAAAAACCGCGAATAGATTGCAATTTTATTGGCTTGCTTGTGGTGGCCCTGAACAAACACAAAGGCAAATTAATTTTATTTACTTTTGAGTGTTTCAGGAATTTACTGCGTTTTAAGGGAATAACGGCCCAGTGCACGCCATGTGCACGCATCACTGTAGCTAAACCAGCGCCAAATAAATGACATATCTTGCCCCCTCTCTACTAGTTTTTTTTTAAACCCTCTCTCTACACGCTAATAAAGAGCATGTTTCCCACCCATATTTCTCTTGCAGCATTTGTTTTCATACTGTAAGCGTATCACTAAGTATTGAACTTGGATTTTGTAGTTTTCCCCTCTCCCTTCTTAGATACAAGTTTAACTAAAGGTGCACTTACGGAGATACTTACGACCCCATTCACTGCCATGGCTGCCCAACCACCCCCCCTCCCCCCCTGACAAGATGTATTCCTCCTTGCATGACTTCCCTCCCCTGTAGACGTATGGGGTTCAGTCCTAGACGCACTTATCTCGTCATTGTCTCAGTTGTGCACTTAGCACTTGGGTTAAAGTAAAAGAAAAAATTCACTATTAGTACTAAACTTTGCTCATGCTTTACTTCACACACAAACATACACACACACACACACACGACACTTTCTATGAACCCGGCACATAATCACCCTCCATATGTTAAATAGTATAAGCTTGCATCAATTCAGTTTTATTTTCCTACATAATTACAAAATTCAATTTACTTCAAGTTTTATGTTGTGGTACACTCGACGTGGGATATAAGCTTTTCTATGTCCTTTTCTGAAAACTTGTAACTAATTATTTAAAACCAATTGTTATTATTCATGTTATTATTTGTATCATACATATTACCACTAAACTGTTAAATAAAACATGGTGTATTGAAGCATCTGCTGTGTTAATATTATATGTAGTTAATGTTTTTCCTCATTCCTTCTACTGAATCGATTTTCGAAAACCATAAATTCTTACTATAATCCCTTGAAAAATTAGTGAAAATTGCTGGAATATTAAAGTATGTAGAAAATATAGGTTAATAAAATGAAATGACAGTTTTTCGTTAAATAGATATTCGAAAATATTTTCATATATATATATATATATATATATATATATATATATATATATATATATATATATATATATATATATCAGTATTAGTCCCTATACGCATTTGTTCCATTTTATATTATTTTTGTTTTGATGTGAAATTATTTTAAAGAGACTGTTTATACCAAAATTACGTTATCAGCCATACTGAGAAACACTACTGTTATCCCAAATCGCCATACATATTGTATGTGAAGGCTCAAGCTGTGTTTTCAAACAAATACTCATAAATGGTGCAGACAACCAAATGAAAGCTGGTAGTGTAACGATTTGAATTTGTTGTTACAAAATGTTCAAGGCAACAAAATATTTCCTCAGTTAGAAACAAACTAGTGATTATAATCTACCAGGATATTATGAAGTGCATGATAACCATCGTGAAATGGTTTTGTGTACTAAATATACGCTGATAATGTCGAAACAAGCTAATAGGTGTTTTGGTTCAACACATTATTTTTAACTTTATCATTTGTTACAATTGAACGCATGTGGTTGTTTACTGAAAGAGTGGTTTGGTTGTGTTAACCAAATATTGTTCAATGTTAACACGTTCTCTTCAAGTAAATATATTCGATACCAGGAAATATTTATTTCTCTCAATGCAACTCCCATTATAGTCACTCAGCCACTAGGGTCATCCCACCACCAGGACCATGTATACTGTAGTTTCACACTGGAAAATATGATGGCCATTGACATTAGCCAGTAGGTTATCTCAGGGTACTCCTGTTTCCCCAACTTCCATTTCATCACCATTCAATCGTAAGATATCCTCATTCGGTGTCACACTTCAGAAATGAGAGGCACCAACAGGTTCCAACTGAAAATCCCGTAATCCCCGGACATTACAGGACAGAGCGGCGCTGGAATGCAAGGACGGAGAAACGGGAGCACCCCGAGAGAACTGCTGGCAAGCGGTATCGTCTAAGACGATCCCCGCATGTGAAGATCCGGGAGTGGACCTGCCGGGAATATAACGCAGATCGCCGTCTTGGGAGGCGAGCGCCCTGCTCACTACGCCACCTCTGCCCCTATATAAAACACAGATGTGTATGTATGGGTAGACATATGTGTTCGTTGGAATTTTATGCCCGAGGGCATGTTAAGGTGGGATGCGGGAAGCAGGTAGAATACTGCAGCAGTGACTTGTGCTTGCAGGTGACAACCGTGTGAACGAGCAGGTGGTGCTGTCTGTGCTGCACACGATGCTGGTGAGGCAGCACAACCAGATCGCCGACCGTCTCCAGCACATCAACCCGCACTGGGACGACGAGCGGCTCTACCAGGTCAGCTTCCCTCTGGAGCCACATGCCTACATGCTTTTCACGGTCAAGTGAGCACTTTTGAAAGTCATCGCGCTTGAAATTATAGTCAATAAATATTTTTAATTACTTACGTGGCAATATTTATTTTAAAATGAGGTTAATGGGTAAAAAAATTGGTTAAATGGATAAAAAGTTACTAGCGTCTCAAAAGTGCTCACTTTACCGTGGGTAGCCTATAATAACTGGCGTGAAGTGACACACTGCACAGCTTACGAAAAGCAATACATACTTTGTGTATAACAACTTGTTTACTGTGCTATAATCGACTCATGATTTTTCTACACCAAGAAACTATCCCTCATTATAGTGTTGCCTTGTGTAGTGTCAAACCCTGGTTTACCCCACTGGCAAAAACTCTAGAAATGTGGTTCACATCTGCCACAGTGGTAGTCGACCATTAAAACTGAAACACGTGCATTTAGTGCACTTCAGCATCATAAAAAACATTCAGCTCTCGAAACTACGGCCTGCCTGCTGCCCTAACTTCCGTTCCGCTATGTCACCGCTCACTGCATTGATATATCATTGAGAGAAGTTTCCTCTCCATATATCCTTCAGCCTCAGGATTGGAACAACTAATACAACCAGTATATTGCTTGAGAGAACATGTGGTAGGTTCAACCACTCAATGTGTATCTCTTCTTTCCACAGAATATTTAATTTTTTACAGCAGGTTATATATTATCATAGCTTGCATGATCAGTAGTCCAGCAGCCAACTTAGTAACTAGGCCCAGCTGAAAACTGTCGACCGGAACTATGTGGATTGATACATCTTATTTGGTAGAGAGGATACCTGTGGCCTGAGAATGTCTGACATTGCTCTATTTTGCTTATATCTTCGCGCAGCTCATACAACAGGAGGGTCACGAGTCTATACAGGCCGGCACTGATGTGCCAAAACAACTGAGTTATGTAAGACCCCGCGAACTAAATAGCCGGGTCCACTTGCACATATGTTTAATTTCCTAGTTACATGTAGAAGAAGACCGAGTTTGAGAAATATCACAACGCTACCTGTGCTGTGAAAATGACAATATAATGCCTTAAAATATAAAGCCATGTAATTGTAGAAGCTGGTGAAATTAACAACACAAGTTCGACGATACAAACGAAAATTCAACTTTCACATTTGATAATTTTACGGATGTACCTCCACCACATGAACTCGAGTAAAACATCCGATATACAGCAGCAGTTAGTCATCAATAGACTCAGAATAAACACGACTGGCGTAGGCTCAAAATACTGTTTTTGAACGACAAGCATGTAGCACGGGATTAACACTGGAATGCAATGCTGAAGCCTCAAAAACGTTTTAGCAAGAACTGCACATGGTTATCTTCATGTTATGGTCTCAGGAAGCTGATGCCCAAACCAACTATCTTTGCTAACTGCAGAGCAGAGATGTTGTGTGTCTTGTCTGGTGTCGGGAACGGTGCTGTTGAAACACTAATGACTTGAAACATGTGGCATGTTTTGAAAATTCGCATTTTCAAATGTTGCTGAGAAATGGGAGGGACTGCGTACGGAGGAAACACTTCGAATCTATGGCTCATGCATGTCAGAAATGAGCTTTCAGGCTGATGATGGTATCATATAGATATGGAAAGTGTTCAGCTCACAAAAACTGGAGTCTCTCGTATGACTTCAAACGTCACCATTCTCCGGTCCCGACACTGGCTCGACACCTTGGCTACTGATGACCTTCCTTCCTATTACAAAAGGGCTATGACCTATTATCATGATGCCCGGAAAGGTTTTCCACCTTGATCATAGCCGCGATGTTACCTTTCATTTAAATCTTTGAGTGCGAAGGATTATCTGATCAAAATGACCTCAGCTATAAACGCAGCCTATGTGGCCATCCAAGTCAAGGGTTAGTATTGAGTGCAACATACCTATGAGGCCAGATAGGCACCTTAAAATATGAATGTGAGAACCATGATGTACTGCAAATACCTCCGCGACATAAATGAAATCAGTGGCCGACGGTTCGAGGGGAGTCCTTGAGTTGCCTGCAAGAGGATGCTAACTTTGCAATAAACAGTAGGTGATACACATTTTTACTCTAAATTTAGACGATGTATATACTCCCAGCACGGTGGACAAGGTTCGAATCCCAGTGGACGTGGTTTTACTCGGGGTACTCCCGTTTCCCTTGCAATTGCATTCCGGTAACAATTCATCCTCACCTCGCTTTACACATACGGCGCTGAAGATCTCGGCTATCGAGCGCGTGCAAGGTCTCTCTTGATGGGAGCTATACCTGTTGTGTTCTAAATTAGAAAATTAAATTTTATTTTATTTATGTAACCCATTCAGGGCCAGCATACACAACTGGGTACACAACATGTAGGAAAGTTGTTTTTGACCAGTATTGTTCACTGCGCATCATAATGTCCAGTGATCTTTCGTGGGAGGAACTGATTAGTAAACCGTGATATTGATATATGGTTCTTATTGCTGTAGTCGAACACGAAGCCTACTGATAATCGGTAGTGCCAACCAACAAGTACTGTGTTGACTTACGTACAGCATGTATAGAAATGTATTGTCGTGACACCTAAAACCGCAAATTATAGTGGGTCTGGAAGGGTTAAATGTAATTCATCCTTCCTACCAGAAATCTGGCTTCGCCCGTATAACAGTAGGCCTACAAGTATCTTAAAACCAGGTGATTGGTTTTTTTCAAACCAGAATTCAATAATTGTCTTAGCTATTGAACAGCGAGCATAAAAAAATGGAATATCTAAGAAAAATTATCCTGGTAATGAATTACAGCTAAAAGTGACAGGAAGCATGGTTTTCGGTGTGATTCATGGGAAATCTGCACGTGATCCAACTGAAATTACGCCACTTAATTACAGTGAAGTAGAAACAGAAAACTTTGATGAAAAGGTAGTAAATCAAGAAAATTATTTGGAGAAACTTAATAATTGAACACACAAATTTAAAACAGGATCTTGCTCATTTCAACTGTTTACTTAAGCCACAAAAAATCACGTGCATAAAATCTAAAATATACACAATGTACGAAATTGGTATGCCAAGAAAGGCAGAATTGTAACAGTGCACAGTTAAAAAAGAGCGATATTGAAGTAGCAATTGCATTATGTTCAGTTCCACGAAAAATTTATATCCCATCCCAAAAATAATTGTTGTAAGTACACAAACAATTTTGTAGAATGCACCAAATTTATAATACTAATTATAATAAATAAACTGTTAACAATGCTGATATTAATATAAAATAAGGGAGACTAGAAAAAATTAACTTTCCTGTTATTCTAATTGATATATCTTTAAAAATTGAGAGAAATCTTGGGACTCTGTACTTGAGATATGCGAGGAACAAAAACTCGCATTGAAGGAAATGGACGGTGCTAATTACTCGGTACCGGGGAAGTTGGATACATTAACATTCTTTTTTGTTTTTAAATAGTACTGTCAACTAACACACAATTAAATAAATGCAACGAACATAAACGAAGATAAGGCAATAGTTTGACGTTATCACTGTCAGAGATAAGTGGAATATTTTCGGAGTTCAACACTCGGTTAAAAGGAAACCACAATCTGGAGTACTTTGAGAAGGGCATATTAATAAAACAGGCTCTTTATAATTTGTAAATAAAATGTGTGGTAAAACATCAATTTGACGAGAAATGATATATACACATTTATGTTAACAGAAGTATAAAATGCTTGTGGTATATGTCATATTTACACTCTACATTCTAATCAGTGGAAAACCACTGATTCGCCCAGTGAAAATGGCTACACTTAGAATCAATGAAATTTCTCACATCACTACTTCAATCAGCATAATTTTTCCACTGAAACAATCAGTGTTTTTTTATTTTTTTATTTCCACTGGTTCTAGGTGGGGCCATTTTCACTGAGAATCAGTGGTTTTCCACTGATTCGAATTTAGAGTGTAGGAAATAACTAAACTCGGGATAAATGGGGTGATTTTTCAAAGGTTTAATTTTTAAAATGCGGCGAAACGGCGGAAAGCGCAACATCACTAAAATATTCTGTCGAAAGTAAATATTCGTTTCCAGCAATGCAAAAATGAAAGCGGTATACTAGAGAACACTGTCCCCCTGTCTATAAAAATTAATACATGTGAGTTGATTTCTTCCTGACAATGTTGTAGTAGTAATAAGATTTGAAAAGTTCCTTTCCAAAGTCAGCGGTTTTGTTAGCTACGTGCGTGTTCATGCTTGCTTTTGAATGCAAGCATTTATTACAAACGTTTGATGCCAAACTGCTGCTAGTTCAGCTGCTTAAATAAGCCTGTTTTTCAACTCAAAACCAAATCTTAGAAACTAACAGGGTGAATCGTAGACGTGCAGCCTGAACAGCAAGGCGTGATGTGGGGCCACGTGGTACTGTGACCGCCCGACTTGCTTCCCGCCACGGCGGATTCTCTCAGGGATCTCCCGTTTACCTCCACCCTTACATTCCGCCGCCATTCCAGCTTAGCCTCATTTAACCCTCACTTCTGAAATAAGAGGCGACCACGACCTCTCAACTCAGCTCTTTCAAGACAAGTCGCCCCCTGCCACGTCAGGGCGGAATGTCCACGAGTACACCGCAAACAGAAATGTCGTTCCTTATAGGAAACAACCTTTACAGTCAGCATGATCCCCAGAGCGTACGAGATGCGATGGAGAACAATACGTGGATGGTGCGAAAAACAATGCAAAATCCACACTACACATACATTCACATTATTAGCAGAAATGTCGTGAATTCAAGTACGGCATTTTAAAATGCTGTCGTTTTGTTTTCTCTCGTTGTAGACAAGACTTTAGAAATTAAGAACACAGAATTTGATCTCATAATTGTTCACCTAGGCTACTGTACATCCAAGAAAAATTAAAATTGCAACCTTGACATATCATTGTGCAAAATCTATGTAAGCGAGGGAAATTTTACTTATTTCATCACAATTTCTGAGAATAGACCTGTTTTTCACACAGCTGTAGATAAATGACCGAAAGATGTCTGACATTCTTAAAGAACAACATAGTCAATTAACTACGACATAATTTTCAATATTAATATCGGTCAAAACTAGAGGTGGGCAAAAGTTCCCTTTTTAAAGTTGTATCAAAATCATAATACAGAAGGATCCTGAAGTCCAGGTGTACCAACTTTGTCAGATGATTCGTTATGGAAAATATGCCAAAAAAACAAACCACGATTTATTTTTAACCGAAAAAGAATATTAAGGAAGAAACACAACAGTGAAAATTAGGAATTAAAATTAGTTATTTGCAAAATGCTAGAAACATTCTTAAAACGAAACAACAAATTTCAGTTATTAGATATGTGTCATCTGTGAACATTGCTGGGTACTAACATCACCCAGTCGTTACAAAATTAAGGGATGTCGCATTACTAACCAACAGAAGTGTGTTACGCGTAAGCTGTTAATCAATTTTTATGATGTAAAAAATCGTAGCAGGTACACTAGAGTATAACCTTGAGTCAACGCGCTCGGGAGAATGGTTCTCAAGAAATTATAGTAAAGTTTCTGACATTTAGTAAAAAAATATATACCTTTAATTCCTAATTTTCAAGTGCACGTTTCTTACTTAGAAATCACGTCAGGTCACTCGTCGTACCTGGCGTTCAGGATCATTCTGTATAGCGAATCGCAGTGCATAGTGATGGCGTGTCAGCATTGGACAACCTCAACTTGTGAGGATGCTTGTGGCTTGCAGGAGACCCGCCACATCGTGGGAGCGCTGCTGCAGCACGTAACATACTCCGAGTTCCTGCCCATGCTGCTCGGCAAGGAAACCATGAAAAAGTACGGCTTGGAGCCCCGAGATGAGGTGAGCCACGTACTAACTACATCTCTAGTAACTAGTACTTGAGAGCGCTGCCTACCGGCTGGCAGCTACGACATTTAAATAGGAATTCTCCACCTGAAGGTATTTTCTCCTCAGTTCGTTAATTTTAAAGATAGACATTTCAAATAAAATGTATTCGTCATGAATTTTTTGTAAGAAAATTCCTACGATCGCATATTTTCAAAATGGATAGGCAATATGTACTTTTTAGTATAATATTAATTTTAAAGAAATTTTTGCAAACAGGCTATACGTATTATGAAAACGTCTCAGCTGTAGGGAACTTCTCCTAAATTATTCGTGAAGAATACACTTTATTTGAAACGCCTCTCTCTCTCTCTCTCTCTCTCTCTCTCTCTCTCTCTCTCTCCCTCTCTCTATAATTAACACACTGACGGTGTGGAATGGACTGAAAGGGGATTGAATAGGTTTTTGGAGCGGTAAAGGTGAGGTGTAGGATTGTTTACCCGACTCGGCGCCAGGCGTCTTCGAGGCGACGCCAAAATGATTGTTGTAGTACGAAGGCTCTTGATGATCCCGGACTAAATCTCCTCGCCGATGGTGCTGTTGACTTGTACCCCATTGATTATCATTCCAAATTAAATTGCATTGTAGTTGTTTGCTAAACAATAGCCGGTGTGTCGACTACGTGCCATGCTGCTCACTTGGCGGGAAACTTCCAAAATGTTAACACTCGCTCATGTGGATTGTTAGGTTCAACCATACGCCCATAAAGACACAGAAACACTTGATATTACATATGGACTTGAAAAAACTGAATGAAATTACCAAACACTGACATGATGCGCGGTTATTGTTACGACCCGTCCCCTGAAACGCACAAGGCGATCGAAATAACTTGCGTACTGTTCAGTTCACAGCAGAATTTATTCAACTTCACTAAACTCCCTCTCTGGGCAGCACTTTACATGCGGAGAATGTGGCGAACAATACTGGCCACTGCGGTTACACTGCAAAAACAGTATGACGACAATAATGACATTACGGTGCTAAATGCTTCCCGGGGCGATGCTATTCCCACGGGAAGTGAGGGTGATGTACCGGGCCGCTAAAACGATAAAGGTTCCAGTATATAAAGTCTATTGCAGTTAAGCGTCCATGTCAGAAATGATGAAGGCCGCCCTGCGCGCGGGAAAAGCCGGAGCTCACGACACACGCACCACCCTCGTACGATGCTACTTGCTGACAGACTCTCCCACTTGACACACAGGCGGGTCTCGGCTGATCCACATGCCAGAACGGAACTACTTCCTGCCACAAACACAAATCTTCTGTTTTACGTCATGCCACTTACCAAAACTTACATGGAAAAATACATAAAAGGATCTGCAATACAAAAACACTGGTGAATGATAATGAACACAACGATAGATGAGTGGTGAAAGAAATTACATATGAAAACAGCTCAACAATGCACTGTGGAACAAGGAAATACAACAAGCAGTAAATCCTTTAGTAACACGTAACAAGAATAAAATGTGTAGACCCTGAGTTCTCTGGTCCACCTAGCGGAGTTTCCACACGTAGGCGAAATTTCCTTAACATGGGATTCCCAACTTAAATTTCGCAGCTGCAAGCCATTAGGCAAATCCCTGAAACTTACAACTGCAGTTCGCAAGTTGAGTACTTTCACTCTCGCACCAGTGCCGGACCCATGGAAATTTGATACTAAATGAACACATTTAGTATCTTTCCACTTGAAATAGCCAACATCTGTGTTTGTGAATCTGAAATCCGATTCACCTCTGTCAAGTTTCTTGTCGTCAGTTAGATTCTTTGGAAGACCTTTCCTGTTTGCACGTGTCGTTTCACAGGAGTGTGTTTTTTCTGCTGCTAATCTCTCAAGAAGTGAGGTATGTTTTGATAATTCAAGGACTACTCTTTCCCCCAAGCCATAGCCTTGGAATTCAGTCTTGACCAACTCATCCTTCCCTAGATATACTTTGAAAGCAAGAGTATAACATCTTTGATCAGCTATTGCACATAGCTTGTAGCCACGCTTTATAGGCTTCATAGGGTTATACTGCTTCACTGTGGAACGATATTTGAACAGTATTATATTTTCGGCAATACTAAGTTCTCTAGTCACTTTATACACTTGCTGAAATCTATCATTCAATTTGTTAACCACTGGCAGTAATTTATATATCTTGTCTTTGTTTCCATGATGCACTGAGGTATTACCGTTTGCATGCAGGTGCCGGAGAATAGTTTCAAAACGACCCCTTGGCATTGCATTTGTTATCATTGGTACCCCTAAGTCCTCTGAAGTTGACCAGTAGTGTTTCTATGATGGCAGTTTATGATAACCCATCATGACATTTATCCTAAGAAAACAAAGTAACTCACCTTCCTTTAGGTTCAAAATCTTTTCATTTTGCGTTGTGTACAGATTTGACTGAAATGTCACATCTTCAACAGCATCACCAATCATAACCACAAATACATCAGTAGGAGTTTTACATTGGTTTAAAAAATGCTCGACAGGAGATGGAACAGAGAGCAAGTAAAATTTTATAAAAATTAGTTTATTTGAAATAACTTGACATATTTACAATGAGTGAAGTGGAAAAATTTGGACGGCTCTTAGCAGTTATGATCTTGAGAGCAAATGAGGGTGAATGAGGTAGGCATGGAGCAACACCAGAATGCAAGGGCGGGGGAAACGGATGATCCCGAGAAAAGCCGCCGACCAGTGACATTGTCTGGCACGATTCCTACATGCGAAAATCCGGGGTGACCTAGCCGGGGATCGAGCACGGATTGCCATGGTGGGAGGCATGCGCTCTGGCCACTCGACCCCCATGGCCCCCATATCTACAATAAAAAGATGTACCAAAATTGTTGTTATTATTATTATTATTATTATTGGCGGCCCTATAGAAAATTATGCAATGTAAGATATAATTTTTTTCCCGTTTGCATACTGTAACAAAAATATTTCATGTTTTAATAATAAACATACAGTACTATTTTATGTCTGTAATCATACCTGTATCGCAGGTGTAATCTTGTCTTGAAGTATAAATGTCTCCACTTCCTCTCAGTTTCTTGTCTTGTGTGATTACACACAATGTCTGGCCTACTTGCAAGGCAAACTTCATCAACAATACAATTATTCTCTACACTATTACGTAACGTGATAGCCTGCTCATTGAAATTTGTAACATCACGACCTGAATGTTCTTGACAGAGAAGGTCATCCTGAAATACTTTGTCGAAATTATTGCCGCCAAGATCAAGTCCATCAATTTTCCCACCGAATTCGTCATAGCTTCCTTCCGATTCCGAGGCAGGAGGAAAATTTTCATAAAATATAAGGCCAATGTTTCTTCATCGCTATAAAACATCTTTGACATTACTAAGAATGAATTATTTACGAATTATTGGCAAAACAACTATCAGAATACGAGCCTATAACAATGGAAGACACACCCAACACAATAACTATAGTCCATTCCCCATTGGAAGCAACTTTCTCGGAGCACTGCTACATATCTACTTGCAGGCCCGTTTCGTATCCTTCCGCCAAATGTAAACAAACATTGCCATGTGACTGCCATGTAGCATCTGTCAAAATTAATGTTTACATGCCATTATGTGTGTACATGTGTTCGTATACTTTCACTACACCTAAAAATAAACATTGAAATGTGTCTTCTAATTTTATACCTGTCAAGTGTATTGTTTACTGTTTACAGCTTTTCAAAGAATTCTATCTTAGATCAATTTAAAAAAACCATTTCGTACGAATATTCACAGTTTAGGCCTATAAAATGATTTAGGTCAGCTTTATGACGTTTTGCAAATCCCTGAATTAACGATAGTTCTTACGGTTATGTTACATTAACATATTTGTTTTTCACGTCATAGCGCATTACACGCAATGCACGTTAATATTTTGCCGCGACTGTGTTAAACAGTGTTACAACTGCGGGGTAATGAACTGTAGTATTTAACTTTTTGTTATTGATATGTGTTAGGTTATTTCTTTAAAAGGATGGCCTCAGTTCGAATAACGAAGGAATAGCCAGTCCAACGAAAAAGCATCCTAAAAACAAGCACATAACCCGTGTCGCTCATTTTTTGTTATAGAAACTTAAAATATAGCAGTGAACATGCACACAAATAAGCCTGGCGTAACTTTTATTCCGCTCAGATTTATATGTATTGCCACTTACTGTGTATTAGGTTTATTGAAATTTATTGGGGCTGGGCTTGGATATTTTGTTGGGATTAGTGGTAAATCACGTTACACGAATGTGTTTCAAACACCCAGGGCAAAGGTACAATGTTGTGATAAATAAACAGATGTGGATGTAAATAAATAACTTCGTCATAAAAACAGTTCACATTTACAACATATAAATAGTTCATATCAAATATTTCAAATCACGCACACACACAGATCCAGCATAACGATCACCACGCAGCCACGTCATGCTATTTTACACGCAGCGGTTAACGAAACACACAGTAACAGTATATTTATTACTGCTGCGTAAAAACAGATTTATCACAACATCGTAAGTTGCTTAGGTTGGTTTAAAAAACACAACGCCTACAAATATGATGAGGTAATTTGAAGTATTTTTCGGAGTAAATATAATTTACGCTTCGTTTGGTAAAACAGCAACACGCCATGTCATGGCTCGCCACATCTGCCAACTTCACCCTTGTTTCTGCCCCGCCATCATATCTAAATATATTAAAATAAGTATTCAAACATTAAAATCTCTTTTCAGTTGTAAATTACAAATTAAAAAATCATTATTTTGCTGTAGTAAATATGGAATATGCTACAATTGAAAACATGTTATAATATTCTTGCTTACTAGCGAAGTGAAACTTCCCGACTGTGAAAGATTCAAAGACAGAGAGAGAAAGAGCGACAAGCCTCGCTCAGCAGACAGTTGCTTCAAAGGTGCTCTCGCTCGATAAAACAACACCGTACCATTACTGCCTACTCACGATATTTTCCGCTGTTTTTTTAAACTGTAAAAATGAGATATGTTGCCATCGGGGCCACCTAAATATTTAAATATTTCAGTAGGCACCGTTTAATTTTAAAATAGTATACTAAAAGACTAGGTTAAAATAATATTTTAACTGTGAACTATTTCTTACCGGCCGGTGCCAACACGTCGCTGCTCTTGCTGTTGTTAATTCATATTTAAAAAGAAATAAATATTACAAGTTATAGAAGATATTAAGGTAAAGTTTCATTTATTCAATAATACAGTACTCTAAAGTTAATCACAGTATTATATATTTGTGGAATACATGTTATTGAAAAAAACCGATTGACATGTTATGCCTAAAGTGTTTTTTCAAAGGTTGATTTTTATAAGTCGCTTCCTATCGGGAAGACATTTATTGTATATATATATATATATATATATATATATATATATATTCACCTCAGTTTATTCATTAATTACTTATTTCCAGTTCAGTATTCACATAGTATTTTCAAATTCTTGATATATCAAAAAACAAAACTTGAATAAATAAAGTTATAATTAGAGAAATAAAATGTGCGGTGCTGGAATCGCGCATGGCCTGCGACCTCGTGGACATTGGATGCTATCTTGTGGCTGTCCATCAAACTACATGAATAACACAAACGGCCACGCATTCTCGGTGGTACAAGAAAGTGCTGTCGGGAAGTAGGAGAGTTCAAGACTGCGCAGGGTTTTTCTATGAGACGTTGAATAGCCTGGCACTTTTAAGTACCGTCAGGCAAGAAAGGGTTGATCCATTTCTCACGAATATATGAGTGTATACGGAGTTGGATCCAGAGTGGTTATTGTCCTTTTGGGTGGGGGGGGGGGGGGTAGGGGAAGGGATGGGGAGAGATTAACAGGAACATTAATCTTCACCCAGAAAAAAAATATAATTGACATGAAATTATCCTGTGAATGTTTTAAACCTTAAATGAGACAGTATAATTTTAAAAAATACTACTGACTCTATGTGATAAATTTAATATTATTTCCTAAATTAATAAGACAATGTCCCCTCCATGCCACGTATGAAAAGACTAGACCTGCGCCAGCCCAACTGGAAAATCAATCCCCTCCCAAAACACAAAACACAAATCGATAGCTAGACCCGCTGCAGAGTGTATAGTATAAGGTACGGATGTTATGTAAGGGGAGCGCCTCGTGTTGCAGGGCTTCGCTGACGACTACGACCCAGAGGTGGACTCGACAGTAACGGCTGCCTTCATCACGGCAGCCTTTAGGTTCGGCCACTCGCTGCTGCCGGGCGCCGTCGAGCGCTGGAGCGCCACCCACAAGTACATCGGTGCGTCCACGCTCACGCCCACGCCTAGCACTTGTTGTGTACAGCGAACACGTGGACAGGCCCTGGTTTGGGTAGGGGTTCGGGGGAGAACAA
The DNA here is from genome assembly GCA_029891345.1 of Dryococelus australis. Classification (NCBI taxonomy): domain Eukaryota; kingdom Metazoa; phylum Arthropoda; class Insecta; order Phasmatodea; family Phasmatidae; genus Dryococelus; species Dryococelus australis. The sequence continues at coordinate 124,289,216 of CM057000.1, read as the reverse complement.
GGTTGAAAGAGGAACAAAGAAGAGCGCAAATAACTGACTGATCATTTTCCACTTAATCGTGCTGTTGTATTTCCCAAGTAAATGTTTTATGAAGCAGATGTCTTTAATTTTTTTTACGATAAATTGTAATTTCATATTATTCAATTACGAATTATTTCATTTAGCGATTACTTTCTTCTGTGTTGAAGCCAATTCATACTGTAGATTACGCATTTATATTAGTATCTACATTTTACCTTAAAATTACAATTTTTATGTAATTTTTGTTACAGTTATTTGTTAAAAATTAGTTAACAGAGTAATTAAAATACTCATTATATTATATAACTTACATTGCAGCTCGACTGCTACCAGGTTACGTCCAATCGTTCGAGAGATTTTTAAAATGTATGTAGCCTACCTGCAGAGAATCGAACCCGCGCTAACTGATATCGATGGTGTACAATGTTGTAAGGCTAGTAATTTAGGAACTAACACGGTTCAAGCATTTATTTTCTTTCATACATACCCAGTGTTGTAGATTTGTACCGAGTTTTATGAACCTTTTAATCTCGATACCGATAATTAACGTTGATCGTAGAATCCTCTAAATTTATCACCCCATTATATGATAACCAGGCTAATGGCAACAATTCTACAGCATTCGCGTAAAATTTTGTTCTTTCCTCTAAATTGTTCTTGCTTTTATCCGCCATCTATTTCTTCAAACAAAAAACTTGAGGCATCTTATTTTCCACGCTGCAACTTTTACAGGGTTTGCGCAAACATTTATAAAATATTTTTTCTTATAATGTTTTATATTATTTATAAAAAGTAACCTGTTAGTGATGGCAAGAAAGAAACTTTGCGTCAGTTACCGAAATATGGAATTGTTTAAAGGTGCTAGTTTCGGAGAAACGATGTGATAAGTTTAGAGATTTTTCGCTCACTTCGAGAGTCACTGCAAAATCAGGCAACAAGCTCCACTCCCTGGCTATAACCATCACGACATGCAGCATGACAGTAGGCTCTCTCCAGAGGTACCGGATAATGTATTATAGGCTATGTTAGGTTACATTATAGCCTCATTAGTCCTTGCCAATCATCGTCCCCGCGTGGCTATTGACAACGTTAATGTTACTCGTCAGCTGGAAACCATTAGGAACGCCAACAGCCAATCAGTGATCTCGGTGACAATACACTATTTCAGAGATTATTTAACAGTTGCACACGCTCGATGGTAAAATAAAAATCGGGGCGTTGTTGTGCCAGGGATAAATCAAGTGTCGGAATTGATCACCCTTCGCCTGTTCCATCATGGTGCCCATGTGTCTGTCTAATTTTAAAGACGAATTCACGTAAAATATTGCAAATTCATGGTAGCAAGTAGCTTTAGTCTTTGTGAAATCACGTTTGGTTTTCTTTGGTTACAGACTGCGCGACTCTGTAAAAAAAAAAAAATACTTTTACTATGCTTACTTAAATTGCAGACTGTTCTTTTACGTCGGCAATATGTACGTTCGATTCACCGAAGACAGCGAATTGTCTGCAAATAAAGAAATCGGTCAAGCAGCAGAATTTGGAATAGATATATTTGCGAGATTTTTTTCTTTTTCGAAAAAGAGTTAGACCCATCTCTTTAAAATGTAGCAGATGTGTATGATCAGTTATGCATATCACAAACAAAGCAAGCAGTCAATGAAAAATTTACATCATCTCGAGTGTATAGAAGAGTGTAAATATCTACTCTAAATGAGATCATATTTCCCGGCTACTAATCAAATATGTATTATTTGTAGAGAAGATTCACTTATACACCCGATTTGCTTTTGCATTTCAAATTCCCTTAAAACCACAATTTTTCAATAAAAATTCAAAATTAATTTTTTTATACAATTTTTTTTTATTTCCTTGTTCGAATTAACACATAAATGTTATTTTTAAAATCATTTGTAACTAAGTTATAGTATTTTTTATTTAAAACATTTTTTTCTAAATTTTGCTGTGTATATATAACACACATGTTTTTAAAAGGTAACCTTGTTTTACAAAAATGTAATTACATGCAGTGTTGGGAGAGGTATGTGTGTGCTATCTGAAGTGCCAGTGTGTTGTGCTGCAGACTCGCAGCGGCTGAGCGAGGTTCTCAAGAGGCCGTACGGCCTGTACAAGCCTGGTTGGTACGACCAGTACGTGCTGGGACTCGTCAACCAAGTGCCGCAGGCGATGGACGACTTCGTCACGCAGGAGGTGAGGACTGCCTCGCCCTAGGTACCTCTCACAGCTCCGCACATTGTCGTTCACACTTGTAATTATCACTGGTAACACAAATATGGGCTGTTCCACTATGAACTTAGCACTTTTGAAAGCCCTGCTTTGGATATACTTGTGTGCACATTGCGTATTTTCACAGTTTATGAAAAATTAATATTGCAATGCTCCTGATCACTTTGTTCATGTTTCGGTCAAGTGAAACTGTGAAATGATTAACGAACTAAATGTTTTAGAAATTTGCCCGTTCTTACTCTTTATATGCAAAAAAAAAAGGTATCAAAATGAATCATTCCAGTATTCGCAGATGACTATCCAACCATTTTAATTCAACATTAAGATGAGGGACAACTTTCCCTTCCTTTTTGCCAACTTTACTGGGAGCACACCTGTTGCAGCACTTATTGAAATACATGCAGGTAGGGACAGTGACACTTTTCCAAGGTTGATTTGTAAAGAGATCAGTTCACCGTGAACCAGTTATAATTGTCCGATTCTCTTCTTCCTACAGAACCATTTATCTGGTGGTGCCCACTGTGGTTTTGATCACTCGACTGATAAGTTAAATGTCCACAGCGAACTCGGAAGTTTTAGACGACATGACATGTCACGTTAGCAACTCAGAAAAAAAAAGGATGAAAATGTGTCCTAAGAAAGTAACCATAACTAGCTTCACAATAGAAAAGTTACACCAAGAAATAACATTTACATTACTGTATTTGCATATTTTTAGGTTATCATCTTTCCTTGTTAATATTGTTAGTTTCTGCAGCTGGCGCCAGCTCGGCTGTCCGGCGCCATGGGAGGTAACCCACCTCGACCTCCCCTCTTCCTGGAACGATGCGCTCGCGGCTGGTTGCCCGTCTTCTGGGAATCCCGTGAATACCGACAGCGGTGAAGACTTGCTGGCGTCACAGACTTTCTCTGCCTGCTAAAGATTCCGATACGTTTAACGATGACGCAAGAATGTTCTGGTGAGACTGACCGGAGCTACGGCCCTCCTCGGCGCATCGTGCAAGTTGGGGAAGATTCTGGATGACGGCCTAAGACACTATATATATATTGCCGCAATCCAGCAGCTGGGAGTCTTTGACGGAGGCCATCTGGTAGTGTGCGAGCGAATATAAGTGCGAGACGACTGCGGCGGATGAGGGCGCGAAACCCGGCGAGTGACGCCCACTGTGCGTGAGGGCGCTCGGAGGACTCTAGAACATTGCGGACTAGCGGGACATGGACTGAACTGAGGTGGGACTGAATGAAAATGTAATATGGATTTTAATGTAAATATTCGAACTGTCAGTATATACACATAATTTATAAAATAAGTTGATAGGTTGATACACTGTCTATTGGTACTGTTAATTAATTTTTTAATTTCATTGATTTCTTTGATGTCATTAATTGTGAGAAGTTCAGTTGAGAGAACTTTTGTTGTAGTTATTGTAAATAAAATTAGAACATTAAAATTAATTCTTGTATTTAATTAAGACCTCCATTCATTAACGAACTTGGTTTTAGCCCGCTTAATTTCTAGAGAGGGAAATTGTAACACTTGTGTTAGAAGTGGGATTATTTGTAAATATCACAATATTTGAGCAATAGGCCGAGGAGTTGTTTGAAATTTTGAATGCTAACTAGGAAAATGTCGGCAGACATGGAAGCACTTCGCTCTTTAATTGAAGCACCAAGCGGCCAAATTAGTAATGTAAATGAAAATGTAAATAGTAAGATTTATAATGTTAGTGAATCTGTAAATAGTCAAATTAGTAGTGTAAATAGTCAAATTATTGGTGTTAGTGAATCTGTAAATAGCCAAATTATTTGTGTTGGTGAACTAGCAGACAAGAAAATAGATGGTGTTAGCGAAGTAGTAGACAAGAAAATAGACAGTGTAAACGAAAATGTAGATAGAAAAATAGACAGTGTGAATGAGAATGTGGACAGAAAGATAGAAGGTGTAAGCGAGTTGGTGAACAATAAAGTAGATTGTGTGGACAAGAAATTTGACAATGTGAGCGAGAGGTTGGACAGTGTCGAGTGTAAAGTGGACCAAAAGGTGAGCGCCCTCAAGAAGGAATGGCAGGAGTTCTTGCAGCAGCAGGAGAGACTACATGCAGTGGCGGAAGAGGAGCCAATTTTGGTCACCACCGAGACGACGAGTGCAGGCAACGAGAAGAAGGTAGAGGTCGCTACCAGTACAGCCATCGCTGGGGAGGCGCCGCAGTTCTGCAGTGTGGGAATGCCCCAACCAGGGGTGGGTAAAGGCATCACAACTAAGCCTGCCCCCTACGATGGACAGACACCTTGGCGCAAGTACCGGGACCAGTTCGAGATCGTTGTCACCCTGAATGACTGGACTGAAGAACAGTGGGTGTACTACCTGGCAGCTTTACTGAGGGATCAGCGTTGAACATACTGCAATCGCTGCTGTAACGACATCGTCTAGAATAGTCCACACTGGTGTCGGCTTTAGAGCTGCGATTCGGCGACCGGTACCTGCGGCACGCCCACCATGCCCAACTGCGAAGCCGCATCCAGCTACCCGGCGAATCACTACAGGAGCTGTGGCAGGACATCGTGAGGCTGTCGCACCTGTCTCTGGAGTGATGCTCGGAAGAGGCAAGAGATGTAATCGCCATCGGCTTCTTCATCGACGCTATCACTGACACCGAGGTGCGGCAAGCTGTGTGGTTAGCTGCACCTCACACCATGCAGGATGCACTGAAAGTGGAGTCAGCACGGCAGTCATCAATGCCCCGACGTCCAGTTCGAGCAGTGATGCTTGATGAAGGGGAGGACGGTAGCTTCAAGAGGATGTTGAAGGACTTGCAGACGACCATGAGGGAAATCATCACCAGGGTGCGCACTATGGAGACTCGCCATCCCCCACCCAAATGGCCGTAATGCTGGACGTGTGGATAGTTGGAGCACCTGAGAACCAACTGTCTCCAGCAACAGCAAGAGCGGCAGCAGCAACAACAACATCCAGGGAGCAGGAGCCAAGGGGCCGTTGAGAGAGTGCAATGTCTTCGGGAAACTTGTTAACACCGGTCTTGAGGGGCCATGGTCGGTGATTGTTAAAGAGAAGACCCCAATGCATTTGCAAGTGCATTGAATGAAACAAGACTTCAATGCCATATTGGTGGAGGGAAGCCTAGATGATGTTGCGAGATGGTCGTTGACACAGGAGCGACTATAACAGTGGGGTAAGACCGGACATTCTTGGGCCTTCCCCAGAAATCATCTGATAAGAGCATGGATCACTATTATTTCATTACAGTAACAGGCGAGACCACACCAGTCAAAGGCAAGAGAAGGGTACTATCACAGCTCGGTAACATTGAGATAGAGCATTATATATAAACAGCAGAAATAGAGGACGAATGCATTTTGGGTCTTGATGTATTAAGTAAGCTGGGATGCTGTATTGATACCCGACTGGGGGTGTTACAAGTAGGTAATACCGAGTTGGTAGTGTCAACATGACGAGATTTATCTTCGGCAATGAGCTGCCCAGTAGTGTGTAATCAGTCAACTGTGATCTCTACTTCCAGCAAAGTTGTTATTCCAGGCAGATACCGGCAGTGAGATTGAGAGAGGGGGAATGGTGGGTGTTGCAGGTGACGAACCACCTGTTCCAGCAGCCTTTGCAGCAGTTCGGCATGGACCTGGCGGCCATCAATGTGCAGCGCGCCCGCGAGCATGGTGTGCCCAGCTACAACCACTACCGCACGTGGTGCGGCCTGCCACTCATGGAGCGGTGGTCCAACATGCTGCACGCCATGCCCAACTCCACTGTGCACCGATACAACGACGTCTACGAGTGAGTATCGTGCTTGTGCCGCCAGCCTCATGCCTCTTGTCCAACACACAACACTCAATGTCCACCCGAGCGAGGAGGCGGAGTGGTAAACCACTGACTGTACTCATATTCTGGAGGGCTTTGGTCCAATTTCCAGTTCGGCCATCCTCATTTCGGTTTTAGCCGATATTACTTCAGGTGGATGCTGGGATAGTTTCTCTAATACAAGTACTGGCCGATTCTTTCCCATTTCGATAATCTCTTGTCTTCTGCTACTAAGGCCCTGTTTCTGTCCAGGGACACTCAAAGCAACTTATAAAATTCATGTGCATTAAGGGGCACATTTACCTGGAGCTGTTTATAATGTTTAAGGCTGAAAAGCACGGGAGAGATAAGAGCAACACTGCTACAAGAATCAAGTGTTGTAATGGTGTCTCGTTGTGCGCCACTCTGAAACAGTGTCTGTGATAGTATGGTTGTAAATCTATTTGGCGTGAGTTGGGAGAAAGAATAATTATAATCAGTGGCAATGCATGCTATAATTTCATGGCCAAGCTATACTGTGTGAAGGGGACAGCTGTGACGTTAATCTCCCCAATAAATGGGGAGGGGGTGCGGCGGTCCTCCTCCGGGAAAATTTCGATTTCAAGGTGCAAAATGGTGTCATTTAAACATTTTTCATACGTAAATATAAAGATATTAATATTTTTTTAACATAAATTTTGCCCAATTGAAAAATAAAAAAATAAAAAACAATATGATTCGTGTTGTGCGCACGAACTTGCCCACACATCGATCTAGCTACTGTAAACTACACGACGCCAACTGCCTGCGGCTAGGCCAGCTTAGGATATGTCCGCTTCAGTTAGGTGAAGAAAGCACTACCATCGTAGCTTCTAACACAGGTTGACGCAGCCATAAGCCCCCGCCCCTCCTCGGGCGATCTTCTTACGCTGCCTTCCCTCCGTCGGTTGGGAAACCATCGCGACTGCCTACCTGCTGAAAGAATTACTTACAGCGCTTCCAAATATCTTGCTTTTGCTAGCCAACGAGTTGTTTTCTTAAAATGTACAGTATTGTTTCCTGAGTAGAATGTGTACCGCATGAGTGAAAAGTTACCTTAAAGTAGCCTCAATATAAGTTGGAATTTCATATTTATTTTAAATATAACATTGTCAGGAAACTGTCTGGGCAAGCACTGCTTGCCTTGCTTGCTCTAACGAGACGCCACTGATTATAATGATATGATAGATTTTGGGCCCCATATTATTCGTGATGTGACCTTGGTCTTACCACACTGGAATCAGAAGCTCTCTGGCGATGCTGTAAACCTCATTCAATAGAAAACACTTTCCCACCTTCATAGTAATTTATTTAAATCAAACATGTGTAACCTTGATAATTAATTTATTAATGGAAAAAAAGGAAATAAATAAACTCAGAACCAAACTTGCGAATAATTCAACAAGGTGCAAAACTAAATATGTGTGTGTAACAGAAACCTCTTTACTCAAAAATGAAATTATACTGTATGATAATTAACATAAATTGCATACCACGATCCAAGTAAGAATAGGGGTAAATCGGAATGCAAAATTAAAATAAAAGAAAAGATTGAAAAATGCTGCGAAACTTTAGAGCTGCTATATAAAAAAAATTAATAAATCTTTTACTTGAGATTTTAGTTCAAAAAAAATTAATCAGGTTCCACCGGAAGTAGCCTCCTCTGTATTTAAATTTCCAGAAAGTTTGGTAAGCTTGGATCACATTCCCTGATAATTCATTAAATGTTAAAAGTCACTTCATCACTAAATTTTCTCAAATCTGCTACTTCACCAAATAAAATTAGTGTGGATTTATGTTGAAAGTTCAAAATAAGTCTTTAAATCCTCATTCCATATTGCTCCGGCTATACTATCTCATATGCGAAATTTCGGGACTACTGGTTTAACATACTTATGGAACTCACAGTCAAATCGTTGAAAAATCAAAATTATGACTTTATTAAAATAAGTTCAGGTTCCTTCAAGTTCAATACTTGAAAAACAGTCTGTGTACTTAACCTTTCTATACGTTAAATTGCCTTGGAGTGACCTGAGGTCCTCTGGCGCTATCTCGTTGCATGGCGCCGGCGTCGTAGTTTCGGCGTCCTTTTCGCCTCGCCAATTTAACACTAAAAATAAGGATCTACGACTTAGCCTACAGCCCTTTCTTAAATATTGCTGCCGCGACTACCGAAAACTTAACCTCTGGGAGCAAAAATTCTAAAATAAATTTATGATGGCGTTGGAATTTCAAAAGTAAAATTCCAACGAAAATTTTGACGCCTTACATGTTCAATGTCTTTCCCAGAAGCCCCTTCTTCCGGCTTCCTACCAACCAACATCCAATCACGGCTCGCTTCCGGCTTTATTTTCACTAAATAAAATTAAGACCTAAAATATCGTGTCTTTAAATCCCAAAACAAATAAATAATTTAACTTTAAACATTATGAAACAATTACTGAAAATAAAATCAAACACATTAAAATAATAATAAAAATAGTGACATAACCATATGAAGAACTCAGAACAACGTGTGAAAATTATCATAGAGTAGTGGACTGGTGGTTCGCATTTATCGAAAAATTAAGGAAATTAAATATTAACATAAAATATAATAAACATATGAAAATAATTATATTAACATTCAAATTATATGTGACATCAATTAAATATTACTGTCCAAAACATATGTGCAGCTCAAATGCATATAATAAATATAATCTTATGGTTCCGTGTCTAGTCGATCTGCGACAGTGTGCTATCGCCATTATGCGCAAACCTCTAAACTGGCATTCAATGTTCTCATGGTGCTGTGTGTACCTGTCGAATTTTTAGGGCAAACGTATCATTTAATTGGTGGGAAGTCAATAGCAAATTCAGTGCAGGGCACTATACTAGTTTCGCTGAAATTCAGCCAGAATATTTTAAGCTACAATAGTCTGAAATGGCGTTTTGCCCACGTTGAAGAACTTCGAAACTGTTTTTTTGTAATAAAGGTAGTACATCGAAAGTTGTGTTCCACCCTAATTTCAAGCGTTGTTTATTTTCGCGTTCGAGTGGATTGTGTGCTCGGGAAAAAGTTTTCCAAAATATTCGGAGTCTAGAGTCATATGTGTTTTTTTTTTCCCCTTTACTCTGCTGTTCGAGGCTGCTAAGATATTACAGTGATGTGGCATGGGAGTGGATGTCAGAGCCGAACACCTGGCATGATCCATTACTTAGAAATATGAAGTTCAGAATCATCTACTGTATTTCACCTTTCTCCCTAACTGGAAGCTGCTAATGTGCACGTTAATATGGCGTGGGAGCAAACATACGAGTCCTGCTTCGGATATGATACAGTACCAGATATTCGGAGTTCAGTACTATCTGGATCTATCACCTGTAGATTTGAAGCCTACGGTTATATTGTGGTATTACCTAGAGATTCTGAGTAATGATCATATACAGTGATTTGTCTTTTTCTGCTGCTCGAGACTGCTATGAAGTCAATCTCCTCGAATTATCCATTACAAAGATGTTCGCATTCCATCAGGATCATCTGGATCTGTTACCTAAAGTTCGGAGTCGAGATCATATGGATCTGTGGTGGTCTTTGGCCTTCTACTGTCCAGTGGTGCAGAACAGACTCTGACTTATCTTGCAGCTGACGGTGAGGTGTGTGTCGCTGTTGCAGCCACCCGGAAGACATCGACCTGTGGTCGGCAGGCGTGGCGGAGCAGGCGATGTCGGGCAGCCTCGTGGGACCCATCTTCAACTGCCTCATCGCGCGCACCTTCAAGAGGCTCAAGAAGGGCGACAGGTTCTGGTACGAGAACTCCGGCTGGCCCAGCTCCTTCACAGCAGGTATCTCCCGCAGCCACCTTCGACATCCCTGAAATACTGGGAACTCATCAAGTATTCCAATTGACTGCACTTGGTGTGCTCTCAGTGCGTCCCTAAAAACTAGAAAAGTGCAATTTTATCGTGATTGCACGAAGCGGGTTCGTCTTGATTCTCAATCATATTTGCACTCAAAAAGTCACGCTGGCTCCGGAGACAGTGGAGCAAAAATTGCACTCAGGGCGCGCTTTTCCAGTGTAATCTACAATTGGAACATGGGAAACGAATGCACTCAGTGCAAGCGCAGACGATCTGTAGCACGCGTCACTCGGATAGTGGGCGCTAAGTGCAGTCCAGTGCAGCAATTGTAATTTGCCATCAGTGTTCTCAGTGTTTCAGCGCGCAACCTCGGACAGGTGCTGTTATTTCTGAATTTACAATGAAAAAGTAGGGTTTGCCTGCACTGAATTGGCAACATACCGCACTTTAAGATAAATTCAGGTAGGAGTAATTAAAATTGTATTTTAAAATTAATTTTTGACAAACATTTAATAACTAATGTTGTACCACTTATTTGCAGCACATTAAAAGGTTTTGCTTGGATCGTTGCAAGCCGGATATTCATTTACACTAGTAACAAAATTCAACGATTTTACACTGACCTGGTTCTCAGAATATTTGCTAAAAAAAAAATTGACAATCACTCAGCACTCGTCAGACTAAGCATTAAGGGATTATCAATTTGGTAATGGGCAGAAGGAATGAGGAAAAGTGGAGTGGAAAGTTTTGGGTGGCTCTTAAAATAGGGGTCTTGAGAGCCAATGAGGATGAAGCGTGGTGAGTAATGAGCAGTGACGGAATGCAAGGGCGAGGGAAACTAGATATCCCCGAGAAAATTCAGCAACCAGAGCCATAATATGGCTCAATTCCTTCATGGTGAGATACACAAATACACACAGAGAGAGGGAGAGAGATAGAGAAATGTAAGCACAGGAAGTTCCTGCAAGGAAGACAGGATGCAAGTGCTGCAGTGTGTGTGGTGTGATTTTTGCAGAGCAGCTGCAGAGTATCCGCGCTGTGCGGCTGTCGCGGCTGCTGTGTGACTCGGCAGACAACGTGGAGACCATCCAGGTGTACGCCATGGCGCTGCCCGACGCCCAGACGTGAGTACACACTCCACTTCGCCTTCTGCCTCTCGCGCACCAGCATCTCAACATGTATGTGCACGAACCAGCCGGATCTTACGGGCGCCGTCTGGTTGGGCGTATTTTTGCGTGTCCGAGGCATGGAAGTGTGGAAACGCTAAGGGCGACTTACATGTCTCGACGCCTATATGCGCAAGGAACTGTACTGGCGTGCGGTCGTTCTATCTTCGACGCGTCTCTTGACATTCTCAGCTCTGACTAGAGACTATTCACCGCAAAGTGAGCACTTTTTAAGGTCTTCCCAACATGCATTAACTAAAAATAAATTTATTTTACTGCAGCCTCAGACGCAAATTTTTGAGAGTGGTGAAATATTTACATTGTGTTTATTAGTCGCATGGCTATGTTTACATTAAAACGTGGCGGAAAGATAGAAATTGGCTGACAGGAAATATTTGTCAGGGCCTTAACCGTTACACAGCCAGTGCAGAATATTGGCTACATGTTACCCAGATCGGCGCTGTTCTCTGCCCGGCTCAGTGCCTAATGTTCTTCCCTGGGGTAAATGAACCCCAAACCATGTTACTGTTCCACGTCACGATTGGTTCACATCACTGATCACTAAACTCAAAGCTTACATCTTATTGGTTGTGATCACCGAACATATTATTTGTCAGCTGAAGTATCTACAGTATCCATCGAAATTGTTCGCATTTGCAACTAAGTGTGAATTAAATGGTTGAAAAGTGTTCCTTAAAAAAAAAAAAAAAAAAAAAACTGAAATTCCGAAGTGAAAAAGAGCTTAAATGTAATTCGTAAGCACGTGCCGCTCAAAATTATTGAACAGTTTATAGGTGATAAGTGTATGACTGAACTTCTGCGCGCTGTTTGGGAGTCTGGCTACTTCTTGCTAAATGCTGTCCCAGTAGCGGACAAAGACTTTGAGGTTGTGGGAGTCACTTCCTCAGTGTGCAGGTGTAGGTCTTAGACTTTCAAGTTTTGGCACGTAAGGTAGGAACCCTCTCATCATAATTTTAGGAAACAATATTAAATCACTCAAATAGAAGCATTATTTTTAACGGTTCTGATATAATTTCATATAAGTTTTAAAAGATTCACAGGATATTTTCATGTAGGTGCAAAGAGGTGTCACGTTCCCTGTAACGGGGTATTCTGAATTTGTTCCTGGGCTGCCAATGGTTAAGTGAGCACTTTCTAAATAAACCTTTGAAAAATCACTACCGATAACTACGTTTATTTGCTATAGCATATACACAGTGGAGGCATGCAGGGCAGCGATTAAATACTAATAGGTGGGAGACTTGACGTCGTATCGCGAGTGTAATGTTTAAATGTATGTCCACCAAAGATAGTGTTCCGTAGTTTTACACTCACTACAGTACTAATATGATTATCTTTAACACGTTCACACCTCTAACAATTCCATTGTCTCATTTATATGCATAAAGTGATCAGGCCCATTGCATGCGGAGGAGGAATACAAAATGAAAAACAGTAGATCTTACGCAGGGAATTCAAAAGCGCCCTATTACCCATGAACAGCCTATAAACTCAGTTCTCTCCACCATGCTCCCGAGCAAGGTGACGCACTGGACTCGCGTTCGGCAGTACAAGGGTTCGATTCCCGCTCCAGCCATCCGAATCTCCGTTCTGCGTGGTTTCCCGAGATCACTCCAGGCGAATGCTGAAATAGTTCCTTGATAAACACAAACTGTGGCCTATTCCTTCCCCGTGCCTGCTTCTCTCAGCAACTTGCTCCACCTGCAGGCTGGTGGCCTCTCTGCCGAGGTCACGTCCATAGCTCTTGCCTACCTTCTTCGCCCTATTTATTTCCCGAAGTGCCGTAATGCTATTTTTGTAACGCAATAAAACAGGGATTGTTGACGTCAGCAGTTACCATTAGAAGAATTACTGTTAAGGTGTAATTTATTTCTTCCTTACAGTTCCATTAATAGTTTCTTGTTAATTAGGTTGAACTTGAATTAAAAGGACGAACGTGAATTCAGTCGACGAAATTTGACTGCAAAGTAAATGTGAACAAATTCACTGAATCTGTAACAGGTGCCTTCATGCTATCACCGTAAACCAAGTATATTTTGAAGAAGTTAGGGAACAGTTTAAAAATGAATTGTTAAATTCGTGGTAGTTGTACAGCATTCAAAGCGTGCACCAAAATAATCTTGTCATGATTTAATGCCATTTCGCCACACACCTCCTGTAGGCCCTAAATGTTTACGAGAAATACTACTGTATGAAAAAATTAAAAATATATCAGATAAAAATGTATACCGTTTTCTTAAAATTGAACTAAAACTATGCCTTTCTGTATCGCTTTCCTTTGTGCGAAGATCCATGAGAGCTGGCAAAGTACGATACTCATGAAGCCCCGTCGCTAAATTCCTAACTGGGAATCTTACTTATGGAGCCATCCTCATATTTATCAACAGTGAAATATTTTTACTACAATGTCTTTATTGCGTGACATAATACGATACTACTTAAATACGTAACCATATTTTATAAATGCAAAGCGCGTTTCATGTAGATACAAGCAGACAACATGCCCTATCACTGCAGCGGAGAAGTAGTATTTCGCGTAACATATTATTCACTAGAGCTTTAGTTGATAATCAAACATTTGGTAGCAAAATCTAATTTTTTGGGAGTGTTATTATTTTATGTTAGGTATTGCTATGTACAGTCCAGCCTGCCAAGGTGTTGCTGGGGTAACACAGCTGTTTATGTAATTGTTATTCGCTAACACCAGTGCTTTCGCGCATGACTAACACAAGAGGCAAATGGGGTAGGGTTGCTGAATACATTCCTATTTAAAACTCAAAATATTATGTTTTGTGTTAAGAACGTTTGTTTTATTACAATCATCGTATCGTCACTTTCAATAGCTGTATTCTATTTCACCTTTTACTTCTATTATCCATACTGTATATTTGCATGAAATTTTTTGCACTGTGAATATACTGCATACGTCGTTTAAGTTTAGCCACTTACTGCAAACATATTTTACTCACTTGGAAACATGCCATATGGTAGAATGCAGCTGAAGTCACACATAGACCACTGAATGCTATGGTATAGGCTGTCCACAGTAAATTAGTCACTTTTAGAAGCCCTGCTTATGGTATACTTGTATGCACATTGTGTGTTCTTCAACCGTGTTTACGTAAGATTAATAATACCATAGACCTGATCACTTTAGTCATGAGTCGATCAAGCGAAAATGTAGAATTTTTATTGAAACACATGTTTTACAAATGTGCGAATTCTCACACGTATACGTATTTAAAATCACAAAGCAAATTAAAGAAATTCAGTGTCGTTGGCAACTTTATTGGGCGCATGCGAAGTCAGCGTGAACTATAAAATACATGCACGTAGGCGCAGTGACTTTTTTCCAATGTTAATTTGAAAAGTAGTCAATGAACTGTGAACAGCCTGTAGGTAGGATTTGCAACAACCCGTCGCATCCGTCCGTCCGTCATTCGTCCGTTAATCACGTGGCCAGCAGCCAGTCAGAGGTGTCCATTAATTCTATCCGTCCGTTTGTCAAAACGTTGGCACACTTTAACTTTTGATTGACGGACGAATGGAATTACAGCCTTCTAAACTTATCTTTTTCGTAAACATTCATTCGAAGTTCGTTAGAAGGCTGTGTAGCATGTGCAGTGTTTTTTTTTTACTAGTTTTTTGTTTTAAAATGTTCGTTTATGTCTGAGTAAAATGCAATGACGTAACATCTTTCCCGAAGAAATGTTGATAATCATGTCGCGAACACGAACTTCATCTGTGGGATAGCCAATGTTCTAAATTATTCCTATTAGATTAAATATGTTTTTTGATTACCATTAATATCCGTAATCTACATGTACTTGCGTTTTGTGCACTTATAGACACACAAAACCGCCATTAATTTTACTTCTAATAGAGAATTTTTCCTAATTCCAAAAAGTTGTTTGTATTAGTTTGCAGCAATGAACTTACGACGGACGCACGAAGTTTGGTTGTAAATCGCTCGGCTGGGAGACGGATGAATGTATGACGGATGGATGGATGACGGACGGACGTGATGGGCTATTGTAAATCCTTCCTCAGGCTTCTATGCTTGCATGTTTGTCTGCAGGAACCCTCGAGTTTCGTGTCGCAGCAGAGTCCTGGCTCACCTGGACCTCACCAAGTGGAGAGAAGATCCTTTGTCTACAGAGGTAAGACTCGCCTCTACCTGCGCTTCCCTTCGCAAAGTGGGGCCGCGGTGGCACAGTGGCTCAAGGGCTCGCCTCACACTGGGGTGAATCAGGGTTCAACTCCCAGCGGGGGTCTCTCCCGGATTCTTGCACATGGGGAACCATGCCAGGCGATGCAGCTGATCGGCGGGTTGTCTCGGGGATCTCCCGTTTCCCTCTGCCTTTGAATTCTTGCGCAGCTCCATATCCACCTCGTTTTACCCTCGTCCACTCTTGCGACCTTGCTGTTAAGAGCAACCCAACCGCTCCCCTCCACTCTCTTCGAGAATGTCAACTTTTGATGAAGTCATAGAAAGCCTCACTCGAGATGGCGTTTTACATTAAACTTACAAAAACACTGATAAAAAAACATATAGTGCTGCTTAAGGTTGAATAACACTCTGCAGACGACTATACAATATGCACACCTCTTATACGCTGTTCACGGAAAAATGAGCACCTTTGAAAGCCCTACTTAATATTTACTTGTGTACAAGTTGCGTATTCTTCTGCCTTACATAAATTTAACATTGTCATGGGCCTCATCTCTTTACTCGTGCGTCGTTTAAATGAAACTGGGAAATTATTAAGAAAGTAAATACTTTACAAATCTGCTCATTTTTACACTTTGATGCATTAAAGGAAAACAGAAAGCGAAAGAAATAATTTTAACTTATCACAAATGGTTACCTAACATTTTTTTATTTGACTTTAAGAAATTGAGCTATTTTCCATCCATCGTTACCCACTTTACTAGACGAATGTCACTCAGTGCGCCATTAAAATATATGCATGCACTTTTTCTAAGGTACATTTCTAAAGTGCTTAATTTATCGTGAACAGCCTATAAGTAGTAAACATACTACCATAGTTGTCAGAAAAATACTCTTATTTCGCTTATCAAAGAAGAATGTGTACATTTTGTAACACTGCGAAATAATTTGCTAGAACATGTTTATTTTAAATATTATTTAGTATAAGTTTGTTTTTAATAAAAACTAAAGCATATTTCAATTCTGGATTACTTTGTAAGTATACTTCGTAAAAAAAATTTTTTGTCAAGCCAGACAATTATAAAAAATGTTTCTAGTGTTTGTAAGAAAAAATTTGTAGTAAAGTTATCAAATATTTTAATAATATAATTTATGCACTTCCATTTTAACCACGAAAGTTATCATTTCTATAATTAGGGCAACTGTACATGTCATTAAATTATTACAAATAAATTTTAATTAATGTATACCAATATCTTTTTTTAATATAACCATATTAATAATTATGGTTGCCTACTTAAAAACGGGTTTCTTGCAAAAAATGTTTTCTGTATAGTTCAGAATAAATTCTGTTTTACAAAATTTTAAAAACATTTACATAAGTAAACTGCAGCAAAATATTAAAAATTATTATATCGTGATCAACATGAATCGTTCTTTTCTGGCAAGTTTGGTAGTGTGTGAACTATTTTTAAATTAATTCTGCAATTTGTACGGTTGGGCGCAATGCTCCATTTGCAGACACTCCACTTATGCCATTCTTGCAATTTATGCATGGAATACTTTAGTGTTAGCAGCCGTGTAAACAATTCTTGACCGATGAATGTACTTATCTGTGAAACTGAAATAATCGTAATGTATGTTTTTTTTTGTTTCAAGGTCACTGTTACCGCAGGACAAAATTTTCATCCTGACTCTCGGAGAAGATCTTATGTCAGGTTTCCTGATAATTTATTCCTTCCAGTGTAGGGAGAAAATAAAATTCTAAACTGGGTTAAACTGAAGACTGATAAAGATGAAGAGTCAAGCAAGTCGTCGAAACATATGCATAAATCTTTTGAGTGAAGTGAATGTTGCACAGACTCGGAAATTGTGTATAAAATACTTTGGAGGTATCATTGTAATTGAGAATTATGTATTTTCCTACCAGAGAAGTTGTGTGTAAATGTGTCCAGTTACCATTTTAACGAGCATCAGTGCTAATACTGTAAACGGCAAAAACAGTGCTTAGAAAAATTAATGTATTTTCTTTAAATGCTTATTTATGGAAGGTTATCCACTTTTTTTTTTTTTTTTTTTTTTTTTTTTACCATTATAGTCCTAACGAATAATTTATTTGAAGTTACAAGCAAACTCATTTTTCCACGCGTGACATCTTGCAAAGCAAAGCGAAACAAAAGAGAAAACAAAACACAACTTTGTCGACATGAACATTGAGGTGTAGCATTCGATACGGTGGAAAAGCAAAAGTAATTTTAGGCTAACATAAACTCAACTTCCGTATAGCGGCAGTACATGCATACGATTTATCTCAAGACTGTTCTGCAACGACACTCATGTGGATAGAAACGGAGCACGCAACACAATCCGTGTTCAATGAGGAGTTGCGGTGTTGTAGTGGCTAGATTACTCGCCTCACACCTGGAAGAACTGGGTTCGATTCCCGGCGAGGTCGCGCCCGAATTTTCGCACGTGGAAATTGTGCCGAACGATGCCGATGGTAGGCGGGTTTTCTCGGGGATCTCCCGTTTCCCCCACCCACGAGTTCCGGCGCTGCTCCATACTCACCTCAGTCCACCTTTATCGGCTCTCAAGACCTCGATGTTTAGAGCCTCCCAAACCTCTGCACTCCACACCACTCCGTGTTCAATCTACACTGGAACGCATACAAATGCGCCTATAACGTGTGGATATACTTACACAGGAAAACTGGGCAACTCCCAACTCGTCGTAGCAAGTGTAATTAGTGTAGGCAATAGAAATCGAGGATTTAGTCCAAACATATTCGTTTACATAACCATCGGTGTTTACAAGAAAACGATAGCATAGTTTTGAGGTGTTTGTTACAACTGTCTTAATAACCACGGATGAATGGCTTATGCGTTATACCCGGTTGCACCAACATCTCCCCCGATCCGAGATCGAATGATCCTAGTTCTTAACCAGGATCCAGTTTGATCTTGGTTCCAATGTACACGTGTTGCACCAACGAAATTTCATGATTCTGGATCTTTGATTCGTCGATCTTGGTTGCAGAGTGAGAGATCGAGATTAAGTATGAGATAAATTTTGCTATTTGTTCGTAATATATGACGTCATGGAAGTAGGCGTATTTTTCACTATAGATAGAAATAGACGTGCGATGTTTTATCTGTTTTATGTGAATTATTGTTGTACGAATTTTACTAAATAATATTTAAGTGTATATAATGTTGTTTTAATTTCCCAAGAAAACAACCAAACGTAGTTCCATCTGTTGGCGTTTATTCAAACTACATTTATCGACGACGGCTGCTGATTTCGGATCGAGATTTCGAACCGCCAATTTCGGCGGTTCGAAATGAACTTCATCTCGAGTTCTACTGCAGCTCTGAACTCGAATGGCGCAACAGTTTTCTGTTTCATATTAGATCCATGAAGGTAATAGATGATGGAGTGGCAACAGCCTATCTTCTTCACATCTATCAAGTGAAGCCGATGCCTTGTCTGACTTATTTCAACTGCGCATGCGCAGACCGATTGTTTACGTCAGCCGCCATATTATGAGTGGCAGAAGTTACATAGTAAGCAATGTAAAACACGCACCTTTTTGCCACTACTAGCCCTGTCCTTGTCTTTTATTTTCGGCTTCACTGTCATGTCTCGGCTTCCACTCCATAGACTAATACCTCCATGATTAGATCCGATCTCGGATCGAGTTTCGAACCACGATGGTGCAACTATGCATTAACTGTATTATTTATAATGATTAAGGATATTGTAAATATTTTATGAGAAGTGTAGCTTATAAAGCGTATCTCAGAAATTTTTTAAATATTTTTTTTTTTTATTTCGTAGGTTGCAGATCGTTATGTTTCTGTTGTAACACCTGGCTATGTTAGTTTGTTTTATTTTATGTAGGGAAAGAATATTATCTTTGATTGCCATAATGTATATTCTGATATCAAGTGCGTCAGATTATAGTATGCAAAATGTGAGAAACTGTTTTGGAAAGCCTCGCAGATGGTAGCTTAATATTTAAATGTAGTTTTATCTTTGCAGTTTGAATGTTATAAAATGTTTTTTCCTTGGTAGAGAATAAACAAGAAAGGTTGGCATTGATAACGGCGATTTATTAGGAACAAATAATTGAACGTTAGTTGTTCTTCTAAAAAATGTTCAAAGTATAGAAGCAGCATAAGCATAAAGTTCCACGTAAATATGAATTAGCAGAGAAAAAAAAATTGAAATAATCCTTTGTACTGTACTACGGTTCATCAGTCGAGAATAGAGAAAGATTTATTCCTACATCGTTAAGCTGACAATATAATTTGCATGCATTATAAGGAGTTGACCACGTAGAGGCGATGTTGCCCGCAAGTCGTCAGAAGACCCAGGCCTGAACCAGCACAGCATCCGAATACGGAGTTCAACATCCGTTGCCCCAGGTCAGGAGAGGACGACGAGCGAAAGGAGCCAGCCACTAGGTTTCGATCAGCAACGGCGAATCCACAACGAGGCAGTTTGGACGAGAGTCGACACCAGGACCACGGTATCAGTTGGCGGCCGAGGATGACCAGTTCCTGCTGGCGAGGGGCGAGATCCGTTATAGTAGCAGGTCATTCCAGCAGCAGTCACCAGAGGAGTATTGCAGTTCTAGACACTACGGCAGTGGTGTATCGTCCAGAGCTGAGTCCAGCGCATATAATTATGTAAATTGGAGATGCATGAACACTGAAAGTAGGACAATAGTTATGAAGCAGTTTAGATATGGGTGAATCCGGTACGCATATTGCATTTGTGTTGCATGCCTTTGCTTGTGTGGTAGATAAATGTAAGCTTTGCTAATTTTTCTGATACCTTCATATGGTTGCCAATAATGTTTGATAAATTTAATTCATATTCGAAACATGCTAAGAATAGTCATTACAAATATGATATGCAAATTTATCCTATAAATAATTCATCACAATCATAAATGTTGAAAATAAAATTCGAAAGTTGCATGCTTTTGAAGCAATTCTTTTCGACCCATGCTGGCTGATATGTTGATGGAGGCTTATGCAAATTCAGTAGCATAAGTAAAAATAAGTTGGTCAAGTCATAGATTCCTGAATCAGTTTATACAAATGGAAACTTATGTTATGTAACAGTGTATATTCTAATTAAGCTAGACGGAGCATTACATAACTGACATTCGTCAGTATACCTTTATTTTTATTTAGGTGTGTTACACTGTGTATTCTAAAATATTTTTTAATGCATCCCGATTCGTCCGCTCTTTCCATTTACGTGTTCCGTCTCAATTTTCTTACGCATCAGCATTTTGTAGGACGGGTCTTACCAGTTTTTTTTTACTTTTAGCCATTTTATCCTTTCCTCCACCTTACCTTTATAAATAAATATTGCTATGTAGGTAATAAACACAGTGTGTATATTCCACTGTACGTGGAAGTTAACGTTTACGTCTAAAATAAAATAGACTTAACGAATATTATTCCAAATGAGAGGACTTTCAAAAGTGCTCACTTTACCATGGATGGGCTATATCAGAGTTGTTCCGCCAGAAGTTACCAAGGTCGCACGCCTGGCTTCACAACTCAGGCGGATATGGAAATTCTTTAATTTTATCCGCATTATAATTTATAAATATGTCTAAGTTTAACCACAAATTAATTCATAATAATCATAATAAACCAGTTGTCAACACTAAGTCAAATGAAATTTGATTTGGTATCCATTTTGGACTGACAACGTGTATTTCTACATGCAATAGTCAGTAAGGCCGAGTACACGCTGTTCAAGGTTAACTAAACACTTTTGAAGTCAACCTTTGAAATACTTAACTGTTCCTACCTGCACGTATTTCAACGGTCGCTGACTGTCATGGGCCCAGTTACATTGGTAAAGAGATGGTGGGAAAGTGGTTCCATGTCTCTATGTTGATTTACAGGTGTTATGTAAACATTTGTAAATACTAACATGACTATTTGGTCCCTGTTTTTAATGCGTATAAGTGTGGTGTTTAGCAAATTTGTAAAATATCCACTTTATTTTATAATTTCACAGTTTTGCTTGACCGACGCATGAATAAAGTGATCAGATCCATGGCAAGGTTAATTTTACACATGGCGGAAGCATACACGATGTACATACAAGTAGATCCTAAGCAACGCTTTCAGGAGTGCTGAGTTCAACGCGAACAGCCAACAGCAACAATGGACGCAATGAAAATGCTCGATTGTTGAGTCACTCGGTTCCAAGGAAGTTCCAAACCATTCGGCTTGCAAATTCCAAGTCCATCGACAGCAGAATCGAATGGTTCCAGCTTACCAAAACATTGGCCCGTTCGGCAGGACACCGTTCGAATTACAACTCGCATGCGACTGGAAACTCCAGCCTAATGCCCGGGACACTGAATGCCACGTTGTGACATGGATCATGTTCCATTAGCGACATAAAAACATTTGCTAGAAAATTTTGGTTAAAAACAAAGATGAATACTGCCCGTCGTGTAAACAGACGTCTCAAAACTTAACCTTACTCTTCGTAATTTAATGTTCCTGTCTGGAATATACTGTACGAAGTTTAGCCCTACTGGAAACTACACGTACAGGATCGAACTGAACTCTACCGAAGAACTTCGGCAGGTGATTTCTCATCAAAAAACAGTTCGAATATATGTATAACATATAGCCTAAGTCTATTCCGAAGGGGCGAAAACCGCCCTTGAATGTGTAATTGAAGCAGATGTTTCTTGCTAGTAGCACAGCCAAGATGGACTCTATAAATATCTCGAGTTTCCAGATACTGCATTATTTAAAGACGATCAAGTATAAAGCACAAAAATATGGGCTCCAATTTCAACCCCCTTCCAAGAAAATTGAGGGGTTGGCAGCAAATATGTGCAAATAAAAAAGTAACTGTATCACTTTGTTGTTTCCTGTGATTTGTAATCTACCGCACGTGGTGGACAAAAATACCGTCTTGTGTTTTTAAGCTAAATGCCGCCGTTTTCGAGGAATTAATTTATAATATTCCAACAAATAATGCCAATGTCCGGCACATAGCAACACATTTGCTGTTGGTGCATGATGTGGCTGTTTTAAACGACACCACGTATTGTTGTAACAAGTGTGTCACGTGTTATCCATACCTACCCCCAACCAAACTATCGCTGATGTGCAAGTAGGGCCCGTGGTGTCCTGCAGTGGCTAGACTGCTCGCCGCCCACCACGGCGAACCAGACTCGATTCCCGGCGGGGTCGACACGAATATTCATACGTGGGAAACGTGGCGGACATTACCATTGGACTGTGGGTTTTTTTTTCGAGGCACACCCACTTCACAGCCATCTAGTTTCGCCATTGCTCCATCTGCACTCCACGTCCCCTTCATCGGCATGAAACAATTTCTCGAAAACGGCGGTAGTTAGCTTAAAAACAAAATACAAAATTTTTGTTCACCATGTAGGCCTGCAGTAGATTACAAATCCACAGGAAACAACAAAAAGATAAAGTTACTTTTGTTAATTTTCACAAATTTGCTGCCAACCCCTTAATTTTCATGGATGGGGTCGATATTGGAACCCATATGTTTTTGCTTTGTACTTTGTCGGGTAATACTGTAGCATCCAGAAAATCAGACATTTATCATTCATTCTGGCTGTGTTACTAGCAGAAAACATCTGCTTCAACTACACTCTCTACGGCGATTTTCACCCCTTCGGAATAGACTTATGCTATATGTCGTGAATATATTTTCGACCTTTTTTTGAATGAGAAATCACCTGCCGAAGTTTGTCGGTAGAGCTCATTTCCATTCTGTATAGCGGATGTTTTTTTTACAACACCGACAAACTTCTGCAGGTTATTCCTTACGAAAATATAAGAACAACACGTATGTACCATTTTGCCCTTAAATTATTATTAAGAGATTTATGCACCCCCAAAAATCGAATTTTGAGATGTTTTTCACTCAAAACATCAGAAACTATTTGCTAATAAGCAACCAATTGGTGAATGTTGTTTTGTAAAACGGGGATCTTATACCTCTAAAAACGCGGTTTGCAATATTATTCTTCTTGGTGAAAATGGGGGATTGGTATTTTATTTTTTGATGAAACTTTGCAACTCTAAGATGTAGGCACTTTTTAACACATCTAATACACTTATATGTGTAAATTAACAAAAGTGGTCGTTTTATCGGAAGACTTTCGGGTGAATAGTTTTCAAGACATCGTTCCTTAACGCTCAAAGCAGAATGTATGTTGCCTATAAGGTAGGCAACACATATAACAGTGTGGAATTTAAAATAAGAATTTTGTGGGGGTACACAGCTCCCTTAAAAAATTACTTATGAAGAAAACTGCACATACATTTTCATCTTGTATTTCCGTGAGGAATAACCTGTCGGAGTTTGTTGGTGTTGTCCGAAAACATCTGGTATATATATATATATATATATATATATATATATATATATATATATATATATATATATATATATATATATATATATATATATATATATATATAAGTCTTCGTGAGTGAGTGAAGAGATTTGAGCGGCTCTTAACATCGAGGTCTTGAGAGCCGGTGAGGGCGAAGTGAGGTCAGAATGCTTAT
This sequence comes from Dryococelus australis, assembly GCA_029891345.1. Classification (NCBI taxonomy): domain Eukaryota; kingdom Metazoa; phylum Arthropoda; class Insecta; order Phasmatodea; family Phasmatidae; genus Dryococelus; species Dryococelus australis. Next base: position 124,265,294 of record CM057000.1, on the reverse strand, counting down.
TTTCTGGCGTGGTGTGGTTGGAGCTCGCTGTGTAAGCGGTGGTTTCGCCTCTGTATTCTCGCGTATTCTCTGATATAATTCGTTGTTACTTAATCTCATAGACAGCTGCTGCCAAGAACAACATTAAGAAATACATTTCTTATGGTCTCGATATACAGCAGGGAGTTGTAACGATACTCGTGCAGTTTTGGAAAAAAAACTTGTTCAATGCTACGCTCAAATGTTACATTTACCTGTAGATGAAAGGTTTATTCAGGGACGAGGGTGTGTTTAGCGCTGGATCCAGAAAGCGGTCGATGGAGGGGGGGGGGGAGGGGTTCACAGTGAACATGACCACCCCCCTCCCAAAAAAATTTTCACATTGACATAAAACTGGCAAAGAAAACCATTTATTTGAGGGTGCTTTGTTTACAGTAACACAATATTAATTTAATTTAAAGAGAATATCATAGAGGCACATATGTATGCTGCCAGCAAATGTTTTCTCGTACATTTCGGTCTCATCGCAATATTAACTTTCATTTATAGCCAAGAAATAAACTTCCTTGAGCTGCTTTCGTTCACAGTTAAGAAAAGTTACTTCGTACCAAAGGTAACGGTTCGGCGATATAAAGTTTTCTGTCATAGTACATTGAATTTTTCGGTAAGTAACTTTGTCCCGGCGCAGACATTCATAAAGCAATATATTATGCAGCTACAAAATTACAACTGAGCACGTACAATCCTCCTGCATACGTTTAATGTCATTCTGAACTGGAGTGGTTCTCCAAATCACTAACCTCAATTCTTTCCAAGGATGACATATTTTCTCTGATGTAACCACCCGCCATTACATTCCTATCAAAACTAACGAGAAATACAATCAGACTAGTGGTCGTATGGTGAAAGGTCCTAAGCTGTTAACTCAAGGGTTGCGGGTTCTAGTTTTGGAACATTCCTAGTGATTTGTTAACGAAAACAATTGAAATACTGGTTAATTTTCTTATATTTACTAATTACAAATGTTTTCCAGAGCACAATTTTTTTTACAGTGTAACTGACATTACTTACCGTAAAGTTATCTGATGAAATATTGTAACTATAACATATATCCCTAGTCTAGATCAAACAAATATTATTTATATGGCAAGCCTACTTTGCAGTGGGTCATAATTAGAAAAACATTTCTTTCCCACAACAAACCGTGTGCTCGAACAAAGAAAACATTTTTACAATTGTTACGGAGCAGCTGGTAGCCGTTCCGAACAAGTAATCAAGCCACGGGCTGCGGGATTTTCAATAACAGGAACGTTGTTTAATCAATACGGAACATACATCAAGGCGAGCAGAGCAACGGAGAGGGCCTTACCGCACGGAGGCTCCACCGAGTGAAGATGGAGCGAGCAGAGCAACGGAGAGGGCCTTACCGCACGGAGGCTCCGCCGAGTGAAGATGGAGCGAGCAGAGCAACGGAGAGGGCCTTACCGCACGGAGGCTCCGCCGAGTGAAGATGGAGCGAGCATAGCAACAGAGAGGGCCTTACCGCACGGAGGCTCCACCGAGTGAAGATGGAGCGAGCAGAGCAACGGAGAGGGCCTTACCGCACGGAGGCTCCGCCGAGTGAAGATGGAGCGAGCATAGACGTCCCGACCGCCGTAGCCGAGATGGAGATCATCCTTCGGCAACATAACAACAGAGGCTATAACACTATAATTCTCTAAATAATAAATTATTGCAACTAGATAATATATCAGTAATTCGCGTTAGGCTCCCCGAAAGTACTAAAATATTGTAATGTAAGTCATAATGTAAACGATATATATCTCAGCTATCATCCACTCAACTATAGGTTGAACAGTCCGAACCAAGATTGTTATATTTGTAGTTGCGCCGGTTCGATCCAGACTCTCACAGCTAAGTAAAGTAAACTAATTAATAGTATTTGATTTTTTTTTCGTTGCAAAGAAGATTGCATTAGAAGCTCCGCCTATCTCCTAAAATAGCTTTTACATAACAAACAAGTTTAAAAATTTAATAATTTACTAAATCTTACATGTTGTTAACTTGGTGGATTCCAACTCGTTGCCAGAGATAAATTATATGCCACCTCCCCCAAATAAAATTAAGTACCCAACTCATCAACTTTAAATAATTTGCAAATAAAAATGAAATAAAATTTAGCCACTTATAAAAATTTAAATCAAACCACATGATTAGTTAAAAGTAACACTACAATAAAGCAGAAATCACACAAGTTTCTAGACAAAGATTTTAAATAATTAAAAAAAATATTAAATAATAAGATACATTTTGTATCTTCAGGTTGTAGTAAATAATGCAAGTGTCGGAAAGTAAAAACAGAGAGATTTTATAAAATGATATATAAATAATATGAGTTGCATCTCTTGATCTTAAATCAAAGTTAAAGTATTTATAAATAAAGCAAGTGTTTCAAAGAGATATGATCATTTAGCTCAATGTGAATATAAATATAATAACATACTTATATTAAATACATTCCCAAGGAAATATAAGTAATCTTTACAATGAGTTATATAATGTTAAAGTAAATATCTGAAATTGTCTGCATGGGCTAAATAATTTTTGATTGAATTAAAACAAAAGTTTTATGCTAAGCGTATACGAAAGGTAGTGGCATGCTACGCCATCCTAAATGATGTACCACATTCAAAATGTATGTTATTGTACATAGTTAATCAACATATTTTATGTTAATATTTGTCATTTATCACGCTACATTTTATGATTTTTTATCACTATGCACATACTGTTTTCAGACACCTGTGTAACATAAGCAATTTCCATATAATTTGCATTTGTATTTTTTTTTATTTTTTTATTTTTATTTTTATTTATCATGCTAGGACATTTTTTACCTTAGATTATACTGTGGAAATTTTATTATGTGTAAGGATTGGATATTAGCTAGTTTTCGTTTTTGTGTTTATTTTGTATTAATAATTTTATTTCATTGTCAATTATCTACTATTTGTGTTTCTTTTTATTGAATTTTTTTTGTGTACGTTTTGAGACCTAATATTATATGCCTTTTAGCAGTTAGGATGTTGAAAGTGGCACATAGGAGTGTTTAGAGAGTTTCTAACTTCCCATTGGTCCACGGGTTCGAATCCTGACTTCCCATTGGCTGGAACATTAGGTCCCATTTAAGCTAGCTCCAGCCACGAGAGCTTATATATATATATATCTTATCAACCATCGTGCAGCATAGACGTTAGTTATAAGACTCTCACATGTACGTGGGAGCAGAGTAGGATTTGAATTAGTTTGCTAGGTTATTTTAGCGTCCCCTTGTAATTTTTCATGATTCATGTGTTTCCAGCATTAGATAGTGCCAATTTGCCACATTTTATAGGATTAAAAAGTTAGGAGATAGAAGCTAAGCCTCGAACGTGTATGAGACGTATCTCCACGTCGACGAGACACCCTTCTTAAGTCCTACTGTCTGCGAGACCTGTTTCGGTTAGTTTGTGTTTGCACCTATAATATGAATCTACATCTACGAGAGCTGCACATTTTCTGCAAACAGATAAGCCCGTCCAAGTATAGTACTAAGGTGCCATACATAGCATCAGCCAATATGACTGGCCCAAAGCTACCGCCCAACTGCCAAGCAAGGTTAGCTCCAAGGAAATGTCAGATACTAAAAATGAAGTAAATGAAACGTTCCAGGAAATTCGAATTATCTGAAAACTTTATACCAATTCTAAGAAATATCCAGCAAACATGAGCGACGTTATGCACAACGATTTAGAATTTAAGATTTCTAAACAGTGATAGAATTGTTTTTATTAAAATATTACGTGATACTTTGTTCACCGTAACTAGGTTCCCAAGACATAAAACTAAATATTTGAAGAAAAAAACAGTTTTCCATGCTACATAGTATTTTCATGATAACTAATATCCAAACTATTTTGGTACCTACCACTATTCGATAAGCATTTTAAACGATACTTTCTGAAATAGAAAACACATTTTTGGGTGTAGAATACACTACGAAACTTTAAGTTATAAACCAAACTTCGTATACGTGAAAATAAAGACTGTCTCTAATAACTTTCATTTTAAAAATGTTCCCGTCCAAGATTATTGTTACAGAATCAGAAATGTTTATACAAGGATAAATATACATATATTTTATTTAAAAATATCGTGTTTCCATCGGAAATTAAACCGATAGGAGTTCGTATCGAACTTGTGAAGTTCCAATATTTCAACAAAAAGCTATATTTTAGGCATTTCGAACCTGATAGGATTTTGTAAAATTAACTATATTAAAATTAACATATTTTAAGTAAAATAACCGATAGATTTTGGGAACTATGCTAAACAAACATATAATTTCTAAAATATTAGTAGCCTATAAAATATGTTTTTACATCTATACTTCTCTACGAAACACACAGCCCGTAGATGTGAAAATAAAGAATGTTTCTAATAACTTTCTTTTACAAATACGCCCAACTAAGATTATCATTATACGATTTATTTCAGAAAGGTGTATACTTGGACAAATGTACATATATTTTATTTAAAAACAGTACAGTTCGACAAAATACTAACGAAAAACCATGTTTCCATTGGAAATTAATCCGACAGGAATTTGTATCGAACTTGTAAAACGAAAACTTTAACAATAAATCAACAAAAAGCCATATTTTATGCATTTCGAACCAGATAGATTTTGCAAAATGGCAAATTTAACGATAATTCAACAAAAACCATATTTTAAGCAAGTAAAAAGGCCTCCAATTTTGCTTTGATTAATACAACAGACATACTTCTCAACTCCAAGAAATGTATCAATACAAACTAAGAAATATAACATATCACCAAATCCAGAAATGTATTCTGAGAAACTAATATTAATGGATTAAAAACCAACAAATTACACATTAAAAGTGCAAATACACATCAAATGTAATGGTTTAATGCCCAAACATGATGAATTATAATACGATTGACACCTAAATACGAATTACCAATTAAACGATTCCATCACATTTACCAATTGAATTACAAATTAATCACAACGAATTATGTCATAATTAAAAGGAATTAAATGCAACAAATTACCACCCAAACACAATAGCCCAATTAAACAAGAGGATTGATAGTACAATGATTCTACATCCAATCCCCATCAATATTGGTAGGATTATTAAATGAATAACACATCAAATATATGTTTCAATGTTTTATTGATGATCATAATTTTACAAAATATGGAGAAGAATCTTTCTGCAATTCGTGTTCATAAAAACTGCCTTTTATAGGTTCTCCATTGTAGGTTTCGAAGTAATAAACTCTGGGAAACAACTGTCTAACTGAAATAATTTTAAATATTTCATAAGGCCAATTCACAGAATATTTTTTTCAAAGACCCCTTTCAGCTTAGACAATCGTACATAATTGCAAACTTCAAATTTTGCAATCTATTGTCGGGTACTTTAACATTATTATATATAGTTTTCATCAATCTATTGTTCATAACCTTTTTGGGAGCCATCTTGATAGTTCGATAATACCACGAATTATAAAATTTAAGTATCTCAGGCAAAAATCCACCCAATTAAGTCACCTTCGATGTGAAATACTTGTATATTAGCTGTTTGATCGATTTGTTGAATTGTTCTGACACAGTAGCTTTAAGTTCAGAATACATTACGTAATGATTGATTCCGTATTCAGCCATTAGTTTCTGGAACAGCCCAGAAAAATCTGTTACTTTATCAGTTTGGAGCTAATTCGGTGTTCTTTCTTGTAAATAGATTTTCATAGCATCGCTAACCTGTTTCCAAGAATTGTTTTTCACAGGTATATCCCAGTCATATTTTGAATGAATGTCTATTGTGGTTAAAATGTACTTGTATCGCATATTGTATTTCGAAAGCAATGTCATTTCACTCAAATTGGCTTGAAAAAAATAATTTAAACCTTTAGTAATAACTCTTCTTCTGGGAAACCATATCCTTGCAGAGACATGAAGTTCTTGAGCAATCTTACTGAACTTCATATATATATATATATATATATATATATATATATATATATATATATATATATACGGATGTTTCTTTGTTTGTCCCATATGTGTTCCTATACCATTCATCCGATTGCGATAAAACTTTGGTAAGTTGTTGTGCGCACGCCTGTGAAGGTTTCTGAGTTGGTAAAACCATTTTACAATAGGTGATGTACCTAATCAAAATATGAGAATTTGTTCCATTGCAAATCTACAGTCTACAGAAACAGATCAGGGATTTGATTATTGATTGACATTTAATCTAAACAAACATTGTTTAGTATTACTTTTATAAACAAGACTAATTACTAATGTGCAACTTCATGTTACATTTAACTGCACTATCGTTTGAATATAATTGATTTTGAGCAGACAAAAGATGTTTTATTTGTCCATCATTTCATACTTTACCTAATCTCCTAATCGTATTATATACAATTTCTAGGTACATTGCCTTGACAAATCCGGTATATTAGAATAATAGATGTATTTACTATATTACTATATTTCATGTAGTTTAGCGGCAGTTCGTGTGTGACATAATAAGTGGTGTTGATTGTGAATTTGTAATTGTCATCACAAAGCATTTCTTTTGCTGTCAAATCATATATGCTTCTCACCTGGACAGCTGTATATGGCCTGCTCACGTGTCGGAAAACCTTCTGACTTATTCGTGTACGCACCAGATGGAAAAAACAAAAAATATTGTGTATCCAAAAGCACTTCAATAAACAAATTTAAAACACAAACACTATCTTTCTTTGCGAGGCATTGCAACGCATGCCGGGTACTAGCTAGTTAGTAATATAACTGTCTTCAGTTAGCTCTTCAATAAAAGAAACAATTTTGTTCGTGTGTGAATTATTCACAGACTTTCTTGAAGCGATAAGAAGTTTTAATCTGTCGACCAATTCATTAGGATTATTCCAATATACAGGAGAATACTGATAGCCAACTTCATCTTTATATATTCCACTTCCAGCAATATTGCTTAATAAATGTAGTTTCGTATGGTTTTCATTTCCTGAACAACTATTCACATTCGTACAACAAACAAGATCCTTAAGTTTCTCCAAATTGGTGTCGGAATATCTATTTAGAACATTAAAAAATAATTATTCAAACAATACTTCACTGACATCAATTACATAATCACCTACTTGAACTCTATTCTCAGGCAAAAACTTAATTAACGAATCTCCCAGAAACCATACATTTCCATGTCGATATACACCAAATATCGTATCGTGCATAGGGAAATATTGTTTTATAGCTAAATAACATTGTGTTAAATGAGATAGGTTTTGTTTTATTTTTGTTATAGGTTCTTCCGATTTAATTTCCAATGGTATTCCATTAGACGTATTTAACATAGAATGTAATGTATCCATTCAACTCTAATTTACTCAAAAGTGCGTCTAATTTACTCAGAGTTTTAACCCTGAAATCGTTATTGTAATAATTTATTCGAGATTTCAAATCATCAATTTGCTTTTTCAGATCCATTTGCATAGCTAAACCAGATGTTTTATTGATCAATTCAACAATTATTTATGACATCATCTCTTCCATTCGTGTTTCAAGTTGTTTTGTAATCGCAGCGGTTACCATTTCATTAATTACAGTTTCTAATTTTTGAAATGTTTGTTTGTTGTAGTTTCTATATTTTGCAGTGTAGGCATCAAATTTGCCAATATTTCCTAAATGTAACTGATATTCGTAGACACTTTTGTAATAGTTTCGATTAGGTTTATTAATTTCATATGTATATGATTGATTGTGATTTAAATACATTCAATGTAATAGTGTTTAAGTCTTCCACATAACATTTATTTACCACATCAGTATCTTTCTCATCCATACCCACATTGTGTAATATATGTCCATTTAAATCACGATTCCCATCGCGATTTCTCGTTAAACAGGTATTGTAATGATTTTGTTTTATACCGCTATTTCCGAACTTTGAAATACTCATTATTTTTCGCCAGGAAGAAAAAAACTGTCAAATCCAGACCTATATCTCCCTTATAGAGAAAGTATTTGTATAGTTACCAGAAAACCGTACTTGTTTTCCCAACAGTAAAAACAAATCTTTAAACTTTGTAAATCTCATATCTCCCAAAACATGATCATCGTAAATATGTTGCAGATTCACATTGTCCATTTTAAACACAAATACAATATTTGCATTATCGTGCAAATTGCATTTTGGAATACATGCATGACTTTGTGATGGATAAAACAATCAATATATGAACGTCTACCAAAACTAAAGTATTGCTGTATTTCACCCTGCAGTTCGCACCAAACATCATCAAATATAAATACGGAATTGGGTAATGCTTCATTCGGAGGTACAATTTCTTCTTTACTGGTAAAAGTGAAATAATGCATTCCTTCAATTAATGACAAAATGGTCACTAATAGTTGATATTTCTCTTGTATTGTTTTAGAAAACACATATACCTTTTTTAACTTATGTCCATTCGGATGTTCCAACATTGTCATAATTACACATGTTTTTACACATGAAGAAGGATTGCTTACTATGCATTGTATATTTGAAGGTAAAAGAATTCCATGTTTCTGTTCAATTACGTTTTCTTTCGTATTTACAATTACTGGAAGATATACATTTTGTTTTACAACCTTCATTTCTACGCAATATAACATACTAAAATAAAACATATAAATGCAGGTCTATGTATAGATTCATGTTCAGTTGAAAACACGTCAAAAAAGGATGAGGAGTATTAAATACATTGATTAATAAATTACCATTTGAATTGCATTTACCTAAATACAATTATTGTGGACCTGGTAATAAGCTTTCAAAACGCCTAGCACGGAACAATCAAGGAATAAACTCTTTGGATAACACTTTTAAAGCACATTATATAGTTTACGATCGAACAAACAATTTGAAACAAAGACATGTAGCAGATACGATTCTAGCCGATAAAGCAGCAAATATAAGAAAGAATCCAACGACTTCAACGGGTGAAAAGCTCGGTGCTTGAGTTGTTGACAAGGTGATGCGAGCAAAGGTTAAAAGAGGCATGGGTTTAAAATGCAAAATGAAATGGAAAACCAAGACAGGGGGGATATTGTATTTAATTTTTCCAGCATTAACAGCTTTAGGATCATTACTTAGAGGAGCTTCGGCAATCAGTAGAGCAGTTAAATCAAGTGGTAAAGGAATGTGTCTTAAACCATATAAAGTCAGACAAAGACAAAAAAACCTCCAAACGTGGAAAAAATGCAGTAAGTCCTAAGTAGTCTTCCAAAACGTGCATTAACAAACAAGGATATTAATGTATTTGTAAAGAAATTGAATATTCCCTATTTTCGAGGTGTTTATATGCCAGACGAATTACCAAAGAAACCAAACTTTTGTGAACATATGATTATTAATTTAGATTAGAAACAAAACGATGGAACACATTGGGTTGCAATTACTAAAAACGTAAATCAATTATTGTATTACGACAGTTTTGGCTATTAATTTCTTAGCATATTCATTCAGTTTGTGGAAGATTGTTCGTCTGGTTTAACCTGTATATCGTTGCGTCTTAGGTGTTTGTCTTTTTTACATTGGAGTGTGTGTTTAATTAATTAAATTAACTTTTTTTTTTAATGATTTCAGTTAGTTAGCAACTATTTCTGTAGAATATTCATAGGGAAATACTTTTGTGGTTAATTTGTTACTGTTTCAATATAAATTTTATGTTTGATTCGTTATGACGTGTAGATCTGTAGTAATACTCTGTTTAATGAATTTGTCTCAACGATTAAAGTAATTCTTAAAGTCTTGTGTTTGGTTTATATTATTCCAATTTAATGTTACGTGTAGTAAATGCATGATTAAAGTTCAGTTACTTAACACTTGTTTTGTTTAATTTTATTCTTTCGTAGGGAAATAGTTCGCGACATAATCGGGTTAATGAATTTGTCTCAATGGTTAAAATAATTTTTTAATGATTCGTACTTATTTGATTTGCTTAGCCGAAATAGCTCGTTCTTTTAAAACATAATGTTTCGCATGTGTAGAGCTCGGTCTACAATCAGAGAGCGAGCTGGCCAGAGCTGCTCTCGTGCGTTCCCTGTCTGAAGCGGAAGTATCTTGCTCTCATTAGTCACATGTGTTCCATTAGTCACAGGCGTTCCATCCTCAGCACTCCTTCAGATGTGGTAGGGAGAACATCGACGCAGCCTCTCTCCAAACAAATTAATGACTCTTATGCCTCTCTGGCACCAACCTCACATCTTATGCATGCAATACACTAGATGTCATTGCTCAGTCTGCTGCCGGACATCAGACAGTAAGCATTGCTCCTCAATTACACTTACATATTTTCCCTGAAAATCAATCTCCCCTCAAAAAAAAAAAAACAAAAATCATAAATTTAAAAAAAAAATCCAAATTTTCGAAAATTTTGCAACACTGGATTATGACTTAGTCCAGTGAAATTTTTTCTCAAATTAATCGGGTTAGCGAATTGGTCCGCTAATTAATCCACTAATTAATCGGACTAGCCACTAATACACAATTAATCCTCTCCATCCACATGTAATTTACTTCAGTTGGGCCAGAACTCATGTGGCCCTACTACTATTGTTCATTGGTTTTAAGAAAGTTTCCTAGTGCATATTCTTACTTCACTTCTCGCACCACGAGTAATATGAGTCTTTATTTTCTACTAAAACACTACAAAGTCGATATAATGGAGCAGCAAAGACACGTCTGAGTGAAGTGGAACGATGTGAGCGGCTCTTAACATCGAGGTCTTGAGAGTTGATGAGAGTGAAGCGAGGTGAGAATGTAATAGGGCATTCAGAACATAGACATGGGCAGGTGGAGTGCACCTCCAAACATGCTGTGCATGGTTGGCATAGTTCCCAAATCTTTTTCTATGCTCCATCAACACACAAAACATTCGTAACCAAAACCCACCCAGAATATCTTAAAAACTAATTACAAACCAAGCAAATACCAATTTACTTTTGGTCTAATAATAAACAATCAAATTCAAAACATTTTAACAAATACCGAAAAATGTATGACTAATTTAAGAAAATCCCTATATAAATTCAATCAGATTCAAAAGTTTTTAACAGATACCGAAAAAAGTTCATCTAATTTAAGAAAAGGCCGTTATAAGTACAATCAAATTCAAAACGTTTTAACAAATATCGAGAAAGAACTTTATACAAAGAAAGTTAAACTAATTTTAAAAAATCCCAGTAAAAATTTAATAAACCCAAAAAAGTTTTAACAAATACAGAAAAATTATGTTACACAAATAAAGTCAAATTAGGAAGCAAACTCTCGACAGATATAAAAAATATTAACGTTATATTAAACAGTATTAAAAAGTCCTAAATGTTAACCCTATTTAATTACACAAAGTCCACTACCAAAAGCCAAAAGGGGTTGTCGGCGAGCAAGGCCTGCACCCCATTCAGGCAGCTGAGAGTATGAGCAGGGCCCGGAATCCCAGGCGAATGCAGCTGGTGAGCACCGAGGATGGCTAGCCGGCCAGGCGTGTTGTGGGCCTAGGCGAGTCCGAATGCCAGTGGCCGCTAACTCCACGTCGTGGTGCGAAGCCCCGCCAGGGTTCCAGCTGCCGGTGGTGAGAAGTCGGTGGTTAGCGAGCAGTGGCGGAGGTTGAGTGTGGTCGGGTGTGGCGCAATCTACGTTCGGATCGGTTGTGACCTGTGTGTGTCATGAGGAAGTGAGACAGAGCGAGATAGAAAGAGAGAGATGTTTCGGAGCAATGCTTTGGAATGCTGGAGGGTGGGGGATGGAAGGTGAGTTTCGGAGTTACATGACTCTCGACGGCTGTGTTTGTCATAGGGAAGAAAGACAGAGCGAACAGATGAGAGACAGACAGAGAGAGGAAGCACGAAACGCACTATAACTTCGTGTTTTTCACATACATCTGAACACCTGGGCTGGCTGGAACGATGCAAGGCGAGGGAGCAGACATAGATTTTGTCATACATATTCTTGATAATCTCGTTTAACACATTCCATTTCTCAAGTTCGATTCGTGTATTTATTAAACTCTCGCGTATTCGTATAAGTGCTTCGGATATTTATTAAAGTTTTATTATTATTCGATTACTTTGAATGTGTAGTCGGGTCGACAGGGCGAACGTTGAGAGTGACGAGTTGGAGCGACAGGGAGCAGTCGGCTGCATACGTTGGATTACAGGAATACGTGTTTGTAAGATCCCGGTCGCGGTGTTCTTATGCTGGTAGTGCAACACAGTGCATATTTTAATGATTTTATTTTTAACATGTGATACAACGAACTACGTGCGTCGGGCTTACGCAATAGGGGTTTATCTTGTGACAGTCGTATGAGCTAATGAAAGACGCATTTGTGATATGGTTATACTTGACATGTTTTTAACAAACGTTCGCTTGGGGTAAGTTAGATTAATTTCTTAGCCGTGTGATCACAGTCACGACCGTAGTGTGCCTTGTTCTGGTCGCGCACACACTCTCTGTTCCGCCCCTTACATGAGCAATGCCAGCCTATTAAACTTCACGACCCCACTTATTTTGAATACGAAACCCGTAAATATTGACAGTAACTACCCGAATTTAAGAAAGTTACTTGAATGGAAGAATATTGAGTAACTGTAGATGTTGGTCAGTCAACGGGGTGCTCTGAGAATGCCTTGTAACGCGATTAATGCACCTATGCACTTGTTCCTAACTGGTAGCTGGCTTTAACTGACTTCCCAGTATTGCAACCTGGTGATTTTAACCACCACAAAGTATTATTACGTAATGCAATATCTATACTTCTAGCACATATTAACCCCCCCCCCCTAAGAGCTGCTTTCATGCTCATGTTGCTCATTTGATAGTGTTATAATTTTTTGTCATACATTCCCAGCTGTCTACGCCCGCATTCCAGTGTATTCATTACAAATGGTGTTTCTCACTTTGGTAAGTTATCTCTGGTTACCCAGTTCTCATAAGGGTGTAAGTATGAAACACACTCCGCCAAAGGTTTTACAAACGTTCTTACTAATTGTATACTTTTATGACAGCATTCCAATGCTACTCCATTTACTTCAGGCCTACAGGCCTCATGTACATAATTATTTGCGTGTTTAAGTATCTTGCTAAACGACCACAGATTCATGGCTTCATATAGTTTTTAATTGCATTTAATTACCCTTACTTTTATGGTATGATGTATGATTCCATTCTCATAGAACTGGTACATATGTAGCGCTCCCGTGCTTGCACTCAAAGGTGAAAGTTCTGAATTCAGACCAACATTAGTGTTCCTTACTAAGTTCATTTTAATTTAATATTCAAGGTATTTTCTTTAACTGTATACGTTAAATATTGTGTTAGTTGTGTTCACACAGTTTTATTTTTCCTAAACTTACCTCACACCTGCAGGTTTAATTCTGTGTATTTGTAATCTTTCACAACCTTTATTGTATGTACATATGTTGAATAAATATGTTCTAACAACCAATTGCCTATAGGGAATGACTATAAAACTTTCTAGGTTAAGAATCGTAATGTTATTGTTTACAATTACTTTCTACTCATACTGAACATTAAGGCGCAATTATTTGCTACCTATATTTTGTGTATTTTACATTATGCTCTCAAGCATATTCTATTGTTTCCACTTACTTAATAGTTGTGTTCTTGGTTACAGAACAATTCCTTATCAAGTATATTATGTATCATGGTTTTTATCTCTTTATACTTGTGTTAATCGATTCCAAATCACATTACTACTGAATGGGTTTCTATGTAGTTAACTTCGTACTAACCTGCATATATTTTATGGCAAGGTCACCCTTAAGAAACTAACAATTTTTCTTTTGTGTCTTATGTGTTCAAATGTGCAAATAGCACTACTGTCAACTACATGTCCTACAAACAGTGATTAATTGAATACACTCTCCCGAAAAGTGCACACAGTTAATCGGATTCACGCTCTGCCTGCGTGCGAGATACTACCATACTAAACCAGTGCCTCTACAAGTGAACACTATTGACTAAACTATTGGTAAACCACGACACGTTTCTGAAATTTTCACTGCATGCCACACGCGTCTATTCAGAGGTTATTGTATACCTCCTTCCACTGTTTACGTATATTAAATACTGTTTATTACTATGTATTATTTTTCTGTTCAATAACACACCACTTGTTATGTATTAATTAGGTTAAGTTTTGTTGTAATTACCACCTATAGCAGGTTATTAATCTTAAAACTCCAACACATGGCAACGCCGTTTTTATTTTTGCATCACAGTAATGACCACCTGTGATTTTATTTTTATATCAGAGTTCTCTCAAAATATCATTGTGTAAAAACTTTGTACTTATCTGTAAGTGGCCAACCGAACCAGTCGTACAAGTGTATGTCGGTAAATATTTTTCCCACATCCACAAACAAAGCGCATACCAGTAACAGACTTTAAAATGCCTCGTCAGTCTTCTTGCTCTCACAAACCAAGCACTAACACTCTCTGGAGTACTGCCTACCTTTCATATAGGTAGTACCGTCTGAATTGTGTTCATTTTCCCTTGGGTGTTTTTAACATTCCCTGCTTGTATTTCATTTAGTCACTTCATTACTGTTTCAGCCAGCAGGCACCTTTATTTTTAACAACCTTGTAATTTTTTAAGAGTTCACATCTTCACACGTTGTTCAGCGCACTCACACCATGTGCGTGCCAGCTTGAAACTTCCTCTACCCATGTCCACTGTCTAGCCTTAAGGGGGCGTGGGACATGAATTAACACCAAATACGTAAATTGATGTTTAATGGTTTTTGAAAGCCAGCATAGAAAAAAGTAAAAATGTCAATCCTAGATCATAGGTTTTGCCAACTTAACTACCAACTATTTTGCAGTAGTACTGTATCACTTTCGCATAGTGTCTTGCACCACGAAAACTCACAATAATTGATGGCGTCAGAAATATCTCGGCAGAAAATAGTCACTCAGGTAAAATATTTTATCTCGTAGTTAGTAAAAACTATTCTGTATGGTTGTGCTTTCTTTGTTTTCTCTATCGGCTTCCATAAAATTTGTAAAATGCTATAAACCCCAATAGCAATAATTTATGTCCCGTGCCCTCTTAAGGGGTTAATTTATTTTTTATGACATTAAATGTGGCGTTGGATACACCTCCTTCCTTCCTGTAGTCGTGCTGCTTGACGTGTTCAGATAACTTAAGCTCATGTGGCCACTTTAACTATGTGTCTTGTTCTGTATTATTTTATTGAAATTCCAATGGTTACGACTTTCTATTTTTCCTACCTTGCCATTAGAAAGCTATCCCCATTAACTGATTTTCACTAATACTTAATTGCCATTTCATTGTTAGACGAGGTCTCTAGTTTAGCCTTGCTCCTACGACACTGCTATTACATATTACCACGAATACCACCATTCGTCGTTGTCCACCCCGACCTGAGCTCCTCGGCCTATCTCCACATCAGTACTACTACCCTTGGATGGATCAACTTGGTTTCTTGCCTCACCACTACCACAGCCGGAACAGCTGTTATTTTGTCCTGGGAGGTAGTGTAGCGGCCAGAAAGGCCCACCCACAAAGGTTACTACCTAAACTTCGATGGCCACAAGGAAACTACCAGTTAAGCTACTACGGGATATGGATTACGAGAGTGTTGTAAGCACGCCACGCTGACCTTCTGGGCGAGGCGTATAAAACGGCCATAGATGTCACCCCTCACCGCCCAGTGACTTGACGACGCTTGGGGTACCACGACGTTAGTTGCCGGAGCTGGTAACCTGAGCATCACGACATCGAGGCCTTGAGGAGCTCTGAGGCCCCTCAGTGTTAATTGGTGAGCATAACTCGAACTAGCAGTTAGGGTGCAACATTTCCCTTCGAGACCCTGTCGGCCCCTTGAGTACTAATTGATATAACTGGCAAGGCTAGGGAATTAAATCTTATTGTATTGTGACTTAACAGCACCGAGCCGCCTGTGAGTAACTGTAATCTGAATACTTGTTCAATTAACAATTCACTGTAACGTATTATATCAATTCCATTTGTATACATATATGTATAATGTTTAATAAAGTAGTTGTGTTATGAATCCTGAGTTGTTAGTGAACTAGTAGAGTTACGCCCCCGAACATGTACGTCTACCCCGACCTAGTCTTGATAGCAGAGTGCTTGAGATATTATTAGATCAGTAGTCATATAGGAGTCAGTAAGGGGAGACGTAACAAGCTGCTCGTCAATTTCTGTATACGCATCAGTGTACACAAATACATGAATATAAAATCTGTTTGAATGAGATTTGATGCATTACAGATGAGATAGGGATAAGAAGATAGAGAAAGATGTTACAAAACACTATACTTTTGATGTGTACATAGAAATGTCCACTTTATCATTAAAACTAACTTCCTATGAAACAAGATAGTGCATAGTCATGTTCTATATAACAGACTTCTTTGCATTTAGCTATAGTACATTCACGGTTTCTTCGGATGTTTTGAAACAAACCTTTGAAATATCACCCTAGGAGTAATATGTTAACCTGTTTTTTTTAAATAGCTTGTATACCACAAGTATATAACTCTGATTAACTTTAAAAGTATTATAATTTTTAATAAATGATACTTTACCATAGTTTCTTCTATAATTTGTAATATGTACTATGTATTCAATACAAATTAAAAACAATGACAGCAGCGATGATTTGGCAACAGCTAGTAAGAAATAGTTCACAGTTGAAATATTATTTTACCAAGTTTTTTAGTATGCTATTTGTAAATTAAATGTGCCTATTTGAAATATTTAGGTAGCCCCGATGGAAACGTGGTTCATTGTTACAGTTTAAAATAACAGCGCAAAATGTTGTGCGTAGGCCCTAATGACATGGTGTTTGTTGTTTCGACCAAGGAAGAAACTGTCTGTTAAGTGGAGCTTTTCACTCTCTCTCTCTCTCTTTCTCTCTCTCTCTCTCTCTCTGTTTGTCTCTCTCTCTCTCCCTCGGGAAGTTTCGCATCGCTAGTAGTAGCAGACAAAATGTACATGTTTTAAATTTTTAACATATTTCATTCATTACAGCAAAATAATGATATTTGAGTTTATAATTTACAATTGAAAACATATTTTTATGTTTTAATACTTTTTAAATATATTTAGATGTGGTGGCAAAAGGGATGCAAATGTGAAGTTGGCAGAAATGGCGTGTGGCGACATTATGTGTGATGTGGTGTTTCCATTTCCACATTAGCATTTATATTTCTTGCTCCGAAAAATACTTCAAATCTCCTCATAAAGTTTGTACACGTATTGATTCTTAAACCTACCTAGGAAAGTTACGATGATGTGATAAATCTGTGTTTCCACAGCAAGAATAATTTACTGTATCGTGTTTCGGGGTCGCTCCATGTTAAAGGGTATGGCTCCCACTTCCTTCTTCTATGGTGGTTGCGTCGTAGCTGTTAAGCTCGCCCAGTGTGCATGTGATTGCGAATATTGGGTGCATAGAGTTTGTAAGTTTTAACTGTGAACTGTTTTTATGACAAAGTTAATTATTTTTAAGTCATGTCTATTTATTACATCATCATACATTTACCCTAGGTGTTTGAAACACAGTTGTACAATGTGCTTATGTTTCTGTGATTTGAATGTTCACCACATTCCCAAAAAAATACTAAGCCCAGCCAGATAAATTTACATAAATAATGAAAAACCTAAAAAACACTAAGTAGCAATGCATATAAGTATAAGTGAAATAAAAGTTATGGTAGGCCTATTATTTGTGAGCGTGTTCACCATTATCTTTTAAGTTTGTCGTGCCCGATAATCTACCTGATTGACAGGTAGCATCCCAAGATGTCATAATACTTTAATCAACACCTTGAAATAAATTGTATATGTTCCTAAATCGTCTGTGAATGAAGCACCCTCCCACCATTTGATTTTTTGTACAAGTTAATAAATCAAAATTATAACAAAAACACCTGAAGCAGTTCTCCTCTACTCCTCGTCTATGTCTTGAATTTCATGGGCAACCTTACAGTGCGTCCACTCCTTGTCTTTACCCCACACAGAATGTTCGGCACTGTCTCTTCTTGGAGGTCGTCTCCTCTGACTGCGCCACCAGCTCTCGTTTCAGCCACTGACAGAGGTTCTTGTGAAGCAGACACTTCTAATGGGTAGATACACTGTATAGGTCTCGTCATCTCTCGACCGGATGTCTTTACTCGCAATACTCTTACATGTCGATCCTTCCCTGGGTGCATCTCCCAGATTCTGCCCACCGGCCACTCGAGTCTTATTTTGTCATCTGTACCAATTAGCAATACACCCCCGATTTTCAGTGCCTTTGGACACTTTGTTTCATTTTTTTTTTGCTGCACCAGAAGGCCCAACTACTTGTTTCGAGATCTTCCCCTGAAATCCTCCTGTAGTCGTTGCAGGAACCTCGCCTCCTTGCATAGAGAGATTATCAATATCTGGTACACAAATTGGTCGATTGTCCTGTAGGAACATTGCAATAGTCAATGGTACCACGTCCTCTGTATCCTCTGACAAGTATGTGAGAGGTCTATAATTGATCACAGATTCCACCTCACATAGGATGGTCGAGACTTCTTCATATCTCAGGGATGCTCTTCCTACCGTTATTCTTAAGAATTTCTTGACCATCTGTTCTATTCGTTCCCACCACCCACCCCACCATGCAGCAGTGGGTGGAATGAACTTCCACTGGATCCTTTGGGAACAGGACTCTTATTCTATCTAGGACCAATCCAGGGAGTCAAACCCATTATCTGCCCCTATGAAATTGGTCCCGTTGTCACTTCACATCACTCTGAGTCTTTCCCATCGTGCAATGAACCTCCGAAGGTCCTGAAGGAAAATACATGTAGACACGTTCAGTACTAACTCAAAGTGTACCACTCGATATACAGCATAACTGAACAAAATGATCTCTGCTTTCTCTCCACCTTTCAAATACAATAGACCCACCTTGTCAACACCGCAAACTTCGAAGACTGAGGCGTCACTCACACTGTCCTCGAGAAGGAGTGTCGGACTGGTAGTTATCTTTCCTGATTCGAATCTTCTATTCTGGACGCACTTGGATATCACCAGGCACACTGTGTATCTATCTCTTAAAACCCAATACTGTTGACATAGATTTCCCAACAGAATTTGACACCAGCATGTGAATTCTTGACATGGTAGTCTCGTATTAGTATCTCTACAAGTTTATGTTTAGATGGCAAAAGGATAGGAAATATATACCACTCATCATCTTCTCTTTGGTCTATCTTAGGCCTCAGTCTCATCTGACTATCCCATTCCACAAAGGTGTAGAGAGACTTCATCCATTTTCCACCAATCTCTTCCACCTTTTCTCTTTGGACAAGATGGAGGAGTCTCCTCTCAGCCTCTTCAATTTCCTCAATAACAAGGTTACCTCTACGATTTTCCCTTTTTGAAGCATTTTTAAGAAAACACAACTTCCATGCAATGAGTTTTATAATCTGTGACAGCTTATAAAACCATAGTAGGTATCCCTGTACCTCTTCATTGGCTCATGCACTAACTAAGGTTGTAGTCATTTTTCTTCTCTAACTCTGGACCTTGGCATGGTTCACCTTGACTTCAGACTTTGGCCAATATTCTCGTTTCAATTTTAACCAGCTTGGCCCCTCCCACCATCGAGAGTTCATAAGGAATTTCACAGAGCAGCTTCGCGAGGGGAGATCAGTTGATTGCTGTTCTCCTGGCACATGATGCCAGTCTTCATGTTTCTTGAGTGTTCTAATTTCCTCTACCCGATTATTGACAAACACACCCCAGGCCTCTTCTTTCTTTATCTAATATAACACTGGGGAAGAATCACTCCAAAAAAACTCTGGTATCTTTAAGTTCAGGTTTTCCTTAATGGAAGCTGCAAGGTGACTGAAAATAGAGCATGCCAACAGCTCCAGCCTAGGCATAGAGACATTATTTAATGGTGGGACTCTTGCTTTTGCCATGACCAGAAATAATGTAATATCTCCTTCGGTACAACTTCGCAAGTAAACTGTAGTCCAATAGGCGCTTTGACTGGCATCACATAAAGTATGTAAGCTTCACGTATCCTCCAATCCGCCTGCAGTCAAGCATCTCGGAATATTCATTCTTTGCAGTTGTCGAACTTCAGTTTCCCATCTCCTGAACCTTTTATGCACATCTTCTGGTGACGGG
Organism: Dryococelus australis; assembly: GCA_029891345.1. Lineage (NCBI taxonomy): Eukaryota > Metazoa > Arthropoda > Insecta > Phasmatodea > Phasmatidae > Dryococelus > Dryococelus australis. The sequence goes on along the minus strand of CM057000.1, from coordinate 124,244,996 downwards.
TCATCCCAGCCCCCTTTCAGATTCTAGCTCTCTTGAATGAGGATTTTCGGCATTAAGGTCACAAAAAATACAAAAAACCTATGGGGTCAAATGTCTTCTGTGCAAAAGACAGAACTTTTCTCCTCATGATGTCATTGAATTCCTTCATATGGCTTACATTGCAGAACAGAGCATCTTCTTATTTGTCCCACACCAAGCTAAGAACATGATTCACCCTTGATGAACCCTCTCTACCATTCTGTGTGCTAACCTCCCATCCTCTGAGCTCAAACATCGCTTCAGCAAGAACTTCCGTAGACTTCTCGACAAAATTATGCGATTTTTCTTATGTCAAAGGAAATTACACAATTGTCTGCAAATAAGGATCTCTTCAGCAAATCGGTGATCTCTTGGCACTCAATTGGACTATTCTCGAGATGGAGATCAAGTACTGCACCCAACAGGAATGGACAACAATTAAGCCCAAACACAACATGTTTGTGTCTCAAGATCTTCGATTTTCTCTGTGAGAAATCTTTCCACCACAAAAATCTCAGATAGTCTCTGTCAGGAGGAGCAACAGAAATTTGCAGAAATGCCTTATTTATATCGGAGATCACCCTAAATTTTCCTCGATGAAACCTTGCTAAAATCGGAGGAATTTTCTCAAGTAAATTTGAACCCTTTTCTAGACACTCATTCAATTATGGTGATCTCCCCCCCCCCCCAGGGCCATGGAGGCTGAGCTGTTAGCCTGCTCGCCTCCCACCAAAATGATCTGGGTTCAATCCCTGTCTGGGTCACTCCGGATTTTTGCAAGTGAAAATTGTGCCAGATGATGCCACTGGTCGGCGGGTTTCCTCAGGGAATTCCCGTTTCTCCCACCCTTTCATTCCAGCATTGCTCCATGCTCACCTCAATCAACCACATCGGCTCTCAAGAGCTCGCTCTTAAGAGCTGCCCAAATCTCTTCACTCACTCACTCATCTCTTCCCCGACAAGATGTGTCTAACACATATCTGACTGTCGTCGTGGAGCCCTCTTTAAAAACACCCCGATATGGCAGATAGTGGCATCTAGTGTCCTCCTGAAAGGGCACTTCCTCGATAACTCCTCCCTGCAACAATTCTTAAACACACCCTCGTAGGCATTGGACTTGTTCTCACATATCAGTTTCATTGTTGTGGACTCGCACCTTCTCTTCGCAGAGTCAAAATGATCACAAAGCTCTTCAAATCTCTCATTCCGAGAAAGAAGAACCCCGAAACGACCCTCCTCATTCATAGAGATTGTTTGTTTAAAATAGTCCAGAGTAGCAGCTTCCATTTCCTTCTTGGACTGTTTCTCCACTGGATCTCTTATTCCAAGAACATCTGATCTCCATAAGTGTGCTACTGCAGGGCTCAAGGTCGACACTGAGGTCACAAGCAATTTGTTGGTGTCGTAGCTCTTGTCTGTAGATAATCTGCCCATGACGATTCAACCAAGGTGGGTCTCAACTGCCACTGGTCCACACTCAAATGGTTCTACTCTTCCAGTAAGAAGCAACCCATAAATATCTACTCCCAGGAGCAATTCAATCTCCGCTCTCTCTGGTCCACAGTCTGAGACAAAAATTGTATGGTACTTTAGTTCCTTCAGCCATGGCCCTTTCCCGAGCCGAGGTATTTCGCCACAGATCACCGATTGGTTAAGCACTGGGATTTCACAGGTGTACCTGTCATCCAAACTACTCGTCTTTAGACGGTAGTTCGTGTGGGACTGTCTCGTGGATGCTGCACCTCCAAATAAGCTATGGATCAATGTTTCAGAGCCAGAGCGTGCCATTCCAATAGAAGAAGCAGTTTTTTCTAATATATATGAGTGCTGTGACCCACAATCAGTCACAACTCTAACAACACATGTCTGTTTGTTTCCTATCACCATAACCATTAGAGTCTGTAATAAACTTCCTGGCTGTAACTTTGATTGGTCAGAGAAGCAGAAGGATGAAGAAGTAAAGGAAGGCCCTCCGCCTTCCTTTACTTCTTCATCCTCAGGGGTTGTATCTGCAATCTTGTGTCGTAGTCCTGGATTAAACAGCATTGTCTTCTCTCACAGGTTTGATATGTCACATTGGTTCTGCAAGCTCTTGAGATGTGTCCCTGCTTCAAACATTGGAAACAACACCCAGTCTTCATTTTAATATTTAGTTTTTCCATTAAAGTCATCTTCTGTGCCGTAAGACAGTCCTTGCTCTGGTGTGGGTTTCTGCAGAAAACACACTTACTGTCAGAGTCATTAGATTCTCCAGAAAATAGGTTGCTGGCAGGATGTATGTTTCCCATTTCTTCTGGCTTCATTTTCGATCTTGTAGCCCTTTGAGCTGGTATCTGGAATCCACTTTGTGCTAGAGATATAATTTTTTCCCCGTCACTTCATTCTTAAGAAACAGCAGCAAATATAACAGTTTATCGTCGTGCAGATTGTCTGGTGTTTCATTCTGGAGAAGTTAAACAGAATTTCTCAACCATACTCGAAGTATATCTTCTGAGAGAGAAGATTCACCTAATGGGAATATAAATGCAGCATACTGGTCACCTGTCATAGGAACTCACTCAGATAAAATTCAACCAACTGTTCCTTCTTTCCAAACCTACTTTAAAGAGACTAGATTGCCATTTCATAATTTCCTGTAGTGGGAGGAACGCTATTTAAAACATCTCTAGCCCTACTGCTTCCGACCGTTTCCTGAATACGGTACTGGAACTTAACTTCTCTTTCTACATCTCCATTATTGTGAATACGACTAAATTGGCTCCAAAACCCTAACCAGTTTTTAACTTCAGCATTAAACTTTCTTAGTTCTATATTAGGGAGTTTTAGTTTCCTTTCCACAGAACGATCGCTCATCTAAACATCAGCATTGTGCTTAGTCAACAGACACTCTAATTTCTAATGAGCTTCGTCCAACCGGTCGTCATATTCTTGTATTTTATCATATTCAGTGATGTACGCTGAATCATCTTTATCATCTAGAAGAAGTTCCAATATCTTCTCGTCAACATCTTTCAGCTGGGCACCAAAACGCTCTAATTTACCTTATCAGTGTCTGTCTCGGCCATCACTGCTTTGTGAGTTTTCGTGAAGTTCGCTCTCACTGGTGTTCTAGCTTTAAGTAGTTTCTCCGTGTTGATTCTTGCTTGCGATTTCATTCACGTCACGGTCTTAGTCCTGCCAAGGTCGTCACAAATGTTACATCACTCCCGAAAATCTACCTGATTGGCAGGTCACGTCCCGAGATGGCACATTACTTTAATCATCACCTTGAAATAAATTGTATATGTTCTTAAATCGTCTGTGAATGTAACAACTATGTTAAAAAAATAAGCGACATTATTTGCGTTCTCGAATTGACTGTGTCTGTTCGTTGGAATGGTTGTTTCTTCGATTTGATTCTTATGCCAACAGGGCTAAACACAATAGCAATATACATGTGTTATGTCGTGTAAAACAAATATGTAAAAAATGTAAAATAATAACAGTAAGAACTATCATCAACATAGACATTGTTAAAAAGCCTCAAAACTAAGGTAAATATGCTTATAGGCATAAATTGTGAACATTCGTAAGAAATGGTTTTTGAATTATAACTATATTCTTTGAACAACTGTAAACAGTAAACAATGCATTTGACAGTTATAAATGTAGAAGTCACATGGCAGGGTTTATGTTTACATGTAGCAGATGGAAACTTCATGAGTAACTAAATGTAGAAATTTAGCAGGGCTTCGGAAATATCCGAAGATACCATGAATGGATTATAAACAGTTAACGCCTTTTGGCTGGTACATTTAGGGTTAATTGAAGATTTGAGGGACAGTGAAAAAATTTGTTAGATGGGTTGAATATTTGGATACCCAACTAGGCACCAGACAACATTGGCAACCGGTGTCAATTATTACTGCTGATGTTGCTGTTGGTGATCTCAGGATACGGTGCGGTGGGCCGTTTGCCCATAATTACTTGGTTCCTCAGTGAAATTGTTGGCTGAGCCCCTCGCTCCTGATACTTACATGAAGAATACTGGGGGCCTATTCAGGCTGACCCACATGCCTTAAACTGTACCACCGCAGTTGCATTACCACAACAGCTGCACCAGACCGATCGACATTTGGTCTCGATTGCGTACTTGCAGACTGAGAAGAATGGGGTGTTTACACTTTTCTTGGAAGCCTGCAATGCATGGTCCGCGAGCCACCCTATTTTTAATTAGTTACAAGATATAACTCTTGAAATAAATTAGTAGGCTGTCTCGAATGGTGTTTCCCAGAAAACTAAGACTGTTGAGTGCAAGAGCCATTGGAGGTAACACTGAGGCAGATGGCGTCGCGATGCCTTACGTCCTTTCAATTTGTGCTACATCGACAGGCCTGTTGGCGGTATTAGGAGTGCTACATGGCCCCAATGGATGTAATCCAGTAGATAATCAAGTTACCAAAGTGTACATAAAATATCAGGAGACTCCCTTTTACCATAAAGCCATATTTAATTAAACAGTGTCTATTTCTTTATGTTGCACAATATCTTACTAGGGAGGCTGCCCAGTTTTTTTTATAGAGTGTTCAACTAATTCCAGAGAGAGCATGCTGAAATCACACTCTCAGAAGTGAAATACAATGGACGCCACAGAAGTGAACACAGTGCAGATATCCCTTTATTCTGTGTGATTCGCACAAAGGTAATGTTTGTATTAGTCGTGAGAGGGCAGATGTAGTCATTTATCCACAATCAGCCGACTGAGGCTTCATTTAATTTAATATCACCATTGAAGTGTGGTGACTTTCCTGTGACGTCACATTCTCAGCCACATCAGAGGCTTGGGTGATCATGGGTATGTCATCAATGTGTATTTAGTGAGTAGTCATAATTACCTACAATCATCATTTGTTATATCTCCATAGAATTAGAGTGCCCATTTTTTCATTTTTGTTTTGGCGCCGGATTCAGCGAGCTTTGCTGAAGCCGTGGACATGATAATTAATTCGACTTGAGCACTCGGCCCATCGGCAGGATGGAAGGTGAGCTCCGCGTTTACCGCCTTCGGCACATTCAATATTAGTTCAAATAACTTCACTGTGATAGACATCTAGTAATTGGAACATTTGAACACCTTAGTGCCGAGGTTTGGACCATTCTGCGCCCTGAAGTAACATCCCAGGGCATCTGCACCCTTCCATGCATAAAATCGTAATTCATACTTAAGGCCCATGACTTACTTTACAGCTTCGGCTACCGGTAGGCCACGAGTGCCAGGTCCTCATTATCATTGGAAAGTGACAGCGTCCGTGTCATGTAACATTCATGTGGTCAATAAAATTTCATAAAATAATTGTGAACTTTTATTTACTTATTCTCTTCTGAAGATCATTGGGCACTGCGCCCTAACACAGTATTCAAATCAGTGTTTTGCAGTGTAAAACTATTGTCTTATGGGGCAGGCCTCCTAAAGCAGAGTCAATTCAGTGTTTCTAACGGTGTGCGAAGAGGCCTACAGCTTCATCCTTTAGCAGAGACTAATCGTAATTGACACGATTAATAATTTACCAGATCACTCATCAAGGTGACAGCAGAATCAGAGATTCCTTTAGGACGTCGGCCTATGACCACTAACATAGTCCTACCGAATGTGGCGTCGGGCTCTTTCATCAGTTCGTTCCCCTTCCTGACATATCAGGTGGGCACGAACCCAGCATACCATCTCTGGGACCCGCAGCACGTCGTATCGTCATGCCCAACAAGGAGCCATTGTTTCATCAAGCCAATTTTCCGGTCGTCATATTGGCTTGCCCAACTAGGGGCCATTGTTTCATCAAGCCAATTTTCCTATCATCATATTGGCTTGCCCATCTAGGGGCCAGTGTTCATCACGCCACTCTTCCTGACGTCATATCGGTGCTTCCATCTAGGAGTGATCATCTCAGCGAATCATCCTACAGCCATCAAGTGGTCTTCACAACAAGAAGCTACCCTACAGAGTCCTACATAACAAAACGATTTCAACAAGTGTGAGTACAGTGTACCATGATGTATTACAACATCAAGTGCAGCTGTCGTCATGCATCAACAGGTGACTAGGCTAAATACAGCTTACACGTCGAAAGACATTCGGGATTCATTTGTACAGAGTTCATTTGTTCAAAGCTCATTGTTCAGAGTTTCATTTATACATGTCATAAAACGACATTTAGTGTCCGTGTATGTACATTTCATTAGATCACCAGATGCTCAGAGTTTTAATTTGCATTTGTCACCATATTCAAACACTGTGCTTCGTTTGTACATTTTATCGCGTCAGATTGTTTGTACATTCTATAATGTCAGAAGACGTCACAGTTATATTTGTCTTTACAAGACATTCAGAGCTCTGTTTTGTAAGTAAGACCCATCAAAAACATGCAAAACATCAAAAGTTGTTAACAAACAAGTAAGACAACAGTCTTCATTAACACTTAACAAATCAAATGCAAACTGAACGCCATCATTCACAATTAACAGTTAATTAAGAGTCCTTTGTGTAAATTGTGTGTGCATGTTTTTCGCAACGGACTATTAAGAGCTTTATTAAGTACGATGCAACTACAGCAGCGCACAGGTAAATTGGTATACAGAAACCACGTGTATTTATTGTAAAAATCACTTAGCAATCACAAGGGCAAAAGTGAATAACGAGTGCACTAGGGTGTGTCAGTATATGCCACAGAAAGGCACATTAGAAGAGCCATCAGCAAACAATTATTTACCAATTTTATATTATATGAATAGAAGTGAACGAGAAATTTTCCCAAACTTTAAAATATTTTCACAGCAACTGTGCAGGAAACAGGGAGAACAACCCGCCCGGTCATTGCCACCAGGCGCCAAATCCTCCCCCCCCCCTTCCGCATTGCAAAGTGGACAGGTGGAATGACGAAACAGCACTTGCGTGCACAGGTGTACTGACAACCACACAGGCCACGCCGGCCAGAACGGTGAATTTTCTCATCCCCCTCCGCGCCGTGCCACACAGAGAGACAGCCGCTAGCAGCAGGCCCCTTGTCCATGTGAAAAATATCTGCTGTTTGTCACAGCGTGCACCCGTGCCAGTCAAAACATCCACACTAAGCACGAACACAATGGGTTTTCAGTTTGATATACGGTGCAAGAAATTAACATCTGTGGGTGGACTAACCAGCAACTTCCCAATATGCCTCTATCCACCAGAGCCCGCACCATTCACAACAGCATAGGCACAGTTATAAATGTACGAACGGTGCCGGTTGGAGACTTGTAAAGGGGCCGGAACGGACGTCATCACATGTCAATCATGTTCGTATGGGTACCACCAAGAGTGCACGATAGCAGATAACTGGACAGTAACCCATAACCGCGATGGGATCCTTCAGTACCATCGTTCCAAACAAACATGGCAATACCCGGCACCATTCACTGCAAGTTCACATCCAGCAGTGGGTTTGTACACCGCCTTCACGCAGCCGAGACAGCCGGAAGTTAGCACCCCGACCCAGGACAGATATGCAAGTTTACTGGTGGCCCACTCACATGTGCACGTGACAAACTATCAGCAAGGGAAAGCGAGATGTTTATCACAATTACAAATGACTACCGGTGTGATGGGTGCATTTAATGTGATATTGTGTGATGTAAACATAGTGATGATGAAATAGACACTGTAGAACACTCACCACCGGAGGCCACTTCACAAGTGCCCGCGTTCGCGTTCATCACAATCACACTGCCGAGACAGCATGATGTCAGCACGAGTGACAGCAGGAAACGCAGGCATCGAACCAGTCACGAACCAAGTGAACCAACAAAGAGACTGAAAATATCAGACACCACGAGAGGTCGTGTAATAAATACAGTGTTGACAAGGGTTCTCTTCCAAACCTGGCCCCCACCTCAGATACCACCTCCACTGCTGCTTACAGTATTTACCATTAACTGCAGACCAGCAGCAGAGTGAATGGAAAGAATGGCTGGTCAAAAAGCACTGCCACTACCACCACGACCGTTGCTTACAAAGGCACTACCCATACTTCCATGTGTCTCGACGACTAGTGACATGCAGACAGTGACAGAAGACACCAACATATCTGACGACCGCCTCGGCGAATACGAAAAGCTATGACAAAGTGCGGAAGCCACTGTTAGTGGCACAACGAACCAGACTGGCAGTTTCGATCTGTGTCGCTGGCCATGCGAGCATACGTACACAGAAGCAAGCTGCGCAATTATAAATCCAGTGCACGCTTGCAACATTGGCATCATTTTGAACGAAATAACTACATACAGACTGCACAACCCAGTAGTAAACAGAGCCATGACGAAGTAAACAAATCATATTTACTGTTCGAACCGACACCTCGGGTAAAAATGCGCGCAGGAATAAAGGATTGTTTGGGTAACCAACGACATCACGACCGTGAATCAGGCTACAGCTGACGGGGGAATGGTGACGAACTACCCATTTGGTACAGAATTCCCTCCATTCTCTGCCGGTGAATTGGGTCCCATTGGATGTCAATAGTGTCCTGGGGTAACCCCAGCGGGAAAAAGCTTGTTCTCTAAGGTCTTCCCCAAGGTCCTGACCCATGCGCTCGACCCTAGGTAGTCTTCTGTCTAACAGGAAAAATGATTGATCACTACCACAATGAACCTTTTCCCCATCGCGGTACGTGGGTACGGGCCCATCAGTTCTAGTGCTACCATCTCGAACAGTTCTGTCGGTAGACGTGGTTGTTGCTGGTTTGCCATCGCTGTGCCTGCTCTTATACCTGTTGCACATGACACATCCACACACAAAGAATCGCAGTGTGCGGACATGCCCGACCAATAAAAATAGCATAGGATGTTGTATCTTGTCTGTGCAGTTCCCGGGTGGACAGTGAGGTTGTTTGAATGTGTGTAACTTAGGACACTTGTGCGGGCCGCAGCTGGCATGAACACACACCACGTGTCACGACTGTCAATAATACACCATCTGCCCACTCTTTGTTGCTCACATAGGCGTTTCCATTTTAACGTGGTGGGGCACTCTGTTTTTTCCACTACAAATGCATATACCTGATCAAGCAGGGGTGCATCTGGTAGCGCCATGATGTTTGAACACTGGATGTTCGGCAATGCAGCTGTTTGAAAATGTTGCAATTTGGGGGGGGGGGGGAGAATGCTTTCCCACTCCTCGTCCCGTGCTATGGTTTTTCCTGGCGTGCGAGAGAGGTGGTCTGCTAGTTGGTTGTCTTGTCCAGCCATGTGTTGTACTTCAAAGTCATACGATTGAAGTAACACTGCCTAGTGAGTTAATTTTCTGCATCTCTCTTTCATCGAGTGCAGCCACAGTAGGCAGCGATTGTATGTGCAGAGTGTGAAGCACTGGTACTCCAGGAGTGCCCGGTACTTCTTGAAACTCCACACTACCACCAGACATTCTCTTTCGTTTATGTCGTATCGCTGCTCCACTGGGCCGAACTTTGCACTGCCGAAGTTCAGGATGCAGCGAGTCCCGTCGTCGGCTAGTTGAAACAGCACTTCACCCAGTCCCTTTTTGCTAGCGTCAGTTTGCACGTATATGTGAGTGGTAGGGTGGTATCTGGTGAGAGATGTACATTATTTGAATGCATCTTTTATCTGTTCGAAACTTACCTGTTGTTCTGATGACCATTTAAAATGGATGTTTGGCAACATAAGCGTGGTGAGTGGTACAGTGATGAGGGAAAAATCTAGGATGTATTCCGAAGCCCAGTTCACAAGGACGACAAACTTCCTGACCTCCTTACGAGTAGTGGGTATTGGATACTCTTCTATCAATTTAAGCTGCTCTGGCATTGGTCTGCTTCCGTTTTTCATCCACGATATGCCCGAGAAACTGAATGTTTGGCATACCTATGGGACACTTGTTATTTGCACATGTTAGCCCATTAGTGGCAAGGCGTTCGAGCACTAATGAAAGATAGTGTACGTGTTCTGCCCATGACTCGGAGCAAACGATGACGTCATCAATATATGCCATTGCACATTTTCCCACGAGGCCGTCCAACACTTTGACAATCATGGACTGCAGCGTCTAAAGCGTGCACTTCAGTCCAAACGGCATCGCACAGAACTGGAATCAGTGACTGTCAGGGGCTGTAAATACTGTTTTGTGCCGATTGGTTGGCCGGACTGGAATCTACCAGTAGTCACTACGAATGTCTATGGTGGTGTGAACCTTCTCACACCCCAAGGTGTTGAGTGCATCTCTGACATGTATGTACGGTGGCGGTGCACTGTTGGTGGTCAGATAGAGGCGTCGGAAATCAACACAAAACCTCCAGGTCCCATCTTTCTTGGGGGCAAGTGTGATTGCAGAATTGTAGGTGCTCTCAGATGACTCAATTACCCCTTCTTCCAGCATGTCGGATATTTGCTCGGTAATGATTTCGCATTGATGCGGGTAGTATCTTCGACTGCTGTCGTAAACGGGCTTGTCTGCTGTCAAGTCGATACGGTGTTCGGCGACAGTCGTATGGCATAGTGGGTCGGCCACTGTGAATACATCTCTGTGCTCATTCAAAATTCGCTGTACTGCCTCATGGTACTCTGTTGGCATGGTGTGGTCAAGGCTGTCCAGTAATACTGCCAGAGGTTTCCCAGCTAGTCGGGGTTCCAAATTATTGATTGTACGATATTCCTTTTTGTCAAAATAGATACGCCGTGCTGCTGGTTCGACCACATTCTGCTGTTCGATCATCCATGGGATGCCGAGAATGATGACTTCGAGTATGTCATCTGACATGAAGGCGGTTGTTAAAGTCTCTACGTTTCAAATGTGCACAGTAATTTTTACCTCACCTGTGATTTCCCTGATATGCTGTTGGGTGGCGAGTTGAATGACTTCTTGAACGGGTTTAATTTGGTTGGCATTGATCAAATTGGTGCGTACAAAATTGTGCGATGCAGCTGTATGGATGATAAGTTTTATTGATAAGTACTGGAATTCTGATGAAACTATTGTTTTGACTGATAATTTGCGATATAAGTATCTGTGGTGGCTTCGGATCTGGGTTATGTTTCTGTGTTGTACGGCGAGTGACGTCCGGCCGCTCTACCCCCTCTTTCCGTTTCCAGTCGGTACCTGATGTGTACTGTCCCACAGATGTTCATAGTCGGCCCACGTCGGTTCAGGTGCCCTCGGTTTTGAGGTTACATCACTTGTTGATGCACACAGAATGTTATTTTTGCTGGTTGTTTCACTTATCTCGAGTGTTTTTATACTTAATTGAGCCTGTATGCGATGCGGTTGTGCACTGACCCGTTCGCGGCGCGGCTGAGCTGGAACATTGGTGTCGAGTAGCATTACTGTTTGATGAACTAATTCTCCATGGTATGGATCGCTGGTGCAAGTGCAGGGTGATATTCCGCACGTGCGGATTCTGCGACCACCTCCAAAATGTCCCTGAGCGATATGTCCAGATAATGATGCGCTCTCACTCGACTGATCTTTTGTGTGGCGAAGTTATAGAGGGACTCTTCTCCTTGCTCCTCTAACATGATGCGACTTCTGGCTCGAAGTGACGTGAATATATTTGCGAACCAACTGGTGAAACTGAGGCGTAGTTTTTCCCACATTATACCATAGTGGGTCATACCTCACCGCCAAGCTCTGGCATCACCAAAAAAATTTTCGCCCAAACAGTTGGCCCAGTCTTCTTGGTCCATTCTGTAGCTGCGAAGGCGATTTTCACAATCCCATATAAAGGCGATTGGGTCCTCGTTGGTTGTCCATGATATGCTGGGAGTGACTGGAACCTTGTTAGCTTGTGATGTGTTTCTGGTTCCCTGAATTTCTAACTTACTCTGTCTCTCCGATAATCTGACAGTTATTGTAATAATAGTGTGTAATGTGCAAGCAGGGTATCAGCCGATGTTGGGTCTGCGATAGCAATGGTGGGCGGGCTTGGCACCTTCAGTTGTGGCACATCGTATTTTTCTGCCACAATTTTTATGATAATGTCCCCACATATCTACATCTGTTGTTGACGTTGAATTCCTACAGTGCGTCCCATTTGAATATTCAGCCAAGAGCTCCTGTCCCTGTTGCTCGGTCCGGGCAACAATGAACACAGTGGATGTATTGCTGGTTGCGTAATGTCTCGCGTTCACATGAGGATATCCACCAGTCATGGTAGAGTCGGAAACACTGTTCACACACTAAATGAGCTGGTCCACGTCCATCACATTGTGTGGTGTTGGCACATTTCCTCAAAATGTTGTGGAATGTTGATGGTTGTTGATGACTGATTACTTCTATAGGTGCGCACGCACAAAGTTTTGGTGGGCAGACTTGGTTGATGAATTCTTTTATTTGTATGGGTCGCATTCAGCATGTGCCACTTCCTCATGATTTCATGAAGTTGTCTCAGCTAATAAACCACCACTGATGTTCAGGTTTGCATTGTCCCATTCATGTTGCAATTTTTGGAGAGCAGCGGGTTCGCGGCAGACACACTCGTTTTCTCCAGGTAGGTCAATTAGCGGCAGATTTGGATGTGGCATACATCGTTAACACTTGGCGCACAATGTTGATGTCTCACCATTTGTTGTTCGCCAGTCCCAATGTCAACAGTCACGAACACAGCATGGTAGCTGTGATTGTTCCATATTCCCAGTTTGTTTACGTTCAGGGCCATGCAGTCTCTCGTTCCGCAGCTGTTACCCACATGGCACGATGCAGGAGGGGTGGTCCTGCCAACATAATTTTGTGCGGGTGGAGGGGGTGGCAAGGTGGTATCTTCCCATCAGTGATGAAGCACACCAAAATGGTGGCACTGTCTGATATCACTGCTGTGATAGTTGTTCCAAGATGGCAACTTTTTCGACATGATGAACAATGGCGATTTTCTAGGTGCGAAAACTGCTGTTGTAGTTTTCTGAGATTTCCCTTTTCTGTTGAACTCCTGGAATTCTTCTGAAGTGATGTACGATGAAGGGTAGTGGTTTGCCAATAGCAAATGAGGGAACCCGAAGGTTCAAATGGATAATATGCACATAACACATGTGGTTGCATGTAGTTCATGGACATGGAATACTTGGAAAAAATACAGGATAAGGACACTTAGTACATAGGAATGAAGAAGACTGCTGTTTGACGAGCAGGAAACTGATGTTCGTGGAGTAGGTTGACCGTTAGCCACATGCTGGGCCCGCCACTTGATGTGATCTTGATCTGGGCATCAGGGAATTGATACTACGTTAGGATGTACAGTTATGAAGGTTCAACTTTACCAGGTGGGTGCCAGTCCTTGCTCAGTAGAGAACACGACAATGTGGAGTTCATTGACCTTTCACCCTTAAGTGGGCCCCTTATGCTCCAACTTAGCTGTTTCTGTTGTCAATTATACTATAAATCCAATGGCTTGGTCTCGTCGAGGATATCAGAGCTCCCTCGATATGCTCATCCAACTTACGACGGGAACTGTTGAGGCCATACCCATGCCAAGACTTTGCTAAGTTAATTTATCACAGGTAATGTGGCCAAGAAGCAGACAGAAAAAATAAAAATGTGTATTTCCTTATGGTCATATTTTATTCATTATCTTTCCTCAAATGAGGCACAAACTTTATTATCTCCACTAAAGCATGGAGTACTCTTATGCTGACAAAAAAGGCGCAAACACATATACAATGGTTTGCTTGTACATAACGCACCAACCGTGGAAAAATGATCTGGGTTGTCGAGCGGCATTTTACCCAGATGACAAAGCTTAAAACTGATCTGATTTACATAATTACTATTGATACGCCACATGATAAGTCTTAAACAGGAAGATCCAGGGAGGCTGCACAAAGCACGTTTAATGGCTAGAGGTTTGAATAAAATTTGTGTAATTTGTCAGAAATGTATTCTCCAGTTACAAAGTTTGCTACATTTAGAATCTTCATGGCAGTTGCAAATAACAAAAATAGGCCAGTTCATTAAATTGATGTAGAAGGAGCTTTTTTACATGGTGACATTACAGAAGTAGTTTACGTGAAACTTCCTGGAAATGATAAAAAAATATATATATATAAATGTTGGTGTTCGCCACATAATTGACTTTGCAAGTGCGAAACTAGGCCAAACAGAATGATAGTGCGATGTCAACGAACGAGAGTGTTTGGCCGTGGTAAGGGCTATAAAGAAGTACCAGGCCTAACTCGAATATCAGAGGTTCATGCTCCACACCAATAATCGTTGCCTCATTTGGCTACACAGCAAGAGGGAGACACATAGGAAACTGACTCGGCGGGCATTGCTCATTCAAGTCTACGACTTTGTTGTTGAGCACATCCCCGGGAAAGATAATCAACTTGCAGTTGAACTGTCAAGAGCTCCTAATACTGATGCCATAGTACACAACGATGCAGAGTGAAACGATATTCTGCCTCCAGACACACTGGAGCCCTTTCACAAGGCGAGACTCCAACAGCTGAATGTTGTCAATGACAATATTTAAGTGTGATCTATACCACATGGTAGCAAGCAGATTGCACATTTGCACAAGAGCAAAAGGCAAAGTAGGCAACACAAACATTAGAACATTGGTGCATGATAGATAACCGGCTGGAAATGTGTTCACTGCAAGATGGAACCATGTGGAGGACACTCAGGAGCAGATCAAACAGTCAGGAACATGAAAGAGCTTTTTTTTCTGGCCTGGCTTGATGCACTGCATGTAGAAGTATGTACAGAAATGCAAGAAGTGCAACAAGTTCAAGGCATGCAGGACAGATGGCATGCAACAACAGCAGCCATGTCTACGTTTCCAGCCCTTCGAAACTGTCAGCTTAGATCTGAAGGGGCCATATCCCAAATCAACAGGGGAGAAAAGGTTTATCATAGTGGCGACAGGGCATGTTCTTCGCAAGATGGGGTTACCTGAAAAAACCTCTTAACAGACAACGGGACATAGTTTTATGGCAAGCTATAGCGAGAAATGTGCACCCATTGGTGTGTGCACCTCCTGAAGATTGTGGTGTATCATCCATGTGGCACCCCACTTTGTGCCACAAACAATGCTGAAGACACAGCTGTTGCTCCAACAATACCTATGCTGAACACCTGTTAGCTGCCGTCTTCATCCTCTGCCTGTATTTTAATGCCGTCACAGTAAGATCCCCATCTGGCATCCTGTTAGGACATAATTTTGCTCTGCCAAGGGAGAAAAACTGCCCACGCCTGAAAGAAAGCCGCAGCACAGAAAAGATGCTGATGTTGACATCAGGAGTAATGGCAATGCCAGAGATAACATGCTGTGCGATTTGTTCAGACCACCAAGCAAGCGCCATCAACACTTCTAGCAGGACAGCAGGTATATCTGCGTGCACACCTGAAGACTGCCACCTGTCACAACTTTTGTAAAGGCCTGGCAACCAAATGGCATGGGACACACAAGATACCCAGGAGCATTGGACCTACCATGTACATGGTCTGAGTGGGCAGAAAGAATATCAGGGCACACCGCGACGACATCCGACATCACCAGTTAAGTCTCACTGGATGACCTGACAACCCATAATTGCACCTCATCTGCCAAGCTCCGACAGCAAGGTGCAGGAGAGGAAGGAGTTCAGGCACCTTCCTCAAGAGACAATCTAGAGTCACAGAGGGGTTGCCAAGATTCAGGTCCACATGTCGGGGGCGACCAGGCGTCAACCAATGATGTCGACTCAACACCAACACCAGTTTCTCACTCAACACAAAACACAAGGAGAACATTTTGCTCCACTACCTTGCCATCAGCCAGTGTATTCACCACTAAGAATATTTACACAAAGTTTTCAAAGTGTTTAAAAACATTTATCAAGTTTGTCAAGAAAAGAACTTTTACCTGCAATACCAATACACTATAAGACTGACCTAAAAAAATGCCCAACGCCGACTCTGCAATGAAAGTGTTTCCCTGTTTCGGCAGGGAACACAAGATGTCCAGTGCGGGTGTTGTCGCTGAAATCACGTCCTTCACATCTGTTTGTCCATACTGTACGGCAACCACCATCGTCTATGGTAGTTGGCAACTAGAATGCATACGTATCGTGATGCCATTGCCTACTGCTGAAATTTGTAACCAAAATGTTATATTAGAGTGGAAACAACCACTGTTTCGTATTGGTCGAAGAATTAGCGCTACCTCAATAGGGACTATTGAATTTATCATAGCATAAATAGTAATCCGGCTGATTCAGTAGGCAGACAAGGACAGCCTGGGGTCTACAGCAGAGATAAATAGAGACGAAATTCTTAATGTTATAATTAATAAGAATAAAGATCTGGCCAGAAACAGGAGCATAGATACTGTCCTAGAAGAAGACATTTAAAATTATGGCATTTTTAATGGAAATACCTGCATTTTCCTACTATTTAATTTATCTGCATTTTAAGTGTTAAATCCTACTTTGCAGAAAATATGAACTTGGAAAGGAAAGTCTGTAATTTTTAGAAATATATAATTACAAGATAATAACTTTTAAAACCAATTTTGAACGTGGTAGTGTGCATTAAAATTAAATTGCCAGTTTCCTATTCATGAAACTTGGAGTAATGCAGCTATTTTAGAGTTGTATTTAGTTATTGTTACTTTAGGACCAATTTAAGCTCAGTTGTCCATGTTGGACATTTCAAAATTTTGAGATTCAATTTTGAGACAAAGAAAATAACTTTAATTTTGTCCACGTGTTGGGGCTCCAGGCATTGTAACTTATTACTTCAACAATATTCACGTGAAATGCTACAAACTTTAAATATTTGTATTTTGAGTATAAAATCAACTTTAATGTTGCCCACAAGTTGAGGCGCAGGCATTGTGACTTGTTACTGTAATAATATTCACATGAAATTCTTTAAACATTAAAATATGTATATTTTCAGTATAAATAATAACTTTAATGTTGCCCACATGTTGGGGCGCCAGGCATTTCGACTTATTACTGTAATGAAATTCACGTTAAATGCTTTAAATATTAAATATTATTTTTTTGAGAATAAACATTTACCTAAATGTTGTCCACGTATTGGGGCATTAGCTATTCTGACTCGTGCATTTTAATGTTGTCCATTTGGGCCTTGGTAATTTAAAAAAATTGCACTTTTAAAAACTTTTGTGCATCATTACTAGTCATTGTTCACATGGAACTATTCGATAGTTAATTATTTAGTAATGTGGAGCTTGAATTATCTGTCTGTAATGAATTGTGTATTATGATCTTGAAAAAGGTGTAAAATAAAGATAATTTTGCCCTAAGTCTTGTGTTCTTTCTACTTTTCAGTAATAGTAGACATGTTGGCAAGTTTTCGCTCTCCTTAGAAGGTATTAATTATTGAAAAGTTTTCTACACATTTTTCTGATTGAATTCTGGGCAATGTTTATGCCCCTTTGCCATTACCTTGAGATAAGGGCGTCGCAAGAGTACAAGTTAAAAATCGTATAGTCTAGACTTTAGTTCAAGTTTATAATGCTTACTACATTACAGATAATGACTGTGTTTTTAATGAAGGAATTATCGACTTGAATATTAGTTCATACCTATGCCAAAGCTGAAAACATAACAAATGATATTTAATAAATGTATTTTGTATGCATGTCTTTCTTACAGATATTAGTGTTGTATGCACAGAATCGCCTAGCAATGAAGCACCACTAGCACTACAATAATGATATATTTGAAATGGATTTATGGTTATTTTAGTGCAATTTTAACAATCCAACACCAGAGGTATGATAAAGTTAACTAACGTAAGAAAAAAAGTAAATATATTAGCATAATATGCTTAGTATTAAAGAAAAACAATAATAAGTTTTTAAAAATTTAGACACAGATGCCATGTTCTGTTACCTCCACAATACGAAATATGGGCAGCAGAGTCGTTCAGATCTCTTTTCACAGGCACATCGGTGCACCTCCTACGCCATTCTACTCCCGGCCAATATCACGTATAACCTGCACAAGGAAAAAGCACCAATGCTGATTGCGGCGATGTCACTGTGGTTGGAAAATGCCAGAAACATGTATATTTGGAGGTTACTATCGGCAGTGACCAAGGGCAAGTTTGTTGGTTTTAGGAAACGTGTGCAGTGATGATTTTACTTAATGATTCTGCAACTAAATTATATAATGCTAATGACGAACAAATGTTATTTGTTGAAGTAAACTTGTAAGGATTTCCATACGAAAATATGTTTCTAAGAAATAGTGTATTTAACTAACATAAATTAGTGCGTTTTGTAAATAATGTATTTGTAAACTGTTACTATAATTTTTGACATGAACGTTGCCTAAAAATGTCGCACTTTCAACACTTTTGTAGTGTGTAAATAATATTTGTTTCATTGCCTATATCGTGAATTCAATGAGTGTAAGGATAACCTCGGCCAAAGTGTGTTTGTGTGTGTGTGTGTGTGTGTTTGTGAATTGCTGCATCTGTACGAATACAAACGGCGACATATGTATCGCGTTTTGTTTTTTCACTGAAGTTAACATTTTCGAAGTTATAATAATTTGAATGTCATTTCCATACAAGCAAAATTTTCCACTGCTCCATCAAACATTAAAACAATGCTGTCTCACAAAATACGTCAATCTAAAGCCTCCCTTTTTTCTCTCAAACACTGTTTCCTTTTTTACATTGAAATAAAGTAAACAGAACCCAAGCAAAAATAACTAGGCGAAAATAAAACAGGTTGGAACGCCAACCTGTGACATGTTAATCTGCTATGTGTACGACTCGGAGGTTAATATGTACTCGTGGTGGCTATTAAATATTTAATATTCGATTAATTTATTATGCCCCATTTACCTATATGACAATTGGAAACAAGTTATCCTGTCAAATCGTACGACAGGATAATGGGTTTACCATCGCCGTATATGTA
This sequence comes from Dryococelus australis, assembly GCA_029891345.1. Taxonomy (NCBI): domain Eukaryota; kingdom Metazoa; phylum Arthropoda; class Insecta; order Phasmatodea; family Phasmatidae; genus Dryococelus; species Dryococelus australis. The sequence continues at coordinate 124,226,088 of CM057000.1, read as the reverse complement.
AATGTATTGCCATTCGTAAACAAAACACTCAAATTAGGCATGGAAAATAGAGCATGGAAGTTGTTCTGTTCCCAAGCCCAGCATTAAATGCATGAAGGAACAGAACAACAACTAGCGGCTATGCAGCTGGTCGCACCAGTGCAAGGAATGGAACACGGCCTATATAAAGCTTTCTATATTTTATAAACTGATGAATATATATTTCATTAATTTATACTTACATACAACAACTAGAATTCTATAATAATGAATACACTTTATTAAATTTAGTGCTGTCTAGTTACTGCAACGTAACTATTATGTCAATACACGAAATACACATTACATTTTATGTTATAATGTAAAGGATGCAACAGACTTTAATTTAAATATTATGTAATGATAACACCACAATCTCTGTATGTGATATTGTATCCTTGATATTGTACCCTCTTTAGTAGAAGAAAATAAACAAGAGACAATGGCGTCTGGTTGTGAGAGTAAAACCGAAATGTTCTGTGTTTGTTGTATTTTGCCACAAACATATCCAATTTAACGAGTTATGGGCCCAGGCAAGCTAAAGGCCTCGGCATTTGAGATTTTTTATCGTTAAGGAGTGGTGATGGTAAAGTCAACATAAATGAAAGTAATTTGGGTGTATCATGGTTTTGTTTTTAATTCGACTGTAAAGTCAAGCCTAATCACATCACCTCAAAAATGGATGGTTTGATCGGTGGTCAAGTGGACACAAAATTATCAGGTGAGAGATGAATTGGGCAAATGAAAATTCAAGTTGACTGTATTGCTCAAGGCAACTAACCTACTTGGCATTACCGATGGCACCACCCTGCCTCCTGTAAAGGAAGAGAGTAAGTAAGACTATGAGAAAAAGTATACCAAAGCTCAAAGTATAATTGTAATGCGCATTGAAGATTGTGTTCTTCAACAAATTATATTGTATAAAACATTCTGTGATATTTGGAATAAACTTCATATAGTTAATTAACAAAAAAGTGAATCTTCGGTGCATTTAGCACAACAGAAATTTTTGGAAATAAAATCCAAGAAAAACGAAGCAATGTCCGAGTACCTCGGGAGAGTTGATGCAATCTTGAAAAACTTAAAGTCTCTTGGTGCTGAGGTCAGCGAGAGCATGGCAATCACAAAAATCATCTCGAGTATTCCAGGGCAGTATCAGCATTTCATATCGGCTTGGGAGTCCATGCCAGCGGAGCGGAGGAAGGCGGACGAGCTGACATCTTGGTTGCTGGTCGAGGAGCAGCGATTCCATGCAAGGGTAGAATAAGATGGATCAACAAGTTCCACAGTGTTCCAGGTGGTAAAGGCAGGAAGAAAGTGCATACTTACGGTAAAGTTGGACACTACAAATGAGAATCTAAGAAAAGTGGAAGTGCCAATAACAATAAATTCCAAAGTAGAGTTAATAAGTATGTCAAATGTTGTCAACAGTGCAAAAAGTCAGGTCATAATTAAAATGAACATTGGTTTAGAAATAATTCGAGTAGGCCTATCACTAGAGATGCATTTCAGGTCTATGTAATTCCTGCAATAAACAGTGAATGTACCAGTGATTAATGGTTAATGGATAGTGGGGCATCAGAGCACATGCCACATGATAAACATATTTTTATTAATTGTAAAGATTTAGAATGCTCAAAAGAGATGATATTGGGTGATGGAAAAGTTATTCAAGCTGTTGGTATAGGTGACCTAAAGTTACAAGACAATAATGGCCATGAATGGTTAGATACTATTTTGTACAATGTGTTGTATGTGCCAAATATAAAAGTAAATATTTTCTCAGCTAGCACTGCCACAGACACACAGACAAAGGTTACCAGATACAAATGAATAGTGAGTTGTACGTTCCTAAAACAAGAAAGCAGTCTGACGTATGCTACAGCTTATCGCAGAGATAAACTATATATAATGAACTTTAAGTATACAGATACCCAAGCATGTGTTGATAAAGTAAATGCAAATTTAATTGAGTGGCATGAAAAGCTGGGACATCAGAACATAGAGCAGATGAAGTCGATTCTAAAAAGAAGTCAAATAGAATGTCCAATTGGTGGTAAACAGTCAACATGTGTTCCTTGTGTGAAAGGGAAGTTGCACAAACAGGCATTTCCCTTAAGTGAAGCAAGGGGAGAAAAACCAGGCCAGGTGTTACATATGTATTTGTGTGGTCCAATGAAGATCGATTCGTTAGGAGGTGATTAACGAGGCATTAAGGAGGCATTAAGGAGGCATTAACGGGGAGTATGGGAATAATACACCAGAAAAGTGTATCATACATACTGGAACAGAACGGTAGAGCTGAACAAGAAATACGTACCATAAATGAGTTATCTAGAATGATGTTATTGTCCAGCAGTTTAGATAAGAAACAGTCGGCTGAAGCTATTAATACAGCAAATTATGTCTTAAATAGGACAGGTACAAGTAGCAGCGAAAATAAAACACCATTTGAATTGTGGGCAAACAAAGGGCTATTTGAAATAAATAAATTGAAAATTTTCGGGTCAAAAATAATGGTTCATATTCCTGACCAAAAATGTCATAAATGGAACCCAAAGTCAGAAACAGGTTACTTTGTGGGTTACGGTGAAAACACTAAGGGATATCATGTTTATTTTCCTGATTTAAATGATGTTTTGATCAAAAGAGAAACAATATTCATTAAGGAAAGTGGAAATTAAATGGAAAAAGGATCTAATGCTGGGATTCAAGAAGGATCTCCAGTGAGAAATACAAATGTGAATATAGGATATCCAGAACCGGATGTCAGAGAAGAAAAAACAGACGAAGAGATGGAAGACGATAAAACAAGAGAGAACAAGGTGCATTCAGAAACCAAAAACAAAGACAAAACTGAAACACTTCAGGGACGATCAGAAAGACAAAAGGATAAACCAAAATCGTTAGAAGAATACTTGACAAGTTTCATATAATTTAATAATGAACCATTGACCTGTGAAGATACCATGAACAGCAATAACAAAACAAATTGGGAGATAACTATGAAGAAACTGAGCGTTAACAGTTGCACAAAGCAGGTTTAGTGGCTAGAGGTTTTGAACAAAATTTGTGTAATTTGTCAGAAATATATTCTCCAGTTACAAAGTTTGCTACATTTAGAATCTTCATGGCAGTTGCAAATAACAAAAATAGGCCAGTTCATTAAATTGATGTAGAAGGAACTTTTTTACATGGTGACATTACAGAAGTAGTTTACGTGAAACTTCCTGGAAATGATAAAAAAAATATATATAAATTAAATAAATCTTTGTATGGTTTGAAAATTTTCCCCAAATACTGGAAACAGAAGTTTGATAAATTTATTGTGAATGAAAGGTTTCAAAAGTCAAAAAAATGTTCATTGTGTTTGTACATTATGAAACAAAATTATAACTTTTTTTTGTGTTGTTATATGTGGATGATATTTGGTGTTTTGGGTCACAGAATGAACAAGTTCATGAATTTAAGGCAGGGTTACACAAAAACTTTAAGATCGAAGACTTAGGAAGAGGTAAAGAATATTTGGGCATTAGCATTAAACAAAAAAAAAAAAGGAAATACAGTGTTAAGTAAATATATATATATATATATATATATATATATATATATATATATATATATATATATATATATATATATATATATATATGTCTAAGTTCTTAGAAAAATTAGGAATGTCTATTTGCAAACCAATAGTTACCCCTTTGGATAAGAATTTTGATTTTAAATTACTTCAGAAAGCGAAGTAGGAAAGTAATGAAATTGAAAGAAAGTATAGACAGTTAATAGACTGTGTAATGTACACAGTCTGTAGTTATAGGCCTGATTTATGTGTTTCTGTCACTTTTTTGTCCAGGTATCAACATTGTGCCAGTGACATATTGTATAAGTCACTTTAAATAATTTTACGATATATAAAAGAAACTCTACATTTAATTATTAATTATGTAAGCACAGAATCTTATCTACAAGGGTATGTAGATGGAGACTGGGCAAGTTGTATTGAAGAAAGGAAATCCACTTCAGGTTATGTTTTCAAGATATTTGATTGCTTAATCACTTGATGTAAAAAACAGTCTTGTGTTTCATTGTCCTCAACTGAGTCTGAATATATAGCTTTGAGTGTAGCAGTTTTCGAAGCATGTTGGATGAGTAACATTGTTTGTGATTGGATGTAACCAACCATCAAGTGTTTATGTTTGAAGATACTCAGTCAGCCATTAAATTGGCTAATAATAATGAAAACAATAAAAAATTAAAACATGTGGACACAAGATATCACTTCATAGTTGATAAAGTGAATAGTGGTTTAATACATTTAAAATGTTAACAGTGGAAATAATGTTGCAGACATGTTCATGAAAGCACTATGGAAATCAATGTTGGAAAATTCCAGAAGTGTCATATTGAAATAAATCAACAATATGTAGCTCTTTGTTAAATTTTACATAGTTAAAATAAAACATTGATTGTAACATTGTAAAAAAAATATGTGTTGAGAGGGGGTGTTATAATGTAAAGGATGCAACAAAAATTTATTTAAATATTATGTAAAGCTAGCACCACAATCTCTGTATGTGAGACTGTATTCTTGATATTGTATCCTCTTTGGTAGAAGAAAATAAACAACGAGCTATATAGTAAACATAGAGAGGGGTGACTGTGTTCTATCAATCAGTCCTTTATTAGGTCACTGCCGCCATGATACAAGTACATACACAATACATTGTTGCCAATCTTTCATCTCTTAATGTACCTAACAGAACATCTCCCCTTTAATACTAATTGGTTTATCAAGTTCACATACAGATGTATACATATACAAGTTATTTACATCTACAAATACAAGATATTTACATCTACAATAAAGCTAGGTCAGGATTCTCACGTACTTAAAATTACACAGAATATCTACAGACAATTCTCCTACCACATTCTTCCCACAAAACCCTATTCATGTAACATCAAGTGCACAGACATAGTCATTCATCCAGGTTGGTTTTTTCCCCATTTTTCCTCTGGCTGTCTGCTGTTTTCCCCTGATACTCACTCGAGTTATTCTCTACATCCTCCATTTATGTTCTTCTGGAAACCCTCTGAAACCCTCTTCTGGCGTGAATGTTTCAGACCCTGAATCCCCCTCCATCATGTTATCCTTATCCATCTTTTTGTTCTGCATTTTCTCCCCCCCCCCCCTTCACCACATTCAGTTGAGAGGTACCATCTACACTAGCTGGCGGTACACTTCTCGGTAATACATCATTTCTAACGCAAAAGAAACTTTCATTCACATAATCTCCTTCAAACCGAACACCTTCACCAGCAAAAGGTGCAGGAACCAGGAACCATCGATTTCGTCTGTTTTGACCTTGGAGGGTGTGCACCCTTAGGAGCGTGGTTGAGGACCAATCTGTATAATGGTGCCATACATTATTAAATCAGAAATCCACACTTTGTCCCTTACCTGCAAGTCAGGTAAATGACAAACTCTGCGTCTTGTGTTATAATTAGCCGCTTGTTTCTCTTTCTGAAGACGTTCTCGGTTTTTTGCCAGCCGAGGTTGTACTACATCTTCTAATGTGGGCGGGAGAAGTGGAAGTGTAGATCTCAACCTGCGGTTCATTAGCATCTCTGCTGGACTGAATCTACGGTCCAAGGGTGTAGTGCGGTACGACAGGAGTGCCAAGAAAATATCCTCATTCTATTTTAACAAACTATTGGCGACCTTGACCACTGCCTCAACACAACCATTAGATTAAGGATAATGTGGTGAAATAGTAGCCCCTAGAAAATTATATGTCTGAGAATAACTCTGGACGTTGCTGGATATAAATTGGGGCCCATGGTCAGCTCTTACTTTTTATGGTATGCCAAATCAAGGAAAAACTTATTTTAACTTGCCAATAACAGTGACATCCGACATGCGTGTTAGCGGGTATATCTAAAATAACCTAGAGTAATTGTCGGTGACTATTAGGTACCATGTATCGCACTAGATTATATCTACTGCTACTATTTGTCAGGGCCTAGAGGGTTTTTCTGCTTGTAAAAATGGCTGTTTGGGGTTTTGCCTTTTTTGAATACAATTTGGACAGTTGTGGATCAGGTTTTCCATTTACGAAGGCATCCCAAACCACCAAACTGACATTTTGGCTTGTTCTCTGCATTTCACAATACCCAGATGACTAGCATGAATACATTTAATACAATGAAGTTGAAGTGAAGCTGGAATGAACAATCTAGTACCTTTAAGCAAAAATTAATTATGGTATGTAAAGTTATTTTGGTATTGCATATGTGGAAGAATATACTCTGGAATCTCCTTTCTATCTTGCCAGCCAAATAAACAGTACTATGTAGTTTTTTTGCAAATTGGATGATTATCTTGTTCTGTCTGAATATTTGACAAAATTGTATCTGTTATAGGATAACTAGAAACAATCTGGCCCACAAAAGCTTCGACTTCTTGTTCGAACTCTTTGTCCTCCCGTTTTCTCTCCTAGAGAGGACTCAGCGACAAACAATCTGTTACCTCTAGCTACTTACCAGGAACATACTGAACACTATATGGACACCTCGTAAGTCGTAGGCGGAACCTCTGCAGGCGAGGTGTAAAATCATCTATGTGTATAGTCTGAAGGATCTGAATTAATGATTTATGATCTGTTTCAAGTTTCATCACACCATGTGAGAGCTAACACCTCCTTTTCTATTTGCGAGTATAGTTTCTCTGTGTTTGATAGTGTACAGGAGGCGTACCCAACAAGTTCATGCTGCCCGTCATTTTCCTGCATAAGGCAACCCCCTAAACCCTTTGAGCTAACATCTGAACTAACAATGACTCGCATGTTCGTATCGAAACATGCTAAAGTGGGATCTTGAGATAGCAAATTTTTAATTTGCCCAAATGCCATGTGATGCCCGAGTGGTCTAGGACTGAGCACAAACACTCACTAAGAAATAATTTAAGTTAATTTAACACATTTAATAAAAACAAGCACTGAAACTGTTACACTTTTAATTGTACATCTACTTACTTGGTGATGTGGTGGAAGACATGGGAATTGTTAATATAAAACAAAATAAAAGTTCGAATAGAAGCAACATCATGATATAACCATGTTGTTGAAGGAGAATGGAGTCTCAGCACACCTCAGGCGAGTCGTCTCAGGCAGTGATGTGCAGTCTCTGGCGTCCTCTGCTGAAGTCCTCCATCCTCAGGCCGTGCATGGCATAATAAAGCAACATGAGTGTAGTGGGGAGAAGTGTCCCTCCACCAAGAAGTCGCGCATGATCAGTCTCTCACCAATGAGAAGTCAGGGCGAGAAGAGTCGCCAACCAATGAGAGAGCAAGGTTAGGGCGTCAGCCAATGAACTGGAACCAAAGTGTGGTATCGAAATCATGTGACGGGAAAATAGCGTGTGATACAGCGCGTGATTCCAGGAGTCATGAGACTAAAATATCATGAAAAACAGGACGTATTTCCCGTCGAAAGTGGTTAGCAATCGCAGACATGCGGTGCTGAAATCACAGCAGGCAGTTTTAGAGCAGATACAGCTTCCTGTCACAGGCACAGCAGAACCTGATATGTTGCGAAAATACTTCATTAAAATGTTCTCTCTTTGGACTTGAAAGCTGGCGGAGTACCTGCGGCACTACAGCCACTTGCTGTGGTGGAGCCCATACAAATTATACATCTGCCTTAAGCACTAAAAAAAAAAAAATTCCAAGAATCATGATTTTGCAATGAGAAATATGGAAGAAAAATTCATAAGCCCGAGAAACCTCTGTATTTTAAGTTTGTTTGTGGGCACTGGAAAGTGCTGGATGGCCTTGATACGGTCTGGGTCCACTGAAATCCCTTCCGCACTGAGGACATGCCCCAAATATTTCACCTGGGTGACCCCAAAGATACATTTTTTCTCATTAATGGAAATACCTGCATTTTCTAGTCTTTGAAGACCCTTCCTCAATATTGTATCATATCCAGTTACGATGAGTGCAAAGATCAGAATGTCATCCACATGGAATGTAGTGTGATCGAGAACCTGTACAGTTTTAGTGGAATAGTATTCAGGAGCACATGATATACCGAATGTCAATTTCTTAAATAAAATTCTCCCAAACAGAGTAATGAATGTTGTCAACAGTTGGCTTTGCTTGTCTAATTTATCCTGGTAGAATTTAGCCTGAATTTGCATCTAACTTTGAAAAGTATTTCGCCCCCGTTAACTGCGACAATGTAAACTCTGTGCTTTTGATGGGAAAGTGTGGTCTACGAACACATCTATTCAACTCTGTGTAATCCCCACAAATGCGAACTATGTCCCCGTTTGGCACAACTACAATGGGTGTCACCCATTCTGTGGGTTCGGTAATTTGTTCAATTACCTCCAGTTTCTTCAAACGTTCTAATTCTGCTCTGAGATTGCCCAAGATAGGTATGGCAACAACACGAGGGACATATTGAATATAGGGAGTGCAATTATCTTTTAGAAAAATTTTAATTTCTACTTTTACTTCCCCCGAATTTTTTTAAGAGGCCTGGAAATTCCTTCCGCACATTGATTTGAGATGTTTGCAAGGAGGTTATGTTTACACTGCAGTTATTTTCATGTTCTGCTACACGTTTGTTTACACTTTCTGTGACACTTTCATTTACAATTTCTGCTGGGAACATTACCTTCTTCCCATTAATGCACACAATGTTCAACTTCAGTAGTCCTGTTCTGCCTAGCATGGGTGTCTTAAGATTATAAATCACATACACTCTACTCCTATGAGATGTTGCCCTGTATTTTAGTTGCAATTCCAGAAACCCGAAAACACCCAAGTCATTACCATCTGGTCCTTTAAGTTTATCCTTGCAAGGGATAACAAATCCCCATTGAGTTTTGGGCACCATGCTACTTGGAATGCAGGTGATATCTGCACCCGTGTCAATAAGAAACTGCACATTAAAAACTCGGGATGTACTTGCACCAGTGGCGAGGCGTGAGATTTTAAGAAGGGGAAGCAATTTGGCAAAACAGAAATGGTACATTTTGTGAAATTTCTGAAAGTAACGACCGTTAGTTAAATATCGACAAATTTAACTTGTTGGTTTAATTATTTTCTCCTTACGTCAGTATACTATAGGCTGTTCACGGTTAAATGAGTACTTTTGAAAGCCCTGCTTGAAATCTACTTGTATACACTTTATGTATGTTTCCGCCTTATGTAAAATTAACGTTGTAATGGGCCTCATCACTTTATTCATGCATCGGTCAGGTGAAACTGTGGAATTATTGGGAAATTAAATATGTTACAAATCTGGTCAATTTTACACTCCGATAAAAAAAAAAAAGAACAGGAAGAGAAAAAAATAATTTAAGTTATCACAAATGGTTACCTCACACTTTTTTTCGACGTTATAATATGGAACAACTTTACTCGGTGCATGTCAGTCAGTGCGCCCATTAAAATATATGGAGGTAGGGGCTGTGACTTTTTCTAAGGTTGATTTCAAGAGTGCTCACTTTATCGTCAACAGTCTTTACTTGCGAACATTATATGAGGCCGATATTCAACACCAAGTAAGTTGGAATATTGTCATTTAAATTAATAATAAAACATCACTTAATAAAGTCCCAATAAAATTTGAAAACAAAAATTATTATAGAGTTAAACACTTTTGTCTTGGAATAGCTAACGAACAGCACGAAACCAAATAACAGGCTAACATTAAAAACATTCACATCTTGCCTGCAACACTGCCTAACCCATGCAAGGCACACATGCTGAAGATGTCATAAGTTTACAAATGTGCGTTGATTTAAAACTAAAACCACATAGGCTTATATAACACATGTTTTCGAACATCCTGTTTCCCAGTCAACTATATACACTTAGGCCTATGTCAAAACAAACAAATTATCACAAAAAAATAAACACAAAAAATTAAATATAAGATTACTTACTGAACGAGTCTGTTGATGAGCATGTTGTTATTTGCAGATTACTTATTTATTTATTCTTCAGATCTATTCGTCTGTTTTTTTGAGCAAATACTTCAATTACGTCATCATGAAATCCATCTTGTGCTCAAAGCTTATTGAGAAGTTGTTTTTCGACACTGAGTATGGACAGAGAAGACAGTTGTCCTTCACCTTGTGAGTTTCGCAAATAAGTTTTAATGTGTTTCAAGGTGGAGAAGGATCATTCTGCTGATGCACTCGTAACTGGAATGGTGAAAATAAGACTAGATAGTGTATATACTTGGGGAAAAACCTCGTCGAGATCAGCTGACTTCAGAAAATGATGGAGTTCTGCAAAGCTCTTAACAGCAAACTGATTAGTTTCGTAAACAACCGTTAATTCACTTCGCAACCTGGGACAATAGAAATAGTGGCCATAAATCTCTTTCAGATAACTAAGGCGTTTTACAGGAAAAACATTCTTAAATGTTTCGAATCTTGTAGGGTCCAACAGTTCTAAAAATCTGAGTTTTTCGATTGCACAAAATCTGGACGTTAAATTTGATATTATTACGTCAATAATTTCAAAGTACAGCCTTCTGTACGATGCCTTTCAATCTTCCCCATTAATACGACTGATTCGCAATCTTTTGTTTTGGTGCGCCTCTGCTATGCTTTTATGCTCACTAACGTTTTGCCAAATTGAATCAAAATTATCTCTTTGTTTTTGGAGATAGTCCTTGAACTCGTTTATTTTCAAGATGCAAAAATTAATGTCAAACGTTTTCTTTTGCAAAACTTGAAAAAGTATATTTGTCATCGGGAAAATAGTGGAAAAAACATGCAATAGGAAAATGAAATCAAAATCTCATAAGCTAAATAATATCCTGCGAGCACTTAGGAGAGTTTCACTATCCCATTTGTCAGCATTTTCAATCATTAGTTCCAACATGTTTTCTATTTCAGCTCTGTATTCACTGACCGTTTCAACAAGCCTACTGTTGAAATTCCAACGAGTGGGATAGGCACTAGGCTGACTGAATCTGATAAAACCAAATTTAGTCTATGCGCATAACAATGTACAAAAATGGCCTCACTGCATTTCACTCTTACAAGTGATTGAAGTCCATTTACTTCACCTGCCATGACTGCAGCACCATCATATATTTGTGCTACTAATTTGTCAAAGCACTTGAAATCACTTTAAACACGAAACACTTGCTCTGATAAGGCCCTGGCAGACCGATCACAGCTAACATCAATAAAGCCAAGAAAACTTTCTTCAACTGCCCCTTCTGAATTAACGTATCGCAAAAGAGTGGTTGACTGAGATTTTTTACTCACATCTGTTGTTTCATCCAATATTATTCCTACAAACAAGGTTTTCTCGATTTGCATCCTGATACTTTGTAACACTACATCGCAAACAGATTGAATCAAATCATTTTGTATGTCGCTTGACAGACCAGAAAAAACTGTGGAGTTTTCTAAATGGCTTTTCAAGTTACTGTCAATTTCTCCAAAAGCATAAACAAGTTCAACAAAATTTCCTTTATTTAAAGAATTTGCAGACTCGTCATGTCCCCTAAAAACCAATTCCTGCTTGGCTAAGAAACAGGTAACATCAATTAAACGACCCAAAATATGTCTATTCTTTTTGACATTTTCGTTGTGTTTCTGAGTATTTAACCTGAACTGGTCACTCAAACAGAGCTCAATTCTAGTTTTACCAAACTGTTTCAGTGACATGCACGACACTAAATGCGATTTACTGCATTTATGCCTTTTAACCGATTTATGAAAGTTGTTCAAATCACTAAACTCGGATTGCACCCAAACACTTTTTTCAGAGGAAAATTATAAACATGGCCAACAGTATAACTTCTGAAATTTCTTGCACTCAGTAAGCCAAGCTGTCTCGTAAAAACTAGCATTAAAATGTCGCACACACTGTTTTGTTTTCGTATGTATGTTGAGATCAGGAGTTGGTTTCCCACTGCTGATTATGCCTTTTTTAAATTTCGTATGGTAAAGAACTAAATAAGTGTTGTAAAATTTTTTCTACGGCGCACTTACAATCATTCAATTCTGCAGAACTTGACGGAACATAGTCTGAACTGTTCATTTTGTTGTGTAAACTATAAACTAAATAGAAAGAAAAGATAACTTCATGTATCACGCACTTATATTGGTCAATTTCCACAGCCACGCCAATTTAACTCCATGACTTGCCAGTAGAGGTGGACATGCAAACGAAACGGTCCTGTCATTGGCTACAGAAGAAGGCCAATGGTACTATAGGTTATTGAAATCTTTCATTCCTAAAAATAAGTCAAAAGTATTAGACTATTAGTATTATTCTCAATTTAAAAAAAAAGTCAGCTCATAGATGTAGATACTTTATATCTTACGTAATATTATAATTAGAGTACAATTTATTTAATGATCCATCAATTAAAAAACACCCCGCCTCGTCCTGGCTATATATTTCTTTGTGTTTTGCCATCGTGGATGACGTAATTACCAAAAATGAACTGTTTCGAAGAGTATTTTAGAATACAAACAATAAGTTTTAAAGTACATGTCCCAACAAAATTCAAAACAATCAATTTTTACTATGTCATGGGTTTGAGGATTCAGATTTTGTTTTTATGTTTTATCCCGAGAATCTAACGTAATTTTGTAGTGATTGAGACGCTTTACGCAGCCAAGAGAGTGGTACGGTAGCAAACTGAAATTTAACTAGCATACAAGCACATTCTGCACTTACCTTAAATATGTTCCAAATAAAATAAACCAAGGCATTTTCTTAACTTCTAAACGAATAACAGCTGGTAGTTGAATGTTGCAGTCACGCATATTCCCGTAAATAACCACTCACACGTTCAGTTGTATCACAGGTATTTTCAGTAAAAGAAAAGCTTAGAAGCTACGTTTCAGTTTAAGAAGAAACAAAATCAAAATACGATTTCACGAATCGTACACCAGACATGCCTTAGTTAACACATTTTATGTATAAGTATCCAACACGCGCGCGAAAACCACATAGTTGGTTGTTGTACAAACCAGACAAAAACGGTCGATATGGCCTCCAGCAGTCGTAGGCTCACGGCTTTCTAGAGGCAACCAAGAGGATTGCTTCCACAACACACAGAGAACGTCGGGAGACACGAACCGCCATTTACCGCACAATTAGAAAATATTTTGTGTTCGATGGTGAACCGGCCCAGTTCTGCAAAAGAAAAAAAAAGCTGAAGATATTAGGCTGCAAATTTTCAGAGTGATTATTATTTGACAGACTGAAATTAAAGGGGAGGCAATGCTTCCATGGACACTTCGCCCCTGACTTGCATCCATTCAAATTACTTCCCAATGTCTTTGCTCGGAGCAGCTGAAGCACTTGGAGCCCCTGGCTGGACACTGTGAGTGGTCGTGCTGCACCCTTACCACAGAATCAGCACTGCACATCAGTGTGCGCAGCTCCCTGTGGTGTAGGTATAGGAAACCGTGAGCTCTTGCTTAAGCCAAAACTTGAGGTCTTGCCTATGACTGCTGTCTTTTCCACCGAACTGTTGGGTATACTATCTCGGCTGTGGGGTGCTCCAAATTGAGTACTGTTAATTTCTAAAACTATGGCACCATTATACAGATTGGTCCTCAACCACACTCCTAAGGGTGCACACCCTCCAAGGTCAAAACAGACGAAATCGATGGTTCCTGGTTCCTGCACCTTTTGCTGGTGAAGGTGTTCGGTTTGAAGGAGATTATGTGAATGAAAGTTTCTTTTGCGTTAGAAATGATGTATTACCGAGAAGTGTACCGCCAGCTAGTGTAGATGGTACCTCTCAACTGAATGTGGTGAAGGGGGGGGGGGGGAGAAATGCAGAACAAAAAGATGGATAAGGATAACATGATGGAGGGGGATTCAGGGTCTGAAACATTCACGCCAGAAGAGGGTTTCAGAGGGTTTCCAGAAGAACATAAATGGAGGATGTAGAGAATAACTCGAGTGAGTATCAGGGGAAAACAGCAGACAGCCAGAGGAAAAATGGGGAAAAAACCAACCTGGATGAATGACTATGTCTGTGCACTTGATGTTACATGAATAGGGTTTTGTGGGAAGAATGTGGTAGGAGAATTGTCTGTAGATATTCTGTGTAATTTTAAGTACGTGAGAATCCTGACCTAGCTTTATTGTAGATGTAAATATCTTGTATTTGTAGATGTAAATAACTTGTATATGTATACATCTGTATGTGAACTTGATAAACCAATTAGTATTAAAGGGGAGATGTTCTGTTAGGTACATTAAGAGATGAAAGATTGGCAACAATGTATTGTGTATGTACTTGTATCATGGCGGCAGTGACCTAATAAAGGACTGATTGATAGAACACAGTCACCCCTCTCTATGTTTACTATATAGCTCGTTGTTTATTTTCTTCTACCAAAGAGGATACAATATCAAGAATACAGTCTCACATACAGAGATTGTGGTGCTAGCTTTACATAATATTTAAATAAATTTTTGTTGCATCCTTTACATTATAACACCCCCTCTCAACACATATTTTTTTTACAATGTTACAATCAATGTTTTATTTTAACTATGTAAAATTTAACAAAGAGCTACATATTGTTGATTTATTTCAATATGACACTTCTGGAATTTTCCAACATTGATTTCCATAGTGCTTTCATGAACATGTCTGCAACATTATTTCCACTGTTAACATTTTAAATGTATTAAACCACTATTCACTTTATCAACTATGAAGTGATATCTTGTGTCCACATGTTTTAATTTTTTATTGTTTTCATTATTATTAGCCAATTTAATGGCTGACTGAGTATCTTCAAACATAAACACTTGATGGTTGGTTACATCCAATCACAAACAATGTTACTCATCCAACATGCTTCGAAAACTGCTACACTCAAAGCTATATATTCAGACTCAGTTGAGGACAATGAAACACAAGACTGTTTTTTACATCAAGTGATTAAGCAATCAAATATCTTGAAAACATAACCTGAAGTGGATTTCCTTTCTTCAATACAACTTGCCCAGTCTCCATCTACATACCCTTGTAGATAAGATTCTGTGCTTACATAATTAATAATTAAATGTAGAGTTTCTTTTATATATCGTAAAATTATTTAAAGTGACTTATACAATATGTCACTGGCACAATGTTGATACCTGGACAAAAAAGTGACAGAAACACATAAATCAGGCCTATAACTACAGACTGTGTACATTACACAGTCTATTAACTGTCTATACTTTCTTTCAATTTCATTACTTTCCTACTTCGCTTTCTGAAGTAATTTAAAATCAAAATTCTTATCCAAAGGGGTAACTATTGGTTTGCAAATAGACATTCCTAATTTTTCTAAGAACTTAGACATATATATATATATATATATATATATATATATATATATATATATATATATATATATATATATATATATATATATATATATATATATATATATATTTACTTAACACTGTATTTCCTTTTTTTTTTTTGTTTAATGCTAATGCCCAAATATTCTTTACCTCTTCCTAAGTCTTCGATCTTAAAGTTTTTGTGTAACCCTGCCTTAAATTCATGAACTTGTTCATTCTGTGACCCAAAACACCAAATATCATCCACATATAACAACACAAAAAAAAGTTATAATTTTGTTTCATAATGTACAAACACAATGAACATTTTTTTGACTTTTGAAACCTTTCATTCACAATAAATTTATCAAACTTCTGTTTCCAGTATTTGGGGAAAATTTTCAAACCATACAAAGATTTATTTAATTTATATATATTTTTTTTATCATTTCCAGGAAGTTTCACGTAAACTACTTCTGTAATGTCACCATGTAAAAAAGTTCCTTCTACATCAATTTAATGAACTGGCCTATTTTTGTTATTTGCAACTGCCATGAAGATTCTAAATGTAGCAAACTTTGTAACTGGAGAATATATTTCTGACAAATTACACAAATTTTGTTCAAAACCTCTAGCCACTAAACCTGCTTTGTGCAACTGTTAACGCTCAGTTTCTTCATAGTTATCTCCCAATTTGTTTTGTTATTGCTGTTCATGGTATCTTCACAGGTCAATGGTTCATTATTAAATTATATGAAACTTGTCAAGTATTCTTCTAACGATTTTGGTTTATCCTTTTGTCTTTCTGATCGTCCCTGAAGTGTTTCAGTTTTGTCTTTGTTTTTGGTTTCTGAATGCACCTTGTTCTCTCTTGTTTTATCGTCTTCCATCTCTTCGTCTGTTTTTTCTTCTCTGACATCCGGTTCTGGATATCCTATATTCACATTTGTATTTCTCACTGGAGATCCTTCTTGAATCCCAGCATTAGATCCTTTTTCCATTTAATTTCCACTTTCCTTAATGAATATTGTTTCTCTTTTGATCAAAACATCATTTAAATCAGGAAAATAAACATGATATCCCTTAGTGTTTTCACCGTAACCCACAAAGTAACCTGTTTCTGACTTTGGGTTCCATTTATGACATTTTTGGTCAGGAATATGAACCATTATTTTTGACCCGAAAATTTTCAATTTATTTATTTCAAATAGCCCTTTGTTTGCCCACAATTCAAATGGTGTTTTATTTTCGCTGCTACTTGTACCTGTCCTATTTAAGACATAATTTGCTGTATTAATAGCTTCAGCCGACTGTTTCTTATCTAAACTGCTGGACAATAACATCATTCTAGATAACTCATTTATGGTACGTATTTCTTGTTCAGCTCTACCGTTCTGTTCCAGTATGTATGATACACTTTTCTGGTGTATTATTCCCATACTCCCCGTTAATGCCTCCTTAATGCCTCCTTAATGCCTCGTTAATCACCTCCTAACGAATCGATCTTCATTGGACCACACAAATACATATGTAACACCTGGCCTGGTTTTTCTCCCCTTGCTTCACTTAAGGGAAATGCCTGTTTGTGCAACTTCCCTTTCACACAAGGAACACATGTTGACTGTTTACCACCAATTGGACATTCTATTTGACTTCTTTTTAGAATCGACTTCATCTGCTCTATGTTCTGATGTCCCAGCTTTTCATGCCACTCAATTAAATTTGCATTTACTTTATCAACACATGCTTGGGTATCTGTATACTTAAAGTTCATTATATATAGTTTATCTCTGCGATAAGCTGTAGCATACGTCAGACTGCTTTCTTGTTTTAGGAACGTACAACTCACTATTCATTTGTATCTGGTAACCTTTGTCTGTGTGTCTGTGGCAGTGCTAGCTGAGAAAATATTTACTTTTATATTTGGCACATACAACACATTGTACAAAATAGTATCTAACCATTCATGGCCATTATTGTCTTGTAACTTTAGGTCACCTATACCAACAGCTTGAATAACTTTTCCATCACCCAATATCATCTCTTTTGAGCATTCTAAATCTTTACAATTAATAAAAATATGTTTATCATGTGGCATGTGCTCTGATGCCCCACTATCCATTAACCATTAATCACTGGTACATTCACTGTTTATTGCAGGAATTACATAGACCTGAAATGCATCTCTAGTGATAGGCCTACTCGAATTATTTCTAAACCAATGTTCATTTTAATTATGACCTGACTTTTTGCACTGTTGACAACATTTGACATACTTATTAACTCTACTTTGGAATTTATTGTTATTGGCACTTCCACTTTTCTTAGATTCTCATTTGTAGTGTCCAACTTTACCGTAAGTATGCACTTTCTTCCTGCCTTTACCACCTGGAACACTGTGGAACTTGTTGATCCATCTTATTCTACCCTTGCATGGAATCGCTGCTCCTCGACCAGCAACCAAGATGTCAGCTCGTCCGCCTTCCTCCGCTCCGCTGGCATGGACTCCCAAGCCGATATGAAATGCTGATACTGCCCTGGAATACTCGAGATGATTTTTGTGATTGCCATGCTCTCGCTGACCTCAGCACCAAGAGACTTTAAGTTTTTCAAGATTGCATCAACTCTCCCGAGGTACTCGGACATTGCTTCGTTTTTCTTGGATTTTATTTCCAAAAATTTCTGTTGTGCTAAATGCACCGAAGATTCACTTTTTTGTTAATTAACTATATGAAGTTTATTCCAAATATCACAGAATGTTTTATACAATATAATTTGTTGAAGAACACAATCTTCAATGCGCATTACAATTATACTTTGAGCTTTGGTATACTTTTTCTCATAGTCTTACTTACTCTCTTCCTTTACAGGAGGCAGGGTGGTGCCATCGGTAATGCCAAGTAGGTTAGTTGCCTTGAGCAATACAGTCAACTTGAATTTTCATTTGCCCAATTCATCTCTCACCTGATAATTTTGTGTCCACTTGACCACCGATCAAACCATCCATTTTTGAGGTGATGTGATTAGGCTTGACTTTACAGTCGAATTAAAAACAAAACCATGATACACCCAAATTACTTTCATTTATGTTGACTTTACCATCACCACTCCTTAACGATAAAAAATCTCAAATGCCGAGGCCTTTAGCTTGCCTGGGCCCATAACTCGTTAAATTGGATATGTTTGTGGCAAAATACAACAAACACAGAACATTTCGGTTTTACTCTCACAACCAGACGCCATTGTCTCTTGTTTATTTTCTTCTACTAAAGAGGGTACAATATCAAGGATACAATATCACATACAGAGATTGTGGTGTTATCATTACATAATATTTAAATTAAAGTCTGTTGCATCCTTTACATTATAACATAAAATGTAATGTGTATTTCGTGTATTGACATAATAGTTACGTTGCAGTAACTAGACAGCACTAAATTTAATAAAGTGTATTCATTATTATAGAATTCTAGTTGTTGTATGTAAGTATAAATTAATGAAATATATATTCATCAGTTTATAAAATATAGAAAGCTTTATATAGGCCGTGTTCCATTCCTTGCACTGGTGCGACCAGCTGCATAGCCGCTAGTTGTTGTTCTGTTCCTTCATGCATTTAATGCTGGGCTTGGGAACAGAACAACTTCCATGCTCTATTTTCCATGCCTAATTTGAGTGTTTTGTTTACGAATGGCAATACATTTACATATACGGCGATGGTAAACCCATTATCCTGTCGTACGATTTGACAGGATAACTTGTTTCCAATTGTCATATAGGTAAATGGGGCATAATAAATTAATCGAATATTAAATATTTAATAGCCACCACGAGTACATATTAACCTCCGAGTCGTACACATAGCAGATTAACATGTCACAGGTTGGCGTTCCAACCTGTTTTATTTTCGCCTAGTTATTTTTGCTTGGGTTCTGTTTACTTTATTTCAATGTAAAAAAGGAAACAGTGTTTGAGAGAAAAAAGGGAGGCTTTAGATTGACGTATTTTGTGAGACAGCATTGTTTTAATGTTTGATGGAGCAGTGGAAAATTTTGCTTGTATGGAAATGACATTCAAATTATTATAACTTCGAAAATGTTAACTTCAGTGAAAAAACAAAACGCGATACATATGTCGCCGTTTGTATTCGTACAGATGCAGCAATTCACAAACACACACACACACACACACAAACACACTTTGGCCGAGGTTATCCTTACACTCATTGAATTCACGATATAGGCAATGAAACAAATATTATTTACACACTACAAAAGTGTTGAAAGTGCGACATTTTTAGGCAACGTTCATGTCAAAAATTATAGTAACAGTTTACAAATACATTATTTACAAAACGCACTAATTTATGTTAGTTAAATACACTATTTCTTAGAAACATATTTTCGTATGGAAATCCTTACAAGTTTACTTCAACAAATAACATTTGTTCGTCATTAGCATTATATAATTTAGTTGCAGAATCATTAAGTAAAATCATCACTGCACACGTTTCCTAAAACCAACAAACTTGCCCTTGGTCACTGCCGATAGTAACCTCCAAATATACATGTTTCTGGCATTTTCCAACCACAGTGACATCGCCGCAATCAGCATTGGTGCTTTTTCCTTGTGCAGGTTATACGTGATATTGGCCGGGAGTAGAATGGCGTAGGAGGTGCACCGATGTGCCTGTGAAAAGAGATCTGAACGACTCTGCTGCCCATATTTCGTATTGTGGAGGTAACAGAACATGGCATCTGTGTCTAAATTTTTAAAAACTTATTATTGTTTTTCTTTAATACTAAGCATATTATGCTAATATATTTACTTTTTTTCTTACGTTAGTTAACTTTATCATACCTCTGGTGTTGGATTGTTAAAATTGCACTAAAATAACCATAAATCCATTTCAAATATATCATTATTGTAGTGCTAGTGGTGCTTCATTGCTAGGCGATTCTGTGCATACAACACTAATATCTGTAAGAAAGACATGCATACAAAATACATTTATTAAATATCATTTGTTATGTTTTCAGCTTTGGCATAGGTATGAACTAATATTCAAGTCGATAATTCCTTCATTAAAAACACAGTCATTATCTGTAATGTAGTAAGCATTATAAACTTGAACTAAAGTCTAGACTATACGATTTTTAACTTGTACTCTTGCGACGCCCTTATCTCAAGGTAATGGCAAAGGGGCATAAACATTGCCCAGAATTCAATCAGAAAAATGTGTAGAAAACTTTTCAATAATTAATACCTTCTAAGGAGAGCGAAAACTTGCCAACATGTCTACTATTACTGAAAAGTAGAAAGAACACAAGACTTAGGGCAAAATTATCTTTATTTTACACCTTTTTCAAGATCATAATACACAATTCATTACAGACAGATAATTCAAGCTCCACATTACTAAATAATTAACTATCGAATAGTTCCATGTGAACAATGACTAGTAATGATGCACAAAAGTTTTTAAAAGTGCAATTTTTTTAAATTACCAAGGCCCAAATGGACAACATTAAAATGCACGAGTCAGAATAGCTAATGCCCCAATACGTGGACAACATTTAGGTAAATGTTTATTCTCAAAAAAATAATATTTAATATTTAAAGCATTTAACGTGAATTTCATTACAGTAATAAGTCGAAATGCCTGGCGCCCCAACATGTGGGCAACATTAAAGTTATTATTTATACTGAAAATATACATATTTTAATGTTTAAAGAATTTCATGTGAATATTATTACAGTAACAAGTCACAATGCCTGCGCCTCAACTTGTGGGCAACATTAAAGTTGATTTTATACTCAAAATACAAATATTTAAAGTTTGTAGCATTTCACGTGAATATTGTTGAAGTAATAAGTTACAATGCCTGGAGCCCCAACACGTGGACAAAATTAAAGTTATTTTCTTTGTCTCAAAATTGAATCTCAAAATTTTGAAATGTCCAACATGGACAACTGAGCTTAAATTGGTCCTAAAGTAACAATAACTAAATACAACTCTAAAATAGCTGCATTACTCCAAGTTTCATGAATAGGAAACTGGCAATTTAATTTTAATGCACACTACCACGTTCAAAATTGGTTTTAAAAGTTATTATCTTGTAATTATATATTTCTAAAAATTACAGACTTTCCTTTCCAAGTTCATATTTTCTGCAAAGTAGGATTTAACACTTAAAATGCAGATAAATTAAATAGTAGGAAAATGCAGGTATTTCCATTAAAAATGCCATAATTTTAAATGTCTTCTTCTAGGACAGTATCTATGCTCCTGTTTCTGGCCAGATCTTTATTCTTATTAATTATAACATTAAGAATTTCGTCTCTATTTATCTCTGCTGTAGACCCCAGGCTGTCCTTGTCTGCCTACTGAATCAGCCGGATTACTATTTATGCTATGATAAATTCAATAGTCCCTATTGAGGTAGCGCTAATTCTTCGACCAATACGAAACAGTGGTTGTTTCCACTCTAATATAACATTTTGGTTACAAATTTCAGCAGTAGGCAATGGCATCACGATACGTATGCATTCTAGTTGCCAACTACCATAGACGATGGTGGTTGCCGTACAGTATGGACAAACAGATGTGAAGGACGTGATTTCAGCGACAACACCCGCACTGGACATCTTGTGTTCCCTGCCGAAACAGGGAAACACTTTCATTGCAGAGTCGGCGTTGGGCATTTTTTTAGGTCAGTCTTATAGTGTATTGGTATTGCAGGTAAAAGTTCTTTTCTTGACAAACTTGATAAATGTTTTTAAACACTTTGAAAACTTTGTGTAAATATTCGTAGTGGTGAATACACTGGCTGATGGCAAGGTAGTGGAGCAAAATGTTCTCCTTGTGTTTTGTGTTGAGTGAGAAACTGGTGTTGGTGTTGAGTCGACATCATTGGTTGACGCCTGGTCGCCCCCGACATGTGGACCTGAATCTTGGCAACCCCTCTGTGACTCTAGATTGTCTCTTGAGGAAGGTGCCTGAACTCCTTCCTCTCCTGCACCTTGCTGTCGGAGCTTGGCAGATGAGGTGCAATTATGGGTTGTCAGGTCATCCAGTGAGACTTAACTGGTGATGTCGGATGTCGTCGCGGTGTGCCCTGATATTCTTTCTGCCCACTCAGACCATGTACATGGTAGGTCCAATGCTCCTGGGTATCTTGTGTGTCCCATGCCATTTGGTTGCCAGGCCTTTACAAAAGTTGTGACAGGTGGCAGTCTTCAGGTGTGCACGCAGATATACCTGCTGTCCTGCTAGAAGTGTTGATGGCGCTTGCTTGGTGGTCTGAACAAATCGCACAGCATGTTATCTCTGGCATTGCCATTACTCCTGATGTCAACATCAGCATCTTTTCTGTGCTGCGGCTTTCTTTCAGGCGTGGGCAGTTTTTCTCCCTTGGCAGAGCAAAATTATGTCCTAACAGGATGCCAGATGGGGATCTTACTGTGACGGCATTAAAATACAGGCAGAGGATGAAGACGGCAGCTAACAGGTGTTCAGCATAGGTATTGTTGGAGCAACAGCTGTGTCTTCAGCATTGTTTGTGGCACAAAGTGGGGTGCCACATGGATGATACACCACAATCTTCAGGAGGTGCACACACCAATGGGTGCACATTTCTCGCTATAGCTTGCCATAAAACTATGTCCCGTTGTCTGTTAAGAGGTTTTTCAGGTAACCCCATCTTGCGAAGAACATGCCCTGTCGCCACTATGATAAACCTTTTCTCCCCTGTTGATTTGGGATATGGCCCCTTCAGATCTAAGCTGACAGTTTCGAAGGGCTGGAAACGTAGACATGGCTGCTGTTGTTGCATGCCATCTGTCCTGAATGCCTTGAACTTGTTGCACTTCTTGCATTTCTGTACATACTTCTACATGCAGTGCATCAAGCCAGGCCAGAAAAAAAAGCTCTTTCATGTTCCTGACTGTTTGATCTGCTCCTGGGTGTCCTCCACATGGTTCCATCTTGCAGTGAACACATTTCCAGCTGGTTATCTATCATGCACCAATGTTCTAATGTTTGTGTTGCCTACTTTGCCTTTTGCTCTTGTGCAAATGTGCAATCTGCTTGCTACCATGTGGTATAGATCACACTTAAATATTGTCATTGACAACATTCAGCTGTTGGAGTCTCGCCTTGTGAAAGGGCTCCAGTGTGTCTGGAGGCAGAATCTCGTTTCACTCTGCATCGTCGTGTACTATGGCATCAGTATTAGGAGCTCTTGACAGGGCAACTGCAAGTTGATTCTCTTTCCCGGGGATGTGCTCAACAACAAAGTCGTAGACTTGAATGAGCAATGCCCACCGAGTCAGTTTCCTATGTGTCTCCCTCATGCTGTGTAGCCAAATGAGGCAACGATTATCGGTGTGGAGCATGAACCTCTGATATTCGAGTTAGGCCTGGTACTTCTTTATAGCCCTTACCACGGCCAAACACTCACGTTCGTTGACATCGCACTATCATTCTGTTTGGCCTAGTTTCGCACTTTCAAAGTCAATTATGTGGCGAACACCATCATCAGTACACTGATACAGTACTGCACCCAGTCCCTCCTGGCTGATCTTGGTCTGCAATTACAGATGTTTGCCCAGTTCATACTGGGCCAAGGCCGTGCACGACTTGAAACAACTCTTGATTTCCTTGAATGAATCGTTTGTGGCACTACTCCACACAAACCACTGTTATGGTGTCAACAAATCGGTGAAGGGTGATGTTATTACTGCAAAATTTTGAATGTGCTCAGGAAGCCAATTAATAAACCCAAAGAATTTGCAAAGTTGTTTGCTCATGCATGGTGATTGATAACCGTCGATTAGAAGTAACTGTTCAGGGTTTGGCTTCTTTCCTGCCTCGTCGACGTGTCCCAGAAACTCTAGATTGGTGTTACCTAAATGGCATTTGTTCGGGGCACACATAAGTCTGTTTATAGCCAGTCTTTCCAACATCACAGAAAAATTAAATACCTTTATATATGTGCTCCTCCCAGTTCTCTGACTACGTGACTACATCTTCTAAGTACACAAGTGGTAAGTCGCCAAATAGGCGGTCTAGAACTCGTACCATCATTACTTGAAACATAGCTGGCGTGCATTTAAGGCCAAAAGACATGGCACAGAACCGAAAGTACCTCCCATCGAAGGCCATTAAGGTAGTTTTCTCAATGTCTTCCCACTTGACTGGGATCTGCCAATATCTGATTTGCAGGTCGAGGGATAGTAGCATTTTTGCCTTGCCCAGTGAGCTCAGTGGTTCCTTCACACTAATGTACGGTGGCAGTGTGCAGTATGTCACCTGATTGACTGGGTGGAAGTGAATGCAAAATTTCCATGTGCCATAATTTTTCAGTGCCATTGTACAATTGAATTGAAACTACTTCATGTGGTCTCAATTAATGTCTGCTAAATTTTCTTTAATTTGTTGATGGAATATCCACGTCTGTTGTGGGATGAGCTACACAGCATCAAAGGAATTTCATGTTCCGCTACAGTTGTCCACTGCAAGGCGTGTTTTGCAAACACTTCTCTAATTCTGTAAAATGGTACACACACAGCGTGTATTATAATGCCTGATTATTTTGCCAACACGTTGCAGGACAAAATTCTCTAGTAGCATGCGCGAGAATGGAAGGAAATGTTTTCAATGAAAATGGTTGTGGTATGTTGTAAATTCAGTTTTAAGTTTGTAACATGTGTAGCTGTTGGCTTTATATTATGCCTGTAACATACCTAACCTACAGCAAAACAACTACTTTCACCATATAATAACTTTCACTTAAAATGTGGACTTTTAATGCAATGAGAAACATGTGATTCGAGATATCAGAAGAGAAGGCTCACTCATGCTGTAAAGAAATACTTGGAACCTTTGTTGGATAATTGGGCTAGCATGCATTAATCATGTTAAATTTTTAATTTCCACAACGTACAGTAATTTTAACCATCTTTAGTTTAAGCTGCAAGCAAATGAATGGAAAGACTGCACCTCAACAAGTTTTTATGCTGAAATCTATGTGCGCTGTTTACTCAATACTCAAGACTCAGCTTCCTACTTCTCATGGGATCTGCTATTTGTCATCTTAGCCTCAGTAATGCTACATTACTACATATTCCACTTCGTCAAACCGAAAATAAGTTATAAGCTGTTAGTCATTTTTGACTTCTGTCTGTCGTTTATCTTCACTTATGTCCATGACCTTGGGAGCGTGATAGGGTTCTAATTGTGTAATATTATATTTCCCAATGGAGTTACCACTCATATCAGTTAACTCGTAACAATTGTGCCTTACAACATCAATTACTTTAAATGGTCCTTCAAAAATCAGGAAAAGTTTTTCGGATACATTTTCCCAGTAACTACTAGTTGGACTTGTACGACATAAAAATAGGTCATTGACATTAAATTTATTTAATTTACTCTGCTTGTAGTGATGTTTCCTCATCTCAGCTGACAAGAATAAACTTCGTCTAACCATCTCTATTAATTCAGATCGTATCTTCTCCATATTTTCTGCCATTGTACATACATCAAGTTTTGGCAGAGCATCTAAGCTGTTAATTATATTCACCATACGCTGACCAGTAGGGACTTCTACTGACACCTGACATTACAGCATTTGGTACAAAGGGTCGTGGAAACGATGGGACCAGGGGATTTAAGCCCTCATTTCACTTGATGTTGTGTTCCTTCAGCTGGTGTTGTGTGATAGTAGGGATTGAATGGAGGTGGAACATTTATACCTTGCGCAAATTGCCTTGGTGGAACTGTTTTCGGGTTTCGGTCAATGGTCACTTCTGAGTTCGACATAGCCGTGAAATTTGATCATAAAGTGCTGATTTGTTTGGCAGACCAAGTACTTTCTGACGTATGAACAACACTACCGCCAGTCAGAGAATTCGACTTGCTCCCCCTGTCACTGCTCTTGTTGGTTGAATAGGCGTACACGGTTCCGACAAATTGTATATAAGCATTGGGCTGTGGACAAACACCATTATTCTCTCATCACTTTGTCTACCTTGATTATGCCTGCGATACCCTGGAAAATTAGTTTTCCATATCTTCTGCTCATAAAACAAAATTGTCGATTTTCAGGTGTGTACTCATGCTGAAACGAGCAATTGTTTCTGTTTTCCTGCTCAAATCATAGCACATTTACTCTTGGATTGTTATACCCTATTGCCTGTTGTTGGTTGTTTTGCTGAAATTTCGGAGGTGAACCTGGATACAATAGTGGATATTTCGGTGAAATAGTTTTATCTAAATCCTGTGACATGTTAGTCTTTTGCATTTCACTCTGATCGATCTGCAAAATTTGTGCTCGAAACTCATTCAGATTAGTTAATGCCCTAATGGCCCATCGATCCTGATATTTGGAAGGTAATTGGGTAGTTAACACTTCCGCAAATTTCGCGCCTTCCATAGGTGCACTACGGTGTCTCGTACGTTCATACATTTCCCCGGAATGTTGCTCTAATGACTTAGATTTCTTTGGGTCATATTTGTCAAGGTGTAGCCTGGCCCTTAATTTACCCTGAATGCAAGCATTCCAATACTGTTGTAGGAAAATTTCACAGAACTGTTCGAAAGTCTGGACATTCTCCTTCTCTACTTCCCACCAATAGAATACTGTGGACTTGAGGCTTAGGCCTAGGCAAATCAAAATTTCAGATTCATTTAAGCCAAACAGTTATGCATATTCTTCCAATTTTTTTTTGGAAAATTACATTGTTCTCATGAGTACAACCAGAAAATGTTGGTAATCCCTTAGACCACTGCTTAGCTGGGTGGTGAAGTAAAGTAGCTGTGGGATTGCACAAGGTAGAAAGATCATTTAGCAAAACATTATTTCCCAACCTTTTACTTCGTTAGTTATTTGCTGACTAACTCGGCTGAACCTATTCGTTACGGTTGTTTACTGCGGTGCTAGATGCTACAGACTGAAACTTGTGTAAACTGTCATCTAGTGCGCTTAGTTTTACCTGTAATACTTTATTCTTATCATAGAAATTCTTTTTTGCACTCAAATAATCTGAAGGAGTTTTGGTTAGTTTTTCATCAATTTACCTTTCGAAGAGATTAATTGGTGATCAACATGATCTAAAATATGTGAATCTGTCGTGTGCATAACTACAGGTTCTTTATTTTCCACAACTGAAATACAATTTTCCAATCCGCACATTTGCCCCTCTAAGCTATAATATGTCAATTCCATCTCTGTAGATAGCTTGTGTTCTAGTGTCTGTACCTGCGAATGTACCACATCCACCTTATTTTGTACTATTACTAGATTTCCCTTGGTAACTTCACTGAACCGAGTTATATTTTCTTCAACCTGCCCCTCTAATCTCCTCAAATCATATTTGATAGCATTTACTTGCATAGCCTGAATGTTCTCTTTTCAGTTAGGTCTGAAACTGTGTTTTGTAACGTTAGCAAGGAATTGCATGTTTTTACTACACTTTCATTTAAGACTGCTAAGTCACATTTTATGGCTGGAATGTGTGCCTCTTGTGCATCAAAACGAACATCTAGTTTAGTGTCTTGTGCGTCAAGTTTGGCTTCTTGTTTTTCAAACATTGCATTTAAAATTTCTAGCAAATTAGTAAGGTCTGTGACAGATACGTTTGCGGTATTTTCATTTTGAATAGACGTTTCCTGTGCGTCTGAGACATGTGCTGATACAATCGGCATTACATCATCATTGATAAGCTCGCATAAAACTATTTCCCTTTCAAATGTGTCGTCATCGACAATGCTACAATGTCCACTAACTATACAGGTTTCCTCAATGTTTAACGTCCCTAATGTGGAAACAGATGATTTTTCCATTTTATTTTCTCTCTGCACGCACAACGAACTTCTCAGAAAGTATGGTCCTCGGAAATTAATATTACTCATCACACATCCTTGGTGCTAGGCTAGCAAAAGCTCTATGCATTAGGCCACCACGTCATTGCACATTATTTTCCAAAATGGTACGTGCACAACATGTATTATGAATCCTGATTTATTTGCCAACATGTTGCGGCGCCAAATTCTCTAGTAGCGTGTGCGCGAATGGAAGGAAATGTTTTTAATGAAAATTATTGGTATGTTGTAATATCAGTTTTAAGTTTGTAACTTGTGTGGCTGTGTGCTTTTTATTATGCCTGGAACATACCTAACCTACAGCAAAACAACAAACTTAGGTACGCTTCCCAGATCGTTACCTTCACTTAAAATGTGAACTTTTAATGCAATGAGAAACATGTAATTCGAAATATCGTAAGAAGCTAGCTCACACATGCCGTAGAGAAATACTTGGAATTCTTGTTGAATAATTGGGCTAGCATGCATTGATTATGTTAGATTTTTCATTTCCACAAGGAACAATAGTTTTAACCCTCTTTAGTTTAAGCTGCAAGTATACGAATGGATGACTGCACCTCTGCAAGTTTTTATGCTGAAATCTACTTGTGACTATCATTTCCCACACCGAACTCAGTAATGGTCAATCTTAGCATGTACTGGGGTTCAATATTAGAACACACCTCAACAAACCAAGACACTTAAAGACATTTTATATCTAACATACACATAGAGACAACATGATACCCTTTTACTTCATTTTAATGAAAATAATCATTTTTAAATTTAAGAACTCTTCAAGACAATTAGACTCAAGAGAAATAGTATAACAATCAAAATTAATGCCATCAGATACTACCTATAAGGAATTATTTCGAAGAAATCATATTGAGATTACTGCATTTGAAACTCTGAAAAAGTAACATGAAGAGTGCAATCGAATTAAATCTCAATTAATCCCACTGCATAATATCTTGCAGAAAATGTTCAGATAGTAACCTTTTTCATGTAACTTAAATTGCTCAGTGGTGAACATGAAATCGTACGTGGCCACTAGTAACTGTCCTCCAAAGATAAGTCCATATTAAACATTATTAAAGAAGTGATTTTCGTAAGTGCAGCAATAAACTGAAATTTATTTCATCTTTTAAAGGTTACTCTGACAGTTATGAAAGTTGCAAACAAAATTAACCATTTGGGACAACACTTTTGATTCGTGCAATGGACAGATCTTACTTGGTAGTTTCTGGAAGCGAAGGCATCGGCATCTTTCAAAACCGAGTACTGCAGACATATCCGAAGATTCCAAAAGAAATGAACACCTCAGTTCTTCCTCTGGTCTGGTTACACTGCACTGGCCATCCCCAATCCTCCAGACTCGGCACATATGATGTACCAAAAGCGCCAATGGATGGAGCACTTAATCTTTGCGCCTGGCCATATTGAATATCTAGCCCTAGAAGAAGGACTCAATGTGGTTTCTATCCCGAAGCCTTGACTGAATCAGGATATGACGGTGTGACGCCACATCCTCCCATGTGTCCACTGTAATAATCGACTTATCACATTCTTCCTTGTTTCCCTCAAAGCAATATACCTAATGTAAGCTAAGAACAGTAAAATGGAAAATTGTTTTAGATGCATTCCTAAAATTGTTGTGGTAAACTTTACGACAGTCTAGTGTTCATCTGACATCTGAATATCCAATCAATTCCAAACTAAAATGTTATATTAATATTTTTTTTTCCTTTAAATAAAATAAGCATTTGTCAGGAGTAGAATTAATGTTGTAAACTCGGAAAGTATGTACTCAATCTGGGGAAGTCGTATTTTCTATAGTAAATAAGAATATTACCTCCAAATATAAATAATTATTTGTAAACACAATATCAATTATGACTTTATACTACATTTCTGTGTGCCATCTAGTAACCTCTGAAAAGCTGCTTGATTTTCTAACAGGATGTAATGGTCAAATTCTTTGACAAAAATTTTAGGCGCGCAGTCAACAGATCGGCGATTAGTATGATACACCGTACATCTTTCCTTCGCACCAAAATAATTATGTCTGGCCGCCGGTTCTACAATGGGGTTTTGTTCAGACAACCAAGGCACTGCTTATATTGTGTCCTTTCTAATTTCTGTGGTTATTATTGCAGAAGTATAGTTTCAAAGTCACATACTCTCATAGTTATTGTGACCTGTCCTATAATTGTGCTACTGTGTTGGCTGATAGCAAGCCTGATCATGTGATTGGTTGACATTACATCACCCTTGTTTACAAACTGTGGTTGTACAAAATTATGAGATGCCACAGTGTCCATGAGTGTGTGGCAAGGTTGTTCATTGATTGACACAAGAATGCGAATAAACTGTGCTTGATTGATACTAACCTGGTTTATTGAAGCCTGCTGCGGCATCACGTCCATGCTGTGTTGCAGTACCGGGGCATCAAGGGAATCTGATGCCCTTGATGCCCCGGTTACCCATGCTTCCCGTTTGCCTTGTTGCTGGTCGCAGATTCCTTGTGCTTGTTGAGATGAGGGTTGTTTGGGCACTGGCTGTGCCAATGGAAGACCTTGTCTTTCCAGTAATGGCAGACCGTTTGTAGTGATTTACTCTTATCCCACTTCACAAATGCTTGCGCTGTACTTTTGCAAGCATTGTAATTTTGGCCACTGTTTACATTCTTACGTGGTCTGTTATCACTTGATCCTGAGGTGGTGAATTTTTCTGATTTTTGTTCTAAAGATTAGGTTTTGAAATTGTCTCTCTGCTAACTCGTTTTGCTATCCCTGCCACTCTGCGGCTCGTGGCACCATCATGCAGGACCGAAATCGCGACATGATTGCATTCCAAAGTATCGCAGCACACATCAGTTGCTCTATATTTCCATTGAGCAGCAGGACCAATGTAGCACGATATTCCGGTCGGATGGTTTCAGCTACCACTTCCAGGATATCCTGCTTTGGGAGCTGTGGGTGGAAGCGTACATGAGGTAAACTTTCCATGTGATGAACAAGGTCAGCTGTTCTCCAGCTTGTTGCTCCTGTAGTGTCAGTTTGCTTTGAGCCTGTAACGAAGTAAATGCGCCTTTGAATCCACATTTGAAGGAATGCAGGAATTATTCCCAAGCTGGTTTCCTACACAGCACGCCGATCTTCCTCGCAAACTCCATATCTCTGCAGGTGTGTTGTGCAGTCTTTGAGGAAAGCTGTCGAGTTCTAATTCGGTGCTCCTGCAAATGTGGGCAGCATCTTAAACTGTGTCGTAGTTGGTTTACTTACGGCTTCTTGGTTCTGCATGGTGGAAGTCGAAATGGTTTTCTGTTGTCTCTCGGTTGGTTGTGGCCAGCTGTGGAAGGGTATCTGCCCAAGCTGCTTGTTTGAAACTGTGTCACTTATTGTAAAGGGGAGAAATGAGTGTGCTCGCTTCTAGGCATTCACTATGGTACTGTGTTCGGCACTGGGTGCAACTAAGGATTATTGTTACCTATCCTGTTAACAAAATATTATCGCACTAGTTTGGCTAATTGCAAATTCTAAATTTGATTTTTGGTTCATTGTCTAGATTGTTGACTGGTTTAATATTGTGGGTGTTTTCATTTTCTCTGTTACGGTCCTTCACTTCATGGTTGATTACTATGTGGTTGTGGGTTGGACTGGACTTGCGGTCAAAGCAAAAGTGTATTGTGCCTACCTCGTACTTGATCACTACATCATGAGGTATAGGGCACAAGCCCCGCAGACACTAGAGCACTGGGGCATTCGCTTGCATCTGGCCAGTAATCGAAAACATAACCACATGCATGGGAACAAGATCATTGAAGTGCGACACAGATGGGAGAGAGCACCTTCGCCTCATGTGGATATCCCTTCTGCGTGTGCTGTATAAGTAAGGGGGGTGGGAGGCACCACCTACCATGACCCCACTGCCTGCTATCAATACTTCCTCAGCTGGAGTGGCATGGCTGGAGTGGGGGAGAGGAATTTGTTCATACCTATACCTCTATTGTCCGTGCTGAGAGATGTGGTGGGTTGTCTGACATCACTTCGCCACCCAAGATGGCAGTCTTCATGCATGTGCTCTGCTCCTGCACCACAATGGCTGCCTATGCTTTGATTTGGCGTGTTTTTCCCTCATGCCATGTGTGTTTCCAGGCATCACAAAGGCATCTGGAAGCATCCAAACACTGCTGCTGGTCTTATGTAATCGTTCCTGATGTTCCCTTTGCGGGTAGGCATGAAAATGATGCAGAAGGAATTGTTTTGGGAAAATTTTTGCTGGGAATTTTGGCAGCAGAATTTTGTCAGGATTGGGGTTCAGTAGTTAAGAATATCAGAAGGATAATGCCACAAAGTTGGACGACATTTTAACATGAGGCATGGGTGAGGTTGTGGCTAAGAGGAGGTTTGAGGAGTGATGAAAGATGAGGTTAGGAAAATTTGTAAAAATACATATACCCCAGTAGGTGCCAGACATTGTTAGCACAATGTCAACGATGGTGATGGAACTGTTTACTCTTGTAGATATCTGGATCATTGGGTCGAATCACCATGATGTAATCCTGTGTTGTTGCAGTATTACTCCTCATATTAAACTACTGCAGGTTATTTATTTTGTTTACTAAATGGTGGCCTATTTTAGGCTGGTCCACACACCTTAAAAGAGTTGAATAACTATGCAGTGACTGATTGAACTTGATTAAGAACACATAAACACTTGATAAAAAAGTTACAATTTTGGCAGGAAATATGCCCTGAAGTGCCTGAAGGCTTGACAGAATAAAACATATTAGAATATTCATCAATGTTGTTTTACTTCTCATAAGAATCTCTATTATTCTCTAGGAAGAAACTTTACAACACTTAGCTGGCTTGGCCTGCCAGCATGGGCTACACTACAAATTGGCGCTAAGCCGCGAAAAATTATGCGAAAGAAATTTTATTTTTTCCCAGCCGATGCAAACACTCGCGAAGTGAGGGGCAGTGTTCTCCGGGTGGCTAAGACAAAACGAGGTTCCAGAAATGAATTACTATTTTTAATGAAATGTTTGCTTAAACAGATTGAACACCACCCGGAGTGTGCGACGCAGACATGACATAAGTCGGACCCTTTAAATACTCTGCATGTACTGAATGTTCCCAGGTGGCATGCTGGCCAACTTGGTGGGCTAGCGCATCTCGTGAAACTATTTCCTGACCCACTTTCATAAAACAATTATGAAAATACATTGCATTTGTCAAATAACACCTGCATTAAATACCTTGCACTAAAATTGAACAAACAAACCATTTACAAGCTTTGTGAGATGAGGTAAAGGTGACACATGAGATGTGTGAACAAACATACACTTGCAATAAACACTTTAATAGCAATAATAATAAATAATTAATCATATAAGTACGTCCTTACAGTCCACTGCATTAGGGTTCATTCGGCATCTGACACATAGCCCTTTCATGGGTACTCTATTTGCACATTGCACTAGTTAACACTGGGTCAACACAGTGATGCACGATCTACACTACACCTTGTGCAGGGCATTACCATGCCACTTTCACCATTGCACAGCATTTGGTACAGTTCCAATCCTAGTTGTGCCTTGACTGGTTATCGGTGGGCAAAAGGTCTAAGGAGAGGGGGACATGGCGTATGTCAGAATAAAATACACTAAAACTGAAATATTGCATGTAATTACTCTTGCACAAAAACGCTTACATCACTCTTGGTGAAAACTTTACACAGATTCCAGTCTGCAGCCTGCCAGATAAGCAAAACTCCGAAAGTACACAAGTGTGCACAAAAATAAATTACTGTTGCGTTAAGCTTCCTCTGGAGATGATATTCCTGGGGAAGAGGGAGCAGCATCTCCAGGAGCAGAAAAGAACATGTTCCAGTTAGTTACATCAGACTATTGCCTCTAAAAGTGATTGGTGCGAAAATGCGAAAGCACCCAGAACACAATGTGGCAAATTCCGACCCCTTGAGGCTCTCGACAGTTACTGAATCTGGCGAGCATGCACAGGGTGAAATATGGTCTCGTGTTGTTAGCCCGCATTACTTTCTGCTTGCCTATAACTTGCCACAATTAAAAGAACATAAACCCTTGCATGAAAAATTGACAAAATAAATACACAAATTGACTTGGGCTCGGGCCCCTCGCATCCCAGACCGTTTCCCCGGCCAAGTACCGAGTCAGTGCATCTAGAATACCACTCTATGAGCATGTGATAGTGATGTGCCCATGTATTCAGTGTAAAGTATGTGACATAACAAGAAGTAAGGGTAATGAACACTTGTGCACCCCAGAGCAGGGTAGTGCACACAAGTGTCAACAAATAGTCCTGCAGATAAAAATGGTATAGTGGCAGATGCCGTACAGACTCTTAAACTCCAACTGGCTTAACAGGACGCCCTGTAATAAGATTTAATATGCAAAGTGTTGTTGTAGGTTGTTATTGCAATTGTTTGGTTTCACTCCACGTGTATCACCCTCACATCATCCCATTACAGTGATGTGTATTTTTAGTGAGTGCAATTTAATGCAAGCATAATCCTTTATATTCCAGTTTCATTTAATTAGAAAAGTGTTTGTGTGTAATTATTATGTTCTGCAAGGTTTTAAATAAATAGTGCCCACTTGGTGCACTAACTCCCACTAGGGCGACAAGGCGCCAAGCCGGCCACGTAAGTAGCATCTGATAACTCGTCGCTGCAAGGCTGCGTATGTGCGCACTCCAGCGGCCTACAACTTTGTACCAATCATTCACTGTTATAGACTTTTTATGTAATTGGAACCATTTCGTTTAGCCACTAGAAATGCCTGCCCCTCTCCCCGGTTTTTTGCATTGCACTGGGGAGCTTCAACTACCATAACCATTGTCTGACCACACCTTTAGAAGTAAAACCTTGCTGACAGGCTGTGCCCAGTAACAATGTATGTATATCCAAATGGTATGTTAATAAATCACGGAATATGCAGGTGAAATATACTCTGCGTATTATATACATGTATAACTGCAAGGTGTGTCAGAGCACGGGCCCTTAAAATACCCACTACATTACTATGCCTACAAAGTACCTTAATGAGCCTTAACAAGGCCTTCATAGTTTGTGAGCGTTTTGTAATGCATCATCAGTTTGTATATGATATTTATAGCAAAAGTGTGTGGTATGTACGAGTGGTATTTTATATGCAAATTCGTAGATACGAGCGATTTGCCTTAGAAAAATTAAAAATTACAGTAAATATACTATATGTAGTGACGTGTGCTGAGTTTCCTGCTTCATAGACTGTTCGCCCGGCCTAGCACCGAACCCTACACTACGAGCAACACACACAGTGCAAAGTTCGTGTGAGAGATGCGTCCATGTGCTTAGTGCAGCAAGGGGGCAAAGTTCAAGCCAGTGCAGGTTAGTGCACAGAGTGTCAGGTGCAGATATGTACAGCACCGTGCACGAGGGTGCCAACGAAAATAGGGCCACGTTAAAAAGGTCTTAAGCCAGGTATTGTGAAACATTTCCAAGGGAATACACAATAACTTACGCCCTAGTATCTGCCTTATTTAAATTGAAGCAAATAAAGTTGACTTGTGGTGTTTTGCATTTTACCTTATTTTCTTACATTGTTCACATCAGTAATTGCAAGGGTGTTGTGTTTCACTTGTTAGTTTAAAATGTCTT
Source organism: Dryococelus australis (assembly GCA_029891345.1). Taxonomy (NCBI): domain Eukaryota; kingdom Metazoa; phylum Arthropoda; class Insecta; order Phasmatodea; family Phasmatidae; genus Dryococelus; species Dryococelus australis. Next base: position 124,190,164 of record CM057000.1, on the reverse strand, counting down.
GTTAAATTGTTATTTTTCATTTTTAGCAGGTAAGCTTTTATTAATGCAAGTAAGAGAGTTGTTTTGTTGATGGTAGAAAGTAGTACCCATTCGGCGGGCTCCCCACCCCCGGGCAGTGAAGGTGCCAAGCCGGCCAGAGCAGCATCTGAGACTCACAAGGGCAAGGCTGTGTCGTGCACGACCAGTGGTATTCACGTTTGCAACTGATCATCTTAACTACATAGACTTTAAATTACTTTGGAACCATTTGCTTTAGCTGTCGGAATGCCTGCTCTCTCCCCCTGTGGATTTGCATCGCCCAAGGGGACTTAAAACTACCATAATTCTTATTGACCACATTTGTGTCTTTTGTCTGTATCGCCTTGCTAGCGGGCTGAGCCCAACGCAAGTGTAAGATTTCTCAACTGGGAAGTTTAAATAAAAGGCACTGAGAAATGTGTGAAACAGGATTTCGATGTGTTCTTATTTGTCTGACCGCAAGGTTCTTCAGGGTATGGGCCCTTAGAATACCCACCATTTTCTATGCAAGTGTTCAGTGTTAAATAAATTCTGCAAGTTATCATATTTTGGGCGTGTGTGCCAGCCAATAGGCCACCCAGCAGTGCCTGTAATTATCACATAATAAGGCATAACACCCACAAAGAGGTTGCCAGAGGGAAATTAGTAAAAATTATTAAGCGTGAACAGAAAGGAATCAGCGGAGCAGTGTGGATTTCTACGTCCTGGGTCGTCGGCCATGCTCGTGCACATATTGATCCAGTGACGCTGTTCTAACTAAATGCCAGTGTCCCTATATTATAACGGTCATCTTGTGAAACATTTGTTCAACCAATCATCTGCTCACATTCGTATTTATCCAGTGTCGCTGTTCTTATTAAATATCAGAGCCCCAATATTATAACAGCCATCTTGTGAAATCTGAACAGCACGCCACAAGCTGATCCAATACTCTGGCTGTTCACTTTACCTGCTGGTGCCAGTGCAAATAATATGTATTTGTTCAGGTGCAAAATCTGTAGAATGCTAACATATGCCGCAGTCTTAACAGGATTTGGTGTCTTATATTACTTATTAATTGTTCGACTGACATTTTTCACATTTGAGCATGTTTGAATTAAAACATTTGGAAAAGGTATAGAATAGTGGGGAATAAGTGATGTAGGCAGGCGTGCTGCTGGCTATCATTCATTGGCTCATGCCCTAGTTTATAATGGCAGTTGTTTTAGTAATAAACTAGGTTTTGGAAGCATTTGCATAATTTATTTTTATTTACCTATAATCAATTCTGTTTGATATTTGCATACAAAATTTCGTTACACTGTTGCTGATTTTGTGATCGATTGTCAACCTTCATTGTACTGAGTATGCAAGTTGTTTCCATCCTGCAGATAAGAAATTTTTAGCATCCAGTGGTTTGAAAAACGTTTTAACAGAGTTCTACAGTAAGTCATCATTTTTGTATACTAAACCGGGTCACACGATCATTTAGTTAACAAAAACTGCAAATTGGAACACTGCCATAGACAGTGCATGCACATTAAAAAATATCACAAGAGATGGGTGGATAGTTGTGCTGTTTACTCGTTCATTACGGCCAGTCATTTTTTGCAGTGTTTTGTGGTGATGTGTGAAAATTGTGGAATTCAGAACTCACAAATAACTCGCAAAGCAATTACATATCACATTCCTAGTAATAAACACAGACCTGTCATCCTACTTTTTTGTGTACTTCTTAATAGCAGAGATATCAAGCAAGGTACATCGTAAAACAACTCCCGTCCTTCTAGTAACTCATGACACTAGTTTCTTCCAATTTTATTTTAATGCATACATTTATTTACTATGAGTACTCGTAAATACGAGGATTTTTGTACTGTTATCAAGACTCGTATTTACGAAGGTCCACTGTGCATATTATTTAATATCAGGGGGTGTGTGCCAGCCAATAGGTCACCGGTTAGCAAAAGGTCCATATTTCAGTATTACACCTTTGGTGTGTGAACCCGCAATAAGATTTCACGATGCTCTGTCATATTAAATAATTAGTATCTTAAATTGTTGAGGGGACAACCACCAGCTGGAGGATTCGGATCCGGATGAATGGCCCAACGACCTGGAAATCAACAGAGTCAGCTCTACCAAAATCATGGCAGTAGTCTTTGGATGGTGCCTAGCACCCGGGTAAAACATCAATTCCTAACCTATAACCTCACTGCAACTTCAAATGAATCGTCACCCATTTAAGACCCTACCACCATGCATCATAATTACCCTGAATACAAACAGTTACAATTTGGACATGAAATGAGGGTAAAACACTTGAGGTGAAAAACACAGAAGTTTAAGAATTTTAAAATGAAAACACTGAAATGTTCACACTCTTAGTGTCTCTTTCTTTACTTGTGATGTGAACCAGTCAGCACCAGCCTGTTCGTCCCGCCGACAGCACACCTTCCAGAGCATCTACTGGCCCCATGAGACATCAGTGCTCCAGCCTCCATCCCAAGTACCAGTACACAGTGCATTAGTGCAGTGATGTATGATGTTTGTTGAGCCTTTTTAATAATTAATAATTTCAGAATGCTACAGTGAATTTGCCACGTGTGTATGATAGAGCCCTCGCACCACATTTCTTTGTTTACCTGTTTTGAAGTGAAGAGTTATGTCTTGTTCTGTTGTAAAAAATGTGTAATAAAATATTGATGTGTTCTGTTTAATAAAGTGCCGTACACGGAATGCATAATAATAAGAAGAATAAGAATAAGCTATCTATGACGTTTTATGGTTGTTAGGTGTGTTGTTTACACTTGTGAGTTGTAGTGTCCATATTGTGTTATATTTGTGAAATATTGTTTAATAAAGTGCCCATGAATTTTTATAAGGTAAGTGTGTTGTACACAAGTCATGTACACAAGTCATTGTAGAATATTTCATACTTATTACAGCAAAATAATGGTTTTTGAATTTGTAATTTACATCTGAAAAGAGATTTTAATGTTTGAATACTTATTTTAATATATTTACTTATGATAGCGGGGCAGTTACCTAGTGAAGTTGGCAGACGTGGTGAGTCATGACATGCCGTCTTGCTGTTTTACCACATAAAGAGTAAATTATACTTACTCCGAAAAATACTTCAAATTACCACATCACATTTGTAGACATTGTGTTTTTTTAAAACCTACCTAACAAGTTACGATGTTGTGATAAATCTGTGTTTTCGCAGCAGTAATAAATATACTGTTATGGTTTGTTTCGTTAACCGCTGCATGTGAAAAACTGTGGCGTGACTGTTTGTGATAGTTACGTTGGAACTGAGTGTGAGTGATTTCAAATATTTTATGTGAACTATTTATACATTGTAAATGTGAACTGTTCTTATTGGGAAGTTATTTATTTACATCCACATCTGTATATTTATCACAATGTTGTACCTTTGCCCTGGTGGGTGTTTGAAATACAGTCGTGTAACGTGATTTACCACCAATACCAACAAAATAACCAAGTCCAGCCCCAATAAATGTCAATAAACCTAGTACACAGTAAGTAGCAATAAATATAAATGTGAGTGGAATAAAAGTTACGGTAGGCTTATTTGAGTACATGTTCACCGCTATATTTTAAGCTTGTATGACAAAATTGAACGACATGAGTTGCGTGCTTGATTTTAATGTCGCTTTTTCGTTGTACTGTCTAATTCTTCGTTATTCGAACTGAGCCAGTCCTTTTGAAGAAATAACCTAACACCTATCAAAAACAAAAAGTTAAATACTACAGTTCATTACCCCGCAGTAGTAACAGTGTTTAACACAGTCGTGGTAAAATATTAACGTGCATTACGTGTAATGTGCTATGATGTGAAAAACAAATATGTTAATGTAACATAACCGTAAGAACTATCGTTAATTCAGGCATTTGTAAAACGTCATAAAGCTGACCTAAATAATTTTATAGGCCTAAACTGTGAATATTCGTACGAAATGGTTTTTTAAATTGACCTAAGACAGAATTCTTAGAAAAGCTGTAAACAGTAAACAACACATCTTACAGGTATAAAAGTAGAAGTTACTTCACAATGTTTATTTTTAGGTGTAGCAAAGGTATACGAACACATCTACACACAATGGCACGAAAACATTGATTTTGACAGATGCTATATGGCAGTCACATGGCATGTTTGTTTACATTTGGCGGAAGGATACGAACGGGGTCTGCAAGAATATATTTAGCAGGGCTCTGAGAACGTTGCTTCCAATGGGAATTGGACCATAGATACTTATATCTGCTGCTTCTTCTATCTCTTGTCCCTACCATCTGTGCATGTCCTTGCTTACCACATTCTTCCTTGAAAACCTCACTAACTTATTTATTCTTACATTTATCATCATTTCATTTTTCCTGGTCTAGAACCATATATTGCCAATGTCCGCCTGCAAATTGCCCCCCCCCCCCAATTCGCCACTTCAGCATACACAGCACTATCGTCTGCAAACAATCTAATTTGCCACTAATCACAAAACACATGTCATTTAACATTATGGTAAATAACAAAGGACCCAGCACACTTCCCTGTGGTACACCTGGTGCAACCTCCTCTTCCTCCGATATTGCCTCCCCCACTTTCACCCTCTGCCTTCGCCCCCTGAGAAAGTCCCCTATATATTCCACTACCCTCCTGTCCGGTATCAGCGCCTCCACTTTCCTCATCAATGTCCCATGGGGCACCATATCAAATGCCTTCTCAAAATCTATGAAGCAGGCATCCACCTGCTTCCCCTCATCAACTACCTCCACCAGATCCTGTAATAACCCAGTCAGCTGAGTATTACATGAGTATCCCCTCCTGAAACCATGCTGGGACTCCTTAAAAAATTTATTTTGTTCATAACCCTAACCACATAAGAACTTTTTAAACAGCACCTCTAAATATTTCACCACCTTTAAATATTTCACCAACTTTCTGTCACCAAACTTTAGTGCTGAGTTTCCTATCCCATCTGGACCCTCTGAATTACTGCTCTTCAAACCCTTAATTACCTTATCTATCTCCCACTCCCTTATCGTAAACTCACTAAACAACCCCTGAACGATATTTGCCTTCCTATTCCAATCCTCCTTTGCCTCAAACACTGACAAGTACTGACCCTTCAGCATCTCCGATTTTTCTTGGTCATTTGTCGCATGTCTACCATCCCTTACTATTAACAGAGGGATCCCTTCCTCTCCTCCCCTTAACCGCCTAACATACCTAAACAATTTCCCCCATTCCTTGCCCTTTCCTTCTTCCTCCATGTTTCCCAGAAATACATTCTTGGCCTGTTTGATCTTCCTTTCAGTCACCCTACCCATTTGTTTCATTTCTTTAGATCTTATCATCCCTTCATCTCTACACTTGGCATGTAATTTTCTGCACTTCTTTTTAAAAATCTCCTGTCCATAATATGGCGGATCTCCCCCAGTAAGTAACCTTTTCATTTGCATAAATTACTCCAACATAACCTTAATTAATCCTCTATAGACTCTCTCCACAAAGCCTCTACACCCTCCTCCATAGACCTTTTTTTAAACCTCTCTCTCAGGAAGATTTCTGCCCCTTCTTGTCTCCTCTCCCATACTGTCACACCAAACTTTCTGTCATTTGCATTTCCCTCATCCTTCCAACCCCAATCTCCACAACCGGGAATTGATGGTCGCTTATACCATCCAATACTATTGCACCAACTACAGCATTCCTAGGTCTCACCAACACCACATCCAGCACTGACCCAACACCCTCCTCATTCCATCCCGTAGGTGTTTCTACTACCTGGACTAATCCTCTGTTGACTAACTGTGCTGCCATTCTCTGCATCATGCTACCCATTCCTTCTGCACCCTCTACCCATTTCACTCCTGGCATATTCAAACCCCCTGCTACAACAACCCACTATCTGTCCTTTAGTCTATCAACCCTCTCCTTGATCATCTCAATTGCCTGCCATCCCTGTCCTGGTGGTCTATACACTTCCAGCAAAGTAATACTCATATTACTACTACCACTCAATTTAATTTCCATTACCTCGACATCCTCACTAACCCATTCTACTGCCCCTTTTAGCCCTTTCCTTACACACACCATTATTCCTCCTCCTCCTCTCCCATCCTTGTCTCTTCTGAAGATGGTGAACTTATCCTGCCTACATTCAATGTCCAGTACTTCCTCAGTCAGCCATGTCTCCACAGCTACCACTACATCTGCCCCATATCCTTCAACCTTTCCCCAGAAGCCCTCCAGCTTGTTGTACACACTCCTACAGTTCACCACCATTATATTTATAATAGTACTCTGCTTTACCATCCTACGTTGCTTACCACCTATCTCCACACCTGCGGCCTCATCAATGTTTTCCTCTCCATTTCTCTCCACTTCCATTTCCTTGCTTCTAACTGATTGCTATTTCAACAATTTATGTTCTGCCCTGACCCTCTCCATGCAGCCAGCTACTTCCCTACCTATCAGATAACCTAGAATCCTCTTTACCTGCTCTGCCAGATTAACCTGGTCCCTCCCTCCACTTTCGCAGTCTACCCATTCCCTGCTATCTATAAATGTAGCCACCAAAACCCTACACACCCTCTCATATACCTCACTCGCAACCACTGTCTTCCTGTAGGATACTCCTTTCCAGCCAGCCACCAAAATATTTGTAGCTAGAAAAAGGTCCATTAGAATAATCTCTAAGTAAATAGTTAAACAAGTTGTAGGCCTTTATTTACCAAAGTAAATCTACATTATTTAACTTCCTAATTTACTCACACAAACAAATACGAATATCTTTAAAAATGTTTATTTCCATCACCATTCCAAGAGGAATAAAAATATGTACATATAGAGTATATTTTCACCGGACAAATTTGCACAAGAGAAGTATTGAGTTGAAAAGAATACATAATTATATAAGTTACCAGAGTTGATAACCTCAATAAACTTAAATTACTTTAAGAGATATATATATATATATAATATCTTCTCCTGCATAAGGTCTTTTATTGAGCAGTTGTTAAATACACTTAAAACACATTTTGTCATATGTGTGGACGTGATGACAATGCAGTGGTATATATTTGTACTGTACATAATTGTAATTTTACTTAATACTAAAAAATATTTTTATTCTCTATTCATTGGCATGTCATATATTGTTATGCTGTTAGGCACGATGTACCATATTACTGGACAAAATAAACTTGGACTAGTCGAGCCATAACCTTTATTACAATAAAAATATATATATATATACATGGTACGAGAATAAAATGTAATGCAGAGGATATTACGAACTCTATGTACTGCGCCAGTAAAACATTACTGTAAACGAAACCAACTTCAAACGCACCTGAATGTATCACTATTCGTTACTTCGAACGAACATATGAAAATAAAATGGCTTTAATTAATTTTAGGTTTTAACCCTACTTAACTCCAATATACCGCGATGTTAAAAGCGGGTCAGCCTGCACTAGCGCTAATAGTTCGCAAGCCGCCGCGAGCTTCACTAAGCGTACGCGTTACATCAAAGCAAAATTATAGTAGTTGCCAGACCTTACTTTATGATCGTGGTCGGCTTCTTACACAATTGAAAACTTTTGCTTTTGACTTTACGTTTCCTTTCCTCTGACGAAACCACAAATACTCCATACAATATTCTAAAGTCAAAGTTCAGACACTTGAACTTCGAAGACATAGCCTCTGTTAGATTCTCGCCAAAATGACAGCTTGATTTTGACTTCAAATTTCAACTTTTAGAAATCTTAAAGTCAAGAGTGCTTGACTTTACCGTTGGCAGTTGCATTGTGTAAAGCTCTATAAGAAACAACATGTCGGAAAGCAAACGTAAAGTCAACAGTCAAAGTCAAATGTTAAAGTTTTCAATTGTGTAACGAGTTTTAGCCTACCAAGCACAGAGCAAGTAAGGAAACAAAAGAGGGCACTTCCATGTTGTAACGATCTTATTTTGAAGTCTTTTTCAGGGGTGGTGGGTGGTCGGTGTCTGGATTAATATCAACAGCAGACACGCTTTCCGAAAAATAATCACCTAGTATAATAAAACAGAAATAATAGTTTTTAAATCATTATTTTGTAATAAACACGCTTCATTGAAGTAGTTAATACTCACACTATGTTCAATGTTAAATAAAATAGTTTATTTACAAAAAAGAAAATATTTATGTTTTTTTATAGACTATTGTTGGGTAGAATTTTACATTTACGGTATGTTTACAGCTTGCATTATTCTTGAGAGGTTCTATAACGAAATTTTAAAATAGCTTTGTCAGAACCTACTTGACTAACACCATTTAGTTGCCGAATGCTGTTTTCAGCACAAATTAAATATATACCTACCTTGTTTGTGTTAACCGTGTGCGTGAAATAATTACGTTACCTCCTAATGTTACCAACAGTATAGATTAAATCTTGCACAAGCAGTGCTAAAAGCGATTTAAAAAGTATAATCATTTTAGTAAGTTTTTAAATTAGCACCTCAAATATTTGTAAGTTAATTCAGTGTGTTTGTAGTACCAAACATTAATAGTTTTGACTCAAAATCGATCTTTTCCATAAAACCAGTAATCCTAGTGTCTAAAATGTCTATGTTAGTTTTTTCTTAGGCACTAACTTCAAATAACGCGATTTAATGATGGTGAGGTGTTGCATCTGCATGTGTGGTGTGTCTATGGTTACGGAATGAAAGCAATGGTTTTAAATGTCATGTGTTTATTAATCTTGTCATGTTCGTAATGGGATTACGTTGACTAAGAACCTCGTCTGTTCAAATATTCTGATCTTAGTTTGGAATTAGAACTTACAGAAAAATTCAATAACGTCTTAGTTAATTCTTTAGTCATAAATTTCAATTTCTTGTAATTTCATTTTGCTATCTCACATAAGTAGTTAAACAAAAACGAGTTACGCATATTTTTGCAGACATGAGATTGCTGTTAGTTTTTTTTCACATTGTACTGGTCGGGACACAGATTTGGGTGTCAGCGCATTACAAGAATGATTTGGAAGATAACGAATTTGCCGAGTTCGAGGACTTTGAAGAAGATGAGGAACCTTTATTAGTACGAGATTCAGAAGGTTCTGATGAGGAAGGAAACTCGCCAGGACGGAAACCTGTTGATCCCGAGGACCTTGATGACGACGAGGAAGAGGAGGATGATGGTATTGTGGAGGTTAGTAAGTTAATGGGTTCATCTGACGTATCTTGTGGAGGAATTTACATACAATGGAAATTAATTCTCAGTGAGGCGGTCGGAAAGGGTAGGCAGATGGATGGAAGAGCCACAAAGCAGGAACAGGTTGTAGGAAGGAAGCCAGAAATAGTTTTTCTAGGCAGCTGAGGAATATCAGGAAGGAAATTACATATAAAGCAGCTTTTAGGGGGGGGGGCAAATACCAGGGATTTGGAGGAAAGGGTTAGTGGTATGAGAGGTAGCAGGGTGGCAAAGGTTGTTCTCATTCATGTAGAGGGAAATGACCTGGCACATAGGGAGGTGGGGCAGGAGGTAGAGCAGGACCTCGGGGAATTGCTGAGGAAAGTGCGGGAGAAGTTCCCTGGACCTAGGGCAGTAGTCAGTGGCTTGCTGGTTAGGAAAGGAGTATCCTATAGGAAGGCAGTGGCTGCGAGTGAGGGTGTGTAGGGATTTGGGGGCCACATTTATAGATAGTAGGAAATGGGTAGGCTGGGAAAGTGTAGGGAGGGACCAGGTTCACCTGATAGAACAGGGAAAGAGGATTCTAGGTGATCTGCTCAGTAGAGAAGTAGCTGGCTGCATGGAGAGGGTCAGGACAGAGCAGCAGTTGTTGAAACAGCAATCAGTTAGAAGCAAGGAAACGGAAGGGGAGAGAAATGGAGAGGATAGCATTGATGAGGCCGCAGGGGTGGAGATAGGAGGTAAGCAATGTAGGATGGTAAAGCAGAGTACTAGTATAAAGACAATGGTGATGAACTGTAGGAGTGTATACAAGCTGGAGGGCTTCTGGGGAAAGGTTGAAGGATATGGGGCGGATATAGTGGTAGCTGTGGAGAATTGGTTGACTGAGGAAGTACTGGACATTGAATGTAGGCAGGATAAGTTCACCATCTTCAGAAGAGACAAGGATGGGAGAGGAGAGAGGAGGAATAATGGTGTGTGTAAGGAAAGGGCTAAAAGGGGCGGTAGAATGGGTTAGTGAGGATGTCGAGGTAATGGAAATTGAATTGAGTGGTAGTAGTAATAGAAGTATTACTTTGCTAGCAGCATATAGACCACCAGGACAGGGATGGCAGGCAATTGAGATGATCAAGGAGAGGGTCGATAGACTAAAGGACAGGCAGTGGGTTGTTGTAGCAGGGGATTTGAATATGCCAGGAGTGAAATGGGTAGAGGGTGCAGAAAGAATGGGTAGCATGATGGAGAGAATGGCAGCACAGTTAGTCAACAGAGGATTAGTCCAGGTAGTAGAAACACCTACGAGATGGAATGAGGAGGGTGTTGGGTCAGTGCTGGATGTGGTGTTGGTGAGACCTAGGAATGCTGTAGTTGGTGCAATAGTATTGGATGGTATAAGCGACCATCATATCCTGGTTGTGGAAATTGGGATTGGCAGGATGAGGCAAGTGCAAATGGCAGAAAGGTTGGTGTGGCAGTATGGGAGAGGAGGCAAGAAGGGGGCAGAAATTTTCCTGAGAGAGAGGTTTAAAAAATGGTCTATATAGGAAGGTGTAGAGGTGTTGTGGAGAGAGTCTATAGAGGATTAATGGAGGTTATGTTGGAGAAATTTTGTGCCAATGAAAAGGTTACGGACTGGGGGAGATCCGCCATATTATGGACAGGAGATTTTTAAAAAGAAGTGCAGAAAATTACATGCCAAGTGTAGAGATGAAGGGATGATAAGATCTAAAGAAATGAAACAAATGGGTAGGGTGACTGAAAGGAAGATCAAACAGGCCAAGAATGTATTTCTGGGAAACATGGAGGAAGAAGGAAAGGGCAAGGAATGGGGGAAATTGTTTAGGTATGTTAGGCGGTTAAGGGGAGGAGAGGAAGGGATCCCTCTGTTAACAGGAAGGGATGGTAGAAATGCGACAAATGACCAAGAAAAATCGGAGATGCTGCAAGGACAGTACTTGTCAGTGTTTGAGGCAAAGGAGGGTTGGAATAGGGGGACAAACAGGGTTCGGGGGGTGTATAGTAAGTTTAAGATGAGGGAGTGGGGGATAGAAAAGGTAATTAGGGGTTTGGAGAGCAGTAAGGCAGGGGGACCAGATGGGATAGGAAACACAGCACTAAAGGTTGGTGGCAGGGAGTTGGTGAAATATTTAGAGGTGTTGTTTAAAAAGTCCTTAGGAGAAGGTAAGTTACCATAAGATTGGAAAGATGCTATGGTGGTACCTATACACAAGCAGGGAAAGGATAGGGGGAGGCCTGGCAGCTACAGACCGGTGAGTCTCACATCAAGTACAGGAAAATTAATGGAGAGGCTGTTGGTCCAGTATGTGGTTAGGGTTATGAACAATAGGAATTGGTTGGAGAAGTCCCAGCATGGTTTCAGGACGGGTTACTCATGTGAGACTCAGCTGGCTGGGTTATTAGAGGATCTGGTGCAGGTAGTTGATGAGGGGAAGCAGGTGGATGCCTGCTTCATAGATTTTGAGAAGGCACTCGATAAAGTGCCCCATGGAACATTGATGAGGAAAGTGGAGGCACTGATACCAGACAGGAGGGTAGTGGAATGAATAGGGGACTTTCTCAAGGGGCGAAGGCAGAGGGTGAAAGTGGGGGAGGCAATATCGGAGGAAGAGGAGGTTACCTCAGGGGTACCACAGGGAAGCGTGCTGGGTCCTTTGTTATTTACAATAATTTTAAATGACATGGGTTTGGGGATTAGAAGAAAAATCAGATTGTTGCAGACGATTGTGTTGTATATGCTGAGGTGGGAGAGGGGGGCAGAAATTTGCAGGCAGACATTGATAAGATATGGTTGTAGACCTGGGAAAATGAAATGAAGATAAATGTAAGAAAAACTAAGTTAGTGAGGTTCACAAGGAAGAAGATGATAAGCAGGGACATGTACAGATGGGAGGGACAAGAGATAGAAGCAGCAGCAGCAGAATATAAGTATCTAGGGATTGTACTGCAGGGAGACCTCAGACGGAAAAAAACAGGTAGAGAGGGTAGTAACAAAGGGAAGAAGGGCTCTGGGTATGCTGGGAAGGGTGCTGAATGGAGTCAGCTGTGAGGTGAAGGAGAAGGCGTATGGCACAATGGTACGGCCAATGTTAGAATATGCTGCAGCAGTATGGGAGGTGGAGGTGCGAGAACTGGAAAAGGCAGAAAGATGGGTGATGGGTAGGTGGAGAAGGCAGGGGCAAGATAGTGAGGAAGAAGGGAACTATAGGCCATCATTGATGATGAAATAAATGGGGTGGAGCTCATTGAAGGACAGGAGGAAAGTTGAACGGTTAGTCCAGATGGGGAGGGCTACACTGCAAGCTAAGTAAGTGGGTATTTAGAGGAAGAGGAAACAACAGTGAGAAGCTTCAGAGGGTGTGGAGGAGAACGGAGCGGGGTAGGCAATCCATGCTTGTGAGGTCTGTGAGGGAGTGGAATGTGTTGAGGGAGTAATTGGCATCTGTGAGAGGGGTTGGTAAATTCAGAAGGGGAGTGAAAAAGGATTTGGTTGGGTGAAGGAGAGGTGAGAGAGCTTGCCACTGGGCGGTAGCCTAATTGCGAGTTTATGTATGTATTATAGAATAAAAGTTTTTTTTTTTTTTTTTTTAACACTGCTGTATAATTATTATGTAAAGTTGTTTACATGCATGTTATGAAATCACTAAGATGGTGTCGATGACATCATATGTTTTTTACTATTTCACCATACCTTACCTATAACAGTATAATGGCGTATCCATGAGAATGTGGGTGTTTTCGGGCGGGGACATGGTATCAGGTAGTACGATAGAGCAGATGGGCTCTAGTGTAAGACACGATACCACATACGGTATCGGGAAGTACACTAGAGCCCATACGCTGAAGTGTTCTACGCGATGCCACATTGGGATCATAGTCAATAAATTACTGTTTTGCCGCCTAAACTAACACATGAGATTTGTAAGCAACGATTCACTATTTTAAGTATTTCAGCCATGTCTTGTTTATCATAGTTCATGTGTGAGTGAATCACTGTACTGGATGCATATTTTGAACAAACATAGTCAATTAATTACAAATTTTGCCAACATTAATGCCACACTCATCCTCATTATTCCACGACGCTCACATTGTTTGAGCTACGCTACATATATAATGATACATTGTACACAACACCATTATTCGCCTAATTTTTTTTATATTAGCTCTGTAGGTACACTTGTCCATACCATTTCACTTTATATAAAGTATACCATTTTACCACTGTATATGGCACACATCCATTTTATGACACACTGATGTATAATAAAACTGACTGTGAAGACTCTTAGCACGTAATGGATAATGACAGTTGAAAAGGCAGGCATACAACTAAATTTCTCAGCTGTTGTAAATTGCAGCTTTACTTGTTGCAACTATTCCAACCTATTCTACAATACCCAAACCTCCTGTCATGAACTACCTCATGCTTAAAAACAAATCTCTGGTATTGAGAAGTAGAATAGATTCAGTAAATTCCAAACGCAAGTATACACTGTTCGCGTTAAAGTGAGCACTTTTGAAGCCCTAGTTACTTTTTGTCCCGTCAACCTATTTTTCCCACCACTTTTTAAATAAATATTGTCGTGTAAGTTACACACAGTGTACCTATATATTTCACTGGACTGGAAAGTTAATGTCTAAGGCTTTGATGTAGAGCCTAATATATTAATTCAATATTATTCTAAATGAAAGGGCTTCAAAAAGTGCTCACTTTAATATAAATGGCCTCGAGTCAGCTGACTGAAGAAGATAGTGGCTGTGCATGAATTCACAGCCAAGGGCCCTTAGGCCTACCGGTTTGTGCTCTTGAAATGTCATCCTGTTTGCGACATATATAATACATTTTCACTTGCAAATTTGTGATAAGGGCACAAATGCATCCTAGAATGTTGCTTTCAGCCAAGGCCATGAGCAAGCCTGGTTTTCAGCTCTAAATCATATGTCATTTAATTTGTGAATTTGGCGGTGGTTAGTTTCTTCCCTGACTTTTCTTTGGAAAACGGTACACAAGGCCAACAGAAAAGCTTATTATTTAAATCAGCATACGCCATTAATCATTCAAACTTTCATAGGTAATTATTAAGATTTGTGGTTTTTCTGGAAAACAAAATAAAATAATTTCCAAAGTGGTAAAAATCAACATTACTAATCACACTGAACATGAATTTACTGAGGGTGTCATGATATTCACAGTACATACTACCAAACACGATAAGGGGAGGGCTATGAAGATCTGAAAATTGTGGGCTAAAACACGTAAAATTTGTGTTAGTTACATGTAATTTGGGTTCCTTAAAATCATTAAATGCAAGAAGCCCTATCCTAATTTCACCTCACGTAAAGATAGGTTATTACGGGGGGAGAGAGTGGCGACACATAATAGGTTGTTTTATAAAGTATAATAAAGAAGCACATTCCACCCTCTGTAATTAATCTATCCTGAAGTTAGGTTTAATTTTGTTAGTCCTTCTGCGTTTGTCATGGCTGGCAGCAAGTTACAAGTACAATAGTGGGAAGGGCTGTGACCATCAGGGAAGTTGCTGGGTAAAATGGGTAAAAAGTATGTACATTTTCGTGATAAAATTTTACCTTTCAATTTCCCTCCAGTTTATAGCCCTCCCCACTATCATATTTGTAACTTGTATTGTTAACATTGCCAATTTAGTTACTTTTTGGTTACATATTTTTGCAATTAAACGGTTTTTGTGATACAATAAATAACGAATATATCTCAAATAGCGTGAAAATACATTAAATTGCAAAACGACCTAACTAAACAGTACCTAAATTCAAAATATTACCAAATACACACACACAAAAAAAATGCATAATTTTTCAGTGTGAATGGGTTACACAAATTCATTTCTGGGAAGACTCCAAGCTTCGCTAATGCGTGGCCACTTCGCAGTCACTACCTACAGAAGAAAGCTGAGGAGGTTGAATCACTGTTTTGGGGGAATTACTACCTTGCTGGTGCTGGGACTCTGGCTCTCTGCCTAATGTTTGGCCTGCGCTTGTATAGTATTATTAAATGCAAGGAGGTATAACTTGAACATCATTAATACAGAATTGTAATAACTGCAACCTATCATGAATTTTGTTTAATTAGATGAGATGTTCCGCATTGGATATCACTAGCGGCGACATACTACAAAATGCTATGCTTGAACATAATTGGTAATATTGTGCATTTAGGTATTGTTCTGTTAGGTCTTTTTGCTATTTAACACACTTTTGTGATAAAATATTTAGATTACGTACATATTTAGTACGTTTTACCCAACAATTTCCGTGATCTTCATAGCCCTCCTCACTATCGTCAAATTTAATTTAATTACGTCCTCACTCAAATCGCAGCACAAATATTATAAATTGTTTTCCATGCATAATAACAATGAAACACTTGTAATTTCGTACAATTATTGGATTTAACACATCAAACAAAATGAATTGCAATAAAACACGCCAAACACCACTTGTGCATTACAAGACTCTGCACAGCGAAACATCAGACGGTACTCGAATGGCTCACATTCTTACAATACAACTGCCCAACTGTGACGTCAACCAATTTCGACGCACATTTGTTTCCTGTATCGTGTGCATTATTGGTCACTGTGTATCATTATGTAACATGACATTATATGCTACCTGTTTATAAACACTGTCTGTGAATGTAGTTTTCTATTATCCACCATATATATTCTACTAGTAACACGTTACATAAAACTATCCTCGTGTGGATATAGAAAAGGTAAGCCTTGAGTAATTCAACATGATTACACGTTGTTCCAACACTTTTTGATAGCTCTGTTGTTCACCTTGACGTATGTCACACTCCAGCACATTGCACATGCGCTCTCTACTTGTCAACTTCGCCCCATCATCACGGGTTGATATTAATTCGGGGCAAGTCACATGCCGGCAGGCAATAAATCTCGTGCCTGCAGGGTTGGTCCAAGCATTATGAACAGCTACAGACAAGAAGATAATTAAATGAAATTGTACTGCCCACTCATAATTGGACATGCGGTGGCCACCCTTGCAGAAGAAATTGTATTACCCACCGAGCTACTGACACAGCAGTAAAGAAGAATCTAGTTGGCAGAGATGCTGCAAGAGAGTAGCGTCCTGTTGCTGATGTCACTGCTGCCCGAGCCTCGTGCAGAGGCGGTAAATATGTCATCAGCCTCCAGGCAGAGCGATAAGAAATTGTGGCGCGGCCTACAGTTCTAATTTAAACAACCCGTGTGAAACAAGGCTGGCAACCCCCGCACCCCTAGGGCAACCACCAAACTGAATTTTTCTGCATATAAGGAAAAGCAAAACTGCTATCGCCAGTCGGCGGTGGCCCGTCGACCTGAGCTAGGTCGGAGGATGCTCTTCAGTGTGAGAAGACTCTCCACTGTCTGAGATGACTGTCTACAGTCTGAGAAGACTGTCTACAGTCTGCAGGGTTGCCACAGGTCTGGAAAACAGGGAAATGTCAGGGAATTTCAAACAAATTAGCTAAATGTCAGGCAATTATGTGATAAGTATGATATATTTGGCAGTTCTGTCATAAAGCGTGCACTGCTGCCAGAACCATATAAAATTGTTTTAATGATTGTGGACTAAATGCTTAGGCATTTTTCTTTGTATACTTTATGGTGAGCAATTTTGTAACAGCAAAGAAGTATTTTGGTGTAAAATGTGTTTAATGCAAAGATGCCAATTCTTACAGGAAAAAAATGTTATATAAAGGTCAGGGTTAAAGTCTTTTTGTTTGGAAATCAGGGAAATATCAGGGAATTTTCCAATGGAAAAAAGGTGGCAACCCTGGTCGGCATTAAGGTATTTCGACGTCCCTACACCTGTTTCCTCAATATCCAGAGTCAATCCTTCGTATACCTACTCCGCGGTAGCAACGTCTTATACATGTTGTGCAGGCAGTAAGCTCCTGCGTAGTTAGTGGTGCATTTAGCCGTTGAGGGGATGGTTAGTACTGACTGCTTAACTTGACCATACTCCGTCGCTTGTTGAAAAACAACTTGCCTGTCCTCGTGGTGTCTGTGTGTTCCTGAGCTACAGCCAAGTGAAAACAGACTTAACATGCACATCACTTCTACTGCATTATTTCAATTAACTTTACAGCTGCAGGTGTGTTTCAAATTTCCAAGCAACTGTTTGTGCTAGCCCATGATACAAAATTTCAGGTCACCATAGGCAACCGAATAATTTGCGGCTAGCAATAAGAAAATGCAGTGAATCCTTGGTTTAACAGAAAATAAAGGGGCTGGTCTGTCTATTATTACCGAAAAACCAGTATAATGTAACTGCCTTTGTCATATTCATCTGTGCGACATAAAGTAGTCTTATTATTTTTACCATCTGTAACCATAGAATGTCTCTTCCTATTTTACTGCAATAGTGTGCACGTTTTACAGATGAACCATTTTCAGAATTGTGAAGATAAAATGGTGGCGGCCAAAGATCTTAATCTGGCTGGTGCCTTCAGACTTGAAATTTCGTGCTCGTGTGTTAGCCTCACTGTTCCCTTTTCCTGTAGTTTTGCCTGTATTTTGCAGGAGGATGAGAGTGAGTTTGATCATTTCCAAGATGAAGAAGAGTTTGAGGGATTTGACTCGGAGCACCGTGTCAACGGCAAAGAGAGTGGCGACGAAGCTCCCAAGATCACAATCACAAAAGTAAGTATGCTGGTATGTAAGCTACCGTAGAGCTAGACGTTCATCCCAGAGCACATACGTTGGCTGCCTATAGTCCATTTGCAGTTACTTCCAACTTTTCTAATGCCTTGCTTGAGTTCTGCTTCCAGGATACTCCTCTGCCTCATGCAAAGAATGCTTATCCAAGTCTGGAAAATTACACAAAATTGACATGTCCCGCATTTGTGTGCAATCAGTGTTTGTAATGGTATTTTGCCAACACACCTATTTTCTCCCCATTGTTATTATTAGTTGAAATATGATAATTAATAAGTAAAATATAATTAAAATTTCAATTTAATTAAAAATTAGATGGTTTTATGTTAATAGTAGTATGAAAGTCTTGTGATACAATAGCATGTCTGTGGGAAAACCCAAAAATGTCATTTGTGGGCTGATTTTTCAGAGGTTTGATTCAAAAAGTGTGAAGAAACTGTGAACAGCGTAAATGGTTTAGCGTATAGCAAACTTGTTATTTGAATGCATTTGATTAACATTTGAATAATAAAAAAAAATGTCTCTCTTGGCTGTGTGTATTTACATTTAGACATGCAGTTTTACTGTTTGTATAAAATTGCACCGTTTCAGTTGATGGCTTGTGACACTATGTCTTCCTAATGCACTTGTGCTTATAATAATTTAATAGTGTCACGTGAGACGACTGTTTGCGTACTGTTCTGCCAGTGTCGGTGCGTACATGTATCGTGTGTGGCTGGGATAGGAAGCACAGTAGGTTGGAACAAGTAAATGAGCAGTACTTTGAGTAGCTCATAATGAACCAACTCTACAAATAAATTAATGTTTGTTTAAATTGTGTGCATGAATGATGGGAACGTGCATCTGAGAAAGGAATTTCCATACTTGTCAGCAGGGACAGCGCAAAAGTCAGATCAACACTTGAGATGCTGAGAAAACAACTGGGCCAGATGTCTTGCAGTTAAGAAATTCAGGTTGTAGTGCACTTGATAAAATATCAAAGAAAGGATTAAAGTATTGGTTTGAGAGTGTAATATGCTGAATTCTAATTTCCTTCTTAATTGATTAATTAATTTTTTTTTCTGCCAATTTTTAAGGGTTTACTTTTTCTTTTCATGGTTTCAGGTTAGGTAAGATTACGTTAAGTTTTAGCTAGGTTTTGGATATGTACAACTATTTTTACATCATTATTTTATTTTTCAACAACTAAACACACAGATATCAGTATTGCTTGTTTTTAATTAATTCTGCTGTCTACACAACTGCCTTTATAATATTTGTATACTCTCTTATATCCAATAACAAATCACTTTCAATTTATTTATTATATATTTTTCATTTTATCATGTCTTTTCTGTGCAATTCACTATATTTCCAGCATTATACATGGCCCATCTCGTTCTCTTATAAAACTATTTGTAGTCTTGTATGCTTAGTCTACAAGACACACTACTACTTACATCATTATTAACCACATTCCAGGTTTTTTTCTCTAATGTTAAAACAGTTCAAATGTGGTAGCCTCTGGTAATACTAAAAAAAATTGCTCCTCTTAGTGCTTGGGGGCTCCACAAACACTTATTTCCCTCTGCTTAAAACTTTTTTGTGGTTGACCTTGAAGTAAAAGGGGAATGACCTATGGATGTTGCTAGTAGTACGACATATATAACAGACAAAGCATAGAACAGTAAGAGTGCAGAGAGATAAGCCGTTTAGAATTCCGAAAACACTGTGATTTGCATAAGAGGAATAATTATTGTAAAATGGAATTAGCGATAATTAATGCAGTAGAGTAATTGAAGGCACTATAAGGAGAAAAAAAACATTATTGGATGTATAATATCTAAATATATTGATAAATGCAGTTATATAGATACCATAATTAATTAATAAGTATTAAGGAGTGTTGATATTTGTGTATTTATTTGTTAAGAAATGTAATGAGGTGAAAATGGCATTATAGAGTTTCCTCTTGGTTATTGACATGTCTATTATAGTTGTTTTTAACCAATGTATAGTTTGTACAATTTTCTTTGGTAATTGTTGGGGGTGAGACCAGAAGTAGCTTGAAAACTGGTGGAGAATCTACTGTGAATCTTAACCCCTAGTTATTTTGGATAGAAAACGGTTGTGCTTATGTTTAAGCCACAGAAATAAATGACAATGCTTTCTTGTTTAAAAGAGGACAGGAAAAAAGGGGCCTGCGTAGCTTTGGTGTATTACCAAAGCTACGCAGGCCCCCTCTACTATTTGTTAAGTGAAGAAGAGATTTGGACGGCTCTTAACATCGTGGTTGTGAGAGCTAATGAGGGTGATTGAGGCGAGTGTAGAGCAGCACCAGAATGAAAGTGTGGGGGAAATGGGAGAGCCCAGAGAAAACCCGCTGACCAACAGCATCGTCCAGAACAATTCCCACATGTGAAAATCCGGAATGACCCAGTCGAGGATTGAACCTGGATCGTCGTGGTGGGATGCGAGCAGGCTAACCGCTCAGACAATGTGGCCCTCTGGTGTATTTGTTTGTTATTGTTTGTTAATTATATATAATTAAATGAAACTACATAAATGTTTTCCCAGAAACATTTTTTTGGTCTTGTTTATACTAGTTGACCATGTGCTAAGTCTCACACTGCACGTACCTTTTTTTTTTATATATATATTTACAGAGGACCTACAGTTCACCGTTTTGGTACTCACATTTTATGCTCTCTGGCAACTGCATATGAGGTTGAAGCAGTGTCAGGCTGCAGTATATAGTGTGCATGTGTGAGAGAGAGAGAGGGAGGGAGAGGATGCGCAGCAGTGTTGACAGTGTGATGCGACAGGTGCCGCTGCACTTCCGAGCCAACTGGGACAGCTACTACCTGGAGATGCTGATGGCAACTGGACTGATTGTGTACGCTATCAACTTCTTCACCGGCAAGGCCAAGAACCACAAGCTGGCCAACACATGGTTCTCCGCCCACCGGGGACTGCTAGAGGAGAACTTCAGCTTGGTTGGTAAGTTTCCTGTAGCAGTGTAGACACGCTCCTTGCCTGTGTGCTTGGTGTAGTGCTAGCATTACGTAGCAACTGCTCTCTTGTTTGAGCGTGGAGTCCACGGTTAGCATAATGGCCAGTGTGCTCACCTCCCACCAAGGGGAACGTGGTTCAATTCCAAATTTGTAACTCGTCAGTATTTTGTCAGATTATGATGCTGGTTGGCTGGTTTTCCCAGGGATCTCAATTTCCCCCACCTTTCATTCCAGCACCGCTCCCTATCCACCTTAGTTCACCCTCTTCGGCTCCAAGATTTTGTTGACTACCTCCCAAACGTGTCCACTCTCCACTGTATTTGTTCAAGCCTGTAGCCATCATCTTTGCAAGCTAGACCTGAAATGAGATGGTGAGGTGAAGAACAGTACTGTGCAATGAAACTGGAGAACCCTAACAAAATCCACTGACCATAGGCAGTGTCGTGTCCTTCATGTTTTTCATGATGGTATGTATGCCGGGAGTCGAATCCAAGTTGGCTTACAGGTGTTCAGTAAAATTTTCTAATAGTTACACAAAAATGGCACAGCTTACAACTGGACTATCAGTTTTTTTATGCAACAGAACAAATTTTAGCAATGCTTTGGAAATTTATCAGCTTTGATGTTGATTTAAAACAGATTTTGTAAATGTCACCAATTTAGTACACAACTAGAGGGTCTTTAATCTGAAACTATTTGTTGTCGTTATACTTTTATACAAAGACAGTTAATAAGTACATGAATTATCTTTTAACAGGTGAAATGTTATTCAGTAACTCAGTATATCATCATTACTTCTTTTCAACATGCCGAGACATTCTTTTTATAAAGGCAGGCCATTAAGGTATCTTTATGAGAGAGAGTGTGTGTAGTAAAAATGGCCATGTTCTGTTATGTCTTGTAACCTAACTGCATATGGAAAAAAGTAATATCTAGCTAAAGAGGGAAAATGCAACTTTCTGCTATGTTTCCACAAAAAGTAAAGTGGGTTAAGCTCATCCGCTAATGTGTGTTATATTTTGCCAGAGTTTACCTCTAAGGTAACTGTAATTCAGACAAAGTTGATGAAATACTCATTGCTATCTCATGGTGCTCAGAATTACACATATTTCTAAAAATATATAAAATGACTGGAGTTCCAAGTAATCACATTGTATTATTTGTTGACAGCCACACACACAAAGAATGAGGACACATTTTCCACGTGGTTGCACAATTGCGACGTTTCGCTTGCTAGGCCACCTTCATCAGGCAGCGAGTTCTAGGACATTTCAATATGGTGGATGAGTGCTGTTGGCTGTAAACTTACCGGCCAGGTGGTAAACTAAGGTGGGGCAGGAAAATTTAAAATTTGACGGTACAGCTGATGATTGTGGTTTGGAGATGTGATTATCTTATGTTGAGTCCTCGCGGCTAACTGGATTTTGTAATAAATTGGTGAGCTAATTCCCAGTGTCCGAGTTCTGAGCTATTGCTTGGAGGTGGTAGGGCTCTCACAACTCTGGTACTGTACCAGGAATCTAAATCTTTGTTGTGTAATGCTGCATGTTCTGCAAAACTGGTTGGTCCTGTAGGTTATTAATGTGATCAGCTATGGCTTATTTGGTGTCTGCTCTGTGGCCATTCATTCTTTGCCTGAGTGTGTTGGTGGTGAGGCCGATGTATTCTGCATTACCATTTTGGCACTGAAGCTGGTAAGTCAGATTTTCTGTTTCACATAGTTGTCTTGTACGGGGTATGTACGGCTTAGTGAGTCTGCTATTGAAAGAACTTGAGGGTTGGTGGATGGCACAGGAGCCACAGCATGAGATATTGCAGGGATGGGATCCTCTGGGGGGTGATAGTTTTGTTCGTATTTGTGGTAGGCTGCAGCTTTGGATAAACTAGTTTGTTGCAGAGGTAAGGTGGCCTTTTGAAGACCAATCTGGGTGGTTTGGAGAGCAGGTCTTGTGTTTGTGGTGAGGAAGCCAGAATTTTGTATCCTGAGTGGAGAATGGTTCTGAGTTTTACACCTTCATGATATGGGACCACCAGGGGTAGTATGTCAGAAGTTGTTGAGATAGAGGGTGGTTGGCAAGGGGCCGCTTTTCAAGGCTTCCATGCACAGTTTATTGAGCTTAATTAATTTGTTGTGCCCATGTATGGCCTTTTGTGTTATAGAATATACAATATTGTTGACTTGGTTTGGCCAGAAGAGGTGATTGTCATCAACAAAGACCCCAACAAAGCAAACATTCTACAGCGTTTCTTGTTGATTTCGAAACACACACTACCTTCAGGTCAAAGGCACAGTGATGGGTACATGTATGGTCTGGTTTATGGGCAGGTTAGAAAATAACTTCCTCAGTCACCAACTAACCCAACCACACTGCTGGATGTGTTTCATCGACGAAATTTTCATGATATGGGATTTCCACTGAAGACTGCCTAATTCACTTTATAAACAACTTAAATGCACACAGTTTGCTCAAATTCACCTGGTTGAGTTCTAAAACACATGCCGTATTCGTGGATGTCGAACGGACTCTCCACAATGGCACGATTCAAACTGCTGTACATACCAAACCCACCAACAACCTCCAGTACGTACTTACATTTCATCAGATACCACCCATACCATGCCAAAAAATCACTCTCTACAGGCTCGCCACAAGAGCCAAATGTATCTCCTCCACCAACAGTGATCTCAACAAACAGTGTGAACAAATAGCCAGAGAATTCCTCGACAGGGGCTACCCCAGGAACCTCGCCTACAAACAGATTCAGCATGCCATATCAAATACCAGATCACAAACCAACATGCGTGTGAAAAATGTCATCCTTTGTGTGTGTGTGTCATCAAGTGAGTACTTGAATTCTGTTCATTTTATATATTTTTGGTAGCCTAGCATCGTACTTGCAACCTTAACTAACATACTATTTCTAAAACTGTACTTTTATCACTCTAAATGTGTAATGGTGCCGGACACAATACACTTTCACGGAAACGGTTAGTAAATAGGTGCCCTACAAATTATCACATCACTACTGTTTGTAGTTTTATGGTTGTTATTAAGATAGTAACTTTCAACTAACTAAAGTTACAGAATTGGGTGCCAGGTTGCATTATTTCAATAACAAAAATTGGCAACGACGACAACAATAACATGTTACAATCCAGTTAGACTGTTTGCTACTTTAGTGTTGAAATTGAGGTTGCTTTAAAACATGTCTTTACACTTCTCAAGGAACCAGGAAAATATAGAGGGGGGTTGGGAGGACTTGTATGTGCATTACATGAGCCCTAAGAAAACAGGTGTAAAATATGGGAGAACTTAATGTGATGAGGGTTTATAAAGAGGATGTACTGTAGGGTTGCATGAGAGAGAAAATCATTTGGCTTGTACTCAATAGCAGTAGAGTAACCAACAGAATGGTGTCATAATGAGCTTACATATCGTCGTGCTTTACTATTTTGTGTACAGAATTATCACGAACATGATTGCTCTATGTTTTATGATCACCAAAGCCCATTGTTCGGTCACATTTGCTTCATCCTAAGCAAGCACAAGCCATATACATGCATAGAGCTCTCAAGTGCAGTGGATGATGAGTCATGCAAAGCGAGGTCATGATGAGCACATAGTTGGTACAGTCTGTGGACGTAGTAAATTGTACACACAGCTTTCAGCAATTTATTTGTTAGCTACCAATCAATGCAAGTAGTTTACTTCCCTTCAATTTTTAGTTCCAAATATGAATGATTTAAGTCTGACAATTGTAACGTTCACTGGTAATTCAAAGTTACATACTTGAAAAAATGCTGCGTTCAGAAGATTGAAGTATCACAAGTATAAAAAGTTTTGTATTCGGTAGTCTTTTTGAAATCCACTGGAAAAATTTTTATGCTCCTTTTTCAGTCAGCCTTTGAAAGGAAAACTTTTTTTTTTCCCCTCCTTCTTTCTTTCCTTCCTTCCCCCAGTTGGAAAGTGTGGTGTGTTAGGATTTTTAGTGACATCTCAATTGTTCTCTCTTGTGGCCTAGCAAATGATGTCTTGTGCCACAGCTTGCAGTGTGTTCTGAATATTTCATAGAATGTTAGTCAGGTTGTCCAGCGACCAGGAAAACGTGGAAATTTCAGGAACATTTAATGGTTAGGGAATTTAGAGATAATTCTGAAGATTATCAAAGTGGTTTTAGCAATATCAGTGTTCTCTTATTTCACCAAATTTCATCCCCAAGAATGTGTAACTTTTTCAGCACAGCTTTGTATGAGATGAGATGGTGGAAATATGGTTTTGTAAGCTTCTGTGTTTGACATCGGTATTTCCATAAAATTTACTATCTGCATGGAAGATGCAGTATTTTACATAACTTGGAATGTTTGTAAAATAAGCCATTGTTTTGCAGTTTTCAGCTAGGAGGGTGGAACTTGCAGTGTTTAATTAATGTTTTTGTGAGTGCAGCTACTATAATGTACTTGGCCGCAGTAAAATGTCTACTAAGTAGAAGTACAATGCGAGAAAACTTGATTTCATTCTATGTTGGTACTTGTCCAGTGTTTAGTTGGTGCACAGAAGTTCTGGGTGATAAATTTTCAGTTTTTTTTTGTAAATTGTGGATAATTGTTATGGCCCTCAGTTTATTAGTTTCATAATTTTGCAATAGTTTGTAATAACTAAAATAGTTAAAAGTAAAGGATGTTTCAAAAATATTGATCCAATTTCGAAAGGCTGTATCTTTGAAACTAAGGCTTGCAGAACCTTGTGGTAAAGAGTGGAACACGTGTCTAATAAAGTTTTGCTTGCTAGTTTCACCAATGCTTAATATGGCCACCCTTCCCCATCCATTGGGCTCTGAATCACTTGTGCCGACTCGGTGCTTGGTTGAGCCATACCGGAGTCCCGCACATCAGTGAATATGTCTGTTCACTGCTAAGAGAGGATTGAAATGTTTCACTTGGTTGCTGCTAGGTACCTCCTTGATGAATAACCAGCAGGTAAACTCCCTTTTGCGTGCATCAGGATGTCAATCCTACAACAGAAAGCCTTTTGTGTTCTCCAGTATGAAAATTGCAAGTCGAACAACTCAGCAGCATGATTTTCGGCAAGAATACTGCATTGCACCCCCTACTGCCTAGAGCATTCGACTTTGGCGCAAGCAGTTTTGACAAACAGGATGTTGTGTAAGGGGATATCAGCAGATCACCACCATGTTTCCAATGAAGATATTTGTTGCATCTGGAGGAGTTTTCGTATGACTGTCTGGCATGTTTTGTGACTGTGTTTGTTATATTTAAACCATACGTCAAGGCGATAAACCTTGACATGTGACATTTTGTACATTCATTCTCAAAATGGAAATGGAAGATAATTTTTTTTCCATGCTTAGTGTTCAGTGACAAGGTCATTGTTTCGTCTAAGTGGCACGATGTACTGCCACAACGCACAAATATGGGGATCACGGCAACCACGTGCCTTAGCCGATCATGAGAGAGACTACCTAAAAGTGAATGTGTTCTTCACTGTTTCCCAAGGAAAGGTTTAACTGTCTGTTCTTTTTCCCTTACTACACTGGCAAGGAAATCTCATACCTGCAAGTGTTGCAGAACTGGCTTTTGCCACACCACAGTTACATGCAGATTACGCTGATTTAATTTTCCACCAGGATGGGGCACCACTGTACTGGCACTTGCAAAGTTTGAACATTCCTGAACGAACTTCTGTGCTGATGGATCGACCATCAGAGACTGGCTGATAGCATTACACCACAAGCCACCAAGGTTGCTTACTGTCTGTGATTTTTTTCTTGTTGATTTAGTTTGTGCCACCCCTTCATACAACAACGAACAAGCATTGGAACCGTATAACAGCAATGGCTGCATTTTGTCCTTTTTTCTGGGGAATTTTAATCTTCAATTAGAAAACCTGGTAAAGTCAGTGATTTTTATTTGCTGGACACCCTGGTTCAAGATATTGGCTGTAACTTTCAACAAATATAATTTTTTCTAAGTCTTCTAATTTTAGGAAATTCGAATTGAGTTTTGCTTTACAATTCCGGGTGTTGTTGAACACAGAGCTTTGAAATGTGTTTCTTTCAAAGGCAGATTTCCAATTGTCTGATCAGAAGATAGCTTTTTATTTAAGAATAATGTACAGCTGTCTTCATGAAGGTCTGTGCATAAAGTATGTGCGTAATTTTACGATAATGCGGGACTAAAAAAATGCAGCATTTAACCAGGTCCCACACCAGATTAAAATGATGGAACAGGCTGAGGTAACTCTGGAATTTCAGGTGGTGATATCCCTAACTTCTGCTTTCTTAAAGAGGCCCTCGAAAATGTTTTTATAAAACTGGATAAAATGGTACAAGGGGACTAAATCTGTTATGTTATATCATGAAGTTCAAATGCCAAACAATTTAAGTGAACAGCTTAGATGTTTTTCTTTGCAATAACTTTTCCTATACGTCCTTAGGTGGCAGTGTATCCACAATAACACAAGCTACTCTTTGTCTTCTTTCTTATCTCGTATAACACATGTTTTATTTGTATAATGTAACTAATTTCATCTAAAATATTTATTTAAGTCATTAAATGTTGTTTACAGTATTATAGCTCTTTTTTTTTTTTCCCCCAGATAGTGTTAGCCAAGATTATTATTTTACACGAGAGAGTGTTAAGCACAAGCTAATTTGACAGTTCCTGAATTGGAAGAAGGGGGTCTGTAATGAATTTTAGCGGTCAATTCTTTTGCAATTTTAATGTGTGTTTTGGTGTTCCAGTGCCTGGAATTTATTTTATTGGTTCTGGTTTCAGCATAACTAGAAACAGCAGTATATGATTAGTGATACATCAGAAATATCATAATGCATGTTAATACACCTTAATTTAAGACATTAGTTAAAACAAAATTACCAAAAATACTCTTACACCAGTAAAATTTTATGTATTTATTCTGACAAATTACATTATATTCTAAATATTTTTGCAATATGCTGAACAAATGGAATTCACATTGTCTAGAAACTTCAACATTAGTGCCACAAAAATCATAATACATAAAATATGATACTTCATTATTATTTTATTTGAAATGAAAGGCTTACCCTTGATTCTTTAAATGCTACATATTACTAATTTTATGTGAACATATGTTTAAACATACTTTTTCGTTAACTACATAGAACTTTTTTTTTAATGACTTTGAGCTACGAATAAAACCATGAAATCTTGCCCATAAGCATAACATATTTCAACAAGATCACACTGCCTTACACCGCGATGTGCAATCCTAAATTTATTGAAAATAATTTGAGTGAAGTGGTGGTGTGAAGTATTGTGATAGATGATAAAAACCAGATTGAGGTAATACAAATACACACACTGAAAACTCAGCTATGCAGCTATTGGTAGTCATATTTCAGTTTTATACAGTGAGTTTTTGTCAAGATAATGATTGTACTAATCCTGCAACACATCATATAGAGGTTAAATGGTTTCTCTGGCATTATGACCGCCATTTATAAACCATTGTAAATGTACTGAGTTCTCATGCAACCAATCTTTAATTCTTATGTGCATTTGAGTACTTTATTCTTATTTGTGTTAAAGTTACCAAAGTCTGAGTTACAAATTAAAAATGACAAATAAACATAGGTATTATATATTATATATATATTTTTTTTGTGCCTACTGAGTGAATGTTTGTAGTAAAAAATAATTGTTTTACTCATATTGCAGTGGTAATGTAGTGCAGCTATTTTTATATAGACACTTCATCAAGTAGAGTTTGGGACAAATATGTAATGCTTTTACAGCAACTACTTTGCGAAGTAAGCAGGTACAGTATTTCACTTTTAAATAGGCCACATTCTGAGGTTGTTCCTTTTCATTCATTTAATAACAATCTGATAAATGTGCAACTGTTCATAAATTGAAATTAAAAGTAACTTTTTAAAATAAATGGTCTGGGGTCGGCTGACCCAATAAGGAATGGAGAGGTAGGTTGTAACAGCTAGTTTAAAATTAAAGAGGTAAACTTTAAAGATGTTCACTTCAACCAGAATGCTAATTCAAATATTTCCTCCAGCTTGCTTCATATTTCTATGGTTAGCTGTTACACAGTTATAAAATATTTTTATTTGTGAATATATCAGTTCAACACGTGTGTCACTTTAGTATTCCGGTTTAATGTAAAATTATATATCATTAATGAAAAATAATATTATTGTAATTCTGAAAGACCAGGAAATATAAGCAAATGACTTGGATTAAAAAGTATTGTAAGGTTTCTTTCTTTTTTAATGAAATCAATTCAATAGATATTTACTGATTAGAAATTAAAAGCCCCTCTAATGAATATTTAAAATAGATCAAATTTTATAATTACTACAAAATACGGTGTCAATGCTTATGTTGAAAAATTCTGCATCAAACAACTCTAGTTTTCATCCACAAATTATCAGCAGTGGAGCAAACAACACTATTATAAGAATTACTTCAATAAAAGTAGCTCAACTTCGTCGCTGATCCAGTTTTAGCGACACTAAGGTTTCATAGGATTTATTTGATGCTGCAACTTCAGGAATGGCAAACAATTGGTAGACTCTCTCTCCGACTTGGTGGAACCTCGCGAAGCACGTCATCGCTGTTCTCGGGTGTGCGGGCGTCGAGCTTCGTAGTCGATCCGCCGCAGAATGATGCCGATTGTACAGCAGCTCACCAGTTGACTCTGGAACTCTTGGTGAGATGGGATTTCCCGCCATCAGGAATCTCTTTTTTACCATCTTGAATATCGTTAAATATTATGCAGAGTCTTCTTCCAAATTTATCTTGCAAATTTCGCGTTTTTATAGTTATCTTCTTCTTGTAGAAATAACACATTTAGTTTATACGTTACAATGATTAATTATAATCTTCCTTTTCAACCTAGTTCGGATTTTTTACAATGAAATATTTTCTCAATATTCTTGCAGAATTTTCTTTAGACGAACCTTTTTCCTTCTGTTCTATATTTTATTCCAAAGAAACTTTTTTTTTTAAACAGTCTCGTCATTCGACCATATCACCCAGTGTTTATTAATCCTGCAAGCAAGGTGTATGTTCAGTCATAGACAAATACATTAACAAAACATTAAATCATCTCCAGGGAATATTGTAATACTTTTAAAACCTATCTGAATATCATAAATTAACATAGTGCATAAAGAAAGAAAATATTCACATCAAAATTAAATCATAGCTTAAAACAGAGCAAAGAAAAACTAGTTGTTACAAGGTGTTTGTGTATAATACATTCACATTACATCAAACTTTTCTGAAGCCCTGCTAAAGTTATACTCCCATGATATTCTTCTGCTCCATGCAGACAAAGCTTAACTAAGTGTAGATATTTACACCAAAGGGGCGACACACCGAATTTGTACGTACTCAATGTAATATTATTTTGCAAAAGAAGTATTTCTTATTAGGCATTACCAACAGACCTATTTTATCATGATTTTAATTCATTTTAACTATAAATGAAATAATATAATATATAGATAAGACTTAAATAAAATTCCAACAAAACCAAAAATAAGGTACTTTAAAGTTAACATAAGTACCTATATAAAGCTTGTAATACATAAAATAGTTAAGAAGCAACCATACACATCACTTGTGGTGTGATTTTTTAAATGTTTAATCCAAAAAAGTGTGAAGAAACCATGAATAGACTATGTTTTGTCGCGTGTACACTGCCTTTACTGTGGAAAGATAGGAAATAACACTGCACAAAATCTACATACATTATACACAAGCTAGCTAAGGTCGGATCCGAGTCACAAGCCTGTTGTGTTGATTTAAGATGCCGGCTAGGGCGTGTGGTGTCTGCCATGTTGGGGCTGCGGTAGAGAAGGTTTGTTGACGGCTTCTTGGGGAGTCGAACCCCTGATTCTAAGCATGAATGCAAGTTGGTAGCACACAGTAGATCTAAGAGTGGTTTGTTTAGTAAAAGGAGGAGTGTACATTGACTATTGTGATGCTAGCATCACGAGGGACATTCACATAATGTCAAACTGTTATTACTAGGAGGCGTCATGCTGAGGTGATTTCCCTGTTTACATACAGAGACGTGTAGGCTGACGTATGTGTACAAAGTCAGGTGTGGATAAAACGATACTAGGGTGACGACTGGTGGCTGAACAGCGGTGGCCGATACTGGCTGCGGCGAAGTCATGCCCTGGTATAGGCCGTTCACGGTAAAATGAACACTTTTGAGGCCCTAGTTACTTTTTTCTTTCAGCCATCTTTTATCCTCTAACCACATTTCTAAATAAATATTGCCTTGTAAGTAATAAACAGTGTGTGTGTGTGTTCCACTGCACTCGGAAGTTAATGTCTAAAGCTAAAATAAAACACATTTTTCAACCATTATTCCAAATGAGAGGGCTTTCAAAAGTGCTCACTTTACCGTGAACAGCCGATAGTAGTCCAAGCTAAAGGATGGTACTAAGTGGGAAGGATATATAAGTGGTGAGGATTGGGTCGTAACCTAATAAAGAATCTTGGTATTGAGTAATTAACCAATGTATAATGTGAAGTTTACTAGACGTTTGAGTAGGTGGTTCGAATAAGGGTCCTGGGGTGTCTACTTGTTTCTCAACTAACTCGAATTTCACTAGCCATGCTTTGTACATTGACTCTATGTTTATGTTTAATGCCACCTTTACTTTTGTAGGGCATTGGAATGCCATTAATAAAATAATAGGAGATAGCTGGCATATCACATTTTCCTGCCTTGTAGTGCTGAACACTTTACGTTCCACAAGTTCACGCACATTGATATGCCTGCCCTGCTTTTTAAGGGTCGATGGAAAGTACGGTGGGTAAATGAAACTTGTGGGGTAGTAGTGACAGGTAATGTTTCACTGTGGGTGAGCGGTCACAACAATCCTCTCTCCTTTCCTTCGGCCTTTTACAGTGAGGTGGAGTAGGGATGAACTCGGAGCAATGAATTCCACGCGTGGAAAGTGTTTACCTGTCATTGGATTTCTTAAGTGAGGCACCTGCTATTCCTTTATGCAAGATTTAATACTGGCCAAATGGGCCTGAATAGAATAAAGTAAAATATTGCAAAATTTTGTTATGATAATGCCTTGTGGGCTTAATGAAATTTAGGTAACTCTTATTCACAAGAAATAAGATTTAATTAAATGGTATGAGCTTTTATTAAACAGCTACTTAAACGGGGGGGGGGGGGGGGGGGGGGGGGGTGGGGGGGGGGGTGCACTCTCCTAGAATTATATATAAAATATCATGTAAAAAGAAAAGGGTGAAGCTATATCAGGAGAAGGCATCCTGAATAAAATAATAGTAAATGCGTATATGAATATTACGTGATTGGTAATATCCACACAAATTAAATTGAATTAATTTAAATTTAATTTGTGATGTGTTCAGAAGGAACCTAATTAAAGCAGTGAAGAAGTGTGGTGGCGGTTGAGGAGTCGCCAGAAGGAACATCAATGGCGATGGTCCGAGGAAGGGAAAGGATTGACGATGTTGACAGACCCTTTGGTAGCGTCGGCATCCGGAAAGCCTCTGGAGCTGGAGATCGCCTAAAGAGGTGAAAGACCCTCTGGACTGCTAGTGGGATCTCCGGAGCTGCTGATGGACGTTGAAGTTACCAACGCGGCGCAAAGAGTTCTATCACTGGTGGTCCCTGTTAGATATTTAGATATGCCTCGTGGGCCTCTTACAGCAGGAGACAGGGGCTAGTGCTTATCCTCATGGGGCTAACACCTTCCAGTGGCCTTTTACAGTGGTGGAGGTGCAACAGACTGCCCTGAGGCCAGATCCTGCTGCCGCTTTTATACTAATCAGTTCAGTTCGGGGGTGCTCCGAAGGCTGAAGGGGAAGCAAGCACCGCCCTCTTGGGGTGGGGGGGAGGGTTTGGTCTTGTAACTTCACTAATAGGCGACTATATCTGTGGCGCTCACTGCGAGGTGATGTGATCTGGCCAGCCCGAACATCTTGGAGGCAGTGAATGCTTCAACAGGTGCCACTTTACTCTCCAGCGGCGGGATTGTGAAATACAGCTGTCGTCCTGGAGTAGCGGGCGATTCAAACTGTAACAGATGTGTGATTGTTGACGCTCATGACATGTAGCTTCGCTTGTGGGAGCACGTGTTCGAGACTTAATATGGAGGCTATTCCCAAGGCGCTCGTGCAGACATGTGTCCCGTCTCCATTTCTTCCTTCAATAGTGGTTTTGGACTGGTCCATAAGGATTGTTGTATTCCAAGATGGGACGCAGTCGTAAGTAGTGTGTGCTACATAAAGGCGCAGATAGCGTCACGCATCAGTGTGAATGCATTAATGCAGTCCACTCCTCGAATTGCTAAAGGTCCTCACATGGTTGTAGTCCGGTGCTCGTGTAATTCATTCTTTCAGTAAAAAATTTTATTTTAAAGTAAAAATGTTTATTTTATGAATAATGATACAACCACTGCAGCAACACAGATGTGTTGCTGCAGTGGTTACTCTAGCCCGAGTAGAACAATATAACTCAAGTCCTTTCAGTACCACACGCAGAAGCACGGTAGACGCAGAATTTAAGTTTAAATGGAGAAATAACTCACTCAGACCCTCTTCTGTTCTTGATTCCAACGTTACATTTATTCTTCTTCATGGTCTTATTTAAATCACTGCAACACTCGCGGGCTTTCCGTACAAAATCAAAAATAAAAACCTACGAGAGCACAACACGTGTTATGCCTCGCCTAGCGCCACCATAAGACACAGTTACAGTAACCTCAGTACACTTATTAAATTAGGTAATAAAGAAAAATGATTACGGCCACGAAAAGAAAAAAAATATTGGAACACATCAGCCAACAATACAAAACAATAAATTAAATTTCACTATAATCTTAACAAAAATAAATTAGCATTACAATTAAGCAGTCTTGTAGAAAGAATAAAGTGGTATTTTACCAGGCGTTACAATAAATTAAATCAGGACTGAAGTTAAAGCATAATTGTTTTACCAAAGAACCTGCCAAGTAGAATTCCACCATGTGTATTCCATGTACATTTTCTGAATTTTGGTAGATGAACAGGAATTGTTTATTTTCTTACAATATGGACCTGAGTTCCATGTAATATACATATTGTAATGTTTTAGAAATGATGTGTTTGTGAAAGAGTTGAAACCTCTCCCACTTCTCCCAGATAGTAGATTGTGCAACTTTTATTCTCTCTTCATCATTGTAATCCATCACCCCCCACACCCAATGTGCTGTCATATTTAACTGTGTGTTTGGAAATGTTATGGATGGAATAGTTTTAACAGCAGTAGGTATAGTTTTCTAGTTGTACTTAACTAGCATTTTAAGAAATAAATCTGAAGTGAATGGTACATTACAAATGAATACCGTGTATAGGTCGCACCGAAAATTTTTGATGAAAAATTATGGATAAATAATATTTTAAGTATAGGCCGCACTGAACATTTGTATTCCTGTAAGTCACAATTTGGTACAGTCGTATTCAATTCAGACTTAATTTCTCCCCTACAAAGCATTTGTGATAAAAAATTTGTATTATGTTGCAATGTTTACAATTATATGTCGTGCAGTTACTATTCCACAGATGGTAACGTGACTACATGTATACATTTTACACATGCGAGATGACTGTTTTGTTTATGAATGTGAGTGAACAAATAATGGCATGAGTGGAAAGTTTTTGTTTCCCTTCCGTTTCTTTCTTCCTTCCTTCCTTAAAGTTAAAACATTAAAATGTACTCTATGTTGACAAATTTCTAAACATGTTTTGGGGGAAAAAAAATTTTTAATGCCCATATCTCGTATATAAGCCTCATCCCACTTTTTTTTGGCATTTTTTTTTTTGCATCCTATACACTCAGAAATACGGTATATACAAAGATGTTGGCTGATGGTGGTAGGGAAGTTGTATTGGTGGTCAGGTTGTAGTGTGCAGGTTGGTGTGTGTGCAGGGGACGATGGCAAGATGGAGAATGAGATGCCGGGCCTGATGAAGGAATCGGAGAGCTCGTATCAGCTGTGGTGCAGTGGTCGCACCTGCTGTGAAGGCATGCTCGTGGAGCTAAAGTTCCTCAAGGTATGTCCGTGTTCCCCCCTCCCTTCTCTTTGTACGTACTATTTGGCACTTTAAGTAAGCATACAAAACATTAGGAAAATTAATTTCACATTTATTCTTCAAAATAAGAGAATATTAGCTGCACTCAAAATATATTTTAATCATTTATTTTTAAATTTAGATCATGCAACTCAATTTAAGACATGTTTTTTTCGCGGTGCACGAAATCGTAGAATAAACAGTTTGTCACAAAAAATAACATAAAACAGTCGACTCTTGATGTATCGTTATCGCATGTATCGATAAACCATATCCACCAATATTTTTTGTGGTCCCGGCGAAGTCCCTGTGTAAATAATGTTAACATAAACCACTTTTATTTTTTATTGCATGGTGCGTCGATCAAAGTATATTTCGGGCCTCTTCACGTAATATTACCAGCAATTATCATTTTTAAGCTTGCTGTTTATGCAAACATCTAGTAACTGGATGTGAAATACGTCATTCGTGCAGTCATTTATCACTGCTATATGGCACATTGTCTTGTCTTTCCAACACATCTGTCAACACTGCAGCCATGTGGCGTGGTGCGAGTCTGGTTGGCTACTTCCCCTACACACCTGATGAGAAGGGAAATAGTTACCTATAGCAACGAGTGTGGCGACCTAGCATCTTCTCTCTCACCCTTCTTTCGGTCTCTCTCAGCCACACACCTTCCTTCCTCTGCTCACATGCCTAAGAGAAGGGAAGTTGTCATCTAGCAAAAAATAAAGCATGTCGTCTCTCTCTGTCATGTCCTCTTCACCTGCCTTCACATGCGGGCCTAGAGCAAATGTGTGCCTGGCGAACGTAATTTTATCAATATGCATCGCTCAAAATAGTTGCACCTATAATCACTTGTATTTCAAAGGAAATGATTTCACCTGAAAATGTTGCATAAAACTTTTAGAGTAATTATTATTTGCAAAGATTTTTTTTTTTTTTTTTTTGTTATTAAAGGTCATTTTTTCCCATAAGGTTGGTATTTCGTTGTAAATGGTGTAAAATTAACATGATTTTAAAATGTTATATTCAACTCTAGGGACTGCATCTACGCGAATAAAATTATATGCCCGGAAGCATATACTTCACCTCCCTTGTCAGCAAAAATTGTTTGAACATCGAGCGACTTGTATTATAAGTGTAAAGTTCATTTTCAGTAACTTCTTGTGGGGCAATCGGAGGATTTATTAATTTCACTAGATACCCATCTTGTGAATAAACTGATAAAATGTAAGGGCCTATTGTACACCTCTTGCCGTCTGATAATGGGTAGGTAAGCACCGAGCCGAATGCAGTGTTACTCACAACAGGGAAAATTAGAGGATGTGGTTTTGAATGATTTTTAAAGATGGTGAAGATATAAACTATAATCGCCCTATTTATTCATTTGTCACATAATTACAAGTTTTCTTTGCAATAAAATATCATTAATTACTTTAAAAGACAGACATTTGTCACACACGCAAGGTGTCTATACTCAGCAACAAGTAGCGGCGTGAAGGGGTAATACGCCGCCCACCGCCACCCCTCATCTGGGGGCTGCCTTGAGCACACTGCCTGATTGATAACGTCTCCGTGTGCCCTTAGCTAAACAAATGTGCGTGAAGTATTCAAAATGTGACATACATTCGGTGTCATATTTTTTTCATTTTCAGAGTGTTTGAAAGTTTTAGGTCAGCTTGCATTTGGTGTCTGATTACAATCAATTATATACAGTATTTTGAGATATTTTCTTTATTTAAACAAGTTTAGGCTGAAATGTTTTTTAATTTATTATTTACAATAATACTTTTTCTAAAATTCCCATTTTTATTAGCTAAACTTTATTCACAGATGTACAGCTCTTAGTATACTTAAAATAATGTTTTATAGTGTTAGAAGTTGTATTTTGTTGATGTACAGGTCAGAAACTGCATCTACTGAAATCTCACATGTACGGACATTTTTTGGCAGTCCCCCTGAATAATGGTAGACAGAGTCAACTGTACCTTGCAAAAAATCAAAACACAAGAAAAATATGGGAAGAAAATATATTTCCATTGTGAATACTCATCTTTACTATGCTGATTCAATAAATTGTTTCAATATGCGATCGGGATCTGCTAGTCGACACAATCAATATATTGAATACGCCACGAAGCGTTAGCACTATGTTTTGGAAATAAACTGATTTGGGTGATTTTCTAAAATAAACTAATTATGTTGGCATTTCGTCCTTTTTCACTTTTTGTCACATAATCAATGTAACCTTGTTGGTTGTATGCAAATGTGATAAATAAAATTACTGAACACTTATCCCAAAATTGGTAACAAAAGAAATTTTGCCTGTAGGTTATGCTGGAAGGCACGCTGTACATTCCATTGATTCGTAGAGACCTGAAAATTTAGCAAATTCGATAAAACCAAAAGTAACACAAACGTTTTACATAAGAAAACTAAAAATTATGATTTTTAAAATTTTAGCTATAATTCACAAATTTTTCAAAATCCTGTATTATTTTCGCTAATTATTATTATTTTATGTTACATTGTTGCTTCTTACAACGTATTATATGTTTTCTTGCATATTTGAAAATGAATGCATGCAAAGTTGGCCAGTAGATTTCTTTGATTTATCACCATAAATGAGAACATGTTTTTACATTTCATCACGTGTGTTCACAGCCATAGATAATGTGAGTGCAAGGGATGATGCATCACTTTGAGTGAACATTCCAGTACATGGCCCTGCAAAGGTTCACGTGTTCATTAGGAAAACCTGCAGTTGTGTTCATGTCTACCAAGCACCATGTTTTGTATGGAATTCACGCCAACTGGCTCACTGAGTGTGTTTACATTCTTAGCATCGTCACGTTTTATCCAACCATTCTTTATTGTTTTCAATACGGAATTGCAGTGCAAAATGTGTTTATATGCATTTAATTATGTAAAATATATTTGTCAATTGATTTATCATGTATTTTGATCTTCAATTCTTCCAGGTAACTGTATTTTTATCTTATATATTCTCTGTAAATACGTGCGGTAAAAAATGACATGTTTTGAACAAGCGAAAGTTTGGTTAGCATGCCTAATGAAAAAATCTGTTATTGGAAGTTTGGATAGTTGTAAAACGTAAAGGTAGATTTCTCCAAATTTTTTTTTTTGTTCTTACAAGGCACTTTTATTATTTTTTTAAACTGTACTTTTATAATTGTGTATAAACTGTTTGTATTAGTTTCTTCATGTGCTGTTGCCAGTACATTGTGACCGTTGTTCCAGGTGTCAGGCAGAATACAAAATCTTTGTTAAGAAAATGTGAAATTGTTTTCAATGTTGTCTGTTGATAAAGGAAACTTTAGTCCATTCCCGATTGGAAGTGACTTATGAAAGTCAACCTTTGAAAAAAACACTCTAGGCATAACATGTCAACCTGTTTTTTCAATAACCTGTTTTCTACAAATATATAACACTGTTGTTTAGAGTACTGTATTATTGAATAAATGAAACTGTACCTTAGTATCTTCTATAACTTGTAATATTAATTTCTTTTTAAATGAGAATTAACAGCGAGAGCAGTGATGTGTAGGCAATGGCCGGTAAGAAATAGTTCACAGTTAAAATATTATCTTAACCTAGTTTTTTAGTATACTATTTGTAAATTAAACAATGCATATTGAAATATTTAAATATTTAGGTAGCCCCAATGACATCATCTCATTTTTACAGTTTAAAATACCAGCAGAAAATATTGTGAGTAGGCCGTAATGGTATGGCATTGTTTTATCGAGTGAGAGCAATTCTGAAGCAACTGTCTGCTGAGCGAGCTTCGTCGCTCTCACACACACACACACACACACACATATGAATGGATTGAGCACTGGCTGCAGTTCCGGGTTCAGTTGGTGATCCTGCCGTAGCGTCTCTACTGGTTTAGCCCGGTGGGTTCCATAAAGGACTGCTTAGTGGGGGGGCTACCGTCTGAGGGGAGGGGAATCAAATCCCAGAGTGAGCTGAACCGTGACTGTCTCCCAGCTGGGGATTACAATCTTTCACACTGCAAAGGTTGCCAAAATGTGGGATGCCAGTGGTCCCGGGGATACTTGACGTGAAATACAGTTTAATCTAAGACGATGGTGGGGGTGGACGATCCGGAAGGAGGGGCTGACTTTACCCGTAGCGGTCCCGTAGGCCTACGAGTGGTGATGTAATTCAAAGGGGAAGGTATTACATGGGGTTTGGGAGTGACCTTTGGTGGAAGTCGAACCCGGATAACCTTCCTATAAGCTAAACAGATATTGCACGTATTGGAGATATCTTTTCTCTGATCTTTGCGTGGGCGGGGCCACGATCATTGGTAGCAAAGGTGTCTCCAGCTGACGATAGCTTATGTATTCCAGGTCTGGCCACGGCCAACAGGTCCCTAGGTACACATTGAGTTTGGACTCGTCAAGGGAATGCTAGGCGAAATGGGGCGTGGTATATTCTCTAATGTCGTTGGAGGGGGTGTATCCTTACGCTTGGTTTCTACCTCGGTTTGTGGGTTTATTGACATCTGCCTAGCCCGCCGCTCTTGTCTCCGCTTAGGGCTCTGGACTCCACCTTTTCTGCTAGTCATTTTGAACATCCTTTTGCAGACATACAGTCCTGGGGGTGTGCCTTCTTCAAACACCGAGGCGCTGACATTGAGATCGGCAATCGGAAGTGAGGGTGCCTTCAAGAGTAGGCACCGGAGTCCCAGGAGTAGTGCAAGTCTTTTCGGACTTCCAGGCCTTTTCAAGCCTCATCTCCTGTGGGATCCGGCACACCCTAAGACTATTGCTCCATTGAATCTCAATGCCCACAATAATCTTACAACCAATAAAATTTACACAGTGAACGGGAATTGTTACTGAAAGAAAGGTAGACAATGATATTTGAGTTTGACCTAATATTTAATTATTGCATTTAAGAAAACACTGGGTAATCTCGGTTAGATCTTACACTCTAAGAAAATAATAATTAATTAAATTATGCAGGCGAAGATCAGCCTGTAATAGAGAATCAAATTAAAGCTCGCTCTCTCTCTCTCTTGTTTGCTTTACGCAATTTACAGCGTAACCTCTGAGGGATGGTTTTCCAGAAGGGATGTGACGACCTGTTACCGCAGAGTCAAGGGAGTGACTGGGGTTAAAGGGTGCAGGAAATGGACATTGAAGGTTTACCTCTGGAGTGCTGGCTCTTGCAGTCAACTGGTGCAGGAGTGGTCGAGCCTTCACAAACTACAGGTGTGGTTGAGCCTTCTCAAGCCGGAGGAGAGGAGGGACGTCTTGTTCAGACCATGGAGAGAGCTCGCTGACCTATGCGTCTGGCGAGCCTGGTGACGTCTGGCTGGAGGCATGCTCGTGCCTCCCTATATAGTTCAAAATACCTGTATCAACGATCTTCCGGGGTGCGGAATATCTCCCTGCTTCGAGGCGACTACAAGTTTACTGCCTCCGCTCGAGACTTGGCGGGTGTGACGTCATGGGGCAACAGAGGTGCTGCGATTCTGTGGAGTCTGTTGAAACTTCCTTCTGAGCTATTTTGGGATAGTGGCTCGTCAGGTAGAACAAACTTGACTCGAGGAGGTGGCAACCGCATGTTGGAATCTGGGTGGGCAGTAAAAATCATAATTAAACGCTTTAATTATTTCCGTGTCCGAAGTTGCCAAATGCGTAGAATCCTTTTCAGTAGGCACATGAAGAGTAGACTTCTGCTGTTTGCGACTTTCCTTGAACTCTTGCTCGCTCGTTTGTGGGGCGAAGTTGGCCGTAGGGTGGCATGCATAAGTTTTAATAGGAAATATGTGCGAGTGCTTGTAATTTTTGTCTAAATGTATACAATTTTCTTTTTGTGCCTTTCAAACCATTTTTTTCTCGACCAAATTTCAGCACAATTTTTGACGAGATGAATTTAAAATTGACGAAAAATTAATTGATATCAGCCAAAAACATTGAAGTTTGTCAAATAATTGTACCACAAACATGTCACACTATAAATCTAAACATCGTGTATCTCATTTCTCAGCATAATTAAACTTTTTTCGTATTCAGAAAATTAAAAATTATTAATAGCATGTATATTTTTTTAAATTCAGCACTCCCTTATTCTACTGAGAGTAAAATCGAAGCACTGCCAGTTCCCAGGTTATGAATGTTAGAATCATTGCTTTCAAAAGTTTTTAAATATTGAAACGACAAGGTGGAGCTGAAGTGACACACCTGCAAAGCTGGTAATTTGGTAACCCGCTATACAAGCTGTAGATGTTTATCTCTTACAGTGCCTGTCACAGCAGCCACAGTGTTAATGGGAAGAGGAGGGGGAATTTCTCCTCCCCCCTTCACTCTTTCCTTTTTCCGTAAATATGATTATCTCACAGTGGGGTACTGTCTCCCTTGCTCCCTTTCTCTTCCTGGAGTGACAATCTGTCAATTTAGTACTTAGACTAAGAACTGTAACTGCTGACTCAAAACAGCAGCAGTTGAGCCTGTCTTACTCCAACATTGCCACCCTATCATCCTCTGGTTTAACAGTCATGTATAAATGAAACTGATCTGGTCTCAATATCTGCTAAAAAGAAAATTTTTTTGGGTATGTTCCAACACTCTAATATCGGCTATCGGTACTGGGAACATATGCTTGTCTAGATCAGTAGGTTGTGTCCACCTTCTTTGGCTAGGAGCTAAGCGAAGCGCTCCTATAAAACTGGAGACTTAGTCTTGATGGGGTATGGGAGCTTTCCCGTTATACATGACAGGTCTGGTATCTATTCGGCAGGGCACAAAGTCTGGTACTGATAAGCTGTTCTTACGTTGTGGTGCCACCAGCGTTGTGACGATAACTGAGCGACATGTCACAGGAGCTGCACTAGTAGGCTGAGTAGTAGGTGAAGGTGCAGTTGCGAAGAAAGGTGTGAATGACTGATGGACGAGGTGTAAGGCGCAGAATGACTGGAACCAAATATGCGATGACTGGTGTAGGAGGTTGGTTCAGATACTATATCACCCACCAAGGGTATTCCATCAGACCTTGCTTCTCTGAGGTGGTGAACAGTTCTCTGGGGATTTCACTCTCCACTGGGTCTTGCCTGGGCTTATGCTCGTGGTTCTAAGCTAACTATGGAGGCTATCAGACCAGGCTTCAAGTCGTGCTGATGGCAAGAAACCAGGAGAACCTGCCGCACCTTTTCCTTGAGACTCCTCCTTTTGGAATACGACATCAGAAAGTGTACTTACCCTTCTGCTGCTGCAAAAATATGGCAGGTTCCGTGTGGTCAACTTACGTGTAAGCACCGCGTGCTGGCCAGAGAATGGCAGACACCTTAATTCCTGCATCTCGCACAACGGTGTAGTGTGCACCAGAGGTTCAGGCCTCACCTGTCCAAGGTCACACATGGGTGTGTGAGCTTGACTGACTCGTCTGAGTCAAGGGAACGTCTGTCTCTCTTGGCGGTGCTCCACAATGGAGAGGCCAATGGACACCGAGCTGACAAGCTGGTTCAAGTTAGTACATGTGAGTAGACTTTGTGTTCTAGCTTGTTTGAATAAGTTGCCCGGGATCACCTGCAGTATTGTTACATCAGGGTATCTACAGAAAGGTGCTACATCTACAGGAAAGAACTCAAAGTAAAAGAGGACCCATGTATATTTTTCGTAATGGAAAGACACATTGTGAATGCACCCTAACTCCTGGTCAGTGGTAAGAGTCTCGGCCGGGAAGCTAGCGTACAGTTCAATATAGGCCAGTTGAGGCAACCGATGAACTGGGGAATGCTGAGTGTGATGCGTTGTTTTACTAACCAATCTTCTCTTGCATTGTTGAGACGTGTGGTACATGTACGACGACGTTGCGCTGTGGGCTGACACGAAGATAGGTTAACTGAGTAAGGCATATTCAGGATTAGTCCTAGAAAGAACTTTAAGGAATGGTCAACCTGCAGAAACGTCCGTGTACTGTAGGGGTGAGCGAGGTACTTTAACTTTCCGAGCGGCTAGCGCTGGAAGTAAACCCTATT
Organism: Dryococelus australis; assembly: GCA_029891345.1. Taxonomy (NCBI): domain Eukaryota; kingdom Metazoa; phylum Arthropoda; class Insecta; order Phasmatodea; family Phasmatidae; genus Dryococelus; species Dryococelus australis. Next base: position 124,147,108 of record CM057000.1, on the reverse strand, counting down.
GTAAGCTACGTTTAAACGATGATTGAATGGTCAGAACCCAAGCGGCTGGCGCTGGGAACGAAGACTGAGCAATCTGGTGAATTCTGAGCGACTGGCGATAGAAGCAAGGACTGGAAGCTTAAAGGGTGCAGACTGGTCAGTTCCGTCTCCGGTACTCCTCTTGACTAGCATGCTGCAAATGGGATGGGCAATGTACCCCTTGGAGAGGAAGAGTGTATCTCCCTCTACTAACCACTGTTGCTGGCAATCAAAGCTGACATCCATGGGCTGAGGCAGAACATATTCCACTCGTCTAGGACAACTGAATATCCGTGCAGAAGAAAAGTGTTCTGCTCAATTTAGGCTGTTCTAGCAGCCTGAAGGAAAGCGGGTTATCTCTGATCAACATTCCTCTCGGCCAAGGAACTCTTGAGGGATGCAGGAATGAAAAGAAAATTCCTTTGTGAGGATGCAGAGCTGTCCCCTCAACATCAATTTTCTCTACTCCCAAACTTCTGTAATAGGCGCTACTCTGCACTGCAACAAGGTGTGCTCCCCTGGTGTTGAACTTGACCTTCCTAACAGCTGGGATGGGATGAAGGTGGCTTCTAAATGCACTCTTATCCTGCCCGCTACAAACAAGAATAAAAAACCGTCCTTGCTGTCTTGCTCAGATCCGCATGGCTCATCCTATCTCACTCTCTCTCGCTTCTAGAGGTGCTTACGAAAAGTCACCCGGTTAACTCGATCTGGTTAAAACTTTTACTCTCTGCATTCGAAAAGTGATAGAGTTAAAGTTAACTCGTGTTCAGAAAGTCACCCGGGTTAACTCGATCAACTCTGGGCTAACCCTGCTCGACAGCAGGGTGACTTGACTCTAGCAGACGACATACGTGAAATGGCACGTAAATAGGTAAACATTGCAGCAACAAAAACAAACAAGTAAACGAAAATAAGTTTTGAAATCTGGAAACTATCAAAATATATAAAATTATAAATGTTTAGCTACTTTGGCCAGTAATTGCAGCCAGGATATTAAATTTTATATTGAACTCAGACTGAATACAAAGGTATTGTATATTATCGCAGTACTGCTTAATTTTTTTTCATGTTGTTTGTTCATAACATAATTTAATAAAATCTCTTGATAGTTGTCTTCATCATCATCTAGCACAGTATTTAACAACTGCACTAAATATTCTTTGAGTTCCCACCATCTCAAAACCAGAGTTACCGTCCAAAACAACCTGGTTAACTGCAAGTGATAGTGAAAACCTGGTCACGCGACCAAGTTAACCCAGTTAACTTTACCAGGTTACTTTTCGTAAGCACCTTATGATAAGAAAGAGAAGGATGGATAGTAGAGTATCCAACTGGCATCAGGCTGTGTTTTTTTTGTCTGGGTTTGGTTTTATTCTTACTGGGAAACCCGGTGGTATGTCTCGTGGGTGATCTGCACACTCAAAAATTATGAGTGGGAGGAAACTTCTTTTAACAGATTATCCTACAATAATTTGCATCACCATTTTTTCATACTTCACTCTTTCTCTTTTTAACTTTCATCACTGCTGGTTTCATCACTTTCAACACTGAGGGTTTATAGTGTTTCCTGGTGTCGCACAGCAGGCTAAATTTATGTATTTTCTACTTGCAAACAAAAGGGTCAGTGAGCCAAGCGCTTCCAGACTCGTCTCCTCCCCTCTCCTGTTATAAGGGTTTTTACTGGAGTGAAGTGGTGGGGATATACACATACACGAATGCATTCACCACTACATTAATAGGACAGAAATATAAGAAGGAAGCAAATACTCTTTCGAAGCAGTGACATCTCACAATTGTTTCTGATCTTCTGGCAGCTTTACTAGTATAAAGTCCATGACTGCTTGCTTAAATCCTGATTTGACACAGAATTTAATTAAGCTGATTTCAAATAGTATGCATCACCCGAAAATTTATCGGATCTTCTTGCAGTTTTTTTCGTATAAAGTCCATGGCTGCTTGCTTAAACGACTCCTAACACATAATTTAGAAAATAATTACTTTAACGTAATTTGCAAATATGGCACTGGGTATACAGATACCTTTCTTTTAATTGTGGCTTCTTCTCACAACCTGCTCTTACAGCTTCAGTTTGGTTGCTTTCATTAAGCCTTCCTACCATTTATTACGTTTAACACAGGCCTATCATTTTAACGGATTTTATCAGTTTTCACAGATTTTTTACTCTAGGGAAATTTCTGTGAAATAATTCAAATATATTCCACTAAGGTATACAAAATCATTTCTTGCAATATTTTTCTATCTCGACTATGTTATATACTTAAGGTACCATAACTAATGTTTAAATAGCATGTAAAATCTTTCTAAACTATTATTCCTTGTAACAAAACTATATGGTACGAAGAAATGTAAACAAGTCTCACCCAAAGCTCTTAAAAAGCAGTAAGACCACGGTCCTTTCAGGACAAACACTGTAGCGTTAGTTAAAGTTGAGTTATTTTCATAGCTGCTTTGCCTACCTACACTTCGCTAGCTTAGAAGCAGGTCACCTTCACCTGTATTAACGTAGCAAGCTTCTATTAAGCTCCTTGTTGATAGGGGGTAGTGCAAACCAGTGTGTTTATTTCCATACAGAAATTAACATTATTTTAGCCCAATTAAAATATTACTCCCATAGTAGTAGAATCCTACCCTGTAAGCATCAGATCCATCGAGGGACAGCAGATGACTGGTAATTTTATTCTAACCAGCTGCCGAACTCACCAGTACACACACACACCCACGCCTGTATTAGTCGGCCACCCTTTCTATGCACCCAGGTGTACAGAACAGTAGAGCCTCGACACTAGGTACTCATCCTATTGGGTTTGGACTGTCAGTCTGGGGTTTGCTCCTTCCACCGCGCTTCTGGTGCCGGAAGGAGTACTTCCTCTGGTATGAGGGGACTGACCCTTCAGGAGAACTTGCCCATGAATTGGAGTCGTCAGCCAGAGTGTAACATGACTCTGTGTCCACCGCACTCCTGGTGCAGGATACTGGGATAGGGGACGGCCTTAACCTGGCAATTTCAGTATGTTGAAGTACACCTAAGTAGGAACCAGCCGTTGCCTGCTCCACCTCCACGGGTCTTGTATTTGTGAATCTTTCCTCATGCCCGTCTCCCATTGGTGTGGTATTCGTAAAAGAGTTAAAAGGGCTGCTAATATTTCTAAATACCACCAGGAACTTAGCCTCATTCCCACCGAACTCGAGAACCTCAGTCCCCAGGAGAAAGCTTGAGCCATCCACCATCTAGAGAGACTAGCCTCACCAGCACCAATACCAGATTTCTTCACACCATCAACCAAACTCAAATTATCTTACCCCGTGCTACTTGCCTATCTGAGTAGACAAGAAACCTCATTTGGTGGTTTTTGGGATTCCTGCTCACCGAATCAATCCAGACAACATCCAGTACCTACGATCTCCTGCCCACTTGCACACCAGATTTAGGGCCGAACTCCAGCGCACCGCAGTCCAAACCACAGCAGGTCCAGCAGCCTCCGCAGGTCACCCGTCACCCAGGTATCCCATCTAAATGAAAGATCGTGCTAACCATCCCCGACTTTGTACCTAGCCAGAAAACCACACAACCAGTCCTCTACACTGGGTGGGCTCCTGTTCCACTCTGTGAATAAGAGTCAAACTCATCCTGGGTGTGTGCCCTTGCACCCACCAAAACACTTGCCTTTGCCCATAGGATATCACTCATCAATTTATTTTAAAAGACCAACAGGTTAATTATTTGCATTCAAAATAAAAAATGTGGCACGGCTCTTTTGCAAGGTGTGACCAAATACACTAGAGACCAGTACCGGACAGCTCTATACAAACAGCAATAGGGGAGTGTGCGGAAAAAACCCAGTGGCAAGAAGTGTTACTTGTATGTTTTCGTGAATATTTAAAAATTCATAGTAGCTATCGTTTTTAGAAAATATTTTCCAATTTTTTAAACATTTGACATATTATGAATTACTTTTCGTCAAACTTTTGGCTTTTGTTAAAATAAACGTACCATAGAGAAAAGAATGTTTCTACCTCATATTCACTATGTTGGTATTGTACATTTACTATCGTTGGAATGTACTATTTAACAGAGTGCTGCTGGTTGGAGGTGATAACACTGCAGGATTTTCTCGCAGTAATCTTCAAGCTTTCCAGTATGGGTCTCTAGTGTATTTGGTGTGACTCTTATGCGAGTTTTCTAGTCCAGGTGTTGATTGTTTGTAGCAGTTTTACAGTGTCATTGTATGAATGCTTTGACTCACAGCTTCAGAAGGTAGAAGTGTTGGAGACACAGGGGTGGTTGTTGCAGAGGCAGGACCTGGTGGCTGTGGTCACGCAGTTGATCCGGCCAGCCTGCGACCAGGTACACCTGCGTGTCGACGTCAACAAGGAGGACATGGACAGCTTCGTTGTGTGCCTGGCCTCAAGGAAGACAGCGACACGCCTGGCCAAGGAGATGGCAGACCTGAGCACGTACTGCCCAGAGAGGAGGGCCGTCGACAAATACAGCATTCCCTCCCAGTTCAGCCTGCTGTGCGAGATCGCAGAGGTGGCGTCTGCCCTCTTTGACGCCCGCATTGTCGCTGCCCTCAACAAGTACTCCGAACTCATAGACTACATCCACCTGTCTGACCAGTACTCCGGCCACAAGCAACCTGAGTGAGTATGCTTCCAGTGGTAGCTGTGAGATTACAAATGTTTGCAGTATTTTCATTCCTTGCCTTGATGAGAAAGGAAGTTGATAACTAGAGGTATTCAAAAGCAGCCCGCCTGACTCATCAGACTGGTTTTTTTTTTTTTTCCCCTCCTGTTCATTTTTATAAATATATAGTTTTCAATACAATTGTCTAATTTAATGTCAACAATAACCATAGCTTGTATAAAACTTGTAATAAAATTATATTTAATTCCAATGATTACATCTTTACATAAATTAGCTATGTATAAATGACCAATAACTTTGTAATAAGTTAAGGTGGCCAGTCAAGCATTGTACCATATTTCCACAATTACAAGCCGCACATTTTTAGCCAAATTTTTGGCTTGGAAACAGGGATGCGGCCTGCATTGGAGGAAAATATATTTTCAGTGTTAATAAATTTTCAGTGTAGTAAGTACTACGAAACTAGAAACTATAAGGAACTCATTTTTTTTTAACAGACTATGAATTGCTGGCAAATAAGTGCTAAATAAACCATCCATAATATATTGTTTAGTGCTCATTCCTTAGAGGTACGATTTTGTGGTAAATCACTGAAATACAATTTAAAATGTGAAAAAATTCAAATACAGACAAATGTGCGATATCTGAACTCTTCTCCCAGTTGTATACAGAAAATTACTTTGGCAGTGTAAAAATACGTTAAGCATTTTTTTCTTGCATAACTAGGTGTAAATAAACACATTGCAAAGATTACACAAGCAGTAAAACATGCACTTTGAAGTAAGTTACAGTAGTTTGACAACAAACTGTCTCCAAGTGCTAGTGCACTTGGTGTGAAGTGAACACTCATAACTAGAATGTGGGCAGTAATCTAGGGCCGCATGTTTGTTTATATTGACAGTTGTGCATGAAATTAAAATGTTATATCTAAATTAATTAACTGTTTTCATAAAATATCTAGTCTCGTAAATTGTAGAAGATGCTGCATATAATGTAAAAGAACGTAAATCTCTAACATTGACTAACTTTTATTTGAAAGGATTTTGTAACATGAAGTACCTAAAAATTTTAATGTGGGATAAAAAAAATTTCCCCTAAATTTGGTTTTCTGAAATAAGGTTGCAGCCTGTAATAGGGACGGCTTATAATCATGGAAATACTGTAATTACTGTATCTATAACTGGTCCAATGGGAAAACTAAATGAATAGCAGTGGCAGACTGTGTCCTGTAAATATATTGTTCCATACCAAATAATAAAACACACACAAACAGAAATATGTTCACATCAAACTTTTCAGTTTGACATGTGCCTGTCTATTAACTGTATGGCACAATCGTCGAGGTTTATTGCACTAGACCAAGTGCGCGGTTATAGGTAGCTGACGGGAGGTGTTAGAATCTGACTTACTCTGCAAGTCTTCAGTCGGTTGGTAACGTAGGTTGATTGACTGAACTAAACTGATCCTTGGGTTAGATTACATTGTACTGAATTGTCTCACACTGTACTCCAAGTTCCAAGCCACTGACTCTTGACTCCTGAAGTTAGGATTGGCTTGTCTGTACCTAGCTTCAGTCCAGTATACTAGACCCCTCAATACCGGGTGGTAGTCGGGACTGGTTCGGGCGAGCAGTGGAAAATGAATATATCATACCAGGTGGACAGTCGAGACTGCCCGTAATCTCAGTGAGGCGGCGCAGTCCCGTTCCACCTGTCTTTCCTGTGTATGAGGTGCTAAGGTATTCCACTGCTTGGCAGCTAGATGAGAAATCTTTTGTTACCTACGCCTTCGGCCATGCCTTATCTTATAATTCATAGAGTTTCGTTCACCGCTGAACAAGATACGTCTTGCACTCTGGACGAGAAACTATTCCCCCATAATAGTGTAGGTCCAGTATCTGATTTGTGGCACAAGCTCGGTAAGAGTCTCCACTGATCCGCCACGTCCATGGGCAGATTAGAGATGTTGAGCCGTGTGGGCCAGCAATGATACTACTGGATGTGATATCCAGCCAAGGGCAGGCTGCAATACAGAGTCCAATACTGCCTCCAGCATCTAGGTGCTCTTGTAGGTGATATAACCCAGGCTTGCTGTCTCTCCTTGGTGGAAAGTATTCCTAGTGGTTGTGGCTCCTCTGTTCCTTCCCTCCAGCACCTGGGTGCTCTGGTTAGTAGGAAGCAACAGGTGGTCGTCTAATGGGTGTGTAACAGACTGGTGGTCCCCAGAGGTGGGGTCCCAGTCAAACTATTTCGGATTTACAAAAGTACCCTATTTCTGTTGGTAGTGCACAGTGCAACTTATTCTTAGCATTAGGATAGAGAACAAAGCTGTATTTATTGAGGACTCAATAAACACAGTGACTCGTGCTATCTCCTACCAAGCAGATGGAGTACTGAAGGTAAACTACGTTAGCCAGGTGTAGATGATCTGGTCCTAGACTAGAGGGATAGTGAGCTAGAAAACTGAATATATAACTACTAAACTAAAGCTGTCTAAAACGGGTGTCTGGAAGAGACAAAAGAAGTTAAAGTAGCAAGGTATATTCGTGTTCGAAGGGTGCCGAAGACTATTGTCGTCGCAGAGGGTAGCTGCGATGGCTACTGAAGACTCGAGGTTTCGCTGGAGGCCCCAGCACTAAGGAGTGCTTGGGGTTAACTCAGGAGAATAATTATGAATAACTGTTGGAGCCCATCTGTGCATGGGCTCATATAGTCAGAGAAGTCGAGGCTGCTGCGGCGAGGTGCAGGGAAAGCGTGCAACGTCTTTCTACCGTGAGGCTGGCGTAGGAGGTGGGAACCCACTTTTCAGCATTCTTGATTCGTGGATCTTCGGCGGTGCTCGGCCGCGCCCAAAGTGGCTGACAGCTTGGAGGCACTCAACGCGTGAAAGGGGGGGGAGGCTGCATGTTCGCTGGTTGCTTAACCTTGTAGCCACGTGTTCGGCTGTCTGGTAGATTAGAACGGCACGCAACAGTCGTGTATTGGTTTGCGGTAACAACTCTAATGTAGGTGGAAGTAAGGGTATACTTCACGTGAAGAGTGAGGCCATGCGTCATAATCGTAGTTAATAGTAGTACAAGTGGCACGCGTCAATTCCGTACAAACATTTCTACACTGTGTGATTGCAGGTTTAAAAAATCCAGTTTGGAGATTGTTTGAAAGCACTGCCATAAAAAATGATCTAGGTGACACTTCAGTTTTAGATGACAGTCTTTGCACAATTGCATTACAGCACACACAGATCACACTGAGAACTGGTGCATCACTACCAAAGATATGGTACAAGTGTCTGTGATGTTTTGGCAGGGATGCAAATGTTACGAAGCTGCCAGATGTGAAGAAGGTGATGATGTTTGGGCTGAACGTGCCATCGACGAAGGGCAGGTCAGTGACAGAAGCAATGGAGGAAATGCGGCCTCTACTGCAGCTCGTGTTCTACTGCATGGAGAAGGTGCGCCGCTTCCGGCTCAGCAAGGAGGTAAGTTGTAGTGCAGCTTTTCAATCTGCTGGTATGGTTAGTGTCTTGTACAGTGTGTATGCTCTTTTAAGTACAGTCTAAACTCTAACCATTGAACCCGCTTAAACCGAAAGTCAATGTCCAACTAGCATTTTCTGTGGTCCCGACCAAATTTCTATGTAAACAGTGCTAAAAAGAGTCCGTTTTTGCTGAACTCGAAATTTAATTTAATCCGCATCGATTGAACAAAAATTCTATAGCATCGCCGAAAATTGCGTACTCCGATCATTAAACAACAAAGTATTAACAAAAAAATATAATGCAACTGTACTCGAGGCATACAAACTCAGTACATAAGGTAAACATGCACAAACAATACTAACAGAAATCACAAATAAAATAAATTTTTAACACACATTCTTTCACTTACATCTCACTGCTCTGCATTTAGTCCTGTTTATGTAATTTATAACTTCCGAAATAACCTTTTGTTGAGTCGCGATGTCGCACTTAACTCGTACTTTGTAACAAAAAATAATAAATACAACATACATCTGAGACTACACGTAAATTTGGAGAGCACGAAATACAAAAAAAAATTGAAAAAATGTGGGAATACAGTACATCTGAATAAGAAATATGTACTGCAGAATTTTATTAGAGTATCAACAAATGACTGATGTTTACTGTGGAAGCCATGTTGGCAATGATCAACACCGACAACAGCAGTGCCATATTTTTGAGATATTGATTCACAATGCAACGTTGCCAACATGCGCAACTATCGTTTTTCAGGTGAATATTTATTCATGAGAATTATGAATGCATTGTGTATAAAAATGTAGCTCTAATAAATCTGCAAAGGTGGTGGCCTTCAAATAGACATATGACATCAGTAGTGCTGGGATCATGCCCCAAGGAGTGATTAGAGATTTACTGCCGCTCATCCACCACTTTAGGTGTCAAAAGTCATGTGTCGGGTGGTACAGTAGACCTAAACAACACATAACCTTCAAGACCGAAGATGGCAAATATAAAAGTGGTGGATCTGGTTGTGCCTACCTGTGATTTGTGTGAAGAGGATAACTTCGGCAGAGTCCCAAAACCCTAGCATTAACAAGCAATCAATCATCATGCAACAAATAAATAAATATATTTGTATGCTTTTGCGCCAATTTAACTTTCACCCAAAAAAAAAATTAAACTGGGAAAATTAAATTATGAAAGAACAACACTGTGCACAATTTAGTGACCAATAATTTAGTGCTCTTCGGATGTATATAGTTGTCATATAAATCTATAGTTGTTAAATATTTTCAGTTACCTAGTATATATTTTTTTATAATATCATAGTTGATCTCACAAATGTCATTTGCTTATCTTAGTTTCAACAAGAAACAAAATAATGATCTTGGAACATTGCTAGTAGGCCTAATTGAATTAAGTTGAGCGGAGGTGCACCTCTCAAGAACAACATGCAAATTATTAAATTAAATAGTTAACGTCATGTTATATTAATTACGGTTGTGATTGATACAAAGTATAAATTTAAAAAAATAAATAAAATATAAATTTTTATTCCTGATTTAGACAGTGAAGGCTTGAGCCATTTTTCGCCTTCTCCCATAGGTGCACACACCATTAGCAGTGACTGGAAAGCATCGCCACTCTTTTTCACTAAGGGAACGTGCAGATATTACATAAGCTCCATGGAACACCCTACAGTAAACTCCAATCACACAATGGTGGCGGGAACAGTACTTTTACATCTTAAAGAAGATATTCAGCAACTACCAATTATTGCATCACCATATTATCATCTTAAGAAGGAGAGGGAAGGCCACTGTGTCAGCATCTATTGATACATGGGGTCACACTTATACTCGGATGGACATGTGCTCAAAAAAATAGCAATTATTTAAATTATCAGAATTCTGAAAATTTTATGGCAGCTGATATAGACATTATTAGTGTCATACTTAATAAAGACATATGATTTACAAAAGCGCTGCCCTCTATAACATTAAATTGAATCCAAATATAAATTAAAGACACATTACTCACAACTGGTGCCATCTATAGTGAATAGAACTTCAGAAATACAAATTAACATATATACTCTTTAAATACCTTTACCAAAATTAATGGCATATAAAATTCAAACATTTACACATGTTAATTCTTCCTCGTACATTAACACCATTTATTAGACACAATAAAATTAATGACACAAACATTATTCATTGTTGCCATAGGTCTGGAAAACCTGGAAAACAGGGAAATGTCAAGGAATTTGAAAACTGTCAGGGAATTTCAAACAACTTAGCAAAATGTCAGGAAAATCTGTGATATGCATGCTATATTTGGCAGTTTTGTCAATCGTGCACCTCTGGCAGAATCATATAAAATTGTTTTAATGATTGTGGACTAAATGCGTAGGCATTTTTCTTTGCGATATATGTGGTGAGCAATTTTGTAATATCTGATAAGTATTTTTGTGTAAAAGTGTGTTACAATGCAAAGGCGCTAATCCTTACAGAAAAAAAAATCAGAAATGTCTGAATTTTCCAATGGAAAAAAGGTGACAACCCTCTATATGAATAAGAGTTACTTGAGCACAAAAGAGTGATAATTGGTTGCAACGAAAATTCAAGGAAAGAATTTGCCATTTAAAAAATTACCTACAAAGGTAAACACACAAAAACAAGTAAATAACTAAATAACATAGCAAAACGCTTACTGTGCCGCAGAAAATGCACAACACTCCACCCCCATAACAGACCATGGTCTGCAAATGTTCACAAGGAATAGATAACAAATACTCATTAATTAACATTATATACTTAGTTGTTTCCCAAAAATATTATCACACAAAACCCTATACAAAATACACCAAAAAAATGTATCCCCTAGACTCTTGGGGAGCAGGTGGTAAAGTGCCCATAAGGGTTCCTTCAGGTAAGGAAGGTGAAGGAGGAGGTTGTGGTGAGGGGCTGTTGGGAAGAGACCGAAATTTAAGCCATAACCAAAAACTAAAGGCAATGAATGCAAAGAGCAGTAATGCTGCAAGAAACAGCAATGGACACAATGCTAAAATTATAAGTACTTGGTTGAGTATGTCTTGGACGAATAAGAAGCAGCATCTCATTGAAGTTGCTACCATGTGGTTGTGATGACAACATAGTATCAAGTTCCTTAATTAGAAAGCTGTTCAAGGTTAAATTGGGGGAACTTTGAAAAGTGAAGCGGTGTAAGATTAGGTGCAAGTTTAGGAACATGCATGATATGATAGGTAGGGTAAGTTAATGTGCATGGCTGAACTAATTAAACCAAAGGTTTTGATATACTTTCTTACTATGTCACAATGAGTAGCGTTAGTTAGGTATCTACTACAATGCAGAAATCAGAACAGGTTCACACAGGAACTGAATGTGCACTAAAACAATAATGGAAGAAATACCAACAGGGGATTCAATCCAAAACCTAAATTCCCAAATTGATATATTACATAAAATATAAAAATTATTACAGTGAAATCCCATACCTACAAGAGTTTATAAAAGTGTGAAAAACTGACTTAATTAAGAGTACTCGTAACATCATATTCATTACAAAAAAAATGAAATGTTAGTTTTTTGGATAATGTAGGGTGACTCGGCTGATATAAACGTGGCAGGAATTACAAATATAGCTAGATTAAGTGCTCTATCACTTATATAATAATAAATAACTGTCTAAATTCATGATCCATAATTAAGACATAATTTTAATGCAAAAATATTTATATATATTTATATTCTGAAGTGATAGTGGGGGACATCATTACAGCAGCAAAAATTAATCGCAAAACGTTACTATTGTATACCGTATTTACTAGCATTATTCTCGCACCTTTTTTACAGGACATTTTAGTGCAAAAAATAGGGTGCGTGAATTATGCAAGGAATCGCCAAGACATGTGCATGTAAACATTAAAATGACTTCTACTGTACTTTCATGTTGTGGCAGATTGCTAGCTGCTGCCTCTACGTAGTCAGTTGAAATAATTACAGGAACAAAACAAATTAATAAAGAGCAATCGTTAGTATTACTGCACATTGTTTCTATTTTACCTGCAGCTAACTGTAGAAAAATGTGTGTGAACACCTGTAGGCCTAATGGCAAGGCAACTGTTTTCAACATGGCAGTGTAGTAGCAAAAACAAAAATATTTAAGCTACGTACATTTCAAAACATCCTGCAATACAAAAAGGTGATAAATATGTCTGTGTTTGTGCAAACATTATTAGTAAATTTAAATCCACACATAAACCAGCAATTTATAAACTTGTCAATGACGAAACCAAATCACACATCGCAAAAAGTTCAACGAATGTTCAACAAATCATCTGCTCATGCTCGTATTGATCCAGTGACGCCGTTCTAACTAAATGCCAGTGCCCCTATTATACCGGCCATCTTGTGGAACGTAAACCGCATGCCGTAGGCTGTTTCGCATAACTTCAATCAATCATTTGCTCGCAATCATATTGTTTCTGTGTAATGGCCATGTTGTGAAACCCAAACTGCATGCCACAAGCTGATACGATACTCTGGCTGTTCACATTACATGCTTGCTGGCGCTAGGAACTTGCCATTTAAAATCACAATAAGCATACAATCTTGTAAATAATCAACATGCTAAAAGTATGCACCAATGCACAAAGCAAGGCAGAGCGCAACTGGTTGCAATACAGTGTAGATAAAGATGCGAGATCGGAGCACGGAGCATGAGTCGGACAAAGCGTGCTGCGCAACATCTACTGCGCTGCAGCATTACCACTTCTCATGGACTGTGGCTTATACACGTTTTACGAGGTTAATTATACTAAATGCACAATTTAAGCAATTTCAATTCACCACAATTGTTAAAGGCAAATACAATTAATGGAAATGCATTCGAATCGCTCGTAAAAATGGAAATACGCAATGAGCCCTCACTCACTGTAACCAGATAATTTAACTGTGATAATATAGTACTATATGATGGTGTATTAAAAAACTGCTTTAAGTATGGAATTCCCGTAATAGGCAGTGCTCATAGGTACGGGATTTCACTGTATTCCAATCTAAATTCATCAAAATCCAGTTACAGCCCATAGTTCTACAAACTAAAAGACCAATGGAGAACATTCAATTTGAATGAGAACTTATATCTAGGGTACCATGGATATTTAATTTGTTTTGAGTATGTCTGCTATAAATGGGAAAACCCGGGAAGACTAAATACTTGTGGGTGACCAGTCCACAGCCAGAACCAAGCCTGGCGCAACCACAACAAAAGAAATATATGGCTTGACATTAGATACTCGGGTATGAGTGGCAGCTACCTCCCCTGATATCGCCAATTAAAACCTCTGAGAAAGATCACGGCCCCCATCCAGTACCCTGGTATGTGATGCAATTGATGCAGGAGCTCTTCTAGCCACAACCAGCACTCTTGCACTTCAGTTTCCGGAGGTGGTAAGCCAGAAGTTGATTTCAGACTAGTGTGCGTAAACACATTCACGGACAGATACCGCTCCCTGACACTTGTTAGTAAACTGTGGCTATTCCGCTGTTTTCTCACCACTCTCATCCGCAGGGAATGGTTATACCAAGTCCCCAGCCAGGCTCCCCAGTGTCGGTTACACCTAGGCAATAGAGAATGAGTAGAGCATTCCACTGGAGAATATTGCCTATGCTGAATAAACCCTGCAGTCCTTTATTCCTAAGTTTTGTCTGCTTATTGGAGGGGGGCTAACCCTATTTAATTTGTCATCTTTTGCAGCTCCTGTTATTTCAGTAACTTACCATGTCCATAAGGGTTTCTCAGCAAGGAATGGGGGAACAGGATATACCCCCTTAGACAAGAACAAAACAATTCCTATGGTGGGCGATTGCACCTCAAGGGGATCCCAGTTTCAATTTCATGCCTGGTACTTGGTTGCATCTGGATCTGTCGGACATGACTGTTGAACACGGTACCTGAAAGCCGGCACTAAGTCACACACAGGTTAATTACAAGCTACTGTCACCACTTTGAACAATCTAGCACGCCACTGTGATTCGATGCCATGTAAGAATTGGAGGGTTGGTGTAAGCAACTGGGTTCCTGATATAGACAGACAAAGGTTAGAAAATGATCTTACCCATACACTTGTGAATATTCCACAGCGATTCACTGCTGAGTGCAGAGGTTTGAAGGACATCAAGGTGGTTGGTAGTGATGGTGGTGGCGGCAGTACCAGTAAGCCGCTCCTGCAGAGGTGGTCATTGCTGCGACTATTGGTACAGCTGATGCTGGGTTGGCAGAGGTGACCGGACATGCTGCTCTGTACGGGGGGTAACTACCTGCAGGTCCACGTACAACCTCATGTAGTATGTGGAAGATGCTCGCCAGCAGAGATGCAGCCATCACTGGCAAGTTGGTATCCTGGTGTTCATGACGTCAACAATGACTGATATTCCAGCGGGTCAGTTCTTACCGTCATGTGATCGCAAGGGACAAGCCATACCCATCTGGTTGCTGGTTACCTGGTCGAGTTTGTACACCTGACCCTAACATGTACCTGTGGGGTTCTAGGAAGGACTGTGTACTGCACCCGATCCCCACTCAAACTCCCCTAAAGGTTGCGGCATTATAGTTTTTACTCTGATGACTTCCTGCTAATGATACATATTTTTTTCAGGTGTATTTTGTACAGAAGTTTAGAGTTTTTATTCATCGTACTGCGAATCACAAGATTATTTTATTTAAGTACATGTTACTGTTTGTCAATTTTTTTGTTTGTGTGGTTTTAAAGGGCATTTTATTAACCTGCATATGCTTATTGTGCTATATCTTACTCTTTGTAGCAATGTTTTCATATTGTGTATTTTAATCAATGTAAAAATAGTAATGTAGATGTAAAGGCTTATAAATGGCACATTTTTAACCTGCAATAAGTTTGTTGTGCTCTGTCTTCAAATGTAAAACTATTGCAGCATTTTTTTGGCAGTTGACACATGGAAAACACATGGACATCACATTGCAATGATTTTGTTTATTTGCGGACTGGCAGTCACGTGGCAATGTTTTGTTCGCATGTGGCGGAAGTATACGTTGTGGGTAGCCTGAAAGTAGAACTTCAGCAGGGCTTCAGAAAAGTGTGAAGTAACCGTGAATGGACTAAACCATGCTGCAGCTGCTTTGCAGCCCACTGAACATGTGGCGAAATTGTCCACGCCAATATTTATATAATTAACAGGCAAGGCCTGTCACGCAACAGTACTTTTTGTTTTTGTGTGAATAATTATAAGAACATTCTTGTTTTGTTACCACAAGTCATAAACATTTCACTTAACTTCACTTGATGCATTTTAAGTTTGTTAAGGTTAACATAAAGCTGCCAGTCATACATTTCAAGACTTAAAAATTCTTTGTTTTCTGATAGATTAATTACTGGTGTTGGTAACAGGGTGGCTACTGTTCTTGAAAACGGTCAAACCTGGAAAAGTTGGGGAATTCTATTGGCCTGGAAAATGTCGAGAAAGTTTGGAAAACTTTTTTCTTGAAAACCACTAAAGTGTGAAGTTGGTATTTTAATAGTCGTGGATAAATGCACATTTGTTCTGTAAGTCTGGGAATTTTGTAACAGGAATTGAGTTGCTGCGCTGGATAAGAATTTTAAAACTTTGAATACTTAATTTTAATTAATGTATGGATAAAATAGAATAATAATTGGTTAAGGTGTATTTACAATGTCAGTAGAGTGCCGTCAGAGATAATTATGAACATAACTTGTGGTTGTATTGCTAGGAATGTAGTTTGTGTATGTGGGGAGCAGGTGTGCTGAGAGAGTTGGTGGATGTGTTGCAGGCCAAGAACAAGGCAGACAAGAATCGCCTACGCGTCGAGGAGGTGTTCCTGAAGACGACACATGCTGCGCGTGCTGAAGCCGCAGCTGCGCGCCGTGAGGAAAAGAAGAGACAGGAGAAGGAACGCATACTTTTGGTGAGATGTCTCCTTCTCTTATCTGTCCACTGTTACGACTTCTCATGTTTCCACTCTGCAGTCTCTCTCCGTATAAGGTTGTTTTTCTCCTACATTAAAATGGTTACACTTAATCAAATTGTAAGATCTACACACTTATAAGATAAAATTTGAAGTCTTCCAAGATAAATTATACCATAGACCAACATATAGGTCTTCCAATTTTTGCCAAATATAGTCTCAACACAGCATGCTAACAGCTTTTGAGTACAAGCTACATTTTCACTGACCCACAGGTCAATTACCTGGTCCTTTATGGGTTTTATACACGTTACATAAGGGTGGTAAAAAGTAGATGTTCTAATGCATGGTGTAGTGGTTAGACTGCTCGCCTCCCACCATTCCGAACTGGGTTCAATCCCTGGCCGGTTCACTCCGGATTTTCGCAAGTGGGAATCGTGCCGGACGATGCCATTGGTCGGCAGGTATTCTCAGGGATCTCCCGTTTCTCCCGCCCCTTCCTTCTGGTGCTGCTCCATACCCACCTCACTTCACCCTCATCTGCTCTCAAGACCTTGCTGTTAAGAGCTGCCCAAATCTTTTCACTCTTCACTCACTCCTCTAATTCATGAAATTGCAATTAACGTGGCTACCTTAATTTTGTCTCTGAACATGCCATGCCCCAACAAGTGACCTTACCAGAGTACACTGGTCCTGATCGATAGTGTGTTCCGCCTCTGTTTCGTTCTCCACATACACAAAGAAACTTGTCACTAGTAACTAGAGCACAAACTGTGTGTCAGTTTCTTATTGCTTTATTTAACAGAAAATTGATGAACCCAAACGTACACACACCTGTTGCCCCCCCCCCCCCCCCCCAATATTCTTCTTCGTCTTCTTCCTCTAAATTATGCAAATAAAATTCTGTGACTTTCAGAGTTTTAATATGATATTTCAAACAATAAAGTATGTATACAATTACATTTCTTTCAGAAAAATATTAAATTGTGATGCTGATCCACCCTTCTCGCTTTGGACGCACAAATTATAAGATGTTCCAGGTGGAACGAGCACCGAAATGCAAAATACAAGAATACCAGGCTGGGTTTGGAGTTCCCCACATTGGAGAAGCTTACAGTTCAGATTCCCCTGTTTTAGTGGCAACCAAAGATGAAGGGAATTTAAACCCCAGTGTAAACTTGACCTGGTAAGTTTCCTGGTAGGATACCTTGGTTTGGGTCACTTTTAAGGATGTCAATTATCGTGAAGCCAGTTTCACGGGGAGCTTTTGCGGAACTAGACAGGGACCTTAAGTTCCTGAGAGGCCCGGCCTTTATAGAGTTGGCCTAGTAGATTGACAAATGGGTAAAAAATCAAAACTCTTTTAGACGTTTCGGTACCTGGTTTTGGAGACAAAGGCGGATGATCTTTGCTGCTGCTGTGCTCACTCTACAGGTGGGTGGTGGTGTAGCTGCAGGCTCATTAAGGCAGGGAGGGACTGTGTTTCTTTCTGAGGGAATAACTGTGTATTGAGGCTGTGGTAAGTCTAATCTATGCCAGGGCCAATCAAGTCCTAGAAGAGCCTCTCCTCCCTGTCGTATGGTCTCAATAGCTGGATGTTCGTTTGTATTGGTGTGAAAAACAGAGGTACTATGTCTCTACCAGTTTGAGAAGTGTCACTATTATCTATGGTTGTTTCCACTGGCGTTAAAGTAAGTAGTTATCTTACAGCGGCCCGCAGGGCCTTTCTACGATGGTTGTTTAAACTAACCTGTTGGTCGTAAGGCATTTAGACTTCTTTTTCAACTTGTAGAGGTGAAACTGACAAAAGTATATTACCCTGTGTTCCCAACTTCCAGCCTTCGCAAGCTGGGACTGAACGGAGGGTAGTTCAGATAACTGGTGTCCTGGGAAAGATACCCACTGGAGGCAAACTCGGAGTGCTGCTTATTCTACTCCGGCCTTTGCAAGCTGGGAGAAAGGGTTGGCTGCCACTTACCACTGGTACCTCAGGCCTTTGCAAGCTGGTAGGCACAGCGACTGCCTTGAGCCAGGGTTATACTGGCCCTTTTATACTAAATTTTCAAGCTTTATGGGCTCTGAGGGGTGCGGGGTGGTTAGCTTCTCTCTGCAGAGGTTGTTTATTTTGATGGGCTGATTTTCATTTCTTATTGCCTCGGCTGGAGGCATTGACATTCCTTATCGCCTTAGCAAGAGACTCTGGAGGCTGTACTGCTGGAGTAGACTGGGTGCTACCCTCCAGGGGCAAACAGAGGCACTAGCTTGGACTTCCTGGAGGGTGCCGATGTCTCAGCCAATAGTAAAATCTCATGTTGGGGGTAGGATGACAACGTGACGGCTTCTGTGATTGAAGGGTAAATGAACGTGCAAAATGTGTACCGCGTCAATCGAGCCCCCTCACCATCCTTGCCAGGGTGTTTAGCCGACACCATCATGAACCTACTGTTTCGCAGCCAATGAAAATATTCGTCGTATCCAAAACCGTATTCAGAGTTATCAGTCGTTTAGCATGAGGGTGCAATCAGGCATCTCCGGCTTACTGACTTTCCTCACTACAGGCTAGACAAGCATTCTTGTCACTGTGCACGGTCGACAATATACCAACAAAATATTTCTAGAATTACTTATTTTAAAATTTCACAAATCTGTTGAAAAAATGTTACGTAAAGATGTGAATGGTAAGCTTTATATTTTTTAGATCGTGAAAAATAGTAGTATATGATTTCAAATATCTATTTTATAAGAAAATAATTTTGTTTTCTTGGATTTTGTAGGGAGTTTGAGAAACTGTGTTGGTGGCCATGTTGAACTGTATTTTTTTTCCGTCTTTCAGATTTTCATTAAAGATTTCACGTAAAGCTGTCCTGAATGACAACGAAATGTACACATCTTAAATTGATTATATTAATATTTCTAACGTTGGTGTGCACCGAAGTGTACCATAGAGCCATGGAAGGTGATAGTTTTGAATAAATATAAAATAAGTAACATTGACTAAGTTACTGGTGTCATACACATTTTTTTCTTTGGTTGATAAATTGTGACAGTATTGCTAACCTCCTACCCCACAGGTATTGAATTTGGTCTGAATTAAATAACCTTCCCTCCCTTTTTACCACTTACGACTTTTTAAATGCTGATAACCATCCAGTACAGAAAATATTTATTTTGTACACAGGGAGCATATTTAGGTATGTAGATTTTGAATGTATTTGCATTAATCATTTTGGCTTCAAAGTTAGTTTTAAAATTATTAACTGACGTGGAATTTATTACTCTCTTCTGTCTGGAATCAATGCAAGGAATTATTTTGTTACAGAATATATTCGTAATATTTAAAGTTAATCACAATCAGTTTTAGTTAAGTAAATTAGACATACCTGTCAAATTTTATCATTCAATTTTCAAATTAACAGAGCCAGCCCCAAAACATTCCAAACTGTAGGCTATTAGGGGCCAAAATGCAAATGTACACAGCATATAGTTTGAATTTTTAAAAAAATGTAATCACATACCATCACATAACTGTGTTTCACATATTTAAACAAAATTAAAACTAAGCGGTGGGAGTTTCAATCTCAAACCACGGAGACACTTGTGTTACGAAGCACGTAACTTAACCACTTGACCACTGAACACATGCTGCCTAACGGATGAATAAATGTTTATCTAAGCTAAGGTAATAGTAGTTTATTGAATAAATATTTACAATTGAGAGTTTATATAGGCTGTTCATGGTAAAGTGAGCACATTTTAAAGCCCTTCTAAATTTTTCCTTTCGTCTAATTTCCATCTTCCTGCTGCTTTTTTATGTAAACATTGCAATGTGACCAGTAAACACAGTGTATACTTTTCACCACCCTCGAAATTTGATGCCAAGGCTACAATAAGATACATTTATTAGTGGTTAATGCCTGTTGTGAGGGCCTTAAAAAGTGCTCACTTTACCATGAACAGCCTATACATTTACATGCTTTTAATAACAGCCCGCATACAAAATAGTCTGTATCATGTTTTGCACAATGTTTGAGGATGGACGTGTGTGATGAAAGTTTGTAATAGTTGTAACAAAACTTTTCATGCTTATACGTATCATAAATGTATGTGAAGGAAAATTATAACCCCATACAACACACACGTGTTGCACTGACTTTATACTACACACTATTTATTTCCATATCATTGAAGTACACAGCCGCCGCCGCCCCCTCTCCCTCCCTCCCTCCCTCCCTCCCTCCCCCTCTCCCTCCCCCCCCCCCCCTCTCCCCCCCCTCTCTCTCTCCCCCTCCCCCCTCTCACTCCCCTCTCTCTCCCCTCTCCCCCCCCTCTCCTCTCCCCCTCTCCTCTCCTCTCTCTCCCCTCTCTCCCCTCTCTCTCCCCCTCTCTCCCCCCTCTCTCTCCCCCCCTCTCTCCCCCCCTCTCTCCCCCCCTCTCTCTCCTCTCTCTCTCTCTCTCTCTCTCTCTCTCTCTCTCTCTCTCTCTCTCTCTCTCTCTCTCTCTCTCTCTCTCTCTCTCTCTCTCTCTCTCTCTCTCCTCTCTCTCTCTCTCTCTCCTCTCTCCCTCCCCTCCCCCCTCTCTCTCTCTCTCTCTCCCTCCCCCCTCTCTCTCTCTCTCTCGCCAGCCACGTGTTAGATGTCGCGGATGTCATCGTTTGTTAAGAGTACCAGCTCACAGTAAATAAATGAATGCTAATGGCTTGGTTATGGTATAACAATTGTTGCACATTTAATTCCTGAAAAGAAAAGAAAATACAGTCTGTCCTCTAGTTCGACCCTGGTGTAGTGCAAAGTCCCACTCATAAGAGGACTGGGTGGTTATTAGCTAATTTTTATTTGTGCCCCCTAGTGGGAAGTGAATGGCTGTACTTCAGCCGTGGTGTTGCACTGTAAATAAGTTTACGTGTAATTTCCTATAGCTTCCGTAATCATTAGTTCTCGACTGTTCTCTTCAAAATACGAGTTATAAAATGATGAAATAAAGAGATTACTTTATCTAACCTACAAAATATGCATGAACATCACCTACATGACATAAAGGTAGAAAGAAACATTGATACGTGACATGGGAAATGAGTACTTACATGTCAAGGAGACTCAGTTTTGTCTAGGTGCTAGATCAGGCGCTCCTATTTGAAGTGGGGAATCTAGTCTTGACGGGGCACTGTTGCACGTCCGTTATACAAGACTGGCCCGGTTGCTTTCCGGCAGGGCACAAAGTCAGATTTGGGTAGTATGATATTGAGCTTGTTGGATATACCTGGGTGACGTGCTTCGATAGGTTGGGGTGCAACCTTGAACTGAGTACTAGACAGGTGCCGCAGGTGTAGGTGTGTGGTGTTGTGGAGGCACTGGTCGTGGAGCAGGGTGTAGTACTGCAGGGACCAGGTATGCAATGGCTGGGGTAGGCAGGCAATCTGGCTGGCTGAGGTGCATCTCCTACCCACCACGGAACTCTTCAGAGCCAGTGCATACGAAGTCAGCAAACAACTCCTTCAGTACCTCTGGTGTCCCTGGATCCTGCAGGTGTCTCAGGGTATGGGTCTGTTTGTTGGGCTTAAGCTTTGCAATGGATGCTACCATGGTAGTGGACAGCTCGTGCAGGTGCCCAGAGGCGAGCAATGGCTTCTTAATTCTCTCTATCAGACCACACCATTTAGAGTAGGTCATCTGGATTTACATACACACAAGCGCGAGAAGAAAGGTAGATTCTTTGTGATCGTATTTACGTATCCAGCCACCTGTGGGCCAGAATGGTGGTACTCTGGGATTGAATTATCTCATATTTATTTATGTATGTGTAATAGGAAATGCACATGAGGACGTACTCTCATTCCTACATCTGCACGAGCTGTTGCCGGGAGAATGAGCAGGGGATGGAGATGCATAGCGCTGAATAGTAGGCAAACTCCCTATCCATTGTTACTAGTGTGGGACCATATTGTCTAGTGTGAGATGACGTGACAGCGGTGCTATCTAACTGCGAATATAAGTAAGAACCCGTTCCCTGGGGCTGGGCGGCCGGCGAATAAAACAATCTACACTATCTAGAATGTCAATCCTAAATGGTAGGCAGCACAATCTCATTACAAGTCGGGATTTACTGTACTGCAAACTTCAAAACTCACAAGCAAGACTAATGAAGGACTGAACTGAAGTCATCAAATCACCGTTGTTAAAAAAAGCGTCATGCGTCAACATAGTGCACTGTAATCCTTAAGACTAACATACAAAGCCTCAATTTGTAAACTGTAATAAATGTTATTACCTAATTCTAATAAGACGATAGTGAAAATATTAAGCCATTATTTAAAACATTTCAAGACTTTTATGTACAAAATACAATACCTAGTTAGATATCTTTAAGACCCTTCGTGCTTGATATTTTTTTCGGTTGATACGACACGCTCCAAATTAAGGTAATTAAATAAACTAATTTATGTCAAGTTTGCAAATGAACCTTTCATGTCCCAAGCAACCAGTTAATCTCAACAAGCGTGATTGACACTGTAGTTTCTCTACATTTAGAAGTTAATTGACATTATGCTGCCATCACAGCGAGGCAGTGGAATTGTAAGCGAAACTTTGGATAGGTGCTGCATACTATTGCTCACTTTAGTGCCCCAACATTTCACTCCTAGAAGATGCTGCACAACAATAACTTCCCTACACTAATATTTACACATTATGATGCACTGTTATGTACCTAGGGTGTGTCACTTTATATGGCGGCCCTCCACGGCTCATGGTAAGATCAGCTCTACAAGTTATAACAAATGCTCTACTTCCTAAGTCCCTAAACCAACATTTAACATACATATTTACACCAAAAACATTCTAACGCTTTAACTTTGCTTAGCGGCACTTTATTGCTCATGTTAAGAAAAACAGATAATTAAGTTCAAATTAAACAACTTTCTATTTCTACTATTATTTACTTTAAAATAAAAGGAGAAAACACTGTTAGGCTCTTTGAATCCATTAACGAGGCAAGTTTACTGCATTCTTGAGTCCGGACAATGCGTCATACTTTATTTCGTACCACAGTGATTAAATTCAGCTGCGATTAGATTTAATACTTTGGTTTTTAGATAAAGAATGGTTACCTTTTTAATTAACCTAAGTTTTTTCATAATGTACCCAATATTTTGTGTACTGGCAAACTCGCGCAACATTATCTTACTTACTAACATGATTAACTACACTTAGTTGACACTACTATATACGCTGGTTTCTCTTTACAATGTATGATTATAAAGTCACAAGCCTGAGTAATTTTCTTTCCATGGAAAGTCTGTGATATGGTTTGCTTCGCACGTTGAATGTGTGTATTGTTCATGTTTTGGCTTCCCGTCTATGTTTTGGGGTCTCGATACTTAGTTGAGAGCATTCCAGCTGTAGTGTAAAACTCCTTCTGGTTTTGACACTCGGCGTATGAGTGTTCGATAACTGCACTGTCCCGGGGTCACTGTACTTCCCCTTTATGTTATTTATCAGTGATATGGCTGTGATTAGATTGGTCAGCTTTTGGTTGACTGAATGAAAAGTTAGTTTATGAAAAACTGCTACACCACTGAAGCGCTCTCGCAACCTTTACGATTAAGTAGCTGTTCCTGTGGACTAACTAGTTTCTGGCTCACTGGTAGTGGCTGCACTTTCTTGGTACAGAGTGGCCGATGGAGGGCCACCGGAACCTTGAGGCGGGCCTCCGTGGTGCTTCTCATTAACGACCCTAGGTAGGGGGTGCGGCAGGCACGTACCAGCAGTTCCCACCTCCGGTCGCTCTTTTCTTTGTCATGGTTCAGGCCGCCATTCTCCTGGGGACCACTGGTGGTGTTGTCATCTAGGGGCAATGTTGCCATTGGAGTCACCTGGGGTAAATGCTCTTGGGGCTCCCCTATACCGATGACCTGGTAATAATCCGCTCCTTCCACAGGAAGGGCTGCTTCCGCAGCACCAATGCCATGCAGTGTCTGGATTTCAGTCTCATCTGCTGACTGGTTCTGGTTTTACTCCTGGGCTGGGAGCCGTAATTATGCCCTCTTGGGAAGGCCTGATGATCGCTGCAGTTGGTGCAGGGTACACCTCAGCCTGCACGACTATGGTGCTGGGCAGGTTGAAGTGTCCAGGGGACAGGAGCTGTAGCATGTGGCCTCAAAAGCTGCTCCCAGCAATGCAGTTGCCCTGACGTCCAACATCGGCTTCTCTGCTGGGGGGGGGGGGGGGGTTGCACGAAGGGTGACGTCTCAGCCCGTCTCGTGCATTTCCACTACCTGTGGGAGCCGAATGGCAGCAGATACAGTGCCACGTCCAACTCGGGTTCCGGAGTTCGTTCTTTCCCCAATACAGGAGGAAAGATGAATTAGACGTTAGCGCCATCTGACGGAGCAGGCATGAATTTTCGTGAAAACTCTTCCGCAATGGCCTGCCAGGGTTAACTGGCCTCGGTGATGGTACTAGGTGTTGGATGCCTCTGACCGGAAACCCCGTTGAAAAGACTCCGCCAGGAGACTTCATACTCCAAAACTCGACATCTTGGCCTGTCGCTGTGTCTAAAATAGTGCACAAGAGTTGGGGTTAGAGAGGAGTGTCCTTGAGGATAGTCCACCTCTACCTTGCAGTAGGACTGGTGGTCTACTGTAATGCAGGAGGGACAACTCCCCCCCCCCCCCCTGCTATCGGGGAATCGATTCTCCAGGGAGGTTGGAGTTCGATCCCTGGAGCAGGTTTCGGGGTTGCATCGCCCTTTTTGCACATCTCGTGCATCCAGGTTTTGAACACCATAGTGTTCAGCTACGGATTCCTGGTGTGCAGAATCCCTAGCAGCGTCATTGTCGGGTGGAGTGGTCTTGGATTCGACAGGAAAAGTAACAATGGGCCAGGTCTCCCGTGGGAGTGCCACTTTACTGTTATCATACTGTTGTCACCAAGACATAGTTGTCTTATTTTATGGGGCCCTTTTGCAGCTGAGCTGCGGCGTTTTCCGTCTGCTTCTGCACCTTAATGGGGTTAGAACGAGATGACTCGTCTGGCACTTTCTTATTCCTCGCTTTCTTTCTCCAGCTCTGGTGTGTCATGCAGTCTCAATTAAAATGCCTCCCCGGGCAATGCCGCTAAAATCTGGCTACATAGGAGGAGAGGCTTAGGTAGTGACCTTGGAAGTGCGTGCAGGCGTGTCTAGCAAGGCCTTCCTCCCAAGCCCTTTCCACTAGTTCATCAACCATCTGCAGTTTCGGGATAAGTAATAGGTTTTGCAGAGGGGAGCAGTGTACGTACTATATTGTGTATGCAACTTTCCTAGTTTTCTGCGGAATACTTCCGCCAGTACATCTGTGCTTGTTATTTGGTGCTCAATGAATTCCCATTTGCACTCATTGAATGTGATGGGATCCTCATGGGGCCTTCCACTGAACTCCAGCAACTGGAATTCAGTGGAGGGGGTTGACGTTACAAGACTGGGTCTCGTTCCTGGGTTCGAGGGCCTATGGGTGAGGTTATGTTGACATACACCACAGTGATATACATGACCGGGATGAGTGATTCTTTCGTCCGGCTAGCCTATACACACATGATGGAATTCAGCTGCACATGTAATGCACCTGATTGTAAACATCCCTCTCCCATCGCACTCTGGCCAGGAGCAGCGGGCTGCTTGTCATTACTAGCATATCACACAGTGGTATTAGTCCATGTATGTTGGAACGTATCCAACCCTAGATAGATGTAGTGGAAGCATCCCTGGCAATGCGCACAATGAATTATGAGGGTGCTTGTACTCGGACATGTAGCCACTGTGCAGTTCTCGGGCATGTTGAGACGGTAATTCCCATGTCTTGGAGCCTTTGGGGCATTGTGCTGGCTCTAGTCAGAGGTCAGAGTCCGACATGATGGGTGAGTTGATGTTGAGTGCCACATGGTTTTTTTTTCAGCAACTCCCTGAAGTCCTGGTGTGGGGTTTAAAGACCTGATTAGGATTGCTAATCTAGGATGGTCTATAGGTAATGATCTAGTTATGTAGGCCACGACAAGCTCTGAAATAGCACTTTTTAAGCCCTGCTTAAAATCTACTTGTATGCACGTTGTGTTCTTCTGCCTTATGTAAAATTAACACTGACAAGGGCCTCATCACTTTATCCATGCGTTGGTCCAGTGAAACTGTAAAATTATAAGAAATGTAAACATTTTAAAAATCTGCTAATTTTTCCACTTCAAGGCATTAAAAAAATTGAAAGCGATAAAAATAATTTAAGTTATCACAAATGGTTACCCAACAGTTTTTATTCACCATTAAGATATGGAACTACTTTCCCCTGCATCGTTACCAACTTTACTGGGCGCATGTCAGTGCGCCCGTTAAGATATATGCAGGTAGGAGCAGTGGTTTTTTTTTTCTAAGGTTCATTTATAAAGTGCTCACTTTATCGTGAACAGCCTTTACCTGGATGTACTCCTAACTGGACAACCACAGTCTAACCGCTTAGGGTCAGCTGCTGACGTTAAAGGGTCGTGACTTTAGGGTGTGTTTGGCTTGGTCTAACTACCTAGTCGTAACTATTACAGTTACATCCCACGTTGGGCGCTATATACTTAAAGTGTCACGTTTCAATGGTGGCCAACGTGGTTGTGTATTTGGGGCATGGCTGGCGTGTCCTTACTTCTTAGTCTAAACTGTTACAGTTACGCCCCACATTGGGCTCCACGTTGACGCTGATCTACCCTTCTCGCTTTGGATGCACAAATTATAGGTGTTCCAGGTGGAATGAGCACCGAGGTGCAAAATAATAGAATGCCAGGCTGGGTAGGGAGTTCCCCACATTAGAGATGCTTACGGTTTAGATTTCCTTATTTTAGTGGCAACCAATAATGAATAGGATTTAAACCCCAAAGTAAACTTGACCTAGTAAGTTCCCTGGTAAGAGAGTTTGGTTTGGGTCACTTTTAGGGATGTCAAATATTCTGCTGGTATTTGGAGTGTCTCAGTCCACTTTACTTTTATAGTTACCACTACGGAATGAGTATGGTATGAGGCCTGAGATAAAATGCTACTATCAAATATCATAGAATTGGAACAGGCAATGATGTGGTCCTATTCGAATGTTGAACAATGTACTGCCTCCGTGCACCCAATGTGGATTCCCTATCCACGTATCCTGTACCAGAAGTACAGTGGATATGGAGAGTCGAGTCACACTGGCTGACCGTCTTGATACATGGGTGAGCCTCACTTGAGGACCAGTCTTCCCAACTCAAGGAATGCACCCTCCGGCTCCATAAGCGTGGTGGAGAGAGCAGGCAGCAGGCTGACAAGTTGACCACAAGGGAGAGAGAGTACTTAATGTTGGGGCTCTACCATTCTGGCACTGTGGTGCGCAGAAAGGTTGGCCATTCAAGGTGCATGTGTGTACTCTACTGACGTGTGTAGCATAGAAAGTGTCCCGGTCACCTGCTTTCCCCTGATAGGCTCAATATTTACTGGGAAAGGTGTCATTGCTACTGGACGGATACCCTTAAGTGGGTAAAACGTGTTTATTCCATTGACAGAAATAAATACTGTGGTGATGATGTACTACCTCCTACCAGCTGGAGCTTATGGAAGCTTAACGTTACGTGAGACAGGTGAAGGCGACCTGTTCCTAGGCTAACATGAGGTAGGTCTACGAGCATTATGAGTTTAATTTAAACTGGACTACTCTACTATGTTGCCCTGAAGGGGCCGGCAGTATCTAGTGTTTGATGACGTAGACGTTGACTGGATAGGATAGTTGGAGTCTTTGTCACCAGGTGTGTGGTAAATACGTGGGTAGACGAGTAGTCTTGCACACCAGGAGTGCGGCGAAGACCAGGAGAGGGGTCAATGGTTTCTTCGGCACTAGGCAGCGCGGTGAAGAAACAGAAGAGACTGGCATTACAGGGGATGCGGCACACTATTTATACTCGGGCTTCACAGCCTGGCTGGAGTTGTGGAGGGACTAAGTGTAGCATAGATCCTTTTGGCGTGCGACATCAGTGGCCGGCGCTGGATCCAGGAACGTGGCTTGACGATCGTACTTCTAGGATCATCTGACAGCGCGCTGTGGTAGTTAGATGATCTTCGAAGCATAGTCTCTGTGACATGGCTGGCAAACAGTACAATCTTCAGTCTGATGTCTCATGATGTGTGGCAGCAATCAAACTCTGTAGAATCAAATGGCAAAGGCATACGCACCGATGAGTTGGTCAATTATTCATTGTAGAGAAAAGCATCTTGCTTCGGTATTAACCATACAAATTAAATATAAATTGTTTTCTGCAAGACATAAACAGACTTTGTATTACATATTGATGCATGACGCCTTGGCAGATTGGTCATTAGCCATGTCAAGGAAGTCAGTTTTGTGGAGCCCTAGGTCAGGGTGCCTCCTTCCTCCCCTGGCAGGTTTTACTTGGTTTAGTGTTTAATCTCTGTGTGGCACTGGTGCATGTCCAGTGTAGAGAACAAGCCGGGTAGCTTTGCGGCTGGGAACAAAAAATTGGGTTTGGGCAATGAGATCTTACGGTTCAGGTTGTTGACCTTGGTATACTTGGGCAATATGTAACTTTTGACTATAGCGGGACCTGGTTTGACTCAGAGGGGTGTATGGATGCCACAGGTGGATTAGTGATCTGTTTCCTGGCATTTAATCGTGCTTGTGGGAACAGTACAGTTGGTTCTGGTCTGTTATAAGCAATAGGCACTATTGAGGGTTGTTCTGGTTGGCTAAGTATTGGGCAAGTCAAGGGTTAATCTTGTTGCTCAGTCGTGTCGGTACCTCAAAGAAGTCCTGAGGAATCTCTGGAGCGACTGGTACTAGTAGGTGACTTGGTGCTTGTGCTTGATCCTTAGGCATAAGCTGGCTAAGTGCATTGACAGGGGAAGGAGTAAGATCTTGTAAGCACACAGAGGTGTTTAGCACCTACTTTACTTTTTCACGGAGTCCACTCCGATGAGAAAAAGGTATTTGGATCAGAAACACACACATCTGTGAGGATTCGCAGGCTACGTGCATCTCCCTGCGGAGTGTAACTCTGCATGGAACTGCTGCAGATGGGATGGACACCTTCTCGCAAGGCTTGGCACCTAAACGTGGTGACCACTGAGATTTCGGCCTCGTCGTCAATAGTCACTTCACGTGGGTATTGCTCAGAAGTCCAAGTCTTCCCAAAGTGAACAACCCCTCCGGCACCTAAACATGGTGGAGAGGGTGAGCACCGAGTTGACAAGCTGAACTTGAGAGCCAGAGTACGTGTGTGCGGGCACTACCGTTCTGCCTACCGTAGTATGCAGAAAGGTTGGTCTGTGTGCATGCGCGTGTGTGGGTGTGTTTTTTTTTCCCCCCGGGTCGCCTGTGTGACCCTCAATGGCATGGGGTACACTAGGATAGGTGCAAAGTCTACAGGAATGGTGAAACCTTCGAGTCAGTTAACAATGTTTATTCCTTGTTACAGGAAATAAACATGTGGTGTCGCACTATCTCCTAAATGTTGGCAAGAGCTTTGAGAAGCTTTAACCTATGCTGTTCAGGTAGAGGTGACCTGGTTCTGAACTACAAATGGCAGGGTAGACGAGCTTTATGAAAATAACAACTGGTCTAATCTCCCTACACAATTGTTGCCCAGTAAGGGGCTGCAGTGTGTAGAAGCATGTGGCATAAGATCTTCGTGGAAGACTAAGCAGGTCGAGAAGGATGGTTCTGGTGCGGAGGCGACCAAGGAGAAATGCTCTCTTCAGCACTAGAAGTGCGGTGAAGGAAGGGAAGGTAGTAGCTGGGGTTGAAGTGAGCCAAGTTTGCTGGAGCGAGCAGACTGGTCAGTTCTGGCAACGAGTGTGGTGGAAGACTGAAGTCTGGCCCTGAGCGAGCATTGTGGCCCACTATTTATACTCTGGCTGGATACTCCCTCTGCTGTCATTGACTGGTGAGTTCGTGGGCAAAGGATTGGTCGCCGGAGAGGGAGGTGGGGATAGCATAGCTTCATAGAGCAGTGATGTCACCGGGCGGCTTGGAGAATGGAGGAGGCGACGAAGTGTACTGGTGTAGCCATCTAGCAGCATGCAGTGGAACTCCATGCCCTGTTGCATAGTCTCAGTGGGTTGGTGAATAATAAAATTTTGCAGACTGGAACATCCATGCTTGCAGTGGCAAACAGTTCAATGTATTGATGTCTCGTGGTGGTCAACAATAAAATCTCTGTTGAAATCACATATGGTTATGCTTACTGATAAGTTGAAGTCGATAAAATACCATTGTTGCCAAGACGTCATGCGTCAGTATCAACACTATTTCTTACGAAAATAATTGTGTAGCATTAAAATGCCTAGTATATTTTCAGGGACTATAAAATCACTTTGTATAACCAGGAACTTCATATTAACCAAGGTTGTACTAACAAGATTTTACTGTATGTCGACTAGATGGTACATGAGTGGGCATATAAAATAGTTGATATGAATGTATAAAATGCAAGCAAAGGCATGATTCACCAGCTTAGTTGTACAAAAAATATAAAACTACTAAAAGAAATGTAATAAACTATTGTGCAAAAGATGTAAAAAATGTTGTTTGGTAGCATGCCACATTTTCCATTAGCTCAACGATTCGACCACAAAAACTTTGGCCTTGCAACTTACCAAAACTGGTTAAACTTATTTACATAATTTATAGGTTATAAAAACAAAAAGAAAGATTCAACCAAACAACGTTATAGTATTTATTGGTTTTCCACCATAAAAGCCAGTTTGGATTAAAATAAAATATTCATCCTTTTAGGCTTTGTTTTCTCCGCCAATACTATCTTCAAACCTCGATGGTACACACACTCATGGTTCCCCAAAATTTGTCTGTATGAACTGAAACTGCCAAATTTCTATAGTACCTGAAAAATCTGTCTGTACAAACAAAGTGTCTGTATGAAAAGGGTGCCTTACGAATGAGGTTTGAGTGTATTGAGGTTAGTAAAATGTTTAGTTGCATCAGTCCAATATTGTTTTTACAAAGCAAAGAAGATTAAGTGTTGCAACTCAGTGTTAGAACTAACACTCTTATTTTCTTTGGAAATGCAGCAATAGTGTAGCCATGTACAAGCAACCTAATAACTTTAAAGTAGCAACTTTTTTTTGTGTAACGTTTATTCTAAAACCCTTAATGAAAAAAATATGACTTTCGAGAATTATGCTTTGTGTATGGATTTGTTACAACTGTTCGTAATGTTTAATACAAAGTAAAATTTACTTTTCATGCAATACATTCTCAGGTTCTGTGGTGTTTTTCTGTGCATAGGCTATTTTTTTTTACTAAGTATTGTAACTTAAATGCATTCCCATCTGTATAGCGGTATGGTGGCAGTATACTTTCCCAAATATAAAGTTTCCCTCTGTAGCATACAGATATTCATAATAATCACATTTTACTGGAAATTTGCAGTTAAAGAATTCACTCAACCATATTACCCTTGTAGACAAGTTGAAGTGCGAGTAGTTGAGTGGTGTGGCCGGTGGGTGGAGAGTGACTGCAACAGCCAGACTGTCTTGTTGCAGGAGGATGACCCTGAGAAGCAGCGCAAGTGGGAGGACCGGGAAATGAAGCGGCAGATGAAGAAGAAGGCTCCCAAAATGAAGCAGCTCAAGGTCAAGGCCCTGTGAGTGGGGTGTTGCTTCACTCAGACAACCACTGCCAAGCGAGTCTCGGCTCTAGTGTGTAAGCAAGTGTCGTTTTCTCTCTAGCAGAACATCTGACTGTAGTTAGATAGTTAGAACAGTGCTCTTGTGTGACGTGTTGTGCTGAGTGAGCTCTTGTTGGTCCCCTGATGCAGTGCATCGTTGATGTTCCGTAGTCTTTCAAACCATGACGTATAGAGGCAAGATGTTATGGGTTTATTTATCTCTCTTGTTTTTAAATTTGTGATTTTGGTGTAATTGTTTAGTGTGTTTGTTTTTATCAATGCCATATGTATATAGAAAACAGGGAGTGTACATTATTGAGAATGTAAAAACTTGTCTGAATATACAAAAAAAATTTAATTCAAAGAAAATACGTAATGTCAAAAGCCTGTTGCTTCTGGTATTCCACTAGCTACTCATTGTTAATACTGTATATACCCTGATCTAAGATGACTTAAGTAAGTGGACAGCTTTAGAAAAAAAATTTTTTCCCAATACTTTATTTGCAACTAAATTAAGAAAACTGAAAGGTCACAGAAGTTCTCAATTTAAGACCTACACATTTT
Source organism: Dryococelus australis (assembly GCA_029891345.1). Taxonomy (NCBI): domain Eukaryota; kingdom Metazoa; phylum Arthropoda; class Insecta; order Phasmatodea; family Phasmatidae; genus Dryococelus; species Dryococelus australis. Next base: position 124,114,717 of record CM057000.1, on the reverse strand, counting down.
ATACAATAACCTGCTTGCTATTAATATACAGGAAAAACCATAGTTTATGAATTTTGCTTCTTAATCCATAGGTGAATTCTTTAGAACAGAAAATAAATTTCAAAATGATTTAGTCACTTTTTTCAGTATCCTCCTACCTTCACTGTCTGTTTGATCGCCTTCTTTGTTTAACTTGTCAACCTCTTTTTCTGCACGTGATCAGCCATTTCTTCCACTTTGTAAAATACAGAAAGGTGAATGTGGCTAAAAAAACAACAGCATTAATTAAACAAGTTGCAAAAGCAGTAGTATAGTACAAAGTCTTCTTTACAATAAAGCACCCAATGCATTCTTAGCTGCTGCTACTACCCAGTATAAAAATATTGCCCCATAGATGTAACACAATCATTCATACTAACTGTTCCAAAAACCTTTCCCATTATTAAATATTAAAAAATTAAGTATGCCAATGAAAGTGACACCTGCTTTTCAGAAATTCTAATTTGGCAAAAAAACATTGCCTTATATTCGGGTTTATACGATACATTATAGCTGATGTTGAGGGAGCGTGTGGAGTTAACTTGACATGTGACGACCTGTCGACTGGGAAAACCCGGTGTCAAGGCTTGGTGCTTTGGGCGGTACACCTGGGCAACGAGTGTTACTGGAGCTATGTCCTGTTGTTGACGGGACTATGGTGTGTGTCGGTACTGCAGGTGTTGGTGGGCGCTGACTAAGTGTTGGTCGTGTCGGTGGGGACAGAGGAACTGGGGTGAGATAAGCGGTAGGATCTGGTTGGCTAGGGTACTCATTAAGCCACGGATGAACCTCTTGACTTAAGCGTGTAGAAGCTTGGAACAGATCCCTCGGAATCTCTGGTTCGATGGGGACGAAGAGATGGCGTAGTGCTTGTGCTGTCCAAAGCAGGCAACTAGGGCAGGGGTCAGCTCTTGCAAATGCCCAGAGGTGATGAGCAGTTCTTTTATCTGTTCTCCAAGTTCACAGTGTCGGCAGTAAGGCATCTGGAGTATAAGTAACTCACACATTACGCACTACGTCCTACAATGACAAGAGCTTGCGGAAGCTAAGCCTACGTAAATCCAGGTAGAGGAGACCTGGTCCTGAACTATAAGAGGGAAGGGGTAGCCAAAGCGCTGTGAAAACAACAACTTGACTTGTACTCTGTAATCATTGTTGCCCAGAAGGGGCCACAGTGTCTAGTATGTGGACGACTTGGGTTTAACTTCTTCGGTATGGTGCTGCTTTTGGATTACTAAGCAAGGCATGGAAGGAAACAGGATGAGACAGCCGTTCTGTCATTAAGAGAGCAGTGAAGAGGGAAGGTATAGCAAGGTGCTAGGTTCGACTGTGGCGGCTAGCACGGTGCAATGTAAGCGAAGGCTTATGATGCAGGCTGGTCAGTTCCAGCAGCGAGAGCACTGGAAGACTGAAGACTGGTCGCAAGTCGAATCTTGATTCTCCTTTTATACTTTGCCGGGCAGCTGCCTCGGCATTCATTGACTGGCGTCTCTTTAGCGGAAGCATAGCTCTTTGGCGTGGCGTCACCGGCCGGCTGGAAGAATGGAAGACAAATGACAAAACATACTAGTGGTGCCAGCTAGCAGGTGAGTAGTAATACTCGCTGTCGTGATGATCATAGCTTTGGCAGGCAGGTGAACAGCACAATGTTAAAGCTGGAACGTACATTCTTGCTGCAGTAAACAGTACAAGTTCTTGCATCTTGTGGCCAATGGTAATGCAAACTCCATAGAAATCAGATGTGCTGTGGACTATGCTAATGAGCTGAAGTCGTGTAATTACCATTGTTGAAACACGTCAAACTTTTGGGAATGTCGTTAAGCTATGATTTGTGTGTGGCAAGTACCAGTATGACATATCTCATCCAACATTAAGTAGATTTTCTTTTGTATCTTGAAAAATTTTTTGTTTGCTTTGGTGAAGCTTAACAGACAAGATTAGGTTACAAATTGTTAGTAGTTACATTCTCAGTATACCGATGACAGAACACTTTCTTCTAATCATTCAACAAATTGATTACAGTGGAACCGTGATATAAAAAAGGGAAAGAAAGCAAATGGGAATATTTAAAAAAATTCACAAAACAGTGGAACCCAGTTATAAAGCTCTCAAGGGATCTAAAAAATTATGACAGTATTACATGTGAAAAAATTAAGTGAACTCTAATTATTTCCAGTACTCGTACTCAATTTTGTAAACGTTCTGGGCATATTTATTAGTTACATTTATAGATGTATGCATTAGTAATCTTGATGAAAATCTTGTGTGTGTGTTAGCAACGTCTTATTGTGAATCAATATCTTGACAATATGGCATGGCTGTGTTACTTGTAGTTATTCTGCTGTCCATTACCAACATGGCAGCCACAGTAAATATTGCAATTGCTTTTGAACATCTAATAAAACTTCTACAGTACACATTTCATACACACGTGTATTTCCAATTTTTTTTTTTTTTTCATGCTGTGTGTAGTCCGTGATGTCTATTGTTATTTATTATTTTTTGTTACAAAATAAAAGTGCTACATTGTGACGAAATCAATAATAGGTTATTCCAGAAGCGGTAAATTACATAAATAGGACTAAACGCAGGGCAGTGTTATCTATTAGTATTACTTGTTCATGTGTACATGATGTACTGTATACAGACTTTGTGTGCCATGGTGAGTACAGTTGATACTTATACTTCAGTGTTAATAGCAGCAATAGTGTGGCCATTTACAAGCACCCTAACAACTTAAATGTAGCATCTTTAGTAATGATTTCTCTTCCTTATACCACAATTGTCTGTAATGTTTTATTCAATCTTGCTCTTCTACTGCTTTCATCTCAAGATTTTCTCTCATTCTTACTCAGTGTCTACCATATACATCATGTTCTATGTAGGATCCTATATTTATTTTGCATGACTTTAGAGGACAAAATTATTGCAGCTTGTCATGCTGCTAGTGCACTTATGGATAAAAACACTCCATGGCCCCAAACATGCCGCCATGAACTGCAAATTTTCTTTTACATTAATTATGCTAACATCACCCACTCTGACATTCATATGTCCAATCAACTGAAGTCAATACTTTCAGTTGTATACATCTAAAACTTTTTGAAGATCATTTATGTAGCGCACACTACTTCCGACTGCGTCCCATCTTTGAACACAACCAATCCTTGTAGGCCAGTCCACAACCCCGACGGAAGAAGAAAAGACAGGACACGTGTCTGCTCGAGTGCCTTGGGAACAACCCCCTTATTAAGTCTAGAACTGCTACTACCAGCGAAGCAGAGAATCACGTACATCAATTGCATCATCTCTCTGCTACAGTTCGAATTGCCTGCTACTCCAAGACAGCAGTGGTACATCACAATCCCGCCACTGGATAGCCTAGCGTCACCTGCTGGAGCTCCCACAACCTCCGAAATGCACGGGCTGGCCAGATCACATCACCTCACAGTAAGCGCCACAGAGATAAGAATCCAGTTGCCTATGTGCGACGTCACTAGGCCAACCCCAAGAGGGCAGAGCTTGCTTCCCCTCATCCTTCAGAGCACCTCCGAGCGGATATGATTAGTATAAAAGAGGCAGCAGGATCTGGCCTCAGGGCAGTCTGCTGCACCAAACCACTGCTGTACGGCAACTGGAAGGTGTCAGCGCCCAAAAGTAACCACTAGCCCCCCCGTCTCCTGCTGAAGTGCCACAAGACATGTGACACAGGGAGTGCTAGCTGCTAGAATCCTTTACGCTGCATCTGCAGTGACGAGCAGTTCCTAAGGGTCCTCGACTTCGACGTCCGCGGCAGCTTCGGATATCCTGACAGCAGTCCAGAGGGTTTTCTACCTCTTCAGGCGGTCGTCCAGCTCCAGGAGTCTTCCGGACACCAGCGCACCAGAGAGTCTGCCAACGCCGTCAACCATTCCTTTGACTTTCCTCTGGTAACTACCTTTACAGCCACCACAGTTTTTCAGCGCCCTCCTGTTGCTGCGTAACTTAGGGTTTCTTATGAACATGTCCCTATATTATATATTTGTCTTTAGGAGAGCGTGGTCTCATTGTCTGTTTAGGTTTTAATTAAAAAAGTTGCTGAACCAAACTTTTATTTAAATAACCCATGTCTCAGAGCCATAAGGTATCTCAATTATTTTAATATTTTTTATTCTTTGTCATTCAGGCGCTTCGCGTTAGGAAACCAATAAGTTAAACTAACATCTTTAATCTGTGGAATTCTTTTAATTGAGTTTGTCCCTACTCCGTCACACTGCTGTAAAAGGCTGAAGTAGAGGAGAGGACTGCTCTAACCACTTGACGCGTGTCCAGTTAGCTAAGGCTGGATCACGGTCATGTGGCTTTGGTTGCTTTTTGGCTGGTTGTGCTTACTGACGTTTATGGTTGGATATGGTAGCTGGGCACGTGGCCTTACGTAAAGGAACAAAGTTCTCGATGTTGTGATTGACGAGTCCCTTGGATTGGTCTGCCCTATGGCTGGTGAGGTGATTTGTTACCATCTACTGGCAGGAGGTGCTAGCGGTAGTAGGCTTACTAACGTGAGTGCGAGAACTAGATGGGTATAGTTCGTTGAGCCGATCGTTCTCTGTCCAGGCTGCAGCGAGGGCCCAAGGTGTCGCAACGCAAAAACTACTGTTCCATCTGGTAGCTGCTGAGCTCCAGCAGTTGGCGTTCGAGATGTTCCTCAGTCTGTTTAATTAACCCATACACAACTGGATGGCAGGCGGGATGCGTGCAAAGAGAAAGTATCTGGATCCCCTGCGGTAGATGTAGGATGTTCAAGGATCTCAGCAAGGTGGCACAATCTCGTTTGGCTCGTCGATTAGCTGTAAGGGGGATGGAACCAGCTGACTGCTTGGCAGCAAGGCACGCAACTCTTTGCTCCTCCCTCCTTACACCGTTACTCACCTTAAATGTCATAGAGCGGGTTAGCTGCTGAGAGCTATGAATCGAGCACTACAGACACGAGTAGCCCTAGAATAGTGTAGCCCAGTAGTGGTTCTGTAGCATGAGCCCAGTGATTCCGAAGGGGGGCCCCCCGGCCCACCTTAGTGGGCGACCCAGAAGCGTTGAAGCCATGTGGGCTACCAAGACTATTACTGGGTGTGCGATCCCAACCAAGGCCAGGCCGTAGCACCTAAGCAGATACCCCCGCCAGCACCCAGGTGCTCCAGTAGGGATATAACTCAGGCGTACTGTCTCTCCCTGGATGGAAAGTGTTGCTAGTGATCTGGGTTCCTCTATTCTACTCCTCCAGTACCTGTATACTTGGCAGGAATAGAATAAATTACTGTCTAATATGTGTGTATTGCAGCTGGAGCCGCCTGTGGGAGAGTCTCCAGTTGTAGCTGGTCCTTGGTAATAATTTCCTGTTCCCGGTCAGCGTTTCTCATCTCGGTTCTCCCAGCAGTTGGTTACAAAATACTCTATGAATGAGACTCGAAGTTAAAAGAAACAAAGCCGTGTTTATTAAGAGCTTAGTAAACACGGTGACACGTGCTCTCCTGCCAAGAAGACCAGTGGCTGGAAGTAAACCTACGGTAACCAGGTGTAGGCGAATTGGTTCTAGTCTAATTAGGGAAAGTGGAATAAAACTGTCGAAAATTGCTTACTGCAAATCTAACTCTAATTGGGGTGTCTTTAGGAGATAAAGAAGTTAAGTGTGGTATGTCCGGCAGCTACAGAAAACTTCTAGTAGCTATTAGCGTCGCTGGAGCGTCTGGTTGCAATGCCTACATTGACGTCGCTCTGATGGCGACGTCAATGTAGGCAGCCTCGGGTGTCTGCGGAAGATCTAACAGTGGTCAGAGGGGCCCCCGCACTGGAAGTGGCGGAGCGAGCTCAAAGACTGGAAAAGAACAACTGGTGAGGTCCGCCGCGTAGAGACTTATATAGTCAGGGTAGCACGTGTTGCGGAGGCCGCGGGTTAGGGCGTGTGATGTCCCTCTGCTGCGTGTGTTCCAAGCTGCTGATGGCTTGTAGGCTCTCAGTGCAGGGGGTTGGGGTGTGTGACTCGCCACTGTTTTGCACACCCATATCCACATGTCCCTCTGCCCTCCAGGAATGTGGCAGGCCGTGACTTACATGTACGTGTTGGCGAGGAATTTGAATCTCACGTGTGTAGAAGTAGTATACTAGTTTGCAGTGAGATGAGTAGTAATCGTTGTACATAGTTGGAATAAGTGGCACGCGTCATCCCCCCCCTCCTCATTACGATGAAGACTTATCGTGAATGTTCGGCAGAGAAGGGCGTAGGCCCCCTCATCTGGAAGTTCTAGGTAAGAGTAGCAGTCTAGAAGAATTAAAAATATTTTCAAGTAAGGTAGGCGGGACCCTTAGTGTCAGGCTACTTGACCGCTGTATCTGAGCTCTGTTTGTGCTCTGGGGCGGCTGGGAAACGCCAGGTGTGTGGCACGCCAGCCATAGTTCTGTCTCTCTCTCTTCCCCTTGCCATGGCGAAGCGGAGTGCTGCATGGTGCTAATGGGTTTTTCCCCCTTGTGGTGAGGATTAGTGTCAGGGCTGACGAGGTGTACTGGGTGCGCTGCAGAGCATCTGGGTGCTAGCCCAGTTACGGCAATGTATTAGCTGCTAGCCCAGCACACGAGTAATCCAATGTATCTTCATATATACTATCAATAAATAATGTTCTGTGTTTTGCTTCAAACACAAGCCATCTCCAACAGCATTTAGTTATATTTTAATAATACATAGTCTAATATTTTTGCATAAGGGGTGGTTCGGTATGCTTTTCTTGGGTATCCAATTAATCAGGAGACGTCCAGCTATTAAAATATACATACATATTTTATTTAAAAAGTGGTTTTTTTATGCGCTAGAGACAATTGAACATTAACTCCATTCAAAAAAAAGTTAAGTTTGGGGGCATGTGGGTTAGGGGTGGGTCAAAATCGGCCCAAAATTTTCCAATTTTTTTTATTACAAACCCCCCCCCCCCCCGCCCTTTTTTTTTCCCCCACCCTATTCTGGGGAACTGTGAGGGGTCGTAATAGAGAGGTTCTACTGCATAAATATTTACCTACACATCAAGTTGTAATATAAAAAAAAACTAAATTCCTCCTGTACCTGTCGGTAATCCATCTATCTTACCAGTTCATGATGTAAGTTTATCGAATGTTTAAGGCAAGTACACTAAAAGTTAGAAAACATATTAGGAAAACACATAGCCCTGTGAAATGGCATTTTTTTTCGCAGTTGCGTATTCACATATACGCTGTCAAAACACATGAACATATTTAGTTGTGTACCTGCACAGTAAATCATTATAAGTAAATCTAAAACTATCAAAGCCCTGTTATCGAATGCTAATCTAACATGTACGCTATGGAAGTTTGTCTTCACTTATCACGCTCACTGTGGTGTCTATGTGATACGTTCATAGTTCGTAGATATATCCAGCACTGTGGTGAGCATATTTACGTTATTCTACATAATTAGGTTTGCTTCTGCTACTAATTGTTCAGACCCTTACGCTGTCAAAATTATACAGGTTCTATCACGTACAGCATAATGACTGCTGTTATCACAAGTTCTGTTCATATCTAGTCAATTGGTTACAAATGGTTTATTTTACTTCTACCTCATTGGCTCTTTTGCTTTCCCTGCTTAATGACAGCTTGGGTAGGCACTTCTGCTGGATACACACTTTATTTATACCTAGCCTAAATTGTGTGTGTTCCTCGGTTTCATTGTCTTTAACTGGAGCCTAGTTTAAATTACACTGATTGCAGATCTGTAACGGGTCCTGTTCTGTTTTTACGTATTAGTCTACGACTACGTGTGTTGTCTTAAGACTACGTGTGTTCACTTTCTTCATCGCACTTACTTACTTGTTTCTGTGTGTGCGGGTTTAGCTGGCCTTACTCTTGGGCATAGCTCGGCGTGCAGTGGGTACAGCCACATGTACCCCGATGTGGGTCGCCATGGTGAGACACTGTACCGGCCAGGCGTAGAGTCGGCCTTGGTGGGACAAGGTGGCATCAGGCGTCAAGGCTCTGCATGTGGCGTCTGCTTCTGCAGGAACTGAGGGTGAGGACATAGTTGCAGTGGGAGAATGATTCCAGGTCCTCCACCCTGACTGTACGGGTTCCTACCCATAGGGCAGGAAGTTTCTCTGCTGTTGTGCATGGGAGTTGCGGTGGGAGACCGCTTTCCACCTTGGCGACATAAGCATCCCGTCGTGGGGCTGGGTAGTTGGAGGTATCAATGTTCTCGATGTCCAGGTCCCGCGACGAGGCAGTGGGAGGGATAGGACTCTCGACCTCCACTGCTGGTGTTGCTCCAGCTGAGGGGTATTGGTAGGCGTCTACAGTCTCTGCGCCTATAGTGGTAGCACCGGGGAGCTGCAGATCACCACGCTCAACCTTAGCTACGGGTGGTGCTTCTCGTAGGGCCGGGTAGTTGGAGGTGTTTGACGGTCCCAACGTTCAGGTTCATTGGCGAGGCAGTGCAAGGGAGAGGGCTCTCGACCTCCATTATGGGTGGTGCATCAGGTGGCAGGTAATAGGAGGCATCGCTGTTCTCGTTGCCTTCTGTGGCAGCGCAAGGGAGCTGCGGGACCCCGCACTCTGCCTCGACTGCAGGTGGTGTGTCTTGTTGTAGGGCCGGGTTGCGAAGCAGTGTGAGGGAGGACTCTCAACCTCTACTGCAGGAGTTACACCAGGTGTTGGAGGCATCGATGGTCTTTGTGCCTTCTATATCAGAGGCCGATTGAGCGAGAGACAGATTGGGTCTCTCGTCCTCAATGGCGCATGGATTGTTAGCTTGTCCGGTAGTCTAGTGGCGTGGGTAGGTACTTCCTCGTCGGGGCTCGAGATCGCATTCGTAGAAGGTGGAATGACCGTGATCTCGGGCTGGAGAGTTGTACCAGGTGAGGGAGTAGGCACCCGGGTTGGTACTACCACCCTCACCGAGGGTGTTTCCGACCTTTCGCTGATGCGACTAGATCGGCGGGGTGTCTGGCGGTCTCGTGGGCACCGCCATGACACTTCGGAGCAGCTCGGGATAGTTCTGTCCCATCCTGCCGCGACTTTTGTCTGTGTGGCTTGGAGTGCAGTGATCTTATGCTAACTGCTCCTCAGCATGTTTCCCCGTCCGACCTCCACGGTGGCACGTAGCTCGGTGCTCGTTCGATACCAAGGGGTCTTACTTCAGGCGGGGTCATGAGTCCTGGAGCTGCCCTTCGTGTTTGTGGTTCATCCTCACTGTCGGGAGTATCTGTGTGCTCTACTCGTGGCATGTCCTCCGGATAGGGATGTATTTGGCCTCGGGTGGCCTTACGTATCCTTCCTCTAACATCTTAGGCCCAGTACACGTTATCCTGTTCGGTAAGGCCCGTCCCATTTGTCAGCAAGGCCAGCACTGAACTGATGCTGGCCTTGCTGAGTGGATGTGTGGAGTAACACAGATTCTCCAAGGATGAATTCGCGTATCCCAGTTTTGGGTTGTGGTTACTTTCTACAGATATACTCCTCATGCACCTTGTGGGCAGTGATAGTGCATGCCAGCGTGGCTAGGCGGATGTCCTCAGGCTGAGGCATGTTGGTGGGTTCGCTGTCCCACTGCCAGTCAACTGGTCAGTGTAGGGTCTGTACCAAGAGAAGTGTACTGGTGCTGGTGTCTACCACTTCGTTCTTGCAACGACATAGAACAAACAAGATGGTGGGGATATGTTTATCCCAGTGTCAGTGGTCATTCCCCATGAGACGGAGGCATTTCTTGATTCCTCCGTTTAGTGGGATTGGCCTGGGGCTGGTATGGTGGCATCGTCTATGTCTCGACTACCCATTGCTGGCTGCCATTGACGACTCGTGAACTGAGTGCCATTGTCAGTCAGTGTCGCCTTCGGGTATCCCCAACGTGTGAATATTTCTGCCGCCATCTTTCGCACTATGGGGGCTGTTTCCTAGCTGGGTAGCGGGAAGGCCTCCACCCGCGTGGAAAATTGATCGGTCACATAGGAGATAGTGGTTTGCCTTGATACTCCTTAGGTATGGTCCCATTAGATCGGCGACTACATGCGTCCATGCCGTCTTGAATATCCTTCATCGCGCAGGAGGGGGGGGGGGCGGAGTTTGCCACTGCAACACTTGTCGCAGTTGCTGACGTATTGTTGGATGTCACGGCTCATTCCATCCCAGCTATAGCAGATCCCGATGTCCAGTAGGGTTTCTCGGGTGTCTGGCTTGTGGGTAGCCGGGTGGTGGTGGCGGCGACATATCGGCTCGCAGCTGTTTGGAACCCGTATTTTCCAACGAGTATTAGGTTGGTGACTCCGTGTCCACACAACTTCATCCCGAGCTTCGTTCCTCCCGCAGGAGACGGTGCACATCGGAGTCCTCCTGCTGGCTTGTCGAGATTTGATTTAGGGTAGTCAGCAATTTAAGGAAATAGATCTGTTCATCGAGGCTTCATTCTACTTGAGGGGGAAGGGGACATGTAGCCATTGGAGGACTTTCGAGTCCGTTTGCAAGATGGTGATGTCCTAGATAATATCTGTACTTGCACACTGCCCAGATGACTGCCAGGCATTCCTGTTCGTTGATGTGATATCGTTGCTCTGGTTCGTTTTGGTTGTTATTGTCCAGCTGGTAGAGGACTGCTCCCAGCCCATTCTGGCACGCGTCGGTTTCTGGATTATTGGTTGATCTCCTTGGGGTCGATGTGTTGTATATTTCCGAAGCTTATCTTTAGGTCATGGAAGGCCTGCTGTTACTCTAGTCCCCATCGCCAGCATGTGTCTTTTTCCAGGAGCGTGTGTAAAGGTGCCATGAGTTGTGCAATGTTTGGCATGAAGTCGCAGAGCAAGTTGCACAGACCCAGATACTGGCGTGGGTGTCATTTATTTGCCGGTTTGTCTGCGACTTCAATGGCTCTTGTGGAGTTTTGTTGTGGTAAGTTTCCCTCAGGTGATACATGTCCCAGGTAATCGATGGATGACTTGCCGGAGTAGCTCTTGGAAAGCTTGCAAGTTATCCTATGGAGTTCTAGGACCCACTGCAGATGTTCTAGTTTCGCCTCCCAGCTATTCGAGTAGATGATCATGTCATCGAGGTAGGCGACTCGGACGTACCCAGTTAATACCACTGCGGACGTTAGGCATTGGAATGTGGCGAGGGCATTCTTCAGTCCGAATGGCATTACCCTGAATTGTCTGGTTTCGCCCTCTGGAGCGATAGGGTGCGTTCTCATTTAGACCATTGTAATTAATGCAGAACCGCAGCTTTCCATCCTTCTTGGGTATGAGGACGATGTGGGAGTTGTAGGGTTCCACAATCCCCTTGTCCTTCATATAATTTACTTGGTCCATTATCAGGTCGTGTCGGCAGGCAGATACCTGATACGGCCGATTGTAAACAGGAATGTCTGTTGTCGCCCAGATCTCATGCTGGATGGATCGAGTCTGGCACAGAACCCCCCTTGACCGAATGCACTAGTGTGTTCGCCCAATACCTGCTGCAATTAATTAAACTCAGATTCTTTGACTTCATGATTGATCCGCTTAGTATCTATGCTGGCGGGGATGTCATCTGGGTTGTGGTCCCAGTTTACTGTTATTCTCTCGTGCTTGTGCATGTAAGCTCGACGTTGTCCATGATTAATAATACAGTGATGTTTTCTAAGCCACAGGTAGCTGAGTATAACTGCTTCTGATAGCATTGGTGATACTATAAACTCGGAGGGAGCTGATAGTCGGTGTATGTTCACTTTTACTGTAGCATGGCCATCTACCCATAGTCGCGTCTAGCTGAGCCATTTTGACATTTTTGGTTTGCGGGCACATGTTGGCTAGTTGCTCTGAATTAAGTACGTTGTGCCCAATGTAGTTTGCTGTGGCCACTGAATCCAGTAACGGCAATACACTGTCTCCTTTTATCTCCACTTCGATATGTGGGGCTATGGAGAGTGCAAGATCCTCATATAATCCCTGGATTCTGGGTCCTTGTGGTCCGGTGGCGGCGGCCCGCTTAGCACCCTGGTGGCAGTGTTTCCTGACTTAATGGTGAGGGTTGGTCTTTCGTTATCTCTAGTGGCTGGTGGCACTGTAGTTCACTCAGATTTGAACGGTGGAACTACTGGCCCGTCAGCTGTGTTCCAATGACTACCAGGGCAGAACCAACATTTTGGCACGAAGGGTGTGCGTGACTGGGGTGCATATATTCTGTGGTGACTCACCCTGCAGGGCTTGTGGTTCTGGGGCTTTTACTGGCAGTTGTTTTTTCCAAGCCGGCTTGTGCTGCGAAATTCTGTATGTTTTCTCGTGCCCTCAACTAGTTCGATAGTTGTTGGTTTGGCTATGAGGAGGGCGTTCCTCAGGCTCGGTAAAAGCATCCTGCGTATCGAACGGACGGCCGTTGCTTCGGAGACTTCCAGGAATACATGCCAGGAAATTTTAGCCTCATCTTCAGGAGTCTGTGTGACTAGAACTGGGTTGTTAACCGCGCTATAGCACCACCTTGCCAGTGAACTCTGAAGTGATGCGATCGCAGAACTGCTTCTGGTCTGTGAGAAACCTCCTTACCTCTCCCGCCAAGTTAACGCTATGCCTTTCGAGTGTAGTTGGGCCCTGTCTACCCATTGTTTCGGTGGCAGGTTGGTATACCGGAACACTTTTGTGAACGCCACCAGGTCTTCGTGCAGTCGACCGGCGAAGTCCGTAATTTGTATGTCATCGCTTCTGGTCACAGGGTCGCCGGATGCTGTCCCAGGCTGTGTGTAGATCCTGGATGGTCTCAATCGGTGGGAGACGTGTTTTCTTTCTACACGGTTCGCATTGGTATGCCATACCTGGCATAGTGATACGCTCATTGGGCCATCCAATACACATGTTATGGAAGCCCACTGCGTGTGATTGTAAAGTACCATATGAAAGAAACAAAGCAGTGCTTATTAAGAGCTTAGTAAACACGGTGACTGGAAGTAAACATACAGTAGCCAGGTGTAGGTGACCTGGTCCTAGGCTAATTGGGGAAAGTGAAATAAAACTGTCGAAAATTGCTTACTCAAATCTAACTCTAATTGGAGTGGCTGTAGGAGACGAAGTTAAGTGTGTTATATCTGGTAGCTACAGAAAGCTTCTGGTAGCCATTACCGATTGGTGTTGCTGGAGCATCTGGTTGCAGAGCTCTGATGGCGACATCAATGTAGGCAGCCTGTGGTGGCTGCTGAAGAGTGTTGAGCAGTTGGTGGCAGTCTCTGGTAGGGCTGCTGAAAATCTAACAGTGGTCGGAGGGAGGGCCCCAGGACTAGAAGTGGCGGAGCGAGCTCGAAGACTGAAGAAGAGCAACTGGTGAGGTCCGCAGGGCACGGACTTATATATAGTTAGGATAGTGCATGTCGTGGCGGCCGCAGGGGAGGGCGTGTGATTTCCCTCTGCTGTGAGGCCGGAGTGGGGGGTAGCACACACTGGTCATCTCTCGGCCTTCGTGTATTCTCTGGCGCTCAGGCATGCCCCGAGGTGGCTGATGGCTTGTTGGCTCTCAGCGCGAGGGGGGGGGGGGATGATGCACCGCTGTCTTGCACAACCCCTTGTATCCAGGTGTCCGTCTGCCCTCCAGGAACGTGGCATGCCATGACTTCCGTGTACGGGTTGGGGCGGGATGTGAATCTCATGTGTGTAGAAGTAATATACTAGGTTGCAGTGAGATGTCGTAATCGTTGTACGCAGTTGGAATAAGCTGCATTCATCACACTGAACCAACAGTGAAACTTCATCTGCCACTGCTACCCCACTAGTACTATTTATGTAACGCATTTCCACCCACCACTGTAAAAAGCCGGGTTGGAACAACTGTGCTTCAGGAAAGCAAAGTGAACAGCTATACCAGACAGAAAAGCATGAAACACGCATTATTACTCCACTGCATTCAAATATCTTATCTCTGCAGAGGTGTTAAACACAAACACTGAATTCATGTTAATGAACTACTTCAATTACCGTATTTCGGCATGTATAGGCCACACATTTTTACAAAAAAAAATTACAAGTGGGGTGCAGCCTAATTTCGAGATATTACATTTAAAAAAATGTTTACCTCCCAAGAATCTGTATTAAGTGATTATTTATAACCATATACTGTGTAAACTTTAACCATCTAACACTGTTGGCATAACTCTAAATTCAATTTTTACCATCTTGATCAAACAATTATTTCTAGGGCATCGCTGAAAATTACATGCTCCGATCATTAAACAACGAATTATTAACAAGAAAGTATAAATATGAACTGTACTCACCAATGCATACAAGTCGATATACTGTACATTATGTACGCATGCACCATTAATACAAATCGAAAACAAAAATAAAATAAATTTTTAACACACATTTTGTTTCCTTGTGTCTTACTGCCCTGCATTTAGTTACATTTGTGTAATTTAAAACTAAATCAACAAAACTTTATTTGGGAAATCACAAACTCGTTCTTTGTAGCAAAAATGAAAATTATAATAGACGTCTCAGACTACACACTGTGTATTTACAGAGTACGAAATTTAAAAAAAAAATGAAAAAATATATGAATACAGTGCATATGTATATGAAATATGTACTGTAGAATGTTATTACTCTGTGCAAAAAATGCCTGGCCTTATGTATATTAACCTGTACAGCCAATGAATATCACAAAATTCTAATAAAACTCAAAAGCTCAATTAACGTCAAAAAGCAAAATGTCGAAATTCAATTAGACTCACCTAACGATCAAACGCCACACACAAAGTGACGTCGAGCTCCCAACGCCGAGGGTCAAAAATACTAGCCGTACATGATGGCGGATACTACACTACTTTCAATTCAATTAGATGTTTAGCAATCAATATTGCAATGTTTTCTTTGGCAGCTATGTTGATAACGAGCTAGAAGCAGTGTTGCCATATTTTCGAGATATTGATTCGCGATGCAACGTCAACACTCAAAAATTTCCACTTGAATATTCTCATTAAAATTCCAAATTGATTACGTATAAAATTTTAACCCTATTCACTGCACTTTATCTACCACAGTATTCAAGACGTATGTGAGGAAGTAATTTCTCTACTGTACAAGAGAAAGGTATCTTAAGTAGTTCGCATTGCAGTAAGTGCATTGTTAGATGCTATTTTGTGTAACATGTTGCCATGATTTTGCTATCTCAAGTCACATTACCATCTGTGGAATAGTAATAGTGTGATGAATGTTTATGAACAATGCACATAATTCAAATTTTCTGTCACAAATATGTTGTATGGGAGAAATTAAGTCTGAATTATACTATGTTTGTACGCAATCATGATTTAGCAATATTTACAGGAATACAATTTGGTGCAACCTTTACTTGAAATATCAATTATCCTTAATTTTTCATCAAAAACTAATGGTGCGGCCTATATACGCGAAACATTAGTTGAGAGACAAGTTGATACACCAGCATCCTTATTGGAGGATCCAACACTACCAACTAAATCACCACATATTATTCACTAATTAATATCACAGTACCAAGGCATCTGGATAGACTACAACCCTATCCTTGCTGCATGTCCCAATTAAATATGTACCTTTGGCTTGAAGTACTCCCTGGGCATGTCTTCGCTGCAGCAAACATCACTCACTGTTCGACAGACCACCAGACTCCAGCAGCTAGACCGTCACGCCTAGAAATAACTAAGGTAAAACGCCAGGCTAGTATTGTGTTGTCTGTTTCCAACTTTATTCTTATACTTAAGCCAACACATCCTCATTTGTATACAGGCAAAACCCTGCTACACGATTGACATTACTTAAAGACCGGGTGCACACGTGCGGACAATGTTCGCGCGGTGCCGCTAAAGTGTTCCACAAGGACTTGGCTTATATGTAGCAGTGCACACACAGCTGTGGCGCCACTGCGGTACCATGTGTCCATGAAGCGCACAGTTGCTGCAAAAAGCATTCCACGAGGGCTTAGCTTATATGTATCAGTGCATGCATAGCTGTGGCCTATGTCCGCACGTGTGCCTAAATGTCCATAGCAACATTACGATGGTCTATGTATACATTTTCCTTTTCTATAGCAGGCCGGGTCGGTGAGAATTCTTTGTCCTAGTCACATGCCACCACCTCTGCCTTACCCTCAGTCTCTTTTCGCTTCCATTATCACTCCTTTTTTGCTGTAAAAACAATTGCACATTACACAGACTAGTTACTTAATAATTGTATGTATGACGACTTCAAATTTAATTCAGTGCCCTTTTATTTTTAAGTTTGTGTGCACCCACACCTATGTAATATATGCTGATTTTTTTTAAATTTTGGTGTGTATTTGGTTTTTCCCCCCCTTGTGAAGTTGATTTTATGTGTAAGGTGATTAAAGGTAGACAAGTGTATGCAAATAAAATGTGTTCTTATGTTACCATATTAAGGCTGAGTGAGTGTATAGGTCACGTCAGAAATTTTTGATGAAAAATTCGAGACAATATTTCAAGTAGACTGCACTAAATTTTCATATTCCCGTAAACATTGCCGGGCCTCACTGTGCCAGTGCAGAGGCCAACACGCCGCCTACATTTTGTATAAATTCAACACATTGACGTGAATCACATCTATCGGCATGTTTTATCAACACTGGGCCGCTGATACACAGCAAACTGTCCGTGACGGCAATGGCGGCGGCCGGCTGACCCCCACCCACCAGAATAATCTCATAGTGACCGACCAACAGCTGCCCAGCCCTGAGGATCTAGAACTGATCGACAGATGCGAGTCGCCGTGCCCTGCCATGCTGCAAAGGATCTAGGTGCTCGCCCCAGCACACGAGTGATCCAATAGATCTTAATATATATTATCAATAAATAAAGTTCTGCGTTTTGCTTCAAACATAAGGCATCTCCAACAGTGTTTAGTTATATTTTAATAATACATAGTCTAATCTTTTCACACACTTTCAATGGCTATGTCGTACTGGTTTTAGATTTTTTTTTTTCAAGTGGTGGTCCAATATGCTTTTCTTGAATATCAAATTAATCAGGAGACATACGTATTTATATTTAATTTAAAAAGGGTTTTTTTTTTTTGCACTAGACTGTTGAACATGAACTTCATGCAAAGAATTGCAGGTTTGGTGGCATTGAGGTCAGGGGTGGGTCAAAATCAGCCCAAAATTTTCTTGTGCCCCCCCCCCCCCCCCCCCATTATTGCAACCCTATTCTCTGTAACTGTGAGGGGTCGTAATAGAGAGGTTCTACTGTAATGTGACCCCAAATGCAAGCGAAATTTTTAATGTCCCATGTGCACTATCAGCTGAAAGTACATGGAGAAGTTATAGATCCAGCAGCATCACATCTGATGCTTGAGAGGGGTAAATTACCTCTCCTCTCAGTGCCATTACTTGTCGGCAACACCTTGCATGCGTGGCAAATGTCAAGTCTTTTAAGTGCAAAGAAAACTTGCAATTTTGGGACACAAACGAGGCAATTATAATTGATTTCTTCACCGTCTTTATTCAAAACCACCTCCTCTGATTTTCCCTGCCGTGAGTTACACTGCACTCGGCTGGGTGTTTACCTACCCATTATAATTTGCAAAATTTGTTAAATAGACACTTACATATTATTAGTTTGAAATAAATTAATATAAATCATCCGGTTTTTCCGCAGAAGTTACTGAAAAAAAAATGGAAATAGTGGAACAACTCTAGTTAATATCGTAGTATTTATTTGTTATATCATGTCACCTCTGTAAACATTAACTTTTCACAGTGTAGCACAAATGTTCGAAAATTGTTGCACATTTCCCTAATGCAGTGGAGGGCAGCATTGCTAATTACATTGAAGGCAGTGCTACTTATGATGCATTGATTGTCATATTTTGCTGTTAATTTCTTTGAGGGGAAAACATTTTCAATTTAGTTCAATGCTACTAAATTTAGCTTCAGAAACTTTCCCCAAAAACACAGGTTTCAAGATTATCGACATGAGGCGTAATATGAATTGTGCACTAGTACACTTGTAACTGAAACCTTGCCTACTATAAAGTCAAAGCCTAAAACTCACAGCAACACATTCCTTTACTAATGAAATCATCCCAGTTGTTATCAATACTATAGAAAGTACAGTTGACTCTCGATCTATCGTTATTCAGGGGACTGCTAAAACTACGTCCATACATGTGGGATTTCAGTAGATAGGAGGGTTCTGACATGTACATCAATAAAATACAACTATTAACCGTATCTGTGAATACACAATAAAAAAAGGGCAATTTTAGAGAAAAAAAAATATTTTTAATAATACATTAAAAACATTTCACCTAAACTCGTGTACAATATTTTGAGACTTTTTTTGTTTAAATAATCGATTGTAATCAGACACCAAATGTAAGCTGGCCTAAAATTTTCAAAACCTCTAAAAATGAAAATAATGTGACATGGAATGCAAGTCAAATTTGAAAAGGCCCCGTGCGCATTCATTTAGCTAAGAGCGCACTGGGAAGTTATTGATTGGACAGTGTGTTCACGACCGCAAGTTGAAAAGAAGTGGCGGCAGGAGAATTACCCCTCCATGCCAACACACGCCTGTGGCAAAAATTTGACGTTTAAAGTAACTTATTATATTTTCTGCAAAGAAAACTTATAATTGAGACAGAAATGAATAATTAAGGTAATTATAATTAGAGACCTTTTCTTTTTCCCAAAAAATGTTATTTTTTTTTATAGCTGTAAAAAAAAATTTTTGTAGCTTTATAGCTACAAAAATGCAGGTTTCTGCATGAGAATTGCTCCAATTTTTAATGTACTCTTTATAAAGACATACATAATTTGAGATATCGCACTACATTCATAAAACCTGAAATTGGCAGTGTTTTCTATCTATTGTTATTTCCGTGCAATAATTCCTAACTCCCAGAGAAATATACAGTTATGGTTTTAATACAGACAACATTGAAAACAAGTTCAGATTTTGTATTCTGCCTGTCACCTGGAACAACAAATGGTCGCAATGCACTGGCAAGGGCATACTGTTTTATGAAAAGAATAATGTGTACAATTTATACACAGCTATAAAAGCACCCTTAAAAAAAAAGTGCCTTGTACGAACAGCAAAAAATTTAGAGAAATCTGCCTATACGTTTTTGAACTTTCAAAAGATGTTTTCGTTATGCCCGCTGACAAAACTTTTGTTTCTTCAAAACATCTCATTTTTTTTTACTGCATATTTTCAGAGAATGTGTATGATAAAAATCCAGTTTACTGGACGAATACATGTTTACAATACGTGATAAATTGATTTACAAATATATTCTACGTAAGTAAATGCACATAAACACATTTTTCAACACTGCTCCGCTCGCTTTGTAAAAGATAATCAATTGTTGGTTAAAGCGTGATGATGATACGATACAAATGTGACCACCATGTGGATAACATAGTGCTTGGTGGACATGAACACTAGAACTGCGTGTTTTCGTAATGAACAAACTTTTTGCAGGGCTGCAAGTAGAAGGTTCACTCAAAGTGATGCATCACCACTTGCGGTCATGTTATCTATGGTCGTAAATACACGTGATGGCAAGTAAATATGTTTTCGTCTAAGGCGATAAATTTGAAGAAATCCACTGGCCAACTTATGCATTCACATTCGAATATCCAAAAACACATCAAATACATCTCAAGAAGTAATTATGTGACGTAAAACAATAATAATTCGCGAAAATACTACTGGATTTTGTACAATTCATGAATTACAGCTGAAATTCTCAATTTTTTGTATTTTATGTCAAAATTGTTATTTTTTGGTTTATCGCATTTGCTAATTTTTCAGGTCTCTAATTATAATTGATTTCTTCAGTGTCTAATCATTCATAACCACGTCCACTGGTTTTCCCTGTCGTGAGTTACACTGCACCTGGCTCGGTACTTAACTACCCATTATTACACAACAAAAGGTGTCAACCAGGTCCTTACATTCTATCTATTTGCTTAAAAGATGCGTGTCTATTGAAATAAATTAATATTAATCTTCAGATTTCTCAACGGAAGTTACTGAAAACGAATTTTACACTTATAATACAAAAGTCGCTCGACGTTTAAACAATTTTTGGTGACAAGGGGAGTTAAATTATATGCTTCTGGGCATATAATTTTATTCATAAAGGTACTGCCCCTTGAGTTAAATAAATACTGAGTTTTAAAAACATGTTAATTTTATGTTAGATACAATAAACCGCTACACTTACCGGGAAAAAACCACCTTTAATAACAAAAGAAAACATCTTTAGAACTAATAATTTCTCATGACAATGTTATGCATAACATTTTCAGGTGAAACCATTTGTTTTGAGATGCAAGGGATGTTAGGTGCAACTATTTGGAGTGATGCATAATCTTAACAAAATTACATTCACCAGTCGCACTTTACTTGCTCTGCTGCCTGCAGGGCAGTGTGAGAAGACAAGGCAAGCGAAGCGGGTGTGGCCGAGAGAGTGGATGTACTTATTTTTTGCTAAACAACTTCCCCTTTCACCAACAAGAATGGTCTGCGAGGGGTGGAAGGAAGACGTAAAGAGTGAGCGCACGCACGAGAGAGAGAGTGAGCAAGAGAGAATGCGAGATGAGTGCGAGCAAGGGGGAGCGTGCAAGAGGAGCGCACAAGAGATAGATAGTGAGAGAGAGAGAGACCACAAAAAATTGTTGGTGGATGCAGTTTATTGGTATATGCGCTAGCAATACATTGAGAGTTGACTGTATTCGCCCTATTACAGCATCAGTTCACTTCCCACTGTACAAGCTATACATAGCCTTACATTTAACTAAGTTTCCTCTTTGTCAAATACAAATGCATTACGCTAATACAAAAAAAATGTCTAGGTACGAAAATATATAAATCTTTACTTCCAAAATATATAACACACAACATAAGTGCAAAATTC
Organism: Dryococelus australis; assembly: GCA_029891345.1. Taxonomy (NCBI): domain Eukaryota; kingdom Metazoa; phylum Arthropoda; class Insecta; order Phasmatodea; family Phasmatidae; genus Dryococelus; species Dryococelus australis. The sequence continues at coordinate 124,093,796 of CM057000.1, read as the reverse complement.
CACACAGAAAATAAATAACTACTTAACAAACATTTGAAAGACAAAGTTTTTAAAATATTAAACAATTCAGTAAAAACCTTCAAACCACTTAACATCACTTTCAACAAAGTTGTTTATTTTCTTTGGCAATGCTGACAACATATCATCTAGCAAAGGAGTTAACGCTGAAGAAAATGACAAATTACCCCACCCTCGCCCCCATTACTTATATCTGTAGACAGAGTTATCTGAAGGTCAACATTAAACTATTTATTTCTAACATTAATATAATCATGAAATGCAGTAACAATTTTCACTAGGCAAATTCTGTAAAAAGTGGACTAGCTACTACAGTATTGAGTTAGGTTTATACAATGCACTATAAATTAGACCCCAGTGGCCGGCAACAAATTTCTGTAGCCAGGAAGTTGCATTCTAGGCAGATAAAATCCTCATATTTAGCAGTAACCACTGGGTGACAATTTTCCCTTGACACATGTAGATAAATCAAAAAGCGAGACATAGAAAGTAAATTAAGCATACTTAACTCAGATCAAAGGTATTGTCTACAAGTCTAATTTATTATTACATCTGCTATACATATAGTAATGCACATAAAGCTGCCATAATGAGATATAGTTAGTGTTTCAATGCACTGTGCATGTAGGCTCCACTAGCTAGCCTACACTGTTGAGAGCCAATCAGAACCAACAAACTTCAGTGACAGACTTCCCATCTCTTTAAATTGGTTACCATATTGTAGGGATGGGTAAGTTAAACTTATAACCATAATTTTGAATACTGGTTCAGTATTTTGGGTCTTTCATATCTCCAGTCATTTACATTATCTCAGATCCACTTTTAAAAATTGGATTTGTAAAATCTTATAATGAAAATGCTGGAGCCACTTAGCAAAAAAAAAAAAGTTTTGTGCATTTTAGAACTATTATAATTAAATAATGGTAGATGCAGCACAATTAAAAGCAATTTTTAACCTATTTCGATTTACAGTATCCAGAAAGTAATAAAAGAAACCAAAAATCCAAGCACTCACAGTCTAGTACTTGTCGATAGGCACACACACACAAATAGGACAACAATTTTTCACGTGGTTGCATGATCGCTATGTTTCGCTGGCTAAGCCAGCTTCATCAGGCCTAATGTGGGATGCGTAAGGAAGACAAGAAAAGAGCATGAAATACACAGTAAAGCATGTTAGCTACACAAAGGACGGACACACGATGGCGGAAGATCAAAATATAAAATGTTCGTTAAGATTGCAAATAGGCCACTAGCTTAGCCAGCAAAACGTCGCGATCGTGCAACGGCGTGGAAAAACTGTGTCGTCCTACTTTGTGTGTGCGCCTATCGACAAGTACTACACTGTGAGTACTTGGATTGCTGTCCTTTATATTTTTAGTAGCCTAGCAGCAATCTTAATAAAAGAAACCATGCGAGTTCAAGTTAACACAAAAACAGTATGCATGCATAAGGTTGTTTACACGTTTTGTTACTGTTGGCAGTCATACGACAGGCTGAAAACAAAAATGGTGGATTGTTTTTATTTATGCATTGGTTTTTCAAACAACCATTACAGAATTAATTTTATACAGAACTGAAATACTTACTCCAAAAATTTTTAATATAAACTTGTCAAAACCGAAATACATTGTAACCTGTACGGATAGTTTTTTTAAAGGATAAAAATAAAAAAACTGATACGTGCTTACATCCAATGCATGCAGAGTTTATCACTATCCAGACAAACATCTGGCTTGCTGTGTGGGTGGATGCAACATACCATGGAAAATAATAGCATGTTCTGTAGTTGGTAAAATTAAAATAGTCACTGTGTTAAGAAAGGCAAGGTTACAAGAATTTTTTGAAACAAAATCCCATTAAGTTATTCTGAATCCCATTAAGTTATTCTGCGACATCTTCTCTCAAACCCTTACCTTCACCTTTTGTTGATAAACCACACTGTTGTGGAAGTTGAGCTAGACCTACCCATACTGAAGAATAACTCATAACTACCTGCAACATTTTATGTTTGTCAAATCGGCAGAATCTGCAGTTCATACACTGGCAGAAGTGCAAATTCGGGAGAAGCCAAATTAAATTGGCATAGCTCTAGTGGATACTGTAAAATACTGTTATAACCAACATTTCTCAAGGGAGCCAAGCATTGTCAGCCTTATATACGGGAAAACTTTATAAGAGATTAGTTTTGTATTGAAAAACATGTTTGTGAATCAAGGAAAGGCAATTTATTAAGCAGGAAAATTTTTATAAGCGCAAGTGTTATAACCGGGTTCCACTGCATTCATTTAGTGTTTTTAATCACAATCATTTGACACTTTACAGTGAAAAGTACGTCAAGTGATGTTTATGTACTACATTGATTTAAAATCACACATACACTCCTGTAAAGATCAACCTTAAGAAAATTCTGGACATCCGACACAGCTCTGATGATTGTAAATTAGATCTTTGCTGTGCTATAACTGTTCCTTTAAGTGTTTGTATTTCTAAACCTTACCTGTGGTTTACCTAAACCAAGTATTTTTCGAAAAATAAAATTTTTGATTATACAGAAAGAGCAGCAAGAGTTTATACAACTCTGTGTGCATGCTGTGTGTGTGTGTGTTTCAACTTGAGCTTAGTGAATCTACTGAAACAATGCTATTGAATGTTAACAGAAGCCTCTAAGAATTGTACCAAATTACAGTTAATTTACCCTATCTCACCACCAGCATGAAAGTTGTTGGACGTTTGTTATTTAAGAAAAAAATTTATTTTGTATCCATTTAAACGGATTTTCTTTTATTGCCACAGAAATAGAGAACCAGTTGTGCCATCCCTAAAATAAAGTAACTTGCAACAACCAGAAAAGGTTTGGCATCTGCTCTTTGTTTAAATGATTGATTTACTGGTTAACAATATGAGAAAAGCAATTAGTTTCAACTTTTCAGCCTATTTTAATATCCCTCTTAAAGGGGAGAGTTGGAAATAATCTTGGATTTTCTATATTTTTTTTTTGCAACTATGTTTCAGTTCAATTTTTTAAAATATGACAGACTCATGATGTTATTAAATCAACTTCTGACTCATCTGTACGATCAACTGGGAACATTCAACGAATCCTGATTTGCTGCCACTATTAATGAGATGTTAGAAATTGTTTTATCTACCAAGGCACCATACCAGATATAATTATTTGCCGGCCGAGCCACAGAGACCATGAGCCGGGATCAACGAGTACCACTACACGCCGCTAGAGGTCACTACTGATACTACCACCGAAGCTTGAACCAGGATCCAGTACTCGCCACAGGTGTCTCAAGCTGAAGATCTATGCCACACCACTGCACCTATCGCATCCCTCTCCATGTCAACCCCAGCTGCCTCGTCAAAGGAATGCCGCTGCCACTCCAGGGCTCGTGACCAGTTCCTATCCCAGCACACACTCGTGGTGCCGAAGGAACCATCGGCTCCTGCATTGCTCCTCACTGCAACCGTCATGGTGCCAAAGACTATCTGCTCCTCAAACTCTTCTGCAATCGTCATGGTGCTGAAGATCCCTGAAGCTACTCGCCTCTGAAGAACCAACGTCGTTAGAAAATTTTCAACACTTGCCGGTCCCTTCAGGACACCACAGTAAAGACAGGGAAAGTTAATATAGTAAAGACATCAGATCTCTGCCTACCCCTGATAGATTAAATACGTAATGTGTATCACTTCCGTTAAACACTAGTAAGATATAAGGTAGTGCATTCTCCATCGCTGTTACTTTCCTTAGAAAGAAATAAACTCGGTTTTCACTCACTCACGGATGTCATACCTGCCTATGGGACAACAGGTTTTACAATTATTGCCACGACTCCTAACACCTTACCAAAAACAAGCTTGGAAGGCCAACCGTTCTCTGCACTCGTGCGGAGGACAGTAGAGCCATGACACTAGGTACACTATCTCATTTGGGTCGGCTTAGAGGTTGCCATTCTCATCGCACACTAGAGGTGCTGAGACGAGTAGCTCTCCGAGACTGGGGAGACAAACCCTTATGGGACAACACCTGTGTTGTGTCGGTAGCCAATGTTAATGCAGCTTGAACAACCACACTCCGGTATCGGGAGGGGGGGGGGGTGTTAGAGTGAGTTATGGTACTGGACGCCAGCCACTTCACCTACATGTGCTACACTTGATACAAGTCACCTGCCAAACCTCGACGAGGCCAGATAGTTGTCCTTCCTCATGCCCTTTACCCATTGTAGTGGTGTTCACAAGAAGGTGAAAAAGGGAAAATGCTGCCTCTATATCTTCAATGGAGAGTAACTCCCCCCTTCGGTTATACTCGAACAATAGACCCAGCATGAACAAGCAGCTGAACTCTCTAGACGCTCGGTCTCCGCAGCACCTACCTACGAGCCTGCCTGGGTATCACCAACCTCTGGTTCTGGGGAACGCCACAAACTACACAGGCCGCTGCACCTCGTGCACTGAATCAAACTCACTCGACCAGCTCTGGGACAACTCAGAGTATACTACAGTCAAACTTATAAGCTCCTGCAACCACAGGCTAAACATCTACCAGGACCACTATCCCGAGCAGTACCAACCCAGCGAAAGATAGTACTCGCAGAGCCTGACTTTGTCGCATGTCGAAAGGCCACTCGTCCAGTAGTCTATGACGGCCGGGCTCCTGTCCCCCTTGCGACTAAGCCAAACACCAGGACGTGCCAAGCCTAGCATCCACCATAAGTCTTGTACTACTATGGCTTCTGCAATCATCCTTGGCAGATAATAATTCATTCCAATTTATTCTGCATTGTTAAAAATACAGGTACTCTATAGATATTAAATTAATTCAATCATCTGAGTGATAAACTATTTTCCCAAGACGAAATGTAAATAATAAATGCAGAATACATTTTATGGCTCAATAACTGGTTAACACCACAATGTTTCCATCTCTCCCAATAAGGTCATCTACTTACATTTTACATCGAGAGATGGAAAGTCTAAACTGATGTCAATGAACATATTTTTTACTTTAGTTATAAATATGTGCAAGATAAAACCTAAGGTGGACTAGCTGCAATGAGAGGATGCGGTGGCGGTCAGGTGTCTGCATCTGCACGCAGTAGCTTCTTGTTGAGGTTGACAACTATGCTTGCGATGCCGCACGCACTGCCCACGAAGTCGAAGATGACCACGTTGATGCCTTTCGGACCAGCTGTCTGCTGCAGCAGCCATGGCTTGATGGCGGCGTCGCATATCTGCGACAGGCTCCTCTGCAGATCTGACAGCAGGTGCAGCAGCACGAACCTGCACACATCCACCAGGCACTTCACAGTCGCCTGTACCTTGCAGGGAGAGGTGCATACAGGTGTAGTGGTTCTGACATTCATTCAGTGTTATTCGTTACCAGGTTCCCACTCACAACATAAAAAGATACAGAACATCTCTAAAAAATTTACGGGACACCCATCCTCCTCAAAATCCTTTCTTACAGTGCTAGTGAACACACCATGAAAACTATGTAAACACACACATGTACAAAAACAATAAACTTTCTTAAAACTCGCTACATTGTATGAAAATTGCCCAACACACACACACACACACAAACTGACTACAGTACATCAAAAATTTCAAAATAAAAGAACACAAGTACAAAAATAAATAATGGCCACTACACTCCATGTAGCATATGTGAATTAACTGACGAACTACCTACCTCTGTACATTATGAAAGCAAATAACTGCGATTGCATGAAACAAAGTGCACAGAAGAGAGAAAGTGATGGAAACTAACAACGACTGGGATAAATTAATTATGAAAATCAGTGAATTTTGTAACCTTCATGTTGGTCCAACACATGCCATAACCATGCCCATACCTCCAATATTTTACAGTTCTAGTTTGATTAATTTTTGTTTGATATCAACTAAATATATTTGTTTTATTTTTTTCATTCTTTGTTATTGTATTAACGAAATGTGCTGCAAAAATAAAAAAATAAAAATTATTCACAAAATATGTTAATTATATTAATAATACAGAACATCCTTTTGGAACGAATAGGGTGGAGTAACAAAATGTGTGTTCATTGAAAAACCACATTCTACATCTACTTGTCCATGGGATAGTATCAAAGCTGCCTTAACCAGACAAGAACGTAAAGTGAGTGAGAGTGAGTGAAGAGATTTGGGCAGCTCTGAACGAGGTCTTGAGAGCCGATGATCATTGAGATGAGTATGGAGCAATGCCTGAATGAAAGGGCGGGGGAAGACTGGAGATCCCCGAGAAAACCCACCAACCAACGGCATCGTCTGACAATTCCCACATGCGAAAATCTGGAGTTACCCAGCCGGGGATTGAACCTGGATCGCCTTGGTGGGAGGCGAACAGGCTAACCGTTAAGCCACCGTGGCCCCAAGAAAGTAAAGTATACTTAAATTCTCCAAGCTGTTTCTTTTTTTAGTATTGCAGACCAGTAGTCGTCGATTCTGGTTATAGAGCCCGAGGGTATTTCTGCAGAAACACTGGTTTCATCTATGTTTTTAGCCATGTACAGTTTCCACTATCTCATAGCTTATCTGTGTCAACTATATTATATGTTCTGCAACATTCTGTAAACATTTTAATGAGTGTGACAAGGGATGACAGCACTGGATGTTGCCAAGAAGCTTTATCAAGCAAGTATTCTATTTTTTCATTAAAGAAAAAATTTTCTTTCCTTGTGAGACAGCCAACATCAATTTCTTTAGATGAAAAAAAAAATTTTCAATTTCTTTAGTCCAATGATACTAAATTTGGCTCCAGAAACTTTTCCAAGAACTCAGGCTTAAAGATTCTCGACATGAGGCTTTGTACGAGTGCACACAATACTTCACATAGAATATAAATAAGGGGTTCTCATGTCGCATCATAAGAAGGAATTTATTGTAGATTTAACCTACTGATTTAACGAACATCAAAAGAATCAGCATAGAAGGATTTTCAACTTGCAGATATAATGCATTTCTTGTTTGACATTGTTGTTTGGTGTTATTTTTGGGGATATATTTAAGGAAGTACTCCCTCAATGCACCCATGGTCTACAATTCTTGCTATGACTTTGTACAATGACAGCCATCTGTTGTTGACAAATCTAAGCATTGTCTGTTGCTGCATTCCAAGTTCTATATGGATGTTCGCATAATCATCTTCCTTGCTGGAAATTTATGAAGGAACCAGCAGAGAGAGAGAGAGAGAGAGAGAGAGAGAGAGAGAGAGAGGAGAGAGAGAGGAGAGAGAGAGAGAGAGAGAGAGGAGAGAGAGAGAGAGAGAGAGAGAGAGAGAGAGAGAGAGAGAGAGAGAGGAGAGAGAGAGAGAGAGAGAGAGAGAGAGAGAGAGGTGTGTGTGTGTGTGTGTGTTTTTTTTTATCTATCTCCCAGTGGCCCACCACTTCTGAATGAGTTGTGAACAATGTACAAGTTTTATAACACCATGACCGCATTCAGATTTCAGATGACTGCCCGAGTCACTTAAAACATTTTGCATTTACTGGTGGGCCATCTGAGTTTATGGGCAGTAACTTCTTCAAAGTCAAAGAATCTCGTGACAAGGAATCAAGTAGCTTCTCTTTTAAACTATCTGCTGACAAAATTCATACCAACATAGAAAATGACAGATAAATTTATCTACTTGTGTGTCCCAAAATTGAACATGTATATCCAACTGCATATTTCCTGCATCAGTAGCAGCTTCATTAAAAGAAAGTAAAAAAAAAAAAACTATCACTGAATTTTACAGGTTCTGAAAGAAAATATGGTCCAAGCCGATGCAAGCTGGAGCATTTTACATCTCCCTCAGTTTTACTTCATTGGGATCTCATGAAGAAAATACAGGACACATGCTGAAAAAAAAATAGAAAATACAGGACGAGTGGGAATCCTGGTTACTCACAAGAGTATTTCATTTGACATTTTAAAACTCTGCATTGGCCATTCCCTTATTGAACTCGTCCCCAATCTTTAGTCTTGGCTTGGGGGCATAGGAAGTGCACATTCATTGCATCATGGGATCCTTCACCTTTTGTCGCACCATCTTTAGTCTACAATAGTATAAGTTTGTTTAAGTGTACCGGAACTTTTATATTTTGTTTGCTCCTCCCACAATTGCGCTTCCCTCTCAGTCAAACTCGCGCCCCAAAGATTTTAATACCGTAAATTCATCTAACATACTAAACTGTACTTTACTGTTTCGGCTTATGGCAGGCCAAACTGCCATGCATGCTTTAGTCTTGGATAGTTATGTTGTGTGATCAACGTAATGCCACTTTCAATATAACCAGTCTTTATATGAGTCTGTTTATTATTTCTCGTACGTAAGTACCTTTGGGACCTGGCCCACTCCTGGCAACCTACTATTTAACCAGTGTTTGCAGACTGTGCAAACTAACTCTTTCTAAACTAGACGTGTACTTGTGAGGGGATCACCACGTGGCTGTCCACATGCTACTGCCCTGAGAATCACAGTCCACGTGCTCACCTGTGTGCCGATGAGCTGGCGCCCTACCAGAAAAGTTTTTTCAGTATTGTCTGAACAGAACACTATCTCGTAACTTTTCAGCCAGGATTTGCTCAGAATCTGGCGTATCTCACCCCCTCACTAGTGTCGGAACCACACTACAATACTCTATCTGCAATGTCTTGGAAGAGATGCAACATTAACACTATGGATATATGAGTGAATTGTTTTGGAATGCTATGATATACAAGCTCCAGGGAAAACTCCCACCTCATCGGTAAGAGCTACAATGATGCACACAGAACTTGCACTGCTAAGTTCTGTGAAGGTCGTCAGTCAGGTATCATCCAGGAAACTGCTGGGGATGATGATAGCGTCTAGTGGAGAGATTGTCAAAGAATCACACCATTTTGGTCACAAGTCTCTGGTTCTAATGGTCTTATGGCAGAATTCATAGTGGATGTGATTTTCAATTCATAATGCCAGATACAAGTATTGCTAATGTTGATAGGTTGAAGAAATGCTTCATGATGCAAATTTCGTAGTTTCAAAATAAATTTTACTTGTATTTCAACTGTTCATAATCAAACCAGAATTGCTTTTTTCTAATATATAAAGGCTGTTGAAAATCCTGTTTGCAGTAAACTAAGCACTTTAGAAAGCCCTGCTTAAGACCTACTTGTATGAACATTGTGTATTCTTCCACCTTATGTGCATTTAACATTGTCATGCATCTGATCACTTTATTCATGCATCGGTCAAGTGAAATTATTAAACTATAAGAAAAGTAAATATTTTACAAATTGGTTGATTCTTAGTTACATGTATTAAAAGACAGACAGCAAAGTAAATTATTTCAGCAAGTATTCACAAATGTTTACAATTCAATGTTAAAATTGAAACTAGGTACTTTCTCTGAGTCATTGCCAACTTTGCTGGGGGGCACAACCCAGTCAGTGTGTTTGCCTACCTGGCATACAGTGCAACACACATTCTGCTTCGAATAATCAACATGAATTATCTCACAAACTGTTAACCCGAGTGTGTTCCGACAAGATATTTTTTTGTTAATTTAGACCTGCTGATTCACAGAGTGTCTTCAAATATTGGTTAGAATGCAGTGTTACAAAGTTTGATGCAAACATAGGGTTCCAACAGCCATTTACTAAAAGGAAGGCAAATTATATTACCGACCACATTTTTAGAGGTGTTAGATCTTCTTTATACTGACGTATGATGTACCGGGAATAAATACTCACTAGCTTGTCTTAGCAGAGGACATTCCAGTCTTTTTGACTAGAAATCGAGACAGGCACTTCTATGTGTGCGGAGGTTCGGTTCTGCCTGGGTGTGGGTGCCTTCCATTGTACAAAACTGGCCGTGTGGCTATCAGCAGGGCACGAAATCAGGCATCTTAAGTGCCACTACTGCTTTGGTTATACCTGGGTGATGGGGTAAGGGAGTAGTGAAACTGGTGCTGGGTGGTTATTGGCTCAGACCTGTGGCTTAGGTGGAGGAGTAGGGCGCAGTACAGCTGGTACTAAGTAACAGACGAATGGTGTGGGTTGACTTAGATGCTCTGCAACCCGCCAAGTGTACTCAGCCCAGTCTTCTCTGGAGCGTTGAAGATCTCTCTTGGAACTGCTACTTCCACCGGGTCTTGGAGATGGCGATGCACTTGTGCATGAGCTTGAGGTGCTAAGCTAGCTATCTCTGTTTGACCAGGGAGGGCTGATAAGTGTACTTTCGACCAGATGCTGAGAGGATCTGGCACACCTTTTCTTTCAGACCCTTCCTCTGGGAGTAGGGCATTGGGAAAGTGGACTTACCTTACTGCTATTGTACCACATCTGCAGGCTCCGTGTGCAGTTTTACATGTCGCACCTTGTGCGGGCAGAGGACTGGCGTACAAGTTATTCCCATATCTGGCAAAGATTGCGGTCCATGAGGGAAGTCAGGCGTCACCTTGTCCGAAGTCGCACACGGGTTTGTGGCCATGTCTCAGTCTTCCCGACTTAGGGGACGTCAGACTCTCCTGGTGAAGACAATGGACGAGAGGCCAGCAAACAACAAGCTGTTTCCAAGACAGTGTACCTGTGTGGCTCCTCCTTTCCTTCAATCCCTTCAAATCCAAGATTTGTCGAATTCCTCGAATCCTAAATACTAGAGAATTCGAATATTCAAGACAAGATTCAGTACAGATTCGAGGTTAGTTTTCCCCTTACCGAAATACATATTTAGATTACGTTCTCACTTCATAGCAACAGGAAAAATCAATAAATATTCGTGAAAAAGTTAGTTTCTCCTAAATACTTTACTTATGACTTCATATTTGCTGTACAGGAAACAAAATTATATTTGTTGTATTGTTATTGGACAGAGAAGAATGGTACATATTTCAGTTTGTGCACCTGTTACAATTAAGTATTTTATGCACAATTCTCTAAAAATAGTAGAATTCTATTAATTTTTCAATTATGTTTTAATAGTTTTGTCAGCACAGTTACTGTTTTACACAACTCCGCCATGTATAAATATTGCCACTAAAATTTGTTACTGAAAGTTCATTTATTAATTTTTGTTACATTCACTAAATATGTCGGAACGTATGAATTGTAAGTATGGTTTTTCATTATTTGTAGTGCAGTGATTTGTGATAGTTATTTAAAATGTCGGAAGTGTGGAATAATTTTAGTTTGGATTCAGACTCACCAACAAAAGCCATCTGCTTGCAAACTAAAAATATTTTGTGGTGGCAAATCCAGTACGAGTGCTTTAAATGAACACTTAAAGCAGCACACTGTAGAAATTGCTGCCCCCGAAAACAAGAAAAATGAAGAGGAAACTAAATTGGACAGTACTGATGATGCCAAATCTAAATGTGAGTGAAATTTTTTCTGACTATAAAAACAGCTTAGTTTTTAGTTTTCATTTTATGTATTCCCAATTTATTATGTTGTTTCTGAGAACTCTGTGCCCATTACAAGATACTCTCTTATGTAACTGGCCTTCGAATTACTTAAGTATGGCTATATGCAGTGCTAATACTAAAAGTATTTCAGTGTCATATTTTCAGTCTTTTGCCCTGCATATCTTTATTTCACGTGGTAATTTCTTTGGTAAGTCTGTGCATTCACTATTAGAACTATCTGCAGCTGTGTTCCCAGTTTTTCCCAATTGTACAATCAATTTTTAAAGACACCAATTTTGTAGGTAACCTGGATTCGGGTTTGAGATTTGAGAATAATTTAAAGGATTCGACTATAGATTCGGATTCGGAGAAAAATTGTATTTGACCCATCTGTACTTTAGGGGATAAGTTGTACAAACATTTTTGTCTTACCTTTCCTACGGAATTGCCTGCCGAGGTACATCCCCAAGTTTTATAAATACATGGTATATAGACCTATGTATGTTTAAGTAGTTCATTATTGGGTCTGCTTCATTGTAAACTTACACATTGAATATTTATATTACACACAGGTTATTCACAAAATATTTTCATTCCATATGTTATTTCTTTCGGATATTTGACAGAAACATGAAAATAATTTAGATAATTACATGGGACAAAAGGAAAATTTAAAATCATATACAAAATTATGTCAAATATAACCTTCTTACTCTTTGTGTACAATGGGTTTTGGTGGTTAGGAAGATTTGAACAATAATTTGTGATTTAAGTACTTACTTTATGATGCATAAGTATGAGGATCAAATCTTCTTGAATTATTCATATTTATTGAACAATCACAGATTCAGGTGTTTGATAAGAAAACAGCCTAAAATGTTTACATAAGTGTTGCACCTACAGATTCAATCAGAAAACAGCTTTTAGTTTTGACGCATGAAGTGTTCTGCACATTTTTGTAGCGCACTCTACTTGTGATTGTGTCACATCTTGGAATGCACTTACTCCTAATGGGCCAGTCCGCAACCACAGACGGAAGAAGAGAAGAAAGGACATGTATCTGCCCAAGCGCCTTGGGAACAAGCCCCCTTATTTAGTCTCGAACATGTGCTCCTCCCAGCGAAGCAATGATTCACGTGCATCAATTGTGTCACCTTTCTGCTCCAATTAAATTCACCCGCTACACCAGGACAGCAGTGGTACCGGTACTTCACAATCCCGCTGCTTGATAGCCCAGTGCCACCCACCGTAGCTCTCTCAGCCTCCGAGATGCACAGGTTGACCAGATCACATCATCACCTCGCAGCAAACATCGCAAAGATAAGAATCCAAGCAACTATGTGTGAAATCACTAGGCCAAATCCCTAAGAGGGCAGGGTTCGCTTCCCCCTCACCCTTCGGAGCGCCTACGACCTAATTTAGATTAGTATAAAAGAGGCAGCAGGATCTGGTCTCAGGGCAGTCTGCTGCACCAAACCACCCCTGTAAGGCCACTGGAAGAAGTCAGCCCACAAGAGTAAGCACTAGCCTCCCGGTCTCCTGCTGAAGGGCCACATAACCCAGGGAATGCTAACTGCTAGAATCCTTCACGCCGAATTGGCAATGACAAGCAGTTCCTGAGGGTCCTCAACTTCGACGTCCACGGCAGCTCTAGAGATCCGCCAGCATTTCCACAGGGTTTTCTACCTCTTGACGCACTCATCCAGCTCCAGAGGCCTTCTGGACACCGGCACACCAGAGGGTCTGCCAATGCCATCAACCATTCCTTCAACCTTCCTTGTGGTAATCTCACCATCGACACGTCCCTCTGGTAAATTCCATCCAAACACCCTAACAGCCACCACACATCTTCAGCACCCGTCTGGTGCTGCATATCTTAGGTTCTATCAGAACAAGTCTAATATTAAATTTAATATTTTATATCACAGTGACTCATACTCATCACATAACACAATCATTTAATTCCACTTTAACTTTGTTCAGTCTGCCTTCCCCTGAATCAATTTCATCCCTTTTATTTTTAGTAAATTATAATATAAATATTGTAATAGAGTGCAGCCCCATTGTCTATTTAGCTTTTAATAAAAAGCTCTTACCTTTAAAATAAAGCTTTTATAAAATAAGGGTAACCCATGTTAATTCAGCCATAAAGCATTAGTTTAATATTTTATGCTGAACTATTCAAGCCCTTCTGGCCAATATTTAATATTCTATGCAGAAGGGAATAACAGGCACTTCACATAATAAATACCACAAAGATAGACAAACACCTTTTCACTTGCGGAATTCATTGATGTAAGTTTGTTCCTACCCCATCTCATCTCACTGTTCTAAAAGGCCAAGGAGAGGAGAGAGGACCGCTCAAACCACTGAACCCATTGTGAAAACTCATTTGTCGCTGCTACCTCACAAGTATCACTTGCGTACTGTATATCCACCCACCGCCAGGGTTGGAAGGACAGTGCGTGTGAGCTTGAAGAAAGTAAATTGAACAGCCCTACAAGGCAGAGAAATGCGAAACACCGTTACTTCTCAACCTCCGTTTTAACGGCATTCAAATGCCTTATCTTCCCAAGGGAGAAGTTAAACATTAACGCTAAATTGACATTCAAAATCTTGTTAATGAAATTCTTCATTTAATTTGGAAACAAGTTGATACACCAACACCCTTATTTGAGGCACCAACACAAGCAACTAAAACACCACATATTATTCACCTAATAACAACACAGAACTAAGACACCTTGATAGACTATGACCCTATCCTTGCAGCACGTCCTCCTAATCAAACACCTACCCACGGCTTGGAGTACTACCTAGGTACGTATTCGCCGCACCCGTCTTTGGTCGCTGTTCAACTGACGCCGCCATCCAAGATAGACTGCAGCAGCTAGACCATCACGCCCAGTAATAACTAAAGTAAAACGTTGGCCTAGTATTGTATTGTCTGTTCCCAACTTTGTTCAGACACATAAGCCAACACGTCCTCGTTTGTATACAGGCAAAGCCCTGCTACATGATTGACATTACTTTAAATGTCTATCACAATGCTGACATTGCGATGGTCGATGTACACTTTTTCCTTTTCTAAGAAAACCACTCACCTGTCTACAGCATGTTACCAACTTAAGTTAACACTAAGAGTCCACGGTTCGACTACCCAAACAGCCATCCATAATATTTTACTCGAGTCCCAACGTGGCGATAACCACACGACCTAGCCGGCATTTCACCAATACGACGGGCTTGTGACTGAGTTCCGACTTGAGTTAAAGTTACATATTTTGGACTTAGATCTTGTGCAGTGTTGTTTACTCCTTTCTCACTCAAAAAGGGAGTGCACACACGATAGTTTTCAAATAAAAATAATCACAAATTTGAAACCCTTTACAAAAAAAAAATCAATGTATGTAAATATGATAGTATAATATTCATTACACTGAAGCAAACCAATTTTATAGCTAACAAAAATTTTGTTAAACAAAACATATAATAGGAATATTTTGATAACTTTTTCACTTTGATGTCGACAAAAGGCTACTTAAGAAATCACATAAATTTTAATACCCAAAACAAGCTAGGTTACGACTGAACATGTTTGTAACATAATTAATGAAACCGAGGTTATGTTGGCTGGATGGTAGCAGATGCTGGATAGAAATACTCAGAATTTTATGATCACAGGGTCTCATAGGTTGTAAATTAATTGAGATTTCAACGCAATCTTATGTGTTTTATTTTTCACTGCTGACGAAAAATTAGGAAAATAATTATGAAACACATGAAACAAATACATTTTTTCTGTGCATATAATGTTGTTTTAATCTCAAATGCACCATAACAAAAATCGAAATTATTCAAACTACCAGTAACAAATTAAAAATAATGGACTAATATAAATATTTATTTTAGCTGGGTGATTATTGTAAATAAAATTGTAATTTTATCTATATTATGTTGGTACTAAAGCTTCAATCGAACAATTTATACTCCTTTAAGGATTACGTTGCCAAGAAGCTGTTCACAAATTCAATGCTCAAATAAGTAATGTTTAAGCAAGTTGGCCATTTGTACCACAGACTGTTCAACTTTTAGACATTATCAGTGATTACTGTTTCCTTCCAAAAAAAAATATAAGCGCATAGCTTGCCACACGACTTCTTTTCTCATCAGCAAGTGCCTTCACACAAACCCAGGTGAGGTCTAACTACCACAGTGCCTACATGATACACCTCTTGTCACGGGGATTATTACAGACACGTCAGATTGTACTGTTCAACCGCTGTCAAAAAACACTCACCTCCCCGAAGGGTGGCTAAACCACCAGACCGCAAGTCAAGGTCAAGAAGTTCCAGGGTACGCAGAGGAATGGCACCCCTATTGCTCTGGCCACCAGCAGATGCCGCCTGGCTCCGCCTGCTAGCAGACGACATTACTGCCCGCACCCTTAGGCAAGAGCGGGTCAGCAGGATATACCGTATTTTGGCGTGTACAGGCCGCACCATAAGTTTTTTTTATTACAAATTAGGGATAACTAATATTTCAAGTATAGGCCGCACTGAATTTTTTTATTCCTGTAAATATTGTTAAGTTACAATTACATACGAACATAATAAATCCCAACATTTTCTCCCCTACAAAACATTTTTGTGACAGAAAATTTGTATTATGCTGCAATGTTTACAAATATACATTGTGCGGCTACTATTCCACAGATGGTAACAAATGGAAAACGCAAAACCATGGCAACACGTTACACAAAGTGGCACTGCACTTATAGTGTCACAGTGGGTGTGTGAACTATGTAAGATATTCTTGTACAGCAGATAAATTATTTTCTCATGTATGGCATCTATGGTAGAGCTACAACATGTTTACATTTCACACATGCGGGATGGTTATTTTTTTTTATGAAAGTGAGTGACAAATAATTGTACAACTAGATCCCCCCCCCCCCTACTTCCTTCCTTCCATAAAATTAAAACATAAAAATGTACATTATGTTAACTTATGTTCGGTATTCTGAATGCAAGTACAGTAAAATTCTAAGATGTTTTTTAAGAGAATGAAAAAATGCTTATTAACCAGGGAAACACAAAAAAAAGGGTTAAATTATACATGTGTGTAAAGACAAGGTGCAAAATTATTCACTTAACAGGGTGGCCACTCAATTTCTGTTTCCAAATTCCCTGACTTTTCCAGGTTTTCCAGACCAAATTTGTTTTTTTCCCTGACCAATCATGTTTGCTTTATTTTTGCTGAAAACTAAATTTATCATATAAATAATTTATACGATTATTGTATAATGCGATGAAAACAGTAAAAGTGTTACCTTGGTGCAGCAGCCATAGTAATAGAATTCTACAGTCAGTAATCAAATTTTTACCAAATAATGCAGTGATGCTGTTTGATGAACAAAACCCCCTCAAGTCAAAAACTCATGTACACAAGTTAGGTTTAACTATGGATGTGGCATAAAAGAGTTTGCGTTAGTTATCCCAAATAAATTGTAAAATTCAAACATTTCTTATTTGTATCATAACTAACATACGAATGCATTTTTTTTGTGAAAACTGCATAAAATATTACACTTACTATCTCTGTGACTTATAAGAAAAATTGCATAAAAATTTGATTTTACAGTAAAGTTTGCCTTTACGGAGCTAAAAATATAGCGTGAAAACATTTTGGAACACAGATTTGGGCATGAGAAAGTAATATAAACTCGTCAGCAAATATATGACTGCTACGAAATAATTAAAAAAACCAACAATAAACATGTTTACAATTTTTCTTTAATATCGTGGATACATGCAGAGTTTATTTATATTTTCCAACACGAATGGTTAGAAAAAATCTAGTTGTTTAACTCCATATCAAAATACAAAGATGAATTTTAACAACTTCACAAAGAAATGCACTATAGAGATGGTAATAGTTTATTCACATTCATATCAATGATAAATACTAAAATTAAGCCTAACAGCTAAACTATAATAGAAAATTTTCATACAAGTTTCTTTGTGGAAAAACAGTTTCCGTTATTTAAAATACAAAATTCACACTACAAAGGTTTTCTTTAAAAAATTTCCCTTATGTTTTATAAAATTTTACAAACTTCCCTGACTATTCCAGGTTTTCCCTGTTTTTCAGAAGAGAGGCCACCCTAGGTTTACTGTACATATTTCGATTTTTTACACGTCATCCATGTTTACAACCAGTATTTCATGCGTTTTGTGTGTGTAAAATCTGCGAAAACAAAAAATGCAAAACAACTTTAACAGCATAATAAATTAATCTTATTTCCAGTACCGGAAGAACTATTGTTTTTCACCTGGCGATAAACAGTTCTCACATTTCCTCTATCTGGCTTCAGGTTTAGGTAAAAGATAAAATTAAAATAAAAAATAAAAACTAAGGAGAACAAAGATTATAGAACTATCTATAATAATCAATTCTTATAATAAATTTTTTGGGATTTTTAAAGAATTTTTTGTAGAATTTTTTAATTGTTTTAGATGTTTGCATTTCAAAGGTCAATGGTCTTGGGCCAAGGTCAAAGTCAAAGTTCATCTGCATACAATATGGATGCAAGAGGGCTGATGCTTAGATCTGATTCCTATCCTTTATTACTTGTATTGAATTGGCAACCTCAATTTGAATGTCTTTTTCTGTAAATCATCCAGAATTTTCTAAGTTGCCTTGAAAAGTGTTTGGTGGTAGTGTGCAGATGCAGACAGAGAAAGGTTTTTCTCAAAATACAGTTCTGTTCTTAGTGGCCAGCGACAGCATCTTAATGCAGAGAATGTTGCAATCCTCAGTGAAATGTATTTTGAAGAATGAACATTGTTTCAGTGTGTGTGTGTAGTCTAAGACCAAGACCACTGTGTTTGACGTAGATCCAAATTAAGAACATAAGAAAATGTTAAAAATGTTATATACCCCTGTGCAGCTGTAAATATTATGTTTTATAATTTGTTACAAGCAGGTAACTATGAAGAAAAAAAAAATATTGCTACACAACATGACAGACATATTCGTTGTGTTAAAATTGTGTACAAATATTTTGCATATTACACAAAAATGTTTATAAATAATAATTTCACTCTTGGAAATGGCTTAAAGATTTTAAGTGGTGTTTACAATTAATTTTGGGTGTTCGCAAAGTAAAAGCTCGGGATGTCAAAGTAAATTCCTCAATACTCTCAATTATTTCAGGTATCAAAGAATTGAGAATCAAACTGTTAATTGTTATCAATCCTCGCACACCTTCACATTAAGTTTTTAGGTTATGTTTCACAGCAGCTGAAAATATCCGCTATCAATTTTTTAATATTTTTTGTACTATCCATTGTAAAAATTATTCATTCCCATCACCAAAAATTGCATTCAATGATGGTTCGACTGTGAAAGAATTATGATAATACAGTAGAATCTCGATTATCTGTGATAATGCTGGGGAAGAGATAGTCAGATCATCGAAACTCCGGTTAAAATAGTTGTTTTTATCTTGATGGCTGCCATGTGGCAGACGACTATTATCAGTATTTGGCTGCCTCACTTCACTCTGACGTCACTATGTCCTGTGTGGCGCAGCTTTAATGGAAAAACTACACCATGTTTCTTTTTTGTGTACTTTCTGACATGATTCAGTACTACATGTACACTGTTGCAAGAACGCTACAAACGCAGAAATCTACCTCAACCTGTAAATGTCAGCATAGACGAAACATTAAAACAAACTGGCAGTCATGGATGAAAGACCACAGCAGAACACACGGATACTAGTGGAGATAGCACCTTGTTGCACGTAAGTGTTGCGATCAGCATTAGTAAGCAGCGTGCCCCGTCTGCATCAGTCGGCATCGGTCTGCAACCAGATATGGTTTGTAGATAAGAACCCTCCCTAGTAGCAAACTCCTAGAGTTATGGGTCGCTGATGCGGAACATGCATTAGCTTTTAGTCTGTTGTGTGATAGTTATTAGTAGTTGGAGCATAAAGATCCCTGTATTATTTTTCGGATTTTATTATTTTGTATACGTATTATTTAACGGTATATGAGATAAAGAACAGTTACAATTTTCGTAACATACATATTTCCTGTTTGTGACATTTTTGTTTTTGAGGTAGTCGAGATTGAAAGCAATTTTTTTGTGCTTACCTTTACCAAAAATTTCCATCTTTTTTTTTTTTTTCTAAAAGTGGGTAGTGTTAAAGTTTTCTATGTACTGAGGACTTTATTTACTTAGATGTGAAGAAAATGTCTAGCAATGTGTGGAATTATTTTTCAGTTGGATGTAAATTTTGCAGTTTGTGCTCGGCAAAAATTTCACGAGGTGGGGTTACTCCCACAACTAGTAATATGAGAAAACACGCAGAGTACAAGAAAATTTCCAATAACGATGTTTCAGAAGATCTTTTGGGCAAAGATGCGTGTAGCGCAGAAAGTCATTCAGTGTCCCTGCAACTTAAAATGTCCAGTAGAAGTATTTTCATTTAGCAATGCTAAGTGAAAGGTTACTTGTATTTCAGTTTCATTAACGAATAGCATCAATATTTTTGTAGAGAACATTTTTTAACTTTTTTGTATAATAGTTTGTCTATATTCATTTCAAATAAATCAAAGATTTATTAAAAATAGTAATATGGACTTGTTAGGCCTAATTAGATAAGTCTGAATGTTATATAAATATAGGAAATTAACTTCACTTAACAGACCAGAAAGTCTTTCCTGTAATTGTCTTCATATTTGTGTCTAATTTGACGTATAAAACAAAATTCCAAAGGATACATTGACTGTAGGCACATGTTGATAAAGGCTGTTCATGGTAAAATAAGCACTTTTGAAGGTCCTGCTTCTGATCTACTTTTATACACGTTGTGTAAAATTAACACTGCTGTGGGCCTCATCACTTTATTTATGTGTTGGTCAGGTAATACTGAAAAATTATTACAAAAGTAAATTCTTTACAAATCTACTAATTTTTACATACCTGTGCATTAAAAAAAACAGAAAGCGAAAGAATTTAATTTTAAGTTGTCACAAACCGTTACCTAACACTTTTTATTCAACGTTAAGATGTAGACCTACTTTCCATACATCATTACCAACTTTACTGAGTGAATGTCACTTTGTGTGCCCATTAAAATACATGCATGCAGCGGCAGTCACTTTTTCTGATAATCACTATATCCTAATTTATGGTATCGGAATCGAGTGAATGTTTTGCAGTTGGAATAGAGAAAAATTTATATTTTGACACCCCTAAAAAGCGCACTGGTGAAAACATCTAAATGAAAACACAGCTTTTCAAATTTCAAAGCACCGCATTTTGCCCTTTCAAAACGACAACATTTTCCAGTCCCTAATTATAAGTGGTTACCTAACACTTTTATTCAACGGTAACATATGGAACTACTTTCCCTCCAATGTTACCAACTTTACTAGGCAGAAGTCACTCAGTGCATCCGTTAAAAAATATGCACAGAAGCAGTGACTTTTTTCTAAGGTTGATTTCAAAAGTGCTCATTTTATAGTGAACAGCATTTAAAGAGGTTTAACTTTGGCAAGTTAAGACAAATATTGAGATATTGTTGTGCCAGAGATAATGCAGGAGGACGGTAGGAGTATCTGACCTGATGTCGGGGGTGAGCACACACTGGGAGACGAGGCCACAGTTGGTGGGGCGGGCGGCCATCTTGTCCTGGAGGAAGGCCAGCATGGCGGGGACATGGGTGGTGTCCGGCCAGGGCGTGGGCCAGCTACCAGCCGGCCAGAAGCTGGGGTCTCCCCTCGCTGCAGTGTTGCGATACACCACTATCACCTGCAACACACTACTGCTTCTGCCACACACTATTTTACCCTGCACCTCATCAACTACTCTACTTCACCTACCATGGTACTTTTATAATAAAACTCTGGAACAACTAAGATAACTACTATTTACTCGTGTATAGCGGACCCTTTTTTCCCAAAATAAAGGAAAACATTTCTGGGGTGCGCACTATATATGAAAAAAAAGGGGAAGGGGGAGTGGTAGCCATAAATTGTCCAGGAGTGTTGAGGAAAGTAGCAGGACTGTCTGTTGTCTCATCTCTTCCTCTTACATCACTCCTCACCCTTCTCTCTCTCTCTCTCTCTCTCTCAGCGACCCTTCAGTTATTGTAGGTTGAAATCCCCCCTCCCCAACTAATGGCATCCTGTCACGCCACAAAACCAGAGCTGCCACTGTGTTTATGCCCCTCCCACCCCCCTTGTAATAACACCCAGATAGTTGCTGGTCCATAATTCTGCCATCCCTCGGTTTCCATGACAGAGGCTAGCAGCCATGTTCGTGGATTGGAGGGTAGTGTGACCTTCTAGCAGTGAAAACAGAGAGCCGGGCACTGCTAAAAGGAGAAAGGAGAAAAAAGAAAAGTGAGGCTGGAAACGTTGAATAGTAGGAGGAGCAAGACGGTTCCAGAATTATTTTTATTTTCGCTTTTTGCACCCAAGTTATTTAATTAAAGTATTTTCCAAACATATCACAATCACCACACAAACATAGAATAATTTGTTCCATACTTACTAATAGGGTGCCACAAAATTTTGGTGTAATTTTATTTTTAAAAATATTTCTCTGGAACTTGCAAAACTCATGGTGTGCGCTATACACGAGTAAATACGGTACTCACTCATAATCTATCACATAGAAACAAGAAAAAATATGTGTGTGACTTTGGCTACTACAGTGAAACCCCTTTTAAACACTTTTCAGGGGACCAAGGAAAATTGTAAAATGCTGGAAAGTGTAAAAAGAAATTAATGCTGTAAAACACTAAATGGGACCAAATAAAATTCATATAAAATGCAGAGTATAAAATCAGGATGTTTAAAAAATGGATTCTACCATATACTGTAGAAAATTTAGAAAAAAATTCTACAGTTCTTGAAAGTTAAAATTCAAACAAATCATCAAAAAAATAAATGTATGGTGCTCTGCATTACTGTATGCTAAACTGTCAGCCAAGAATTTTTTTCTCTTTAAAGCCCTAATGATTGCACTCACTATACATACACAATTACAAAAGCTGTAGAAAATAACAGCAGCTGCAACTCACATCTCTGTGCATCAGAGGTAAAGGGCACTATGTTGACGCATGATGGTTAAACTGATTGCAATGTCACTGTCAGACTGACATATTGGCTGGGGCATGTGGCCTTGCGGCACAGTACTAAATCAGGAGTGGGTTGCGCAGTTGGTGTGGACATAGTCGCTGGGTTACCTGCAGGGCCCGGGGTAGCTCCTGATTCGGCCGATGGCAGGATCTGGGGTCTGGTCCTTGGCCGGTGGTAGTGCTGCGACTGGCTTAGCTGATTGGTGAGTGCAGTGAGCTGTTGGTCTTGGTGCATCTGAACCACGGGTTAGCTATACCCAGTGGTACTGGCAGTCCATGGAGAATGTTCACGACGATCGGCTGCTATGCTTATCAGGGTCGTTGTCAGCAGTGACCAGCTTAGGGTCACCAGACACCAAGGCATGATTGGTTGTCCACTCCTGGAAGTACAGTGTCTGCGTAGCTGTGAGAGGCAGGGACTCCTCTGTTTTCTCTGCCCCCTCGGCTCTGCTGGGCTCATCCTTCTGGGCGGAAGACGGTGCAGCTGCGGCCTTGCTGCAGTCTGGCATCGATGCGCGACGAGTCACCACGTCATCCTGGGCAGACATGGTCCATGTTGCCATCTGAGGCAGGAGCTCTTAGGCACCCCTGCCTCGTCGGCGTGGCTGGGTTCATCCTTCTATTGGATAGTGCTGGGTGGCTGGTGTCATCTGTGGGGCTCATTGTCCAAGAGGATCCGCCACGATAGTTCAGACCTGGTCAGGGTCATGCGGCCATGCCTGGTGGCCACTTTCCGGACGAAGTTCGTCGGTGTCGAGGGCAGTGTCCTCACGGACATTGCTCGTCGTTCTTCCTTCACTAGTGTAAGCAGAATACTCCTCTGGTAAACTTCCGGGTGTGGTTTGGGATCCCTGCGGGCTGCTTGCTCCCGGGTGGCTGGTTGCTCGACTTCGGTGACCGTTTGCAGTGGGGGGTTTGTCCTCCATTTCCCCTTCTTCGTTCACTTCATTGTCTGATGTGTCTACCTCGATGTGCTGCGTTCCAGTGGGGCAAGGGTGCATCTGCCCTATGGATCGGTGTACGACCTCGTTCTCTGTCTCGAGATTTGGTGGTTCAGGGTGATGTCAGGGTTTCCCCGCCCATCATCTCAACAGTGGGCATCGCTGTTTGCAGTGGTTCAGCGGGGTTCAGTTCACCTGTAGCTGTTGCAGCTTCACAGGTTCCTATACTTTATGTGGTGGGGCTCTGTGTTGGGAAATTACGTCGCCGCTACGCTCCCATTGGACTGTCAAGTGTTCCCTCCCCCTAATCTGCACACTGTGTTGCCCGCAATCTACTGTGTAATTTTGCTGCTGGAGCCAGGGTTGTACCAAAATTACTGTTTCCCCTATTCTGGGTTCCACCAAGAACCTCGTATGGGTGGTTGGTCGATTTTGATGGCCAGTTTTATTTTCCCTTCCACCCGGAGGAGGCAGTCAGGCTGTGCCATCTGTACTTTCCCGTCTCTGGGTGTCCGGTGGACTCTTTGGTAGGGGGTGAGTAGATTTTATTCTAATAAAGTTCCCTGTGACTGCTGTGTTGATCATGGCAGCTGTAATTTATTGGGTGACCCTTACTCCAATACAGGGTGCTTCCAAGGGCACTACCTCTACTAACATCTGTAACATGATGCTGGGCCTGTCATTCATTTTCTCCATAGGGGTGGCAGGCAAGGGAGAAGGGGGAGTAGGGGGAGTATGGAGAGTAGAGTGGTACACCCACCCCACTTTGTGTTTGGTTTCTTATTCTCCCTTGCCCCTTTAGTTATATTCCAAGGCCACCTGCTCCCGGTGGCTCCCAGTTTCTCGCGGTCTCTCTTGCACACTCCACTAGTTCTTCCACCGACTATGGTCTGGGAATTTGTATAAAATTAAGTAGCTTCAGTAGCAACATACACGTAACATTACAAACACAACTTTCCTAGTTCCCCTTGGGGAAAATCCATCGGTACATCTGCACTTTTCTCATCATAAAAAAAAATTTGGCCTCTTCCTCAGCGGCCTGGGTTCGACTGTGTAACTCTGTAGTCAAATGCACTAATACTTCCTTACCTGAGAACTGGGTGGCTAGGCATGAATAAAGTAACGTACTGTAATGAACTTTCCGTACTTATTCCACCTTTCAACTGCTTTTGGGTTTTAACAGCCCACTGTTTAACTGGAACTTTGTTTTCCTTAAATCCCCTCAAATTCCTGGGTAACTGCTAGCTGGTCCTTGTGCGGTTTTCCTGCAAATTCTGGTAATTGTGGCCTTTTGCTACCCCAGGTGCAGGTCATGCTATGGTGAATGCCTGGATTATTTAGTCTGCATTCTGCCACCCGCTTCCTAACCTCACATCTGTATACTAAGCCTGGTATCGTGATCCTTTTGTCCAGCCAGCCTATGCATATGTAATGAAACGTTTGCACACTACACCTTACTGTGTGTACCCGTTGTCCTGCGAAAGTGAGCCAGCTACAGTAGGCAGTCTGTCAGGTCCGACATTCATTACAGCAGTATTCCATCCCATCAGTGTAACGGGGCTCGTTGTTCCACCCTAAGCATATATAGTGGAATCAATTCCGGCAGTGTACGCAGTTAATGAAATTTACACCCACTCCGGGGCATGTGGGTATTTACACCTTTCGGTTTGGTTGTCAATGACTTCGTCCATTGCGGTGGCAGCTTTGCCTTTGTCAGCAAGGCTCAGATTTAATTTTGATATCTTTGCTAGTTAGCGCCATGGGGTGTTTACAGACTCCCCGAAGTCTGGCTGGTTAGGGTTTCACTCCCGGCTAGGTTATCTGGTTTTCGGGGTCGTACTGGCCTGATTCTGTGTTAATATTCAAACTAACAAAGCGCTGTGGCCTCATGTTGGGTGCCACGAAAACACAAGGCGTGACGTCAGACAATGTTCTATTGTGCCGGTCAGGGGCACTGGCTATCTACTGGACTGACATATTGGTTACTGACTGTTTCCCAGCTGCGATACACGCAGTGGCATGTGGTCTCAGCAGCACAGTACAAAATCAGGTGTGGGTTGCGCGGTTTTTCGCACAGTTGGTGTGGACACAGTCACTGGTTTACCTTTGGAACCCGGAGTAGTTTCTGGCTCAGTCACTTGTGCTGCTGGTTGGATCTGGGGCCCGGTCCTTGGTGATGCAACTGGCTGAACTCGGTACCTGCGGTGGGCTGTTGGTCCTGGTGTGTCTGAACCACGTGTTAGCTATACCCAGTGGTACTGGCAGTCCATGGAGAATGTTCAAGATGATTGGATGTGACTCACCTGTGGCCTTGTGGAGTGGCTGAAAAAGGGAACGTGGAGGTGAGGCCTCTCCAGTTGCCGGGACGGCTTGAGCTCGTTC
Organism: Dryococelus australis; assembly: GCA_029891345.1. Lineage (NCBI taxonomy): Eukaryota > Metazoa > Arthropoda > Insecta > Phasmatodea > Phasmatidae > Dryococelus > Dryococelus australis. Next base: position 124,067,907 of record CM057000.1, on the reverse strand, counting down.
CCGCGGGATTAGACTGCAGAGGGCAGTTGGCACTTGGCTAGGTTCAAAGGCAGTAGCTGCCCTCTTGCTCTCCACTTCGAACCACTCCTATGGGTGAAGGGCATAGAGGAAAGGTACTATGGTCTGCCATGCTAAGGAAGAGCAGGCAACGAAATTCCCTAGCTAAGTGTACAGCCAGTCGTGGCTAGGCCACCCAGACCCAGTCCTATGCTCCAACACACAAAAATAACACGTGGATGGAGTGTATCGGCTGGCTGGCTAGCTGTCCTATGGATTGAGTTTCTAATGGTTGTGACTACCGTACGTGGGCACCAGGTATCTTTGTGTACCTGGTCCACAGTATGAGTAGACTTTTAATGTGTGTTTTGAGACGTATGTGCGCCCAGTTAAGAAAGCATATATGTTCGGCAGAGAGGGTTTCAATAACCCGGTTTCCTGCTTTTCCTTAGTGGGTGGATGTTCATTGGGATTGAAGTAACAGTCATCCTAGAAATAAGTACTCCGACGTTACGTAAAATCACGTGTTTATTCTAGGAGGAATAGACACAGTGGCCCATACTAACTCCTAACTATTAAAGAATTGTAACTGGAGTAAACTATCATAATCAAGGTGAAGAGGACCTCAGTATAACAAGAGCAGATGCGGCTACATAGCTATTACATTAACTGACCCTAACTAACATTAATGCTGTTGTCGAGAAGGGACTTGGGAGTTCACTACCAGAGTGGTAGTGAATGTAAAATGGGTGCTGAAAACTTCAGAGGTTGAAAGACAGGAAGATGTCTTGATAGTAGTGGTGGCCATTCGTGACGGTGGTGGTAACAGAGAGCTCCAGCACACGAGGTGGTGGAACGAGCTGCTGAGTATCAATTGGCATTTCGGGGGCTGTGCAATTGCCTATATGGACGGCCGGCTGTGGGTCCTTTGGCTGATTGGGTATCTTTGGGCTGCAGCTCCTCCCTTAGCGGCGAAGGCTGAATTCTCTTGGGGGTTGACTGGAAGTGCAGTTTTCCTCATATGCAAGTTGCATCGTTCCCATGAGGTTAGGAGCAGCGCTGGGCTGCTTGGCTAGCTTCTATCACACATGGGGTTGGCGTAATATCTGATATACTGGTGTAGACGGCCTTGACTGCCATGTGCTCATGTGCCCCTTGCCTAGGGGCGTGCTCATGGGTCTAGGGACGTGTTTGTGGACTTCGGTAACAAAGTCATCCACGGTTCAAACCCCACCTGGGGTGACGTGATAACACGTAAAGATGAGGAAAAGTCGTATTTAATATATATGGCAGTACATGTCATGTGTCAATATGTCCATATTTTACTAAACTGACATTTTGACATTTTCTTATTGTATTTTTCACATTTTTCGTGCTCTTTTCCAAGGTGTAGAACACGATATACTACATGGAATAATATAGGAAAAAGCACAATGTGCCACTATGGTAGAGAGATAAAGAGCACTCAGGCAAAGTTCCATATTTGTGACATAGCACCGCCCAACATGCACACACTCATGCGTGCACACACACATGCGTGCACACACACACATGCACAAAGGATTCCCTATCTGCAATTTTTCAGCGGATTGTCAAATAATTTCCATACATCTAGGATTTCAGTAAATGAGGAACTGACACATTAATAAAAATCCATCTTCTAACCTTATTAAACTTCATGTTGAGGATAATGATAGCTGTACATTATCTGTGAATAAAGTTAATAAACATTGTTAATAGGAATTTATAAAGAAGCTGTTGAGGCGTGCCGCTTCTACATCTAATCTAATATGATTACAACTTATCGCCTAGGACACATCTTCCACCTCTACAGATGTGAGCAACACGTTGCCTATCCTACATGCAACAGGAACTTAAGCAATTCCTTCTCACCTGGAAGATACGCAACCCGGCAGGTACGCCACCCCCCCCCCCTTCCCCGCACACGAAGCCTACAAGCTGCCCAGACCTTGGGCCAGGCCGAGCGGCTCCGACGAGACACGAAGCAAAATCACTGACAGGAGGATTCTCACACCACCCAAGGACGGAGGACGTCACGCCTCCCCCGCACCGGCAGCCTACAAGCTTCCACTATATAATTCCGGACGCTGTCTGCCTCTGCAGTCATTCTTTAATATCTCTAGCTACCTTCCACAGCATTACTAGTGCTCTGGATCTTCGGAGAAGTTAGTTACCTTACAAGTACCCCCCCCCCCCCCGCAGCTACTTATTATGTACGTAAACGACCAGTCAACCGGACGACATACGAACACGAACATTCTCTTAACTTCACTTTGTATCCTGTAGACACCTTTTATTAGCAGTTTAACATTAACTCATTTATATTCATCTAGAACCAGCTTTTACCCTCTTATTTAGAGCCAGGTCACCTACACCTGGACATCTCACTAGATACTCAAAAAGTGTGTGACGTATTTCTCATCCGGTTACAACAAGTTTGCATAAATCACCAGCTTAAAAAGATTGTTGCAGGAAATCTTCAGTGACTGGACCCGAAATATACTTTGATCAATGCACCATCCGATAATGGTACAAGCAGTTACTTTTATCATTTTTTGTGTTACTGGGAGTTTTGCCGGGACCACTGAAAATTTACTGGGAATACAGTTAATCGGTACATGCAACTTCAGTACAAAAAAGTCTATTGTAATAGGGATGGTGTGTCAGCACTCCCCATTTGTCACTTCCGCTGCCAAGGAGCACCAAACAGTACACAACTGTGCCTGGACAGCATTTGAAAATGACGTTACCTACGTGACGCAGTTTGGACAAAGCATGTAGTTTTTGAACTAAGGTATTTTGAAAAGTGCCGGAGCAATCTCGTTCTTGTTTGAAGTTGTGTAGTTTATTTAATGTTTCATGTATAAACAAGTGTTGTGTGAAATTGTACGTGACATTAACGAAACATATATTGATCAATACAATATTTCATAAATGATAAAAGTGAATTATTCATATAACAAATTTTGGGGGGAACACTGGAAATTTTTGGTAGATACAGTTTTTTGGTACCTGCATTTTTGGTACATAACTGTAGCATGTATCCGGCATTGCACTATCCATTACATGCAAAATATGTCCATGTTAAATGATCCAGTAAATACAAAATTTTTGACCCACCCATCTCAGAATTTGATGAACCTTCCCAGCATCACTTCATTGAAATAAATATGTACTTGTATAGTTTTATAATCCCATTTCAGAGTTACTGGCTTTTAAAGTTGGACCTGATTGCAGTGAATTTTCTAACACCACATAGTGATAAGACTGTTTAAGCTTTCTTTCTCCTAAGGAAAATTTGACAGTTATGTGGCTGAAAATTTGATAATCTACTCAGAATTTCACGCAAATTTTGTTAATATTAGTGATGGGATGATCCGTTCCTCGGAACTGCTGATTCTTGAAGGAACCGAACTGGAACCAACATGATTATACTGTCGTTTCTCTGTCCAAACCTTACCATGTCTACTAGGTAGTTTCACACGTGTATTAAAGTCATTGTTTACTCTTACTTTCAGTGCTGAATGAGGTCATAAATATTCACTAGCAAAACCATTGTAATGTACTGTAATGGCTGTTTAATGATAAATTAACACAACATTAATAAACATTCCAGTTTTCCCATTGTATGCTGCTGAAAATGGGAATGGCATCGCAACGGCTTTATGCAGATACGCGCTACCCATACTACTGTGCACAGTACCTTTTAGTCTTCATTTATCTTAAACACAACAATACAACCAACTTTTATGCATCCTCTTGTATTCATATTTTAATTAGAATTTACCTATGTCTGTGGCGGAAACGTTATCCATCGCAACAAGTAGTTTGATGCTACGTCTGTATGTAAATGAAGTCCAAGTGCACTGTTGGCCTCCATTTAACGTGCATAACTAGGGAAACCAATACGACAAATGGTAAAGTCTTGAAGATATGCTGTCGTAAAATGGTATGTGACGAAATTTGAAACTTTTAATACATGTTTTCTGGTATGGTAATATGTTTTGTAATTTAATTCAGAAAACCTGTATCACACAGTGTGCCATTATTTCCCAATCGCTGCACAAAAGAATAGTTTTTCCTTACGACTTGCTGAACGTGTGTTGGCTTATCTGACTGTATTTAAAAACAGCAATTCAATGTTTTCTTGCAGCGACGCATCCTTTTTTTGCAAGCAACTAATGTTAATTTGACACAGAAAAACGTTTCAATATTGCAGATGCTTCGCTGTATCAACAATAATGCACAACCTAAAATAAATTTGGTGGGTCCAAGGCTGGAACTTAAATGAGAATTCACTGTAAAAGGTTACATTATAAATTATTGTCTTGGCAACACTGCACTAGGCTTTGTTGTCTGCTCTACTGTTAGCCCCATCACAAACGTGTTTTTGTCTTTCTGTCAGCATGGAATAAATTTAGCATAGTAGTGTTGAGTACAGAACCAGAGAAAGAGGACAGTACACGACCATGATTTCTCACCCAGTGCAATGTAACAGCCTACAGTGAGCATGTGAAGAAACAAATGCGAGAGCCAAAGGTGTGGGTTAGAAGTGAAATAACAGCAACATTTTGCTAGAGAACTTTCCTATGGCCGTTAATGAACCCATTGTCGAGCACCCTGTTCCCCCTCCTCATTTCTCACACTTGCTTACTCTCTCTCACACTTGCTCACTTTCACACAAGCTCATGCTCTCTCTCACACTTGCTCACTTTCACACAAGCTCATGCTCTCTCACACACACACTCGCTCAAGTCCCCTCACACTTATTCCCATACTCACTGTCACACTCACTCGGACACCTAGAGGAGCACAGTACCTGGTGATGTGGATTGCCACAGAGTGCAGTGTGATGGCCTATAGTTCATGTATGATATAGGCTGTTCACAGTAAAGCGAACAATTTAAAGCCCAAGTTACTTTCTCCTTTCAGCTATTTTTCATCCTTTAAACACCTTTTTAGATACAGTAGAACTCTGTTAAGACATTTTTCACAGGACTAGATGCCAAATACTTAAGGGGGAAAAGAGAGGTTTTTTAATTTTAACAAAATTGCAAAATCTACAAAAATATAACGCTTTGCACTTTATAGACCCACCACTCCTCACAGAAGCCATCATGCACTGCATTATATTGCTGTATTTACAATAACCCAACAGTGCGACAAAACAGCCCTCACACAGACAAGAAATCATCATCAGCCAATCACAAGCACAGTCACCCCCACCAACTCGCAGCCCTGACAGCCCGACAAAAGTAGATTCTATTTCTACTTTCCCAGTGCATCCGAACAGTCAGACTAGCTTGGCAGCAGAAAAAAAAAACATTACATTAAAACACAAAATTTTGTTTGGATTCCACTACTGTGAAGAATTTCACACTAAAAATATTTTATTTATGTGTAAATACTGGTTATCATATAACATGAAGCTGTTAAATTGATATACATAAATATTGATGGACAATATCTGCGAAAAAAAAAAAAAAAAAAAAAAACCCTTTTGTTTACAAATTTTGTCAAAACAAACTAGAGAACAATGATTTGCGATTTCTTTGCATTCCATAACGCAATAATGGCCATTCTAGAATTTTCTGAAAGCCATGCAACAATGCAACACTTGTCGGATGGAAACTGTGAGGTATTGTAAACACTTGGCGGAAATGGCTGGAGTGAAACGTTATGTTGGACTGTCCGGCAGAGCTCGTCGAGCCATTGTAAATCAAGCAAAAACTATAACTGTATACACAAAAAAAAAACTTATTTAAAGAGGCATTAATGGACTTACATGCAAAAATAACACGTGCATCCTAACCCTATTTCTTTTTTCTAAAACTGCCAATATAAACATGGGCACACACCAATGAAAGATAGCAAGTGGCATATCCGCTTACATCACATTTACCCCACTCATTCCAAACCTTCTCCAAATGTTTTAATGTGTACGTGCGTAATTGTGAAAAATTACTGTTGAATAATTAATAGTAATATAAGACAACAGGCTATAAGGCTACAGCACTTGTTCATTTTCTACAGATTTTGCGCTTGTAAAAATACGTATTATTTGCGCTAGTGCTGGCAAGTGAACAGCCTGAGTATTGGATCAGCTTGCAGCGTGCAGGTTTCACAAGATGGCCATTATAATATTGGGGTACTGGCATTTCGTTAGAACAGCGACACTGGTTCAAAACGAGCGCCACGCCAACAGATTATTGGTTCAACATACGTGGAACATACTGCGGCGTGCAGTTTAGGTTTCTTCAAAACTTCCTTGGACCCTGTACAGTGTGCGGCTCAGGTTTCATTTTCGATAAAAGTTTACAAATTAATTGTGATATCTTTTCAAACAATGCGTATCGGAAAATTATATATTTTAATGTTTTTTTTTGTTTATGTCCATTAGTTTTTGAACATTATATGTGGATTATCTTTCTTCAGCAAAAACTTTTTAAATGAGATTTACTAACATACAGTTAAATGGAAGAGATCTAGTGAATTAAAAACATAACCCTCTTAGGAAAACCTATTGTGTGGGAATATCTTAAGCAAGTTTTACTATAAGTATTGCCTTGTAAGTAATAAACACAGTGTGTATATTCCACAGCACTCAGGAGTTAATGTCTACAGCTAAAATAAAATACATTTATTGACTATTATTCCAAATGAGAGGGCTTTCAAAAGTGCTCACTTTACTGTGAATAGTCTATACACAGGTGAGAGTCATAGGTGTGTGTGTGAGAAGCACAACAGCACAGTGGTGCTATGCAGAGTGCTAGCAGACGCAAGACAGTACCTGGTGGCCTTGGGTCCTCATCCAGCGCAGTGTGACAGCCTGCATGGAGCGTGTGACAGGACACAAGCGAGAGCCAAACGTGCGAGCGAGGAGCGCCATGAGAGCAGAGTGGTGCTCAGCAGACAGCTGGTAGAAGTGCTGCAAGTCGAGTATGACCATTTCATCTGGCCGATGCAGTAAGAAGTTGTTCACTTCGTCAAGCACCGAGCTCACTACAGCCCCGTACATTCCATGAACCACGTACAGCTCCTTTGCTTCTGGCCTCGATGACACTCGCAGATCCAAATACCTGCAACATACCATGGGCTATCCATTAAAAAGATGGAGCTTCTTGTTGTAATGGCATGTACAGACACTACTCCTTACGCAATTACATTTTGAAAATTCAAATCTTCCAGGAATAAACATATAGCTTTCTAGTAGTATTAACCTACAGTCAGCTCTTGATTCTAAGACCAATGGAATAATGACCTTTCATTGCCTCGTATACAACAATGGCCATGAAAACAATCAACAAACCAAATATTCAATTCAAACTGGCTACACGGATATACAACATGGAAGAGTTGGGATTTGCCCAACTTTCTTACGTTTATCCGTACATTATCTGCATGCACTTACATTCCATTATAGATTGAACACAGACTGTGTTACATGCTCTGCTTTCATGGTACATATCGACGTTCATGTCATTGTAGAACAGGCCTTAATATTTTTTTTTTTTTTTTCAATCCCTTCAGAAATATTTTGACAGAATTTTACTGTATATACATGAAGCAGGAAATGAATCACCTACCACCACATTCCTGTTGATTACTGACAGTATTTTCACACTTAAAACATTGGTAAATATACTGAGACTTTATAATTACAAGAAAATTGTACTGATTTATAACCACATATTTCTTGTTTAAAAAAAATTAAAAGTGCCCAACAGTTGTATACAGCTGTAATATGCAACATGCACAAAATGGCCAACACGATTTCAGTGAAAATTTGAAATAACCCAGCCAAGAACGGACCTCCGATCATCTTGGTGCATTAGCCATGCAGCCACCATGACTTTTATTTTGCCCATGTCCTCCAACTTAGTTTCCAGATGTACTATCTTAAGGGTTCAGGGTGTCTATCAAACCAAGCTTTTGAAATTCCTGACTTTTTCCAGGTTTTCCCCTGATTTTTCCAGATTCTTGTGTTACATGTCCAAGGTAGATAAAATGTTCAATAACATAGGAAAATTAAAACTCTTTTACCCTACGCATACTCCGCATTGTATTAATTTATGGTATTAAACAATAACACAATTTAAATCATCTCTCCTTCACCTATACTGTATTATTTTATTGACATGGCAAGCACAAATAATAGAGTGACTAAATAATGGTACATTTTTACATCAGTGGATACTGAGCGTTTCAAGTTTTCATTTGTACAATTCTGAAAAATAAATTTCCAAAAATATAAAATGAAGGAAAATAACTTGAGCATAAAAGGAAACTTCTAGGTGTACTGCGTTAAAAAACATAACCTACATGATCGCTCTGCCATTGTATTGAAGGAAGGGTATTTTATTTAACTAAACAATATAGGCCTAACACAAAAATTGAGGCTACAACCTGCTAAATTATCCATACTAATGCTCCTACCCTACGTTACAAATAAATATGGAAATTGGGAGGTAGAAAATATTTCTTTCCAATAATAAGCACTAAAGACCATTTCTTGTAGGGGGAAAAAAAACACGCGCACACGCGTAAAATCGAGGCAGTGTTCCAACTGGCACTTTTTGTTAACAAAATTGTCACTCGACCCGTTTTGTCAACATAATTTTTTTTTTGCATTTTGTCAACTTTGAAGCTTACAAATTACAAAATGAAAATCACCCAATTGTAACCATGTTAATTTTTACCTGTTGGAAACGATTCAATACGCATAAGCCAGACTTACCACATGTTGCACCATGATCGATGCAGACATGTTGGGAATGGGAAGACAGACGCAGTGCTCGTTGCTGTGCCATGCCTGGTGGCAATAACCACCCGTTTTGACAGCCTTTATGCTACACAAAACTCCCGGAACTGATCAAATATTTCAGGCTCTTTCCAGGTTTATTTCTGGCTGTAACAAACTCCTGGCGATTTCCCGGTTTATCCGGTTAGTAGACACCTCGGGGTTCTGCTTGCTTGCCTGCATCTATTTTACACATTCTAGGCCTCAAAACATGTGAGCTACAAAGTCATCTCTTGCTCACTTACTAGTTGTCTCTACGCAAAAGGCGCTTAACTAGCTTGCAGTCTTTCCGTCGACATCTAGGACTTTGAGTGTCCACTCTATATCTTTATAGCATGCCATTTGTGATAAAACAATAATGCATGCCTAACAACAACTCTTAAGTTTCTCCACAAAAAAAAAAATACCAGCTAAAACAGATTCTGAAAACTCCTGTTTTAGCTACTTTCACACCCAACAAATTAATATTTGGAGTTTAAATGATAACTTAAAACTTGTCTTTGGGCACAAAGCATTTCTTGAATGCTTGTGATTAGACACTACAAAATATCCAACCATTTATTAAATCATGTGTTTTCTACCAAATCAATGCAACACACTTCATGCAGTAGCCAGGAGCCCTTACCGGCACCAGAGCACTAACAGTACAACATTCATGAGGGACCAACCTGATCCCATGAGCTAGCTGCTGAGACACAGAGAGGCGTTGAGTGACGGACCAGCGGTACACATAACGCTTCACAATGCGACCAAACATGGCGCCCAAGCGGCGGACCACAGGCAGCGAGTCTGGAGAGATGGCGGAGCCGGGCGTGATGGTACAACTGCCAGAGTCATGGGAGCCTATCAAGCACACCATCACCACAGTGCAGGCTGGAGCCGTGAACATCTCTCTATCCCTTCATCTCAGGGCTGCTCAATTAGCGTCTCGTCAGACTGGCCAACGGACAAAATAGTCTGGCAGGAATATAATTTTTTTATATATACTTTTGAATACAATCACCTAATTTAATGTTGACTGTAACTAGCACTAGCCAAAAAAACTTATAATAATAGTACACATATTTTATTTATTAACCTTTCACGTAAATAAACACAGTGTAGCAAGTACCCAGTAAAGTCTGTAAAAAGAGAGGGGAAGTAGTTCTACATATTAAGTTAAAAGTAGGGATGGGCCAATACCAACGGTAGAGATTATCAAATGCTGATTACAACTATCCAGATACCAGTTTTGATGAACACAATCACAATTCCCAATATTTGGAAATACTTTTTACTACTTAAATTTAAGTATTCAGTTTTGTGAACACTTTAAGCACTTTTATTAGGTGTCTATGGCATAGAAATGAAATACAACACTAATTTTAATAATAAATTATAAGGTAGACAATTTAACTGGGCAAATAAGTGACTTACAGTCAAGGAAAAACTATTATCAGACAATACAGAATTCATTACAAAATGAGTTCATTAAAGTCAACCTTCAAAACTTCAGGCAATCTGATGCTAACTTGGATTATAGATATGAGAAATACCTCAACGTACATGTTTGTTTAAACCAACAGCCTAAATATGTCATTAATAAGAACTTGTTGAAATCAATTAATTATTAAATGTTCACTTGAAATTGAGTGAACATTTTCTTATTTATATTAATATTTTCGCTTAGTATTCCTTCGTCGGCCGAACCATAATCAATCCCTTGGTTAAAATGACAACCAATATATTTGCGACAATTTTTGCCAAATATTACTTTGCAGACTTATTCAGGCCTTTGTAACACTATAACCAAAACTGCAGCCGACCACTTCCAATAAGAGTGGAGAGATTTTGGCGCCTCTTAACGAGGTCTTGAGATCCGATGTGGGTGATTGAGGTGAGTATGGAGCAGCGCCAGAATGAAAGACAAAGGAAATAGGAGATCCCCGAGAAAACTCGCCGACCAACGGCATTGTCCGGCATGATTCCCACATGCGAAAATCCGGAGTAATCCAGCTAGGGATTTAACCCAGATCGCCTTGGTGGGAGGTGAGCAGGCTGACCGCTCAACCACCGTGGCCCCTCCAATAATAACTACACCCATCAAAACAAAACAAAAGTGTCATAGAATGCGAGATTAATTTTCATTGCTGCCAACCTACGAGTGCAGTAAACGCATAAGAAGAATAAGAATACAGATTGCTTTCTCACTGTCACCGATCTACAAATGCAAAAAACATAAGAACAAAATAAAATAAAAACTCTTGCAGGATGTAAACAATACTATTGATAGCATCAGTTGTCGATTAACTGAGTTGTTTTGCATTCACATAGTGTCAAAAATGAATGATGCACACAATTTTTGGCGAATGTACCAACAGGAAATGCGGTAAAATGTTAAAAAATAAACGGGAACAAATCATTGAAAACAATTGTTCTGAATATATTTTGGTTTTCGGACAGAATATCTGATTGATGGATGCAGTAAATTAATGCTTTACGAGATGTAATGTGCCGGGATATTTAACATTGTGTTAAATAAATTAGTCCTACAAAACTATGAATAATAATCGGTAAACAATGTTCCAATGCCACAGATGCCGGACGGTTAATCAGTGTTTGCATCAGCAAGTGGCCCATCCTTAGTAAAAATACTGCCTTAACTTTTAGTTTCACTTACCTCAATAACGTCATAGAGACCTTAGAGTTGTTTGCGGTATTACCCTGCAACTATTGCTTGTTCTATTTACCTAGCTTTTAATGGAGGAGGCAAAGAGCCATGTAACTATAAAAATGTCACACTTGCCAGTTTTCTCACAAACAATAAAATCATAAATTAAACGTCATTTCTATATTTTTACAGAAAAAATATAATAAGGATAATTTAGTTTTTTCTGGAAATATATACGCCCATTACAGTAATTTAGAAGCATTGCAATACCAGACCAAAATTTTATGTATAACTATCGCTAGTTGGGCCATCAGGTAAAAAAAAAATATTTTACGTGGTTTCTGACACACTTAGCCTTCCAGACCAGGCAAATTAAAGTGTGAATACATTTCAAGGGGCATCAGATCCACTAACTTGGATTTATCCACTTTTTGCCATTATATTCATTTTAAATGTTCAACACAATATTTTGCACAATACAGCGTACATTTTTCTGAATTATTACCTATGGCTGCACTGCCGTTACCAGTTTTTGACTATTGACTGCCGCAAGAAATAAGTAGCTTCCTTTTGCAACCAATTAACAGAAATGATAGTACATAGTAACAGCACTTGGGAAATACAGATTTTGAAACTGGGCAAAACAATGCTGTATGTCCTGTCGATACTCAAAACAAAATACACTATCTGTGATGCACGTTATGGCAAATATTCCATAAATTCAATATGGTGAGGACTGGTCTCCTTAAACTGAAAGTGCTTTACGGTGAGCTGAGATGCAATAAGGCTCTTGGTTTGCCATTCCTGCAGAGTCAGTAAGGTGAAGGAAGACTCACCCGGGATGGCCAGGTGAATAACAGGCACTGCCTTTAATGGCTCCGGCAGCTTCCCCATCCAGTTGTCCAGGTCTGCAGCCAGGTCTGCCACTTCACTCATGGTGCCCCCTAGTACTACAACACTGACGACCACACACAAACCATGATACTAAACTCACACTATACTGCTGCTTTTATATGTTTGCCTATACTACGACTCAGGAATGGATACTGATTTTCAGTTTGGAGGAGGGCCCTGTAGCATCATAATTTTGCAAAAAAAATATTAAATTAAGAGAGTGTGGGACAAAAATTAACAGCATATGCATTACTTCAAGTTGACAGGTTTTTCAAAGCCAATACAGAAAAATCAAGATAACGCCAATCCTGGATAATGGTTTTTTCCAGCCTTCAAAGCAAATGTTTTGCAGTTTTGATACAATTATTTTTCATAATACCTCGCGCTATGGCATATATCAATTTGCGCCAAATGTGACGCCACTTGTATCAACAGAGGTTCATTCTCGTGTTATTGAACTACAGCACACACTTTTTTGTTGTTCAGGTTCCCATTAATTGCTTGCTCCTGTTCACGATAAAGTGAGCAGTTTTGAAATCAACCTCAGAAAAGAGTCACCACTCCTACCTGCACATACTTTAACGGGCACACCGAGTGCCATGCCCTCAGTAAAGTTGGCAACGATGGATGGGAAGTAGTTCCATATCTTAACGTCGAATAAAAAGTGTTAGATAACCATTTGTGGTAAACTATTTCATTGGCTTTCTGTTTTTTTTTTTATGCATCCAAGTGTAAAAGTGAGCAGATCTGTAAAATATTTACTTTTTTAATAATTTCAAAGTGATTAGGCCTATGGCAATGTTAATTTTACATAAGGTGGAGTAATACACAATATGCATACAAGATCTTAAGCAGGGCTTTCAAAAGTGCTCATTGTGAACAGTAAACACACACACGCACGCACACGCATATATATATATATATATATATATATATATATATATATATATATATATATATATATATATATATATATATATATATATATATATATAAAACTCTGAACAGCTTATAACAGTAAGTATTGATGTAAATTTTCTTGGCAGGTCAAATGATGTTAAGTTTGCAAGTCTTTTTCAGCAAAGAATGTGCTCCATACTTTAATAGAATTTGCATACTACAATGTTGCAATGCTTATGGATGCACACAATTAACATGGCAATATAAATAAATTTTGGTTTCACAAAGGACACAAACTTCTTGATTCAGGTACTCATACTTATGGAAATAGCTATGGTTTATGAAACAAAATACAAACTGATGCAAACACTGTAGAGCTGGAATACACATTTTCAAAAAAAACATTGCTTGCTTACACTTTCATACTGTTCAATACTACAATAAAAAAATTACCCAAAGCTGCATTTAGAATCTAGTTTACCTCAATTTCAACAATAAACTGTTCCTAATACAATTCTGAATAACCATTTAAAAAATTCAGAGAGGATAGGTCAATCATCCCATGAGCAAACAGAATGAATTCCACCTACCTTCAAGGTCAACAAACATCATCTTTTTCTTTTTACTGTTGTTCAAACATTAATGTCATTCCTGTGGTCATCATCAATGGCACATTTACAGCATCTAAAAATGTTCAGATACATAAAAACATTAATATATTGAAAAAATAATAATATATATATAAAAAATTAGAATTTCTAGAAATGTAAAATGAAAAATACTTATCAGCATAACTTTACAATAAATCTCATCATATAAACCCCTTATAATGCTGTCTCCATACAATACTGTTTGTATTTGTGACCATTTGTAAGAACAGAACCTTGACTAGGTAGCCTACCTATGTTTTTATAATCCACTGGACTTTCAATTAAAGGAATTTGTGTACAAAAAGTTAAGAAACTAACCACAAAAATTAATGAGAAAAAGTTGTAACTCCTGCAGTGTACACAACAGCTCACCATAAAATGGTTAAGTTTTCTTTGTGAGCAACAATACTTTCACACACGTGACATGTCAAGTCTCACATTCAGGTTTCTGTTGAATCAATCCACTCATAGCTACTGAGCATAGGAAGTCATACTAGGCTAAAATTACAATGACAGATTAAGATACCTAAGAACAGAAATGACAAAACATGTTTTCTGTCCTTAGATAGACTGATTGTCACAAAGTAAACACAGCTTTGGCCTTGCACTTATATACAGATTAGTGTGCAAGTGTGTCTTATTTTCTACTATGGCTTAATTATGAATGTATACAATTGCAGTTTCAAATGCTTTTTCACGACTGAATAACAAAATTGTTCAATTATGAATGTTTAATGCAACACCTGAAAACAACATACAGTAAATTTTGCATGTACATATAATCACATCTCCTTCCCTAATTTCTAGCATGGTATTAATGGACTACCCAGCAACACCCAGAGAATTCCCCAAGGGCAAACGTAGTGAGTGCGAGGAGGAAGTGGGTAGTTTAAGAGGCAGCTGAAGGTTAGGAAAGGGGTCAGAGCCAAAACGCCTGATATCAATTATTTCAGTTAATGTCTTACCCCCATTGCAGGAATCATTCAAATAACACTGGCCCATTTGTATCTTATTTATGGTGAGCATGGAAAAATAACACACTCTATAAACTTATCACCTAAGATGGTGTTGTAAAGGATCACCACTGGCCATCGACGTAACAACATTCCTGCTCCTCCAAGACATATACACCGAGCAGCTGGAACCTACAAGTCCTAAATTCCAGTAGGAAAACCTAAACCTACAATCCCAAAAATGTAACAGTTTTTTTTTTCCAGAAAAAAAATGCATGACTTTATATCACCAATCCCTTGCAACCATATGTAAAAAATAAGAATGAAATTTGATGCAGCCTGCAACATCTGCACACTGCAGTAGGCCTACACTTCCAAGCAAGCTGATTTTCACCATATTGAGTCGGTGGCAACCATTAAGGGGAGGATACTAGAGAAGTGGGGCACTGTGCATGCATTAAGGCCGTGCTCCAAACAAACCAAGTCTTAGAGCAGGCAGATTCCCGCAACGTGTACAATGGGCTGCGGCAAGCATGCAGTACTCTGGAGGGGGGGAGGAATGTTTACTGGCTTCCCGCTGAGGAGCTTTGTGCGTCACTGGCTGCGTGAGGAAGGATTTAGCCAATGCAAACGTTCCTTCCTCGTTCCACATCATCCGCCTTTTTTTATTCATACACTTTCCAGATAGACACATGGGCATACAACAGGCATGACAATGCATCATGTTTAAGTTTTATTTGGAAGAGTTTTATTTTTAAGTTTTGTATGCAAGAAATGTGAAAGTTTTTAGGTTGTTTTGATTTTAAAATAAAGGTAAAAATTTAACAAACAATTTCTTTAGTTAGCAAACATGGTAGATAATATTGTCAAATTAAATTTTATAGGTGATTTTGGAGACAGTAAGAATATTTTCTCTACAACTATCTATCTTGGGAGAAAATAATTTTTGGTTATTGCCAACTTAACCATTTTTGTCCACTCACCATATATTTGCTTGCCAAACGGGAACAAAGATATGGTGAGTGGACTGTAGTACGTAACTCTGTACACAAAAAAATCCACCACATAACTGCATGCCTATACAAATTGCACATTACAACATTTAGCTTATGTTTTATCAGTTGTATTTGCTAAACACATAATTTAATATAGTGAAATTAATGGTTTGCAGTAACCCTTTTCTCTCCTTCCAAAATAAAAAAAAATTTTGCTGCTTTATAAATTAAATGTTTTATAAAAAGAGAAAAGTTACAGAAAATAGGTAAAATATTTTGTGTGGAATTATTTTTCTGCGACTCTTTAATACTTGCTGAGTGACATGAATTGCACATAATATTAGGATAAGATGCCACTGAGCTGACAATTTTGATCTTGGTGTATCTATAAAACAAATGTGATAAACTCTGCATATTTCAGTCAATGTGTATTTCATACCTTGTTTGCAACTTGATTGTAGTTATAATTGTTTGCAGAATCACACGTAAAGAATAAATTCTGAGTAATTTTGTAAAAAATGAAAAAAATAATAACAGTCCAGAGTTTTGAACGGGCAAAAACTTACCGCGACACACTTCTAGAACTAGGCCTGTAAATTTGTAACGTTAGCATTTGGTACGTTTAAGCCCCTTTCTTCTACAGAAATGAATTAAAAATAATTTCTTCATTTAAAAACATTAAAGCAATTTTTAATATATTTGAAATTTTAGATTATGCTTTAAAAATTA
The DNA here is from genome assembly GCA_029891345.1 of Dryococelus australis. NCBI lineage: Eukaryota > Metazoa > Arthropoda > Insecta > Phasmatodea > Phasmatidae > Dryococelus > Dryococelus australis. The sequence goes on along the minus strand of CM057000.1, from coordinate 124,051,318 downwards.
ACTTTGCAGAACAATTATTCATGTGTTATTTGTGACAGTTGCTGTCTTATCTTTTGTAAGCATCTGCCGATAAAAACATTTTGACATTTGTTGTGTGCATGTATGTGTTAACAAATGCAAATCTTGGTATTCTTTAGGTTAAATGACATACAAAAAGTATACACACTGAAAAACTTAGTCAAAAATACACTTATCTGTTCATATCTTGATCAATATAATTTTAATGACTGCGTATCAACCCATTTTTTGGTCACAAGTTAGTGGGGAGATTCCAATCTGGCTTGCCGCACCATGAGCAAGAGTCGTTAGCAAACACGGGAGCAGATGTCTCCTTTCACAACTAATATTTCTCAAAAGTGTTCAAATGGTATAGAATATTGACATTTTTCCATTTTCTGGAGAATCAAAGTATTACTATGACTATGTAACTGTTTGAAAAGTTTATAGTCTCATGCCCATTTGCCAAACTGTAAATGAAATTATATAATTTTACTCTTGAATTAAATACCACTGATGTAAGAAATTAATTAATAGCATTTAAAACAGTTTTCTCTATTAACATAAAATGGCTCCTGGGATTATCAATAAGACTTTACTGTTAGGAGACGAAAAATGGCATACCATATTATTACTGTTAAGATATGTATATTAAATTATATGCTGAATTTATGCTACAAAGCTCATTAAAACATGTGCACTTCATGCAATTGAATCAATTAAACTATGTACTAATTAGAATATTTATTGTATGCTCAATTTTTAATTAAAAGTTTTCAAACCATATCAAAGTTTGATAATGTATGTACAATATGTTTGGCGAGTAAATTTTTGGTAATTATTTTGCCTTCAAAACTGCCATTTTATGAAGAAACCAATTTACAAAATGATAAAATATTTTCATAAGGATGTAATAATGATGAGAATTAAGTGAAGAAGGTATTGGATCTAGTAGAGCCTGTTTGATACAGTTCATCCAAGACTTAATTATAGTGTCATATAGGTCTGAAATAAAATCCACTTTGCAGTTACTAGGAATGCAGTAGCAGGTAAAACAAAATTAGTTATTCCTCAAAACTGCACACATGTTATAAGAACTGGGGCAGTTCACAACTGTTTACAGCCATGGAGCAAGATATAATACTAAAAGGGTTTTGCCACAGTAATGTGATGCACGGATTGAAATACAAATATTTTGTAGGAGATGGCAACTAAAGTGTTTATGCTAGAATAATTGAAAGGATTACTTATGGGCGCTCTGTTTTTAAAATTAGAATGCGCAAATCACTGCCAGAAAATTTACCAGTCACCACACCCTCATAGCTGACAAAACTTTTTGTCCGGATGCAGAAAAACTGTTGAAACCAGCAATTCCTCACCTTACCGCTACTACAAGAGGTGCGATCAGACACTGTGGGAACAATGGAGGAGAAGTCGAATATCTCTTAAAATACTTACGAAACGGACCTAACCATGTTTTCGAAGATCACTCCAACTGCCGAGAATATATAACTGCAATCGAAGTGAAGACACCAATGTTGTACCAGTCCTTCGTGAGTCCGGCATGCTTGAGCAAATACAAAGCCTTGTCGAGAGACTTGCTGCAGAATATTACACAAGTTTTGTCGTCAAATTTAGCGGTGGAAAGCGAATAAATCACACACAACGAGGCTCTTTTTAACGTCGTCACATGGCAGCACTTATATTTCAGAAAGAAATGGGTGATAGGTAAAAGTCCCGGATTTGCATATAAAAACTAAGGTAATTCTGCAACTCAACGTAAACTTGTTTACCATGCTGGAACTCAACCTGTACAAAAACGACGCAAGATTCAGTCAGCTAAACCTGATGCTGATTATGGACCCTCAGCAAAGCAAGCCTCAGACAACATCGGCAATTGAATATGGTCGTCGTAATGGACACATCGCTATCCAGAGGTTCCAGGAACAGACAAGACTGACCATGCAAAAATGTGGCCCCTTAGTAGATTTGAAGAATGGGTTTTTGGATGCTAGCCCTGATGGTTTGTATTTGAAGAAAATGCTGTCATCGAAGTAAAGTGTGTTCCCTCTGAAGTACACAATGGCCTTTGAAAAACTGCACCTACAAAGAAGAGATTTTTCTGCAACTGAATGAAGATGGATGTTTACTTTTGAAATGTTCTCATCCACACTACTATCAACTGCAAGGTACATTGAACATTACGGAGCATGACATCTGTTACTTCGTTGTCATGAAGAATGCCCTGCAGAGTTTATATGTAGAGAAAATTGAAAAGAATGAACCAGTGCTGCCACCCTGCTTCTAGTATCAGTATCGAACACCCTCTCACCCAGTTCCTTTCTTGCCCCACCCCACCTCCCCTCCTGCTGACGTCACATGATTAGAGGGGAGTGGCCAGTGTGAATTGTGTAGCCCCCAGCCCAGGGTCATTTGTCTGCCGTCATTCACTTCTGTTCCTGCATTCGTCGTTCATCAGGCAGCACTCGTCCATCACCAGCTATGTGTTACTTCAGCTTCTACGAGAACATAGCATTTTTTGGCTGGCCACTCCACCCTTTTGATGACAATCACCAACCAACTAGTTTGTCAATGCATGACGAGGTTGTCATGATTTTCTTCAGGGGGAAGCCCACTGAATCTACAAGCAACTAAATTGTGGGTGTTGTTAAATTCAATTTTTAATATATTGGTGTAAGTGCAATGCGATGATACGGGTAGACAAGTGGGTGAGTGGAGGAGTGTGCTTGTATTTTTTGTATAATTGTGGGGAGTCATTTTAATGAGCTTTCTTAGAGTTTTGCTGTGTGCATTCAGAGTAGTGGGCTTGGCAGTATTTTTTAGAATTTTTTTTTAGCTGCATTTGGTACCCGATGTATTTCTATGTGCCTGAAGTTAGTGTACGTTTAGTGTCGGCTTATAGCTCGTTTGATAGCTGCGGGCCAGTTTGCTTGACCCGTTTGAGTGATTTTTCAGTATGACGCAATCCTGCCACTAGCTTTTTTAATTTTATTTAAATTTCAAATATGTGTTTATAATTTTTTGATAATGCGCTTTGGAGGGCTGCCACATTAAATTTAACTAGTCGCCATGCTATCAATTCAGAATTTTATGGCAGTTTTTAGTATGTTGTGCAGTTGAATTTTTTGAGAGTAGTGCTTTATGGGGTCATGCAATATGACTGCCACTTCATTCTTAAGCATAAATACAGGTACTTGAATATTTTAATTTTTCATTGTGTGGAACACACATTTTGCTTGGGTCTAGTGTGACATGAGTAGCCAGTTACGGGATGCAACATGATGGAAAACATGAGGTGGTGGGTTCACATGCAAACCACTCTTTAGTGGTTTAGGCGATGACATATCTTGCCCATATGCACTTGTGCAGGCCGTGACTTTCTGCCGATCAGCTCACTACCATTCAGCGGCACAAAGTTTGAATTGTGGGCTGTCTTTCTAGTGGGGAGTGGCAAAGAGGAAATGGTCGCTCCTTTGGGGAGGGGCGTTGACATGACTGCTTCTTGTAGAAACTTGGCATACGGTAAAAGCAGAGATCACGTGGTTAATGGTTACGTTAAGTGTCAACTTTGGTGAACCACGTGTCCCACCTCCATTACCGTTTTTATCTGGAGCTGACTTGCCTATCAGGTGATTCTGGCTCAAGATGGAGCAAAGTCATGCATGTAGAATGTACTTCCCCTAAGCGCAGGATGCATCATGCATCAAAATAAAGCTGAAATTTATCAGTTCACTCTGCCACTATGTATGTCAGGGCTATTCAAATATCAGCCTGTGGGTCACGTGGCTCGCAAGACTCATAATACTGGCCTGCAGACCAAATATTTTACCAGCAATTTTTTTTATACACACATGCACTTTAATACCATTACATAATATAATGACAACTGTAACTAGTACTAATATTTAATAAAATTATATATAATTTTATTACAGCTTCACATAAATAAACTGACTATGTATAAGTGAACCACATCTTTGTAATAAATAAGTTTAGCTCTCCAAGAATGTAATTGTTTGTAAGTGGCACAATGGGAAAACTGAGCAGCTCTGATCTAAGCCACTGAAGTTTTTACCTGTGGTGTTGCATCATGATCACAGTTTTGTTGCCAGGCAGTGAAGCAAAAATTGTTTCACAGTTACTGTGCATACATTGCCATCAGTACAGATGCGTGCAAATCCTGGGGTTCTCTGCACTACTGTAAGAAAACAGTTACAAGCTTCATCAATACATAATCCAAAAGTTACAAATTAGATGAGCATACATTATGGTTATAGTGTCTTAAACAATTACACCTTTATCATTAAATGTTTCAAGCCATTAAAAATCATACAATGTACAATGTGTGTATACCCTTTATCGTTAAATGTTTCAAGCCTTCAAAAATCATACCATGTACAATGTATGATTGGTTGTTTCCTAATTTTGTCCTTAAAATGTTCTATATAGAAATTTAAGAAGTGTCTTCAGTGTACGATAAAAATATATGGTGACCAGCAGCGGTCGGTATTAAAGAGCACAAGAACACGTGCACACCCAGTTTTCTGCAAGATTGTAATTGTTTTGTATCCATTTTGTGATGTCAAAACAGTTTTTTATTTACTGATCACAACTACTGGCACTTTTGTTCTGTAAGACTGAGATGTTGCAACACTAATGTGCATAGCAGCTGTGTGTTCCATTCTTGGGTTGTCTGCGCATGCACACTACAGTGGCACCACCTCTTACGGCAGTTTTTGACATTGAAAAAGAGCATGTACTTGGTTGTGCTCCCTAGGTTATAGTTAGAGCGGAACTGGACTGGAGTTCGCTCTAATAGATGTGGTTCCACTATTCACCTCTCAACTGCATCACTGACAAGCAGGTTTTAACTCCCACAGCTTCTCGCTATATGTCAGTGTATGCATGATGTCCATCTGTTTGAAAGCGCACTTCGGCTGACGCACAACCAACAAACTTGCCATAGTAAATTAAGCAAGTTAGAGTGAACCGTGATTGAATTTGAAGGTACATTAAATACAACATTTTTCTCGCTTTTTAAGTGTATATATTTTTTCGTAATGTGAAATTTGTGTGTGTGTCTACTATTTTTAATTTGCTACCATCACCTAGACTGACTTTTGCTAAGGTGCGTTAAAACATGGCTGCAGACAAACACAGATAGATATCCAGTCAGAAATTCCGCCGTTTCCGGAGTTGTCTCCATCAAACTCTGAGAGAAACTGCTCCAGGTGAAGTTGTAGCGTCTCTGCAACATCAATCCGACATTGCCCCATCATCAGTCCTGGGATTCCTAGGCATCTCAATGGAACTCACAATTTAGTGTGCCATCTTGTTACATGGTTGAATAACGACTCCTCTCTTTTAAGCTTCTACAAACTTCTTAGCAAAAAGCTCTATCTTAACAAACAGTATGAACTACATTGTCATGCTTGAATTACGCGACGCTCAGCTAAGACAAAAAAACTCATTCTCTTAGTTGGTTGACCTAACTATTGAATGCATATAACCAGAGACTACAACGTAATTTTTGTTAAAATATTCTGTGATATAAATTTAATTATTTTTACTCGCAGTAACATAAAATAATTAAATATTAATACAATTGGAAATGTTATGCTTAATACATTTGGAAATGATTTAAATTGTGGGAAATAAAATAATATCCAGATAATACAAAAACAACCTTTTAAAAGTAAATAAACAATAAATATGCCACTACTAGTTGTAAATATCTGTAAGGCATTTCCTTACACTGCCCATGGTTTGTAAACAATGCTTCATCAGCAAAAACGATCTTGGACAGGAACATAACATCTGTTTGTAGTTTTCATACACACCATTCGGAGAACTGTACCCAATGTTGAAAGTCATTTCCATTTAGGTCTCTGTTGATGAAGTAAATGTGGAAAGGATGAAATTTGTTGCTATGTAATATTTGCAGAATACTCCATTGACTGATCTCACTCTCACGTTCAAACTGCCTTGTGCTGACATGTGCACTGTGTGCTACCGAGACTAAGATATTAATTGCATTTCCCTAGTTAGTTGCTGTTTTTTCATTGGTATTTTTTCTTCTCCACGCTTTCAGTTCCTTGAAATGTTTTTATGTTCGCAAAGACAGATTGTGCTGGTGTGGCACAATCAGGATATATCTGAGCATACAATAACACTGCTGCTTTAATACCGCAATGATATTTGGCATAAATAAAAACCATAACTTTCGGATGTTGTGTACATTGTGCCAGTTTGAATGATGTCACGAAGAAGTTGTCCGATTGCTACAACAGCACAGCACAGACTAATTGCCCATTGTTCCACGTGGCGGCGCAGTATGCTTCATCATTGACCTTGGTTGCACGTATTTCTGTAGTGCTGAGACTGTACCTGTTAACATTGACAAGAGTCCCCTTATCTGATGTCCTCCTGACATAAACTGCTTGAGTAGTAGGGGCGGACAGGTTCTAATTCTCTAGGCGAATGACATGTTTATGGGGATGGTCTAAAAATAGATTTTGCATATTAATGGCTAATCCAATTAATTGGCTAAGGCTAATCAAATTAATTTACAAATGGCTGCAAAGAGGAAGCGCTTTGCTGGGAAGCAAAATGGCTTAAGTCACGAATATAACACCCACAAAAGTTTTACAGTGTAAGAAAGATGCTGATACCATACAACCACATTTCATTGTGATTAGGTTTTCTTTAAAAGTAAATAAAATATATCATATCAATCACATAATAGCATTTCTCCTTAAAGGGTCTGTCATAAATTCATGCAAAAATACTTTCAACCTAAATAATTTTTTCAGCACTTCACAGGGGTAGTCTTGAATTCAGGTTTAAATACTTTCTCCCCAAAAAAAATATTTTTTTTTTAGGAAGGTGTCATCTTAGATTTAGGGTTGTCTTCCTTTCAGGTAAATACTGTAGTATCATTCCATTTAAATCAACAAAGTTAACCTTTGTACCTACTTTACCCTTCAATGTATGGAGAAATTATCATTATGAAGTTATTAGCGCCTTGGACCCCAGTAACTTTTGTCTGAAACATTTTCTTCTGCTACTGAAATTGGCAGTTTCATTCAGGTGACCTACCGTAGCTGCCACATACTGTATAAAAAAATAACAGCGGCGAGGTCTCCAATACTACCAACATAAAGTGAGAATGTACCTTTTACCATGTGTTCTAACATTGGCAGTAATGTAGGTACAACCAACTTCAGTTTGCTCCAGCAAACAAATGACTCCAATAAGGATCTGTCCGTAAAGCCTTGAGTTACAACTCCACTTGTGTTGTATGCTCCCTGAAGTAACGAATACCTGAATGTAACGAAACAGCATATCACTAGTTTAAAATATTTTATTTGTCAGTGTTTATAACTTTGCACTGCTGTGGAAAACACTTGTTAAAGTCATCAAAGACAAATTAAACTCACTTAAAGTGAACTTAGAATAAAACTTGAGGAGGAAATAAAAGACATGTCAGAATTCACAAATATTTCACATTTAAAGGCGGTAATTCTTAAGACTAGGGGCTTTTTCGAAAATCTGAAAAATAATACATGGATATATTAGATATTATTATTAGTACCAAATCATAATTATTACGAATTTTGGAGGGGCATCAAGTAGTTTTCTGTAAAAAAAAAAAATATGATAGTGAGGAGGGTTATCAAGATTGAACACGTATAATTTAAGTCTGTCGGGTCACTGAATTGTTTTACATGAAATAATACCAGTTGAAACCAATATTTCATGTGGAAAACGCCATTTATGGGGTATATTTATGCAACGGCACTGAGGTTATTCAGGTATACAACACATCAAACAGTGTCAGAAGATTATGTAATTCTGGTGAATTTCTCAAGGCTTACCTTATCTATATTCACGAGAGGAGTGTACTACGTAATGGATAACTAGTAGAATGAAAGAAATACATAGCCTATAGTTCAACATATGCAATAGTTTCAGAGATGGTGTTTACACACAATGTGCATCGCCATTACACTGTATTCAGGGACCAATGGTTGAAGAGCAGTAGCGTTTGCGACTCGTTGACGTCCCGATGCATTGTGGGAATTGTCAGAACTAATGGCGGATTTTAACGGTCGGACCATTTTCGAACAGTGTGTGAAAGCGAGTTTTTAATGAAAGTCATTCTGGTAGACATGTTAAATCAAATAATTGTGTAAAAATTGGAGTGTGTGCGCTAATATATACATGGAGTTATTTAAATTATAATATATGTTCGGTAATGTGAGCGTGTCTGAAAAGTCATTGAATAGGTGAACCGCCCTTTACCTCACTGCACTGTCTGTACCATCAACCCACTGAATCTTGTCTTTCATAACCAAAGTCTCAGAGGAATTTAGAAAAGATTTATGCTCTTTTCAATGGCAAAAATATTTATGTAGGCCTATTTGCCAATTTATTCTTACATTCACACAACAGAAAGTTTACAATTTTTTTTGTTTTGTGTGTGTCTGTGTGCGCGCATGCACGTGCATGCTTGTGTGTGTATATATATATATACATACACACACACACACACAACCTCGAACTACCTCGAAACACAGACACCGTCCAAGTGGCCACATTTTACCGGCTATGTGCCTACACGTACGCCGCCGTACACACACATGTCCAGTATATATATATATATATATATATATATATATATATATATATATATATATATATATGCTAAACCATCTCTTTTCATGTGGTCCAGAATGTTTAGTTATACTGAAAAAGGTTATAAAAAACAAAAGATCTTGACACCAAATAATGATAAAAATTTTATGCATGAAACATGCCCACTGTAGTTATTATACAAAAGTATCACGCACATTACAACTTGCAGAACTATTGATGGTGTCGCTGCTATTTAACACAGCGTACAGCGTACAGCGTAGGAAGCTTACACACAGCGATGTTACCAAGTCTACGCAGAAAAATGCCCTCAGACCCTGGGCAGAAAAACTGTCGACTCATACCTGCATTTTTTCGAGTAAGATGGTCGTGATGTCATTCCAGCATGATGGCGAACGAGCAAACACATTGCGCCAGCAACCTTGCCATTTGTTCGTTGTTTCAAAATTCCGATGTTGTAGCGAGCTTAGTTGGACATTCACAATTGATCGCCGCTCGTCTTTTGCGGGATGCAAAGCACAGCATTTTCACTCAGGTGGAACTGTACATGGTTTTTTTTAACAGTGTTGCAGTAAACGTGAGAGTTTTGCAATACCATACAGGGCATACATTAACCCACGAATGTATCACGCCAAGTTTTGTGCACACAACGGCGGCCGGCTTATACTGCAAATAAACACAGTATATTCCCATGTGAAATACCTGGCACACTTATCCATACCGCACATTTGCGTGAACAAGTCCAAGTTAAACATATTGCATTTGCAAAACAATTTGCGCATTCATAACTACCTCGAAACACAGACACCGTCCAAGTGGCCACATTTTACCGGCTATGTGCCTACACGTACGCCGCCGTACACACACATGTCCAGTGTATCTGACCTCTCGCAGCCGACTCTCTACACACATGATGTAAAAATGGACAGCCCCGCTTGCAGCGCTGCCTGGCAGCAATTCCTTTAACAACCAATATTATATATCCAAAGTCTCACAAGCAAATAATTGTATTAAATGATTATATTGAACCCCAGCTAAAATATATAATAAAATATTTGTACATATACAACATGTCATAAGCTGTTCATTGTAAAATGAGCACTTTTGAAAGTCCTACTTAAGATCTAATTGTATGCACATTGTGTATTCTTCCGCCTTATGTAAAATTAACATTGCCATAGTCCTCGTCACTTTATTCGTGTGTAGGTCAAACGCACCTGTGAAACTACTACAAAAGAAAATATTGTGCAAATCTTACCATTTTTTACACTTAGATGAATTAAAAACAACAGAAAGTGAAAGAACTAATTTACATTATCACAAATGGTTACCCGACACTTTTTATTCGAAGTTAAGATATGGAACTACTTTCCATTCATCGTTACCAACTTTACTGCGCGTGTCACTCAGTTCACCCGTTAAAATATACGCAGGTAGGGATAGTGACTTTTTTCTAAGGTTGATTTCAAAAGAGCTCACTTTATCATGAACAGCCTTTACAAATGATCTTTCCGATTACAAAAAATTAATAACTCAAATTAAATTACACTTAGATACATCACAGTTTTTCCAATGGAAAGGGAAAAACAAAAAGTTTTAGTGGTTGGTACAGCAGTCGCATAGTTATTGATTTCACCGCTATGGCGGAAGGAGAGAAAATGGCTGCCAACAAAGACAGGAAGGCTTTCTGTGTATTGGATTTTCACATCTGCAAATCTGTTATTACTGTGCAATGTAACTTTAGAAGGCAGTTTGGTGAAGATGCACCCAGTGAGCCCAATATTCATAAGTGGTACACTGACTTTAAAGCAACAGGATGCATCTGTAAGCGAAAGTCAACCGGCCATCCACCAGTACGCAGGGTAACTGTGGAGCATGTGAGAGAGAGTTTCATGCAAAGTCTACAAAAATCCACCGCAACAGCCAGCGGAGAATTGGACATTCCACAGCCAACTGTGTGGAAGATTTTACGGAAACGTTTGCAGTTCCATTCGTAGCGTCTGCAATTGTTGCAGGCCCTGAAACCCGACGACAAAGCAAAGCGACTGTCTTTCTACGAGGAAATGCAAATCAAAATGGAAACTGATGGTTACTCGAAATCACTGGTGTTCAGTGATCAAGCCACCTTCCACCTGTCGGGCAAAGTGCACAAACACAATGTCAAGATCTGGGGTCTGGAAAATCCTAAAGGTTATGTGGAGCACGTGTGCGACTCCACCAAGCTGAATGTTTTTTGTGCCATCAGCCATCAAAAGGTGTACTACCCTTTCTTTTTCAACGAAAACACAATCACGGGGATGTCATACATGCAAAAGTTACATACATGGCTTCTTCCAAAAACACAATCACGGGGATATCATACCTGCAAAAGTTACATACATGGCTGCTTCCAAAAACTGGAACAGGATAAACAAGGTTTCATTTTTTCAGCAAATGGAGCACCACCCCTTTTCCACTTGGGTGTCAGACGTGAACTCAATAGGCGACTACCAAACAGATGGATTGGGAGTGCTGGCAGTGACGATAATGAACATTTGCGTTGGCCTCCACGTTCCCCCCATTTGTACACCGTGACTTTTTTCTCTGGGGTTTTGTCAAACAACACATGTATCAGCCATCTTTACCATAGACCATCCAGAATTTTAGTGTTCGCATCACAAAGACCATTGCATTAGTGGATTGTCCAATGTTACAATGTGTATGGCAGGAACTGGACAACAAACTCAATGTGCACAAGTGATGTGATGATACGAACCAAATAAAAAATTAAACTTTTTGAAATTCCCTTCCCATTGAGACAACTTTCATGTATCTGTGTGTTATAACATGTGAGTAGTTGATTTTTGTAATAGGAAAGATCATTTATAATGATACTGTATATAAAATACAATAAATAGGCCGGCCAAGATAAAATACTAAATGATCATTACACTGCAGGTACATTACAAGAAAATATTACCAACTGTCTCATACTAGAACTAGGCATAAAAATCCTTGTGACGATCAGAGTCGTCACATAGAGTACACATTATTTTGTGTATACAACGTAGTACTATGTATTGGGTAACTTAATTATTTCGGTAATTCTTAAGAATAGGGGCTTTTACGCAAATAAAAAAATCTTGGGAAGTGGTATATTTCCATTCTACTAATTACACAGGACACTAACTTACTAGGGATATCAACTTTGACCAATAGAAACACAAAAAACGACAGTGATCCAGGCACACTGCACAACATGAGGAAAGTGGAGGCGCTGATACCAGACAGGAGGGTAGTGGAATGGATAGGGGATTTTCTCAGGGGACGAAGGCAAGAGGGTGAAAGTAGGGGAGGCAATATCGGAGGAAGAGGAGGTTACCTCAGGGGTATCGCAGGGAAGCGTGCTGGGTCCTTTGATATTCATCATAATGGTAAATGACATGGGTTTGGGGATTAGGGGAAAAATCAAATTGTTTGCAGACGATTCTGTTGTATATGCTGTGGTGGGAGAGGGGGGCGGATATTTGCAGGCGGACCTTCATGAGATATGGTTGTGGACCAGGAAAAATAAACTGAAGGTAAATGTAAGAAAAACTACGGTAGTGAGGTTCACAAGGAAGAAGATGATAAGCAGGGACATGTACAGATGGGAGGGACAAGAGATAGAAGAAGCAGCAGAATATAAGTATCTAGGGATTGTACTGCAGGGAGACCTCCGGTAGAAAAATCAGGTATAGAGGGTGGTAGCAAAGGGAAGAAGGGCTCTGGGTATGTTGGGAAGGGTGCTGAATGGAGTCAGCTGTGAGGTGAAGAAGAAAGTGTATGGCACAATGGTACAGCCAATGTTAGAATATGCTGCAGCAGTATGGGACCCATATGTGGAGGTGGAGGTGCGAGAACTGGAAAAGCTGCAGAGAAAGGCAGCAAGCTGGGTGAAGGGTAAGTGGAGAAGGCAAGGGCAATATGGTGAGGAAGAAGGGAACTATAGGCCATCAGTGATGATGAAAGAAATGGGGTGGAGCTCATTGAAGGACAGGAGGATACTTGAACGGTTAGTCTCGGTTAGTGTATTAACATTCGGACGCAGAAATAACCTCACTCACTGTCATTATATAGGATGTAGATCAAATACACAAATGCGTCTATGCCAAACTTCTTTGGAACCAAAAACATTTCCAACTTCTCGCAAATCACCAAATTGAAAAAGATTAATTAAGCCTGATTACATTTCACAGTGTGGCAACAAACAACGTCTACGAATATAACATGTTCTAACGTCACGTCCCCTTGGCTCGCACAGTATTCACAAACACTATTAAGATGTATTTTATTTAAAAATAACTTTCAACTTAACCTCACCTGGTGAATAAAACTGTCAAACTTCCTCTTCTTTTTCCAGCTAGTGGATTTAAATTAACCCGACAGTCCGACTAAACAGCCTCAACGCAGACAAAATTTTTTATCACCCAATCAAAAGCAAGGACACCCCGAAGAAAGAAGGTTCTATTACTACTATCGACAGGCGTCGGACCAGTCGGCCCATAGAAAAGATATATCTAACTAATCTAAGCCTGCAAAAAAAAACGTGGCCTTGGATTTAACCATACAGCCATGCAACCATTAAATTCTAATACAAGAAATGTAGAAAAACCAAAAAAGTGAGTAAACACAGCAAAAAATCCTCAAAAACCCGTCAAATCCATGATACGAAGGTCCATTAAACTCGCAGAAAAGTCAAAAGGCACAAACACATAGTGACGCCGAAATCCCGACGCTGAGGTTCAAAATACAATCCGTACACGATGACGGATACTACACTACTAGAAAAGTGTTATAGCAGTCGGGCTAGTTGGGCAGTAGAAAAAAACAGTTAAACAGAACCTTACAAAACAAAATGTCTTGCGGATATCACTGCTGTGGTCAGCTTCACGTTAAAAATATGTTTTTTTGCATGTACATCCTGGTTTTCTTGTACCAAAAAGCTAATGAATTGAAGAAAATAAATATTCGTGAAAAAATAACTGCTCCAAAATCCAAAAATACTTTGTTTACAAAGATATCAAAACAATATAGTCTACAATGATCTGTTTTTTCTTCACTCTCCATAGCAACATAATGGCCATTCTAGGAATTTTCCGAAGCCACGCAACACTTGTCGGAAGGAAGCTGCCATCCGGCGCGGAATTGTAAACATACATTTTACTGCAAGTGAATACCACAAAAACCGACGGAGGCTATAGAACAATTATATCTCCTATCACTCTGTGCCAGCGACCTATATTGTAAGCATAGAGTAGCAGAAGCGTTTCAAAACTGAGAAAAATAGAACCTTTATCCGCCATTTTCATTGCAGTTAAACCTAAGGTCCACAGTAGGGTGTAACAGTAAGAAAAATCGCGCATACGTACCAGAAAGAATCACCAATTAAAATACAATTTGACATTTTCACGCACTTGTTACATCGAAATGAAGTGTAATTAACGGATTTTTCAATGCCAGGTTAAATATGGCATAAAACAAACCACTGGGAAGTTGTATAGTGTAGTGCTGTGAATGATATATTTATGAAGAATTGTGTTAGTATTAAACGAGCCTGCATGTTTGTGATTGCAGTGTATAATCCTATGTATGGGATCATGTAAGCGATTTATGTATCCATTTAATTGAAAGTTCGGAAATATTAAAGGTGCAATGGGTTGAGGTATTTCTGCTCGAAACTTAAATGCAAATTATATATACACTACAATAATTTGGCATCAAACCACAAAGTTGGTGGATTGACCTTGTATTCAAAATCATTATTTTCGTGTATTGAGACAGACGTGGAAATTATATTTTGTTAGTGCTCACGGAGAGCAGGTTCCGGTAATTGTACACACATCGTCGAGGTAATGTAAAGCAAAATGGCGTTTTTGTAAAAAAAAAAAAAAAAAAAAAAAAAAAAAAAAAAAAAAAAAGGAAAATGTTATAAATCCACTCTATTATTAATACAGAACACAGATTTTATGAGACAAATCAATATTTCGCCTGATGTAGAGGTCTGTCAACAGTCGTAAAATTGAGGGGTAAAAGTTTAAAAAGAAAATGTACATATATTTTGTGTTTTTTTTTTTTCCTACAATTTCCTTGATCTTCATTGCCCTTCTCACTATCAATTTAGATGTTTGTATTGGTTTCGTTATGTCTTTTTGAGAATTCCTGTATTTCCATGTGAAAATGTTATTATGAAGTACATATTTTCAACTCGATTTACCTTGCAATTTCCCTGGCCAAAAATCGTCATAGGATAATTAAAAATACATCCCGTAAATATATTCACAGTTATAGACCTCTTTCATTATTTAGGTTAAAATTATGAGGTTTTAATAAAGCCGGTGATAACCATAGTTCTTACGGTTCATTTTAATTAACGAATGTGTTTTCCACGACATAGCATATTAAATGTGCGACTGTGTTTAATACTTTTACAACTGCAAAGTAAAGAACTGTAGTATATATTATTTTGTTATAGATACTATTGTTTGGTTATTACTTTAAAAACAAATAAATATTAGAACGAAGGAACAACCAGTAAAAAGAAAATGGCAAATTTAATTTAATTCATTTTGCATCTTTGTTGTCATGCGAACTCAAAAGATGGCAGTAAACATGCACACAAATAAGCCTATGAATATATTTATTTTGCCCATATTTCTATGTATTGCTATTTACTGTTTTAAAGGTTTATTTAAATTGATTAGGCTGAGCTTAGTATTTCATTGGAATTGTAGTAAATCATTTAACACGACTGTGTTTCAAACACCTAGGGCAAAGGTACAATGATGTGATAAATAAACATACGTGGATGTAAATAGTTAGCTTCGTCATAAAAACAGTTCACAGTTAAAACATATAAATTATACACATCAATATTTGAAATCACGCACTCACACACAACATCACCACTTTAAACTCAGCTGTTAAAGAAACGCACATAAGAGTATATTAATATTCAAAAATTTATCACCTCTCATTCACGGTAACAACATGACAATAAGCATCAGATGGCAATGTTTTGAATGAAATGAAAATGGTGGGACAGTTTAATAAATGTTTTCGCTCTGAGTTCTGTAATCAGTCACCCGCTCTATGTTTAATATATAGATCGTTGCTCTGTGCCAAAGCCGGTGTATGTCCGGCATTGGTATGGCCAATGGCCATAGAAGACAGATCTGCTCTCTCAAAAAAAAAAAAAAAGAATTTTAATAGGGGGAATATTAAGAAAATCCAAACGGACATCGCCTTCCCTCCAAAAATCACGTAAATATTTATGTGAACCACTTATCCCTTCCCTAGCCCCTTTACTGCTAGACTGCCAGCTACACTGATACCTCTCTATGCAGCTGTTAGCCGAAGCGAGTGTCCCATGTGAGTGCACAAGAATGAAATGATGTAGTGCGCTTGATTCCAGTGTATGTTTTGTTTTGTTTTCACAACCCTTATTATTATTATTTTTGAGTATTTAATTATTTGTTTTAAAATTAGTCATCGTATTTTGTGCAGTGGTAGAGTCCCCATTAATCACACGTGAGAAGTGGTGGGTGCCACACCAAGTGCATTAGTACGACATATTTATTTTTAATGGTCTTTGTAAAATATATTTCTATCGACAGTGCGATGCAGTGTATTTGTGATGTGATAGTTTTAAAAAGGTTTTTCGGTGTTATTTGTGTTGTATTTTATTAAAGTGAAAGTTATTGTTTGTCAAGTCCAACACAAGTTTTGAATGGCACACCTTGCTACCACTTGTTGTGGCCTGCAGTGTAGAGTTTAATATGCACCTGCATGCAGTTAAATAAAAATAATAATTATTGTTTCTAAACCTTATCAGGGCCACTAAAAACACTGCCTTTTGCCAGTATTTACATATGTGTGTATATGTGATGTACGCATGACACAACATAACGACCCCGTGGTGAAAAAATTCAAATAAAATATAAGTCGTTTTTAAGTATTTCTTTTGAAAGATTCTTTGTTATTACCATGTACTTTGTTTTAAAAAATTTACATGCAAATAAAAGTGTCTAAATCTCTGCACGAGCAGAGTTACAAACAGTCATCAAAGTGTCGCCGAACTTAGGGGTGTATCTCTCCAGGAATCTCCACAAAATTATTTTCTCCAAAAATCTGAAATTTTCAAAATTTATCCAAACTTTTTCTCATAATTCCTGTAAATGCCCCAATGAGGGAAACGCATGTTCAACCAGACGAGAAGAGAATTCTGTGGCACCGTCATGATGCCCAGGACCAAACTGGAAGAATTCACATGGCCATGTGAGAAAAGAACGCCAGAACAGCTTAGAGCTGACATTATCGCAACACAAGGGGTAGTGGCGAGAAAGTGGTGAGGTGTCACCATCTTTGGGCAGCAGCATGTCACAGCAGTGGGACAAAGGAACCAGGGTGTGTCGATTCGGTAATATCTCCCTCCACCCATGTCGTGCCACGCTGCAAGAAGGAAGAAGGAGAAAAGGAAGAAGAAGGAGAAACATCTGGTCGCTCCTCCCCCCATTCTCTCCACCATGTGCCAATCAGAACTGCTGTAAGCCCACCATCCATTGACCCCTGCCTGCACACTGCAGAACAGCCAAGCTCATGCAGGTCAGCAGCGCATATGCGATACTTCCATGTCGTGCATCCGTGTTACCATGCTTCTGCATCCCATGTTTCTGCATTCGTGCATACACGTGGTGTTGTTAACGAACAACCATGGCCGGGACAAATACCTTGCGGGGCACCGGCCTCAAGGTGTTTGCAATATTTATGCTATCTACCAACTGATGTGGTTGACAGGTATGAAATGGGCACACGCTTCTGCAAATGCACTCGTAAGACCAGTCCAATAGTCAACCGCATTGTAAGCAACTGCAGAACCATGCTTCAAGAGCAAAGTGAGAAAAAATTTTTGGACACTAAAACTTCAATAATTCTTCAACATTTTCAAGAAATGCACTTGTGCACAAAGTTGTGTATGGATTCGAGAACAGCCCCGATCAGTTGTGGACAGTATCAGGCACAAGCCCACCACAAATGCTTGAGCAATGCAGAAGCAAGCACAGTGACAGGCTTACAATATATTTGTGACAATTGCAGTGAACATCTACAACTGCAAATGCTCCAGAAAATTTGTCGTGACCTGTTAACAGGATCGCAACCCCCGTTTGACGAATGTAAACAAACAGAAAGCCAAGGGGAAGAAAAGCTACGAGAACAGCAGGATATGGCTCGCAAAGAGACAGTTCCGGAAATCGCAATAAGTGAAAGGTCAGACACTCAGGGAGTGTAGCACAAGGAATTTGACTACAAGGCCAAGGATGTTGGCAGTAACACAATGGCACGTGCAACAGATGCACCCGTGACAGCTGACAAAAGTCCTGCGCCAAAGGAACAATATTCCAAACCAATGCCAACCCTTACACAACTACCTACACCACTCCAGCCGATAAATCCTTACTTACAGTAATTCTCAGCCTATCCTAACCCACCAATTTATCCGCAAGTATTACTGCAAATTTTCCCGGCACCTTTTTCAACACCAACACAACTCACTCCAATGCCCAGCTACGGAATCAACACAGCTCCGATTTGGCCCACAGACAAAGAGCAACAGAGGGAACAGAAGACCAACTAACAAGCAAGCATAGAAAGTGGACTGAAACTGACCTCATCACGTTTCCAAAACTTGCCAACATACCAACACCGCAAGTGAGGACCCAAGTGCCTTCCGCAAAGGATACATGTATCGCTTAAAATGTTATGGTGTGTGGGAGGACGAGTGGGCTAGCTTCATTGTCAACCAACTACAGGGAGAGGCGAACAAATGGTGGACTGCCACCAATCACTATGGGAGGGAATGGGAGGAATTCGTGAACTCGTTGCAGTGCAGATACGGCAGTGTATTCTTGACTCTACAAGCACAAAGTAAAATGCTCTGGCAAGAACAGCAGCCAGGTGAGTAACTACTCACATTCATCACCCGGAAGGTGCACGTAATCAAGCATTTTAACCTGCAATTGCCAGAGAGGGAAGCATCGGAGATTGTGGCAGGTACAGCATTACTGAGTATCGCGCAGCACTACTGGCCTTCCTAACTGCATAATGGAAGAGGTATTAAAAACAGTGATTATCCTGGAACACAACACGGGCACAACAGCCTGCGAAAGTGCCACCACATGATGGCGATACAAGCTGCGAACAGAAGATGGGCATGTGCAATGGGATCAGGTAGATCGCTTCTCCGGACATTCTGGACAGCAATAGAGACCGAACAGTGCGAATAACAGCAAAGTGAACAGTGTGTGCCAGGTTATAAGACGGTGGGAGAAAATGCAAAATGGGATATCGGGCAAGTGTGAGTCAGGCTGGACAAGAAACAACCTCCAGCAACACCCTGCCAATACTGTTGGCTGGCTCGCAATAAATGGCCTAACCTGTGTGGTGAACAAGTGTCACGTAGAAAAGCGCAAGCTGGAGTTCCTAGGACATGTTGTAGACGAGGACGGAAATAGGCAAAACCCCGAGCAATTACAGCTAATTGAATATTATATAGCATCATGTACTCGCAAACACCTTCGTCGATTTGAGGACTAGTTAATCGTCTATGGGAGTTTATCAAATACTTTTCATTCGTGACCGTGGCCCTCATGGACCTACTTTCACCTCATAAACGGTTCATGTGGAGTGATGTGGAAGAAAAGGCATTAAATGAGATCAAAGTATGTTTCCGCTCCTGCCCTAATCTTGCGAGATATGATCCAGGGCAGAATTTGTATTTACAGACAGATGTCAGCCAAGAGGAGCTGTGCTGTACCAATGCACAGAAGATGGCACAAAGTGCATAATCGACTTTGCAAGCACAAAATTAGACCAGATAGAAAGATGATACAATATTAAAGCGAGAGAAATGTTAGCAGTCGTATGGGCCATCAAGAAATACAGACCCTACCTGGAATATTATCGTTTTACTCTCAGGACAGACAACATATATCTAATATGAATACATGTGATAAAAGAGGCAAGAAGTCAGTTGACCCAGTAGGCATTACTCCTACAGTTGTATGATTTCACTGTGGAGCACGTCCCCAGGAAGGAAAATCAGTTAGCAGATGTTTTATTGCGCTTGCCAGACACGAGCACGATCATAACAGATGAGGCTGAATGGGACGTGTTACCGCCAGATTCACAAGAAATGTTCCGCGAGATAAATATAGACAAACTGCAGGTTGTAAACACGGGAATGTAAGTCGAAGTATTGTAAGACAACTACGCACTGGCGAGGGAGAAAAAGGCACTGTGTGAGATGCAAGCAGTCAAACAATCGCGTGTAATTGACGATCAGTTGGAAACTTGCTCAGCGAAGGATGCAACAAAGTGGAAGCTGTACGTACCACCAAACTGCGGGGGAAAACGTTTCAGACCACGTGTACGCCAGTCATGTGAAGGGACACCCGGGAATGGAACAAACACTCAGGAATGTGAAACTGCACTTTTTCTGGCCCAGTCTGTCAAGTGGCACGAGGAGATATGTGCAAAACTGCATGAAGTGTCAAACATTTATATCATGCAGGAAGGGTGTGATTCAGCAGCAACTGCCATGTTTGCCGCGACGGCCCTTGGCAAAAACACAGCCAAAACAACAAAGAACAGGGGAACGGCAAAAAGCTACATAGCGGGGTGGGTCCCCTCGAGTACCAGGCCACAACTAGCACTCCAACCAGGTCAACAGGTGTAGCTGAAAGCGCACCCGCAGTCCGCAGTGAGACAGGACTTATGCGCCGGACTCACTGCACATTGGACGGGACCGCATCAGGAAATACATAAGGGCACATCGGGATGCAATCCTTCTGTCACCCGGAGACATCCGGGGCGAAGACAAACCCAGAGGCAGGAGCAAGGAACGCACATGCGAGAGGAGGAAGGTGGTACAGCACCTCCCGCAGGAGCGCCCCCACAAGATGCCGAATCACCATCGATGCCGGATGAATCTCCATCCTTTAGGTGTCAGGCGAGCATGGGCACGGGTGATGGGAACCTCACCGCAGCGGTGCTGTGCACTCTACTGACGGGTCGAGTGTGCACCCGGTTGTCAGAGCGACCAGGTGTAGAGTAAAAGCAGGGCACACCTGCGCAATGCAGCTGGTGGTTGCCATGGGAACCAGAAAAGCTATGGAAGGAGATGGCAAAGGCCAATTAAACTAGACTGGAGAGTTAAGGCCTAATTAAAGATATTATTCTGTTGTTCCTATTATAATTTTTATGGTTTGTTTTGTGTGCATTGTTTTATTTGTTGCATTAGCAAGGTAGAGTATAATTTTTTATTTTCATTCTTCGCAGAGTGTTTTGTCCATCTCATTTCATCAGTGTTTATGTAGAAGGATTATTTGTGTTGTTTTCAATATGTTTATTTACTTGTTCACATATCTCTAGGGTTAATAATGCAAGTCATGTCATAAAGTAATTCCGTTTCGGCGCGAGGGCAAGCCACGGCAAGTCCCCAGGTCGGGCAGGAGTGTCAGTTGGCAAGAAGCATCCAACGGAGGTGGTGGGCATGGGTTAAGCTCCAGCCCTGCAAGCTGGGCGGCCATCAACTACTTGTATCGGGACATTAACAGCGATAGACTTTAAAGCATCAAGAACCTTCTTTTTCATATAGCCGCCCGGTAAGTCACCTCCACTCCCTTGTGGAATAGCCTTGCCCCGGGGAGATTCAGTTTTCATTTAAGTCTTAATTGTCGTAAGGCATTTTCACAGTGTTACCTCATAGCTGGTCATAATAGCCAAGTGTATTTCATGTCAAGTGCCCTCATCGAAGGGATGTAATTTAATGTAATAAATACGTGTGTAAACTTCCACTACATAATTTACTTACATCGCTCATTCAACTTACATAAGATATCTTATCCGCAAGTGTTCTAAGTTTTGTTTCGCATTGTATGGGCGTGTGGGAGGCTCTGACAGCCCACACATGCACATTTAAGAGTTATATAATTTTCCTGCCAACATCAACAATGGTACATAGCCAACCGACGGGCTATAGTTTAGTAAACTACATTCATCTGGAGCAGTAGTCAACAGGGTGGAGGTCAACTTCAACTTCAATGGCATTGAGATTGGTCCCAGGCAGATGGTCCCTCAACCCCGAAATTATGAGAAGCAACATCAACATTGGCGTCGCCTGATGGCATCTGGCACCTACCGGGTATACTCACTCCTACATTTCACCATAATCGCTTCAGAAAATACAATGCAACCTCTCCTGGCATCCCATGGCGTCAAAGTGAAGATAATCCGATGCACAGCCAAATTACGATTACTGGAAATAGCATACTTCTATAACAGGAGAAAGTGTGCTACCTAACAGTAAAAAGGACCAAGATACAGGAGCCAGCCGAATCACATAAGAAGAATCTCTGCATATAATCTGGACAAGATGAGAGAAGTACAACTAAAGAATCTAGTTACGCGCACTTGTCTTCGAGGGAGGGATGCCAGCAGAAAGCAGTAGAAGAGGAACATAACATAATTTAAGCTAGCATCAAGAGGAATATTCTATGTGATCTGTGAGTGAGTGAAGAGATTTGGGCAGCTCTTAACAGCGAGGTCTTAAGAACCGATGAGGGCGATTTACGTGAGTTTGGAGTGGTGCTAGAATGAAATGGTGTGAGATCCCAAGAAAACCCACCGACAAACAACATCGTTCCCACATGTGAATATGCAGTGACCTGTCTGGGGATTGAAACTGGTTCGCCTTGGTGGGAGGCGAGGAGGCTAACAGCTCAGTTACTGTGGGCCCTCTATGTGACCTATGAGTTTGTGGGGAGATATTCAGAGAAAGACAATTAGTATGTCTGTATGACACCAAACATCCTGGAGGCTACATGTCATGGTACCAAGGATATTGGGAGTGTCCCTAACAAATTTTGAAGAAAGTCAGTGATGTGTCCTTCCAGTTTTGTCGTCGTAGCTCGCCTGAAGGAAAAGTCAATGGTAGTCCACACTGACCGACTGTAATTCTATGAACATTCAGAATGAATGTCGCGATAAAACTATTGGGACTCGTGCTGCCTCTCTTCTTAAGGGGAGTGAATTTCTAGTGTTTTAAATTTCAAGAATGTTCTGGTAATTGCCCCACCTCCCTCAGCACAACTCGGGATTCTAGGAACTTTCTGGGTTGAGGCGGCTGGTCTATATAACTCTCAGTGGGCCTTCGAGTAGAGAGCCTGGAGTCTGGAGTTTTGTATAGCCTTAAGTACCAAGTGTGCAGTGCCAGTGAAGTGACATGTAGCGACGACAGTGACCAGCAAGAAGGAAGTCTGCGAGTATCTGTAGAGTAAAGAGTGATACTGAATAGTGAGACTGCAGGACTGGGTGCGTGAAAGACAGACATTTGGAATGATGGCGACAGACATTGGATTGAATATGTATAAACTATAAGTGTGAATTAAGTTACTTTAACTAAGTAAAGACAGTAATAAGAACATTAAATAATATGAGGTTGATATGAAATATTCTGCTACTACTAGAGATATGTAGTTTATATTTGTTAATAATGGTTGTGTATTTTTATAGCATTAGAAGGTAATCAAAAATCAATTAATTATGTTTTACTAAGACCCACAATTTTCACGAACTTCGATTAGTGCCTGGCGACAAGTGGAAACAATTATATTCGAAAAGTTTCTGTAACTTCCTGGAACGAATCTATTTGCTTAACTTTGGGTGGCAAGGGCTGACATTACTGTGTGAATGCACATATAGTCATTTAGCATCATTTTAAAAGTTTTTAGGATGTTCCAATCTGGAAAATAGCTCTCTTGAGGAATGACTAGGGTTGTTAAAGAAAAATATCAGAAACATTTAATACTGCACTTAGGTTTCACTGTGCAATATGCCACTAGTAAGCTTCCAGCAAGTTGCATTCTGAACAGGCCACAGACCCATTCGTCTTTGAATGAATGACTATGCACTGGAGGCTTTTCTGCCACTCGTTCTCTTGTGCTTCCAGTGCCATTACGGTGCGACAATGAACTTGTGTCTCCTGGGAAATTTACGACTGGTAAATGCTGTAAGAGACATGGTCAGATTTAGTAAGGCACAATAGAATGAAGGCAATGCGACTGCCAGTTGTGCACTGAAACAGGTTTCGTTGCTTCAGTGGCTGTGTGGAAACAGCTACTCACATGATGCTTGTAGTGCATACACTCCCTCGTGCACCGAACTGGTAGTTGGTAGAAATTGTGATGCTGGTGGCTGACACAATGCCTTCGTGGGACAGTCCAAAAATGGCAAGCTGCATGCCTCTGCTGGTGGTAGTTTTACTGCTAGTGATGCTATGATAGTGATGCGAGCACCAGTGAAGATGCTGTGTATAGAGACGATGTCCCACCGACGAGCAGCTGAACGATGCGGTGCACTGGTCCTCAGATGAGTCGCACTCACATGCAGCTGGATCTGCAGGTTCAACAGGTGGAAGCGCTAATTCACCTGACATGTTCGCAATCTACAGGGAAGGCTACCTGGTAGGCATCGTGGTGCTGGCTGTCGCACTGGGGATGGGGGACACAGTCAGATCGACGTCGACATTAACCAGCAGTGTGTCGCTCTGTGTTGGGGTCTCGGCTAGGACATCAGATGACTTGAAAGACAGCAGAGTTACATAACAGCTCTCCAACCTACTTTGCTTGTCAGACTTTATTAACGGGCATTGTAATATATGATTTGTAAGTAAGGGTTTATACAGTGTCTGTCGTTACACCCTTACTGATATGATGATGTGTGGGTATTGTTAAGGCCCTCACCTTAAATGCACAAGGCAGTCGAAATAATTTACGTACTGTTCAGTTCACAGCAGCATTTATTCGACTTCTCTAAACCTCCCTCTCTGGGGAGCACTTAACATGTGGAGAATGTGGTGAACAATACCAGACACTGTGGTTACACTGCTAAACAGTTTTGTGACAATAATGACATTGCAGTGCTAAACGCTTCCCGGGGCAATGCTATTTCCACTGGAAGTGAGGATGGTGTACCGGACAGCAAAAACAATAAAGGGTTATGGTAAATAAAGTCTATTGCATTTAAGTATCCATACCAAAAATGATGAAGGCCACCCAGCGTGCGGGAAAAGCCCGAGTTCACGACACACATACCACCCTCGTACGATGTTACTTGCTGACTGACTCTCCCACCTGATGCGCGGGTGAACCTCAGTTGATCCATGCACCAGAACAGAACTACTTCCTGACACAAACATATATCTCCTGCTTTACGTGAAGCTGTTTACCAAAACTTACATTGAAAAATACATAAAAGAAACTGCAATAGAAAACAATGATGAATGATAATGGACATAATGCCAAGTGAACACTCGGGAACAAGGAAAGACAACAAACAATAAATCTTTTCATAAACGTGACAAGAATAAAATGCATAGACCCTGGGTTCTCTGGTCCAGTTATTATTTAGGAACTATTTTTTTACCACTCCGCCTCACGGAGTCTCTACTGCAGTCGTTCTTGGCAATCTCCAGCTGCACTGTACCAGCATGCCCTGATACTGTGCTACACTGCACTGCTCCTGATCATGAACCTGTAACCTGGTGCATGGTTCGCCTATCAGTAGAGCGCACACTCCTGCTGCGGTGATGTAACAGAATGCGGCCAGACAAACTGTCTTAGGGGTGAGGGAACTTGGCACACCTCAAACAACCGGCCACCCCTCTTTCCAATACCATTTGTGGGCTGACAGATGTTACTTGCAGTAGCTGCAGGTGCGGACTGGCCTGCGTGGCCGCAGGTGGTACCACTGTTCCTGTGGCCCTGCCGCACAATGTGTTGTTGGTGGTTGCCCTTTCCTGGCAGGCAACTCCATCTGCTTGCACTGGTGATATGCTACTGGTGGGCGAGCCTGTCGGCGCGATCGCCGAAGGCGGAACAAGTACTCAGACCTGCTGCCTCACTGTCTCCCTCCTCACTGCTGCTGTCTTCTTGCCTGCTTTGCTGCTTCCGGGTGCGACCCAGCTGAACAGCCCCTGCGAACACCTCTCCTTCCCTTGTGTCCTGCTCCTACACTTGCTGTTGTTGCTCCTTCAGTACTTGCGATCCCATTTGCTCCAGCTCCTGCACCTACATTTCCTCCTGCTCCTGCTCCTCGGTGTGCGCACTAATGCTGCTGTGCGCCTCACCCTCCATGCTATCGGCTTGAAATGCTGTGGGTTCCCTGTGGGGCGTAATAATGCCAGGTGACTCCTGCAAGCACTACTCTCCTTCACCTGAACTTGCTTGAGGTGCTGATGCACCTTCTTGCCCGGTGAACTGTGTGCCATTGTCTGTTAGCAAATTCCGCAGAAATCCCCAACGTGGAAAAAATTGGTCTTCTAGCAACTTCGCTACATTATCTGCTCATGCTCCACTCGTGGGATACGCTTTCGTCCACCTTGAAGAATTGTCAGTTACAAATACAAGGAAACATTTTCCTCCCCTCAACCTCGGGCAAGGACCCGTCAAGTCAATGCACACCATCTGGAATGGTTTCCTTGGCACATGTTGCTGCCTCCCATCTGAGCGATGCTTTTGGCACACATTGCACTTGTGATACTTTTGCATGAACTGTCTCGCATGCTGGCTATGGCCTGGCCAGAAGAAATGATTGCGTACATTGCAAACTGTCTGTTCAATGCCCGGGTGTCGAGCCATGCTGCCACCATGCGAATAGGCGAGCACCTTTTCCCTCGCACACGCGGGGACATACACCCTCCATTTCCCATGCTGTTGAGTAGAACAGGTCTCAAGTCTGCCATTCACGTAGCGCCATCCTTCCACTTCTTGCTGGGCACATTGCCTAAACTTCCCTGCGAGAATGTACAATTCTCCTGTACTGTAGTGACTTCCAGGTACAAATCGCTAATGAGCTCGCCATTGTTAGCAACAGTCATGTTCTGAATACGAACCTCGGCAACTGGATCATGTGAATCTGGCGGCAAAATCTCCTCCCACTCTGCCTCATCTCTAACAATCGCCTCATTGTTAGGGTTGCGTGATAATGTGTCCATCAGCTCGTTTTCCTTACA
This sequence comes from Dryococelus australis, assembly GCA_029891345.1. Lineage (NCBI taxonomy): Eukaryota > Metazoa > Arthropoda > Insecta > Phasmatodea > Phasmatidae > Dryococelus > Dryococelus australis. The sequence continues at coordinate 124,024,557 of CM057000.1, read as the reverse complement.
GGAAAGCTTGCTTCTCGCCTCCACTATGTTATGCAACCATACTAAGCACCGGTGTCTGTCCATAACATGAACCATCGGTATTCAAGATACGCGCGGTACTCCTTAACAGCCCAGATGACTGCTAAACACTCCCTTTCGTTTACATCGTAGTATCATTATATCTGCCCTAACTTTGCGCTGGCAAAATCAATGACGTGTTTCTCCCCACTGTCGTCAACCTGGTACAATACTGCACCAATATCCTCCTGGCTTGCATCAGTTTGGAGATACAAATTCTTATGCATGTCATAGCGTGCGAGTGTCGGGCATGCTCGGATTTCGCCCTTAATGTCTATGAAATACTTCTCTGTCTTCTGTCCACTGAAATCACTTCTGAGATGAGAACAAATCTGTCAAGGGAGCTGTAAATATTGCGAATTTCGGAATGAGTTCTCGCATCCAATTAATAAGTCCAAATAATTTGGGTAGTTGTTTATGCGTGCATGGTTGTGAGTAGCTATTAAATGAGTTTCAATTGTTCAGGGTTCGGCCCTTCCCAGTAGATCCCGTGACCAAGGAAATCGGTACTGGTTTTCCCAACGTGGCACTTATCCACTGAGTACATTAGGCCGTTGGTGGCTAATCTTTCCAGGACAATTGCTAAATGATGTACATGGTCATCCCAACTGTATGACCAAATAATAATGTACTCGAGATATGCGAGTGTATACTCTCCAATAATGCCATCGAGTACTCCTACCACATCGCCTAGAACGTTACAGGGGTGCATTTCAGTCCAAACAGCATGGCACAGAACTTAAATCGCCGGCCTTCCGGGGCTGTAAATGCTGATTTCGGTCTATCCTCCAACTTCACCGGTACTTGCCAGAAACCACTTTTAAGGTCCATGGATTTCCAAACTCGTACCCCAGCACTCTTAGAGCACCTTTCATGCTAATATATGGCAGTAGCATACTGCATGTCACATGCTTCAATGGGCGAAAATCTATGCAGAATCGCAAGGTTGTATCTTTTTTGGTGCCAAAATAATATTCGAATTGAACTTGTTACTCCCCTTTAGGGCGTAGCAAGGATAAAGGAAGGCAAGTGGAAGGACGCACACTATTAAAAAAGATCATGAAAGCATGGACACAAACTTTCCAAAATCAATACAAATATATTGAAGTCCATCTATATATTATCACCAAGAACAACAACTTTGCAACTTGATTTGAAAAATAATAATTGTGTCTGTAAATTTTTGTTGCTTGCTACCAATCGGTGAACTAGAGGAAGGAGAGAACACACATGCACTGAAACAAACAGAAAAAAACACAATATCAATATATCCTGAGAGATCGCCTAACCTGAATAAACACTTGTGAAATCCAATTAAAAAAGGTAAAATGATTCCCTGAGTAAAGCAAATACCATTACAAAATTAAAAATGAAGAATGCCTGATAATTAAGTACAACATGGACTACCAATTTTAATAATACAATTGGGAAGGAGCAAAAACCCTCATTACACTTAACCATGAGCGTAAAGACATGCCATAAAATATCCACTAAACTCCTTGGCATTAGAATTCTTTTGTCAAATCGTAGTTTAGGAGAAAATTCCTACAGCATGCAAAAAAAGGAATAATCCACCTCTTACAAATATTCTATGAAATACACAAAAATCGCTATAAAAAACTCTACCTCCTGCATAACTACAACTACATTAATTGCAATACTTAACTTGAGTAGAACTCATCTTATGTGAAAACGCGTTTAGCATACTGAAGCCCCGAAGTACGAAGTGGTGTAGACATGGTCTATCGTCGGCTAGCCCGCGCAACTCAATGAGGAACATTGCACACTTGCTCGGGCTGGTGACGAACATTTATACGCGAAAACGCAGCTCGGGAAGGTTAAGTAGGCGCTGGGATAAGCGGAGAGGCGTATGGAAGGTGCCAGAGTGTGAGAGGCTGAACTCGTTGCCAGTAGTAGCCACCATACAATGCTCGGCCTCACCAGGAGTGCCGCGCGCCTCTCTTCAGTATAGCTCAGCGCTTGGAAGCATTCAGACGTGCGTCACCCCGAGGGGGAGGAGGGAGGAAAATAAAGTACCTTTTTCTGCAGGAAAAATATTGCCTCTTCAAATAGTAACCCCTCTTCAAACAAAATAACAGTTTATTGATATGGGCTACCAAATACAGATGTGGAAATAAACCAGGAAGACTTGCTAACCAAGTTCATTAACGTCATGTAGTTCTGTAAACATATCAACCCCATAATAGCAGCATTCAATCATACTACAGAAAATAGTAGGCATCACACATTTTACCAGCTGGCAGGCCGAAAAATAAATCGATCAGGCAGTACAGTCTTTGGCAGGACAGGAGTACTCACATAAAATTGCTTGAGTTTGCTAATTGACTGTGTGTTAGACTTGAAGCAGGGCTCTAATCCTCCCATGCACTGGAAGAGTGGTGCAGGGGGTCTCTTCTCCTAACCCGGAGAGCTGATGCATGAGTCCCACAGTAAAGAACAGCCGATGACGATGAAGGAGTGACCAGGTCCTCCCCATATCTTCTGCTCTTGAATTCCAGTTGGTATGGCACGGTGGAAAGGAATATGGAAAACATGTACAGTACTAAGGAGGAGATGTCCGCCTAAACTAACTCCCGAAACTTCTAATAACTCCCCCTTGTGTTTCTTCACCATAAAAAATAAGAGATTTATATCCTTTGCCTACTAATCCATAAAAACAACTATTACTTGTGACTTTACTCCTAATTAAAAAGCTAATTTAAAAAATACTTAGCGAACATCTTACAGAAAGGAAATTTTAATAACAATATTTGTAGTACCTTATTTCCAAAATACATTACCATACAGTGTGAACCCTCCCCTAGTGGTGACAGTACTCCTCTTCAGGGCGTGGGGTCTGTCTGATCTTCCGATGGCTGATGAAAAGTCTTAATATTAGAGACATGGCTTTATAAAAAAAACTTTACCTTTGCTGGGTCCTGCAACAATACTGAAATTGGGGTAAGAAAACTAACAATGCAATACGGGTCATCGTACTTAAGGCCTAATTTTGCTGAGAAGGAATCAACCTTTCTAGAAAAAGGATGAGTATTTGCAAAAACTAAATCACCAACCTTGTAAGAATCACGATCATATTGCTCGTCCTGCACTCTACGCATATGGCGATAGTATTCCTTGAGATGCTTGGTAGCTTCCTTACAGAATTAATTTGGCTCCCCTACATCTACATCAAAATGTAAGCCCCAGGCATTAAGCAGAAGATGCAATAATCTCCGACCAAAGGGCACTTCTTGTGGCGTCAAACCTGTAGCAGCATTTACACAAGAATTCAAGGTCAACATTATGACATGGATATCTTTATCCCAATCTGTGTGAACGTCATGATTAAAGACAACAAATGCAGCCTTAATGGTACGATTATACCACTCTGCCATATAAGCTTGCGGGTGATAAGGGGTTGTACGGACTAAACAAACTCCCCAAGAAAAAGCTATATTTGATAATTCGGTGGAAGTAAAATTTCTCACATTATCAGTAACAACTTGGGTGGGTGAACCAAAAAAACAAAACACTTGTTTCTGCAAGATCTTGCAAACAGTAGTGGCTTTTTGGTCTCTCGTGGAGAATAACAAAACAAACTTTGAAAATCCATCAACCAGAACCAATAAACAATTAAAACCCCTCTTAGATCTAGGGAGAGGGCCAAACACATACATATAGATTTCTTTCCCAGACAAAACTAGGTGGTGAACTACTAAACTGTCCTTGGGTTCCACTATTAGGGGCCTTTGCCTGCTGGCACAAAGCACACTGTTTCACCCAATCTCTAATTTCTGATTGCATTTTTGGCCAAAAAATGTTGTTCAATACGCTGCAAAGTGCGTTATTGCCCCTGATGTACTGCCCAAATATGAGTTATGGACATAATCAAACACCATTGACCTCACTGCCTTGGGTATGTAGGTCTTGAAAACGCCTTTATGTGAAGCTTTGCCAATAATCCCCTTCTTCACCATAAAACCAGTAAGTTCACCTAGCTGGATTTTATGCCACAACTCCGCACATTCATCATCGTTTTGCTGCCAAACCTTAATGTTCAAATAAGCTGCCGGAACGGCTTCAGAACATTTACCTGTTCCTGAATTTCTCCATCACACATAAATTCGTCAGGGTCAGACATTCTAGACAAACTGTCCGCTACACAAGTGTCTTTTCCCTTTACATGAACTATATGAAATGAAAAATTACTAAGGCGTTCGATCCACTGACCTAATTTACCCAAAGGTTTCTTGGAATTCCAAAGCCACATTATGGTTGGTTGGTACACAGCTGAAAACGAGTACACTCCAGATAATCGGAAAGTTTCTCAACCCCAAATACACAAGCAAGAGCTTCCTTTTCATAGGCCGAGTACTTTCTTCCGGCGGATGTTAATAGCCGACTAGCATAAGCAATGAGAAAAAACACCATCCTCATATTCTTGTGCCAAAACGGCACTTAATGTCAGGGAGCTTACATCTACATGCAGTACAAACTTATGGTCAAAATCAGTCAATATTAACACTGGTGGAGAGGTCAAACAAGTTTTTATTCTCACCAAAGCCGTCTCTCGCTCGTCTCTCCGCAAAAACTCTTGGGCCTTATGTTTCTAAATATTAAGGGGTTCGGCCAATTCGGCAAGAGATGGAATAAATCTGGCATAGTAGCCTATCATGGCCAAAAAACGCCTTACACCATGTAAGTTCTTCGGACGGAAAAGGAAATCACACAGCTAATACGATCAGAGTCTAACAACAATTGTCCTCTACTCAGAATAAATCCCAACAGCCTCACATGCCGGCTGCACCAGCTGATTTTCTCTGGATTCAAGCTCAATCCTGCTTCCAAAAGCTTCTGTAGGACTAATGTGACATGTTCCTGGCGCAACTCCTTAGTCTCACTGTAGATGGCAATATCAGCCAGATAGTCGAAAACAAGTTCAGCTTTATATGGCAACAGGATAGTCTCTAAAGCACGAGAAAGTGCCTGGGCCCCAAACAAAACACCAAAAGGGACCCTGATCCATTCAAAAACTCCCCAAGGAGTAACAAGTGCAAATAATTTTCTTACATCTTGGTGCAACAAAATTTGGCGAAAGGCCTGATTCAGATCTGATACAGTATAATACCTAGCCTTCCCTAATAACTGAAAAATATGATCTACTTTAGGATCTAGTTCAATATTTTTTATTGATACATCGGTAGTCTATCACTAACCAAAATTTACCAGACTCTTTTGTTTAGTAAAAATGCCGGGTTCGCATAACTACTAGTAGAACGCCTAATAACATCCTCATCAAGCAAGAGTTATAGCATTTTTTTTAAAAGCTTGTCTCTTAGCTGGACCTACACTATAGGAAAGGCACCTAACCGGGGTGTTGTCGGTCAGTACCAAATCATGCAAATCTTGATTACATACGCCCAGTTTGTCTGTTATTACAGATGGGAATTTCTCTCGCATTTCTTCCACAAAATCATTATCAGTGGCATTTACCTGCTTACATGCCTCCTGCCTTATCAACTTTACCCCTTCGTTACAAAAAGGAAAATTCAGTGCTCCTCTATGCAAATTTAAATAGGCACGAGTGCTGTGGAGGAAATCTACATCCAAAATTATTTTGTGGCTTAGGTGTGGCAAAACGAAGAATTCCCTCTTTCATGATAAGTGACCTATGTGTATACTTATTGTCAAACGAGCACATTATTGCCTACGGGATGTTCCCTAAACAACTTATTACAAAAAACCTGATCGGTCAAGGACACAGAACAACCACTATCAATCAGGGCAGGTTCTTCAACTGAACCTAACTTCACTAGGACAAATGGTAAGTTAATCTTTCCTTGGTTTTGAATTTTCTTAAATTTCTTCTTTGGCTTAGGGCAGTTCCTTCCTTTTGTACTTGCATTCTTATGGAAATTATTCCCTACCCTAGTCACTTTGCTACCAATCACAGTTTGGACATGCGAAATCTATAGTTGATCTTGATTAGGACATTGGGCTTTAAAATGGCCGAGCTTACTGCAGCCAAAACATGCCACAAAACATGCTACTCTTTTCGCTGACTTAGTCTGAGAATTATCTCCCGGGACCATACACACTCTACATTGGTACACTTTGTGATTAGGTTTACCACGTTTAAAAAAGACAATCTTTTTTTTGGCCTTGGGGAAACTTTTATCCCGAGCATGAGCACTACTAATTGCACCTCCTTCACAATCTTTCACCTGCATGCGCACATCTACACGGTGGAACAACTGTCTCAGCGAGCTCAAGGTTTTCGGACTATCAGCTGATAATACATAAGGCAGATACTGTGGCAGCACATGATCGATAATACTCTCTACAAACTCAGATTCCCTATATGGCAAACCTAAGATCTCTACCAGACATTCTATTTTGCCTAAATATGTCAACAAAGTATCTCTTGGCTGTTGATTTTGTTGAAGAAACAAGTGTTGTAAATGGGCATTAATGCGCTCACTATCAAAAAATTTGATTACTTCTTTAACTACACTGCCCCAGGGTGAGCCCAATTCTCTAGCTCTAATGATAGTAGGCTGTAGCTCTCTAGAAACATGAACCACTAAAACGCCCAAAATATTTTTCAAAGAAAATTTCTGCAGTTTTACAATTACAGTAACTTGTTGTAGAAACTTTACCACTTCGACCGCAGCACAACTATTAAGAGTAGGAATATCACCTAAATTTTTCCTACATGTTTGCTGGCTACAGACGAAAGTATACCAACACTGGGAGAACATTCAAATGGCTCACCACTAATGTCATTCCCACCACCAGTAGGATCCCTCGCCAAACCACGAGCTAAAGTCCACAACTCGTCCAAAGTCGCTTCCTGCACCAAGTCTGGAATATGAAGTTGTTGGAGCAGCTGCGTTAGAGTCTCTTTGGACAGTTGCTGCAACCAGGCAGTACCATTAAAGATTTTCAAATCAACAGTTAGTTTCCACTCAATAACAAACAAAACGAACAAAGGCCAACGGAATGTGTTCAACTCTGCCTTAAGTAGAGTGGCACAATTTTCTTTTACGCCCCTTTAGGGCGTAGCAGGGATAATGAAAGGCAAGGGGAAGGATGCACACTATTTAAAAAAATCAAGAAAGCGTGGACACAAACATTCCAAAATCAATACAAATATATTGAAGTCCATTATACATTATCACCAAGAACAACAACTTTGCAACTTGATTTGAAAAATAAAAATTGCGTCTGTAATTTCTCATTGCTTGCTACCAATCGGTGAACTAGAGGAAGGAGAGAACACACATGCACTGAAACAAACAGAAAAAACCACAATATCAATATATCCTGAGAGATCGCCTAACCTGAATAAACACTTGTGAAATCCCATTAAAAGATGTAAAATGACTCCCTGAGTAAAGCAAACACCATTACAAATTTAAAAATGAAGAATGCCTGATAATTCACTAAGAAGTACAACATGGACTTCTAATTTCAAGAATACAATTGGGAAGGAGCAAAAATCCTCATTACACTTAACCATGAGCGTAAAGACATGCCATAAAATATCCACTGAACTCCTTGGCATTAGAATTCTTTTGGCAAATCTTAGTTCAGGAGACCATTCCTACAGCATGCCAAAAAAAGGAAGAATCCACCTCTTACAAACATTCCCATGAAATATCATATTGAAAATTCACACAAGCGAAACAGTGAAGAAACACTTCCCTACAAAATTCCACATACACAAAAAAACTCTACCCCCCCCCCCCCCCCCATAAAACAACTACGTTCATTGCAATACTTAACTTGAGTAGTACTCATCTTACATGAAAACGTGTCTAGCATACTGAAGCCCCGAAGTACGAAGTGGTGTAGACATGATCTATCGTCGACCAGCCCGCGCAACTCTAAGAGGAACACTGCACACTTGCTCCGGCTGGGGACGAACATTTATACTCGAAAACGCGGCTCGGGAAGGTTAATGAGGCAGCGGGATAAGCGGAGAGGCATATGGAAGGTGCCAAAGTGTGTGAGGCTGAACTCGTTGCCAGTATTAGCCACCATACAGCGCTCGGCCGTGCCAGGAGCGCCGCGCGCCTCTCTTCAGTATAGTTCAGCGCTTGGAAGCATTCAGACGTTTGGCACCACGGGGCAGGGGGGGGGAGGAAAACAAAGTACCTTTTTCTGCAGCAAAAATAGTGCCTCTTCAAATAGTAACCCCTCTTCAAACAAAATAACAGTTTATTAATTTGGGCTACCAAAACAGATGTGGAAAATAACCAAGTAGACTTGCTAATCAAGCATTAACATCATGTAGTTCTGTAAACACATCAAACGCAGCATTCAATCATACTCCAGAAAATAGTAGGCATCACACATTTCACTAACTGGCAGGATGAAAAATTAATCGTTCAGGCAGTACAGTCTTTGGAAGGACAGGAGTACTCACATAAAATTGCTTGAGTTTGCTAATTGACATGCGTGTCAGACTTGAAGCGGGTCTTCAAACTGACTGTCTATAGGTTCTATTACCCCGTCATTCAGCATTTCCTGAATTTGCGCTGTTATTATCCACATCTAGTAGGGTAGGTAACCCCACGGACTGGTATGCACTGGCTTCTCATCCGTGAGCAGAATTGCATGCACGGCGATGGTAGTTCTTTTTAATATGTCATTCTTACCAACCATATAACAGCATTCGTCGACGATGCGCTGAAATGTGGACTGATGATCTGGAAGAACTTGGTTGTCGAATTACCCTATCTCCACCTCTGATAGACTACCCATCGGACAGCGGTCTAGGTTATACACAGAATGTCTCTCTTTCGCGCCAAAATGGATCCGTTTCGCTCCTGGCTCTACAATGGTGTTCTGCTTCATAAGCCATGGTATACCCACAATAGCATCTTCACAGATATCTGACATAACAATGATTGAAGTACTGGTTTCTATGTCCTAGACTTGAACTGACACCACTGCCTGGCCTACGGCCGTACTACAATGCTCGTTCGTTGCCAGTCGAATTACATGACTAGTAGGCATAACTTCCTGCTTGCATACAAGTGCGGTCGTACAAAGCTGTGTGAAGCTGCAGTATCAATTAAGGCATGGCATAGCTGACCACTGATAGAGACCAAAATACGGATGAATGGTGCGTAACTGCTGCTAATTTACTGGATGAGTGTTTTTTGTGGAGTTAATTTTGATTCCTGTATCCGAATTCTAGCGGACGGGGTGTCGGAAGCATCCGGTCTCTTCACCCCTGCAACCCGTTTCCTTGCTGTTTACGTTTGCTGCCTCTTTAATGTGCTCCATATGTGTGTTGTTAGGCACTTGTTGTGCCAAAGGTATTGTTGGTTCGGACAATACCTGCATGGATACTGCGGTGGATGATCCAGATGCCACACTCTCTGAGCATTGTTGACTTTGCCTGCTGGGTTCCTGCTCTGTGGCTTCTGACCTCTTGACCCTGTTGCTCCATTCCATTTCTGCTCCTACCTGTACATTTTCTCACTCTGATACCCATTAAAACTACGTGTTGTTTGTGAGAATGCTTGTGATGTGGTGGAATGAGGGTTTTTGTTTACGGTCTCCTCCCGCTGCTCATGTCGCCATTTTACAGCATTTGCATCACAGAGTGGCTGCTCATGCGTACATTCCAGAATGATATCCGCATGCATGGGGTATTATAAAGTGCCGTTAAACCAGGTCACTAGGGCTGCCCTGAACTCTGATCTGGCTGTTTCCGCTATCACTTCAAGGACTTCCCTTTTCCAGAAAATGTGAATGAAAGTGTTTAATGAGGTGATTTTTCCGCATGATGGATGCTGTACGTGACTCACCCAATTGTTGACCCTCTAATGTCAGCCTGCTCTGGGCTTGCAAAGAGGTAAAAAAAACCCTGAAGCGACATTGGAACGAGCGACGGAACTCCTTCCACTGAAGTTCATAGTGGTTTAACACTTTAACGACCATAGAGGGCGCATTCGACTGCTCAAGCAGTGTCTATGGGGACCAGATCGGTCGTATGCACCCGCTACACACTGCCTATGTGTACGGCCGCACTGGGACTGCACGACCACGCCAAGCTTAGATACAACTACATGGAAAGACCACCCTGGTCCCTCGCAACACTGTGCAAAGTTTGGGTTGTGAAATTCTTTTTCCTCTTAATTTTTATTAACCAATCAATGTTTTTATTGTTTATTTGGTTGTGTAAAGTTCACATGATATACTTTCTTTTATTTATATGTTTATTTTGGTGAATACGTGTTTATATACTTGTAACACTTTTATACCACATTTATAAAATATTAGGGATCATGTACTACCATTCAAGTTTTGACCTTGAAGGTCAGATAGGTCGAATACGCCCGCTAGACACTGCTTGCGTGTACAGCTTCACTGGAACCACACGACCTCTCCAAGCGTAGATATAGCTACATGTAACGACCACGCTCATCCCTCGCGACACTGCACAATGTTTGGATTCTAATTTTTGTTATTTACAATTTGTTATTTAAAGATGGTTAGTTTTGTTGTTTCAAAAATGTAAAATATACACAATAAACATTTGTCACAATAAATTAAATAATTTACTTGAGAAAGTATTTGCTTTTTTTATTACAAATTTTTATAAATGTGAACACATATTTTAACTGTTGAGTGAAATTTTTAATAAAAAAACTGAACAATATTTACAACATTGATATTCGCCACTCACTAAGAACATTTTACAGAAGCTTTAAAAGTGAATAAATAGTTGTACAAAAAATTGAGTCTCCTATGACAAAATAATATGTTAGTTGTTACAAATTTACGAAAATGATCAGAGCACAATGTTTGTTTAGTTGCGGTGGTATGTATGGAAACATTCCAAACAGAAATGTGGCTCATCTACGCAATCTCTGCAAAATGTTGCCAAATTTTTCACTCTTTTTTTTTTTTTATGTTTCTCCCTTGGAGCACTTCGAGTAACATCCTTTGCAGTACTTGCACTCTTTGTCAAATTTACCAGGCTTTTTGTCAAATCTATGTGACTATAAGATCGGCACCTTGATGTCGAAGGCGAGTTCTCACATACTTCAATTTCGGTGAGCTTCTTTAGCAATTCCTTCACTATTTCTACCTTGAAGGCAGTGATGGACAATGTTTCTGTAGAATATAAGTTATACCGGTATATGACATGCGAATTCAAAAGTGCAGTTCCAAAAAGAAGCTCAACAGCAAGTTTGTGATACCATTTTACCATCCTTCATAAACTTGTGTTATATTTTGACATTTGATCTGAAATGACCATTGACGATTTGCCTTTGTTGAAATCAAAAACTATTTTTGGCTTCAATACTTACTTACCATTTTTTTCCCCAAAACTTCCATTTCAGCTATGTGTTTGGTGCAAATCATTAGCACGTCACCTTTATCGTTCCACTCATTTTCTTTCGCAATAACTTCTTTTTTTTTTTAATTGTTTACAAAAACTATTCCCTTTTCGGTTCCCTTTCCTGTGTTTGTTCCCAGAAAATTAGTTTTTCTGCCCAAAATATAGTTAGTGAGTTGTAAGCTGGAATAATAATTATCAGTAACTATTTCCGCCAGCATCAAGTAAGCCTTCATAAATTTTCATTGATGTTTTTTTTTTTTTTGCACTGCTCCACTAGAATCACTCTCCTTGCCACAATACACGCTGAAATCCCATGTATATCCATGTGCAGAACACAATTTGAACAACTTGATTCTATACTTGCTATACTGGTTTGGAATATACTGTTTGATTGCCAGTCTTCCTTTGAATGGTACCAAAGACTCGTCGATACACACCGTCTCTGATGGTGTGTAAATTTTTTGAAAATTTGTTTTCAATTTTTCAGTCAGGGGTGAAATCTTGTGTAGTTGGTCACCCTCGACTTGTTCTTTGTTATCTGAAAAATGCCAGAGTCTTAGTAGCATTTCGAATCTATTTCTGCTCATCGCAGATGGAACCAAGTCATCTTTGTATAAGATGCCTTTGCTCCAATAACAGCGTATTGTAGGTTTTTGGACATGCCACATGTAACAAATAATTCCAAGAAATTACTTTATTTCTCCCACATCAGCCGGAACCCACTTTGATGTTGTTTTACATTGTGCATTACTGAAAGTTTACTCTGCATATTTATTTGTTGTTTGACGATAATCTGTAATATGTCTTCACTGACGAACATTACGAAAATCTTGATTGGTGTGGCATATCTCAATTCCTCTCTTACTTCAGAATTAATACCAGACTGCATGCTAAAATCAAACTGTTTATTTCTTCTGCTGGGATCGGTCCACTGATTTTTCAGGTAGTATAACTGTAGGTTGGCTAAGAGAAATTTCGTCCATTATGACGCCCGATGGGAAGCTAGCAGAGGTTGATGGAGCAGGATCACTGAAGGAAGTTTCACAAACTTCGATATTTGTCCCTGCACACATTTTCCGATTTTTTGCTGGGGCTTCATCACTTTCTGAAGACTGGATGAATCTTCTCCACAAATATCAAAGTTAGGTTCGTCTTGGGAATTGTTGGCAGTAATGTCATTTTCAGATTCTAAAAAATATATATCTTATTTGAAACTTTATCAATAACTAAAAGAGAAGTAGGGCAAGATTAGATGATTTGGTAGTAAAGGTAATTTGGCACAGTAATGATAACTGCTGGGAACTGCTGTTTACTAATAAGTGAGTAGCTCCTGCCTCTCAAGCAGTGAGTATGTTCTACTTGTCGGAGAAATAGTACGAACTTCTAGCTAGTAAGGGAAGTTAATTTGGTGGTGAAACATTGCTGCGAAATTACCTGTGTTGCAAAATCAACTAACTTTTCACTGTTAGGTAAGTACTTTCCTGAATCTAAATCAAATTTACTGGCTTGTGCTAACTTCAGAATTCGCTCAGTTCGTGATAAAAACTTAACAGTCATGTTGAAATTTACTTACATAACACTAGAACCAGAATGAACATTGTTATTGGGAAAACCCCACACTTTCGTGAACCGAGTGAGAAATATGAGAAGGTGGCATTTAATCAATTTCAAGTACAATTTTAGGCAGTGTGGGAGTGTTGGTCATCTTGTTTGCGTGTTAAAGTATCACCGCCCTGTCTATCTGGGGATACATCAGACAATGGGAGGGCTGATGAAGATAACAACCTGACACCAGTAATAATAGATATCGTCCTGTATGGCTGTGGTCGACGAAATACAGATTACAGTTTCACACAGCAACAATGCTTCTCTGTGTAACACTACACATTTTTACGTCAGATAAGATTGGAGGGAGAGGAGAGGTTTAACATTACCAGTATGTGCGAGTAGTTTCGGATTTCATACGGCCGAACAAAAAAAGCGACACACTACAAAAATAAAATAAATAGCGGGCGTGTATACCCTGTAAGAAAATACGTCCTTATACAAGTCAAGAGGGCCCATGCAGGCGTATACGGCCAATGCAAAAATTGCACGTAATTAAGATAAAAAATTATGCTCTATGAAAAAAATTGTATTTCACTAGAAACAACCACGTTATGCCAATAAACCTCATTGGTCTAGACAATGAATATGTGTGTGTGCCCTCTATGGTCATTAAAGTGTTAAGGAGGTCCACCAGGAAAACGCGTTGCTGTCGAGTTGCGCTGACACAGCTGGCCCATTCATTCTGGCTGACACCATACCTGTTAAAGCGGGATACACAGTCCTCCAGGAATGCTGTCAGATCCTCCATTGGTATTCTGGCGAATGTTGGTAATGTCTGGAACTTGGATGGTGTTTTAGCCATGGTCGGCCCTGATGGAGGTGAGTTTGTTCGGACTCTGCGGCTCCACTTCGTGCTACAATTTACATCACCGCAGGCTGCGGCATCGTGGTTCCCATGCAATTTGGCGGTATGGAGTCACGTGCAGGAAATTTGGGAAATTTTGTGGCATAATTTGCCATACTGATGGGTAAATTGGCATGGAAAACATGTGTGTTATTGGTAGATAAAATGGTGTGAGCAGTTCGAATGCATACAGTACATGAGTTGGGGAAGGTTCGGGTGGTGTGGGTTTGTTATGTTTGCCACGTGCATAGCGGGTGTGTGTGGCATCTCCTCTTCTCGCTGCATCCCTCCCCTACTCCGCTGCCATTCTCCTCTCTCGCCTTGCATCATCGCACTCGACATGTTTAGGGTATCCTTAGCCACTATCACTTGCGAATGATTGCTGTTGACATTTATTGCTACATAGTTGTCCCATTGTCCCAACAAGTCAAAGATGTGATCACTCTGTGTGTCCACGGATACTGATTGCATTCGATTTACACCCTGCATTGCTCGCCTGGTTATTGTACTACATTCAAAAATAAGTAAATTTGAGTCCATGGCTGTTTTACATTCTGTGTCATTTAAGTATTCACAATTATAACTGACATTACACTGCGTGCATTTGAGCAAAACGGTACCCTGGCTGTTACACAAAAGATTGTCACAATACTTGAGTAAATGGTAATTTGGAAAACTTTCAGCCTCAACTTTAAATTGCATTGTGGGATACCGAACGTTCTGCATTGTTACACTGTCACTGTATTTCACTGCATCGGAGGTATCACAGACGCGGTTGTCAACAAAGCTGGTCTTACAAAGACTTTGGCAAATATCGCTGTTTTCATGTTTTGATTGAGAGCTGCCTATAATGGGGCGTAAACAGTCTAGACAACATTGCACCAGCACACTATCAGTCATCCTGCAAGACATGCTTTGTTTGTCAACAAAGCCACATGTGTGGTAGATGTAGATGCACGGGAATGGGGGATGGGAGCACCCTCCCCTCTCGCGATGCGGCTATCTTGCTCGTCCCGCCGTGCAGGAGTCTACAACCTGGCGTCCTCAGCTGATGTGTGGCGCAACGCGAGGGGTCAGCTGGCTGCCGGCGGTGGAGTGTACAGGAGAGTGGGGGAGGAGTAGCCTCCAGCCCGTCATTTCCCAAGCAATGTTGGCAGCAGCGTGGCATCCCTTTTCCAATTGTTGACACGTGACACACTTCCTAGCATCTGAACAGCGTCCCATAACAGGCGTCCCGACGCTACCCTTGTCCTTGCTGATGCTTTCCTGTGGTCCTCTCATCTTTGGCGGGCAGGAAAGTGCAAGAAAACTCAATGTCAAGGAAAAACTTGCAAAAAGTTTTGAAATATTTCAGAAATTTTTGGCAGGAAAAAATGTTGGTGGGAGATCTGGAAACACAGAGGGGCGACATTTGACAGTGTCAAAGGGCGGAAAGGAATCTTCCACACGTTAGCAAGCAATTTGACAGAGTGGAATGGACTGATAAAGTGTTAAATAGGTTTTTGGGGGTAGTGAATGTGAGGTCTATAATGTGGTTTGCCCGATTAGGCTCCAGACATCGTCAAAGCGATGCCGAGATGATTGTTGTAGCACGAAGACTCTTGATGATCCCAGGATTGTGGGGCCGTACGCCTGGACTAAATATCCTCGTCGACAATGCCGTTGACCTCTGCCCCGATGATTATATTTCCAAATTAAATAAATTGCATTTTAGTTGTTTGCTAAATGGTAGCTGGTGGGTCGACTACGTACCAAACTGACCAGTCTTGGCAGAAAATTTACAAAACATTAACACTCGCGTACATGGTTTGTTAGGGCCAACATCACGCCCATAAAAACACGGAACAACTTGTTAAGACGTATGCACTTGAAAACACTGAATTAAATTTAAAAAAGAAACTGATATGATGTGTGGGTATTTTTACAGTTCATCCACAAGGCGGTTGAAATAATTTACGCACTGTTCAGTTCACAACAGCATTTATTCGACTTCCCTAAACCTCCCTCTCTGGGGAGCACTTTACATGTGGAGAACATGGTGAACAATACCAGCCACTGAGGTTACACTGCTTAACAGACTTGTGACAATAATTACATTGCGGTGATGAAAGCTTCCCGGAGCTATGCTATTCCTATGGGAAGTGAGCTTGGTATACCAGGTGGCTATAACAATAAAGGTTCAAGTAAATAAAGTCTATTGCATTTAAGTGTCCATACCAAAATCGGTGGAGGCCACCCAGTGCATGGAGAAACCTGGAGGTCACGACACACGCAGCACCCTCGTACGATGCTACTTGCTGACTGACTCTCCCACCTGATGTGCAGGCGGGCCTCGGCTGACCCACATGACAGAACGGAACTACTTCCTGCCACAAAACATATATCTCCTGCTTTACATCAAGCTGTTTACCAGAACTTATGTTGAAAAATATATAAAAGAATCTGCAATAGAAAACAATGATGAATGATACTGGACATAATGTTAGATGAGTGATGAAAGAAATACACATGCAAACAAGCTCAACAATACACTGGGGAACCTGTAAAGACACCAAACAATAAATCCTTTAATAAACGTGACAAGAATAAAATACGTAGAGGATGGGTTCTCTGGTCCAGTTATTATATAGGAATTACTTTTGAAAAGCGCAAAATAAAATTATACAAAACTAATTTTATAAAATGTATTGTGTATACAGTTGATTTTCTGGTCGCTTCATGTGTTCCAAAAGGCTGATATAGCAAATTTACGGAAATTGTAGAAGGAAGAAAATATTGGATGAGGTGATTTAAAGTTGCTTCTTAAATATTTGGTTTCCAGTGAATTCTTACACACTCGCTCGCGTCTTTATTGTCTTTCATGGAAAAAATTACTTAGTTGATCTGGCCATTTTAGAATTATTTTGTTGGTAAAAACCTGTGTATATTCTCGTCTCTGAGAATGGAAAAATTAACATGCAGGTAAAAAAAAGTGGAGGTGAATAATTAATTTTATATAAAATAAACCTTTAAATGGTCTGATAAGTTTTCCATCTCCATGTATAAAAACACCTAATAACAACTAGGACGTTGTTATGCATGTGAACATATGTTTTTAATGTCATCAATATCTAGCAACATAACCAACCCCGAACAGTGGATTTTGATCATGGTACCCCGGTGATAAATCCTATGATACTATGTGGTAGTTATTCGAGTGTGGTAATCCGTAAGGTCATAGAGCTGAACATAGAAATAAACTGGTGCAATAAGAAACAATAAAAGCGTTATGTAGGTGAACCTACGTTCGCAGCAAGATAATCACGGAGACCGGACAAACCTGTTAACACTACTCTCATGGGTTCTTTTGTCCAAATCCTGTTGTGTTCCACGTGTGAAGCTATTAGGAGGGATAGCCGGCAATCTTTATACACTTTGTTCAAGAACAGAGGGGGGTGTACTTAAACAACACTTATATGGCACCACATAGGTAGGTAGGGCTTAAGGTTAGTCGTCAAATGGGTCTCATTGAAAGTAATTGTCTAATACAGTTTAAAAATACAATGGAATATTTCGATGTAAATAATTTTAGGTCAGAAATTAAAGTCAATATTTCATTGCTAGTTTATAGATTTGGTCATTGAAACATAAATGTGGCAGTTGAAAAGTTTAGAAGTCGGTAAAAATCGCTGTAAGCAGCCCATTGCACACAACGTTTATTGTTTTGTAAAAACATAGTTTTACTTTTTATCGACAAAGCTATATATTTTCTAAACAGGTTGCTGTATTAAAACCTTAAAGTCACCAAGTAAATTTTTGAGAGAAAAAGTACACACAATGCTATTTTAGGCTATTTTCCATCGCCATCGCAATTCTTCCTTGTAGCCGAATGTAACCTTGAGGCATTTATAAAATAATTTACTGAGGACTCTTATACCCAGTCCACAATAACTGGACCGCGGACACCTAACTACTGATTGGTGCACATGGACCTCTGAAGTCATAGCTAGCAGTCCCAATATCACAATGTCCCATATCCCAAGAGAATTCGCCAACTTCAACTTTCGTCCACGGACGTATGCATCATGTGCAGACGTGTTCCAAGAATTTTTTTTTGTTTACATTTTATCGCCCGCAGATGGTAAAAGTTAATAATGACGTATTGATATTGAATCATGAAGAGTGAAAATATAAAACTCTCATTTTGTTTACAGAAATAACCTTCAATCTGGTAGCCGCGAAAACGAAACTTTAATAAATAAAAATACAATAATGTACTGACTAGTGCAAAAATGCAAATTAATTTCAATTAAAGAAAATTCAAAACACACTCACTTGCATAACTCAAATTTGAAAACAATATAAAATAAGCTACAAACAGCAATATTTACAAGTAATCGCATACAATTTCTTTAACATACAGAATTGAGTGCACTCTAGTATCTGTGTCTGAAAGCTTTGATTCAGAGGGCATCGTATTTGTTGCACAATTGTCCCGGTTTCCAAAAGCTTAGCTTTAGACGTCATTATTGTAGACATGCTATTTGGGAGATGCGTCCTCGGATGATGGAGGTTTGCGGACCATTCATCTGCTGATGAGCTATTGTGGACTAGACCTTAACGTCTCATCGACAGCAGGGTTGAGGTTGGTTTCTGATTGACTTAACAGAATAAGTTCTCGTGTGCTTAAGATATGATTCAATGTATTCAAGGGTATTCGTTTGTGACTGTCGTGTGCTGGTCTTAACGGGTCATGTGCGTTCTTGGCATGACTTAAGAAATTGTTATATTTTATATCTTTAGAACAAGTCAAGACGATGTAGCCAATTAGAGCACAACGATAGTTGTTGCTAGTGGGGAAACTGTATTTACAACTTGTATTTAGGTTATGTTATATTACGAAATTGTATGAAAGTAATTATTTTAATCGAGAGAAGTAATTGTTTTAATCGAGAGACAGTATCCTCTTAATTTAAAGAATAGTTCATGGTCATGTTTTCTTTCATGGAAGAGGTTATTGAATTCGCTTTATTTAACATTTTCAGATTTATTGATGTAAATGCCTAATGTTGGCATCGGCTTCCCCTTCTATAAGATTTCACTAGTTTTTTTTTTTTTTACGATTACAAAAGCAGTAACCACAGAAAAATACATATATGTAAATTTTCCATTTTTCTAGGTAAATTTGGTTGCTTACATCTCCTACAATTTTGATTGGCTAGACTTAATAGTTGCTAATTCAATCATAAACTGCAAATTTTCTTCTTGTTATTTTCCATGTGCTTATCGAGTCATTTAGTACAATTCTTAATTCCTATGTCTTAAAGTGTAACCCCCCAGCCACACCATTTATTTAAGACGAAGAAAACAGCTCAGAGAGAAAGAGTGGGAAAGGGATGGAAAAAGGTGTGTCATAAGAAACAATCCCAACATTCACCTGGAGTGACTTAAGAATGCTATAGAAAGCTACATGCTGGAATCACTGTCTAAGAAGAGGAGGTCTGGGCACACTGTATCCCAGCCCGCATGCAAAAATGACTCACTTAATGTCCACACAGTTCTGCCATCTGCCTTAGTGTGGCCATAGAGCTACGTGTCATGTAGTGAAAAATTAAGCTTTCCTGTTATGAGTAACTAAACGCATTACTTTCAATTTAATACAAAAACCGCATATTTGCAAAGAATGAATTATGAATTCGTATCTGGCATGTGTCTATATATCATTCCATCAGTTATTTGATTCCATAGTTTCGATTTACTTTCTTAAATTCATTATTTCAAATATGGCGGGAACTCACGATTGTTACTTATCCCACGCATCACAAGAACAAACCACGTTATTCACAAATGTGATACAAGATTTTTTTTGTCTTTAGGCTGAATGTGAAAGCAAATGCGGTAAACGTTATAATTAAATAGTTTGAGGGTGAACTGCTCGTTCTCCAGGGGAAATTCAGGAAAATTGTGGTTCACACTGTGAAAGTACGGTGATGGGTGCCAGCAAGTATGAGCATAAGTTGTGGTCGTAGATCGACAGCCCATGGGGTCTTCCCTGGTTGTCGCTGCCTGAAACAAAGATGGTGGCGAGGCAAGTGGTTACCATGCTTGCCCTCGCATTCCTTGATGGTCACCATTGTACAATAATTCAGTTATGCCTCGTCTAGTGGGGGCTGTTGGCCTCCTCCAAACACCAATAAACACTTCCGATGGTCTGTTCTGGCCTCCCAACACCATTATTTACTTACATAGTTTCTTATGTGAGAAGGTTGTATTTCCAATAAACAGCAGAGATGCGGCTGCTATAAGTAAATACGCCAGATTTCCAAACATGTACATTTATTTAAACACTTTCTTCTACAGAGCACTTACATTGCCTTATCACAGTTAAAGCAAGGCGGGCTCTAGCGCTGAAAAAGTGGTCGTAGGCCTAAGTGGTACTTACAATGAAAAGTTATGTCCCAGCCATGTAATATACGGATTGGATTGTGAGGTGGCGTTGATCCGGTCTAGCAAATCATAAATGGTTCCAGAAAATATTATGTGACATTGTAGAAATTAATGATGATCGGTATAAAAGATTGAAATGCCAGAAGCCCCACAGTACAGTGGCCACCTCGCGTGAAGACAAGTATAGGACTAAAGTGCTTTGGGCGTGAGGTCCTCTGGTTGGCTGCGGCTGCCGCCAACAAATCACATGACGTAATTTAATAATTACACAAAAATGAAAAATGAATTTGGATGTCTTACCGTAAGGTTGATGAGATGAAATCACTGATACATACTTTCACATAGATCTAAAAAATTACATACAAAAATTACCAAAATAATATATGAGTTCAACCACTTTGATTGCCATTGCAATCTAACCTCACTTTACTGTAAGCTTTCACAAGGTGTTTATATTTACCGGGACTCTCCTCCCGTTCTCAACTGTATATTTTAATCTGCCTTAAATTTATGGCAGAACATTCTACAACTTAGCTAAAACTCTGTAAAACACACATAATAAAACATATACTATTTTCTATTTTTCTGGCAATGTGGTCGAGTGCACCACATGCACTGTTCTTTTCGAAAGTCAAACATCCAGCAATACTGGCACTAGCCAGTATTGCATTACTGTCCCTTTTATGTTATGGTAGGCAACTCAATATTCTGACATGTTCGTCTGGCAATTTATAGGTTTATAATTTCTAATTAAAATTTCCGCTCGAATGACACACTCTGTTTACATCTTTATGCATGTCCACATATAAGTGTTCACAACAGTGAATAAGTGCATTGGCCCTTGAACACGTGGCACATAATAACACTCAATTAAGAAATTACTATAACTAAAACAATAGATGGCACTTTAAATATATGAGACTATTTGCCTCTGTACGTAGGTGTATGTAAGGGTATAAGGAAAAATAATAACACAACATCTGACGCGACATTTACACTAGTACACAACATAATCCTCAATAACATGCCCGGATACTTTTATAATCAAAACAAACATTTCACGTTGACACTGTGTCACACAGGCGATAAACAAACATGACTTACTTACTGATTCTACAAACATTACTCTCGCAAATAAAATATACAAATACTACAATTAACCACACTCCATTGTACACACTCGTGCACAGTTGCGGGATGGTGGCTACTATTACAAACGCCTGAATGTGGTGCAGAGGCGACTGCTGTGGATGCTAGATGATGTGAACGGGCTTAGTCCCAGGGGACATGGTCCACATCAAGTTGAAATGCATAATCACTGTGTGACCAGTCGGTGTAAAACAAATGATCAGGCTAAGTCAGAACATAAAATCGCGGTATTTCGAGTGTAACTGCTTGTAGACAGTCTCAGGTAGTAGGTCTCGTGGAAGCTATAGCACATTAGCTAACCTCTTCCAGTAATAAATGTAGTATATTAAAGCTAGGTTGACATTCCAACGTGATTTATTTTTGTTGTTGGGACTCTCTTTATTTTAAATTTCGCGAGAAATATGCTGGGGGGGGGGGGGGGGGCCTTTAGTTTAACATCTTTCGTGAGACTGCATTGTTTTGCAGTTGGCAAGTTCCATGAGTAACAGAATGACAGTTTTGCATTTTTTTACATTGTAAACACTGTTTTGAACCACTAGAAAATTTAAGTGAGGACAGCTAACTACTAGTTTCTCAATGGAAGTGAAAAACTTGATTTTTAGGCCCTTCAAATTTTATTTGTTATCAACAGAACTGTGGCTATATACAAAATAGTTACAGATAACGGAATGACATCATTTGGACATGCATTTTGTTCTGTTATACAATACACTAATAATTCAACTCACTGGATACAAACTCATGCAAAAATTATATAATAGAAAGAGAAGAGTGAGAAACAAAATGATATATTAATTAAAAGTTTCACACCCTTACTAACAGTATACAAAAAATAAACACGACAGTAACGGAATGACACTATGTGGTAACGAAATGAAAACTTCAATCTACTGTAGCAACAGGACTAGCAAAATTGTATTTATTCCTCTGATCGATAGTAAGTGACAGAAGTTTCTTGACAATTTGGTCTGCTTATACCCAACATTTATTTTCTTTAGATGAAAATGCAAAAATGTTCCCGAATTCGTCGCTTTTTCTTAAGAACGTAATTGCATATGTTTCTGTATCAATATCAGTAACTTGACCCACAAAAAAACGAGTGCTTCTTTTTCCAGCATAGGATACAAATGCGAAATCCCCATGAAGTAGCTCTGGATGTTTTTCAGGTTCCTGTGCAGTATTCTGATTCATTAAAGATTGCTTTTTGAAATTATGAACCAATTTCTGGCATGATAATGAATAGTGCTGATGTGCGATTATGTATGGAGCAATGGGTGTCACATTATGGATATTTTTGGTCTGCCCTACTGGAATTATGTCTGTCCACATTTGATTCAGGCCATCCTTATGTTCACATATTTGAAGGCTAGAAATGTAAAAAAATATTAATTCCATGGCATCGTTCACATGAAATTCTGGTAAAGTACTCTGCATTCTGAACTTTATGTTGGCCAGCTTTACAGGCTATCCATACTGCACGTTTAATGGTTCCACCAATCCTATCGACAACGCCTTTGTCATGGGATGTAGCAAAGAAGTCCCAAGAGACTATTAATCCGTAGCGTTATTTGAAAAATGTCAAATTGGAAAATAGGAAACATTGCTTAAATTGACTGGCAGCTACATCACTCATGAACGTTACAGTTTCTACACATGGGTTAGCAGAAAAAAATGTGCTTCATTATTTCATCTAAGAAATAATACACAGAATACTTACAGTGATCAAGGTCATTACAAATAACATCACAGGAGTTTCCACTATTTTCTGAGTTCCAAACATATGCACTGAAGATTGTGATTTGTGTCTTTGACCAATGAGCACTCTGAATTTCGTTCTGCTGCTGAACTGTGTAGTTTTCTGCAAAGTCCATTATCACTACAATGTCCCTCTCACTTGCAGAATTCTTCTTTTCTTCAAGAAATTTTGACTGCTATCTTTTAATGAACATATGTTGTAAGAAATGGTGTAGCAGATTAGAGAGAACATCAAGACACTGCTCAGCCGTTCGTGGTTTTTCTATCAAAGTAACTCGTTGATTCATTTTCTTCCAGTGATCCCACCTAACCATCTGATGTAGCATTTCTTCATCTAAATAGTACTTATCTTTAAGACGGATATTTGCACATTTCTCACATTTCGATAACGTACAGTCTTCATCCTCCTGACTACGCACTAGAGTGCGAATTAAATTATTATATGTAGTACCAATTTGTGGAAGTCTCTCACTTATTGCTCGTAAAAGCAACTTCACATTCTCGTGATAACGACACAGGCAACCATTTTGTGACATTTCTTGTATGGCACACACAAAAAGGGGTAGCAAAGAACAAAACTTGGCCAGTATCACTGGCAATTTTGAAAACTCTTCTTCATAAACGGCATGAGCTTCTTTTAATGTCATAATCAAAAACCTTTTCTGAACTTTCATACCAGGAGATTGCCATTAAATGTCATCTCGAACATAGAATTCAGTAACAGTTTCTTCTGTACCTGGTTGTAAATGCTCAATTTTATTTCTCCCATGAGATGTGTTAATCGAAAGTCCATGAGCAACTGCAAGCTCCGAGACAACGTTTTTGCACATTCTTGGAGTATAAGGTATATGAGTTGACACACGTTTAACAGCTTTCTGTAATGTTGAACATGATTTATAATGACTGGTAGCATTACTGCTGTTGGGATCATTAGTATTTTCTTCAAATATGTTTCCTATGTTACTTCTACATTTTCTCTTATTAATTCTCTCTTTTTCCCTCAGCACCATCAGCTGAGCAGAAGTCAAACTTCTGCGCTTTCGTTTTTTTTTCTTTCCCTATCTTTTTTCTTCATTTCATCACCAAAGCCTTTCTTCTTGAGCCGTTGCCAGTACCGCTTCATTTTCTGAGCTGCTGTGAGAGGAATGGCACCCCCTGCAACTTAGAAATAATGTTTCTTATTAGTACTTGAAAATGAAGATTGAGATTATGTTGAAATGAACACTAAATAAAAAGAATTTCCTGCTTTCAGAATATGTAATTTACTTTATATTACCTTATTTATTGAAAGGAAAGTAAATACTTACTTGCTTTCTCTGAATTCTCCACTAAGTTCTTGCCAAGTACCTACCTAATCAGTTCTACAAAATTTTCTGGTTAATACTGTTTTCCGCCTTTTCTTTGAACATTACATTTCCCTCCATTATCATTGGTACCAGGAATGAAAACAAAAATTTATCAAACAATGAATAAATTAACAAAGCATTACATACGTTATCAATATCAAACACTTGTAACATAGTAAGTAGTGTGGTCATTCCCTTACCAATTTTCTGTCATTCCGTTACCGATTTTATGTCAATCCGTTCCCATATTTAAAATGTGCTTTTGAAATGAATATCATAATTTTTACTATGGGTATATTACTCTCTACACTAAACTATATTTGTGTGCCTGTTTTCAACTTTCCATTAAATTTCTGTGGGTTTTAACACAAACAAAATGTTTTTTTTTTTTGCAACGGAATGACAGAATGCTGTCGTTTCAACATAAGTATTTTAGAAACATTATTCAATTTTAAAAATTGTTTTCGCCTATTGGCTTGTGTCGAATTAGGATATTTGTAATGTTTCTCATGAATATTTCATCTTTATATGGACCTTTAAAGTATTATATTTAATAGTTGAAGAATATGCATATCAGTCCTAAAAATAAGTTTTCTTTTCTGTATTCGATATGCATTTTTCAAGTTCCAGCACTTTATTTAAAATAAAAGCGATGCTGAATTTAAAAAGTACAGAGTTTTGGCTTTCAGAATTGGTGATTAGTTTGTTAATTAGTACACTTTCAATTTTTAGTAAACATGTCCACATTCTCATTGAACTTCCCAGTTCTTTCAAGTTCGAAGCATTTTGAGTTGAATATTGTTTTGAAGGAGCAGTGTAACATTTGCTCGTATGGCAATAGCTTTCAATTTATTGTAACATCTAAAAGTTTAACTTCAGTAAAAAAAAAAAAAAAAAAAAAAAAAAAAAAACACGATATATATGTCGCTGTTCGTATTCGTACATATGCATCAATACACACACATACATCCATACACACACTTTGGCCTAAGTTAACCATACGCTCGTTGAATTCAAGATATATGCAAATAAACAAATATTATTTACACACCACAAAAGTGTTGAAAGTGTGACTTTTTCTGGCCACGTACATATCGATCATTATACTAACGGTTTACAAATACATTATTTACAAAATATGCGAACTTATGAGTGTGCGATGTTGAATCGCACAATGATCTAGCAAAAAACACACTTTTACAGAAGTTACCCTTACACCCGTTGGCTGCACAACACATGCGTAGTAAATTAATATTATTTTTACAAGAAAAAGATTTGAAAGTGCTGCCTTTTAGATCACATACACTTCAGTCATTATAGTAAATGTTTCCAAATACATTATTTACAAAACAATCGAACTTACTTACTGTTTGTAATTCGCAAACTCTACTCGTGTTTTAAATGAAAATCCTTGCACGAAGACTTCATTACAATGTTTGTCCATCACTGATATGAAATAACTTATTTGCATAATCATTCAGTAAAATCAACACTTCGCCCATTTCCTGAAACCAACAAACTGAAAACCTTCGAAACGTAAATAAAATGAGTATGTAAAAATGGTACTTGCAACCAGATATGCATAATAAAAGCACATAAAGAAATAATTAACGAAGTACCGATAAAATTTCTGAAAACACCATCAAGGTACCTGCTCGAATAAACATGATAAAAATTAGCACAGTTCACCGGCACTGGAGTATTATTTTCTTTCATTATTCCAAACGGTATTCGAAAATTCCATTATTCACACAGGCTTAGTTAATATGGTTTCAATACGAGGTCTGAAACAGAGACTATGTTAGTTGAACAGTAGCATGAGACATGAGCTAGAACTTACACGATCGATAATATTGTTCGCAAAATGGCGATTATTGTCGCAGCTTGGTAAAGCCCAAAATTATATTATTACAAGGTATCACATGATTTAAATTAGCTGAGATGTCATTAAAACAACATACTCATAAATGATGTCGACTGCACGAGCAGTCTAAGAATGACTTATACATACATTTATTAGCATTTAGAAACAATTGAAAACTCCCCCCATTAACTTCCCGACAATTATAATTGCATCTTGTTACAGACTCTAATATTATTTTGCTTCATCTATATATTACGACTATAATTAACATAAATAACACAATGCATTGTAATGGCAACATTCTGGTGTGAGAAAGCACCCTAGGCCATTCTCCCCGTCTACATGACCAACACTCATCGGACTGAGAGCTGATGCGCCCAGCACAATGTTCCCAATGTTCACACCAAGTGTATCGGTGCAGTGATTGTGTGCCGAGTGTAAAAGCAGAGTGTCATACAGACGTGTGGGGAGCACAAATATCCCACCATCCAGTCAGCAAGGAACATAATATTTTCAGAGGAATACTACAATCCCTGGAGTGATGTTGCCATGGCCTTCAGCAGAATGGCCCTAAGAAGATCGAGTCAGCTCTACCAACATCACGACATTATTGGTAAGTAATATCTGGCGCCAGTGTAAAATTATCCAAAACCTGAAATTTTCCAAAAATAATATTCACAGCTCCTCAAACCTAACACCTAACACCCGCAAAACTTTTTATCCATATTTTTCCAAAAATTTTCCTAAGTATTTCCTGCAAATACCTGCAATGAGGGAGTCGTGTGTTCAACCAGGTGACCTGCAAAGTCAATGGCAGCATAGCGACACCTTCCAGCTGCCAAGGAACCACCAGGAAGTACACACATGGCCAATGAGAAAAGCGTGCATGAATAGCTAAGTGCCACCATTGTTCAGCACAAGGGAACATTGGCAGGGAAGTCAGCCATCCTGTGGCAGTGGCAGGAGATCAGATCGTGACACCTTGGCGCCGTGCAGAACAAAGGAAAAGATGTGAGTTACCATGTGCCGAACCCCTACACCAGCGCCGCGCCGAGGACGAGTTGGGCGAAACAAAGAGAAGAAGAACTTCTTCCGTGTTCTCCGCACGCTGGCGACCAGCTGACCACCTGTGCCGTGCATCAGCTGTATGTCCACCGGTCGTTAACCTTGAACAGCGGCGAGCTGGGACAGCAATGATGCACTTTCGCACGTGCCACGATACTCCCGCATCGCATCTTCTACGAGCACATGGTATTGTTTACCACCAACTATGGCTAGCAAAACATCCTATGGTGCATCGATACTAGTTTGTCTGCAGTGTTTACGCCCACTGCCAGCAGATGGGGTAGACAAATATGAGATGGGCACACACTTCTGTAAATAAATAAAGTCATAAAAGCAGCCCAGAAACCAACCACATTGTGAGCAACCGTGGAAATGCGCTTGACGAAACAGTTGTGGTAAATCAGAAAATCATTCGGACAATGAAACTTCAATAAAATTGCAAAATTTTTATCAAATGCATTTGTGTACAAAACTGTTATGAGTGGGTTCGGGAATGTCACAAATCAGTTGTGGACAGTGCCAAAACACAAGTGCATTGGGAGTGCTTAAGAAACACGGAAGAAGGCATGGTAACTGGTTTGCAATATTTTTGTGTTGACTACAGCAAACACTTGAGACCACAAATGATTCGAAATATTTACGACGTTTTACTAACGGGATCACAAACTTGTTTCAATGAGTGTCAACAAACGGACAGCCAAGGGGAAGCAAAGTAACAGGATCAGATGGACAAGAATTGCACCGAAATGGTACCGGTGCCAAAACTTGCAGCGAGTGAGAAGTCAGACATTCAGGGAGCACAGTACGCGGAAATGGACTGCGAGGCCAAGGACATGGATAGCAACAACATGTTACCTGTCCAAGATGCACCCATGACAGTTGACAGCCATCCAGCACCGAAGGAGCAGTTTTCCCAA
The DNA here is from genome assembly GCA_029891345.1 of Dryococelus australis. NCBI lineage: Eukaryota > Metazoa > Arthropoda > Insecta > Phasmatodea > Phasmatidae > Dryococelus > Dryococelus australis. Next base: position 123,996,161 of record CM057000.1, on the reverse strand, counting down.
GCAATGCCAACCCTTCCACTGCTACCTTTACCACTCCTGCCCATAACACCATGCCTACCACAATTCTCTGCCTACCATCCAACACAGATGTTTCCACAAACAATACCTCTAATTTTCCGGGCACCTTTTCCGACACCCACACCAATGTCCTCGTATCCCACACACAGCTACAGGATCAACGCAGCCCCTAGCTGGCCAGCAGAGGAGGAACCACAAAGAGAACAGAAGACCAACAGCAATATCCCAAGTAGCAAACAACAAGCAGATAACAGTTGGCCAACTGTTGGCACAAGTGGTACATGTTCGCCCACATGACGGTAAGTTTTTACTTATGTGGCACACAATAAGATCACATGAACAATAGTAACTGTATTTGCTTGGGAAACATTTTTTATATGAGCCATTAAAGACAAAACGATTTACAGAATTTAATGTATGGTCCACAAGAGAACGACACGGAATCACCCACTGGCATCTTATAACATGTGGAAAATATGTGGCTGAGGTATGCAGAAGAGTATGAAAATAAAATCAATTTTTCGATATAGAACCCTCATGTGGTAGACAAGTTAAATTCTGATAGTTGGGCATCACCATGTGGCCAATTGCGAGACAATTGTCACAAAATGACTGACAGAATTTCATATGTGGCACACAAGCAAACATCGGTGAAACACTCACAGTCATCTTAAGAGTATGTAAATAACATGTGTCTGATGTATGCCAAAGAGTATGATTATAAGATCATGTTTTCGTATAAAGCCCTTGCATGGTAGAATGGTTCATTTCTGATAGTCGGGCATCATCATGTGGAAAATTGTGGGCCATTTGACACTAAATAGCTGACGGAAGTTCATATATGGTGCACAAGCATATGTCTGTGAAACACCCACAGGCATCATATATCATGTAGAGAATGTGTGGATGACGTTTGCCAAAGAGTACATACTGCCTTTTGTGGTATGCCAACTGTTCATTATTACTGAGGAAAAATGATCAGCAATCTTATGTTCCATTTATGGCATATCGGTTATTTGTTGTTTTGCAGTAGCAAATAGCATACGTGTATTCAATTGATTCTTTTTCATGTATATATGAAGTAAAATTATCACATGGCATTGCTAGTAATATTAAAAAATAGTTTATAGACCAGAAACCTGAAAAGCATAACACGTAAGAAAAATTCATTCTTTTGCATTTTAAATTCTACCTAAAAGTAGTCCGAAACTAAAAAACTAGTCTTTTAAGCAAAACACATAAATCCCAGTATTGACTTGTGATACTAACATTGTCTATATAGCAAAGCTAATAATGTATTATGTATGTGAAGTAAGTATCCAGATTTACCTAAATGGTCGTGTATGAATACACTGTAGAGTACTTGATAGCATATATGACTGTAGACTAAGGGTATGTGAGTTCGATTCCAGGTTTCTCCAAAGAAATTTACTAATTGTGAAATAAAGCTGAAAATAACAGATATGAATATGGTATACACCAATTTTATTTGGATTAGACACAATTATTTTTTGGTTTTGAAAATGCATGGCAATCTGCATCTATTTGGGCCACAAGTTGCCAATAGCTGGGCCACAAGTGGCTTACCAACAGTTGGCTAATGATATGTGGTTTACTTACGGCAGGCCAGAAGCAGTAAGCCGCAAGTAGCCTGCTTGTAGTTAACTTACATGCAACTCTTGTTTTGCCAGACATCAGCCAACAGTCCGTAAATAATAAGTGGCCCGCTTGTGGTTAACTTATGGGCAGCTCTTGTTTGTAAGATATCAGCCGACAGTTCATCAAGAAGGGCTTGTGGTTGACTTATGGGCAACTCTTGGTTTGCCAGACATCAGCCGACAGTACATCCAGAAGTGGCCCGCTTGTGGTTAACTTACAGGTAACTCTGGTTTTGCCAGACAGATGCTGTCAGTTTAATATCCGTATGTGGCCCACACATAAACACATCATACCACAGTCATCATTCACCATGTGTGCCACATACTTCTGTGGGTGCATTCTGCTTCTTGAATGCCTGTGGATGCCGCGTGTCGACTGCTTGTTCACAATCAGATTTGCACATATGGTCCAACTATATTTTGCTACTTAGGTATGAGCATTGACAGTGGTCTAAAACGCACTCTGTCATGCTTTCAGAATCTACCAACGTTCACTGGCACAGCAAGTGAGGACCCCAGTGCCTTCATGAAAGAGTGTCTGTCGTGCTTGAAACATTATGGCATGTGGGAGGACGAGTGTGCCAGTTGCATTGGTAATCAACTGCATGGAGTAGTGGTCAAATGGTGGAGTGCTGTGAACCACTATGGTATGGGATGGGAGGAGTTTGTGCACGCCATCTAGTGCCGGTACAGCATTGTCTTCACGTCCCTACAGGTGCAAAGCAAAGTGCTCTGGCAGAAACAGCAGCCAGGTGAGCAATGCCTAACTTCATCACCTAGAAGGCGCACCTTATCAGGTGCTTTCATCCACAATTGCCAGATAGGAAATCCCTGGAGATCATAGCGGAGAGGGCATTTACAGAATACAGTGTATCACTACTGTCCTTCCTAAAGAGCAGCATGGAAGAGATCTTGAAAGCCACTATCATTCTCGAGCGCAACATGGACACGACGCTTCGCGAAAGTGGCACTGCAAGATGGCGACACGTGTCGCACGTGGAATACTACATTGTGTAATGGGATCGGGTAGAATGCTTCCCAAAACATTTCGGACAGAAAACAGACCAAAACAACGTGAGTTACAGCAAAGCAAACAGTGTGTGCTGTGGTGATAAGCCAACATGTGAAAGTGTGAGTAAAGATGTCTGGAAAATGCGAGTTAGGCTGGACAAGAGCCAACCACCCACAACACCCTGGCGTTATTGTAGGTCGGCAGAGGTTTTCCACTGGCACAGCTGGTGCTCCAACAACCTGGATTTGGATAATTACAAAGGGCCCACATCCAAGAAGCAGGGAAACGATTTGTAGAGGGGAAGGGGCCTCACGCCCTTTCTGCCCTGGCAACAACAACTGCCAACAATAAAACACCACAGTAAGCACTGATTCAACAGGTGAGTGGGGGTTGTGCACAATTTGTTCGGATCATCTTGTATGTAAATGGGCAGCCTTCCCATGCGTTTATCGATATGGCAGCATCGCATAATTTTGTACAACCTTGCTTTGTAAATTCTAAAGACTAACCCCCACGAGTCACATAATTAAACTTGCTACTGACCAACTGAGTAGTGGAGCATTGTGCCAAGCTACGGATACTGTCGAAGTAAGGAATTTGGAAACAATAACTAGTGCGATTGTAACACCTGAGATAAGGGAGGATGCAATTTTGGGCATACCCTGAGCAGGAGCAGAATACTGTAGTAGAGCTGGCTGCCAGATGAATCCATTTCGGTGCAGAAGAACATAGATAAAACTTTTCAGATGACCTACCCCCAGTTTTACTCGAACAGTTTGATCATGACGTTCTGCCACAACACCAGGCAGCATTTCAACATATTCTGGACGAGTGTAAGGAGGCGTTTGCAAAATTCGATGCACTCTGAAGAAAAACTGTGGTCGAGCACGAGATAAAGCTCTCGCAGGAGGGACCAATCTATGCCAGTCCGCAGAGTTATATGCTACACCAGACTAAAATCATCCACAAACAGGTCAGGGAACTGCTAGTTGATGGAGTTATAGAGCCCACACATAGCAAATACCGCTCGGCAATAACGTTGCCACCGAATAAAGATGGGTGCTGGCACTTTGTGTCGATTTTCTCCCCATAAACCAAGTGACCTGTAATGACTTGCCCCCTTACATAAGTATAAAAGATGTCTTTGTCTCATTGGGGAAAGCTACCGTGATGACGCCCCTTGACCTCTGCAGCGGCTATTGGCAAATACCAGTAAAGCTGGAAGGTCGCGAGAAAACCAAGTTCACCACACCAGTCAGACGGAGATACTATTTTTATGCGATGCCTTTTGGGTTGAATGGAGTGGCCACCCTGTTCCAATCAATGATGGTCCGAGTCCTGGACAGACTCATCGGCGATTTCACTTTGACCTACTTGGACGATGTAATTATGTGGTACAGTAGCTGGGAATACCATGTCCATCACCTGTCAATAGTGTTCGAGCGACTCACCATAAATGGCCTCACATGTGCCATGAACAAGTGCCATGTAGGAAAAAGCAAGCTGGAATTCTTAAGGCATGCTGTAGATGAGGATGGGAACACGCCTATTCCCAAGCAGTTACAGTTGATAGAAAATTACCCAGCACCACACACTCGAAAAAAACCTGGCAATTTTTTTTTGGACTTGTAAATTGGCTCCAGGAATTTATAAAGGATTTTGCAGTAGTGACCGCACCCCTCGTGGATCTACTTTCTCTACAAAAACATTTCTTGTGGTTTGGCACAGAAGAAGAGGTCATTAAATAGATCAAATCAAGTTTCCATTCCTGCCCTAAACTCGCACAATACGACCCAGGCAAGTATTTATATCTACAGACGGGTGCCGGCCAGGAGAGGCTGGGTGCCGTACCTTATCAATGCGTCGAGGATGGCACCAAACACATAATCGATTTTGAAAGCGCCAAACTTGGTCAGGTAGAAAGACACTACAATGTTAACGAGCATGTGACGTTAGCAGTTGTATGGGCCATCAAGAAGTACTGGCCATATTTTGAATATCAGTGCTTACCCAGTGGGCATTGCTCCTACAGTCGTATGACTTCACTGTAGAGCACGTCCCTGGGAAGGAAAATCAATTGGCAAGTGTTCTAGAGCACGTGCCAAACACGGGTGTAGTATTAACAGGCGATGAAGTGTGGGATGATGTACTTCCGCCAGATACCCACAAAATGTTTCGCGAAGAGAATGACAACACGTTGCAAGTAGTAAACACGGAAGCTCTAGTGGATGAACTGTACCACGAAATAGTGGGCGCACAAGACAGCTATGCTTTGGCGAGATAGAATAAGTCACAGTGTGCAATGCAGACAGTAGAGCAGTGGTGCGTGTTCTAGAATCTATTGGAGACATGCTCAGCCAAAGATGCTACAAAGTGGAAGCTGTACGTGCCGCTGAACTGTCGGGAGAAAGTTTTAAAATACGCCCATGCTAGTCACATAGCCGGACACCCGGGCACAGAGCAGACACTCAGAAATGTAAAACATAATATTTTCTGCCCTGGCCTGTCATATTATGCAAGAAGGTTACTTTCAGAACTGTTAAAATGCAAGGCTTTCAAGTACCACAGTATTGGCGGAGTACAACAGCAGCCTACCCAGACAGCCATTCGAGACTGTTAGTCTCGACCTGATGGGACCTTACCCGAGAACATCTGGGGAGAAGAAATTCATCCTAGTAGATAAGAATAATTTCTCCTAGTGGGAGGAGGCATATGCAGTCGAGCAGTGCACGAGTAGCTAGCATTATAAAATTCTAGAGCGAGAATTTTTTGTGCATTGGGGGTACCCGAAGCAAGAACTCACAGATAATGGCACACAATTTTCTGGGCAAAATGGCAAGAGATGTGCACCTGGTGGGTGCTGTATCCTCTGAAGACTGCGGTTTATCACCCGCAATCCAACCCCACAGAGCGCCGCAATCAGGAACGAGAGGCACGATCGTGGCTCCGAGTGGGTGAGTTGCATGCCAGCTGGGCAGACCATCTGCCTGCTGCTCTCTTCACCCTCTGCCGGCTTGTGAATGCTGCAATTGGGAGGACACCAGCAGATGCCCTATCAGGTCATAACATAACCGTACCAGGTGAGAGAAATTGCGCACAAGACGAGAGCAATGAGAGCAACGGAGGCAGCACAGAGCGGCAAGATAAATGCTACAGTGAAAACAGAGAGCAGGTAGAGCAACAAAAACTCTACAACGTGGGGTGCATCCCCATGAGTACAAGGACTCCACCAGTATTGCAACCCAGTAAGTTCTTGAAGGCGCATCTGCAGTCCACAGCCTGGCAGAACTTCTGTGCCAGAATGCCTCGTGCAAATGCTAAAGAGTACAATGAGAGAAAGTGTGTGAAGTGATGTGCAATAAGTGTTGCACTGCCGGAGTGGCCACACACTCTACAGCACCCATTAATTCATGCAATTCAAGTAGAGCAAAATTGTTCATTAAAAAGGGTTAAATGTAATTGTGTGTTACACAAATGCACGTAGTCACCAGAGACACCCTCTCAAGCAGTCTAGTAGTGCCCTAGAGTTCGCAAGTGTGTAATTGAGTGTTTTCTGTTATTTAGGTACCATTTTCACATGTTATCATTTTCGCATCCTTTCGTCCCTTCTTTTGCAGTGTATTTTGTGTTAGGTAATGCAGATTGATTTATTAATGCATTAAATTGCATGCACTGAAAGTTGGAGTGCATTTTGTGCAAAGCTACATGTAGCAAGTAGTTCCAAAGTGAATTGCTTGCCACCAAGCCGTCCAGTGTGCCAAGTACCCCAGCATAGTCATCACTAAGAGTAACAAGAGGCTAGATGTGTAACTCCATGTCTTGCGGTTTCGTGCACTGAGGCGGCCATTACTTTTGTTACTAATTATTTTCACTGCAATAGTGTAAATCTTCCGGAGTTGTTTCGTTTAGCTACCCAGGACTCCACCTTTCACCTTCTCCAGTGCTTGCATTTCCTAGGAAAGCTTCATTTTCACAATAATCACTGTACGTCCTTCACACCCTTTTTGCAGTGTAACCCCGACCAGCGGGTGAAGCCCGATATTTTCATGAAAGTTGTTTCCTAGAGAAACATGTAAAGTCATAACTCAGCAAAAGCTATGTTAAAGGAAATCACGTGTGTCTTTATTTGCATTGCCTTCGGGCACTAGGAGCACGGGTCTCCACCATTCCCGCCAAAGGGAAATAACTTTGCAAGTGTCTTTTATCATGTATATAGTATTCATCTGTAACCACAATGGGTGTAAAAGCATCTTAAGGGTGTGTGATCATCCTGAATAGACCACAGCATGTCAAGCATAAGAATTATACAGTAATTGTGGGGAGTTTAGATTTTTTCACCAGTAGTATTGCCACCTTGGTCGTTAGCCTGCATGGTCCCGAAAGAAGTGTCAGCTCTACCAGATCTTTGTGGTATGACCAGCACATGGGTGATATCTGGGGCCCCGGGTAATATTACTTTTTTCCAAAACCCCAAATCTGACCTAATTATTGTACTGCTCCTCAAAACCTGCCTCTGCCCTCTGAGGCTCCATGGCACATCAGCAAGATGGTCACTTGAGTTATGTAGAACATGTCGGCGAGGTAGTGTGAGTGCCATTGTTATCGACCCACACTAATGTACCTGTGGCCGAGCGTTCGTTTCGGCCCAGTCGATAAGGTGGTGAAAATTACTTCGGTGGTGTAAGTGGTCATGAGGGCACATATGGATGCGTGGTTCACGCCAATCTTATGTAATATTATGAATATATTGAACATGGTGTACCACAGGGTTCAATATTAGGTCCCTTGCTTTTCCTAAAATTTTTATTAATGCTCTTCCAGCGTACTTACAGTCTGATGTGGATATTGCTTTAATTTGCAAATGACACTAGTCTTCTCACAATGCAAAATATAATTATAAAATGTATAAAATATCACAAGAAGTTCTTTTAAATCTATCGAAATTGTTTTTAGCAAATAATCTTGTTCTTGATAAGAAAAATACGAATTATATAGAGTTCCATAGGTGTCTTAAAATGAACCCCGAGGTAAAATTATGATATAATGAGATAAGTCTTACAGGTGTATGCAACGAAATTTCTAGGTTTGCAGTTGAATGATAGTCTGGATTGGGAAAAAAAATATTAAATGTGTTATTGACAAACTCAGGACTGCTTTCTGTTTGCTTAGTTACTCTTCTCCTCTGGTGGCCAGGGCTTCACTTAAACAAATCTACTTCTCATATTTTCATTCTGTTCTTTCTTATGAAATAATTTTTTGGAGAAACACAGCTAACAGTGGTTGTGTATTCTTGCTTCAAAAAAAGGCAATTAGAATGCAGACAACTCTTCAAAAATGAGAAAATCCTCATTCTTACAGGACGATATATTAAATTAATTCTTAGTTTTGTTTCTGATAATATAGAAAGCTCTAACCAGGGTTACCAACAGTAGCAGAATTCCTCTACACGTTGCGACATTTAAACCTTGGTGAGACAAAGCATCAAAAGTGATAAACATGTATAATGTAGCGACTTTCTAGCATGACGCTGACACCCACAAAAAAAAAGCCATTGATGCTCTAAAACTAATTACAGCAGAGTTTGGTTTACTTTTTAAAGCTTAAACATTATATTTTATTTGTTGATATTTTAATATTGTTCTAATATTGTGAACATATAATTAGTTCGACGACCACGTAATTCAGCGCATGTCACAAAATACTTACTATTGCTAACATAAATATCACCACTGTGCTGAAGACAGCAGAATGTCCAGAATACGTCTTTATTACAAAATGAATGTCTGATATCTTCACCCTTATGATTTTATCACCTGTTATCATAAAGGTATATTTTCTTCCATTAATAGTTGAGCAGGAGTTCTTGCCGTCTGTGATGGTTCTGATTTTTGGACTTTGGCACTGGGGTTGTGATGTCATTTTGTGAGTGTGTTTCTGGTGTTATGATTTTCGGATACTTTGTATTTTGGAGAGTTTGTGGTCGTTTTTTTTTTTTTTCATGCTTTTCGTTGTTTTTCGAGATTTATTGTATTACTGGCTGTACAAACTTCGAAATTTTAGCCAGGCACATTTTCCAGCGAATTATTATAATATAGTTTAAAAAAATTAGTTGTATAGCAGAATGTAGCGGAATTTTAATACAGCTTTAGCGAAATCGTCTCTTTCCGTGTTTTTAGTCTGGACTAAGAAAATATCATCATCCGACCAAAATTTTTTGTATTCAGAGAGCATTTTTATTGCTAGTCTGGACTGAGAGTGGGATTAACGAAGTATTAAGGTCAAAAAGAACCATGGCGAACATAAAATACGACAGTTTCGTTAATAGTATATGCCAGTGAAAGCTAGATAAAGTTCACGAAACATAAACATTGGGTTTAAAGCCGATTCTGTCAATCTGTATGAAAAAATATGCCAAACTAATTAATGAAATGTTCCGTAAATAATAATTCAAAAGAAAAATATCTTCTAAGCTTAATAAAGCATGAGTTTTTAGCAACAGCAATGGCTTTCTATTTTTGTGTAAATCAAATGCCTTCTCTGAAATCAGATTCTTAGGAGATGTGATATTAATACATTGAAAGAGAATTTTAATACAAATCCAACATTGCGAATATATGCGATCAAGTATTTCCAAGTAAACATAATGTATTAGGTTGGTAGCTTATTGGTACCATCGTGGATTGATATGCAGAAGGTAGCAAGGTCGAATCTTGTTTGAGTTATAGAATTTTAACCGTTTTTAAATGTCTTTTTGTAATGTATTTAGTACTACAGTACACATTTAACATCATTATAAAGACAATATTGGCATAATAAAATGAAAACTGCCCATATTACAATATATGATATAGAGTCGTAAAAACAAGGTTAGATCTAATAAAGTGACGTTAATGTAGTAAAAGATAACGAAATTGCTATTCTCGCTTAGAAAAATGTTGTGGACGAGTGTAAAAAGACATTGTAAACAAAACTCAACAGTGTACTTCGATGATCATTCGACTAAAGTTAGTTTCGCTCTAATAGGGGTTTGTGAATATGACATAGTTCACCCTTAGTCCGGACTAACCTTAGACCAACTCCGAGGAAGTTCTTCTCTGGATCATCCTTGAACGAAGCTCTGACTATGAATAAGGTCCACTGGGTTTAACCAGAAACCTGCATTTCGCACAGACTCTTTGTCCCTGTAACAGAAAGGAGTTCGCTTTTCTGCTATAAAGATATTTAACTCCCTTTCACCTCAGTATTAAGATTGTCGTTTGCGATAACACAGGATCATTTAAATATAACATAAAATATTATTTACGTTCTCATTCTTATTATTCTAAAACTGAATATTTTGATTATAATAATGGACCAGCTGACAGTTACAAAGAATATTCTTACAGTTCAATGTTTGTATTTTTTATGTCTTTACGTATATGCAAAAGTATACCTATTTGATAAATTCTATAAATGTTGTTTACCTAACTTAAAATTGTTTTAATGTATAGCAATAATTTTAGTATAAAATAATGCATAAAATGCATGTCTCTTTAACACTATTGACTATATTGCTGCCAAAAGATGGCAAGAGTTCCAAAATAAAATATGGTATTTTTTTGGTGATATATTGCTTTAAATTTTTTTAATGTAAATTAGCAGCAATGTTGGTAATTAATTAATAAATTTTAAGCAACTTTTTTATCTTACGATTCTTGTAAATTGTAACCAATAAAATAAGTTATTGTGTTTTGTAAAGCTGCTACACAATTTTTACTTAATATGCATTATTTCTATTGTGGCGAAATTGGCAGTGAAACTAGACTCTATATGCTGTTTACAAATTATTAGGCTCTTGAAGACTCTGGTAAGGTTGGGACGTCATAATAAGTAGTGGTATTACTACTGGTGATGGCGGAAAGTAAACATTGATGGTTTGAACCCATCCGTCGTAAAGTGAAAATTCGATAGCATCTACCAACGAATGACAGTAAACAAGTATTTATGTGTCCAAGGATTTGTAGCAAATGATTTAAAGCAAATAATTGTGCCGTATACACGAGACAGGGGGTAATATATTATTACAAACAATATGTTGACGTGTTCCACGGGCTCGCACTCCTAAAACACTTTGTCCGACTGTGACTTACAATGCATGTTGCAAGGTAAAGAAATGCAAACTGTAGAAGAAAATAGTGCCGCTCTGGCACATGGGTAAGCTGAGGCGAGCCCATGTGTTAAGCGGAAAGGTCAGTAAGCGAGTAGCATCAGATGAAGGTGGAGTGCATGTCATGAGCTCCAGCATTTACCCTTGAGCGCTGGATAGTCTGATATGGACATACACTGCACTAGACGGTAACATAATTGTGGAACTTTCTTTTCATCTCTAGCCACCCAGTAAGCCACTTCCTCTTCCCGCGGGATTTGAATTGCCCCAGGAAGCTTAAGTTTTTCCATAATTTATTGTATGTCGTAAGATGCTCTTTCAGTTTCACCGTAGTTGCCGGTTATCGCCTCACAGAATTCATGTAGGTGCTCTCCTAAGGGGAGATGTAAATTCATCGAAATAAATATGTCTGTGAACTGTTTAGCATACCATTTATTTTCGATTGTTCTATGCGTGTCAGGGGACAGGCCCTCATAATACCTGCTCAATAAAGTTTCCCATTAACCATTTCTTTTGCAAGTGTCATTAAGCATTATTCCGAATTTTATGGGTGTGTGGTTGGCCGTTACAATCCACGTATGCGAGTGTTAAATGTTTAGTCAATTTGCCCGCCAAGATCAACAATGGTATGTAGTCGGCCCACCTGCTACCATTTAACAAACACCATCAGTTATCTGGAGCAGTAATCAATCGGGCAGAGGTCACCAACCTCATCGACGAGGAGATTGGGTCCGGGTGGACGCCCCACAACCCCAAGGTAGGTTAAGGGAGTCAGTATGCCCATTGACGTCGCCTTGACGGCATCTGGCATTAACCAGGTGTAATCACATTCTAGACCTCACCTTCCCCACCCACGAAAACTCTTTCTACCCCTTTTCCAACAAGCCACAGACATCAAATTGGCACCCAACATGGGGCTATAGCTCATTGCGCCACCTTTGACCACGTCAAATTGGTGCCTCTCTGTGTGGCCAAATCTCCGCCAAAATGGTTTCCAAAAATTCCCGAAATTTTTCCGCAAGTTTTCCTGGGCATTGAATTTTTCCCACCTTTTCCTGCCTGCAATGGTGTAAGGACTACAGGAAGGCACCAGCAGGGGCAACGGCAGCATCGGGATGCCGAGAGTCGCCACATAGATGCTTGGTAAGCATGTCAACAATCAGAAGGCGATGCCACACCGTAAGCCATGCCACACCGTTTGGAGGGAGGAGCAGCGAGAAGGAGAAGCAATGAGGTAGAGGCTACTCCATCCCCCGTCCCCCTGTCGCTCCGTCGCCAACCACCAGCTGACCACTCGCCAGCTCCACACATTATCTGGGCATTGGGGCGATAACCCCTGCATCACGCGAGCAGGCCAACCACGATGCGAGAGGGGAGGGCGATCCCTCTTCCCCAACCCCATGCGACCGCGTCGATACACCCGCATCTCCCACTCACCTAGCTTTTTTTACCAACAAAGCATGGCTGGCAGGATGACTGACAGCGCACCGACACGGTGGTGTTCTGAATGTTTGTGCCCTATTGTGAATAGTGACCAACGAGTGAATGAAAATAGTACATATTGCCAATGTCATCGCAAGACCAGCCTTGCGAACAGCCACGCCAGTGACATTGGCGAGACAGCAAGAGACAGTAGTGATGAATTGATGCAGGACAGTAAAAAATTTTCTTCCCAAGTAGAATCTGAAACTGAACCTTTTCCAAATTATACATTTCCTAAATACTGTGACAACTTGTTATGTAATGTTCAGGGTGTCATTGTACTCCAGTACATACAGTGTGATACGAAGTATCACCAAGAATGCCTCAGTGACATGGAACACAAATCAGCAGTGGGACTTAAATTTATTTGCTTGCCGTGTCATGCAACTTCAACAAAATTTAGGCAGGGCGTAAACCGAATGCAAAACATAACCACAGACACCCCATGTGACCAGGTATTGGACTTGTTAGGACAGTGGGATAATGATGTGGCAGTAAACGTAATCAGTAACCTCTTACAAGTGATAGTGGCACAGATGCTAATAATGTGACAGGTGGAACGGAACAGAGCAGAGGAGGGGAGTGGCAGCAGAGTAGGAGAGGGGAGCAGCGCGAAGCAGAGACTCTGTACACTCCCGCCGCACTCGTGGCTAATGAAGGTCATATTCAAACTACAACAAAGTAAAATAGTGCCAGAGGCACAAATTCTTGAGGTAATTTTCCCCTTTACTCAAGGTCCCTCGAGTGAGCGAACAAGTCTAGCAATGTCTCAACACATGTCATTTGATGCATACCATGCGGACATTTAAAATTTTTTTATTCCCTCAAGGTCGCATGCCCAGTTGCAAATGAGAATGTTTAACAGATTACAAGAACCCCAGGAAGCACTTTCAGTTTATATTAGCAATGTCAAAGATGCCGCAATAATCCTACATTTAAATTTACCTGAATCTGAAGTTGTTAATACAATACTAGAGGGCCTGGAACCTGAAGAGTGTTCATGTTAAGTTTTTTTTTTTTTTCTCTAAGCCCAACACATTTGCAGAATTGGATCGGGCTTGTATTCATTCTCAAAACGTATGTTATGCTGACCAAAAGAGGCAACACATTTTTAAGACACGCCAGTCATTTCGTGGGTCAGATAGCAAAAAAAGGCCTAATGATTCCCCCACCCATGCTGTCGCTGTAAGAGAAGAGCAGTCACAGGGTACTGAGGATGCCAATTCCCCTTCTCCCTCTGACACTCTAGCAAGGTAATAACCTTCATGTAAGTACTGTAAGAGAGTATGCCACAGCATTGACCAGTGTCGTATTATTGAACAAAAAACAAGTCATGCGAGGACAAGTGAGCTGTTATCCACGATATCCAGGCAAGTTTGCTAATACTCAATATAATGCTCGTCAGTTTCATCATGTAAAATGTTGCCAGAAGTTTCAACTGTTGTTTGGTCCTTACGACCATGCAAAAAAAAAGACAAGTATGCCATGATAAGCTTCCTAATGTTGTGGGAATTCAAAAGTTCAGAACACTACATGTTGAGGTATATTTAGGGCCGTTAACTGTTAGAACTCTTGTAGATTCTGGATCCGTTCGCACTATTATTTCTGTAAGACTTTTTGAAAACTTAAAGGAATTGAAGTTAATTAAATCAGTAGAACCACAGCAGATGTGCAATGCCACACAGCTTCTAGACAGGCCTTGCCAATTTCTTGTTATTGCCACTGTTAAGTTAAAAATTGACAATTTCACTTGGATTCATAAATGTCTCGTTTCTGAACATTTAGGTCTGGACTTTATTTCGGGGGCTGAATTCATGGCTGCTACTAGCCTAATACTTGATATTCAAAAAGAAAACATTTTGTTTTTAAGTTTGCTCCAAAAATAAAAATTCCTTTAGTGGGCTCTATAACTAAGCAAAATAGTTCCTATGTTGATAAGGCAGAGTCTAACCAAGTCATTGATTCCTTTGGACATCTTAATGAACAGCAGCGTGCTGCTATTTAAAACTTACGCAAAAAATTTCCCTAAGGTCCTTACAACAGAGTAAGGCCTAACCAAATTACTTGAATATCAAATTTAATTATTCAGCAAAGAAGACATCAAGTGTCATCCTTACAAGTTAGCACCTCCTCAAATGGAAATATTGAGGAAGCATTTAAATGAGATATTAGATCAAGGAGTCATAGAGCAGTCTACATCTCAATACGCTAGTCCTACCTTCTGGTACCGAAATCTAATGGGAAACATTGTATGGTTGTGGAATTTTTTGGTAAAATTATTCCTAATTTAGCTGAAAAGGCAGCACCACTGAATAAACTTAGGAAGAAATCTGTTGTATTTGAATGGGGTGAAGAACAGCAAAAAGCCTTTGACACACTTAAAAATGACATCATACATCCTCCTGTATTACACATGCCAGACTTTAGTAAAGAGTTTATCCTACAAACAGATGTTTAAAGTCAAGCTATTGGAGCTGTCCTGGCTCAGGAGATTGATGGCTGTCGTCAGCCAATTGCCTTCGCATCTCGTACTCTTACTCACCAAGATAAGAAATCTTCTACTATTTATGAACTGGAATGTTTGGCTGTAGTTTTTGCTATTGATAAATTTAGGCAATATCTTGAACATGCAGAATTTCTTCTGGAAACAGACAACCAGGCTTTGTTGTGGCTTTTGGCTCATCCCTGGCAATTAGGTAAAATTGGTAGATGGGTTGTAAAAATTTATTCACAGAAATTTACGCTACAACATATTAAAGGTACGAAAAATATTGTAGCAGATGCATTATCCTGTATGTTTGATGGTACTAATATAGAACCTGAAGTTCTTCCATATTGTAATGTTTTGTTAAGTAAAATGTTGCAAAATTTGTTCTCTGAGCAAACCAGTACAGAATACACACTTAAGTTTTCTGTCTTCAGATGTAGCTGAAAAAACTGATGGAAAGCATGTTTATTGATTTTGTTGGTCTCTTTCCTAGAAGCAAACTAGGAAATAACATGTTGCTAGTGTGTGTTGATGCTTTCACCAAGTTCATTTGGTTGATTCCATTGCGGAAAGCTGATATTATGTCAACCATTTGTGTTCTTCAAACACCCATTTTTCAAAATTTTGGTACTCCTTCATCTATTGTTTCTGATAACGGTTCACAGTTTACCTCACGTCTGTTTAAAAGCATATGCTTTTCTCATGGTATACGACACATTACTTTATCCCCATATAATCCTCCTCCTTCGCATGTGAAGCGTTTCAATCGAAACCTTCGTACAGCTCTCATTGCCTTTCATGCGATGGATCAGACAAATTGGGATAAAATCTTGCTTGGCTGCAGATGGCATTTAATTTTGCTAGACATGAATCTTACAAAACTAGTATATTTAAGCTCATGTTCACTTTTGCCCCAAATAACCCTTTGTCGAATCTGTGGAATTTAAATTACTTATTGCCGAACGATCCCAAGGATGTTCATGAGGTTTGGGCATCTCCCCTCAAGAATTTAAAGCGAGCTCATTTCAAGAGTTGTGCAAAGTATAACAAAGGTCGCATAGATAATCCTTTTCGCATAGGTGACCCAGTTCTGTGTAAAGCACACCCAGTAAGTAAGGCAGCTGATAAGAAAATGGCAAAAATTTCTTATCGTTCGTCGGGCCCATATAAAATCCAACGTTTTTTTATGCCAGTCACTGCCGCTTTAGCTGATCCCAGTGCAGGAACCTTCATTACTAAGGCACATGTATCACATCTGAAAAAATTTCATGCAACCAAATATATATATTTTTTGTACTGTTCAGGAGCTGCAGACCCTGACTGTGCACTTTTCATTATATACTTCAGTAACTGTTGTTACTTCTCTGATCCTGACTTCGTCTTGTTCGTGGACTGATCATCCATTGAACCGAATCATTTTAGGATCCATATCTTTGTGAGCTCACACTTCAACAAAAAATCACGGTACTAATTAAAGTAACATCTTATCTATGTTGTATTGCTTCTTGTGCAATTTCATTTGTCTTGTGATAACAATGGCTTATATTGAATTGATGTATGTATATATGTAGTATGGAAAATTATGTGGTGTAATGTCCAGTGTTACAGGTATTTTATATTTATTTGGGTATTGAACTAAATAGGTTCATCAGATGTGAAACTCTTGTAGGTATTTGGATCTTGAGCTGTATGTCATCCAAAAATAAAAGTTATTTAACTTTAGTCATTGATGTTGTTTGCCCTTTCGTGGGTGTAATAAAGAAACAATTCTGTTTCAGTTCATGTTAGGTCTTTGTATTCGCCGTATAGTCTTGTGTTGCCACCTTGCTCTTTAAAGGGTAACCTTCATTTTTTCGGTTTCACCATGTTGGTCATGGGAGTTTTTCTGGTGGTTGTCAGTGTGTATGTGTCTTCAGGCATGGCAAAACCTTGAATTCAGAAGTCACCTTTGAAAAGTATGAGGACATTACTTTTTCAGACAATTTCTACTCTGTTGTGCTTAACCTTGATTTAAAGGAACTTGAAGAGGAATGTGTTGTTCCTTGTTCCTATTCAGTGTTTGTCTTGTACGCTGCGTGAGATCACGTGTGCCCACATGTTTCCTGTCCTTTGAGACCTGGTTCATCATTTTCCTCTACTGGTGGTAATATCTAATGTGCTAATTCCAGTTGGGGTCATCATGCCAAGACATAGCGACTGGCAAACATCTAATGGCAAACCAACAACATTCTGCCATTAGTGCTTGAGGCCTGCTCCGAAACAAGACCCGTTTTCGCTTACTCACCTCCAGGGAAGGACTTGTGTATGCAGTGATGTGACTGCAGCTCGTCGGCTGCAGGAACAGGTTGATCTACTCAACGCGGAACTGGGAGAGGGAGGTTGGTCGCGGACTGTTTCGGGACAGCCCGGGGATGTGTGTGCACAGTGCCTCAAACCAAAACAACCCACCGGATACATGAGCCCAGGTATGCACACCAAGTCTGTGCTCATGCATGGGACCACAAAGTTCATTGTCATCACCTTCTCGTTTTTGCTCAATTTTGCAAAAATGTGCAAACACAGAAATTTGTGATGGGCTTGGAACTGCAACTCTTGCATGCCACAGGTTTTGGAGGCTGTGCTATGAAAAATGTATATCACTGAGGGACAGTGCAACACTCATGACGTATGGCGCATTGTTTGTTTACATTACCAACTGGCCATACCCTTCATGGACCAGTGTGTACAGCTGATGCCGAAACTGGCTACAATACAGAAGCTGCAGATGCCAACCACCATCACTATCAAAACGGAATTTTACAGCCACGTGCAACAGATTCCACAAGCACCTGTTCTGGAGTTGCCATGCCAACCTGCGTACTCAACCCTGCCTTTACAAGTGGCACCCATTCCGGAGACAGATGACACCCACTGTTACCACACCGGCCCAATTCCAGTAACTGCCGCATTATGGCGGCGCAGATAGTGCCTGTGAAAGCCTGTGAAAGCAGGTTAAGTCGTTATAGTGTCGACCCAGAGGACTGGCCGTCCTGCATAGGCTAGCACTTGGGAAGTGATGCGAAGGCTTGGTGGCGAGGAGTTAACCATTATGGGATGATGTGGAAAGAGTTCAGCCAGATGTCCACGTGTCGTTTCGCTAACACATTCATTTTCCTTCGTGCCAGAAGCCAAATTATCCCAGAAGAGCAGGGTGAAGAATCGTTATATAATTTTGCCACAAAGAAAATCATTTTGGTGTCAACGTACAACCCTGAACTGGAACTGAAAGACATTCTAGAAGTGGTTGCAAGTATGGCGCGACCGGAATACTGGGCTTCTCTTGCCCAGTAATCACCTCGTCAGAACGGGACTTCATACAAACAGTAATGTTGCTTGATGCAAGAATTCAAGATCAGCCTTGCCATGAACAACCATGCTGGGAAAATGCATAAATCCGAGCCTGGGGACATTCAGGTGAGGAAGCCATGCCTATGCCCAATGCTGAGAGAATAACAAACCACTTCCCTATGGAACCTGCAGTGAATGCAACCCGCAACACTTTCAAGAATTCCGTTCCCTCATGTTTTGCTGAGGGGAATCGACGACCTGCACGTCCTTGCTGGTGGTGCATGGGAGAACCCTGGGATAATGACTGTCCGGAACGAGTGGGCCCACAAAATCATGCCCCACATAGTGATACACATAAGGGAGTAGTGAGAATGGGATAAAGCTGTCGGACGCAGCTTGCCCCTGTAAAGTTGATAACACCACGGACTCGACCCCACTACAAACATTCATCAATCAAATCAGCAGTACACCACGCGGTTTTATTTGGATTGCTGTGGAAATCAATGGGCAGCAGTGCCATGCCTTAATTTACAATGCTGCAACCCACAATTTCATCAAGTGTACATTTGTTCAAAATAGTGAAATAAAAAATGTTCAACAGGTTATTCATTTGGCAACATTGCAACATACTGGTCAAATTCAAGGTGAAGTTAATATTGCCGTCAGTAGAAGGGACATTGAGACATCCTCCACCGCATTCATAACCGACGACATTCGCGAAGACGCCATTTTAGGGTTACCCTGGCTAACCGATCAGAATACCATGGTGGAACTGGCAGCTCGTCACATCCATTTTGGACAGAAGGAATGAAAGACCATCTATAATCTGGATCGGCGACCAGTGGAACAAGCCCCGGTGGTGTCACTGGACGAACTAGATCACTGTTCCCCCATAGTACCAGGATGCCATGCAACTGCTGTTAAATGAGCATCGTGGCGTCTTTACTGTGGCAGACCCACTGCATCATACAAAAGTGGCCGAGCATCGAATACCGCTCATTGACAATACCACTATTTTCGACAGTCCGAGGCAATGTTATCCACACCAATGTCGAATTATTCAGTAGCAGATCAATAAGATACTGGACGAAGAAGTTATTTAACCTCCGGAGAGTAAATTCAATTCAGCGATAACACTCGCCCCATAAAGTACAGGATACGGCGCTTCTGCGTGGTCTTCTGCAGGTTAAATCAAGTTACACAGAGCCCCCCTCCCCCTCTGTAACAATTTATATCCATGTCAAGGATGCCCTCAGCACCTTGGGACAGTCGAAGGTCTTGACCACCATTAACTTGAGAAGCGGAAACTGACAGGTGACAGTACACCCAGCGGACCGCCACAAAACGGCATTCACCACCCCCGATGGCCGCAGCCTACAATTCTGTGCGATGCTATTCGGGCTAAATTGCACCCCTGCGACATTCCAGGCCATGATGGTTCGTGCCTTGGATGGGTTTATTGGGGAATTCGCCTATTTAGACCTGGCCTATTTAGACTACGTCATCATTTGGTCTCGCTCGTGGGAGGAGCACATCAACCACCTGGAACGTCTGGCCATCAATGAACTTACCTGCGGAAACAATAAATGTAATTTGGGAAAACCTAATCTACAATTTCTAGGTCACATCGTCAACGAACAGGGTAGACCCTACAACATAAACCATGTATGGTGTATTTTTTTTACAAAATAAAAAATATAATTATGGCCACGACTTATTATAAAACCAAAATTCGATGTAATAACTAAAACTACTCTAACAACTACATATTGATTATCAGTGATAGCAAATTACACATTTACAGTGCTGTAGCAAATGTTTTACAAAAAAAAATGTGGCTTCTATCATTTTTTTGACATTTCATGCATGTTTCAAACTAAAATCATTCATATGTACTACATATTTTATAAAGTTGCATATAATAAGATTCTTTTCTGTAATGAAAAAGAGAAAATAGAAATGAAGACATAAACATTTACAAAATATAATACTAAATTTATGCTTGTTATCCTCAATTGAGGACACATATTTATCACTCCAGATTTAAAAATAAATCTATTTTGTCAAAAAAAAACATATGTACTAATTTTATATTAACTACTTTAAACATAATTTGATGTAGGAATTTACTCGCCAATACTTTTGCTTTTCATTCAGACTAAAGATAGACTAAAGATGAGGTAGACCGATCTCGCTGGCTGCGCACAACCAATCTCCGTGTCCCAACATTGAATTGTTTTTCTGCCAATATGGCGTGCAAATATGGCATGGATGTGGTTTGAGGTTATTCTTACCTTGTGCAGTAAACAACAGGCCCAGGGTAATAAATATATAACAGTCTCACAAATCAATATCATAACACATGTTATTGCACTTCGTTCCTTATTCATATACTGGTACACTAGGAGTAAGTATGGAGACCATACACCAAGCGGAACATTTATTTCCTTGCATATGATTAGGGCTACGTAAGTTTCTGATTTATCTTCAGGTACACACTATTTATATAAATGAGATGGACATTATTTTTATTATTTCAGCACCTTTAAATAACATATACACAAATGCCTCAACTTTATATTATCTTTATTCACAAACATTCTGTAGATGAGGCAAAGAATTATGAATCACACATTAATTTATTACTTGCACAGTGATATAAATAGAAAATAATTATCTCCAAAACTATAATAATAGTTTTATAAATGGGTATTGAAGAAATTCAAAATTTCATATTTAATACAGCCACAGCTGGCTAGATACAGATCCGCATTACTGTAGGGATCTTCACTACAATTAGTGTACACCCTGGAAATGATTCCACTTCTCATAAAACAATGTGTGGTCAACCACAGCTTTGAAACGTACGATCGTATTTAAGTGGCTAAAAAGTTACCCACTGAACTCCATTTAAATTATTCACAATAAAGTGGGATCACCAAATAATTCTCAGACATGTCTTTAAAAGATCCTCTTTAAAATAGGTAATGAAATACACTCTTAACCGGACTCATAAAACATATCTGTTAAGCACCATCTGCGCTTACATGAACATACCTTTTAAAGCATATATTTTCAGACGAACTAACTCATTAAATATACAAAAGTACCGCACCAGCATGATACAAAATAGGCATCTAACCTCACTACAGTGCCCAAATTTAAATCACAAAAATACTCATACTTAAAGCTCAGCTCACGAGCGCACAAGCAATTAATTATCTTGCCCTAATCATACTTCTCTCACCTTCGATACGCATTTAACTGCTCGTCATAATTGACGGGAAGTTAGGTAAAAAAAAATAACTGGCTTTAATTATTTCGTACTAAGGCACAACGTCGGCGAGTATCCAACTTATCAAAAAGGACAGCTGTCCTACAACATTTAAAAATTGGAAAAAGCAAAGTCATGAACTTCACGAAACCATCAAATAGTAGAAAATACAACAGGGTCTGGCCAGCGATAATTTCCACTCACTTTCTTACTTTCAGAAATCTCAACTTGCATACCCCGGCAATGCTGCTAAATTATTCACTAATTCCAAATATGTTCGAAAATAGCTCAACATGAAATGTTTCGGCACTCCCCGCGCTAGTCCTATCAAAACAACAGCATACAAAACGAAATTTCACACCAGAAAACAGTGGGGGACAATTCATTGCCCTATCAAAGCCACCATTTTCCGGCGTGGAGAACTGGAAAAAATGTTTAGCAGATCGAACAGATGCTGCGATCTATGCTACGCCTGGTGAACTAATATCTGACCTTTAAGCAAGGCTTTCATGCATTTACATTTCAACACCTCGCGGGGATCGGCGCGGCGTGGTGAAGCCCAAATGCGAGCAGGCCAATTGACCTCTAACGGTGTGGTCACAGGGTCCAGATGTCAGATGTAAGTGTCCGGAGGGCACTAGCTAACCAGCGAGGGGGGTCCGCTCGGGTTAACACAAGGCTAT
Organism: Dryococelus australis; assembly: GCA_029891345.1. Classification (NCBI taxonomy): domain Eukaryota; kingdom Metazoa; phylum Arthropoda; class Insecta; order Phasmatodea; family Phasmatidae; genus Dryococelus; species Dryococelus australis. The sequence goes on along the minus strand of CM057000.1, from coordinate 123,974,073 downwards.
TTAGGTAGGCGGTGGTCGAAAAGCCTGTGCTAAATGACCCTGCGTCCCCTGGCGTCTCAATACGATGATGTTACAAGAGCATCATGTACTTACGTAACCTGTAATATTTATTACTCGAGCTGGGATATTCTAGTTTCCCGACACGCCATATCAAACACTGAGACACACTTCAAGAAAAATGCACATTCAGCACTCAAGAACTTACGTGGTCGTAAACACGTGGCAGGTATTTGGCTGATATAAGGCCCGTCTGCATTAAACTTCCTCGACAAGCGAGAATAAATATACTCGAACACATCCGTTCAATAAAATTGATGATTATTCAACACTGCTGATGTGATCATACAGGATTTAAGACATAAGCGGGTATATGGCATAAACTGCTGAAGCGTCGTAGACGTAATTGAAAATATTTAAGTAATAAATTTGCCGGAGGGGCCCTGAGTCTGCTCCGGATGGGAGGTATACTCGGAGGTGCACGAGAGATATAAAAATGTCGCAGAAAAATTAAAGTCTACTGTGAATTCCGTGATGAGTGCTAAGATGCGTCACCTCTGAGTTGCGTGGACACGACCTGCCCTGACGCCCGCTGAACCAAAACTAAATGGGTTGGCATGGTGCGGGTGACACCTGGAACCGACGCAGCGGCAAAACAATTATGTCCCCGATAAAAATATTATATGGATGATGTGTAACATAACACTGGATGAAGCACACATTTTTTTTCACGTCGTGCAAGACACTTGAATAGAAATGCAATACAACATATAAAAATTACATGCTACAAATTTTTATTAAAAAATTTTTTGCAATTTAAGTCCATCTGTGAACTGCAAGAGAAACGTACGTTTGGAGACACTTGAATTCTTAAATTAAGTATTTTAATTTCTGCGCAGTTCGAAGAGTGTGTTGTCATTCTGGCGACATCGACACGACAATTTAAACAATCTATTGCATTGCGTTTACAAAAGGGCTTACTACTAGCCTGAAGGCCCCTTATTTTTGTGATTATAAAATACCAAGCACTTCTACATAATAATGTAGGATGGCTGAGATCCACGTGGCCACGTGGTCGGCACTTTGCACCTTCATTGCTACGTAACTTTGATTAGGATTACGTCATATTCATTTATTGGGAGTTACTTTGATATTAGGCAAATTTCCCTATGTGCAGCGCTGCAAGTTACACACGGTATAAAAAGTTACGTCTTGTGGCATCAATAGTCGTTGCACTGATTCGCTTAGCGGCAGGGCTGGTGGTGGCCTCTGGAAATGTGCCCCGTAGCCAGCCCTCTACTGCAGGAAGTTTTTACCTGGACCGCTAGATAGTGCGCGCGGGTCAACGAGGGCTAGACTGACAGCCGCAGACGGCATCATTTTAACAATGCGCTTTTATGTGCGACATTTAATGACATTTTTTTTATCTTTTCCTAAGTGATGACACAATGCATGAGAGATTTAAAGTAAAAAAAAATTAATATATTACAAATAGTCATATTTGTAATGTTTCAACATAATCTTTAGGTACGTCTAGAGATGCTTTGCCATTTTCCGAAAAAAATGCTATTATTTATAATTACTGAGCTGCAGAATGAATCTGCCAGTGAAACTTAAATATTGTGATATGCTGACGTAACTATACGCATTGCAGAGCCTTATTAGTTTCATTTTCCCTTTGGTAAACAATGTCAGACTCCATCGAATGTGAACTTAAATCTAAATACTCTACAAATTAGCATATACAATTCCTGACAAAAACACATTACGGTAGTTCATGCAGTTCCTTTACAGCCTCAAACATTCATGTTTCTTTGCCAAATATATAGGTATACAAACAACCACAAGACTCAGGTTTTACTGTAACACTCAATGTAATTGTCATCCCGTTATACCTTTTATAACGGCCTGACGTTAGTGGGTCATCAGGAATGCGAGGTTTTGTAGGTTGGAATTGTGAATACTTTGTCAGGTTAGCGGGCGCCAATGCAATGGAGCACGATGATGTGGGTCGTGGACCCCGTCTCTGGTGCTGACGTTGAAGCTATGGCCTCTGTGGCGCAGCAACGTGTGGGGTTTTGTAGGTTGGAATTGTGAATACTTTGTCAGGTTAGCGGGCGCCAGTGCAATGGAGCACGATGATGTGGGTCGTGGACCCCGTCTCTGGTGCTGACGTTGAAGCTATGGCCTCTGTGGCGCAGCAACGTGTGGGGTTTTGTAGGTTGGAATTGTGAATACTTTGTCAGGTTAGCGGGCGCCAGTGCAATGGAGCACGATGATGTGGGTCGTGGACCCCGTCTCTGGTGCTGACGTTGAAGCTATGGCCTCGGTGGCGCAGCAACGTGTGGGGTTTTGTAGGTTGGAATTGTGAATACTTTGTCAGGTTAGCGGGCGCCAGTGCAATGGAGCACGATGATGTGGGTCGTGGACCCCGTCTCTGGTGCTGACGTTGAAGCTATGGCCTCGGTGGCGCAGCAACGTGTGGGGTTTGTGATGGGGGCAGGGTGGCATTGGCCCTCCCTGATGGCTGTCAAGGTGGGGGGGGGGGGCATGGAGGGCCAATTTTAAAGGCATTAAACACGTGTGTTTACTTTAACTTCGTCTAGAAATATACGGAATCATTTAAGGACAAGCTAATTTTAACATATTTACTATTGAAATGGGAAGATATTTTTACTGATTCCCCTCTTCACAGCTCTGATCCTTATAACATACGGGCGATAAAAAAAAAAAGGGACGAATGGTATGTTACCAGGTCTGCAAATTAAGTTTTAGATTGCAGTAACTATTTGAATCTCATGTCAATCATTGCCAGAACAGAATGATATGCAGACGACACGATCTGACTGGCGGCGTAACAGAGAGTGTCCACGAGAGGCGACCGAGAATGGATGTCTGAAACGCGACCCCTGACGGATCTTGCGAGGACAGTGTTGACATCCGGTAGCCACTGTAATGTGAAAGGGTAAGGAGTACAGTTCACACATACAGGACTCACGACTTCAGGGTGGTTTGTGTTAGAGGGGGGAGTGAGCGGGGGAGTATATGAACCACCATGGCTGTCACTGAGAAGCTGCTGGGGGGGGGGGGGGGAGTGCTGTGATGACTGCTCTTCCTTCCACCCATCCTGCTCCAAGCCCAGAGTACCAGTGAGCGTGTGCCACAACTCATTTCGTAACTATAACACCGAGCCATCAGTCTTCGCATATGGATGCCTGGCTGTGAATGTTACCTTGTCTGGTTGGTGAGAATGCCTGTTGTAACAAGCATAAATTGTGGTAAAAAAAAAAAAAAGAGCCAGCGTTAATACCGAGAACTGGAATCGACACGTTTCGTCCTGCCGCAAAAAAAAATTGAAATGGTTGTTCAGCACTCGATTAAAAACTTTTTTCTTTTTTTTCCCGGGTTCCAGCAAGAAAATGCGGCTCTCCGAAAGTGAAGGAATAACTGTTGATGAGAGTAAGTTAAAAGCTAATCCTACATGCTACACTAGAAGCTCGAAGTGATATTTGAGACCAACCACACGGCATACTTGGTATTTGAAATGCATTTTTTATTTTTTCTTAAGGCTTCTAAACGACAATTACAACTGTTCAAGTCTTCTCGAAATCTTTAATTTTCGACATTAGACAAACTTAGTTTTTATCGATGACATACTTTCATCTTTTTTTTTCTTCGTTAAAGAATGATATTATTAAAACGCAATACACATATTTAATATTTATTTCGGGTGAAGGCTGCAATACCGTTAAAATAGTGGTACAGAAAGCATGTTCCATCCCATTAACGTCACAGTATTATGAAATCGCATCTGCACGTAAGTGTTCTTTGTTTTGTTTTGTAATGCATAGTTCCTTTCTTCTTCTTAGAGCACATTAGGAAGGTCGTAGGTTATTAATACTATGGCAATTATTTCGGTGTAACAACTTATAGTTTTCAGGCGCGAATTTAAATGAATCGGTCCCTACAGAAAGGGCCTAAGTCAACCAGACATAATTTTGAGATAACTAAAAAAACTGATTTGCTATTAAACTATCATGCCACAAAATGTGGGAAAATAATCATACAAAATAAAGGAATAAATGTGTGTGATTCTGCATAGTGAGACGCCTTTCTACCCCGAAGGGGTGTCAGGTGTGTCAACCTATACCTCACTCCACGACACACTAATATTACCTAAAATATCCCTACTGGGAAGAAAGCTATTTCAACTTGAAAAACCCAAATGCCGCGGCCCAAGCTCTTTCCCTTATAAATATCTACAATCGAAATACTATTATTTTAGTCACAGAAATACAACAAGTATTTCGTAAATCGAGAGGTTATTTGCCAATAAAGTCTCTCTACTCTTAATTTTCAATGTCTTTGATTCACTATTTATTTTGCACCAAAACGACTGTGTACATGCACTGATTCTACTCGTAAATGCACGCAATAAAAAATATTAAAATGTTTCGCACTCAATTTACATATTTCTTGGGCAGACCCTTTAATTAAGTTATACATCTTTTGCCCTACACCGTAACTTTCAATATCTGGTGCACATAAAATTTAATATTAAAACCACGAACGAAAATCGTTTCCGCAGCGCCTGACGTGCTTGACAAGTGTTTTTGAAAAAAGGACGCCGGACTCCGCAGGTACAAGCTGACGACGGTGCTTGTGCGTAACTCACACCTTGAAATTGGCATTCGTACAGAATACCGTACAGCCGAGCACCTGGCCACGTCGGAGAACGTCCTTGCTGCCAAGTGTCAGCTCGCTGTGGACTCCAGCCCGCTCGACGTCGTCAAAAGGAGAACAGCTGTCGGGTCGTTCACCTCGGCGGGGCTTTCACGCAAGCGAGCGCGGATTTCTTGCACTCGCTAGCATGTAGAATCGCACTGAAACACTCGGGATATTCTGCGTGTTTAGTCGTTATGCAAAAGTACGGGCATGCTTCCAGTCCTCAAACCACACGAAACGCCGTTCGCAATAAAACCCCCGCGTAAGACAAGTTGCGGAGAAATGTTTTAAGTTACTTTTCTGGACTCCAAAGAAATATTGCAAAAAATACGGGCCGCTGACATACGTCACTGTAACTCCACATATACTTCAATATGCTCGTCCTCGAGCCTCGTAAAGCGAGCAGTTTAACCAGCGTGGCAAAATTCAATCTCACCGGCCATCAGTCACAAGTCGCGGTCTCACAGTTATTTCCGCGATTTTCTGTAACGCTCGTATTAAAGTGAATATTACTCGTACACGCAGCTGTTTCACACATAGTACGTCCGCATCAAGTTTACGTATTTGTGATACTTAGCCCATATTTCATTAGCAGGAAATGCGCGCGACAGGCAAACATAGCAGCATCGATTCTACGTTCATGTCAGGCATGTTCTTATAATATTCATTGAACAGTTAATTTGTTTGCTCCCGGAAACGTTACGGCGACGTTCATTTGCTCGCTTAACACACTGCACATCACGACCGGGGAAAAATTATATAGCAGTCCCATACTGCTAAACGTCCGCCCGACTTCCCGATACTGTCCAGCTCCCCGGTCAGGCACACACTCCTTGCTACTGTCTAAACACCGCGGCGGACTCTCACACACTGGCCAGGGCTCGCTATCATAGCCAGGTGACGTCGCGGTATCCCACCACCCCAAGCGCCACGGTCTTGACTATTTACAAATCGATTTTGCACAAATAATATCGATTACAAATATCACACCACAACCTTTAAAATATGTGCAAAATTAATAACGGGTTAGCACTAAGCAATAAGAGTACTTTTACCGTATAAACCACGTACAATAAAATACATACTGGATTAATAAATGGCAATGAAAATACATGTACCTGCAGGTATATAACCAAATATAAATACACATAAAAACTGTAAATACGCAGTGCTACCAACTGTGGTGCAAAATTACTAAAACCCATACATTTTACTAGATGACGATCAATGAATCGTCATAATAGGTAAAATCATTTCAATAATATTACTTTGACTTATATGATTTTTCAAAATATCTTGACTTAGCTGGTGCATGATTAGGTAATTTTGGATTATCAAATGACTTCACACTGTATACATATTACCGAACAAACATGAAAGTCAGTAAGGTTTAAAACATTCTACTTTGAGTCATTCTCATTTCCATCATGTAATGTAATTTCTTACTCGTCTTCATTGTGTGATTTAGTAGCAGAAAGCAACTGAACGATGCTCTTGTAAAAATCTTGGTATTCATCAGGCACAAAGCGAAGAAGTTTATGTAAATCGTTGATTTTTACCATTTTCGATGGAACCTTTCCTGATAGGTAGGCATGTTCCATAGGAAAGTATGGTACTGGTTTCCCCTGGTTGTGCAAGACGGAATGTATGGCTCACTACTCCATTTATAAACTCTCGTGCTACAATGGTACCTCTTACCTCAGTATTGTAGGACAAATTCATCATGTTGCTAATATCATAGTGAATTTTTTTGTCTCGTTGCACACTTTTGCGAAACGTTTCTTCTGAGATACAATTCTTCTTATAGTACGGCTGCCGCCATTTCTTGAAATCTAGAATGTCTGCATAAGTAATTTCTTTGACAATAAATATGTGTGTATTGCTGGATGCTATTATTAATTCTGTGAGTTCATGCACACTGAAAAATCTGTCATGGCGTTTGATGTATCTCTTAATAATACCAAAATCTCGGTCGCATGGCATAAAGAAGTGTTCAGTTTTGTTGAACTGCCGGGTGTCAGTCATTGCCAAAAGTAGTCTGGATAATGAATGGTTATTACTTACCCACTGCAGTTTTCTGAGTATATATGTATTCCAGTAATCTCTGGAGGGACATCCTTCAAGTAGTCACACAAAAAAGAACAAACTTCATTTGGTCCCATTTTAGCGATGCCTTCATGGTAGATATGTATTTTTTTGGCAGTGTTGTTAGTTATATTATGAATGCCAAATACATTGACAGTTGATTGCCGCAGGTAGAGTGTCTCCTGAACAGGAACCTGTGGCAACTGTATGTCTTGCATGCAGTTCAAAACATATTGCTAATACATGAGGCTGGTTTGTCGATTCAGCATCTGCTTTCATTTGGTTATAAATTTTCTTGGATCACCTGTTATGAACCAAAAGCTCTGCTGCTGCACACCTTTTAGCGGCATCGTTGAGATGAGGACTTCGTAATTTGAACTTTAATTCCTCACATACATAGCAAAAATCTACTTGGGAGCGTCCAAACGATAAACCGAAATTATCTTTGAAGAATTTGGCATAAAACTGATAGCTAACCTTTGTGTTTGGATGCTTGTCCTTGAATAACTGATACATTACTGTCAAATTGAGCTTGGCATCTAAATATTGTCTTTGTCTCCCAGAGTAATGACTTTCCTTTACAGGGAAACTTTCAATGTCCCCCTTAATAAGTATCCTTGTCTGTGCTGGAATAACATTTGAACTGGAATTCTTTCCACGCATATCTTTAGGACTTTTCCCCAGGACACTTAGGCTTCTTAATCGTTTTACTCGATTAGTTGTTATAGAATGTAGAGATATAAAATCTTGAAGACATACCCCAATCCTTTGTTGACCCACAACTGTGTGGTACTTAATGATTTTACATTTTTTCGTTCATTTCTCCTTTACGAGGACGGCGTTACTTGACATCGTGAACGTCTATGAGCGACTGAATGAACATATCCTGCTCATCTTTTGTCTACAGATCATGGAACCGGGTCAGGATGCTGTGCTGGTCCTCTTCACTGATTCCCTTGAAACAGTCCTTCCTCTTACATCTAGAAAAAAATTCAGAACATTTTGTCTATGTAGACTGTAAATTTAACAGTAAAATACTGAACTATATAATAATAAAATACATCAAGACATTATGTATTTACTACTTTAAATCATACTAAGCAATTATTACCTGCAAGGTGCTCCTGTTTGTTTGGCTGGCACGAGTTTCCCCTTGTAATACGTATATTCTTCGCACTTGACTTTTGCTAACTTAGTTTTATTTCTTACCCATGAAGAAGGATTACTCTTCCTTTTTTTTTTTCCCCCTACTGTAGGGTTTTCTTCGATTTGTATACTAATAAAATACCAAAGAAGCTAATAATACAATCGTAACAAACTGATTGAAGTACAATCCTGCAGCCTATAGGCAAACGTAACCTCGCTTAACTCTCAGCTGTTAATTTGGCGCAAAACAGTAGTGGCAACATTCATGAGCGTGAACAACACTTCCCTGCAGAAAGGTCTTCAATCATTGACTGAGGACCATTCTGCACGGAATTATCTAATTCTGTAGTCGGTTATTCGGCTTTCTAGTCACTTGACTGAGTCCCTTTTATTGTAAAAAGATATAAACAATATATGAAATCATGAATATGGGGTTACCTCGTTTTCGATGATTTCATGATTGAGGCCTTTTCTGCAGGGACCGATTCAAATGGTGCATTAATGCCTTCCCCTACCTTCCTTTTTAATTATGCAAATTCTCCAATTTTCCTGTAATGATCCCGCTGCGTTAATTCGAGAATCGTACCTCCCATGTAAAATGCTTGCGAAAATCGTCCGCATCGTATCGTATCATCGGACTGGTTTCAAGTTTAAATAACCCTGGATAAAGAATACTGTTAACATGAATTACTTTTATTAAAATATGCTTTTGCTTTACAAGGGTTCCACCTGGCTAAGCCGCCAAACAACGTGCTGTTCTTCAGGAAATAACTTCAAAAACTATGTCACGTGGGAAAGTGGTGTCTGCTCACGAATATCAGTTAAGAAATGTTACACGCCTTACGACGCAAGTAAATTTATCCCCACCAAATATTTTAACTTTTCACTGAAAAATGTTGTGTGGTTCTTACTGCCTATGGTAAAGAACGTAATGTCAATGCAAAATCAAATATGGCAGTTTATTTAAAATTATAAGCAATTGTTTGGTAAGATGAGCTATATGCGAAAACCAATGTGCGTCATCTATTACTCATGGCCATATGGCAATGACGATACGATGCTTTAGGAAACTGAATTATTTTATTTACTTCTGCACTATCAGAAACTAAGTAGTGGATATTTAGTCGTATAATATAAAGTGAAAATCTAATAAATATACTTTATGATCAACGCATGTTGTTTCCACTGCTTATGCTTAATATCCCTGTTGATGTAGTAGAGTAATTGATACATATCCCATTGTTTAAGATTAAGGTATTTCCAGTGGAACTTTTATGAAAATCGATTTAGCAATTTGAGGATGATGTTGGAACATACATACAGGCCTAAAAAAAATAGAATAATTAGTTGCAATATACGTAGGTTATTATTAGAAATTTTGGCATAATAATATTACAGTGGTATTTACATGCTCAAAGTTATAAATGACAGGGACCCATACAGTGTTTTATAATATGTAAATGTACAGTAATACTGTTAGTAATCATCATATTAAATAGCTTTCCTGTCTTTTTAAAATGTTTATATATAATTTTTTTTTGTCAAAATTTTTTTCGAAAAAACTGCTACTTTAATGTTTGACGACTGTGGTTCGTCAGACTGCATATACAACCATTCCAAGATTCAGTAATTGTAATCAAAATTTAAATGTTCATTAAATATTGATAGTGTTAAATTTTTTTGTGAAAAATCAGCATTTTTAATGATAACAAAGTTATTGTATTTTCATTAGCGTGTGAAGTCTTCATTTTGTGTTAATATTTGACTTAGTTTTAATAAAATTCTTCTAATACTTCGAAATGACTATAATTTCATTCAAAGTTGAAAGATTTTATGATTTCGAAAGTAGATATCCTTAAATGTACCCCTTATTTTTTTATAAATAACAAAATAATTAACACTATTTGTAGAAATATATTTCTGTACTGAAATAACTAAACCTAAAACAAATAATTAAAAACAGTAAATTCACTGCAAATAAGAATCCTGAAGACATATTCGCAGCCGGTTTGCAGCATGATGACGACAAACACATGACAAGCCTCATCAACCAGATCACATTCCACCAAATAAAGAAGAAGGAAGGAAGGCTTCGTCATTTCCAGTATAAGTGGTTTAGTGTCTACCCTTGGCTTGACTACAGTCTTTCAAAAATGCTGTTTTTTGTTTCATTTGAGTCAAAGCACTGCACGAGAAACTTGTACAACGCAATCCTCAATACGAGTCTAATCTTACATACGCTGGCTTCACTCGTAGGAAGAAAGCAGTTGAAACATTTTTTGTTTCATTTGAGTCAAAGCACTGCACGAGAAACTTGTACAACACAATCCTCAATACGAGTCTAATCTTACATACGATGGCTTCACTCGTAGGAAGAAAGCAGTTGAAACATTTTTTCAGCACGAAAATAGTTCCATGCGTAAGGAAGCAAGAGAGAAATTAATTTTGTTACAACGAACACCAGCTGTAAACCAGCTAAACAAAACACTGAGTGAGCAACGACAAAAAAAAAATCATGCAGCGCTATGAGCAATTTTTACAACTTCGAAGTATTTGGCACGTCAAGGGCTAGCTTTTCGTTTTCATGATGACATATCAGCGAACTTTGATCAGTTTTAAATTTACGAGCTAAATGACCTTCCTGAGCTTCAGCACCTCTTGAAAAAACAAAAAGAATTCTGCATCCTGGGAAATTAAGAATGAAGTAATAAATGATACGGCACACTCAATCTTGAGAGGATTATTGAGTGAAATTAGAAACAGGAAGGAGTTTACCATTATATTAAATGAAACTAGAGACGAAAGCTGCAAGGACCATACAAACGGTAAACTCGCAAATTCTCGAGGCAGAAGAAGTATTTCTTGGTTTATATGAAATACCCGAAGTCACAGGAGAGAGAGACTGTTTGCTGTTATTGAAGATGTTCTTTGTCGTTTCAATTTGTCATTTCAAGATCTCAGAGGACAATTTATGATGGTGGGAGCAACATGTCTGGCGCTGTCAAAGGAGTTCAGGCAATAATAACAAAAAACATCCAAAGGCACAATATTACCATTGTGCGAATCACTCACTAAATCTTGATCTTCAGGACCGTGTTGAAAATATCTCTCTACTGAGAGACTGCATGCAGTGAGTGCAGGAAATTGCTAATGTTTCTAAAGGTTCTGCAAAAAGAAAAAAAGAGGTTTGCTGATTTAGCTGCAGATTTAGATCTAAAAGAAATCTATATTCCCAAACCACAATGCCCCGCGTGCTGTACAGTCAGAGTAAAATCTATTACCAATGTGATGAACTCTTATCCGGTGATTCTTCAGTTTTTGCAGCCACTCGCAGAAAGTAACGAAGGTGTCGCAAATAAGGCACGGGGTTTATACGATCAGTTTTCTAAAGGAGAAGTTTATCTAGGCTTGCGAATATGCCAGGGGTTGTTTTCTGAGACTGAATGTCTTAGTGTTGTGTTGGAAAAGAAAACAATGACGGTAGCAGGTGCTAGTGAGGCAATAAATGTTGTCTTGAAGTGTTTGATTGAAAAAAGGAATGAAGATGGTTTCAACCATCTATGGTCTGAGATGGATTCGAAGGTCGTAGAATATGAACTTATTTTCCCAACTTTACCAAGAAGCAAAAAGACTCCAAAAAGACTTCAGCAGTCAAATTACGCTGTACCAGACTACCAGTTTGCATCCCCAGAAGAGTTGTACAGGAAAGTATACTTCGAATAACTAGACAGTATTACTAGAGAAATACAAAGGAGATTTGAACAAACTGGCTACAAAAAATATGCTTATCTTAAAGAGGGTCTTGCAACTCAGACAATAGAAAGGAACTCTGAGGTAACATAAACTTTGCAAGAAAAAGATTTCGATCTGGAACAGCTAGAACATCAGATTGAAATGTTGAAAAAGTTCTCTCCTCGCTGTAAAAAAAAAAAAAAAAAAAAAAACAATCCAATATGTGCAGCGCTTAAGGGATATGCACCAGATCTCTTTTTCCGGAGCTGGAAAAATTTCTTTGTTATCTTCTGGTCACGCCTGTCACATCTGCAACAGCCGAACGTTCTTTATCCACGCTTCGAATGCTGAAAAGCTACCTGCAAATGACGATGACACAGAAGAGACTGAATTCATTGAGTATTCTGCATGTGTATGATAAACTCACTGATGGTCTCAAAATTGAAAGTCTCATATCAGAGTTTATTAGCAAAAATGAGTATAGGGTTCATGTATTTGGCAAAAAATAACTAATATGCTCATAGTTAATGTTTGATATACGAAACACTGATATGTTTAGTATGTATCATATTCTCATTTGTTTTTAAACAATGATCTTATTAGTGTTTATTGATTAGTACTCGCACTTTCTTGGTTTCGTATATATAGAAGTCTTTCATTCCTTTCTCGCGTTATGTATATGTTCCACTTAGAAATAAATATTGTAAAAGGCCTATATTTTTTCTACTAGGAAATATTTATTTAGCCATAGTTATCTTTCAATAGTATTGCATTTCTTGTCGACGAATTATTAAGTTTATAAAGAATTTCCGAAAGTTGAAAATCAGGCGCTGATAATCTAATGTAATGGGCCCTAAATACTATAGAAACAATAAAATTTTGAAAATGGTAGAACTGGAGTTGTGATTTCAAGTCGTACAAAAAACTCAACCAAGAACCACTTAATAATGAAGTTATTACTTATTATTTAGTTCATCCCTTGTTAGTCACCGACTCAGCTATTCTTAGTTTTGAACTTAATATGAGAAAACATTATTTACAAGAATGAGAGTTCTATTTTTACATGTCAACATCATGTGTGAGATGTTCTTCGAACCTTTAAAATATCACCGCTAATAGCAAATGGTCGAAGAAATTTTCCAGATTGGATTGATTAGTATAGAACACGCACATTATACACAAACATATAAAAAACTTTGACATTAGGTTCGCCTGACCAGGGGTGGTGGGTGATCTGTGTTTGCCCTACCCCCCCCCCCCCCTTGAGATCAAGACGTTTCTGCGCCTCTGTATGTCCTTATCTAGTGAATTGTGTGTGAATGTTCACTAATCAGTTTTTCAAACTAATTATTTTGAAGTGATTTAATACTGTTTTTATTGAAATAGTTGTAAAGTTCTACAGTTGGCTGGTACGGTATGTGCAAATTACTTGTACCGGAAATTATTATTACAGATTGAATTTTTTTATTAGTAAAATTAGATATCTAGCAATTTGAATTGCTATAAAATAGGAAGATGTGAAAAACATGACTTCACTAGAATTTTTCGTTTCCGCTTGCGGTATTCACTATCAAGCTATTACCATTAACTAAACGCAGGTTGTGAACCTAAGCTGAGCAGTTTCAAACTTATATTAAAATGTTTGGCTAGCCTCTTGGGGTTGTAGTTTCTCTCTTGCGAGACTTGAATATCTCCCCCGCTCATAGGAATCTTTACACACACATGCAGACAACAACATAATTTATTTTCTTGGTTATAAAGTGTCAAGGAACATTACTGGAATGTAAATCTGATTGATTCAGTATTTTAACATGTGAAATTTAAAATAATTATCGAACACACGACCACGTGCAATTGAGCGCTATAACAAATAGGAACACATTGGAATCGTAATTGTTGATTTTATTAGTAAATTAATTTTTTTGTATATATTTTTTTATTAATTTTAAAAAGTTAAAAAATAAGACATGTAAGTTGTAATACATGTGTGAAAAATAAGTAACATATTCTTACTCTATATGAAAGAACTATATGCTTATTTAAACTTGGTGTTGTAGAAGCTGAGTGAAAGTTATTTCCTCGCATGACGTAGCAGACCAGTGGGGGTGATTTTGGTCTGCACAACATGTGTACTGTAATACTATAATATATTTATATGTTAAAATGAACAACTTATTCTATTAATAAACATTTTTAAATAATGCGACGTAAAACGAGTCTCTGGCAATTTTGGAACTATTATAAGACACTTTACTGAAAAAGACATTTTAAAAAATAAAACATAAAATTAATTCATGCATAAACAAGTGAAACATATACAAAGGAACATAATTTACTGAAAACTTATATTTCGCTGGAAATTTATTTAATAATAAACCAAGTGTTGGGGCCTTTGGGCTTGGGGATATAGTGAAATGTATACACAGTCTGAGTTCAGTCTGCAGTGAGGAGCGACACATTGTGGACGTGCACTTGGCTTTTGTAATTCCTCTCTCAGTAAGCTTACTTAGTAAGTAATTACTCTACTTGTAATTAATCGGTTATTTATTAGGTGGTAAAATCTAAGTACCTGCGACGGGGTTCGAACCAAAACTATCTCGTTCTAGTTGGTACTTGAAAATATTGCTCGGTGTTTCATTTGTAACAGTTACACCAAGGTTAGCGCGGGTTGGAGAATGGGAGCATGGCATGTGGGCTAGCTGGTCAGGGTTGAAAATTAATGGAAATAAAATACATTCTCAGTTCAGTTGCGAGCGAACAATGAAAACGTGCACTTGGGGTGTAGGTAATTAGCATCTTGTTGTTCATGGCTAGTGTTTGATTAACATGATGTGGGTGCATAGGATGATTAAGTGTAAATTGGAGTTTGAGGAGCGGTGAAGTCTGGAATGAGGTATTGTGTGGGAAATATGTGTTGTTACCCGGAGCGCCATGCATCATCCAAACAAAATGTCATGATGAGTTGGTAAAACAGACTCTTCTTTCTCGGGATCGTGCGGCCGACGGCCATCGGCAGCAATCCTTTCACCTGTGCTGCATCACTCCTCTGTAGAATAATTAGTAGCTGATTCGTGTCCTACATGGTGAATTATCGGGGCTATTCACACGCCCATACATTACGTTGCAGAGTCCTGAAAACACTCGCAATAATAATAACAAGACTGAAAGTTTGTACACACATGTGTTTTGGCGGAAATAGTAAGGGCCCCTACCCTGGAGCGCCTTGTGGCTTAGCTGAATAAAACCACACGTTTCTCCGTTGTGACTTTTATTAGGCACACGTTACGTTTTCCTCTAAGGAAACATTCAATACAAACAAACCATACATACACCAGTCGGCGGGGGTAAAACAGAGAAATGGCACGAAGGCACTTGCGCGACTTACTGTGCTTGAAACTTCCCCAGGCAATGCAAAACACTGGGGAATGTGAGATGCGAGGCAGTGTCCCGGGCGGCAGAAACGAAAAGTTTCCGGTGATTAAAAGAGTCTGTTGTAGTTACTGATTGACGCAAATGATGACAGCAGCCCAGGCACGCGGACCGACGGTACACACGAGCTGCCTGTCGAAGTACTTTGCGTCTACTGCAGTTCCAACATGACACACATGCTGTCACACTTGCAAAAACTTATTACACTCTTACCAATTCTGCTCTTACTTGCTGACAAAACACTATGGAATCTCAATTATGTGATTACACTTGAAAAAGACGTGAAATGAGGTGAGGATGAACACATGTGGAAATGAGTACATTTACAAACACTATGGAAACAACACTTTGCAATTGAATATAGGACACTTTACTATGTTTACGGGTGTTCCCTTGCACACACATAACCTTGCATCATAATCCTTGCCCTTTTAGTCACTTTTGGAAAATAATAGTTTTTTTTGTACTTTTTCCTGTATCCGTGCATGCAAGTGCACGTGACTGCTTGGCCACTGTCACCTCATTGCACTGGTTTGCCTGCATTTCATTGCTCACTGCTACACTTTTGCACTGTGCTCCTTTTACACCTGCACTTGTGTGGCGTTATCACCTATGCGCTACCGCGCATGGTAGAGTGTGGCTCTCTGCTGCGCTGTTGCTGTACACGGCGGTAAAATGGTCTGAGTGATGAGGTATCTTGGCACAGATCAAATGTCTTGATATGTTGATTGATTTGTTTAATTACATTTAATGATTTATTTATAGTTAAGTTTTTGTTGCGCATACTTAGTAAATGTTTAGTAGTCTCAGTGTTGTTTTAGTTATATTTATGTCGGAATTTATTTAATCTTTTGGTGTCTGTGATTGATTTGTTTCGATTATCTCGGTGCTTGTTTCATTGATGTCTCGGTGCGCACAATTAGTAATTCATGTCACGGAATATATTTAATTTTCGGTGCTTGTAACGTGTTGAATTGTTCATTACTATCATTTCTTCATTTGTAACGATCTTTATTCCTTCGGACATTTCTCTAATTTCACAATTACTAGCTCAGTTGCTTGGCCCCTTTCTGTCTGGCAAGACATATGCCGCTTCCAAGATCAATCGCAGGGTAGACAGCGAAGAGGGCGGACGTATCCTGCTGCTTTCTACCCCTCCTTTCCCTCATCCACCCTCCGAGCTTATTCCCTTGCCAGCCAGCAACCAGGACCTACTTCTGCGCCCTCCTACCCCTCATCAATCCTCAGAGCTCATTCCCTCATCAGACTCCGAACAGAACAGACCTACCCTGCTCCTTTTTCCCCCTCCCTCCCCTCGACCGCCTCAGAGCTCATTCCCTCGTCAGCCAGTTACCAGGACGGACATGCCCTGCTCCTCTTTTCCACTACCTCCGCTCACCCAGCCTCAGAGCTCATTCCATCGCGAGATACCGAACTGTCAAAATCTAAAATGGTCCTTATGCCATTCTTGCTCCAAGGAGAGGTAGACCCATATATGCTGCTGTTCCCACCCCTCAGAGCTAAGTCGTCCGCCGGACTTCGAAGAAGCAACATCTGCAACTTTTAACACCAAAAATAATTGGTCCTTTCAATAAATCGAACCCTTTCTATACATTTGATCCATTCGATAAAATTCAACCCTTTCCATCAATTTAACCTTTTACCCGTAGTTAACCATTTGGACACCTAACTGTAGTTAACCATTTCAATAAATTTAATTAACCCTTCCAATGAATTTAATTAACCCTTTCAATAAATTTAATTAACTCTTTCAATAAATTTACTCCAGGTGCGATTAATCATATACAGAACCCATACACTCAATCATAGCAGTTCCCAAAACGTCGCATATTGTCTGTTCTGGAAAAACTGCTGTGTTTGTGCGAGTTTCTTCGTTGCGTTTGTTATATTTGTGTAAGTAGATAACTAGCCTGTGTCGTATTCGGTGTGTTGTTTGTTGGCAGTACGTAGTTTTTTCATATACGTATATAAGTATTTTAGTTTTCCACATTTAACTTGCTGTCCTGTTCGTTTGGCGTTGTGCATATATATCCTTGACTACAGCATGTCTGACTTGCAGTCTGTCGTGTCTGGTAAAACTGCTGTGCTCGGGTGCGTTTTCTTTGTAGTGTTGTCCCATTTTGTTACTACTTATTTTGTCAGTTTTGTACTAATTTAATCAAGCAGGTTTCTAGCCGGTGTTGTTTGCCATGCGCTATCTGTTGGTTGTGTATATATACACATATTTTCGTAATTAGTTGCTGAATTTTTTTTTTTTTTTTTTTTTTACTCTATTGCCTCTTGGAATCTTTCAGTGATGTATACATATATGTAGTTTCTCGTCCATGGGTTGCTTGTCTTATTTGCGTATTTTTTCGTGTTCAGCCCTGTTTTCCCATTAAAGATATCTGCATCGCAACGGCGAATGTCCAAAAATCTCCATCTAGAAAAGAAAACTGTACCCACTCTAAAAAACCTTGTGGACAGTGTTGGCAAAAGAAATTAATTTCAGAGGAAGTAGGGAAACATTGCGAAGATTAATCAAATCAATGGGTTTTTCAAGTTAAAAAAAAAAAGTACAAGTATGCAGTTATACTTAAATGATATTTTTGTGATAACAATCTTAACAGTACAAATGAAATATGCGTGCAAATGGCATCTTTCAGACTAATGCGTAAGCATGCTATAAGTAGAGTTGCAAGACGTCCTCTTTTACCCGGACATGCCCTCTTTTTGAGGCCTTGTAAATTGTCCGGCCGGGTTTTACAAAAAAAAAAAAAAAAAAATCGAACTATCTTCTTTTCCAATTACAGTTAAAGACTGTGAAGATTTGCTTCTCTGTGGGTTTTTATGTCGTTAAACAGATAGTAACAGCGCCAATGAACTTCCTGCTGAGGTGCACACCGTTTGGACAATACCGCACATATATGTTGTCTATATCAACACTCCTATATTTTTCCCTGGCTTTTCTTTTTACGTGTATAAGTTGAGGAGTGCCTAATCTATACCAAATTTAATAATTAATTGCTAGGAAATAGAAACCTAAAAAGAACAAATAAAATTGTTATAGAAATAAAATATAAATATATCTGAACCCGAGCTGTGCGAGAGTGATTCATTGCCAATATAAAAAAAAATGCGTGTCCAGTGCGTATGTGCAACTGTTTTTTGTGTGAATACTTATTATTTGTTCGCTAAATATTCTGTAGTGCCTACAAACTAAATGAAATCGACTTTCATATTCGGAGTGAACATGATTATTAATTTATCTGATTGCAAAAAAAAATATTTCGAATTTACTTAAAAAGCTATATGGAACCGAATTTTGGGTACAATTTTGTGACATAATATCCAACTGACATGCGACATGATATACCGATTTTGTATAGTTCCATTGTAAAATTGTGTTCCCGCTTTGTTCATGTCATTTTCTAGCAAGTGTCCTCTTTTTTAATGCCAGTTACCTGAACATGTCCTCTTTTTGAGTACCACGTATATGGCAACTCTAGCTATATGCCCTTACTTTATTTTATGACAACACTTCCAGAGTGAATGAGATCATCAATAGCGTCATAGGGACATCCAAAACCTGATACGCTATTATATGTAGTCTATTCGCGGGTTATTCGCACTTTTTGAATCAGACCATTTAAAAATCACCCCTTTTATGAGGTGCTTGACTGTTTCCCAAATATGAAATGTGTAGGGCCCCGAGTATTTCGCGGATTGATTTGGCAGCAATCTAGGCTGGACAGCCATGTATACACTCGAGACATCATCGTTTGCTTATTGGTTGCTGTGGTCAAGTGAGGCCTCTGTACCAGACTGTTAAACGCTCACTCGCACTACTGCTTCATGCTTATTACTGGCTCACAGTTAACCGGGGCGCGTCTAAAGAACTTCCATCCAATCACAACAGTAGAGTTTATAACCATGCGGGTTGTTTTATAAACTTGCCCTAGATAGCCCGGCTATATAAAAGGCCGGGAGGCTCCCCCCCCCCCCTCCGCCTTGCTAGCTGACCGTAAGGCATCGACGTGTGAACAGTGTGTGATCGAGGCTGAAGGGGCGAGCATCCACTTACCCCAGGGCAGAGGGGTTACCGAGGCCAACCAAGCAGAAGTTAAAGGATGAGCATATTACGCGTAGCGTTAGGGACCAATGCCTGTATCGCGACATCGTCCCCAACCCCTATTATGATTAATATTACTGGCAAGGATAGGGATTAGGTGCGACGTGGTAATTGGTAATTGGAGCTAACATATTTTGATTGAGTCTAGACGTAACTTGCTATTTGTATTAAGGAAACGACGTGTGAGTAGAAGTAACTTGTTATCTCTTGTATTCTTGTTGTAATTGCTGTTCATGAGATTAGTGTGGTTATTAATTAAATGCATATTTTTAAAATCCTATCTGTTTTTCAGCTCTCCCTGAGTAAACACCCGAACACCCTTACCTCCACTTAAGGTGAAGTGAGTAACTGGAAGGAAGGAGAAAGAGCTAATTATAAATAGGAGGTAGGGAGTTATTTCATAGTGTTTGGAGTCTACCTCTCCTCCGAATGGATTCGCGAAATACTCGTGGCTCTAGCAATGTGTCACAAGCGTTTTATACTGTGTCAACATAAAAGTACTTTAAATTACTTATGCGAAATATTATTTTGCTTAGTGCGCACTGATGCGGTGCGTGGTCCCTTTGGTGTAATCTTCTAGGCTCGGTCAAGCTTTGTTTGCACAGGGCGGAGGAATATTCTGGAAGTAGAACTTTAAGCCCCTGTTACACTCCCAAATTTTCGCGTTCAACCAAATTTCACAATAAAATTTGAAGACAAGATACGGCCAGCAAATTTTTCCTTCCAACAAATCGTGATCAAATAATTTTGGATGTGTTTGGCAGTGTGTCACACTGTCAAATTTTTTTACTAGGGGAATCTAATTTGAATTATCATTTAAAAATTATTTTCATAGTTTTTCCATGCAGTCCATTACAGGAAGAAATGTAAGGAATTTAATTTATTTCCGTTTCTTTACTAAATTAAAATTTTATTTATCAGAGATGTTTCCTGCAGAATTAAATTGGATGCCTCAGAGTTCGTAATATTATGTGCAATATTCAATTTTAATATAACTTCATGCCCTGAGAGACTCTACATAAATTAATTATTTTCATAACCTACTTCGTTTCCAGAAACTGATTTCTTGAATTCCATTTTTCTCGTGGAAGAATGTGATTCGCTGAGACCATCAAAAATCGAATAAACTTTTTAACCGGTCCAATATTATAATGTAGTGCGTCGGCATTTGAAAATCCCGCCGCCTGGATAGCGTGTTTCGCCGTCAAAGCGCGCAGCACTGTTTCCCCCATCCCGCTGGAGTCTTGGTTCCCCTCCCTTCTCCTACCCTGGCCAATACCCCCCCCCCCCTCCCTTTCTCGAGTGGGGCTCGATTTTTAATTTTAATATGTCATTCTCCATGCGCCGCCGCTTGTGACACGACGTCCTTCTGCCTGCCTGGTGCGGGTTTGGTCTGCAGCTACCTGGGGCATCATGAGAGAGAACTGCGCTTTGGGCTCGGCGATTATTAATTGTCAGTAGTGAAATGCTTTGAGAATTTAGTATGCTTAAATCTATTGTGGCGGAAGGTGTAGGGCCAGAATGAGCGTTGAGTGGTGGAATGATGCGTAATTTTGCGTATGGGCACATAGTCTTTGAGAATTTTTGATCACCTGAAGTGCTAACGTAATTTTGAGGGCGCGCAGTAGTTCTTGGATGTGGCTGTTGTTTCGGCCCGCACGTCAATATGGTAGTTACGTAGTTTTTGGCTTTGTAGTTTGGCTCTTATGTTTATATATTTATTCGCCAATCTAATGAGTGTGTGGCGTATGGTTAGTCGACCCGCCCCTTTTGGCTGCCCTAGTTTTTTTTTTCACAGAAGCGCGTCCACTCTTCACGCGGTCGCGATTTTAAATGTGTTTAATTAATATTGTTTTTTAGGACGGTGCAACTTTAATGAGACGTGACCAGCTGCTTGTCCGTCTGTTGTATTTTTTAATTGATTTTAATCTGTGTATTTTACAGCGCGTGTCCCTTAATGGGTGATGTCCGCCGCGATAAGTGCTACCAATTAATTTGGCGTGAACTGTAAGATATTTAGCACGTTAAATAGTGCTTACATGCTTTTTATATTTTGTTGTAAATGTTTGAAAAGCATTTTCTACCACTCGTTTGAAAACCCCGCGAGATTTAACGTAGTCATTTGAATGCAAACTTTGCTGAGCTCTGGGGAAAAGCTTCAGTATTTTGTGGAATTTTTTTAATGCCGTGCCTTAATCTAGATGTTGGTTTGGTCCCGAAGAAATAATTTGGCAATTTAATTATCTGAAATATGTTCAGCCTCCAGGCCAGTCAAGTTTACACGAAGTGCAATTTATTTTATTTTATTGCCCCATTGTAACGCAGTGGAGTTGGGGCTGCTATCTTGTTGAATGTTTATCAGTTTAGTGTGAGATTCCATTCACACGTTGTGAGCGAGACCAAGTAAAGTTAAACTTATTTTTTGCACGGCAAGTCACCTTGCTAATCGCGACTGTGTTTTCATGAAACATTTGAAACTGTACCAAAGAGTTGTAATAAATAGTGTTGTGATTTTGAATATTGTTTATAATTGTGTCAACCCATGCATTTCAAATTGTACCACGTGGTACAGTAGGATGGAAACTGAAACCATCCAACTTTCTCAGAGAAATATGGCGGCGTTTATGATGTTACGTTGACGTCATAATCTATCCAACTTTATTTGATCAAACTTATTGGAAGCAGTTTGACGGAAAAATTTGACAGTGTGATAGGAGATTTAGGAAGGCTTCAGAAATGTTTGAAGTAATTGTGAATGGAATATATCTTAGCTACGTCCACGTCACAGAATAAATTAGCGTAGAGAAGTTAAATGGCGCAACAGTTCATTTGATACGTGGGCATGCCCCATTCGCTGATTGGCTGCACGAAACTCTGGGGACGGGCCTCGCGTCTGATTGGCTACTACGTTTCGCGAAAGGTTCCCTATTGGCTAGGTTGCTGTATAGCCAGTAAGCTACGTACCAGGCGCTGATTGACGAATGGCGCCCCGACATGTCTCTGGCCAGCGACGCCATTTTGCTGGCGCATTTTAAGGTCGTGTCTCAACTCGAAAGTGTGCTCACTCTCACTCGCCACTCTCACTCTGGCACACTCTGGCTCACTCTGGCTCACTCTAGCGAATTGAGACTTCTGCCCGCTGGAAGCCTTCGGCATTATTTCTCTGGCAGAAAATGTAATAAATAGTGAAAAATAAAATATTGCTGGACTTTCACCTTCCTAGAATAAATTCACAGTATTTTATGAAATAATAACTTATTTTAATTTGTTAGATTTTTCATGATTGAAAACATAGTTGTGTGCAAATTGCAGTATTTATTAATATGCACACAATTAACCGAAATGGAACATGGACATAATAACATCATAATTTGTTATGTTCCGATCAAATGAAATATTTTGCTTATTACACATTTCACAATAGCAGTGATTAAGTTAAGTCGATAAAATATTTCTAACACTGCTTTAGAAACAACAAAATATGTGTCTGGATATGTGTGGTTAGACTTGAAAACAACATGGCTGCCAGGGAGGATGCGAGAGTGAGCACAGAGTGTACATTGTCGTTCACTCTCCCTCTCGCGCTCTCTCCTCGGAGTTGGGTCAGCAGAAGGGGCTCTCTGTGACGTCAAAAGTGAGCGGGAGAGTACTCCCTCGGCGAATTGGGACACGGCCTTAGCTGGAGATGGCGGTATAAGCGGTTGCCACACGTCTGTGTTTTGTGTAAACAGGTTTGAATGCGGGGCGCAGGTAAAAACACCAAGTGTACATTGATAAGAGGGGGGTAAACACGAGCGATAGGTGGTGCCTGTTTGTGCAGCTCAATACGAAACAGGGCAACAACCCGAGACAACAGAAGGTACCTTGCTGCATGCAGCCACGTGCTGTGTAACCTATGGAAGTGTCTTCCAACATGTGCTTCCCCATCTGTCCGCGGACAGCTCGCGAGGCAAGGAGCCAACCACGTGTCAAGGTCACCTTGTGAGGCGTAGCACACCGTCGAAATAGACCCTCCTGCGTGCCGGGATGGGTGTTCGCTTCGCTTTGGATTGAGAAACTGGAACGCGTAGAAACCAGTGAGCGTCGGTTCGCTGACACCCACTGGCAGCTCACTTCCATTTATTTTCAGTTTCAGGTTTACTGGGAAACCGGAGGGAATGGTCCCATAGCGCCACTTACCTCACCACGATGATGCTTGCGCCACTCGCATCAATTGAAGAATCCCAACTGAAGTATCCTGTCTCTACTAGTCTTTCATCTCTATTAATAAAGAATGAGTTCCAACCTCTGTCTCCCATAGCATTTCTGTTTATTGCATGAATAATTTAGAATTCTTTCCTGTCGACTGGGTTTTTACGTTGTCGACGACGGTTTTTTCCAGTCTCTTCTTAGTTATAGTCTTAACTATAAGTACACTCAGGGAGGTGGTCATGGCTCCAAAGTGCAGGTCATGGCTGCCCAATCCCTCTCTGCCGCGATGCATGTCTCCTTGCTTGATTTCCTTCCTTGTAGGCGTAAGGTGTTCGCCCTGAGACGCAATAAATTCCCGCCCTACCCACCGGAACTTCGCCTAACACCTAAGTATAAGGTAGTTAGAATTGAGAAGCTTCACATACCTAGAAAAAAAAAAAAAATTTTTCAAACGTTGCCGCTCACTAGGACTAACACCACGTCCGGCAAAAACAGTGGAGTTGAGAGATATGGACAGCTCTTAACATCGAGACCTTGAGAGTCGGCGAGGGTTTAGTGGTAGTGAGGTGAGTATGGAGCAGCGTGGGAATGCAAGGGCTGGGGAAATGGGATATCCCCGAGAAAACTCACTGACCAGCGGCAACGTGCAAAATTCCGGGAATCAAGCTTGGTGTGCCTAGGTCCCTCTAACATCTCTCTAATATTCAATTTATAGAATACATACTAACGACAGTAATGGGAGAATGACGGAAATAGGACCAAGTCCCTATTTCCAATTCTAACAATGTTAGGTAAACTTCATAACATACCAATCAAGAATATAACTGATTTTATCAATTCAAACTATTTCATTACAAGCATATATACATAAATATTCAATAGCAAATAAAATCACAAGAGAAGGAAAATTAATGAATAATCGTGTTATACACATTGACATAGTTTACTTCATGTGTTGCAAGGTTGACGAGAAGTGTGAATATGTAACAAAAGGGGACAACGGTGAAACAAGATAGAAGCTAAAATGTATTAGGTATCATGGGATTCAGTCTCTACAGCTTGTGAGTACGACTTTAACAATGAGCAAGTGTTAGAAGTGTCTGAATGATTATTTGCTGGTCGAATAATATCTTGTCTTCATGCTCAACTTAATACGTTTTCAGTTTTGTATTTTCATACCCAAAATAGAGCCATTATAAAGTTACAATACAACATGACACATTTAACACAGTGCCCTTTAACATAATACATATGCCCTTAAATTACACAATAACATAGCACAACAACAATAATCGCTTATACAGTAGTATATCGCAATGTTAGCTCTTGCAGGATCTATTCATTTTGAATGATAATTTAATCGCAAAAACATTGGTGCTAAATTTCCTGATAAACAATAAATAAGTTCTTGTAACTTGTTCATCTGACTTTACAGATATTAACTGTTTGATATTTTACTGGACTTGAATACATGGTTAGTGGTAGAATTTTAACTGTGCAATGTTGCATTTGCCTACTAGTTTTCCCTCCGTGTCAGATAATTATAACAACTATTTCGTATAGCTCCCATTATACGAAACGGACCTTCAAAAGTTAAAAATATCTTATTGGTGATCTTTTCCCAAAACGAACATTTAATTAAACTTATTTTTCTTGCTCAAATTTTGTTGCCTCTTGCGTGTTTTAGCAGCTGTAAAGAGACGTTTCTTTACTAAATTGTCTACTTCTTGTCTAATTTTCTCCGGCTCCTCATTATGTATCGACACTTCTAGTCGGGGTAGTACGTCTTTCAAGATACTGTCGGAGCGCTGACTGGCGAGTACCTCCTTAGACGACTAACATTTTTTTTTTTTACCTATGGTGAATTTTTTATCCTATTATGAGGTGGCCAAAGTGCAGGGGCGAAGGTAAAAATGGGGTATTGGGGGGGGGGGATCATAGGGATATATCCCCTCCCGAAATTCAGGATAAAGTGAGGGTATCTAGAATATTCTGCCAAGACTGTTTGGCTAATTGGAAATGAATTCGCGAATATTAACTTTTTAGTACGTTTGTGCACTGGAGCTGCCTTCTGAATAAAAATACATTAGAACACAAAAAAATGGCTGTGTTTGGTTTTATTTTAATACAGGATGGAACTGAAATATACTGAACAAATTCAGCAAGTATTCTTCATTAAATAATATGTAGAAAATATACATACGTCCTAGATTTTGGTTCTGCTCCAGAAGGGCGTAGCCATCCTTGAAAATGTAACTGAAGCAGACGTGTATGGGCAGTAGTTCATACAGAATGAATAATTCGACTAAATCTCTTGAGTTCTCGGATAATGTATTATTGATTAAGGAAGTGCACAACATAAAAATTTGGAGGCCGATTTCAACCCTCTTCCGTAAAGAAGGAGGGGAGTTGGAATCCCATTTGTTCATTAAAAAATATAACTCTCGGGGATTTTTGGGTTGTTATCGACGGATTGGTAATTTACCGTACACAGTAAATAAAATGTTCTCCTTTCATCCTACACACCAACATTTTCGAGAAATTAATGCATAGTTTCTAATACTGAAAAATGGTTACCTGTGTGCCAGATGGGATTCGGATTTTAGCAAGGAAAGCGACCCCAATGTAAATGGGAATGAACAAGTATCACTTTCTTAGAGGTACGGTGATAATACATAAATTTTGTTTTATTAGCGAATACTGTCTATAATTTGTATTATTATATGGCTCCTGTGGGTCAGACCTTGCGTGATCAATAGTCAAAACTCTTCAACATGTGGGTTTCAGTGTGGAATATTTGTATAGCTAACGATATGATGGCACGGCAAGCATGAATGGGCGATGATGGGGTTGCCAATCACTCACTCACTCACTCGTCAATCATGTCACATAGCTGTGTATGTTCGTCGTGCAAGCTATTCTACAGACGCAGCTTTTATTCAAGCTCGTGTGTAGCATTCGTATCCAGACGCGTGGGATTCGAGGTGTTCAGCACCAAGATTCGCGGTTTTTGCTTCGTGAACTTTTCTATCGCGACTCGCTGTTGGAAAACAAGAGTTTCTGAGACTCGGAAACTACTACAGAAGCACTCAATCTTCATTCTTCTTTGTTCCAGAGTAACTTTACAATTGTTTCTCTTGAGGCGTGTTGTAAAATATTTTGCCTAATATTAAATTTTCCATCATTTTTGCAAGCTAAGAAGTACCGCGTCTCTACGTGAGTTAAGAATGCACAATTCTTCAAGTCTGAAATCCCGGACCTAGGCAATGAAGATTGCGCTAAATTTAACGTTGTTTTTGCAATAAATTAAACGCGCAGGAGACAACTTTTGTAATCACAATTCCGGGAAAATTTGGAAAAAAGTTCATCGGTAGAACTAGCTACAAACGAATTTGAATAATTTTGGAGGAAGCGGATTTCGATCACTACCTGGACTAAATTATTAGAAGTTCTTGCTCCATAATGATGAATTGTGTTCGTTATACGTAATTTATCCTACCAAGGAAATGAACTGACCTTGCAGAAATGATATACAAACACTACTGAAGCAGTATCCCCAAGACAAATCTTCATCTGTGGCTTTTAGTAAAGTACAGACGTGGCGAAAAAATTGGCTAGAAGAAGACAAGAGAATTTTACAAAAAAGTGATTTTGTTGAAAGACTCATCCACGCACATTAATGATCTACAGCATCAAGTGAGAGGTATTTTTCCACACTATGTAGACTTAAATCATATTTGCTCAACAGTATGTCAGAAAACTGCTTGGATGGGTTGGCATTGCTCGCAGTGCGTTGAGAAATATAAGTTGAACCTGAATGAGTTTTGAACATGTTTGGAAGAATCAATCGTTATGTATTTTTGAAAATTATTTGAAATATACAAAGGAAAGAGGTGTGTGGAAAATTTAACTAATTTATTATTATACTTGTGAATACCAAGTGTTTCATTCCATAATACAATAATTGCAATATTTAATACGTACTTTTTTTCGCGCAGATGTACACATTTGTATTGCTTTAGTCCAGTATTTACCGCAAATAACAATTAGCACAGCACCCCCCCTAGATTGATTTCTAGGTACACCACTGACAAGGTGGTATGAGCAAGTTCAACAACTTACCCCACTGGATGTTGCACTTCTTCCTTGTGCGGTGATTCCTCTCCTTATGCCGTGGAAAATACCACACAGTCGCATGTGGTAAAGGCGCACGTCAAGTTGGTTTGTTGAGCCCTTGTAGCACAAACCTTGGTTCGTGTGGATAGCTCCTACTAACTTCAGCTACTGATACTTCATTGTCAAACAATGCCCTATGCAGTATTTGTATTTGTCAAATACAACGGTGAAACCCTGTAGCTGGTACAGCTTGTTCGTTCTGAACAGTATCGTTGTTTTCAGGCAGCAAATACATCGTACAATCAACTTGTGTTTTTGTATTTTGATTGATGTTCATGTAGGTGTTTGGTCTCTGCTTGTGAAGTAAGCGTCTTAGTAGGGGCGCTTGCCGGTCCGGCGATCAAAAACATCTCAAGTAGACTGAATACAATTTTATTAATCTCGCGAGGGGGTGTCTCACCCTCTCCCTAGCAACTTTTGTGTAATTGCATATTGAGAATAAGTACACATGTTCCCCCATTTGCTGCCAAACCACAAGTGAGGATGTTGTAACGAGATGGGTTGTAATGAGTAATTGCATAATGACTAAGCACACATAATGAGTAATTAGCAATTGCATAATGAATAAGTACTGAGAATAAGTATGCATAATGAGTAATTACACACACTATATATAGGCTGTTCACGGTAAAATGAGCACTTTTGAAAGCCCTACTTAAAATCTACTTGTTTTCACATTGTGTATTCTTTCGCCTTACGTAAAATTAGCATTGCCATGGGTCCCCATCACTTTATTCGTGCGTCGGTCAAGTAAACCTGTGAAATTATTAGGAAAGTAAATGTTTTACAAATCTGCTAATTTTTGCGCGTTGGCGCATTAGAAAAAAAAAAAGAAAGCGAAAGTAATAATTCGAGTTATTGCAAATGGTTACCTAACACTTTTTATTCGACATAGTTATATGGAACTACTTTCCATCCATCATTACCAACTTTACTGGACGAATGTCACTCTGTGCACCCATTAAAATATATACATGAAGGCGCAATTACTTTTTTCCAAGGTTCATTTCAAAAGTGCTCACTTTATCGCGAACAGCCTTTGATTACATGTACCAACACTAAGTACACATCCATCCCCGAGCGCTGCCCACTTCCGACTGAACTGTGATTTGTTAATATGTTTAACTTATACCACCGCCATACTGGAATGCGGCCCCACTGCCACTAGCCTCGGGCAGGCGCACACCTCCGAGAAATCGCGACTCTTGGCCACTCCTGGTGACGGGCTGAGCGCATCTCACTACGCTGCTGCATGGAGCGCTAGGGGTCGTGGACGGTTAACTGTAAGGAAAATCCAAAGGGGTAACCACCATATTGGATCGCGATAATATATATGGCGGAAATATATTTTAAAAATTCCTAGTATATTTCTAAAACCAGTCAGCTTCTGTTCGCGTGACGCATCCTGCGTTATTGAAAAAATATCAGTAACATTAACGAGTGATGCAAGCCATATTATTGAAAGTATACCAGTGATGTTAATGAGTAATGAAAATCCCATGTAATTCAGTTTTTTTTAATAGTCTGGAAGTATAGCAGTTAGTGGTGAGCCAACGGGCAGAATTGCAGAAGAAAGTAACAAGACTGTGCACCATCCTGCAAGTCAAGGGGAATTTTTCAAGTTCACGGCTATGCAAGACTTACCCGACTCAGTGGGAGCGTATTGCCTGTTATGGCTCGCCCTTCGCTGCTGAGAGTTGCGTCATCAGACTTCCATTCAACCTATGCTTTCCAATTTTTCAAGGTACGACGAACCACACCCACTGCTGACAAAACTGTGACGTGAAGTGGTCTCGAATGTACTGCGCAATATTGGCATACGGGAAAACTAAATCACTGCTTACATTATAACTTATTTGTGGTGTGAGAACTGCCTGCAAGGAGTACCGACAATGACCCACAATATTTTCGCGCACCATCAACACGCAAGAAGAGATTGCATTCTGTGTAAAATGCAAGATATAATTCATCCCACAAAAAGGTGTAAGTAATTTTTGTATCTGCAAACACTGTCAGTATTATTCAAAAATGTATGTGACAAAATATAATGTTTGTGTAAAGACTGTAAGTATTATTGCTGTGTGCAAAATACTACATGTGGAAATTTTTTCATGCAAATACTTATTATTATTTAATCAAATTATGTAAGTGAAAAAACTCTTTATATAAAGACTGTAAGTTGTATTGCTGTGTGCAAAAACTATAAGTATTAGCAATTCTTTGTGTAATAACTCAAAGCATTATTTTTAAAATGTTTTGCTGTGTGCAAGGCTTTGACAATCCCTACGATGTATCACAATCATAAATTGTAAAAGGAGTTTAAATATCTTACTCCAGCGACAATAATTCTACAAAAGTTTTGAAATTTAAATCACCTTACATATGGTGTAACTTATCTCCAGAGTTACAAAGCTTGTATCACTTACAGCCATATAACCGGGTTCGATCCCCGGCCGGGTCACCGGATTTTTGCAAGTGGGTATCGCGCCGCACGATGCCGTTAGTCGGAGGGTTTTTCTTGGGGTTCTTCCATTCCCCGTGCCCCTTCATTCCAGCGCCGCTCCATATTAGTAGAAGATTATTGAAGATCTTGGCGCAGCGCAATAATTTAACTAAAATTCACGTAAATTTCTCACTTCCAAGCATAATTTTCCTCATATCTTCTGAAAATATGATTCATCTCTTCAATTTAACCCCCAAAATCAAGATAATTTGACCCAAATTTGCGTTCTCAAATAAGTGCACTTTAAAAAAAAAAGCATACTTTGTTCACTCTTTGATCAGTGGTCCATTTTCAGAGTGAATGAGGCTAAATTTATATCAAAAAGGCAAATATTTACTTTGAATTTAAAAGCCAAATCAATTAGTCAAAAATAATATCACAAGAAAAATGTGAAAATTATTGGAATTTCATCAAAAATATGATGATTTAACTTGAAAATTAGTCTTTAAAGAACCACACACAAAGAGTGACCACAAGTTGAAAATTAATTTTGATTTTGACCTTAAATATGATTGATTTTGAGTTGCGCTTCGAAAAATTTTACGGGAAATTAGAAATTTGTTTTAATTTAGCTTCGAAATTGGTTGAATTTTAGTTAAATTATTGAGTTGTGCCGAGATCTGCAATAGTCCTCTACTCATATTCACTTCAATCACCCTCATCGGCTCTCAAGACCTCGCTGTTAAGAGCCGCCCAAATCTCTTCACTTACTTACAGCCATACGAAGTGCATGACCTAAAATGGGATTCTGACCTCATAGCATATGAAGACTGATTCCATTTTATAAACGAAGCAATTATTGCAGATTACCCAATACATGTTTTAGGTAAGTCACAAAAGAGAACTGGGAAATCATTAACTAATACGCACGAACTTAACATTAGGAGGCATTATGCATACAGCAACTTTTATGCATTAGTAAAACAGTATTCTTGTAAACTACAAACTTATTCAAAACCAATGTATTGTTCTCAATGCAAAAGTGAAGCTTTGCATGAGTTTACATATGATAGCCCTTCGTATATCGGAAGCAAATAAAAAAATATATATGCATCCAATATATACACAAGTATTCGTGTTGTAAATACTCAATCATGTTGTTAGAACTTGCTGATCGTATATGTAACTATTGATCGCAGTTATTTTAGTAAGGGTATTCCTGTTGTAAATATTCAATCATGTTGTAAAAAAGGGAACTTGCCGATTTAAAATGTAACTGTAAATCATAATTATATTTTATCATGAGCAATGTATGTCAATCAATACATGTATGCGAAAAAATATTACGTGTAATATCTTATCTAATTAAAAGAAAAACACCATTAATTGATTAAATAAAGACTCACCCAATAAAGACGATATCCTTTTTATTAAATATGTGAAAATATATACGCTGAGAACCTCTATGACACACACTTTGCAGATAAAAACATTTAAATAACTGCTTCTTCCGTATAACATTACACACAATTTTCTTTTCACTTGACGCACTGTTTTATAGAAATATGTTTCACACGAAATGTTTCCGCTGAAGTACAAAGCAACATGGGAGTATGTCGTATTTAAGAAATTTTCAAGAAATTATATATTAAAATTTGGTATAGTAAATTCAGTTTACATTAAAAAATACAGGTACCAAAAAAATTACATTTGATAAAAGATTAAAAAAATAAAATAAAATAATAATTATTAAAAAACAAATTACATTTAAAAAATATATTTTTAAGACTGCCTATTATGTTTGAGAACAACGCGCCCCCATTCACTCGGCGCATAAATAGGCGCATCAAGCTAATCTCTCGTTGGCTATGCATCGAGAAGCAAACCCTCAATGTATGGGATGGAGCAGGTGGGAAGGGTGTCACAGGTGAAACTGGACTGTAGACCACTCGAACCTCAGATGGGCTCCAATCCTCTTGCGATAGTGGCGAAAAATAGTTTTTTTGGGGGGGAGGGGGAGGAACAGATGATATTACATCACACAACATACCCACACGCTCTTGTGTAAAGGCTGTTCACGATAAAGTGAGCACTTTTGAAATCAACTTTAGAAAAATGCCACTAGCCCTACCTACATATATTTTAACAGGCACACTGAGTGGCATACGCACAGTAAAGTTGGTAACGATGGAGGGAAAGTAGTTCCATATCTTAACGTCGAATATAAAATGTTAGGTACCATTTGTTATAACTTATATTATTCCTTTCGTTTTAAGTTATTTTTAATGCATCAAAATGTAAAAATTAGCAAACTAAAAAAAGTTTACTTTTCTAATAATTTAACCGTTTCACTTGACCGACACATGAATAAAGTGATGAGGTCTATGGCAGTGTTAATTGTACGTAACACGGAAGAATACACAACATGCATACAAATAGATCTCAAGCAGGGATTTCAAAAGTGCTCATTTTACCGTGAATAGCCTATATCTTCAAAACACAGAAATTCTCCGAGCTCACGAACTAAGGGGGGAGTGTACTGTATATGTTGTCTTCCTTCACAGATCCCCTCGCTGGTAGAACGGAGTCGCGGAGGCCTCCTGTAGAGATGGCCGGTGAAGAGGCGGCGGAACCCTGGGCGAGGCTCGTTATGAGGCGAAAGCTGGGGGGTCTAATGGCCTGCAGCTCTCTAACACAGGGTTCCGGTCGACACACCATGCGCTGTGGTTGGTGACCATGTTGAACAGTATTTTTTCCCCTTTGTGAGCTATAGATGTTTACGTGTTACGGACGAGGCCCAGGTGTTTAGCAAACTATTTGTGTATGTGAAAAAGAAAATATTTGCCCAAAGCTAAGAGGAAGAATGTTAGCAGATGTTAATTATAGATTTCACGTAAAACTGTCTGAATAACAAATAAATGTAGACATATTAAATCAATTATATTGATATTCCTAACATTGGTGTCCACCGAAAAATGTATTTGTAAATCGTTACTATAACTATTGAAACCCGCGTGGCCTGAAAAAGCTGCACTTTCCATATTTTTATAGTAAGTGTATAATATTTGTTTATTTGTCTATATGGTAAATTAAACAAGTGTAAGGTTCGCTTCGGTCAAAGCGTGTGTGTGTATGTGTATTGCTGCATATGTAGGAATACAAACAGCGGGGTATATGTGTAACATTTTGTTTTTTTCATTAAAGTTAAAATCTTCGAAGTTAAAATAATTTGAATGTTATTTCCATACGAGCAATATTTTCCACTGCTCCATCAAAACAATGTGCAAATCAAAATGCCACACATTAGTAAGAACATCAAAATAATGCCGTCTCACGAGAGACGTTAAACTAAAGCCCTAACGCCTCACTTTTTCATTTTTCCCTCGAAATAAAATAAACAGAAATCCAACAAATTTAACTTGGTAATAACAAAAATAAAACAATTTGGGATGCCAACCTAACTATAATATCCTGTATTAATTACTGGATGGAAGT
Source organism: Dryococelus australis (assembly GCA_029891345.1). Taxonomy (NCBI): domain Eukaryota; kingdom Metazoa; phylum Arthropoda; class Insecta; order Phasmatodea; family Phasmatidae; genus Dryococelus; species Dryococelus australis. Next base: position 123,940,522 of record CM057000.1, on the reverse strand, counting down.
TAGATAACGTTAGTCTTTCAGTGCCTGTCACGACAGGAAAGACAAGGAAAGAGGAAAATACAAGTGTGCATTGTACTCAAAAATTTCTTTACAAACATTTTTTTTCTTCACTGGCAAAATAGATGTGGGGGAAAAATAAACTGTGGCCGTGCTACTTTTCTAGAACTGTCAAAATTCACCCTCAGAATATAACAGAGCCAGCCGCAAAACATTCCAAACTGTAGGCTATTAGAGGCCAAAATACAAATGTACACAGCTTATAAGCTTGTTTTTTTAATGTTGTTACTGCATATCATCACATAACTGTATTTCACATATTTAAACAATGTAAAAATTAGGCTAGAGGGTAGTTTCGAAATCAAGCAGTGGAGACACTTACATTATGTAGCACACAACTTAGCCACTAGACCCAGCGTTTGCCTGGAGTGACTTCGGGAAACCATGGTAAACAGAATTCCGGATGACCTGACCAGGATTCGAACCCGTGTCCTTCCAAATGCGAGTCCAACGTGTTACTTATGTCCCACTTCGCTCGGTTCCTGATTTATTAATGACGGCAGATGTTTATACAAAAACTCAAGACTCATTCGCATTTGATGCTTGTTTATTTAACACTATGACCTAGGTAACACAAAGGGCCTCTAGTCACAACTGTCTAGGACCACCGCTTTCGTACGAAACGCACATACATAAAGCTTCGGGCTGCAACGATACATGTCCAGGCGCATAAACAATAGTCTTTACAGTACACAGCAGTGACAGCAATATTGTTCCAGGCACATAGGCAATACCAATACTTCATGTAGGGATTTTCTCAACGACTTTTGCCTGGAATACATTGTCGGATGCCGTATCGTAGGCTTCTTAATGAACAGTAATTGTTGTTTACAATACGTAATAAAAGTCCTCCGCCATTGTGTGTACTGTGGGAACAGCAGCTTACCATACGCTCATTTAGGCGTATTGCCTACGTACGAGGCGCTGTGTGGCTGCAGTGGAATCTAGCGAAATCTTTGTGTGCGTTTTAAACGAAAACGGTGGGTCCTGGACAATTGCAACAAGGCGACAATTTTTTATTCGTAGGTCATACTGCTCAATATACCGGCATAGAAATTTCATTATTCCTGACGGTAACGAAATTGCCGGCAATAAAAAGGTGGCCACCCCTGTTATTTTTGTAACGGGGAGGGTTTTTAACGTGCATGTACTCTTAGGTGGAATATCCCGATAACATAAAATAATGTTCTGTGATTTGTACTTTCATTTCACCTGGTTTCCGATATTTCGCAAAAATACTTCCTGAAATCTCCATTTTCGGGGACTTATTTCGCTCTTAATATTTAGTTTAGGTGCAAAGTGTTGTGTATATTTGTCACTTGATTTTGCATAAGGAATTACCTCAACCCCATCCTGTATGTAAATAAAGAAATATATCTATGTATAATTATTAAAATATAGAAATGTGTTGATTGGTGGGTTGATTTGTGTGGATTAGTGTATTGATTGGTGTGTGGAATAGTGTGTGGATTGGTGTGGATTGGTGTGTGGTTTGAAGGGGATTGGTGTGTGGATTGGTGTTTGAATTGCTGATTGCGGAGCGGATTGAGAAGCAAATTGCGGTTCTGAAAATGATTTATGAAAAAAACGAGTCTTTAATATTTTTATTAAGTGTGTGTGTGTGGTTTTTTTTTTTATAAAAAAAATTATAATTTCTTTTTGGGGTCAATGTTATCCAAGGTTATGAACATGGGTTCAAGGTGACATACGTGAGATCATGGTGAAGGTCACCCAGATCTAACATGTTGGTCGGAGTCATCAGCGCCATCTAGGTGTTGACAATGCTGGAGTGCATTCGACAGAATGAGCAAGGGTGAGGGGATAGGGGAGGGGAATGTTAATACAATACGATTAATTGGAGGGGAGTTATTTGTCTGCTGAACGTGGTGCTGTGGGGAACCTCCGGAAGTGAAATTTTAAAGAAAATAATTTGTAATAATATTTTTAATTAATTTTTTTATAGTTTTATATCATTTTTTATGAATTCTTTATAAATTTTTAGAAAGTTTGTTGGGATTTTTGAGGATTTTTTTGGGTCCAAAGTCAAAGGTCATTCAAGGTTAATGGGTCAAGGTCAAAATTGGTTGGGTTACGTAATAACATGGTGACCGGTTGGTGCCTCGGCTACTTTTCCCAGTCCCTTCTATGCCCAACATTCAAAATTGTAATTTTTGAATAATTTTCATTAAAATTTTTTACAAATATTTAACATTTACAAGATTAGTTATACATGTTTGAGATTTCTGGGGTTTTCAAGGTCAAAGGTTTTCGGGTCAAGTTCAAAGGTCAAGGTACCGGGATCCAATATGACGGTTGGGTGTCGTCACAACATGACCACCAGTTGGCTCCGGCTCTGGACCTTGAGCCCTGTGTATCGATTTGGCATACGCTATGCCTAAAATCCAATATTGCCTCCACTGCTCTGCCTTTGTAAACGATCCCCCAAATCCTTCTGATAGATCGAAATTGTGCCTTTCGGGGGATCGTTTTTGCAACTGGGGAGATCAGTGCTTTTTTGAGGAAACAATTGGAAATCTTGAGGGGAAAAAAAGGGGAAATTTTGACAAAAAAAATGTAGTTTTAAGAGAAAAAAGGAAATTTTGAGGGAAAGATGGCCGCCGGGGGACAAGAATGACAGCATGAACAGCTTCGACGGTCCCCCCCCCCCAACCCCTTACCCGTAACATACATAACTATTCTCACGTCCATTCCGTAACATTTCAGTTAATCAAGAATTTCGGCAACTCCTGATCTCCTGAACAGTAGAGTGTTTCGCATTCCATGTGCCAAGACACGCATTTCTCCTGCATTACACGCACGATCAACCACAATCCCGAAATTTCTGGTGATTTTCGATCTACAATTTTATCCTCTATCCTTTAGAACACAGCTGCTCTCTGCAAATTACCTGTAGCTATTTTCGGCTCGTACCTGGTATATTGTTTTACCACTAACGGCCAATCAGATGAATTTTCCCTTATCCGCCACCTTGGTAAATGCCCAGTGGGAGGATATTTAGTTATTCGCCAATGTCTATATTGGTTTATATGTAATACAGCCATGTACATGCATTAGAAACTATTTTAGGATTGTATACACACCTTAACAATCACTATACATGGCAAATTCTATCACATTTAGTTTTCCGTTTGGCATAAATACCTTGCAACGTTTTAATTTGGAGTTGATAATAAACCTGTATATTAAAATCTGTTGTATACACACTGACAGGAATTTTCTCGATGTTCCCCCGTTTTATATCCTGTTTCATTTCACCTCTGTTCCATTCCAAATTAGTCTTTCATCTCTTAGATTCTTCTGACCGGCTGGCCTCTCCGTATCCACGTCGACCTCTCCTGGAAGCACGATAAACATGTAGATCTTCTATATTTATCTCTGGGTTTGCTATCCAGCATTTAAGTTATAATAGCTGCAGTTAAGGGAGGAAACTTTGTCTTCTAGAACATTACTTGTAATATTATGGGCATGTAAATTCAAATTCGCTCAATTTTATACTTGTGATGCAATGTTAAAAATAGATTGGTTATGCGAGAAGCCTTTTTTGGAAACATTTGTTTCATAGGCCAAATGAATGTTGAAAAAATTAAAAATATTCGCACACTTTTAACATCCCGTTAGAAAGATGAGCATAAAGCTAAAAATTTGAGGCGTTGAACTGAATCGTTCAGTAATCCCATCCCAGTGAAGCATACAATTAGATGTTTTGATTCAGGCACAAAACATTTGAATGTTATTTGGACGGCGCGGATGAACAGTAAATCTTAATTCCTACTGTGTACAGCTCAGGTCATGAATTATTTTTCCTCGCAGCACGTTCTCGTTAGTGTACGCTCCATTTTAAAATGAACTGTGTATTTTAAACGAACGGTTTCATTTAAAACAATGCAGGATTCGTAAACACATACCAAGAATAACACTGGAGATACTTTTGTTATTTATTCATCCTCGGAGCGTTTGACAGAAAAAAATTCAGTATATCTGTAAAACATGTTTTTTGCAACATCTAAAATGGAAAGCTTATCTAATAATGAATTAGTTAAAAACATTCGTGATCACAAATATTGGGCAACACCTACCAGACTTCACAGCATCTTAATTTTCAGGAGCGCTTTATACGTAGCTTTATATTTATATTAAGAGGGTTCGTGATTCTATATGTATATCCCTTGCGGCCAAAAATATCATCTCTATATCACACATCGCCTAATGAATTATGCAACTTGATGTAATTCAAAGAGACTTTGAGTGGGCTTATGAAATCCCAGAGTCTTTGATCTCTCCGGTGATTTTTTTTCAAGGCACGCGAGTTTTTTTTCCAACGTCCAACGCTTTCTGTGTTGTTATGAATACTATCAAGTTAATTCACGAGTTTATAAAAGAAACACCTATATTCTGTTCAGAGCCGGATGTCGAGTTCATTAAAGGAAAAAGTCACTATATTTCTCATATTTTCTTATTTCAATGAAGTAGCTACTATCAAATTTTCTTAAATTACCCGGTATGATGACAAAGCTTTTCTTAATGTACAATTTCTTGTTTTCAATTAAATCTGAGCAGAGCAAAGTTTAGTCAATTTACAATAACACGGAATTTTCAACGGTTTTACAGAAAAATTCGTACTCAATCAGGATTTCTGAAGGATGTTGATGTTAGAACTAGCATCCAAGATTTACTGAGTAGCTTTTGAAAAACGAACTTTGAAAATTATCATTACCTTTATAGACATAAGTACGTTACAAAGAACAAAAATTACTGCAGTATTTTCAGAAACGCTGGCAACGAGTAAGGCTAAGTAGTGCCATCTGTTAAGAAGGTTTTTAAATACGTAGCTAATGAAGTTTTTTCATTTTTCATTATACACATAAGTAACTTAAAAAGGGGCATTTTGTGGCAACAGGCTGCAGGCTGGGGTCACAGGGATATACGCAAAAAAATCACCGAAAATTCGCAAAAAATATTACATTTCCGCAAAAAATGCTCAAGGCCGTAGCCGCCATCTTGGACTAGAACTTCTATCCGGTACGCCATCTTGGAAGTCACACTGTCTAGTAAAATGACGGCCGGGGGCGGGCGGGTGGCCATATTGTCGACCAGCGTCATCTTGGACCAGAACTTCTTGCACTGTCAACCTGTTCCGCCATTTTGAAAGTCGCACTGTTAGTAAGATGGCGGCGTTGGGCGGCCATGTTGTCGGCCTGTCGCAGCCACCATCTTGGAACAGAATGTCATACTCTGACAATTCGGTAGGCCATCTTGGAAGTTGCACTGCCTAGCAAGATGGCGGCTGGTGGCGGCGTGGGCGGCTGGTGGCTTGGCGGCCATATTGTTGGCCAGTACACCAACGACGACCATTTTTAGAACGTCTGGAAGCTTCCTAATTCCTGCTCTATCATTCCATACCACTTCCCCCTCCATAAGTCTGTTCTTTACTGACCAGCACAAAATGGTGGACAATGCATCATCCTATGTAACTGACCAGCAAAGTGGCGGTTGTATGTGTCCCCATCGCGAAGCCACCTCCGACCATACCACTGCCCTCCATAAGTCTGTGGGCAGCGGTGGCAGAGCGGTTAGCCTGCTCGCCTCCCACAATGGCGAACCAGGTTCAATCCCCGGCCGGGTCACCAGATTTTCGAATGTGGTAACCGAGCCAGACAATGCCGTTGGTCGGCGGGTTTTCTCGGGGATCTCCCGTTTCCCTGCCCTTTCATTCCGACACTGCTCCATACTTACCTTAATCACCCTCACCTGCTCTCAAGACCTCGCTGTTAAGAGTCGCCCAAATATCTTCACTCACTTACTCTGTAAGTCTGTTCCCACCGGCGGCGGCAGGCGGCCATGTTTGCGGTCAGTTCGGTCATTTTGGAAATTTCTGGAAGCTTCCTACTTCCTGCTCGAACATTTCGCCCTCGTGTCGTCCAATGCATCATCATATGCCACTGACCGGCAAAATGGCGGCTGTGCGTCCCTATCCCGAAGCCTTCCGACCATACCACTACCCCCTCCATAAATCTGTTCCCGCTCTCATGTCGGCCAATGCAACATCGCATGTCATTGACCATCAAAACGGCGGCCGTCTGTCTATATCCCGAAGCCACCCGATCAATGGTGGCCATGTCCCCACCCCGGACCCGACCACCATCTCGGCACTGACTAGCAAAATAGTAGCCCTAGTACCCATTTTACACACCGAAAAAAGTACCCCTGCACATTCCGGCAGACTGTTTGCACATTGCTGATGTATAGTGTGGAAGGTGTGAAATTTTCCATCCGGATTGTGCAATCATTACATCCGACTGAGAAATAATTCCCAGCCTGTGTCCCCTTTTCGCACACCGAAAGTACCCTTGCACAATCTGGCGGGCTGTTTTCACACTGAGAAATTTTCCATCCTAATTGTGCAATCATTACACTCTATTCAGAAATAATTCCCGGCGACCACCTTGGTGTATCGATTTCATGCTATTGCATGCCATAAATTACCAGTTAACTCCTTGGGTGTGGGGTCGGGAGATGCTGGGTCACACTGTCAGTCATTCTCTGTCATACCAGCAACATTCATCTTGCCTGAAGAATGTTCGAGTTCATAGTCTCCTGCAACATCTCTCTCGACATAGTTGCAATTTCCGAACAGTTTAAGATAGAAATACCAGAATCAAACATAGACATCATTCACGACAAGGGAAAATACCGAAGGGTCAATTATGTCAACTCATAAGCATAGTTAGCTGTAATTTCCGAACCGTTTCAGATACAACTACCAAATTGATAACATAGGCCTCATCCCTGATGATAAGGGCCGTAGTGTCAACTAGACCCTATGTATACTTATAAGCATAGTTGGTCGTAATTTCATAACAATTTAAGTTATAGTTGTCGAATTCATAAAATAGGCATCACCCAGGACGATGAGAAGGGTGTTAGGGTCAAGTATACCCTACATATACTTGTAAGCATAGTTGGCTGTAATTCCCGAACCATTTATGATATAGATGTCAAATTTATAACGTATGCACAGGATCGCACAGTCTTGTATAACTTAATTAATTTCTCTTGAATATTGTTTGATTGTGATTTAAATATGTTTAGCATAATAGTGTTTAAGTCTTCCATGTAACATTTATTTATTGAATTGGTTTTTTGCACAAACATACCCATAATACATCATATATACCCGTTCAAATCACAATTCCCATCACGATTTTTTGTTAAACAGCTATTGTAATGATTGCATTTTATACCGTTACGTCCAAATGTTTAAATACTCATTGTTTTTCGCCTGGAAGTTAAAAACTGTCAAAACCAGACCTATATCTGCCTTTATGTGGGGGAAGTGTTGGTATAATCACCAAAAAAGCGTTTTTTTCTTTCCAGCAGTAAAAACACATATCTTTAAACTTTGTAAATATCATATCGCCTAAAACACGATCATTGTAAATATGTTGCAGATTCATATTATCCATTTTAAGCACAATTACCACATTTGCATTATTGTGTAAATTATGTTTCGATATACATGCGTAACTCCGCGATAGATAAAAACAATCAACGTTTGTGTGTCGACCAAAACTAAAGTTTTGCTGTATTTCACCCCGAGGTTCACACCAAACGTCGTCAAAAATAAATACGGAATTCGGTAATGCTTCATTCGGAGGCACTATATCTTCTTTATTTGTAAAAGGAAAATATCACATTCCTTCAATTAACGACAAAATGGTCACTAATCGTTGATATTTCTCTTGTATTGTTTATAAAACCCAATATGTTTTCAAATTTAAGTCCATTTGGATGCTCTAAAAACGACATAATAACACAAGTTTTTCCACATGAAGAAGGACGGTTTATTATACAACGTATATTTGATGGTAAAAGAATACCATGTTTCTGTTCAATAATGTTTTCTTTCGTCTTTACAATTACCAGCAGATGTACATTTTATTTTATAAGCTTCATTTCTACACAAATACACAGAATTACATAATGTACTAATGTAAAACTATAAATGCAGGTCTATATATAGGTTCGCATTCAGTTTTAAAAAATGGCTCGTACTAAACCTATCAAAAATGGACATGGTGTATTGAATATATTGATTAATAAATTACCATTTGAATTACATTTACCGAAATACGATTATTGCGGACCAGGTACTAAACTTGCAAAACATTTGACACGGAACGATAAAGGAAAGAACCTTTTGGATAACGTGCGTAAAGAACACAATATAGTTTACGATCGAACAAACAATTTGAAAGAAAGACAAATAGCGGATAAAATTATAGCCAATAAAGCAGCAAATATAAGGAAGAATCCATCTACACCTACAGGTGAAAAGCTAGGTGCGTGGGTTGCTGATAAATTTATGTGCGCAAAGTTGAAGAGAGACCTAGGCTTAAAACACAAAACCAAACGAAAAACGAAGAAAGGAGGAATCACCCCATTCCTATTTCCAGCATTAACAGCTCTTGGATCAATCTTCAGAGGGGTTTCGGTAATTTGTAGAGCAGTTAAATCAAAAGGTAAAGGAATGTATTTGAAACCCTGTAAAGTTGGACAAGGACAAAAAACTCCGAACGTGGAAAAAACACAGAAAGTCCTAAATAGTCTTCCAAAACTTGCATTAACGAAGATATTAATGTATTTGTAAAGAAACAGGATATTCCCTATTTCTGAGATATCTATATTAGATACATTTACCAAAGAAACCAAATTTTATTGAATGTATGGTTATTAATTTAGATTCTAAACGAAATGAAGGAACTCATTGGATTGCATTAATTAAAACATGAATCAATCATTTTATTATGACAGTTTTGCCGATTTACATCCTCCAATCGAAATACGTAATTATTTAAAAATCACACAATTAAGATATAATTATAAAATGGAGCAAATTACCAAATACAATCAATTGCAGACATTTATGTTTATGTTTTTTTTTGCTATAAATACGCTTTATAAGTAATTGTAATTGTAAAACATGTAAGTAATATGTCAATTACATTGATATTAAGTGGTTATTCATCGCAATTGCGTGCAGTATATTTCCCTTCATTGGAGTTAGATTGAGAATGGGAAATAAGTCTAATAGAATTCGTTACTTACAACAGCATACCAAACATTGATATTCATAAGCAAATATATACCGCTAATATTGGTGAAAAACATACAAGATTGTGATACCGGTAGGATCTTATAAGTTGGATGATGTTGAAACATTCATTAAAGTGGCATTACCTGAAGATGTACATTTCCGATTATGTGGAAATCCAAATACGTGAACTACTGCAATGTATAGTAACGTCGATATCGATTTCTCGGAAGACAATTTAATTGCAAATCTGTTGGGTTATGAACGGAGAGTATATCCTGCTAATCAATTACATGAATTGTCAAAACAGCTTAATATATTGTCGGTAAATGTATGTTGTATAAATGTTAATATTGTAGGCGTTTCATATTTGAATGGAAAACCAACAAATACAATACATGAATTCACATGTGCTGTAGCTCCAGGATATAAAATAATTGAAAAACCTAATACATTGATATATCTTCCAGCAATAGGAATCGTGTTGATGAAATAGTTGTTACAATTGCCGATCAAGATGGCAAACTTATTAATTTTAGAAACAAGATGTCTAAATATCTCCCTTTTTTTTTTCTCTCCTATATATGGAATTAATATTAAAAACATTTCTTAACGAGTGAATACTTGTAGAAAACATTTCCTAATGAGTGAATAAAATATATCTTGTTTGAATACTTGTAAAGAATAGTTCGTTTTTAAATAGTAAATAAAATAAGTCTGCATTTCTGTGTGATTTTACAAATCATAGTTTGCTTGATTCAAATATACATTTGTTGTTATTGTTTGAATTTTTAATCTGGGGATTATATTGGGAACTTGCTTTAAAGGACTTGTAAAAATGTTTTCGCTGCTCATATAGTCAACCTGTTGCATAAGGTTGAAACCACGGCAAGTCAGACCAAATCTCTCAGGGTACGCATTCAGAGGGTCAGCGACGTGAAGCAGGGGAGCCAACACTAGAAAAAACATGTTCTGATTACTCTAGCAGGCGAGGGCACGTTGTCTCGAAACAGGTACTGTAGGGACGCCAAGTCACGAAAAATACGAAAAAACAATCTCAGGGCTGACGCTGATACTGAGACAGGATACGCTGACAAGATACTGATTTTAAAATATGAAAATTATCACCAAACCGTTGGCATTAAATCCAGGCGCGGATACCTTAGACGGTTTTTTTTGTCACGTAAAAACATTTGTGCATTCGCCATACAGCTGAACGTATTTTAACGTTTCTTGAACAGTTGTTAGAAATGCAGAGTAAACTATTTTTATTTGCGAACACTCTCTCAATATTTTATCACTTTTGTTTATTAACATGACAACAGTGAATGTCACCAACACATGGCGGAAGAATAAACAACTACGCTACACGACACAGTATTGATACTATTTATAGAATACTCTTTGTCCGTTCCCACGCAGGCGTGATGTATGCCGTGACTCACACTTGAAGTAACTCGCGCATTCGCACGGCACATCCTAGTGAAGTCGCAACTCACATTTGTATTAGAATAGTTAAGTTGTTACTGAAGTTAACGGTCAACGCGTGAAATTATCCATGCTCATGGTGGTAACACTGTGGACAGGCGTCAGTCAGCTGATTCGATTATATTAGCCTTGTTTACGTTTACAGACGTGACTACAGTACCATTCACATTCCTGTACTTTGTGACTGTGATTAGTTTAGTGTGAGTTTTCGAACCGAAAACAATGGAAACATGTGGTGATGTAAGTGCAAGTGCCAACCCCTCTTCTGCAGGTGTCAGTGAGCATCTACAGAACACAAATCAAGTAAACATAACCTCACTAGAACTTTTGCAGCACCCCCAAAGTCAGAGTTACTTGTCTGGTGACTTAGGATTTTATGTTGGGATGACAAGTGTAAGCGATTAAAGGCTGTTCACGATAAAGTCAGCACTTTTGAAATCAACGTTAGAAAAAAATCACTGCTCCTGCCTGCATATATTTTAACGGGCGCACTGAGTGGCATGCGCCCAATAATTTGGTAACGATGGATGACAAATAGTTCCTTATCTTAACATCAAGTAAGTAGTGTTAGGTACCTATTTGTGAAAACTGAAATTATTTCATTTCCTCGCTGTTTATTTAATGTGTCTTGAGTAAAAGAATGGACAGATTTGTAACATACTTACTTTTCTAATACTTCCACAATTTCACTTGACCGACGCATGAATAAAGTGATGAAGCCTACGGCAATGTTAATTTTGTAGGCGGAGGAACACACATCATGCGTACGAGTAGATCTCAATCAGAGTTTTCTAAAGTGCTCATTTTACCGTGAACAGCCTATACTCCAATGTAATGAAGAAAACCTCCTGAAAATTACCAATTCCTTTATAATGAAGTGATGAAAATGGGAAAGTCTATTAAAAAATATGCCCACAGAGCTCTCACTTAGAAACATTTCACTACATTGTTCTTTCAGATAAAGACAAAGGGCTACACTGTAAATATCTTGTACTTTTTACAGCTGGTACAGGATGTGGTTATCAAAGAAACTCTCCTTTGAGAAAACTTGTGAAAGAACCATTTAAAGTTTGACAAATTTTTAAGGTAAAAGAGCGATTTGGTCTTACACGAGAAAAAAACAATACCATGTCAATACTGTTGATGCTGGGAAAAAGTTTCTCTTGACATACCACAATGCTGCCTTAGAATTAGCGGATCACATTCATTCGCAGCGCATGGCACAAAAAGAGGGAAATAGGCAGCGCTTGATTCCTATTGAAAAACATTCATTTAAGAGGTCAAAGGGATGATAAGAACATTGACAAACTTCTAAATGGAGATGAAAAACTCAGCAGAGCAAACAATGACGAAAATTTCAGAGGGTTGCTTCTGTTTAGGATGGATGCTGGTGACAATAATCTGCGCAGACACTTGGAGAATGATCCATCCAATGCTACATATATTAGCAAGCACGCACAAAATGAACTTATTAATTGTTGTAAGGAATAGATTAAAAGCGCTATCTTAAGAAGAGTTCAAGGAGCACAGCTTTTCTCTGTAATATTCTATGAGACATCAGACATTTCTAATATTTGCCAAGTGAGTATATTTTTGCGGTATCTTCATGAACGTGTCCTGAGGAAAGATTTCGTTGCGTTTGTTAATTCCTATGATATGATTCGAGAGGAAAATATTAAATCAGAGAGAGAGAGTAGAACGTCGCTTGACTGGAATTGCTTTAGGCCATATCATCGAGGATATCGCCAAGAACTTTGATTTAGACTTGAAATTTTGCGTAGGTTTTGAGGTCGACAATTGCTCAGTTATGGCATCTGAATCAAAAGATGCCGTTCAAGAATATAAAAAAAAAGAAATAGCCACACACGCTCAGCGTTGTCCGTGCAACAACCACATTTTAAATAATTCGTTCGTAAACTCCTCAAAAGTAATTTCATGCAGAGACACCTTTGGAACTATGAAGAAAATAGTATCTTTTGCCAACTCCTCTCCAAAGAGACATGATGTTTTTAAGAAGGAAATGGGTGCTTTTGTTCAAGGTATTTGCGAAACTCATTGGGTCGAGAGGCACGAAAGGCTCCTTCAGTTCCAAGAGGAATCGATTATTAAGAATCACAACGCCCTAGCAGAAATTTCTACGTGGCAGGACATAAAGACGTCATCTGGTGCGTTTTCTCTTATGCAAGCTATCCGAAGCCCAGAATTTCTCCTCTCAGTTGTGTATCTTAATGATATTTTAGGAGTAGCTGTGTCACTAAGTCTCCTCCTTCAAACACCAACACTTGATTTAAAAAAGAACACTGATGCAATAGAAGACACTAAAAGCGTATTTGAAGAAAAGCGAGAAAAGACTGAATCCCCCTTTATTGGCCTCTGTTATGAAATACGGGAACTAGCTGAAGATTTAGATATTGATTGAAAGATACTACGACTTGTTTCCCTCCAAACCAGCTGTCAAAACCACCCTACTGAGTCGTGGGATGAATACTTCCGAAGATCTGTTTACATACCACTTTTTGACAACGTCATCACAGACATAAAAGACAGACTGACTTTCAACGGAAGTTATGAATTTATTTAATCCTTGAGCCATCTTGCCCAATACTGAAATAAAATCAGAAGATTAAACCGCTATAAGGGAAATTGTAAATATTTACTAGGATCTCATTGGATAGTCGGCTACTTTTATAATCATAAATCAAGAGTTCTCATTGTGGGTTTAAAAGTGGAAGCGTGTCGTGAAGAACAAAGGAAAACTTCCAGATTCCGTTTTAGAATCATTGGAGAACTGTGAAATTGACATGAATCCTACCATCCACAAACTTGTGTGGATTCTGTCTACACTTCCAGTCAGTGCAGCGACCGCGGAGCGCAGTTTTTCTACCCTGTGTCGGCTGAAGACTTGGCTTCGGGCTAACATCGGCGAAGAAAGACTCACTGGGCCTTCTCTCATGTCGGTCCATCGAGAAATTCCACTGGACCCATAAGCCATTATTCTCAGATTCGCTAAGACAAAGAGGCGCCAAGAATTTGGTTTGTAAATATGTTTCCTTGCTGCGTTTATACTGTTGGTTTAGTTCCTGGTTTCTGTTTGCTTTCTTCAATACAGAGAAGTACATTGACCCATAAGAGAGAAAACGGATAAAATGTGTTTCGTGTTCTCCTCAATACATCATTAACCCAATAGCATACAGTTGTGCTCTTAGCTTTAAAAGTTTGCCTACATAACTAAGTTAATTTTTTTTTTCAGTTCAAACCCTAAGATGGTGAACATTCGCAAAGAATAGTCAAATACGACTTGAATTTGCACTGTATATGTATTCTATATCAAAATTGAATCGTATCAGAGGATTTTTTTTTTTTGCATAATTAGTTTGAATAAACGACTTCTCAGAACACATCGGCGCTGTAATCTTCTTCCATGCTTCTACTCGGAAGACTAGATCCGCGCCAGCCAGGGCACCAGGGCTGCCAGGAGAGAGCCCCAAACGAGGAAGGATACAAAGCTCTGGGTTTGATGAAGGTATCTCAGTAAAACTGTTCACTAAAACAAATTATATCTTTAAAAATATCACAATTTCTGTTAGCTGTATATCCAATGTTTAGGTTCAAAAACTGCTTAGATAACACCATTTTGCACCTAAAAATCGATATTTTTTCGGGGGAGGGCCCTTGGACCCACCGCTTCTAGTTATTGGCCCTGGCGCCAGCAAAATTACGTTGTGGCCCCCTCCCCCCCCCCCAAAAAAAAGTCTAGATCCACCCCTGGTTTGAAAGAAGTTTTAGTAGATTACCGGGTCAAAACCATGAAGCATTTTAGCTGTAAGTAACTGTAACTGTTTTAATCAACGAAACAACTTATATAATACATATTTCTAAATATGTACATTTTTTCTCACAAAGCTTCTCGGTTTTTACTATGCTATGTATTTTTGTGTGCAGGTTTGCATACAGTATTGTATTGTTACAGGCGGCCGCCCTGCGAGCGTACGAAGCACGGGTAATTTACGGATGCGCTCGCTATGAGTTGTAACCTGAGACGCAGCGGCTTTTCACAAAGGAATGTATACAGAGTGTGCCTGTTATACCTATCAAGGCGCATGCCGCTTCCGACCTTATGTACCGGGTGGCTTTAATGCATCATTGAAGAAATGTTCCGATCTTTACTACCGTAGAGGTATAGTCCATTTCATATAAGTGGTCTCAAATTTGGCAGACAATGTGACCAACCTACACACTATGTAAACAGTAAATGCTCTCGCTCCTACAGTATTGTGTCAACTGATGAACTGCTGCGGGATTTGTGTTGTTAGGTTGGCTATTTTGATGATGTCTTTGGAAGAAAATAGTACTCGAAAGTAAAAGTTGTAATTTAAAATCTTAATTATACTTACAACATTTATGGTTTAAAAATGTTTCTAAAACAATATTAAATTTTCTTGGCTATTAGTAACGGGACTTTAAAAACATGTTCTGCATTTATGACACATACGAGCAGTAAAGGTTTCCAGCCAATGGCTAGCCATGTTTATATTTCCAGCCCGGTGAAGGCAGTTGTGAGTGCTCTTTTTTTCTCGTGTTTATTATACGAATATCTTATTGGTGTTGTCGGAATATTTAATCGGTACTTAATTATTTTTAATTTGCTTTTTCAAACATAGTTGGTTGTAGGTACCGTTGTAGTGCGTTTTGTTGAGTGAAATATAATATTGATTGGCACGTCGTCAGACTGCTAGTTCCGCCATTTTCCTAACCGCCTTCCACAGTGAAGTGACACGAATATAATTTCCGTATATAAATTTAAGTTCGTTTGTATCAGGAAACGTACGCAGTGTTGATTTTACGAATGATTTTGCAAATAAGTTATTTATTGCTAGTGACGAACAAATGTGATTTTAGTTAAGTAAACTCGCAACGATTGCCATATAAAAACACGAGTTCAAGAGGTTACAACAGTAAGTTTGTCTACATCGTAAATCCGAGTGTAAGGTTAACTTCGGTCAAAGTGTGTGCGTGTATATATTGCTGCATCTGTACGAATACGAACACCGACGTATGTATCGCGTTTTGTATTTTCATTAAAGTTATTTACATACGAGCATAGTTTTCTACTGAGCTCCATCAAAACAATATGCAACTCAAAATGCCACACACTCATGCCGGAATCACATAGTCCCGACCAACACAGCACGACACGACCAAAAACGAAACCACGACACATTTCAATGTGACTACTTGAGTTTACAGCACGACAGACACCATTTTAAAATAACTGTTTAGAAGGCGCTGATAGGCTACGTTAGTATCAAAGACGGTGAACAAGAGTGAAATTTGTAATACATAACGGTGACAAATTGGTATCACTAATGCATACAAAAGTAAAATTATTATTTTTATGAGTTAGATACAGTAGGTTTCAATTCATTTTTCTTTTAAGCTGCGTATTTGCCACTGTAAGGAAAGTTTGCAATACAATTTCATTTTGCAATGTTGTACATTCTGTGCATCGTGCCGCAGGACACGACGAAGAATAGAAATAATTTATAATCTAAAATTGCTGGTCGTACGACAGAATCGGTCGGGTTTATGACAATCTGTCTTGTATTTTATTGGCTGTTGGCTGCCTTGTCGTGCGCGTTCGGGCTATGTGATTCCAGCATCGTAAGAACATCAAAATAAACCCGTCTCACGAAAGACGATAAACTGAAGCCCCCCGCCCCCCAACTGATCACTTTTTCCTTTTTCCCTTGAAATAAAATAAAGATGATACCCTAGTTGGGCCCACATTTCATTGCTATCAACATTTCTCTATGTTATTATTGAATTGAAACTCTAACACTCTGGTTCTGGAGGGTTTCAAAATGGAAAGCTTACTGGTCATACAAACTTGTAAGTTGTATCACTTGTATTTTTTTAGAACGTATATAAAATTTGTCAAGCTTGTTATGCAGGGATACTTGTTAGCAAATAAATTTAACGGTTTTTCCCTTTTTTAAAGGCTGTATTTGAAAGTAACATAATGGCATGTAGGTTTCAACGTTGGAGTCTTTCATAAACATTTTGAGCATTTTTGTTTTGCAAATTAAAAGCGCTTATATGTTTTTAACATATGTTGTTAAGAATATTGTAAGAGTAACAGAAGAATAATTCACATTAACAGAATTTACATTAGAAAGACAACTTTTCGATATCCAGTAAATTACAACATGCTTATCAAACAAAATTCTTTCAATTTGAGCACCCAACGAAGGTGCTCCAACACCATAAAGAAGTGTCTCGTGCATCAGCAGGAACTGCGACATTCCAAAATTTATCGCTAAGGAAAATGAACTTTATGATGTCTTCAATCTTGGGTAGGTGGAGCATCTTTTAAGTGTGTGAGTAACATTTTCGTTTGATATATTGTTGCTGGAGGTCGCGTCTGCTTCTTTAGAGCGCTTTGTAACATCTCTGAACTGAAATACAGTTTTTCATTAGGTACCCGAGAACAAGCCTAGGGCTGCATTCATAATTTTGAGGAGGGAGGTTGTGCGACTGAACTTCAGTGTAAATATCAACACTGAGTTAGTCAGAAATAAGTTTTTATTCGCAGCATGACAATCTAAACACGTAGGTATTTGAGAAAAGTTATTAAAGTATTTTGTATGTAGACCTGCAATACTTAACATTTGAGTTACTAAATGAGAGTTATTCAAATGACTGAAATTATGTAACATTTGCTTAAATGTTATTTTGGTTACCTACATACTCTAACATCCTGAGAATTATAACCACCATAAAAGTGTCAGGCTGTACAGAGTTAATTGTCATATCATATCACAAAGCTGAATTATGTACTTTTAATGCAGTAGTAGGCATAGCCTGTATGTAAGAATGTATACTGTCTTTGAAAATAAGGTGTGGGGGCGGTATTTCGGTATTTGTGCATTCGCCGGAGGGGGGGGGGACTTGGTAGGACCTATTTGGTGTTCATGGAAACCATGCTAAATTTGTATGTTTACAAGAACTTACTAAGTGTGACAAGATTAGTTGTCATTAATATATTTCGAGTACCGTATATTAAAAACAGTAACATATCTTAATAATTTGACAGTCAAAATACAATTTCATTTTCGTGCATCCTGGTTATAAATTTCCTGCATGGTAAAAAAATTTAACAATTTATAGACTTATTACATGGGCTGTTAGTCATTTACATAATATATTTATAAACTAAAAAAAAATGGGATTGTTGCCAATCTGCAACTGTTTGAACAGCCCTTCACAGCTTCTAAAAGTCATTTGGGAGGAGGCGCACATGCAGTTTGTTCACAAAAACAGGCAATCATATGTTATTTGTTTACAAATTCTGGCAGTCACATGGTGTTTGTTTTCAAACAGTCACCTTCAATGACAGTTCAGCTGTGGCGGAAGGATACATAGCCACCCAGATGTCACTGGCACTACTTTCCTAGAACTGTCAAATTTGAGACCACTTATATGAAATGGACTATAGACCGCTTATTCGTCTTCTGCGCATGTACCCAACATTGACCTACCCCAATCCTACACAACTGTCAAAGTCACATGGTCAACAGTAATGAACGTGTTTGTTTATATCTTAATTTTTAAATGACACGCACTATCATATTAATAAAATACTTTCACCAGTTTTATTTAATCAAACTACATTACAAATTGGTTAGAGGAAGTAAACATTCATCTCAAAGCATTCGTTAACAAATCAGTTTTCTAACCTAAAAACCAAACCACGCCATTTTCGCTAGACGTTGGCAGAAAAGCACTTGAATGTTGGGACACGGAGATTGGTTGTGGGCAGCCAGTGAAATCGGTCTACCTCATCTTTAGTCTATGGTTACTACTGCCCTAGTGCGACAGACAGACAGAACGAATGTTAATGAGTATAAGTTAATTGGCTCTAACAAAACAGATACATTGAGAATGACGTTAATTAGAGTTGAAATAGACATTAAATATTGCGCTCACTGAGAGGTAAAAATAGTTATAGTGAAGATAGATAATTTAATATTGTAAATAAAAGTTGAGTGAATTAATCAAAAATTAAATTTAGTCCTCTTATTTTATGAATACCTCCATCAATCACGAACTCAGATACGCCGCTAAGGTGTCTTGTAATAGTATTATATGCCCTCTGGTAGTGCTATAAATATTTGTGAAACCTTATGCATAAATGAAAGATATTTCCAATAGCTATGGATGTGAGAGTAGCTTGACATGATTTCGCACATTTTTTCATCAGCTGTCTGAGTGTTGTCAGAGAGACAGTTATTTCACTTACACAGAGTGAGAGCACGAGAGAGCGCGAAGTTGTGCCCTTGCGAGGGAGTGCGAATGAGTGATTTCTCGAAAGATTATACCTACTCTTTATATTGAGACATGACCTTAGAGTACTACGCAACTACGCAAAAAAAAAAATCAGTCTTTGGACCCAGGAGAATCAAACCTACTGCTTTTTGTGCGTCGGCCAGGAATCCTGGTACGATTCTGTCGATGCGCGTATTTGCAAACGTCGTGTTGATGTTGTAGGAGACGTGTGTGTACTGATCGTGCAGAATCGTGTTTAAAGTGCCGAGGTGCACGCTTGGTAGTGCCAGCAGCCCCGGGCAACCCACCAAAGTTTCCAGACGACAACAGTCGAGAAGTCGTGCCAACAGCTGGCGAACAGAAGCACCTTCAAGGCTGTTCACGGTAAACTGAGCATTCTCGGAAGCCCTGTTTAAGATCTACTTGTATTGACATTGTGTATTCATCCGCCCTATGCCAAATTAACATTGCCATGGACAGGTTCACTTTATACATGCGTCGCTCAAGTGAAACTGTGAAATTATTAAAAAAATTAAATATTCTACATATTTACTGATCCTATTCAGTACTCGAAAATATCAACCTTACACTTGTAATTCAACGTCGAAACATGGAACTACTTTGCTGGCAAACGCCTTATATGCAGGCAGGAGCAGTGGATTTTTTCAAACGTTGGTTTCAAATGTGTTTGATTTACGTCGTACGCCCGCCTTTCTGGAATAGATAAACGTAAACGCTTAACATTACATTGAGTTTAACAGCACGTGAAAAAACTCCTAGAGCGTTAAAGAAATGAATCTCGCTGAACAAAACTTACTTAATAACAGAGGGAAAACTAGTAAATTAAAAGCACTCACACACACGCATATACACACACACACACACAGCACAACAACGCTGTTTACATTCCAAAGTAAGCTTTCGAAATATCGATATACGTACAATCGATTGTCTAGTCACGAAGCATGCTTGTATCGCAGAAATCGATTCCATTAAGAAGTTTTTCTTGTTTAATTGTGGGAGGGGGGTCGGGGGTAATTGCTGCAAATATACTTAAAGTTAATTTTACATTAGAAATTGATTATTACTGTATATTTAATAACAAACGAAATCTGAAAATTTGTCTAGTCGTACGTCGCACAACACAGAAACTCGTGCGACTATAGTCGTGGGTATGGCAACGCTGCGAAACATTGCGTGGTGCCGCCCACAGCGGAGATAAATTTACCTCGCCTCCCTCTTGGCCCCCCCTAGCAGTTGCTTCTCAACAGCAGGTCAACATGCTACGTCCTTGCTGCTCCCATAATAGCCGCGCGGAAAATATCTTCAATCTCGTAACCAGGGGCGTGACTAGGTGTGTTTGTCGCCGGCAGCCGTTTACGTCAGTGGCCAGTGGAGCGAACAACAATTGGCGCAAGAAGAGGGCTGTGACGCCCCTCGAGTCCTTCTCAACAGCAGGTCCCCTCTTCAGGCGTCAGACGACCAATGCCCCGTTGCACCATCGTGGTTCGAAACTCGATCGGAGATCGGATATAAGATCGATGCAGAAAACTGTTGCACCATTCGAGTTCACAGCTGGACTGGGGATCGAAATGAAGTTCATTTCGAAGCGGTTCCAAATCTCGATCCGAGATCAGCAGCCATCGTCGACAAATGTAGTTTGAAAATACTCCAACAGATAGAACTACGTACGATTGTTTTCTTGGGAATTGAAAAAAACATTATACGTACTTGAATGTCATTCAGTAAAATTCGTACAACAATAATTCACTTAAAACAGATTAAAGATCGCATATCTAGTTCTATCTACAGTGGAAAATACACCAACTTCCATGACGTCATATATTACGAACCAATAGCAAAATTTGTCTCATACTTAATATCGATCTCTCACTTTGGAACCAGGAGCGACTAATCGGAGATCCAGAACCATGAAATTTCGTTGGTGCAACAGTTTTACATTGGAACCAAGATCAAACTGGATCATTGTTCGGAACTAGGATCATTTGATCTCGGATCGAGGGCGATGTTGGTGCAACCGGACCTAATTCCGTGACAGCCAGAACAGTTTTAAGACTGTTTCACACAGAAAACATTATTTATGTAACTCTAGCAAGAGGAGACGTCGAAGGATACTGCAATACAAATTACCTTGCTGTATATGGGCAGGAGTTATCGTGCCAAATTAGGAAACGGCACAGTCCAATCCTTTTCCGCCCTGTGGGAAACATGTCGTTCATAAGGTCTTGGTAAATGCCACAGTTTATTGAGCCATCGGCGATTATTATGCTAATAATGGAGTGGGGCACATTTAATCGTTGAGAAATGTCTGTGATCGAAGGCTCGAATATATGTGCACCTACATTAGGCCTTTGTCCCATTTCAAATGAGCAGAATTCTCTCTGTCAACTTATTATGGCAGCATATATAGGCTGTTCACGGCAAAGTGAGCACTTTTGAGGCCCTAGTTACTTTTTCCTTTCAGCCATTTTTCATCCTTTAACCCCCTTTTTAAAGTAAATACTGCCATGTAAGTCATAAACACAGTGTGTATATTCCACCGCACTTGGAAGTCAGCGTCTAAAACGAAAATAAAATATATTAAGTGGCTATAATTCGAAATGAGAGGGCTTTCAAAAGTACTTACTTTACCGTGAATAGCATATACATGTATGATGTTCAATAATTTGTGCCTTTGCCTATATATAAATTAATCTACCGGGAAAGTAAATTCTGACAAATAGGATTGGGGGCCGAGGTGGCAAGCCCTGGCGGATTTTTGCATGTGGGAATCGTGGCGGACGATGCCGCTGGTCGGCGGGTTTTCTCGGGGATCTTCCGTTTCCCCCGCCCTTTCATTCCGGCGCTGCTCCATACTCGTCTCAATCACCCTCATCGGCTCTCAAGACCTCGCTATTACGAGCCGCCCAAATCTCTTCACTCATTCACTCACTCACGAATATGGTTATCTAGTATTTGTTGACCACATAATGGATCCTCTGCATCTATGGTATTGGAAACTTCACTTTCTATAATTTCATGCTAGGTGTGGCCAGACTGTGAAGGAGGAGGATGAGGTGTTATTCGCATTATTGGTTGATGCGGCAGTAGATGTCGTAGGGTTGGTATGAGAAAGAGGATCAAACAGTGGACTTCCCTGCTGACTGATTCGATAGTGGTCTTCTGGATCTCTCCACGTGCAAAATCCTACCCTTCGCGTGATTTCGGTGGATATGTGGGCCTCGCGTGTGAGGCCTTTTCCTTGCCTCAATCCGACGAAGATACGGGATTACATAGAGCATGGCAGTAGCAAGACACTCCCCCCCTCCACTTATCAAGCCACATTTATGCTATGTAGTTGGCGAGGACTACTTCAACCACCGCCACTGACCTGTTACCAGCCGCCAGTCTGCAAAGAGCGCCTGTTTCCCGCCGACTCCTCCGTGTGATATGTGTGTACGTAAATGGGACATTTCTGACCAGAACATAAGTTTAGTTCTTTAATTATGTCGATAGTGTGACAAAATTATAAACAAATTCACGTAGTATAGAATTTTTGTTATCTTATAGAATTGCCACACAGCATGATCTCCATTTTTCTGTTCTTATTTCTGCACAATATCCTACACTGCCATGCTCAATTCTCCATGACACATAACTTCAGTATTTTCCATGTACAACGTGCTGAGGCATTCTTGTTGCCCAAAATAACTTTACATTAATCAACTATGATTTTGTAGAAAGTAAGCAGTAATTTTTTTTTCACGGTATCAACAGTTATAAATTAGACATTATATTGAAACAATATTTAATTGTACAGCACAATTTGTTCGTTGTACGTCTGGAAATTCCAGCGCTTCTAATCGAAACGTTTCGAAGTTTTAAGTGGCACAAGTTATTTAGAAATCTCGGAACAGTACAATCGTTTGACCACATAAACTTAACCGTGCTAAATACTGATAAGATATCAATAGAGGGCGTATGGGACACGGAAGGTCAATTTCTTATCTTGAGCAGGGTTGAATACTGATTAAATTGATCTTGAATAATACACTTGAAAATTACGACAGCTTTTAGTATTTTCGCAAACACATTTAATGCACAAATGTTATTTCACGGAAAATTAATTAATTAATTTATTTATTTTGTAACAGTTGGTTTCAATACCAGATTAAATTCTTGATAGCAATCATCAAAGTAATGAAATTACTAAACCTTGTGAAACAATTTTTGATACAAAATTACCATTCTTTCTAAACAAATAAAGCATTATTTTACTGTATAAATTTGTGACATAATTTTGTATAATTCAATTCACTAATTAACTACCTTAGTCAATGTCTATATATTCTTACACTAAAGAACAGCACAATTTTTAGAAGAGTATTGCAGATCAATTTCATTGTCACTTGCAATTACTAGTTTTGTCAGCTGTGCTCAAAGTTTTTCTTGAAGTTCTGGTTAATATTTTATATTGACCTCTAGGTCAAAGTTATAGTGAGTCCTGGCCCTTTTCTAGACCTCCATCTTAATATTCAGACGAAAAGTTGAAATACGAAGAACAAGTGTATTTTCATAACAAATCACATAATCAGCATATTGAAAACTGGGTTTTCAACTCTTTGCTGTGATTCACTTGACATTACTTTTTATAACATACCGTACATACTTCTAAACACCTATTAATTTTTTATGTACAGTACGTTACTGGCGACCTTCATGGAAGGGGCTGCTAAAATTTGGGAGGTTCCCCGGTTTGAAAGCCAGATGAGCCACTAACGTCTGTACCGTTTCAAATGTGTAATTACGTTAATTTTAGTATGAAAAACTTTCCGTATTAAACAACAGATCGTACGGCATGTGCGCTAGTAAACAGCAAAGAACTGTAAAATTTAATTTTTGTGCGTGGCAAAGATTATCAACCATTTATGTATTCTGGCATGCTATATTTTAACTTCCGGTTTTGCTTCACGCATCTGC
Organism: Dryococelus australis; assembly: GCA_029891345.1. NCBI lineage: Eukaryota > Metazoa > Arthropoda > Insecta > Phasmatodea > Phasmatidae > Dryococelus > Dryococelus australis. The sequence continues at coordinate 123,916,560 of CM057000.1, read as the reverse complement.
GCTTCTGTGTCGTGTACGTGCGTGCAGATAAGGTAACACTCATTATTCCCACATTCCAACACACACACACACGCACACACACACGCGCGCACACACACACACACACACACACAATATTATATATATATATATATATATATATATATATATATATATAATTGTATAGTGGCATTTAGCTGTGGATTTCTCTACCGTGTTGGGAAACCGAAATATCTCTGTCTACTGTAGTGAGACAATTCGACGAAATTTATTCGTTTTACGCAGTTTACCCACTCATGAATTTATTTGGGACAACTGCCTTCTCTACCAACATCAATATTTTATCGTAGAATTTCTGTGTTTTGTACCTGCTCTCATTTATTCTTAGCCCAAAATCTGATTATTTTTCGTCGCTTGTTTACATTGCAATATGCGACTCTTTTTAAGTGGAATAACCGAAAGCAAGAAAATAACAATTTTGTATTTTATGTAAAACATAGAGTACTAAAACGTTAGGTTTAACCATCTACGCTACGGTTTATAATAGCTATGGAATGCTGTGAAGTTTCGTGTATATAGGCGGTTGCTGTACGTTGGTTGAGTCACTGTCGTAATTTGCAATACTTGTGAAGAATATTTACTGTGGTGTGTGATAATATTATTACTGGCTAGTCTGTTAGGGCGCCACTTACCCCATGGTAAGATACATGCACTGGTGTTCTTACACACTGTGTAGGTAAGAGTAGGAAAAACAACTATACTCGTATGATGGGAAAAATCTCTGGAATTCGTGGTTGTCAATACCTTAAAACACTTGTGCACCTGAAGTAACTGGATATCTGGAAATCGCAAACACAACACTGGCACTCATAAGACACTGAATTATTACTCAAAGAATTAAAGACTTCATTTACACTATGCCGTTTAATAAGATGAAATTATGCATAATTCACCATTAAAATAAAAGAAAACCAAAATTGCCAAAAATAGTTTTATTAAATCAGAAGAAATATCAATTAAATGAAACTTGTATGTTATGTCATATTAATTAAACGGCATTATATTCTGCAAATAGGTTCGAAAATACTACCACCATTCGAATAGAACACGATTTACAGAAACCAATAAAAAAAATAATAAAATGGGAAATAAAATATATTTAAATGCCGATGACTGCCGTGTAAATGAACGTGAAGTGCAAGTAAACTGTTCTAGATTTGATGAATTTCTGTAAGTGCCTCTTATTTATACCGTATGCAACGACCTCCATTCAGAAAGTATTGCCAAAGTTCCGATTACTTCCCCACACTTGAAGTACTTCTGTAATTCGTTTAGAAAATTAATAAATGTTCTCTAGAAAATAATTTAAATGTTCACCACAGTAAAATAATAATTTACTCTTCAATAAATTTAATCAAAGTCAATTATGCTCCGGTTACTTGTTCAGTAGGGTCAAGCTGGACCTCTGGGCTACATAGCTATTTAACACTTTAAATCTGCAATTAAATATTTAGCTGGAGTGACACTGTTAATTAGCGTACTGTTGAAAAAGATAACTGGCTCAAGTCCATTGGCCATAAAACTGTCGGCGTCACCTTACCTAATATTCGCCGCTCTCCATGATGGCGTCCTGACGTCATGATGCGTCCTTCTGCGACAGCGACCACTAATAAGTAGGGAAAGGAGTATTTCGCGGAAATATTTACGGCCATGCTAGACTTCAATATCCTACATCCACAACCACAACTTCCTTTGTTTATTGGCCGCGTGTCTACGTGAGAAGACATGTTCTTATTTGACTGGGCCAATCGTAATGAAGTACTCCGATACTGAACGTTCATGATTCGCGGACATACACTTGAGGCACGGGACATTTAAAATCATCCAACCACGAAAGTGCATATGAACAAAAGTGTTTTGGAGTGTAACTGGTCTTGGAATCCTTTCGCGAAAAACAACTGTCCCTACTAACAAGTTAAGCTAAAATGTGCTCAACTTTAGCCCTCTTCTTTAATTGGCTAAGACAGCCCTATCATTAACTTACTTCTAGGAAATAATTCATCTGACTAACTTAGGTCGATGCCAGGGATTTCGCAAGTCAAAATTCCGGCGAAAAATATGCAGTCCAGACACCTTAAAGTCCTTACCCAGAAGCCTCCTACTTCCGGCTTCTTCCTAAACTTATAACAAAATGGAGCTCAGCTAGTTACGGTCAAAATGACATAACTAAAGCCAAAATATTAAACGCACTTTAAACTTGTAAAGGAAAGAAAATAATTAGTTTTAAAGTAAAACAAGAAATTCTGAAGCATGAAAACTCATAAATAATAAGTAATTATCTTAATCGGGTTAAATCACAAATTACTCAGAGTAACATATACTCATACCATAGAGTTGCATTAATAAAATAAATAGAAAGGTGGTTCCTAAATTGTGCTAAGTGCGAAAAATATCGAAATAAATATAAAAAGAACACGAGTGTTAGAATTAATTAAGAACTCATAAATAATATGCAAAATACGGTGTCATAATGCCTAAAACGACGTGAGTGCTTATTTACAGACCAGTCTCTGTAAACATATAAATGAGTGTGAACTAATATACTACAATACTTACTTTGACCCAACATAGATGCACATTTCACAACTATAATTCAATCATCTAACTATTCTGATATATGATCGAAGTTCAGCACAAATTAATATGACGTATTTTTGATACTTATTCTTTGTTCAGCACTAACCAAAAACGAATAATGGTCTTAAAAGTAAGACATGCTTATGCTGCCAGTTTATACACTTCTCTTACTTCAGACGTAATTATGAGATTTTTCTTCTAATATAATTACATATAAATACCAGCACGGAGAGTCGTATATCGATTTGGGCGGCTCTTAACATTAAGGTATTGAGAGGCGATGAAGGTGAAGCGAGAAGAGTATGGCGCAGAACCGGAATGAAGGGGGGAGAGAAAAGGGAGATCCCCGAGAAAACACAACAACCAGAGGCATTGTCCGGCACGATTCCCACATGCGAAAATCCGAGGAGCAGGGGGGTGGTAGCTGTAGTAGAATTTCACTGCTAATCAGTGGTTGTCCACTGATTCAAATTTAAAGTGTAGCCTTTAGATACATCACACAAAATGATTTTAATATTTTTTCCAATAGGTTCATAATTTCTTTTATCATCATATGGGTACTTGACACATTATTAATAAATTTCTTGAATATAAACCGTACCACCTTGATTGATGTGAGGAACTGTACCTGTGATACATATATGGCAGCTATAACTTAAGTGGTTCGGAAATGACTGCCGGATATCCAACCCGTTTCGTATAGGTGGGAGGCGAGTAGTCTAACCACTGAACCACCGTGGCCCCCTTTAGCATACAGAAACTATCTTACACAACGAAGGAATGATACACATATGAACCAGAAAATGAATGTTTTGTAATTATTTACTTATAAATTAATTGGCACGGGAATAATAAATATGCGATAAGGAAAAACAGAAATAATTTTACCTTTCAAAGTACGAACTGTCATTCTGTGCTATATAATTGTTCCCTCGAACACTCCTCCAGGTAAAAATATATTTATAAATAAATTTTCATCCCCACACAGTTATAAATACTGCTCAGTTTCAATCATAACATATCAAAAACAGCAATAAAATCACGTGTATTCTTTGAACATGCATAGCAGTATAGGTATGTGATTGAATGAAATATTATTTGGATTGACCTGATTTCAGAGCTTAGTTTTTGTTAAATAAAACTCTGAGCATGATGTCGGCTGCCGAAACCTGTAACTGCTAAAATGTTCGTGCTTTTGTTTCTTTTAATCATTTAGAACACAGTATTCAGTACCACAGACACGTGTATTTGTATATATGTTCTACAAATATCTATGACTATAAGGGATTTGACTTTAATAGAATTTTATACAATTGCATCAAATTGTTTTAGTGCGACGAGTCCACAGATAGGCTGCTGCCATATATACTTTCGAATCCTTCAGCCATAGGCATTCTTGTTAAGTCCAATAAGGTGTCGGGATATAGAAATGGAATCACTGGTTCTCTTATCATAGTGGAATTCGCTTTAAAATTACGTGATAATAGACTTGCAATACAGGGTTGCGCAGTATAGAGTTCGCTCCGAACATTAACGACTTTACTGTGCCCAGCCGCTCCGCCTCTGGGTTGTCTTGGCAACCTACCAGCTTCCTTTTCCTTCCCATATCTGTGGATCCCCTCCTACCACGCATGCGCGTCGAGCTTCTCTCCCATTGGTCACAGTTTGAAATTTGGGCAATGTGCTCGTGTTGGTGGCTCGTCCACTTCTACGCCAGCAAGTATTTGAGTCACTTCGCTTTAGTTTCTGTTCCTGGCCCTGGTGGGTTTTCATGCTATGTTAGGTTGCTACGCATTACGACTTTGTAGCTGACGATAATTAGAGCATCGCCCAGGCTGATGGCGAGAAACATAGGGTGGGTTTACCGTATACTGCATTGAGCTTGAATTAAGATTTTCGTGTGGGCTAGTCAAGGAATTCTAGGGTTGCTCATGTAGCTTTTATTCTAAATTCATTTTGTGGCCGCAGTGGTTAAATTCTGGTTTTGGCTTGACTTATTAGTTGCGTGTGGCCCGTAGAGTTTTCTGTTGTGCATAGCCTTGTACTTAGCTTATGGTTGAGAGTAGTTTTGCATATTCCTATTTTGCCAGCCGCCTGAAACGAGATGGCTTGTTGGATGGGTCCGCGCGGGCTTGCGCAACTTGGTGATAGAGTTTGAGGTAACCCACCTGTGTGAATAATTTTAAATGGTACGAACCAAGGATTTTTCGTTATTTTTTAATACGCGTTTATAACGTGTGCTTGTCAGAATACTATTTTTTATATTCACTAGACTTTGGAAGGCCGTCACGGCACTCTGGTGAATATCAGTAATGATTTTCAGTATTAATACGAGCAGGGCAGTTTAAATGTTTTGAGCTTCTTCTAATCTTAATTATTTAAAATCCAGTACTGCAATTGTATTTTCCCTATTGTGTATATATCTGGCGCGATAACGTTTAGTACTGATTGGTTGAAAGAAAGAGTCCTTATATGTTAAGAGATTTTTATAGCATTTCAGTGTGGAATGTTAATTGTGTTCACCCAAGGTTTTATACGTCTTTTAAAAATCAAAGAAAATGTTTATATTCTATGTTTTAAATCAATATTTATGGAAAATTGTTATTGATTGAAGAGTTGTGTGAAGCCAATAAAAATTATTGAAGTTGGAATCAGTTCTTGTATACTCTTGCGGCAGACGTCACAGTGTACTTAAGTCTCTAAATTTGAAAAAGTTAAGAATTAAATGTTAGAATATTTTATTTATAAATATATTAGTACATAACATTGTATTCGAACAAGTTTTGAAAATATTCGCTACCGAAGTTTCATCATGCGCTATAGTTATGAGCGAAAACTCGTAAATAAATTTTAGATATATCTTTTTCATACAATATGAAAACTGGCATAGCAAGTCAAGTAATCTACAATACTGCTTTCACATTCGTATTCATTTGAAAGAATACTACACTCTAAATCTGAATCAGTAAGAATTTCGCTGTTTCGATCAGTTAACAGTACCTACTTGACTGATTCAATTGTCACTTCAATGTAGATATGGGCGTTATTTAACGTAACGGTTATAAATAACTTTTACAATTTGGTAAAATGTTACACAACACGTCCCACAGTTTAGAGTGTTATTTTTGGAACTGCTTCGACGCCTGGCTATTGCGCATGCGTAAAAGTTACTTTTCTGGAACTGCTTCAACGCCTGACTACTGCGCATGCGTAAATGTTATTTTCTGGAACGTCTTGGCTTGGAACTTTGCGCATGCGTAAACGTTATTTTCTGGATCGTCGAGGAGCCGAAGTTCAGAAGAACAAACTGTGTATAATTTCCCGAAAGTTCGTGCTAATGTTTAAATCCCAATTTGTTGAAAATTGAAGTATCAGTATAAATAAGCTTTAATTTATTACTAATTAAGTGCAGTAACGTGCTTTTTAATATATTTAACCGGTTATAAGATTTGCAAAACCACGATTAAAAAATAAAATGTGTTTTACGTATAGAAGCGCATGTGTCACATTTTCAACTAATTTTCTGCTTTAAATCTGATGAAAACCGCTAGTAAACGGCATATTAAAAATAGAGTCACTGCAATATAAAGTAATATAGTACAGTTCTTGACTTTTAAGCTAAATTTAAACTTATTTGGTTAGTACATTTTGCGTGGCACTTTTTAGAGTCGCATTCTAGAAAACTTTTATTTCCCTCGTGTATTCCTGTGTGAGTACGTAACGCAGATGGTTAGCGAGTTGGAGTTCAAACCCATCTCTCTCCAATTTCTTTCTTTTTTAAATTACGGAAAATTGCGTAATATAATTAGTAAACTACCGTAAGTATGTTTATTTCACATAATTATTTGACTAGATTAAAAACAAACTATATTTAATTCACCGGTGGAGTTGGCTGTCGCTTATGCAATCAGTAAAATTGTTTCACGACACTAATTCAATCAGTAAATTTTCCTTTTAACACGCAATAACATAAAGGCCATGCACACAAGACTTTCCCGTAGATTCGTGTAACTTCTATTGATGCGAACATATAAACACATTCGGCATTTCCCGGCGTACGAGCGAATAAGTTGGACATTTAATTTTATTTGCACGACACGCAACGTTTTGTAATTTTTTTTTGTATTCCATACCATATTATATTATTGTACTATGTAAATAAAACAATCATAAATAATGTAACGCCTAGAATTTGTGTACTGCGCATGCCAGGGATAGAGGTTCTTTCGGGAATGGTTGAAACGGTTTGACAGTAACCTGTTACAAAAATATCACGTTAATGGAACGTATTACCAACTTGTAACAGGAACTTTGGAACGCGTTACTTAAAAGTATTTGTTTAGCCCATCTTTACTTCAATGAATTTAACTAATGAATAGGTAAAAAAAAAAATGTCATTTTTATTCACTTATTGATTCAGTAACATTTTCCACTGATTCATCAGTGATTTTTTTCACTGCTTTTCAGTGATTTGTTTTTTGACTGATGGATCAGTTGAACGGCGTGTAGAACTGGCCGTTAAACGTTTAGAAATGGCCGTTAAAACGTATATCAAGTGAAATAACAACGAATATGCTTATTTCTCGTAATTATTTGGCTAAATTCAATAAAAACAATATTTAATTCACCACTGCAGTTTGCCGTCATCCTAAATTAGTGAAATTGTTTCACGTCACTAATTCAACTAGTGAAATGTTTTCTTCCGTTGACTTCCGTTCTATATCCATTGAAGCAAAAGAAATTAAATCTATTTCATAGGTACCACTCGTGACTTAGATCAAGGTGATAACGCCAGTTGTGCCTCAAGCATTGTTATAATCATATTTGGCAGTCATTTTCGAACCACTTAAGTTATAGCTGTTATATATATACATATATATATATAACTACGCCAATAAGAAAGCTTAGTGCATAACGGGCCATTTGGTTTGGTCTAGGTCGTGAGTGGTACGTATGATATACATTTGATGACTATAGCTTCAATGGATGTTAAATGGCAGTCATCTATGCTTATAGGGAAGTTTTAGGCGCAATCTACCATATAGATCTGATCTAAGTCATAAGTGAAACCTATGAGACAAATTTTATGGCTATAACATGGAGGGATGGAAAATTGTGTCAATTTGTGCTTATAAAAAAAGCTTACAGCAGTCATTGAATTATGACCAACTGTGCCTCTAAGTTCGCGGGTTTCCAAAAGAGACATTATGCACTTAAAGCAGGATCACAGGTAAGGCGACCACTGTCCTGTGTTCGTGCCTCTGTCTCATTACATAATTACTTTTAAAAACCTAAGATCTTGCGTATGCCTACTAAAGTCAATATGACATCGAACACATGCGAATAATGAAGTTTCATGGTGTCACGTTAGTTTTCGACCCGAAACACAAGCCCGAAAATATATAACACTTATTTTATTTACTAGCACAACGCTATGCTTATAAAATTCAATATGGTGCTAGTAATTTCTTCGTTATCACGTTTTCTGACATAATAATATAATTCTCTTTGAATATATTAATAGTTAGACATGGTGTTTGATATAATAATTCAAAATTTTACTAAAAATGTATTCAAATAAATACATGACTTACTTATATAATTATACATTGCTTAATCGATGGTTGTGGCATCATATACTACAAACCCATCTTGGAAATACGAATCCAGAGACACGTGGCTCGACTTTATATTTTCTGTAAGTTTAAAAATGAAATAATATATGTTATATTAAATATATAACTTTCATTTATAGAATTATGATTTGCGTAATTGATACACTTTTGTCTGAAAGTTTAAAAGTGAAACAGAACTTTTCAATAAAAAGCTTTTATTTATAAAATTATGCTTGTGTATAATCTCTTATAATTATAACACAATTTGGTGGATGGTTCGGACACCAGGCCATGGGGGATGGGTGAATTGCAATAAATAAAAATATCTTATATTTATTTTTTATTTCCGAATGGACATTCCCGTGCCTATAACATGCTATCGAGAATTCTGTGGATGTTTTATATTTAGCACATGTATCAAAAACATTCATGCAGTTTCTCAATGCTATAATGTTTACATGCATGCCCATAAAACCTTCGGGTGGATTTTAGAATATGAAGAAGAATATTAAATTTTAATTGACCTTTTTCTCAAATGTCTAATGTGCACGGCATATGTCTAAACAGTAGTCAAACTCGTCACGTACTAGTGCGAGCATGTCAGGTGGTACCGCAGCTACTGCTGTTGCTATGCAGTATCGCAGTTCCCTCGCAGATGTTGGAAGGGGAGGCCCGTAGACTGAGTCTTTCACAAACCCCCACAAGGAAAAAAAATCACACGTGCTAAGATTCGGCGACCTTGGAGTCTAGTGGTGCAATACGCGATCCGTATTTCCCTTATGGCCGGCCCATCGTTCAGGAAGCCCATTTTCGAGAAATTTTCTGACATGCAGGGGCCAGTGCGGTTGTGCTCCGTCCTGTTGAAAAAAAAAAAAAAAATCAAATTATCGGAACGTTCCCTAATTGCGGAAACAGCCAGATCTCCGGCATATCCAGATACGACATTCCCGCGTAATGGTGTTATCCGCACCGTAAACCTGAGCTCGGGAAATGGCGCAAAGCAACTTCAGCTTCCTTCTTTGGAGAGTCTCTCATGCTCGACTACGGTATCTTGCCACCGTGTTCCCATATTCGCACTTTATGGCGGTGCACTTTTCCAACTTTTCCACTTAAATGGAACGTGGCTTCGTCGCTGATCACCAAATGTGAACAAATGTTTTGATTGTCCATCTCCAAGCCCAGAATGAATTCACGAAACTCAAGATGTCGTTGTTTATCCCCATCACGAAGGGCTTGTAATACTTGAATCCTGTGTGGTTTGGAAAACAATCGTTACTGCTAAACCTTCCAGACCGTCATATGGGAGATGTCCAGCTCCCGACTGCCACGACGAGTGGACTGTGGACTCCGTGCAAAACTCTGTCGGATATGCCCTACATCTTGTTCAGGCACACGGAGGCGACATGAGTACGTCCCCTTACGTAAACAACCGGCCTCTTGAAACTGCTCGTGCCACCATCGAATGCTCTGTGCAGTCGGACTGTCGACGGAAATCATGCAGCACAGTTATAACTTACTCACTCACGCTTGTTGAAACGGAGTAAAAATAAAACACTTTTTGTTGGTGTGTTATCGCCACCTCAGTGCGTACTGAACGGACACACCAGCAACATCAGCTGTAGCTCCGCCAGGGCAGCACCTACCGGCAACCAAGTGAACAGGCGACGTGCAACATGCGCCAAGGAAAACATTGTTTCGATGTGTAATTTACAATTTTCCGCGAGGCCCTATCTTCATTCATCTAAAAGTTATAGCCTTGTGAAATCGGATTATTCTTTTAGTTACACGCTTTAAATTATCTAAACCTATGCTGATGCCCATCTCCTTATGGCTCACTATGCTAGGCTGTCTGCTTACCAATCCGAGGTCCGATGGTTCGCCGCTCCTCACCTCCACAGTTTTTAATACTGTACTAAGTCATAATATCGACAGAGGCGAGTGTCCGCATACAGCAAATAAAACATCGCACTTAACATCAGACCGACGCCAGCGCCCCTAGCAGCCGATGATGACATCAAACTACATTAGCACCACCTAGCAGACAATGGGGGAACGAATATGGCGCCCTTGTACTGCAACAAGATGGCGGCCAACACTAGCACTGTCTTGCAGACGATATGAGAATCCATTTGGCATCCTAGCAAGAGCAATCGACATCCAAGATGGCGGCCGACATAAGCACCACCTAGCAGACGATGGAAGAGCCAATATGGCGCCTACAGCAGACGAAACAAGATGGCAGCTTAAAGACATCCAAGATGGTGGGTGGAGTGAGAGGGAGAAGGCAAGATAGAGTAGAGAAGTGAACCAAAAAAAAACTAACTATAAGATTCTAGAAACAAGCTAGTGATTTTCGGGGTGGAATGACAGAGCATGATGTAATACTTGGGAAATTCTAGAAACATGATGGTGGTATGGAATGGCAATGCATGAAGTACCAAGGCAGAATGACAGAGCATGAACTGGAATATTCTTGAAACAAGATGGCGTATGGAAAACGAGATGGCGGATGCAAACAATATATCTTTTTTCAAACAAGATGGTGGACAGGAGGTTAAGGTCAAAATAATCCAAGATTGCGGAACCAAGATGGCGGACAGTCCTCAGGTCCCCTGCCACAAGCCAATGTCCTCGGACCGACTAAATCATATTGTTTTAAAAAAAGGAAAGCAAAATATAAAACCTTTACATATACGGGTTTCTGTAATTAATCTTAGCCTAGTTATTAAAGTGGCGTATATTTACATGGATTCAATTTAACTATTATTTCTATTCACAAAAATTCATGTCTGCGGGTCAATTATCTTCGGAGATACATTAAAAAAAAGGAATATCTCGTAAACGTTTCTGAGAATGTTACTGGAAACTTCTTGAGAGCCTGTTTGTTTCCAGAAGCCTTCCAAAAAGTGGCGCACCATGACCGGATTAATGAATATCAACGACGAAGCTAGGCAAAGTCTTTTCTCTGCTGATCCACTTATTCAGTTCCTTGCCTACAAAACTCACATAATGGATTTACAGAATGAACTTCCAGGCGACCCACTAAGAGATTAATAAACCTGGTTTACCTGACTTTGTAGCGGTTTACTGATATTTTCCCTAGCAAAAGTTAATGTATGCACTAGACATAACATACCTCCAAATCTCCGTTTCCTCGCCCTGACATCTAGTTGTGTAGGCTGCTTAGAAATGTACGTAAGAAATTAATCTGAAGAGGAAACTACCGTTTATTTTTGCGAAAATATTCGTTAAGGAATTGCATGGAAAGTAACCTGCATGCATGCTTCTGCAGTTATTTATTTTTCGTTACTTTCTAACCATTTTACTCGAAAAATAACTTGCTAATTTTATTACGTAAATATAACAAGGCTAATGCAGATTTTAATACAGTTTGCGATAAAATGCTCCTGCGTTGCTAACTTACTGATAAATTTCTTTGGTTTGAGTGTTCGCAGTCATTAACTTTTCATGTTGATTGACTGAAAATCATGATTTTCTCATTATTCTTCGTCGTTAGTTAACGAGCCAGGTTAACTACGAACGAAACTGTTCATTCGAAATCAATCTTGCTCTGTACATTTATACCCGTAGCACATTGACTTGACACAGCAACCTTTACACGAGTTTTGGCTTTAAAATTAACTTTAAAAGTGGAAAGAAAAAAAAAAGTTCTTGCAAGTGGTTTGTAGCCATCAACATACGTTCATGATCAACAGCTTAAAGAGCGACATGAAATCTGTAGGTAAGATAAAAAAGAGTATAGGTACTTAGCATAAGTCACGTATCAAAAGACCGTTACATTGCGAGTGTCAAACTTTGTACAACAAGCGTTTATCAGCTGTAAACTGATAACCCATTCAGAATATAAGAAGACCGATAATAGTAAATGCCTGACAAAATATTTGTAGTACACACAGGTGTTCTAAAGCTTCGTTTTATCAAGGATATATAGGTAAGTGGTCATTTAATGTTTTTCGAACAATTATCCCGCCCTACATAAAGTATATAACTAAGAAATGCCGTTTACTAATATAGTTTCTGTAAGACTAATAATGCAGTACTTGAATTATTATTGTTTATACACTATCGTCGAGCATAAATTTTATAGCACCATTTCTTCATAATATTTATGGAACAAAACATAATTTTCGTTTTTAAATTTAGGAGATGGGAACTTCAGTTTCAAGAAACATAAATGAACTAATTCTATGTTGCAGTAACGTTTTCAAGAAATGTGGCTGAATCTGGTAGCAGTATTCAGTCTGGCCATAATAGGTAAGTGTACCCCTGTCAGTAACACATGTAGAATGTATGTAAATGTAAGGGTAACACGAATATACCAGGTATACGAATACATACATTAACTGGCTTATGTTTCTATACCGTCGGAATACTCGTTTATTGCAACCTAAAGCCTAACGTGAGATGCAACTAAACTATTTTAGCACATTTTGCATCTATTAAAATTCTTTTAAAAGATTTGTATTCTTCATGTTAAGTCATGTTTCCAACTTAATTAAGTCACTGAAATAAATTGCCATTATATTTAAAAAAAAAATTTCAGCAAGTTTCACTTCTGCATTGAAAAAGTAACGTTTAATTTACGTAATAACAAACATAGTAGGAATGTTATGGTTTTAGAGCCATTCATTTGCTAATCAAGAGAACGTTTAGTACAATGGCTGTAACTAGAGGCTGTTCACGGCAAAAATGAGCACTTTTTAAGACCCTGCTAAATTTTCCCTTTCAGTTAATTTATACCTTTCCGCCACTTTTAAATGTAAACAGTGTAATATGACTAATAAACACAGCGTATACATTTCATCACACCCAATAGTCAATGCCTGTGTCTGCAATAAAAATATTTATTAGGGGTTAATGTCTTTTGAGAGGGCCTTAAAAAGTGCTCACTTTACCGTGAACAGCCTATAGAATTTGTATTTATTGTACGTTCGTAACCATCTTAAATGCATACAATAAGATAACATGGAAACTTATTTGAGAAGCTCAAGAGTCATACGTGCATGTATTGAAATTGTGGCTAAAACATATAAGCGAAAATTATTCTTCGTTGCATACACTGCAGTGCCCAAAAATATTTTGTCGGATGCCACAAAATTCTTTTTGCATTACAGACACAACAAAATATTTTGCGGCACCAGTAAAATTATTTTGTCTTTTCAGTATTTAGTGTCAACCACAAAAGGAATTTTTTTTTTGTCGCCAGTAAATTCAGTGTGTTAGTACGCAATAATGTGTTCTTTAGTTATAGACGAAATGTCACGATGCTAGCAGCAATATTGATTATTAGGATGGCTCACATAAGTCTTACGGGAGTTGTAGGCTTTCATAGACCGGCATGGTTAAGGTGGAGGACTAGTTACAGTTTTGTTGGCCGATCTCAATGAAATTTCGTACACTACTTTGCTAAGCTATTTTTATTGTGTTAATTTTTTTTAAAATCTTAGTAGAGATATTTAATAATCAATTCCATTAATCTGTCACTTCATAATACGAAACCCTTTGGAAATATGTGTACGAAATTTTGATCATGTCAACATACAACCTTCTGTTTTATTCTGAGAAATTTGGTTTATGTAAGTAAAATATTTCTGTTATTAAATAATATTTATTTGCACCTCTACATAAGGTCAATGTGTAGACTTTGGAGAAATTATCCACTATACATTATAAAATCTCGGATACAGATAAAACTAGGACAAGGTACTTTCAAGGTGTTATGCTAGCATTGTATGGCTATAAAACACCTTTACAACATCCGAGACAGCCAAACGTCTGATGAGTGCAGGGCCGTAGGAAATTACTTCCCACTCCGCACATACACAGTGTGCCCATGTCCGAAAATTACAAACGTGCTCTCAATAGAAGCAAAAAATTGGTAGTTTTAAAGACAATTCCCTTCAAATTTCAGTAATTTCTCACGTCAATGCTGTGCTGCCAGAAAAGATGGCAGTGGCGAGAATTGGATCTTCTTCCACTTCCAGGCACTTCAAGGTAGCTGTGGGAAAACCCACTTAGTAGGCCATCGGTAATCTGGTCTTGGAAGTGAATCCTTTCTTGCGGTTTCCGCGTCTTGGCTGGACAAGTGACACACTGTGGACCATATGCAGAGAATAATCTAGTAGCCACTAACGCTAGAAACACGAGGAAATCGTCACTACTGTGCGTGACAGAAACGAGCGGCCCTGGAAGTTATGCGGACGTGCCGAGCTGAGGAGGCGGCATGGTGTCTGGGCCGTCGGTCGAGGGCACGCTATAGTGCAAATAAAAAACATTTACTCATTTTTACACAGTCACTAAAAGCATGTCGTAAGTAAAACTGTTTTTTTAATATAATGATTACAAAAAGACGAACTTGGGAATAGGCTTAGTAATATCTTGCACTTCAATAAAACGATTATCCAGTCAAAGTAATTTGCAGTTTCATACGCGCAAGTAAAAATTAATTTCGTCTCTAAAAATCAGCTAAAAAAATCGACTCGGCACAGACACACACAAATAGATAAACATGCATATTAAATATATACTGAGTATCTACTCACTAAGTCATTTGGACTGTCGGGCAGTAAACAGGAACACGAACAACCATGGTGTCGAAGGCCTATAATTTTATCTTCCGGCAATAAATTTAACCTGAGAATTAATTAAATGAACCATACTAAACAATCAGTGAACGAAATCACCCAACTATCTGTCTGCAAAACCTTCATAAAGGCCACGCAAGTTCTGAGTCAGAATCACTGTTGTTAATTCATGCTGCACCATCTGATGACGCTTCACCTTCCGAGTCACTTTCACTGCCATCGTCGCCCAAGTTAATTATTACGGTGTCTATCACATCAGGAATAATTCCATCCTTTCGCCAGTATTCGTCTTCGGCGTTTTGAACACGGCTACAATATCCTGCCCAGTTTTCTTTTGTAACTGATGAGGTTGAAGTTTCAGTAATTTCCTTCATTTTCGTAAGTGATAAATCGCCCGCAACATTTCTGTCCCTAACTAGCATCTTGATTTTACTCCATTCCAGTTCGATTAAATCACACATATAAGGCGAAAGTCTGAGAACTGTGAGACCAAAACGAGACAGTTTCTGATCTAGTATAGATGTTTCTTTCCTACGGCTTATTCATCTATTTGAGCTTGTACAGATCAACTTTGTGCATTCTCTCATTGCACTCTACCCCATTGTTTTTAAGCCACAATAACATGTTGTTTTCTCATTGTTTTTAATCCACAGTAACATGTCGTTTTTTACGGAATATTTTGAGGGAGATTTATTGAGCTCCGCACTATGGTAAGGTGCATTATTCATTACAACAACGGAATAAGGTGGGAGGTTAGGTAGTAATTTCTCATCAATCCATTTTTGGTAGTTGACATGGTTCATCTGGCCATGGTAGTCTCCAGTGACAGTTCCAGCGCTATACAAATGTAGTCATTAGGAAGGAATCCATCCCGACTACCTGCGTGCAGTAATATTAGTCTTCTGCCTGCTTTTGCTTGCACTCCAAATTATTCGTTGGGCTGCCAACACCTGGAGAACGTCAAATTACTGTCGACCCAACTTTCATCAAGGTAAACTATCTCTCTGCCAACTTCACGGTAGTGTCTTATCTTATGCATGTAGTCATTACGCCATGTCACGTTGTTGGCTCTTTGAACGAGCATTTTCCTCTTTGACCTACACTTTCTCCACATAAATCCCATGCTTATTAAGCCGCGAAGTGTTCTTGCTCCCCATAGAAAATCTATCTCATTTTTTATGATTGGCAACCGTTTTGGGATAGTTGGAATATTCTTCTCGCGCACATAGAAATCATGGATAGTGTTTCTAATAACACAATTATCAAAATCATCCACTTTCAAAGAAGTGTGTCTTTTTACAGTGGAGAAGTTTTTTTCAGGTGTAGATAATAATCTGTGAAGGACGAAGTGAAGAGATTTGGGTGGCTCTTAACAGCGAGGTCTTGAGAGCCAATGAGGTTGATTGAAGTGAATATGGAGTGGCGCCGGAATGAAGGGGCTGGGAAAACGGGAGATACCCAAGAAAACCGGCCGACGAACGGCATCGTCCGGCACGATTCCCACTTGCGAAAAATCCGGTGACCCGACCGGGGATTGAACCCGGATCGCCTTGGTGGGAGGCAAGCATACTAATCGATCAGCTACCGTGTCTCCAGATAATAACCTGTTGGGATCAGTTTCAATTCTAATTTTATTTTATTTTAGGGAATGTTTTATGGCATTTACACCAACACACGTGTAAAAAGCCGAGCGACGATTTGCTCGATTTGGTAATGATAGAACTCGTTGTTTTGCTTCGTCATCGCACTTTTCTATTACAGTACCTACTTAACGATTTTGCGTCCCGCACTGTAAATTACTTTCCTCTTTTTTTCTTGAAGCCATGGCTGGAATGGCAAATTAATTCACAAAAAATTACTACATTTTCTAATGAAAAAAATATTCACAATTATGCAAGCACGTTTTGCTAATGTTCACACGGATCACTGACAGATCTCACGTTTCAACAAAACCTCGGAAACGTTAGAACACGGGACCGATGTTTGCGCGCATGACTTTACTATTGTCTGGCGACAGGCAAACGACTGCTACTTAGACAGGGTGTCCCAGGAATTCTCCAGCCGCACCCCAGCCCCACCTACCCCACCGCCAGGACCACTCGTTTCTGTCACACACAGTAGATGGCTCGTTTCGTATGCTCAGTCACGTTTGGTATTAGTCACCCCACCGCCAGGACCACTCGTTTCTGTCACACACAGTAGATGGCTCGTTTCGTATGCTCAGTCACGTTTGGTATTAGTCACCCCACCGCCAGGACCACTCGTTTCTGTCACACACAGTAGATGGCTCGTTTCGTATGCTCAGTCACGTTTGGTATTAGTCACCCCACCGCCAGGACCACTCGTTTCTGTCACGCACAGTAGATGGCTCGTTTCGTATGCTCAGTCACGTTTGGTATTAGTCACCCCACCGCCAGGACCACTCGTTTCTGTCACGCACAGTAGATGGCTCGTTTCGTATGCTCAGTCACGTTTGGTATTAGTCACCCCACCGCCAGGACCACTCGTTTCTGTCACGCACAGTAGATGGCTCGTTTCGTATGCTCAGTCACGTTTGGTATTAGTCACCCCACCGCCAGGACCACTCGTTTCTGTCACGCACAGTAGATGGCTCGTTTCGTATGCTCAGTCACGTTTGGTATTAGTCACCCCACCGCCAGGACCACTCGTTTCTGTCACGCACAGTAGATGGCTCGTTTCGTATGCTCAGTCACGTTTGGTATTAGTCACCCCACCGCCAGGACCACTCGTTTCTGTCACACACAGTAGATGGCTCGTTTCGTATGCTCAGTCACGTTTGGTATTAGTCACCCCACCGCCAGGACCACTAGTTTCTGTCACACACAGTAGATGGCTCGTTTCGTATGCTCAGTCACGTTTGGTATTAGTCACCCCACCGCCAGGACCACTCGTTTCTGTCACACACAGTAGATGGCTCGTTTCGTATGCTCAGTCACGTTTGGTATTAGTCACCCCACCGCCAGGACCACTCGTTTCTGTCACACACAGTAGATGGCTCGTTTCGTATGCTCAGTCACGTTTGGTATTAGTCACCCCACCGCCAGGACCACTCGTTTCTGTCACACACAGTAGATGGCTCGTTTCGTATGCTCAGTCACGTTTGGTATTAGTCACCCCACCGCCAGGACCACTCGTTTCTGTCACGCACAGTAGATGGCTCGTTTAGTATGCTCAGTCACGTTTGGTATTAGTCACCCCACCGCCAGGACCACTCGTTTCTGTCACACATAGTAGATGGCTCGTTTCGTATGCTCAGTCACGTTTGGTATTAGTCACCCCACCGCCAGGACCACTCGTTTCTGTCACACACAGTAGATGGCTCGTTTCGTATGCTCAGTCACGTTTGGTATTAGTCACCCCACCGCCAGGACCACTCGTTTCTGTCACGCACAGTAGATGGCTCGTTTCGTATGCTCAGTCACGTTTGGTATTAGTCGTACTTGTTGGTAAAGTGCCGAAAAGGGATGTATGCGAAGAAGTATCTCGTCGCCACTAGTACCAGAGCCGAAGCGAATTCGGCACTAGATTACCCGTTGTACGTATGGTCAGTTGCTTTAAGTTGTAGGTAGTGGGCCTTTGCTTTTTAAGTGGAGAAATCTAGTCACCGAACAACCTCCCTAAATTACCATCTAGTGGAGATTTTCTGCAAAATGGCGGTAACGAAACCCGTTTTTTGACTAAGATTTCTAAGTTTTTAATGCTAACGGGGCTGTATATTCACACATTCTGGTCAAGAAAATGTACTTATGTAACTGGAACACTACATATACGATTATATTGTAATTTTTCATCCAGGTTCGTTTCGTAAAAATGACATGCTAATTTAAAGGCGGCAGTAACAAACGAGTTGCGGTCACTAGACACCGCTAAATATAATACATTTTACTTATTACAAGAGTTTTTTAGTTGTTCTTGTATGTTAGTGTAAATTAATAAAATACATATATTTTAATTCCGACATTTACGAAATAGACTACGTTTCTATTACATCAAACATATTACGCCATTACAGTAACGAATATGTAAAGTATATCTAGGTCTAAAATCGTACTTGTATACGGTATTAAACTTTGTCGATTTGTTCAAAAAGCGACAAAATAACTTCTGTTTGGCGCTGGAGATGTGGCGCCTGTGTGTTAAATATTGCTAATAATTAATTAATGCATTACCTCTTATATCCCTTCGAAAAATCTCGTAATAACAGTATTTCCTAAACTTTCTTTAACGACCTCTTAGAAATAGCAATTCCGTTTGTATTTATTAGTTGACTTGCAGTATTTATAATTCTACGTGCATTTTGTGTTGATCCCAGCATATAAATTACATTTTTAAACAGTATAAGAATAATATGCGTATTTCGAGGAACACACCTGTCCATTTTATTTCTTACGAGAAGAATCAGACGTCATAGTTTCTGTGACTTCCGATTGGCTGAGATCTGCTGACGTCATTAACTTCATGAATCCCGCACTAGTGTTATAACTAGAATTGTCTGAGCATACGAGATCTAGCGACGCTTGGAATCTCCACTACAGGATGTGGTAGTGGTGCTTCATTTCTAGGCGAGTCTGTGCATATGTGTTTGTGCTCTGCCTACAATGAATGAGCATTCTCGGCGCTCTGTTTTGCTACACTTGAATCATCTTCATGGGCTTGCAGCACGATTATGTACTAAAATATGTTTTTTTTTAATGAAAATGTACATTGCTCATTTCATTTGAAAAAAACTTAGGTTTTTGAGTTTGTTGTTCAAAATACACAAACACAAATCCGTGCGTACTACCTTATTAGCATTTTTTTTCTGTTATAAAAGCACAGATTTAGTAAAAAGACTCGCGCAACATTGAGTTTTACATCCCCTCGTTACGTAAAGGTTAGCTGTAAGTGTCAGAACGTCTTGATTTTACTTATTTTAGTAAAGACTGAATCACTTGATTGTAAATTATTTGATAAAGTCACGAGTCACTTCGGTAGTGGGTTCCCAGCCAGCACTGGTTCGGCCTTCTCTAGATGTGAGCTAGCGTTGACATAAGAAGGACCCAGACATTACTGACTCAGGAGACTGAATGAAAATAAAAGTTAAAGGGAATTCGTCCACAAAAATATCTGGTTTACAAACATTTATGTGTACAATACATAATTTTTGACATTTTTATTTAATTGCAAAACTAATTATGGTTTATAGTCATTGTGTAGTCCATATTTTTATCGTAGTGATACTTTGGTCTTGACTACACCAATGACTATATGTGCTGCAGATATATAATTTATGTGGCTATTAATATCAGTTAAATATTTGGCACTATTTAATAAATACTAATGTGTTTTAATATTAAAAGTGTTGATAATATTTTATAGTTAAAGGTTTTGCGCCTCATTGAGGAAAGGTACTTTTAATATTAGAATAGATTCTCTTGTACATATGCGCCATAAATGTTGGGGTAGGCTATAAACAAAACATCTTTAAGTGAATTGAGGATGTCTTCTTCCGCGCATATAACGCATTCTGCCGGCAGAAGCCTACATATTAAAATGGCCTTAAACAGACTATTCGGATAAGGAAAAAAGTGCAACACCGTTCGTAAAAAAATTTATAAATTATTCTTCTAAATGTTGAACTGGTGCATGAATTCATAGTTTGAATTACTGTGGTGAGTGCAGTATTTGTATATTAATTAAGATGTTTTAATGGCAATAGTACCACAGTAGTTGTAACTTCTGCAGTTATGATAATACGAAACCAATAAGGCTGAATATGACTCTGCTCAGGCACGGAAGAGACATGCAATTTGTACAAATGTACCAAACTGCTGAATGAAATATGGATGTATGCGTGGACATGTACGTATATTATGCTCGCGTTTAGTAGCCTTTTCATTAAGGAACTGAAAGCAAGCGTGAAAAACTAAAGTAATCAAAGTCTCATTACATAGATAGGTTTTATACAACAGAGGGAAAAAATATAATATTCGGAATTTCTTGCTGTTTAGCGTATTCAAAGAGTCCAAAGTCGTCTATAATTCTAGTTCGCGTTTACAAAATAAATAGAGTTATCACATCCCCATCTTCTGCAATTATGGTTAATAATTCACGAATTATCCCTAATTTCAGAACGAAGATTGTTCGGCTCATAACATCTGGCATTCTGCATTACTTAATGTTACAAATATTTAATTTCACAGATTTTGTAAGAATATGCAAGAAGGCAGGAGATTCCGACTGTTTACGTATTCCTATTTATATGAAATTCTAAGAAATACGGGAATTTTTTTTTTAGGTGCTCTACATATCCATGGTATCGTACTCACAACGAGCGAGGTGCAGTGGTGAAGAAACCAGACTAACTTTCAGCAGTACACTGTTTTGATTCCCGATCCGTCCATCCTGAGACTTTCCGTTTTCACTCCTAGTGAATGCTTGGCTGGTTTATATGTACAGACCCGAATAATTCGCGAGTTCAATGGCCTGCAGGCTAGACTCTACAGTCGTATGTACAAATATTCCGATATTAACTACACATTGGTTGTCTGCTGTCACAGTGGAAAGCGATCATTGGGCAAGCGTTCTCCAGGAGGTGTCATACACCATGTGGATCAATGGCGAAAGTTATATAAACGCACGTATTTTGAATTATAGCTCATCCTGAAATTAATCCGCGCAGGTCTCTATTTATATGGCATTTATTTTGCGCTCAAGATATAAACAGTTCCTTGTCTCTACTTGTCTATGCAACTTTCTCCATTTCTGACGACCCTACTATCAACGAGACATAAAGTTGCTGTGGCAAACTCGCAATAAATAAATAACAAATAATATAGAAATTGTACCGGAATGATGGAATGGGATGCACAGATCCCTAGTAATGGCATTAATGTATAACAAATTAATTCGGAATAGGTGTTGAAATATTGGAAAAAAGAGGGGAGGTCGATGTGGTTAGAAGAGAAACACACAACAGATTCATACACACGTTCAAGTATTCAAGTACTTTGCTTCTTACGAAAAAAAAATAAAATAATAATTCGAAAATGTATGGGAAAAAATTTAAAACAGTAATCTTCTTCAGTGCACAGTTTTCTGGAGAAAACACTCAGCGACAAATTTTTTTTAGCGTATATTTAATCATTGAATAAAAATTGTTTGGGTGTGACTGTATTGTTACATTCGATCAATTTTATTGCTGAACTCTTTGTACAGTATTAACTTCGACATACTCACTTATTATTTTGCACCCAATTTTTTAACCGTTCTGAGCAATAGATATATGTAGGTCACAACTTACTGGCTTACTTCATAATGAGGTAGTAAGACTAACTCCCACCAAGTTTTCCTGCGTTACTAATAGGTTTGTGATGTTATTCCTAAATCGGCATAGATTTACAGACCTTATATAAAATAACTAATTGGTAGTTCAGTTACAAACTTACTTTAAAATATAAATGTTAGAAGTCTAGTGTATCACCAAAATAATTTATGAATATTCCGAACTATGTGTGCATATTTCTACCATCACTGTACACCTGTTGAATGATTGTGAACCATAAGCAAGTTGAGGGAATTGTAATATTGTGTTTTTATTCTTACACTGACAAAACGGTTATGTTGGATATAAGAAAATACTTTGTACAGCAATTTTTTTTTTCTATCTGCGCAACCAGCTATTTTGTTTCTGAAACATATTATTTTTGCTTCGTTTTTGGCTGTCCCATACACATAAAATCTGAATGGTGCAAAAGAAGATTTTTATGGCTGTCCATAAACAGCAGTTTCGGTCAATAATTTCAGATCTAACAGGACAGGGTTCCGAACCCATATCCATTGCTGTTGAATTCTCTCTCTTGGCAACCACGGTCGTTGTAAAAGTTTCGGCGATTCGCTTAATTTTATTGGTACAGAAAGTTCAGTGCATGGCATGTATGTAGATTTGCTAACATGTCAAATTATGCAGATTTTTTGGTTTAAAGTAGTTTCACTGGGATTGTTTTTGACACTGTTAAGCATAAATGAATACACTGACAAACACTGCAATATTTCTAATAGTCGGAAAAATGACGAACTCTTGAGTTGGAAATTCGAAGGTCATCAAATGACTTGGTTGCGCTACAACCAACCGAATACAAGTCAGAACTGCACCAAGCTGATTTCCTACTTGAAAAACAGTGTGTGTGTATCCATAAATGCGTTTAAATGATACTGGGGCAGTTAGATAGTTATTCTACTCAACAAGTTAGGTTTAAATGTTTCGCTTGGTTAAAGAAAATAAGTGCACATGTTTGAAGAAACACCAGATTGTTCGAGAGAACAAAATAAAATATTGTTCAGTGTAAAATTGTTTCCAAGAAAATTTATTATAACCTACAGCTAAACATTTTTGTCGGCGTATGCCTATATAAATCCATACAGTATGGATTTTTTAAAAGATAAATATTTTATTTCTTTTGTCTTTCTATGTGTAGAATTTTTTTGTCGGGATGTTTTTTCTGCGAGAACAGTTGATTGTGTTCTGTAGTTATCAGTTTATGTCACAGTTTATTTTGATTATAAACGATACGTTTTTATTACTTGTGGCACTTACATAATTATTATAAACCCATCCTTAGTAATATGTGATTCCAATAGTAACTCATGTGTTTAAATAAACATGCATACATATCTAAGAGTATAAAGTGTTGTTCAGTAACACAATGGCTTTCGAAAAAAAAAAATGATAATTTAGGTTTAGTCGTAAATATTGTATTAAATTTCAATGATCTTATGCAAATATGTATCATATTCATCAAAAATTGAGTAAAAGAACGTTAATTTTTTTCTGTATTTTTTGGCATTCAGTAAAAACTACTAGGCCGATTTTTCAAAATCACTGTGAGTGTGGTAAGTCTTAAACTGATACTAAGGTACGTATCATCCGATATCAAAAGGAAGATGGGATGTAAAAAATTTTTTTTTTATAATGATGAAGTTTTGCTTCCTAGCATGTAATATCTTTTTTGTATTAGCTTATTGTTACATTGCTGTTTCGTTATGTTAGTGAATTGAAGGTAAGGTGTAAATAATCATGCGATGTCAGTGTGAGTTAGACCACTATGTTTTTTGTTAATACCAGGTCGCTGTACATAACTTGACGTGGTAATCAGAGTAATTCCGACGAGCGAAGCCATGGTTTATTTATTTATTTTGTTAATTTGTACTTATTTATTTAATCTATTTTCATTAATTAGTTTATTTATTTCAGTTAATTTATTTATATTAATTTATTTACTTTTTTTTCAATATTTATTTATTTTCGCTACGAGAAAAACAATAAAACAAACCCCTGTTGGCCTTGGTTTTGGGTAAAAACTGTGTTTAATTTCACTCTATCTGATTCATCGCCAGATCTAAATTCCGAGTGGGAAAAGTCGCGGCCAACAGATTTATTTTCTATCTTCCAAATGCCAACATCTATAGATACCTAATTTTCTCAAAGAGTTCCTGGCAGCCTTGGTTTAGATGAGCTACGTCTACACCGAAGTTTCCTTCGGTTAATGGCCACGTGTCCTTGAGAGAATGCTTCGCGGAATGTGACCTACCCTATCTGAATTTGGTTACTCTGTTTCTAAACATCTCTTGTTTGCGGACAGGTACCCAAGACATGGAACCGATACAACCATCCAGTGAGGAACGTTGTTCAGAAATAAAATAAAGTTTTGAAATACATAAGGCGGAAATTCTTTTCGCAAAAATAATTTGCCTCTGCCATTATCAACGGCATATTTATTTTCGATGCGGGCGAAGTGGTGGACAAAGACTTCGTTTTATTTTATTTTTGCACCACGTCAATCCAACGGAAAATTTTAATTCCGAGCGTGAGAATCCGCTGTTTAACAACTGCCAATAAAATAACCATTTTACCCCCATTTTTCGACTTGTAGGCTGTAGTATTGAAACGTAAAGAGAGTTTTGTCAGTTTTCACTAGGGCCTCAATAGTAGTGAAATTTGCTTGACTGAAACTTCCGCGAATGCCTGGATGTACAGATTGGTATTGTATATTGGTTTGTAGCCCTTCCCTGGTCAAAACTATCTAAGAAGATTTTGCACCATTTAATTGCTTGATCATGATAGTTGT
This sequence comes from Dryococelus australis, assembly GCA_029891345.1. Taxonomy (NCBI): domain Eukaryota; kingdom Metazoa; phylum Arthropoda; class Insecta; order Phasmatodea; family Phasmatidae; genus Dryococelus; species Dryococelus australis. The sequence continues at coordinate 123,891,597 of CM057000.1, read as the reverse complement.
GCTATTTTTTGCATATTGATATATTATTGTATATGTTTATATAGTGTTTAATATTTCATTGCATACATTTTGATTTAAAATGTACGCAGTGGTCTTTCATGTCTGCTGTAAACTATAGATCAGTTTTGTTTACTGATCTGTAGTTTACAGCAGACATGAAAAATAAAACGTGATCAGATGGGACTATATATATATATATATATATATATATATATATATATATATATATATATATATATATATATATATAGAGAGAGAGAGAGAGAGAGTCCCATCTGATCACTTTTTTTTCAAGGCATTGAAAGTTTACCAGATTTTTTCATTATGTCTACCATACAAGCAAGGAAAAACAGCGATTGCTTTACATAAACAGAAAAGTGAGTGATTAGAGCTCACCTATAGAAAAAATATTTATATATGTAAATATATAATATATATATAATTCATATTAATATATACATATACACACAATTACAGCTTTTAACATCGCTAAACCTTTTCCTTTGGTATGAAGCTAGATTTACTTACTTTAAACAAAACATGCTCAAAGAATACGTATTTGCTATAAATGATGTAGTATTACAATGAACAAAAACATATAAAGAAACATTCTAATAACAGGAAACCTGTATGTATCTGTAATCCTCTCTTTGAACTAAACCTATATTGTATGTATTTTTGAAAACCAAACACTTCCAAGAAATATTTTTCCTTTCTATACAGAAAGCGTTGTATAGATTTTTATAGTGCATTATTTTCATACTACTCGTTTATTGACAGCACGATTATTGAAATCAGTTTCAATGGTAATAAGTTCAATGACTTGCAGATATTTGTGAAGAAAATGTTAGTAAATTTCCTAGCATAGACAACATGCAATGTAGGAAATGTTATAGTGTCATGCATGTGGCAAGAAGGTATATATTTAGAGTTCGCCAGATAATCGCGGTTAATTGCAATTCATGTATAATTAATGGGAATTCAGACACATTCGAATTTAAAATCGTTAAAATAAAGGTGTTACGAAGTATACTGTTCAAATGCCACCAAGTCAAATATAGCCATGCGTACATATACTTAATTACATTCATAACAGCGGTTAGAAAATCTCTTAAATTATGAACGAATATTAATTCGGAATACAATATTGTGTAGGTAAAAAATAAAACTTATTACTAAATATTATATGCTTATATGTTACCTTCACGATTAAGAAATATTTTGGAGTACAGTACACCACAAATTTATAATTTCTTTCACAGTACAGTATGTAACTTCTTCTTATTCACCTAAATCGTGCAAAGGCAAGTTGCCTTGGGATTAACCCATGCAGCAAGCAAAAATTCAAATTTCGAATACAAGAAACGTCGAAAATAACGAAAAACCTGGTTAAAGACGACAGCAAAATCCTCAGAACTCGACAAAGCCATTATTCGAAAGTCCATTAAACTCACAAAATCGTGAAACGGCACAAACACAGTGACGTCGCAATCCCGACGCCAAGGTTCAGAAATCCCGGACCGTCATCGATGGCGGCTACAGAAGAACTCTGTATGGAACTGTATGATTTAGAACAGGAAAAAAATATACTAGGAAAACTTCATTCGTCAGCCATTACATGCTAAATAACTAACTACATGTTCAGTATGTATTTGAAAAGTTCAATTAGATCAACAAAGCAGTAATCCTTAATCCCTTATTTTTATTAACGAACAGTATAGAGTGCCTATTTTCTCGTTGTTTAAAACTAAACATTTTTTAAGACGAGTTAAATAGGCGCTAGGAATACATGCCTTATCCGTGCGACTTACCCCCCCCCCCCTCCCCAACTCATTTGAAATTGTAATAGATTTGCAATATTGAAATCGAGTGTTTATTGTTCTTTTAGAGTCGGCAACGAACACGAGGAAGAGAGAGTATCGCTCCGAAGTCTTGTTATGCTGGCGTGTTATGTCACCTGACCACAGTCGGTAATTGGCGCTGAGTAGTCTGGGCGGATTAGGAAAGAGCAGGTAGAGAAGTATCCACCAGCAGACGAAATGGCACCCTAGCTGCTTCGACGATGCTGCTATCTAACAGAAGATAGCTGAACTACTTGGAGGTAGATGCGTACCATCTGTCGCTATCGCTGACTGCTCCTAACTAGTACTCCACCCGCTGGGTCAGTGAAGAGAGTAGTCAACGCCTTTAATTGTTAAGGAACCAGCCATCGCCTGGAGTGACTTCGGGAATCCAACTGATACCGACATCACGATGCCAGGGATCGGCTCTCAAGACCTCGCTGTTGAGAGCTGGCAGAAACCTCTTCACTCACTCACGATGGCCGGAGCAGGAATCAAGGTCAATGTGACACTGCTGTGCCACCTCTCCCGATGTTGCGGATATCGACTTGAACATGCAAATACCACAGTTAGCCTACAACAAGAACCGCGCACGCCCGAATCCGACCGCTTCGCCTCATGCGAAGTTTGTTTTCTGTAATCATTTAGAGTACGTGTGACATAAAGGATTATGTAACCCATCCCCAATTTTTCGAGGATAAACCGTATGAACTTTTTCGCAACCTGACACAAGGAGTCGAACACGGACAGATCTGGCGTCGTACACAGACCAAGAGGTGTGAACTTCCAACATGCCTGGGCGCATTCGCATAATATAGCGAACATAGTTTTGCAATTGCAGCATAATGTTCTACTCCGGACTACACAAATTCGATTGCTGCAACTAAATATTTTGTCGCAGCCAATATATTTCTGGTCTACAAACAAGTACGTGAGCGATCACTATAAGGCTTTATTACTTGTCTTTTTCCACTTATTATAAGCTTATTGTGTACAACAATACTATTTTTCAAGCAACTACATTTTGAATAGGAAAATCTTAACCCAAATAGTTTTGTAACCAGTAACATCCCTTTACTTTCAGTGTACAATCCATGTCGATCTATTTTCAAATCTCTATTTTCTAGAGCTTTGCCTTAAATTTCAGGAGGATTGTTTAGAATCGAGTGTATCAACGCTTAGTATTAAAGGAAGTCCCTGGCGCGCGTCTGTCTGCATGACTGCGCTAATCTCGAACGGATTTGGATGCTGTTTTTACTGTTATCATCTTCATTTATCGAGGAAGGTTTATTTGTATTAAAAATAGCCCTCTCACTTATAGGAGGTTATCATTGACTGTATTAGTGAATCAAGTCGGGAAAAAAGTTTGTCACCAGCGCGTACTCATGGAATACACTATCTAATCCTTTATATATATATATATATATATATATATATATATATATATATATATATATATATATAACAAAATCATGTACGAAATAACTGTATAAAATTAAATGATCAACAAAAAAAATCAGTGGTATCATATTTCTATCTTTGACAGATAAGTAGTAATAAGCGTATTTACAATTTAAATTGCGCAATATAAACAAACGTTAAAATCGCTGTCTTTTCTAACTATAAAGAACTTAATTATTTATCAAAATTAATTAATTCACGATTTAAACTGTTTAATCTAGATAATAAATGTCCTTTGCATCATACAACTATCGCCAACAATTTAAAAGTTATGAAAAGTTTTGTAAAAAATTAATTTCTAAAATCAAGACACGCGCGCACGGACCTATACGTGGGCGGGGGTTGTAATGTGTGGTGTGGCGATGTGTTGTCGAGAAAGATGCAAGAGGGGGGAGGTGTACGAGCGGCGCCGCGGCAGGTAGGAAAAAACGAAATTATACCCGGGAGAAACCGGGCCGGATCACTAGTTTAACAATAAAATTAAAAATTATATCTCTTTCCAACATCTACATGTGAACCATCTCACCGCTCTCACTATTGCGTAAGGTTGTTAAACCTTGCTGACTCCATCAGAAAACTTCAATCAGAGAACAGAAAAAATGTCCAGAAATATGGCAGTATGTATATATTTTGAAAGGTAATTTGTAATAATTATTTAAAGGCCGTATAAAACAATAATTGTAGAAAAATGTTTCATGTTACACAAAATATAAAAAAACAAGTTACAATGCGCAATTTTGAAATTTTGCAAACGTTTTATAAGAAGTATTTCTGAATCAAAAATATAAGGTGTCAAATATGGACTGTCGTCTATTAAATAGTAGATTACGTAACAAGTAAAGCAAATTCCGATTTCTTTTTTTTTTTAGCCAACTTCTTGTTTTTGTTTCAATTGTTTGTGAGAACTCCATACATACTACCCGGCGTTAAATAAGTAAAACTTTTAAAATGAGGAAGAGTTACCTAATTCCTTAAACAAAAACTAAAAACGGACGATTTGATAAAAATCGCAACGCGTACGAAACAACGTTCACGGGGACTGCGACTTGGTCGAAAAAAATATATAACTACGCCAAGAGGTGGTTTTGCGCTTTGCAATTTGTGTCTTAACCTCGTATTTACCGAAATTATTAATTACGCGCAACATTTGTTATTGCTATTCAAAATATTTTTTTTTGTCCAAAGTTCAACAACCAAGTTACTTTACTAAAGAAATAATTAGGTGAAAATAATTTACTGTAATAATACAGAGGCCCACCTAATGGCTACGTTATGCAACCTCTTGTTCTGAAATTACAGCTACAAGTGCAAATACTGGTACTGCTGGCGGGCAGTTATCTGATAAGAGGTTAGTGTAACCAGTAGTTAGAGCAATAGCAGCTAGTCATTGCGATCGGTTAATGTAACCAGTAGTTAGAGCAATAGCAGCTAGTCATTGCGATCGGTTAATGTAACCAGTAGCTACAGCAATAGCAGCTAGTCATTGCGATCGGTTAATGTAACCAGTAGTTAGAGCAATAGCAGCTAGTCATTGCGATCTGTTAATGTAACCAGTAGTTAGAGCAATAGCATGTAGTCATTGCGATCCGGGTTCCGCTCCCGGAGTTGTCAAGCTCTGGTTTTCTCAGGGTGAAAAGGGGGGGGGGGGGCCATGGCGGACGTTGTCGAGCTTACTATAGGCTGTTCACGTTAAAATGAGCACTTTTAAAAGCCCTGCTAAAGATCTACCTGTATGCATGTTGTGTATTCCTCCGCTTTATGTAAATTAGGCATTGGCATGGGCCTCATCACTTTATTTATGTGTCGGTCAAGTGAAACATTTAAATCATTAGAAAAGTAAATATTTAAAAAAACTGCTCATATTTACATTTCGATGCATTAAAATAAATAGAAAGCGATAAAAAATAATTTAAGCTATCATAACTGGTTACCTAGCACTTTTTATTCCACGTTAAGATATCTAACTACTTTCCCTCCATCGTTACCAACTTTGCTGCGCACCCGTTAAAATATATGCAGTATATAGGGGCAGTGATATTTTTCTAAGGTTGATTTCAAATCTGCTCACTTTATAGTGAACAGTCTTTATCGTCCGTCACTCCTTCATATTCAATCACCGCCTCACAGTTGTACGATCTCGTTCCATGTCACACATCAGGGATGATGTCACGGATGTCATTAGCAGGAGAACGGAGGCGGAGGAAAACGCATTCATCCCTTCTCCAAAAAAAAAAAATATATACATGCTTCTCTTGGCCTTGTGTTACACATACTTTTCCTACCTTGACTGCAGGTGGTCATGTCACCGTTTATATAGTCATAGGAAAACACACTAAATAAACTGTAGATTTAATTTCTAAGTATTATCTTGAATTCAGTTAATAGAGTAGTAGATGCCAATTTTTTTCTGTAAGTCTGAATAAAGAAAAATGGTTTTGGAACACTTTATTTCTAACTAATTAATATATTGTTAACTTTTTTTTTGCTTAAAAATTGAATATTTCATACAAAATATACCTATAATGTTATGTAAACTGTATATTTCCTACAACATATTGTAATTTATAAGATTTTTCATCATCATCACTAGTGGTGCAAGGAAAAGTATCATATAAACTAAATAGAGTGAAATAAAAGGAAACCTGTTATAGCCCGTGTTTCGTCTTGTTTTATTAGGATTCATATTTTAAATATCACATCTTTAAACGCACAACACAAAGTAAAAATAAATGACATAAAAGGGCCGACCAGGTGGCAAAATGTACTGAAGTAAAAATTCATCACATAATGATGCAGATTCATTTACATATTTTGAAATGCTCAGAACTAATTTCTCATTCAATATATGCGTGTTGAGTAGCGCATCCAAAAAAAAAAAAGTTAACTAGTAGGGTGCAATTTGATACCGTACAGACGGGACGAGAAATCTGGCCTACCAAAAATTGCATTACCAAAACGTTTATATTCGGAATAGTTAACTGAATGTACTACATAAACAAACAGTGAGAAGTAGTAGGACTTTAACAGCGTTATACTCATGGAAAGGGCACTCGCTAAATTTTCTCACGCGCATAAGGCTTAAATAAATGAGTCACTTCGACGGGAAACACGTGCGCAAAAACCCGAGAAAGGCATAGCTGCAGCTACCTAGAGGAACCAAACATTACAGGTTTTGTGCACGTATATTTCTTTCGATAACTTATTCTCTGGAGAAGTGTTTAGCAACTAGTGGCTGGAGTCCCAGCATCATGATCAAACTCCGGCAGTTGGAAGAGCTCACCCACAGTTGGCAAGACAAGACAGAGACAAAAAAAAAACTAAATCATAAACATACGTTTTGGATTCCGAAGAAATCAATTACATAACTGGAGGCCGTAACAGAATTTTGAACATACGGGACACAACAAACAAGTTATACATTAACTATGATTCCTCCATTACGTCTGTCACGTAATAGTGTCACTAACCATAAACAAATACTAAAGACAACTAACTGACTGCACGCCTATCTGAAAGCGCGGAAACAATTGGCGGTAGTCTGGCAAGGCGTGATAAAAGCTGGCGAAATGATTACAGGTACTGTGCAGGTCCGGAAGGATGTAGGAGGAAGTGTAGGATGACAAGAGAATAAGGGAAAGAAGCACCCAGGCACGATCGCCACCGCACGAGACCACATAATTTATGCTGTTTGTCATAAAAATTGTACCACCGAGAAGGACCTGAGCTATAACAACCGGATTTCTTGAACAGAGTGCCCATCTTACACGAGTGAAATAATTACTCTGGCCGCTCAGTATGACTAACAGAACATGGTCATGCCAGTACTGGGCGGCAATAACAACTGTTGCACGACACGGCAATAAAGAGGAAGTATTTGGATGTCCGTTTGAGGTATCTCCACTCATGCTGCTTCGACGCGTTCCCAAAGCTCATGTGTTGTGGCCGCAGGTGTCCTGTCGTCCGGCCATGGACCACGTGTTTTCGACGAGCGAGAAGTACTGATGAACGCTCATGGAGTCAGTGTGACATGGTGGTCATCCAGGAGTCGTCGGAAGCTGTGTGCCACATAAGGTCGATCGTTGTCCTGTTGTTAAAGGGCGCCAGACTCTCGCTGAAGATTGGGGACAACAACATACTCCAGCACTTCCATAATGGAACAGTTCCCGGTCAGTGTACCAGCAATGCGGACTACACGCGAGCGAACGGCACTGGAACCCGTTGGCACACCGTACCACAACTCTGTGTGCTGGGCTAGGATGACAATACATAATGCGAGAATTCGCCATGGTGTCACCAGACACGGATGCGACACCATCGTGGGGCTGCAAGCAGAAGGAAAATTCATCGAAGACGACGTTGACATGCCATGTGCTCCTCCAGGCCCGATGTCCCTCGCACGATTTCAGTCGCAGGCGCCGGTAGGGAGCGGTCAGTGACAGCTGCAGTTATGAGCGCATTGACAATATGTCCTGATGCTCTAGACGGTGACAAAGCACATGTGTGTGGGCACATATTGATGTGCTACATGCCTGAATTCCTCAGAGACGTTCTTTGATGTGGCTGTACACTTCGTTATCTTCTGGCGCACCAGATGTCTATCCTCGCGGTCGTTGGTGCGAAGGCTTCTATAAGCTTCCTGTAAGTGGCTCAGCCTGTCCCTCCTCGAATCACTGATCCCATACACGCTTCACTGTGGCTACACTTCTTCCAACATGAGAACTAGTTTCGCGGTAGGGTAGTACATAATTCGATAGGCCCCGATTCTCCCTCGGCCAAAGGCGCAAACTTGTTCGTGTGGTTGTCGTGTTCTTCGACGCAGCATGTTGTTGCGTTCGCCTAGTCAGCCAAGTATCTTTCCTACTTGGTAGTTGGGTATACTGAATACTAAGGCTGGTGACTACACCAAGCCTGGCTGACACAAGACGACCAACGTGTCCCAGCTTTATTGCTCCGAGAGGCACTTACTTTTTACTCTCCTTCACAACTCCAAGATCACCTTATTTAATGTAACTTTAGTAATCTGTAATTCCACTGGGATTGATTATGGACGTTCTACTAATACTGTAATTATTAACACAACAAAAAGTACGAACAACGATTTATTGAGATACCAATTCAATTCACAATAAACTGAAATACAAACAATAATCAAATATTTATACTTCGATAATCTGCAGTTAATTGATTTTATCTTTTACCTTAATTCTTTCTTTTAATCGCGTAACTTTCCTATCGCTCTACCTTGCATCCTACTGGAAGCACACCTACCACTGGCTCAGATCGGATCGACCGAAGCTCCTCTGGGTCCTCCTGATGCCGTATAGTGGAGATGAGGTGGTGCAAAGACGTCTCCTGACGTGGAAGACAGCGGCCTGGATTGGAATCTGGACCAGCAGACCTGCGACCCAGTGACAAGCGGCGCCTCGCGTCGATGTCACCTCTGGATGCGTCTTCTGATCGTCGCCGATATTGGACCGTAGAGAGAGTTGGGGGGGGGGGGCAGCGGGCAGTTTGCATCTCTATTTATACCATAATCTCCTCCTCTGACGTAGGTCGACTGTTGCTGGGCCGGACCTCCACAACTCCTCTCCCCTGGAGTGTGGCTTGCACACGGCCTGGTCTGGCGAGTGTGCACTTTACGTTGCCATTCAATCGGTAACCTAGTTGTGGTCCCAACATCGTTCATGCTGTATGTGCACAAGAACGGCACAATTCCACTACAGAATTACACTACATCTGAGTGACTCTCCAACCTCCACTTACATACTGCTTATCATTGGCGCACGGCCGGCGCAACTTGGCTGAACAGCAAGTAAGGTCATCGTCCTATTCCCCAACCAATGTGGGGTCCTTCGGGTACGTCCTTCTTGCTGTTGCAATTTTTAATGGGCAGCAGTGGAAATGCCGCAGAGATGAAACAATCAAACATCATCATGCAACTGCAAGCAAGAGTGCCGAAAAAATTTATCTCAGTTCAATTTAAAGCTATAATAAAAATTTCATTTCATTTAGATGAAGGGTTTTGTCATTAGATCGTTATGTTTATTCAATAGCATGCAAGCATCCACATCCTCTGATAAAGGCTGTTCACGATAAAGTGAGCATTTTTAAAACCAACCTTAGAAAAGAATCTCTGCCTCTGCTTGAATATATTACAACAGGCGCACTGAGTGACATGCGCCCAGTAAAGTAGTTCCATATCTTAAAATCGAATAAAAAGTGTTAGTTAAACATTTGTGATAAGTTATATTATTTATTTCCTTTTCTGTGTTTTTTTTAAGTATCAAAGGGTAAAAATAAACGGATCTGAAAATATTTAGTTTTCTAATAATTTCGCAGTTTTACATGACCGACGCAAAAATAAAGCGATGAAGCCCATGGTAATGTTAATTTTACATAATGCGGAAGAATACACAACGTGCGTATATGTAGATCTTGAGCAGGGTTTTCAAAAGTGCTCATTTTATAGTGAACAGCCTATATCAATAGCTGATCACGCCTGTGAATGTGTCCCCTGTCGAGAAGATTGTTATTCTCGCCCTAACCTGCGCCTATTCACGAGTATTAGTGTTATTAGTATTATGGATGCTAACAGTAGTAGTAATCGTGAATAACATGAGCACTTCAGAAATCAACCTTTGAAAAAACGACTGCCTATATGCTATATGCTATATGCATACAATACATATATATTACAATATTGTAGCATATATACAGCACACTCTGGCGTGCAGGTTCCCAGGTAATTAGGCAATGAATTGAAGTTAATATTTCTAAGACTAAACGTTGTATTGTCAGTGTAATATTTAAATTAATGGTCACTTATTTATTTACCGCTTTAGAATACGAATTTACATAGTAGTGACAAATTTATATTCTTAACAATTCAGTGGTTCCACTTGGGTGGCGTATGAATAAAGTGCTCAGCGCCATGGCGATGTTAATTTTCATATTGCGAAAGGATACAACTTGGGAAGGAAACTAGATGCTTAGCACGGCTTACAAAAGTATTCAGTTTACTGTGAACAGCTTATAATACAGAACCTGTGATGATCAACGACACTCTCACGGTACGCATAAAAACCTGAGAACTGGTTCGAATAGATAAGAGGTTAAGATACATCGCTGTTAAGTGCCAATCAAAACCACTAAACTTTAAGAAACAGTATTTTGAATGTTGATAACGGTTATCAGTTGTTTTGTCGAATGACATCATTACCAAAAGCGGGTATCTAAAACAAAAAAAAAATTAAGTTTTGGTGATAGGATTACATTCCACAGTACTGAGTGATTTTAGCCTACTTTCCGAAGGAAAGAAATGCCCATGAGATCACTTTACTGTTTGTGCGTGCGTGTGTTTGAGCGTGCGTGCGTGTGTGTGTGTGTGCGCGCGCCTATGTGTATCCTCCTTTTCAATTTTTCAATGCCTTAACTGAATTTAACCAAACTCAGTACACATAGAGCGCTAAGTAAGGACACCTGACTTTTAATGTTTTCAACCACATCAGGCGCTTACTTTCGAAGTGGTGGCAATTACCAGATTTATGATGATATTTCTTTCTTACCTCGGAAACCATTCGACCGATTTAGATCAAATTTTTTATGTTGGCAACTCAATATATAAGCATTGGATTTAGGGGTAGATAATATTGTGGGTTTGCCATTTTGTAACACAGAACCATATGTAAAAATAAATATTTTATATTATATCGAAAACTACTCAATCAAATCTCGTCAAATTTGCCACGTAAGCAACAAACACTATTGTAGGACATTTAAACGTGTGTAATTCAAACTGATGAGAGACTTATTTGCAAAATGGTGGCCATAAAATAATTTAGCTTTATTTGGTATAACTACCCTACCATTTGACCGATTTTAAATAAATTTTGTATGCTGACAGTATCCATTACAAACATCATTTATGCGAAAAACACACTTGTTCGCCATTTTGTAAGATAGCAATACATGAATAAATTAATATTTTGTGTAATATTTCGGGAAACAAATAACCGATTCCTGCCTAATTTGGAAGCGGAAGCTGATCCATTCAAATATGTTTAAAGTGTATCATGCGCTTATTTTCAAAATGCCTTCTATCTAGCAATTTAAGCATAACGTGCTATATCATCGAAACCATGAAATTAATTCTAACTTAACTTTTAATGCTGGAAGAATATATTACAGACATTAAATGTGCCTACATGGAGCCTCTTTTGTCCTCCATTTTGTAAGATAGTGACACGCAATTTAAATATGGTTTTTGTCACATATCAGGAAACAAATAACCGATTCCTACCAAATATGGCAGACAAGTTGTAGTGCAGCAGGTGATGCTAAACTAGTATGTTTTAGTCTGTCAGACACTTATTTTCAAAATTGTGACTATATAGTTATTTAAGTTTTGTATGCTATATTGTCGAAACCATGTAATTAAATCCTATTAACTTTGTATGCTGGCAGTAGACCTATATTTTTGCCACCATCAAATGTGTCCACGCAAAGTCTCTTTTGTCTACCATTTCGTAAAATAATACCGCCTGACAAATTAAAATTATGTCATATCTCCAGAAAAAAAAAACGACAGATTTCTACCAAATATGGCAAACAAGTAGCACTATAGCAGGCAGTGTAAAGTGATATGCTTTGAGAGGGTCATGCACATATTTCTAAAACGGTGACCATATAAACATTTTAGATCAGTGCTTTTTATCTACGGGACTACAAAACAAGTACCAACTTAACTTTTTAAACTAACAGTATCTATTCTATTCATGAAATTAGTCTATGCAAAGGTTCATTTCTCCGCCATTTTGTAGGATAGTCCCAATTGGAATAATAAAGTTTTCGTGTCGTATTTCGGGAAACAATCAACAGATTTGATTCAAATTTGGCGAAGAAGTTTAACTGTGGTAGCCCATATTTATATGTTTTAAGTGTGAAAGTCTCTTACTTTTCTAATAGCGGCTATAAAAACCTTTTTACAACTTAGTGTGCAATATCTACGAAACAATGTAACATATTTTAATCTAACTTTGTATATTATGTCTATTATAATCATCGAATGTGGTAATACATAATCTTTTTTCCTCCATTTACGAAGATCGTCACATGAAAAATTTATGTTTTAAGCCATATCTCTAGCACCAATCAAACGATTCCTACTAAAATTTCTCGTAAGTAGTGCTATAGTACGGTATATAATTAACATGTTTTAGGTGCGGCAAGAATTTTTAATGGGGTTTATGTAAATAATTAAGACTAATATGTTATATATCTTAAACGTTGTTCATAAGCATCAATTATGCATACAGAGATACTATTTTGCCGGCTTTTTTTTTTTTTGCAAAATAGTGCAGATGAGTAACCAACATTTTGCCATATTTCTGGTACAATTCTACTAATTCCCACCAAATGTTTCACACCAACAGAAGGCAATGTAAAGGTAAATCATTTAAATGGGGTCAGACACTGGTTTCAAAATGGCGGCTATATAAATATTTCGATATATTTGGTATATATATTTATCAATTTAACCTAAATCAATCAAACTTTCTATGATTACAGTATCTATTATAAATCATATACAGAACATTTTTTTTTTTTTTTTTTTTTTTTTTTTTTTTGTCATATCTCGGAGACCAATAAACCGATCCCCACCAAATGTTTTCAAACAAGTAGCGTTATGGTAGGCTATGTATACTTGCGTGTTTTTAGTGGATCAGACAGTTATTTTAAAATGGTGGCCGTGTAAATATGTCAGGTATTCAAATTCAAAATATTAGACTGATTAAATCCGAAGTTAATTCTCCGGATCCTACCTTCGCGATGCTTGCATGCTAGCTTAATTTTACAAGTTTTTCTGAGATCGAATGCTGGGCAAGTCACGTGTGTATTTTAATTGATTTGTACAATTGCATATTATATGAGTTTCATCGCTAACGATAATGCTGTCAACGAGACGTCAACGCCTACTTACAATTTGAGCTTTTAAGAGTTTCATAAAAATCTATTTGCTCCTATGTAGAGGAAATTAGGCTTATTAGTTAAGAGTAACGTATTGTTGTCTTTTATATAAATAAAGCGAGCGATAGAGAGAGAGAGAGAGAGAGAGAGAGAGAGAGAGAGAGAGAGAGAGAGAAAGGGAGAGAGAGATAAAAGGAGTTGTCGATGCACAAATGTATTCTCTGGAAGCTACATCATAGTGAAAGAGCAAGGCCATTATCTATCTAGATAATACTGTGTGGTTCCCTACGACATTTCACAAACAGTTCAGTACAAACTCTTTCACTCTAAATTCGAATTTGTGGAAAACCATTGATTCGCAGTGAAATTCAACTACTCAAATCAGTAAAAAGTGGCTCCCCTTAAAATCAGTGAAAAACCACTGATTGTTTCAGTGAAAAAAAATTCAATGATTGAATTAGTGACGTGAAGCAATTTCACTGATGCATAAGTGACGGCCGACTGCAGTGGCGAATTAAATATTGTTTTTATTGATTTTATCCGCATAATTACGCTAAATAAACATATGTACGACATATTACTATTTATATTGCGCAATTTACCGTCATTTGAAAAAGTAAAGAAATATTCGGAGGTGGCCAGGATTGAACTTACAAGCCTTTTACTCTTCGCTTTAAGGTCGTTACCTTTACATATTTTCCTTTTGTTTCAAAGACGAACAGTTAAAATTTCGTGTTTCCAAAACGAGAAATTTTTTGACAAAATCTTAACAGTGTGAAAGCATATAATCTACCCGCAGTCGTCTTATAAGATTACCACATCTGTTAACCCTTTGAATCACAGTGTCCTCTATCTGGGACGTTGCATATGAAGTGGCATGAATGGTGTGCACTGTACACAGCAGAACATACCGTCCAATGAGGAAGGTTCCCTACGTGTGTGGGAGAGCATCATTCGCTGCTGAGACTCATAAACCACTGCTACACTGTAAGTCGGAGTGTCGTCTGGATATCATTACAGTTTCGAACAAAATATTTGTGTGTTTCAACGCCTAAAATTATATAATTATTTTTGACCGAAAGGGTTAAAATGTGACGTAATAAGTAGCCCACCAGAACGCGGTGTGCTGTCTCTGAGCACTCAGCAGGACACATGTTTAAAACTGGAAACTGGATAATTGTTTTCTGTCTGTTTCCAGCGAGCTGTTCGGCGGACAAGTGTGTCTCCAGGGATTATGGGCATGGCAGCACTGTGTGTGTCTGCAACTCGACTTACTGCGACACTGTGGAACCTACGACAGTCGACCAGATATCTGGCGGATATGTTAGACATTATGTGACATCAAAGGCTGGGAAAAGGTTACAGCCCATGACCATGAAGTTCTCCTCGACCTCTGACAAAAAAAGTAGGTGATGTTTTCTCTTCATTTACCTTTAAGCCCATTAACTGATTTCCTTGCATATGTTTACGAGCTTTGGTCTTGGATTCACTATTATAGTTTTATTGGCTATAAAATCAAGGCGGGGAGTTTGTTCATTTAAGATGCATTTTAAATACAGTCATGTTAAGTCCAATGCTCAAGTCAGTTAATTAGGAGTTATTGTTAAGGATATTCATGTCACAGTAGAAGTACATAAAATACTGTTAAATTACACAAACTCTTTAAATGCGAAAGAATGTTAATTATTCAACAGCATAAGTATTCTACTATTAGGAATCGGCCAGTAAAATGTTTTATAGGCTATTCACGGTATAGTGAGCACTATTGAAAGCCCTCTCATTTAGAATGACAGTCAATAAACATACTTTATTTTAGCCTCGGACTTTAACTCCCGAGTGCGGTGGAATATGCACGCTGCGTTTATTACTTACATAGCAAAATGTCCTTAAAGGATAAAATATGGCTGAAAGAAAAAAGTAACTAGGGCCTTAAAAATTCTCACTTTACCGCGAACAGTCTGTATCAAGGATACCTACTGTAAGAAACATTAGGGAAAATAAGGGAGGGAGGGGGGAGTAAAGGTATTACTGCAATACAATCCGTGATAAATATAACTTAAGTAATGGTTTCTATTCATACTGCAAAGTCAATTTGGCTTATTATTGTAATTTATCATGTAAGTTAACGTCATAAAACAACAAAATGGCACACAACGTTTCTCACGTCAATATGATAAAAATATTTTGTAAAATATCACACAATATTTTTTTATCTTCTAGAGGGCGTCCAAGCATACGCTTCCCCTTCTCTCGGTCACTAATGTACTCGTAACTTGTCATTCCTCTCTCGTAAATTTGGCAGTTCATCACAGGCCATATCACGACTACAAGAAGGGCAACTTCATCAGAGATGACACGGATACAAAACACGCAGGTATGGCTGATTCGAGTGCCGCTGGCAAGCCTGTTTGGCCACGCGTGCGGTAATTCTTGTGAGCAGGCAGTAGCTAAACAAGATTAGGAAAGCCAGTATGCGCCTGGTCAGTTATAAAGATAGAGAGAGAGAGCAGTTGGTCGTGTCATTGTATTATTCTCTACTTATATTTATTCAATTATAATCCTGAAAAAAAAAATTTGAACTCTGATGATTTGTATTTCTTGGCTATACACAGGACGTGACTAGAGACGATGGAAAAATCTCGAAAATTATTTGAGGAAACATATCTTGTATAACACTCAAATTAGTTCATTCTTTCTTTTATTGGATAAACAAGGTTTTGACTGGGTTAAGTTCTTTGCAGATTAACCACGAACGTTCTGCCTTTTAGTAACAGAATCCTCGCTGGGCCAGCGAAATGGGGCAAACCTGTCAGATATGTGCACAGTACGCCGAATCCTAGCAAACAGTCAACTTTTCCCGCGACATGCCATCATCTCTAGGCATGACACATTGGTAAAAATATTGTACTATAAAATAATAAGCACCTCTTTTAAAACTATTGGCTAGTATATTTAATGGCGTGTGGTTGTTCCAATTGTAGGCCCTAAGTGTATGTAACATTTCAAATAACATATTTTTAAAACATTACAAGTTAAAGAAAAAGATATGCGAATATCAATGACCTCAAAGCAAATAACATTTTACTGCAAGGCAGTGCTAAAATATAATTAATATGTACTTCATACTCAAGTTATGAAGTATTTACAATTCTAATTTTATTAAAAACGCACTCTTTGTTATTTTTTTCAGGTACATCAAACACATTTAAAGTAAATCACAACACTCGGTACCAGAAAATGCTTGGATTTGGCGGAGCTGCGACAGACGCCAATGGTTTAAACACATATTCACTCACATCGAAGGCTGCAGAAAATCTCATAAGGTACAAGCAGATTTTCGCAATCAAGTAATCCATAATTTTTAAATAGAAATATTCGATCGCCATAGCTAAATTCTCTATATAAAAACATTTCAAAAATAAAGTAACTGTATTTTACATAGTATTTAGTGATGTTTTTTAATGACAGGAACGGGATGGGAAGACCTCCAAAGTCAAAGGAGAAAAATTTAAGAACTTATAATAGTTTTTAAGGAGTAAATTCAAGTGGTTGTACATAAGAACCACTAGTTTCTGTAAAAGAAATGATGTGGTTTCACATATAAATACAACTAGTTTATATGAAAAAAGAAACGGGTCTATGTAAAAATCTAAGTGATTCTACATAAAGCTTATCATTTTTTGCTATAATTTTTCAAATATGAACCGAGTTTTCAGGTAATAGCAGGCCTACTTCACCGTTGTCAATTCGTCCACAATTTTTTTACGGAGACGTAGGATATGCATCACGACTAGGGCCAGAGGCTCCTAATAAAGTCATGCGCACATCGATAAGTCGCAGAATAATCGAGAGTACAGAATATGAACAACTGCCTGTACCGCGCGGGCCAGCAAACGTGTCGGGAGGGTGTCCGCCAATCAGCACTCGCCAGCCGGCAGCCCAGCCACTAGGGAAGCTTGCTCTGCACCCAGTAACCAAAGAGACACGAGGTCCGTCGCGAAGCCTTGAGCAGCCAGTCACCAGGATGGAATCGCCACGCCAGTTTACTTGAGTGTTCTGGGGCTGTATCATGTAGGCGGTATATTACATGCGAAGAAAAGTTACCTTCCCTTCCTTGTCGCTTGTTACAACGGCACGGTAATCCTCACTACTATATAGATGGCAGTGTGTTTGTCCTTTCGCGTCAAAACAGAGCTACGGATCGACGTAAAATTTTGCACAGATATAGTTGGAGGGTCGGAGATTGACATGGGCTACTTTTTATCCCGGAAAAATATCTCATTTCCTTAAGAAATATTCTTACTCTAATTTTATCTCATTCCTTGATGAAATTCTTATTGTAATTTTACTGCATAAAAAAAAAGCATTGTTAAAAAAAAGTTCCGTCATTTCTCCTTTCTTTTTTGTCTGAGGGCTGTCTTCAATTCCTTCCCAAGAGCCGCAGTAGCTCAGAACCCAATAGTGGGGCCGCAGAAACTCAGTGGGTAGAGAACCAAATAGTGGGACCGCAATAGCTCAGTGGGTAGAGAACCCAATAGTGGGGCCGCAGTAGCTCAGTGGGTAGAGCACTAAATGGTGGGGCCGCAGTAGCTTAGTGGGTAGAGCACCCAATAGTGGGGCCGCAGTATCCTAGTGGGTAGAGCACCCAATAGTGGAGCCGCAGTAGCCTAGTGTCTCGAGAAACCCAATAGTGGGGCCGCAGTAGCTCAGTGGCTAGAGTGGGGCCGCAGTCCTAAACGTCATGCGAACGAAGTCACACGGGTCATCTGGTACAACAATAATTGTATTGTTACCCAATTTATTTCTGTCATTTGAATAAACTATTGACGAAAAATATTTTTTATACGCTCTCCCCCCTCAAACCCCACGCGAGCTCAGGAACAAAAATAACCTTGTGAAATGATTTTGCTAGTGTTTTTCCCAGCACTTAAGTTACTCTTAAGGTAAGTAATTTAATTATTTTTAGGAATACCTCTGTATGTTTATAGTCAATATTTTATCTTACTTACGTTTGTTTACAAAACTTTTTTTAAAATGAGACTGTAACTTTTGTGATACAAACACATTTATATAGACCTACATTAATCCATACTTATATAAACCTCCGGTACTTACAAATTCCCGTTAATGTTATATATATATAAAATATATATATATAAGAAGCGTAATCGTATTCTACTAGTAAAAATCACACTGAATGAAAATTTTGATTTCGTTATTGGCAATTTATTCAGTTGTCTCCTCATAATTTTTTGGTGTAATGTAACAAGGTTTTTTCTTCAGTTTTCCAAGGTAAGGTTATTTTTCTTCATGTAAAGTGTGATATCCTTCCCGGTCGTGGGTCTCAGCTCTCACATCCTGGTATAGGCTGCTCACGGTAAAATGAGCATTTTTGAAAGCCCTGCTGAAGATCTACTTGTATACACGTGTATTCTTTCGTCTTATGTAAAATTAACATTGATGTGGGCCTCATCACTTTATCCATGCGTCGGTCAAATGAAACTGGGAAATTATTAAGAACGTACATACTTTAGAAATCTACTCATTTTTACCTTTCGATGCATAAAAAAACCGGAAAGTGAAAGAAATTATTTAAGTTATCACAAATGGTTACCTAACACATTTTATTCGACTTTAAAATATGGAACTACTTTCTGTCCATCGTTACCAACTTTACTGGACGAATGTAGCTCAGTGCGCCCATTAAAATGTACGCAGACAGGGACAGTGACTTTTTTTTCCACGGTTCATTTCTAAAGTGCTCACTTTATCGTGATTTGCCTTTATTAGCAATATTAATTATTAATTTTTACAGTGTCTAGTGTTTAGAAGTGTTGTACCTCAGATAGGTCTTTATACATCCGAACAGTCAAAACATAGCTAGCATTTTTTTTTTGTTTAGTATTTGCTCTTAACAACCAACCCGTATGCAACACGACCAGATGCGCTTGTTTCTGAAATCATTAATTAGAAATTGCTAATTGCGTACGGCCGCGATAACCACTCGCTTCTCGGCGATCTACCGCGCCGCTGTCCTCTGTATCATCATGACGAACATTTAAGTGACTTAAGGACGAAGAATCCTTGCTATCTTGGATTTATATATTTTCCTCATTAACTTAATTTTGGGAGTCAATATTTAAAAACTAAGCTAGTCATGACGTACAGAACATTTTAACAGTTATTTCTAAACCCCCACTTATTTTTCTTGCATGATTAGTGTCACACCTGTAAACGTAAACAAACATTATTTAATTACTTAATAATTTCAGTCCTACATAGGAAAATACAGGTATATTTGAAACCCTACTAATTTAAAAAAAATTCACTAAGTAGTCGTCCATGTCATGTCTAGCTTTAATTATTTTTATTTCTGGTCATACATTTTCATTACGAAGATTTGTAAGAAAATTCGAAGATGGAGTGGATACTACCCCCTTAACAGGCCTGCCTACCAAGCCGGCAGTCGCGAACTCCAAATACGGAATCAATGTTAAACGAAATTCCTTCTCATTGCGCCAATTTTAAAGATAACTATTTCAAACAAAAAGTATTCTACGTGAAATTTCTTAAGGAATGATGCTACATCAAAATATTTTGCCAATTTTTTTTTATAAAATGTAAATAATATTGAAATTTACATATAACAAAAAAAAGATGGATAATATTTTATTTATTTATTTATTTTTTATTTATTTATTTTTTTTTTTTTCAAAAAAAAAAAAAAAATATTTAGCAATAATCTCTGAGAAAATCGCGTCAACGTGTTTTTTGTTTGAAATAGTTATCTTTAAAATTGACGCAATGAGATGGTATTTCGTTTAACATTGATTCCCCATTTGAAGTTTGCGACTGCCAGCTTGGTAGGCAGGCCCGCTAACACAAGACACCTCTCCCGCTTTTCGGAGAGACATGGACCACCGATTACCATGCCTACTGCACAAGTACCGTCCATCCTGCTGACGATAAACCTCTGGGCCCCGCTTCAGAACGGGAAGATCGCCCCCTACCTCTCCCCCCCCCCAACCTCCGCCGAGCGGGTGGATGCTCCCTTCCGCATGTCACTTACTTCTACCGCTTCTCCGGGAATGTTGCGTGCACCTGCTAATACTCAATATGCATTTATTGCCATCCAATTTAATTTACAATAAAAAATTTCATATATTATACTAAATCATACTGATTGCACTTATACATCAAAGTACTCCGGTTACTTTTCCTGAGATGTAATTTGGAATCTGCCCACCAGCCCTCGTCAGATGGCTGGAGGGAAAAGGAGGGGCTGAGGTATAAAACACCCTCGCTGCCTGGACACCACATGTGCCATCGGAACCGCTCCTCTCAGAGATCCCAGTTTCTCGATACGCGACAGAATCTTATAATTAAACCCCGTGTGAAAATGCGAATAAATAATCAATATTCCGACGGATGACGAAGTGACGGTAAAAGTGATATCACACAACGAGCACTTAAAAGGCAAACATTATCAATTATGGTGGCCTACCTTCCACTGAACATATGTAATATCACGCAGGGTCATCACAAGTGTATGTCATAAGTAGTAGAGATATGGCGATTCTGGCGCAAGGGCTGGGAGGTGTCGCACTGTGGCGCCATCCACCATCTTGGAATTCCCGTATTTATTTCAAAATTTATCTTTTTATTCCAAAAAATGTCTTCAGAAATCAATAATTTTCCCCAAAATTCCTAGAATTTCACAAAAAGTTCCTTTTTTCGAAAAATTTGTGAAAAAAAGATCCATGTGCCAGAATTGTAATAAGCACCGAAAGCCAATATTCGAACCATTTTGAAGAATTCGGAGGGCTTACGTTATACTTATAGCCCACCACCCATCAGGACTCCTATCCATCACAAAAAGCATCAACCACGCCTTTCCTACCGTCCAATTATGAAAAATGAGAACAAAAAATCTTAATTTAAGTATACATTTATAATTTTAAAAAATTACGGGCGTAAGTACTTGTCTTTTCAAGGAACATACGATCGTGATATCATATCGATTATTTATCCCAATGTCAAGACCATCCATTTGGATTTAAGAGGTATGCCTCTACACACTGCTCTCGCAGGTCAGGCAGCTGGCTGACCTTGTCAAATCAATCGTAAAACTATTAGACATCTAGGAATCGATGCATTTAGAAATAATTAGAATTATTCTATTAAAACTTATACTATCTAAGGTTTTTTTTTTTTTCCTGTACGACGTTATAACATTCGCAGTCAAATTGCAAGGAAGTCCATTAGTGGCATTATCTGTTGTGTTACCTGATCTCGTCGCAATAGCAGTTAACATTCTATGCTAGCGTCCAGTATAACGGGAGGAAATCGCAAAATGTAAAAAGCAAGTTGGATGTGGGAAGTCGCGGAGAAGATGGATCGATACAGTCACATGCGTAGTGTTCCAACAGCCTAGCAGTTGACAGGTAAGCTTCAAACAAACCAATTCATGTTTGCAATATTGCTAGCGTCAGTTATCCTGAGCCACCGTAGAAGGCGGGGAGGGCAGAAGAGATTGAAGAAGAAAGTAGTGTAATATAGTAAATATACTTTTAACACAAATATAATTGAGATGTTCAACATCTTCCGCTAGTTCAGAAAGAACCTTTTCGACTGCAGGCAATATAGTTACTTCTTAATGTAGTTATCTATGCCCAAGGAACGATAATGTATTTTTACACACTAACCGAGCATTCCTAAACCCCTAAATAAGAGATCTCATTCATTTCCTTACTTCGTTATTTTTGTTATAACAAATTCGTAACATACTTTTGGTTTGTTTGTTTAGGGATAGTCAATCAAACGTCAACGAAACATTTCAACATACTCGTCCATTAGTTTGGATGGTTATTCGCCAATTATGATTTGTTTGTATTAAAAAAAAACAGACCTTACAGTGTACTTATACATTTCATTGACGTTCCATATTACGTTCTGTGAATAAACGACTAAACTAATATGGTCTGAGTAAAAAAAATATGTCTGTTAACTCATATATGTGCACATGTTTGTTTCCCATATGGAAAATCTCCCCTTTTCGGAATTTCAAATATGTAATAATAGATATAAACAAATTATTGTACATTTGTATGCATGTGCGATTTAAAGTAGACAAAGAAATTATTCGCAAATATACTACACCAGTGTATACCTATATTGAGAAAGAGTGAATGGTAAAGATTTTACCCATACATCCATGATAGTGTTCTTAGATTTCTATATTTGCAGCCTGATACATGGTATTTTTACCATACAATGTATAGGTTAAAAACTTCCATTACAGTTAGGGAAGTTGACTAGAAAAATTTTTGCAGTGATATACCATAAGTGCCATTACATACAGCACAACCTATTTGTCTTTACAATAGAACTGTAAACATAACTGTAACTGTAACTAGTATGTATTCGCTCTCTTCGGTAACACAATACATAATGCACAATTTCAAGGCACGGGTACCCGGGTAATAGGCTCTATTTGAGCGGGTGCCCGGGTAATAGGCTCTATGTGAGCGGGTACCCGGGTAATAGGCTCTATGTTAGCGGGTACTCGGGTAACTGCTTCTTCGTACTCTAGTACCAGGGTATCCGGCTGTTATCCGAATACACTGGGTAGTGCATGGGTACCCGGGTACCCGAATACCCGGGTATCACTAGGCCTAGACATTTCTAACATGTTTCTAACTACTATAATATTTCTGGCACACACTAGAAGAATATAAGGGAGCTAATAAGTGTCGACTTAATGCTGCAATCTGTGTGCAGTTAAGTAAGTCTTCTTTGAATTTCGTGGGTCTGTCATTATAGCTCACAGCCCTTCTCTGGGGTCATAGTTCAAGACAGACTAACAACTTAAATTTGTTTGTGTGCAAGAATAAATATAATAATGGAATCTCGATGCTCTACTACTTCCCGTTACTTAACCCCTAGGTCAATGCAAGCATGCCAAAAACTATAAGGAAAACTAAAATTGGTTGTTTATACTTCACACTAGGCTCATAATTGCTCCCAGACAACTTTATTAATGGTGTCGTTATAATAATTTTGTTTGTATACATACATATTTTAAATATAGTTGTAATCCATTTTCAATCTGCTTCTAATTAATTATTAACTGCAATGTTTACAGATCTTATTTTGCGAAAGATGGGATTGGCTACACGTTTATTCGAGTACCTGTTGCTGGCTCCGACTTCTCTACACACAACTACGAATACACTGATAACCATCCAAATGATACTACACTGAAATATTTTAACCTCACAATGGAAGATTTCTCTTACAAGGTGAGTTGTATTTTTACAGATGTATTAGAACACAATATCATAGTTAGAAAACAGTGTCAAAAATTAAAAATTACTGAGTATCATGTGTTGCAGTAGTGGACACTTTTTGCTCTTAAAAGCTAATGCAGTATTGTGATGTTACCAAACCACATGTCAAATAATGACTGTGATTTAAATTCTTATGTTTATATAAATCAAAATAGTTTCTGAGTTATAGCCGTAAGAAAAATCGCTTCAACCAAGACACATGCAACTTAAAAAAATATATATTTCAGCCACATAAAACTATCAAAGTAAGAAACAAATGTGAAGTTTACTTTTTACGTGCATTTTCCTGAATTGATCGAACTCGTCAACACTCACACACATTGGTAGAAAACTTAAAAATTAAGCACAACATGTGTTTTTTAGATTTTTTACCTCATCTGAAGTATCACCAGTTCTTAATATAACTTGTTCGATGTATCGCCAGTTCGTGTTAGAGCTACATATTTTTAGACAATCTTGTCCGTACAGATTTAGTGTTTTCTGTGAATTAACAAATCACATAATTATCTGTATCCGGTTGGCGTATCTCCGCCCATGCTACTTCGATGCATGCCCAAAGTTCATCCATTGTGTCCGCGGATGTCCTGTGCTAAGCCAGACGTCGTGCTATCATCAACCACACGTTTTCGAAGGGCGGGAGATCCAGTTAACGTGCAGGCCAAAGAAGCAGTGTTATATGGACCGTCTGACGATGTGTGCAACAAGCTGTCGAGCACTGTCCTGTTGAATCAGGGTTCCAGGCTGGTCCTGAAGATAAGGGGAAACAACAGGCTCCCACATCTACGCCATGTAACAGTTGCTGGTCAGCGTACCAGCAATGGGGAGGACTAACCACAAGCGACTGGAATCCTATGGCACCCCACAGCATAACTACAAGTGCCTGGCCTGTATGGTGGTGCATAATGCAAGTCTCGGCCAGAAGTGCACCGTAGTGCCGCCAGACACGAACCTAACCATCGTCGTGCTGGAAGCAGAAGCGGGATTCGTCGGAGAAGACGATAGCAGCCAGACTCGACTGAAGCCTGTGGTAGAGCAGTCAGGGGCAGCCGCAGTAATGGGCGCCTGCAGACAGTGACGCACAATGATTGCGAACACAGATCGATAAGCCACATGCCTGAACGCCTAGAGAGGATGTATGGTCCGTAGTCACCATGTGTACTCGTCTGTCCTCGTGCTCGCTGGAGCGATGGGGCCGTTGGCTTCCTGCGCATCGCTCAGCCCGTTCTTCCTCGACGCACTGATCCCATATCCACTTACTTCACTGTGGTTGCAGATATTTCAATGTGAGAACCAATTTTGCCGTAGGATAGCCCACGATCGCATGACACTCCAGCGGCCAAAGGCGGAAACCTGTTTGTATGGTTGTCGTTTTCTTAGACGCGGCTTCCGTACTCAGTTTGCGCACACGAATGACGGAGAAACACATTGCTTAAGCCTCTCTGTAGATATTCAACCACCAATTATATACCAATTATCAGTGTCCCCATTGGTGCAGGGGTCGCGGTGGCATGGTGGTCAGACTACTTACCTCCCACCTAGGAGAACCATGTTGGATTCCCGGCGGGGTCGCTCCCAGATTTTCGCATGTGGGAATCGTGCCGGAGAATGCTGCTTGTCAGCGGGTTTTTTCAGGGATCTCACGTTTCCCCCGCCCTTTCATACCGGCGCTGCTCCATTCTCACATCGCTTCACCCTCATCGGCTCTCAAGACCTCGACGTTAAGAGCCATCCAAATATCTTCACTCACTCACACACCCATTGATTGCACCATTCGACTGAGCAACTAGTTACATCATTAGCCTGCCCTTCTCTATTGTTCTATGCATTCCCCAAAATGTGAATTCCTTCAGGCGCGTCCTTCTTGCTGTTGTAATCTTATTGGCCAGTAGTGTAATTTACTCTATGTATCACCATAAAATCATTGATATTCAATAAACCTTCAGTGCTTTGAACGCGAATACGTCATAGATTAATTTGTAAACTTCCATACTGTAAGTTGCTGCTATGTTTGCAAACACTATCAAACAGGCAAAGGCATCGATTGTCGGTGCTACATATCATAATACACACAGAATAACTCGTACCTACAGGTAAATACTAAATGTGAATCCACAAATTTTGGGGGTTTGAATTTTTTACCGCAATATAAGTAGATTCTTTAGAAAAATGATTGTGTTGTTGTTAGGTAATATGCGAAATATTGCAGGAGCGTAATGATCTAGCTTTATCCCTAAACAACAAATAGCTAGTATTAACGGGTCCTAAGATAATTTACAGGCAATAACCCGCTAATGAAGCTAGATGACACGTTATTCTTAATGCACTCGCCAGTCCACTCCTAATTAATATCGGGCAATAAACAGAAATTAACTTGGGTGTCTGTTATTATTATTGTCCTTCAGCACATCGGTTTTCAATAGCTGAGACACTTGTTAACACTACAGTAGCATCGAGGTAGGCTATCATACCACTCAAGCCTCGGAGAAGACCCACGATCACAGAAGAAATCTCAACACAGTGCAGAAGAATAAGGAATATAAACGTAACGAATGATCCTATCCAGTAAGAAATACTGTAGTGCCTGGATCATACAAGAGTGTCCGGTAGTTGCCGCTACAGCTTCATTCCATGATATTGAGCTCGTCACTTGGACATCTACCTTGTCAGCCACTCAAGAAGTAGACCTGTCTAAGAAAATAATTACTCACAGAAGTTACCTACAACACCAGTGCAGTAAGATGAAGCCAACTGATTAGTCATATAGTCAAGCACAAACAGCCTTTAGTAGCTCTCAAAATATCGATGATTATGACGCAATTATTTCCTCCATAAAAGTCTGTACAACATTTGAAGCAATACTCAAAATGGAAGCACGGATATAGTAAACAAATTTTTAATACGAACACTTAATTTGACTCCTAACTGTAACATGCGACACAGATACCTGAAGCGTGCTTCGTCATACTCTAGTGTCCTTGACTCGTATTCGGGAGGTCTTCGGTTCGATACTGGCCGGTTGAACTGGCGATGATTCTTCTCATCTACTTTTCCATTACAGTACCAGACAAAAACCAGTGTAGTGCCTTACTTTGTAACCTACTTTCCATTCTTCACCATCACATAAAGTTCCTGGTAAGCTTCCCAAAATAAAAGTAAACAACCAATGCGATAGGACATAGATCTGCCAACAATCCATTTTTAATAATACTAAAGCATACGACAAATGGAGCTAGTTTGAGCCTTAAAATACAATATTAAAGGTGCGCTTCATTGAAAATTTGTGTTCATCACTAACTCATGTAGTTCCTTAACCCAACAGAAATCCAGTCGGAAATACCAGTGGCTACGCCATAATATGTACATACAATACATTATACCTTGTGTGAAAAAAAACGCCATGTTCGGCAATGACGGCTAATGAAATTCGGTCTTAATAATATTACAAATGAAATGCATTAAAACTAGTTGATGAGGCGTCACACTGTTTTATCAATCAACTGTAAAAAAAAAGGGAAAATATTTCCGAAAATTCTTTCCGCTCGTATAGATGTTTGGGATTGAACCGACGACATCCCAAATGCCAATCAGATACGCTACCTCGAAACCGAGCACATTGTAGCTCTAAAGATACTGTAGTCTTCTGTATCTTGTGTGCAAAGACTGTTCACGATCAAGTGAACACTTTGGAAATGAACCTTAGAAAAAAGTCATTGCCCCTGCATGAATCAATTTTAATGGGCGCACTGAGTGACATTCTCCCAGTAAAGTTGGTAACGATGGGTGGAAAGTAGTTCCATATTTTAACGTCGAATAAAAAGTGTTAGGTAACCAATTGTGATAACATTAATTTTTTTTTTTTTTTTTCACTTTTTTTTTTCTTCGAAGTGTAAAAAAGTACAGATTTGCGAAGTATTTACTTTCTTAATAATTACACTTCGTTTGACCGACGCATGAATATAGTGATGAGGCTCTTAACAATGTTAATTTTACGTAAGGCGGAAACATACACAAAGTGTATACACATATATCTTAAGAAGCGCTTTCGAAAGTGCTCATTTTACCGTGAACAGCCTGTAATAGCGAAACCATTATTAACAAAACCAACTGCTGATGCAATGTCATTTTTCTGTGTACTCCACAGTTGTATCGCTGTTTGTCGGAGTAAATGTGATTTTCTAAACTAACTTAATGTCCAACAATTGCAATACTTGCAGATTCCATTCATCAAGAAAGCACAAGAAGTAAGTCCTAGCGAAGTAAAATTATTCTCGTCTCCGTGGTCCGCCCCTGCCTGGATGAAGAACATCGATGCCGCTACTAACGCAAGCAGTCTGAAGAAGGAGTACTACCAAGTGTATGCTGATTATTACGTCAAGTAAGTACTTGTTTGTAAGGTAAATCTAAGCCTTACCTTGTTTACTTCACACTCTATTCATGAGAGTTAAGACTTGTCTATTGGAGCATCACAATAAAAATAAGACACTTGTTTCCCTTTACGTTTCACAAAACGTTAGCTCTCCTAAGTATCTGAACTCTTTATTATGTACAAAGTCAGCTCTCCTAAGTATCTGAACTCTTTATTATGTACAAAGTCAGCTCTCCTAAGTATCTGAACTCTTTATTATGTACAAAGTCAGCTCTCCTAAGTATCTGAACTCTTTATTATGTACAAAGTCAGCTCTCCTAAGTATCTGAACTCTTTATTATGTACGAAGTCTTGAAATTAAGTAATTTTTTAATCGAACTGCTTCATGCTAACGATTTTATAACTTAAAACATGATATTTCAAAACATGAGACGAGCTTGTGCATTTTGCAATGAAAAGGCATGCTTCCAAACTGATAAAAAGTTATTGTTGTGTGGTATGCTGCGAGGCCCTCAAAAGAGAACTTTGCATTGACTCGGATTAATGCGCTTCTTACGATTTGAAATAGAAGAGCACAATTCGATGTTCGAGAATCTTAACGTGATCTTGGATGTCAACTCTAGCGACATTTTATATCTTTTAGTAAACTATTAATCTCAGAAGAAGTTTTTTTTTATTGGGTTCGAAAATAAAATAAAGGTGTATGCATATCCCGTCCCTTGCATCCTTCACTGTGTATTGCATGAAAGTACTATTTCCATTCCTGGGCCTGGTTTATTAGTTAATATTGTATGTCGTTCTAGTTCCATCAATTTTAGTAGAGGAAGAAGTTGTAATATGGAACACCACATTTCTTTAGTATGTGATTACCCATCAACTAAATTCTAACATATTCTTTATGCTTATGAGCATCTACATTTCAGATACTCGATGAAAAAATCTCAAAAATAAATATTTATTGATTTGTTAAAATTTGCTACTATATCATTAAATAAAAAATTACAAATAAATTTTACAAATGTATAATCTTAAAATCCCACAACTGTTTGATTTTTAGAAATGCAACTTTATGTTTTCCTTACAGATAGTACTGAAATATTTCATTGTAACAGTTTTAAATGTTATGACTAGATGGAAAATAACTACACCTTCATTATTCTCTATTCAAAGTGTACGTAGTTTTCTAATCCGAAATAATCGTTGCGGACTTGCATGCCACAATTAGACACTGAACCAATAATTCTCAATTTTCTGTTATCCGAAAACTTCCCCTGACACAATAGGCAATAGTCAACGTTCTTGTCGGTCTCTGGTTCATAAATGGGAATTTCGATTGCAGATGCAGAAGAGTGTCCTGATGGTAGGACTACAAATACATCACCTCCTGAATCCTTACTATCCGCATCATGTCGATACTTCAGAGGAGACTTTACCTTTGAAAATCACGGCTAGACACGTGTCTTTGCAAACGCCTATTCATATGAAGAAATCCAAAAGTCAAAACAACTGTTTTTTTTTTTTTTTTTTTTGAGATGACGATTCTGCAATGGAGCTGAATGGGGGACGTCCACGGTCTCGAACTAATTGAATCTTCTTTCTCCTGTTTCTCTGAATCGAAGACTCCAGTTCTTCTTTGTATGGGTATCCACTCAGAATGGTTGCAGCAAATTCTGCTCTTTCTTTTTCTTATCCGGGGCAAGAAGTATGTGGATATCTGTGGGTGAAACTCACCGGAATTTTTTTTTTGGGGGGGGGGGGGGGGGGGTAAAATATCTGCTAGGCATGGCAGAGTTTGTATCCTCGGATGTTTGTATGCGCGTGTGCATGCAGATTGAGCACAAGTAGAGAGACGTTTGGGTTGTTCTCAACAGCGAGGTATTGAGAATTGAGCACTGGTGATGGAACATTGTAACCAGTGGTGGTAGCTGATTTTTAGCTTCGTGCTAGGCAGCTACAAAATCTGCATAAGTGAAAACATTAGTACTTAAGAGCCACATTCCAATAAACTTAAACACATTCATGGCAATAATTCGAGACGTGCATTTGAGGAAAGCCTTCCGGCATCTCTCTGCAATATCGTAATGTCCGAGACATCTAATTTGATGAAAAATCCCTGGTAGATGAACCCTCCCGATGGAGCTGAACTCTCATTAGTGTGTGCGTCGTATTTGTTCTCTGGAGGGTCAACATTGGCGGAATAAAAAAAAAACTTCTTCACTCATTTAACAGAGAAAATTACATACCCATGTTATGCAGCAGTTAGAGCATCTACCTGACGTTTTCTTTTCAATCCAGCTACTTGTGGGATTTTGCTGTGTACGATGTTCAAATATCTTTCTTCAGCAATCAACACACTAGTGTGTACTTGTGCTGTGTTTAAAATTATTACAGCATATCATAGAACTTGCTTTCAATCTCATGGCTGAAGCCAGCAGCTCATGTGTATGATGATACATCTGGTTTACTGATATCGAGTCTATCACAATTGCGACAAAAGAAATTGTCATACCAAGCACATTCGCATAAACCGATCTTCGAGTTAGTTTCTGTCCGATAACTGATATGCTCTTGTACGAACATCCATGAGAATGTATCCTTGCTTCGATTCCATCACAAGTAAACAGTAAACAATTTATTTTCTGTCATCTCTGGGAGTGCTGGTTTCCTTAAATTTTGCATTGTTCTTCTAGTTACAGAAATCTCTCAAACTCAAATTTCTCTAGTGCGGTCTTTGGAATTGCATAAAAGCTTAGCTGCTTTCTTTACATTTATTTTTATCTTTATGATTACTCTAACCGCATGTGTCATATTATTCTCCCATGACGGTCATTTTCTGTTATGTTTAATCCAAGCATTGGCAGGAGTTCAGATTATTTTTATTTTATTTTTATATTTTGGCTATTTATACACTGCAAGATCTTACCCACACTCCTTAACTACTCTAAACCTAGCAGAAAGCAATGTGCTGAGCTTCACTCTACACTATAAAAAATGTATACAAATACACGTACAACTGTTTGGTAATTCTACATTTTTCTGTGTGTAATTTGTAAAAACAAGTACAGTATGTGTAAATTTACAGCAATGTACAACTTTATTCATAACATACTACATTGATATTATAAAAATACACACATGTATTGGCATGTTAACAATAAGAAGAGTGTAAATTTACAAATTTGAAAGTACGTGTAAAAATCCACGAACGTGAAGTATTAAAACCCAAGTCTGTTTATTTTTACAAGTACGCCAATGGTGTATTGAAACATGCACATCAGTGTAAAAGTACATATTTTTCTATTTCACTCACTAGGTAGTACAATCTTACTGTAAGAAAAAAAAACAAATATACTGGTATATTAACATTTAAAAGGGTGTAAAATTACCCATGCAAATGTATGTGTAAAATACACTAATGCAAGGCACTAAAACCCTAAGCTTATATATTTTTACAACCAGTTGTATTAAAACACATACATCAGTGTAACAGTACATATTTTTCGATTTCACTCAATACTGTAAAAAAACACAACTGTACTGGTATATTGACATTAAAAAGGGCGTGAAATTACAAATACAAAAGTATGTGTAAAAGTACACTAATTCATGGTACTAAAACCCGAAGTCTGTGTGTTTTTACAACCATGCCAATGTTGCATAAACTCGTGCATCGGTGTAAAAGTACGTGTTTTCCTATTTCACTCAAAATGTAGTACCATCTTCCAGTTAAAAAAAAAAAAAAATTGTACTGGTATATTGACATTAACAAGGGTACAAAATTACAAATTCGAAAGTATATGAGGGAATATTTACACATACAAATTTATGGAACTTTACATTTTTATGTGTAATTTCCTAAAAGGAGTACACTATTTGTAATTTTACACTAATGTTCCTTTGAATTTAAATATAACTACATGTATTTGCTAAGCACATGCGATCTAGCGGTAGGGAGTAGAACTACTTTGAATTCCTTTGGTGTTCGAAAGGAAATCTTAATTCCTACTGATGGTATATGCTGGCTTTTGTATATAACTACCTATTCTATACCTGAAGTCAATCATTATTTACATTTTGGAGATAAACTTTTATAACTCTGTCAATGTACAGAAATTTTGTAATAACAATTGCAGTGTATCTGCGATATTACTTTTTTTTGGTGAGAAAATACACATACACAGTGGTGAATTAACACTTGTGATGTTTGTGTAAATTTACAGCATGTGGCAGGAAATCTATAATTTTTATAGTCAATTGCATGCAAGGAGTGCATATTATTTAAAATCATAAGTCAAGATTACGAACTGGTATAGTAATATTACACCTACAGTGTACATGTAATTAGGTATGATGAACATTAAACAGTAACAGACTGGTGTAGCAAAATTACCATAACAATGATTGTGTTAATTTACAATGTGTGGTAGAAAATTAGTAGCAAGTATAGTAAAATGACATGTACAGAGTACATGTGATTTAATGTGGTGATTAGTAAAAGAAACTGACAGGTATGATAAAGTTACACTAATAAAGTTTGTGTAAATTTACATTGTGTGGATTGATATTGGCAACAAAAAAAAAGTAAAATGACAAATACAGAGTACGTATAATTAAACATAATAATTAGTAAAAAGAATAACAAGTATGGTAAAATTACACTGGCATTGTATTTGTAAATATATATGGGACGCACAGTAAAAGTATTCGTACACATGTACATGTCAAAATACACCAACATGTATGGAGATTATGCTGCCACGTACATTCGTGTAAAATTACACAATTTTTTTTACAGTGTAGTAGCTATTAGAATGGTTTTAAACTATAGTTGAGTTACTGCGAATCCCACAAAGGCTTGACGTTAAGCATCACTGCTTCGAGCAGAGTCCATCCAGATTGTAAGAAGGGGGAACAGAAACTCCAGCACATTACTCAGGCTTGGATTTTCCAGGCAATGAGGCTCCGCTTAATTTGTGTAAATATCTGCACCTATGGGACGATATTTGTGGTATTTCTGCCACTGGATGTCTGAACAGGCGTCGTGTTCGTCGTAGTTCCGAAGTCCGCCGCAGTGGCGTTGTCCAGGATGGAGTGATTACCTGGCCTATCAGAAGCCAGAAGACGAGATTGAGTTGGGAGAGGTGGGAGGGATGGCTTGCGCCGATTCGCTACTTGTTACACTGGTAGTTTTGTATTGTTTTAGGATTTTTTTTCCCCTTGTAGGAGACATGTTGCTCTTACTTTGGCGCGTTTTTAGGCCTGTAGTGAGAGTTAGGACCAGACAATATGTTTCTGACACGCATGATTGTATACGAGTTGCATAGCTATTTGTCGTCGGAATGGACAGACTCTGTGCGAACACAGATACGAAATGTCGTACCTGTGTGTGCTGGCGTGACTATTCTTTGTCTTTTATCCGGCCCTCAACATTGAAATGCGGCTTGAGAATAACTACAGCAGTGCTCTCTTTTGTCTGGTGGCAGAGAGGGGGGGGGATGTCTACCGCAGTTAGGCCTTGCTCTGCTTCTACCGATGCTATTTATCGGGTGGTCTTGAAAACCTCGAGCCTCGTAGCCTTTATACATAGCTACGCGGTTGCACCCACAGCGCATGCAGTGATGCTTAGCGAGATAATTTGTCTTCCAAGTCACAAGTTGTTTGTATAGTCTCAACTACAAATACGGCTTTGAGGTAGGTGTACTTTAGTAGCTGAACTGCACTGCAGAGGGCCGTCACAACGCCTGTAGTCCTCTACTTTCACTACAAGCTCGAAAAGTGTGCGCAGCTCATATATAGTTTTCTTTGTGTTGCGACAGCTCAACAATTAACACATTTCCCTGTTTTTTTATCTTTCAGTTAGTATTTTAACTCGACCTTGATCGGATCACAGCCAACAGCTTGCAATTCCTCCTGTATGAACGGGATATCAGACAGGCATCACCACATTTTATAGAAATCTTGATTGACAGCTCACTCAATGCGAGATGTGAGGACATTGAACCCCACTGTCATTTCCTCCAGTTTGCAGATGACTAGTCGTTCGTGCGCATAGGTTTATGGCTGGTAAGCCACGCCCTGTGGGGCTGCATGATTATTGGTTGGGGCAGACAAATGGTCCCTGAATGATTCGATCACACATTCGTAGGGCGCGCGTTTCGTGTGATGGGCGGTTACTGGCCTCATATAAGGTATTTTTGGAGCACTGGTTTGCTGGTCCGCAGTCGGCGGGACGCATTCTGCGTCCATTTCACGAATTTCGTGAGAGAAGGAGCCCGGGGGTAGCTCACTCATTTTAAGCTCTTTTGCGGACCGTTTAGATGTATGGACTTCCGTAGTTGACGTCCTGTGTTTATATAACATTTTTTCATCCTCCAGATGTGAGGAATGTTTCCCCAAAGTATTGACATGCAATTTTGCAACATTCTGTATAATTTTCTTAACGAATTATTCGCTAAACTGGTTCCTCTAACTTTCCCCTGTAGTGGAAACAAGCCTAGGATCCACCAGTCATTTCTAACACATCCATAAATAAACTAAACATATAACTGTTACCCGAGTCCTCAGAATAACTTTTAACTTAGCATAAATCCCACAAAACTAATTATTTTCTCACTGCAGTTGCGTCAGAAGTACGTTTTACAGCATCGCAGCCCTACACCGGCACAGCAGATCACAATTCGAGATGGACCGTCCTTCTTCCACAAGGTTGCAGGTCGACTCGTGCCCTGAGGCACTGTTATTTCCTAACATACCTAAAGCCAAGATGAGAGTCGCAGATCCAAGGTAGGAGTGGGTCCTAAGAATGTCTCAGAACAGAGCCCATACTCGAAGGTCTGCAGGTACTATACTATCTATGACTCACTAGCATCGCGTCTTTTCTGGGATTGGGCAAACATGGTGGCAATTAGCGGGATAGCTGCCTTACACGCTTGCTGGCTAACCTACATTAAGAAGGGAGGGGAGAACTGGCATATATGCTGTAAATCATCTTACCTTATGAACAATCCTAGCAGCAATTTTCGACCCAATCTTTGCGATATGCATTTTGAAAATATGGGACGCAAACCTATGGCCTCTGAATTAGCACTACACCACTCTACCTCTCAGCTGCGAATGAAGTGATGTGTAATATTATGTCCCATTGCAGTTCGTTATATGATGTTATATTACTTTATGTATTTATGAGTAATATTTTGATAGTTTTAATGTGTATTTAAAAATCGTCTCATACGAAATAACTGACGTGTTTAAGGCTAAGCTTTTAATTATTTCCAGTATGGTGCATATTTATTTTTAAGCGTTTTCTTGAGTTAAAACATGCGATGTATAAAATTACGAACAATGCCATAGAATAATTTTTTCTTATATGTGCATGAAACAGTACTGAAAACTGACGCATATCAACATGTGCCAATTTTTATTCTAACATAATATTCGACCCACCATAGGCCTACATATCAACATGCCAAACAAACTTCAACTGTTAAAAAGCAATACCTAATTCAACTATTAAAGCCTCCCAAGTTCATATATTTCTTAGTTGTTATTAACATCAACTGGAACAAAAAATTTATCGAATGCTTACATTAATAACACGTAATTAATGATTATACTGATACGTATTAAAATTTTCGCTTCAAAACCTCGTTTATGTAGACGAACATTTACATTAAAAGTCATTATTTCTATTAGTGGCATTCTGAAGCTTGTACAATTCTGGCCCAACGAAAGTAAACTTAACAAATGTTTTCCAAGAACATACGAAATTATAGTTTTATTTTTTCTGAACTATAGTAATTTCCATTGTTGTTATAATGTTGGTTGCCAGGTGTTAAAGCTGACGACAATGTGACAGCACCCAGTTAAACACAAGTGCCCTAATCTCTGCGCTAGGATATTACGACCTGGAAATCACACAGCGATACAAAAGGTGCCCACGGTCATATAACCATGACAAACAATGAAACAACCCAATGACTCGGTGTTGGGGCGATTATGGTGTCACATTGCAAGTACACAGTCATCAAGGTAATGGGACATTCCCTCAAGTCTTCAAGACTCACGACCTAGAACACAGAGAAGTCACTTGAAAGTTACCAGTAGGCAACACTAACCCATATTTGTAATAAGCGGCTCGGAAAAATGTTTTGTGTTTGAACATGACAATTTGACGGGTGCAGTCAGAGGCCGTGCAAATAATCAATGCAATTTGCTGTTAAGACAGAACAAGAACCAATTTGTAGCTCTATTCCATTATCTGCAGAATTATGACAAGCAGGTGTGCGAACGATCGCAATGTTTGGTAGAACTATTCAAAATAATACCTGTTCCTGCATTGCCATGCTGTTCTCGTAGAAACTGTTGGAATAATTATCAACGACTATGTGCTTTCGACACCTTCGCTTTTAACTCAAAAGAGAACAACTGACATATGAATTTATTCACTTTTAAAATATTTCTTGAGTTTTTGTTTTCAAGGTCATCAGCAGTCACGGGGTGGCTGGTCGGTCCAATTCTCTCATGTCCGCCTGGAGACTCCTCACCCGTTTTATCCTTCTCTCTCTCTCTCTCTCTCTCTCTCTCTCTCTCTCTCTCTCTCATCTTTTATGATTGAGGTGTCTACTTGGAACACGGGATTTGGTGTACTCAATTGCGCACTCACCGCTCCACCAAATGTGCGGAACGTCCCATATCTCTAGTTATATTAACCAATTAAAACCAAGAGATAAAAATTAAAGGAAGTCCTCTCCTTCCTAATCTAGATTTTTAGAGCCATTTCAATGAAGATAGCGTCGCCTATCCTCTGTTTCTGGCGTGACTCTACTCTCTACTTCATAAATTGCATGCAAAATTGCAATTATTTCATGTCGAGGGGGTTTCCATGCCGGTCATACTCCTTTCTCCTTCTTGTAAAATGAGCTAGTATTATAGAAGGTAACCATAGCCCCAATTGTTCATAAATGCTAAATCCCAGTACTGCTATGTACTTCGAACATTTCTTGCATTTCTAGATGTATGGGGCTTAGACGCACTTAGATCCCAGCACATCTACCGACTCTCCTCTTAGCTTTAAGGTAGGTTAATAAAATTAACAGTGCCTCAGTAGGTAACTAATTCCACTGCTCTGAAGATGGCGAAACAGGCGGCTCTTGTTACACTGCAACAGAGCATAATGCCAAAAATAAATAATATTCAGACAATGCACAAGAAAACCTAAACACTCTCTCACTTTGAACACAATTATATTCAATGTCTCCTAGCGAGCTTGCTTCATTAGACCTGTAAGCTTATAGTCAGCAGTCAGCATTAAAGCTAGTACAAAAATATTGAAAATACCGTACTGTATTGTACCAAGCTCCAGCAGAACACCTTGGCATAGTCATTATTCATACACTTAGTATCTTAATTTTTTGACCATAATGATCGTATCAAATACTTTTGTAGCCCCTACTTAAAGAGTTGTAAATAATGATTTGCAGAAATTACAAGTACTTTCATGGCAGGTGAAGAGTAAAGACATGACTATTTGCTGACATGTTAAATCCTCTTAGATCTATGAAAATGGCAACGAAAATTCAACCATTTCTCACTTTCAGAAAAAATTTTCTACTGTTCCTCTGATAATGACTTTGATTGGCCTACACGCTTGGAGGCCTGTTATGTGGCGATATCCTGGCATAGTGTAACGAACTACTGTACTGCAATCGAAGATAATAATAACTGTTTATATTTGGTGCTATCAAAATGTTGCTGATTCTTCCAAATAATACGAAGTTCGAAAATTACTATGTAATTTTTGGTCTGAAAAAAATAATCCTGTACAGCAAAAGCAATACAGTTATCTTAATAATAGCAGTATCCAAACCACTTGATTCTTCTTTCAGCAATATAAATATATAATAGTAAGTCTAAGAAGTCTAAATTTACCTTGAAATGCTTCTATCAGATTGGATAATTTTCTTATTGTATTATAAGTTGCGTTCACTAGCCATTGCTGTTTTAATGGTTTGATTTATTAGATTCCTAAACGCCTATTCTGCAGAAGGATTGAAATTCTGGGGTCTCACCCCGCAGAACGAACCAGGACATGGGCTTACTTACGGGAACTGGAATAGCATGGGCTGGACACCAAAACAAATGTTAGAATTTCTTGTGGCTAATTTGTGCCCTTCGCTCAAGAAACACAACTACCAACATCTTAATGTGATGATTAACGACAACCAACGATCAAATGTCATGGAATGGTTGGAGGTAAGTAAACTGTACTAATGTTGCATATAACTTAATTTGTATCATTGCATTTTAGTTGGGTTCTTTGTATCCACCTCGTCATACTTATCAATTTACAGCAGACAAATAATTTGTAACTGATAATTTTCAGAACACTATAAATAAGTGATAGCGTTTAGTGATATCAAAGTAAAATTTATGCAAATTCTTATCCTTCCGATTGTACCCTGTCATGTAGGATCACCACCGTCAATGCACAAATACGGGATATATTTAGGATGGGGTTGGTTTTTAAGGGTCTGTATTACTCAACAATACCCAAGTAGCAAACAACAAGTAGCTAACAGTTGGCCAACTGTTGGCAGTGGTAGCAAACGTTCGCATTTATGATTATCAGCATTTATTTTATGGTTGACAATCAGGTCATATAAACAAAAGTGACAGTGCCTGTTTTTTTTAAATAATCGTAATAAGAGCCAAAACTCTCACGATGATTGTTAGATTTATACAGACGCCCCACAAAAAGATGATAAACTAAATGCTAACTGTAACTTTTTGGTGGGAAAATATTAGCAGCAAGTTTATGGGCCATTTACAGCATGTCAACTGTTGTTTTCTGATGGAGACATACAAGCAGCAAACTTGTGGATCATTCCTAGTATGCTAATGGGTCACTTATGTAATGCCAACTGTTGCTTACTGCTTTGGACATAATAGCAGCATACTTACTGCCCTTTTGTGGTTATGCCAACTGTCCCTTATTATTGAAAAGTCATTATCAGCAAGGTTATGTGACATTTATTGCATGCCAACTGTTACTGCTGGGGACATATTACTAATAATTTCAGGGGTCATTTATGGCATGATAACTATATGTGTTTATGCAGTAGCAAGTAGCGCACGTGAATTCACTTGAAGTTTCATTTCATGCATATATGAAGTAAAATAATCATGTGACATTGATAGTAATAGAGGGGAAAAAATAGTTTTTAGACTGTAAACCTGCAAAGCATGACATCGCTCGCGTCTCGAAGAAAGAAACGTTAAATGTGATGATTTCGAGAGGAGTGTAATAAGGGATCTAATTTAACACTTTTATGTAGTTCATAAGCGAGTACCTGCATGTCTCAAACTGCTGAGTGCCATTAAACACAAAATCGACTTTTCATGCGGAGTGAACTCCTTGAGGCGAATTTTGAAAGAAATGGGATTTAAGTGGGAAAGGTGTGGCAACAAAAGAAAAATTTTAATTGAGCACACAAATATTGTCCCTTAGTGCTGTGAATATTTAAAATTATTGCGACATTACAGAGAAGAGAAGTGGCCAATTTTTTTACATTGAAGAATCATGGGTGGACAGTTATTTACCCTTCAACAAATGTTGGCAAATTAAAGATCAGTTTGGTGTTCTGACGAATATGAGTTCATCAAACCACTTAATTACAGTACACGCTAGAACTCTAGAGGCTATCAGATGGACGCAAGAAATTTTAAAAAGGTGGACTAGTGAAATGTTTTACCTAATCTCCTAAAAAAATTGTCGTTTTAGACAATACTTTGTATCACTGACTGCAAAGTTACAAACCCCTAACAAAGTCTTCTGTCAAGAAGAAAACTATAAATTGGTTTAAATATAACAATGTAGAATTTTGCGAAAACATGAGGAAGTCAAAATTTTCCACCCTAAATCAAATTCATTAAAGCAATGAAAAAAAACTTGGCAAATAGATGGGATTTTGCAATCGCATGGACATGACGTAATTAGGTTACCTCCTTATATGTGCGAACTCAACGATATCGAACTCGCATGGGCAAAGGCCAAGAGACTTGTGCTAAAGCAATGTCATAGGAGACGTCAGTCTAGCAAAGCTCGAAGATACAAGAAGAAGAGCGATTTCCTTTGTCACGAAGCAAAACTGGGAAGTTTATTGTTTACATGCTCCAAAGAAAGAGGAATGCTACTGGGAGATGAATGGGCGGATAGAAGATACTATCGAGAGCTTTATTATATGTGTGAGCAGTGACATTGACTCCATTGATTCAAGTGATGAAGATATTTCCTCATCTGAATCAGAGCTTGCCAATCCATTTTCAGAAACGGACTGTCCGCTGCAAAGTTGAAGAGAGTTTGGATGTGTGTTATTTTCATTTTAATTATTTGCTAACAAGTTGACACTTCATATATTAGGATTGGATCAAATTACAACGGTATGAAAATGTATACATTCATTTTTATGTTTTTTTTTTCTTTTTGTTACAGTGAAACCTGTGTCTCAGAGTGCCTTTTGTATTTGTATATACGCATATTTGCATGTTTTTGTTTAATGTTTTATATGTGTTTGCAGAGATAACTTATTTACATTATTTTATTACTTTTAGGTTTTATGTATTATTAATTTGGTTATTTGGATATGTTTTGCACAACCATCGCAATAAAGTGTGTATCAAATTTTATAACATTCGAACTGCAGGCATAATATTAATACACCTCTCTGATTGTTTTTGTCCTGTCGGGAACGTTCCAACATAGATTTGCAAAACACCAGAAATTTGTACTAATAATTCATTTGTTTTGGGGTTAGCACTGATATCGCCAAACGAATATGGTGCAGTAAACTACAGCTATAAACTTATTTGAATGTTATAAGTCTGAAATTGAAGCAATAATAAATATCATGGAAAATTACATTCATCATTAATATTATTTGAATATTGGATGCTGTCTCATCACATACAATTTAATATTTTACCAGATTTGTGAACATATTAAAACTATTCTATTTATAATTATATAATTAAAATTATTTTATTATTTTAGTTAATTAATTTAAACATATTTTTCTATGGTGGCAAAATATTGGAGAACATTTTCGGGTATAATATTATGATACAAAAATATAATTTTTAAAGATTTTTAGGGACTCTAGTAATACATTTAAACAAATCAATAACCAGAGGAAGATGTTTTTATTTATAAACATTTATTTAAAAATTCTCAATTAGTTTTTTTAAAAATTATATTTTTTAATGATTTTATTATTACTGTACTTATATTTAAGTCCCATTTTATAAATCATGATAATTATGACACATTCAAAATATTTACATTAAATAAAGTATTTGACCTTAGATTTTATTGTATATAATTTTTAGCTTATTTTTCTGCAGGTATTTTTAATTTGAAGTTTAAAAATGTATACACCAAAATGTTACTATAATTAACTTCAACTCTAATTATTTCGCAAGTGTAATATTTTATATTTTTTATTAATTACATCAAAATTTGCATTGAAATACATGTTATAATATTATTATTTCATTATTAATTGTCTTACACCAAAGAATTAGTTAAAAATTTTAATGATGAAATTTTTAAAATTTTTATTTTAACATTAATGTTAACATATTTTATAATTTATTAATTCTGTATGTATATATATATAATATATATATATATATATATATATATATATATATATATATATATATATAATGGAAGAGATCTATTTTCTAAAAAAAATACTAAACAAATGTATTATATTCAACTTTAATTCTTTTTTATTTGATATATTTCTAAACACTTATGTTTTTTTACTATATTAAATACTTACTTTTAATTAAAAATTATTTATATACATTTTAATTTTTCTATAATTGAATTTTTTAAGAAAAATTTATTAGATTGTATTTAAGCCTTATTATTAACTTTCAATAATAAATTCTAACACTTAATAATAAATTTAAATTCAACATTTTTCCTAAAAAAAATATTAAGACCAATAATTTATTTTCATACAGTTCTTAAACTATTTGTAACAAAAAGTGAAAAATTCCTTATAATGAAGGAATGGAATTATTATATTTTTAAGTGTTATATTTCTCTAAATTTAATAACTATCCAAGGTAAATTTTTTATATTACGTAATTTTTTAAAAAATATGTAACTGTTACGTGTTATATTTTGCATTATGACACTTGTTTCTAATAAATAAATGTATAAAATTGTGTTATATTATATTACTTTTTCTGTTCAAAAACTAAACAATTGTGTTATTTTTAAAGAAGAGTTTTTCCCCACTAATGTGACACTACGTGTCCATTATCTGAAATTGTGTCACCAGTGGTTTCGAGTGAAGCCTATGTCCCATGCACCCATGATTGACTTTATTACAGAATACGTTATTTGCACGGGCCAGCCCTTTGCCACAGAAGGTGTTATTGGTACTTTTCCAGAAAAAAAAAACAGTATAGCTTTGAGGGGCCGAGATTTTTTAATCTTATATCTACCTGTTCGTATGTTGTGCAGCCAAGGCCATAGATAAGAGTTGCCATCAGATCTTTCCACGGATTTTTTTGGCGGCCTAAAATGGATTTGTAGCTCACTGAGGATGTTCTTCTGATCTGTAAAGCTACTAAGTTACGAGATTGGGCACTGGGTCGCCTAGATTAACTCAAAGAATTTGCTCACCTTTTTGTTTTTCTGTAGGCGTATCTTTTCTCACTAATGAAGCACTACCAGCTAACCTGAGGGAAAAAAATTGTTTGTATAGGACTAGAAATATACTTAGTTGCCTCAATTTATATTTTGTTGACTAAAGAAAACTTGAAAAGCAGCAAAACTAATTTAGTCAATATAACGAAATACACATTTGAATTAACAAAACCTCTATGTTAAGCCAAAATAAATTAAACTGTCAAAAAAATATTTAGTCAAATCATCTCTACATATTTATTTGGCCACTCAGTTTTTGCCTTCGTTGGAAAGAACAGCTCGAGAGTTTATCAGTATATTAATGTGACGATTGGGATAGTAGCAGTGCTTCAGTACATATAATCATGTTTGATAAAGTCAATTTCTAGGCTTCTGTGTTTGAGCCGCGTCGTGGATTTCTTCTCCAACGTTTCGGCAGTCGTTGCAGCTGCCATCATCAGGGAACAATACCTGACCAACTGAGGACAGTCGAAGGAAGAGGCCCTTATATATTATTATTATATATTATATAACGTTGGAGAAGAAATCCACGACGCGGTTCAAACCCAGAGGCCTAGAAATAGATGACAATGGCCGGGAAAGCCTGCCAACTATGTTTGATCCCAGTATCCCAGTAGAACATAGTTCAGCAGCGAAACTAAAAAGTAAAGCTGAAATACGGTAAATGTTTATTTGCGTACGTTCCCCAGTATTCGAAGTATGTATTTAAAAAAAAAACAGTCGTTTCACCTGTATTCACTTTAGCTGAGGTTTCTAGGTCTGGCACAGACGAACCAGGTTCGAATCACAGCTGGTCTTCCAATTTTATT
The DNA here is from genome assembly GCA_029891345.1 of Dryococelus australis. Lineage (NCBI taxonomy): Eukaryota > Metazoa > Arthropoda > Insecta > Phasmatodea > Phasmatidae > Dryococelus > Dryococelus australis. The sequence continues at coordinate 123,848,083 of CM057000.1, read as the reverse complement.
TATATTAAACGAATAAACGAACACGTTTAATTTACGTAGAGCGAAACAATGCTTTGGTTGAGCCATCCTAATGTCTGTTTGGGGCAATCAAATAACAAAATAGCTTGGTTTGAATAACAGAATATTTCATTGCCCTTATACGAGCAATTCATTTGGTTGCGCGAAACAAACTTTGTTTTACTCAGCAAAACTTTTTTTCTCAGTGTACTATTTTACAACTAGTATTAGCAAGGGAGAAACATGTGTTGCTGTTCATCTATAAATGGAAATGTAAAAACAGTCAGTCTACCATCAAAATTCAGTATTTGAAATATAGTATTTCAAAACACTAGATTATATTTTATATGTATCAATACATTTTCTTATTTAAGAAAATATATTTTCTTGGCGCTTACCAAAAACGGCTAAAAGAATGAAACACCAGTGTAACATATTTATTTTGTGTCATTGTTGTCCATATCAATTCTTTTGAAATTATATATTAATTTTCTTTTATAGGTATTCTTGATTAGTTAATATTTCTGTTTAATAATCCGTAATACTTTAACTAGCTGTACAAGAATGAATCACTGCGGAAATGTGCATCTGGAATGGCCGTGCATTGGTATGCTGACTCACTATCTCCAGCCAGCATTTTGACCAAAGCACATGAACAGGACACAGATAAATTCTTGCTGTACACAGAGGCTTGTGTTGGTGAGTAGCATACATTAAACTAAGTTGTCAGATTCATAAAGACAATATCAATAGATGCTTGCACATGCATGCATGTATGCAAGTATTTACATTGAAATTGTTCTTTCAGTGTTCTCAACTCATGACCTTACAACGATTGGCAGAAATCAGCTTACAGAATATGCGATATAGTTATAGTGTGTTAGCCTAAAATGTCCTTCACAAAAAATATATTTTAGTAAATGAAAATGAGTGTTTGAACTACAAAATAAATTTCTGATGCAAAATTTACCATTTCCATAACTAAAACAACAAATAAGGAAGAGACAAATACAAGTACTTAAGTAATAGTGCATGTGGATAGACACACGCGCGTAGTAAGATTGCGAATGTTTTCCATGGATATGTAATCACACTGTTTCGGTGGCTGGACCATCTTCTCCAGGAGGCAAGTAATGGCAATTGGCAGTCCGGCATGCGGTGTGCAGGAAACCAGCAAACCCAGTGGCCAAAGGATTAACCAGCGTGTGGCGGGACATTTAAGTACTGAATATACTGAAGTACTCATCAGTGGTGTGTAATGAGTTTTTTTTTTACAGGGTAAGCAATGTAATAACACCACATATTTGACTGTTTTAGGTAACATTTGCTAGTGCCGGGCTGTGGTTCCATTTTTCATTTCTGCTAACAAACGCAACTTCCAACTTTGCTTACCCTCCACATGCATTTGCCGTTTTATAATAGGATTAGTTATAAAAACGGAAACTTAATGAATGTAATAATAACTAAACTGAATATTATCTAGAGAGAATGTTACAAACTATAAGAAAAAAAACTCCCTGTTTCCCGAACACTTCCATCCACTTTCCGAAGAAAAATGAGGATTGCAGTACGCAAACAGAACGACTGCTTACCCTGCCGGAGGAACCGCGCCAGTGTAACTCCCTTGCGAGTTCGATTCATCGCTAGTCACTCCCGTTTATGGAAATAAATACTAGATAGCAGCACTATGCGTGTACAGTACGGGAGTTACGAAAAATCTGTTTCTCGAATCGGAAATGGGAAACTCAGATTTAAATGTGTTTAAAGTTAAGGCGAAAACTATAAGGGGTCAAACATTTCCAATGTGTATATGGTAAGCATTGTATACCTTGCGTCTATGGAATAAACGCCATTGGTACTCATCCGATAGTTAAGAGATTTATATTGTGTTGTTTCTGCGCTTGTTTTTGAGGGCAGGAGAGCACCCCTCATGTTGTAGCAGGAGTTGGATAAAGTGTGCCGTGAGATGCAGCATGTGCTGCAAATGGCTTCATCTGCAAGTTGATATTGCAACCAGTTATGGCTTGTTTTGTGTCATCTCTGTGGCCAGTTGTTCTCTGTCTGAATGTGTTGGTGGCGAGGTCTCTCTTTATTCTCTACTTTCGCTTGTAGATCAGGTTTTCTGAGGGACTGCAATACTAGCTGCCCTGAATATATGCTTGGTTTTATGTCTGCTGCTAAAGAAGTAGATGGTTGTTGGACAGAGCAGGAAATGCAATGGAAGCTACTACACAGGCGAGGGCTTATAAGGATGTTGGTAGTGATAGTGACTGTAGAACAGGTTTGCAGTCAAACCACACTAGTTTGTTGCAAAGATCAGGTAAAAACCATTCACGATTATCTTGAGCACAATGCTTTCATGGGTGGCGATAAAGAATTTTATGCTCATTGTTGAGAATTATTCTGAGTTGGTCAAACGCTTTATCTATACTACTAAATAAAATAGAAGTGCCTGTCAATGATTTTCGAATTTTTCACTTTAAATTGTTTTTTCATATAGTATAATTGATAACTAAGCCATATCTAATGTTAATTTCTTTCGTGTCTGTCTGTCTGTCCGAACGGATTTAACTCAAAAACTATTTAAGTATTGACATCAAATTTACACAGTTTATAGATAATAACCCCAGGACCAACTTTGTCTTCGTTTCATCGAGGTACCTCAAACTGTTCCGGAAAAAAATGATAATCAGGGATGTAAGCATTGAGCATTTCTTAGGATTACTGCATTAAAAAACATTGTTAAAATAATATTTCCGTCATTTCTCCTTTCTTTTTTGTCTATGGGCTGTAAACCTTTCCTTCAAAATAAACCGTAGTGGCCCAGTGGCTAGAGTTATTCAAAGTGGGGCCGCAGTGACCCAGTGGATATATATATATATATCAATTGGGACCGCAGTAGCTCTATGGCTCGAGCACCCAATAAGGGAGCCGCTGAAGCTCAGTGGCTAGAGAACAAAATAAGGGAGCCGCAGAAGCTCAGTGGCTAGAGAACACAATAACGGTGCCGCATAAGCTCAGGGGCTAGAGAACATAATAAGGATGCCACAGAAGCTCAGGGGCTAGAGAACCCAATAGTGGGGCCGCAGCTGGTCAGGGGCTAGAACAGCCAATAAGGGAGCCGCTGAAGCTCAGTGGCTAGAGAACACAATAAGGGAGCCGCAGAAGCTCAGTGGCTAGGGAACACAATAAGGGAGCCGCAGAAGTTCAGTGGCTAGAGAACATAATAAGGCTGCCACAGAAGCTCAGTGGCTAGAGAACTCAAAAGTGGGGCCGCAGCTGGTCAGGGGCTAGAGCACCCAATAAGGGAGCCGCAGAAGCTGAGTGGCTAGAGAACATAATAAGGGTGCCACAGAAGTTCAGGTGCTAGAGAACATAATAAGTGTGCCACAGAAGCTCAGGGGCTAGAGAACCCAATAGTGGGGCTGCAGCTGGTCAGGGGCTAGAGCACCCAATATTGGGACCGCAGTAGCTCAGTGAGTAGAGAACCTAATAGTGGGGGCCACAGTATCCCAGTGGCTAGAGTACCCAATAGTGGGGCCGCAGCTGGTCAGGGACTAGAGCACCCAATATTGGGACCGCAGTAGCTCAGTGAGTAGAGAACCCAATAGTGGGGGCCACAGTATCCCAGTGGCTAGAGTACCCAATAGTGGGGCAGCAGCTGGTCAGGGGCTAGAACACCCAATATTGGGACCGCAGTAGCTCAGTGAGTAGAGAACCTAATAGTGGGGGCCACAGTATCCCAGTGGCTAGAGTACCCAATAGTGGGGCCGCAGCTGGTCAGGGGCTAGAACACCCAATAAGGGAGCCGCTGAAGCTCAGTGGCTAGAGGACACAATAAGGGAGCCGCAGAAGCTCAGTGGCTAGAGAACATAATAAGGGTGCCACAGAAGCTCAGTGGCTAGAGTATCCAATAGTGGGGCAGCAGCTGGTCAGGGGCTAGAGCACCCAATATTGGGACCGCAGTAGCTCAGTGAGTAGAGAACCTAATAGTGGGGCCGCAGAAACTCAGTGAGTAGAGAACCCAATAGTGGGGGCCACAGTATCCCAGTGGCTAGAGTACCTAATAGTGGGGCAGCAGCTGGTCAGGGTATAGAGCACCCAATAGTGGTGCCGCAGTATCTCAGTGGCTAGAGAACAAAAAAGGGAGCCGCAGTAGCTCAGAGGCTAGAGAACCCAATAAAAAAATAGCTAGATCAATTCAAATTCCTAAATATCATGCTAAAATAAAACATGTATGAGCAATGGTAGGGTATAATTTAAAAACTCAATTAAACCCGAAAGAAGAAATATTAGTATTCTAAAAATTAAAATAATTAAGGAAACTATGGTGGGATTTATTTTAATAACTTTACAAAAATATCATGCAAACGAAGTCGCACGGGTCAGCTAGTTAGCAATAAGTCACTGATTACTTATGAGCCTACATCCTCTACTTGGGTGTAAATAAATTTTAGTAATGTTACTGAAAGCTTAGACGGTAGGTAGGCTTCGACATCTCATTGGCAGTAATATTATAGAGATGGCACCAGAATCATGTGAAACAGAACAAAGACAATTAAAATACACGAGTCACTTACCCGGGATGCGAATTAGGAAAAACTCGTAAAATTAAGCTAGCTTGCAATAACTTCGGATGTAATCAGTCTAACGTTTTGAATGATAATATTAGTGAACCTGAACTATAAGGTTAGTGAACTTAGCCATAATTTTGAAAATAAGTATCTGAGTAACTAAAACACGTAAGTTTACATGGGCTACCACAACGCGACATGTGTGAAAAATTTAATGGAAATCGGTTGATTGGTCTCCGAGTTATAGCATAAAAAACTAATATTTTTAATAGGGGCTAGCTTACAAAATTGATTAAAAAGATGCTCTGTACAAGATGTTTGTAATAGATAATTTCAGCATAAAAAGTTTGATTGAAATAGTTAAATTGTTAAATATGTATGCCAAACATATGAAAGTATTTACATGGTCGCCATTTTTTAAATCATGGCCTGGCTCCATATAAATCATATAACTGTTTTTAGCCTTCTGTCGGTGTGCAAAATTTTGTGGAAATTAATCGATTTTTTCCGTAATTATTATCAAATTTCCATTTTACCCACCTGGCACTACTTTGCAAAAAAAAAAATCCGGCAAAGGAGAATCTCTGTAGGCATATCGTTTGATTGGTCTTCGAGATATGGCATAAAACCTCCATTTATCATGTGACGACCTTCATAAATAGAGGGCAAAAAGTTTATATATTAACACGTTCGATTACTGTCACCGGTAAAATATACAAAGTTAAATTTAATATGTTACATATTTTCGTAGATACAGCACACTAAGCTAAAATGTTTGTACACGCACCATTCAGATAATAAGATACTTACGTACTTAAAACATAAGTAAATTAATATAGCCTATAACAGTACAACTTCTTCGCCATATTTGTAAGAAATCGGTTGATTGTTTCCCGAGATATGGCATAATAACTATATTATTTCATGTGGGGTTATCTAACAAAACAGAGGAGAAATGAGGGTTTGCATAGACTATTTTTGGATACAACTGATACTGTCAGCATACAAATTTAAGTTGAATTTTGTTTTGCAGTTTCATAGATGAAAAATTCGGAGCTAAAATGTTTATATTGCCTCCATTTTGAAAATATGTATGTTTGTCCCACTCAAAATTTTATCAGTTTACATAGCCTGCCATATTACTAATTGTTTGCCAAAATTGGTAGAAGTCGGTTATTTTTTTGATAACCTAATTTCAGTTTTTAAACTGACACTACTTTACAAAATGGCGGAAAAAAAATATTTTGTGTGTACGCATTTGATTGTTGTAATATATACAGCCTTCATAAATAGTTTCGTTAGAATTAATTACATGGTTTCGACGATATAATATACAAAACTAAAATAGCTGTATGGCCGCCATTTTCAAAATACTGTTTGGCATACCTAAAATATATCATTTAACTTCATCTAACGCAGTACTACTTTTTTGCTATATTTGGTAGGAATCGGACAATTATTTCCCGAGATATGGAATAAGAACTTTATTTATTCGTGTGGCACTATCTTACAAAATGGGTGAAAAAAGGCTCCGAGTAGACACAATTGATGTTTGTTATATATACTCCCAGCATGCCAAGTTAAGTTGGAATTTATTAAATGGTTTCGAAAATATAGCATATTATGCTATTTTGTAAGTAATTGTCTGATAAACTTGAAAAATATTTGTACATATCAACTGCGGCAGTACTACTTGATTGCCAAATTTGGTAGGAATCTATAAATTGTTTCGCGAGAAATTACACAATAACTTGATTAATTCATGTAGTGTTGTATTGCAAAATTTTGAACAAAGTTCAGTTTTTGGCTGATTTGATGTAACATATACTGTCAGCTTACAAAATTTGGTTGAAATTGATCAAATGGTATGGTAGTTATACCAAACAACTCTAAAATATTTATATGGCCGAATTTTTAAAGTAAGTGCCTAATAATGATTAATTACTCATAGTTACCTTGTCTAACATAATATTTCTTAATTGCCAAATTTGAAATACTAGTCTACCAATACCAATCTAAAAGTTTTCGATGTACATGTAATGGAAGGGAGTTATTTTTACATGCGACGCTATCTTTCAAAATTGAAAACAAAAGTGTTTTTTGTTTGGCTTTTATGATTCTTGTAGTAGATACCGTCAGTGTACAAAATTTGGCTGAAATTGGTTAAACGGTATGGTAGTAATACTAAATAAACCTAAATATTTGCATGGCCACGATTTTTAAAATAAGTAACTAATTATGTTCAATTGTCGTATTAGTTACGTGCCAAATTTGGCGAAAATAGGTTGAGTAGTTTTCAAGATATAACGTATAAGCTTAATTTATTCATGTAACACTATCTTTCAAAATGGCGGACCAAAAACAATGTTTACCTTTGATTTTAATGCTTCCAACTTGCACTGTCAGAATTCAACGTTTGGTTAAAATCAGTCAAATGGTTTCCGAGATATCAACCTAAATTTTAAAATTGCTACCATTTTTAAAGTAAGTGCCCGGAGTGGTCTAAAACTATGCAAGTGAGGTGCACTTACTTAGTACTATGTGTGTACCGAGTTTGGTGAAATTCGCTTAATGCGTTCAAAAATTGTAGGGAGGGACTCACACGCATAGTCTCACACACGCGCATAAATACACACACAGGCACACATACAGTAAAGTGATCTCACAAGCCTTTGTTTCCGTTGTAAAGTAGGCTGAAAGGACAACCGGGGTAATATCCCCTTGCCAGACCTACGGGCAACGTCCCGCAACAAAGTATTCTGCTTTTACTATAACAGAGAGTGGTGATGGGTTTCGCCCTCTAACAATGGCACAGGTTTAAGGTGCTGCGAACTAGCCAACCATTACCCATTGCATTAAGCAATCCAGGCGGCATCCAGTTCTCAACGTACAGTAAATTCCTTGCAACTTTGCATCTTACATAGTACCTTGTTGACAAATACAGATCTAGCATTAATACATTGCGCGATCACTTAGTATGAAGAAACTGGCTCAGCCAGCAACACATTGCAATCATGCATTTGGATAACGACGTGTGTTGTCTGACTGTACATGTGTACAGTAGTTGTGTGTCTATCAACTAGCAGCCTACCTGTCTGTGAATGCTTGTGTTTGCATCTTCCTCATTTTATAAGTAGCTAGTACCCTAGCAACCTATGCCATGCCACATTTTCTCATGGAAATAAATAAGACAAATATACACTTTACTAAATTATTTTATTTTTTCACAGAAAAGAAAAACGCTTCTTCGGCTATTTCCCTGGGAGATTGGAGTAAAGGTGTACAATACATATCTGACATCATAGAGGTAAGTACACAGTAAACGAAAAACAAATAGGTGCATTGAATAAGCTAGAAAAAAAATTGGAGGGAAATATTAGAAAATAGACACTTTTTTGTAGGTGAACTTCGAATATTGGTATCGTGTAGTGTTGAGAGTGATAAAAGAAATGTAAACCATTAATATTTTCTTCAGCCACCCTATTTTTAAAATAGAATACAGCACCGGGAGCAGTTTAAGCATTACCACATTATAAATGTCACATGTCATTTAAATTTCTGAATGTTTCGTTACTGTTTAAGAAAATGTCATTTGTAACACTAGAAATGCAAACCTTAATTTTAACTCTACTGGTGAATTCGCAATTACTAATAATCGAGCCAATGCTCGTCTATATTTCTTAGACTTAAAATAACCTTAAGGTTCTATATTTATCAAAATTACTATCCCACTTATTTTCTAAAAATCCACTCAAGAATAGCGTGTTTGAAAATATTATCGCGTAATCGTCACACTTTTTTTTTTTACAGAATAATTGGATATATAGGGGAAAAAATAACAGCACTTTTATCATTATGTCAGCGGGGTTATTTTCTTCATCAGCACTCGACATCCATTAGTTATAAGTGGCGTAAATTTCCTAATTGTTTGTTTATGCAAACGTCCAATAAGTGGGAGTGAAATGCACAACAAGCACGGTACGATGTGAGCTATCCTCTCCTACAGTTCACCTCTTACTCTATACAGTCAGGCGCGAACTTGCTTTCACTCTATACGCTCCTGAAAAGAGGGGAAGCTGCTGCCTAGCAACAGGAGGATGACAGCTTTCTTCGGCTACACTTGTCTGTAATTCATCACAACCAGACACGGTCTCTCTTCCTCCCATTATACGCCTGGCGAGAGACTTGCGGATTGTGACTCATGGGAAAGTACCAGGAAGGAATTCGCTTTAGCTTGATAGCGCCAAGCTTAAAAAAATAGAGTCCATGTTTGCATATGACCTAACATCTCCTACCTCAGGTTATGAGCTTTATACTACACCAGGTTCTCTTAGAAAATAGTATTTCGCACTACAACCCCACACCTCCCACACCCAGGGTTTCTCTCATCGGTCACATACTGTAGTTGCCCATCGTCCTCCCTGTCTTGGCTGGCTGATGCGATGCTGGTAACCTCCAAATAGGGTTCCATCTACACCTAAGTCTGCGTGACTTCTCTAACGTAATGCTGGGAGACGACTCTTTGAGAGGAGAGCAAATACTTCCCACGTAGCAAGAGACAGTCGGCCGACTGTGGTTTCAATAATGGCATTGTTGGATTACTGCTGGCCCACAAAACTTATGCACCTACACAACTGGCCGTGCTATGGCTAACTGCTGGCACCAGAACATTTGACACGCCATTTGTGGCACACTAATGGAATGTTAATGGAAATAAACTGATGGTTGAGAGTAGGTTAACTATTAATGGCCCATAAATATCTTACCAACTGTATTCCAGCAATGGCCGCATATAAGCTATAATAATGACTGGTGAAAGTATGGGTAGCCATCAGTAGGCCATATGATGGCTGTAAAGTGGTACATCGATTGACCATTTCTGTTGCAATTTGTCTTATTATGGGAATTATATGGCTCCCACTCTTCGCAGATAGCTTCTTTAAACGACACACGCATATGTATAGGTGTATGTGTGCCTAATATAATTGATGGCGTTAGTGGAAGAATGTGTTAAGATATCAAAATGTAGTTTTGAGAAAAGGGCAGTTAAAGTAATTTATTTGATACATTTACATCAATAGTGTTGTAACGGCAGACTAAATTTATTCATGTTACTATTATGTGCACAATGTTTGTTACTACAGATTCAAGGAAACAAACATCCTCCAACAATTTCTTTTTAAATTTTGAATGTATGTCAATATATTCTTTGTAGTGCTGAACTGACTGAATGAAACGTGCCAAAGTAACACATTGTGTCAAATGTGTCTTGTTATACCATTATGCACAACACATGAGAATACAGTTAAATCATACAAAACATAACTTTTAAGTAACATTGACATTACTATTTGTCTGGATTATCCTCCAAAATGTGTCCAAAATTGAACATGCACATCACAAGAAAACAGTTGGGGATCAGTCATAACAAAAACACATTCACGTCTCTATGTTTTAGAATAAAAACACATTCGTGTCACTATTTGTCAGGATAGTCTCCCAATGCTTGTTCATAAAACCATCTGTCTTCTTCATTCGCATACTTCAGTTGCTCCCTTAAATCGTAAACTTTTTCAGCAGACAGTTTTCCTGTTTTTTCCCTTCCAAGTCTGGTTATGGTCACTTCATCTGAAACAGCGTGCCGTCCTGAGGCTCGTAATAAATTTACATGCTTAAATGCCATGTATTCATCATAGGATTCCTTGTACAGGTACAATCCATATTTTCCCACTCGAATCCATTTTATCACATCCCTAAATGGAACTTCCTCATTCATACTATTCGTTTTATGATTAACAAGTTTCAACTTTTCAGGGAATTGCCTGAAATCTCGAAAGTGATTTGTCATATCAGTAATGTAGTGTTTCTTAACAGTTTATGCGATGATTGTCCGATATTGCTCTAGCACAAATATTACTTCATTGCATCTGAGATTCTTTTCTATTCTTCCAAAGTCTCGATCAGAGTCCAAATACATGTGGTCAACTTCTGGAAATTTGTATTTGACAGCCTTAAACATTCCTTCCAGAACTAAATATTGATACAGGCAAATTAACTGAAAGTTTTTGTCTGACCTGCACATGAATCTGTCCAATTGACAAGATGGTCATTTTGCTTCACAGTTTGATGAAATTCAATGAGTGTCGAAATATGCAGAGCTACGCACGTCATTTCTATCTCTATTAACAACTTCTTCTGTGCAGATGAAAAATGCTGCTTTCTCTGTGTTCTGCGATACAATATGTACTCCCGAATTGTAGAACCACAACTGATGTAAATACATAGAAGGCTTTCGATGTAGTGTGCTGCAAGTCCACTGTTAAATAACATACACCTGAATGTGCTTGTGCCTTAGCCCTATCACTTTTATGTAGATCAAATGCAGTATGATAATTTTCTTGGTGTTGGGCATTACTTTACCCAGCATCAGACAAGCTGTGTGTGTCGCTCCTAGGACGTCGAGATAAAAGATTAAATTCAGTTGTAAATATTCTTGAATATGAGCACCTTTTCGCTTTAAATTTATCCGGTAGATAGTTTGCCACACACTTCTCCGTGTAGAATCTGTGTATTTTAGAAAGATTCATAAGAGGTGATAGATATCTCCTGTGGGGATTGATATTTCGTGAATAACGTGAAGATTTAGAGGGGAACTCCTTTATGTGTTCAATAATGTAATCAGACGCACATTTTTCAATTTTATGTGGCCTGTTTTCATGATGCCCACGTTTATCAGGAGGTGAGGCAGACAATCCCTTTTGTAGATAAGATTTTATTACATCAACTTTTTTTCCTGCCAGTTTGTTACAATGAACAGAAAGCACTTTTACAGACTTTGATTTTCTGTAGGTCGCAAGGTACGTAGTACCGAAAAGAAGCACTCTTGTGTTTGGCTGCACCTTTTCTTGACCTTTTCACCTCCTTCGTTGTTATGCTTTCAAAAATTAAAGCATCTTTAGCATTTACAGCTAACGTATAAAAACTGTTAAATATTTCACTTCTTTGTTCTTCGGTAAATTGGTTACTGCATTTTAGTCTGCACTTTTCATGACACAAAAGTCCTACACTAACCTGTTTCGCCGTTTTGTGATACATAGCTTTCCCCTCGAGCTCTTTTTATTGCTGCTTTACGTCTTTTCAACCCATTACAGTTTCTTTCCCTTTTTCTACTTGTATCCGCTTTTACAGGAAATACCTTTTTTTTTCTTTACATGATCATGAGTTTGTATCCTAGGATGTGCTTCATTGTCGGAAATATCCATTTGAATTGCCTGAGAACACTCTACATTAACATCATCCATGACTTCAAGAACCACTTCAGTCTGACTTTCTTTTGATTAACTGGACAACTCATCATCATCAGGAACATATTCATCCCCATCGCTGAATAGGTCTTCTGTACTTTGTTCAGATTGTGTATTGCACTCATTGCTGCCTTCGTCCTCAATATTTCGGTCTGAAATAGAACACAGGCTTACTGCTGTCACAGATAGGATAGCATGTATATTATTGTAATGGCTACACTACATACACTTATAAAATATCATAGTCTGCCCTAACCTACAAACAAACAAATGAACTGAAGGCAATGTAAAGCATGCACCTACTTGATTGTAATTTAATTGTAAACTGTGTTTTGTTATGGCAGTTACAGTTTAAAAGCAGAGTAGTTTTTTACCACAGTGTTCAACATACATATGCAACCAAATCTATACACAAAAGAATGGACTAAATACAGCCTCCTTCACAGGTCTACTAATAAAACCTACTTATATTTTCTACTGTATCTCAATTAATTAGAAGCACTTACTTGCAATTTGATCATTACTTTCCTGTTTTCTAATACCATCTGCATACATTTCACCATAAATGTTGAGGTTAGGATATACATTTCCAGTTTTCTATGTTACATTGTGTAGAATTACTTGAGTAGAATTAGCATCTTGTTGTTTTGCTCAATTAACTAGCGTCTTTTCTCTTGACAACATTATAATATATCGCTTTAGAAATCATTAACAAAGAACAAACAGCACTAACATCACAGACAATAGCACATGCACAATAACATTGTCCTTAAAGCTGTTACTGAATGAAGGTGCTATGTTACTATCTTTCAGCAGTTATCTGTGTATGAAAGTGCTATGGACACATGGCATCTTTATCCACTTTTGGAATGCATTGCTTACGTGTACGTAACACATTTCTATCAGCTCTTAATTAGGGTATTTTTGAAGTTACAGGGAAGACATCTAGACCATTACATAGAATGCATCATAACACTTTCATCGACGGACATAGATCTATTTTGTGAAAATATAACATAGCACATTCATCCATTTACACCTTCAATTATAGATCATATGACGCAATGCACAGATTATTTGTAAATATATAGTGATGGCAATATTTATGGCAAAATGCTGCAAATACAGTATTAGGTGTGACTTCGTGACTGGTATTTAATAATTTGACATATGTAATGTTTTACAAGTACGACTACATATAATTAAATTGAGAAGTTAAAAAGAAACAGTAGATGTATAACCACCCTTAGAAAATTAACATCGAAAGGCTTTAGTTGTTTTACGTCACTAAAATATACATATATGCCGACTGCATTTCAGAACAGATAAATACCATCTAGGTGACATACATATTGCGAAAAATTACATTAAAGGCAAATATTTGTGTTAATGTCACGATTCTGGTAGAAAGTGTTCTCTCAACGACAGTATTTCTTTTCTTTATCTGCATCTTTTTAAAAACTGATTTGTTCACATGGTAAATTCTAAGGCTATGGAACAACTGGTATAATTTACATTATATTGGTGTTTGTTAATAATTCAAGTCCGAATATATTCTGAATTAGTTCTTCTGGACATACGATTACACAATTGAGTAATGGTTAGCTTGTTGAGCTGTCGGGGTATAAGTTCGTGCCCCCTCCACTCCTCAGTTAAGCATAAAATTTTAATGTCGCATAATGTCTTAAATGTTTAAGTAAACGAAATTTAAAAAAAAAATCGAGAATAATGCTAAAAAAAAATATTTTTAAGAGATCATGTTTGACATATGGTAGAAGCATGCCTAGTCATCAGTAGGCTATCTGGTGGCTGTGAAGTGGTACATCGATGAGCCATTGCTGTTATAAGCATTTAGACTATGATTGGGCCATCTGTATTCACCACACCTGGGAAAGTTATGGGCAGAGTATGGCTAGTTAGTGGTGCCACTTCAGGACCAGCAATGGTGCCGGGTGCACGCCAGCTATACGCCAACTATTTACCGGCTTGGTATCCGACTGTATACCATAAATGGGCCATACGTGTTTCCTACTTATGTTTGATCATCCACGGTTAACGTCGGCTATAACTCATCACTACAAGAAACACTTCGACTTGCCTCTCCTGCTTTTTGGAATGGGTGGGTGACAGAAATCACCATCCTGCCACGTTTTTTGTGGAGGGGTTCTGGCGTAGATTACATTTCTAGATATTTTTTTAACCAATATATATTAAATCTTTTCAGAATTTAAAAACGTGACTATTAGGTTATATGACGGTGACAATTATACAGAAGAAATAGAGAAGTACTGTGTGTGAATAAGTTTTTTTTTCTTTCTGCAGGTGACCAACAACTGGGTGACAGGTTGGGTGGACTGGAACATGGTTCTCGATCTTGAAGGAGGACCAAACTGGGTCCAAAATTTTGTCGACGCCCCGGTGATCGTGAACGCCACTGCAGATGAGTTCTACAAACAGCCCATGTTCTACGCACTTGCACACTTCGCCAAGTTTGTTCCTCCAGGTTCTGTCCGCATTGGTCTGCAGACAGGCCAGGCCAGTGGCATCGAGAACGTGGCTTTCTTTACTCCAGAAAATGTCACCGTCGTCATTCTAAACAACAAGTCAGTTGTACAACTGTGTTACTTTATTTAGGTAGTATAGTGTAATTTAAGTATTACAATTCTAATTATTGAATGTTCTGTTACAGCAATGATTCCGAAGCAGATGTAGTGATAAGCGACTCAGATAAAGGCAGCCTTTCATTGAAGATTGCGGCTAATAGTATGAACACAGTGATATATCACTAGAAAATGTGTAAAAAAATTTAAACATGTGTTTTAATAAAATATTATATGAACCTTTACCACATTGTTCAGGGAAATTCCAGCTTATAAACGCAGACTGCAGATTGCAGTATCACAAAATTTAACATGTGTATGTTAATCAGTTTTGATCTTCTTAATTGCAAATTTAAAAGAAAAAAAAACTAAACCACAAATTTTTGGATTTGTGCATTTCGTAACTAGACGGATAGTATGAAGCATTAAGAATTAGTGTTTACTTGCTAGAATTTTTGGCACAGCTAAATTTTCTATGTACATAAGTCAGTTTTGAATATCCTATCTCTCACTCGTTTGGTCTGAAATTAGCAATTATAAAAACATTATGTTTAATATAAAAATCCAAAATCTTTTAGTCTGACGTTTACTGAATAAAAGTTACATATATCTGGATATATATGATAAAAATATAAGAAAACATATTCGTTTTCAATATACAAAATAATCAATATTTGACATTAAAAGAAATATATATGGTATTGACTAGCATTCAAGTGCAGTGGAAAAAATGTCAGTTCTGCCTGAGGGACCAAAGCAGAATCTGTATAACCCAATTAAAACCATAGTATTTATAATCTGTGGCTGCTGGAATGTACTGAAGCCCTGTAGATAAAGTGGGACAGCAGCCATGTCCGTTTACATTATTGATTCAACCGCCACATTTAATGGCGTCATGCGATAATGCCCCAATTTAATCTCGACCACCTAAAGTTGTAAAAAAAAATCCTACAATATTGTATGGATATCAACATTTAAAATGCGAAACCTATAGTGAGAAAAAATGGGAAACTAAAAATACCATGAAAAGAACATGAGGACAATACAAGTATCAGAGATAGTGGTTCTACAATTTAATTGTACTGCTTAATTTATAAGGTTAAGGAACATACACATTACAATAATTGCAGGACACAATGACATAATAATACAGGATTACATTACTTTAAATATAATTTATAGACACTGATAACAAGCGATTTGTCTCTCTGAATTATAAATACCTCAAACTGTTACGTTAAACTGCGAATGCATGAGAATAAATATGCTGCCTCCCTGAGGTAGCATTAACAACTTTGCCGTATTAGACAAGCGTGCATAAATTCCAATGTATAACTGGAATGTAGTCAGTCATAAAAGAATCGACAATCGAAGAGATGCATCCACAGTAAATACATTGTCGTAAACGACAAGACCAACAACAAGGTTAAGTCATTATTCAGTTGACTCAGAGGTAGTAATCGTAAAAGCCGTGGCACAGCAAAAGGTCAAATTCTAGAAGTTAACACATTAGCTTGAGATCATGAAATTAAGAGCAAGCAGAGACAAGAAAATAATTCTGAAACATCATAATTAAAGCCAAATCAGATTTTCCACAGACAGGAGCCGAAACATAATTTTGAAGAGTGGAAAAGGTACTTACAAGTTGTCGAAGCACTCGGCTCCTCATCGCATCTGCCTCGCGATGAGGGTCATACTACACACACACTACACATGAAATGGAAAGCAAAAGACTAAGCGAATGACAGGATGTGAAGCCCGAAGCGGCACACACCAAAATTGCTGCCCAGGCGAGTCGGGTACTGCCCAGGGATGGAGGGGAAGTTAGAGAAAGGTGGGGAAAATCAGAAAGGTAACCAAGGTAGGGGAAGGGATGCCAGGGTAGAGGCACCAAACGAAACCACGGGAGAATAAAATTGTCATCAGCGACATTAAAGAATAGTACGAAGGGAGAGAAAAATAGAAACATCGTTCAACCCCCACCATAAAGTGAACATAGGGGTGACACAGTACATCCAAAGTGCATAGAAACACAGATCTTCTTACACATGCTGAAACAGAAGAAACAGTTCCATGGTTCCAAACACCATGTTATAAGTGCATAAAGAAGGTCTTGAAGAAAGAAAGCCAGACACGAAGACACAAGTAGCGAAGAATACAAAGAGAAGTACAAAGTCCCTGAAGAAACAAGTCCATGGCACCAGCCGTGCCGAAGAGCCTCTTCACCAGCTCTGCGAACAAACACAGGTATACCGAAACATTGCTGTAGTAAGATCTTGAAGAAATATATCCTTGAGAGTACTAGATTTTTCACTGGCTCTGCGAAGGATACACAAGCAGAGTCTAGACGTTGCTGCAGAGAAATTGGTAAAGAACTTCTCTTTTGGGTTCGGCGTGTACTCGATAATAAGCTGAGTGGCGGTGGCTGAGTAGTTAGCCTACTCGCCTCCCACCATGGCGAACCGGATTCAATCCCAGGCCGGGTCACTCCCAGATTTTCGTATGCGGGAATCGTGCCGGATAATGCCGCCGGACGGTGGGTTTTCTTGGGGATCTCCCATTTTCCCACCCTTTCATTTAGGCGCGCTCCATACTCACTTCAATCACCCTCATCGGCTCTCAAGACGTCGCTGTTAAGAGCCGCCTAAATCTCTTCACTCACTCAATCCCAAGCAGAATCAAGGAAAAATGGAAGATATGAGATACAGAGCCAAGCAGGAGAAGAACAGCACAAACATTAGAGGGTAGGAATGGACCTATGCAGCACTCAAAACTACACCCAAAACTACACCACATGAATTCGGTTGATATCCAACTCTATCTCTCTATATGTCTGGGGTGATATGACAATAACATCTTGACTAAGTTAAAAATTGAAGGCCAACATACTTCAATACAAGATACTTGAAAAGGAACACAATTTTCATTCGGCGCTAACAGTGACCTCTCTCTCAATTTCAATGATCCAATGATCGATACAAATCATTAACTGTGCCATACAATTGATCATAAACCTCTCACCTTCGTCGCCAAACTATACAAATATTAGGAAATAATAATCTTAGAACTAGAATAAAACATTATGAAAAAGGGTATGGCACATCAATAAATACTTGTTACATCATTCAACGCTTGATCTTAAAACAATATCCTAAAGATGAAATGAAATGAGATGAGAATGAACAAATGAACAAACTGCATAACACTTAACCCTCATCATTAATATACTTATGTGTGGTTTGAGCTGGCTCACATGAGCCT
Source organism: Dryococelus australis (assembly GCA_029891345.1). Taxonomy (NCBI): domain Eukaryota; kingdom Metazoa; phylum Arthropoda; class Insecta; order Phasmatodea; family Phasmatidae; genus Dryococelus; species Dryococelus australis. The sequence continues at coordinate 123,830,347 of CM057000.1, read as the reverse complement.
TATGTTAATTTTGCCATTGTTTGAATCCTTTAATAAGAATATATTATCACTCAATTCTCTTGAGACCAGAAATGGTCCAACAAAAGTAGGCAGTAAAACGCTGCTTATCATGTTGGGTGGGGATAATAGCTGAAAATTATTACATAATACGAGATTGCCTTCCCGAAAAGGTGTAGGCTGCCTATTCACATTGTAGAATTGTGCTAGTTCCTGTTTCGCTCGCAACAAATGATCAAAAATAGACTTATACAGCTGCTGTCGGGCATGTTCGTCCAGAAGGGCAGAAGAAGAGGGAATACCCCATATGTTGAGAATGGGATGAATCAAATTTCCACTGATGATTTGATTAGTAGAGCCATGGGAAGTAGAATTGAAACCAACATTGATGAGGTCAATGTCATCATCCAAGATCTGCTGATACTTTTCAAATATAGACAAACAGGTATTTAAACTCTGGTGGAAACAGTCTACATGATTTCCTTCTAGAAAATAATGACCACCAGTGACATACTTATCAACCAAGTGTAGCACATACCCTTAAATATATTGGATTGAAATATGTGCCATTGTCTGTAACGATGTTAACCCGAGCTCCAAAAAAACGCCATACCCTTTCCACTAGTATTTTCACAATGGTGCTGGCCTTCATATCATGCAATGGGAAGAACATAACAAATTTTGAAAGGTATCTAGCAGTATTAAAAAGCAATTATTATGGTGTTTGGTTCTTACCAGTGATCCAAAAATATCAAGGTGCATAGTTTCCCAAATTGAATTGAGGGGTGTCTACTGTGTGAAGACCCAGATGTGTAAGTATTCCATAGAGGTTTGCAACATTGACCATTTTCACAAATTCTTACAAATTCTGCTGTATCATCTTTTAGACCAGGGGAGAAAAAGTAGTGAGTTTTTGCATTTGTTTTTGTAGATACCTAAATGTCCTCCAAATACAGAGGAATGGACATAATCAAATAATATCCTATGGAGACATTCAGGAAAAACCATTTTGTGAGCTTTCCCTAACTCGCCCATATACACCAGAAACCCGGCATCTAACCAGTAAGGTATGTCCAACCCTAGTTGCAGATCACCCAAAATAAGCAAACAAAATGCAACCATCTTTTGTTCATTCTTGATATTCACATAGGCATTCGGTGGGGCTACAAATGCACAAACTTGCCCTTCCTTCTGCTCGAAATCATTTGCGCCTAAATATGGGACAGCGCAATAAGTCACAACATTCTTTGTGCCTTTCACGAGATGGACCTTAGACCGGAAGTGAGTTAATCTGTAAACCCAAAATCCCAACCTGCTAAATATATCAGCATGACACATCATAGGGGTTGTCAGTAAACAGGTCATACTCACAAGTTTCAAGGTAGGTTTGAAATTTCTCTACCCTATAAAGAGAGGGTAGCATTTACTTTTCGTAAGTACTTACTTATGCTCGGCTTCGGGCAAAACTCTCTTGGCAAATGCCACGAGGGCAATGCCTCCATCACTCTCCTGTACCAGAGCTGATCCGTGAGCAATCGAAGATGCATCAACATGTAGAACAAATCGCTTACTGAAATCTACTAAAAACAAATAAGGAGCTGCAACAAATTTTGACTTCAGCAAACAAAAGGCTTTTTCTTGATCTTCACCCCAAACGAATGCTTGGTTCTTTCATTTAAACCGATTGAGAGCCAGCACCAATTTCTGCAAAACCAGGACTGAAATGAGTATAAGATTCCAAAAGGCTTGCAAAGCGCATTACTGATTTCAGGGCTTTAGGATATGGAAAAGTGACCACAAGAGCGATTCGGTTAGGGTCCAGATACAACCGACCTTGAGAAACAATATATTCCAAGAAGGGCACATATTTGTTTATGTTCACATCACTTTACTTGTCTTTACAGTTAGGTCTGCATGGCGCAGTCACTCTAGCACTTCTTCCAGGTGTTTTAAGTTGCCATCCAAACTATCACTATACGCTATGAACACATTAACGTATTTAAACACAAAATGAAATTTACGATCTGAAAGGACATAACCCGAAACACATGAGAGAGCTTGCATTCCGTAACTGGCATCCATGAATATCACATTGAACTGATATTGGGGTCAATGAGTACAAAATGCAGTGTATTTATGGCTGTCAGGATGCAGCAAGCACTGATGAAAACTGGCATTCAAATCAATCACTGTAAAATATTTGGCCCTACCGAGATGTTGTAGGGCAAAATCAATTGTCGGCACAGGAAAAGGATCTAGTTCAATATTATTGTTGAGAAAGTCATAACTGACGACCATCCTATAACCAGCATTGTCCCTTTAAGCCACTAAAAGGTCGGCGAAGAATATTCGGTAGTACATGGGAAAAAACGCAGCCTGTAACACCTGCAACTTTGTGGTAATATCCTCTATAGGAAACCCAGATCGGCGCGTCATCTTTCACACAAAAGCGATACGGTAAAACGTCACATTTCCCTATATGTGCGATGATGATGTCAGAGTACTGTTCCAACAAGTCCATTATACTCAAATTATCAGTTCAGTTCACCATCGTGCTTTCAGTGCACACTATATGCCATTGCTTGGCACACGAATGTAGAGGAATAGGCAGGTCGAGAGTGAAACCAAATATAATCTGTACTCTATGCATATTTACTGAGACTCGCGTGTCACTAAGGAAATCCAACCCCAATACTAAATCGCCGATCAAATGCTGAACTATCCAGAAAAAATGAGTCCACGAAAAACCTGAAATCGTAAAACGCAATTGAACATTTTGCTTACATTTGATAACACTTCCATTATATACATAGGCATTCATTTTGCTCGTCGGAAGAAATACGTCGTAACAAATGGGGCTGAAGAGCACAAAAATCCAAAATATTCCTTGCTGATCAGACTGTGACGTACCTTTATTTATGACCAGGAACCTGTGAGCGCCATACCACACCGTATCGATTAAACAGTCACGAGGTCAGTGTTCCTGCTTTATACTTAGACTAGACATCGCGCACACACGATTAGTCGATGTTCGTTTCTCTGACAGGTGTCCTTTTTATGCCCAAGTTACTTCAACTTAAAACATAGACGTTTAATAAGAGGAATTCGTGGAGAGAAACACTCAGCAGCGGTGTGCCCAAAATGGATACAGTTGCTGCAATGTTTATTTCGTCACCTGACGTGTAGTATGTGCTAGAGATAAATTGGAAGCAATTGCAATCCCATCATGATACTCCTTGGTGGCGACCATATTTTTATCTACAGTGGCGGCAATCGTGTGCAGTTTGTGAAGTGCACTAGGTTTGATACAAAATACGCAATGTTGACGAGTCAAAGGGGTAAGTTTATCTAATATCATGTCAACAAGCACACACTCCAACGAAGTATCATCCTGTGCTCTATCATGCTCTACCCCTGACTATATATACGCGTGCAAGGACACATTCAGTCTCTGAAACCTGTTTACATACTACCTTTTACAGTGTCCAAAACCCTATGTGGAAAGGCGTAAACCAAAAGATGTGACTTAAAGTACACATAACCTGTTTTACTAAGTAAAGTATATCTCAATAAATGCAACGCAATACCCGGAGCACTTGGGTGTTAACACCTGTCCACAAAGGCAAACTCAGGTACAAGCTGTATGTCTTGAACTTTATGAGCGGCAACAAAAGCTCAAGGACATGTTGAGGCTTCTAGGTGGAGAGCTGGGGTACGGAGTCTACGGATTTTAGGAACAAGGCCTCAGTGAAATGAGGCACCGGACTTACAGTGAATGATAAATGCTCCATCTCCCATCGCTCGTCAGCAGCTGGTAACGCCCACAGGTAGATAACAGCGCATGCGCGCAGGGCAGGCACATTATCTGTTTCCTTGAACTACACTTCAGAGTCCCGCAGCAAGTCCTGTAGCTCAGTTTTCTAAGCTTGTATAGCCAAGACACTCCACACTCATTGGCACGAGACATTATAGCAGATATAGGACAAACAAAAGAGACAGTATTAGCCCACAACTCTAGCAGAGTTGCGTAGATTTTGTAGTGCTATCAGCACTTAGAAGGCGAGGACTAGGGTAAAATAAAAATAGGAAACTAAGAATTCTATAAAAATATGTGTGTGTGTATATATATATATATATATATACATATATATATATATATATATATATATATATATATATATATATATATATATATATATATATATATAAAATTAGCATATTCTGGAAGTATTTCAATTGTATATATTTCAGTCAAGGATAGTAAGGGAGGAAGTAAAACATATTGGTCAAGAATGTAAACAGCAGTGTGAGGAGAAAATTAATCAACTGTGGAGGTGAGAATTCTCTGTACCCGAGTGAGTAAATTTGTTTTGACTAGGGATGAGATAACTGCTTTTGTAAGGGTAATACCTAAATTTTATGGGGACAATAGGATACCGAATCCAATACAGTCCATATGTAAATGCGAAAGAATATTTCATTCCTTAGGGGGGGTAGGGGTCAGATGAACAACAGGTACAACTGTTTGCTGATAGGTTAGAAGCAGGAGCTTCACAGTGGGCACAGTGGAAAGAGTCAAAATGGACAACTTTCACAGAAGCCAAGGCAGCTTTTCTACAAAAATATTGGGGAATTCATTTGCAGGATAACTTTTTGCAGTTTTTATTTGTAGGCAAATTCGAGAATAAGGAGGGTTCAATGACAAATTATGTGCAGAGATTGTACTTGCAGTCAAAATACTTGGATAATAATATGACAGAGGAAAGGTTTATCTCTCATATAATTGATCATCATTTTAGTTGGCACATACAAGACTGTATATTAGGGATGAGAGCTAAATCTGTTTAGGAAGTGGTAACCCTGTTGGAAACCCTCGATGGGAGGAAGGAATGTGAAGAAGGTTTAAATGGTAGAAGGCAGGACCAGAAGAAACATTTAAATGCTTAGGAAGGGAGGATCAGTCCTCGGATACCTCCCTCACAGAACAGGGAATAAATGAATTTAGAATACTGAAAAGAAATTACAACAAAAATTTTGGTAAGGAAAATCCAGTACAAAATTCAGAAGTACAGTCAGAAAGGGAAATATTGCTGGAAGAAAATCCAACCAAAAGTTTAATATAAGGGAAAAGGGGAATATGACCATACACTAGAGGATTCAGAACTGAGACTGGGGTTGAATTAAACATGCTAGTGGACTCAGGAAGTGAGGTGACAGCTATATCGGAAGAATTGCTAAATAATCTAAATAAAAGTAATGTGCACATTGTAGCAACTTTGCCGTTATCAAATGTTACAATTTTGGGGGCTACATGGGTAAGAAATCAAAGTGTTAAAAAACCGATTATTATGGAAATAAACATAGCTCTCCAGAACATGTGGATTGCCTTGCTAGTAGTGAAAGGGCTTAGTGTAAATGCACTGTTGGGAGCAGACTGGTTAAGAGAACATGAGGCTATTATAAATTATGCAGAGAATTGTGTAGAGATAATGGGAACCAAACTTCCTTTCGGAAAAGAGAAACTTTTGGAGAACTCTCATCAAATGAAAATTGTTTTGAAGGATGCGGATACAATAGGGATTGACATGTGCTGTAATTTTATTGAACAGTATTATATCACGAAGGATGAGATGGGGAAAATTGTTTTGCAGGGAGGAACAAGTGAGGAAAGGGAAAGGATAATTGAAATTTTAGGAGATGAACACGAAGCATTTGCAAATTATCCAGGGTTAAATAATAAATATAAATGCCAGCTAGAAATCAGGGAACACAAACCTCTCATACAGAAACCATATCCAATTGCATATTCTTTAAGACCAGCTGTAGAACAAGAAGTACAGAACATGATAGAAACATATATTATTGAGAGGCGTAGTTCAGAGTATTTTAATCCTGTAGTAGTTGTCAAAAAGAACACAGGGGGAGTCAGGTTATGTTTAGATCCAAGGAAGCTAAATCAAATCATTGTACCAGATAGAGAATCACCAGAACCAATGGAACCAGAACCTGAAGTTTTGGAGTTAGTTACCATTTATGTTGATGATATTCTGATTGCTACGAGAACTTTTAAGGAACACTGCCATATCATACAGTTAGTATTTAGAAAATTGAGAGAGGGCCAAATGACTGCCAGCCTTAAAAATCAGAATTCTTGAAAAAAGAAATAAGTTTCCTAGGTGATTTAGTTAGTGCTCAGGGTATTTGTGTGGATCGTAGTAAAGTTAAAGTTATTCAAGACTACCCATATCCAACCAATTGTAAACAATTAGAGAGATTTGTAGGATTTTTCAACTATTTCAGGAAATATATTCAAAATTTCAGTCATATTTGTACATCTCTGAGAAAATTATTACAAAAGGGACAGGCTTGTGAATGGGAAACTGAGCAGAAAGAAGATGCAGATGCACTGAAAAGAAAATTAGAGAAAGAGATGATGCTACACCATCCCAGGTTAGATAGGAAATTTTTTATAACTTGTGGTGCTTCTGATGAGGCTGTGTGTGCCAGGTTATTTCAGACTAATGATCAAGAGGAACGTGTCCCTATTAATTTTGCAAGTAGGACACTGAATACTGCAAAAATAAATTATACGGTCACAGAAAAGGAATTGCTTAGAATCATATTTGCATTTTCAAAATTTCGTACATATATGTATGGTAGGGATACAACTGTGTTGACCGATCATAAGGCCTTATGCCATCTAAATACTTGCAAACTGCTACATGGTAGGCTCACAAGGTGGATTTTAGCTTTACAAGAATACAATTTGAGTATTGAACATGTCCTTGGCAAGACGTAGGTAGTAGCAGATTCCCTTTCAAGGGGTAGGACAGATATACAGGCCGCCCAGGCTAAGGAGTTTCAAATCCTGTCTTTGAGGGAACAAATGAAGCAAGTAGGTACAGGGTTACGGGAAATTGCAATACAGTTAAAAACTGAACTATCGGAGGATTCTAGGTTCCAAAAAGTAGTCCAGGAATTGGAAACAAATAATTGTAGAAATATCATTAAAGAAAAATTTGTAATCAAGGATTGGTATTTGTTTCAAAATATAGGCACAAATGGTGAAAAATGGATTCTGTGTATACCTGATCAACTCAGTAAAGAAATCAGTGAATAGATACATAGTGAATGTAGGCAATATTGTGTTACCAAAACAGTAAAGTACATGCAAAATTCTTGTGTATTTAGGGACATGTATCGAACAGTAGCCAAGGTAATAGGATCTTGTTTAATATGTGCACAGACAAAGGTACCCAATAGGAAATGTAAGGGGATGCTGGGTCATGTACTGGCTACAGAGCCATTGGAAATAGTTAGTGTGGATTTGTTTGGCCAAAAGGTAGATAAAAGGGGGGGGGGGGCAGAGTATATCTTTATAGTTCTTGATATGTTTACTAAATTTGTGAAACTATACCCAATCAAAAAGGTTACAGCCCAAGTAATCACTGAAAAAGTAATGGATTGTTATGTATTAGAGATTGGTCAGCCAAAGAAAATTATTTCAGACAATCGACCACAATTCCGTAGTGATAAGTGGAAAACACTAACATCCAATTTGGGAATTGAGTTAGGATGTATTGCAGTGTACCATCCAGCCGCAAATCCAGTTGAGCGAGTTATGAGAGAATTAAGGAGATTGTTTCGAACATACTGTAATGAACACCATACCAAATGGGCTGTGATAGTCAGTGATGTAGAACAATTAATAAACAACTGTTGGCATGAAAGTACAGGTATTACCCCCATAAAACTTATAAATATGGGTAAACCCAACACGTGTTACAAAATTTTGTAAGTTTTCCAAAAAGTGAGGCTGAAAATGTAGAGAATATGAGGACTATAGCCTCGCAAAGGCTGGAGTTGAAAGCCAAGAATCAACGAAAAAAATGGGATAAGAACATCCAACAATAGTGTTTAAAGAAGGTGATGAGGTACTTGTGGCCACACACCATTTGTCATCAGTGGTAAATATGCAGATCCACAAATTTTTTAAACTTTTTGAAGGGCCATATAGGGTTGAAGCAGTGATAGGGCACAGCATATACAAAGTACACAATGCCAACTGGCATGTCTCGTTGCAGCCCTGGGGGTTTAGGAGCAACATGAAATTGTAGGATAGTGTGTGATCTTATCTAATGTTTGGGTTATGGTGTATAAAACGAGACGAAATTGTCCTAATTATATAATAATGGTAAACATGTAAAGGTATAAACTACGCACATGTTGCTGTAATTGGTATAACCATCTTTGAGTTTAGAGTGAAACCAAATGTGATGTAATTTGTTAGTGTTTATTCCTATAATGTTAGTTTATAATCATTAACTTTTGTAATTGAAATTGAGAAAGTTGTATTGAAATTTGTTAACAGAAAGTAACGTGATTATTTTGTTGCAGTTAAATTTGTTAAGGCTAGGTCTATATGATTTGCCATCATGACATTTTGACCGGAGGTAACACTCCTCATAGAACATTATAAAATTGAGTGAAGTAATGGCTTTTGTGAAGAAGAGTAAGAAAACATAAATTTATAATTATGAGGTTTTTAATATGAAATGGATTGGAAAATTTAATTATTATTAAAGTGATAATTTAAAATGCAGTAAGAAACTGTATAAGGTGTGTATATTTGTTTATAAATTTGTTAACATATCATGTTGTGAGCGATGAAAAGTTTCATAATTGACTGTACCTATGCATAAAACCTAAAGATTTAATTTTGAGGATGACAAGCTTAAATTAAGTATATAATGCTGTGTTGTATTATATTATTGTAATTGGAAGTAAGGGTGTATTGTAATTAAATCAAAACACAGCATGTTTTGTGTCATAATGGAAAACCATTATGAATTAAATTTTGAATTTTGTAAATGTATTTAAATCATTCTCAAGAAAGGTTGCTCGTATGTTGATGTGTATTATATGTTGATTTTGAAAAAATTTGAGGTATGTTGCAGAATAATTTTGAAAACCAAGAAAACATAGTCTAAATTTGTAGCCAACTTGTTTATAACGATTAAATGTGAATTTGTGTCTAATGCGTATAGTGGATATTGATCCCATTACAATGTTCATGTTTAAGACTGTAAAATTTTGCAATGAGAGGATAGCTTTGAAGTAAATGTAAATTATTTAAATTTCATAGTGTATGTTAAATGAAAGGTTCTAACTAACATGAAGAGTTTTTCTTTTTTGACAACGAATAAATGTTGAGGTATTGTGTGTTCAGTTTTACGAACATAGAGATTAACTGTGGAAAGATTGCTCCAGTATGTATAATGTCCTTGGATCTTAGCAATAAGAATAAGTTTTTGGGTGTGACAGGTCTGAGTCCATTTTTGTTAACACTGACATAGATATTAAGATGTTTAAAGTAAATTTGGCAGTGGTTTTTATAGTTTTTGGGGCAGACCTGGATCGCCATATATATATATATATATATATATATATATATATATATATATAATATATATATATATATATATATATATATATATATATATATATATATTGTGTGCTGATCCAAACAAGGAATTAATGTAATATCGAGCAAACCTAGAAGCAACAGGGCATGTGTAGTGGGTACTACCTCAACTTTAGATGGAAAATATAAACTTTAAAATAATTAAATCTGTGTTGTTTAAACTAAACATGATAAAACTAGAGAAATTATTTTCAAATAAAATGTATACATCCTGCGAACAATATTTTGAAATATGATGATCATAATTTTACGAAATCTTGTGTTAACTATGTATTGAGTATTAAACCATTCAGCAACTAATGATTCATGTACCTAAACCAAAACTGAAAGTGAATGTAACATTGTAATGACTTTGAAAGATATATATGATGTGCACTAAATGTTTGTAACTACTTCTTATTAATTTACTTAGTGGGATAAAGTAATGGAATGTATTTTGCAGTGATGGAAACTTTGTATGTGAAATGTATGATCATGTAAACAAAAACTAAAAGTGAATGTACCATTGTATTTTGTATTTAATAGAAAAGAGGCATGTAATGTAGACTAATATTTTATATCATGTTATGATTAATTTACTTTATGTGATAATTTAATAAGATGCATTTTATTGTGACTTGAACTTTGCGTATCGATGTATAACCATGTAAATTGTTACATTTTCGAAATGGAATTGCAGTCCAGCCTTGATACACATCCATGAAGGTTTCGATTTGGGACAGGTTTCTTCGAAATCTTCCCCCAAACCGAGGGGGGTTTGCAGCTATATATATATATATATATATATATATATATATATATATATATATATATATATATATATATATAATTAGCATATTCGGGAAATATTTCAATTGTCTATATTTCAGTCAAGGATAGTAATTCATGTAATATTTGAAAGGTCGTGGCAATGACAACTTGTTTGTATTTCATATATTTTCGTTTTTCCAAATTTGTTATTTCTCTGTCCTCATTTCATCAGTAACAACAGACGTGCATCTTTTCCTTTTCACTGGGTTAGTAAACTAAAAACATCGCCACCACAAGGCACAACATGGTGAAATGTGGAAAATAACAGAGGTCACCTTTAGCTGACGTGACCGGCTGCTCGAAAACAATATTTTTTCAATGAGGAAACTTACTACCAATATATAAGGAAGCACGACCTTTCTCGGGTATAGGCTGTTCACGGTAAAGTGAGCACATTTTAAGGCCCTCCCTACAGGCATTAACCACTAATAAATATATCTTATTGCAGCTTCACGCATTAAATTTTGAGGACGTTGAAATGTATACGCTGTGTTTATTGGTCACATTGCAATGTGTATATTAAAAAGCAGCAGGAAGATGGAAATAGGATAAAACGAAAAATTTAGAGGCGCCTTAAAAAGTGCTCACTTTACCGTGAACAGCCTATATCACGACAGTTCGTGGCAGCACGATCGTCTGTCAGCTGTCAGTTGGACAGCCTGCAACGTGTGATCACGTTACTCGCACCGACCAGCGCCCGCGACTTTAACCTTCTTTTGTATTTCGGACATTTCAGTTCAAATATCTATTAAATTTATTTTCCTTCGGTGCGAGGAGTCAATAGGGCGCCGGGAGAGAAAAGTAACGATTCTCTCTCGTCTTCATAACTCTTAAACTGAGAAGTTTTGTTTTATAAAGGCTCCCATTCTGTCTTTTTTTTTTTTTTTCTGTTTGTTCGTCAGCTGCGAGTATCGATAGGTTGTTTTGCCGAGACGACAATAAATCTCCAGTAAAAATTGAACTTCTTCTTTTATTTATTGACAATCCTGGTATTAATAAACTTTCATTATTATGTAGTCAAAGTCTCCAACTCACGCTGAGCTAGTTCGTTAGTGTTTACTGAGAATTACGAGAGAACAGGACAGTAACCTGTTACAAAGAACGCGTGATCAACACAATGGCCAGAGATAGTAGTAATACAATGTAATTGTACTACTTAATTGATAAAGTTAAGTTACATACAGATTACAATAATTACAGGATATCATGACATAGTAACGCATGATTTCATGATTTTAAATTTAACTGAAATACTACGATAACAGGCGATTTGCCTCTCTGAAATATAAACACCACAAACTGTTACAGAAACCACGGTTACATGAGAATAAATATGCGGCCTCCATGAGGTAGCATTACAACTTTGCCGCATTAGACAAGCATGCATGAATTCCAATGTATAACAGGAAAGTAGTAATTCATTAAAAAACAAACGATCGAGGGATGCATCCACGGTAAATACATTGTCGGAAACTACAAATCCCAGAACAAGGTTGTCGTGATTCAATTGATTCAGAAGTAGTAATCGTAAAAGCAGTGACATGGCAAACTATTCAGTTCTAGAAGGCAACACATTAGCGTCAAGGTCGTAAAAATAAAGGCAAGCAGATACAAGAAAAGTATAGGTTGAGCAACAGCGCAACCTATACTTAAAACAAACCATTAACACATATTACCATCGTCTGGTGGGTGGGAGTCTAACGAATGTGGGTATGGGTAATTAGTGCCACCTAGGTGTTGAAAAATATTAAATCTAACATGGCCGCTCCAGTAACATATAAAAATGTGATGAACGAAAAAACCAACATGGCCGCCAATATAAATTACGCCTACCAATATGGTGGCATTCGAAACAGATTATGCCTACCAAGATGGCAGTCGAACGAATATGAGACAACTTCAAAACAAATTATGCTTACCAATATGGCGGTAGAGCGAACACGGCTAATTGGTCGAGTCGCTTACCAATATGGCGGACAGGGGTTTTAGCGCTTACCAAGATGGCAGTGGGGTGAACACGACTATTTGGTGGAATGTAGGTGAGAGCCTACCAATATGGCGGTCGATTGCATCGGCCAAGATAATGGACATAATTAAGTTTTTTTTAATCAATTTTCAAATAATTTTTAAATATTTATTTTAATTTTCTTTATTTTTAATGAAATTTTAAAAATAATTATATTATCAGCAATAAATATTTTTCATTTTATTTTTTATTTTATTTTTCGGATTGATTTGGATTTTTTGGGTTAAAGAACACCGGGGTCAAGGTCAAAGGTCAAATTCAAGGTTCCATGTATCCAAGATGGCGGACTATGACGTTACAACATAGCCTCCGGCAGGCGCCTTGTTCCTATGCCAGATACGGTTGCGCCAAAGTCATCCAATTCCTTCTACTGTCCTGGCTTTGTACATCTGCTATCAAGCTGCCAGATTCCAAGCCAGCGAATAACAGACGTCTTACTTTAATTACGCTATTATAGGTCACATATACTATGTATCATCTGCTTGTTATAATATCCTATTAAGAGCATATTCAAGGCATTACTTAAAATCTGAGCATTTCCACATAAATGAATATTACTGGAAATGTTCAAGCGACTTGAAGCTACAAACTAGGCCAGCAAATAAGGTGATACGTATTTTTGGTTCTTATATAATAAACTTACATAGATTTAAAAACTGGGCGACAAAATGTGTTTTGATTATTCATTGACATTTACTTGTTAAACGATACCAAATATAATTTATTCCTGTTTTGGTACGAAATAATAGGAATTTTGAGTAAAGCGGACAATATTTGTTCGGCTGGTGAGCGAAATAATTAGTTTTATAATTTGTATTCGTTTAAAGTGTTTACTTAATCGTTATTATTTATTTATCGAAGTAAAAGTGTGCCATCTTTGAGATTATTTGTAAAAAAAAATATTTTTTCTGCTCATATTCAGCGTCAGCTAAATTTCGATTCTGAGTGTTTATTTCGGGTCGGTTTTATCTTTTCTAAATCAAATCACTTTATCACATCATGTTTTAAACTTCTCGGTAGTTACTACCGAGAATTTGCTTTTTTCTAAGGTTGTTTACCAACACTGGACGTGCTATTGTGGAAAAATTGTCTACACACACACACACACACACATATATATATATATATATATCATTAGAATATAAAAATAAAAGCTGTAGGTCCTATGCGTAGTTTAAGTTGAGTTACTTTAACTCCGCTTGACACTGCAAAAAGTAACGAATGCTGTCAAAATTCGACTTCAGCCCTTCCATTCCGCTAAGAAGTAACAATTCTTAAAAGGTTTTTTATCTACAGTGAAGTTCGCTGCTACACGCATCATTCGGTTCCATCGCTGGTTAAAACATTAAATCGATTATATTAGATTATTATAATATTCATAGTACTGGGTAATAATACAATATATTCGCTTGTACTATTAATTTGTAGAGATAATGCACTTCATTCACACAATATTATTAAAAACAGTATTAGAAAATACATAAAAATATTACTACGAAAAAAGTGTAATATTCTTACATATTATTCCTAAGAAAAAGAATAATTAATTAATGTTCAAAAGTAGTATTGTGGTACTAGAATAAAATAGTATGCTTAGAAATCAAAGAAATACAATCATGTACTTAAATTTTATTTCCCAGCCCCTGAAGAAATTGCTAGTTTCAGTTGCGCTTTAAAAGTCTCCCATTTGCACAATTGCTGTTTTTTTTTTATAAATGTGTGTACTTTTCGTATCTTAAGTTTCTTTTCACTGTTGAAGACCACTTGAGTAATGACTGTAACGTGCAGAATTGTATTGAGATTTTTTATTTGTATATTGGCAATATGATGATTGCACACGGGCATGGTTTATAAATAACAAACTTACGAGCTGAAGAGCTAGTTCAATGACTTTAGGCTACAGCCATGTTGGATGTATGTGATTTCTACATGCGGCGACCTTGAGCATAACATTAGGGTGAAGTTGGGACAACCCTGAACCATAAAATTCCCTATTACCAAAAATATTACAGAGAAGTTCCAAGAATTATCGTAAATCCAAAAATAAACATTCGTGAATAATTTTAAAAATTCTAGAAGTTAATTTCTAGCATATTCTCATTCCATGTCAATGGCCACTATCTTGAATTTCATTAAAATAAATATAATATTTATATAACTGGCTTAATAATTATTTTTAGTTAAATCAAGTTACGTTTTCTCGTACTGGTGACTGAAACATGTTTTTCTATATTTGTATTAATTTAAAGTATTAACGTAAAATACTTATTTACTGATAGAAACGAGAGCGTGTCTTCTTCGTGATTATAATTTTTTTTATACAGCGACATTTCTCCATATATCAGTATTATGTTTATCGCCAATTAAAATATATTAAGGAAAATTTACATTCAGGATGAGTTGAGTTAGAATATACTCCACCCTGTCACAAAAATGCTTTCTTTAGCACGATCACAAGGAATCTGACACTCGTACAAACTAATTATCTGTTTTACATTACAACCACCTCTTCGTATACCACCTACTCCAATCACTTACCCAGTAGGTACGAATCAACTCTCCTTCATATCAATATTCCTTCATACGACTTACATTACCCCCTTCTCATTCGTCCCTTTTACAGCTAACTCGAGTTATTTGTCCTCCCTTCCTCTCAACCTTTCCCATTGCGATCCTTTGTGTTTCCACTCTCTGCCCACACTCATAACTCTCCAGCCATCAGTGACATCTTTCCTTATATCTGTGTCATTTTCACCTCACATGCAGGCACGTCGGTCGCCTAGGGACCACGGTATAGTCATAATGGCTTCAGTATACCAACTCTTAAACATACATACTGTTTTCCTACGATTTTTGGTGTGGTACAAAAGAAACTATAGTATTACGAAACGTTGTAAATTTATCTAGTTTACTATATATTTTTAAAATCTACATTTTTATAGTAGAGAATTTAAAAAAAAATTGTTTTTCCTAAATATTGAAATCGTATACAAAGTAAGTAAGTCCTAGCCCTAAAAAAAGGCTCTCTTAAAAAAAACTGAATTGCCTATTTTTTAGGTAGTTTCAGCATATTAAGAGAATCTTAGCAAGGTGTGGATATACAAACCCAAAAGCTCATTCCAGTAGATCTGTTAAAACATATTTTGTGTTACATTGCAATATTTCTGTTACGACAGGGAGATAGCAAAATTACAGAGTTTGATTTAATTGCAGAACACTAAGTGGTAATTCATACCACACTTATAACATGTAAAATAATGAGACTCCAGTCTCTTCCTACAAATACAGAAATAATTCAACCGGGTGCCAGAAACTCGCTCTAAATGTGTTACTTGACTTGTAGCATCGGGATTAATTCATCTCTCGTGCTTGATACACTTTCCAGTTCTCTTCACATTACTTATCTCATTTTCGAATGTAGTTTCAAGTCAATAAACTCAACTTACCAACACAGGTGATTAAGAAAGCATCAACATCTTTTCTGAAATGCTGCATACTCGCACCATCATAATCACGGTTATGGCAAACACTCGAGACAAAATACACAACAAAGACCAAAACGGTCACACACTTCATGCCGACCTTACCATCAATACCGACCATAATGTCCATATAAAGCATAGCACACGCATTGAACTATGACGAGCATATCAACCTTACTGACAATACCTGCTGTGTCGACTTACGTGCAGATCGTACATACCAGAGAGTACATGCATACCGACCACATAGAACACACAGCCGGTTCTGAAAAAAACCGACCATGCAATAAATACTGCCCATACAGGCAATACCGACTCTATCGTATTTACCGAATATATACTGTAAACCAAAACGATGCCATACACAAAGACCACCAAGTCCAACCCTACCATGCAGATCATGGATATTTTGAATCACACCTAAAACTCTAGGTTATTAGCGGATGCCAAAAACTGATATAACCTGTTATCTTTTTGAACAGTGCGCCTAGACGTAACATGTTGATGGGTGACTTAACACCAGCTGCCCAATTAAATATGACTTCCCCCATTTTACATCTGGCAAACCTATTCATATATGCATGTTTTAGTATCCGTGGATATGAATGTCTATGGTGAATAAATGTGCAAGAATGCTTGTCCTGTCTGTGTAAAAATATATTAAGTTTATGGCATCATGTGAGTATGTAGTTGTGTAGTAAATGCACACATAAGAACTTTTATACACTATCTACCAAAAAGTTATTGGGCACCCATGAAGCTAGGTAATTCAGTACGTCAGTTGACTTGTGTTTCACGGCCTTCGGCTTAGGACCGCTGGTGTTTGTCCGTGGTAGCATGAACAAAGAGGCCTATTGCAACATTCTGGATAATGAAATGCTCCCAACACTGTGGTGTTTTTACGGAATGGACCCGTGTTACTTCCAGGATGACAATGCCAAGTGCCATGTTTCAAGGTCTACTATGCAGTGGTACGCCGACAACTATGTTCGCCGATTGGACTGGCCCGCCTAGAGCCCCGACCTCAACCCTATAGAACATCAGGCGCGGCCAAAACACGTTGCTCAACTCATGGAATGGTTGCAAGAGGAACAGCGACGAATCCCCGTGGATGTCCTGCTAACACTCGTAGAGAGCATGTCAGACAGGGTTGGTTGCTGTTATAGCCGCAAGAGGTGGCCCTACGAGATTCTATCGGGGTGACAACCACCGAGCAAACATTGTGAACAGGTGCCCAATTACATTTCGGTAGATAGTAAATTTTCTGTATTATCATAATATTCCCGTATAATGTGTTTCTTTTTTTTAGTGTATTTTTTTCAATGTCATCACATTTGCTGTTATTTGTCTGTTATTATCAGTGTTATTTTCATATTATTAGTACTTTGATATCTAGCTACGGTGGTTAAGTAATACACAATGCCATCTGATCTTAACTTCGCCACCTTAACCAAGAAACCATTATTATATGCCAGAGGCATGTAGTGAGTTTTTTATATGGCAAGTAATTTCTACTAACAAACGCAACTTCCAACATGTAATTACAACTTTATAATACCTAACATTAGTTATAAAAACGGAAACGAAACGAATGTAATAGTAACTAAACAATATTATTTAGAAAAACTCCCGTTTTCCCGAACACTTTCATCCACTTTCCAGTGGAAAATGTAGTACTGAAGGGTGCAAACAGAACGACTGCTTGCCCTGCCGAGGAACACGGTCGCGTGTTGTTACTTGTGAGTTGGAGTTCGCTCCCGTGTGTGGAAATAAATACTAGATAGCGCACTATGTGTGTACAGTACGGGAGTTACGAAAACTCTGTTTTTTGAATCGGAAACGGGAAACTCAAAATTAAATGTGTTTAAAGTTAAGGCGAAAACTATAAAGGGTCAAACATTTCCAATGTGTATATGGTAAGCATTGTATACCTTGCGTCCATGGTATAATCGCCACTGTTATGTGCGCAGACGCCGTGCAAAACAAGGAAAACTTCGTTCCTCCTTGCATCCATTACCTCAGGTAGTATTTAATACATATTTGATTCCACCATATAGCCATACAGCTGCTAGTTTTGCATCGCACCTCAACGGCATGTCAGTTTTGGTTTAAAGTCAAGGTTACTGAAAATCTAATAGCTGATAACCTTTTTATTTATGTTCGAGGTTTTCCAACACAATCTGACTGCGACGTCCGAATGGTCCAAACGACAGGTAATTCGTCCACTCTGCCTTTCTCTCAAAACCATAACATCAAGCCTCCCTCGAACTATGTCGGGGCCACGGTAGCTGAGCGGTTTGTCTGCTCGCGTCCCACCAAGACGATCTGGGTTCAATACCCGGCCGGGTTACTCCGGATTTTATCGTGTGGGAATCGTGCCGGACGATGCCGTTGGTCGGCGTGTTTTCTCGGGGATATCCCGTTTCTCCCGCCCTTTCAATTAGGCGCTGCTCCTTACTCACCTCGTTCACCCTCATCGGTTCTCGAGACCACGATGTTAAGAGCCGCCCAAATCTCTTCACTCACTCTACACTCAAACTCCTTCGTGTTGGTCGTGCGGTTCCCTCTCTCACACACATCGTCTCGCCTTGCCTATCGCATCTGGTAAGTAAAGGCTGCTCACGGTAAAATGAGCGCTTTTGAAAGCCCTGCTTAGGATATTATGTACGTTGTGTATTATTCCACCTTATGGGAATTTAACATTGCCATGGGCCTCATCCCTTTATTAATGCGTCGGTTAAGTGAAAGTGTGAAATTATTAGAAATGTAAATATTGTACAAATCTGCTCATTTTTAAATTTCGATGTATTAAAAAAACATAAATTGAAAGACAAAATGGAAGTTAAGATGTGGAACTACTTTCCATCTATCGTTACCAACTTTGCTGGGTGCATGTTACTCAGTGAGCCCGTTATAATGTACGCAGGTAGGGGCAGTGACAATTTTTTTAAGGTTCATTTCAAAGTGCTCACTTTACCGTGAACAGCCTTTACCGCACATGTCACGCCACGTGTGCTGTTCCATAACTCTCCACACGAGCTATGTGAAAAGCGGCGACAGTGCTGTCGAACGATGTAGGCTATAGAGACGCGCATTTCACGAAAAATTTAATCGTTTTAACATCATTCGTTGATGTTCAAGGTTGATTAAGCACTTATGAAGTTCCTGCTTAGGACCTTATTTCCCTCTCATGTTGTAGCCATCCGCTCTACGTAAGATTAACATTGCCACGGGCGTTTACACTTCATTCACGCGTCGTCCAAGTGGGAACCAAGCTATTTTTTGGAAATCGAATGTTTAACATATGTGAATTTGTGCTCTTGTGTGTACAAAAGACTAAAAACTTCAGCTGTCGTAAACTAGCCTATTAACGTCGTAATATAACGCCGGGTGTTAGAATTATTTTTGTAAATTCACTGCCAACTTAACTATAAGCCTGCATGCCGACTCGCAATGTATGTAGCACACGTGTAGACACAGTCAGTTATTTTTATCAACGGGGGTTTTCAAAAGTGCTCACTTTACCGTCAACAGCGTTTATTAATTTTTGCAATTACTGAACGATTTTTACAGCGCATGCAACATTTTAATGGCAATGAGTGTATTTCGAGGTTGATATTTCCAGTTATAGTTTATATTTTCTTATTTTCTGGAGTTAAAAATTTTAAACATTAAAAATTATTCAAAATTTAATTAGTCGATGTTATCTGTCCTGATTTATTTAAAGATATCTGATTCATATACACATTTATCATTACAATTAGTTTTTTTATATTTATTAAGCTGCTTTTTACACGTATATTCATGCTTAGCTACTAGTTATGATAATAAAAATAAAGTTTCTGTAAAACTTGACATGTTTGATAGAATATTTATTCTGATTTTTGTTTTGAGACTGTAAATATTCTTCTTAGAGATCACTTGCGGCCATTTTTCAACACTCACAAAATAGTTTTTTAAGCTCATATTTTATCAATTCCTGTTACATTCAACTGCTCATTATTTACAAATATGTATTTTTTTTATTTAAAATTATTTGCAAAATATTTTAGATCTTTTGTATTTCAACAACGTTTATATGTTTGTCAATTTAGTTATTTAAAGGTAATTCGTCAAAATTGTTCAATTGCATAAGTTTAGAAAAATGTAATTTTAAACATATCTTGATAATTAACATATTACCTTAATTTTATACATACGTAAACATTTCGTATTCGATTTCTGATTTGCTTAACTTGCATTTTTTCATATAAGTAACTGAAATGTGATACATTTAACGTCAAATATTCTTCAAATATAATTGCATTGATGAAAGGGGGAAAAAAATTATTGCTTTATATTTAGTAATACGGCGCCTTTAAAAAGTTTTAATGTACAAAATAAATGTATTCAGTAACCAGACTTAATAGTTTTATCATTGAACAAGAAAGGATCTAATCAAAACTTTGGCGCTCCATGCTCAAATTTGTATGACGGTTCGAGATATGTGCCGGACCTCTGCTGCAGGTAACAATAGTCCATATCTATTCTCTGGAAACGACACTGTTTTTAGCGCATTGCAATTCATTCGCAAAAGTTTGTTAGGTTATCGCAAGTGAAGTAAACATTCGCCTGTTTATCTTGCTATTCGAGGCACTAGTTTGTTTGCGCGCTTTCTGAACACGTGCTTGGAGATTGCAGCTGTTTACACTGTTGACGCGAACATCTGAAGAATCAGAAAACAAAGTGACGCAAACTTAACGGTGGACTGGTTGCGATCACTAACCCTCCTTATGTAGCCTTGCGTCAGGATCATTAGGAAACCTCTGATGCAACAACTAAAGGTCACACGTGCAATCACACAGCTTCGTCAGTTGTTTGTCAGCGTCATAGGTTCGACATTGGACTGGTATGTGAAATAACTTACAGTAAAAGCATTACGAAAGGAGTGAAGTGTAAGCTGAAATTAGATAAACAAATCGTGATTCCAAGTCTCACAGAACGTATAGTGTCTATACAGAAGTCTACTGAATGTATAAACTGGACTAAGCTGAAAATTAAACACCAGGCGAAGTTAATTTAGCGCGAAATTGTTGCTGCACCCGACTAGTTAGTGTTTGTATGTAAACTATTGTTTTAAATTGTTAGAAGCTCCCCCCCCCCCCCCCCTTTCCCAAGCAATACTGCCGCCTCTCTCTGCGTTCCTATTTCAGAACGGGTGTTGAATTCATTTCTGTAAAAATTCAATGTTCAACCGCATTTGATTACAGTCTTGAAAAAATTTACTCAACGATATACTGTACGAAAATTCGGATTTTTGTGAATGCGAACTGGCACAAACAGAAGCAGTGGAGAGGAAGCAGGTTGGTGCAATATGCCTAGGCAACACTTGACGGAAGGTCTTGCCAGAGGGAAATTAACAGGTCCGGTTCCAAATTCATCTACGAGCACAAATGTGTTGCATTCCTGTAATACTTTGGTAAACGCTGTATTTTTTCAAGCGTGTTTCTCGCAGCAGTGAAAAACTTTACACTAAAGACGAGGCAGACGAACATTCTTCTGTTCACGTACACAACACTAACCTACTCCAAAGGAACACAACTGTCAAAGTCACATGGTCAACAATAATGAACGCATTAGTACAGGTTGAGTCCTTTAAAAGAGGCCCCGTGGGACATGTTTGTAACGGAGCGAGGGAAAGAGGTAATACATTCCAGTGCGACAACAAAATACGTAGAGTAGGTGCTGGAAGTGACTGCCATTGACCTCGAGGTAGGTGTGCAGACGACACCAAAGGTTGTGAAAGGCACGGGCGAGGACATGCTGTGGGATGGCACCGATACAGGGCGTATTTTATTGGACTCATACTGTATATTTGTGAACAACGTGCCACATACACAGTGTTATAGGCTATTTACGGTAAAGTGAGCACTTTTTAAGGCCCTTACAAAATTTTCCTGTTAGCCAGTTTTTATCTTTCCGCCACTTTTTAACATCAACGTTGCCTTGTGACTCATGAATATTGTGTATATTTTCCCCACTCTTAAAAGTTAATGTCTGAGTCTACAATAAAACATGCATATTAGTCGCTAATGCCTGGTGGGAGGGCCTTAAAAAGTGCTCACTTTCCCGCGAACAGCCTATACCAGCATTAAAAATTTATAAACGAGTAGTACAAAACTATCTAAATATAACTAAGGCTATCCAACACGAGTAGCTGGGAAATTGGCATTCTGGGGCACCTGGCATTCTGGCGGGGAGCCGAGGAGCTACGGCGGCCATTACTGATGACGTCACATCGAAACTTCCTGTCCTTTCATTCCTGGTCAGCAATGTCCATCTTGTTTTTCCCACGGAATTCCCCTGCTTCCCTCAGCATTTCCCTTTTTTTCCTTATTCCCAACCTCCTGCTATATCATTCCACCTTGTCTCTTCATACTCTGGCATTCCGATTTTTGCACTTCATGCTCTATCATTCTGTATGGTTATATTTTTCTTGCTCTCTCATTCCTTCTTATCCCTCTCTCTCTCCCACATATGTTCTCTCTCGTCCACTATGGCCCTTGTTTTCTCATACTTTCTGATCTCCTAATATCTCTCTAGATGTTGTGATATTGGTTGTTTTGGTAGCCAGTGAGGATATTCTGGAAGACGTTCGAGACTTTTTGGTGATCTGATGTGTCACAGTGGGCGACGATAGCGGAGTTGTATCATTATCATCGATATCAGTAAAATTGTGGTGGGAAAAGTCTTAGGATTTATCCTGGTTCTTCTGTGACCAACATGAACGCTTACATCGATTATTTGTTATGATAGAATCGGTCCTCTGGCGACCACTGCCCTCCCCATTGAGATGTTATTGATGATGTTGGACTTGAATGAGGCGCTTTCTTTATACGACTGGCATATTGGCAACATCGTTCGGCGTCCTATTCATTAAAAATAACGCAGTGACTCAAGAGATTGTCACTGATCTGGTGAAATCATATTTACTGAATGATGACCGATTCCATCCTAATGATTGAGTCATGAGCATGAGCACAGTGTTAGGGAGTGATATTTACAGGAATATGGGCTGGAAAGGGAGTGGAGACTATGTTATGGTGGTAAAAATATTTTGGAAGTGATTAGATGACTATGATCAAGGGTGGTGAGTTTCGCATTGATATCTTTAGATTTATACGCCTATGAGCTAGGAATTATAAGTAATCGTCCTATAGCTAAACCACGTCACTTTTAAATTAATAAATTACCAGCCAGCTCTATTTGAACCATTGAGGAAAGAGCTTGGAAGAAATTAATGGCAAGAGCACCCCTGCAATAAATATTTGGTAAGAAAATCTTGATTTGTAATTATTAACTTTTCGCAAATATTCTCATTTTTTTCATACACTTGACACATCGAAGAATTTATTTGTTTTCTTTAATTTGTTTGTATTTTATTCGTTTTGATCTGAATTGTACTTTGGCCATCGTTCCAAAAAAAAATTTGAACATGAAGAAAAGAAATGTAAATCTGAAAATCTATTATATTGATACGTATCTTTCAGGATAATTACTGTACAGAAGTTGGCAACACAGTCAGGCTTTCTCGCGGAAACACTCATGAGGGCCGACATTTTTCTCTAATGTCCGAGTCTGTTATGTAATCATGAGTGGGCAATTAACGCACATCAATGTCATAAATGAAATGCACGCGAGTTGACGCATTGCCTTTGGATTGAAACCACGCTCACGTACTGAAAATTTGTAATTTCAAAATTTTTTTAAAATAAATAATGAAGATTTTTTTCTTATAGAACGTAGCGTCGGGGCGAACTTTATTGGTGTCATTTGCTTTCAAAATTTTATTACACTCTTTTTGGCTGTCAAAAAGATACTACCGTGAATATACCGAGGTGTATGCGGACACACAACAGATCGCATAAGCCTATCGTTCCAAACCAAATAATGCTAAAAAGTACAACTACTTACAAACTTTAATTTGAAAATCACTTAAATATATATATTTTTTAATCTCTGAGGGAGGGGGTTGTGATCTGTTGTTTGCTGCAAGCGATGAGAAATCTCGAGGAGGCGTGATAAGAGACGCTCGAAGGCCAATAAACTTGCTGTCAACATTCACATCTTTCGCATACCTTGGCCTCTCCGTATCTGTGCTAAGTGTTGCTGTATATACAAGACCGCAATCCGCGAAGACCTTGGAGGTGTTTTTTTCACCGTATTTTATCTTTCTGTTGAAACCTAGATGTGTAAACAGAATGCTGTATCATCTCGTAGATTAAGATAAAGAAGTGTTGAAGGTGCACAAAAACAATTGTAAACATGTCATTCCAACTGTTAACTGTTGTGTCATTAATTGTTTTGTAAACAACCTATTTTTAAACCATTAACAACTAACCGCATTTAAAGAAAACAACATTTTTCGAGTTATTTCCATGTCAATTTTTAACTATTTATATAATATTCCTGATATTAAATATACGCATGTTAACATCCGACTTGCCAAGCCAGTTATTTTTTTTTTTTTTTTTGTTTATGGTAAAAGATCGTTGCCAAAATGGCACGAATTAATGTTTTTCCCGACACATCACAAAGTTATAGTTATAATGAATGATTTAGAGCATTATAAAAGCAAACATAGCACAGCCGAAGTGAAATGCCATAGCTTAAAATAGCTCGTAATCAAACTTTGAATTAGATATAGGCCAATATTTTAAATGTTTACAGTGTTGACAACATGAATCCTTAAGTTTGTTGAAATGTTACGAAACTCGACTTCTTCGCGATATTTATAACTACCGTAGCACTTGCAAGTATATATAACTAAATAAGCGAGTTCTACCATATCCATATAATACTGACTGAAACCTTATTGAAAACCCATCCACAAGCATAATTTTTACATTTTTGCATCATTGCTCACCAGTTGTTACACGACACGTATTTTATGAGAAGAAGAATTCGCTAATAAATTTTACAAACACATATGTAATTTAACTAGGATGAAATAAATTAGAAATGTAAGCTGACGAAAATTGATCAAATTACATACCCAAATTTCGCTGAAAAATTACATTTCTCCTAGATTCCTTAGGTTAATCAAGTCCCGCAAATTTATACTTGGTCATATTAGCTCTAATAAAATATACAACTAAACAAATGTGCGCAAAACTATGATTGTGCTTGATAAATATTCAAAAAATATTTAAGGGTGTGGTGACAAGCACTGTAGAGGAATTATTAATTCAAAATGAGCCATTCACATTGTTTTATACTCACGATCAAAATAACACTGATTTGACTTAATACAGTGAAAATAAAACTGGAGTGTACCCGAACTTTGTGCTACCAATATAATACGACACTCTCAGTCACACCATCTTGAAATTCTCTGCAGATTTTAAAATAATGTTGACTACTTCACTTGCATGTACAGATACCTCGCAAGCTACAAGAAATCGCCGTTATATATCAACTGCTATGTTTCCCAGATCCACAACAATGTTGTAATACAAAATTAAACCCTTATAAAATATAATAATTCATTGAGTATATATATATATATATATATATATATATATATATATATATATATATATATATATATATATATATATATATATATATATATATACAACTAATTTTTAAAAATACTACATTAACTGGCTTGCACTGCAAGTTTGGAAAGGTAGGATTTTTTTCTGATTATTTTCTTGACGTAAAATCGATACAAGTGTGGATCTTTGCATTATGTAAAACATAATTTTTATACAGCTATTTGGTATGAAATTAATACATATATTTTGGTTTTTACTTATAAATCATTTCGAAAACATGTTGTAATGCGAAACCTAATGACAGAACAACCTATTGTTTGTACTAAAACAGCTGACAGCTCCCAGCATACGTTATGGGTCAATCTATCTACATATAGCGGTATGGAGAGGGGTTGGGGTGAAGGTCAAGCAGATATGACAGTCATGGCAGCAAACTGCTGAGGTGGCCCCGACAGTTGGGCGAATGGGAGAGACGGGGTAAAGCGACGGAAGGACTAGCCTAGGCCGACAGGACTTCCATCAGTGCAGTCGATGGAAAATAGCGAGAGATATTTCACATGATTTCTGTATTACTGACCCTGCTCTAACATGCCACAGGTAAGTTTATAGCAAGAACAAAGAACAAATGCTTCACAGTGTTTGAATTTGGCATTAATTGAAAAATAATCAAATTGAATAATTTTAAATTTTTACAAAAAAATATATATATTTAATAAATTTTTGTAGCCGAGGGAATACAAAATAAAAGTTTTACAGGATTAGGCTATATTTTAGGGTCGACTTCACTGGTATTACAAAATTATATTCTTAAATCGGACAAATTTAAAGTTTTTGAAATAAAAATTTCGATTCAACGAATCCTTATAGCCAAGGTAATACTAGTTGAAAGTTTGATTTATGCAATAAATTTTACTGGTATCAAACAATTCCAAAATTAGACGATTTTTGGAATGTTTTAATAAATGATAACAACTAATTTTTTTAAATTAATGTTTTCATTTTTACATAACTTATTTAAACATTGGCGTTGGCACATGTCACGATAGCTCAGTTGGCTAAACGACTGCCCAGCAGTTCGGGTCTGCTCCACTCGATAAATGACTTTAAGTTAAATTAAAATAAATATTTCAATAAAAATGAGTGTGTCACCTACATTTCATTGAGCATTGCCCTTAAGTGCCGACAGCAGCAACAGCAGTGAAATGCACACTCTAGTAAAATATGACGGAAATAAGTATGACAGATCGAGTGAGCAGCGACTCATGCTAGTAATCGACAATAGCGCTCCTAGTAGGAAGTAATGTAAAAAAATATGACAACCAATAGTGGTGCTCTGGCGGACGAAAAGAGAAAGAAATATAGCGAACAGCAGTGACACACTCTAGTGGACAAGTACAAGATGGCAGCTTACAGCGGACGTTAGAAACACGATTGCAGTCGGGAAAAAAAAGGAGTAGTTAGAGAGCAGGATGGCAGGTGAGATGTTATCAAAAGGTGATCAAATATGGCCGCCGTTACATCATACAATATGGCAACATCGCATGTGTCATAATCCAATATAGCAGCCAACTCCAAGGTTCCGATGCGTGATAACATTGTCCTCGGAGCTCCTATCTCTATCTACTGTCGCAAAAAGTTTGCACACCACTTACGAAATAAAATAAAAATAATCTATAATATAAAATATTTTTTCAAGGGGGGGGGGGGGCAGACGACGCAGCATGTTACGACGCTACGCCACTGGTGAGAGTTTCTGTTCCGGCCTGTTACGATGTCGTGGGTCGGCCTTATTTCAACGGCTCCCCTGAACACGCCCTCACACACGAGAGTGTAATGAGGCCAGTGGGCAGCAGACAGCATCAATCGAGCCGCTGCTGCTTCAGGCGTTGTTATTTAAAACTGCAATCAGGACAAGAACACCGCAGTGTGCCGGCGATATAGGACATTCATCGTAACACCTTGAGCGGTGTCTATTTCCTCCGCGACGCCAACAGAGGACGAGTTGAATTGAGGACGGGTTGGTCGGCGCTTTAGGGTGAGCCGAAGAGGATGAAGTGAGGTGAGGATGGAGCAGCGTCGAAATGCAAGGACGGAGGGAAAATGACATTCCCCGAGAAAATCCACTGGCCAAACGCAACGACAGCCACGTTTCCAAAAAGCGAAATACAGGTTGACCCCGCTGGGAATCCCACACGGTTCGCCTTGGTGGGAGGCGAGTAGTTTAGTTTGACTTCTGAACCACTGATGACCTGACAACCTCACAAGATTCTCCCAAGGGAAACAGGTGAATCGATTTGCTGACAGCCATAACCGACTTGCAAACCAGTTTTCAAACAAGCTGGTTCTTAACTAAAACTGCTGGGAAGCGTTGCTCAATAATTTTAAAGTCATTTTATTGATACTACAGTATAACATAAAGGTTCCTTCTAAGAATTTAATAATTCAACGATACTGATTTGTAATTGGTTATAGAATTGGACTTATATATAATTGATTCGTTTTTATAATGTTTTAATTATCATTTCGCATGAGCCGCTCTATCAATTAATACACAATGAGCTCGTTCCTTCCCTAGTTTAACATTCACGGGTTGAAGTTAAAGCAAAATACGTCTATTATTGTTTTTACGAAGCTACACTGTCTGACCATAAACATAAGGCGCC
Source organism: Dryococelus australis (assembly GCA_029891345.1). Lineage (NCBI taxonomy): Eukaryota > Metazoa > Arthropoda > Insecta > Phasmatodea > Phasmatidae > Dryococelus > Dryococelus australis. The sequence goes on along the minus strand of CM057000.1, from coordinate 123,802,346 downwards.
CAGAAGCATGCATCGGATGTTACTGAAACTTTATAGATATAGTGATCCAAACGAGTATCCAATACACATAATCACAAAAAACAATGCAACAGGACAGCTATTAAAGGAATTGTGGTATGCCGTCCGGTCATCTGCAATAGCGCGCCGCGCCGTCTCACACTGCGATACGCGCTGCAGCGCGGCCTGACGTTTCGTCCAGCAGACGCCGCCACCACCATTTTACATCACTGAGACGCTACTCCCTCAGCGCGGGGGTAGATCGGCTCCTTGTGAGGAACCTTGGCCACCCAGTTGGTTATCAATTAGTTTGCGGAGGCGAGGAGAAGCTAACCCCCGCCCCCCTCCGCACCAATCAAACATACTTCAAGCTGCAAAGCAACATTATTGTACAGGATTCCCAGGGTAGCGCCTGGGAGCTGTTTCCATAACTGAATTTTACTCTCTTTTTCCCTGCCTGTACGGGATAAAAGAGAGCGGTGAAGTTAATTGATTTTATCAGCGCGGAATTTTTAAGTTCAGGACTTGTGAAGTACTGCCACGAGCTCCCTGTGAGAGAGCTAGCGACAGTTTGGTATAAAAAGCAGAGGTTAATAGCCAAATGAAGTTAAATATTCGATAAAAGTAGCTTTCCCATGACTGGAGTGGCAAGGGTTTATATAATTAAATTAATTATATGTATATGATGTGGTGAATTTAAGTTTCGCGAAAATTTAAATCAGTGTTATTGGTTCAGTTTTTGTAATTACTTCATATCTCATATGTTATATTCAATTAAATAATCTAATTGGTGTGTGAGTGCATGTCTGAATGTACCGTGATGAGCGGCTAAAAGTTAAGTAAAACATGTTAACTCGGGGAAGTCCGAGAGCGATATGGCTGGCGCGATGCTAGCGCCAACCAGTCCTGCCACAAGGTAGATTTTTGTCCCGGACCGATCGGAAAACTCCGGCCAGTTTCGGGGCCTTATTTCTATGAAATCGGGCGGTATAATTGCGTTTAATTTCGCTCGTCATAGTGAGTAATGTAAATGTAAAGTGTTTCGGAGTCGCTCCAGTACAGAGTAGGGGAAAATGGCAAATGCGGGTCTAGTTGACGGGCTAGGGGGCCGCAAATGACGCCATGGCTTCGACAAGTAGCCAGGTTCTCTCATGTTTTTCTGTGATGTTGCGGAGTTTAAGTATGTAGGGGTGGAAATGAGCCATGAGCGAGGCGAAGTCGCATGCTCTAAGGAATTCCATGAGTTCATGGAAATCCTGCATTACGTTTCGCATCTCTCCTGGCGAATTTCGCTGGCGAGGGCGGGATTGAGGTTGTGTAGTTGGCATTGCAGGGGTGTCAAGAGTGGGAGCTGGTTTGTGAATATTCGCAGAGAGTGCCTGCGAATACGTTTTGCCAGGCTGTAATGTCCTGACTGTAAACCTGGACGGGGCAGGATGTTGTTTTGCGGTTTTTGTCGCGATTTTCGTAGCGGTAGCAGTAGTTCTTTTCTGCACCAAGTCCAGGAACTTGGGGCAGGCTTTTGATAGGGCTGTGTGTTCGCCTGCGCAGTTACTGCACGTAGGCTTGGAGTTGTTTTTGTTTGTGTTGCAAGCACTCTCGGGGTGAGGGCCGGCGCAGTGAGGGCATTTTGTCGGCATGGAACAATGATTTTTTGTGTGTCCTAAAGCGAGACAGTTGCGGCATTGTGCCACGTCTGTCGGCCGTTTCTGGTATTGTCGGGGATGAACTATGGTCATATTTATCCTCGTGACAGAGTGCAGAGGAGGGAGAGAAGTGTTCTGCGCCGCCGTGACACAGAAAAAACGTTGCGGCTCCAACGTGAATTTCGTGGGGTCTGTTTCGTCTTGGATACGTTTTTTAAATTGATAAATGTGCTGGATTGAGTATCCGGCACATTCCAGGTCCGACTTGATGTCCGCAATGTCGGTTGTGGTGTGGAGGTCAAAAACGACTTTCTGTGGGAGCTCGGAAGCTTGACAGAAAGTAAAGTAATGTATGTAGTTCGCTTCTAGCATTGTGCGAGCAGCTGTGAAAAAGTCAAAGTTTTTAGTCAGGATTTGCGTTCCGCGAGCTGTGGGGAGAAGGGAGAACCCGTCCCTACTAATGGCTCGCAGTTTCTGGACAAGTAAGTTGTATTTTGTGGCGTCAGGAACCACTAATCTGTACTGGTTTTGTTTTTTCTGACGTGTTTGTGGTGCAGCCGTTTGTGTTTTGTGGGTGGAGATGCTTGAAGAGCCGGGACGATTAACTGCTGAGGTTTTTTCTGTTACCTCCTTAAGCGGGGAAAACCTATTTTGTGTAGGAATGGTGTTTGTATGTGCCTCAGACGACACAGAATGGAGACGCTTGTTCTCCTGCGTGGTTGTTCTGTCACCTTTACGTTTGACTAATTGGAAGTCGGTTTCCATTTGAAATGTGTCATTTCCTGCGGCCGGTGTTGACGATCGGGAGGAAGTTGGTGTGGACATTGTTGGCGTCGTCGGTTCCCCGCCCGCCGCCATGACCCGCGAGGGAGGTGGGGGAGGGGTAGGCTCTGTGTGGAGCGACTCTCGATGTGGTGTTGTTTGCAAATTGCGAGAAAGTGTTGTTAGAAAAGTACCTAGATCGGTGCTATACACTGTGACCGCTGACCCACTAGGGGCTAGGCTCAAGATGACCTGTTTCCAGGCCGATCACAGAGTACAGGGTGTATGCCACGAGCTAAAATGCTAATAGTCGTATTCAGCCAGAAGAAGCAGAGACGCACCCTCCTTAGTCGAAGGCGAAGTCAACACTGTGTGTGAGGAGCAGACGCCGGTTGTAGTCCTAAAGCAGTTTTCATAACTGAGCGACGCGGCGCGACGAGCTTCAGCCAATCAGAACTTCGACGCGGCGCGACGAGCTTCAGCCAATCAGAGCTTCGACCCTGGCGACGAGCATCGAGAGCGTTGCACGACCGACCTACATTGGTTTCGACGCGCGTCGCCGGCGACGGGGAATAAGAAGAATAACAATCGTGCATTTCATAAAAAATAAACTGGCGAGAAGCTGAGGTAAAGAACAAATGAGAATGAACATAATAAATGATTTGCAGAGATACTAGTTGGGGGTCAAAATTTATGTAGAGATTTTTCTTACCTTTAGGAAAATAAAAGATTACTGCATGTTCTAAAACATGACTCTAATTTTAATATATTTTTACTAAACAAAAGTGCATATCACTAAAACAAATAACAATTTTATAGATTAAACGGCAAAAAAATGCACTTATTTTTGTCCGCTTTTAGCATTTCATTGCGAGCTTCCTTGCAGGATAACAGATGGCAGCACGGTCTGTGTCGCCGACCGCCGGCGACAGGCAGAACATCGCTCTATTGTGAAGACGCAAATAATGCTGGAATCACAATAGCGCGGCGGGCGCAATGCGACAAGAAAAATTCGCGTTATTGTTAACACTAGTTTAATCACGTCGCGACCAAAAATATAGAAATATTACACGTAAGTCGTTTCTGGCCACTAGTTGCTAGCCTGTTGTACGTTTGTATGTTTACATTTGTTTAAAAGGCGATTTCGGACAACACTTTATTTTGATGCTTAGGTACTGATTTTATATAAAATATAAAAATATGGCCGTATTATCACGTAGGCGCAAAAAAGCATTGATTTGCTTGTTAATACACAGGCTGCTCGTACAGGAAAGAACTTTGGCACCAAAGAGATGGTGGGTGAGACCTATTTGCAGGGAAAGACACGAGCATGGGGATTGGTGAAGCCTCATTCCTTCAATGAGAAATACAGACGAGGATTCTTTCAGGAATTATATGAGAATGACGCCGAGGCAAATGGATTCATTACTTCTGCTCATCGAAGATAAACTAATAGAATATAGCAGAAGAGAAGCCATGAGCCCTGGCGAGAGACTGGCCATGACACTGAGGCAAATAATTTATTTTTTAGATCCGGTGGGCTTCATATATTGAAACAATATCACATATGACCTGTTCGTATTTAACCAAACTCAATGAAGCTTGCCAATAAAATATTACATCTTCTTTATATTTCCGTTGTTTAAACAATACGCAGAACCCAACTGCCTTACGCTTAGAAGTAAAATCTAATCTTTTATTAAATCAGTTTACATATTATCGAAGATGTGTTATTATTTACAGATGCCTTGTAGCAGGTGACTCGATGAGATCAATATCATACCAGTACATTTTGGTACCTAACACTGTTTCAAAATTTTTTTTGGAAGTTTGTAAAGTGCTATGGTTGGTACTAATGTCCAATGTTTTCACCCCTTTGACGAAGGAAGCCTGGAGAACATGGGCAACTGAATATGATGCAAAGGCTGATTTCCCTCGTTGTCTCGCTGCCATAGATGGGAAGCACTGTGTTGTACAGGTATGTATTACTGGATCCTACACATATTCTGCATTCACTCTTACCCTACTTTAAAATTTAACACAGTGTATGATACAGAAATACTTACATTAGCTTCTGACCGCTGGACGAAAAGACTGTGCGTGGGAAATAGATCCTTATTAACTGTCGTAATAAAATTCAGCAGCCTGTTATATTCAACATGTTAAGTATATCCACAAAGTATAAAAGGGGCCCAATTATTGCAGTGTATAAATGCAGCCCATGTTGCTACAAGTATTTGACTACAATTATATTAGCAAACATGTGTATACAGTTGGTGTGTGAGTTATCTAGTGGCTGGTGGCATTCACGGCTTGGTACCATGTGTGTGCACGGAAGTGTGTGAGAGAGCTGCTGATGCTGGGCCAAGTGTTTTAAAGTACCAGGCACGAAAGCCTTTGGAAAATCCAGAGGAAATGTTTAAGTATCCTGAATATTGTGTGAATAATTTTGCCAGCTTATTAGCAGAATCTACAAGTATTTTTAAAAAAAAAACACGATACTTCGTGAAGACAGTGGTGTTGTATCCAATTAATAACTGCAAGGAATAACTACATGTTCATATAGTGATCGGTGAATACCGTCACACTGTAATGTTATGTGACAGTAAGTGTTTCATGTTTTTACATACATATGCAGAGTTGTGTGATATTGTTTTCATTACACGAGCATCGTTTTCATGACACTGCTTGTACTCAGTCCTGTCGGTTGAAAACAGTGCATTGGCACACGCGAACTGTGTCAATCATGTGCTGGCATGACACAATGACTCATCAGCTACTTTTTTTTACATCTAAACTCAAATAAGAGTGAATAAGTAATAATTACATTTAAAGTATTATCTCTATGATTACAGGAGTGAAGAAACATTATTGTACACATGTATCAAATACTAGCAAAATGTTTTCTGTTTGGCAGTATAAGTATCCACATATGTTATTATTGTGTATTTTTACAGGCATTGCCAGGAACCGGATCACAGTTTTACAATTATAAGGGGAGCTACAGTGTTGTACTACTGGCAGCAGTTTCTGCACAGTACCGTTTCATAATGGTTGACATTGGTACAGAGGAAAGATCAAGTGATAGGGATATTCTGAAGAATTCAGCCTTTGGTAGAGCACTTGCCAGAAACGAACTGGATTTTCCACCACCAGAACCAATCTCTGATAGTACAGAACTATTCCCGTATGTTTTTGTTGCTGACGAGGCATTCCCGTTAACGACAAACATGATGAGACCTGCCTTAGTAGTCCTCTAGGAGATGAATAAATTGTGTTCAATTATAGATTATTCAGGCTTCGAATGACTGTAGAAAATACATTTGGGATTTTATCTGCAAAGTGGCGCATCTACCGACGGCCCATAGTGGGTCGCTTCCTTTAGTGCGTGCAATCATCAAAGTCACAACATGTCTGCGCAACTGGTTACTTACCGAAGAAGAAAACCTGCAACCAGAAGAAAGAAAGTACTGCTCCAGCAGAACCCCAGATTCTGTTGATCAAGATGGAAACATCATTGAAGGGCAATGGCGCACTGAAGTTTCAGATGACAATGCACTACGTGACCTGCCGCCAGCAATGCGTTTGGGGAGTAATCGATACTCTGAAGCAGCAGCAAACATTCGAGAGGAGTACACTGACTTCTTCTTGAGCCGAGGTCAAATAGAAAGACAGTGGCGAAAGATTCCAGTACGTTGCTGAGCAATTGGTTGTCGTGCTATTGAAGCATTGCTGCGGTTAATGCACTCACAGACCATGTAAGCAGCATGGAATGTATGTTTTTTCCAACTCATTTAGGTTATTATAAATTTGTCTGTAGTTCATATATGTTCCTCAAATTGTAATATAATTTGTCATTTGTAGGTCATTTATGATAAGATGTACCGTATTTGTGCTTTCTTCGCATAAAACATAATAGACAAAAAACATTTACCCACAGCAATCTTTCACTTTGATGGAGGACAAATGTTGAAATAATTACTTATTTGTAATTTTGAACAAGTATTTTAAATTTCACAATTAAAACGCCAAAAGTCCACATAAGACTTGAGTAATATAAAAATGATTCCTGAAATTAATATAAGTTTGTAATACTTTTAGATGATTATGTGAGTTAATTGCATTATTTGGGCTGGACAGGAATCCTGTGTCAAAATTATGCTAAATGTTGGTTTCAGTCAAATTAAGTTGGTTTTGTATGAAAATAAATCTCTGAAAAATAATGTTGCCTCACATATGTTCAAGGAGCTTTAGACTACAGATTTCATGCTTGCATTTCATTCACAGTTACATTCCAACTTTTCTGGAGCCCTGCCTAAGTTCTGTTTCCAATATATTCCTCCACCTAATGTCAACAACGCTTAACTGAGTCTATGAAATTACACCTGAGGAGGAATGTACTGCATTTGTGTACACTCAGTTTTATAATTTTTTGCAGAAGAATTATATTTTGCTAGACATTACCACTGTTTTCATTCATATTAATTACAAATTATATATTATAATTAATATACAAAGTAAACATAAAAGTGCAAGCTAGCCAAAAATAAAGTACCTACTCTATGTTCACAGAAGTATAGAACACTTGTGATACACAAAATATTTACAAAACAACCACACGTAATCCTCGGGGTGATTTTTCAAAGGATTGATTCAAAAAGTGTGAAGAAACCACTAATAAAGCATAGTGTTTAGGTATTAGGTATACATTTGATAGTGGGTTTGCTTAGACTGATCATATCATAAATCATGAGTACCTATGTAAAGTTGTCACTTGGAGTATTTTTATTCAGACTTTCAAATAATATTGTAGTAAAGGCATATATACATATCTTACAAATGTGTTATTGCTTTTTAATACTATATTGCTATATGGATTGTGTTCGTGGGGTAATGGGCATGGTATAAACGAGGTATTGTTAATTCATAAGAACACAATAAGAATACAAACAAATTCAGATTGGAAGGTTTGATGTAGGTATTTGTTTATACATGACTCTGTTCTTGCTATTGTTAATTTTTTTTAACATACTTGATTCGTATCAAGGTCACTTTAAACAAAAAATTCATGGTCATGGCAGTGATTGACATACTTATAATTATTTAAATAACCACGAGTAACATTCAGAGTAACTGTAAATATATGTCATTATTTAACAAATTACATAGCTACCTAAGCCGAGACTGTCTACGAGCATAAATTCAAATCTGTTACTGCTGAATACTTGGTTAAGCAATCTTTTTATAATATTATCAAGTATTTACCTAGTTCTGTTGTAAATACTAGTTTTAAATATTGTATTCATTTTCCTCATTATGTGGTATATTTCTCGTGTGTTTAGTGTTATTTTTTGCATGTTATCTTGACAATGTCTATTGCTCTTTGTGGCCTAAATACTATTACATGATTGATTATTCAAACTTCCAATTGTAAATCTAGCTACCTAAGCTCGTGCAGAGATGCATTTATTACTTAAAAGGTGATAAAGTTTCTTGAACATACAGTCATTGTACATCATTTACTTTCCCTATAAAATGAGTACTTTACTTTGTAGTTACTTAGGTACATACTGACCTAGCATTAATATGAATTGTTATGTTTAAGCAGTTTTATGCTTTATACTTCATTGTGTTTGTATAAGAGGTATGTGTTAACTTGAAGTATCTGATAACTCAGTCTCTATGACTGTAAGACACATTGTGAAGACAAGAAGTCTTCGTTAGTTGGATTAAGGGCTTGGCAACAAAAAGTACAGTCACTTTCTTTTGGTGCTGTTTATCAAAAGGGGTTCACTATTACTCCAAAGCAAATTAAATTTTTAATATATTAAGTTGATAAATACAATTCAGCTTTTACTGTTGAAAAAGGATGCATATCAAATGGGGTAAGAAAAATAACTGAATATTAAATAAATTTAAAAAAAACTTCACTAGGTTAAAAACAATAGTTCCAACACACACAAACAAAACTGAACACACAAAATATTACTGAGCCAGTTCTGCCTCATTCTGTGCCTCCATGAACACATTTTACAGTTTCATTTTTGTTTCGCGCTTAATTTTACTTGGCAATTTTTCCAGACCTAGAGCCAGACTTTCGCATAACAGAGAGTCCTCATCTTCATTACATTTTGTGACTTCTTGTATTATATCCTGAACATCAGGCACACTGACTGTACTCGGCTTCTTCTTTTGTGTACGAGTTCCACTGACAGATGAGCAACTATCATCTGTATTCGAATGAACACTGCTATCACTCCCCTCCTCAATCGCCACAAGATGCTCTAATGCTTCCATGAGCATTTCACTGTCTTCCTGTATATTGGAAAATGTTTCCTCATTCGAAATTGTTTCTCCCACAAACCCCATTACATCAAAGTATTTCCATTTTATTATTATTGTTATTATTGCGTTTCCTGCGAATGTCCAATTTTTTGTTTTCTGCAAGTTACGTTTTTCTCTCAGGTAGACATCCCTCAGATTCTTCCATTTCATTTTGCAGAAGTTCTCTGTAAATATCAATGAATGAAAGTATAATATGTTGATTAAAATAGAAATTGATTAATAATAGACAACAAATTAAGTGATATATTATGTTTGAAGTATCTGTATTTTAATTACAATTATGTTAAACATCAAGTACGAAAAACAATGTGGTATACATAAAAAATTTATATATATAGGTTGCTGCATTATTACTACAAATAGAATCTTCCAACATTACGCGCGTATAGTACATGCATACACACTACAACAATATTAAGAGATGATACTAACCATTTGCGAAGTCATCTTCAAAAACGTTGGCGATTTCTGCCCAAGCTTTCTCTCGCATCTGATTATTTCTGTAACATTTTTGTCTAACGTCATACAGTTCCGGCCTCTCTTGCACTTGTAAAATTAACATTTCTCCTGAAAACTGTAATTTTGAACGTGAACTGCACACCATAGATACTTACAGTAGTCGGGATCTTATTTGCGTTTTAATGAAATAAATAACCACAACAGGGGTGTTACCAATTCACCAGTACCACCATAATTCGAGCACCAAATTCTTACGTGATTTTCCAGTTTGTCGCACCCGCGACGCGGCGAAATTATAAATATTTTCTATTCTGAAAACCTGTCGCGTCCGCCGTTTTTGTCGCGTTGACGTCACAGATGTCTCAATGCCTGGAGATTTATTTTAGTCGTGTCGCGCCCGTCGCGCCATTGAGATTCCAGCATAACGCTCGTCGCTGGCTTCAAGCGTCGGACGCCACGCGCCACATCGCGCCGCTCTAGTGTGAGAGCCGCTTAAGTCATACAAGTGTGAGAGCCGCTTAAGTCGTGCATTGTGTTATGAAACGTACGAAATTCATATTAACTATCTCCGTATTTATAATACACTTGAAGTGCACAGTACTTGTTAAAATTAGATTTTAGATCCACACAATCCACAGAAACGTGCTGTGACATTTTCTCTAATTTATTTGTAGTTGTACAAAAATTACATTGGCAACTAGTTTAAAAAAAATTGATTTTAAAGATACAGAATGTTTTTTTAAAGTGAAAGACCGTAATAAGGAAACACTTAAGGATCTTTCAGTTCTTATTATTTGTCTATTTTGTGTTTATTTCTGTTAAAATTAATGAGTTCTGTAATTAAATTTATATTTATAATGCAATTGTTTTGATATTAAGTTGATCTGAAATCGACAAATTAAAGTTTTGCGACACGTTATATTTTTGTTAAATTAACTGCCTTTTAACATACTGTATTCCGGTACGAACGTTTTCGGCTTTCATGGCAATTCCTTTTAACACTTAATTAAAACCCAACCACTCTCGCCGCACGGCCTATTAATGTCAATTGTGAACAAAGACATTAAACCACACACGCAATCTTCTGTCTATAAATTTTAATATTTAATTTATTATCAATGTGAATAAAAACAAAGAGAAAACAGGCGTGTTCGTAATACCTAGTAATAAATAGTTCTCATGAACAATATTATTGAACTGAGTGTGCAAACGTGCAGTACGTTGTATTCTTGGCGTAATTTTCTAGACTTAAGTTTTGTTTGCATGTTGCGGAGGAATGGCCTGAAGTCATAACTTCAGCAGGGCTTCAGAAAAGTTTGGAAGCATCCACGAGTGGACTGCAGCTATAACAAAAGCACGATGTTCAGGCGGCTGTATTTACTGAGCCCTGGAGGTAGTTTGTGAAAGCTTTTCTTCGGACGTCACAATTGAAGACTGTGGATCTGAAATTGTCAGTGTGGCGTAATTTAATTTGGGGTATGGGGTGCAGACGGGCCCTTGCGGCATAGACTAAAAATAAGGTAGACAGATTTTTCGTCTTCTGGGCATGTTCCACCAAAATTGACCTATCCCACAATGGTCAGCAGGGTTGACGTGTTTATTAGTAACTTAATCTTCAGAATTTGTATTGTAAAGGGCTTTTTAACGTCCCCCGGTTTTATGCTTGAAAGCTTGGCAGGGGACGGCTTGCAGACTATCTTATAACCTAACTTAAATTAACACCCACGTCTTGGCCGGGATTCGAACCCAGGGCCTCCCGCACCCCAGGTCGGTAGCGCACCAACCGACTGCCCCACGAGAGATCGGCTAGTCATCAGAAGACAAGCACTTTTACAAGTCCGACATACTTTTACGCATTTGAATTTAATGTAATTGATTAAAAAAATTGGTCGGATTGAATATACAAGCATAGTAAAGCAGTTGTTTACATAAACAGTTTTCTAACCTCTAATGTTATCCGTGTCGTTTATGACAGTCGTGTTGATATGAAAGCAGTTAAATGTCAAGGCACAGAGAGCGGTGTCGCGAGGTTAGCGTGATCACTCTACCCCGTATCCAATCCACGGTCTGCCGACGTGAGATTAAGAATTAAGTATTATACAGGAACCACAGTTCTCACATTCAGAATTACGTCCTCTGGATTTACGACTGACTTTTCGCCTTACTATTAAGTACATCTTATGAAAACTCACAATAATCCTGTCCTGTTTAAGTATGACCTACTTTTGTGTACACACGCGTTGTATGATCTTCCGCCTTATGGAAAATTAACATTGCCATGGCCCTCATCGCTTTATTTATGCGTCGGTCAAAGAAACTGTGAAATCATTAAGAAAATTAATACTTTACAAATTTGCTCATTTTTAAAGTACGATGATTAAAAACACATAAAGCGAAAGAAATAACTTTGAGTTATCACAAATAGTTACCTAACACTTTTTATTCGACGTTAAGATATGGAACTACTTTCCATCCATCGTTACCAACTTCACGGAGCGAATGTCACTCAGTGCGCCCATTAAAATATATGCATGCAGGGGCAGTGACTTTTTTCTAAGGTTCATTTCTAAAGTGCTCACTTTATTGTGAACAGCCTTTAACCTAACTTCATACAACTTAGCCATATACAAGAAGATAAATATTCAGTATTTACATTTTCTGGTAGAGCTATTCTGTACATGATGTAATCCTTAAGTAAGCGCTTAGTTTTTCAATTGTGAACCCAGCTGACGCTAAAAGTTTGGTAATCAAAAAATTTTCGCCACGAGGTAAGCACTAGTGTTGCATGTGTACCAGACCTTCTCTATTTTCTACGTTTAAAAAATAATTGCAATAATCATAAATCAAATAAAAATAAGTACGTAACTAACTAAAATTTTTCTCTTTCATTATTCTCGTAGCTTAAAAATTTTAATCAAAAGTTACCATTTGGAACACTGCGCAACTAGCGGCAAAAAAATTTTCCCTACGCAAAACACTCCCATAAGAAATCTCTTTTTAATCTTAACCTGGGTAGAATAAGGGCGCGTTTACGCGGTGTTAGTAGCTATCACGATGGTAGCTATCTCGAAAGTGTGCGACAGTAACTGCCACTATCGGTCCTGACACGATCTAAACATGCTGTGATAGTTAACATCAAAAGGAACACGTGCGACAATAATTGTGTAAATACTTTGATAGGCTCTTTATATTCTTTTGTCAAGAGTATGACATCAAGAGCAAATATCTTGACAGGATACTAATGACATGTAAACATATATTGTTCTCGTGTTTTATTATACGACAATAAATCTGCAGTCAATACTGTCGTGTCGTACCTATATGATAATATACGTCCTGTCATACTGCCACATAGTGTAAGAACCGCGACAGATATGAATATAATCGCAATAATTCTGCAATGTTACTGTCAAAGTGAACACGATAGTGATGCTACACGGTTTACACTACGATAGTTATAGTTACACGATAGTTGCATGTTCTTTCACGGCAGTTACTATCAACTATATAGATCGAGCTTATATCGCGACAGTAACCATAGTGCTGTTTACACGGCGATAGTAATGCGAGATTATCTCTCGCCACAGGAACTATCGCTGTGTAAACACGCCTTAAACCTTACTCGAGAGTCTGTGTACTGCCGAGGCTGTGGTTACTGGCATGCGCTACTACGCATGCGCGTTTCCAAACACAATTTTTCATTATAGTACGCTATCATAACAGGGCTAACTAAACTAACTTGGAATAATAGACGAGCCCGTACTTATACGGTTTAAACTAACCTACAGTATGTCATATTCACCGTAAACAGAGCACTTTTGAAAGCCCTGTTTAAAATCTTCTTGGATACAAACTGCGTATTCTTCCACCACACGCAAAATTAACATTTTCATGGGTCTGATCACATTACTCATACGTAGTGAAACACTGAAATTATTACAAAAGATTACGTTCTACATATTTGCTAATTCTTACACATACACCTAATGTTTGAAAAAAAAATTAAAAAGCAAAAGAAACCATTTTAGTTTTTACGACTGTTTACCTGACACTTTTAAAGGCTGTTCACGATAAAGTGAGCACTTATGAAATTAACTTTTAAAAAAAGTCACTACCGCATATATTTTAACAGTCGCCCTGAGTAACATGCGCCCAGTAAGGTTGGTAACGATGGGTGGGAAGTAGTTCCGTATCTTAACGTCGTATAAAAAGTGATAGGTAACCATTTCTGATAACTTAAATTATCGCTTTCGTATTTTGTTTATTTTATAAATCGAAGTGTAAAAATTGAGCAGACTTGTTAAATACATATTTTTTAAATAATTTCACAGTTTCACTTGACCGACGCACGAATAAAGTGATGAAGCCCATGTCAATGTTAATCTTACATAAAGCGGAAGAATACACAACGTACATTCAAGTAGATCTTAAGCAGGGCTTTCAAAAGTGCTCGTTTTACCGTGAATAGCCTATAATTCAAGGTCTCAACGTGGAACTACTCCCCCCCCCCCCCCCCCCTTTTTCCCGTCGTTACCAACTTTACCGAGTGTTTGTTCATACATAGGCTATACATACGAGGACAGTGACATCTCTCATAGGCTGATTTCATAAGTGCTCATTTAATCGTGATCAGCTTATATAAAGTCCATTCACAGTTACGTGTAACTTTTCTGAAGTCCTGCTATAGTTCTTCATCCAGGATATTCCTCCGCCTCATGGAAACAAATCTTAGAAAATTGCACCGGAGGGCCAACGCGCCGAATTCTTGCGCACTCAGTGTAATAATATTTTGCATTAGGATTATTTATTACTAGGCATTACCAACACACCTATTTTCCCCCAGTCCTTATTAATAGACTGATAATTATAAAATAAATATAACTTATACATAAAATGTAAGTAAAAGTTAAATTTAACGAAAAATAAGAAAATTTGATGTTAACACAAGGTGCATGAAGTTTCTAGGACACGACGAGACACGTCATACTTCGAGTGATTTTTTTTTTCAAAGGTTTGATCCAATCAAAGTGTATAAACAGCGAATAGACTACACACTGCGAAATTAATGTTGACCTAGCGTTGAATCGGTCACTTCCTCAAGCGCCTAAGCAGTGTCTGTCTCAACCCTCAGCAGGGCAGCAGCCATCCGCAGGGGTAGTGAAATTTCGCGAAAAGATTTCGAGTCGAGTTATATTACAAAACACTGTAGGGTCATTTACCTATCTTGATTGGCTGGATTACTTTTAGACACTTGACTGTCTGCACACGAATCTCGTAAGAGCCGTGCCTGTGTTGCCGAACTCTGAGTGGCCCCTGTCAGATATGAAAACGCCTTCTCAAGCAGACAGCAGCCAATGGCGATAGACAAATTGATTTTGGGTTCTCATAATATTGAAGTCTAACGTGTACTCATATTTTTTTCGCGACAAATCACTAGCTCTAGCCATCGGCGACTAGGCTCGCAGCTTCGCCCGTCACGTGGCCAACCCCTACACACTGGATATGAGTAAACAGAACGCTTAATTTATTCCCGATTCGATTTTGTTTAATTGCCCAGTCCAATATCGGCAATATAAAAACGGAAAAAATATCTTAATTATTGATATAGTGTAAACAAACTGCTTATCGTTTGATGAATATTTTTCAACGGAATTGGAAATAAAAATATAGTTATATTGATTTAATTGTAGAGACTGAAGTACAATGATTTGTATAAATCCACTTTTTTTTTACGATGTTGGTGGTGATGTGAGCATAAATTGTCGTACAGCCGTGCATTGTCGTTGATGTTAGCTAGTTGTGTTTTAACAACGATTTGGTGTTGTGTACTGACACTTGACAGCTCACAGCGGCCGTTTATTTCTGGATGTAATTCTACATATTTTAGATGTGAATATTGAACACATTTTCATTAAAATGGGTGGAACTAAACTATTGAAATGTTGTGCAGAAAACTGTTAACTTGTAGTAGTGCCAATCCGTGAACACAATTTTTTTTGTTTGTTTTGGTATTTGCACTGGGGAAAAAAAAAAAAAGCGTTCCGCTTCTTTCCCTTGAGTGGCGTCTCCGGTATAATTTATTCACGGTAAAATGAGCACTTTTTGAAAGCCCTGCTTAAAATCTACTTGTATGCACGTTGTGTATTCTTCCGCCTTATGTAAGATTTACATTGTCGTGGGCCTCATCACTTTATTCATGCGGCGGTCAAATAAAACTCTGAAATTATTTTTAAAGTAAATATCTAACAGATCTGCTCATTTTCAGATTTCGATGCATTAAAAAATAAACAGAACACGAAAGAAATAATTTAAGTTAGAAATGATTACCTAACACTTCTTATTCGACGTTAAAATACGGAACTACTTCCCATACATCGTTACCAACTTTACTGGGCACATTTCACTCAGTGCGCCCGTTAAAATATATGCAGGTAGGGACAGTGACTTTTTTCTAAGGTTGATTTCAAAAGTGCTTACTTTATCGTGAACAGCCTTTACTTGTACAGTCCATTCACGGTTACTCCAGCCTTTTCTGAAGCCCCTCTAAAGTTATGCTTCCAGGATATTCCTCCGCCTCGTGCAAACTAAACTTAACTAAGCCTGGAGAATTACACCAGGGGACAACGAACCACGTTCGTTGGCAAGTGTAACAGTATTTTATATAAGGACTATTTCTCACTAGGCGCTACCAACATACCTATTTTCTCCCTATATTTTAAATGAAGCATTGTAATTTATAGATATAATATGAATAACATTTCAATTTAACAGAACAAAAAGTAACTTTTATGAACACAAGTATAAAACGCTTGTGATACATGCCGTATTTAGGAAATAACTAACCACGTCATACATGGGGGAGATTTTTCAAAGGTTTGATTTAAAAAGGCCGAATAAACCGCGAATGGACTATATGCTCGTTGCATGTAGCCCAACGTGTTCGTGTCCGTGACTCCCGTGCAGGTCAGAGCAGACACAGCACAGTCGCGGCCCTGAGACGGTGCAGTGCAGCAAGTAACTGCTGCAAGGAGGGAGTGGGTCGAGACCTTGGTATCCTGCCAGCGGACACGCGAGCTCGCCCAGGCGCGAGGTGATAAATAAAGAGGCTGTTTACTTCAGTAGGGCACCCACGCCGACAAGTGTGTGTCCCTGGCTCAAGCGAGGTCAATCAAGAACGCTCGGTGATTCCAACATATGTTAAGAGCGGGATGAAACCCCCGCGGCCAAGGTCAAGAGGCGAGGGAGCGAGCGATACGGGCGACAGTTACACGTACGCCTTGTGCCTCATCGCTCCTACGCGCAAGGCGTGCAGTGTTTCCGTCGTGACGCTGTATTGTGTAAATTATATCTGTAACAGTGGGACTTTATTACACGCGACGAAAGGCCATAGAATAAACTATGCCAGTATGTTTGTACTTTTCTCTTGCCGCTTAAGGAAACTGCATAGGCAAGCTTTAAAAATGCTATATTTGACCGTTCCCATGAGTTTTTTTCCTCCAAGAACTAATTAAATATGACAAAAGTAAAACAATTGGCGACATAGATAGTGTTTTTTTTCTGAACGAAATTCGTATTTGCAGAACATTTATTTAACGAGATACGCGTATTCGCACAAACAACAGTTTCACAGAAAACGCGTGGGTGCGTCCCACTATTAAGGTCCCCGCCTAGCTGGAGTTTTTTCCCGCGCTTGAGCGGGAAAGATAAGGGCGACATTGCCACGCCCATCAAGTACGCCATCGCCGCTAAGCGCAAGGCTCGGAACTGGCGTGTAGCGTTCTCGTCGCACTGCGTGTGCCTATGGGACTTCGAGCGGTGACCCTAATATTTATTGATGGGATGTATGTAGGAAGGTGCAGTACAGGGCCTTTGAGCAGTTTTGTACGTGTCTGACGCGCACATTTTGAGATACAGCGCTTTGAAAAAGCCGTTTCAAGTCACTTAGTAGTACTCCAAAATTGTGTTTCTAATGTGCGTGACGTCTTGGAAGTATTCAACATACCTCGCATGAAGAGTGGGTTCTTTTCGTATAGAAATAAATTGGACACAGGAGCGGCGGAACATAGCTAAGTTACGTTCGGCAAGAGGTGGTGGGGGGGGGGGGGGGGGGGGAGCACAAGGTTTTGTAGAAAAACTTACGTCCCTGGTTTTCGAAAAAATGCCGCTCCCCAACATTTAGTGTTGAAGTAAATTGTATCCTATTCACATATTTTACACCAAATTCTTGCCAAACCTGTTTAAACATTAGATCTACTATATAACATCATTATTAATCTACATTTTTTTTGTAGATATACATAACGTACGAATCTTAGGCCATGTTTCGATTAAAAATTTAATTTTCTATCGTTTACAGTTACAAAAAACTGTCGGTATTTACTTGTTTACTACGATGGTGCTATCTGTCGAGCAAAGTTGTAGTCTCCAACTCTGCATTGCATTATACACACTATTTAGCATGGAAATTTCACTAGACTATTTTCATAAATGACTCAATAAATTAATGACTACTCAGAATAAAAACGCACGTCTAAAATATCCTTGTGTTTGCGTTTACGTTAGAATGTATCACATTCCGTAACGTGCCTGTGGAATTGAATTCATGTACACAGTTATATGCCTATGTAGATATTTATGCAATTACGTAAATTCATAAAATAATATACGTATGTGTATAGTAAGAAGCCATCTCCTCAGTTTTCTTTGCCGCATTAGGTTAAAGGAAATATGACAGCGTTTTGGGATTTGTTAAATCACTATTTTGAAAGTTTCGTTGCATACTAAAAACTAAATACTAAACTTCCAAACAAATAATTTTAGTGCAATGAATCGGGTCACGTGAACATTTAGCTAATGAAAAGTGCCAATTTGAATACGACCTTAACCTACATAGATGTTTTCTTGCCGCGGCCTCCCGTGAAGTCTTTGCCCCCGCAAGTGAAACTTGATGGAAAAGGGGAAGGGCGCAATTTCCGACGACCCTACTTCAAAACAACCGAGAAGTGGATAGAGTGCTAATTGTAGTAATTTATTAGCAATACTTTTTTTATCGTCAGAGGAATAATTATAATAGAGTGGATATTAAACGTTTGTGTAATTTATGAAATTCTTTGAAGCTTATGTTCCCAAACGACTGTTGTGTCCTATGCTTTGTGCTTAAGTTCTTTGATTGCAAACCAACCCTTATTCGTCTTCTGCACTTGTACTCAACGTAGACCTACCCCATACCAAACCAATTGTCAACAGAAGTGAACGTGTTTGTTTATATCTTAATTTTCAAAAGATTGGCCCTTTTTTTAAATGTACAAAATACTTTTATCAGCTTTAATTTAATCCAATTGCATTACACATAGGTTAGAGGAAGTATACAAACATCTTAAACCACTTGTTTGTATAAATGTTTTTTATATCAAATCCAATCCACGTCGGTTATGAAAACCGTATTTGCAGAAAAAGAGTTCACTGTCGGGACACCGTGAGTGGCTCGAGCATGGGGTGGAAGGCCGAGGGGGAGGGGGTCGGCCGCACGTAACAATATAATATGTATACGTAATGTAATATTATGTATCACTTATCTGTGAGTTAACGCAAGACTTTTCCTAGTTGCAAACAGTGGTTGATCTAGAAATGTTACTTATGGTCGAACCACATAATTATAGCAAAGCGTTATATTTTAATGATAGTTTATCTAAATATTTTATTAAAATTTTCTGCGACTATACTAATTATATGCATTGCCTTACTAAGTATACGTATTACATTTTATACATTTCTTGATGTATTACAAACATACTTGCTTTCCAGAATAATCTTATTTTATTCAATGTAAAATCAAACTACAAGGGAGAGGCTCAACGCCTCTTAGTCACGATCCCCCTTCCCCCTTTGTTCCTACTTAAATCCGATACTTTGCAAACACTCCCTAAATATATAATTTTTTCTCAATATACGGACTAACTGTTGACAGTACCTTACACAATTTTCAATCGCTTAGTTTTGTAATATAAAATACGTGGTACATAATTTAATACTGAAATTGTTAGCAAGACTGCAGTATTTTTTGGAAACCAGTGTTGAATTCAAAGAAACGCAAAACATAGAAAATAATTTCTGCTAACCTTGTAAACAAATACTTTACCAGAGTGATGCATTAATTTCGCATATCTTGCGCCGCAAACAAATATGCAAATTTACGGCGGAAGAAATGTCTGGAAAGGAATGCATCACTCTATCAAAATGCCTGTTCACGAAACTGGCAAAAATTGCTGCCTGCGATTGCCCTTTCCCGGGTTTCGATACTTACTGCCACAAACCTGTAGGTTTATGTTAATTTATGAATTTATTCCCTAGACCCTATTAATTAAGTTGTGTGGAAGTGTACGAAATTCACCTAATTATTTTGTCTATTTGCTGATTTCATGCACCCATTCTTTGGTAAAGACTGTTCACGATAAACTGAGCACTTTTGAAAGCCCTGCTTAAGATCTGCTTGTATACACGTTGTGTATTCTTCCGCCTTATGAAAAATTAACATTAGGCCTCATCACTTTATCAATGCGTCGGTCAAGTGAAACTGTGAAATTATTATAAAAGTAAATATTTTACAAATCTGCTCCTTTTTACACTTCGATGCATAAAAAACAATAGAAAGCGAAAGAAATAATTTAAACTGTCAGAATTTATACCTAAACCTTTTTATTCGACTTTAAGATATGGAACTACTTTGCCTCCATCGTTACCAACTTTGCTGGACGCATGTCATTCAGTGCGCCCGTTAAAATACATGCAGGTAGGAGCAGTGACTTTTTGTAACGTTGACTTCAAAAGTGCTCACTTTACCGTGAACAGCCTATACAGCCCTACTCAAGCAATGTAAATAACACAACCATATCCTCTTCAGAAGAATCAGGTGGGATTGTTCAATGGGTCCGCTTAAAGCCCTGGCTGAAGGGGGAATGCCTGACCCCATCTTAGATTTTTATATTCTCTGCTATAGTTTCTGTTTTAAAAGGCGTACTTAAATTTTTTACGTTATAATGCGCAAAAAGTAACTGCCCGAGTATTTAAACATTGTTACATTTTTTCTACGATGGTTATATTTTTATCTGGAGGCGAATATATAAAATATTGCATTGTTTTACTGCTTCCGCTCAAGCTAATAATAATAATAGATTGTCATCGCAGTGAAAATCTAACAATATATAGAAAGTCTCGACCAGATATTTTCTACAAATTATAGTGAAAAAAAATATCAGTGTCTCTGTTTAAATAAAACTATGGCAAAATATTTTCCCTTAAACTCAAGAACATCTCTGCAATATGCTGAAGCTTCGTTTGTAGGTCAGAACTACTTGAGGAACAGACAAATGTAAACTATTCACAGTGCTGCAAAAAGAATGGGAACAAATTCTGCCATGTGTGTGCCAGAAGTTAGTGACGAGCCTGCCCCGAAGAGTAAATGCTATAAAAAGCAATGCCAGGGCCTCCATTCTGTTATAGTTCCATGGTTGTTACCTTTGAAATTATCAACAGGAGGCGCCCGGTAACATGTGACTACAGTTCGCTGTTATCGTTTCTTATCACCTGAGACAATTATTCATTAAAAGATATTTATTTGCATCTACTTATTGATAATTAATTATAAAAAATGGAGGTTATTTTATTAATTGTCTCAATTTTCAAGATAGTGTAAGATGGCCAATTTTGTTTTTTCAGTATGTCAACTTTATTATTACCCTGCTTGCGAATTAAATTTGGACGATGTGTACATGGTCATGATACACAAAATTTCGTGTAAACAAGCAGTTACAAAGAAGTAAAAATTATAAACTAACCTATTCAAGGCACTTTACAAAATTTATCATAGTGTAAAAATAAATGTAAAGTGTTTTATTGCCATCAATGTCCCAAACTGCATAAATGAACTTCTGCCTCAACGCGTTGTCGAGGAAATTTTTTCCCTCTGCTGCTAGTGTGAGGGGAATTGAAAAGAAAAACATTTTAATAAGTAAATCCTAGCAGAGAATTTTATAGAGTTACAAAACAGATGCTTTATTTATTGCAAAAAAAAAAATAATTTTCTGACAATGCTGTTGCTACGTGTGCTGCATTTTAATGAGTTCTGCGTGTTGTAGAGCAGAGTGCAATACTTCACTGGATGCCACCCTTCAACTTTAACTGCCCAGCCTACCAAGCCGGCAGCCGCGAGCGCTTCAAACGGGGAATCAATGAAAAACGAAATTCCTTATCATTGTGTCAATTTTAAAGATAACCGTGTCAAACAAATAACATTTTTACGCAAATTCCTCAAAAAAATATTACTATATAAATATATTTTTTGAGGAAAAATGTTAATTTATCTTTTTTTTTTGTTGCATGTAAATCTTAATATTACGTTTTGGAAAAATAAATATATATTAAACAAAGCAATTAGGAAGATGTCTTAATGAAGTAACGTTCCTTAAGAAATTTCACGTAGAATACTATTACTTTGAAATAGTTTTCTTTAAAATTGACGCAAAGAGAAGGAATTTCGTTCAGCGTCGTTTCCCATTTGAAGTTCGCGGCTGCCGGCTTGGTGGGCACGGCCGTTAAAGAAATCCTTTGAAAGAGCAAAATGTAAAGATCTTCATGTGTTTCGAGAGTTTTGCGCAACGTAATGTAGGTGGCTCTTGACGTCTCGTCGATAGTGAGGTCATTATAGGCGAAACATAGTTGCTGAGAAGAGTAGGAAATGGAAAGGAATCGACAGCGGCCTGACTGGACCAGGATACCAATCCGTGTCCTCCCAAATGCTAGTCCGAAGATTTACCACTGTGCCACATCACCCAGTTTAAAATATATGAGTGTGTTCAGTTATGCATCCCTGCGAATTTTCTACGCTGACAGCATGACATACAAGCACGTCTCCCTCTTCAGTTATCAATATGCTCTCTACTCTGAACATGGAAACTACCCCCAAGTCCAATATGTGTCTAGTATATAGATATAGTCTATTCGCGGTTTCTTCGCACTTTTTTAATCAAACCATTGAAAAACCACCCCATGTAAAGAGGGTTTGGTTACATTCTAAATACGTAATGTATCATTACAGTTGTATACCTCTGCTAACATAAAAGTATCTTATTTTTCTTCACATTGAAGTTCCATCTATATTTTATTTATAAGTTATAATATTTCATTTGTAATAAATATGAACAGAAAACAGTGAGAAAACATGTGTGTTGGTAGTGTCTAGTAGGAAACAGTTCTTATGCAAAATATTATTACAACTGAGTGCGCACGAATTCGGTGCGTTGTCCTTTGGTGTAAATTTCTGAACTTAGTTAAGCTTAGTTCGCACGAGGCGGAGGAATACCCTGGAAGTAGAACTTTAGCAGGGCTTCAGAGAAGTGTGAAGTAACCGTGAATGGATTATACCCAATGATTCGTGTAGACAGCCAGCAAGTTTATTAGCAAAAGCAATTTCATAAATATAGTTCTGCGGATCACATTAGTAAGCGACGAGAGATGATATCGTGGCCTCCCATTCAAAGTGTTGTCTTGCCCACTTTAATTGGAGACTCGGGAAACACGCACACTTACCATCAACCGAAAGGTTCGGGAGAGATGGACTGGTCAGCCGACCTCCCGTGGAGCAGTTGGTTGGCGCGCCACCGATCTGCGGGTGCGGGGGGCTCTGGGCTCGAATCCCGGGTAAAGCATGGGTGTTAATTAAAGTTAGGTTATAAGCTGTTTTGTAAACCGTCCCCTGCTAAACTTTCCAGCATAAAGCCCGGGGGACGCTGAAAAGCCTTTTACAATACAATACAATGGACTGGTGCATTTAAATGAGTTCACTTAAGTTTGGAAAAATACACCTCTACCTACGCTTCAGGCGCGACTAAACTGCATTAGTACCATGTTGAAAGACTTGGTAGTGGTTTATATTTTCTGTTTGCACATCTGGGAATATCAGCTTAAGTTCTATGTGCTGATATATAAAACTCTTTTAAATTAGTAGCATTAATCAGGAGTCCTGGAGAATAACATCACTGCATTAAAAAATCTCGATAATATTTTTTTACAAAGCTGTAATCTCTCAGTGAAATATAGGAAACCAGTCGTTCCGTGATATTCAGACATGCTCTTCGTACAACAGTGTACCTTATTGGTACGAAATACATTCTTGAAATGAGTCGTGTTTCACCACAAAGTTATTACTAAACTTTGCAATTATGTTTTACTGTAGAAAATTTCCTGTGATTAACTGGGAGCATCCGGTTTTTTGCCTAAATGCTAACTAGCCGCGAGGTGACTTACAACCTGAACTAGTTACACTTAATCTATAAGCGATTCATATCGTTGGCTCAGGCATCAGAACTTGTAAGGGCGTGTTATAAAGGTAACACGCCCTTACAAGTGCATTAGTGAGTTCATCTGCTCTGAGTAACTGTCCCATATACTTTTTTTTTTTTTTTTAATTAAACGTTAAATTGAATATTTAAAGTGCTTTGTAACGTCCCCCGGTTTTATGCTGGAAAGCTTAACAGGGGACGGTTTACAGACTAACTTATAACTTAACTTTAATTAACACCCATGCCTCACCCGGGATTCGAACCCAGAATCTCCCGCATCCCCGGTGGCGCACGAACCGACTGCGCCACAATAGGTCGTCTTAGACGGTAAAGAGAAATTTGTTAAAACATGTTTTAAACCAACTAAAAAATTACTATAATAGTGCTGACATGTGACTAAAGCAAATGCCATTTTATTTCAACAATTAAGTCCCTATCCAGTGTAGTGTAGAACAGTGAAATGCCGCCGCTGCTACATCACAATCCTCGCTCTGTGCAAGCACACTGCCACAGTTAAAAATAAACTACTTTAGTGCAGCTTTCCGCCCAGTTGCGTTGAACTTTCCACACTAATAAAAAATTTAGCAGCAAATCTTCGACGTCATAAATTAATAGTAGGTGTTATTTTATTTTAATTGTGACTCACATTTAGCATTCATGAAGCACGTCCATGCCCTCAATTTTGCACTTACAAGTATACAGAGCTCCACATTCATTGTTCAATAAATATAGGGTATAAAATATAATTTTCGAAGTGTTTTAAGAAGATCTCGCAAAATTCCGGTTCAGTTCTAGTGGTACGGTATGTGTGTAAACGTGAAACATTGAAAGATAAAGGCCGAATTATCTCAGATTCAAACATGCCGCATTCACAGTTTTCTTTTACCAAAAACACTTCCAGCACTACCTATTAGAATAATTACCAATTTTCATCTCGTCATAAAAAATACCTGTATTCAAATACCTAACAAACGTGGAGCAAATATAAATTTCCCGTAATATTACTAACACTAGCAATAAAATAGCTACACCTCCATAACTGAAATAATTTTGGTTGCACAAATCACACTAGACGTAGACACGCCGGTTGAAAGCACAGTTATTCCGTGTTTGAATTGCCATTTGCAGTTTACTTAAAAAGGTCACATAACCCGAATTATTAGGCAAAAAACGACCACTTATTTGGTATTTTTGTATTTAATTTTAGTATGTAACAAAATGTATTAAAATAATAAATTAACAAAATGCAACCATCGCTCAACACGTGAATATCGAAGGCTTCCGAATTGAACGTAACTAATTACTAGCGTGAGGTAGACCGACTGGCTAAAGAACTGCCAAATGCGAGTATTTCAAACGAGTGTGTGCCGTCTGTAAGAAGGTTAAATGCAACGGCTTAGGGTAGTTTTGTGTGTGTTCGACGCGTATATTATGAGATACAGCGCTTTGGAAAGCTTGTTTTTAGTTTATCCGTTTTGTAGCACTGTTAAATGGTGTTTCTAATGAGTGTGACGTCTCGAAAGTACTCAACAGCTGTCGTCTGAACTGCGTGTTCTTTTCGTACACCAGCACAATGTACGCACGTTTAATATTTTTGTGCAGAAACAGCATACTTCGACGCAGTTCAAGCCCCAGACAGACGGGAACCTCAGCAAAGATCTACAGTATGCGTTAATTCTGTGTTATATACAGAATGGTCCACATGTATTGTCATCCCCTGAAAATGCCTTGTCACCCATGACATACATATATAACCAGTAATAACGCTATGTAACTCAAGACATCATAAGGTATTCCAATAACCAGACAGGTCTCCAGGGGGTGACAAGACATGTGGACCATTCTGTACATGCTCACTTATAGGTCACATAGCACTGTATTCGCGAAAAATTACAAGTTCAAATTCCATGTGAGATGCTTAACCAACTTCAACTTAACACAAACGTAACGTAGTGTCAGCAAATCAAATTCAAGAAAGTTTCTTGTTTTACATAATGATTTTCGTTCTTGCCAACTTTAGTCTTGATTGTACATCGTGTCGTGGCATCGGCTTACAACTGGAAGCTAAAGTTTTTATTTACTTTAGTCTTGATTGTGCATCGTGTCGTGGCATCGGCTTACAACTGGAAGCTAAAGTTTTAATTTACTTTAGTCTTGATTGTACATCGTGTCGTGGCATCGGCTTACAACTGGAAGCTAAAGTTTTTATTTACTTTAGTCTTGATTGTACATCGTGTCGTGGCATCGGCTTACAACTGGAAGCTAAAGTTTTTATTTACTTTAGTCTTGATTGTACATCGTGTCGTGGCATCGGCTTACAACTGGAAGCTAAAGTTTTTATTTACTTTAGTTTTTGGGTGAGCATGTATGTTTAAATGATAAACGAAAAATATCAGAAAAATTTAAATTTTAAGAAAATTTAATGGGCTCAAATTGGAATCAACTCGCGTGAAATATGAGGTAGTAGTAGGCACATGATAGAACAAGTTTTACACATTAACTATATAGAACGAGTGTTCAATAGTGCATTTACTATAAGTTTAAACAAACACACACTAACACGAGCCTTTTCCAGGTCAAGTATATAACAGGTAGCATGATACTACGATTGATCAAATGCGTGCAATTTCTTTGCATCGACATGAACACGACCATGATATATTTTTAAAATGTTTTTGCAATCGAACGCGAAGTTAACACTTCGAGCGTATACCCGGCACTTGGCTATTGTCTACTGAGTTGGGTTGTGAAACCGAGATCTAGATCAGCTGATGTGGGACAGATGACGGAGTTTAGCCATTTAGTGCGGTTTAGTCGTGCATTGATTTGTTTCAAGCAACTTTCTGGTCCGCTTCATGTGAACAGCTTTGTTGTATTGCGATATCGTGGTGGTACATGCCGGTTCTCATTAATCCATAGCGCCAAGTGTGCAGCTATTTACATCGGTTGTTTATGTTACTACCCAATAGCCAACAAAATACTTGCTTGTATATAACCAAACAGTTATGTCGTTGCTTCAACAAAAAATATACACACTTGAGTAAACAAAAGCTTTGTGTTGAGCCAACGGAATTTGACTGTAAACAAAGTATGGAGATTAATATATTGTATGCATATATTTGGTCAGATAGTAATGTACATTGCCTGCTTAAACAGACCTTTATCTCAGTGTGGATCGACATATCGTGTACCTATAACTCATTTTAATTAGAAACTAATAAAACGTTTGTGTTTCGTGTAGAAAGCTTTAGAAATGTTTTAAGGACTATGGTCGAGCGAGGTGGCGCAATATAAACCACTGGACTCACATTCAATTTCAATTCCCGCTACTGACAACCCGATTTCGATTTTCTGTAGTTTTTCGTAATCACTTCAGGCGAATGCTGGGGTAGGTACAGGCCATAGCCGATTCCTTCACTCTTCCTGATTTTTTTTTCTGAGCAGATTGCTCCATCTGAAATGATCTCGCTGTCAACTAGACGCTAAGTCTTACCTACCTATAGACAGTTCACGATAAAGTGAGCACTTTTGAAATCAACCTTTAAAAACAGTCACTTCACAACGAGTGGTATATGCCCAGTAAAGTTGATAACGATGAATTAAAAGTAGTTCCATACCTTACCGTCAAATAAAAAGTGTTAGGTAACAAACCGTGATAACTTGATTTATTTCTTCCACTTTCTGTTTTTTAATGCATCGAAGTATTAAAATTACCAGATTCGTAAAGTATTTTCTTTTTCCAATAATTTCGCAGTTTCTCCTGAACAACGCGTGAATAAAGATGCCACCAAAGCTTAACAGAGTTTAGAAAACTACACCAAAAGGACAACGCACCGCATTCGCGCGCACTCAGTGTAATAATTATATTTTACATAAGAACTATTCCTTACTAGGCATTACAAATACACATATTCCCTACCTGTTTTTTATTCATATTAATTATAAATGAAATATAAAATTTATAGTTAGAATTTAAGTAAAACTTTAGTTCAACCAAAAATAAGGTGTTTTAATGTTGACATATGTATAAAACGCTTGGGATACGTGGCATATTTAGGAAACAATCAAAGAAATCATTCATTCGGTGATTTTTCAAAGGTTTGATTAAAAAAGTGTGAAGAAATCGTGAATAGACTATAGTTTAGCTATGCGTTTAAGGTTGAAGTAAAGCAACTGCCTATGGAGCACTGCACCCGACTGTACAACGTGAAGAACTCATAAAAAAGTAGTACAAGCACCATAAAAATTGTCAGAAAAGTGCGATTTATGCTGTATATGAGGGAAGAATGTACATATTTTGCAACATTATAAAATATCTTACTAAAATATACCTTTTAAATGTAAAAAATTAATCGATCGATGGAGTCCGCAATTTTAACCAAATTTAAGCGCATTTCGGAAAGCATATATGCAAGAAAATATTCTTCAACAAAGATAGTACTAATATTTACTGTGATCATGTGTAATAAAATCATAGTAATAATGTATCATATAAAGTTATAATTAACAATTTTATTTACGTGAGTTTCAGCCATAGATGTTTGTGACAAATGAACGAACATAACATCAATTATAAAAATTATTTCATATATTATCATTGCAGTTTTCTTACATACAATCATAGAAAACATTGTGACGATATTCCATGACGAAGATTTTCTTGCAAATTCTGCTTTCTGAAGCATCGAGAATGTAAATACGCTTAAATTTTGTTAAAAATACAGACTATTTTAATTGATTATATTTTTACATTTAAAAAATCTATTTTAGTAACATATTCTATAATGTTGCAAAATATATACATTATTCTTTCCTATAAATCATAAATAGCACTTTTCTGACAATTTTTATGGCCTCTGTACAACTTTTTAATGTGTTCTTCGTGTTGTATAGTCAGGTGCAGTGCACCATAGGCGGTTGCTTTACTTCAACCTTAACAACAAACGATGCACTCGTCTATCTGTTCTGATGTCTGACGGAAGAGGTAACGAGTAGCGTGTCGATTTGAACGTGAATCAACCTTTGTGAAGAAGTTGGCTCGTCGCCAGGTTCATAGCCTCGTGCTACTTCTGCCCTATTTATACAACACAACACAGTGCAAGGCTCTCGCTACTGTAGTGTATTCGCTGTTTCTGCACACTTTCTGAATCACACCTTTGAGAAATCACCCAACGTATGACTTTCTCGGTTGTTTCCTAAACATGTCGCGTATGACCGGCTTTTTATTTATTTATTTGTCAATAAATATGATACATTTTTCAATGTATTTGATCCGCTTGAGCATATCTCTATTAAGGGTCCTATTACAATTTTTTTTGGCAAAGTATGGAGAATTGTGTAATATTTAACTTATACAAACAAAAGAAAACAGAGAATCTATATATAGAAATGTGTATCATACAGTTTCAAGAAACATATTCTAGGTGGAAAATCATAATTTCAACTATATTTTATACTTACGGCAAATAAGTTTCTAATATAAAATAAATGGCCTAAGTAATAATTTTCAAATATTTCAGTTTTACATACAAGGTATTGATATATACTCATACATATATGCACTATACAATAGTTAAATGACTAAGCAAGTAGTTTGAGACATTTTGCAGCCATTTTTACAAACTTTTACTTAACTTGCATTGTTTGTATGTACGGTGCCACCTCGACCACTATGCAATGAACTGGTGTGCAGTCTGCCTGCAGCGCATTATTGTTCGTCAGGTTGTATCCTGAAGTGTGGAAGGGACCATCAGTGTTTAACTGCACATTTTTAGTCTTTTTAGTCTTACAAATATTTAAATAGTCTACATATACGATAAAAACAAAAAAAATTGTGGAGTCTAAAAAGTGAAAAACAAATCAATTGTAAAAAAAATCATTTCATAACCAACCTTTTTATTTATAAACGCACTAAAAAGAGTAAAATAGTTATAGCAGTTACAGAATTTGTAGAACTTTTAAGACGTGGTCGAACAACTGTAATAAATTTTACTTCAAATTAATAAGTTTGTATTCATGTATATTTAATATATAAAATCATTGCACAATATAGAATGTATAACTCATTAACGTAAGCAGAGTAAGAACATGTTTTGAGTAAGAATCTCAACTATTTACAATATAGAATGTATACCTCTTTTGCATAATTGTAGTAATCACATAATGTATGTAAGGCTGTTAACTATTCGTGATATATAACGTATACTCGTTTGTGCAAGCATAGTAAGCACATATCTTCTGTAAGGCTCTTAACTATTCCCACCAAGCATTTTTATACAAAATATAAATTAATATAACATATTAATATGTAGTAAAGTTTATTAAGGCTGCTCGACCACGTCTTACAAGTTCTACAAATTCTGTAACTGCTATATCTATTTTTCTCTTTTTAGTGCGTTTATAAATAAAAGGTAGGTTTTAAAGGGCGTTTTCAAAGTTTATTTATTAGTTACACAAAGAAGAGAGCAATCTAGGTTAAAAATTACGGCCTATTACAAACCATGTCTAGATTGAGAGTATTTAGATTGTTATATATTATTTATGAATACAGTTTCTAATGCAAAATTAAATCATCTAAGTGATAATTTACTTAAAGTCCTACATACAAGAAAAATATATATGCCCCATATATATCTAAACCCTTTACAGCCAAATCTAATTGAATCGGTGAGATGAAAAAGGGAAGATTACATACCGTGGAACTTTTGGGAAACGGGAGAAAACTGTTTATCTCTTAAACTAACAGTGTAAAGTAAAAATGCACAATTACAAAGTTATTCCAAATAACCAAAGAAACAATGATAACATAGTGATATTTTAATATTGTACACATTCTGTACAGAAAACAGAGGGAAATACGCTGGAATCTTGTCCTTCTTGAACTCAATTGAATGAACTTGTTGAAAACAAAAAGTATGATTATATAATCATGATAATGATTACTCAAATGTATGAACAGGAGGTCTATAGTGAACATAACTATTAATTTACATGTCCGTAGGTTACACAAACTATATTAAAAGGACTTTTCGAATAACACAATGCCGTAATAGCAAGTCTATCTCACAAAAACCGTGAGACATGTTAGTCACTTTCTCCGTCCACATTAGAAGTAGGCCACAATAACATCTGGTGGTAGAAGTCTTTGCAGTCACCAGGAACATAATGGACGATTTTTGCAAGATCTTAGAGATTCTTCTTCTTGATAGACATCTTCTCGCCATACGTACTGAATGTAGAACGGGCAACCTCACCACCCTTATACAGTTTAAAGTCATCACTGATAAGACCATCAATAAAGTCACGACAAGTGACATAACCCTTCAATTCTGCAGTAAACGTCAAATGTTTTTATTTGCTTATTTGGAATGTTTGTTTGCTTAGCAAACCTTTCATGGTTTTATTACACAACCCTTGCCACTACGCCTTGAAGTAACGTACTTCCTGAATGCGCATGCGCTTTACTTCAAAAGCTGGTAATGTTTTCTTGGCTTTACGTATCAGTTCGCTATATTGATCTGGTGAACATATTCGGTCAAGACGGTGTACAACTTTCTTTATTACTGCAAAATCACGGTCGCATGGGAGGAAACTGGCGACCCCGAATTGGAAAATAAATATGCACACTTTGCAGCCATCCAGTCCTGGCCAGTGACATTAAAAACCTCACTAGTGTGTGATTCTGGTTTTGTCCTGGGCAGCTGTCATTAAATAAATGTAGCTCTTTGACTTCAGGAGAAAATGGAGAAAGGTGTACACCTCATTTGGCCCTTTTTTTCGCTGTGCCTTCGTGGTATGTATAAAACGTTGCTTTCTGGTTTCCTAGACTATGTACACAAAATACGAAGTGCCATAACTTTCGCAGATAGAACATTTCCTGCACGGGTATGCAAGGAAGTGATACATTTTGCATAAACATCGAATGCAAGTCCTGCTTCATTTGTTTTATTACTGCACATTTCTGTCGCTTCTTGGATTTTCTTGTAAAATTTGCGAGCTTCTGCTACTGCAGCACGTTTTGCATTGTCATTTAACATAGCTGATTAAATTTTTATATTTAATTCCTCACACGTTGAGCACACATCTACTTGTGGTTTTCCAAATCTATACCCGTAGTCGTCTTCGTAGTGGTTTGAAAAAATTCATATTTTATCTCACTTTCCAGTTCTGGGTGTTTTTCCTAAAGAATATTATACATCTGTCGGCAGGTCAATCCAGCTTCCTAATATATAATGGGAGTGGGAATATAATGAGCAGTTTTTGTCGGATATGATTCGATGTGGGCATCAAGTTTTATTATTGCCTCTTTCGAAATTCGGTTACAGTTATCGTGTTTACCACGCACATCGACTGGCTGAATTCCTTTGGCTAAGAGGTTTGTAAGCCGGAAAACCGCTTTACTCGAAATGGCGTGTAGGCTTAAAAACGCCTTGCGACATTTTTCTACACGATCCGGTCCCTTCATTGCAAAATATGTAAAGCTATCGGCAAACTGCTTGGATTCGGGAGTTGTAGATCGATGACGACTTGCATCATGATGTTCGATTAAACCAGTTAAATACGTATCTTGTTCATTCTTTGGCCTTCCACTATAAATTATGTTAGTCATATGCTCTTTTAGATCATCTGTAAACGTCCTCGTACACATTTTACTATAGCCACAATCAGGTCCAGATTGCTTTCGTTTGACTAACCTGCCAGTTGTAACAAACTCTTCTCCTTTTCGTATTGCCTCTTTCATTTTGTCTGTAATATTTCCACTTCCTCTTCTATTCTTCGCAGGACTTTCACATTCACATTCTGACATTATAAATAGTAACAACGTTAACTGTTTATGCACAATATAACACAGCTACTACTTTTTTTGTTTCAAAACAAAACACCACTAACCTCAAATCATAGGTATCAACACTGCAGTGAAAACGATAACACACAGCAGAGTGCTATGTTGGGATATCGTATTAGTACGTGACTACTAACCCCAAGAAGGAAAACATACCAGGAATGTTTTCTTTCTTCATCTCACTCTTCGCGACCACGAGCCCACAAAATGCATTTCTAGCATCGGAAAATTTTCTTTTATTAATTCGCTAGCTGTATTTACCCTTCGAGACATAAATGGCTGTCTCAATTTATTTTGCACAAAATGTAGAATCTTTCCCTTCTTAAGCTCACCGATTCAATTAGTAAGTGACTAAGAATGGAGTCTCAAGAGAATGAAGTGAACAGCCCCAGTAATCATATCTGGAATATTAATTTTTATAATGATAATGAATTTTTGCAAGGACATGGGGAAATTATTGAGTGTGAGAGTAATAATAAAACTACTAATAATAATGTCATGTTGAAATTGCCAGAAATTTCTAATAACTTGGCACTTGGATCGGGTTTATGACTCACTTTTCAAGAATTTGTGAATCAACCGAACGGGAAGAAGAAGATAAATTCGAGTTTGTTAAGATCCTTTAAATATGACTACCCACATAGAAAACCAATAGATGGGGTTTTCTACTACAGAAAATTATAAAAAGGCTGTTAAATTATTAAAGCAGAGATTTGGCTGAGAAAATATGATAATTGAGTATTATGTCAGAAAATTGCTATCAATGGTGCTTTGTAAAAAGTTGGACTCGATAGCCAGTTTAAAGACCGGCTCGAAACTCAGCTTAGGGCTTTATATTTCGTGGAAGTCACAAAGGAAAACTAAGCTGCCATGATATTTCCTTTAGTAGAATCTGATATACCTGAAAATATTTTCAAATTTGGGAAAGACACCGCATTTCCTCATGTGCATCTATGAAGAAACAGGACTACTGTCTCAAAGAGCTCCTTGAGTTTCTAAGAGCGAAAGGACTCCTATGTGAGGGTGGAAAATCAGAAATCTCTACATTATAAATACAAGAGAAAACCAGTTATATCAACGGCAGCATCTCTCGTGTCTGTTGATAATGTCCAGAATGTCTTTTGTAATCTGGTATTTTCTGTCATTTTACACAACACTGGAAAATGCCTTCCCTTGCATTAAACACATTTAACAACTAAGTTGCACTTATTGCTTAGGTGTCCTATTTTCAAGCATCTGAAACAAGCCCCTTTTTTGATGCCATGGTAGCTGTTCTCTTAGGTATTATTGATATTTTCCTACTGAAGAAACATCGAATAATGGATATTACCTCCCTCACTGTGCGGTATTCAAAGAAAACAGTACCACAAAAATACGCCCAGTTTCTGATGCATCAATTAAAGACAAATATATGTATTCATTAAATGACTTATTGGAAACTGGACCAAATCTAATTGAAATGGTACCAAGAATATTACTTGGTTTTAGACTACGAAAAATTATAGTTTCTGCTGATATTGAAAAGGCTTTTCTACGGATGTTGATTGATCCTTCTTAAAGAGATGTAGTGCGTTTCTTTTGGTGACATGAGGGAAAGATGATAGTTTTACGTCACTGTAGGTGTATCGTGTAGCCCATTATTTTTGGCTGCTGTTATACGAAGTAACTTAAATGAAGTGCCTAATACGTAGAGAAATACAGCAGACAAATCGATAAGTGCTTTCTATATTAATAATTGTTTAATTTCACTGAAATCTAAGGAAGTATCCTGAAAAAGTAGAAAAGGTTCTATGACTACTCTGGTATTGTGGTGAGGATGAAATAGGTCTGAATCTTAAGACCTTAGAGGATTTTCCAAATGGTTTGACACTATGATTAATGTTGGCTGTAGCACAGAAGAATTGCGATCCACTTGGATTTATTGCTGTTGGATTTAATGGCATTGTATAAAATTCCACAAACTAAACTAAATCATTTCAATAGAGAATCTGTTCATTATTTTTATTCTGTGACCATCAATATTGCCTTCTTTTATTTCATAACACAAAACAAGAATGGTTTCAATGGCACCACTCCATAGACATAACGATTGTGTGTCAGTAACGCTTTTTCAACATCCCCATCTAACAAACAGGGTCTTTCACTGAAGTCCTAATCGGTTTCTTAAGTCTGTTAACTTCGATCGAGGCAATCTTTTTGTGAGGATATCTGCTTCGGTGTCCTCTGCTAGTAGATAGACAAACAACCTTGACATCCCCTCGAGCAACAACTACTTTGACAAAATGTTCCTTCATGATGACGTGCTTCGAATGAGAACTGATGATTGGGTTTTCTACGAAAGACTTATCAAACTGGTTGTCGTTGTAGACAGTGGCAGTTTTGATGTATCGGCCTATTTCCTTTGCAAGTTGCAAATGGAAATGCTCTTAAATTTTGTTAAAAATAAAGACTATTTTAACTGATTTTTTTTTTTACATTTAATAAGTATATTTAGTAAAATATTTTATATTGTTAAAAAATATAAATATTCTTCTTTCATATACAGCATAAAAAGGCACTTTTCTGACAACTTTTTATGGTGGCTGTAATACATTTTTATGAGTTCTTCACATTGTACAGTCAGGTACAGTGCTCCATAGGCAGTTGATTTACTTCAACCTTAAGGTGCATTCATCACAATTCTAAAGATTGTACACCATAAGCTTTTCAACTAACGCAGTACCATGCATAATACTTCAAGCAGGAAAATTTCCTATTGGTTAGTTAGTAGAAAATGCTTCCATTAACTATTATGATAAAAAAATATTAAACGATTTTTATGGCTAGATTATTTTCATTGGTAATTTAAATGTATTTTTTTCGGATATATTCGGCAAATTTGTGTTTTAAAAGTTCCTGTTAGATGCTTTTTGAATTTGGTTCACTCGAAGCATTGTTACGATCTCAATAAAAAATTTTTTTGTTTTATCCTCTGTTGCAGTCGCTGAAATTTTTGCGCAAACTATCACTATACATAATGTTCGGAAACTCGCCCGATATATTTTGGGAGGTGATTCCATGTGGAAAATGGGGAGACTTATGTATTGCAGCTTATAGCCTAGCCCAACTCCTAAGGGAAAAATCCGAACTCGAAAATCGAGTTTTTTAACTCGAATTTTCGCCAAATATCGAAAACGACGTTGAATGAAACTACAGTTTTCTGAACAATGACCAATGGGCAGATACGATTTATTGGTATGAGTGAAGGGATAATTTTTTACGTAAGGTCAATTATTAATTTTGGGGAGGCGTGGGAGAGTTATTTGAGGCGGAGGGGCGAGTAAGGGAAGGGGAGGGGGTCTAATGTTATATGTTACTCGATTTTTAAGAATTTTTTTCGAGTCCTCGGGGGTGGAAGGAAGGGTGTAAAGATTGAGGTAACCAACATTTAACATTGTGGTTGGAGTCAGTGATGGAATATGTTCCTATTCTATTATTAGTATCTTTCGATGTTTACAATTGTTTTACTCGTTTTTTATGACTGGTGAGTGTGAGAGGTGTGGATAGTAAGGAGGAGGGGGTAAGATGGTGTGATGAGTGTGAGGTTAACGTTATATGTTACCCGATTTCTAGAATAAATTTTTCTATTCCTTAAGATTTTTCTAGTTATTTTTATGACTGGGAGGGGGTGGGGGCGGAGAGGGGTGGTGTGAGGGTGTGTGGAATGAATGTGAGGTTAACGTTATAAGTTCTTTGATCATTTAGAAATTTTTTTCTCCATTTTTTAATTGTTGGAGGGGTTTAGATGAGGGGAGGGGATGAGGTTAAGTTTGGTGGGGTAAGCAACGGGTAGGTTAGGGTAAAATTATATGAATTTATAGAAAAAAAAATTTATTTTTTATTTATTTTTTATTTTTTGGGGGTCAAGGTTAAGGTCGTGGGTTCCTGTCAAGGTCACCAAGACCCAATATGGTGATCGGGTGCCATCACAACATGGCCACTTCCGGCCGCCTCGACAACCGAAGTGGCTGCAGCAGGAGCAAGGTTCTTTTACATGACAATGTCACAGTTATGACGTGTCGTATGGGTGACGGCAACGGGGTGACGGCCGTACGAAAATACGAGCACGGATCGTTTTGTCATAACTCTCCTGTCGTTAAGTAAGGCGTCGTGATTATGGCGGCTCGGAAGTGTAAATATACAGATGTTGGTATTGAAACTGTACAAGACATGTTGTTTTTTGAAGTTCAATAACCTGTCGGCAATTGTCAGCCAATAGAAAACGCCCGCCAAAAATAAGCAAATGAAATCGATAACATTGTTGTGTTGTAGTTTAGATTTTTCCTCCAGTGCAACAGATTTGAAGCAATGTGTTTAGTGCAAGTATTTATTTTATCTACACTGTAAATCTGAATCAGTGAGAATTTCACAGTTTCAATTAGTCGGAAGTATATGACTGATACAACACTCACTTTAGTCTGGGTCTCTAACAACTTTCTCCGTCTCTAATGATTTTCAAAATAAAATTACCGCCGGTAAACGTGTATCAAGTAAAGTTACAACGAATAAACTAATAAAACCAATACAAAATACTTTGTAAAAATGTGTCTACTATTTCAAAACGCCATTTTACGAGGTAATATGAACACTCAGACTTTCATTATGTTTGTGCATCTTTTATTTCGTGTTCATGTAATCATCACAGCACTCTGTTAGAAGGTTTAAGCTGTATATAATGTGTGAAGAGAGTGCACTCGTATACTCTTCGTTTTAACAATCCTAACGATATCCATTTTACCAAAAACCAAAAGTAAGAGCATAAAATTTAATCTTCACCATTTTTCGAAAAATAATCACTTATATATATATATATTAAATTACGGTAAATTGCGCGCAATATAAATAGTAAACTACCGTAAATATGTTTATTTCACATAATTATTTGGCTACATTCGATAAATACAATATTTTATTCGCCACTGTGATCAACTTATTTATGTTTTGCTAAAAGTAGGGTACGAAATAGCATTGCCTTAATTCTAGTTATTTTATATGATAACATTATTGTTGTTTATCATTTCTGTTATTGTCAGAAAAGGTTTATTTCTATAATTTCTTTGTATAAAAGCAATCATACGCAAGTAACTGCACAGTGCAATCGACTGCATGTGGTTTTTTTATTTAGCTTTGGTTTGTATTATTCCTTTTAAACAAAGATATTCTAGAAATTAGCATTTTCTGTCAATAACACAGACTATAAACAAGAAAAATGTATCACATTAAATAACTAAAAAATTACGTCACAAGATGATTTGAACTCTAAAACCTAAAATCAATGGCTCGTGAACCTGTGCACCAACTGAATTTTTTTTTTATAAATAAATAAATTTATTTATCACAAACAATATAGAGAGGTATTTACCCTTAACTTATTGTACAGTACACTTTCAAACACACGATAGAAACAATAACAAAATAGTCAATAATATATCTACACAATTACTGACATGAGGGCACAAAACTATATTGTTACAATTTCTCTATCTAGAAATTAAGTGAGCTATATCAAGTTCGTTAAGGGATGGAGGTCTTAATCAAATAAAATAATTAATTCTAATTTTCTAATTTTATTTACAATAACTACAGCAAGAATTCTCTCAACTCAACTTCTCACAAGAAACGGATACCACGAACTGTTCACAATTGACACCAATTAATAAAATTTATAATTACGACAGATATCAATGAAATGAAATAATGAAATATCAGTCCCAATAGACAGTGTATCAACCTATTCAATTATTTTATAATTTATGCATCCATATTTGACAGTTCGAATATTTACATTAAAATCAGTATTACACTTCCATTCAGTCCCACCTAAGTTCAGTCGATGTCCCGCCAGTCGCAATGTTCTAGGGTCCTCCAAGCGTCGGTTTCACACCCTCTCGTCCCTTCACACCACGAACACTTCGCTCGCGCACACTCGCCAGGCAGCCTCCTACAAAAACTGCCGGCTACTGGATTGCAGCTCTGCATATATATATATATATATATATATATATATATATATATATATATATATATATATATATATATATATAAATATATATATATATATATATATATATATATATATAATCTTAGGCCGTCACCTAGAATCCTCCCCAACTCGCGTGATGCGTCGCGAAGGGCCGAGGCGCCAGCCAGTCTCACCAGAACATTCTTGCGTCGTCGCTAAACGTATCGGAAACTCTATCAGGCCAGAGGAGGTATGTGACGCCAGCAAGTCCCACCACTGTCGG
This sequence comes from Dryococelus australis, assembly GCA_029891345.1. NCBI lineage: Eukaryota > Metazoa > Arthropoda > Insecta > Phasmatodea > Phasmatidae > Dryococelus > Dryococelus australis. The sequence goes on along the minus strand of CM057000.1, from coordinate 123,763,675 downwards.
CATTCACGGGATTCCCAGAATGGAGCAACAGACTGCGAGCGCATCGTTCCATGAAGAGGGGAAGGCGAGGTTGCGTCTCCTACCACAACGCGGGGTAGCCGAGTTGGCGCTAGCTGCAGCACTTAACAATGTGAACATTTGGTGAACTGGTTTTACTGACAAAATCGAAGAACCAAACTTCAGTGTTTTCTGACAATAATGGAATATAATTGTTTTGGTATCCTCTGGTGTTGAAAACTGCCCCAGTTATCACGTATTTTTTAAGTTATGTTTATTGTTTTATTATGACCGTAGGGGCAAATCGAATCGTTTCCCGTTATTTATGCTTAGATTAAGTTTCAATTTGTACATAAATACGTTTTATAGAACCTGTAATTCTTTCGTAAACGGACATATACGATGTAAGATTATTACTCGGGCGTCAGCCATCTTGTCTGTCGCACAGCGGGCTGCAGTCACGACGGGTAATATATGGCGCCACACGAATGAGGGGCGCGCCATAGTTCTGACGCCCGACGATGCGCTTAAATTCGATCCATGCGCGTTTTTTCACATGAAGCGTCACAGCAATGACATGTCGCGCCTATGACAGGCCAAAATTACAACCATGCTCGCCCTGCTGGTAGCTCCTGGCTCCTGAATCATGAATCCTGCGCCAGACTTCCCCAAACCTGTCTCTGTGTCGGTTCGGGGTGAGCCAGTGTTAGGTACATGCGCTGAAGACGAATAATCGGCCTACCACATCTTTAGTCGATGCGTCACATAAGAGCTGCCCAGGTAGCTAGCTATATACGGAAAAGAAAAAAAACCTCAGGACAGGAACAGTTGTGCCTAGTACATTTATGATTAGATATGTTGTTACAGGTGATGAAATTTTAATGTGAACGCCTATTTCGAGCGATAGTATAGCTTAGCCTACTCCTTGACCGAGAGGGGTCATGCGTAGTGTCACAGACCAGCGATCGGCAGGATGCAGGTTTGGTCTCAGGTGGCGGATCTACGTTATTCTCTCCACGGACTCTTCCAGACCCATTCCAGACGATATCCTTGGAAAAACATGCTGTACCTCCTGTGTACCTTGTCGCGTTGTGACGCAAAGGCAAACCACTGAAGTCCTATTTGGGAGGACCAGGGTTCGCTTCCCGGTCCGGCATCCCCTTTTAGGTTTTCCAGGGTTTGCCGATATTATTCCAGACGAATGTTATGATTACTCGTTACTACAATCCTTCCCCGTTCTTGAATGTCTAGTGTACCTTTACCAAGACCTTTATCCCGTTTGGGGGCACTCAGGTAAAAAAAATCCAAAAAAATATTCTCAGTTTTATTTTAATAAAAAGCAGAAAGTCGTACATCCCACTTTGCGAACTTCATAAAACGTCCTCAATATGAATTATGTATTCTAATAAGAAACGATGTTCATATAGATACTCAAAGTTCACCTGACCCATCTGCACCATTTAGTACGAAAATGGAAGATTTGTTGAATTAGTTGATATCGAAGAAGAAAAATAACTTTCTCTTGAGAAAACCGCATTCATTTTTCAATCGGAACTGCTGTCAGCCCCACGTAACTTGACGTTTTCGTTTAAATATCAAACCAACAGCAACTGGGCTATGGATTTTGGTTGACAATGCATGGAGACATTCACAGAAATCTATTTCGCCAAGGACTACACACACACACACACACACACACACACACACACACACACACACACACACACACACACACACACACACACACACACACACACACACACACACACACACACACACACACACACATTGAAGCCAGTTTACTTGTTACTTGTAGTTTTCAGAATACTGAGAGTTTTCTGCATCGAGTTCGGTATCCGACAGCCCCAATGCAATTTTAATTAGCTAAGAATAAAATGAAAAATGCTTCATACATTTAAAAAAAACGCAACCGAATCGATTCCTTTCTTGAGGGATATTAAATACGCTGTTGCTTAAACAAAATAATTCCGTTGTTTTTATTAGTTTGTCCAAAATTACAATATATTATTGGAGAAACTGAACATTCATATGGCTCTATGTACTGCGGAATTTCGTATTTTTATCGTTAAAATGAAAAAGTTGGGCTGAGATCCAAACGCGGACTTTTAAGTGTGCTAAGACAATATCTTAGCAATTTCGATCAAAACGGCTTTTAAGGTAGGTGTAACGTTTTAATGTTTATAACAATCAAGCTCACGAAATTTACGTAGATACATTATTTAAATGTTTCCATCTTTACGTATTTATTTCCTGGTGTTTGATTTTCATTGGTGTTATTTTTATCAGTATTAATTTTCACTAAATGGCAATATTTAGAGTCGTATATTTTAAATAAAGGCAAATGACCCGAATATACGACATCCACCGTAATGAATGCCTGTGAACAAAGCTGATTTTGTTGCCGCCTGCCAACAAACTGAATGTTTTTCTCCCCAAAAAACATTAATTTGCCCCTTTATAATGTCCATGCAAACCAAATTGGTGAACTAAACGTAGTTATAAATCGTAAAACGGTTTTGTGTATAAAATACATGTAGACGATGTCGGAATAACCAAATAGGTATTCGTTTCAACAAATTGTTTGCAAGCATTGTAATTGGTTCGAGGAAACGAATGCATATGTTTGGAACAACAGCAGATTAGTTATGCGAACAAAATATTGTTCAGCGGAAACAAATTCACTTCAAGTAAATTTATTTGATTCCGGCAACTGTGTCTTTCTTTCAGTGTACAGATATTTTGTTTTAGTGTATGGCTATTATTTACAATGTGAAGAAAAAAACTATTAGCGTGTTTCGTATATATCTTTATATTTTGGTTATCATAATTAATTTTTTTTATTGTTTATACTAAGTAAAACCTAATATTTAATTTAAAATGTCGAAAAGAGTTATATAACTGTGACATCACTATATATTTAATGTATAGTTAGTAAAAATTTCTGATCAGTTAACTTTCTCCTCCATCTCCCCAAATGCCAACGATCTCTGTGTGTGGCTGTGTTGGGAATAGAGGCGAGGGATTTACGTTAACACGTCTATGTTAGTGGTAGTAATATTTTCTTTGGAATATGGGATTGAATTGAAAGTAAAGGCTGTTCACGATAAAATGAGCACTTTTGAAATCAACCTTAGAAAAAAGTTACTGCCGTCTGCCTGCATATATTTTAACGGGCACACTGAGTGACATGTGTCCAGTAAAGCTGGTAACGATGGAGAGAGAGAGAGTAGTTCCTTTTCTTAACGTCAAATAAAAGGTGTGATGTGACCATTTACACTGACTTAAAAATTATTTCTTTCGCATTCTGTTTTTTTTTCTCAATGCATGAAAGTGTACAAATTAGCAGATTTGAGAAATGTTACTTTTCTAATAATTTCACAGTTTCACTTGACCGACATAAATAAAGTAACGAGGCCAATTGCTACGTTAGTTTCACATAAAACGGAAGAATACACAACCTACGTACAAGTAGATCTTAAGTAGGGCTTTCGAATGGGATCATTTTACCGTGAACAGCCTATAATGAAATGATTACTTTTCTTCCGTGGCTTAAGTCGACGGATATAGAAGAGATTTTTCGTTCGCTACCAAACCAGCACTAGATCCTCGGAGTCGCGAGATATGCTACCCGGAAATTTTCGTCCACGCCGAAAATAGCCGCCAGTCACCGTGGGCCCTGGGCCCTCACCCGTGCCTAGCCAACTCAGTGCCATGATTGCATCGTTGGCATACGCCCGATACAACAAAGACCACGTGCTTTTTCGATCGGGTTGGTATTAGTCACCAAGTTTCGGAATGGATGATCCTGCAAATGTTATAGCGACGTTACCGCCAAGGTATAGTAAAGTTCAAACAAGGAAATAATCTTGGTGCAGTTTTTAGGGAAGGGACATAGGGGAGTCTGTGTAGGGGAGAGGGTGCCCCCGAATGCAGGGGAAACAGGCGACACTGTTGGCGCTATACGCATCAAACCGTTAACATCGCTCTCTACTACCGCGCTGTAAATATAGGCCATTCATGATGGCAGTAGTAGTAGGCGCGTATGCGTCCTGGCCCACTTTTGATTAATCGGATTAATTAGGTCAATCAATTTGATAATCCGATTAATCAAAAGTGGACCAGGATGCCTACGCCTTTACTACTCACGGTAAAGTGAGTAATTTTGAAATCCCTCTCATTAGCAATAATAAATCAAGAAATATATTTTTCCTTAGCCTTAGATATTAACTTCCGAGTGCGGTGTAATATACACACACTGATCATTACTTTCTTGGCAAAATTTATTTAGAAAGTTGGTGAAATGATACATGACGGCTGATAGTAAAAAAGTAACTAGGGTCATAAAAGTGCTCACTTTACCGAGAACAGCTCTCGCCTAAACTTTCGCGGCCGCTGTCACTGCTGAACTAACCACCCCCACCCCTCCGTGCAGCGGCAATGGACTCGCCCGACTCGCCCGACGCGTTTTATACTTTCGCGAATTAGTTTCTCATTGGAATTTCACTCTACCTCACGTGGTCGGTCTGATTTTAGAGTTGTATTCACGTAAAAGAAATTCTGGCCAAGTATTTTTTTATGGCGAGGTGAATGCCTGATATAAGCCATTCACAGTTACTTCACACTTTTCTGAAGCCCTGCTAACGATCTGCTTCCAGGATATTCCTCCGCCCCATACAAACTAAGGCCGTGTCTCAATTAAAAGAATACTCTCTCGTGAGAGCACTCTTTCGCACAACCTGGAGAGAGCACTGCTTCACGCTCTCTCGTGATCTCGCTCTGGGATTTGAGACAACCACTCTCTCGTTTCTCTCCAACGTAAGGTGAACAGCTGATGCCAAAAGGCTAAAATTTGCTGCCATGGCTATTGCAAGTAATATATGTGTATTCAAAATAATTCACAAATAATTATAGCAATACCAGAATAATCATTTGCCCATAAAATACTATTTTTTTTGTTTTATATTTTACCGTCATGTTACAGCAAAGTGAGGCAAAAAGACGAGATTTAGTTAGAAATCCTTATTTTTATTTTTTAAATACATTTCGCGTATGTCATTTCGCTGTTTAAAACAGATGAAATTATTTACTTACGGTTGAAATGCAACGCGGTTTTGGCCCAGAAAGCTACTATAACCATATTCAAACACGTAAATAGCGTAAACAATTATGACGCCTGCGAGAGAGCGCCAGCGAGTATACAACTTAGTGCTCTCTGTGCTTTCGCTCTTTCGCCCTCTCTCCGACGAATTGAGACGACCAGAGAGCGTTCTCTCTGGCGTCATAATGACGTCGCGAATGCGAGAGCACGAGAGAGCGCTCTCTGTGCCAATTGAGACATGGCCTAAGCCTAACTAAGGCTAGAAAATTACACCAAAGGACAACGCACCGAATTCTTGGGCACCCAGTTGTAATAATATTTTGCACGAGAACTATTTCTTACTAGGCGCTACCAACACATGTGTTTTCTCACCGTTTTTATTCATATTTACAATTAATGAAATATTATAATTTATAAGTAAGATGTATGTAAAACTTCAATTTAATTAAACATGAGTTACTTTAATGTTAACAGAAGTATAAAACGCTTGTGATAAATAATATATTTAGGGAATTAATTGAACACGTCATATATGGGGTGATTTTTAAAGGTTTGATTCAAAAAGTGTGAAGAAACCGTGAATGCCTGATAGCTGCCGTGCTGGGACTCCTGGTGTCCTCGGGTGCAATAAGTTGCGGAGTGAATAGCCGACAACTGCTCCAGCGACGCGGCTGATGACCTCGAGGGGCAAGTGTCGGGACGTGAGTCGCCGACAAACGCTGTAATAGGCCTGTCTGGTGTCCTCGGATACCGCCACGAGCGGCGAGGGAGTTGTCATAACTAAAGGCTGTTCAACATAAAGTGAGCACTTTCGAAATTAACCTTAGAAAAAAGTCACTGCTCCTACCTGCAATTGTTTTAACGGACGCCCTGGGTGACATGCACCGAGTGAAGTTGGAAACGATCGATGGGAAGTAGTTCCGTATCTTATCATCAAATAAAAAGTGCTAGGGAACCATTTCTGATAAATTAAATTACTTATTTTGCTTTCTGTGTTTTTTAATGCATCGAAGTGTAAAAATGAGCATATTTGTTAAATATTTACTTCTCTAATGATTTCACCATTTCACTTGACTGACGCGTGAATAAAGTGACGAGGCCCATGGCAATGTTAATCTTATGTAAGGCGCAAGAATACACAACGTGTATACAAGTAGATCTTAAGCAGGGCCATCAAAAGTGCTCATTTTACCGTGAACAGCCTATATTGAAGTTGACTGCTTGATACCCTAGGACTCACAGGGTGATACAGTGGTTATCATTCGGGAGGGTTTGCGATTCGGATCTCGGTGTGACCATCCTCATTTCGGATCCCCGTTGTTTCCCCGAGATCACTCCAGACGAATGCTGTTATGGTTCCACGGCCGATTCCTTCCCCGTTCCTCCTGCGTTGACGAGCAACTTGCTCCTTCTCTAATGACCACGCTGTCGACGAGACGTTAATCCCATCGACTCTCAAGACCTCGCTTTTAATAACCGCCCAAATCTCTTTCCAGGTATAAAAAAAAAAAAAAAAAGTTCACGGTAAAGTGAGCACTTTTGAAATCAACCTTATAAATAAGTCACTCCCTCTGTCTATTTGTATTTTAACGGACGGACTGAGTGACATTGCGCCCAGTAAGATTGGTAACGATAAATAGAAAGTAGTTCCATATCATAACGTCGAATGAAAAGTGTTAGGCAACCATTTGTGATGAAATTAATTATTTCTTTCGCGTTCTACTTTTTGATGCATCGAAGAGTAAAAATGAGAAGATTTGTAAATTATTTACATCACAGTTTCACCTGACCGAAGCATGAATAACGTGATAAGGCCCATGACAATGTTAGTTTTAAATAAGGTCGAAGAATACACAACGTGCGTACAAGAAGATTTTAAGAAGGGCTTTCAGAAGTGCTCATTTTACCGTGAGTAGCCTATACCTACATTGATAGGCTATCTTTGGGTATTGTTCCATGCAAATAAATAGCTGCTGCTGCCGTAGTGGATGGTTTTTTTATACTTGCCTGCTCTGAGAGGCAATATTGAATACATTTCACACCTTTTGCAGTATCGTACACGAATATATCAAGTGTTTTTTGTAACGAGATGTAGGTCTTAAGGTGCTTTATTATCTTATCATGATGTGATCAGTTACCGAGATTCTCGTGTGAACGAAAAGTACTTGTAACGGGTTGTTTTGTATAAGGGGACACCGTACACATCAGGTGGTTTGGCTGGCAGTGCGAATGTTCTAACCTGAAACACGTTTAAAGTTCTAATACCTGCTTTGTGTGTAAGCGACCGATTGTATATCGTAACTGATAATTTTATTAAGATGGGCTAGTGTACCCAAGAGTAGTAGAGTAGTAGTGTAGTAGTGTACCCAAGAGAAGCATTGGAGCCGGTGCCAGGGCAGCCGCCATGTAGTTACGTCACCCACCCGCCATCTTGGATGCCATTTATCTTGACCTTGACCTTTGAGCAGTGGCACTGACCTTGACCCCGGTAACTTCTGATCCCAAAAAAAATTCGAACAAATTCTAAAAAAAAATTATAATGTAAAATGTAACTAAAAATTGTTTTTAAAGAATTAAAAAATAATTTTAAAAAGTTTATAAAAATTACTATTAAAAATTTAATTTAAAAATCGTTTTAAAAATCTATTTTTATACAATTTCATTTTAAAAATTTGTTTATTAGAAAGACTTTAACCCCGGCGGCCGTTTTCCCCTTTTTTTCCTTAAAATTTCCCTTTAAAAATTTGTATTAAAAATTTACATTTCCCCCTTTGAGGGGGAATTGAGCATAGGCCTCGTCGATTTTCAAACTTGCAATGCGATACCGAACATTGATGAAAAAAACTGCAAGCTGTACCTCGTACAAAGTGGTAATGTTTCCCATGAAGTTTTGCTGTCCGTTGGCTCTTATGAAATAGACGACATTGCAAGGTAGATTGAGGATTCGCTACCCCCCGGCACAGGATTCGAACTACGTGGGAATCCCAATACTCTGAAGAGTGTTATCAGATGCAATGAAGATATCGACATTACAAAACCGGATATTATCGGATCGATGCTGGAGTTCGAGCCACGTATTGATGAAGCTGGCAAACACACGTGTCGTCGCAGCCTGTAAATATTTTGCCAGTTAATATGATATGAATAACCTGAAATTTGGCGAGCGGCCAATACCTGAACGGCAGGCCGAGCAATACACTGCATGAATTTTCGCCTATGGTCCCTCCAGGTTATAAACTGCTCGTGGCACCACAAAGCATCATTTACATTCTGGTCGTCGTGAAGAGAACACACGCGTTGGTCGTGACAGTCGTCGACCAGCGCGGAGAGTTGGTGAACTTTCGAAACGAAGAAATCGCCCTATGCCTGCATTTGAGAAGATGGGTATAAGATTTACGCTAACCAGAAGCTATAAAAGATTGTGTCGTGCAAAACCTACCATCAGTATGGCACAAGTTTCCAAGGATTTGACACATGCTAGCGAGATTGTCCTCTGCAGTCTCGACCACGAGGTCGATCGCCATGGAAGATTTCCTAAACTACGAAGAGCCAACCGTTTTCGAAGACAGATAACGAAGATTGAACTTCATGTGTGCAAGCCATTCCTAATCGGGCCGTACACACTACCATCGGAAGTTCGGATAGCAGTCCAACGCCAAGATTTCTGCAATCTTTCTTGCCAGTCTTTTCTACGAATCAGGGGGACTCTGACGAAAAAAAAAAATTAGCCCAATCCAGCATCGACGAAAATAATTAGCAATGGAATTATTCACCTGATATATTGCATCGCCTACTTTCTCAAGCGTGCCGAGGTGGACCAGTCGCGAGATGTGGACATAACCTCAACGGTCAAAAATTACCTTTCATTCACGCCTAATGAATTGCCTGCAGCCAAGATGTCAGGCTGCGGAATCGAATATAGCTACAGTGTTCCCATTTATGCCGAAGGAAGGTTCGAAGTATGTAGTCTGGTCTCAATGCTATTGGGTTTTGCCGAAGACTACAAACGAACTATCTTCAATTCGAAGCAGGAGCTGGTGATAATGCTCACCAATACGCATTTGGATACCAGAGTGGGTATGGAAGAAAACCTGGAGACAGTGGACTCTGAACCTACAGTCCTTTGAATGGATGCTGCCTCATGTGCAGTTGAGCACTGCAGAATGCCTACACATGTTGCAGATTGTGGAAGATGGTAAAAACATCGATGTGGCTTTCAGGTCGTGGAGTCTGGAGACATACCTCGAATTGCCAGCAAGTCAGCGCATTAACTGGATGGTGAAGACCAGCTTTGCTTCTGAGAAACCGAGGTACGTCATTGTTGGGTTACAGATCGGAAGACAGCACAATGTAAGAGTAAGCCATTTACAGTTCGACACATGCCAAATAGAAAATGTCGAAATATTTCTGAATAGTGAAAGCATCCCGTACATAGACGTGAAGACGAACTTAGTAAATGGCCAGTACCTGCTGGCAAATTATATGTACGCTCAATTCCAAACTGAATATTATGGACGCGTCCAATCCCAGATATTGAGCCCTATTACGTTCAAGATATTGGTCCCGCTCATGTTATTCGATTTGAGTAAACAAGACGATCGTATTACCTCCAATGTTATCAACTGCAGAATCGAATTCACTACACATGGAAATATTCCTGCCAACACGGATGCATTTTTCCTGATACATCACGACCGGCTTATATCTTACAATTGCCGAGAGAGAACCACCAAAATACTGTCATGAGTACAGCTGACTGTTCGCACACCATAACTGTTTACTTGTCTTCGAGCATCGCCTACATCAAGTGGTGGGGTTTCCCTGCCCGCTACAACTCCTGGGTCGCCGAGGCGGACATCGATCGGTAAACATCGAAGAAGATTAATATACCTGTATATTTTAGTATGTGTACAATAAATTTATGTAAAAACATATATGCTGTGTTTTATTTCAAAAAACCTTCCCTGCTTTATATATAAAAATAAATATAATAAATATGACAATATTAAGTACTTTGCAGGAATGGTCATGTCACCATTCGGTACAGGTCTTTATCAGGTGACATAATCGATACGACATATGTGTGTTGGAAAATGTAATCTAACTTGGAGGGAGTGGAACTAAAGTGAGTCATTGATTGAACGAAGGTGTTGGAGGCTTGTAGACTAAACACTAACTAGCCAATGAAAAACATTGGTGGTTGTCGACAGTGTAACCAATACTTTAAACACATAAACAAATATGGATGTCACCTGGTGATACATAGGTGATGTAAACATATGATATATAATATGGTTGTCGCACGAAGATGAGACACAAACTATAAAACAAATGACAATAAAAATACATGGAGGACTGCACCTAGCAAGATGGCTGCCTCCCAACATGGCAGCTTCCAGTAACATATAAACAAATGATGTACAAAAAACAAATATGGCCACCTCCAGTAACATATACACAAATATGGCGGCTTCCAGTAACATATAAACAAATATGGCAGTTGAGCGAAGGCGAGAGTCAATCTGCAGTAGCATGTAAACAAATGACGAATGAAAAAATCAGGATGGCAGAATGTGTATATGTGAGGGCAGTGAAGGCGAGGGAGTCAGTCGTCTGCTAGATTCGAACAGAGGTGAGTAATTTGGGGGGGGGGGGGGGAAGACCTCAGGAAATGTAAGTTTTTAATACAAATTTTTTAAAGGGAAATTTTGAAGGAAAAAGGAAAGTTTTGCGGGTAGAAACGGAGAAAATGACCGCTGGGATTAAAAACTTTTTAATAAACAAAATTTGTAAATAAAATTTACTGTCACTGGGGTCAAGGTCAAGGATCAAAGGTCAAGGTCTATGACATCCAATATGGTGGATGGGCGCCGTAATAACATAGCGGTTCCCCGGGCTCCGGCTCCGATGCCTCACATGCTTGCCCGTGAACCTACATTTCCCTACTACTCCCAAGATAACACAGTAAAACTCATTGACGTGTTTCATTCTCGACCAGTTTTGTAGGACAAAACAAATTCCGAATATATAATGGTCTCCTTCTCTTAGGCAGGCGCGTCACATAGTTCATTCAAATATATAGTAGTGTGAGCTATCCTTCGTCTGGCAAAATTTCAAACAGAACCGCAGTCTGGACACGACATGGTACAGAAATAGGGTTAGTGAAAAATGATTTTAGTAATTCGGAAACAGTTTAGGGACAGTTGTAATAAATTTACAAACTTTCCCCAAACTATTTGGAAACAACACGAAACAGTTTTCAGACACATTGTTACAAGACACAAGGTGCGTACCTGATAAATGCTAGGGATAGAGGTCTAGAGAAAATAACATATCTAAATTTAATTTGAAATTTATTTTAATGCAATAAATATTTACATAAATATTATTAAAAATACTAAAGTACCTATATAGGCTGTTGATAGTAAAGTGAGCACTTTTGAATGACCTCTCATTTGGGATAATAGTCAATAATTATGTTTTATTTTAACAGTATGCGTAAACTTCCGATTGCGGTGGAATGTATACACTGTGTTTATTACTTACATGGCAATATTTATTTGAAAAGGTGGTTAAAGAATAAGAAAGGGCTAAAAGGAAAGAGTAACTAGGACCTCAAAAGTGCTCACTTTACCGTGAACGGCTTGTATCAACTATTATTCTCGATATTTCAGTGAGCGCAATCTATCTCAATTCTAATTAAAATCCTTATCACTGTCTCTGTATTAGTTACAACCACTTAATTCACACTCATTATTTGCACATATTCAATATGTATATTGTTATCATTGCAAATGTCTAATCGCTCATGCATCTAGTTCAATAGTCCCGCCCGCCAGTCTCACTCTTCGCTGCACCGTTACTCGCAGTCCGGAAATTTCTCTCACGCTGGTCACGGTCGCCGCCACACTTCGCATCGTTGGCTCGTCGCTTCGCTGTCATCACACACCTATCTCTTAAGTCCGTACAACGCTCCAAACATTAGACTATCACCCCGTAGGTCCGTCGCGGCTTAAATAGTCTCGCTGGCCCGATACGGAAGATTCCCCGCACCCCGAGTCACGCTGAGAGATTAGGGGGCCATGACAAGAATATTCTTACAACGATAACCCCATGCATTCAATCCCCTCAATGGCAAGGCAATCCGAGCATCGATAAGCTTATCGCGACAGCGGCAGGCTTTTGTAAATGTCCCCGCACTCCTCGGGCTACCACTGTGACCTTGATACACTGCTATGCTTGCGCGAAAAGGACGGCGCAAAGGAAGTGATGCAAAACATGTAACACTGCCCCCTCCTCAGTCTGTACGTACCTTAACAGATTCTATAGCATTCGGACCTTTCTAGAGTGTCAGTCGATCGATGTGAACAACCTAAGGCTTCGCCTGAGAACCTTGACGAAAAAGCCAAAGGACGATATTATTGATAATCTTCAGAATCCTATAGGGGCCTTTACAACATTCATGTAACTTTGTGCAGTACCCTTTTCACCTATGTGGGTTGTACAGTCATGCCAGTTATCCTTCTTGAAATACCTCGCCCGACATTCTCTTGTCATACCACATATTTACCCTTTCACTATTTATTCAGTGGTGCCGTCGAGAAACATCATGAATACCAACTAGTCTGTGGCATAATTAGCTGGCATAATCTCGGACAGCAGTTTCCTCTTCTTTTGGTCGGCCGAACAGCAGGCCACAGTATCCTTGATGATGTGACCCTTGTAGACTCGTGAACTGCCGAGCAGTAAGCAAGGAGAAACAATGGCACCTTTGAATCCCAATCCTTTTGGTTGTCTGCCACAAAGATCGACAGGCACTGCTCAAGAGTGTGGTTGAGCCTCTCGACCATTCCATTCGACTGAGGGTGTAAGGTTTTAGGCCGAGTCTTTTTCATCCCGAGAATATCTGTTACAACATGGAGCACAGCATATTAAAAATTTATTCCCTGATCAGGATGGAGTTCTACTGGCACCCCATACCTCGAGAAGACATGCTGTATGAGTGCTTAAGCCTCAGTATGTGCTTGTTAGTTTGTGAGCGGAATTATCTAAGGCCATTTAGTAAAGTAAACTTGGGTCACTAACATATAACAATTACTTCTCTCTGTGATAGGCAATGGGCCCAAAAAATCTCCTGCTATCCTCTCGAATGGGGCTCCAACATTGTATTTCTGGAAGTGACCTTGTCTTCTGGTCCTCGGTCCCTTCCTCGCAGTGTAGTTTTCCCACATTCGACATTCGGCAACACTCCGTAATATACTCCCAACAATGAAGCCAGTAGTAACTCAGTCGGAGTCTGCGAGGGTCTTATTAACACCAAAGTGTTCACTGGCTGCGGTATTGTGCAGATCCTTTAAGACTTCTCGAAACCTGCATTCTGTAAGTGTGTTTGTTTCCCATCATTACTTTACTAGTTCTTTTAAAGAAGGGCCATTCTTCAGTACGAGAGAATTACATTGTGTCCATTATACTTCGAATTCTGTAGTGAGGCTGGATATCCCTTACCCTTTTGATTTACAGTCAGCTTCTTCCAACTATAGTAATGGATACAAAGTGGGTTCATTTACCTGATCATCCCTAATACATTATTTTCTTCCTGTAGATTACACATCACAAGATAAATAACCTTGAACTATTGTCCCAAATACCTTCAGCGATTCACCACTATTTTCTTCATTGTGTTCACAATAACAAAATAATGGTTCATGTGGCCTAGAAGGTGCATCTGCATTGCTATGAAGGCGTTTAGAACTAGGCTGAATTTCAAAGTCATTTCCTTGAATATGCCATATCCACTAGGTTATTTGACCTTCGAAATTCTTGAAATTAAGTAGCCAGCCTAATGAAGTGTGGTCGGTTCATAGAATAAAAGGTCTGCCATAAAAATAGGGCTGGAAGTGTGAAAGTGCCTTCATCTTGGACAGATGCTCCCTTTGTGTAACACAGTAATTTCTCTCGGGTTTTGGCAATACCTTACTGAAGTACTCTAGTAGCCTTTCCGTCCCATCCTTAATCTGAGATAACACAACTCCAATGCCTATGTCACTAGCATCAGTATCCAAAATGAATATGTCCTCATTTCTCGGGAATCCCAGGGTTGAAAAAGAAATCAGAATTCCCTTCAGCTTTCTTAAAGTAACTTCGCCCATCAGTGGTCCAACGTAGTTTCCTTTTTGCCTCAGTCAGTTTATGTTGTCACATAGCGATCATGGATAACCCAGGCACAAATCGTCGGTCGTAGGTACATAACCCCAAAAAACTCTGTATTTCGGTTTTGTCAGTTGGTGTCGGCCAACTTCTCATGACTAGTTTTCTTGGGGTATGTCTCAATTACATGCGCAGATACTACATTCCCCAAGAAATTTTTTTTATTTTGGAAAAAAGTGGCATTTCTTAGGAATTTGTTTCAGGTTGGTTGTAACTACTTTCTGGAATACAGAGTCCAAGTGTAATAGGTGTTCTTAAATTGTCCTTTCTGTTACAACTATATCTTCTAGGAAAACATTAAAAAGATTTCAAGAAAAGACATTTTCCAGGAGGCTTTCGAATATGGTAGGGGCTTTCCACAGCCCAAAAGGCATAACTTTTGACACCAGGTTCCATCCCCTTGAACACAAAATTCAGTCCTCTCTTGGTCCTCTGGGGCCACCTCACACTGTCCGTACCTATTCTTCATAGCGAAGTACAAAATGATAACAAACCTGCTAGGCTGTTTAATGTATCGTCTATCCTTGGAATTGGGTATAAGAGTCTTCCTTTGTCACATTATTAAGCTGGCGCTAATCCACACAAAACTTCAGAGAGTCATATTCCAGCTTAACAAGTGCAATGGGAGAAGACAATGGACTAGCCGATAATTCTGTCATATCAAGCTCAGTTTCCTTCACAGTTCCTTCAACTGCCTCAAGCAAAGGTAGTGGTAGTCATCGTGTTGGCTGATTTATTGACCTGCCATATTCTGTATCAATGTGGTAACAGATCATGTTAAGGTAATTTGGTCCACACAAGAAAGCATCCCCTTTCCTCTGCAGTAATTTGGATACAGGCTTCTCTTTTCGCCAGTTAAGGATTTCTCTTGTTTTATTGTAGCAGTTCCTCCAGTACTTCCGGTAGGGGAAATTCGATTTGTTTTACTCTAGAAGCTTCTAAGCCATTTGGAAGTACCTGAGTGACCTGCCTACAAACTCCTATCATGACTCCCCCCACAAGACGAATGGCGCTATCGAAAAAAATTAATAATTCTCTGGAAAACTGTCATAATTTCAAGAGATCAATGGCCTTCCTACAATGACACTGCTTAGTAGGATGCCACCTTTCTCTCATGTATCAATTAAACCCAAACATATGACAAATTATCTTTGACATCTGCCTGTAATGACCATTTCTCTAGAAGTGGGTAATATAGTGAGTTGACAACATACTACTGTGCAGCTCATTCCTCAGGACAAATCCTGCCCTGTTGACACCACCAACTCGGTACTGCTTACCAGTTGTAGACCAAAAAGAGTATTGATACAGCACTCCAGCTTATGTAGTACATCAACCACAAAAAAAAACATTAATCCTTTATTTCTGCTCTGTAAATATTGTGCTCTATGCTAAGATCACCAAGCTTCAAGTTCACCACTTTATTGCATCTAACTGGTGTAGTCTCGCCTGTTATTGTAGTCTAATAGAATTGTTTCATACTGTATCGATCGAATTTTTTTTTTGGGGGGGGATCCCTGAGGATGTTTGGTCTCCATACTGTTATGATCCCCCAAGTGTCAACGATCATCTGGCAAGGGACATCTTTCAGGCTCCCCTCCATCAGTTTTGCCACCAAATCCTGTTTCACCGAACGCTCCTGTAATAACATTGGGGACTTTTCTCTAGCAGTCACCGACCTTCGCCCCCAAGATCGGTGTTTACAAGTTTTCCGAATATGTTGTACTCTCATATGCCTCTCACTAACTCTTTTTCCGCAGCTGCTTCTGTTGCTGCCACTGCTGCTGTTGTGGGCAGTAGGCTCTCAGGTGCCCTGGCTGTCTGCATGACCAACAGTCAGGCTGTTTGGGAGGGGGCGGCGAAGCTCTGTAACGCGGACCTTGTAAACGATGTCCCTCATGGTACTCTGCATCTCCTTGGATGTCTTCTTGATGTTATCATCTTCGTTCAGCGTCACTGATCATACTAGTCGTGGGGGCGTGGATCCCCTCTTTCTGACTACACATCCAGTGATCTGGCCAGGGCATCCTGCATGGTATGGGATGCAGTTAGACGTACTGCTTGCCGTACCTCTGCGTCAGCGATGGCATCGGTGAAGAAGCTAACTACAATGACGTCGCACGCCTTCTCGGGCCACCCTCCTAGAGACAGGTCGAATAGCCGCATAAAGTCTTGCCATATCTACTTCATTGGTTCTCCTGGCCGGTGGGTGCTACTTCGCAGTTGGGCATGGTGGACATGTCGCAGGTATTGGTCTTCAAAACGTAGTTGCAAGGCAGACAGCATTGTGCAGTACTCGAGACGATGTCGCTCTGGCAAAGATTGTGGTATGCTCAGTGCGGGACCTCTCAGTACAGGCGCAAAGTTTATATGCCCACTGTTCGTCTGAACAGCGATTCAGGATGCCCACTATTTCAACATGGCGTTGCTTTTCGCGCCAAGAAGTCTGACCATCGTAAGGAGCGGACTTAAGGGGCCTACTTGCTTGGAACGTTTCTGCATTTGAGGCCGAGAAGCGCATGACCTATAAGGGTTACAATGGCAAGTGCTACAAGTGCGCCATCGCCACTACATGCAGGTCTCTGAACTGGCATGTAGTGTTCTTGTCGTGCTGCCTGTACCTATGGGACTTTAAGCGGTCACCGTATAAGTTTATTTGTGGAAATTCTGTAGCAAGGTTCAGTACATGTTCCTCGAGAACTTATATATATATATATAATGCTTATATTTCAGCAAATGGCGCTTTGAAAAGGCAATTTTTAACCATGCTGGAGTGCTTTAAAATTGTTTTTTTAATGTGCAAGATGTCTTAAAAGTAATCGACAGGCATAGTGTTCGCAATTCAGCACACTGGGCGCACGTTTGTTAATTCCATTTAAAAAAATTAATTGCAAATGCTCTGCAACACAGTTCGAGACCAAGGCTGGCGGGCTCCTTAATTTTCACCCCCCCCCCCCCCCTCCTCACCTGACTGCGAAACACCAACGTCGCAAGGCTACCGGCTATCCTACGAGGTTACCGCACTGGTTATGGTTTGCTCTGGTTCCCCACTTTTTTCAACTTCCAGTGTAGTGATAGTGTAACTCCGCTGCTGAAGAAATTCCTGCCATTACTTCTCCATTGCACTCATTTACTGTCCATCCTTCCTCTGAAAAAATCCACTACTTCAGTGCGGACCACACATATATTAGAATCACACAGTCAAGAACATTCAGATAGCAGAATAAACAAACGAGACCACGTAATTTAGAAATTTCACATCTCAGAACAGTCATACAACAGAAACACACAACCAAGAACTAACATTTCTTAGAAACACAGAAAACCAAACAGTCACACCACAGAAACACTGGTGTTAGAACAGTCATACAAAAGAAACACAGATGTTAGAACTATTGTACGACAGAAACACACAATTTGGAACCGCATATTGGAGAATCACGTACGTTAGAAACGTCGTGCAACCGAAATTCACTACTTAGAACGATTATACAACAGAACCACATATATTAAACCGATCATACAACAGAAACACACATTTTAGAACCACATATGTTAGAAACGTCGTACAACCGAAATCCATAACTTAGAACGACCATACAGCCGAAACAAATATTAGAACAATCGTACAAAAGAAATACATATTTTAGAACCACATAGTGCAGAACCACACATATTAGAAAGGTCGTACAATCCAAATTTACAACAGAACCACAGACGTTAGAAACACCATACAAAAGAAACACACAATTAATAACCACAGGTTGCAGAACCACATATGTTAGAAACGTCTTAAGACCGAAATTCTAAACTTAGAACGATCAAACAACAGAACCATGGATGTTAGAACGATCGTACAAAAGAAACACACAATTTAGAACTACAGATTGCAGAACCACATTCCACTTTTTCATTTACACTGCCAATTTTCTTGCTGTCCACGCAGTCAAGTATTGTATTCACTAACTCACTAATGCCTTCTTTCTCCTATTTGCTTTTCCAATGTTTCTGTCTACTAATCACTTACATTAATTATCTGGCTAATTACAATCTCTTTTACACGTTCATTCAACTACTATATCAAGATTAATATTACTTGTGCTCACTTGGATACTTAATCCATCAATTAATAGTCGCAATGCTTCCAGGTCTGCAGACATTTACCTCGTTAACATTCACAGCAATTATTACACAAAACGGTAATAATATTTCGTCCTTCAGTTATTTTAATTATTAATTGGTTCAATATCAATAATTATTAGCCTATTGGCTAACATCATTTACAATTGAATGCCTCCTTCCCACTTTTGAGACCAGTGTAACACGATGTCTGGGGCGTATAAGAGTTTGTGAGGGTTGGAGGTCTTAGTAAAATAAAAGATCTACATTTAATTTTTATAATATTTATGATGCTATAAAATACACTAATAGTAGATTCACGATAACTTCGGCCTTTTTCTGAAGCCCTGCTAAATTACTACTTTTGGTTACTAATTGCATATCCTTCCGCTACATGTAAACATAATCACTGTCATGTGAATTCTACTTTTATAACTGACATATGCGCTGGTTGCTGTTTACATCTGTTCAAAGAATTATGTCCTATTGCAGAAACCATTTTCCTACGAATGTTCACAATTTAGGCCTATAACAATATTTAGGTCAGCTTTATAACTATATTTAAACAAGATATAGAACATTACACATAATACACATTAATATTTTGCCACGACTGTGTTTGTTACAACTGTGGAGGAAACAAAAGTAGCATTTAACCTGTTGATATTAATTTGTATTTGGAATAAAAATTAAAACGAAGGGACAACCAGTCCAATGAAACGACACAGTAAATTCAAGCACGCAACTCGTGTCGCTTATTTATTGTATGTAGCATCAACAAACGTAAAATATAGTGGTGAATATTCAGACACATAGGACTACTGTGACATTTATTGCGTTAATAGTTACATGCATTGGTACTTACTGGTTTGTAGGTTTATTTTATCATTTATTTAAATTTATCTGGGTGGTCTCAGTATTTCGTTTGGATTGTGGCATACATTTAAATCACAGCAACGTAAGCTCATTACACAACTGTGTTTCAAATACCTAATGCAAAGGTACAACATTGTGATAAACAGGCATGAATATAAATAATTAACTTCGTCATAACATCAGTTCATGGTTACAAAATATAAATTTTGCACATATTTGAAATCCACACACACCTGGCCTGTGTAAAGTTTACAACTCAGCCACCACGCCATTTCACATGCATCGATCACAACTCATTTAACCCTGCCATGGAAACACATATTTATCACAACATTGTAACTTGCCTAGCATGTTTCAAAAACACGAGTACGAACTTGACGCTTCGTTCAGAAACACACCGTGTCATTGACATGACGCCACATCACTGCCAGTCGTAATGCACTATATAAACTGGGTATAATCGCTCACCATATTGAGGCAAGCATGTGGCTAGGGAAAACTGATCATAAATCTAGATTCTCCTTTCCACACCACGTCTGCCAACTTGCTGGATTGTAAGCATCGCGCTATCGCATCTAAATAACATATCATAAGTATTTAATCCAAAAAATCTCGTTTCAGTCGTATGTTACTATTTAAAACATCGTTATTATTGCTGTAATTAGTATGAAATGTGCTGAAAATTTGAAATAACAAAATGTATACTTTCCTGTTACACAGGTGGTACGAACTTCCCGAGAGAGAGAGAGAGAGAGAGAGAGAGAGAGAGAGAGAGAGAGAGAGAGAGAGAGAGAGAGAGAGAGAGACGAGAGACGAGAGAGAGAGCGACACGTTCCGCTTCGCTTACTGAACCTTTCTTCCGGATGGAAAAATTACACTGTCTCACTAGATCCTATGTAATGTAATTTGTGCTGATATTTTTAACTGCAGCAATGGAATGTGTTTGCGTCAGTGCTACCTAACAATAGAAATATATCAATTGGCAATGTTTAATTTACAAATAGTATACACAAAAACAAGGTTTAAAAATATTGTAACTGTGAACTATTTCTTACCGGCCGTTGCCAACACATCGTTGCTCTCGCTGTTGTTAATTCGTATTTAATGCGAAATGAATATTACAAGTTATAGAAGATACTACGTAGATTATTAATCTATTCAAGAACACAGTACTTTAACGCTAATCACAGGGTTATATAATTGTGGAATACAAGTGATTGAACACAACAGGTTGACATGTTATGCCTAGGGTGATATTTTAAAGGTTCGATTCCAAAAGGCCGAAGAAAGCATGAATGGACTATAGCAATTCTTTGCAATAGTTAACTACCTATCTTACTATTACTCTTGTTATTCCGAGTCAGTGCAATACATACATGCATATGCATTTAATATCTATCTCAATGCTGAGAAATGTCCTAATCACTTTCTCTATATGGTTACAGTCACTTAATTTGCACTCATTAATTACACATATTGAATCATTCTATTTCCACCATTACGAATGTCTGTCACTCATGCATTTAGTCCAATAGTCCCGTCCCGCCCGTCAGTCTCTAGTGTACCTATGCTCTCAGTCTGCAGACTTCACTCCCGCTGGTGACTGTCGTCGCCACACATCGCTTCACTGGCTCGTCATTTCGCTGTCTTCCCACACCTGGCTCTCAAGGCTGTACGATTCTCCAAACTCTAGACTGTCAGCTCAGAGGTCCGTCGTTGCTTAAATAGTCTCGCTGGCCCGATCCAGAAGGTCACCTGCGCCCCGAGTTGCTCCGAAAGAGTCGGGGCGATGACCAGAACATCCTTACTACGATGATCCCATATATTTAATTTCCTCAATGATCTTGACGCACTGTTTCGCTCCCTCGAGCAGGACTGGGCAAGGGCAGACCAGCAACCTGTAACGATTTATTTCCAAGTGCAGACGAGGATCTACAAGCACCGTTGCGGCTTTCCTAGTTAGGAGTATTGATGTCCTGGAGTGCCATTCTCATTCACTTTCCCTCATATCGGGAGCCCATTTACATCGTGAAAACAATAAGCGGGATGGGACTAAGTACAGTGAAAATATGCCTATCAAATCATTGCATGCTTCACTACTCCCACCTAGCGATACTCACGTAATTAAGCCTCAGATAAACGGAGATTTTAATGAGAATTGCGCTCCTGGTAGTGCATTGTGGAAAAAAAGTTTTAAAATAACATATCCTAGCATGTAACTTTTACAAGGGATTTTACATAGCCGAATGTGCGCATACTGTTATTTCCCCTCTCTCCGGCAAATTCCCGTACCCTCTCTGAAATAAGTGCCACCATGTCTACCGCAGACAGTAAAGACCTTACTCAAATAGCAAAAGTCAGCTGGACCACTTGGGCAAATCGCCTTGTACACGAGCAGCCCGCAAACTGTTTCCATAATCTGTCAACCTCAGCAATGCACCCGCAGATGTGTGTGGCCCACGTGATACCCATTCACTGTTGTGTGTGGGTGGCCACATCTGGGCCACTGTTCAGAGAGTTTCCACGTTGAAAAATACAATATACCCATAAGCGACCCGATTTCGCGTAACCAACTTAACCCAAAGCATCCCAGCAAATGAGTGGTAGCAGTGGCCCACTGGTTTACTGCTTCCGATCTGCCATAAGTTAACCAACTGTTGTCAGCCAACTGTTGGCGAGTCACTTGTACCCCAGCTATTGACCACTTGTAGGCCAGCTATTTGCCACTTACAACACAGCTATTGGCCATTTGTGACCCACTTAAGAGCAGCTTGTAATGCATTTTCAAAACCTATAATAATTGTACTGTCATAATAATAATATTATTTGTTCTCATCTTCTTGTACGTTTTTTTGGCGATTGGTAATTTCCTTGAAAAAAAATGGAAACCAACTCAAAACCCTTGAGTTCATATTTCAGAATACTGCCATCTACGCTCCCATTTATAATCATGCCCTATTCTGTTAAAGAAATCTGAATACTCGTCAAGCCAAAAGTTAAATTTTTAACAATGCTGCAGACACAACTTATGTTAGTATCACAATTCAATACTGGGATTTACGTGTTTGGTTTAAAGTACAAGTATGCCTATCTTAGTTTCGGACTTCTTTCAAGTTGTTATTTAAAATGCTAATTAAATATTTTTTGTTTTTCATTTTATGCTTAACAGGTATGCAGTCCAGAAATTATTATTTTTTCCTATTATTAGTAATGTCATATGATTATTTTACTTAGCGTATACATGAAATATAAAAATTAAGTTAATTCACATACGCTATTTGCTATTTTACAACACCATTTAGTTGACATGCCATAAATGGGAATGACATTGTTGCTAATATGTCTCCAGCCGTAACAGTTGGCATGCCATAAATCACCCATAAGCTTGCTGCTAATGTTTCCTCGGTAATAAGCAACCGTTTGCATACCATAAATTGCCGCTAAGCTTGTTGCTATTACCTATGTCCCCATTAGTATGCAACAGCTGGCATGTCATAAATGACCCATTATGTTGTTGCTAATATTTCCCCAGTAGTGGGTGTCAGTTGGCATGCCACAAATGGCCCGTAAACTTGCTACTAATATTTCCCCAGCAGTGGACAACAGTTGGCATGCCACAGATGACCCATTACGTTGCTGCTAATATTTCCTCAGCAGTTGGCAACAGTTGGCATGCCACAAATGGCCCGTAAACTTGCTGCTAACAAGCAGTAATTAACAGTTATAATTTTGTCTATCGTCTGCTTGTGGGGATTCCGTTGAGTTCTAACAATCATCGTGACAGCATTTGTACACATTACGATTATTTTAAAAAATAGGTAGAGTCACTTTTATAGATATTACCTGATTCGCAACCATAAGAAATGCCGACAGTCATAAATGCGAACGAAAACCTTGCCAACAGTTGGCCAACTGGTGCTAATCGCTTGTTGTTTGCTACTTGGCGACTACCGGCTGTACTCGTTTCAACATTGCGACACGTGTTGCGTTTCCAGGCCAGAAGGGAGATGTTTCAGGCCATGTTTGAATTTATCACTTAGTATATTAGTATTTTAATATTTTGTAGCGTTCAATTTGGACCCCATTAATACTCGCCTGTTCAAAGGTGGGTGTGATTTGATTATTCAGTAAGTTAGTATGTTTAGTTACATACTATAAACCAAATACTAAAATACCAAATACGTCATTATTATAGTCGACTAATTCTGGCCACGTGACCTTTTAGTATACTAACGGCCTATTCAAACAGGCCTCCGATCTGAACAGAATAGCCTGATCAACAAAATACATATGCTCCAACCACCTACAAACCGAGAAAAATCGTTGATTTTATATCACACTGTTTCTTCGACTCCGCTGGTACATCTGTTGTCTTGTGTTGTCTCAATGCTCGAGTTACTATTACTGAAAACAGGTATAGGATATTCACGGTAAAGTGAGCACTTTTGAAAACCTTCCCATTTGGAATAATAGTAAAAAAGAAATTGTAATTTAGCCTTAGAAGTTCACTTCCGAATGTGGTGGAATATGCACACTGTGTGTGTTACATACAAAATAATAATTATTGAAAAAGTTGGTTAAAGGATAAAATATGGCTGAAATGAACAAGTGACTACGGCCTCAAAAGTGCTCACTTTACCGTGAACAGTGTATAGGTAGAAATGTCTTCAGTTCTCATGCGACTCGCTTGTACATGTCTCATACGAACTGTCTGCACAACCTTGAAGATATTGGGGGCGATAACAGAGACAGAAGTAGAAAGAGAGAAGGAGAGGGCTTGCGTTTCACAATTTCCCGGGATTTCGCTCTTATTTGTCGAGCTCGAGCAGTGCTGTTGTCTGGTTGTAGACGAAGTACTGAAGGGGCTGCGCCGTCTCTCAAGGCCATTCGCCTCTACTCAGGCAGTGGTCTTATTACAGGCTGGTGCAGGAAGCACACGATATAGTTCATATAAGCCATTCCCGCTTACTTCACCCTTTTCTGAAGCCCTGCTAAAGATATACTTTCAGAATATTGCTCCATTTTATGCAACCAAAGCTTAACTAATACTAGAAAATTTATTGGAACAAAGGACAACGCATCGTATTGGTGCGCATTCAGTTGTAATAATATTTTGCAAGAGAACTATTTCTTACTTGGCGTTACCAAAACACTTGTTTTCTCACTGAAATTATTCATATTTATTATAAATTAAATATAATTTATAAATAAAATATTGGTAAAAAAAAAACAACTTTAATGTTACGAAAAATAAGATACTTTTATGTTAACAGAAGTATAAAACGCTTGTGATACATGGACTATTTATGAAATAAATAGATGTCATACGTGGGGTGATTTTTCAATGGTTTGATTCAAAAAGTGTGAAGAATTCACGAACAGACTATATTCGCTGTTATATACTAATCAGACATTTGCTCTTGTGAAAATTCAATGTCTTTAAACTAGTTTTATTCAAAGGACTATGAGCAAAAGAGAAACTAATATGACACATAAATAGCAAATTAGAAATAAAACTCATTATATTTCCCTGATTAAGATTTACTGAAGACATGCTGACATAAAATATGTTAAAGAATAAACCCAAGAATAGTGAAAACTTGACAAAATCAAGGAGACTATAATCAAGCTATTTTAACTGAATTATGTCATTTAACTTCCTTCTTTTCGACAGCATATTTCTCTTAATTATCGGGATAATTTCGCAGTTCAATCTTTTAATCCAAAAAGTCAACAAGTTGCAATTATGAAATTTTGTAAATTTGCAAGTACATGAATTTTATTAAGTGACGACTGGCTATTGTGGTTAGCATGTTTATACAAAAAAAATGTCTTCTGGTTAGGCTTAAGAAAATGTCCACAGCAGAAATGCGTCGAAAAAAGTTGCCACGACACATCTGATCGGCAGATTTACCACGAGATATGGTGATCACCATAAACGGAATCATATTCGTCGGAGTCTGCTGACAGCTGACTTGAAACACTACAAAACTTAAATATTTTCCAGCGTTTTGGAACTTATTCTTACCGGCCAACGCTGAGAAAAACTTAAGCTTAAGCTTCAAGCAATTCATTATAACCTGTCTGATTCTGTTTGAACTGTGTTAGCACAGGTCTCAAACTGGGTCGCTCTGTGAGGAAGTTAACACTCGTTAACCTAAACACCAACATACTCTCTCTGTGCCAACACAAGCATATTATTACTGGCCATTTTGAACTCATTATCAACTAAGTATCTATTGAACAATTATTTATATTTACTTCCTTTAAAAGTACCATACCAAACAACAGTACAGTATACAAAAAATATAAAACATTGTATAAAGGATTTTGTTGGCTGACAGCTTCCTTCCACTTTGATGCAGGTTAATATATTTATTACGTTAAGTGCATACAACCACACAATCATATAAAAACTATTCACAAGATGTACATAAAAAATTGTGAAGATGGCTGTTAGTTGTCTGTAGATTGTCTGGATACCCTTTTTCTGTAATATTGTCCCCCAACCCTAATTTTGTCTCTACTGATAACATCATCGAGTGATCACATTAGACTCTTTCCCAACTTGCCGCGAGCCAAGTCAGGTTAAGAATAATTGCTTTTAGGTAAGGAGCAGTTATTTGTTGAGCACGCAAGAGGCAATAGCTTCAACAAACCACGCCATAAGTTCGAAACTCAGTACAGCACACCTGCTTTCCTTCTGCGCATATGGTAAAAGACAGTTTTAATCCCTTTAATGTAGAAGCCTGTAATTATACAACAACGGTGAATACTCTGCCTTTATGGACAGCGGAACTCGTCTGCAGCTGGCAAGCATTCGTCGAGAAATGGGGCGAGGAGATGTTCGGCAACGAGGCAACCAGAGCCCCCCAGATAGGGTGAAATCTTGTCCTCCATGACAAAGGTACCAATCAGTAATTAAGGACAGTTCACGTCTATCAAAACGAAGTACAAAACAGTCACCGCAGCCGTCAGGGCATTTGTCGCGAATTTCATTGGCCGAATTTCATTCCACGTTTGTAACAGCGCACGGCTGTCAAGGCAGATTTTGCTCAAGCTTTTACGCTATCTATTGCCGTGTCAACACAATAATTTCCGTACCATCAACGCTAATTTGGCAAGCCATAGCGGAGGCAAGACGCTTCAGAAGGGAATGTGTAAGCCCAAATCACTCTTGCGCAATATGCAAAAGTGCAATAACAAGTATTTTTACTAATTTCCACTGTAAAAAGGTACGGTGGTACACATACCAGCCAGTTCCCATCCGCCACCTACACGAAATTCCAACGTGCACACTGCGATTTGCTTCTGGTATAGGCTGTTCAAGGAAAAAGGAGCACTTTTGAAAGCCCAGCTTAAGATCTACTTGTACACACGTTGTGTATTCCTCCGCCTATGTAAAATTAACAATGCTATGGGCCTCATCACTTTATTCATGCGTTGGTAAAATGAAACTGTGAAATATGCAGAAAGCAATAGAATTAATTTTATGTTATCACAAATGGTTGCATAACACTTTTTATTCGACGTTAAGATATGGAACTACTCTCCGTCCATTGTTACCAACTTTACAGGGCGAATGTACTCAGTGAGCCCATTAAAATATATGCATGCAGGGGTAGTGACTTTTTTTAAGGTTCATTTCTAATGTGCTCACTCTGTCGTGGACAGTCTTAGATAATATGTTTATGTGCAGGTATTAATTTGAAAAACTTACATCTGATAATTTGCTCAGATGGTAGACAAGAGTCAGCCACCTGACTGTCGTTTTGTATTAAAAAAAAAAAAAAAACAAGTTACTCACAGTGAAAGGGAGGGAATGACCTGCCTTCTTAGAACTGGTTTATCCGCTAGCAGTTTACATTTGGCAACTCGGTGGTTTCCAGGTAGTTGTTTGGGGACTGTCTTGTGTTGGAGATCTTTATCGCACTTTCTAAAGCGAGAGCTGAAACACGGGAATGAGACAGAGATATGGGCAACAACAGTTTAACAACAATAGGATGTTCACTGTAAAGTGAGCACTTTTGAGACCCTAGTTACGTTTTTCCTTTCAGCCATTTATTATCCTCTAATCGCCTTTTAAAATAAATATGGCAATGCATGTAATAAAAACAGCGCGTATATTCCACCGCACTTGGGAATTAACGTCTAAGGGTAAAATAATATATATGTCTTGACTGTCATTCCAAATGAGAGAGCTTTCAGAAGTGCTCACTTTACCGTGAATAGCCTATACCTGCACTGTACCCGTGGTGCAGACAAACGGAATTTCTCATAGTTCGAAGGTATCCTTTGCCATTAAGGGTCCCGCCTGCCTGCTTTGTTTTTCTCCGTTATTTTGGCGGAGAAGCGTAGGAGCTATTAGGGTTACACTGGCATGCGCAATAAAAGCGCCATCGCCGTTACGTTCGGGGCTCTGAGCAGGCATGCAGTTTTCTCGTAGTGCTGCATGTACCTATTGGACTTTCAGCGGTGACCGGGAACCTGTCATTTTATTGGTGGAAAGTTTGTAACAAAGTTCAATACGGGCTCCTATCGTAGTTTGACTCGTGTCCGGCTAGTATGTTTTAAGATACGGCAATCTGAAAAAGATGTTTTTAACTATACTGGAGGACTCCAAAATAATATTTGCAGCACGCGTGGTAACTTTAAAGTGCCATTCCGTCCTCGGCACATTTAATAGTTTCGTGAAAAAAAAAAAAAAACAGAATTCCAAACATTCTGCAATGCAGCTTAAACACCAAGCAGGTGATCGCCTTAAGGTTGAAGTAAAGCATATGCCTATGGAGCACTGCACCCAACGTGAATAACTAATAAAAAAAGTAGTCCAGACACCAAAAAAATCGTCAGACAAGTTCGATTTTCGCTGTATATGAAATACGAACATATATATTTAGCAACATTATAAGTTATTTTAATAAAAAAAACTCTTTTTAAAGTAAAAAAAATTGATTATAATAGTCTATATTTTTAACGAAATGTAAGCATATTTCCATTCCGGATGCTTCAGAGAGCAGAATGTGCAAGAAAATCTTGTTCATGGAATATCGTCATAATGTTTACTATGTTTGTGTGTAAGAAAATTGTAATAATAATGTAGGAAATAATTTGTGTAATTGATTTTATGTGTGTCAATTTGTCACAAACATTTATGGCTAAAACTGGCATAAATTAAGTTAACTATAAAATTTATATGATACATTACTGCTATTACTTTATTACATACCAGCTGACCGTGCGACTTCGTTTGCATGATATTTATGTAAATTTATTCAAATTAAGCCCACCATAGTTTAATAAAGTTTTTATGTTTAAAAAACTAATATTTCTTCTTTCAGGTTTAATGGAGTTATTGAACTACACCCTGCCATCGCTTCGCACATGTTTAATTTTAGTAGCATGTTTAGGACTTTGAATTGATCTAGCCACTTTGTTTATTGGGTTCTCTAACCACTGAGATACAGCGGCCCCCTTTTGGGTTCTCTAGCCACTATTGGGTGCTCTAGCCGCTGACCAGCTGCGGCCCCGCTATTGGGTGCTCTAGCCCCTGTCCAGCTGCGGCCCCGCTATTGGGTTCTCTAGCCGCTGACCAGCTGCGGCCCCGCTATTGGGTTCTCTAGCCACTGAGCAACTGCGGCCCCACTATTGGGTTCTCTAGCCCCTGACCAGCTGCGGCCCCACTTGATATACATCTAGCCACTGGTTCACTGCGACCCCTCTTTTAATAACTCTAGCCACTGGGCCAATACGGCATTTTGGAAGGAAAGGAGGACAGCCCATAGACAGAAATGAAAGGAGAAATGACGGAAATATTGTTTAAACAATGCTTTTTTTTAACGCAGTAATCCTAAGAAAAGATTAATCCAGTACCTATTTACATACCTGATCATCTTTTTTTCTGGAACCGTTTGAAATATCTCGATGAAACAGAGACTAAGTTGGTCCTGGGGTAAATATCTATATACTGTGTAGATTTGATGTCAATAGGTTACGAGGTTTTTGAGTTAAATCCGTTCGGACAGACAGACAGCCACGAAAAAAGTTAACATTTGATGCGGCTTAGTTATATGGAAAAATAATTCAAAGTGAAAAATTCGAAAATCACAGACAGACACTTCTATTTTATTTAGTGGTATAGATGATCACAGTAAATATTATGATGATCTTTCTTGAAGAAGATTTTCTTGTAAGTTCTGCTTTCCGAAGCATCCAAAACGGAAATGCGCTTAAATGTTGTTAAAAATGCGGGCTCTATCGATCCATTAGTTTTTTACATTTAAAAAGTCTATTTTAGGAAATATAATGTTGCAAAATATGTACATTCTTCTTTCACATACAGCATAAATCACACTTTTCTGACAATTTTTATGGTGTCTGTACTACTTTTTATATGAGTTCTTCACGTTGTACAGTCAGGCGCAGTGCTCCATAGGCAGTTGCTTTACTTCAACCTTAAGGCGATCACCTACTTGGTGTTTAAACTGCGTTGCAGTATTTTTGAAATACCGTTTGTTTTGAAAATATCAGCGCGTGAAGTAACCTCGCGTTGACGGACAGACTAAGGCCGCACAAGTTATCTCCTGAAGGCCCCGGTCTTTGCACAGGTGCGAAGCTGGCTACGTCCTGTTGGCGACAGATAAACGTCGTGCTCGCCGACGACCTCTGGCGAAGTAAACTGACACTTGTGGCACTACCACGAACACACAGTTTGCCATACAACCCCAGCCACACACTATACAGTCGTACCGCAAACAAAGATATTTCATGTGCCACTGTTTTCGCATTATTTATCCTCCACTTACAATTATTTTAATAATTTCGATTGGACGGCTATTTAACAACATGATCTTGAGAGTCGACGTGGGTGATGCGAAGTGGGTAAGGAGCAGCGTTGGAATGTAAGGGCGGGGAAACGGGATATCCCCGAGAAAATCCCGCCGACCAGCGGCATCGTCCGGCACGATTCCTACATACATAAATCCCCACTGATTGCTTATGGATTACTTTAATAATATTTACGACGTTCTAAATATTAAAAAGTAGAATACCATGGTGTCTGCTACTAAATATTAGTTTATAGTTTGCGCATCGTGTAGGCCCTCCGTGTTTTTACGTAGGGTCTTAGGAACTTGGCTGGCTAGAAAATAGATTCACAGAAAGTAGGCCAGCCAGTGCTGATGTAAATATATTTGCAGCATTAGGCACATACTTTTATCCGAAACGTTGGGAACAGTTTGACGCTGGATCATGAATTTTAAAGAAAAGTATTACCTGATATGGATGTGCGTAAAGGAATGGAAGGTCAGATACTGTTACAATTTCTCTCTCCAAGTCAATGGGCTAAACCAAGTTCGATAAGGGGCGGAGGTCTTAATTAAATAAAACAATTAATTATAATTTTATGATTTAATTTACAATAACTTAAAACAAAATTCTTTCAACTCAATATCTCACAATAAATTGATATCACTTGCAGTTTACAATCAATGATGTCAATCAAGAAAATTTACAATTACCTCAAAGAAATTAACACAGTCCCCGTGTGTCAAAGCCTATTCAATTATTTTACAAATTATATGTCCATCTTGGCGACTCCAATATTTATAATAAAGTATGAATTACATGTTCATTCAGCCCTACCTCAGGTGAGTCCGTATCCCACCATTCCGCATTGTTCTAGAGTCCTTCGAACTCCCTCACGCACAGTAGTCTTCTATCGTCGGTTTTCACGCCCTCTCGTCCATTCACACCATGAACACCTCGTCCGCCGTCGTCTCGCAATCTCCCGTCGTCGTCCGTCCTCTTCACCGATGTCCCGGTCACCGCACTCAACCCAAAGGCTTCTACCGAGACTCCCGACATTCCAGCTGCGGATTGTATTTATAGGGCGTAGGCCATAACCCAGAAATTCCACTAAATCCCGAGAGAGAGTCCTAATTCCCAGAATATTCTAGCGCCTCCTCTGCATTTGTCGGTTTCTCCGGCAGGGAGGGGGGTGGAGGATGGGCTGTGACGCCTACCAGGGTAGTGCGAAGGGGCAGACCACCTGGGGGGAAGATGAGGGTCGATGGCGGTCAGCCCCGTGGTGGTCAGCCCTCGCTCTCACAGCGCCGGCCTGCGCGTAATCGGAACTTGGTGTGCGAGGCGAGAGGCCACGCGTATAACAATATTGTTACAAGTCATTCAAGGCATATCCAGGTTCGTAAGGGATAGTGGTCTTAATAAAATAAAACACCCAAATTATATTTTTTTTAACTATGTGAACCAAGATGAGTTAAAATGTCTTTTTAAGATTTCAACTGAGAATTAAAGAAAAAATAAGGAAATTTCTGAAAAATATATAATATAGTAATTTCCTTAAATTGTTTTTAATTCGGTTTGTGTTACGAGGTTTCAAATTATATACACCACGTTGATTTATTTGTTACACAATTAACTTCACACCACCTGTGATGAATATTTCTTAAGAAATCAGTTAAAATACTTATTGTTTCTAATAACAAAGAGATCAGTAATTTTACAATAATTTTGATATTAGAGCAACTAATTCCTCCCCCCACCAGGCAAGTTATATCAACTCGTATTTCCACAAAAATAACAAAATTCGTCAAATGGTTTTTTTTTTTTTCAATGTAGGCTACATGTCAAGAATAATACGAAAGCAAATTATCATTAGATTCACTTGCATTTATGCACCACTATAGAACATATTTTAATTAATTAAAAGTTCTTCATTTTTCTTTCAACTTTTGCTATCACTTTTATGTTACTGCGTGGTAACTGGTTACACATGCGTGATGAATTGGCGAAGAGTTTATTGCAGTTGATTTCATATTTGGCATATGTATGAACATAATCTATTAATATTTAGGAGGTCCCATATACAGAGGTGTAACTTTCAATTCGTTGCTTTTCTCATTATGTCTTAGAGTAATTCTTGTCATTCATCGCTATAGTTTATTTTGATACCTCCTTTTCACCAAAGTAAACATTGTGAGTCTGTAAATGTGGATCGCCTGTTTTCATACTATAACGAATAGATAGCTAAGTATAATAAGACCGTACCATAAAAAATAAGTGCTGAATGCATTACACTTCATAAGACCTCCCGTCGGACAGAATTCACGAGTCGTTAATTTTATTTCGGTTGCTGAGTGCACGCTCTGAATCGCACTCCAATTTAGGTGGGACGCTTATTCACATACTTCTGATAGACTGTAATTTTCCTTGTAACTGTAGCTGTAAAGAATCACTAAGGTGTCCACATCAGATAGCTTTTTGTTCAGGAAGTTCACAGTAATACTGCTAAACTCGCCCATATGTAGTACTCCACCTGCCGCATACGAAAAATACCATAACGCAGTTTTAGTCTGTAGGTTATTTTAGTATCGCCGCTGTAACTTAGGGCTTGGGAGCTCTGCGAATGTCGTGTCACTTCTCCCCGGGAAAGGAAACAATTGGACGACGATGCTACGGCGAGTGGGAAGGAGTGCCTGCAGATTCGTCTGTCCGCCTACCAGCTACCAGTGGTTGGTGCTTTGCAAGTCGTTCTGCCGCTCTCTTTCACTTGGGTATGCGGAGCCAAGTCCGTTCTTAGGCCGGCGCGACTGTAGTTGTAAAATTATGTACCTTGACCTTATACTTACGGTACAGAGTACTGGCATTTTAGAGTGGGGGAGTTTTGAGGAACAGTGAACATAATGGTGGTTCAGCTCTATTTCTAAAATTATACACTCTGTATTCTCTTTAAAGAGATATGAGAGCCTTCGCTAGCAAGGATCTACTAACAACTTCTTTGTGGAAGTCGAACCACAGTTGTGTGATTCTAATTTGGGCAATGATATAAAAAACGAAGTGACAAATTTATAGAAGTTTTTCGTTAACATTATCTTTGCAAATGCTCGGAGATCTTGCATTGTCAGAGCATTATTCACTAGCATTACTTTCCATACATTCTGCCAAGGTCCATTCTGCTATATCAAACGTGTTGAGAAATCATTTCTCAATTATTTGGCCTATTCCACTGGATTTCTGCGAATTAAAAAAAAAACTGCAGTTTCGCTTGGATTTCTCACTGACTCCTCTCTATATATTTGGTGGTTCACATTCAAACGTGCTCATTATGGAATAAGACGTTCTCTCCAAGAAGATGCGTTCTGTAATTTCTGAAATATCTCTCATTTTTGAAATTTTTTCGAAGACATTTTATAATGTATAACTTTTTTTATTTCGTGACATGCCCCAAGTGATCATTTAACACTGCTGTCCTTACGATATGTGCCTTAAACCCACACTCTAAATTTGGATCTGTGGAAAACCACTGATTCGCAGTAAAATTCAACTAACCGAATTAGTGAAAATGTCTCCACTTAGAATCAGTGGACAACAACTGATTGTTTCGGTGAAAATTTTCTCTGGTTGAATTAGTGACGTGAAACAATTTCGCTGATTGAATAAATGACGGCCAACTGCAGTGGCGAATTAAATACTGTTTTTATTGAATTTAGCCAAATAATTACAAGGAATAAACATATTTATGATAGTTTACTATTTATATTGCGCAATTTACCGTAATTTAAAAAACTAAAAATATTTCCACAGGCGGCCAGGATTGAACTCACGCACTCTTTCCGCTTCGCCTTTAGACCGTTACGTTAACATATTAATTTTTTTTGTACGTGTCGTTGGACATTGACTAATAGTGATAGCTGCAAGTGAGTGCTGTGAGTTGAAATTTCCCATGGTTTTTATATTCGATCAACCAACATATCTAGTCTGCCAAACTACAACTACTTCAAGTAAAGTTGATCAAGCAAGAGTTGTCCTTTGTTCACGACTAATAAGTGCAAAATAAACAAAATCAAGTTGTGTTGGCATTGCCTTAAAAGACGCTGTACAATAGCTGTCAAGTGCATTTGTTATTGGACTACATATATGTTTGCGAGTGCAAATCACATGCCCTGTGTATCGGTGTTTTGAGTGCGAAAGGCACGATTCTAACTTTGTAGACGGAGGAGTATTTCCAGGTTGCAAGCTTTGTGTCCTAAACAGTTGATTTGGAAAATTTAATAGTAAATACTAGAACTCAAGTTAGACCGACTTGCCGACAAATTCTCAGTCCACATGCACGCGACAAGCGAACTGGAAATCTGCCGCGGAGGGACAGGGGCGCGAACCCGCGACCCTCCGACTACAAGTCGTCCACCCTACCCTATGGGGGCAGGGCCATGTCTTATATTTTCTCATCCAATGCGCGTAGTTTTAAATTGTATGCCCTTACTTTTCGATTTTGGTTTCATTGATACTGTTATAGGCTATTCGCGGTAAAGTGAGCACTTTTGAAAGCATCCTCATTTGGAATAAAAGTCAGTAAGTGTATTTTATTTTAGACTTAGACGTTAATTTCCGAGTGTGGTGGAATATACATACCGTGTTTATTACTTATATTGCAATATTTATTTTAAAAGGTGGGTATAGGGAAAAAAAATCGCAGAAAATAAAAATAATAGGGCCTCAAAAGTGCTCGCTTTACCATGAACAGCCTATAGGATTGTTAAAATGAATAGTACTTATGAGTACACTCTCTTCACCATATCATATGCAGTTTCAACCTTCGAAAATAAAGCGATGTGATGAATACACCAAATAAGAAATGAAAGACGTAAAAACAGATCGAAAGACTGAATGTTTTTATTGCTTCATAAAATGGTGTTTTGAAAGACGAAACACCTTTTAGAAAGTATTTTGTATTTACATTATCTCCGTTTATGCGTTGTTATTTCACTTAATAAGCGTTGTTTAAGGGACATTTTTGCACGTTTTTTGACTGCCACATTTACACGCTGTTTAAGTGATCCATCAGTCAAAAAATCACTGAAAAAAAGTGAAAAAATGACTGACGAATCAGTGGAAAATGTCACTGAATCAATAAGTGTAGGAAAACGGGCAGTTTTCCCTAATTCGAAAGATAAATTCACTGAAGTCGGTGTTGAATCAGTCAGATACTGTTAACTGATTGAAACAGTGAAATTCGCACTGATTCAGATATAATGTGCAATCTTTTCAACAGTTTTGTAAACTTCTTTATGATCATCACCCGGCAGGTGCTTTCGGTGCCTTCATTCTTGAACCCATGTCGGTGTTATATTTTCCGTTATTGTTTATTGCCGTCCATCGATATCATCACCATTATTAATATCTACATCAGTACCATAAAAGTTACCGTCAACAATAATATAGAATGAGTTATCTTCTGTAGGGTGAGCAGATGCAGATTGATGATTACACTCGGCTATGCTAGAAAGAAGATACGGAATTCAAGGCGTATTTGTGTGCAGTGTTACTACATACTTGTAATTTGCATATCTTATTTATTTGTGGTTTTCTTGCCGATAACCATCCAGCAAAAAATTCGCAATCACGGCGTTGAAGAGGATGAAGTATTTGTAATAGAGTGAAAGGTCTCTCGTATAACTGAACGGCACAGAGGTCATCAAAAGAAAAAAAAAACTGTTGACGTCAAAGAGATAGTGTCGCCACGGTTTCCCGGTCAGCGTTGAATAACGGTCTGTACTTTATATGTTTATTTCATCATGCTGTGTTATCAAGTTCCAGTGGAGCTAAAGTTCATGATGTAGCCTAGTTGTTTATGTAATACGACTGTGACAGCCAAGATTTTTACTGTTTCAGATTGCTTCGACATACAAAAAGCTATACTGTGTTGTAAACCATTTCAATTTTTGAAGTAGTTACTTATGTACATATATATAATTACATTTTTTAATGTAGTGAATTTATCCTAAAATATTTATGGCCATATTAGTCATTAATGAAAGCCAATGAAGCGTAAAGCGTTGCAGTTTTTTACACTTCGTCCTTTAAGGATTCGTTTCATTGAAACCTTGCATGAAATCGTGATTCAAGGTTTAAAATAACGTATACACGTAAAATACGTGTATGCGTATTTTACGTGTATCTCTGCTTCCCGTTGCTGCATGTTATAAAATTTTAAATTCCAAGTGATATTTATTATTATTATTATTATTCAGCGAGCTTCTCAGAGACAACTGCGCCAGTTGTACGGCATTTCCTTTGTAATATGCCAAAATATTAACCGCATAACGCATTAACCACCTGAAAATTACCTAAGAACGATTCCAGTGAGAGTGGATAGTAATCGTGATAAAAGTGATGCAGTTAACTCATATATACATAATGTTTCTCAATTAGACCGCCATACTTCATGGGTTAATTCCTTATGTAAAAATAAGTAGAAAATATATAGGACACGTACTACCTAAACTGAATAGCAAGCCCTTGAAAAGTGAGATTTTGAAATGAATTTTTGTAATATATCGAGAAAAAAAAAGTGAAATGAATTTACAATTCTCCGATAATTGTTCTATGTTAACGGGATCTTCAACTTAAGAGCAAACTCACATTAATACCTTTCTTTCCCCGTACAGGCAATAACAGAGGTGACCACCCTATTTTTCCTGACAACTCTTTTACGGTCAGGAATTTCGATCTCTTGATGAACTGCCCAGGACCCACTGTTTACGTGTAAAACGTACACAAAGATTCGTCTGCAGCGATTCAGTGCCTAGCACATAGGCAATACTGTCTACATCCGCGTACAAAACGCTGCGCGTCCACTGTACAGACGGCTGCCTATTTGTTTCTGGCGGAAGTTTGTATATATTCCTTGTATTGTATGTTTGAATGGAATTTTTGCAAATCGTAAAAGAAATAATATGAAATTACAATTAATCCAATAATGGCAATTACGACAACTGTTGTTACTTGGGCCATGCTGCTCAATAATTCATCATCAAAATTGAGTAACCACCTGTATATATATATATATATACTTACGCTCGCTCTCTATCTCTCTCTACATTATTATTTACTATTTCCGATTATTCCCCTTTAGGAGAGCGTGTGCACTTGAGCCAATCTCCCCAAAACCTCTTCATTAATTCACTATGTTTTTTTCTTCCTTACCTCTGTCCATCTTCTATCATTTCTTTTTTAGGTTCTTGTTCAATTTTCGTGTTTCTAAATATATTTTTGAATTTTATCCTGTCCTTGATTTCTTCTTCTGAGATTTTCAGTTGTTCCAGGTCTTCTTGTGTTTCTTTCATCCAATTGGTCTTTAATTTACTTGCATTAACTATACGATATTGAAAATGTTCTATACACATACACCTACACACACAGATATATATAACATGCAACACAGATGCACACAATGCCACCACGTTAGGATGGCCAGTTTATTTTATGTGTAGAATGATGATAACCCATACGTACAATTTGTGTATCACTAGTAGTAGTATGGTAAACACTTTCTTACACAGCGCTCGTACGTATACACACATAAATTTTAAATCTACATAAGCTTGAACGTAGGCTCTAGTTAACCTGATAGGTAATATTACTATGCACATACAGAAGACTTGGCACTTCTCTGTTATTAAATCCTGCTCCTTGCTCAGGTGGTGCGTGACGGTTACCCTAAGTAAATTGGTTCGCTGTGTTTTCCCAATAAATATTATTACAGGTTGCAGCAACTTGTTGCCAGCTTGCACTCCGCTAGACCCAGGCGGAAGCCACTAATTGCCCCGTCCACGCCTAGATAAAACAGATGATGCACTTACCGTACTGCATACATCATACAGCAGACCAAATTTTATACACACCTTTGTGTACATGATCACTCAGCACAAATATCAGAATAAATTTAAAAAAAAATAGCGTAAATTCACTGGAAGATAGGACACAAGGCAGTTCAACTTTACACAGAAGCAGTCGACACATGACATAGTTAATTTTGGAACTAGTACGTTCATTAAGTTTTCTCAATTTATTACTCTGCAATATTTTCCGAATGGAATACTTTAAGACCCTGATGGCAATCAGCAAAAACTAAGTGACAACAACAATATCCTGCTGCAGCTGAAAGTGGTCGTACCTAGCTTGCCTGATCCCCATACTAACGTGATAGAAACAGGCCAGCGTCAAACTTAATCAAAAATTACAAATATTAAGTTGCAAATATATGAAATTTAAGTTTACGTGCCTAGCTCAGGAAACCACAAAAAAAAAAAAAAAAAATCTCGGGTTTCCCGTGAGAAACTTTAAGCTGGGATTCTAAGTACTTGAAAATCACAACATGGCGTCGGTTGAATCCTCCTAGAACAAGTAGCCGACGCTAAACAGTGCCATCTGTAGACCATACCTGAAAAATCTTATATGTTGTGTAGTTTCAGTGCTCTCGATATGTCAATCATCTTTATTATATTAACTAGGACCTGTAAGCTGCTCTCGTAGCGTGTAGGGTATGGCATGGTGCTTAATACGTGGAACTATTCTACACGTTGACGTTGTAAAGGATGCTTCTACCTCCCAACTCTCTAAAACTAGCGAAAAGGGACAAATTCAGCACCCACTTAACGCTGGTAACAAACATTTCTTATAACGTAGTCAGGGGAAGTATCTAAAACGCCCTAAAAACCCAGAATACTTGATCTCAAAATGGATATTAAAATTAAATAAAATTAAAAACATTCGCAACAAGAGACCGAAAAATAAAAATTAAATTAATTACATATAAAGAAATACATAAATGTAAACTAACTAACCTACTCAAGTTACACACAGGTAATATTGCCATCGTACAGCTAAATTAAAATGACCTGCATGTGAAATTTAAAAAAACTGATACTAAAAAAATAAAATAAAAAATAAATTATATTACACTTTATTGACATGTGTAGCCAAAATTCACATAAAATCATACATAAAATATCATGCCAATTTGGAAAGTGTGAAAAATAAAGAAAACATTATTAATTACATGAGCACATGAGGTGCATTTTGCGGGCGTTACAATACAAAACACATATTGCTATTAATATTTTTTAATCAATTAAATTAACCTAATTGTGTAAAAATCAAATGCATACACAAAAGACAACAACACGTTGTACAGCTACAGTATTACACAGGAAAACTCGCATGCATACAGTTGATAAACGAAATCAGTAATTCCAACAGCTCGTATCTTTATACCGGCAATAATATAAAAACTATGTGACTATTGAGGTGTTTCTGTCCCAACAAAATATGAAACAAACACCTTGTGTATTAAATAAATGAACTTCATAATGCTTTACACTAACAAAAATACTAACGACACGTTCATGTATTAGGTTTTGTGTTTTACCTTTGCCGAATCGCATCTCCGCTGTTTATTGCAAAGTTACTTAAACACAATAACAAAAATGTAAATTTGATTTATTTTATGGCAATTTAATGAAACAACAACTTCACGGCTTTATTATATTCGTGTGTCAGTAAATTAATTTACCATCAATTTATAGACACTATTTTTGTAAATGCAAAGTCTTACGTTTATAACTTTTTACATTTTATGTATATGAAGTTACCATAAACGTATACATGTGTGTATGTGCATATATATATATATATATATATATATATATATATATATATATATTCCCATGTTTCACGTAAGGAATATGGGTTATTTATAAAAATATATCATTGAACAAAATTAGTATTAAGAATTCATAAAACCACAAAAATGGTACAGACACCAATAGATTAAATAATTTGCATTCGAGAAATATTGCCACCTCACACTAAATAAATCCGAGTTCTCTATCCGCTCGCCATTTATGAGGTTCGGAAAAAAATATAACACTAAATTTAAGTTGCTTCAAATTAAATTATTTTCGTATCAGTTTATATTTATTTAGTAAAAAATTATATAATTATTGTTACGTGCCGTGGTCTGCGCTGCTGACCTTGACCCGCCCCGCGCGAGCGGGCGGAAGAGAAGGACAGGGTACTAATATGATAACAGGGTGGCGAGTCAAAGGGATGTTTGACTGATAGTCGAGCGATAATCCTACCAGCATCTTGAGTTATGAAGGCATTCTGCCATGATAACCCTTTGTCGGCTCGCCACCCCTTACCTTCGGCGGATAGGACTTCTGCGTTTATCTGTAGAATTCTCTGGATAACCGACCTCGTTCTGTTAGCGTGACTCGGGGTGCGTTGAAACTTCCAGATGGTCAGGTTTACCTATATATAAGGGTGAGAGGCCTCCGAACCAAGTTGTTGATTAATGGGTAAGTGGCTGAGTTCCGAGCGATAGAAGACGAGGGGTGAGAGGAGTCACCAGCGGAAGGGAAATCTGCGACTGCTAGTATCAAGCAGTAAAGAGAGAGACTGGCAAACCAGACTACTGGACTAAATGCGTGAATGAAATATTGTACAAATGATGGCAGCATTAGACTGAATATGTGTTAATGACCAGTGTGTGTTAATTGACGATAAATAAACGGATACATAAAGAACGATGTTAACTAAAGTTTAAAAAACATTCAATATTGCACTCACTGTTAAATAAAATGAGTAATAATGTAGACCGTTAATTTAACACCGTAAATAATTGCTGTGCAAAAAAATTAAAAATCAAATTTAGTTACTTTATTTTTATTAAGACCTCCGTCCCCCACGAACTCAGATACGACCTCAGGTGTCTATATAACACTGGTGTCAGAAGTGGAATGGAGGCAATTATTAATGAATCAATTGTAAATTATGTTAAGGCTATAGGCATGTAGTTAGTGATTTTAAAACAAATGAAATAATTGTAATAGTCGTGTGTGAAAACAAATAAGACTGTTTTGTATAACTGACACAGAGAATGTTAACAAGGAAAATGTCTGCAAAACTGGAAGTACTGCGAGTATTAATTCAGATTCTAGGTGGCCAGATGGTTAATGTGAGTGCAAGTGTAAATAGCTTGACAATGATGTAAAAAACTAAGTTAGTTCTGTAAAATAAAGTACAAATTAAACTGTAAATAACCAAATTAGTTAAGTAAAAGTAGGTATACGAGAATGTAAATAGCCAGATTACTAATGCAAGTGATTAATAGATAAGAAAAAAGACACCGTAAATGAAAATGTAGACACGAAAATAGACACGGTAGATAGGAAAATATAAGGCATTAGCGAGTTAGTGAACATGAGAATTGACTGTGTGGACGGGAAAATTGACAGTGAACCAATACAGAAACATCGGAGGAGAGCTAGAAGATCTGCGACATTGGTGTCATGCAGCCAGCAGTGGGGAAGAGGGTTTCAATTAAGCCCGCCTCTTACGATGGTCAGTAGTTAGAAATAGAGCATTCCAGTGCAACTGGCTCCTGGCTGAGGAGCCGGGGCGCCACGACGGCCATCCTGGAATTGGCTTTTTTCTTTTTAAAAAATCGATTTTTCCTTTTTTCCCTCAAAAATTTCCCGTTTTCCCCTCTGCTCACATCGGCCATTTTGTCAGCCAGTATTAGTGACCATATTGTCGACCAGTATGTGTATGGAAACTTCTAGTGCTTGCATTCTGGATTATTCTATTGGTTCTGGCTGCATATATCCTTTACTATGTCTACCATTTTGTCAGCCAGTATGTGCAGATGGTGGCCATTTTGCTGGCCAGTATGGGTATGGAAACGTCTAGCATTTAAATTCTGGATTCTTCTATTCTATACTACATTGGCCATTTTGTCAGCTAGTATTATATCGGTAATTTTGTCGGCAAGTATGCATCGAGACTTCCTGCATTTGCATTCCGATTCCTCATTGTGGTGTTTCACTCATGTGGGATTTGGGATTGCCATTTTGTCAGCCAGTATGATGTCGGCTATTTTGTCGACCAGTATGTGTATGTAAACTTCTAGTGTGTGCATTCTGGATGCTTCTGAATTCTTCTATCATATACTATGTCGACCATTTTGTCAGCCAGTATGTGCATAAGGTGGCCATTTAATCGGCCAGTGCATATGGGAAATTCTAGCATTTGCATTATGGATGCCTCTATCCTATACTATGTCGCTCATTTTGTCAGTAAGTATGCTAATATGGTGGCCAATTTGTTAGCCAGTATGTACATATGGCAGCCATGTTGGATGCCTCGAAACTTCTCGTTTTTCTGGATGTTTCTACCTACAGAATGCTACAACTTCATGCTCTTGCATTCCACCTGACCTAGTGGCAGCAATCATCTTGGATCTCTGGCACACCAGGCTGAAGTTTTTTCACAATGCTCACTCTTCAAGGCCCCCCTCGCAGATACACACCACGACCTCCGTGCTCGCAACTGGCCCATAGCAGTGCACTGTGCACTGCCACACTTACCTGTCAATGCTGTTGCATTGCAGTCCATCTTACTGTCCACACATCAATGTAACATGACATAACATGTGGACAACTTCCGGGCTTGTGACCAGTGATTAATGATGCCATCACCACCACTACCAGTAAAAATAACTCCCAGTGGTAATGCTGACAACATTGAATCGGCGATATTACAACACAGAAAATGAAAATTCACCCCCACTAGAAAAAACCAAGAAATGAGGAGGGATCACCACGAAAGGTAACAGCAAATATAAGAGTACAGAAAGATAGATAGATGAAGAGAGAAGGGAGTACAGGGCATTGTGTAACAATAAAAGCAGCTTCTATGGGGGCAGCCAGACACGTCAATGTTAAGTGATACTATACTAGTTTACACATTCACACCTAATATGATAAGCATTGTAGATAATGAACATGCAGAAAGAGTTGGTAGTGTAGAAGTATTGGTTGCAGATATTGGTTATCTTGAAATATAGGGTGTAGTATAGGTTGTAGCAGGCATGGTAGTAATATTATACAAATACTACATGTACTCGAGGGTGCTGTCGAAAGCTAAACATGCACCAGGACACTGGTTGAATGCCTGTGCAGGATTAGGTCTGCTCCCCACATGTTCTCCAGTGCATGACCAGCCAGCATACTTGACAGGGCAGATCATATCCCCTGAATGTGTTCAAGTATGCCGGAACCAAGCCACAAACAAGTATACAGAACTAGTTGAATATGACTTGCATGTGGTATACCAGAGGGAAAATATCTGGAGTAGGGGGATGGAACTAGAATGTGGGGATAAAAAAACCAGTTATATGTATGGAACCATAGCATACAACTGGCCAGCACACCTAAGCAGCTGTAGTATGATCTCCAATGTGCTGTAAATGCTCACAAAGCAGACACAAATACACACACTGGCAAAACACATGACAACAACATTATACAACTCGTGTATGTACTTGAGCATGTCATTCAGGCAAGCCAACACACCTGGTAGGATTGATATGGCTTGTACATATGCTACAGTATGTTGGAACCAGAGCAGGAGAACACCAACATACCTGGCAGAATTTATATACAGCTCCTGCTTGAGGCTTCTGTATGCTGGGAAATCTACACACACACACACAAGATGTTCATTGCAGGAGAGTGGTGAGGAAATGCTTCAGTTTCGACAATCCTGGGGCAAGGATCTGCCTCCTACTACGCATCCCGATGATGAAATGTGCATCATATGCCAAGTTGTGAAACAGGATTGGCAAGTGCTTGGGGTGGCATTGAGGCTTGTTACAGTTGTTATATGCCACCCCAATAAGCACACCTGTGAAGTGGTCGTGATCGCAAACCTTCCAGTTTTCTCTGGAGAAGGGGCCAGAACAAGGCATTGACCCGTACATAGCCAGCCCATTTGCCTGTGGTCAGTGGCCACATAGGCTCAGACTGGCAA
The DNA here is from genome assembly GCA_029891345.1 of Dryococelus australis. Classification (NCBI taxonomy): domain Eukaryota; kingdom Metazoa; phylum Arthropoda; class Insecta; order Phasmatodea; family Phasmatidae; genus Dryococelus; species Dryococelus australis. Next base: position 123,719,682 of record CM057000.1, on the reverse strand, counting down.
TATATATCCTTCACCACAGAGATAATCCTAATGACTTCTGCCATGAACTTATTTTGCAGTGCCTCCCCAGTGTAGAGTTTTATGTCAGTGGTGGGGAGATTGGTGGACTTGGAGGGTGGTATTATGTTGTTGTCTACTTTGATGTAAATTTCATAGCTACAAGGCATGTGCTTTTGATGCCCATAGGTGTACGACATTTCAGGGTCTGGCTGGTATGTCTGCACTGGTACTAGTAAAGCTTCAAAATCGTCATACACAATTATGGGTACCATATCAACATTATGGTAGTTCTGGAACTTGAGCACAGGAGACTGGCCATTCCTCTCCATCTCTGGCATGTTGGCTTGGACAGCAGCATGGTCATTACGATACCTCCTGTGCTCAGCCAGAGTCTGCACCAGAGAGCCCTGTCATCTGTAGCTGATCATCATATGTTTGCAGACATCTCTTGCAAATATATACAGCACCATGATGAATTGTCACCTGCGAGTGCATGAGGTGGAAGAAATTAGCTATGTAGCAGTAATGCACATTCCCATCTTCTGTCTGCATGAGGAAGAGATCGAAGTGGGTAGCCCATTCTTCCATTGATACCCATATTGGGAAGATCTTGCAGTCTTCCTCATGTGTGAAGATATTGATGCTGACCCCTGGGTTCTTCCTCCAAAGATAGGTATCTGTTGCAGAAGGGTGGGAAAGTCTAGGCCAGAGATGTCAAATTATGTCTCCAGGGCACAGTATCACTAGTTGACATGTTCACGATTCACCCCCTCTATTAAGCACACTGGGATTGCCTATTTGAATCACTGCTGGCGTGTTTTCCTGGTTTATAATGGCAGTCTAGTCTCACAATCTGAGCAGGGAGGGCAATGTAGGAGGAGGCACATAGCAGGCCCAGTTTGTTGAATCGCAGCTGGAGCCTCTTCACAATGGTCAGCATCCAGATGCTACCCTTGTATACATAATCCTCCTCTTCCTGGCATATCTTTATGATGACAGTCATTACAGTATCTTCCACATCAGCTATGTCGAAGAGGGGAATGTTCATCTTGAAGGCACGTTGGTCCATTTCTTCTTCATGGAGCTCAGGCTTACCATAAGTGTACTCAAGGAAAATGTTAAACTTAATGGGACCCTGCTCACTAATCTCCTGCTCCAATTGACCAATGACATTGACCTTGATATTTTCAAGGTAGCCACAAATATCGAAGGCATCGCTCGATGTATTTCCAGTGATATAAGTCTGCAGCACACCTCTAAATGTACTCTCTAATTCCCCAAAGCCATGTTTGTTGGCTGCACCAGCCCCTGTGATGACTACCAGGCAGCGGTATCCTTTGGTGGTGATTTGTCATGCAGGCACAAAAGGTGAAGACTGAGGTTCAGTGGATGGTCCTGGCTGGGATTGGTTGCTAGCTACACAGGCATGTTTAGCTGGTGGAGGGGCAGGTCAAGTATACTTTGTGATGTGAGCACACAGGTTACTTTGATGAGTAAACTGTCATCAGCAGGTCCCACACTCCAGTGACATGAACATTTCGAGTTGATCAGCAACTATGCCCATGACATCTGGTATCGCTGACATGCTTGAAAGTCTTACCACAGTTCTTACAATGAGACAATGCAGCTTGCTTGATTCGCCCTGCACATGATATAAGGTAATAGATGAGTTTATCGGTTACAGGCAAAGGACTTCCCACACTGTTCCGCACAGGTGTTATTCCTCCCTGAAAGGATTGAGGTGACAGTTCCTCTTGTGGCATAGTCCATTCTTGCAAACAAGAAATAGCTTGTCACAAAATCGACACTGAAGAGCTGGCTGCTCTATTGGAGCTGTGTAAGTCAATGATTCAGATGTTGATGTGAATGATGACATCGATGATGGCGATGGTGATGGTGGGAGTGAACTTTGTGAGGAAACAAAACAGAATGTTGGCTTGGTGAAGGAACAAGAGCTGTCTGATATCATCTTGGAAATAAAAAATTGGCAACAATGATGACGAGAATTATGATGAAAATAATAGTGACGATCTTTTTGAGACTGGTCGGGGACAATGGAGTGCTGCTCAACATCGGTGGTCAGGTGGAGCATCCCTATGGGAACACAGTATAGGCCTAAATGTGCTGCAAGGGGACGGTAAAAAATCTAGCAAGTATGTTGGCTTGTGCAAAAAAAAAGTTGTTCTCAGTGTGCTCCCAATGTCTCCACACTCACATTACATTCCTACAGCGAATCCCAATAGCATAGCCAGTGGGATACAAACTTTGAATTTTCCATTCAGAAAAACTGGAAGTTTATAGTCTTCTTCAATTCCCCAGCTGGCCATTTTTGCCACAGGAAGTTGGTTGGGTGTTAACAAAAGGAAATTTTTAATAGTTGCAGTAATTCCAACATCTTGGATTGCTTCTACTTCGCTGCCATTAAGCTTGTACATGATCTGGCTTATCATGTGTAGTTACATTTCTAACACTCCTGGTTAATTACAGGCACTGCATTCGCCACCTTCATTATCGTTCCCCGAAACCTCAATTAGGAATTACAGGTCATGGTGTAGATGTCTTGGTTTTGAATCAGGATTCGAACCTCTGATGAGGAGATGTAAAGAACTGGCAGATAATGCGTGTAAGAATGGATTTCCACCTTGGTGATCGTGTCTTCAAACCCTGTCGACTCTGTCATATTTAAAATTTCCCCATCCATATGGCTGGACTGATAATACTAATCTGCACAGAAAACTTACGTTCACAGTTGTTAGCACTTTGGATGCTCACCATGTACTGATGTCCAGTTTGGTATGGTATGCTGCTTTTATTACTTTCTTATGTTTAAAGTTCAGTCCCATCCTTGCACAGGTGAAGTCAAACAGTAATCTCCTTGTCACAAAAATTAATCATATGGCTATCTTGGTCGACAATAGACACAAGGACTTCTTGCATACTCTCTGTGATGACCATGACATAAATGGGCATCTTTGGCATGCCCACTAGTTTAAACACTGGCAGCACTGCAGCCAAGAATTCATGCAGTGTTTGGCTCAGCTGACCATTGAGGTACGAGACAGGCACTAAATTACAGTTTATTCTTATCATGTTCACAGGGAATATGTTTACTGGGAAAGATGATTTGTGCAGTGTGTTCACTTTGTATGTCATGTTCAGGACCCCCCAACATGGCTGCAAGCATATCATTTTGTGCGAAATCTATCTGGGCAGTACTAGACATTTCACTGTGTAGTGTATTAGAGTTTACATGCACCTTTACCACCACATTGGGTCCCAGTTCTTGCTTAAGGTACCCCTCTATGTCCTTTATTTCATACGAACCTGTGAGAATGCACACCTCGCCTCTCTCCCCATTTGCCTTGATGTACCACAACATACAATTACGTTCATCGATATTTGGTATGGAGAAATATGTTTGAAAATCAATTAGTGCAAATTTCCACAGCCCCTCTAATTTCGCAGGAGGGAAATGAGCCTAACGCAGTTCCAAAGTATTACCTGACATGATCAAAGTTACATACATGAGTGCTTATTATCGATAGAGCATTCTTGTTAAGTATGGGAAAGGAAGCATTGACATAGATAACCACAGTTCCATACCTGTGGCTGCTGTTCTGTCTGGTAGTTATAATATATTCTGGCACCTCTCATTTATGTTTTTAATTTGGCCAGGGCCTTCAAATTGCTGTAGCTGTCATAGTAATCTACTTTATTTCCACATTTCGAATATACTGTCCAGTGTGTTCCCTTCCTCGACTAGTATCTAGGTTTATTACTCCACTTTCCACTCGCCATGGCTGGCATGGAAGTCGATTTCGCATGAAAACACCAGAAAATTTAGGTATTTCAATTGACTTGTGAACTTGTAATTATTGTAGTTTGTGAGGGGCAAATTGGGCAGGTTTCTTAATACCAACAAACATGCTTCCTTCTTCTTCCCACTCTCCTTTGCTTCCTTCTGCCTCTGCCCTGACAGTATGGACACAAGTACAAGCCTCACCCATTTCTTGCATTTTTAGCTAGAGATTCCATTTAACAATTATGTTGGATCGCTTCCGCTAGCTGTTTATTCTCTTCTTTTGCCAAATTGACTGCTCTTGTAATCCCACTAGCCCCACCAATTAAACTACCTAAAACACCGAGTGCTGGCAGGATGAAGGGTGAGATCTCTCCTCGCTTTGTCCATACCCCTTTGCGGTGAGGTTTCCTTTGTGACTTCCTGGTCGATTTTTTCCTTCCACCAAACCGTAAACCCATTCTGTGCTTGAGTTTGACTATCATAATCTTGGAAACACCCCAATCAGCTAGCCATTCACCGAGTTTCGATGTAGGGGAAATACCTACCATTTGTGCCTTTTCTTCAAGGATACTGTCTGCCGTGTGTCTATCCACCAGCCAATTACTAGTCGTGTAGATGATATCATGCTCCTGGCATGCACTGTTCAAAGAATTGATGGGAACATCACATTGTTTCAATCTCTGTGCCAGTTGTGTACCAGGCCCACAGAATTGGTATCCAGAGATATGAGCTTTGAAAGGAAGGTTGTTGATTAGCGAATTTACCATGCCATATCCCCTCTTGACCTTGCTCCCATAACACATTACAGCATACTAACACTACTCGATCGGTATGCTTAACTTTATATGTTTCACTTGGTCTCGAATGTGGACCTGCTGCCTTAAGTACTTGCAGTTGAGCATTCATGTCTCAGTATAATGGAGATTGTGCCTCAGACCACCACACTACCAGTTAGCATCACTGCTGAAGATTTATTTACAGCTTGTGAATTACAAAATGGAAAACTGCTACGGAACACTGTTTGTGGTATTATTGATGGCCCAAGCAATTTTGGGAAGACATGCATGCTTCTCAGCCTTCTGGAGCATCCCAACAGACTTTGCTTCGAGAAAGTCTACCTCTACTCAAAGAGTCTCCAACAACCGATATACCAATGCCTTGCACAAATTCTACAGGTAGTGGATGGAATTCAGTATTTTCTGTTTAACAACAATGCAGAGGCCGTACCACCGAGTGAAGCCCAGCTGAACTCTGTGTTTGTTTTCGACTACGTCTCATGCAAGAAACAGAACACTATGTAATATAATTTTAGTATGGGGTCGACATGTGGCTGTCGACTCGATTTACCTCTGTCAAGCATATTTTCGTATGTCAAAGCAACTTCTGCATGTGTTCGTGTTGTTGGCGCGAGGTGCATGGTTTTCTTGTCATAGTCAAGGATTTCCCACCACTTAATGACAGGTATAGCTGGGGGGTTAATCAGTTCATTATTGAACAGCATTGAACAATGAGCTATGCCATGTGCAAGTTCAGCCATAGTGGCCTGAAGTATGCAGCAGAAAATTGCATTACATCTAATTATGATGGGAACTGTAGCTTTTGTGGGAAAAGGGCCAAGCATATTGGAGGGCCTAAGCACGATGGAGATACTTCCAATGTGGCTTTTATCCACAGTATCACTTCCGAGGCTTTGCAACCACTGGCAGCACTGCAGACTGCACCTGGCAACACCAATACTCATCTTCGATCGCTCACAACCGGTATGACTAATCTTGCTGCCTACGAACTAAAACTCAACCATGTGGGCGAAAAAATAGTCGGTAAGTTGACTGCTAAATTACAAACATTGTCTGATGATGTGTGCAAACTGTCTGCTTTAGGCGAGAAGCTGACTGCCATGGAGAGCCACCTCTACAATGTGAATTCATTGGCTACTGAAGTGGACATGCGTCACACCAAGTTTATCGAGACTGTGACCAGTCTAACTGATTTTGCTTCCGACAATGTGCTCAGAGTCGTGGAATGATCGATATTAACAAACACGAATGCACTGGCTGCCAAGATGAAGGCCCAGATTCGCTCATTGACTACTACTGATGCAGATATGATGACCACTCTAGTCAGAAAGCTTGCAGCTCTGGAGAAGAAACTTGATATTGTTGCCGGCAGTGGCCTTACCAACCTAACTACAAAAATAGATAGGTCTGTTAATGTCAGCGCTGAGGGTTCGAGCATGCTTGTAGCTTTAAATACGAAGCTGACCGCCCTAGAATCGAACTTTGCAGCCTTGGAGAAGAAACTGAACTATGTAGGTGCACAAGTTGCTGCTGACTACCTTACAGTCCTGCCTTCCAAATTAGACAGAACCCTTAATGTGGGAGCTGAGGGTGCAGGTGTACTGGCTGCTTTAACTACGAAGCTGACCAAACTGGAATCGAACCACGCTGCTGTTGGTACACTGTCTGGAGGATGAACAGTCAGATTCAAACTTTAACTACTAATGTGAAGGCTCTGAGCATATTGGGTGCCACACTTGCTACTGTCGAACGTAAAGTCGATGACTTGGGCAGTCATGTTGACAACATAGTGCTTACGGCCTTAGGTACAAATTTGAAACATCAATTGCTCGTGGCAAATGAAAATGCATAAACTGACCACTCTGTCCTAGGCTCTGCTGGTCCAATTTCTCCCGACCCCACAGCTCTCGGCACCGAACTTTGGACTGCGGTAACGAAATTTGATGCTGTAGGTGGAGTGGAGAACAAGATTATTACAGCTCTATCTACAAAGCCAGACACACACCTTAATGCTTCTACTACAAGTGTAATTGCATTATGTACACAGATAAGAATTGTGACAAACATGGAAGCGAAACTCAGCACCATCATGGCATGAATGTCAAATAGTATACTTAATAGTATTGCAGAGTTGCTCACATCCTACATCGGCCCCTTGGCTGTGTGTCTCGATACAATGGAAGAGACAATACTCACCATCTGTCTGACTTCTGCACCGATGAAGACAAGTGGGCACATTGTAAACATATACGAGAGGTTGTCCTTCACCGCATTGATAAATTGGAAGATGCTCTCAAGAAGCTGATCGAGCAGCTTCACTAATTTTATATATATATATACACACTATGAACTTTCGATGTTAGCTTTCATTACAATGTCTACCCGCACCCAGGATCTGCAACATGTCATTGCAAGTGTCGGTGATAAGTATCTCCTCGTCAAGCAGATGCACATGGAGCAAGATGCAGTTTTGTCAGAAGTCTTCCATCCGATAACTTCTCGTCTCGATCAGCAGCAGGAGCAGCCTATTCCTCCTGCTCTGAAGTCCGATCAGAGCTTCGAACTCAAAAGGAGGAAACGCAAGACTGAGGAGGAGATCGAAGATGATGTGCCCCTGACGATTTTGAAACATAAGAAAGAGCAATCTAATCTGCGCTCATTGGCTATTCTCAATTAGCTCACTTTGTACACGTCGCGATAGAACAATTAGACATATCATGTGTATAAGCATAGTAAAAAGTGGTTTTTGGGAAACAAAGAAGTAATGCAGACCTCGCCTGGCCTCTATGAGCTGTTGTTTAAAGGGGAGTCTAGAGATTATTCGCATGCTGCATTGCGCCAGTACCAGCATTTACTTCGACTCACAAATGGTCATATGGCAGGGAATTATGCTGCAAACAATAGTTATAAAGACGAAGCACATCCATAATTTGATATTATAACTGGCCTGTTCCCCAACATGATAAGTGACTCGGGTCTGACTTCAAAGCTTGATGGTGACAGTCGGCTGGAATATGTCTTCTGGGACGATGTCAATGAACTAGCATCACGTCTATGGCAGCTCATAGCATCTCAGCAAGCTGGAAGTACATCTCACCTGAACTAAATCGTCAATATCTTAGAAGATCTGAAAGAGGCCGGGTATATTCGTTGAAGCAGCCCCGACCACGTCACCTGATCTCAAATGTAGAAAACAAAATACTTCTCCCATCTGAACAGTGCAGCTGGGAGACTATGTCACGGCACAAATAGCAGAAGAATTATATCGACCAGCTCGTCGAAATTACCCCAGGCGGAAAATACTCGTCTTTGGAGTGAAATATTTATATCAAATAGACCTTGTCGAGATGATTCCTTATGCAGCTGCTAATAGAGGACACTGCTACATGTTGACGGTTATAAATTGTTTATATAAATATGCCTGGGCAGTCTCTGTCTGCAGGAAATGTGGTATTGATGTGGCCGAAGCAATGCAGAAAGTAATGCAAGATAAGGGAGTCCTGAAGAGTTTACAAACAGATTTCGGCAGAGAATTCTACACTCCATCCTTCTTTTCGCTAATGAATTTAAATAATATTAACCACTATAGTACTTTCGGCGAAAAGAAGGCGGGCATTGTAGAAAGGTTCAATCGAACTCTGAAGAGTGATATGTGGCATGAGTTCTCGCCGCAGGGGAGTTAAAAGTGGTTGAGAGCTTACTTCCTCGCCTGGTGTCTAAATACAATCGACAAGTGCACTGGACTACGGGGATGCGACCTGTGGATGTACAAAAACACAGTTCTTTGCTATGCAAAGTTTTCACAAACAAGAAGAATAAATTGGATCGACAGACGCCAGGGGCGAAGATTGGAGACTATGTGCATATCTCCCATGTGAAATATATATTTTGCTAAATCTTATACTCCGAACTAGTCTACTGAAATATACAAGCTTAATAGTGTTCATCATTACGAACCAAGGACGTATAAACTATCCTATTTGAAAGGTAACGAGATTCATGGTTCCTTTTATGAACAAGATATAATGCCGACCAAGTTTCCTGACACCTATTCAATGGAAAAAGTTCTCTGGCAATGAGGGAACCAGCTTTTTGTCAAATAGTTAGCGAACAGTTCTCGTCATAATAGTTGGGTGCCTTACTCGGCAATTACCGATATGTGACTGAACACAGGCTGCATTGCAAGAGGTGTATGACTGGGTCTGTATGTATGTTCTATTGGCAAATGTATTTTTGACGTGAAAATAAAATCTGTTGTTAGAAAAAACTGGTATATATTTTATTCTTACCCTCTCTGCATGTGTGTTAATTTCACGACGGTGTTATAGTAGAGGAGGCAGTGGTGACACATCGAATGCACAACTGCGGGCTGTGGTGACTCACATCGAATGCACAGCTGCTGGCTGTGGTGACTCATGGTGCGCAGCTGTGGGTTACTTTTAATTTTGTCGCCCCCCCTTCTAGCATATACCATTTGTTCATTTGTCATCATCACTTCCAACAGTTGCTATTAAATGCGATGAATGTCCCCCTCTGTGAGTCACACACAAGTGGGCAGTGGTGACTCATGCTGTGCAATTGTGGGTTAATTTTTATGAGTGTGTCACTCCTCTACCACTGGACCATTTGTCATACTCACCCCTGACAGTTGATATTAACTGAGATGAATTTTCCCCTCTCTGTGAGTCATGCGGGGTTTGACTGTTCCCCTCAGTGATGAGTCAGCTGCGAGCAGTGGAGGCCGTGGTGTGTATCTGCTGGAGGGACGTGGTGAGAGAGAGCATCGTGAAAAAAATTCCAGCCTGGCATTATGGTGGGGATCCAAAATGATTGCCGCCACTAGGTCGGGTGGAATGCAAGAGCATTAAGCCGGAGCATTCTAAAGATCATCGACCAGCACTGCAAAACTCCAGCCTGTTGTTGTGGTGGGGATCCAAGATTGCCACCGCCACTAGGTCAGATGGAATGCAAAATCATTAAGTCGTAGCATTCTGTAGGATAGAAACATCCAGAAAAATCTGGAAGTTTCAAGAAGTTCAAAATGGCTGCCATCTGCACATACTGGTTAACAAAATGGCCGCCATCTTAGCATACTGGCTGGCAAAATAGCCGATGTAATGTAGGATAGAATCATCCAGAATGAAAATGCTAGAAGTTTCCATGTGCACTGGCCGACAAAATGGCAGCCATATGAACATACTGGCTGACAACATGGCTGACATAGTATATTATATAAGCATTCAGAAGCATCCAGAATGTAAACACTAGACCTTTCCATGTGCATACTGGCCAACAAAATGGCCGATATCATACTGGCTGACAAAATAGATTTCACACATCCCATATGAGTCTAACGCCACAGTGTGGAATCGGAATGCAAATGCAGGAAGTTTCGAGGCATTTTGGCCAACAAAATGGCCACCATTGTACAGGCTGACAAATGGCCGATGTAGTACAGGGTAAATGTATTCATAAGCATCCTGAATGCAAACACTAGAAGTTTCCACATGGCCGACAAAATTGTAGATGTCGTACTGGCTGACAAAATGGCCGACAGTGAATAGGATAGAAGCATACACACAGCAAGTTTCTGTACTTGTACTTGCCGACAAAATGACCGCCACCATACTGGCTGACAAAATGGTAGACGCCATACTGACTACCAATATAGCCTGAGCCAGACAGTAGCCAGTTGCACTGGAATGCTCTATTTCTAACTACTATGGTCAGACTGCTTGGTGGGAGTACCAACACCAGTTTGAAATAGTCGCTACTCTGAATGGCTGGTAAGCCGAGCAGTGGTCTTACCACTTCACAGCTGTACTGAGAGAGCCCGCACTGAGCATACCACAATCTCTGCCAGAGCGAAACCGACTGGATTATAACCCCACACTGGTGTCAGCATTGGAAGTATGTTTCGGTGACCGATACCAGCGACATTCCCACCATGAAAAACTGCGAAGCCACTCGCAGCGACCAGGAAAGCCAATGGAGACATTGTGTAGCTCTCCCACCTATCTCTAGAAGGGTGCCCCGAGGAGGCGCGCGACATCATCGCAGTCGGCTTCTTCATCGACGCCTTCTCTGACACAGATATTCGGCAAGCGGTAAGTCTGGCTACACCCCACAACATTAAGTACGCCCTAACCGGGGCACTGGAGGTGGAGTCAGCAAGACAGAGGGCCGCACCCCGACGATCGTTATTGACAGTGATGCTGAATGAATACGACGACAACGGTGGCATCAAGAAGACACTGGAAGAGATGCAGATGTTAATGACGGACAACGCTTCCAGAGTCCGTGCTACAGAGCTTCACCACCACCCCCCCCCCTTCCCACACCTATAATGACCTGAGTGTTGATCATGTGGACAGACATGGCACCTGAGAGCCTACTGCCCACAACAGCAGCCACAAAAGAAACAGCAACGTGATAAGAGGCAGCAAGAGGCAGGTGAGAATACAGACAGAGAACTTGTAAACACCGATTTTGTGGGCGAAGTTCAGTGTCTACTGGAGGGAAGGCTCCCATGTTCTTGCATGTACGCTCGGTGAAAAGGGATTCGGATGCAATACTTGGGGAGAGGAGTCTGAATGATGTTCCTTGCCAGATGGTCTTGGGCACTGGGGCGACCATAACAGTAGTAATGCCAGACTTTTCAGCCCTTGCCCCCAGAGATCCTCCGACAACAGCATGGAATGTAGCTATTTGACTGCAGTAAGAGGTGACACCGCATCAGTTAAAGGTAAGAGAAAAGTGATCTTGAGGCTTGGTTACCTCAGCATAGAGTATGATTTTTATATAGCAGAAAGAGACTATGCATATTTTTGGGTCTTGATGAACTACGTAGGCTGGGGTGCTGTATCGATTCTTGACGGGTCGGCAGTACAGAGTAGGTGGTATCAATGGGGCATTTTTTCCCTCCCCAATCAGATGCCCAGTAGTATGTAGACAACCCACTGTGCTACCCGCTTCTAGTGAAATTGTCATTACAGGTAGATGTCAACGACAGTTTGTCAGACGTTTCGGATTAACTGAGCCAGCAGAGAGGATTAGTGTCCTGTCAGGTAAAGTTGTTATGGCAAGGATTTGGTATCTTCTAATTCTGACAGTTTTCTAGTTAGAATGAAAAATTTGTCCGATAGTGTCTTTTGTCTTGAGGAGAGGGCCATGATAGTGTTTGCAAGCAGGTCACACAGGTATTTACAAATGTTCCAGAAGCTTCTGGAGTATAACAAATAGAATGCAATTTACCAGAAGTACTGAAGGAACTGCTATTAAGAACAAAGGGATATCTTAACTTGCGATGGGAGAAGGCTGTCTCTGAATTACTGCAGAGGTTCTGTGTGGATTATCGCCAGCTTAATTATCTGACAAATAAAGACACTTATCAACTTCCAAGGATAGATGACACATTAAACCGCCTAGCAGGTTCACTATGGTTTTCTGCTTTGGACATGAAAATTGGGCACTGGCATTGCCAGGTGGCTCCTGAGGACCAAGAGAAGACTGCATTTTGTGTCAAAGGTAAAGAAACCTGGCAGTTCAAAGTTATGTGTTTTGGGATATGTAATGCCCATGTTACCTTCGAATGCCTCATAGAAAAAGTTTTGCCTTTATATATCTGTCAGGTTTACCTAAATGGCGTGGTTGTGATAGGAAGGATGTTTGAAGAAGACCTATATTGCTTTTAAACTCTGTTTTCCACAAAGTGATCTCAGCCAACTTGAAATTGGTACCTAAGAAATGCTACCTGTACCAAAAAAGTAGATTTCTTGGGACATGTAGTGCGAGCCCATGAAAGAGAAACAGGCCCTGAGAAGACCAAAGCAATAAGAAATTGGCCGACACCAAATGCCAAAACTGAAGTGTGGAGTCTTCTGGGATTATGTGCCTATTACCGTCGATTTGTACCTGGGTTCGCCATGATCACCAAGCTACTATATGAACTGACTGAGGCGAAATGAGATTTAATTGGACCAATAAGTGTGAAAATGCTTTTAGTAAAATAAAGAAAATCCAGATATCTCCAACAGTCCTGGGCTTCCCGAAAAGTGAGGGTGTATTCATTTTGGACACTGATGCTAGTGAGGTAGGCATTGGAGCTGTGTTATCACAGGTTCAAGATGGGAAGGAAAGACCACTAGAATACTACCGTAAGGTATTTCAATAAGCCTGAGAGAAATTACTGTGTTACACGTGGGAGCTTCTTGCATGGTGATGTCAATTTCACACTTCCACCCCTACCTTTACCGCATACATTTTATTCTAAGTACCGACCATGTTTCATTACTCAGGCTACTAAATTTCAAGAACCCCGAAGGTCAAACAGTCTGGTGGAAACACATCTTCACGAATATGAATTTGAAATACAGCACAGATATGGATGCCTTCATAGCGATGCAGATGTGCTTTCTAGAAGGCCATGTCAACCATTTTGTCGTCATTGCAAACACCAGGAAGAAAAGAGTGGTGAATCACTGAAGGTACAGAGGACAAGAATTAAAGGTTCTCTATCTTGTGTTGGGACTCCTAAATGGAGTGATGAGGGTATTAGGAAAGATCATCTTAATGATCCCACCTTGCAGCCATGACTAAAGTGGAAAGAAGCTGAATGTTGGCCAAAATAGGAAGAGATATCTATCCTGAGTGCAGCAGTCAAAGCATATTGGGCACAATGGAATTCTTTCATACTGAAGAACAATGCACTTTTCAGAAACTGGGAAAATGATGATGACAAACACGCACATTTACAGTTGGTCCTTCCAGAATACAAGGTTCCAGAAGTCTTAAAGGAACTGCATAATGTGGCAGCCAGTAGGCACTTTGGTGTTAACAATACTTTTGACAGAATTAGACTGAGATTCTACTGTTTTCATTGTCGAGACGATGTTGAGAAGCGGTGCTGATTGTACAACAATTACACTGTAAGGAAGGGTCCAAGGACCAGAGGACAAGGTCACTTCCAGAAATACAATGTGGGACCCCATTCGAAAGGATGGCAGTGAATATGCTGGTCCCTTGCCTGTCACACAGAGAGGTAATAGGTATCTCCTGGTGACCCAAGATTATTTTACTAAGTGGCCTGATGTAATTCCCCTCCCAAACTAATAAGCGCATACTGTGGCTGAGGCACTCATAGAGCATATTTCCTCAAGGTTTGGGGAGCCACTAAAACTCCATTCTGATCAGGGATAAACTTTGAAGCTGCGGTGTTCCAGGAGGTAAAAAAGATTTTGGGGATGTAAAGACTAGGACTACAGCCTTACACCCTTAGTTGGATGAAATGGTCGGATGTTGAAATGCACTTTTGAACAGTACTTGTCGATATTTGTGGCAGACAGCAAAATTGACTGGGGTTTAAAGGTATCATTGTTTCTTTTTGCTTACCACCCAGCATTTCACAAGTTAACAAGGGTAATGCCATCAAGGGTGATGTTTGGATGACAGCTATGCCTCCTTAGTGACCTGCTGTTTGTCAGACCTACAGAAGGGCAAGCTGTAGCCCCTGATTATGCCAGCGAATTACATAACAGACTTGTTGGCATTAATGATTTTGCTTGACAGCACCTCAGAATAAATAGTGACAGAATGAAGATGCGGCATGATGGGAAAATGTCGGGCGAGGTATTTCAAGAACAACTGGTGTAGCTTTAAAGACCACAAAGGATAAAAGGGTTCTGCCCGAAGCTACAGAAATGTTGGGAAAGCCCCCACAGGATTCTGAAGAAGATCAATAATGCGGTATTCGGATTGGTCGTCAAGGCTCTCGGGTGAAGCCGAAGGTTGTCCGCATGAACCGACTGACACTCTACGAAGGTCCGGATGCTGTATAGTCTGTTCGGGAAGAACAGGCTTGAGGAGGGGGTAATGTTATGTGTCACTGGTCTGCGCCACTGACATTGGCCCGCCCCGCGCGAGCGGGCGGAAGAGAACTACAGAGTAGTGATAAGGGGGCGGCAAGTCAATGGAATATTTGAATGACAGTCGAGTGATAATCCTACCAGAATTCGGAGATATTGAGGCATTCTGCTGCGATAACCTTTTGCCGGGTCGTCGCTCCTGACCTTCGGCGGATAAGATTTTTGCGTTTATCTGAAGAATTCTCTGGATTACTGACCTCGTTCTCTCAGCGTGATTCAGGGAGCGTTGAACCTTCCGAATGGTCTGGGTTACCAATATAAAAGTGTGACAGGTCTCCAAGCTGAGTTGTTGTTGAATGGATGATTGGCCTAGTTCCGAGCAATATAAAAGTGTGACAGGTCTCCGAGCCGAGTTGTTGAATGGATGATTAGCCTAGTTCCGAGCAATATAAAAGTGTGACAGGTCTCCGAGCCGAGTTGTTGTTGAATGGATGATTGGCCTAGTTCCGAGCGATATAAAACGAGTGGCGAGAAGAGTGATCAGCGGAAGGGAAATCTGCAACTGCAAGTATCAAGCAGTGAAGAGTGCGACTGGCAGGCTGGACTATCGGGCTAAATGCGTGAGTGGAAGACGTTACAAATGACGGCAACATATAGACTGGACATGTATTAATAACGGGTATGAGTTAATTGACAATAACTAAAGAGAGACATAAATACGGATGTTAATTAGAGTTGAAACAGACGTTAAATATTTTGCTCACTAAAAAATGAGCAATAGTGGTGACAGATAATTTAAGGCTGTAAATAATAGCTGTGTGAATAAATTATAAATCAAATTTAGTTTTTATTTTTATTAAGACCTGAATCCCTCTCGAACTCAGATGCGCCCTCAGGCATCCATCTATCATTATTCTTAAGGAGAGATATTATAGCTCAAAATGCGGTGTGAAACTCTGTGTGATGGATGAAAATTATTTCTAAATGTAATCAATTTCAAAGTCGTGCTAAATATTTAAATGTTAGTTCATTCATGGTTACTTCAAACTTTTCTGAAGCCCTGCCAAAATTCTGCTTTCAGGATATTCGTCCACCTCATGCGAACAAAGCTTAACCTAGTCTAGAGAATTGCAAAAAAGAGACAACGCACTGCATTCGTGCGCAATTAATTTAATAACAATTTGCATATATTATATTTCTTACAAGGAAATAAAATAAGTGAAAGGTCAATTTAACAGAAGATAACATGCTTTTATATTAACACAGTTATATAAATCTTGTGATAAGTAACATATATAGGAAACAACCAAACACGTCATACGTCAAGCATTCTAAAAACACAATGTATTGAGGGGATATTGTCAAGAATGTCTATTCAATCAAATTTGTACACATTGAAATCCTCCTATTAAAAAAACATCCCAGCCATGAATCATGATAAGAAAAAAGGATAGAGAAATATGTACATTTTCGCTGCATTATTGTACTACAGTGACATGTTTGACGTATTGAAATACTTCATTTAAAATTCACAGAACAAAATTACATTAACTATCAATAACTGAATAAAGAAGCAAGGATAAATTCTATACTTATAAAGTAGTAATATTCAAATACAGTATCCAAATTTAATATACTTGTTCTAACATGAATATAGAGTTACCAAAATACAGACTGTACACATATATAAAGGCATATTTAGAAAATTAGTTAACAATAACAAGGTAATGATATTAGAAAAAACTCTAATGGCGTTAACTGATAAAAATAGCTACACAGAAAAAAAAATTTAAGTTACACCGAAATTTTGGGTAGCAAATGGCTTAATAACGAAAGAAGCATAAATTTCACTAAAAATATAGTTTTATAAATATTTCAACATTATATTCTATTCAAATTCGGTATTACTTCTCGCCAAATAAACCATTTCAAATCATTTAAATTCCATTTCTTAAGTAGTTCAAAGCCGTAATAAACTCTTTCGTAAAATGAAAAACAGATATTTTAATTTCAACAAGGCTAAAGTGTCGGTAAGCGACTCGTATGCGAGAAGAATGCTGAACGACAGAGCGGAAGTCAAGTTCAAGGCTCTTAGAGTGACACATTCAGCACAACAGGGGCGCAGTAGTTTGCTTAATAAACAGAACACATAAGCATTTCGTTAACTCGTGTCTTCAGTCTCGCATTATGTTTTCTTTCCTACTGTAATTTTGCATGCCGCATTGAAGAGTACATCAATCGTATCCAAATTACCGCTGCTAAAAGAAGCCAAGAAATTAATATATAACTTTCGACGAGGACACCTACCTTCCCTAACGTAACGGGAAATATTACAAGATATTATTTTATATCTATACGAAACACTGTACAATTTGTACACAATACATAAGCATAATTATCATTTTCTCGCTTGAAAAAATTTAGATCGCATAGTTTTTGCATAATTGCATGTCAAAATCACAATTTTAGTGTTTTTGGGATGTACAAATAAGAAAAACACTTACTTAACCGATAAGAAATAAAATACATTGAAATGAGTTACGATGAGTTGTCTCCAGAAATATTTAAAAATACAGTATGAAATGTTTTCGTAATTTCTAAAAAAATTGTTCAAAATAAGGGAATTTTCGCATTTTTGATTTTTAAAAGTTTGACACTATTTGTAAAATAAATTCTACTAAGCAAATCTTAAAATCAATAATGACATGACCTTTCATTCAGCCTTGTAAAATTTTCTGTAAACTTTATCGCTTCTTTAATTTGTACATTCCAAAAACACTTAAATTTGCCATTTTCAGAAAGCTTGTAGGGCCTACTGAAATGTATTTCATCATCAAATACCAAAGGTACGGAATAAATTTCACTATCTTTTGCCCTTTCATGCGAACGTGACGCATAGTTATGTTTGTGTGTGTGTATGTGTTTGTGTGCGAGTGTGTGTGCGTATGCATAGATGGTAAAAGATGAATACATGTGGCAATCTTTGTAATCTGCGTTATAGCGTAATGTTGTATGTGTTTTTCTCCTTCTGTAAAATTGTATTCTAAAGTTTCAGTCGTAAACCTGTTCTTTTGTCAAGTGCATTTATAAACAATTTATATTAACTTTTCTGCTAGGTTAACAACATTCGTTGATTGTTACTGTTTTTGCATTGACGTGGCAAAAATTTCATTTTGTAATTAGAACTATTAGTTGTTATCTGAAGAAAATATTACTTGTAATTTGTGGTTAAGTGGTAGCCAAGGCCACGTGGCCTTAACTTTGGCGCATAAATAAACACTATTTTTATTATTATTATTATAGAGACGACATTGCCACGCTCATCAAATGCGCCATCGCCGCTAAGCGCAAGGAACTGAACTGGCACAGTGCAGTGTTCTCGTCGCACTTCGTGTGCCTATGGGACTTTCAGCGGTGACCCTACTATTTTATTGATGGAAAGTATTTGGGAAGGTTCAACGCAGGGCACTTGAGTAGATTTGTACGCATCTGATGCGTATGTTTCGGGATAAAACGCTTTGGAAAAGCTGTGTTCAGCCTTTTTGGAGCGCTACGAAATGGTGCTCCTGATATACATGACGTCTTAATAGCACCCAACGGCCCTCGTCTGATGGGTGTGTTCTTTTCGTAGACCAGCCCATTGGACACACGTTTAATAGTTTCATCAAAAAACCAGAATTCCAAACATACCATAACGCAGCTTAAACACCAAGTATGTGTTCGCCTTAAGGTTGAAGTAAAGCAAGTGCCTATGGAGTACTCCACCCGACTACACAATGTGGATAACTAAAAGAAAATTAGTACAGACACCATAAAAATTGTCAGAAAAGTGTGATTTGTGCTGTATATGAAAGAAGAATGTATATTCTTAGCAACATTATAAAATATATTTTTTTAATGTAAAAAGTAATCAATTAAAATAATCTGTATTTTTAATTAAATCTAAGCATATTTCCATACTGGATGATTCAGAAAGTAGAATTTGCAAGAAAATCTTCGTCGTGGAATATCGCCATAATGTTTACTATGATTGTATGTATGAAAATTGTAATAATAATGTAGGAAATACCTTTTATAAATGATTTTATGTGCGTCCATTTGTCACAAACCTGTATGGCTGAAACTCACTTAGTAAAATTGTTAATTATAAAATTTATATGATACATTACTACTATGATTTTATTTCACGTGATCACATTAAATATTATGACGATCTTTCCTGAAGAAGATTTTCTTGTAAATGCTGCTTTCCAAAGCATCCAAAGCAGAAATGAGCTTAAATTTGGTTAAAAATGTGGACTCCATCGATCGATTGTTTTTTATATTTAAAAGTATATTTTAGTAAAATATTTTTTAATGTTGCAAACTATCTACATTCTTTATTTATATACCGCATAAATCACACTTTTCTGACAATTTTTATGTCGTCTGTACATATTTTTTTATGAGTTATTCACATGGTACAATCACACTCTAAATTCGAATCAGTGGAAAACCACTGATTCGCAATGAAATTCAACTACTCGAACCAGTGTAAATGGCTCCACTTAGAATGAGTGGAAAACCACTGATTGTTTCAATGAAAAAATTTCACTGACTGAATTAGTGACGTGAAATTATTTCACTGATTGAATAAGTCACAGCCGACTGCTGTGTCGAATCAGATATTGTTTTTATTGAATGTAGCCAAATAATTGGGTGAAATAATAAACATATTTACGATAGTTTACCATTGATATTGCGTAATTTACCGTATTTAAAAAAAGTATAAAACAACTTTCGGAGGTGACCAGGATCAGACCCACACACCCTTTCCTGTTCGTTAATAATCCGTTACTTTATCACCCGCGCTACGAAGTCCAGTTGATAAGTTAGAGAAAAATATGTGTCTTGTAGTTCGTAACCTAATCGTGAAAATTTAAATTGTATGCCCATACTTTTCGTTTTTGGTTTAATTGGTACTGCTAGGATTGTTTAAACTAATTTATATATATATATATATATGTATATCTGTGTGTGCGCGCTCTCTCTCTCTCTCTCCCTCTCTGTCTCTCTCTCTCTCTCTCTCTTCGCCACATTACATGCTGTTTAAACCTTCAAACAGATCGCTTTAACGATTACATGAAAACGGAATGAAAGGCTGGGTGTTCATATTACCTTGTAATATGGTGTTTTGAAAGACGAAACACATTTTAAAAAGAATTTTGTATTAGTTTTATTAGTTTATTAGTTGTTATTTCTCTTGATACAGGTTGTTTAACGGCCATTTTCTTAACTTTGTTTAAGGGCCATTTTTACACGTTGTTAACTGATCCATCAGGCAAAAATAAACCACTGAGTAAACAGTGAAAAAAATACTTATGAGCCAGTGGAAAATATCACTGAATCAATGAGTGTAGGAAATCTGGCATTTTTTCCCCTGATTCATCAGTTAAATTCACTAAAGTAACTGTTGAATCACTCAGATACTTCAGACTGATTAAAATAGTGAAATTCTCACTGATTCAGGTTTAGAGTGCGGGTGCAGTGGTATATAGGCAGTTGCTTTACTTCACCGCATTCATATACACACTCTGAAAAACTAGTTGCAACGACAAGCTGATATTTACAAGACGTTAGTGCACCGTTCCCCAGAATAGCAGGTCACTAGAACGCACCTGCGCACTAACGGTAACAAGGCCAGCAGCAGAGTAAACTTCGCCAGAGCAAAGCAGGCGCCGCCGTAGAGACAGCAAGTAACCCTCCCCCTCCCCCTCCCCCCACCCCTCATCCACTTTTTTCCGTGGGCTTGAATAATGCCGCCATTGCACCACGTCGAAGAACAGCTAGGTTGTGTTAACTTCTCTCGCGAAATGTTCGAGGTGGAACTGCATCAAGCAAGAAAAGTCCCCCCCCCCCCCCCTTCCGGCCCGCTCAGCATAAAACAAACTGTTAGAAAAAATATATCCCGCGAAACCACGGGAATCAGTGGTGAAAAACTACCAAGAAACCGTTTTATGTTATTTGTTACTTGTTTGTATAGGGCCAAATATATATTTAGTTGCCCCCATTAAACATTTCATTGGGTAAACAAAACTTGAAATGCGACTAAATAATTTTTTTTTTTTCATCTAATAAAATACAGGCTTGAATATTCAAAACTTTTGTGTTGGGCCAAAGGAACTTGGACTGTCAACTGTATATATATTTTTTTGGCATCTAATTTGATTGCATTCGTTAGAAAATACGGCTCGAGAGTTTGTTTGCATCTTTTTTGTGACAATTAGGCCAGAAAGAGTGTTTGTTTGCCCATTTATTGATTTTGAGTAATGGTATAGACATCCTAATAGTACAAGTTAAATAGGAATTCCAGTGTTTAAAATGTATGTATAAGCCATTCAGGGTCACTTCAGACTTTTCTGAAGCCCTGCTTAAGTTCTTCTTCCAGTAAATTCCTCCGCCTCATGCAAACTAAGCTTAACTAAGTCTGGACCATTACTTACGCCAAAGGACAACTCGCCGAATTCGTTCGCACTCAGTGTACATAACAGTATTTTGTATAAGAACTATTTCGTACTAAGCTCTACCATCACATATTTTCTCACTGTTTTTTATTAAAATTATTTATAAATGAAGCATTATAATTTATAGATAAAATATGTACAACATTTCTATTTAAAAGAAAAAAAAGTAACATATGAACAGAAGTATAAAACGCTTGTGATACATGGCGTATGTTGGAAATAACTAAACACGTCTTACATGGGGAGTTTTTTCAAAAGTTTGATTCGAAAAGGGTGAAGAAACCGCGAATAGACTATGTTTGATAACTTTTCAAGTTTTTTCAGTAGTCGCTTTATCTGAGATTGCTAGGGCACAGATCATCTCAGGAAATAATTCTTGTAATTGATTTTATGTGAGTCCATATATCGTAAACATTTATGGCTGAAACTGGCGTAAATAAAGTTAATTATAAAATTAATATGATACATTATTATTACAATGTTCTTATATGCAACCATAGCAAATATTATGACGATCTTTCTCAAAGAATATTTTATTGTAAATTCTGCTTTCTGAAGTATCCAAAATGGAAATGCGCTTAAATTTTGTTTAAAATGCTGACTATAGATTAATTTTTACTTTTGAAAAGTATATTTTAGTAAAATATGTTATAATGTTGCAAAATATATAGATTCTTCTTTCATATACGGCATAAAACGCACTTTTCTGACAATTTTCATGGTGTGTGTATTACATTTTTATGAATTCTTCACGTTGTCTAGTCGAGTGCAGTGCTCCATAGGCAGTTGCTGTACTTCAACATTGACGCTGAATTAAAAGTGTTATGAAAACATTTCATAATAATGAAGATATCCACTTGTTCTACCTACTATATATTTAATGAATAGAAAGTGTATAAACAAGCATAATAGTTAAATATTTACTTTCCTAATAATTTCAAAGCTTCACTTGACCGCTACTTGAATAATGTGACCAGGATCATGACAATGTCAATTTTACATACGGTGGAAGAATACGGAATGTGCATGCCAGTAGATCTTTGGCAGGGATTTCAAAAGTGCTCACTTTACCGTGAAAAGCATTTATAAACCGGAACTGTATAATGTATGAAGAGACAAATAAATCTTTAGTTGTATCAACTGAATCTTTGTTTGGGTAAGCCAAATAAGAACGACAAAATAATTTGTTTCCAAACAACGAAGTACTTCATTGTCCTTATGCAAACCATTAATTTGTTTGCGCCCAACAAACTTTGTTTGATTCAACAAAGCCTTTTTTTCTCGGTGCATTTTTTTTTTTTCCAGAACGAGACTTTCCGCATAAATGCCACATAATTTACCACGAATTAGTGGAACGTCCTGTGAATGTATACGTTAGTTTCTCTGTATTCGCAGTTAATGAAACGGAATTACCAAAACTAACAATTTTAACTTTCGTCATGCTGGTAAAGTACGTTCGCTGTTGCTTCCAGTTTTTCTGAAACCTGATCTGCGGAAGTTCTAGTTTCAGACTATTCCTCCGCCTGATGCAAACAAAGCTTAACTAGTCTAGAAAATTACACCAGAAGGAAAACGCACCAAAATACTGCGCGCTCAATTTATAGACTGTTCACGATAAAGTGAGCACTTTTGAAACCAACCTTAGAAAAAAGTCACTGCCATTACCTGCTATTTTAACGGGCGCCCTGAGTGACACGCGCCCAGTAAAATTGGTAACGATGGATTGGAAGAAGTTCCATATCTTAACGTCGAATAAAGAGAGTTAGGTAACCATTTCTGATAATTTCAATAATTTATTTTGCTTTCTGTTTTTTTTTAATGCGTCGAAGTGTAAAAATTAGCAGATTTGTCAAATATTTACTTTTATAATAATTTCACATTTTCACTTGACCTACGTATGAATAAAGTGATGAGGCCCATGCCAATGTTAATCTTACATAAGGCGGAAGAATACACGAGTGCATAAAGTATATTTTAAGCAGGGCTTTCACTAGGAATGCTTCCCACCTCGAAAACTTGGATTTCTTCGAAACCAACATTAGTTATACTGCCAATAGGTCTTTAATACTGAACATTAAAAAAGTTAGCGGCAGACCCATCGGAAGGAAATGAGACATCTCTACTCTCAATTTGCTACTTACAATGAAAGATAACGATTCTGCGAATGCAGCTGATTAATATTGTTATTGTTCCATGTTATCATATTTACACAGCAACAAATTTTACGACTTTAGTGAAATTAATTATGATTGTCATATGTATATCGAGCATTTAGTGAAAAACGAACTTTATTGCAAGTGTACAAGGTCGATAATTCGGTGAAAACAGAATTGACTCAAGTTTGATAAGAGCAATAGGAAAGTGATTAAAAAGTTCACTGACACGGAGCAGCCCAATAAAATCGAGCATAAAAAAATAATCGCTTCTGGGGCAAATTATCAATCTGAAAAAAAAAAAAACATGTTTATCCCACAGCAGTTTTATGGGTTAAAGTATTATTACTGGTCACTACAGTGTCACATAATTTCAAATAGGTAAATTGAGGCAACTAAACAAGCCTATGACATACTGGAATTACCTTTTGTTTCCCTAGGTTTAGGATCAAGAAATCAGTTACCAAAAAATAGTGTCTAATGTACACTAGTAATCTGAATGCTTAAAGACCGAAGATCCACTTTTGCTATCTTAGACTATAAATACATCACTTGGACCTGCTATTGAAATTGTTGTCAGCTAATTCCTATCCGAAAAATCCATAGATGTGCAAACCTATATAGGATTGTCTTAAAGGATTAGGTATAAAAGTCAATAAAACCTTATATTGGAATGATATGATTTATTTAGAGAATAATAAACAATTACAATAACTCATTATATTTATGCTTATTGGCTAATTAATTGTTAGTAAATTAAACCGTTAATAAATTAAAGAGATTAGTCTATGAATTAGTAGTCCTTATTTTTGGCTATTCAGTAACAATTACAATAACATTGTCGCCGAGTCTATTATTCATATCTACTTCCTTTACAGACTACTGAAGTACACTCCTCTAGCGGATCTTCCTGGACCCGGTCTCTTTGGTATAGAATTCACACCCTTCTCACTCCTCTGAGTCTAAACAACCCTACATAACTATGTGGCTGAGGCCGTCTTGATAACCTGTACCGTATTCACCTGCAGTGGCGTATTCATGACATTGCAGTGGCGCCGGGAAACCTCAGAAAACCCGGCCGGTACGGTAGGCCACCCTAGTAGTGACCTGCGGTCGCTAATTAGCCTCTTTCTCTCCATTGAGAATAAGTCCAAGCCGGGATTCGAACCCATGCTCGCGGCGTTGACAAAGTTGCATTTAGCCTACTCGGCCACTAGCGCCTATCGATGATTAATGTTATATTCGAGTACAAATTAATTAATTAATGTATTATAAAATATTTGGATAAAAAAACTGAAAACTAAAGTCATGCTAGTTAAGTAATAATTGAGAACTTACTTATATCAACCAATGAGATATTTATGTATATGGATGTAACCCTTAAATAAAACCAACAACAGTAGTATCAGGAAGAATTGTCTTTCACTTCTGTGAGTAAAGCACTCTCAATCACTTTGTAACTGAACACATATTGACTAGAGCAAAAGACACTCGAATGATGCTGGCTCCTTAGTTTTAGTACTGTCTGCGGAAGACACAGTGTTTTCTCCTTATGTAACTGAGACAAAGCATTGCCAATGGCACAAAATGTTCTCGTGCGACCTACCCCTGCGGAACAATGAACAACTATAGGTCCGGGCTTCGACTGGGAACCATCCGTGGCTTTTTCCATCAATTCTTCTTGTTTTTGGTTCACTTGCAATAGAAGAGTTGTAAACTCCTCCGGATCAGCTGGTATACCATGGTCGGGCCAGTTCGTATACCAAAAATGAGTTACCTCCCGCGATGTTCCACTAGTCACATCAGTGATCCGTAATCGTGTGGTGGTAAAACAGGATCCTTCAATGATTTCAATGGTTCTAATGACATATCTTCCAAATATGATTTCGTAATCTTCATTATTTATCCAATGCTCAAAGCAAACTTGATCATCTGGATCTATTGCTGTTAGACACACAATAATACCACAATTATGTTGCCAGACTAGGCTCCAGAATTCTGCGCCTGTTTCTTCCGTTGGACCCTGACTACAGATGAACTTATTTGTTTCATCAAACCCATCCGCGAAATTCGCGTGAATATAGGTCGACGTGCTGTCCCTCGATGTTATAACGATCTGATTGAAAACGGCATTTCCATGATCGTGTGTTGAATCGCCATCTGATTTTAAGATCACTCTCGAGTGATCCCTACATGGGATATCATACTGTCGATTCCTCAACGAATTTTCTGGGTTTGAAAAATTAACGAAAGTACCTTGTAATCGGGCTCTCTCAACTTGTGTGTGCTCCAGTTGAATGAGGTCTTGATATTCCCGCCGCCTCATCATCTCCAGGAAATCGATAGTGCTCAAGCTCTTGAAACTGCACTTTTCCATAGTGGTTTAGCGTCAAAATAAAGGGCCTTCTATTACGAATGTTGGACGGGCAATGCGCGTTTGTTTATGTTATTCAAGTTTTTATGCGTACCAAACTTGGGACGGTTCTCAAGAATTAGCTCATTATCATTCTTTAAACGGCTAATTTATGCTGTAGCGTGCTCAACTGTTACAGAGACATATTAGCTTTTCTCGGAATACGAGTGGGTAAACAAAATAGAGATGTACTCAGTATATCAAGTATTTAAAGCTCGACTAGCATAAGTAATTTTACCCGTACTAGCTTCGATGGTCATTCTATTCTATGAATAGTTCTGAGCAATATGAAACTATCTTTAAGTTTTCAGCACTAGAACTTTATTCACTATTTTTGTTCACCATTTATAAAGCTATAATATTCTGCAATTTGCTATCAATCAAAAAAAAAAATTAATGTATAATTATGTAACCATTTGAACACTATTAGAATTCATTAAAAACTCTAATCCCCCAAATCTTCTTGTCAGTTCTGATTTTGTAGTAGCCGAAATCTCTCCTCACAATGTGACATTAACCGACCAGAAAGAGTGCTTGGAAAGGTTTGTCGGTGGTACCAGATTGCCTACACTGGTAAACTATTGTTCGCAGGCCATTAGGAGACGGTGGAACATGACCTCATCCCTAGATCCTAGAAGGAGCTTCTTCCAATTTATGCCAGAAAAATTTAACGAGTCACATATAAACTAACATCATAGATCCTAATTTTGGGCTCGCTTCTACGAGCCTTATAAGTCCAGTGAACTAGCCATCATTAACGAGCGCAATAGTGACTCAAACGAGTTATTAGACAATAATGTACCGGATATTGGATAATCATAAAACGTAGGTCATGTGTCATGATAAAACGTCACACTAAATGAGTGTGACGTTGATCCTTTGTTTAAATTTACATCGAACATCACTATATAATGCATTAATGTATTATCTTTGATGAAATGCATTATATACTAATCATATTATTGGGAACAAGTCTGTTTGATCGTAACCGTAGGTGATTACATGCTCATTACTCGCTATTTGATGTCACTGTGAGTGAGGATTTTGAGTGCGACGGAGGTGTTTTTTTCTGGTCCAATGTCGACACCAAACTACAGTCTGATCCATCCATATACTCCATCAATTTAAACTGTCAATCCTACGATGAATTAATAGTGGAAGTACTTGAGATCCCTGAAGCTGATTATTCTGTACGGGGTGCACCTGCCGAAACCGTAAGGCCGAAATCAGTCACTGTGCGGTCAACAGTGCGACCTCATTCTTCAAGAGAAGCGCAAGTTGGGATTCGAACCCACGACCAAAGAGTTGTGGAACCCGCATCCCAACTCTGTAATTAGTAGGAATATATGCCAGTTGCAATAGAAACAATCAGCTGGCAAATTTGAAGCTGATAAATATTGAGATTTAGTAGCGTTATGATTTACCGCTAAGTGCCAGCACTCACAAAGGGATGTTTACACAACAATTTGGCATGTTACCAAATTGTTGGCTGTTATGTTTATGCAATAATAAAAACGTTATCAAAGGCTACAGACGTCAGTATTTTTTTAATTTTTATGGAGCAATAACAACGAGCTTGATAAGGAACAGGTGAGTAATGTTTTATTGATATTCTAAACATTTTTCATGTGGAGGAAAAGTTCGGTCTAATAAAAATAAATGTGTATCTCTGCGCCAGTAGGTCAATACGGTAGTCAATTAAATTAACATAAATACTATGGCTTCGTCAGAATAAATGAGTAGAATGGTAATGATTTGTTTTACATATACGTGTTCATTACCAGGCGGGCGTTTAGGTTTGGGTTTTTCTATTGACCAATAAAATTGAAAACCTTTTCAGCAGACAATTTATTATGAAATCAAGTAAAAATCAGATAGTCGCATTGCGTATCTTATACTTTTCTGTATTTCCTGTTATTCGACACTGGTGTATCACTTTATTTGTACTTATATGTAAATTATTCCGGTGGTTTCTGTGGTTGAAGAGTCAACTGACCCTTGGTTTGCTCAGTACTGAACTCTCTTATTCTTAATATTAAGTCAGAGGTTGATGTAAGAATTGACACACCGAATTGACTGCATTTAGGTATTTCCTTGAATATAATTAAGGGTTGTGTCAGTCGGTTACTGGACCTTAGATGTTTGTCGGCTGACTGTCTGTCTGAATCCTAAGATCCAGTACAATAATATGTAAAATATAAAATATAACTCGTTCAACGTTGCGTCTTAGTTTAGTCTACTCGCCCATGATGGCATCCAAACAAGAAATTTCGACCTGGAACTCATTCCTTGTCAAATGTGCTCATTTTACCGTGAACCGCCTATAATAATATTTTTCACGAAAACATTTTCTTGTAGGCTGTTCACGATAAAGTGAGCACTTTGGCTGGCCCTCTCATTTGGAATAATAGTCAACAAATATATTTTATTTTAGCCGTAAACGTTATCTTCCGAGTGCGGTGGAATATACACACTGTGTTTATTACTAACATGACAATATTTATTCAAAAAGGTGGTTAAAGGATAAAATATGGCTGAAAGGAAAAAGTAACTAGGGCATCAAAAGTGCTCTTTTTACAGTGAACAGCCTATACTAGGCATTACCAACACACCTTTTTCACTCTGTTTTTATTAGTATTAATTAAAAATGAAGTAGGCCTATTGTAAGTTATAAATAAAATATTAATAACATTTTAATTTAACCAGTAATAAAATATTTTTGTAGTAACAGGAGTATGAAACGCTTGTCATACATGACATAATTATATGGGGTGATTTTTCAAAGGTTTGATTCAGAAAGTGTACGGTCACCACGAATAACTTATTCAAGATATTCTTCTCCAACGTATTAATGATATTCAGAAAGTTTCTGAAATCTCAAAAATTGCATACTTGTGCGTACTTGCCGCTGGAAGTGGCATCACCATGTGTATACTAACATTGTTCAAATGCCCAGTATAGTACACACAGGAAGTATACTTGGTAAGTACTTGAAATTGTATACTTGCTGGCCATACTTGCGTACTTACGACAGTCGCCATATTGTATTTCAGGTGTGAAAATTAGCGTGTACGTTCTGTGTTTATAAAGCTCGCAAGTTTTAAAAGTTAGTAAGTAGTATTTACAAAATGTCGTTCTGTTGCATGTGTAAATAATTGTCAGCTTAATAAATGTGTTTCCAATTATGAATAACATTCTGAGTGTTGTTTAGACGTCTGCAGCATATTTCCCAGGCGTATGATTACAAATAATATTACAATTCCAATCCGTATTTCCAAGTTATTACAAACTCTATTGAATTGTATTTACCTTTCTTTTGTTATCATTGTGTGTATTTCCGTGAATGGGATGTGCAAATAATTGTCCGAATAGTTTCAACAAGTACATGAATAGTACACATCACCGATAGTACGCATGTGTACATACTTTTCAAGTATACACTGAGAACTCAGAAACATCCTTAAGCAGCAATTATTTTGCGGGGCGCGGAATGTAAAGCATATTCGCGCCGCGCGACGACAGAACAAAGGCTCCCCTGCTGACCTAAGCCTGTGCCAAGTCGCGCGTACTCGCTCCGGTATAACCTGTTAGTGCAAGTCCAGACGTCGCCAGCGCCCAAAAAAAAAAAAAAACACCCACTTTCGAAACAGGACGACTACTGATCACGAGCCAAACTGTCAATCTGCCAATAGGCAAAAGACAGTCGTCTCCCGTGAAGCTAGGCTACTTTTAGACAAATGTCAGCACAGGCTCACCCACAGCCAATACGAAGGCGTCGCCTCACTGGAAAATCCCCCCCCCCCCCGCATCATGCGGTGCCATTGCCGAGTGACTAATTCAAAATGTAACTGGTTTAAAAGAGGTTTTAGTAATAATAAATGTGTGTGTGTGTGTGTGTACACACATAATCCGACTCGTCACAAAAAAAAATTATATTGTATTTTATGACAGCATTATGTTATACATTCTTAAATGCATATATGTACGTGTGCGGATGTGTGATAAAGCCATGATATCACATAGATATTATTATTACTTACATATTTGTATTGGAAACTAAAGGCAGATTTAAACTGCTGCATGTGTTGTTATATTATGTAAAAGGTATTGACCAAGAGAGACTCTTCTACTCTTTGAATATTGCTAAAATCGCTACAAGATTTCCATCGTGCCTATCGTGTAACATAGGAAACAAACAGCTCTGAAATATCTCGGTTAATTAAGCTGAGTTTACCAACCGGAAAAAATGAATGAGCTAAGAAGATGTGTGAGGTGGTTACTGCAGTTTGGAATGCTACACAGCATTAATTTGTACAAACCAAAATTCGCATAATTTATAAAACTGCAATAAACTTGTGAACATAATGTCAATTTGTGTACTATATTCGAATATGAATTAAATTATAGCTCGTAAGTCGAATGCTGTTCTAAAAAGAGCTGCAAATATTCTCTTCAAAATTAAAATAATGTTGTTCCAACACAAAATTAGTATCATGTTTATTATTGAATGAATCCCAATTTAAGAATGGTAAACTAGCCTAACATTTTTAGAGGAAATTTCGTGGCATGACCAAGACTCTCTCCGATCTCACGAGATTTTCCGGGCAAAGTTACTTATATTCCGTGGTAGTGGTTTTTACCTTATTGGACACACAGCTCCTTATGCTCTTGTTTAGCATACACTTTCTTTGTAATATATTTAGTCTGCTATTTTTAATTCGAATGGGCGAAAGGCATTCTGCTACTTTCCGTCACCTCAACAACCATCCCGAGATTTGCCAAGTGCGCTTGAAGTGTTGACACGGCTCAAGTTTTCGTGTGCATGCATTTATGGAGTAAAAAAAAAAAAGTTCTTTATGTGTTTATAATACTTCAAAGTACAGAAACTTTGGTTAATTTAGTATTCTAAGTTTTTAAGTGCAACTAGGTCCAATCTCTTACCGTTGTAGATAAATCTAACCCGACAACTGGT
Organism: Dryococelus australis; assembly: GCA_029891345.1. Lineage (NCBI taxonomy): Eukaryota > Metazoa > Arthropoda > Insecta > Phasmatodea > Phasmatidae > Dryococelus > Dryococelus australis. Next base: position 123,689,179 of record CM057000.1, on the reverse strand, counting down.
GTATTCACATACACCTACGTATCTAATTTCGGCCGACAAACTTCTTCTGCTGGTTAAGCACGAAAAAACTAGTTGAAAACATAAGACCTATTGTCTAAAGTGAATAAATACTAAGGGCGGTACACATCTTTAAAGTTGGACCTGGAACAATTGTTTATTGCAAATATTGGAAATAATATTCAAGATGGACCACCGATTATAATATTTACCAATACCTGGTAGGTGGGGCACGCACAATGCCCAATAACACACTGTTGCTGCTATCAAAGGGAGGGGAATATTCCAGAGAGAGGTATATTACAGTGGTACTGTAAAAATAACATTTTCTTCTTCTACTACAACTGCAAAAAGTGTACCTCCCTTAGAATTAATTTTAGACCATATGTCGTTTATATATTTTCAACTTCTTTTTTCATGATTAACCTACACCCGAAGTTAGTCGGTAGAATTTAGATACACTCTTTATATAGTTCATTCACGGTTACTACCAGTTTTTATGAAGCCCTGCTGAAGTTCTAATTACAGTATAATCCTCCGCCCCACGCAAACAAAGCCTAACCAAGTCTAAAAAATTACACCAAAGGGACAACGCAACTCATTCGTGCGCACTCAGTTAAATAATAATTTGCATGAGAATGATTTCTTACTAGGTATTACCAACCCACCTATTTCCTCCCTGTTTTCATTCATATTAATAATAAAATAAATATTGTACTTTACATATAAAATATAAGTACAAGATCAGTTTAAGCGAAAAGAAGATACGTTTATGTTAACAGATATGTAAAACTCTCATGATACATGACAAATCTAGTAAACAAACAAACACGTCATATGTGGAGTGATTTTTCAAAGGTTTGATTCAAAAAGAGTGAGGAAACTCGCAAACAGACTACCTCAAAGTGGCGCAGTGTTAAGCTGGGCTCACAACCGTCCGTCGCACACGTCAGTCGCCCGTCCGTCAGTCAGTCATCCGTCGGGTTTTTCGTCCGTCAGTTGAAAGCGACTCACAACAATCCGTCAGCCGTCGATCCGTCTGGCCAGAAAATTTTCAGTGTTACCGCCCAAGAATACGAACTTTCTCGCACACAGAGAAGTGTTTTTAATGAATTTCATAGATATATTCTCTTTCCCTAACATAATGTATCAGCATTTCCTTTGAAAATCTATGTCATCTTCAGTTCAATTCAAAGGTGAAACGTAAAAAAGTAAACAACTTCACTGGCTTGTGTGTTTAAAAAGAAAAATATTCAGACAAATAAACAAGTGACTGTTTCCCGACAGCCGTGTTCAAGGAACGATATTACAAAGCGGTGGTCCATCCGACGGTCACTCGAAAGTTAAAGTTTGAGATATATTTGACGGATTGACGGATAGAAAAAAAAATTGCCCTGCCATTGGTTGGAGATCACGTGACCGCCGGACGGACGGGCGACTGACGGATGAAACGGATGGTAGTGAGTCCACGTGTACATCTTTGTACTCGCATTTGGGAGGACCTGGGTGCATTTCCCACTCCGGCCGGCCATCCTGAGTTTATTTCCCGAAGTCACTCCAGGAGGATGCTGGGATTGTTCCTTCCTCGTTCGTGCTTCTTTGAGCAACTTGATCCGTCTCTAATCGCCTCGCTGTCGAATAACTACCTTCTAAGGCCGCGGTTACACGGGACGCAGAACTACTTCACTAAAATCAGTTCAGCTATTGGAGAGGTTACATTACCTTCGAACGAGTTCCGACCGCAGTTGTTTCTCGTTCAAAGCGAACAGTTTTCATAAGTAGTTTCGAACGACTTCTCTTTTCTGCTGCACTCCTATTGGCTGCTTCGAAGTAAACAAGCAGTGTAATAAATATTGCTGAATTTGGGGGGATTTCCTGCACTTGTTGAATTAACTTACGTTTAAGGTTGAATGTACTAATAACCACCCATTATGCCATTGCAGTAAAAGTGTACGTTTCATAACAATTAAAAAGATCACTAGTGACAAATGTTGGAGGCTTCAATAATTAAATATCATACATTTTAAGTTCCATGTTTGTTGAGGTTAGAATTTCCATTGATTTCATTCTGCTTTGGGTGTTTAACCGCGAAAACACGTTATGTTTTTAAACTTATTCAGACATGGCTACCGAATGTATTTAGCTGAATGTGTTTAACAGTACTCGTGTAACCGCGGCCATACGGACACTATCCTATATCAGTTTACGTGAACCATTTTAAGTTAGGATATCATTTTGACAGATTATAGGTGTAAATATTTTTGCGTTCATGGATACCTACAGTTTTTTTGGAATAACTTACGTAGAAAAAAAAAATTTCTTTGAGCATGTGCAATAACCAGTAGTTTTTAAAATTTCGGGCGCTCTCGATAGACGTCGGGCTTCTTGTTCGAACGGCCTTCCATAGCAGCATGAAGTGTTCCATTCACCATTCCCGCCAACTGTCATTTGCCAAAAATAGGCAATATTATCGAGTACTGAGCAATCTGTCAATATTTTAGTGTGAAAAAAATTCTTGTAAAAATATTGTAGTCTATAAATATTTTGATATGTAAACATTTTGGCGGCGAAGTATTTGTAACCAGGCAGTCTGAGACAGCACTGGCTGTCATAAATACATTCTAAGAAATAGTTTGTAAAGTTACCTCATCTGAGTATACGGATGTTGAGAACACACGAATGGTAAAAGCAATTTTCCATATATGCACGCATGCTTTCCTACAATGTCGTAGCAAACAATCGAATTCGTAGTATAGATCACAACTTTATAGTAATAATGTTTAACATTCCTATATTTGCAGACAGTATATGGAAAATTTTACATACTATGTATATTGTTACATGGGCGCCTGAGGGGCGTATCTGATTTCAAGCGGGATGAAGGTTTTACTAAAAATAAAATAACTCAGTTCAGTAATTATATTTATTATCAATACTACAAACAAACATTTGTTAATTACCAATCTGAGCGTCCTATTATCTCTTATTATTATTGAGCGCAATATCTAGTTACTGTCTCAATTTCAATTAGAGTCTCTATCGCAATCTTTACTCTTGCTACTGTCCCTTAAACTGCTCCAATTATTTCCACACGTTTAGTTGAAACTGTCTATTTCCATCGTCCAGGATGTCTATTCACTCACGCATCCTGTCCATAGTCCCGCAGATCAGTCCCACTCTTCACTGCACACAAGCTCGCCGACGCACTCTCGCAGATCGCTGCAGTCGTCCCTCGCCGCTCTGGAATCGCCCAACTGTCACTTAAGGTCACACGAAACGCCAAACTCTCGGATCTTAATCACTCACTCCCCTCAGAGGTCCGCGTGTGGTATTTATACTTGAGGTAGGTGCCGTCTAGAACGTTCTCGGCAATCCAAGTTGTTCTAGGAAAGGTGATGGTGATGACGCCGACAGTCTGCGTGATAATTGGAGGAATATGAGCTTCTCAGAGTCAGCGAGGTGCGAGCTGCGATAAGTTTATCGGTGTGTGCAGCGGCATCCTTTATGATGGACCGCTCGCTTCGGGCAGTGCCCTCCTCTCCTTTGTGGGTTGTACAGCCACATCAGTTGTTCTTATTGAAATATCTAGCCCGACATTCTCTTCTCATAACGCACCTTCATCTTGTCACTATTTGTTCTGAGGTGCTGTCAAGCAAAATCATGAATGCCAACAAGTCTGTTATGTAATTCACTGGCATAATCAGGGGCTGCAGCTTTCTCACCTGTCATTTGGCCAAACACCAGGTCACTGGGATGGCGTAGTTCTCTTCCAAACAGCATCCTCGATGGTGTTACCCTTGTGGAATCATGAACTGCTGAATGGTAAGCAAGAAGAAACAACGACACCTTTGAATCCCAGTCCTTTTGGTTGTCTGCCACAAAGATCGATAAGTACTGCTCAAGAGTGCTTTTAAGGGAATTTCACCTGAGTGCGTTAATTTGAAAGTTAGCTGTTTCAATCATAATGTATTCATCAAGCATTTTTTTAGGAGAAGTTCCCTACAACGGAGGAGTTTCCACAACATGTAACCTGTTTGCAAGGAACTATTAAAATTTATGTTTTACAAAAAAAGTAGATACTATCTATATTGTATATATACGCTCGTAGGGATATTCTCCCAAAAGAATAGTGAAGAATACATTTTGTTCAAAACGTCTATCTTTAAGGTGGATCAGACCCCGCCATCCTGGATTTTCACTATTTTTGTCATAAGTTCCATTTAAGAGCATTTAATGAAAATTTTCGCACATGACATAAATAATAGCTCCTTAAGCTTAATCAATTTATTGCATTCCTATATAATTTATTACATTTCACTAGTAATTGAAGGCAATAAATGAATACTTTTTTTTCTTTCGGTTACAGAAATGGACCCGGCAACAATAGTCTAGCAATACATGTTTTAGAACATGTGCAATGTAATGCCCTACGCTTTGTCGAAGACCAAAATAAAATGCAAAATCTGTGATGCAATTTACGACGAAAATTCCGAAAATCCAAGATGGCCAGGACTGATCCACCTTAAATTTAACACACTGAGGCGACATTTCCTTAACATGGGGTTTCCTATTAAAATGTCGCAACTGCCAGCCCATAGACAGTGTCCTTAAAAGCCGCCCAGACTTCTCCAATCCACTCATTTCACCGAAACGTGTATTTAAAATAAAAATTGACTAGCTTGTGTCACATGAACTCGTTATCATCGGCGCTTCATGACGCAAATCAAAATTACTTCAGATTATTCCTTGATCGAGGATTGTGCAATGTTTCTGGCCTGCTGATTTCGGATCACAGTCCTGAACTTCTGTTGGGTTGCTGGGCATTAGCCTGCTCTTGGGAGAGCTGACAAAATACCAGATAGCAGACAACTAGAGAGTTGTAACTCAACCGGATACCGAGGGAACATTATCTAATTCGCTTGTTTGCCAAAGCAAGCCGAAGTAGATTCTATGGCGCCGCCGGAACACAAAGTGAACTACAGATTTTCACGTTGTTGTGTTGGTAGATGTCATCTTTATGTTAACATCGTGACTGACCTATGTTTCCCGGGCAGTATTAATGATGCATCGCTTATTCACAGTTGTTTCATATCACAAATACGTTTAAGCGAATATAAATTGTAACAATGAGGGCGAATCACTACTTCACAACCAGTTGTGTGTGTGTATTCATAAAAACACACATGGCACGAATAAACAGACGTGAAGGCCGCTTATACAAAGAAGACTGTGCTACGCCATCAAATCAAGCGTGTAAATCTAACGTGCTTTATTAGATATCTGAAGGAAGAAACTACGTGACTATTTATAGTATACTTACGCTATGCAAACATAGTATAGAAGTACATTGTTTAAATAAACGAAATGTATATATATATATATATAATACCGAACTTTCAGACTACAGGGGCCGCCGTGGCTGAGCGGTTAGCCTGCTCGCCCCCCACCAAGGCGAACCGGGCTCAATCCCCGGCCGGGTCACTCCCGGATTTTCGCATGTGGGAATCGTGCTGGACGAAGCCGCTGGTCAGCGGGTTTACTCGAGGGTCTCCCGTTTCCCCTGACCTTTCATTCCGGTGCTACTCCATCCTCACCTCACTTCACCCTCATCACCTCTCAAGACCCCGATATAGTATAGTCCTTAAAACAGTCAAGCAGACTTAGGCTTCGAGACTGACCCTCAGAATTAGGAGGGACAGTGGCCATGTTTGTTAACACTGTTGACCCCGACCCCCATGTTGTATGTAGGCGGCCTTAGGCTGTGTCCGAATTCGCCTGAAGTACATACTTGTGCGTACCTGTCCCAGGAAGTGACGTCTTAAGTTATGTCCGAATTGCAAGTGAAGTATGCAAGTATACAAGTAAACGAAGTTATATACTTCTCGCGTACTTGCGGAATATGTGCCGCCATTTTGAGAAGCAATGTGTAGTTTACAATAGATTTCCGACATAATTATTTTATTTAAAGTTTAATAGGGCAACATTACTACTGTGTAGACAAAGAACTTTGAACTGAGTTAATAACTATCGCATGGTTCACCATTAAAAAAAATGTAAACAATAAATTCGTATTAGGCCTATGTTCCTAATCTACAGAAGCGAATATAAAAAAAAAAAGGAATCCAACTTGCACTTAGGTACAATAATGCAATACAATAAACGTTATGTAAATCAAATTGAAATTATATTTAATACTCAATTTAGGGAGCCCCAAAAACTTTCGACAATTATTAAATTATTAGTCGAAATACATGTACATTAAAAGTGTTTAGTTGGCTAATAACTGTTATCGAAGCCAACAAGACTGCATGTCCCAATTTATCAAGTTTGGTGCAAAGGGTAAGTGAAGCATGCCAGGATGCAAGTACGCAATTATATACCTGAATTCGGACACGGCCTTAACTTTAAGTCCCAAAAATCAACAAAATTTGAAAAATAAAAAAAAAACTCCTACAAATCGAGAAAGAAATTACGTTACTGACCCATCCGCAATGTTGAGTGTGGGCGACCTTGACCTTGAATCCAGTGACCTTAAACTTAAAATTAAGAAAATCTAAACATAAAAAAAATTGTAAAAAAAATTAGGGAAAATTTTCATTATTGGCCCTGACCACCATGTTGTATTTCCATGACCATGACTTTCGTTCTTAGAACCTCGACCTTGGGTAACCTCAGTACGTATTCGTTTTCCCTATTCGAGCGACGCGGAGGCGCGGCCTTGCAACTCCACTATGTACACAAACACACACACACACCAGTCCCTCTTCTCTGCCGGCGACCCGCATTCGCGGTCTGTGGACCGCAGCGCCTGATAAGGCAGGCGCGTGTGGGAGAACAACACGGATGTGTGCACACTGCTGTGTGGAGAGATCGCTTCCTGGACTGTCTCCCTGCACTGCGCCGACGTACCGTACTGTCTCTGGACTGAATAATACCTGCCACACAGGTGTCTGCACTACGCATCGCCAACTGCATTTCTCTCTTAGCACATCCTGCTCTCTGCTAGAGTCACGACAAACTGCGCTCAAGGTCGATTCACAACGAACTTTGTATCGTTCCACAGGGGTATAGATAGCATTTATATTGGGGGAGGGTGGAGGTAGGTAAGTGTACTTAACGTCTCGTCGACAGCATGGTCAATAGCGACGTGTGAGGGGAAGGGGCATGGCTTGTGAATGGTGCAGTGGCTCTAAAGGGAGCTGGCCACGCACTATCTAGGGAAGGTTATGGTAGTTAGAGGACGAGCACTCAGTTCTCACAAAACTCTACTTTATTACACAAATGGCTATACAAGATCCGCTAGGTAATTGCGGTTAGAGTTATACAATAATTGCGCTGAGGCAGAGATACTCAGCTTCAATCACCACTCAAGCTAGAAAGCAGTTAAGTCAACGATGCTCTGAAACAAGTAATTAAGTACAGAAGCATTTATTCTGCTCTTATGAGGCTTATCAAAGCCTTCGCCTGTCCCGAAGTCTCGCGTGCCCTAAGTCGCCTTATCGGGAAGTATATTTACCCTTGAACGTCGTCGACCACGAAGAGGCTCTCTCAAAAGCGGGTGTCGGTCGTCGATCCAGTACCACGGCCTGGTGGTCCTCGCAGCAGTCGTAGTCGTCTCTCGGGCAGGGCCTTCGGCGGCTGGGGCAATATGGTACCCATATTGCTCCAGCCTTATATACCGCTGTCCCGACCTCGTACTCATTCCCCCGTTATTTGTTTCTCCAAACGGCAGGATTGGCTTGCACCAAATCAGGTGCAATTAGCAAACACACACTATAGTAAACAATGTTGGCAGGATCTCAACACTAGCAATTAAAAACAGCGCACACAAATTTTCAGTGAAACACATTTTATTTTATAAAGTATTCATAAAATCGTAATACCGACAATAAATGCTTGAAAAAACACAGCACAGTCTTTAATAATATCTGTTCTCCAAAATGAACATATAAAAAAATTACGATAGGTGCTCTCAAAATATTTCAGGTACAAAACTTACTGATTCTCACCAACGAATCAATTAAAATTGCAATAGCTTTGATACTACACAGAACAGGTAATCCTTGACTATATTACAAGTCAACAGCACCCAAAACTGTGCCTAAAGCAAGTAAACATAGATTTATACTTGACCACAATATCGAGAAAAGTGCTAAGGCTCCTTCATACCTGAACGAATGGCAGCTTTAAAAGTGCAATGCTAGCCTTAAACCATAAACTCAAGTGCTGCAAATACTTTTGAACAGGCAAATATTAAACGGGCTTCTACATAAAGTACTAACAAATTAATTAAAATACAAATTCCACTCAAAGGTTAGTAGGGCGAACGACCCACTTCTGGATCACTTAGCACAAGAGTGACCTAAGTCGCATTTTGTGCAAGAGTAGACTAAGTATCTAATTATAAAACACAAAATAGATTAATTAACTGTTTGATTAGTTAAATAATTAATTAGATTATTATATTGGTTTAATTAATTAATTCGATTAATAAGTTAATTAAAGAATGTTATCATGCTGATTTTTATATTAAAGAATTATTTGATATCAAAGAATGTTTATTAATTTATTCATGTCATAAGGGTGATATTGGCGGAGCAGGTTCGGTGTGTACTCTGTGACTTTCTGGAGTAGATGACCAGAGCAGTGGGTTGTAATTATTTATATAGGAGTTTATGTTGGTGTAAGAGTGGTGTAAGGGACATTTTAAATATTTTTTGGTTTGTGATTGATATGCAGAGCGGGCTACACGGCCAGGTCGAATGTCTGGAGGCATACTGAGTATTTAAATGAATATTTTCGGCAAAGTAAATATTTTTTTATGAATAGAGACATTGAAATAGGTTATCGAACGAATTACTTTAATCACTCCTCGAATAGCATAAAAGTAGCGAACTATTTTGCGAAACAAATGAAATAAATACGAATCATTAACAAAAGATTTTAAACAAATTCGTTAAACCATTTTTAATCATACAATGAAACTTAGCAAAGTAACTGATCTCCACATTAATCACATAACATTGAACCTACAGATACATATTCATGTGATTACTGAATAGCACACAAAATTTATATTTCAAATGCTAACTTGTCACTAAATGAAGTGCCCTGCTAATATAAAATTACAACTCCCCGGCACTCCAGATCCCCCTGACAAATATCCTCTCTCGCACATACTCGCACGTACTAACTTAGCTCAAATGTGAAGTGCTGATTATGGTGCTAATTTGGTGCCATGTGGTGCTTTTGTGGTGCTATGTGAGATGCTACATGAGATGCTGTGTGAGGTGCTATGTGAGATGCTGCAAGAGGTGTTGTGTGAGGAGCAAACTGAGGAACAGGTGGAGCAAGGTGTGGAGCAGGTGGTGCAAGTGTTACACTCTGTTGAACTGATTTTGGAGCATATTGCAGTGCTCATTGCAGTGCTAATTGTGGTGCTAATTGTGATGCCAATTGCGGTGCTGGTGCCGAATGTGGTGTCAAGTCATAAGTCTTAAGGGTGAATGTGAAGGGGTAGGAAGAGGAGGAGGAAGTGTAGACTTAGTCTTACAAATTGTAAAATTTTTTTTAGTGTTGTTGGAAAAATTCATTTCAATTTTAAAAATATAATAAGTGTGTGTATACCATGCTTCTCAGCATATATTTGGAGAATAATATTTCTTCACTGCAAACATAAATGTGTTGATTCACAGCCATAGTAATGTTTTCAGTTGTATGTTAAAGTAAAAAAATTATAAGTTATTTTTTAATCCAGTTATTTATTAAGTTTGAATTTCCTTGGAAACTTTTTAAAATTAATATTTTGGTTTGGTGTAAGACAAAGTGGCTGCCAGCTAGTGATGTGGAGCTTGTCATTCCTTAGCCTTGCTCTGTGGGGTAAAAGTCAGTTTACCTGAAGTTGTCCCAAACCAGTTTCCCTTCTGACAACCTTGCTCTGTTCTACCATTGTGTGTTTTTCAGAATTCATTCACAGGATTTTCTCGAGATTCTCCCTCTTTCCATTACTTTCAGAGTTCATTGATTCATTCTCATATTTCAATTTCCATACGTGTTAGTCTAAAAAACATTACAACTCAGCCACATATCAATCAAACTTAAAAAAAAATCTAAAATGTGACAAAAGGAAATCAAACTATTAAATAATAAGTCACATTTTTTACTTTAACCATTAAAACTTTTTTTTTTTCGAAAACATCCTCTATAAACTATATTTACAGACATTTCAACAAATTTTCACAAACTAACAAAAATATTTATAACTTCTCAGTCATCTACAAAAACATTCCTTAATATTATATTTGCATATGAAATCACTTAAAAAATCTTTATACAAACATTTATCCACACACAATCATACAAATTAACATTTTACATTACAAAGATATATACGAACATTAAAACTAATATATATATATATATATATATATATATATATATATATATATATATATATATATACAGCAAAAGGCGATTCGCGGGTGCCCTCCTTGTGTTTCAGAGTCATGGTATATACATTTATCAAAACTAAAGATTATATACTAATTTACAAACTGTGATTCAGGATGTCGTCCATTGCGGTGTTATGGGTTGACGTCCACTATGTCACATCCGGGAATATATTTGCCAGATACACCAACACCTACATTGACTCCAAGCACACACCTACACGCATAGCTTCAAGATACCTTGTATATTCGTATATTTAAAATTATGTAATCCCATTCTGCGAAGAGTAATTCCTGGGTGACACAAAGGAGACAACAGGGTTATTGCATCGATGTTAAATGCTATGCAGTTATGGCAAAGCAGCAGCTTTGAAGATATATCTCTAAAGATGTCCATGCAGTAGGTTTGAAGACATCTGTGATGCAGATTGCAGTGCGGAGCAGGGTGTGGTGTGAATCAGTATGTGGTGTTGAGTGCTGGCAGTGGTTCTGGCAGCCCTATATTTAAAATTGTGCTGAAATTATTGTGTTGGGTAAGGAAATATTTATTTTGGAATCCTGTAGTGCCCCCAGGATAAAGTCGATACTCCATCCAGCTCAATGAAGCGCTTATCATCTAAACCTGACAACACTACTTTGTTGACATGTTTGGTGTAAACCTCGTGACTATAGAACTTGTATTGGTTCTCCAGAACCCCGGTACAATTATCAAGGCAATCTTGATAATCCTTGCATTGGAGGGATTGCAGCACATCAGCTTTTACACCCTTTGCCTTACATATACACTGCTCATTCGAAACAATGTATACATAAAGTTTGGGATGTAAACCTACAAAGTGTGTGATGATGTGGCCGGCGCATTCATCTTTCATCACTCCGATACAGCCTTTGTTCTCGGGTAAGAATCCTTGACGGTTATCGAGCGCATAGTTGGATGTATCAAACTGGGCCTTTATATCTGGGGTGATTACTTCATAAACATATCTACACGCAATTTCATAGATGAGGCTGTCGGAATAGGAATATAAAAAAAAAACAAGACTGGTGGAGGAAATGTATCACTCATATACTTATAATGAAATTCATAAAGTGTTAGTTTGGAAAGATCAAGAATGGTACAGTGTACAAAGGCATGTTAAATGTAACAGCACTCTTTGACATTTCTATAAGGAATAGATTCTCATCGATGATCTATCGTGCCTGGAACATATGATGCCCAAACAGTTCTGCAGATCCATGTATAGTGTACATGGTGACGACTCTTAAGTCCCTTTCCTGGTGGACATTCTGCAAAGTTTTTCCATAAATGGCATTATTCATAAGTTTAAAAAAGGATTTCTCAAAGTCGTTTGCAGCCCGAGCACGTTTGTCAATATTAAACTCGATATATGGAGACATCGAAGCCTTCAGTAAAAAAAAAAAAACAAAGTGCGATGAACAGAGTCAAGTGTGCCTCCATACATCAAGTACTGCCTCAGTGTTTCCCTGTCAAAAACATAATTCTTCCACGGTGCGAGTGTCAAAAGGAGTTTTTAATGTGTGCTATTGGGAGGTATACCATGCACTGGAGTCAAAGGCAGATCTTATAGTACATCATGGCATTTGTCTGAAATGACAAATCCACTTCCGCGAAAAAACATGCGTCTCCATCATTCATCGTGTTTGCAAAATCCCATGACGAAAACACATCAGCCTCGACCCACAAGAAACTGCCAATAGGAAGCTTACTCTTCATAGTGTGACTGTACAGGCCATTTATGTCAAACTAACATATGTATTTCGATGTCGCACTGGGTAGTACTCTTCATCCATGTAAATGTTATTGGCTTCCGCACCCTTTCTGGAAACGTGGGTAATGCCACCCCTAACCCCATGTTCGCAAAAAGGTACATATAAGGGTCAGTCAACAACTCTAGCCATGTGTCTGTCATCGACAATAAAGTGTCCCATGCAAGATACAGAGCTGTGATGTTCATGGCGGGGTCAAGCCCATAATGAGCCAAACATACTGTCCTGAAATTTTCAAACACATCTGCCAGCAAACACGTCTCCAAACATAAATACTAAATGGAGTACTGCAGCAGATTTACGCAGTGGAATGCATCGCATGTGGCTTGGGCATGAGCATGATTCTCATCACTAATGCCTTCACCTTTCATGACATTGTGACATGTGTCCTTTGGTGGGATTGACATTAACATCAGACTGTCTTCAGACTTAACAAAGTCATAAGGAAACACTCCCTCCCATTTTGCGAATACAAATTGGGTATTGTCTGGAAACATCGAGCAGGCGATACTCAACTGTGCAGTTTTAAAATTACCTGCCAAAGTTTCCAGTGAGGTACTCATGAAATGAAAGAATCAATTAAATGTAATTTGAACTGTCATTCCAATCACCTCGATTCCATCCATGTTTTTGATTATCACAGTTCCATCAGGTTTTGTTACATGACGTTAAGCCAATGGCTTTATGTGAAAGTGAGCATCATAGCTATGCAGGTTATGAAAGACAGCAACAAGTTGATTCTTGGGCAGTCTGAAGTTCAAGTTGCATTTATTATGTGTGACTTGTCTTATTTCCCCGATCAGATGTTCATGGCCGACCACAATATTAGTTTACCGAGTTCCTTCTTACAAATATGACAACATTTCTGAGCCACCAACCTTGCTTCATCAGCAGGGTTTTTGGCTTCATTGGAACAAACACGCTGTATATTCCTGAAACCCAATTTGTCAATTCAGCCAATTTATCTACTAGCTGGTTCATGCAATCATAAACCACAAACTCAAAGTAGTTAGATAATGATGGATTGTACAAACAAACCAATAAAATGCTTCAAGCATATGGAGCATGTTGGTTGATGGTATTTGTATTACTCATTTCATCATTGTGAAGGCAAGAGGACAAGGATTTCAAATATGACTCTGTGTCACAATAGGTGATGAAACCCAATCTTTGCTGTTTGCTGTAACCCTGAAATTGCAAGTATATGTTGTCCCCAGTAGGGAAAGTACTCCTCACTGCTAAAGTATTGGAGACAATGATCGTAAACAAATTTTTATGTCTATCTTTACTTAACTGCCCACTATGCAGCCTTGACATATCCTTAAAGGAAACAAAGTGCAAATGGGCATCATTACCATAAGTGCGAATAGCCAAATCATTTATGTGATGTACATGCCGTACAGGAGAAATACACATTGGTACGATAACCCCTTGTTTATCGAAAGTTTCGTCAATAATATTACTATCTTTGTCTACTGCAGAGTACACAGTGATAGAAATACCACTGTGATCCTCGAACTTTCAGATATCCTTTAACACTGCAGAAGTCAACAGACCTTCAGTATCCAAAACCTTGCATGGATCTATATATGAAATTAATATATCACTATTCTTTGCAACAGGAAACAGAGCTGATATAACATGATAATGGAAACACAGTCCTTCATGACACTGCACATTAATACAGGTTTTCTTATTGGCAATGAACTTGGGGAGCAAAGTGTGAGCAGCACTGATGAATGCTCTAAACTGTGATATGTGAACATCTATATGCAGAATTAAAAACAGACTCCAGCTGCTATCATGAGCACTAAATTCCTCAAGCCTGTTTGTAAGATAAGGCCTAAATGTCTCATCATATATTTCACCCACATTGGTTGAATGGAGTATGTGTATTGATTTACTTTGAAAGTAAAACTTCTGCATAGCACCTTCCTCAGCCAAAAAAGGTTTTCAACAATTTCACCACGATGCTGACACAAAGTGTTATTGACCTGGGTGATGGCATTTTTAACTCTAACAAAAGGACCCTACTCATTATTATGAATAATATTTCAAAAACTGCATTAGGCGACTTAATCAATACAAATCTGCACGTCAGTTAGCCTAAAAGTGAACGCTGTTGCCAAAAGTTGATATGGCAGATTAGGCAATGAAGCTTCCACTGAGTTAGAAGAAACAGAAAGTGGATTATGTTCCATTTCTCTAGACAGTCTCTTTAACTGACTCTAAAGTCGGCTGTGAGACAAATAAAGCACTATCCAAAACAATCGAATTTTGGATGTCAGATAGAAATAAATTGTCTCCCAGGAGATCTACTTTACCATGTTTGGGGGAAACGATCATGTTCTGATCTGTTGCAAATTATGGCATTTCCATGTGCGAATCAGTGCTCAAATCAATCAAGTGTAGATCATCCAACAAGAGATCGAAACTATAGCATTTAGGCGAAACAACAATGTCCTGACAGCTTGTACTAGGTGTTCTTTTTGTATGCTACTCAGATTCAGACTCTGTTTTGCTAATGAAAAGATCGTCCAACAAACCAGCAAAACTTTGATGTTTACCCTCCGTCATAATGATGCAAGATAAATTTTGTTTTCCCATACAGTAATTTCAGCACCACAAAAAAAATAAAGGCCTGTGTATTGCTGAAAAGAGACCAAAAAATCATTATAATGTCTCAAAATGAAGTTCTGTTGTAACTGTAAGTAAATATTTCGCTATAAACACCTGAAAAATTTACTTAAAATTTATTTACAATTTTAAAATATCTGTTTTTCCTCGAAAATTAATATTCTATATTGGAAAACAAGAGATCTATGTGTGTGTGTTTACAACACATTTAATAGTGTTATTTTGACTGGCAAAAATGATTTGTTTAAGACAAAATTTCCAATATTAATTTTTAAAAATGTTTACAGCAAGGGGAATTAACCTGTCACAACACATTTAAATCACTTACTTAAAAATTACTTACAACAAAATAACATACTTTACAACTAAATAACATACTTAAAATTTCCCACCCTATCACAAATAAACTCATTTCATTTATTAGAAGCACTCATTGTCCAAACATCCATCACACAGATATCCTTCACTCAAACAGCATATTCAGAACATAGACATGGGCAGGGCTTTACCGATCTCCAGGCACACTTGGCATAGCATGGCTTAGTTCCCAAATATTTTTCTATGTTCCATAATTTACACACAAACACAAGACAGCCCACCCTTATATCTCTTAAAACTAACTAAATTTAAAACAAAAATTACAACAACTTTCCCCTGCAACAACACTCACAGTCATGTGCCTATTTTCCTCAGAGTACTTTGTATTTTTATTCTAGATGGTATTGAAATATATTTATAAGCATTTAACAATGCAGAGAGGGTATTTATCTGAGATATGGCTCGCCTTTTGTCCATAGTGCAATACTATGATTGTTGCAGAGCAACCCCCACTAAACTCTGTTAAATGGCCTCTTAAATACAAGTCAACAAGCCATCTAAAATTTATTGAAAACACAATTTTCCCCTGCACTCATACTCGCAGTCTACACTAATTTTTAAAACAACTTAAAACTGCTTACAATTAATAAAAATACATCAAGCTATGTAAAAATAGTTCAAACACTGTAGAACTAACAAAATTATAAATATTTTATGACATTTCATTATGTTTTTTAAATGTTAAATGATTTGCATCATATGTCTACAAAATTTCATTAAGTTCATAAAATGTTTAATGATTTGTGTCAAATGTTTAAGAAATTTCAATAAGTTTTATCAATTTGTACAAAACTTTAACGAATTTAATATAAAATGTAAATTTTTTTAACAATTTGTATAAAAATCAATAGAAGTTATTAATTTGGAAAAGATTGTACGAAAACTAAGTAGGAAACCACAAAATGTAACAAATTCCGAAAAAAGTAAGTTTAATAATGAAGTAAAAATAATTTTGAAAATCCCAGTAAAAAGTACAACAAATGTCAAAGTTAAAAAAAAAGTATTAACACAAAATTGAAAAGTATTAAAGAGCCCTAAATGTTATAACTATTTACTAACCTAAGTATAGTAGCGAATCTGGCGAGAGCTGCGGGTGTCCGGCCACCCAGCCTAGAGAGTTGAGAGCCCACACAGGGGGCCGGCACTGGTCTCTGGTGGCTGCCATCCTCCTAGGTTGGGGCAGGCGAGTGATGTAGGCTGCCCACCCAAGCTGGAAGCAGGCTGGCAAGAGTTGCTGGTGGATGCTCGCAACATTGCAGCAGGCTGGCAGAGATGCAGTGGACAGCCACAGATGGCTATCTGCCCAGGCTGAAGCGGTGATCGGCTAGCCCCGTCCCAGCAGGCCGCTAGGGGTTGCAGCAGTCAGTGGGTGGTGGGTGGACGACGCTAGCAGAGAGGAGCTCTGTCCTCCATAGTGACTGGTTCAAGAATGGTGGCTGCTGCTCCTGAGCGTGTATATATATCCCAACTTCCACCTCCCCTCCCTCCCTGGGAAACAACATGAACAAGGCAATTGGTCGGATTTGATTATAAAACTTAATTTTACTAAAGTAAATAATATTTTCTTAATGAATTAAGTGATATTAACATGAAATTTAAAGATTTTTTTTACAAATTAACACTTTTTTTAATTTTCTCACTTGCAATTGTAGTGAGTTGATACTTTAATGTGAAACATGCATATTTCTTTGGTTCTAGCAATTACATTTAATTTCGAATATTCGTATGTATTTTATTGTGTGCTACTATTCCGAACCCATTTTGGTCATTGTAATGCAGCACGTATATGTTTTTGAAATATATATTAATTGAATATTACATTGAGTAACATTATGTAACAAGCAATGTGTAAGGACTCTAAATTATATTACTCGGGAAACGAACCCATGTCTTACCCAGGAAACGAACTCAGCTTATAATGACCATGCCTTGGCAGGGAATCGCACCCATGCCTTGCTCGGGATTCGAACCCAGAATATATAGTATCCATGCCTTACCTGGAATTCAAACCCAGAATGCACATTGTGGCATAATCTGACCTCATCACGGGAATAATGCGTTGTAACACAACTATTTTTGTGTACTTGTGTTGGAAAATTATTTATTAAAAAATATGACATGCTTGGTCGAGCTGTTTGTAATGGAGTTTGGTCGGGGAAGAATGGGAAAGTGAATGTCACTGGTATCCTTGAAAAGGTTTTTCACGCTCTTGGTAGGCAGGGCCAGGAAGGCAGAGGAGGGTTGGGAAACGGACAAAAATTTATGAGCTCGGCCAGAAATGTCGCTGCAGAATGCTTTCAGCAGGCACAAAATCTATGAACTCTGCTCTTGGACTGAAGTGGTACTGCAAAGTTTCTTTGAAATCTATTATCATATTATTTCCTTAATGCAGTATTTTAATAAAAGTTTTTCAAAAGTAGTTAGGGTGCTCGCCTCCAAATATTTTTTAATATATTGAAATTTATTAAGCATTTTAGGGAGTATGTTACTCATTCCTATTTTAGTAGGCTTATATCATAGGTGTGTGAGAGAGAGAGATTCTCTGTCTAACATTGATTGGAAAATGCCAGCATACTCTGTTTTCGAACATGTCTTGTAATAAAATTTGTGACCAGGGTTCACTCTGAAGCCTTAAAAATAAAGTACTAAAAATTGATTTAAGTTGTATTGTTAGGGCTTTATGTACAAGTTCATTTTTACATTACCCTGTAAAATTAATATATAGCATTTCAGCCTTCTTGTTATGGAGAGTATGAAATTTTTAAAACTGCTATTCTTCAGGTGTGAATTCGCCTAAGTAATATTTTTTTTCTTGAAGCTGCAATCGACTATATATTTTTAATCCTAAGACACAAGTTTGTGTTTTTTTCTAGTAAGAACTATCTGTTAACTAATTGCTCTCATATTGTATATGATTATAATAGTGACTAAACTTCACAAGTACCATACAATATTTTTTTCTCTCTGTTTATTAATCCGATTAATTTTTCGTGTGGAGTCCAAAACATTTATCACACGTTATTAAAAAGAGTAATTTTTTTTTAGGGAAACCAAAACATTTTTGTAAAGGAAAAATAAATATAACAAATGCATTCATGTTTAACACACATATTTATTCAATAATATGTACAAAAATTTGAATTTTCTTTAAACAGGTTGTTTCAATATTATAAAAGTAAAGGATGTTTAAAAATATATCTAATATTTCACAAAATATAGGATTTCACACAATATACACACAAACAGTCAGTTAAACACAAACTGTTTCAAAATACATGACATATTTAAACTGATGTTCGGAATACCAACAAACGACAATATCAATTTTACACAAGTATATGATGTTTCAAAATACACAACATATCTAAACTTATTTTGTTTGAAATACAAATGACCAATAATTTCAATATTAGATAAGTATAGGGGTTTTCAAAATACACCTAATATTTCACAAAATACAGAATGTCTCACAATATATACATACACAGTCATTTAGACACAGATTGTTTCAAAAATACATGACACATTTAGGTGGTATAGGCTGTTTCAAAATATATACATTTTTTAAAGCAGCAAACATAGTTAGCATAATTTACACAATGTAATCCAAAAATATTTTAACACAATGTATTCCAATAATATTTTAACTCAAGGTGAGCCAAATGTTGTTAGAAAATTTATAAGCTATTTCCAACTTCAGTAAACAAAGTTTTCAGCCATTTCTGTAAAATTGGGTCCAAAATCATCAAAGTCTACTTACAAGGAGAGAATGTTCGTTACTTCCTGGTTTTATCCTGTCTGTTTGAATAAACACTTCTTTATATTCAAAGGGGTGTAACACAACACATTCAACCACATCTGGATATGACTAAACATAATGTGAATGCACATCTTGGATAATAGATGGAATAGGTGTGGTTGTAGTCATATAAAAACAGGACACTTGCTTGCATCACTGCACTGAATTAATTCATGGCTTTTTCATTTCCCAGTGGGAAATAAATAACCTTAAAATGAAACATCCCATCACAGGACACTCAGTAAATTCCCAGAGAATTCCAAAACACCATAATGTATACAATACATCAGACTTGCCTGGTTTTATGTTAATGTAGGGATTTTCTGAATGAAAGAACATAATGTTACGTATTTGCTATCCAATACCCAACTGAGAACAAGTAGCCAGGAACAATACATGTATATTGATAATTCACTCTCTAAATTTTGCAAGTTGAAATGTGTTTGAGGTTTAAATTTTATTGCTTGGTGCACATAATATTTTGATGAGCTCTGTATTTTCTCATGTCCAGTGACTTAGCTTTACAAGCTGCTGAGGGTGATGGAGTACTTAATTTAGCACTTAGTTATTGGTGTACAAGTTGCATATGTCGTGTCTCACATAGGATGCGAATTTCTCGAAGCCAAATATGCACGCAATTGTTTCTTTCTCATAGATGCCCAGATTACTCTCGTTTTCTGTGAAATTATTGTTTACATGTAAATGTGTATCTCAGTAAATATAAGTTGTGGAAATATGTATTATTGCCAGAAAGGATTTTTTTAAAACTATTGTTTATGTTCCTATCTTCTTACTTCTATCATTTAACTATATTAATGGAGGAAAAAATTGTGAAAATGATCAAATATCTCATTTTTATAGATTGCCTATGCATTTTCCTTAAGAGGTTAGAGAAAATATAAAGATACGGGCATAGTCCAGTCTGTGGTCTTTCATTGCGTGTAGTAAAAACCCCACTATTACAGATCTAATTTGCACAGTACAGCATTATGGCGATAATACTGCACACCTTGTGTGTAGAAGCGATGAGGCACTAGGTGTGCGTATTAGTTTCGCCCGTATTGCTCCTTGGCTTCTTGACCTAGGATGCACAGCTATATAGTCCCCATAAACTGCAACATGTTAGGGGTTGCGAATGCCAGGTTGCTGATGCACTCTCACTAATGTTCGATCCTGAAGATTTAAAAGTAGTATAACTGGAGTAGTCCCATACCACTCTAGCTATTTTGCAAGGTTCTCCTGAATTTCTTTAAAACTGTGGCAGGGTTAAAAGGAGGAAATCTTTTGTTTTCAAATGGTGGATGTGTGGAAAAAGGGTTCTAATGTTCCATATGTTCTTGATAAATATGTCTTGCACTTCACCAGTAAAAATAGGAGGAGTAAGAAGATCTTAGTTCCTGTTGCATTGACACATATAGTTCTCACATATTTTCGCATGTCTCTATCCTGTGGACATCTTGGTATCAATAAAATATTTTGTCACATTTCTTTTAACTTTGCTTGGCTTGCTTTAAGGACAGATGTTGTGGAGCATGTTCCTTCATGTGACTCTTGTCAGAGATGTAATCAGGGATAGCATATGAATATAGTTCAATCAGTGTTTCAAATCCTGTCTGCCCTGTGGACCACCGATCATCTCAATGTGTTTGGATCCCCTCACAAAGTCGAGAAAAGGGGATTTTTGCATTTTAATCCTACTGGATACATTTGCTTAATTCTTTTTCTTGCTTTCTTTGAGAAACATGAAGGCTTCTTCCATAGTTAGGGCATTGACCAACCAAGTCTGAAAGACATCTAGTGCACCAATAGAAATTGTTACTGACCAAGCAAGATATTTTACATCTAAATTTTTTTAATAATGTGTGCTTCAGATGGATAACTTGCACTATACATCTAGTCCCTACTATCCTAAACGAAACCAAGTCAAGAGATTCCATAAGAACCTGAAGGAATGGTTAACAATTTTTTATAATCAAGACCATTTACTTTGGGATCATGACCTGGATTTCATAAACGTAGATTTCAATAGTGATACTCATGATTCAACTGGGTCCACCTTCCCTTCCCATTTTTGTCATGCCCTCGCTCATCCTCTTTTAAATATTCGGTATCTCCCTCCAGTTCCTTCCTACCTTAGCAAAACGGACCAGGATCACCTGCTTTGGAAGGTTAACTGTAAACTGAGCACTGCTAGACAGCAGGTTTTGGCCAAGTTGGAGCACGATGGTGGTGCTGCTAAATTTTGTGTAGATGACACTGTTTCATGCTGCACAATATTACAGGGAAACTGATCCCAAAGTTTCGGGGTCCGTTTCAAATTGATAAATTTACTAATCTCAATGCTGTAAAGTTAGTTGATGTCAATTCTGGAAGGGCATTTAGGAAAGCTCACATCAATCATTTGAAGTCGTACATTGTATGAAAGCAATTTGCTATGTTTTGTATCTTTAATTTTAAGTTTGTTTCCTCTTTTTGCTCATTGCCTTATTTATTATCCTTGGTTTTCCTTAATCCTTCCCTATTCCATTTGTTTTTCCCTACTCATTCCTAGTTATTTTGTTTCATGGTATGTCTCTTCCCCTTTCCTGTCGAGTTGGTCTGGGTCGAGCGGCTGCCAATTTGGTTGGAGTATCTGCAGTGGTGAGTGGACAATGTGCTGATGCACTCCTATCTGCCAGCCACTCCCAAGGCTCCCTCAAGTTGAATTGGAGGTTTGGATACCTCTTGGTTCTTCGCCCGAGAAGATTCCACTTCTGCACATCTGGACATCTGATACCCATATTTATTGCCCCTGGGGACATTTGTCTCGAAATTGTATGAAGAATATTTGTTGTATTTTGGAATATGTGTACTTTCTCTATTCTTTGGACTTCTACTACCTACTATCTACTCTTCGATTTGAACAATGTCTGTTCTTCTGGGGCTGTAATTGTGTTTGTTTATTTCGAAAGCAGATCGTGGAACCCAGGGCAGAGTTTTAGGGGTGGGAATTATGACAGTTGGTCGCAGAACGATTTTCAAGTACCTAATTGCTGGCTATTCAGAACGCTCCTCAGCCAACTCGCTCCCCACCTCTGCCATCCTTCGATCACCTCTCCTCTTCCCTTCCTTTTCCCCTCTTGGTTAGGTTTAGGTAAGTGTGTGCACTTCCCTTCCCTTTCTTCTTTGACCTCTCCTTCAGCTACATGGCTGTTGTGCTGGTTCTCCTTACAACTATTAACCTCGGCCATGTTGAAAACGACATCTGGTGATGTCACTAGAAATGACAATTTCAGCTAATGGTGTGCTAGATATGTGGATTCAACTACCCACAGCTGAAGCGATGTCTTCTTTATGATGAGGCTTCTCATCCAGTAAGTATTTCTGGTGAAGAAGGAAATCAGTCGGGAAATTAAATTTTAGTAATTTGGGTTAGATAGTTATAAAGTTTGTGGCGTAGTTTCCACTGGGTTAGTTGCTGATATTATTGTTAAGTCTTTGGAATGATCAATACTATTTTTTGTGTGCTTGCCTTAGTATGCATTTAAAAAAAATATGCATGGTTATTGTGTGTGACAGGGGTTCCATTTGACTGCCTTGACTCATGGATTGGTCTGGCCAGTGTTAGTGTTCAGCTATTGATTTCTTTATCAATTTTCATACTAAATTAGCGGCCTTGAAAGTTCATTAAGTGTCGCATGCTGTTACTGGCATTGGATTTCGGCATTGTCTGCCAGCGTGGGCTGCCTGTATGGTTTGATTTTTTTGTAGCTAGTACATCATAATGGAATAACCTATCGGGTATTACTTGGTTGTACAGTAAGTTACTTGTATAGTTGGTAGAGTCATTATGTTGATTGGTATGGTCTGATCCATGCCATGTTCGGTTGTTTTAGCAGTATGACAAAAGTTTAGCTTCGTTGGTGTAGGGAGAATGGTTTAATTGTGTGATTAGTTACTACGAGCGAAATGTTGATGGGATTGTTAATTATAATGAGAGGGGCAGAATGCTTAGCTGGTATGGTTGGCTAGTATGAACGGATGGTAATTTCGTAATTAAGACTATATGGGTTTCATAGATGGTTAGATTAATAGCATTGATCTTATGATAGTATGGATGAAATTTTTGATTGGCTAGGCTGGTGTTATGGCTTGTATATATGTGTAACAGGTTAATTTAGATGAGGTAAAATGGCAGTTAATATAGTAACCTGTTATGATTAATCAGTAAGTCTGTGGTGTGAAGGGGTAGGGGTTGATATGGTATGTATTGTTAATAGTATGACTGAGGTATGCTTGGTTTAGAGAGAATGATATGGTTTGGGCTGTATGTTTTGGTTGGTATGGCTATCTGCTGTGGTGGTTCGTTTATATATTCAGATGGTATAGTATGTTGGTATGCTGGGTTGTATGGCATTCAACATTGCATGGCTGAGGCAAGCTAACGCCATGGTAAAATTTGTTGTATATCTGTTTTATTACTCAGGTCTATTAGGTTATCAGTATGGTTATTAATTATTCAGGAGGTACGTTAACTGGCAGGTTTCATAAGAGGAGTTATAAGTATGGATCGCTGGCATAATTAACTGGTTTGTTAGTTATTAGAGTGCTTTATATTAATGTCTGGTATGTTGAAGGGTTGTCACCTAGTATGTTTTGGTTGGTGGATAAAGTGGACGGCATAGGGGGATATGAAATGAGTAGTTGTTATGTTGCATATACAGTGTGAACTTGGCATGACTGAAGTATGCTGGGATATGGTTAGTATAGTACCCAGTAGTCCTCATCTACAAGGTAACTCATATATTGTTTCGTACGTCTGAGGTATGGTGGTCAGTATTTTTGTTGATATGGATGTTTGATAGAGTGGTTTATATTAATGTCTAGTATGATATTTGTCTAGTGTCTGATGGTAATGATGCTATGACAGACATGTTGGAGTTACGATTTTTTTTGTATTTTGGGTGGGTTTTGATGGTATAACAAACATGTTGGACTTGTGATTTTTTGTAAGGTTAGTGTGTGGGCTGAGGTCTTCTTGAAGTCTAGTAAACAGTGTGTATATTTCGTTTGATGACGGATGGTAGAGCAGATGGTATTGGTGGTATGGTTGAATTGAGTTTTTCTTTGGTTATAGGTGATAGCATGCTGGTTGGCCTGGTATGACTTGGGTTATAAAGGTTGGTATGGTGGTATAGTGACTTGTATATTTTTGCCTGAATGGATTGGATTGGATCGATGGAACTATGAAGCTAGATAATTTGAAGACACATTCTATAATATGCTTAAAATAATCAAGAAACTTGTTAATGGTTACACCTCCTTCTCTACCTCCTCCTCCTCTACCTCCTCCTCTACCTCCTCCTCCTCCAGTATGCTTGGGTCATCATGGATAGCATGTTGGGTGATATGCTTTACCAGTATAAATGTTTGCAATTACTTTTATATGTCGAATGGTGTAGACATTATGTGTGTGTTAGTAAGTCCTATAATGCTAAGGTATGCTTGAGTTTAAAATTGTTTGATATGGGTGGTCAGTGTTTTTTGACTGGTGTCAGTCGACATCTTAGATGGTGTGAGAAGAAGGTTATTGTGTCACTGGTATGGATTGTATGTTTTGCTTTCTATGGTTTGTGGGGAGGAATGGTAAATGTATACTGGAGTTATAGTGGGTGGCATGGCTGGTAGGTATAAGCGGCATTGGTTGGTAGAACAAGTAGAATGGGTGTTTGGTTATGGCTGGCCTCAGCTGCATATTTGCTTGCGTTATGATGGATATTGTGCTTGGTGTATTTTTTTGGTATGGTGTTGGTCAGTAGAGCCGATGGCAGTCATGATTTACGTTAGGTGGAACATTGAATGTTAAGGTGCCTGTTTCCGAGCATATAAGTATCTGGGTTGCTGTGCGGAAGCTTAGTTTGACAGTGGCGGTCGGAAAGACGCATCGTCTCTGTTCGTATAAGGTATTGGAATATACAATAGAGCCAAAGGTTGCTGCTCCATCAATGCCTGAGGTTAGCACAGTGTTATCTGTCTCTTCGGATAGGACACCTGCAGCAGCAGCATCGCGATAGACTTCTTCAGGGGTGACATCGACAGCATCATCGACTTCATCGGATTGATCACCTACATCAGTGCTGCCATCGAAGACTTCGCCAAGGCTTCATTGTTGCTACTGTGACAAGGTATTTGCCTACAGTCACAGTGCTAGGAAGCATGAAAGAACTACTTACGTAAAGGGACCTTCCTGCGCTATGCAGCAATACATCAAGTGCTAGCATCTGTTCAAACGTGGTGATAATGCTGAAGAGACATACCAAGAACTGTGAAAGCTGAGTTTCAGCAGCTAAGAAACGGCCTTACTGGCTGTTGGCGAAACCACATCGAATGGATTCTGCCTGAAACAATCATCATTCAAGGGCACTGTAAAGGATTATGTGATTGGAAATAACTTTGTAAGTACGAAAGACATATGTACATACCTGGACCATGTTAAGCAATGGATAATAAATCAATTAACAGAAGAAGTTGAGGAATGCACCATAAAATACAGTGTTTGGCTGGAGTGTACCTATGAAAAGCCTCAGCCTTAGGGTGAATTTATCAGTCTCCGAGCATTCGAGACTGCGAATCAAGCACTACATAATGTTGATAGTATCCCAGAGGCTGTAGGGGCTTTGGAAGAAAAACTTTGAAGGGAAGAGGAAGAATTTATCAGCAAGGGTTCTGGTTGGACACTTGCTAGCGGAGACTGTCTTGAGCTGTGTATAAGCAGATTATATCCCCTATGTGAAAAATGAGCATGCTGGAAGTTTCATCATCCGCGTTATCGACAGCTTCGTTCCTGGTTCCTGCTCATTCCGGAATTACGACAGCCGAACCATCTGGACCCGCTAGTGTATCAATTACAGAACTTTCGGTGGCTAATCGGTGCCGCTTTTTGTTGCAAGGACTTTACTTTCAGGCTTACGGCACGACGGCACCAAGTTTATAGGTGCCAGAATAGTCGATTTTATGTTTAACGAAGGACTGAGATTTGTATAAGTATGTAGACGAACATGAATATTTTTAAAAGTGTTTTTGTAGTAATAAAGTTAAATAAAATAAAAAAAAACACATGAATATTTTATTTCTTAGTTCAATCCTATATAGTAGCCAATCCGTTCGTTCTTGTTGAAACGAAGCAAAACATTATTTTAAGCTAATTACTATTATGGTTATATAAAGGGCTTTAACAAACAAATTCCTGGACCTATAAATGGTGCTCCCATAGTTGAATTTCACGAGCCTGGTCTTAAGAGTTCACAAATTATATTTTCCTATCTTAATGTCTGTACATATACACTTGTTTATAGCCGCCCGAAATGCTACATAATTATTTTAAAAAGTATATATAAGAAAAAATTATGTACGAGCTTAAAAAATTCAGACTCCGACTGAAAGTTACGATATGTTAAAATACAAAACACATCGCGTGGCTTTACATAAACTGAAACTGCTATAAAATCTATTATTTGTAAGCCATATATAAACTGGCTGAAAAATATATATAATACATTGACAATACTTCTGTAACTGTACGGAGCAATGTAGTTACTCCATTTTAAACTTATATAAATGTTTTAAGCAATTGTCTTGATGTTAGATCGCTGGTCAAGTTGTTAGCATGCCGGACTTCTAAATCCAAATGGTGCCGAGATCGATTCCCTATCCAAACATGAGAATTTTGTTTTTAATGTTACCAGTTGTCTTGAGGAAAGTCTGAAAGTTACCAAATTGAAGCTTTTTGAACTGAATTTTACACTACGAAATACATTTTTACTACATTGTTCAAAGATTTCTGCATTTTTTCTCAAATGATAAATGAAATAAATTTAAATAATTCTACTTATTTATTAATGCATCGATTCCTGGATATCTGATTGGCAGGGCTGATAGCCCAGTGCCTAGCATCCACAAGCAGTTGTTTATTTCCCGCGCGATGTTTGTTGATGACGTCACTTCACGTCTCTATTTGATAATGTCACTCTGGCAGGTCGCTGCAGGCGTGTCTGTAATTGGCGGACCTATCGGCGTGCTGATGTATGTGTGGTTACAGGAGCTAGGCACCAAATGTAAATACGAATTGAATAAAGTAAAATATTAAGACAAAATATCGTTTTTTTTCAAAATATAATGTAATGAAAATCGAATATGTTTTCAAAGTCCAGCCTGGAATGTACTTTACAATAATTTTTATATACCTTCTCGTGTATGGAAAATTACATCTTTAAATTCCTATATAAATACACGCACTGACGATTCGTGCACTCCAGCAGGCAATGAAGGAACTATGTAGATGGTGGGATGGAGAAACTACGACTAATCGAACAAGGGTGTGTAATTGGGTTGAACGAATGAGTGAGACATGAGAGAAAGGATAGAGAATGAAACAACAAAAAATGGGAGCTCTCGAAGAAAACCCTCGGAGATGAAGAGAGAAATGATAGAGAGAAATAAAAAGCAAGAGATAGAATGAGAGAATGAGAGAGACACAAAATAGAGGGAGAAAGGGCTGGAATATGAGGAAGAGAGATATATATTGAATGAGGGAGGCAAGAGAGGAGTTAGAATGAGAGAATGAGAGAGAAACGAATGTGAGGGAGAAAGAGATATAATAAGAGAAAGAGATAAAAACTAAAGAGAGAAAGAAATAGATACAAGAGATGGAATGAGAGAATGAGAGAGAATGAAATTGAATGAGGGAGGCAAGAGAGAAGATATAATAAGAGAAAGAGATGGAATAAGAGAAGGAGAGAGAAACGAAAGAGAGAAAGAAAGACAAGAGATGGAATGAGGGAAAGAGAAAGAAACGAAAAAGAGAGAGAAAGGGACTGAATAAGAGAAAAAGAGATAAACGAAAGAGAGAGAAAGAGATAGGAGAGAAAGATATGGAATAAGAGAAAGGGATGGAACGAGAAATATATTGAATGAGGGAGGCAAGAGAGGAGAAAGAATGAGAGAATAAAAGAGAAATTAAAAAGAGAAAGAGAGAGAGCATGTAATCATAGAGCATGAAAAAACAAGGCAGTATGGTGGTATGACATCACGCTCGCATGCGCCTTGAAAAGGCGAGTCCGGTGATATATAACACTTAATACTTATGTCTTTAAATTTTTTAATTAAATAATATATTTTTTAATTTAAAATAAATAATATTGAAATAAGTGTATTATGATATCGTGTTCGTATTCGCCTTTAAAAGACGAGTACGGTGATATTTAACACTTAATACTTACGTCTTTAAATTTTTTAATTATAAAAATATATTTAAATAAAAAATAATAAATTATTAAAATAATTTTATTATGATATCGATATCGTACGCGCCTTGAAAAGACGACTCCGGTGATTTATAACACTTAATACTTACGCCTTTAATTTTTTTAATTATAAAAATATATTTTAATTTTAAAAATAATATATTAAAATTATTTTATTTTATCAGTTCTTCAGATGCCATATTGTTTTTGGCCTAGAAGGAACAGGAAGCCGCCAAAAATCTTTTTAAAAAATGGCTCGTTTTAGGCTTTCTGTGGTTTCTGTGTGGCTTCTACCTTTCTTAGGTAAAACGGAAAATTTTTAGGGAAAAACGGGAAATATGTAGGGGAAAAAAGGATAATTTTAAGACATTTTTGGGGTAAAAGATACGATTTTGTACGAAAATGGGCGATTTTGAAAGAAAGAAAGAAAGAAAAAAAAAAAAAAGAAAAAAAAAAGGAATAATACAGCGGGAAGTCCGGAATCCAAGATGGCTCCCGGTGCCTCGCGCCTCCAGCCGGAGTCGTTTGTAACCGAATTCCCGTACACCTACTATTTAGGAATATTTGTAAAGGAGAAGTTAGTAATGATCCGAAGCCTGTTGAAGAACCAGGTTACCTTTTGCACAGTTAATTCAAAGGGCGCTCCGGCGCGATTATACTTGAATGTTTTATGAATGTTTGTAAATTGTGGTTAACCATAAAGTTTTATTAGAGGTGTGATCACTTTATGAACGTTTGTAAGAGACAATTTATTAAGGATCCCAATATTGTGGAGGAATTAATTGGTCCGTTGTTTTGAAGGCACTTTTAATATAATTGTTCTCATTTATATAAATTTACTTCCTTAATTATTTATATGTTTATATATACATATATAAAGAGAGAGAAAGAGAGAAAAAAGGAAAAAAAAGGGGGGGGGGCTAGATATTTATTCAACAGAGTTGGAGAAATTTTGGGGGAAGTTATTTCCTTTTGATGTTCCGTGTCGGGGAGGGGGGGGGGTTGTGCCTTTTTTTAATGTAACTCATTTTGAAAGTATTGTATTTGGAATGAGACTTACGGATGTTGCTGCTAGTCCGTGGGTTTTCTCGGTGATCTCCCGTTTCCCCCTCCGCTGCATTCCAGCGCTGCTCCATATCCACATATCTTCACCTTCATCGACTCTCAAGACCTCGGTGTTCTGCCTAAATCTCTCCACTCCCCACTCAGTTTAAAGCCACAAATGTCCCCTATTACTGGCATAATTGTTTGGGGAACCATCATGTATGATACTTCACCATTGCACGGGTAACTATAAGAGGTTCATGGAATGCACAATGGTACTTGGAAGACGTATGCGATTTCAAGTTCTACTTTTACTGAGTGTCCTGGAATAAATCTTTAGCATGCTAGTGCTCGCCGCTATTCAGTTCTGTCTCTCCAGGGTTGCTTGCTTTGTGTTTAACACCTACATGGCCCATCAAATATCTGTGGGGTCAGATGGTCACCAGCTTTCTCCATGCGGAATAACTGTTCATAATTTGATGCATAATTTTCCATGAGACATTTCGCCACATGAAAACGTTCGGCGCTTTTAGATTCTTTGCTTGAGTGGATGGGGGATGGGATCCAGGCCCGTTGGACCTCCCTGTATTTGCACCTCCTGCTAAAAGTGCTCATTTAGAGTATTTCTCGAGGAAGGTTTAGGTATATAGTACATTAATATTTAACGTAAGGATGGTAGGTAAATGTCGACGTTTTGTAATAAAGTCGGACGAAGCCGCTTTTCGGGCTCTGGCATGGCTTACGCTGACTAAACCATAGGAGATAAGCCAAATTAATGTGTAACAGAATCGTATGTCTCAAAAAGGCCTACAAAAAAGTCCGCGAGAGCATATGTTTATCTTTTAAGGATGACCTACAGTAACCATTTATGTATTTTAGGGGTTCACTTACGAAGACGTTGTGGAGAACACAGTATTAAGCCCACGTTAGTTACCTTAAGCATTTAGTGTATATAGTTACTGTAAACCTAAACAATGGCATATTTGTAAACCGCGCCCGATCGAGGCCGGGGCGGGTCGCTAGTGAAAAATAAAGCAGTCTAAAAATTGTTATGCGAGGAAAGCGTAATGCGTACAAGTGTACATGTTGTTTTGTACAGGCTTCTGCGAAAGCTACTAGGAGGCCTGTTATCCAAGCCCGCATGTGAGCAGGCATGGAGAAGGTGGTCTGCGGAACTACCTGTCCAACGACACTTATTTCCTTACAAGTAAACACGCGCGCATATCTTTTGATTCTAGTGTATTTCCGCGACGGAATTCACAGTATCTCTCAATGCGCGGAGTTGGATTGTTTCGTTGTGATAATTGGAACATTTCGTTACAAATAAGTTCGGATGTTCATCGTAATTTTTACATGACCTTGGTGTAGTATTAATTGATTATATTTCCGCAGTTTTTTTTTTATTTACTATTTACCTTGCACTTGTTTAACGGCCTCGTTGCTGTTTATCGAAACAAAATGACATTAAATTTTGATTGACGCCACTGCGAGCGCCCTGCAACCATCCTCTCCCTGATAATCTCAACTGTTCACCTCGTAGGAAACCTTCCACTGAAAACTGTACTAAAACGTCCATGAACATAGCCAGCAGTCGGCTAAATCTTACATAGAAAACTTGATACCAGACGCCATGAAAGTTCGCACCCAATCTTCCGAGCAGACTTCCATTGTTGCACACGGGCTTTACATGGAAACAGCGATAACCGCTCGAAAAATAAAGTGTACTTTGACTGTGGTCCCGTGTCGTCTGCTGCACTTGACTCGCCGATAGCCGAAGGAATGTGTATACTCATTTTCAGTGAGTAAACGCAGTAAACTCCACTGTTGCTAAGCGCTGGAACCAGTTGACTTCGCTTTCCCTCCGGTCGCTAGCGGCCTACCAAGGCCGGTGTCATGCTATTTGTTTGTGCCGCTGCGGCTAAACGGGATGCGGTTTGACGGGATGGGCCCAACTCATTGATGTAAATGCGAGGTGTGACACCGCACTAGTGTGACACCTGGCATTTACAACAGCGTGTTGTGCCCATTCCGTCAAACCGGAGCGTTTTATCCGCAGTGGTAGAAACGCATACTATGACACCAGCTTTAGCATATTCTGTTCGCGGTATATTCACACTTTTTTTTTTTTTAACAAACCTTTGAAATATCGCCTCGTGATTACGTGTTTTTATTATTCCCCCACAATTGTTGCGATACGTTCTCCGAATCATGAGCAATTCCGCGTGGAGAATGCTGGCGACCCTGGGGCCAACAAGTGTTCGATGAGCGACGAATCTGATAACCAACCAGGCCACGGAAGTGTTAAACCACGGAGTGATGACTAATGGCGGAAACAAAGCTGTTGAGGGTCACCACTATCAGGAGCGACTCGAGGGCCGTCACCAGCGAGATTTCAAGGCCTTACAACCTCTTATGGTGACGTCACGACCAATGGGCAAACACAAATCGCCAATATGACTGGCGGCTTACTTTAGACATACGTTGGGTCAATGAAAACTGTGGCGTCTTTGTACTAATATACCACGGTGTTTATAGACTGTTCACAGTAAAATGAGCACTTTTGAAAGCCCTGCTTAAGATCTACTCGTATGCACGTTTTGTAGTCTTCCGCCTTGTGTAAAATTAACATTGCCATGGGCTTCATTACTTTATTCATGCGTCGGCCAAGTGAAACTCTAGATTACTAGTAAAATAATTATTTTACAAATCTGGTCAGTTTTACATTTTGAAGCAGAAAAAAAAAACAGAAAGTGAAAGAAATAGTTTCAATTATACCAAATGGTTACCTAACATTTTTAATTCGATAATAAGATACGGAACTACTTTCCATCCATCGTTACCAACTTTCCTGGGCGCATGTCCCTCAGTGCGCCCATTAAAATATTTGCTAGCAGGAGCAGTGACTTTTTTTTAAAGTTGATTTCAGAAGTGCTCACATTATCGTGAACAGCCTTTAAACTTGTGTGTTACTCGGTGTGTTGGAAATTACTCCGTTCGGCTAGAAAGTGCACATCATTAAGTTTCCTACCATTAATGTAAGAGTAAATGCCTGGGTGAACGCTATTTCGCGAGAGAACTTCGTGCCCACAAAGTTCTCATGTGTAAGTAGACATTTGTCTATCACCTTGATAGACTTTTAGTAGGAAAAGTAAAATTCAATTGAAGCGCGTGTTCGAGTGCTTCTGTTAACATAAAAGTGACTTGTTTTTTATTAAATTTAACTTTGACTTATATTTTATCATTAAATATGCTTACTTCATTTATAATTAATATGAACAAAACACATAAATTAGGTGCATTAGTAATGCCTGATAAGAAACAGTTCTTAAGCAGAATATCATTCGAATGACTTCTCACGAATGCGGTGCACTGTCCCTTTGGCATCATTCTCTAGACTCCGTCAAGATTTATCTGTATGAGGCGGGGGAATAACTTGACAGTAGAACATCAAGAAGGGATTCTGAAAAGTTGGAAGCAACCGCGAATGGGCTTTAGACATTTATCGCTGGATGGTTGGCATGTATGGATAACATTGTACTTCGTGGAAAACTGCACAGATGGTCAGTGCGGATCGATGAAGGGCGCGAAAACTTTGGCGGATGATTAACCACCATGACATCCGACCATCGTGATCATCTCCCGACCACAGGTGGGACGACTTGTGTTAAGGAAATAATCGTCGACTCACCACGGCGGATGGCATGTCAACTGGGTTTCAGCGGTGGGGGCACTTTGTATATGACAGGCTGGCGTAGGGGAAAGTTTGCGCGCAGTGGGTGCCGAAGATGGTATCGAAGGAACGAAGGAGTCTGCAGAGGGTCCTTTCGCTTCAGCACCTGCTGCAGCATCATCAGGATCCCGCGTTCTTGACGAGGCCGGTGACGGGCGACAAAATCATGTGCCGTCATTTTTGAAGCAGAGACAAAGAGATCCAGCTTGCCGGGGAAGCATCCTGCAAGAGCAAGGAAGGTTTTCTTCTATGTCCAAGGATCGATGCTGACCGAGTTCCTTGAACACAGAGCCACCTTCAACAGTCAGGCGTGCTGTGAAACAGAATTTACTACAAATCGTCGCGTCCGTCAATCATGTGACAAACAGCCAATCAGAGGTGGCCATTAATTCCATCCGTCCGGCCGTCAAAACCTTGGCAAGCTCTAACTTTTTGACGGACGAGCGGATGAAATTACAACCTTATAAACTTGCACGTTTTGTTACTCGTTCATCCCGAGTTCTTTACAAAGCCGTGTAGTGCGTGCTGCGTTTTGTTTTGGCTGTCTTTTGTTTTCATATGTTGGTTTATGTAACTGTAAAGTGAAATTAAGTTACATTTTTTCCTGAGAATTAATTGATAGGTACAGGTGTTTTTCGCGAAGATATTTATGGCCATAATATACATCAATATCCTACGACCATAACCACAACTCGCTTTGGTTATTGGCCACGTGTTAACGTGAGAAGACATGTTCTTATTTGACGGGGCCAATCGTAATAAAGTACTCCGATACTGAACGTCCATGATTCGTGGGCAGACTCGTGAAGCACGTGACATTTAAAATCATCCAACTACGAAAGTGAATTTGAACAAAACTATTTGGAGTACAGCTGGTATTGAAATCTTTTCGCGAAAAACATCTGTCCCTATTAATTGATAATTACGTTTGGAAACGCGAGCTTCTTTTGAGCAATATCAAAAGTAAGAAAATCACTTTTTATATGCTATTTACATATTTCACATAGATTAATTTCCGTTATGTACGTGTATGTGCGTTTTGGGTAATTCAAAACACAATATCACCAAAAATGTTCGCTTTTTATGGAGGATTTTTTCCTATTTGTAAACAGTTTTGTTTTAATTAGTTTGCAGCAATTAACTTACGACGGACGTACGAAGTTTGGTTGTAAATCGCTCGGCTGGGAGCATAGACTAAAGATGAGGTAGACCGCTTATTCGTCTTCTGCGAATGTGCCCAAACTTAACTTACCCCGAAGGATCACAACTGTCAAAGTCACATGGTCAACAGTGATATTTACAAATCAGTTTTCTAACCTAAACACCAAACCACGCCATTTTCGCTAGACGTTGGCAGAAAAGCAGTTCAATGTTGGGACACGGAGATTGGTTGTGCGCAGCCAACGAGATCGGTCTACCTCATCTTTAGTCCATGGCTGGGAGACGGGCGAATGTATGACGGGCGGACGCAACGGGCTATTGTAAATCCTGTTTATCCAACGTCCACGTCGTGTCATAAAGAACGAACGCCATGAGCCGTTGGGCGCGGGTGTCGTGTTGTTGCACGATAACGCCCGCCCACGTGTGCCCCAGCAAACAACATCTGCGCTACAGTCCATACATGTCACCCTGTGTGACTTTCACGTGTTTGGCCCACTCAGAAAGCATCTTACAGGACGCAGGTTTGCCTCGGACGCTGGCGTGAAGGACGCTTTGCTCGGAAGCTGAGGTGAAGGACGCTGCTCTCACTGCCCAAGGCCTTCTTTGAGTACAAACCTGCTTGCGAAACAACGGGGTCTTTATCTTCATGCCCACAGCTGTTGCTTCTCACTTCTTACATAAACACAAATAACTTTTAAGCGTTTATCTGCTGTATTTGTAGGTAAAGGCTGTTCACGATTTCACTGACTTTATTAGCCACAGGAAAATAAATGCTTCAATAATTCGTTCCATGTGAGTGAGTTACAAAAATTAAACCAAGATTGACTCTGCAACCAATCGTCAACACTAGTTTTCGGTAGACATACGTGGAAAATTAGTATTTTTTTTTTTTTTTTTTTTTTCATACAGTAGTAACTAACGCAGAACATATTACTAAAGGCTGTTCACGATAAAGTGAGCACTTTTGAAATGAACCTTAGAAAAAGTCACTGCTACTACCTGCATATAATTTAACAGGCGCACTGAGTGACATACGCCCAGTAATGTTGGTAAAGATTGGTTGAAAGTAGTTCCATATCTTAACGTCGAATAAAAAAGTGTTAGGTAACCATTTATAATATCTTAAATTATTTATTTCGCTTTCTGTTTTATTAAATGCACTGAAGTGCAAAAATTAGCAGATCTGTAAAATATTTACTTTTCTTATAATTTCAGAGTTTCGCTTGACCGATGCATGAATAAAGTGAGGAGGCCCATGGCAATGTTAATCTCCCATAAGGCGGAAGAATACGCAACGTGCATACAAGTAGATCTTAAGCAGGGCTTTCAAAAGTGCTCACTTTACCGTGAACAGCTTATACGTACAATTATCTCACAACGAAACACTTGCCGCTCCAGGAACATTAATCGCTCATTAAAAATAATGTATTACTAAAAAAAATATATAATAATTAAAATTTTATTTGCTGGAACGTGTCAACTTAGAGAGGCAGTCGAGCTGCAAATGACTGACTGCGACTAAAACATGCGAAAACAATTCTGGACTTAGCTTATTGGAGATTGTAGCAACAAGCACACTTGGGCTACCTAGGTTGTTGAGAGTGGAGACCTGGGGAATTTCAAACACCTGCTATTGCTAAGAGTACATTTTGTTTCGAAGCATTTAATGAAGTGAAAGTTATCCAAATCGTTCACTTTCAGTAGGTGATTATAGTATAATTTTTCCAAGCTTTAAACTATTAATTATTTGTAGAATTGGGAGGGGCTGCATCCCCTTCAGCTCCCGCCTTGGGTAAGCTCTTTCTTTGTATTGCAGATAGTGATGGGTAGTTCACGAACTACCAGTTCATTTTGAACTGGTCTTGAAAAAGAACTAGGTGAATAGTTCGCCTCAACATAAAATAACTAGTCCCTTGTGATATCGGTCAGCGATTCAGTACCAGTAATTACGCCAGGTGCGCAGCTGCGCATGCTCAGATAATCCGTCGTTCGTCGCTACCTGCAGTCCCCCCCCCCCCCCCCCGCAAGACAAACCCACCTTGAGTGGCCAAATCGCAACGTAAATACTTCTTATCTATCTGCCTCTGTCTATCGGTATCTTTGTTTTCGCTCGTTCAGCTCTGCCTCGAACTGTAGGGATCGCAGACCTGCCTAGTTCAATAGTGACATATAAGTCGCAAATCGGTCGGGAACTGCAGGAGACACAGCACGAGACAGTTGGCAGACCTGTGGCCATGCAGCGATCTTTCGTTCTTTCTTACTTTCTCGTGCCGACCCCAATTGCGTAGCCGTTGCACGCCGGTCCGCGGTGCGAGGGGCTCCGGGCTCGAAACCCAGTCAGGGCATGGATGCTTGTGTCGTCCATTTAACTTGCTTCACCATCATCGGCACTAAAGACCTCGCTGTTACGGTGTCGCAAAACCCTCTCACTCTAAATACGATGTTGCCAGACATACGGAATTCCCGTATCTGTAAGAAAATACATCTGATAGCCGCGCTAATACGAGTATAGCTACGACAGTAAGATATAAAAAACATGAAATACTGCTTTTTTCTAGTATATTCACTCAAAACTTCGGATATATCTTTTTGACATTATTTGCATCATATTAAAATTAAGTAATTTTTGTAATTAAAGTTCTGTTAAAAAGTTTCTAATACTGGTACGAATAAATCCAGTGTGTCGGAACCATTTATGGTGAGTTTGTACACGCCTGACTTGGAAAAATTAACTTTACACCTGGTTGTCTCTCGCAACACAACCTATCATAATATTGTAGATCAGTGTCAAAATTAATTTGGTGGCGTGGACATCACAGTATAAAGATATTTTCACTATTCATTAATCATATTACTTGCTTGCTTCTCTTTCCGTTTCACGCTTGCTTAGATTCTTCTGATGAGGGGAAACAGGTAAAGACATATCTAGTTCTCGGGCCGAGGAACAGAGAAAGACATATCTAGTTCTTGGGCCGAGGTAGAGAGAAAGACATATCTAGTTCTCGGGCTGAGGTACAGAGAAAGACATGTGTAGTTCTCGGGCCGAGGTACAGAGAAAGACATGTGTAGTTCTCGGGCCGAGGTACAGAGAAAGACATATCTAGTTCTCGGGCCGAGGTACAGAGAAAGACATATCTAGTTCTCGGGCCGAGGAACAGAGAAAGGCATATCTAGTTCTCGGGCCGAGGTACAGAGAAAGACATATATAGTTCTCGGGCCGAGGTACAGAGAAAGACATATCTAGTTCTCGGCCGAGGTACAGAGAAAGACGTATCTAGTTCTCGGGCCGAGGAACAGAGAAAGACATATCTAGTTCTCGGGCCGAGGTACAGAGAAAGACATATCTAGTTCTCGGGCCGAGGTACAGAGAAAGACATATCTGGTTCTCGGGCCGAGGTACAGAGAAAGACATATGTAGTTCTCGGGCCGAGGTTACACTTGCGCTCTGCAGTTCACCAGTACGCGTAATCATTCGACTGTGACCTATATAGTTCAAAAGAACGGTTCCCAATGAACTGTTCTCAAATGTGACTAGTTCGGACCTAGTTCATTCTAGTGAACTATATTTCCCATCACTATTTTGAAAATACACTATGATTACTTTCCCTATTCTGCATGCCGCTTGCCAAAGTATCAGGTAGCCTGACATTAGTGTCATCAGTGCGAGTGTCATTATCCCCGTCTCCGCCGCTTTGTCTTGCTCTTCGTCTTCGCTCTTTGCTGCCAGCTTGCCACAGCACCTTGACTGGACTGACCGCGAGGCAAGCGGCTCACAAACTCCCACACTACTGTTCCACGGCCTTAAGCCTCCGCCTCACACGCCATGTTGAATTATTGCTTCTAGCTTATTTCAGTTGTAAACCAACACTTTTACGAAACTGCAACTATGAAGTGCATGGTCGTTAGTATTATTTTGCACTCAGTATCCATGACTAAGGCCATTACGACTGAAGTCTCTTCTCGGTGGGAGAAACCGGACTCTTGCCAATATTGTGGTGGTTTAAAGTTTCCTTTTTTTTCGTCCTCCCCCCCCCCCCCCCACATAACGTTATCAGATACAAGGTCATTTCAAGGAGAATATATTGTCTTTTCTGTGTTTGGACGCCGATGGATGTTGAAGTAGAGAGAATCGAAAGAGATGATGATTTTTGAGAGACTGAAATGTTTCCGAAGCTGGAAATATTTTACAAACACTGTTTGTTACCTGAACTGGTTGATCCCAGACACGCTTGGTCCATGCTAATCAGAGACCCAGATTACATTCTCGAGGAACAGTAAAAACGCAAAAGCAAAATGAAGTGAACTGATTTTCTTTTCCATCACAGTAAGAAAGTTTGTCATCGCGTCGTGTTCATACATTTTTCTCTGAGAAAAAATCAGTGGAATAGTTTTTATGTTCATCATTACATGTACAGACTTCAGTTTTCTGATAGTTTCTTGATTTCAGTTTCATGTATTAAATTTTTAATTAAAGTGCACAATGTTTTAAAACCTTTTTCAATGCACTAATTTTTTTGTTGCAAGGAAGTAGTAGTATAACAGTTTAACAAATACTTCCCGGTACAACATCACAACTTTCGTTTGTAATACTGAAAATCCCGCCATATTAAAATCATTTAACATTTGTAACTGTAAAATAAAAAAAAAACGTAGGAATTTGTATACATGTGACTTTACAACATTGATGATGCAGTTGTGTCGTTCTGCATTTGGACTACGTCTTAGCTTTGCAAACGATGTATCATTTTGAGGCGAAACTCCAAACCTTTTGGTTTACTGCACATTTACAACATGAATTACAAAGTAATAATAGGTGATTTCAAGTAGGGGCGTTGGTTTCTTTTCAATAAGTAGAGTGATGTTAGTTAGATGTATATTACCACGGGCTGCATTGTAAGTAATAAATTGACTATATGCATGACTTGTATCAAAATTAAATACATAATTCTACTTGATTTGTATAAATGTAGACAACAACCAAAACTGAAATATTGTTTTTTTATGTTATTTGTTTCCAACTCTGAAAATATGTTGTATCACAATATTGAAAGTTTATGATAATGTTATCTGTTATTACAATAAGTAAGAATTGAAAATTTGTTGGCAAGCAATGGGTGTTTTATCTTGAAGTTAATGTACGATACAGTCAATATTCGAATTATTTCTTTTCTACACATTTATAAAATTGAAATACATATTGTTACAGTGAACTATCAAGTACTACATAGGGCAATTTTAATTTATGTGAGATCTAAAATTAATGCAGATTTTGTTCTTTGGCAACAAATTACAAAATATAGGCCTGCTTTAATGAAATATGTTTATTCAGGACACAAAACGTAATGCACATGACTCAGTATTTAAGATTTTGGAAAATCATCTAATTTAAAGTAGACAACCTCTCTTCCAATTGGCTGGAAATAATTTTTATTTTATTTAACTCGCCGTAAATCGTAGCACTATATTTGTAGAAAGTGTCACGTCTGCTTAAACACTCCGCTACTCATGAATACAGTTCTGTAAGCATTGTAACAATGAATGCTTGTGACGATCAGGAATGGCTACATTTCAATTAATTTTCATTACAATATGTATGTTAAATGTAACAAGTTATAACTGAGGTAATAGCATTTCGGCATAGGTGAAGTGCATAATGACATTTAAAAATAGTAAAACGTACAACAAATGAAGTGTTGTCTGAATAGATCGCATTTGATATAAAACTTACGCCACAACATACGACAGTAACAACTGCACGGTTATTGTACTAGCTTGCAATTTTTTTTAAATTTCTAATTATTTTCTTCTATTTTCATTCCAGGAGTTTTCTGCAGCAGTATTAAGTTCCTAATTCTGATCAAGTTTCGTGTTCGAACGAAACATTGCACAACTTCGTATGGCATGTGGTTCCCAGTCTTGTGTACAATTGCATCCGCCACCGTCCTAAATAAATTTGAGTAGAAACCTGATTAGAAAATAGCAGTATTGGTCGTGCGACTTTTGTCTTGCGCAGTCTACTACATCCAAGTGGCGCTGAGTTAGTTTAGGAGCTATTCTTAATTCATGCTTTGAGCTGTCGCATAACTGTTGTCGATTTTGTGTCTTTCCATTGTAAATCCTTTATCTAAAAAGTGATTTCTTGCAAGTTTTATTAATTGAGGATCGTCCAGCAAACACAAAATGTTCCTATTATTGTCAAATGGTAAAGCGAAATGCAAGGACAAAGTAAACAATTACGAAATTATGTACAAGGAATGCAGTGGTGAAGGAATTAGGATGGTACGTGTAGTATATTTTAAATTAAAACAGAAAGATATGTGAGCACTGAAGGGCGTCGCGCAGGGGCGGAGGAAAAAAATATATATATTACGGGTAAAGAAGGATTTACAACAGCCCGTCGGGTCCATCCGTCCGTCCGTCATACGTTCGTCCGTCTCCCAGACGAGTGATTTACAACCAAACTTCGTACGTCCGTCGAAAGTTCATTGCTGCAAACTAATAAAAACAAAACAGTTTACAAATAGGAAAAAATTCTCCACGAAAAGTGAAAATCTTTTGCAAGATTGTGTTTCTAAGTACCAAAAACAACCATACGCGTACATAACGGAAATAAATCGATGTAAAAAAAATCTTCTGTAGCATATAAAGCATAATTTTATTTGTTACTATTGCAAAAAAAGGAGCTCGTGTTTCCGAACGTAATTATCAATTATTCTTCAGGAAAAATTTAACTTGATTTTATTTTACAGTTACATAAAACAAACATGTGAAAACAAAAGACAGCAA
The DNA here is from genome assembly GCA_029891345.1 of Dryococelus australis. Lineage (NCBI taxonomy): Eukaryota > Metazoa > Arthropoda > Insecta > Phasmatodea > Phasmatidae > Dryococelus > Dryococelus australis. The sequence continues at coordinate 123,648,130 of CM057000.1, read as the reverse complement.
AAACAAAACACTGCACACGCTACACAGCCTTGTAAAGAACTCGGGATGAACGAGTAACAAAAGTGCAAGTTTAGAAGGCTGTAATTTCACCCGTTCGTCCGTCGAAAGTTAAAGCTTACCAAGGTTTTGACGGACGGATGGATAGAATTAATGGCCACCTCTGATTGGTACTTGGTCACGTGATTGACGGACGGACGTGACGGGTTGTTGTAAATCCTGCCTAAGTAGAAGAGCAAAATGCAAGGACAGAACAAAACAAATATATAGGTATGAACACGGAATGCAGTGGTGAAGGAAATAGGGTCGTAGAATAAACGATTGTGGAATGGCAGCGAAATGAAGTGGCAAGTGTTACACGAAAAATTACGTGAAACGGTAGCGTGAAAGCCGCGAGCTGTTAAAACTTGGGTCGACTTTGGCCGATTCATAATGAGGGGGGGGGGGGGGAAGGAAGTTGCGCAAGCGCCTAACTGGTGTTTGTCCGAGTACTATGAACTTTCTCCTGTAAACAATATCACCCCTTCCTCATCACCCCGTCATCAGGCTTGCGGTCACGGATGATTAGAACAAAAGATAAGGTCTGCAGCGAAAATGCCTCGGCGTGGTTCCAAAACACACTATCTCCAGAAGCTACTGAAATACCTAACATTAGTTAAAATTCTAATAATTTGCGGGTACACTCTTCATTTTTTTTTTGTGATATATCACAAAAAATAATTATTGGATGTTTTCTTTAGAACAGATTAAAGAGTCACTAATATATTTACTACAAGAGGTAGCTAAACAAGATTTTTCAGGCAGTGTTACAGGAATTGGCCATCATCAAAATTACTTCTTTAATATAAAATTTCACAACACTAAAATATATATTTTAAAGATGTAGTTCATTTATTTGCATCAAATGCGACAAGATACCATAACTCTCATTAAATTTGTACATTAAAAAATTCTGAAAACTTCGGATTAAAATTGACATTGTTTCTTATGGCTCTTATGGCATTTTTGGTACTGCCCATTTTGACGACAGAAATCGTGCATTGGAAAGAGAGAGTGAATGTCCATTACATCTAAGAGTGAGACGCTCTATAGATCTTAAGCAGGGCTTTCAGCAGTGCTCATTTTATCGTGAACAGCCTACAATAAAACTTAGGTGTGGACAAGTAGAATTATCTACCCATAGAACAGTTCTCCACTGCACATAAACATGGCCTCCCGTGCACATATTAGTTTAGTATGTTTTCGTTCGATTACTTGGAAGAGATAGAGAGGAAGCGATACGGGCGACACTAACAGGCACATCTAGTGCCTCATCGCTCCTACGCGCAAGGCGTGCAGTGTTTCGGGCATTGCGCTTACTGTGAAATTTATAACTTTAACAGCGGGGTTTTATTAAATGCTGTAACACTTCTCCCTTCCTCCTTTCTCCTATCCACCCTGATTCCTATTATTTATCTGCTTGGTCTAAGTAAACATTTGTGCAATGCTGCAATAGGAGGAAAGGGGTGCTACGGGAGGTAAGCTCACGATGGTTACTAATAAGGCAGATTATTATATAAAATATATGTTTATTACAAAACTCAATAACTGGACAATCATACATCTACTCGTACAGAAAAGCAAATATTCTTAGATATATTACGTTAAAATATCGTGGCGTCATACCGCTACGCGATTATACTCACTAGTAGATCTCTGCTGATTGGCCTCAGAGCTCCTCTGGCCAAATATTACACTTGCCTTCTGCTTCAGTTCTGTCACACACTCTCTGTATAGTCTTGTACCTTGATGCCTTTTGTGAACTGGGGGAGGGGGGGGGGTCCGCTACGGGAGGCGCTTATATAGCCGGGCAAATTAGAGCATGTTATTCAAACATTTTGCCCGGTCACAAGCTATACCCCATGTCACCTTAGGCGATAGGTGAGCGGCGCCAGGTTACCACTACAACGCGATGAAAGCCCACGGATTAAACTACGCCTATATCTTTGTACTTTTCTCTAGCCACTTAAAATAGTGGTATGGACCCCAAGCATTTTTTTGTGAAATAGTTGTTTACGCGAATATGCATATCTCGGTGATTTAAATAAAAGAGGAAAAAAAACATCCATGCCCCTATTTTTTTACTTTTGTCATATTAAGTGTGTTATTAGAGAAAAAAACGTGAAAATATTCTAATATCGTATTTTTAAAGCTTGCCTGTGCAGTTTCCTTAAGCGGCAAAAGAAAAGTACAAAGATACGGGAGTAGTTTAATCTGTGGCCTTTCATCGCGTGTAATAAAACCCCACTATTACAGATCTAATTTGCACAGGACAGCGTCACGCCGGAAACACCGTACGCCTTGCGCGTAGGAGCCATGAGGCGCTATAAGTGCGTGTTAGTGTCGCCCGTATCACTCCGTCGCTTCTTAACCTTGGACATGGGGTTTCCACGGGGTCCATTCCACTTTGAAGGAAACTGCATAGGCACAGGCATTAACCACTAATAAATATATATTATTGCAGCCCCAGACCTTACATTTTGAGGGAGGTGAAATGCATACACTGTGTTTATTGGTCATATTGCAATGTTTATATTAAAAAGCATTACGAAGATGGAAATTGGATGAAAGGAAAAATTTAGAAGGTCCTTTAAAAGTGCTCACTTTACCGTGAACAGCGTATAGTGAGAGGTAATTCTCACGCAAAATATTATTTACCTGGATGCAGGCGAATACGGTGCGTTGACCCTTTGGTGCAATTTTCTAGACTTCGTTAAGCTTTGTTTACACGAGGCAGAGGAATAGCCTAGAAGATGAACTATAGCAGGTCAGACTTAAAAAAAGAAATTATAAAGTCCCGATAAGAATACTAATAAACTGAATATCCTTGCGTTAAACCCTACCTATCTACCTTGTGTCCACGACGTAAGCCATCACCCGATTGGCTTAAAAGCGAATCAGAAACTAAGAGCAATAAAGGCCAGACATAGACAGAAAAAAGTGGGGGAGGGGAATAATGGGGTTCTTAGTAGAAAAAAAATCAAGCCTTCCGAATCACTTTTATCACAGCCGCCATTTTCTGTGCCTTTGTGGCAAGTAGGGTTGCCAACTATTCCAGGTTAGCCATAAGGGAACTTCCGACAGCTCGACACACGAAATCTGACCCCAACGAAATGATCAAAGAAAAAATAACAGCATTAAATATTATCTGTAATATGCTTGAGTCATTATTACATACATCAGCCAACATATTCTCTGAACATACACAACAGGAAAATATTAGTTGCAACTACAGTACAAAAGTGTGATTCTGATATCTGGTAAAACTATGTATATTAATATTTAATTTATTTCCGAAGAAGTCTGCTGCACGAGATATATGACATCCCGTCGCATGTCAATGCAGGATAGTTCTTTCAGCCGCAAGGGAATCCCCTATAATAGGGCAGTTGGAAACCCTAGAATCAAGCGTAACTACAGTCGTCAATGCACATATGCCGTCAGCGGAAACTTCAGTTTTGTAAACTCGACTTTCGAAAGCGGAATTCAGCTGAAATGCTTATAATAGCATAAGAAATTGTGGTCTGTGTATCTTACATTTCGTTTACTTGTATTTGCCAGAAAATGTTGCAGGCGCGATTTATATCATAAACAATTTCATTTGTAAAATTTTTGACAAAGAATGAATAGGCTCTGGTTTGCAACAAAATAATAATTATGTATTAACAAATTATTTAAAGTAGGATACAGTCCTATTCATTTATAAGCTTATTCGAAAATTGGTATTTCGTAAACTTTTCACGTGCCAAGTAAAGGTCGTAGGTTTTGCTATCTGAAATTTAAATAAACCATTTGAATAAAATAGTTGTTCTTCATTAAAATCGAAATCGTTACGTTTTTCGTGCACGTACAATTATCACAGTAGTCCTTTCAGAGGAGAACACAAGCTGAAACCACAGGTTTTTATACTTGTTTACATGGCGCATACAACATTACTTTCGATACCAAACTTGAATTACAAACACAGATTACGAAAAGTCAAATCACGAAATCCCGCTTTCGGGTCGTTTAAATCGCACTCGAGTATTACCTGTGAGATCAGCGTTTGCCCGTATACACGTCTATCAGAAAATAAATGTTCTGCGAATTCGTCGTTTTCCCAGAAAAAAGTACGAACAAATTTTCTACAGCCACAAAATTTTACTTTTATCCTATTTCATACATTTAAAGAGAAAAAAAAAGTAGAGGAAATCATTAAAAAATTTGCAGTTTTAGTGTTTTCCTGCGCAGTACCCAGAAGAGAGAAAACTACATAGTGACATTTGTAACACATTGACTTTCATCGCGTGTACCCTACTATTAAAGGCTGTTCACGATAAAGTGAGCACTCTTAGAAAAAAAGTCACTGCTCCTACCTGCATATATTTTAACAGGCACGCTGAGTGACATGCACCCAGTAAATTGTTAATGATGGATGTGAAATAATTCCATATCTTAGCGTCGAGTAAATAGTCTTAGGTAACCATTCCTGTAAACTGAAATTATCTCTTACCCCCCTTTTTTTTTTTCAATGCGTCTAAGTATAAGATTGAAACCGTTTGTAACGTATTTACTATTTCAAATAATTCCACACTTTCACTTGACCGACGCATGAATAAAGTGATGAGGCCCATGGCAACGTAAATTTTACTGTTACGCCCTTTTAGGGCGTAACAGGGCTAAAGGAAGGCTAAAGGAAGGAGAAGGACGCACACCAAAAAAAAAATCAAGAAGGCATGGACACAAAAATTCCAAAATCAATACAAATATATTGAAGCCCATCTATACATATCACCAACAATCACTATTTTGCAACTTGATTTGAAACATATCAATTGCCTTTGTAAATTTTTGTTTCTTGCTACCAATCTGTGAACTAGGGGAAGGAAAGAACACACATGCACTGAAACAAACAGAAAAAACAACAACATCAATATATCCTGAGAAATCATCCAACCTGAATAAATACTTGTGAAATCTCATTTTAAAAAAAGGTAAAATGACTCTCTGAGTAAATCAAACACCATTACAACTCTAAAATTAAAATGCGCCTGATGATTCACTAAGAAGTAAAGTACAAAATGGAATACTAATTTCAAGAATACCATTGGGAAGGAGCAAAAACCCTCACTACACTTAACCATGAGTCTAAAGGCACACCATAAAATATCCACTAAACTCCTTGGCATTCAAATTCTTTTGGCAATTCGTAGTCCAGGAGACCATTCTTACAGCACGCCCAAAAAAAGGAAGACTCCACCTCTTACAAACATTCCCATAAAATACCATTTTGAAAATTTACACAGTCAAAACAGTGAAGAAACACTTCAAAAAAAAAAAAAAATCACACACACACACACTACTAAAAGGGGAACGCTACCCCCAGCATAACAACAATTACGTTCATTGCAATACTTAACTTGCGTACTCATATTACGCGAAAACGCGTCTAGCATGCAGAAGCCCCAAAGTACGAACTGGTGTAGACATGATCTATCGTCGGCCAGCCCGCGCAACTCGATGAGGAACACTACACACTTACTCGGGCTGGGGACGAACATTTATACGCGAAAACGCGGCTCGGGGAGGTAAAGGAGGCGGCGGGATGAGCGGAGAGGCGTATGGAAGGTGCCAGAGAGCGCGAGGCTGAACTCGTTGCCAGTAGTAGCCACCAGACAGCGCTCGGTCGCGCCAGGAGCGCCGCGTGCCTCTCTTCATCATAGCTCAGCGCTTGGAAGCGTTCAGACGTGCGCCACCCCATGAGGAGGGGGGGGGGGGGGGGGAGGGGGAGCGGCGAAAAAAAAACAATGTACCTTTTTCTGCAGCAAAAATATTGCCTCTTCAAATAGTAACTCCTCTTCAAACAAAATAACAGTTTATTAACCTGGGCTACCAAATACAGACGTGGCAAATAACCAAGCAGACTTGCTAACCAAGTTCGTTAACGCCATGTAGTTCTGTAAACCCACCAACCCCGTGATAGCAGCATTGACTCGGACTCCGGGAAATTGTAGGCATCACACAATTCACCAGCTGGCGGGACTAAAAATAAATCGTTCAGGCAGGACAGTATTTGGCAGGACAGGAGTAATTACATAAAACTGCTGGAGTTTGCTGATTGACACGTGTGTCAGACTTGAAGCATGGCTTCATTACATAAGGCGGAGGAAAACACAATGTACGTACAAGTAGGTCTTAAACAAGGCTTTCAAAAGTGTTCATTTTACCGTGAATAGCCTATACATATTTAAGCCCCTGGCACAATAGGTGGTTGGTGAGTAAAGAGATTTGGAGCCGATGCGGGTGATTGAGGTGAGAATGGAGCGGCGCCGGAATGGGGGGAGGGGGCGGGGGGAACGGGGAGGTCCCCAAGAAAAGCCAGCCGACAAGCGGCATCGTACGGCGCGTTTCCCACATGCGAAGGTCCGGAGTGGCCCGGCCGGGGATTGGGCCCGGTTCGCCTTGGTGGGAGGCGGGCAGGCTAACCTCTCAGCCACCGCGGCCCCCTAGGCGGTTGGTGTTGGCGGCTGTTGAAGGACATTGCAGAGATGGTACGATTTCCTGTTGGTGGTTGGTTGGTGGTTGGTGGTTGGTGTTGGTGGTTAGTGGTTGGGCCAAAAATCATTTCAACTCGAGGTTGGTGGTTGGTGTTGTTGCTGGTGGCTGGTGTCTTAGCGAATTGGAATATATCGCACTTTTACCATCAACGGATCAATCTTAGAGCGTTATCTAGGTTTTGAATGGGTGACACTGGAAAAGGTTTGAAATGGCGGGAAATAATCGTGAAAATAAAAATATGCATATCAAGCTAGTAATATAGTTGCCATTCTATTATTAAAATTTCCATGAGTAAAAATATAGAAGTTAAAGCAAATCGTACAAATTTATTTTATTTTCAGGCTTTTGAGCAGCAATTGTTTGATTATAGACTAATTTAAGTTTTCTATGTGAATATTATTTTCTTATTGAATGCAATGCACTAAATTCTTAGCATAAGCATAAAATAATTCATGCTTCTAAAACGGCTTACTTTGGTGCGTTTTATTTTTAAAAAATAATAAAATCTCAGAGATTAAAATCTCACCCGCTTAGTTATAAAAAGTCAGTTTCCAGCAATAGCCAATTAAAACAATTGATTCGCCTTTCTTAACACTTTACTAACATATGCTGTTCACGGTAAAGTGAGCACCTTTGATGTCATAATTACTTTTTTATTTCAGCCATTTTTTAGCCTTTAATCACATTTCAATACAAAGGTTACAATGCAAGTAATAAGCACAGTGTGTATCATCCACCGTACTCGTAAGTTAAAGTCTAAGGCTACAATAAAAATTCCTGTTATTCCTAATAAGAGGGTTTTCAAAAGTGTTCACTTTACTATGAACAGCCTATAGTGAAGGGGTATTTTGTGAGAGCGAGGCAAAACTCGATGGAGTGCTAGGGGCGACGTCCACTACCGCATGTAAAGCGGTAATCGCCTCTACGTGCAAGCCGCTCAACTAGCGCACAGTCAGTTGTTTCCCTGCGATCGTAGAACTTCAGGAATTTGAGTGGCCCTATAATCTTGTTGCACGCGACTCTGAAGCAAATTCTATTATAGGCTATTCACGATAAAGTGAGCACTTTTGAAAGCCTTCTCGTTTCGAATAATTGTCAATAAATAAATTGTATTTTCATCTTAGACGTTAACTTCCTAGTGCGGTGGAATATACACACGATGTTTATTACTTATATAAGAATATCTATTGTCATTTCACATGCGTCCGGTTCGTATATTTTGAGATACAGCAGTCTAAAAAAAAAACGGGATTTTAGGTATGTATGAGGGCATGGAAATAATTTACAATTCCGTCATCGCCTGAAATGTGCTTTATTTTCGTAGGTAAGCCTATTAGGGGCATGGTTAATAGTTCCGTAAAAAAAACGCATATTTCAAAAGCGCTGCAGATCATTTAAGCGTGAGGTATGTAGACTGTTCATGGTCAAGAGAGCACCTTTAAGGCCGTTCTTAAAGTTACTTTTAGCTTATTTGTATAATTTCGCCAATCGTTAATACAAAATGGTTGTGGGATTAGTATGAACGATGTACACATTTTATAGCTCTTGAAAATGAACATCTGAGGTCCCATATAATGGTTCGGTAATTATGCCTGCAGAGAAGGCCTTAAAACGTGTTGACTTTGCCATTAGTGGCCTATGGTCCTTAAAAGCGTTGGCCGCGAAAAAAATTATTCTATATTTGTAACACATAGTGTAAAATATTTAGATATTATCAATGATTACTCTTCTTTCCTCGCGAAAATATATTGAGAGCATTGTTTTTTTTTTTTAATATTAATACATATCCAGATTACAATTTTACTGTTACGAAAATGTACAAATAATGAAAACTAACTGATGTCCACAAATGAGATCATTCACACGAAAAGAAAATGCCAAGATCTACAACAAGACGTCTATAAAATCACACAAAGAAACGTTTCTGTTATTACAAAAAAATATTACTGAAAATATGTCAATTTAACACAGTTTTTGTTTTGTGGATGTCGTTAAATTTTTGTAAACTAATTTTTGTTAAACATACCTTAACATGAATTGAAACAAGACGAAATTTTGACTTTGACATTGTCATTTTGAAAGGAAAAAAAAAAACATAAGCTCGAAAAAAATTTTATGTGAGGAAAATGTAGTGCAAATGATGTATACAATTTGAACAGTTTGTGGTACAAATATACAATACAAGCAGTTCACGGTTACTTCACACTTTCCTGAAACCCTGCTTAAGTTGTATTTCTAGGGTATTCCTCCGCCTCATAGAAAAAAAAAAAAAAGTAACTAAGCATTGAAAATTACACCAAACGGACGCCGCACCGAATTCGTACGCATCATTATTTTTCATAACAACTATTTCTTACTAGGCATTACCAACACACTTTTTTTCCTGTAATTAATCATATTATTTATTAATGAAATACAATTTATATAAACAGGAATTAAGTAAAAAATCAATTTAACTATAAATAAGGTACTTTAATACTAACACAATAATAAAAAGTTTGTAATAAACGCAGTTCTCTACTTTCATACATAATGAGTTCCTGAAAATGTGTGTGAAAGTTTAATTGTATGAAAGTTTAATCTATATCGATGTAATAAGGGGGGTTTTGTTACCAAGTTACAATAGAATATGTAATAAAATTAATTTTGGCAGAAAGATAATATATTTAATTGATAAAAATTTTTTTTAACAAGTATTTCATTGAAAATCACCAATAAATATACATGTGTAATACTTTATTACATGAAATGTTGATTTTTAATACCTGTATACATATTTGCTGTAAGTACCCTGTGAATAAATAAAGTAATTAAATATACTTCCTACTTTCTGTAAAATTGGTGTGCAAATGTAACATTTTATTTAGTAGCATTTTATTTTAGCTATGCAAAAGTTTTACAGAGATTCGTATATTATTTTAACTGAAGCAATTATTTGTGTTGTGTCAATATGACAGCCATATCTAAACATTCATAACATATGATCCACGAAGGCTGGAAAACATGGCAGGCAGTGTTAGATGACAACTAACAGTACTATATTTATATGTGGGTAGGTTGATAGGTGTATGAAAGACCAAATCAGTCGTATGAAAGTTGATTTAGAGGTGAAAATGTGTCATGTATGAAAGAGTGAATTGTACGAATCTCGAATGTACGAAAGTCAAGGACTGCATGTACGTGACTACTTTTTTTTTTTTTTTTTTTTGAAACGAACATGCACGTCATACATGGGGTGATTTCGCAAAGGTTTGATTGAAAAAAAAAAAAAAGTGTGAAGAAACCGCGAATAGACTATTATCAAATTTTGTCAACGTGACCAACGCCCTTAAACTTTCACGTTGTTATTCCGGCGGTCGGCGCGCCTCACGCCCGTCCTCGAGGTGCAGCTGCCTCAAGGTCAGCTGCTGACCTTCGCAGGCGAGGTCACCGCCCAGTTCCTGGCCTGCAAGTCGCCGAGCGAGCTGGACAGCATGCGAGCTACGAGTTCACATACCGACAACCCGGCACCAACAACTCGGAGCAGGGAAAGAAAAACTTATCCTTGCCGAAGATAAAGGCTGTTCCACAGACTGGAAATGAGGTAGACCGCTTATTCGTCTTCTGCGCATGTACCCAACATTGACCTACTCCAATCCTACACAACTGTCAAAGTCACATGGTCAACAGTGATGAACGTTTTATTTACATCTTAATTTTTAAGTGACCAGCACTATTATATTAATAAAATAATTTTACCAGTTTGAATGCAATCTAAAAGCATTACAAATTGATTAGAGGAATTACAAAAACATCTCGAAAGCAGTTGTTTACTAAACAGTGTTCTAACCTCAAACCCAATCCACGCCATTTATGCTAGACCTGTAAGCAGAAAAAGCATTTCAATGTTGGGACACGGAGAATGGTTGTGCGCAGCCAGCGAGATCGGTCTACCACATCTTTACTCTATGGGCTGTTCACGATAAAATGAGCACTTTTGGAATCAACATTAGAAAAAGAAACTGCTCCTACAAGCTGTTCACGGTAAAATGAGCACTTTTGACAGCCCTGCTTTAAGATGTACTTGTATGCACGTTGTCTCTTCTTCCGCCTTAAGTAAAGTTAACATTTCCATGGGCCACATTACTTTATTTATCCGTCGGTCAAATGAAATGGTGAAATTATTAAAAAAGTAAATATTTTACAAATCTGCTCATTTTTACGCTTCGATTTAATTAAAAAACAGAACCTGAGAGAATTAATTTTTAGGTTATCACAAATGATTACCTAACACTTTTATTCGACGTTAAATTAGGGAACTATTTTCTATCCCTAGTTTCTAACGTTACTGGGCGAATGTCACTCAGTGCGCCCATTGAAATGTACGCATGCAGTGGGCAGCGACTTTTTTCTAAGGTTCATTTCTAAAGTGCTCACTTTATCGAGAACAGCCTATACCTGCATATATTTTAACGGGCTCAGTGAGTGACATGAGCCCAGTAAAGTTGGTAACGAATGGAGAGAAAGTAGTTCCTTGTCTAGCGTCGAATTATAAGTGTTAGCTAACTATTTGAGATAACTTATATTATTTCTATCGCTCTCTGTTTCTTTTTTTATGCATCTAAGTATAAAAATTTGCAGATTTGTGAAATATTTACTTTTCTAATAATTTCACGGTTTCATTTGACCGACGCATGAATAAAGTGATGAGGCCCATGGCAGTGTTAATTTTACGTAACGCGGAATAATACACACCGTGCATGCAAGTAGATCTTGAACAGGGCTTTCGAAAGTGCTCAGTGTACCGCGAACAGCCTGTACCTCAAGTCGAGGTTATACTCTCTAGCAACTTCGAAATTTAAAAAAAATATTTACTAAGATCCATTCACGGTTACTTCCAACTCTCCTGAAGCCCTACCCGAGTTCTACTTTCAGGGTATTACTCCGACTCGTGCAAAGAAAGCTTAACCGAGACTACACCAAAGGTCAGCGAAACCAATTAGTGCGCAGTCACTTTAATAATATTTTACATAGTATAAGTATTTCTTATTAGGTAAGCTCTATCTGTCCCTCGCGTAAATATGCGAAAAACGTGATTTTTTCTTTTAACATTGTGGAGGTATGGTTTGCTTATATTTTAATTTTGATGGTGGCAGCACTGTATTCTTCGTCTATATAATATGGCCTTCACAGTGTATCACATACATAATTATGATTCTTGTTCTCTCAAAAGCCCATATCTGGTATGAAATAAGTGTGGATAATGACTCAACCAATAATAATTTTGCCTATAAAAAGCATGGTCAGTATTTTTAAATAAAAAACAACAGGCTAGCGAAGTTAAGCGGTTTGTCTGCCAACATTACAAAGAGGACATTTGTATAGTTTACTATGTATGTGTTCTAACGTTTGCAGCACTATTAGTGCGTTGACAGTAACATTTCAATCCGGATTGAACTCTGAGTGGATTGAAGAATCCGGATCGAAAGTTCACTGTAAACAATGCCGCTAGCAATGAACAGGAACTAAAAGCAATTGTTTGATTATAGACTAATTTAAGTTTGCTATGGGTATATTGTTTTCTTATCAAATGGAATACATTTAATTTTCAGCATACGTATTAAATAATTCATTTTTAAAAAGGCATAATTTGGTGTGTTTTATTTTAAAAAGTTAAAATCTCAGAAATTAAAGTCTCGTCCGCTCAGTTATAAAAATTCAGTTTCCAGCAATAGCCGATTAATCAGCCTTCCTTAACATTTTACTATAACATGCTGTTCACGGTAAAGTGAGCAAGTCTGGTGCCCTAGTAACTTTGCTATTTCAACCATTTTTTAGTCCTTAATCACACTTCAATACACATATTGCAACGAAAGTAACAAGAACAGTGTGTATAATCCTGGGTACTTGGAAGTTAACGTCTAAGGCTTCAATGAAATATATTTATTGACTGTTATCCCGCACGAGACGGCTATCAAGAGTGTTCACTTTACTATGAACAGCCTGCAGTGAGGGGTAAATTTCTGAGAGCGAGGCAAAACTCGATGCAGCGCTAGGGGCGACGTCGACTACCGTATGTAAAGCTGTATTAGCCTCTACGTGCAAGCCGCTCAACTAGCGCCACAGTCAGTGGTTTCCCTACGAAAATAAAGCACATTTCAGGCAATGGAGGAATAAATTATTTTTATGCCCTCACACATTCCCTAAAAACGACCTTTTTTTAGACTGCTCTATCTCAAAATATACAAACCGGATGCATGTGAAACTACAATAGATGCGTATATACGCTGTTCGCGGTGAAGTGAGCACTTTTAAGGCCCTAGTTACTTTTGTTTTCAGCGATTTATAATACTTTTAAGCACCTTTTTAAATAAATATTCTTATCTAAGTAATAAATACATTGTGTATATTCCACCGCACTCGGAAAACGTCTAATGCCATTCTTAAATTACTTTTAGCTTATTTGTATCATTTCGCCAATTGTTCCGTGACTAATAAAAACGGTGTACACATTTTATAGATAGTAAAAGTTTACATGTGAGACCAAAATAGCCTATTGACAATCGCAATAAAAGCGCGGGCAGTGGAAAAACATATTTTATATTCCTACCACATACTGTTAAAATTTTAGACGCTAAAGGCTGTTCACCGTAAAATGAGCATTTTTGAAAGCTCTGCTTAAGATGTACGTGTATGCACATTGTGTTTTATTCTGCCTTATGTAAAATTAGCACTGCCATGGGCCACATCACTTTATCATGCGTCGATCAAGTAAAACTTAGAATTTATTAAAAAAGTAAATATTTCACATATCTGCTCATTTTTACACTTCGATACATTTTTTAAATCTGCCTTAGAACTAAGTCACTGCCTCTGCCGCAAATGTTATAACGGGCACACTTGGTGACATACGCCCAGTTAAGTTGGTAACGATGGACGGAAAATTGTTCCATATCATAACGTCAAATAAAAAGTGTTATGTAACCATTTGTAACAACTTAAATTATTTCTTCTGCTTTGTACTTTTATGCACATTGTGTAGTTTTACACTTTATGTAAAATTAACACTTTATTCGTGCATCGGTCCAGAGAAATTGTGAATTTATTAGAAAAATAAGTATTTTTCAGATCTGCTCATTTTTACACTTTGATGCATTAAAAAGAAACAGAAAGCGAAATAGATAATTTAAGTCGACACACATGGTTACCTAACACTTTTTATTCGACGTAGTTATATGGAACTACTTTCCCTCCATCGTGGCCAACTTAACTGGACGCGTGTCACTCAGTGCGCCCGTTAAAATGTATGCAGGTAGGAGCATTGTCATTTTTATAAGGTCGGTTTCAAAAAGTGCTCACTTTATCGTGAACAGCCTTTAGGTACATATATGCTACAGTACACACAGGTATGCTGTCCCAGTTGTGTTGGTATTGAATTAAAAATTGTTCTGAAGTTTTGACGTTATATTGTGAACACAATTTTTAAGGCTGTGTTCGATTTCGGTGCAACGTGTCCCTTGATCCCTTCCCGTTTCGAGAGCCCTTGTTCCCTTCACGAGAAATATTCGTCAGTGAATTCGGACGCTCGTGTTCGTTTCCACCTCGAGTTGTATTCTGTCGGATTTCGCTCTATGCGAGTTTAATTTGTCATTGTTGCGTTTGCAAGTGATTACCGCCGCCGTGCAGATTTGTAAGCACAAAACAAACACAAACAAATGAAATATTTCAAACAGTTCCGAATCGAAAACTATCTAGGGCTCGAGAAAGGCAGTTGCTGGCGCCCTTGGCCGAAGCGGGACATTCTACGGTGCATAACGTGCCCTTGCTGTGGATTCGGATTGCGGAAATGTAACGTCACATCCGGGATGCACTTTTTCAAGAGCACGAAGCCAGATAAGGGCCCTTAGCTGGCGAATTCGAACACAGCCTAAATGATCTCTGGTTTATACATGTCAGAGTAAAGCCTGTGTATCAGTGGCATATTAACATTTCTAAAGAGTCCTCGGGTTCGCTTGGCTGGCGCATGAATAAAGTGATCCGGTTGCCATTGCAATGTTAATTTTACATATGGCGGAAGGTTACAAAATTAGGAGAAAAATATACCTTAGGTAGGACTTTCAGAAATGCTTAATTAGCAGGTTATATACACTCCAATGCAATATGTTGTCTCTAATTTAACTGTGCAGTTACAAAAGTAACTTAGGCAACTAATTTAATAGAAGTGTTTCCAAAAGTAGGCAAATGTTTTTGTTGCTACGCGAAGAAGAACCTGCGGGAAGCTGGAGGCAGGCCAAAAGACGACAATGTTTTCCAAGCCCTGCACGTCCAGCGCAGTGTGTCGCCTCGAGGTTTCGGCGAGGATTAAGAAGAGTGTAATGAACCCCCACGTTCAAGGTCAAGAAGCGAGGGAGCGATACGGGCAACATTAACACGTACTTCTAGCGCCTCGTCGCTCCTACGCGCAAGGCGTGCAGTGTTTCCGTCGTGACGCTGTACTGTACAAATGAGATCTATCAAAGTGGCGCTTTATTACACGCTATGAGGGCTCAGAAATTAAAATAAACCCGTATATTTGTACTTTTCTCTTTCCACTTAAGAAACTGCATAGGTAAGCTTAAAAGATGTAATATTTGGCCATTTTCACGAATTTTTTTCTCCACGAATAAACATAATATGATAAAAGTAAAAAAAGTTAGGGTATGGTTTTTTTATATTTACTGGAAAAAGTCGTATTTGCAGAACATTCATTTACCGAGATACGTGTATTCGCGCAAACAACTATTTCACAAAAAACGCGGGGGACCATCCCACTTTAAAAAAAAAGCGAGAATGTCAGTCGATCTCTCAGTCTTGGACGTGCAAAGAGTACAATGGCCACATTCCTTTACTGTCAGCAACTGAGATTACTGACGAGTGTTGTTTCATTCGCTGATGCTGTTGATGAGTCACTGACGAGAAGCTTTTGGCGTCTGGGTTTGAGGCTACCATTCCTGCTGAGAACAATGGTGTGCAAGCCAAGCGGGTTCAGCGGTAAATGACGGTGGTAAACGATACGCTAACCATAAGACTATATAACATTGATCTTATCTATACATTATTGGCGGTAAAGTGAACATTTTTTAAGCCTTCTCATTTAGAATAATAGTGAATAAATAGTTTTTTATTCCAGCCTTAGACGTTTGAAGGCCGTGTTTACATGGAAATATCTATTTCAAAAATGGGGTGTGACTTTGTTAGGGACACGCCCGTTTGTTTTGCGTGAATACCTCTATACGTTGACGCGCTCGGACTTTTTTTTTTTTTTTTTTTCCTCTTCACTCGATCATATGGGTTTTTATGCTGTTTTATGGATTGCTCTTTTGAGATGCTCTTTCCAGCCGTATACGATTTCTGTATTTCGACTAGGCTTTTTGACGAGTATAGGCTGACATTGTGTTATGTTTCCTTAATTTTTTACATTAAACTCATACAATTTCACAATAACCACGCCACACGAATGTTTTTACACACGCAATCGTTCGAGCCCTGATTGGAGAAGAGTTCGCACCAGTGAAAATATGTTTTCTGATAAGGTGGCGCTAGTATAGTATAGGGGTCGCGTCGAGCGTAAAGACGGAGCTGGAGTGATGGCCTCTCGGGAGGGGATGACTGAGAGGGGGGATTTAGCGTTTATATATTCGGGTGCGCGCGTCCCCTCAGAGAAGGTTCTGCTGGAGAATCAGGGGGAATAGCGCCACTTCCCTCGCCAGGATGTTGTGCAAACACCACTCTGGTTATACCAGAGCTCCCATCCACAAATTAAGACAATGAAGACATTAAAGAACCTGTCCCTCTCTAGCAGCTTTTCATCTCTACTAACAAGAGTATATTCCTAACATTCTGTCTCCTGTAGAATTTCTGTCTAATGCATGAATAATTTTGAATTCTTTTCTGTCGACTAGGTTTTTACGGTGCCTATGCCGATTTTTCCCAGTCTCTTCTAGTTATATATAGGTATAAGTACACTTAAGGGAGATCGTCATGGCCCCAATCGCAGGCCGTGTCTGACTAATCCCTCTTTGTCGTGATGCATGTCTCCTTGCGTGATTTCCTTTCCTTGTAGGCGTAAGGGGTTAGCCCTGAGACGCAATAAGCTGCCACCACCCTACCCACCGGGCTTCCACTTAACACTTATGTATATGGTAGATAGAAAAAAATCGCACCTCAGGGAGATCTGCCCAGCCGGCGAGCTGGATACCTCATGGGTGAGTGGTGCCGCCCTAAGTGTTGAACTTCGAGAAGGTGGTGCTGCGAGAAGTTAAGTATATCTACGTGTAAGAACTTAGAATTATTACTCTATCTCTGTAATTTCTATGATAAATGGACTTAGTTTTTCGCAGGCCAGGAGAGGTGGGACTTAAACTTTTGCCATAGCAGTGTGGGGACTTTAACTTTCTGCGGGTAGAAGTGGGACTTAGTTTTTCGTCATGGAGGAGCGAAAAGACTTTGAAAATATTTCTACCCGGCAAGGAACTTTGAAGAACTTTCCCTTCTTATGTCCGAGTGGACTTGCTCTCCGAAATGAAGAGTGTGGTGACTTAGGTGGATTGCAGGGAAGAATGAACTTAAGTCGGATTCACATGTACGCCGATCACGCCGAACAGACAGAGCGGAAGAATAGAACAGCCAATTAGAAGCCGTCCTCGGTTTCCGCGCGAGTCGCGCGGAAAAGTTGAGCTCACGTCGATATTTTCTGCTCGCGGAAAGAGCAGACGTCGCCGATATTTCCCAGAAGTCAACTGGTTCACATATTTTATACTACTAATGTATTGTGTAATCGACGTGTATAAATATAAATGTATGGAATAGTTCAATGTACGTATTTATAATGATATACGTGAATGTAAACGATAATTTTATTCAACATTGTATTAAATAAACGTAGTTTGAAAATGAACTGAAAGATAGCACTAGGATGTAAATTCTTTTTGGATGTGAAAATAAAATTACAATCTCTTGAAAATAATGTAGTAAATAAATCGCACTATAATATAATTAATAAACTAGAGTAGAAAGACAACAGCATCTAGTTTGTTATCTATAATTTGTTTTAGAATCTTGACGTTAAAAAAAACTAATTCGACAGCAAAATGGCTACGTAGAAAATCTGCGTGCATATGCACACACCCTCGGTTCTGCATGCTCTGTCTGTTTGGCGTGATCGCGTGCATGTGAATCCGGCTTAGTCTCTCGTCCTGGAGTTTACATTCTGGTTAATGATCATTTGTGCGAGATACGCACAAGAGTAGGGGTTGCGAGCTCTCCTGACGAAGGATTGGAACTTTGGTAAATTCATTCTGGAAGGCAGGAGTTTGCTGGTGATTTTCTGGAATTTTCCCGCTGTGCTAGTCATCGGTTTTGAACTCAGGAAATATGGCGCCGGACTTATTCTGGAACAAGTGCAGTTGTGTAAGCGAAAAGTACTGAGATTTTCTGCTAGTGTGAAGCAGGGAAATACCTTGAAGTTATTCTTGTACGGAAGTGAAGAAACAAGTTTTGAAGATTGAAAGTTGGAGGAGCCTCTAAGTTCTGCAGCTGGTTTGGGCTGTTTTAGCGTGTGAAAAACTGCAGACTTTCAGGACACGCGAAAACGCAGCTGCAAGTAGTAAAGAAAAGTGGACTTGGGGTCGTACTCTGGTTTGGCTGGAGGTAAATAGGGGCTATTTTGATTGGGGCGTTAATGTTTCTTGATTTGATGAATGAGGTTGAATTGAATGGGTGGAAGAGTGGACAAGCCTTCGTGGTGGAGAGAATATCCCAAGTTCTTACTCTTCCATCTGTGTGTGTGCGTGCGTGCGTGCGTGTGTGAACTGGAGTGGAGTGAAGGAGGCAAGCCTACTTGATGGGGAGAGTGTCCTTGGCTTCCGACTAGCTGCCCACGAAAGTGGCTCGTTAGTGGAAGTATCTTCGGCCCAAGGACTAGTGTGATTCTGTGGTGGTCGTGTTGGTGTTGGTGGAGAAATTGAGTTGTTTGCCCCAGGCAGGAGAACGAACTTTGAAGAAAATTAAACAGGCCGTGAGACCATTCACTCCAGCGGCCGATCTCCGTTAATGTACTGAAATGGTATTGAGGAAATCACCCTGCGAGGTTACTTAGGCACGAGGAATATTTTTAGTGTGTCGGGTAGAAACGACCCGTTTTAGAAAAGTTTTAAAGTATTCTTACTTAACATAACACATCGCTCCGAGCAAAGTACTCGCATACGAAAAACAACTGTTGCGTACTTATTCAATGACTAACTATCATACTAAAAAGTATAGCAGATTTGTGTATCAGTTTGCGAGAGATGAAGATGAAATCGTACAGTGCGATAAAGAAGAACTTTCTTATGCTTAGCAATATTTGAACCAAAGTGCTTTAGTGAAGTTTTTTTCAACTACTGACTACTATTGCTATAGGCCATTCACGACGGCTACTCCACACTTTTCTTGAAGCATTGCTAAGGTTCTACTTCCAGGATATTTCTCCGCCTTGTGCAAACTAAGCTTAACTAAGTCTAGAAAATAACACCAAAGAACAACGTGCCTATTTCGTGCGCAACCAGTTGCAATAATATTTTACATGAGAACTATTTCTTACTAGGCGCTACCAACACACATGTTCTCTCACTGTTTTATAAATATTCATTATAAATTAAATATTATTTACGAATAAAATAGAGGTGGAACTTAAATTTAACGAAAAATAATATACTTCTATATTAACAGAGGTATAAAAGGCTTGTGTTACATGTCTTATATAGGAAATAACTAAACTAGTCGCACATGGGGTGATTTTTCAAAGGTTTGTTTCAAAAAGTGCGAAGAAACCGCGAATAGACCATAACGCGATGAAGACAACAAAAAATATTTCTCCACAATTCAGCTGTATTATGCTTTCAGTATGTTTCACGTTTCTTCATTCTTGTAGCGTAAACATATCTCACCATCTCAGTGTAGTGGAGCATAGCGGAATTTCATTAGATACGTAGTAACAGGGTTTTTATGTTGGTGGTGCTATAGGGAACATTAAACAAGTTAACAATCCAGGCAAGTTGGCGTCAATTCCTTTTACGAGAATTTCTTTTGCTAAAGCAAAAAGCCAATGGTGACGGTGTAATTTGTCATTAACTTGTCGTGCATTTGCGATTATGCAACAAGACGAATATGGTCTACTCCAATTACATATTGTCACGCGCTCGCTACTTCGCATCCCGCGCGAGCGAATGGAGGTGAAGGACAGCAGTTATATGATAGCGGCAGCGGAAAGTCAATGGGATGTTTTGAATTACAGGCGTTCCCTTAACCAAGAACCATGTGTCTATTTCCAAGAAGCGAGCCGACATGATAGTCTTTTTGCGGTGCACGCTGCTGGCCCTGGTTGTATTCAGTTTCTGCATCCGCGTGAGGAATTCTCTAGTTGTTTACTGCCCTAGATTCCGTCCGCATGACTCGGGGTGCGTCGAACTTTCCAGGCCAAGGCCAGCAGAGTATAAATTGTGCGACGGGCCTTCGGGCCGAGAGTTGTTGAATGGATGAGTGAGTGAGTTTCAGCGATAGACGTCGAGCGTCGGAGAGAGCGATCAGCGGAGGGGAAATCTGCGACTGCGAGTATCAAGTAGTGAAGGGTGTGACTGGCAGGCTAGACTATTGGACTAGATGTGTGAGTTAAAGACGCTACAAATGATGGCAACAGACAGTCTGAAAGTTCGTTAATGATGTGTATGAGATAGTGGACTATAGCCAACAGAGGCATTAAGATGGACGTTAATTGGAGTAAAAATATACATCAAAGATTGAGCTCATTGAGAAACAAAAATAGTTATAGTGGAGATAGATTAATATTGTAAATAATTAGCTGTGTGAATAAATTAAAATCAAATTTTGTTCTTTTATTTAAGACCTCCATCCCTCACAAACTCAGATACACCCAACAGGCTTTATTGTAACAATAATTTGCCCACTGAGATAAATCAGTTTTTATTACAAAATATTGTAAATATTTCTGGTACAAGTAGATGTAGAGAATAAACTGCGAATATACAATGGCCTTAAATTACGTGTGCATTGTTCTTTTGATAAAATTATTGAAATTTCTTTTAATTGTACAATGCGAATATGTTTAGGCCTACGAACAATGCACACATGATTTATTCTCATTGTATATTCACAGCATATTCACTATATCTGCTTGAACCATGAACATACATTAATAAATTTTATCGCATTGTCACAGGCCCTATTCAAGGGTTAGTATTTTATACGACTCTCAAATGTTCGCAGTTAGTTGAGTACGTGCGAAAACCCTGATTAAGCTCTAAATATATTTCGATAAGCTATCATACCGTTACATATAACATTAATATTCCCATTGCCTAACAACTTTATTTATGCGCTGATCAAGTAAATCTATGCAAATTTATTAGGAATGTAAATATTTTACTAATTTTCCATTCATATTTTAAAAATACAGAAATAAAATAATGTTTAAACATTACACTTTCATCACGACTGTAAGACATGGAACTACATTCTTTCCGTCGTTACTAATGTTACTGGGCAAATGTCAATCAGTGCGCCCGTTAAAATACACGCTGTGATGGGCAGCGCCATTAAAAAAAAAAAAAATTTTAGAAACGTTAAATCCAATTATTTACTTAAGTGTAATAGGCCTAGTTCACAAGTAACATCTTCAAAAAGTAACGTGTTCAAAACTATGAACAAAGAAATATGTATTTATAACTGTTCAATAATACCTACATTTTGGTTATTTCATGATGATAATACATTATAAGTGCTTCATGTTTAGCTATGTCATATTGTCATGGCATTTCAAAAATTTTATTGGAAGAATTTTAAATAGTTTCTTATGCGTGTTCAAAATATGCTTAACTTCCTTTCCTTAAACATTAAATTTATTGCTTTAAAATTAAGGCAATTATTTAAAATATGATTTTGTTATTGAAAATAACGACATGATTAGATATTTAAATTTATCTATGCGAATGCCTACTACAAGTAGCGAAAAATAAATGTAATATTTTTGGAAATATAACTATTAATTATCCAATTGTTCCAGTTTTCGTTTAGTTACAGCAGTGTTGCTGATATTGTTTTGAATATTTGGAGTTCGTTTATTTTGACTTGATTTAAAAAAATTATGTTCATATAAGACAATTAGTTAACCTGTTTAATTTTATTCACTTTTATGTATTTCGTTTAAATTTATAATTACGAATTTACTTTATCGGATGGTTAACATTTATATAATAATTTTTCCTTGTGATTTTTTAATTATCGAATTATTTTAGCATATGCATAATAAACACAAAAATTAATAATTATACCATTGCATGAATATTTTTATTATTTGCGCTTTTATTTACACACTCTCAATATTAAAATGCTTTAAAATCAGTGCTTTGTTACAAATTGCTTTTATCTTTTGTCTTAATAGGTGTATCTTTAACAAAATAAAATGAGTTTCGTGGTTATTATTATTTTCTTTCTTTTCAATAACTTGTTATTTCAGGTTTATTGTTCATGCTCAGACTATTTTTATATAAAAATTGAAAATATTTTTAAGGTTTCTGAATGTTATTTTAATAGCTTCTTTATTTTAGAGCATTTATTATATGCCTTCTTTAAAATTAAAATTTTGTAAGATTTAAAAAAAACAATTAATTTCAATGATAATGTAAGTAAAAAACAAACTTCTTTGCTTTCAGTTTATTCCGTTTTTACTTAATCATTTTGATCTGTTATTTAGACAGTAAAATGTAATTTCATGTTTTATTTAATACGTATTTCAAAAATTACCAATCTAAAAAAATTATTAATACAGATTTACGATTCGAGTATACTTTTATCACATTTTAATAAAATGTTTTTGTGACAACATTTTTTCTTGCCAGTTAATTTTACTTTTTCTGGCTAATTGTAGAATTTTTATAATATACAGAATGCCAATAAATGTTACAAATTAATAGGGGTGGTACATGGGATGAAACTGAACATATTTGACTAAGGTATCCATGTCCAGAAATGCCTTCTTATACCAAAAAACGGCGATACCAGTGAGCAGGGTTAGTCGGTGACCCGGTGGCAACCGAGCGTTGTAACAGCACGTACAGGGCATTACACATGTAGGTTGAAGATGTTTTGCACTGTCCCATTCGATTTGACGCATAGTAGGAGGTCCCATTGTCTGGCCATCGCGCTCCCCTGGCCCAACGCCTTTTGGAATTATACCTTTGCAGCTACGTAAAACACAAGTGTACGACACTCCTGCGAATACCAGAGAAGAACATGAGGACAGCTTTCGTGCAGCATTCGAAACCATCAAGAATGCGCCAGCGATCTTCAATGATGTGCTCTGCAACATGCTGTGGCACTGCAGAACATGCCTGATGCCGCCCTTACACCCTATAATCGCCATTTTGGTCATAAACAGGCATTTCCGGACGTGGGTACCTTAATAAAATATGTTCCATTTCATCTCATGTGCCACCTCCATTTATTTGTAACACTTATTCATTGACATCCTGTATATTATGTTCGTTACTTTTTGCAGAATGGTTTGAAAAACTAATTAAATCTTTTTTTACTTATTTGTGAAATTATGCGTTCTATTTAATTAAAAATTATTCATTTTTATTTTGATTTTTTAATAGTTCGAAGTATATTTATCAAAATGGAAGTTCTATATTCACATAAAACTTTATCATTTATTGTTTTGTTTCCCATTTCTTGGTTAACTTTATTCTGCAATACGAGTTTTAAGTAAATATAAAAATTTTTTTTATAAAATAAAGTTTTGTAGTTAATTATCTCATGTTTTACTATCCATTTCCTTTTAATTAAATTTCTCATAGTTATTTTAAATAGCACTATTTGAGAATTATTAGTTTACGTAATAAAAAAGAAAGACCAAATTATTGGTACAAATTTTCGAAATACATTTTGAATTCAGATTATTTTTAAAATTAGTTTAGTAAGGTCTATACTAAAGTTATTTAAAAATAAAACTCAAAACCAATAAATAAATTTTTGTTTATTTTGTATGTGAATGACAGTACGAATTTAAATGTGGTAAATGAAGGCATAATATGCCATTTCTATATTTAAATGTGGTAAATGAAGGCATAATATACCATTTCTATATTTAAATGTGGTAAATGAAGGCATAATATACCATTTCTATATTTAAAATCTTTTTAATATTCTTTTCATATTATTGTTAGTTTTCTTTTACTTAAATTTTAAAACATGTTTACTCTGTCCTATAAAGTGCAACTCTAATATTTTATTATATTATTATTATACCATATTAAAATTTAGCATTGGAGTAATAACAGGATAACATTATGGATAGTTCAAATAGCAACAAATTTACTAATGAAAAAAAAATATTTTAATAAAAAAAATACGAAAAAAATACGATTGTTGGAAAAAAGGATTAAAGCATGTTTTCAAGGAACACTTTATTTAAATAAGCGCTGTTTTCTCATTTTTATTGAAGAAATTTGGAATTTTTATATAATTTGTGTGATAGAAAAATCTTCGCCAGAGTGTGCATACTGTTAACTACTACTGAAATGTAATACATTAATTAAATAATTATTATAATTCTAAAATATTAGTTGTGCACTATTATTATAAATGTTGGTACTATAAATAAAATAATATTGCAACATCGTTGGTATTTGGGCCGTACAATCTGCTCGGTAAAAAAGTCATGAGTTAGCCATGTGCAGGGAACTAAATTTAGTATGTTGACTGTATAATTAACTTGGTCATGATCTACGAGTCGCCTTCAAATAAAAACAGTATACATTCTTCTAATGTTATAAATTGAAGCAGTTGTTTTAAAATTGAACCAATTAAATATACATGTTTCGAATTTATAAACGTATATCCCTACTTTAATCATTCCCCGCGCCCAAATAATGGTTATACAATACAATAAACCCCTAACATTGTGTGTTAGAGTAGAATTTTCAATTTTATATGTATTAATTCTAATAGAAAATATTTGTAAATAAATATGATTAATGGAAAAATATATGTAGTAATTATAATTTAATACAAAATACTTTTATCTTTCACCCCCTGCCCTTTATTCCTTGCGTGAAATGTTCTTTAAACTATTGCATAAATTTTGTTCTTCACACTTACAAACACTTGCGCTTGTTTTTCTAAAAGCCTTTAAAGGTCAGCCAAATAACCCAACAAACCCAGGCCTTTGAAACAGCGGGAAGACAGGGTTATCGGCGTTTCTTTGAGATGACGGCTACGGTGTAGACGAAGGGTCTGCCTTTTGCTATCTTCTTAGCCCGCCGGCATCGCACTCTGTAGCCTCGCCATTCCACGTCAGCGGGGTTATGCCTATCGCACACTAGCGATACGCATTCTATAGGCTAATCACGATAAACTGAACACTTTTGGAAGCCCTGTTTAATATCTACTTGTGTGCATATTGTGTATTCTTCCGTCATATGTAAAATCAAAGTTGCCATTGGGCGTGATCACTTTATTCATGAGCCGATCTAGTGAAACAGTGAAGTTATTAGAAAAGTAAATATTACACAAAGATAGTAATTCTCACTTTTATATGTATTTAAAAATTGGGGCTTGGCTGTGTTGGGGACACGGCCGTTTGTATTGCGTGAATACGTCTACGTTGACGCGCTCGGACGCCTTGATTTTTTTTTTTTTTTTTTTTGCGTTCCGGCACCGCTTCACTCGATCATATGGGGCTTTATGGGTATCGCTGGATTGCTTTTGAGATGCTCTTTCTAACCGTATACGATTTCTGCATTTCGACTTGGCTTTTTGACGAGTATAGGCCGCACATTGTGTTAAGTTTTCTTAATTATTTACGTTAAACACGTTAAACACATACAATATCACCGTAAACCCGCCACACAAAATTTTTTTTATCCACGCAATCGATTGATCTTGACGAGAGCTGTCGATTGAAACTCAAACGAGCGTCGTAGCTTCTCTTAGTCAAAAGTTATACTACGCGGAAGTTATGAGATGCGGCGAAACGAACTCAAAATTGCTGCGTCCCCCCCCCCCCCCCCCCCGCGGAGCATGATATTTCGCAATCTTCACTCAACGTAACATATTATTTGATCCTTTGGCAATTGAGTGGTTGAATTTTGAATGTAGACGATAGATTCGGAGTTGCAATGCCAAACTGTATCCCCCCGAGTTTATCGACGGATTTTCTGGGTTGCTTCCCACTAAGGTTGCGAATTTAAAGACGTATTCACATCAAAACTAATAGCAAAAGTGATCATTTCAGTATTCTCATCGTCAAGACATGCAGCTACTTCCACTCCGTCGTTACCAACTTTACTGGGCGCAAGTGGCCGCTGTGGCTGAGCGGTTAGACTGCTCGCCTCCCACCAAGGCGGACTGGGTTCAATTCCCAGCCGAGTCACTCCCGGATTTTCGCAAGTGGGAATCGTGCCGGGCGATGCCGCGTGTCGGCGGGTTTTCTCGGGGATCTCCTGTCTACCCACCCTTGCATTCCGGTGCTGCTTCATTCTCGCTTCATCTCACCTTCATCGGCTCTTAAGACCTCGCTGTTAAGACCCGCCCAAATTTCTGAAGTCAACTCAACTTAGGACACGTAAAGGTTACCAATGAAACACCACAGCCGATTGTACAGTATGCACATGGAACACCACACCCGATTGTACAGTATGCACATGGAACACCACACCCGATTGTACAGTATGCACATGGAACACCACAGCCGATTGTACAGTATGCGCATGGAACACCACACCCGATTGTACAGTATGCGCATGGAACACCACACCCGATTGTACAGTATGCGCATGGAACACCACACCCGATTGTACAGTATGCGCATGGAACACCACACCCGATTGTACAGTATGCGCATGGAAACCCACACCCGATTGTACAGTATGCACATGGAACACCACACCCGATTGTACAGTATGCACATGGAACACCACACCCGATTGTACAGTATGCACATGGAACACCACAGCCGATTGTACAGTATGCGCATGGAACACCACACCCGATTGTACAGTATGCGCATGGAACACCACACCCGATTGTACAGTATGCGCATGGAACACCACACCCGATTGTACAGTATGCGCATGGAACACCACAGTCGATTGTACAGTATGCGCATGGAACACCACACCCGATTGTACAGTATGCACATGGAACACCACACCCGACTGTACAGTATGCACATGGAACACCACACCCGATTGTACAGTATGCACATGGAACACCACACCCGATTGTACAGTATGCGCATGGAACACCACACCCGATTGTACAGTATGCGCATGGAACACCACACCCGATTGTACAGTATGCGCATGGAACACCACACCCGATTGTACAGTATGCGCATGGAACACCACACCCGATTGTACAGTATGCACATGGAACACCACACCCGATTGTACAGTATGCGCATGGAACACCACACCCGATTGTACAGTATGCGCATGGAACACCACACCCGGTTGTACAGTATGCGCATGGAACACCACACCCGATTGTACAGTATGCACATGGAACACCACACCCGATTGTACAGTATGCACATGGAACACCACACCCGATTGTACAGTATGCACATGGAACACCACACCCGATTGTACAGTATGCGCATGGAACACCACACCCGATTGTACAGTATGCGCATGGAACACCACACCCGATTGTACAGTATGCGCATGGAACACCACACCCGATTGTACAGTATGCGCATGGAACACCACACCCGATTGTACAGTATGCGCATGGAACACCACACCCGATTGTACAGTATGCGCATGGAACACCACACCCGATTGTATAGTATGCACAGCTCATTACAAAAGTAGTGCACTAACAAAATTGTCAGAAAAGTACGATTTATGTTGCGCACGAAAGTGGAAACCATATTGTTTGTAAAATAGTACAATATTTGGCTAACATTTATGTTAATGCTTAAAATAATCTTTAATAAAAATATTTTTAATCATATTTTAACTGTATTTCCATTCCCCCCCCCCCCCTTCATGAACACATTCTGGAGGAAAACCTTAGTTAAATAGGGTAGTCATAATAATTACTACGGCTATATGTGAAAATACTGATATCGATGTAAAAAAAATTTATGTGCATTTGTTTTAGTTACAAACATGATAACTTTTGTGGCTGAAATGGATGGGCATAAAATCATTATTAATGAGATGTGTAAACATTATTACTAATTTTTTTTAATACTTACAACCAAAGTAATTATTACGATGGCATTGTTTTATGGAGGATTTATTTTGCGTATCATAATTATTTCAGTTGTATTTGGTCATGAGAAAACTTTTTTTTTTGTAAATTACTATTTAGTTTCATTGACATTAGAGTAAAAAATGAAAATAATTAATGCCTTTTTTTATGCATAAATTACTTAAACATAAATTGAAAGGGGGCCCAAAATTCACTTTCCTGGTTAGCACAACTTAAATTTTCGTTAGTGCCACGAAGCACTGCATATGCCAGTATAGATCATAGCCGTGCAATGAATGACAATAGCTCCAACTTCATTTATATGCCTAAGGTCTCTGTTGTTTTGACAAACTGTCACACAAATGGTTGGTAATATTACCTCTCCCATTTCATTCGCCATCCAAGAAGTATGATCAAATTAATTATTCTAGTTGTAAGTATGCCATGTTTTGAGAAGGTGCAAAACATGTTTTCCGAAGTAGATAAAGTTTTTAGAAATGTACAGTGCGTATAGTTATTTTTAACTGAGCTCTCTCAGTGCTTGATAACGTATTTTGATAACAACTGCTCTTCAAGAAGACGTTTGCGAGGTCGAGTTCTAGTCTTTGTTAAAAAACAATACAAAAATTCCCCGGGTTTTTTGGAGTACGAGCCACGGGTCGAAGTCCAGGCCAGTGGAGTTTATTCCGTAGACGCAAGGTAAGCAATGCTTACCCTCTACATATTGGAAATGTTTGACTCTTTATAGTTTTCGCCGTAACTTTTAAACACATTTAATTCTGAGTTTCCCGTTTCCGATTCGAGAAACTGAGTTTTCGTAACTCCTATACTGTACACGTATGGTGCTGCTATCTAGTATTTATTTCCACAAACGTGAGCGACTAGCGATGAATCGAACTCGCAAGCAACAACACGCCACACGCTCGACCGCGTTTCTTCGACAGGGTAAGCATCGTTCTGTTTGCTTCCTCCAGTCCTACATTTTTCCTTGGAAAGTGGATGAAAGTGATCTGGAAAACAGGAGTTTTCTTATAATTTGTAATATGCTCTCTGAATAATATCCCGTTTAATTATTATTACATTCATTTCGTTTCCGTTTTTGTTACTAGTGTTAGGTATTATAAAATAGTAAATTCATGTGGAGGGTAAGCAAAGTTGGAAGTTGCGTTTGTTAGTAGAAATTACTTACCCTGTAAAAAAAAATCACTACACGTCACTGGTTCAGGCCAGGCATGCACTTTTCCACTGTCATTTGCGAAAGAATTTCTACCCGAATAGTTGAACGATCTCCTGAAGGGATCAGCGCGTAAGTTAAAGCACAGTTGTAAATTAAGTTGCAGAGTTATCTAAATTCGTAGTTCGCAGAATATGGTTGACATACAGGCGGAAATTTCGTGAGTTTATTTGACGCTAAGGGTAAACGTCAGAGATTTCTGTATACTCCCAGCGTTTTCGTTTATTCATGGGCTGCTGTTCTCATAAAATCTTCGCTCCCCAAGAAAGCTGGCAGAACTTAAATCAATTCGATTTTTGAGTTATTATTGGCAATCGACTTGAAAATTGCTGTCCTTTGCTAGACTGCTGAGCATAAATGACATGTACCTACGTCACTTTTCTATGAGGGCATTAGAACGTCGTTTTCTGGGTGTGAGATGTGGAAGTTTGCCAAATAATAAGACGCCCGCAGTGTGTGTTGAAAATGCGTGTGTCGGAATGACAATTTGCAATACAGAAAACTACATACTGAGCTTTCCTTCTTCAAGCGACGATTTCGTTCTGTATGTTTTTAAGTTCTCAAAACTCTTTTTCTGCTGAGCATTTAACACAGACAATGTTATTGCTAAGCCTTCCTCACGCGCCTCACTAAACAAGTAATTGTAATACTAAATAACGAAACCAACTTTTTGAAAAGAGTCTTTGGAATCGATTAAAACGAAGAAAAACTATTAAAAGAATCTAAACCTTCGAAAAATCTCCCCGTGTATGACGTATCTAGGTGTTTCCCAATTATCCCATCTATCATAAGCGTTTAATACTTATATTTACATAAATTAACATAAAAACTACATTATTATATTGTTAAATTGTACTTTTACCATTTTCTATAAGATATAATATTTCATTTACAATTAATATGACTAAAATCAGTGAGAAAATAGGTATCTTAATAATACATAGTAAGAAATAGTTGATATGCAAAATATTTTTTCCACTGAGTGCGCACGAATGCGGTGCGTTGTCCCTTTGGTGTAGTTTTCTAGTCTTTGTTTGCACGAGGCGGAGGAATATCCTGGAAGTTGATTTTTAGCAAAGCTTCAAAAACGTTGGAAGTTACCGTGAATGGTTAATTCCAACTTTTCTGAAGCCCTGCTAACGTTCTACTTCCCGGGTATTCCTCCGCCTCAATCTAACAAAGCTTAACCGAGTCTAGAAAATTACACCAAAGGGATGACACACCAAAATTCTTGCGCACTCAGTGTAATAATATTTTGCATTAGAACTATTTCTTACTAAGAATTACTAACACCCTTGTTTTTTCACTGATTTTTATTTACAATAATAGCAAATTAAGCCTTAGATAAAATGTAAGTAAAAGTTATGTTTAACCAAAAATGAGGCAATTTTTATGTTAACAGAAGTATAAAATGCGAGTGATACATGGCATATATAGGAAACAACCAAACACGTCATCCATAAAGGTGATTTTCAAAGGTTAGATTCAAAAAGTGCGAATAAAGCGCGAATAAACTAGACTGTACTAGGTATATTCTCCGTATGTAAGTGTCTGCAGTAGAAGAGGATATCACCTAGTCTGATCTGTATTATTACCTAAAGGCTGTTCACGATAAAATGAGCACTATTAAAATCAAACTTCGAAAAAGTCACTATTCCTATCTGCATGTTTTAACGGGTGCACTGAGTGACATGAGCCCAATAAAGTTGGTAACGATGGAGGGAAAGTTATTCCATATATCAACGTCGAATAAAAAGTGATAGGTAACCACTTTTGATCAAATTAATTATTTCTTTCACTTTCTGTTTTTTTTTTTTTTGTGCATCAGAGTGTTAAAATGAGCAGATTTGTAAAATATTTTACTTCGTGACTATTTCGCAGTTTCACTTGACCGACGCATGAATGAAGTGATGAAGCTAATGGTAATGTTAATTTTACATAAGGCGGAAGAATACACAACGTACTTGCAGGTAGATCTTAAGCAGGGCTTTCAAAAGTGCTCATTTTACCATGAACATCCTATAACAACAAAACTGAACGACGTTAAACATAAATTTCAACGTCTTTTATAAACATCTGGAGAGAATGATACGGCTTATTAACAGAAAAATTATGAATATATTGTTAAGTACCAAGATATTTCTGGAGCAAACTATTCGCAAAGCTAACAGTTATCTTTATTTCACGATGCAGTGGGCCAAGTGGGCTCCTGGAATGGAGAAGTGATGGGAGTTAGTTAAGTAACGTGCCCTGAACAGAAATATCGCATCGTATAGGGCTTATTAACGTCCCGCGGTGTTATGTCTGAAGGCTTATCAGGGGACAGCCTACAAACTAACTTATGACCTAACTTAAGCTAACACCCATGCCTTACCTGGGATTCGAACTCGGAACCTCCCGCATCCCAGACTGACGGCGCACCAACCGATTGCGCCACGGGAAGTCGACCTTAACAGAAATATCAACGAAGATATTAACTCAGTCCTCGGCTCTCACCCTTACTGAGTCGGAAATGTTTTATTTAATAAAGTAATATATTAATGTAAAGTTCATGTTTCATGGTTATCAATCGCCAGGAGCATCGACAGCATTGTCTCCCCAAGTTATCATGAGGAGGGGGGGGGGAGTCAACACTTAACTAATTCATGCGAAATACTCTCTCGGTGGACAGATGTTCATGAAATAGAAAAATCTGTCGTTTGATATTTTCAAAATAAACATTTATTTTTAATCATGCACACTGTGTCAAACCATTGTCAAAGGTGGGGGGGGGGGGGAATTAGGCCTAAAATCCAGGAGCGTTTATGCCGGGAATCGAGTCCGGCTGGCCTAGATTGAAGGGGAGTAGTCTGACCACTAGACCACCGCGGCCCCAGGAATATCACGGATATAGCATACTGATGTTTGATTTGCCTATGGATTTG
Organism: Dryococelus australis; assembly: GCA_029891345.1. Lineage (NCBI taxonomy): Eukaryota > Metazoa > Arthropoda > Insecta > Phasmatodea > Phasmatidae > Dryococelus > Dryococelus australis. Next base: position 123,616,123 of record CM057000.1, on the reverse strand, counting down.
TATTTTATTGTTTTTTTTTTTCCAACGTATGATCTCTATCACTCGTTTTAATTTAATTTTTTTCTCTGAACAAGAAACCAAAGCCGGAGATCACACATTGTGCGTGACCCTCCTCTCGAAGGAACAGCAAAATAAAATAAAAAAAATGCTTCTCTTATCTTCGAATACATCACGTACTGTCAAAATACACAAACACGGTTACAGGGTAAAGTTCAATCCATTTAGATTTTTTTTTCTCGAAGATCAAAGTTGTTTTGAACTGTGGAGAGGTTCCGAAGTCCCGAGTGTTGACATCTCGCACTCGATGTCGTAATCGGAAACAGGCGTGAGCGTTGGGAAAGCAGATAGCGAACATCGTACGTCGTTGTTAACCAACTATTTTATCTGAAGTATCAAGCGATAACTAATCCCCCATGTTCGAGGTGACCCCACCTCGCTGTATCTGCACCATGACCCCTCTTGGAACTTGAAGAACGACCTGCCATATAAGTATCAGGAACATGTCGAAATGGTATTACGAAGATAAACAGGCTGAAAGTTCCACAGTGTTTGCTTGATGTAATCGACGTTGACCTACGCGGGGAAGTCTTTTTCATAGTGACACAGCTATTCTCGGGGTTTGGAGACCAGCACGTTTACTTCATATAATCCATTCACGGTTACTTCGCACTTTTCTGAAGCCCTGCTAGAGTTCTACTTCCAGTATATTCCTCCGCCCCTTGTACACAAAGCTTACTAAGTCTAGAAAATTACACCATAAGACAACGCACCAAATTAGTGCGCACTGAAGTTATAATAATATTCTGCATAAGAACTATTTCTTACTAGGCATTACCAACACACACCTTTTAACACTGTTTTCATTCATATTTATTATAAATGAAATATAATTTACAAATAAATATAACTCATAAATAAATACACGTATGACTTCAATTTAACGAAAAATAAAATACTTTTAAATTAACAAATGATACACGAGATATTAAGGAAATAACCAAACACGTTATACATGGGGTGATTTTTCGAAGGTTATATTCAAAAAGTGTGAAGAAACCGTAAACAGACAATAACTATGTATGCTTACAAAAAAAAGTGCTGTAGTCCTTCCGCGTACAGAGCGAAGTAAACCAGTAAAGCAATTTATAAGCAAAATAAATTGTACGCGAAGGTTCTTCGTGGTAAAACAAAATGTAATACCTTACCTTAATTGTTTTATTTTTATACCTACTCCACAAGGCTCTACGCGTGCTACTATAATATACCCATTCGAAGGTAGCAGCAGAGATAAATACTGCTTGTGACAAAATCACATGGACAAACTTTTCAGAGTATGAGTGCGACAGGAAACAGTTCCGACGGTATTTTGTAATTTATAAAGTCAACATTATATTCTGTGCCATTCAAATACCGCGTGCCTGTGCAAGAGTCGTGTGTTAATAGCTTTGAAATATTTTTTATTTGTTGTTTAAATTTCGGGGTTAAAACGCCCAATGTAACCAAGTTTTGTGCAAGATGGCGGACGCGGCGGGTCAGGATGAGGTACCGAAATACGTTTCACCAGGTGCATGTCCACCAGAAACTTCTGTGTAAGGTAAGGTTGATTACGCACTTTGGATATCAACCTGGGAAAACGTCACTTGCCCTGCCTACACTTACTTTAAAGAGTGCAATAACTGACGTGCGCCCGCAGTAGAGTTGGCAATGACGGAGAGAAAGTAGTTCCTGTCTTCACGTTGAATAACAAGTGTTATGTAAACATTTTGTAAATACTGAAATGATTTCATACACATTTTTAAATCCTTGCAGTAGTAAGAATTGATTAGCATATTTGTAAAATATTTACTTGTTGAATAATTTTTACACTTTTACTTGATCAACACATGAATAAGGCGATCAGGCCCATGACAGTGTTAATTTTACATAATGGCGGAAAAATACATACACAATGTGAATCCAAGTAGATCTTACGCAGGGATACCAAAAGTGCTCAGTTTACCATGAACAGCCTATATACAGTTCTGTAATACTTCCTTTGGCCCGTAGCCGTGTCTCTAACCACCTGTTAGTAGGTAGGTAAATCCTGCTCACGATAACGTGAGCACTTTTGAAATCAACTTAGCAAAATGTCACTGCTCCTACCTGCATATATTTCAACCGGCGCCCTGAGTGACATGGGCCCAGAACAGTTGGTAACGATGGGTGGGAAAGTAGTTCCGTATCTTATGTCGAATAAAAAGTGTTAGCTAACCATTTCTTATAACTTAAGTTATTTCTTCCACTTTATGTTTTTTTTTTTTTTTTTTTTTTTTTATTCATCGAAGTGTAAAAATGAGCAGATTTGCAAAATATTTACTTTTCTAACAATGTCACAGTTTCACTTGACTGACGCATGAATAAAGTGATGAGGCCCGTGACAATGTTAATCTTACATAGGACGGAAGAATACACAACGTGCATACAAGTAGATCTTACGCACGGCTTTCAAAAGTGCTCATTTTACTGTGAACCGTCTTTGGGTAGGTAGTCGACAGCGAGGTCATTGGAGACGGTGCAAGTTGCGCAGGGAGGAGGGATTGGGGAAGGAGTCGGCCAGGGCCTTTGTTTAAGGACCCATCCCAGTATTCGCCTGGAGCTATTTCGGGAAACCACGGAAGGCCGAAGTGAGGATGGCCGGGCCGAGAATCGAACCCGGGTCCTCCCGAATGCGAGTCCAGTAAGTTGCCACCGCGCCACCTTGCTCGATAACGCCTGTTAGTGTTAAGTTATTTTGTATATAAGTGAGCAGAAATAAACACACACACCCAGGAACTGTTTCACACAACATATTGTACAAACATCATCTACTCTACAATTTTTATAAAAAAAAAAAATTAAAAAAAAATCGTGGCAAAGACATTTGAGCTGAACTTACGAAAAATGCGCAGGGATCGATGAAACTATGGAACAGAACATAATAGACTTGTCTTAAGAAGCGAAACAACGCCGTAATCGTGGCATACAACTTAAGTTGAACACTAGGAATCGAGGCTTGTGAGACGGCAAGTTATACTAGCCATAAAAAAAAAATAACCACAATGCATCTCACAACTTGGCAGCTATTCAGATTAAACGAGCTTAAATTGAATTAAAACACTAGCTCTTAATTACATTACAGGCTTGACATTCTCTTTAAAAAAGTGAAATTAATGACCTCATTTAAGCATAAACTTCTGGTAGCTGGTTTGCTTATTAACTAGTGTGTATCCCTGTATGAGGGAAATATTTAAAGATATTAGAGTAGTTTCCTAGCCCTTAGATAATATTAAAATGTGTGTACCACATAATGGAAATGCATTTAAAATAAGCTCTAAATATACTACAAAAGTTTGAATATTCCGAGCAGTATTTTATCAAGGTGTTTTAATTACGGCAATTGTAAACTGCTGCAAAACCGAAGCTCTCCCTTTTAATTTGTTATATATATAAGATACCGTATGTGTCACGTGTGATCCAAGTGTTTGTTAAAATAAAAGATTTATTGAGACATTATGTGTATTCTTCTACTATAGATGGTACACCAGGACGACTACGAAGGACCTTCTCTACAATCAGCTTGCGCAGGAAGCCTGTAGCTCCTGCCACTAGCACCTCGTAGTACTAATAGAAGCTCTGCACTTCTTGTTATCTTGACATACTCACGACATCCTGTGCGCATTGTCCTCTTGCCTTTGTGCAATCGGGAATTCACCCAGCGACTGATATCAATTGGAAAAACGAACTCAAGGCTATAGATTCACACGGATTTGCATACACTTATGCCAGTCATCTTACATTACAAATAGTTCGTTGGACTAGGAACCATAGACTAAAGATGAGGTCGACCGCTTATTCGTCTTCTGCGCATGTACCCAACATTGAACTACCTCAATCCTACACAACTGCCAAAGTCACATGGTCAAACAGCTGTTTGTTTACATCTTAATTTTTAAATGACAAGCACTGTTATATTAATAAGATACCTTTACCATTTTGAATTTAATCGGAAGCATTACAAACTGGTTGGAGAAGTATAAGAACGCCTCTAAGCACTTGTTTAGAAATATGTTTTCTAACCTAAATTCCAAACCACGCCGTTTTCGCTAGTCGTATTGGCAGAAAAGCAGTTCAATGTTGGGACACGGAGATTGGTTGTGCGCAGCCAGCGAGGTCGGTCTACCACATCTTTAGTCTATGCTCGGAACAGGAAAGTTTTCGTCTGTGCTTCGCGGTACTGAGGGCGTGCGTACGGTAATTCATCTGCCAATCCTCGGAGGACGAGAGTTATGTCAGTTCCAGGCAGCTGCCCGACGTCTTGTCGAACGGGAAACCAGGCCAGAAGCGGGAACTCCTCGGGGCAGGGGGCACCGCTGCGGTTAGGACGCTCGCCTCCTTGCAATTGGTAACTGTATTTTCGCACGTGGAAATCGCGCCTTGACGATGCCGCTTGTCGGCGGCTTTTCTCGGAGATCTCCCGTTTCCCCCGCCCTTGCATTCTGACGCTGCTCCGTACTCACCTCGTTTCACTCTCATTGGCTCTCAAGACCGGGATTTTAAGAGCCGCCCAAATTTCTCCACACGTCATCTGGGCGGACTTGTGCACTCGAGGTGTTTCCTTCAAAGGCTTACAGGCGACCAGTGGCAACATAGATAGGCCTTCGGCTACTCTTAAGCCCGGTTGCACCGACGTCTTCTCCAATCCGAGATTGAATGATCCTAGTTCCGAACCAGGATCCAGTTTGATCTTGATTCCAATATAAAAGTGTTGCACTAACAAAATTTCATGATTCTGGATCTTCGATTCGTCGATCTTGGTCCCAAAGTGAGAGATCGAGATAAAGTATAAGACAAATTTTGCTATTGGTTCGTGATATATGACGTCATGGAGTTGGCGTATTTTTCATTATAGATAGAACTAGCTGTGCTATGTTTTATCTTTTTTAAGTGAATTTTTGTTGTACGAATTTTACTGAATCATATTCAAGTGCGTATGATGTTTTGATTTCCCGAGAAAACAATCGAACGTAGTTCTATCTGTTGGCGTATTTTCAAACTACATTTGTCGACGATGGCTGCTGATCTCGGATCGAGTTTAGTACCACGATGGTGCAACCGGGTGTTATAAAATGCGCGAGCCATATAACAAACTACCCCCGTGGGAATCGTAATCCGATAAGGCTTTTTAGGAAACTCCCGCCCGTCTTCAGTTCCTGAGTAGCCTGATCATAACACTGCGGAAAAAATATCGGTATCAATATATTCCCTGTCGAGGGAGTTACTTAAAGTCCCCTGATCCTATCAGAATCAACATGGCCAAGCACGCCCAGATAGACGCCAAAACGCGTCGGTGCGCGAAAAAGTAAATTATAACAATATCTTAACACATGTATTTAATTGGACAAAATTTATGCCGCAAGCTTTCTAAATTACGTTGTCTCTGTTAAAAAACTGAAGCTGATTATAGTCGTATGAAACGTAACTAAGCAGGCAGAAAATAGTGGTCATGTAAATAAATCGTGTTGTTACAAATACGTAACTAATAGATATACAGTTTTTATAAAGTTATTCTGACAGCTGACTCAGGCAGGTATCGAAGTCATTTTGTTTGGGAAGGGTCAGCACTGCAGTAACCGCGGTGAAATGGAAAGGGAGGCGAAGGTGTCTGAAAAAATATTGAAAATAAAAACAATAAAGAAAAAATGTTGGCATATTTCATACTCTATGTTACACAAATCAATTTCAATAAGTGTTTCCTGTGGGAAAGTGATCCCAATTAATAAAAAACAATACATATGTAAATGTCAAAGATTGTTTTCCTTAAAATTACATTTTTCCCCCCTGTTTAACTTAAATCGTAACCACGTCCATGGAAGTCAGCTTTTACTGATACCATTAGGTCGTCAGTATACAACCTCCGAGGGTACTGCTACGGATATTAGTTTACAGTGAGTGAAGAGATTTGGGCGGCTGTTTACAGCGAGATCTTGAGAGCCGATGAGGGTGATTGAAGTGAGTATGGAGCGGCTCCGAATGAAGGGGCAGGGGAAACGGGAGATTCCCGAGAAAACCCGCCGACCAACGGCATCGTCCGGCACGATTCCCACTTGCGAAAATCCGGTGACCCGGCCGGGGATTGAACCCGGTTCGCCTTGGTGAGATATTAGTTTAGTTTACACACGAAACGCTACACGCGGGAATGTATTTTAAAAACAAGAATTACGTTTTATAAAATTTAATTTCGAGTTACAAATTTTAAAGTAAGGATAGGCAGAAGGGGGTTAAAAAAAAAAGAGCCTGGAGATGTGTTATGACCATCTCAGCTGTTGGTTCATGACCAAAGCAGTAGTCATACTTTCAATATCTTACCACTCCCAATTTTAACTCCCACCAAGGCGATTCGGGTTTGATCCCCGGCCGGGTCACTCCGGATTTTTGCATGTGGGGATCGTGCCGGACGATGCCGCTGGTTGGCGGGTTTTCTCAGGGATCTCTCGTTTCCCAAGCCCTTTCATTACGGCGCTGATCCATACTAACCTCCATCACCCTCATCGGTTCTCAGGACCTCGATGTTAAGAGCAGACCAAATCTCTTTACTCACTCACTCCCAATTTGAATTTCTCGCTGCTGCCTTTTCTTACAGTCTACTCAAGAGTACTAGGTATGACCTTTTAATAGGTATCGGCCACCTAGAGGGGGAGGATGGAGAGGCACGAGCTGGTTCCACCAGGAACTCTAGTCTACTCAAGAGTGTGTCTGCTCTTGGGAGGAATCCGGACACCCTGGCTCCTCTTGGGCAAGTGCACCCTGCGCGTGTTATATTCCATTCACAGTTACTCCAACATTTCTGAAGCCCTGCTCAAGTTCTACTTCCAGGATATTCATCCACCTAATGAAAAAAAAAAGAAGCCTAACCAAGTCTAGAAAATTACATCAAAAGGACAACGCACCGCATTCATGCGCACTCAGTGTAATCATGTAACTATTTCTTACTAGGCTTTCCCAACACGTCTATTTTCGCTCTGGTTTGATTTATAATTGGTTATAAATGAGATATAATAACTTGTAGATAAAATATTAGTAAAAGTTCAAGTATAAAACGTTTGTGATGCATTTGTATATTAATGAAACAACCAAGCACTTCATACATTACTATTCATGTATTTCTTTGTTTGAAAAATTACCGTGTTATCTAAAAAAAAAATTTGTTAGAATAAGCCCAAATTATTTAAAAATAACATTAAATATTACTTAAAGGAGCATTCATTCTATTCTTTAGAAGATTCCTTTAATAAGGAAGGGACCTAATTGTGCAATGCAATTTTTTTATACATAATTACGTTTTGTTACCACGCTTGTATTGTTTTGTTATATTATTGTGGCCTTTCATTTTGAATACTTGTATAACTTTTTTTTATGTTATTGTGTATTTATGTTAGTACATTTTAGAATATTTCAATTGTGTGTGTTTGTACACTTGCATTTGTATTCTTACTGTATGCTATCATTTGTACACTTTTGTTGACGTACTCTACGCCCTCGACCCAGTAAGATTTAAGAGTCAGTGTTTAAAAAAAAAAAAAAAAAAAAAAAAAAAGGTGATTTTTTGAAGGTTTTGATTCAAAAAGTGGGCAGAAACGGCGAATAGACTAAAGTGGTCGGTGACATAACCAATACCTTCCAACTGCGCGGACCGAAGGAGAGATACATTGGAACAGATGAAGCGAAGTCATGAAGGCACAGTCACGTCAATAATATAGAGGGCATTGAGAGACTCGATATCAATACATACTACGCTGTTAGGAAATTTTATTTATGGGAAGTTTAAACCGAGGGCAAAGGTAACACCTAGAAAATTTGATCAGACTGTAATGGACGGGCAGGAGCAGAGAACTCACCGCCGTTACAAAAATTAGTTTACTGCCTCCTTGGAAGGTGAGCGCATACAGACTGCTCACGATAAAGTGAGAACTTCCGAAATCAACCTTTGAAAATAGTTACTGCGCCAGCCTGCGTATATTTTAACGGGCGCACTGAGTGACATACGCCCAGTAAAGTTGGTTACGATGGAGGGAATATAGTTCCATGTCGTAACGTCGAATTAAACTTGTTAGGTAACTATTTGTGATAATTCAAATTATTTCTTTCGCTTACTGTTTTTTTTTTAATGCATCTAAGATTAAAAATTAACAGATTTGTAAAATATTTATTTTTCTAATCATTTTACAGTTTTGCTTAACCGAAGCATGAATTAAAGTGATGAGGCAGATGCCAGTGTTAATTTTAAATAAGGCGGAAGAATACACAACGTGCATACAAGTAGATCTTAAGCAGGGCTTTCAAAAGTGTTCAGTTACTATCCGTAACTGCACATAAGCTGCACCAGACGCTACCGTGCCGGCAACTGGTTAAGTTGGCATCGATTTGATATAAAGTCACTCCTTTTTTTTTGACTGGACTGCGCGTGATTGGACTACACAATTGCGAAGTGTCCGTTTACTGGCGCAGAGTTACCCATAGGGCGTGTCAAATAAAGTATGGTCCAACGACAAACTTATTGCAAAGGTACGTGTGTTTGAAGTTAAACGTTTTCCCAAATAATAACGCGAATGTTGCAGGCGTCTATTCATGGCAAATTGAAGCTGGTGATTTTTATACACACTAGGGTGCAGATATGTATGCATATGATTAACATTTACATTCTTAAAGGTATTTTCACAATATTTGCCCGACACGACGCACTGCGACCGTCGCACACTTTCGGTATATTTGGGGCTTTGCTATGCATGGATCAAAACGAAAGAAATAGAAATAACATCCTTTAAGTATACTATACAAAAATTGACAACCGGAAGAAAATAATTAACGTCGGTTGTATGTACATCTCTGAACATTTCCAAATTATAAAGGCTGTTCACGCTAAAGTGATCACTTTTGAAATCAACCTTAGAGAAAAGTCACTGTCCCCAACTGCATGTATTATAACGGGCACACTGAGTAACATGCGCCAAGTAAAGTTGGTAACGATAGATGAAAAGTAGTTCCATATCTTAACGTCGGATAAAAAGTGGTTGGTAACAATTTCTGATAACTTAAATTATTTCTTTCGCTTTCAGATTTTTTCTCCTTGGCAGTATTATTTTTACATGATGCGGAAGAATACACAGCGTACATACAGGTAGATATTAAGCAGGGCTTTCAAAAGTGCTCATTTTACAGTGAACAGCCTATAGTATGGACTGCTAGTAATTAAGTAATCAGGCCCCTATACGTATTTGGCTGTTTAAATAACGCTTACTGTGATTATATTAAAATGCTAACCACGTGCACGCCTACATTTTGGCTTACATTACGCTATTTTTCTTCTTCTTCCTTGTCGCATACGACCGTCGCAGGTGCGCAAGGACAAGTTCTATCGCACTCTTGCCTCATCGTCATCGTCTGTTGGTCTCGCCTCTGTTTGACTACCCCAATAGCATCATCAGCAAGAGTCGAGCTAGAATCATACTTGTCATGACAAACCTAAGCTTGAGTCAAGCTTATTATGCAAACCAACATGGTTTATTCAAGCTTGAGTCATACTGAATAGTCTCGACAGGCCAAGCTGGTAGCAATAGTTACACTTGCCGCAAACTTGCCTCGGCAACCTGCAAGCATAATTCAAGCCATCTGCAAGCTTGCTATTAGCGAGTATGTGCCCGTCATGAGAAATTGGGCTTGGATCAAGCTAGAACCATACATGACGTGACAACCTTGCTTGGCAAGGAATATTCAAGTCAAACGGACGCTGTCATCACTTATGAAAGACCTCTCATTTGGAATAATAATAATTAATAAATATATTTTATTTTAGCTTTTGACGGTAACATCCGAGTGCGGTGGATTATAAATACTGTATTTATTACTTGCATGGCAAAACTTATTTAAAAAGGGCTGTGAAAGGATAAATCATGCCTGAAAGTAAAAAGTAACTAGGGCCTCAAAAGTGCTCACTTTACCTTGAAGGCCTATATTTGGGTATAGGCTGCTCACGGTAAAATTAGCACTTTTGAAAGCCCTGCTTAAGATCTACTTGTATGCACATTGTATATTCCTCCACCTTATGTACATTCAACATTGCCATGGGCCTCATCACTTTATTCATGCGTCGGTCAAGTGAAACTTTGAAATTATTAGTAAAGTAAATATTTTACATATATGCTCATTTTTACACATTCGTGCATAAAAAAAAACAGAAAGCGAAAGAAATAATTTGAGTTATCGCAAATGGTTACCTAACACTTTTTATTCGACGTTAAGATATGGAACTACATTCCATCCATGATTACCAACTTTACTTGGCGAATGTCACTCAGCGCACCCATTAAAATATATGTAGGTAGGGGCAGTAACTTCTTCCCAAGGTTGATTTCAAAAGTGCTCACGTTATCGTGAACAGCCTATATTTGGGTAGTCACATTGCAGCATTATTGTAAAAGCACATAACAGTCTCACGGTTTCGCTTCGATAGCGTATGAGTAAAGTGATCGTGGCAATGTTCTCTCTACAGCTGGCAGCAGTATACAAAGTGAGTAGGAAAGTAGATCTTAAAGCAAGGTTTTCAGAAGTGCTCAATTACCCGTGGACAGCCTTCAGCGGCAGGAAAGTGTACTGCAGTAGATTGAGACGTGACGTGACCAGGGGATGCCCTCAGCACTGCCACTCTTTCCCTGATGCTTCCGCGAAATGAACAACAGAATTCATTCCAGTCAAAGCAATCATCTTCTGTTTGCTGTTGCCTCGCAACTTCTGAAAGCCCTGCTTGGAACTTACTTCTCTACTAGTTTTGTAGCCTTCCGCCTGACGTGATATTGAGTGAGTGAGGTCTTGAGAGCCGACAAGGGAGAAGCGAGGCGAGCATGGAGCAGCGCCGGAATGAAAGTGTGGGGGAAACGGGAGATCCCCTGAGAAAACCCGCCGACAAGCGGCATCGTCCGGCACGATTCCCACGTGCGAAGATCCGCGTGCGACCCCACCGGGAATCGAACCAGTTTCGGCTATGTGGGAGGCGAGTACTCTAACCACTGCGGCCCCACGTATTAATAAGGCCGTGTCTCAAATTGGTCCCGGAGAGCGCTCTCTCGTGCTCTCGCTCTAGCGGCCAAGTCACAATGACGTCAGAGAGAACGCTCTCTGGTCGTATCAATTCGTCGGAGAGGTCGTGAAAGAGCGAGAGCACAGAGAGAGTACGTAGTTGTGTACTCGCTTTGCGCTCTCTCGCACTCTCTGACCGCGCGGCATATTTGTTTATATTGTTTAGTACTGGAATAAGGTTGCAGCAGCTTCCTGGGCCAAAATCCACATCGCACTTTACCCGTAAGTGAATAATAGCAACTATTTTACCTAACAAAATATATTACACATTAATAAAAATATATAAATAAATATTTTTTGGCAAAGTATTGTCTTGTCACTTTGGTTGCCAGTAACACATAAAACAAAAACTATAGTATTTTAAGCGCAAAAATCATTGCCGTAGTGCTATAATTATTTGTGATTCTTTAAACATATATAAATTACTCCCGATACCATTGACAATGATTTTTGCCTGCGTGACGTCGGAGAGAAACAAGAGAATGGTTATCTCAATTTCACATAGTGAGAGCATGAAGCAGTGCTCTCGTCATGTTGTTCGAAAGAGTTCTCTTTCGAAAGAGTGCTCTCTCGAAAGAGTATTGTTTAAATTGAGTAACGGCCTAAGCCCCATCCACGAACGATTTTACTTCAACAACATAAATTACACAGCGTAAAAAGTTAAACCATTTTTCCACAATTTACGTTAACATAAAAGAAAAAAAAGCCCTTGTTACTCCAATCACAACAGAGTAGAGAAATAGAAAATAAATTTTGCTCGCACGGATATTTTTGCACCCATAAGTTGACTATATTGATTCCAATGTTTACATTTTTTGCTGTCTGAATCGCTGTGTGTTACAATGGATGCCGTGGAACTATTGGATTTGCTCGCATATTTCCACATGATGAAGTCTTATTCGATGTGGAGTGGTAATCATCAAATCATTATGAGTCACTTTTATAATTTTTAATCTTATACAGTAGTGGTATTGTCTCCACCAACCGCAATGATTGCGTAGTATAGACTGTCGCTGCCGTTTGAATATATTTCACAAAGTGAAAGCCGATCTCCCGTGGCGCAATCGGTTGGTGCGCCGCCGCGCCAGTCAGGGGTGCGGCAGGTTCTGGGTTAGTTTATTTTATATATGTATAATATATACTATATATATATAAACAAATGACAAACGAAAAAACAATATGGCGTCCTCCAGCAAGGTGTAAACAAACGACAAACGGAAAAACCAATATGGCATCCTCCAGTAATGTATAAACAAATGAGACAAAAATCCAAGATGGCGACCTCAGCAATGTATAAACAAATGACATGCTAAAAAACCAAGATAACTGAATGAGTAAAGGCGAGGGGTGAGGGAACCCCCTCCGGAAATTAATTTTTTTTAAATAAATTTTCTGAATAAATTTATGAACTATTTTTGTTTAATTTTTAGTACTAAATTTGTTTGTAATTTTTTTGTAATTTTTTGGATTTTTTTGGAGCCAGGTCACTGGCTTCTAATATGGCTGATTGTTAGGTCTGACTCTGATACTGTATCTCATACATCGATTTGGCATACCTTATACCTATAAAACCAATATGGCAACCACTGCTCTGCCCTCGAAAATGGTCCTCTCTGATCTGCTTAACCTGGATCGCAGTTACGAGTCCGCCTCTCCTCCTCTGGGCTGAAAATTGCCTTTCGAGGGGAGGGGGAGGGGGTTCGTTTTGCAAATGGAAAAAAAGGGACAATTTTACGGAAAAAAGGAAAATTTTTAGGGAAAAAAAAAGGAAATTCAAGATGGCGGCCGGTTGGCTCCGAGGCTCCGAAACCCCAATCCCTTGTGCCCAAAGGAACATAATCATTCTACTAATAAATAACTGCAAAAATCCAATATGGCCGAATTAAAGTTCAAAATGGCGGAAAGCCAGTGTTGGGATTTCTTGGGACTTTTTATTCCATGAGTTGGGGAACTTTCTTGGCACATTATTGAAGGTCTCAGCTTGTTTTGAATTTGTGCTTAACCTTAAATTTGTCTTAATTTGAGCATATTAGTAGGATCTTAGCGTAGTAGTGTGTATGGATTATTAGCACCCCTGAGTGGCGCACATACGACATAGACTGTTCAGTGTAAAGTGAGCGCTTTTGAAGCCTTAGTTATGTTTTCATATCTGCCATTTCCGATCCTTTAACCAACTTTTAAAATAAATATTGACATGCATGTGATAAACAGTGTGTGTGTATATACTCCACCACACTCGGAAGATAAAGTTTAACTCTTAAATAAAATATATTCATTGACTACTATCACAAATGAGAGGGATTAAAAAAGTGCTCACTTTACCGTGGATTGCCTATAGAAACGCCACTGTCCGCCTGTTGCCTGATATCAGAGGCAGCTAGCTAGCTGATCCACACCACATAACACCAGTTCTCAACCTTGTTCGTACTATGGCTGTGAGTTCACGTGTGTCGAACATACGTCAGCTCCGCTCACAATTCAAATTTTTTACGTTGTTGAGAATACTGATTTAGTCCTCTGTTAAACGTAAATAACATATTTAGTGTCATTTTACCAAAATAACTCCATATAAATGTGAACGATAATTTCTTTGGAATTAAAATTAATAATAACTATCCGTTAACACAGCTAACCAGAGAATACATTGTCGCAGTAAACGTTATATAAAATAATTTAAAATACAGTAATAATATTAAAACTATTTATTTCCATTTGTAATCAAAACACATTAATATTAAATTTCTCTAGAACTGTTGCATAATCTCTTGTGAACGGGGTACGTATATTATCTAAAATAATGCCACACCTATTTTTGAATGTTCGTTATAAGTGATGAGTTCTGATTTCCCACCGAGATAGTTTATCATGCTACAAACTTGTTATTTCCATTATATAGATAACTGCGTTGAAGGTTCATGACAAATACTTATATATTTAAACATATCTCTGAAACGCAGTGGAAAACACAAAACACGTTAAGAATTTTGCAAGTAATACTCAGCTATCAGTTGAAGGTTGAGGAAGCGAACGATAAACATTTCAAAGAAGCTGTAACTTGAGTGCGATGTTTATCTGTTATTCACTTCGTTATCCAGCATTTCTGCTTCGTCACTGCAAACAAGGAGAAGGTCGTACTCCTGAGTTCTCACTGTACTGTCAATTTGAAAGAATTTGAAGCACTGCTCACTCCACCATTTCTACTCTCGCCCGGTATAATACCTGTAGTAATAACTTCGGGCACAAAAGGCGTGTAAAACTTCTCGTAAAGTCGACCTCCAGCAAAACCATGAAAACCCGAAATCAGGATACTGTCCGGACGTAATGGTAATTGAACATAATTCCAAATGGATGCGCACTCAGTGAGTTGGCAGTATCACCTGGTTTGGTGTAAATTACATACTGTAAAAAAAAATTAATGGTAAAATTCCCTTGCACGTAAGGGAAAATTAACTATATTGTATAATATATGTACATATAAAAATAGCCTGGAGTATTGGTACTGATAATTTTTTTTTTTTTTACCATTATCCTCTTGACGAATTATAACCGAAACTTCAACACTAAAATCCTTGACACTTGCTGGTGGATGGGCGCTAACCACGGTCCTCTATCACGACAGGCCGATGCGCTATCCATTACACCGCGACGACAGCGCAGCAGCATTAGTAAATATTAGCGTGTTAAATTAATGCTTCTTGCGCCCCCGGCCCCCTCCCCGCTTAGCTGTTGAGAATGCTGAAGAGATGCACGCGTCATTAGGTAATTTTCCCATCCATATGTGCGATTTCCCACTACCATGTACGTGAATAATCAGCGATAAGCGATAATCGCCAGTCGCAGCGGAACACAGCTTGCTGCAGCGGGGTCGTACCGCGTGAGAATTGAAGGTTTGGTCGGCTCTGAACATCGGGGTCTTGAAAGCCGATGAGGGTGATTGAGGTGAGTATGGAGCAGCGCCGGAATGAAGGGGCGGGATGAAACGAGAGATCCCCGAGGAAACCCGCCGACCAACGGCATCGATCAGCACGATTCCCACATGCGAAAATCCAGAGTGACCCGGCCAGGGATTGAACCCGTATAGCCTTGGTGGGAGGCGAGCAGGCGAACCGCCCGGCCACCGTGGCCCCCTGCCGCGGGAGAG
Organism: Dryococelus australis; assembly: GCA_029891345.1. Taxonomy (NCBI): domain Eukaryota; kingdom Metazoa; phylum Arthropoda; class Insecta; order Phasmatodea; family Phasmatidae; genus Dryococelus; species Dryococelus australis. The sequence continues at coordinate 123,600,834 of CM057000.1, read as the reverse complement.
AAATGTGCAGTGCCATGTGCCAACACGGGGTCTGTTGAAGGAAAGTTTTGTAAAGTGGGGCGTGGCTTCGGCGCTGTCGGGGACTGACAGCATGAGGAGGGGGGGGGGGGGAAGAGAGAGAGAAAGAAGTGTGACGGCCACGCGAAAGGCGCGTGGCGCCGCAGCCCATCTGGCCGCTGTAGACACATGCGCTCCTGGCGTTATGTCACGTCACAGCCGTGAGAAAGAGGACATCGTCCCTTTTCCTCCCACCCTTTTTTTTTTCTAAACTACCTTATTCTAACTGTTAAGTGTAAGTCCGAAGGTAGGGTCGGGTTCTAATTGCATCTCAGGGCTGAGCCCCTTACGCCTAAAGGAGAGGGAATTGAATGCCAAGGAGGCGGACATCGCGGCCGACAGGGAATGGGTAGGCATGGCCATCACTTTGGGGCCTTGCCTAAATCCCTAAGTGTAGTGTAGTTACAGCTACATTAAGAAGGGGCATGGAAAAATCCGCATAGACACGGTAAAACCCATACCGACAGAAAAGTAGTCAAACTCGTTGGAGTAATAGCGAAAATGCTAAAGGAGATAGCAGGTGTGGAGTCCATGCTGTTTAATATGGGAGTGAAGAATCTAGCAGAGAGGTGGCGAGGCTTTGGGCTAGCATGTTAAAGGCACATGCGCCCTTGAGGTGGAACTGCCATCCATGTTCCTGCGCGGGCAGCCTGACTACCCGCACAGCAACATCGACAGCAGTGACTTCAGGCAGGGTCCTTAAGCCTCCAGCCGAGGACGCAAGAAATCCAGGCAGCTGTCATGGCACCTACTCCATCTTCGCTCTGCTGTGCCGACATCAGGAGCTCCACGTCGCGGGTGAAGGTGGGGAGAAATGCGTCGGGATAATCATCCCCTCCCCCTCCTTCAAAATCTCCCTCGGTCGTAGGTGAGCAGCTCTCGGCGGGACATCGAGGAGCTACCAGTTGGGGAGGCGAATCCGCTGGCCCACGAGTGAAGGCTGGCGCCATTGCTTCCAAGTTCCGATGCTGTTCCATTCCATTCCGCACGCATCTACAGTTAGCCCGCAGAATCCAGCAGTGGAGTGGTTCGCCACACTCCGCATGTTTCAGCACCTCGGGTTACCCCCAACATCCTCCGCCTTGATCGTTGGGCCGCCCCCAGCAGATGCGCGAAGCCATCAACAACTGAGCCACCCAGGTTCCCGACGAATACGACCGTCCGCCACGAGCCCCCCCCCCCCCCGGCCTCTTTTCATCGTGGTAATCTTTCCTCCAACTAACCTTGCTTATAGTCAATTCGCTGTTACTTCACACTTTCCTGAAGCTCTGCTACAGTGCTTTCAGGATATTCCTCCGCCTCATGATGCACAAATAAAGCCGAATAATAATTTATGTAATAACTATTACTTACTGGGCATTACCAACACGCCTATCTTCTCCCTGTTTTTATTCACATTAAATACAAACGAAATATAATTTATAGGTAGAGCTCCGAGTATTTCGCGGATTGAGTTAGCAGCAAGCTAGGCTGGACAGCCATGTATACACTCGAGACAACATCGTTTGCTTATTGGTTGCTGTGATCATGTGTGGCCTCAGTACAGTACTGGTAAACACTAGCTCACTCTACTGCTTCCTGCTTATTACTGGCTCACAGTTAAACGGGGCGTGTCTAAACAACTGTCGTCCAATCGCATCAGTAGGAGAAAATAACAAGTGTTAGGAGTCTACCTCGCCTTAGAATGAATTCGCGAAATACTCGTGCCTCTATTTATAGGTGAAATATAAGTAAATGTTTAATTCAGCCAAAGTGAAGATACTTAAGGAAGTATAAACCGATCATAATACATAACATATTTAAGAAAGAAACAAGCACATCATACACGGGCGATTTTTGAAAGGTTTGGTTTAAAAAGTGCGAAGAAGTTACGAATAGAATGTAATTGTGCTCGCTGCAGTTTAGTTGGCCAGCACGCTGTGGCCCAGGCCCTCGCGAAATATTCCAAGATATGTTCATTTTAAAACACGTAGAATCGTTTACTATCTTGATCGGCTGAATTACTTTTGATGTGAATACGTCTTTAAATTTGCAATCATAGTGGGAGGTAATCCAGAAAATCCGATGATAACATCGGGAGATACAGTTTGGCATTGCAGCTCCGAATCTATCATCTACATTCAAAATTCAATTACACCACTCGATTGCCAAAGGATCAAAAAATATATTAAGTTGAGTGAGGACTGCGAAGCATCACTTGAGGGGGGGGGGGGGCGCAATTTTGAGTTCGTTTCGCCGCGTCTCATAACTTAAACGTAGTATAACTTTTGACTAGGAGAAGCTACGGCGCTCGTTTGGGTTTCAATCGACAGCTCTCGTCAATATCAATCGATTGTGCGTATAAAAACATTTGTGTGGCGTGGTTGTGGTGAAATTGTATGAGGTTAATGAAAAAAATTAAGGAAACTTAACACAATTTCGGCCTATACTTTTCAAAAAGCCAAGTCGAAATACAGAAATCGTATACGGCTGGAAAGAGCATCTCAAAATCAATCTAGTGATACCCATAAAACCCCATATGATTGAATAAAGCGGTGCCGGGAACGTAAGATAAACATCAAGGCGTCAGAGCACGTCAACGTAGACGTATTCACGCAATACAAACGGCCGTGTCCCCTACACAGCCACATCCAATTTATTTGACACATGTTATTGGCTGCACACGAATCACGTAGGAGCCGTGCCGATGTTGCTGATTTCAGAGTGTCCCGGTCGAATATGAAAAGCCTTCTCAAGCGGAGAGCAACCAACGGCAATAGGCCAACTGCTGGTGGGTGCTTACAGTATTTAAGTCTGCCGTGTACTCATATTTTTTTTTTTGGTGGAAAGTCACTATCTCTAAGCATAGAACACAACAGTATATCGTTCACACGGCCAGAAATCTTGTGTGAAATTGATTCACAATTGCAATGACACTTTGTGACGAGTCAGACGTCATTTGACAGTGTTGGTAAATAATGTATTTTCGTAATTAAATGTGTTGCATATTGACGATGATTTTAAATATTTACCATTGTTATTTTTCTTTTAAATTTTTTTCTCGATCGTAAATTTGTGAGTAACCTTTAAAATGTTCTTTTGTAAATGATTTATGGTAATCTGAACAGTTTTGAAATAAACTTGTGAGAAAATCACTGGCCCTAACTATATGTATTTAAAGGGCCATAAAGAATGGCGTAATCCCAGATAAGTTGGCAACTAAATATGAAAATTTATTACATATGTTAAAGTCATATTCAAAAAGTAACTTTGGTATTTGTGGCCATTAAATTTATTTAAAATATTTTATATCAGTTTTACGCAGATTAGAGTAAAAATTTGTGAATTTTTACATACTTAAATTCATGTTAGTGTCACAGATTTTTACTCGCTTGGCAAATGAATAAAGTTAGAGGGTAAACGCAATGTTAATGTTGCATATGGCGGAAGGATTAAATAATGGGCAGAGAAGTAGATCTTAGTCAGGGCTTCCAAAAGTGCTCAGTTTACTGTGAACAGCCTATAGTAAACTGTCGCCTGTTCTTTTCTCTAAATGTATATCTTGCAACATTTCTGCGTTTCTGCAGTGTAACTGTTCCCCCATTTAAAATAAGCAACTTAGTTGAAAATGTTATACTCTACTCTCATTGTCATGGTATGTTACAGCTTGATATGTCGGCTTACGGTATACATATGACTTACACATTTAATTAAATATCTGTACTTGATATCTTGATGTTCGTACAAGTCTGCAAAGGTCCACTTACCCTCACTGTTCGGGTAAAGTGGAACCACGGGTACACTTTTCCCATTCTAAATTATTAAAAAGAGTAAATCCCAATTGTAATCTACTGTATACAAGTGTACGGTTTGTAAACGTTTCGGACACATTACAGTTATAAATGGTGATGATTAACATAAAGGAAATGAACATAGTCTATTATAGATTATTCACGGTAAATTAGCATTTTGAAAGCCCTGCTTAAGGTAGAATGGGAGTTGATTTGCTGGTAACTCCGCAACCAGCGTAAAAGGAAAACATCCCACTGTCTTCAAATTAATGTAGCATGAAGTGTAATTATACGATTTCAAGATTCAAATTCCATAGCAAAGAGGAAAGTCTAATGATCAATATTTGCAAATATCATTTGTTAAAGACACATTCATGTCAATATTAAATAACAAATTGGAAAATAATATGTTGAACTCACTAATTAGCAGAGCATTTCGCAGATTACTTTTTTTCTAACAAGCAATACGGAAAAAAATTTGCTTATGGTTCTTAAGTAGTTCATGTTAATGCGCCGTTAAAATACCGCCAAAATTAAATATTTCCATTAATGATGTGTTTTGACAAAACCATATATTCGGCAATATAAAATAAAGTTTTATACTTGATTGCATGAAACTTTCAAGAACCATATAAATAAACACGAATGTTAATTTGATTTTCGTTTCGTGCAGATATCAGAAGTAGTTTTCCCGGGATCTTGGAACTACGAAAATAACCATTGATTTGCCTCGGGAAGTGCTGCTCTCACTGGATGATAGCGTATTTTGTAACTACTAGACGTGGCCACCTGCTGCGACTGGGAATGATTCATGTATGTACACAAAGTGGTGTTTAGACATTCTCTATTCATTCAGTCCTAAGCAGGAACTTCAACCTATGCTGCCGAGAGTCCGACCCATGCGATAGACAGCGGCAAAACGCCGGGAGAACGGAACAGTTTGCAGAGCAGCCATTTTTTCGCATTGGCTAGTGTATTGACACAAATGTCATATACGGCCCTCATACTTACTCATAAATGCATAAATCTTAATGTGAGAGTTGAGCATTCAACTTTTTCTGACAAAATGAATTACGAATCAAGGTCGTCATTTCCACCATCATATAATCCTGGGCCTTCTGTATTGAAAGCTGACGACCAACGAACTATACGACAGAGGTTGAATGCATCCTGATAACTCGGGTACAGCTTAGGAGCTAACTAATAGTTTTATTACGTGTGCTTAGGTCCTGCAGATCATATGAATATAAGTTAGTCCTCCATTTAGCTAATCTACCGTAATTAACATTAAGTAATGTAAATATTTAAAAGTTATTTTGTGTTGACTTTACTTCGTACATGCAACTTGTCCCAGTAAAACGCTCAGAATTAATAAAGCGCCACAACCCCTATTGTGGACTTGTCCGCGGGCCGCAAGTGTAAAAAATAATAATTAATTCAAATACATAGATTGAAAAATAACATGTGATATAGTTTCGTTAATAATTAAGTTGAATGTACACGCCAACTGCCTCGTAGAAGAATAATTCCTTTTTCATTACACTTAGTTTAGAAACACAGACTAATGTGTACATTTATTTCAGACGTAAATAACCCCGCGGGCCGAATGATATAACACGGAGGGTCCCATATGCACCACGGGCCGCGGGTTAGAGACCCCTTGTCTAGAGTAATGTCCATTATGCGAGTCCACTAATTTACCACTGCCAAAACTCGCTCAGTAAACATGGGGGAAAATTTATTTGCATCAAAATAACGTAGAAGATGATACATTTCGATTGGTTTAAAATAGCCGCAGCCAACGGAATAATCGCAGATACAGCAGTAAAGTGACAAATGTCCTCGTTTACTTTCACTTCGGATCGTTTAAAAATCTAAGGCACTATTATGTTTAGTCGCATGTTCAGGAAAATTTCGCCACGGAAAATATTTTTGTCGAATGAAACACACTGAGAGTGTGAGATATAGTATTATATTTGAGCGGCACATAACAACTCCGGTCTTAAGAGCCTATAGATGGTGAAGCGTGTTGGATACGGAACAGTAATGTAATGTACCGCAATGGCGGGGGAACCGCGAGAAAAGGAAAAGTAGTTTTGTGACGTGTTTCCCAGCTGAAACACAGGAGAGTTATCTGAAATGACGATCGCAAGCGACCGCAGATAGGCCTTCAACCCCCACCCCATTTTTTTTTCTCGGAGAAGTAGACTGTTTCGGATCAGTGGGCTAACGGTACCAGTTTGCTCTAAAGGAGTTTGTTTTCTCTCTCCTTCTCTCTCTACCCCCCCTCTCTCTCTCTCTCTCTCTCTCTCTGCGGTTTCCGATGCCTGCAGGTGAGGCGCGATGGCGTACCGAGCTATCATTCTCGGAAGGCCCTCCATCCGAGAATGATAGCCCTGGCAATATGACGTCATGCCCTACGCCTCCTAAGTACCACCATGGTGTACGACCTTGAGTGTTGTCGTTAACAGCTGGGTATTGCTCAAACTAGTTTACCCAAACCAGTCGCACATCACTCGTCGCGTAGTTTTTTCTGGGATGCACAACTGTTATAGGCCGTTCACGATCAAGTGAGCACTTTTGAAGCCCTAGTTACTTTTTTCTTTCGACCAATTCATATCCTGCTAAAGAACACTTGTTAGTGTAAAACCTGCCATGTGAGTAATAAACACAGTGTATACATTCACTATACCCAAAACCAAAACCAAAAGTCCGAGGTCACAATAAGAGGTATTTATTGGTTATTATGTCTGATGATACAGCTTCAAAACGTGTTCACTTTAAGGTGAACGGCATATACTAATTTTTATTTGTTAGTGGTGGCACGCGTGGCCGGTAGAAGAAGACATGCACACTGACAAGAAGAAGTCGAAGGAACGTAGAGGATTCCCTTCTCGGAAGATGATGAGTAAACGCAGCAATAATAGGAAGTAAGCGCCTCAAAATGTTAGGTAAGAATAGCCAGTGTTCATAATACCTTATTTAAGTAAGTAATATGCAAGGAGCCTGAGTGGTGCAGCTATAACACTTGCTGTGCTACTTAGGTAACACCAGTACTATGTCTGTGGAGCCCAGTTGTTTCTATTTAGATTACTCATTTTCTCATTTTGTGTGTCCTAGTACACTCATTGATTACCCAATAACCCTCTGAGAATGGCATGCAGTGCAAAATCGTTGGTCGAATATAGTCTAGTCATGGTACCGTCACACGTTTTGGGGAAATAGGCTACCTTAGGAAGAATGGAAAACAGGTGTGTGTGTGTGTGTATATATATATATACACATACACATATATATATGTGTATATATATATATGTGTATATATATATATATGTGTCTATATATGCAGACCACACACAATACACACACACACGCATATATATATATATGTGTGTGTGTGTGTGTGTGTGGCCTATATATATATATAGACACACACACAACACAACCTAAAAGCAGATCAGATTTGTACGTAGACAAGAGCAGAAAAATCCCAGTGCCGCTACTTAGTTAAAACATTATTTATTACATTAAAGTTCTGTGTTTGTTAAGAATATTAACGTTTTGGGTACCAATATTAAAAACACAGAATTTTTTGTTGTAGCCTACATTTAAATTGAAACTGGTTATAAAGGCATTATACTAAGGGCCTGCATTACCACCTCTGAATAAAGTTCCTGATAGACAGTATCATCAAGATAGCAGTAAAATACGTATTACGACTGCTTAATAATGGCTATTCGGCAGCATGTCTTCTGAATAAGCTATCAAGTGCCTCAAGCTGTTGATAGTCTTTTTCAGATTATATATCCTTGCTGCAATGGCGGCAGTAGGAGACGTTTTATTGTTATTGACAAATTTTTATGACGATTTTCGTGAAATTATGAAGAATAGAGCAGGAAGAAATTGTGCTTGTCAGCGACGTACAAATTTTGATGTCCAAATCACTTGCAGATTACAATAGACGGCTTGGCCCGACACATTCGCTCACTGACTCGTAGGTAGAAACAGCTGTTTTTACAATGCCGAGAAACGTATTTGCTAGCAAGGGTTCGCAAGTTTGTAGGTTTTGTTAACCCCTTTTCTATATTTTCTGAGTGAATTACTGTCTGTGAACATTTGGTTATGTTGTGACAATATGCTTCGGCGAAAATATCAGTGATTATCCCACGAGACAGACTAAATGCCTGGAGTGCAATTGTCACGAAAAGTTAGGCCTACTGCTAACATAATGCAAAGCAATTATGATATTGTATAGTACCTATAATATTAAATCAGTTATTTTTTTTTTATAGTGTCGTGATCGAAATTCATTGCCACAATGCCTATCGAAACCAGCAGAAACGAAGCGATTTTTCTCCCGACACAAAAAAAAAGTGGATAATTTAGCCCATTGGCCGTTATTACCTACATATTTTCCGTTTGCACAACAGTAGAGCAGCTGAGGTGAACTGCTGGAGAATCGAAATTTCATTAATTAAACTTCGAATAAGATATCAGGAAATACATGGCATGTGGAGTGAAAGGACTTCAGGTCTGGAGTTAGGTAAACTGTTACGGCGCTCAATTTTTTACACTGTATTTATAACTATTTTATCCATTTTAATACGTTGAAAAATGCTTTTGAAATCTTACGTGATAATTTACTAATTACTGAAACATGTAACCTCTAATCCAATACACCATCAAACCTCTGGCCTTAATCTAATTTAAGCGGCAGTAGGCTACGTAGCTGCATTTAGAGCTAATAATAATTTTATCAGACTAATCAAGACGTTTTTAACATTCATAACAAAATATCGCGGAAGTCCGTCACAGGTGATTTTCACATCGTGTAACCAGTATTTAGTGTAACTGCAAACTCGTTCGAGCTATTGCGAGGAAAAAAAACCTTCTTATGATAAACACACGATGCCTTTACTGCTATATACGTAACTTTTTAATGATGAAAGCAATGAAAAATCTATCTCATCAAATTATGTACACGAAGTTGGTTGGAAAATAGTTTTACCCTGGATGTTCTAGGTTACTCGGCCCTACGAATGAACACTTCCGTCATGTCGGCTCTTACACAATAATCAAATGAATAAACCCATATACGAAACTAAACCTGTGATCAGTGCGGTGTTATTTTGTTCCAAACATGCGAATTTTATGGAGTAAAGGATAGGCCTACTCGTGCTATCCAACATGATAGCAGGGAGCGCAAGTAACAAATAATCGTTATTAAACAAAAACACAGACGTGTTGTAACACTATCTTATGCCCAATTAGGACTGTAATAAACCACACACAACCATGTTCCCCAAAATTTCGTGTGGGTTTTCTATATTACTATCGACGACTTCCTTGTTCGTAAAAGCACAAGGCAAGCTTAAAGAAATCGGCATTTTAGACCAAATTCACCTCTCTCGCTTTCAGAAACTTCATTTCAGTTAGAAATACAAACCCTTTAAAAGATGTAACGATCCAGTGCAAAGTAAATATGAACGTTTTTCAAAATAATGCCATCAACTTAAATGGCTTGAAGTACACGTGAAACGAGGCGGTTGTTTCTGAGTTATTATTTTCGTGCCGGAAAATCATTAGAAGTGTGATTATTTACGGAACTTTAACACACATTGCCAACACACGACAAAATAAACTATTTGTCACCGGGACTGGCTGGTAACATGCTGATAGCTAAATGGACGCTATCTGGAGATCATAATAGGCAAGGGCGGGCGATCTTCGTTGGGAAGCCTATCAGCTAAATAGTTATCAGCCATATTTAACCAGAGTTGTTAATACAAGCCCTAAGGAAATTATTCTGAGGCCCACAAAATACCACTATGACATTTGGCGTATCCCAACAAATCCTTCTCACTCAGCTGTGCCGAAACGGTGTAGTCATCTTTCTTCCAGTTCGGCTGCCGTGACACAAACCGCACGTAAAAAAAACGTAGTGCTGTTTTCTACAGTCGCGTAAAACCATAATCAAGGCCTAGACACACAACTTTATACATTTCACTTACAAATTTCTCACCCCATCTAAATGTAACCATGTTTCTGCACGAGTTGAACAGACTTCCATGCACGTTTCCATTCATCAAAGCAGACGAAACGTTTGTCTTGTACTGTGGTTCGGTTCTTTTGGGGTAGGACATTCGGGAATGGGAGGTAACACTATTGAAAGTCTAAATCAGGACAGCTGATCCCAAGCCCTCCCGGATGTGTGTCCCTTTGTGTCAGTGTCAAGAATCCCTACAATATGTCCATTATTACTATGAGTTGTGATTTAGATTCTCTTCTGCAGCACTTTTTTTTTTTTTGTTCGTGTCTTTTTTGGAGCGTGACTGACGTTCTGTAACAACATCCGTTTTATTTCAGTAACTGCAGCATGAAGACGACGTTACATTCCCAAGCCTTTACCACGAAAGAAACATTCTATGCTGCGACACATGCTGTAGCACCTGGCAACATGGATCCTTGTAATACTCAACCTGTTTGTGACTTGACTGAAAGCTTCGAGTTTCCTGTCGATCAGCTAGTGCGCCTGTAGGTAGGAAATACGTTATGATAATCATAATTTAAATATGTTACGAAATTTGGAAATATAAATTGAGTTATGTGTATGTTTATTCGCAAGTTTGAGAGTATTTAGGCTTAATTTTCTCCTTCAATGGCATTTTCTTTATACTCTTGTAGGGTTTCTAGTAGACGAATTAGAAACTTTACTTAATTTTTTTTATTGCCAGTTTGCCATCAATCGTTTTGATTACTCTGGAATGACAGTGCTTTGATGTTAATTTGGTAAAGTATTACTTCATTCCATTGTTTTATAGGACATCTACTCCTCAAGCAACAGCCAATGGCTTGATCGACACGAGAATGCTAGTGATTGATGAACTGACGTTCATGGATTTGGATAGTATGAATACCAATACTTCCAGTTAATGCAGCGTACCTAATGTAACAAGTGACGCTCCACTGATACGGGATAATTCTATCTCGCCACTGTAGCTACATTAGTAGAATTTTTATACTTTACTTTTTTAACCCCCGACGCAAAAAAAAAAAAGGTTGCTATAAGTTTGACCCCTTTGTCTGTTGTGTGTGTATGTGTGTGTCACTGTTTTTTTTTTTTTGGTTGAAATCTGGTTTGAACAGGATGGCTCTTATATTTGATAATAATCACTTCGGCCATTTGAGCTAGTTTGATTTGTTTTGACGAGTCCTTTCCAATAAAAACAATCTCAAACCGTATTCTTTAACGGCTGAGATTCAGTTTTGACTACAATCCAATTCTTACTGGAATTTTTCTGTTGACGGTGACAGACGGATTACTGTCCCTTTCCTTACGGATTCACACAAACAAAATTTTTTTTCGACACTCTAGCTTGCCAATTTACAATCTTATTTTCTAGCGTATAAAGCTCATGCACGTTTAAAAAGACGCATATATAAAGTGTTCCGATGAATTTTAAAACCATTGTTAGAGTTGCCAAAAAGTCATAACAAAATTTCGTGGAAATTCAATTAATCTTTCTAATACAATTTCACCTTTTGATTCACGATAAAACAGTAACCTAAATTAGTCAGAAGTGTGATTGCAAATGAACGTATTGCTTCGTTTGAAGTGAATTTTCGTCATTGCATTCAAATGATTTAACAAAGCATATTTGATCAAATCGAATCGACTCTGTGACCAACATTTGTGAACTTTAGGAAACAATATTTACTAACAAATTTCTCATAATTAAGGCAATACATGGAGAGTGCGATCCAATGTATTGTAATGCCCTATAATTGCAGCTCGTATATTGAACACGTGTACTTTGCAATTACTTTTACGTGAACCACATACTATAGGAACTCGAAGACAGGTAACAGGTTGAAACGCATACTATATTTTCACTGGAAATACAGCTGGATCGGTGTTTTGCCAACTGCCTCCCGCTGCTAGGGATTCCGATTCGTTTTTAATCCGGGAATTTTTCCCGGCGGTTTTTCCCAAGTGAGGAGTGCGATGGATAATGACATGATGTACGTGTGTCGGTATTTATGTGTGTGTAGACTGGTGGGGGTATTTGTTCTCGGGCCGTCTCTAATGGGCCTCTCATGTAGGGCCGCCCACTCCGTTTAGCGCCAATCTTCTCATCACTATGTTGACCATACCTTGATGCGCGAGGAACAATGTGTTAGGATTTTCATATTTATCTGGCTCTTTGTCAGACATGTGTTGTTATTCAAATGAGTCAACGTTTGAAACAAACATGTTTTCTTTTTCGATAAAATCGAACTATTTCATGTGCTTGTTAGTCAAATTATAAAATTGAAAATTTTTCCATTGCAGCGAACTGTTGGTTGAAACACGGCTCGAAGTTGGGGACAAGGATATAAACTTGAAGCGTGCAGAAGAAGAAGAATTTGTAATATAAGTCACGTTATATCAGAAGCTAGCGCTTTGGAGAGGCACACATTGAAATGTAAGATCCGAGTCAGAGGCTACTTCTCATACGAAGGCGAAAAACGTTTTGGCTCAAGAAGTGTCCTTTATTTCAAGTGTAAGTCTTGCGAAGACAAAACTTCAATAGATACAGATCCGTGTAGCACAGTCAATACTGCTGCGACTTGGGGTACAATAATGACAGGGAAAGGTTATTCAGCAATGGAACAACTTCTTTCTATGATGGAGATTCCAGCCTCCAGCAGTAAAACGTTCAAGCAACAAGAAGAAGAAATCTCAGAAGTTAGTAAAATTCTTACATTCCATGATAATAAGTAGCAAGAAAAGAATAACGCATTTCTGTAGTGAATGCAAACACATGGCTAGGCGACGAATTTACACCAAATGTGCTAAACCACTACCTAATTTTTCTTTAAAACAGCATTATCTGTAACAGCACACGGACACTTGCACAGTCATATTCTCTCAAATCAGCTGTATAGTCTAATCATGGTCCTTTTGGTTGAAAAATAAATGGAAAAGTTGTCACTTGACATCGTATATTGTCTGTGTCACTAAACGGGAATCGCATTTCCAAATCGAAATACACACCCTGATTGGTTAACAGATTTCGAATAATTTCCTTTTTTTACGTGCAATAAAATTAGACGAAAGCATTAAATCTTTGACATTCTCAAAGATTCGTTTTTTACATACTATGTTCACATTGAGGATTCATATTTAAAAGTTTTATCCTGTTTACTGTAACAACTTCCCCTTTGAATATAGGCTTTTGAGGAAAGATAAGTTCGCTGGAAGTTATTTAGTGTATTTGTGTTCTGAAACCTTTAGCATTCTGACCATGTATTTTAGGAAAATATTTTGCAATCTAATGTTATGATGTAAGTCTGATCCTCGTTATTGTTAATTCTTATTATTTTTAACCAACGATTGAATTATCTTTTTCTATCGCGACAGGTGTGGCTGGAATCGTTGACTGAGGCTGTGGAACAAGCTGCAGAAGAAGAGCGTCAATACGCCATCGAAGAAGGACATGTAAACAAAGATGGAGTATCTTACGTAACGGTAATTGTAGACGGAGGATGGAGTCATCTCTCTTACGGACACAGCTATGTTGCCAAATCGGGCGTCGCCATACTCGCTGGAAAGAAGACGGGAAAATTATTATTTCTAGGATTAAGAAATATGTATTGCAGTATCTGTTCTCCTGCAGAAACCAGGAAACAAAAACCTAACGAACACAATTGCTACAAAAATTGGTCTAGTTGTTCATCTACCATGGAAAGCGATATACTGTTTGAGGGTTTCAAAGCCAGTGAAAAGACACGTGGTCTTCGATATTTAAAGTATATTGGGGATGGAGATTCTTCTGTACAGAAGGCAATAACAGAGCGTGTTCCGTACGGCTTACAAGTTGTAAAGACAGGGTGTACGAACCACCTGTTGGAAAAATTGTATAAACACCTGCTCAGGCTATCCAAAGAAAACTGTCAGAATAAGAAAATCTTAACACAAAAACGAATCAAATACATTCAAAGGAGAATTCGCCACCTGATAACAGAAGAGTTCAGAAAAGAAAACCCAAGTGTAGTTACACTGAAAAATTATATAAGAGCTACTCCTTATCATGTCTTTGGAAACCATACTGACTGCAGACAGGAAATTTGTAACAAAGCTAACATTTCCAGCGTCAGTGAATTGGACACAGCCCCGAGAAACTTCCTTGCCAGGATTATTTCAATTACAGGGAATTTTGCAGCGAAAGGTGATAGCCTTGTGCCAAATTTAACAAGTAACTCAGCTGAAACCTACATGCGTCTCGTAGCAAGGTTTAGTGATGGCAAGCAGTTTTTCAGCACGCGTGGGTCTTACAATACTAGGTGTTATGGTGTGGCCCTTAGTTTTCAGCATGGTTCATCCTGGATACACAATGCTTGGAAGAGAAAGGTACAATTAACATTAAACTAAGTTAAATGATAATTATATTTAAATATGCAGTGTGTCGCGAATATCTGTTTTCAGGTCGGAAAGAATCCAGGTCAGAGGGCGAAACGTCTAGTAACAAAGAAAGGGGAAAATAAGTCATCGGCCCGGAAATGCCTTCAATTCCGACATAAGGTATCAAAGAAAACGGTGCCCACTACGGGGGAAACTGCCAGTTGCCTGAGATACCTGCAGAGGAGATCGAACTTATGATAGAAAAAAAAACTCCAGGTAAATGTTGTAAAGCAAAATGAAATAGAATATCTCACAAGAGGTCAGTGTGACAATGGCATGTGGTAGAGGTACGTAAATTAAAGAAAAAAGATTTCTATGTTATCTGGATTTAACATGCATCACTGCTAAAGTGCATTCATGGTAAAGTTAACATTTTGGAGACCCTGTTTAACTTGTCTATTTATACACTATGTGCTGATCCGTCTCATTTTATTATATATAAATGGTTGTATAAGAATATACTTGTTGACCATGGAAATATCAGCAGTCGATCACACAAAACAATAGTGCATCGCTAGATGATTATGGAACGACCAATTAGTGTACGCATTCACAACAATTACGATCATATGCTACCAAACAATTCATCATCGAACGTCGTTTCTATCTCGTTATAAGTACATATTACAGCGTAAAAAAAGTATACTACATTTCTGTGAGACGTAGTAAAATGCATGTTTCAAATATTTTTGATCTTGTGCACCCCAGTGTTTTTAGAACTACTTAATCCTGCGTAAATTAAATGTAACTGCATAGTCGATATTTTGCCGAGAACATAATGGAAAATATGTCACATACTGTAGTTGGTGGAAATTTAAAGTGGTGAGACTGCAGCCACACATAATCGGTGTCAAATAAAAATATACAGAACATCTTTGGTTCATAAGTAATATCTCAGGAACCGTTCATCTGTTTTGAATCAAAATTTGTATGAAGGTGGGAGAAATTCAATACTATGATGCATAGCCTACAAGATTTGTCATTTTGGAATATTCCACAAAAAAAAAAAAAAAATCATGCCTGTGATCAAAAACTCGGGTCCATTTAGTCCGGGGGCCGCGGTAGTGTAGCGCTAGATACAGCGTTCGCTTCACACCAAGACAATCCT
Source organism: Dryococelus australis (assembly GCA_029891345.1). NCBI lineage: Eukaryota > Metazoa > Arthropoda > Insecta > Phasmatodea > Phasmatidae > Dryococelus > Dryococelus australis. Next base: position 123,585,455 of record CM057000.1, on the reverse strand, counting down.
GGTTCCATTCCTGGTCGGCGTCACATTCCCGTATTTTCGCTAGGGGGAAACGGGCCGGACAATGCCACTGGTCAGCGGGCTTTCTCGGGAATCTCCCGTTACTACCCCCCCTCCCCTCTGGTTTAGCTAGCATTCTGGCGCTTCACCCTCATAGACTCTCAGGACCATAGATTTCAAGAGCTGCCCAAATATCTCACAATTCACACTCCGCCAATAGTCTGACGTTCATCAAACTCGCCACACATATTTCTCTTAGTAAGAACACACTAATTTTGTATATTTTGATAAAGCCGCGGCCTTGGTTAAACTGAGACGACTTTTTTTTCTTTTCTTTTTTTTATATATATATGGAACATCATATGAACCCTTAAACTGATTTAAACCAACAATTTATATTAACAAATTCTCATGAGACAATTTCAATTAAGGATTACATAGCATACAGTTGCAGGCATTTTCTGAAACCGCTGCTCCCGAATAAAAAAAATAAGGCTTATAAGTAAAAACTATTGAACTACCCAAATGTTTCCACTCTGATTTACTTAGGCTTGATAGCACACAAATTTTAAAAATTGGAGACTTTTGAACTTTTTACTTCTCATGAAAATTAATAACGCACACGATCGCGTTAAGAATATGGATAATGTATCGTAACTTTAGAACTGTTCAAAATATTCACTCTTTGCATCAAAGCAGTCCTGTAACTGACGATATTAACCCACACGCAATGTTTTAGTAATGCACTGGAGAAATGTTGTATCATTAGATTTGCAGTATCTATATGTTTTCTACGAAGTTGATTAATTTCATGAAAAACTATATTTTAGTGCTGAATTTGTTCTGCGCATACCTTTAGTATCTATAATAGCTCACAACTTTACGATAATTATTATCATGCATAATGCTTTACAATAAAAAAAATTTGTATTTATTTTCGTTTACAGGGAAAGAAAAATGAGGCTCACTGCCTCCGACATTGGCGCAGTCTGCAAGCGACGTACAGCCACAGCAAGTCTGGTGAAGAAATTACCGTATGTTAAACCACCATCTTCTGCTGTCATACAACACAGAATAGCAAAGCGACGTACAGCCACAGCAAGCCTGGTGAAGAAATTACCGTATGTTAAACCGCCATCTTCTGCTGTCATACAACACAGAATAGCAAAGCGACGTACAGCCACAGCAAGCCTGGTGAAGAAATTACCGTATGTTAAACCGCCATCTTCTGCTGTCGTACAACACAGAATAGCAAAGCGACGTACAGCCACAGCAAGCCTGGTGAAGAAATTACCGTATGTTAAACCACCATCTTCTGCTGTCGTACAACACAGAATAGCAAAGCGACGTACAGCCACAGCAAGCCTGGTGAAGAAATTACCGTATGTTAAACCGCCATCTTCTGCTGTCATACAACACAGAATAGCAAAGCGACGTACAGCCACAGCAAGCCTGGTGAAGAAATTACCGTATGTTAAACCACCATCTTCTGCTGTCATACAACACAGAATAGCAAAGCGACGTACAGCCACAGCAAGCCTGGTGAAGAAATTACCGTATGTTAAACCACCATCTTCTGCTGTCGTACAACACAGAATAGCAAATGAAGAAGTTGTCCTCAAAGAGAACGAGACCACACGCGAAGTGCGTGTGTCAAAGTGTGGCCTTTTCGTATATTTAAAAAGAGGCTGGCTTGCTGCTTCACCAGACGGTGTTGTTGGGGTCGACGGGATTGTAGAGGTGCTAATTTCCGTACAGGGCGAGGAATCTTACTCCGAGTCAAGATACCATCATTTTATTGTAACTTGATTAATGAAGGGAATCTCAAACAAGCATGATTACTATTACCAGGTCCAGGGACAATTGGCGATTGCAGATAGAACGCTCTGTGACTTCGTGGTATGGACACCTCGCGGAATGTCTGTACAGCGCATTGAAAGAGACAACAACTTTTTCCGGTTAATGTTTGACACTTTTTATGATAATTTTTTTAGCCCCTGGGATATTAGACTCGAGAAAACCGCGTAATATGCCGATCAGAACTATCCCACCATACTGAAATGGCGTCTCTCTGTGCCAAAGGAATTATAGGATTTGATTTTCTATTTTTTGCAGTCTGGAATACAGGCATGGCTTAAGGTTCTCAAATGTTACATACATACATTACTATTAAGTTAGTTTAATTATGTATCTTCATTCTAATGACTTAACACATGCATTGCAGTATTCATTTAACCCTCCTAGTTACAAACGGCAATTAAAAAATATAACTTCACACTTTTATATTCCTTGTAAAAAATGTTTTTGACTCCATCATTGGCACATTCTAGTGATTAGTGTACGCCAATAGATTTTTATTCACAAATTTTGTTTTAGCCTATACCTTATCAAAGAGAAATTAATTCTGTTATAGTTAGATTGCTTCTATTGTTACAGTAAAAGGATTCTGAAACCTTTCTTTATTTTACTAGAATTTTTTCCGTTCATGTATAAAAGTCCTTCCTTAATTTGCAGTTATAAGCACATAAAGAATTAGAGTAAATTTAGTCTACGTATTCAAATGGGTAAGATATATTACTAAATGTTATACTGTTTCTAAAATTGATCGAAGAAGTGTTTTCTTAGATATTTTTTTACATACCATACACTATTTATAACAAATACTTTCGGCTTTTACATGCACTTGCATATGATTAAAGATATTCTTTCACTGTTTACTCGTTCGCTCGTTCGCTTTTCTTTCTGACCTGTACATTATGCGTTATGTGAATAATGTTCACTAATTGATATTGTTTCTTGTAAACGACTAATATCTTGTGCTCTTCGGCTGACTCGGGCTGACTTAGATAATAATAAAACTTTCAGCATCCAAAGACGCTCAATCTAGTTTTTTTTTTTTTTTTTTTCGGTCCCTTTACTCTCAGCCTGAAGACCTCTATGAGTCGCAAACATGACATGAAAACCAGGAAACTACAGAGCCATAAGCGCATTTTCGGGGTTACGATCGCGCTATAGGCATGAGCTACCTTTCTAGCCAAGCTGTAAGAGCTCGTAATGGCTAACGGTACTTTCTCACACTGGCCGGGCTTGGTCAAACCCTCGTCAGATGTCTAAATGACTGTGTTCTCAACTACTGGTTTCTCAGCAGCGTGCTGTGGCAGCGCATCCCTTCTACTAGACGATGTGGGTTTGTCAAAATTTGGCGGGCGTTGCTATTAGCTTATGGATTTTCTAGGGGAACTTTTGTTTATCTCGCAAATGCATTCTGTCGCTGCTCCTTCTCCACCTCACTTTATCCTCTCCCTTTCTCGTTTGTCTGTTACAGTAGGTTGGCAAGGAGTGAGGATACTTTCTTTCAATAAATTTACATGATAATAAATGTTATGTCAAGAATTAAATAACTGGAGGAAATGAACGGAAAACACATGACACCATGGTGGTATTCCGTCATATTAATTACCTGCAGATGGCCCCAGAGCTTTTATATGATAGACTTCAAGCATCTGGAGGGACGATAGTAAATAATGACTTCTAATGTGATAAACGTTTATAAATCTTGACAGACTATAAACAGTCTAAATTTATAATATTTCTCACTTATCGGGAGTATACTGATACCATCTAAATAGTACGCAGTTCGAATTTCGAAATTACGATGAAAAGTTTGATCCGTTCAAACACTGACTGAGCTTATTGTTGAACTTAATCTTATGTACTGATATAATTTTCTTTTTAATTTGTCATTTAGCTACTCCATTACGCGTTAGTTTCTTTCTCTTTCACACTGAAAGGCAATATTGTGTTGGTGCACTGGGACATCCACGAATAAAAAATTCAGCAAGTACCTTCTACTGTGACTGGGATATTGCTATAGTTTTATTGTGTTTGAATATAAGTTGCTATTTGCGACTATCTGCTGCAAAGAACAAGTAGACAGCAACAATCACTATTTACGAGTAAGGCCTCCCCCTCCCATACTTTTTTGTTTAGTCACTCAGCTGATATTTACAGTTAATTAGGACGAAACCTTGTAAACAAACGATTAGCCCGACGCTAAAATTGACGTCCAAGTTCCAAGTAGAACCTTGGAATCGTCAAGTAAGTGCCGCTTGTGCTACTGTGACGTACTTTGTGGCACTTTGTACATTAAATTAGTTGTTTTCAGCAAATTTTTCCTTTTTGGCTAAGTTCCGCCTAATGGTCTGTCATTGTTTTTTTTTTTTTTGCTTATAATAACACTCTGGATAAAAGAGGCATTGTCAATTTGTTTATTGATTTCACTATTTTACGAAATTGTTCAGATGATTGTTTTACCTCTGTATAATAACTTTAGCTAGTATTGAATTTGTTGCCGCTTGAGGCCGGTATTAAACAAATGTTTTGACACTTGTGTTGGTTAATTATCAATGTGTAATATTATCATATCATGATAATATTTTATTATTTCATGGAACTTCTGAATTAGCAGTAATTTAACAAATCTGCTAATTTTTACACTTCGATGCATTAAAAAAAACAGAAAGGAAAGAAATAATTTAAGTTGTGACAAATGGTTACCTAACACTGTTTATTTGACATTTAAAATACGGAACTACTTTCTATCCATCCTTACCAACTTTACTGGGCGCATGTCACTCAGGGCGCCCTTAAAATATATGCAAGTAGTGGCAGTGACTTTTTTCTAATGTTGATTTCAAAAGTGCTCACTTTATCGTGAACAGCCTTTACTAATATAATTCAGAACGTGTACTTGGCACATTTTTTTTTTTAATCCTGTGTAAAACAAGTTATGACAAAAATTATATAAATATACGGTTTGCGTGCACCATTCCCCTTAAAATTAGCTGTGAAATTAGCATTGAATATTGTATTCACTGAAAATAAGTGTTAATAGCACAGATAGGTAGCTTAATGTTTTAATAACATATGTGTTATTTTATAGCATTATGAATAAATATAAAATTAAGTTTAGTTCTTTTATTTGTATTTACACCTCCACCCGTTACAAAACCAGGATACGACCTCGGCGACTTCATTGTAACAATATCTACGGAATACTGGATTTGCCCGGGTTTGTGTTGTGTCGAGAACACGCATAATTTTGGTTTCAGCATGTCAGTTGCGATGCTAATATTCTCGTTCTATAGCCGCTGTTAAATTTCCTTATTTATTGCATTGCGTTCTTCTGAAAGCCTTCCTGTCAAATTCCATGGAATATAGCGTTCCATATTACAACCACACTTCCATTGCGTTCTTCTGAAAGCCTTCCTGTCAAATTCCGTGGAATATAGCGTTCCATATTACAACCACACTTCCTTTGGTGAAATGTTTACCTGCCATATTTATTTTCGTGATATCTCGTTGGACACTGGCATTTCCGTATCGCCACAGCATTAAAAACGAAGCCATTTTCGCCCTCTGCGTGGATTACATAGTTAAACATCGTCCTTTCAACACAGTTGCATATGAATCACACACAAGATTTACCTCCGCAATTCATTTTGTGCACAAAGTGATTAAATTATTTTATGGTTTCTCCCGTTATGCTATTCCTGGGGAATAATCTGACCTTTTCAGTTAATGTACATGTACATTCAGCTTCATTGAAGTTCGACATTCTGTAAATTACTTCCCACATTTGGGGAAAAAAAATTCCTAAGTGTCGTTAATAAAATAAAAGACTTGCTGTTTTTGTTACCATATTTGTAATGTGCACATGGTCACGCACATGCTTTGAACTTTGAAAATTGATGCGGCGCTGAAGTTAATGAAGGAGTCAATTTGTTCTGACCAGTTAGTAAGAATAATTCCGCTGTGTTCTCTGGCTACCGCCTCATCTGTAAGGCCCTTACACAATTAAAAACTTTAACAACGTTTGACTTTACGATTTGACTTTATGTGTACTTTCCAACATGTTGTCTCTTATGGAGCTTGACACAATGGAACAGTCAAAGGTAAAGTCAAGCACTCTTGACTTTACGATTTCGAAAAGTTGAAATTTAAAGTCGAAGTCAAGCAGCCATTTTGCCGAAAATCTAAAGAAGTTATATGGAAAGTGCGTTATTTTACTGTAGGGCGATTTTAATCTCGGTATATTAAAGCTCGTCTTAAATTAAATAAGTGTCAAACAAATCTAATATGAAGCGAAAATATATGAATTGACATGTTTTAATAAAGTAAGCAAATGAGTTTTTTTTTGTTTTGAAATAAACTTTAAACATAAACTTTAAGCCAATATTTAAAAAAAAAGGTACGTAAAATGCATTCCTGAATAATATCATAGTTATTTACATAATAAGATACACACTTTTAGAAGCTGGCAGAACCGATGTTCAATCGTCTTAAACTCTGACTGTACAATTGTATTGTGTATTGGGTGTTTCGTCAGAGGAAAGGAAACTTACGCTGTAGTCTCCTCGAAGATAAGATGGCCGTTGTCAGGACTGTTTAGGCGCTTACGAAAAGTCACCCGGTTAACTCGACCAGGTTAAAACTTTTACTCGGTGCGTTCGAAAAGTCAACCGGGTTTAACGCGATCCTCGGCTCGATCAACTCTGGGCTAACCCTGCTCTACAGCAGGGCAAACTTGGTCTAGCAGACGACGCACGTGAAATGGCGCGTAAATATTGAAACATTGCAGCAACGAAAACAAACAAGTAAACGAAAATAAGTTTTGAAATCTGGAAACGATCAAAATATGTAAAATTATAAATGTTTAGCTGCTTTGGCCAGTCATTGTAGCCCGGATTTTAAATGTTATTCTTAACTGAGACTGAATACAAAGGTATTGTATCATAGCAGTACTGCTCATGCTGTTTTTTTTTTTTTACGTTGTTTATTCATAACATAATTTATCAAAAACTTTTCATAGTCGTCATCTAGCACAGTATTCACGTGACCGAGTTAACCCAGTTAACTTTACCAGGTTACTTTTCGTAAGCACCTTTTAACTGTCGTCCAGGCTCGCAGATTTGCGGCGTGCAGTATATAGTCCATTCTCTCTTACTTCCAACTTTTGTGCAGCCCTGATTCAGTTATATTTCCTGGATATTCTTCCGCATCATGCGAACATACCTTAAACGAGTAGAGAAAACTACACCGAAAGGACAACTCTCCACACCCTTGTGCACGCTCTTTGATAATATTGTGCATGTGATATGTTTCTTATAGGCTGTTCACGGTAAAATGAGCACTCTTGAAAGCCCTCTCATTTGGAATAATAGTCAATAAGTATATCTTATTTTAGTTTTAACGTTAGCTTCAGAGTGAAGTGGAATCTACACACTGTGTGTATTACTTACGTGGTAATAATTATTTGAAAGAGTGGTTAAAGGATAAAATATGACTGAAATAAAAAAAGTAACCAGATCCTCAAAAGTACTCACTTTTGAACAGCATATACAATGTCTTACCAACACACCTATTTCCTCCCTGTTTTATTTCATATTAATCTTGAATTAAATATAGTAATTTATATTGAAAATGTAAGAAAAAGTACGATTTTTTTTCCCAAAAATGAGGTACTTTTATGTTAACAGAAGTGTAAAACGCTTTTAATACGTGGCATGTTTAGGAAACAAACACACGCGTCTTGCATTGGGAGAATTTTTTAAAAGTATGAAACAAAAAGTGTGAAAAAAATCGCGAGTCATCTGTACTTGTTTTGTGTGTGCTTATCATAATGTCACAGATTTCAGGCTGTAGTGTTCTATCGCTTAAAAATGAAACAAGGGACTCCCACTGTTCTGCTGCCATTTAAAAAATAATAAGGATGTGATAACGGGACGTTATCTCTAGAAACAAACAAGATTAACGCGCTGTTGCCATATGGCTTTCTTACATGTGTGGCTGGCCACGCGCGAGTAGAGCGTCGCCCAGTCTTACTCCACTTCCCGTTGTCGCTTACCAGCGCCGAAATAACTCATGCTTATCAGCACTCGTTGGCAGAAAGGGAAACGTCAGCACTAACCAGCAAATATTGCTACTCGCTACAGCGGGGAAACAACAGGTTTGTTCGCGCGGTATGCTTTTTCTACTACCTGAGAGCAAGTGATAGTGTTTACAGTTTCTCTCGGCAGGACTACACGAACGACGAACAGCAGAAAAACAAGCACGTCAAAAATAAAGAAAATTGTATTTTAAAAAATGGTGATAATAATTATTGGCTCCGCACACCCAAGGTACAACACCACTTGTCGCACAACTGACCAAACATTTAAAAATCGTTCCCTCAAACTTAACATTTCCCACGACTCACCGTTTTCTAAGTGCCCCATCGCTCTGTAGCGTGACCAGTAAAACGTCAGCTTGAAAACATGGCAGCTGTGTTTGGCCTCAGCTGACCGAAGTGAAGTGCAACTAAGCCATCAGGAAAACACATACATCCTGCAGGCATAAGGTAGCGGCGTAACGTAGCAGACGTCTGAAGCGTAGAGCGAGGCCGTGTAAGGCTTTAAATAAACAACCACGACAAATAAAAATATAACGACGTATGCACATATATAAATATGTGCATGCATATGTACATTTTAAGGATAGTTTTATGTGCACCTTTGTAAACGGAGATAAATATATTTCAACATAGGCCTATTACGTATACATAAAATAAAAATAATTTACACAAAATATATAAACATATCAACAAATGCATTTGTGTATACATACGTATATCTCTCGATACCGTTACTCGGTGTTCGTGCCCTTCTGAGACCCTCCAAAAAAGAACTGAACATTTATACTGTGAATTGAAGAAGTAACAGCTTGTAACTGGCATCACCTTCATTTATAAAAAAATAATTCTAAAAATAAAGTATAATATTTACAGCTAAGTGAAATGCCGATCCGGTGATGGTCACATTTCCGGTGTCTCTTGTGGCCCAAATGAGATCGACATTTCCTTTTTGTCAAACCCACACAGACCTCAAGAAACAAATTTTACAGGTAAAGTGCATGGACTCCCATCATTGTTGTGGTTCCTTCATTGCAATGACGGCAGCAAAACTGAAAACTTAAATGAGAAAAGTATTTCAAGAAAATTACTATACATACGAAAAATGGTTCATGCGTGCACACACAAAGCTGAAAGGAATGTCTAATTAATTTAAAACTAATACATATCCACAAATGACAGCAATATGATAATGTAAAGGACAAATTATAAAACTAATACTTACAGGCAAGTTACTTTTATTTAGTATACGACCGACACACACAGCAAAATGACATATTAATATATAACTTAATTTTTAAGATGTAACAAACACTCTCATGACACTTATATTAACAAGATTCCAAACATGTTAACATGTTACAATGATATTTATGTTAACAAGTAACACAATATACATAACCTTATCGTACCATGCAACACACATTTGAACATTTAGAATAAATTTTGCAAAAACTGTATATATTATGTAAAAAAATATCGCTTATATTTGTTTTATACTAGGCACCAAAAAGGAATAACATATTTTAACAAACAACATGACAAATGCATAAACACATGTGGACTCCAATAACCCACCCATAACAGATATATGAATACTACAAACAAGCAGCTGTAAAATGCAAATATCTTTACCTGGTCATACAAACTTACCGCTACTGACCATCCAGCATCTACTGTGCAGTAGAACAGCCTGGTACCTCTGTCAGTGGAACTGCCAATACTTCACAGCCACTGCCAGGATCATCTTCGTCAGTGGTGTCCAAATACGGATCCAGGGAGATGATGAATGGAGGTATGTCAGCGGCTTCATGCACTCCCTTCTCCCAGTCCTCTGCAATCTGCTTCTCCACGTGGTCGACACACTTTGCCCATCTGAAGGAAAGTTTGTGCAAGGTACACTTAAGAACTGTGTGTTCAACATGTGGCACCAGGAACATTCATATTTTCATGCTTAAAAAAAACTCCACGTAATAATACAAATCATTTCAAATAAACTATGTACAGGCCTTAATTTCTTCGGTACAAATGTAGCATCATAAGTAAACTAATATTATTATCATTATATCAGTTGTAGCCAGGCCACTGTGTTTTTGTGTTTTGTATGTGCTTATCGCTATAACTGTGAATGTGTTAGGTATGCCAATTGTATCCCGGCCCTTATTGGAAGCTAGCTCATACATCTTCTTTGGAAATACTGTACTTAATTTAACACATACAGTGAGTAATGTAATCTAACCTTTACAAAACATGCATTCACAAGTAAACAGCAGCTCTGGGGTGTTGACTATGAGGTGTAATTTACAGTTACATTAAATTTCAATAACTACAATATTTTTTCGGCCCAAGTGGCAGATATAACAATTATGCCTACTCAAGAACGCATACTATCTTAGCTGATATTTCTCAAAAGGTAGTAAGTTGTCTTGTCGAACTAAACATGGGATTATTCTATAACTGTTGACAATTAATTATAAATACTTCCTAATTCTTATTACGGCAAGCATTACCAAATAAAACAATTACACTTGCATCAAGAAATAATGTCGGGAACAAGCACAACTAGAGGCCTATAGTTAACAAAACTAGCTTAATATTTTATAGTTTATAGGATGTTGGAACACCTTTGGTGTAGCATCAAACTGTGACGTTTATGTTACGTTAACAATAGTAAAACTTAATACTATTACTTGGGATGTAGGCCTACCTTATAAAATAACACAGTCATATACAAACGTGTAAAATTAACGCATCATTACTGTCGGGAAAATTTTCACTTGTTTTCAAGGTAGATTTAAGAACGGTTTCGTGGCTGGGCATAAATAGACACGTACAGATGCATTTGAGGTTAGGCCTACATTACAAAACAACACCGTCATATATAAACGTGTAAAATTAACGTATAATTACTGCCGGAAAAATTTGCACTTGCTTTTAAGGCAGATTTAAGAAAGGTTACATGGCTGGTCATAAGTAGATACGTACAGATGCATTTGAGGTTACGCCTAAATGACAAAACAACACAGTGATATAAAAACGCGTGAAATTAACGTATCATTATTGACGGCAAAATTTCCACTTATTATCAAGACAGATTTAAAAGAAAGGTTAAACAGATAGGCGTAGGTACATAGGTACACATTACTCATTTGAATATATTAATGTCGCGTTTCTGCTGTCGTTCATTTACTTTCATTATTGATATTTAACTTTCCGTTTATAATATCACGTTTTCAACTGTCGATTCCTACTTGTTATTTTTCGACGAATTTCTTTAATAACGTACTGGGGGTAAGTTTGGGGAAACACGTCGTAAAAACACATTTACACTTACCTCCGGACAGTTGCAGTTGAGATTTCCATCATTTCTGCAACTCGTTCGATCACCTTGCACGGCTTCATCTCTCCTCGACGAATTAAAGAATAAATACTTTCGGCGAGATTTATAATGTCCTCCTGACGCTGAATATTTGTACGTAATTTGCTGAAACTCATGACTTTACACAAAATCACTACAACACAATTAAACACTATACGACCTATAGTAAAACAATGCAGATAAGCTGAAAAATAAATTAGAAATATTAAAACACGACAACTTCCAGCTTCCAAATTTGTAGTTTGCCTCGCAACCACTCCACACAAGCAAAGCCAAGCAACAAGCATGAAGGAACCACAACAACGGGCCGTTGGTTTTTACCATCGCGCCGATCACGTGACACGATATAAATATGAGTTACAGTAAACACATTATTTTTACGCCGATAATTACTTTAAACTGTATAAAATAAACTTCAAACAACTTAAGTAGCCATAAATTTAAACATTACTCTCGCAATACAGCGTTACTTCTTAGAACTGCTTTTCAAATTTCACTGCCAACATAACTGGGTGTGTTCATCCCCAGTATGTGCGGTAACACACATGGTTATATTAAGCAGTTGCAGGCAGTGGTTTTTTTCAAGGGTTGATTTCTAGAGTGCTCACTTTAACGTGAACGGCCTTTAGCTGTTTTTAAAAGAGCAAATAGCAACTGCTACCGCCAACCGAACAGCGTACAAAAAAGTGTTTCCGGTAACACGGACGGCAACTAGCAGCAAGAACACTAAACTAGCAGAATAGCAAACCACGCGAACACACCTAGAGTATCCAACTTATGAGTGGGGTGTAGATGTAAATGTGCGTTCAAGGTCAAGAAGCGAGGGAGCGATACGGGCGACACTAATACTGCACCCCTAGCGCCTCATCGTCTCTACGCTCAAGACGTGCAGTGTTTCCGTCAAAATGCTGTACTGTGCGAATTAGGTCTGCAACAGTGGGACTTAATTACACTCGATGGAAGCCCGCAGATTAAACTACGTTCGTATAGTCGCATTTTTTTCTTTCCGCTTAAAGAAACTGGATACGTAAGCTTTAAACATGCGATATTTGACCATTTTAACGATTATTTTTCTCCATGAACACACTTAAAATGATAGAAGTAAAAGATAAGGACATAGATAATTGTTTTACACCTTTTCTGGCAAAAAGTCTTATTTCCAGAACATTTATTTACCGAGATACGAGTATTCGCTCAAAAAACTTTTTTTTACGAAACCATGAAACGTGTCCCCATTAGACAAATGTACAAAAAGAAAACACACTTCAGACGAGATACGTTTAATACTTTCAATACACCACGCGAAGCGAGTTGCAGAAACATCCCCTGCCAGGCCAATAATCGGGGGTGCTGAGTATGTAAAACAACGCGCCCGATATACGTGTCATCGAAGAAGAATAGTACAATTTCAAAAAACCACAGCTTCGAAACTATTTGACCGATTTGGTTGGTTCTTGTACCAAAACTAATAAGAAGAATCAACGTTTCGCTTACCTTAAAACGTGTACTCCATTTGTAGCTCTGCACAAGTCCAGGCGATACTCGACCTCCATTCTGGTATTCCGGAGCACTGTCGGCGTGATTGTCTCAATGGCAGCAGTGACTCTCTGAAGCAGATGCTCCAAATCTCGAATCTTCACAGCGTAGACAATGTTCTCGACATATCCCCAACGTAAAAAGTCTAGAGGGGTAAGATCGGGGATTATTTCCGTGTACTTTTCTTTTAACTCGAAAGCAGCGAATGCAGAACGTTTGGCCCAATTTTCCGGCTTAATTTCATGCCTCGATTGAATCTTGTAGGCATGCAGTCTCAAACGTTTATGAAGAACATTTTGGAACACGTTGTCTAGGATTCTGCTGTCTAAAATTACGTCGCACAGTCACTACAGACTTGTGTCGGCGCAGATGCTACATTACAATCTTGCCCCTGCCACAATCTCAAGGTCGGTGTGCGGCTGTCGATCATCTCCCTCCCTCCTTAAAAAAAAAAAAAAAAAAAAAAGACGTTCTTCCACTACAATTTGGTGCAAGAATCGGCTAATTCAGATAAATAGTTTTGTCGCTATAAAGTTATGAAATTGTATCATTCTTTTTCAATGATCCTGTATGTAGGCCAGCTAACATGACGCAGTCGGAGACTTGTCGGTATGAGCAGCTGAGGGTCTTGGCGCGGTGGCGGCGGCCGGGCCATCCAGTCCAGGATGCGAGACCTGGCGAGTTGCTCTCTATCATACTTCTCTTCGCTTAGACATGAACCTTCCTCGTCATCCTTCAATTCCTTTCGGCCGCTTTCTAAGTGAATCAGTGTCATGTAAAATAGTTACATGTCTTAGCAAATACCTTAGTCACTCCTTAATTAATTATACTTCTTATTAGCTCCTCATGCTGCATACGCCCATCCCGCAGTAACCTATAGTTTATTAGCCTAGCTGACTTCACAACAGTGCGCGCTCGGTGTAATAATATTTTGCATAAGAACTATTTCTTACTGGTCGTTACCAACAGACCTGTTTTACCGCTGTTTTTATTCATGCTAATTATAAATGAAAAATATAATTTATAAATAGAATATTCGAAAAAGTTAAGTTTAACCAAAAATAAGGTATTTTTACGTTGGCAAAAATATAAAAAGCTTGTTATGGATGACATATCAGGAAACAACCACGCGAGTCATACGTAGGGGTGATTTTGTCAAAGGTTTGTTTCAAAAAGTGCGAAGAAGCCGCGAATAGACTATAAATGACATGTAGCCTAACTCGCTTCCTAAGGACGACACACGCCCGTTAAGGTGGAGATAAGCGACAGGTTAGTGCTTATAGCACGGGAACAAATTTACTTAGATCTGTGAAAATACGTGTAGTGCACTAGGAAATGCGGTACCATGCACACACACACACGCACACACGGCAGAAAAATCTCGTTTTCCCCTCCAATGAGACTGGGTACACCAGGGTGCCAACCACAATTTTTACCATTTTTTACCATAACCTATTACTTATGTACACAGACAGTATTTTCTGTTGATGTGACTGTTCAAATAACCCAGCAAAAAATATATAATAAATAATTTTTATAAATTTTAAAACTTTGGTAATTCTGCATGGTAGAGTAGAATCAATAATAATATTTGAACAAGGCAGGAAAACGCTAGTGGTATTGGAATGTATTTATTACTAGTAAAGGCTTGTTCACGATAAAGTGAGCAATTTTGAAACAACCTTAGAAAAATGTCACTGACCCTGCCTGCATATATTTTAACGGGCGCACTGAGTGACATGTGCCCGGTAACGATAGATGGAAAGTAGTTCCATATCTTACCGTTAAATAAAAAGTGTTAGGTAACCTTTTGATAATAATTTTAATGAATTCTTTCGCTTTCTGTTTTCTAAATTCATCGAAGTGTAAAAATATGCAGATTTGTAAAATAGTTACATTTATAATAATTCTACAGAGTGCTCATTTTACCGTGAACGCAGTTTATATCGGTACGTACGTGGAATTGTATGGCTGATCGACTGCATATACTGTTGTGACCCGGTGTAGTGTTCCATCCCCCATTCGAACAACTGACAAAATACAACTCACGTAAGTGCCTATGTAAAGGAAGTGTAAGTCGCCTACTGTAGTGTAGGTGAGGTGGGATGCAGAATATAGAGAAGGGATAGGCATGGACAGACAGGTGCTAAAGTGTGCGAGGTTATGAGACGGTGAGAACTTATCATTGCCTATGTGTATGCAGTTGTTAATGCGATCTCATACCTGGAGCTATTTTCGCGTTTGAAGCACATAATCGCAGGAGCCACTGCGTAAGCGCGACACAGCCACGCTGCGTATCAAATGCGCCATACATATACTGCTACGCTCAAGGCTCCAAACTGGCGCGCAATGTTCTCATCTTGCTGGCTGCGTGTACCTATAGCACTATGAGAGGTGACCCTGCCATTTTATTGGTGGAAAGTCTGCAGCAAAGTTCAAAACAGGTTCCTGTCGTAGTTTCGCTCGTGTCCGCCTTGTATGTTTTAATATACGGCAGTTTGAAAAAGGCCTTTTGACGTGACGTCTTACAACTCAGCCCTTTATGTTTAGAAAATGAGCGCCACGAAACTTTGCTCTTGGGTCCATGGCAATTACTCGTTGAGAATGAGCAGTACGTTTAATGTAAATGTTCAACAGTATAGGTTGGTCCTTTGGCTTCATACTTCACACACACTTATCGTTCTGACGTCATCAAGCCGCGGTGGGAGCCGCATTGCGTACCTCTGATGTCGAGCGGGTTAGTCTATGCTTAAGACCGCAGTAGCGACCGAACGGCTCATCTGATCGGAGAAATTCTGGTGTCAGTTTGTGCGTATAAAATACAGTAATATAACATAAGCAAAAATTTTAAATAATAAACACACGTAGTACCTTTCTAACCAATAATAATTTTCTTTGCAGATTACAAACCAAAATAATTTTTAAAAAACATGAGCTAGGTGAAAAGGACACTATAGGCTGTTCACAATAAAGTGAGCACTTTTTAAGTCCCTTCTAAATTTCTACTTTCACCCTTTTTCTATCTTCCTGCTACTTTTTATTATAAACATTGCAATGTGGCCAATAAACACATTGTATACATTTCACTACTCTCATAAGTTAACGCCTAAGGCTGCAATAACATATATTTATTAGTGGGAGGGCCTTAAAAAAGTGTCCATTTTAACGTGAACAGCCTATAATGATATTAACATGTGCTCGACAGGACAAATCTAATACTGACAGGATGACAGCTACCTCAATCCATTCCGGAATTATATGAAGAAGTTAACAACTCTACGCAGCAGCGAAATGTGAACGTGGCGATTGCGTCATCATCACTTGACGAGACTACGCCAGACAACAACAACACAATCAGAACCAATGCATAAAGCATCAATATAGATTGCAACTACTCAGAGAATTAAATGCAAAACGAAGGAACAAGTCAATAGACACGTCTCCAGCAAATGCATTAATGATGTTTCAGCCAGACACGACTCAGCGATACGAGCCACCAATAACAATTCAGCCAGTCACATCTCAGCCGGACACGGCTCAGCCAAACGAGCAGGGTTTTACCTCTGAAACGATGAACACCCCCACGTTGTCACTTAAAATACCTACGACCGTGTAGACGACACAGGCCACCTAATTTTTTTTAACAGTGTTGGAGGGCTTCAACCAATCTCCGTCTGTCGTATGTTTCCTTTCCGTAGTAAACATAATGAAGACACGTTCAAGAGTTTCGTCATAACATAGACAGACTGCAACGTAATTCAAGCAGCAACTAGGCGGACACCTTAATAATGTATGGTTCAGGGATGTAAGGAGGGAATGAAGGTGACACGTGAAGAGGTACAGAATGCTCCCCATGACTGAAGGAGCCGTGAGCCATTCAGTAAAGTACAGCATGCAGGAAGTGAAGTGAAGAGATTTGATTGAAGTGAATATGGGACGGCGCCGGAATGAGGGGGCGGGGGGAAACGGGAGATCCCCGACCAACGGCATCGTCCGGCACGGTTCCCACTTGCGAAAATCCGGTGACCCGGCCGGGGATTGATCCCGGTTCGCCGTGGTGGGAGGCGAGCGTGCTAATCGTTCAGCCACCGTGGTCCCCATAATGCAGAATGTCCACACACAAAGTCAGGTTTCTCCATGACGCATAAAGGACACTACAGCTGGCAGGTAAGATGTAGTGTGCATGCAGAATCTCATATGAGGCTAACGCCGCATTACGTTACTGCTGACGAGCACTGAAATCACTGTTCGTCAGCAGTAAGAGAACAGCCAGCAGTAAACAGTACATATTTTGATCATCAGTTACTTTATCATTTCGGAACGCTCGGCAGTAGTATTCATAAAAATCATATTAAAGGAATTAAATTATGAATTCAAGAATCATCTTAATTTTCTCTTGAGTTAAAAGATTTCTTACTCATATAAAAACAATTATTCATAATTGTTTGGCAACAGAAAGGCAATTTTTTTTAACAACATATAAATCTGTTTTGAGTTTATTTTCGAATTTTTTGTGTTCGGAATTTCAGTAAGGACTATTTTGTATTTAACGATCCTGCAATACGCACGTTTTAAATATATCTGAGAACTTACGACAGTTAGAATCGCCCGCCAAAATCTTGTTTCACTGACACTGCATAACCTGTGCAGCATCAGCAAACTCAGTGCTTTCAGTATTCAATATAGCCTCGCGCAGGGGCGCCGTCCAGCAGCACACGGAAATGAGTGCCAGTGATCATCAGTGCTCGTCAGCAGTTTCGGAACTGCAGCTGACGTTACTGACAGTACTGAACATTTGAAATCAGCAGCATCGGAATGTGGCGCAAGCAGGATGTTCCCGACACCCGGAGGAGACTGAGCCGGTTGGCATTGCACAGAGGGCAGTAGAAGATCCTTGGGCGGGGAACAATATACAAAGGACGGAAAGATCTCCAGTGAGACTGGGTAGAATGTAACCCATACCTTAAGAGCCTCGAGTTTGTCAGCGATGTAGAGAGGGGAAGGATTGTCTAGACTAAAGGTGGGTTTACGATTAAAGACTGAAGAATTAAGAATTGTTCTTAATGACTCGATAAGCACACGGAAAGTGAACAATAAGAAAATTTGCAATGTATGATTGAATTAGCAACGGTTAAGTCTAGCCAATCAGAATCGTAGGAGACGAAAGCAGCAGACATATATCTAATTATTTGTGGTTACTGCTAGTGTAATCGTTGTGTAAAACTCGTGATATCTTATAGAAGGGAAGCCGATGCCAACATTGGGCATTTACATCAATAAATCTGAAAAGGATAATTAAAGCGAATTCAATAACCTCTTCCGGGAAGGAAAATATGACCATGAACAGTTCTTTAAATTAAGAGGTTGCTGTCTCTCGATTAAAATAAATACTTTCATACGATTTCACTGACTTGTACTTAAGATATAAAATATAACTATCTCTTAAGTCACGCCAAGATCGCACACGACCCGTCAAGA
The DNA here is from genome assembly GCA_029891345.1 of Dryococelus australis. NCBI lineage: Eukaryota > Metazoa > Arthropoda > Insecta > Phasmatodea > Phasmatidae > Dryococelus > Dryococelus australis. Next base: position 123,567,117 of record CM057000.1, on the reverse strand, counting down.
CCCGCACACGACAGTTATAAACTAATACCCTTGAATACATTGAATCATATCTTAAGCACACTGCACACCTATTCTGTTAAGTCAATCATAAACCCACCTTAATGCCAGACAGGGTGTTCCCTTAAAAAAAATCCTTTGCCAAATGACAATGCAAAGAGAGCAAGAAGCCCACACATGAAGACAGGCAGGATGAAAATGCTTTAAGGAGTCTCGAGACAAACAGTGTACAGAGGGCAAGATGATCACACATTAAGCTGGACACGATGCTCCGCACACCTAAATAAAGGAGTTACGAGCCAGCTGGGGATGTACAGATGTCAAGATGGTTTCATGTAGGACCTGGCAGAAGTTTCCCCACACCCGAAATAGCCTCAGGCCGACCAGGGATGCACAGAAGACAGAACTGTCTCACGTGAGGCCAAAGAGCATGGGCTAGCAATGGACTTTCCAAGGGCGAAGAGCGGAGGTACATATACTGGGATATAGGCTGTTCACAGTTACTTCCCATATATCTGAAGCTCTGCTAAAGTTCTACCTCCATGATATTCCTCCACCCTATGCAAACAAAGCTTAATCAACTATATAAATTTACACCAAAAGGACAATGCACGTGATTCGTGCTCACTCAGTGTAGTATTATTTTGCATTAGAACTATGTCTTACTAGGCGTTACTAACTCAGCTTTTTTCTTCCTGTTTTTAATCATGTTAATTATTGTAATGCGCTCTATTCTTCGCATTCCGCGCGAGCGAGTGGAAGTGAAGGACAGTAGTTATACGATAGCGGCAGCAGCAAGTCAAAAAATTGTTTTCATTCAACAAGCGAGCGATAGGCCGGTGGCCGCGCATCTGTTACAGAAAGTGAACCGACACGATAATTATTTTTGCGTGTATTTCCTTCGTGTGAGAAGGCGCCGAGAGCTGGAGGTCAAATTTTTAATGTTAGACGAAGCGAGCAGCTTATCATAAAGGACACTGCCGCACACGCCGACAACATATTTCTCCACTTATCACGCAGGAAAGTCGTTATTATCACCATTACCTTTTCCAGAACAATTTGGATTGCCGAGAACGTTCTAGACGGCACCTACCTCAAGTATAAATACCACATGCGGGCCTCTGAGGGGAGAGAGTGATTAAGAGCCGAGAGTTTGGCGTCTCGTGCAACCTTAAACGACAGTTGGGAGATTCCGGAGCGTTGAGGGACGATTGCATCGACCTGCGAGAGTGCGTCGGCGAGCTTGTGTGCAGTGAAGAGTGGGGCTGATCTTCGGTACTGTGGACTGGATGCGTGAGTGTATAGACATCCTGGACGATGGAAATAGACAGTTTCAACTAAACGTGTGGAAATAATTATAGCAGTTTTAGGAACATTAGCAAGAGTAAAGACTGTCATAAAAACTGAAATTTAAATGGAGATAGTAATTAAATATTTCATTCAATAAGAATAATAAGAGTTAATAGGACGCTCAGAATGGTAAATGAGAGATGTTCGACGGTTTGTAACATTGAGAATAAATATAATTATTGAATTTAGCAATTTAATTTTTATTAAGAACCCCATCCCTCAAGAACTCGGTACGTCACTCAGGTGTCCAAGTAACATTATTAATGGAATATTATATTCCATAGATAGAATATAAGTTAAGAAACAAGGCACTTTTGTGTTAACACCTGTATAAAACATGTGGAAAAGTGTTATATTCAGGAAAAAACCAAACCCGTCATACATAGAGTGATTTTTCAAAGTTTTAATTTAAATAGTGCGAAGAAACCGCAAATAAACTAGAGATTATGCTTCCTCCTTCAAAAATTAATTATTTTGACGTCATACTGTTTAATACTTCAATAAATTGTGCATCAATAACAGTCTTGATTCTAGCTAAATTTCACGACCTGCTGTACCAGGAATATTTTTATCCTGTTATGTTTCCTTAAAAGTGGGGAAATCCTAAACACTCGAGTGAAAATAAGGCTGTCCTCGTCTCTCCGTGCCTCTAATACTGCCTGGTGCTCCTTAAGAACCTTGTCTGGAGCCTAAGTAACTGGCGATGTTTTCAGATTTAAAAGAGCGAAAATTCTTTTGCAATATATTTGTCTTCATTCCGCCGGTGGGAAAGAATCAGTTGCCACACAAACGCACAGCATATCGCGCACACGGTGGAAGACAGCTGCCTCAATTCAAAAAGCACAGTTTTGAAGGGGAAGCAATTAAAGATTTCGAGTCAATAGGAAAAATACTAAATATCGCTTTAAGGAAAGGAAATTAATGCATTATGAACTTCCATCATTGTTTAGAACTATACCATAAAATACGACGCCCTTTGGTGACTTATGTGTATGTACACTACATACCAAAAAGTAATTGGGCACCTGTCCACAATGTTTGCTCGGTGGTTGTCACCCCGTTAGAATCTCGTAGGGCCACCTCTTGCAGCTATAACAGCAGCCACCCTGTCTGACATGCTCTCTACGAGTGTTTGCAGTACATCCACGGGGATTCGTAGCCATTCCTCTTGCAACCATTCCATGAGTTGAGCAATGGATTTTGGCCGCGCCTGACGAGCCCTCACCCGGCGATCCAATTCGTCCCAAAGATGTTCTATAGGGTTGAGGTCGGGGCTCTGGGCGGGCCAGTCCAATCGGCGAACATTGTTGTCGGCATACCACTGCATAGTAGACCTTGAAACATGGCACTTGGCATTGTCATCCTGGAAGTAACACGAGTTCATTCCGTAAAAAACGCCACAAAGTTGGGAGCATTTCATTATCGAGAATGTTACAATAGGCCTCTGTGTTCATGCTACCACGGACAAACACCAGCGGTCCTACGTCGAAGGTCGTGAAACACAAGTCAACTGACGTTCTGAATTAAGGGCCATTCACGATAAAGTGAGCACTTTTGAAAGCCCTCTCATTTGGAATAATAGTCAATAAGTATGCTTTACTTTAGCCTTAGACGTTAACTTCCGAGTGCGGTGGAATATACACACTGCGTTTATTACTTACGTGGCAATATTTATTTAGAAATACGTTTAAAGGATAAAAAAAAAATAGATGAAAGGAAAAAGTATCCAGGCCATCAAAAGTGCTCATTTTACCGTGCCCAATTACTTTTTGGTAGATAGTGTATTTTAATTGAAAAGTAATAATTTTGAGCTATGGTAGTTTTCCCCTAAGTACTTTTATAATTGGTAAGAGTTACGACAGGTATGCTAGCATAATTTTTCATTACTTTGGTAACTACTTGTTTATTTGTATATTTATTTATTTAATAATTTCATATGAGGAAGTATCACTTTTATAATCTCAATGTATTGTACAATGGTTCACAACTTCCACTTTTAATCTCTGTTGCAAAGAAAAACTATTGATTGGCACTGCTAGTGTTTTCAGCAACCATACATCTACAATACTGGCGTTACACAGACGAGATATCGTTAGCATCACATAATGATACCAAATCCTTCTTCTTGGCTCCAGACATGCCAGGCGGCTGCCCATAAGTCATTTGCAGATCCAAGGATCCTATCTGAGGACGATCTTTTTGCCCCATTGTGTTGACCCGCTGGAACTCTTTACCATATGACGTTTTATATTCTACAATGAATGGTGCATTCTTTAGTACTTGTATCGCTTTAATGTCATTCCATTCAACTTTTTCTCCTTGCTCATTCTTGTTGAAGTTGCGACCTATTTGAATAGCTAGAAGCTTCAAGTAAAAAAAGAAAAAAGAAATCGTATGCTGGCATCTGCTTCACTTTTTATGGATTTCCAGACTTCTTAGTAGTTTGTATTATTTTAGCCCATTATTCAGGCACGTACATGGGTGTAGATTTCAGCGCCCTGTTTATCTGGTTTTCAATTACACTGTGAACTGAATCGCCTTCATTTTGTCTATGATCTGCTTTGAAGAACTTGTGTGTTATAGAAGGAATGTTCAGTGTTTTCTCTAACACCGCCTTCAGAAATATATGTACACAGGACTCGGTTTCGCTGGAACCTCTTTTTACTGTGGTCTCATCCGAAACAAAAACCATCAGAGGTGGCTAAGTCATACACAGTGAAATTGTAAACAGGCACCCGTTTTTTGTAATACAAGGAAGAAACCAACAAAACACCTCTCGAAGTCATTTTAAAGCAAATTTTTCGTCCATACATTTACTTCCACGAACACAGCACTTCTAAACGATCAGCTGATTGGAGCAGCAAACACAAAATGGCTGCTACTTCCGGATAGGAACACTGCCAAAGTGGCAGTTTACTGCTACGTGAGTTGTCAGATGCCGTGAGAAGAAAACTGACTTACGTGCTGTGGAATTGCTATTGTACGATTTAAGTCTTTTGAAATTGTAGTCTGTAGTTTGACTCGGGGTTTCAACCTGTACCCCCAATTTGAAACTGCTCCAGCGCCACTGCTGAAGGCAGTGCAGTGTCACGTGACAACATACAAAATGCTCTATATTTTATCTTTGAAGTTTAATGTCAACGGTGTGTTCACACGAGACCAAATAAACATACACAGGCTCAGCAAGACAGAAACGAAATAACGTTTACAACACCACAGATTTATAATCATTTTTTGTGCTTCTGTGTACTCTGTTGGTTTATCTATACTTTCCTCTAGTTATTTTTTTTTGTGGATGCTGTGTTTTTCGTAGTGTTGATTTATTAGGTTTTATAATCTAACAATGAATACTTTCCTTACTTGTGGTTCATTGTGTTTACGTTTTATTTTCATTTATGTTTTGAGTTTTTATTGTTCATCTGTGACCACTAATATTGCGTTTTCTATTGCTCACTTTTGTTCACTTTCGTGGTGTTTTGTTTTCGTCATCGTTTTGTCTTCTCTTTTGTGTTGTTTTTGTTGTCTGTCCGTTTTGTAAGAATAAGTTGTTCGTCCATCTTTTTGTCGTTTTAATATTCTAATAACAAGGAAACAGCTTTTCCTGAATATCTGTCTGCGGTGTTGTAACAGATTACATTCGTTTTTGTCTTGCTCTATATTGTCTATTCACGGTTACTTCCAACTTCTCTAAAGCTCTGCTTGAGACCTACTTTCAGGCTATCCTTCCGCCGCACGAAAAACAAAGCTTAACCAAGTCTAGAAAATTACACAAACGGGACAACGCACCGCATTCGTGCGCAACCACTTAAATAATACTTTTCATAAGAACTACTTCTTACTAGGCATTACCGATATGCATATTATTTCTCTCTTTTAATTCATATACATTTAAAATAAATATTTTAGAGTATGGATAAAAAAAATGAAAGTGAAAGTTCGAATTAACAAAAAAAAAATAACTTTAATATTAGCAGAAGTATAAAATGTGATACATGACGTATTTAGACAACTAATCATGTCATACATGGAGTGATTTTTAAAGGTTTGATTAAAAAATTGTGAAGGTACCGCGTATATACCATACACATGGAAGAGCCTTGAGTTGACCAGGAAAGCACAGACGGTAGCGTGGTTGCATGTAATACCGGCAGTGGTGTTCCACATGCATGGAAATCCTTGACCCACCCGTTAATGGAACTGTGGCAATTGTATATCTTTCCCATTGTGCGATCGGATAACCAGGAACCGAATATATCCGCCTGCCAAGGTCCCGGATTGGTGAAGGCACTGCTTGATACGTTCATTTTAAATATTACCTACTCTTGAGTGATTTTTTTTTTTTTTTAGTTTAAGTTTCTATTACTCTACGCATATTAACTCTTAATTATTATCGAACACTAATTTTCTCTACAATGAAAATGTTTAACACAAATTTTCATAGCCAATTTTGTCACCAATTTTGGCTGCAAAATAATTAAATTAGCATTGCAACTGCGTCACATTATTATTATCATTATTATTATCATCATCATCATCAAAGGACTCGCCTACGTCGTGCTTGAATTGTTTGTAATCTCGTTTTTTTTTCATAGGAAAGCTGTAAACGTGCGCCCGTAATGCTTGTCTACGAAGAGAAAAAACACTTCAGACTAGTAGTTTATTGTTTTTTTAAGACATCGCTCACATTGGAAACATTATTTTGACGTCCTTCAATATGGCTGAGAATGACTTTTCCAGACCGTTGTTCCTCGAAACGTACGAACGGGACTCAAGCGGAACTACGAAAAAGGAGTCCACTGGACTTTACTACACTGTCGTGTCCAATAAAATGAGAGGATCGCCGCTTAAAGTCCATAGTACAAGCGGCACGACGGAACACTGCACACGAGTTCACACACAACTTTGCGCGTAGAGGCGATATTGCTTTACATGCGCCGGCCGCCGTGACCCCTAGTGAGCAAGCCTTCATCGAGTTATGCCTCACGTACACAAGCACGCCCTCACTAGGCGGTAGCCTAAAGCAGCTCGCCTGCAGCTTCGTCCCCCCCCCCCCCCTTTTTATCGTGGTCACATTTTTAGCTCAGAAGCACAGAAGCCATAGCCGGTTCACGGTAAAGTGAGCACTTTTGAGGCCCTAGTTACTTTTTCCTTTAAGCCATTTTGTATCCTTCCACCACATTTGTCAATAAGTATTGCCATGTAAGTAATAGACACAGTGAGGGTATTCCACCGCACTCGCAAGTAAACGTCCAAAGCTAAAATAAAATATATTTATTGACTATCATTCAAAATAAGAGGGCTTTCAAAAGTGCTCACTTTACCGTGAACAGCCTATGTAAGGGCTACACCGACCATCACCTCTGCACGCAGGGCTCTGAACAGGCATACTGTGTTCTCGTAGTGTTGCTTGCGCCTATGAGACTTTCATCGGCTCCTCTTATCATTTTATTGGTGGAAAGTCTGTAGCCGAGTTTAATACAGTCTCCTATCGTAGCTTGGCTCGAGTCCGGCTAGTATATTTATTGACTATCATTCAAAATGAGAGGGATTTCAAAAGTGCTCACTTTACCGTGAACAGCCTATATAAGGGCTACACTGACCATCACCTCCACACGCAGGGCTCTGAACAGGCAAACTGTGTTCTCGTAGTGCTGCTTGTGCGTATGAGACTTTCATCGGCGCCTCTTATCATTTTATTGGTGGAAAGTCTGTAGCCGAGTTTAATACAGTCTCCTATCGTAGCTTGGCTCGAGTCCGGCAGGTATATTTTATGATATGGTAGTTTGAAAAAGTAGTTTTTAACTATATTTGATGGCGTCAAAATAATATCTACAGTAACTTATGCGTGGTAACTTAACGTACCATTTTCGTTCTCGCCTGGTGTATGAGGTCTTTTTGTAGGTAAACGTACTGGGGGCACGTTTATAGTTTCTTCAAATAAGTTAACTGCAAAAAAACCTTTAATACCAAGCTTTTATTTATAAATGAACTAAAAAGATTAAAGTAATTATAGAAGTTGTTAGAGAGTTTATATAACTTGTAAGACGTGGTCGAACAGCCGTAGTAAACTTTACTAGAAATTAGTATTTTTGTATAAATTTATATTTAGTATAATATATACGTTTGGCGTAGTATAGAACGTATACCTCATTTGCGTAAGCGTAGTAAGCACATATCTTGCGTTGTTCGCGCTAGAGTGGAAATATAACGAAGTTATGTTCACAAGTTGTTTAATATGCTTTCGTCAACTGGATTTAGCGAAACGTTGGCTCACACAATTACTTCATTTAAATATGACAATCGAATAGAAAAAAAATAGCGAAGTTGTTAAAAAATATCATTATTATGGCTCGCCCACAGAGTTTCCTTACGGGAAAGGAGGGAAGTAAAAACTTCCATTAGATCAAAGCTGTATTTATTTCGCACATAAATTTGTAACACTTATTTTCCACGAGGCAAGCGTACTTACGAACGCTCAATGCTAAACACAGTTGAATTTTCACTTGTTGCTATTGTAAACACCATTGGTGAGCGTGGGTAATAGTTCCGAAATGTAGTTAAAAACTTAAACTTTTGGCTGGGGCAAGTATATATCACAATACGAGCCAAATACGAACTTTAACACACAAATAAGTAGAATTTCTCAATTTACCGCCAGCTTAAGGGACCAGCCTGCCTGGCGGTCGACCTGCGTTTCAGAGTGCTTGAAATACTGGTATTTTTTACGAAACTATTAAACGTACCACCAGTATGTTTATCTAAGAGAAGATGATATCATACCTCTGACGAGGAAGGAATAATGGTACTTTAAGTTACCGCACATGCTGTATATATTATTTTATAGGTATCAAATATTGAAAACCACTTTTTCAGTTTGTCGTATGTTGAAACATCATACCCCGACACGAGCCAAACTACAATAGTAAACTTTATAAAATTTAGACGTGAATACGTCTTTAAATTTGTAACCATAGTGGGAGACAATCCAGAAAATCCGATGATAACTAAATCGGGGGATACAGTTAGGCATTGCAGCTCCGAATCTATCGTCTACATTCAAAATTCAATTACACCACTGGATGGCAAAGGATCAAAGGATATGTTACGTTGAGTGAGAAGTGCGAAGCATCGCGTGCGTTGAGGAGGGGGGGGGGGGGGGGATTTTGAGTTCGTTTCGCCGTGTCTCATAACTTCAGCGTAGTATAACTTTTAACTAGGAGAAGCTGCGACGCTCGTTTAAGTTTCAGTCGACAGCTCTTAGCAAGAGTAAGCGATTGCGTGTATAATAAATATTTGTTTGGCGTGGTTATGGTGAAATTGTATGCGTCAAAAAGCCAATTCGAAATACAGAAATCGTATACGGTTCGAAAGAGCATGTCAAACGCAATCCAGCGATACCCATAAAACCCATATGATCGAGTGAAGGGAGCGTAAAAAAAAAACATCAAGGCGTCCGAGCGCGTCAACGTAGACGTATTCACACTGTGTTGGGGCCGTGTCCCCAACACAGCCAAACGCAATTTTTTGCTGCAGACTTTTCACCAATAGAACGATAGGGTCGACACTGTAAGTCACATGGGTACACGCAGCATTACGCGAGCACTGCACGCCAGTTCAGAGCCTTGCGTGTATAGTTGATTCACGATAACGTCGGCCTTTTCTGAAGCCCTGCTAAATATCTACTTTGGGTTACTGATTACGTATCATTCCGCTACACGTAAACATGAACACAGCCACGTGACTTCTACGTTTATAACTGTCAAATGCGTTGGTTGCTGTTTACAGTTGTTCAAAGAATGCTGCCATATTTCCTACGAATGTTCACAACTTATGTCTATAACAATATTTCGGTCGGCTTTATAACTATTTGTTACACACGATATAGAACGTTACACATAATACACATTAATATTTTGCCACGACGGTGTTTGTTACAACTGTGGCGGAAACAAAAATAGTATTTAACCTGTTGTTATTAATGTGTGTTGGGTTATTTTGTTAAAAGGAAGGCCTTATTTGGAATAAAAATTTAAACGAAGGGACAGCCAACGAAAAGGCACAGTAAATTCAAGCACGCAACTCGTGTCGCGTATTTATTGTTTGTAGCATCGACAGACGTAAAAGATAGCGGTGAACATGCAAACATATAGGCCTACCGTAACGTTTATTCTGCTAATATTTACATGCATTGCTACTTAATGGTTTTTAGGTTTATATTATTATTTATTTAAATTTATCTAGTTCGGCTTAGTACTTTTTTTTGGGATTTTGGCAGACATTCAAATCACAGAAACGTAAGCTCGTTACACAACTGTGTTTCAAACACCTAGCACAAAGGTACAACATTGTGATAAACAGACGTAAATTGAAATAATTAACGTCGGCATAACATCAGTACATGGTTAAAATGTATATATTTTGCACATCCAATAATTGAAAGCCACACACACCTGAGGTTTGTTCGCGTCGTATGCTTTTTCTACTAACTGAGAGCAGGTGATATTTATCACTAGCCGAAAAGTAGCAAAAGCAGCAGTTTCTCTCTGCAGGACGACACGAACGACTAACAACAGTAAATTAACGTCAAAAATATATAAACGAAATTTTATTTTTAAAAAGTTGATAATCATTATTGCCTCTGTGTAATTTACGTATATTATAATTTTTGACCTCTAAAGATACTTACTTTCGAGGATAAATGTGTCTTAGTTATTTTTATTTCCCTCTCCACTTCTTACAGGATAGTCAAACATATTCCCTTCTTCAATCTGCGTAAAAGCAAATTACTATTTGCAATCGTCACTCTCAAGACACTTGAACGTTTGTAATTTTATTTAAGCTGCCATTTTTTTCCACTTTGCTCGTTTTTATATTTCTGCTGTACCTTGGCGAGCAAGAGCAGAAATAGCTGCTTTCTATAGTACAAATAGTAATTGCTACAGCCAACCGAACATCATAAAAAAAAGTGCTTCCGGTAAAACGAACGGCAACTAGCAGAAATAGCAATAAACTAGCAGAATAGCAAACCACGCCCTTTCACACGCAGCGATCACAATACTCATTACAGTATATGTAACTTTGCTGTGGAAACACATATTTTACACAACATTGCAGCTTGCCTAGGAAGTTCAAAAAACACAAGTACGAACTTGACGCTTCGTTCAGAAGTACACCGTGCCATTGACATGTCGCCACATCACAGCCAGTCGTAAGGCACTGGGTATAATCGCCCGCCATATTGGCGGGAGAAGCGCGTGTCTAGGGGAAAGATGATCAAATTCTAGATTCTTCTTTCCACACCACGTCTGCCAACCTGCTGGATTTGTAAGCGTCGCGCCATCGCATCGCATCTAAATAACATCTAATGTGTATATAAACAATAAAATCTTGTTTCAGTTGTAAATTACCATTTTAAACATAATTATTGTTGCTGTAATTAATATGAAATGTGCTGAAATTAGAAATAACAAAATGTATACTTTTCCCGCTACACAGGTGGTACAAATTTCCCGGAGAGAGAGAGAGAGAGAGAGAGAGAGAGAGAGAGAGAGAGAGAGAGAGAGAGAGAGAGCGACACTCTCTGCTTCGCTTACTGAAACTTGGACGAAAAAAAAACACTGTATCACTCTTAGAGCCTAGGCACTGTATTTCGCGCTGATATTTTTAACTGCAGCAATGAAACGTTTAGTTTACAAATAGTATACATAAAAACGAGGTTAAAAAATATTGTAACTGTGAACTATTTCTTACCGGCCGTTGCCAACACATCGCTGCTCTCAATGCTGTTAATTCGTATTTAATGCGAAATGAATATTACAAGTTATAGAAGATACTAAGTAAATTATTAATCTATTCAAGAACACAGTACTTTGACGTTAATCACAGAGTTATATAATTCTGGAATACAAGTGATTGAACACAACAGGTTGACTTGTTATGCCTAGGGTGATTTTTCAAAGGTTCGATTCCAAAAGGCCGAAGAAAGCGTGAATGGACTATAGTGGCGATGGCGCCCTTGTATTGCACGCCCGTGTAAACCTTATAGCTCCCGCGCTTCTCAGCCAAAAAAGGAGAAAAACTATGCACGCAAGCAGGACACTTAAAAGCGGCGTATTTGGAACCTTGCGGCGGCGGTAATTTTCCCATTGCAACTCTCCCATCAGAAATCTTGTTTTGTTCCAATTTAAGTAGAATGAACAGTAGTGTACATATTTTCGTCTTGGCACAGGCATCAGGCATGTCGGATCTGGAGCCATCCGCCATCTTGGTAGGCGCAGCCGGCGGTCATGTTGGTCGGCAGCCTGGGACGGCCATGTTAGCCATGTTATCGATAAAGCTGTCTGTTTCACTCCAAAATACACTTCCGAAACGAATGATTTTGCCCAAAAATCACTTTTTTCAACAAAGAATTTACCAAAAAAAAAATGGCAAATGAGGAAAGCAAGAGACGAAAAATCCTCAGTTGAGCAAGAGGATTAGATGCTCTTAGTGGAATGAGCAACTGAGGATTGCTCAGTCCTGGAGATGAGGATTTGAGACTCCGAGCCAGGTCAAGTGGACCAGGGAGGACCAGGAGACCTGGCCAACACCCTGACTTGGCCCCCTCCCCAGGTAGCTGCAATACAGCACCTTCCACATCCACAACACCCTCTCCCTCCCCCGCACCAACATCACCACCCCTCACCCTCCTACTAAACCCCCTCACCTCCCCCACTCACCAGTAACCCCCTTTTGGGCCCAGCTAATCCCCTCCCCCTCTTCCAAATCACCCTCCCCTCTCCCCCTCACACTCCCTCGCCACCCCAACCCCCTCACTCCCTGGCTCATAAAATTCTTAAAAATCGAAGAACATATGTTAGTTACCCGACCCCACAACCTTAACAAACATCTCCCCCACCCCTCCTTTCACCAAATTAATAATTGGCCATACGTAATAGAGTAAGTGGCTCATTCCGCTAAGAACCTCTAATCCTCTAGCTCGACTGAGGATTTCTCAGCTTTTACTTTCGTTATCTTTCCATATATATATATATATATATATATATATATATATATATATATATATATATATATATATATATATATATATATATATATATGATAATTTCCCGTGGAAAAAGTGATTATCGGGCAAAATAATTAATTTCGGAAGTGTATTTTGGAGTGAAACAAGCAGCTTTATCGATAAAATGGCTAACATGGCCGTCCCAGGCTGCCGACCAACATGGCCGCCGGCCACGCTTACCAAGATGGCCGACGGATCCGACATGCCTGATGCCTGTGCCAGAAAGAACATGTTTACACTACTATGTTAAGCTTTGTCTGTGAGGACGGAGCAATATCCTGGAAGTATAACTTTCTCAAGGTTTCAGAAAAGTTGTAGGTAGCCACGAATGGACAACACAACAGAGACAACAAGAATGAGGAAGCTGGCATGTGCTTCGTTGGCAGCTGATGTGGCGACCTTCGTACTGGATTTACATTGGCGCGACGCGACGGAAGTAATGCTTCACCCAATCACAAACGAGTATTTTGTGACGTCAACTCGACATAAATCTCGGGCGCGACGGATTTTCTGAATAGAAATAATTTCAAATTTTGTCGCGTCGTGGACGTGATAAGCATCAATAAACGAGTGTGATTTCTTGTTGCAAGAGTGGTGGCAATGTTAATTTGGTCACGTTTGTAATAGAATGCGAAGATATAATTTTGTTGGTAGCGTCGGGATAGTTTATCTGTAGTTAAATTATTTTTAATTTGCTTTCTTGAAGCATAGTTGGTTGTAGGTACCGCTATAGTATGTGTTCTTGAGTGAAATGTAATATTAATCGGTACATATTTAATCCTTCTTAAAACTGTGGTTTTTGGAAACGTGCGCAGTGTTGATTTTACTGAACGATTCTGTAAAAAAATTATTTAATGCTAGAGACGAATAAACGTGATTTTAGTGAAGTTAACTTTTGAGGATTTACATAGTAAAATACGTGTTCAAAGGGTTACGAATTTTACAAACAGTGCCTGAAAAAGCTGCACTTTCAACACATGTAGTGTGTAAATATTTTTTTTTGTTTGCCTGTATCGTGAATTCAACGAGTGTAAGGTTAACTTCGGACAAAGTGTGTGTGCGTGCGTGTGTGTGTTTGTATTGCTGCCTCTGTACGAATTCGAACAGCGGCGTACGTATCACGTATTTTTTTTATATTGAAGTTGAAATTTTCAAATTTGCAATAATTTGAATGTTATTTCCATGCGAGCAAAATTTCCCACTGCTCCATCAAAAGAACATGCTACTCAAAATGCCACTGTCGTCTCACGAAAGACGTAAATCTGAAGCCCCCATCCCCTCACTGTTTCCTTTTCCCCCCTCGAAACAAAATAAACAGAACCCATGCAAACATAATTCGTCAAAAGTAAAACAGGTTGAAATGTGCCAACCTATCTATAATATCCTACATTGATATGGTTAGACCCATGCTATTTTTTCCAACCGGGAAAACTATAAAACACAAAACATTCACGTGGTTGTTTGTGTTTCTACTTTCTAGTAAAGTTGCTCTTCTTCATTCCTTCTCGTAAGTACACAGATGGCCATCTGGAACATTTTCCTATTTTCAGCCACGAGTAGTCAAATTGGTGGTTTTGGTGTCGCGTCGCGTCACAGTGTTTTCATCGCAACCACAAAATGCAGTGACGTCACACGCGTCGCGTCGCATCTGTCGCATCGCGCCTGTCGCGCCAATGTAAAGCCAGCATCAGGCTGCGCGGTGGGAGCAGGCCCCCGTGGTGAAGCGTGTAGGTGGCTTGGCGCCGTCTACCTGTTGGTCCCTCCTCCCATTTCTTATACCTGAACCTGAAAAGTATGGAAGGAGAAAAGAGATTTCACTGCCAGGCTGAACGTCTATGCTTATTACCTCTCTACGATCGGGCCACTAACGCTTCTCTTGTAACCAACATTAAAAAGAAATCATTATTTTGTCGTGGCTATTTAAAAAAATAAGATTGATAAAATATAATTTTATAGGACACGCTAACGATTTTTTAGACTTAATAATAAAACTGATGTGATCAAATTGGTTTGTATTTTTCTGTTTTTTTTTTCTTTTGCTCTACAGGACGGTGCCGATATCCGAGATTCATAGCAATCTAAAAAGTTAAGTTTCAAAAACAATTTTGTTTGTTTTGACAGTTAACTGTGGCATTTTAATAAAAGAGACAAATATTTAGGCAAAGTCTGGATTATTATGGAAAATAATTGAAAGTTTGTAACAAGATAAATGGCCCAAACCTAGATACCAGTCAAAACAAACAAAATTGGTTTAGAATCTTACCTTTTGGATTGCCGGGGGAAGGTGAAGTATTTCACAAATGTGTTTGGCTTCGAATTATCACAGTGAGGAACCCAACATCTTATTACACATTTCTTTTAATTTTCCCCATTTCAAAGTTGGAATTAAATTGCTGGTATTTCTTCATCTTCTTCTATTCTATTCTGTGCTTGGGTGTCTCCTGCCTGGATATCTTAAACTTCCGGAACATTCTCTTCAGACGATGGAATGGAGTCGTCGGCTGCCACTGATTCATCCAAAAGGGAAAGGGTGTTATGAATACAGACCTTGTCCTTCTCCCGTGACTCAGCGTCAATGGCTGTGAAGTTCTCTGCAAGCAAAAAAAAAAGTTACATACAGTAAATGTTTGCACACTAAAAAAAAACAATATTGAGGTAACCAAAATAATTTTGTTGGTAACCAAAAAATTCTTTTGCCGATATGGACCTCACAAACGGTTCAAAAGATTTTGCGGTAGCAACAAAATGTTTTTGTCAATGCTATTTTTTGGCAGCAACAAAATTATTTTGCCAATACGTTTTGCGTTTCAGTCATTCTGTGCATTAATATAATTTAAGATCACTTAGAAAACTGTTCCGTTGTGTGGGATAGAACTCGAGAACAGTAGGTTATCAGTTACTTACGCTAATCACTCGCCTACCACTTAGTATACACGTAGTATGGAGTGTGTTAATTGTTAATAAAGAAATAAGAAGTCCATCATCCTGGCTTTGCGCGGAAGACGATCTCGGGCATATTACAGCTACGGCTGAACAAACTGTCTTTCAACGTCTTATGTTGTGATTGTAGAACATTACATTCTATGATATTTGCTTGTTTCTCGTGTATATTTGTCGATTGCACCTGCCCAAGCACGAAGCATAACGCAAAAATGCAATGTGGCTTCCTATTTCTCACTTTCTTTGTGGTTGCAACAAAATATTATGCCATCGTTAGCATGAGCATTATGCATTATTGCAACCCATTGAACATAGAAGTAAATAAATATATTGTAACACTCACAAAATTATTTTGATAACCAATACAATTTAATATATTTAATATCTTTTCCAATAAATATTTTTGTTCATTTACACTAAGTGGCTTTTGTACTAGTTAATCTTTGTGGCATAGGGCGTTCACGGCAAAGTGAGCACTTTTGAAATCCATTTTTTGTGAAAAACCACAGTGTTACCTGCATTAATTTTAAGTTAAACTTGTGCTTATTTGCTCACAGTAATGATGGTAGCGAACTAGGGGAAGTTTGTTCCACGTCCCAATGTCTTATTACGTGTACAGTTTTAACATTTGTGGAAATATTAAGTGCTCACTGTACCGTAAACAGTCAATAGTGCGCACAACAAACTGTTTATTAGCTACCACAAATTTTGCCTTGGGAAGCTTTGGTTTAAAATGGTTTGGCAACCACGGAAATTTATTTTTCAGTTCAATAATAATAGTGCTAAGGAATCATTGAGACAAAAATGCTACATGTCTACAATATTATTATGAGCAGTTCTGTAAGTATTTTGACCTGCTATTGTTGCCTCTCTAAAAACAGGGATGAGTCTTTGTGGCAGTAACATCTCTGCCATCCTGCTCATCCTGTGATCCTCCTGTGTAAACTATACGGAAATGGCGCTGTAATGTGGTTATGTTAAACATTACTAGAGAGAAAAAAAAACATACCAGCTATTATTTGGAATTCTATGGCACAGAAGCTTAAAGTATAATCTTGAAAATATTCGGAAGAGGCCATCATATTCTCGGTTTCAATTCCTTCCATTTCATTTTTGGCACAATCGGTCCGCATAAGCTGCATATCTTCATCCATTGGCAGTGAAAGTGGCGACATGTTTTCCAATTCATAAAGATTGGCAAATAGGTACTGTAGCTTGTTCGCGGTAGATGAAGACGATCTGCAAATTCTAGTAATATTTCGTTGGTGCGTTGTCGGCCGTGCGCAGAGAGACGAGCGTTCGTCTAGCTTGGGGTGGGGGGGCCGAAGATGTCCGATTGCGCACCCGTGCTAATCGGCCGATAACTCTGAATAACGTTTTGGATCCGACGAATATTTTGTCGGCTGCGAGAAGGTAGGATCATGACGGTGTGGGCAGTTGCCGACGAAGCTTAGAATAAGCCCCCAAATCGGTGGCGCACCAACCGACTGCGCCACAGGAGGTCGGCTAAGTTTGAAAGCATTTGTGAAATGTAAGCGTGCAATAATATAGTTTACTCGCGGTTTCTTTTTTAAGCAAACCTTTGAAAAATCACCCCATGTATGACGTGTTTAGTTAGTTTTAAAAATATGTCATGTATTTATACCACTGTTATATGAACGTATCTTATTTTTCGTTAAATTAAAGTTTTACCGGTATTTTATCTATACATTTTTATAGTGCATTTATTAAAATTTGAAGAAAAACCGCGAGAAAACATGTGTGATGGTAGCGCCTAGTAAGAAATATTTTTCATGCAAACGCTGTGTTCCAAATAGCCAGCACTCACACTCGCTCTCACGCTCCCTCTTTATGGAACTATCGACATTCGCACTCTTCAAATTAATCGATACGGTTTGCAATCGATTGTTACTCTGCACAAACAAAATAATATTTAGTTAAAAAAAAAAAAACAATTTATTCATTAATATTTACATTTTAACTAACAATGGTTTGATTAATAGGGATGAGAGAGTCTGGTATAAATTTTATCTGAAATCAACAGTTTGAGCTTGGAATTTTAAGACCGTTTATTCTAAAATTATGGATTAATAATTTCCGAATTTATACACATATTAAATATTTACTGAAAATACTTCAAAGTGAAAGAATACTGTTCCTGTGCCATTCCGCTGTTTTCAGTATTGTAGTATTGCTTTATAAATTCGTAACTTGTTATGCGTAACCCAAAATAGGGCTATAATATATTTGTTTACGAAAGTCGCACGAAGGAGAATGAAATTAAGGCAGTTTATTAATTTTTCCTGGTGTTAGAAAACAAACAAAAGAATGGCGGTTGTAGCGAGCACGGACAGAGCATTCGCTCTTGCTAGACATATGGAAGAGCACTCTCCGACGTCATTGCCGAGTGCGAGTGCATGAGAGAGTGCACATTTCTTGCTATTCGGAACACGGTCAACATACTACTATAACTGAGTGCGCACGAATTCAGTGCGTTGTATTTTGGTGTAATTTCGAGACTTTGTTAAGCTTAGTTTGCACGAGGCGGAGGAATATCCTGGAAGTAGAACTTTCGATGGCTTCAGAAAAGTGTGAAGTAAACGTGAATGTATTATAAGAAATATTTAGTTATTTAATTGAAAATAAGTTTATGGTACTTAAATGAATTATGCATGACCGTTCCAGATTATACAATTATTTCCTACATGTTTAGCATAATATATACTTTTTCGTTGTGATATGAAATTATAATTTGAAAAAGTATGACAATTAAGGAAAATGGCTATTCTAAAATGAATAAAATAAACAAAATTAATACGTTGAGGCGCAGATCAAAATAATTGTTGATGTTTTTAGAATATCTAGAAGGATATATCTTCCAAATATTTTAAAACGTTCGCCCGTATTTCATTTTTAATTTTTGAGGTAAAATGTAAAGTTAAATGAGCCCGAAGTTGAACGCTGACCGAATGTGAACCAAGTTTCAGTTTTATAATCGCACCATACCATTCTTCTGCCTTCAGTAAATACTTTTACTGTAGGCAAACTGTGATCAAATTACTTTTCGAAGTTTGTACAAATCAAGATTTTTAAATAAAATTACAAATATTTATGCTAAAACACATTGGTGAGGTATTCTTCAAAGGTTTTTTTTGGTATTTTAATCGCGTTACCATTGATATAATGACGAGAAGCCTTTAAATAATCTGAAAATACAGAGAGAAAAAATTTGTTCTTGAACAATTTTTAACATGGCTCGTTCTTTGGAAAATACGCGAGATTGTGCTAGGAAGTACGCCTGCTCCCGACGCGCTCTGCACATCTGCTCATAATCTTGCTCATGGACTTTGCACTGGTGAAGAAGAGTGTAGTGATCACAGCCAGAGTGTGTATTAACAAGCTCCAGTGAGAGCTCGTCTGTCGAGACCATAGACTAAAGATGAGGTAGTCGCTCAGTCGTCTTCTGCGCATGTACCCAACATTGACCTACTCCAATCCTACACAACTGTCAAAGTCACATGGTCAACAGCGATGAACGTGTTTGTTTATATCTTAATTTTTAAATGACAATCACTGTTACATTAATAAAGTATTTTTGCCAGTCTGAATGCAATCAAAGAGCATTACGAAGTATAAAAACATCTCAAAAGCTCTTGTTTACTAAATAGTGTTCTAACCTCACGCCCAATCCACGTCATTTTTGCTAGACGTGTAGGCAGATAAGCTGTTCAGCGTTGGGACATGGAGATTGGTTGTGAGCAGCCAGCGAGATCGGTCTACCTCATCTTTAGTCTATGGCCGAGACACGTGGAAAAAAGAAGTCGTTCACAGATTAACTATCTTTCATCCATCTCGTGCTTCTTCTCGCAGCACCGAGCTCTGTAAACTGACACCTGTCCCACTTTCATCATGAACGGTCCATTAGCTAAGTAATAAAGTTCACAAGCTACTGATTATATACACCTCACAAAAAGTTTGGAATATTTCGATATAAAGCATTTGGGTTGGTAGGAGTTATGTAGTTCTTTCATGATCAACCGAGAGCGCACTAGCGCATCGAACATGCCTCTGGCACAAGCTGAAATAGCAGTTTATAATCGCCCACAACCTCCAGAAACACTTCCAGATCTCAT
This sequence comes from Dryococelus australis, assembly GCA_029891345.1. NCBI lineage: Eukaryota > Metazoa > Arthropoda > Insecta > Phasmatodea > Phasmatidae > Dryococelus > Dryococelus australis. The sequence goes on along the minus strand of CM057000.1, from coordinate 123,547,632 downwards.
AAGGGCTACCCAGATGGAATGGGACATTGGTCCGGAAGAGACATCAACACAATGATTACAAGCATGCCACGGCGTGTTTTTGTTGTTATTTCGTGATTATTTGTCTGTGATATTGGGAAAATGGTTTTTTTTTTTTTTTGTTAGAAACACTATGAATTTCACGTATTGTATCGGTATCGTTGGCAACTTCATATTGCTATGCTTTTACATTTCATACTTTTTTAAATTATGTGTGTATATTCCAAACTTTTTGTGAGGTGTTTTATTATATAATGTATAGGCAACTTTGTTTAAATTTTATATACACTACTAAAAAAAAATTTGCACCACCCTTAATTGGTTGGACATGGAGAATGATGGCTGAGAGAGAGAGAGAGAGAGAGAGAGAGAGAGAGGAGAGAGGGGAGAGAGAGAGTCAGCGTATTACAAGTATATATTTGTCAAGTCTAGCGTGGTATGCAGTATAGACTGTGGGGATTTCATCCCATACTTTCTCTTTGGTCATGAGAAACCTAGTAACTCAGATATCCCAGTATTGCAAAACTTCTTTTGAATAGTATATTTATAAACGAAATGTAATTCAGCTGTCAGTCAACAAGCTTTTGGGCAATATAAAACATTCTCAAACTCATGAGTAATTTACTAGGGATTCAAAATTAGTTTCCATCAGAATTCCGGATTATATAAGATATACGCGTTAATACAAAACTATTAAAATTATTTGATTTAAAAAAAGCGGCTGAAGGTCAAATTTCACCTAAATAATTTCGGCTGTCTATGTAAATAACATCTGTTTTAACAAATACTTAAACTGTCGAATATTAAATATCATGTCTGATTATACAGGAACTCTTTAGATTCAGGTTTTCTTAAACTCGGTTAGGTGAAACATTTTTAATGTTAATATTCATTCGTGTAATTTAAACGACTGACAACGTAAGAGTTCTTTAATTAATACCTACTGTTGAAAATCGAAACTAGTCTAAGGTGAATTATTAGGTATTTTATAATTCACATTTTAAATTTTCTTTTACAATTTTTTTTTTTAAATATTAGTACCTTTGCAAACCATTCTAATAAAATCATTTTTTGTTATACTGTATTTTGATTAAAACCACGAAGTCACAAAATTTGTTTCTTATTATCACATACAGTGAGTGACCTACACTTGAAAGAAAAATGTCATGAATCAACCTTCGATATACTTAGTTACGAAAACAAAATAATTTTTATTGACGATTAAAAGCGCTTTTTTTTTTTTTTTTTTTTTTTTTTTTTTAAACTTATGGTAGAGTGAATTACTAGAAAATGCAGTATTTTGTTGCTGCGAATTTTTTTTCGGTGTAATTTAATTAAAGCCTGTTTTAAAATGCAACGCCACAAGAAGTCAGAGGCAAGAACGGTAGAAAAAGGTAAGTATTGTAACTTTCCCTCCGTGGACATTATTCTTACAATCGGAACACATTTGCGAATAACTGAGTGTTGTGCGAGATAGGACGTGAACAATAATCCAATAATATATTTTTTGTTAAATGCCAAACATTATGCACGTCAGGGGGACACACACGCACGCACCCACACACACACACGCACACACACAACGGCACGCACACACGTACATTTTCGTTTCACATTTTTAATGTTTATCTGAACACAAAGTTTTCCTATAGGCATGCTTTGAGTTCCCGATTTTTTAGATGTTTTTTTTTTTTTAAATGAAAGTAGGCTATATTATGAATTACCACTTCACGTAACTGGCCAAGCAGAGGTTTGTCGTTAATTGCAGAGAACCAAGAGTATGACATAAAATGGACACAGAAAATAAATAGAAATAAAAACAGTCAATTTCTGCTGTTATCAGCTGATGTGTAGATGAGACAGAGAATCCAAGACAGTTGCCTTCTGGGTAACGTGACGAGACTCCAACGAAAAAGAACAGACAAGCAAACAAATAGGATTGTAATGAAAGATATGTGCAGATGACTGACGAACACAGTGGGGGGAAACAGGTAAAAATGTGCAGGAAAACTGACATGTGCACAGAAGGCGAACGTAATGAAGACGCACATATCACATTTCCTTCAACGTCAACAGTTGCAGGTTTTCAGGAACAGTTGTTGACGAAGGAAGATATTTGTGTTCGTCCTCTTGTCTTCGTTATGTCTTCCGTTTTTGTGAATACTTCTGTTTTCGCAACTATTGTAAGTCTGTGATGTGTCGTGCGTTTCCTGTGAATACATATGTTTTCGCAACAGGTTTTGTCTGCAATGTCTTTATTCCGTCGTCCAGAGTTATTTGCGAATATCTGCATACAAAATGCCCCTAGCCAAATGATGCAAAATTGGCGCGGCGATTCCTTGTTAGAAACTAAACATAAAGCATAATACAACATATAAAATTAAGTTTTACTATGGGAAGCATGCATCCTTAAAGCGAAAAGCTTTAAAACGAAATCATTTGAACATATCAAAAATCACACAAGGTCAAACAACAAATTCCGTACATTGTTATGTTGAGTTTAAGTGTCAAATTTACGAACATTTGATTGGTAGCATCACCTCTCTCCCCAAACCCTCATTAGCAACAAAGGAGGCGCCATATTGTTTCTGTGCTAAATTGTGTAACTCTGAGCTGTTCCCGGTATTTTACAACATATTATTAACAGTTACATTCAAATGTATACAAATAAATAAAATAGAAGTGTTTGTGATTTTCGATTTTTCCACTTTTAATTATTTTTCCATATAGTATAATTGACTACTAAGCCATATCTAATGTAAATTTTTTTCATGTCTGTCTGGCTGACTGTCCGACCGGATTTAACTTAAATAACTGAACGTATTGACATGAAATTTACACAGTCTATAGATAATCACCCCAGGACCAACTTAGTCTTTGTTTCATCGAGATATCTCAAACGGTTCCGAAAATATGATCAGGGATGTATATAGGTACTGGATTAAGCTATTTTTAAATGATTACTGTATAAAAAAGCATTTTTAAAAAAAGTTCCCTCATTTCGCCTTTCTTTTTTGTCTATGATCTGTCCTTCTTTCCTTCCAAAGAGCCGTAGTGGCCCAGTGGCTAGAGCGATCCCAAGTGGGGCCGCAGTGTCTTAGTGGATAGAACTATATCAAGTGGGGCCTCAGTGGCCCAGTAGCTAGAGCGATCCCAAGTGGGGCCGCAGGGGCTCAGTGGCTAGAGCTATTCAAAGTGGGGCCTCCATGTCTTAGTGGATAGAAATATATCAAGTGGGGCCGCAGTGGCTCAGTGGCTAGAACGGTTCACATTGGGGCCTCAGTGGCTTAGTGGATAGAACTATATCAACACTAACGCGGCGATAAAACTATTAACAATTTAACAAATATAAAGGTATGTATTTCAATATCTCCATAAAACCTGGGCGAAGCGATGCCAGACTTTAAATTAATAGCTCCATAAAACCTATTATATGCTGTATCTTTGTCCAGAATAGGCTCCTTAACAAGTCGTAAATTTCATACGGACGAAGTCGCAGGGTCAGTTAGTTAAAAATAAAGTATGCGTTGGTGTGACACTTTTAGACGAGTGGTTATAAGGGAAACAGCACATAGTGGCTATTTTAAAAGAGTGAAGACAAACACCTGGCAGCTGTGCAATTTGTTATGCAAAGGTGGCCAGACCGGCTCGTGTGTGAGCCGGTGCGTGAAAACGGGAACTGCTAAGCACAAGGTAAGCCTGTTTAAAAACTGCTCAAGAGCCAAAAATAAATTATTTTGTAGTTGAGGATATTTTACGGTTTCGTCACACGATATTGATGATAGTTTAATTTAAATACTTAATATTTGAATAATAACATCCCCAACGAATTTGAGAGTAAATACGATTAACACTAAATTTTATTTAAGATTAAATTATTTCTCGAAGTCACAAGAGTGAAATTATTTCACTCACTTTAAATCCGACAGTTGGTTTACGTGCGGCACGCGAGGCTATTTTGACTTTAAATACGGTCGAGCCGCATAACAAATTTCCAAGAAATAATCGTCATGAAATTCTAATAATATTAATTATTATTTTGAACTGTAGCTTATCACATTAACTTTGTTCAACTGTAAGATTTGCACGAAAAATTTTTCGTGTATCTAAAAATACTATAATACGTTTAATCCGTTTTTAAAAATTCATTTTCCTCTGTTAACGTACTTTTTCAGAGTAATTTTTCATATCACATCGAAAAAGTATTAAACACGATAGAAACATAGAATATAATTTTAGCTTCTTGAACGTTCGTAAGTGTACACGAATCCGAGATTTTTTTTTTTTTTTTTTTTTTTTTCGTGTTCGTGATACAGCGATACGGGCAACGATAAAACGCAAGCCCAGCGGCCCATCGCCCCTACGCGCAAGGCGATGAACCGGCGTGCAGTGCTTCCGAGAGTGAGTGAAGAGATTTGGGAAACTCTTCACGTCGAGGTCTTGAGAACCGATGAGGGTGAAGCGAGATGAGTATGGAGCAGCACCGGAATGCAATGGTGGGCGGGGGGGGGGGGACGGGGGATATCCCCGAGTAAACCCGCGCGACCAGCGGCATCTTCCGGCGCGATTCCCACGTGCGAAAATCCGGGAGCAGCCCGGCGGGAATCGAGACTGGTTAGCCTAGATGGGAGGCGAGTAGTCTAACCACTGCATCATCGCGACACCTGCAGTACTTCAGTCGTCACGCTTTCCAGCGCAAATTGGAGAAGGGGACTATGTAGCTGCGCGTCCAAGGTCAAGAAGCGAGGGAAGCGATACGGGCGACAGTTACACGCATGCCTAGCGCCTCATCGCCCCTACGCGCAAGGCGTGCAGTGTTTCCGTCGCAACGCCGTACTGTGCTAATTAAGATCTGTAACATAGGGATTTTATTTTACGCCACCAAAGCCCACAGATTAAACTACGTCCGTATATTTGTACTTTTCTCTTGCCGCTTAAGGGAACTGCTTAGGCAAGCTTTAAAAATGCGATATGTGACCATTTTCATGAATTTTTTTTCTCCAAGAATACATTAAATATGACAAAAGTAAAAATAATAGGGCCATAGATAATAGTTTTTTTTTCTTTCCTGACAAAAAGTCATACATACAGAACTTTTATTTACCGAAATACGTTTCTACGCACAAACAACGGTTACACAGGAAACTTTTCAGTACATAGGACTCTTAACACGGGTTTAGATAATCGGTTTAGATTTTTTCGGTAAAAAGTATTACCAACACATTATTCGCGAATTAAACATTTTTGGCTTAGTGTTATTTCATCTCGGAAATTTATAAGATTTTCTTCGTGGTCGACTACGCGGACGATAAATTCCTGCATCCGCTTCGATATGATCGGTCCGTAAACGCGATATTTTGAACCTCTTGCGAGTTTGAAGCCAGTCGGAACCATTGCTGCAAATTCGTGTAACGTGTAGTTCGGTTTACCGTTGTGATATGGGCCTGTTACAAGATTGCATTTCACTCTTATAACGCCCGCCGTCAAAATGTTTACTGAAAGCGACTGTTCGTGTACTTTACCGCTCCCGTACACTGCGTGTTCGAAGCCCAACCTGGAGGCTACTGTGTCAGTTATCTGCACTGCATATCATCTCGCTTTTCACAATAGTCGAGTTTCCACGCAGCAAAAATTTTACATCTGGTTGCAGTACATATGTGAAGTAGGATGGAATGTCGTCAATCTGTAATGGACCTGTGGGTAATGTTACTTCTTCTACGACATCAAACGAAATTTACAGTTTTAACTGTCCACGTTCAGCACTGAGAATGAGAAACCTTTGTCAATTGAATAGTGCCACAGAACACGATCCTCCCAAAATGAGTGCTGCGATATGCGAAGAGCACAGTTCGTAGTTCTTTCTCGTCAAGATCAGAGTTACAGACGTGGCTGATCATGGTACATTTGTGTCTGCTATTTTGTTCAAACTTAGCCAGAAAGCGAAGACAAGGGTGACCATAGTTCCACTGACTTGGTAACTGCTGGGTGAAGTAATTGTTAACTTAGTTCCAGGTTGTGAAAACACTTGCACCGTTCCATCAGAGGATGGAGGTTTCCAAAGCTGTCATAGTAAATTACACTATTTCCATATTTCCTGTAAGCGACTCAATGTGTCCCGGGTCCTTTACTATCGTCTAAATTTATGATTCCACATTCAATTCGTTAGGTTTGCATGGTAGGTCGCCGTGCATGTATACTCCTTGTAAATATGGTATTCGTAATTTTCGAGCATATTTCTTCTAGTCTAGGCTGGTGAGCTGTAGGTTAAGTAACATTTTAAAGATTCCTTCCTTCCTTTCCTTCATCTGGTTAATTTTTATCGAATACCTCCTGAAGTGTCTTGGGTATATTCCTTTGCCGTTTTTTTTCCCTTGTGAAATAGCTTCTATTTGCTTATTGTATCGCAGAGCTTCTGCTAGCTGTTGTCCTTGATTTTTCTAAGTATTTAGTATACGTGCAATTTTGCTAACTCCGTCTATCAGGCTACCCAGTACTACAAGTCCTGCAGGATAAACGGTAGGAAGCCACCCAGCTTCATTCCCCTGCATCCTTTCCTCCGAGTTGTCCTTTTATTCTTCTTCTGGTTGAGCTGGAGGTCCATTCCACATTTTATTTTCATCTTCATTTTCTTGGACACACCCCAGGCAGCTACTTGTTCTCCAAACTTAGTTTGGGGTGATTTAGCTATTATATTTGGCTTTGCCAGCAATAATAGCATCGGCAACATGCCGGTGTTCCAGTTTGTTACTGGCTTCATAGGCGATATCGTGTTCTTTGCACGCATTATCAAGATCGTTTACTCCAACTTCGTCACATGCAAAATGTTTTGCAATCTTCATTCCTGGTGTGCAGAACTGGTATTCAGGAATATGTGCTTTGAATGGAAGGTTATTTATAAGAGTGTGTCGAGTGTTCATTAGTCCACGACCACTCTTGACCTTACCTCTACAAGGCATGGCAACATAATGATTGCAAATTATGTAAAAGTGAGCATTTGTATATTTTATTTGTGTCAGTCTCATTCTAGCCTTCGAACAACAGGGTTGTATTGTGTCTCCAAGTATTGCTTTTCAATGCATAATCTGCCAATGACCGTCTACTCGGGGGTGATAGTTTGAAGAGACATTCTACTGCCAAGAAACTTACGACTGCTAAGAAACCTTTACCTCACCCTCATCCATCTCCACCTCATCATATGGATTATGTAAAACGAGCACAATAAACTACACTATCGACCAAAAAGTAATTGGGCACCTGTTCACAATGTTTGCTCGGTGGTTGTCACCCCGATAGAATCTCGTAGGGCCACCTCTTGCTGCTATAACAACAGCCACCCTGTCTGGCATGCTCTCTACGAGTGTTTGCAGGATATCCACGGGGATTTGTCGCTGTTCCTCTTGCAACCATTCCATGAGTTGAGCAACGTGTTTTGGCTGCACCTGATGTTCTATAGGGTTGAGGTCGGGGCTCTGGGCGGGCCAGTCCAATCGGCGAACATAGTTGTCGGCGTACCACTGCATAGTAGACCTTGAAACATGGCACCTGGCATTGTCATCCTGGAAGTAACACGGGTCCATTCCGTAAAAACACCACAGTGTTGGGAGCATGTCACTATCCAGAATGTTACAATAGGCCTCTGTGTTCATGCTACCACGGACAAACACCAGCGGTCCTACGCCGAAAGCTGTGAAACACAAGTCAACTGACGTACTGAATTACCTACCTTCACGGGTACCCAATTACTTTTTGGTAGATAGTGTAGCTTGCAAATCGTCAAGCAAGATGTTAATTTGCCAGTAGTAGGGCAAAGTAGATTCGTGACAGGGATTCCAAGATGTGGCTCGGTGGCTCTGGCGACCATCTCGGATTCCACTATTTTGGAATTTTTCTCTCAAAGTCGCAGGTTTTTATCCAAAAATTACTTGTTTTTACCCATAATTGCTTGTTTTTACCTATAATTACTTGTTTTTGCCCAAATATCATTTCAGAAATCTATTATTTTACCCAAAAATCAGTTTTTTCCTAAAAAAATTTCCTGTTTTGCCCAGCTGTTACCTAATACATCAGATTCGATGTTAAGAAAAGATACGGGACTACTTCCTCTTCATCGTTCCTAACATTGCCGTGTGCATGCATACCCCTTAGTGCGCCTGTTACAATATACATATGCAGGTAGGAGCAGACTTTACACTGAATTATTATTTTGATTTGATCTTCATTACTTACAATGACTAGGAAGTAGGTTCAGAAAAATATGTTGGCAATTTGAGATTTGGTAAATTGGAATTTTGGTAAGTTTCGTTACATACCAAATACTACATACTAAGCCATCAAATCCACCGTAATTTTAGTATACCGAAATCAGGATGGCAGGACCGGGAATTGAAGCCGGTCCTCCCAAATGCGAGTCCAGTGGGTTACCGCTGCGCCACCTCACTCGGTCTTCGCCAGTGGGGAATTGTTCGTGACAATGCCGCTGGTCGGTGGGTTTTCTTGGGTATCTCTCCCCCCCCCCCCGGCCACTGCATTCCGGCGCTGCTACATACTCACCTTTCTTCACCTTCATCAGCTCTCTAGACCTCGTTGTTAAGAGCCACCAAGACCTGTCCACTCTATAGAGCAGCATAGCGTTGGCGACAAGTCCATAATACACGTAGCACCCGGTTTCAAACTTCCTTTATAGGCTATTCACGGTACAGTGAGCACTTTTTAAGGCCCTCCCAACAGGCATTAACCACTAATATGTATACCTTATTGCAGCCTCGGGCATTAACTTTTGAGAGTGGTGAAATGTACACACTGTGTTTATTGGTCATATTGCAATCTTTATATCAAAAAACCGTCTCTAATGACCTCGCTGTCGACAAGACGTTAAGCCCAATTACCTACCTACCTACCTTTATATTAAAAAGCAGCAGGAAGATAGAAATTGGGTGAAAGTAAAAATTTAGAAGGGCCTTTAAAAGTGCTCATTTTACCGTGAACGGCATATATTAAAGATTATTCCTTCCCATCTTCTACTCTAGTAGAAATCTCTTTCTAGTACACAAATGGCATGCAATTTGCAATTATTTTCCGTCTCGAGGTTTTTACGGTGTCTATGCCAGTTATTACCCTCCCTTTGTAGTCGAGGTTACGTTAGCATGTAAGGTAAGCATACGCGGCCATTTTTTATCCCAACCCAGTCAAGCCGCGGGCATTTGCCCTGCATGCCCGGGCGTATGGTCTCTCACCCCTGAGACTGCATTTAGGCCCCATCCCTACCCACGACATACGACTCTCCGTTTAGTTTTAAGGGGAATGGTGCACGCAAACCCCGCACATTTATATAATCTTTGTCATAACTTGTAATACAGCGGATTTTTTTTTTTTTTTTTTTTAATTTTGGCTCGACAAGACGTAAATAACAATTTTGAGTATCTTCTTCCATTGCTATAAATTCACTGTGTTCGCTGTTCTCGGAGCACTGATTGAAGATAAGAAAACAAAAAAATTCTTTCTTTTCTTCCACCAGTTCTTCGAGAATAATGACGGCAGTAAATATCTAACAACGTAAAAAGGTGTTGAAAATTATTATTTGCGTCTTGTCGAGCCAAAAATTTCGATAAACCCTTTGGAAAACGACTTACATCGAAAAATCAGGTAAATATACTGATTTCATGTACCATTCCCCTTAAGGAAGGTTAGAAAAAATCGACTGAACAGTGCGATGGCTTACACCGCCACAACACATGCGGAAACGGCTAGCGCGCCACCAAACTGGCCGTAAGGACAGAAATCACCGGATAATGTCGACAATGATTTGTTAAGTTTCTTCGTAACCATAAGTACATCACAAATTCACGTCCGCCTTCAGAGATTTTTTTCCATTGACTTACAGTGCGTGTACCAAAACTGAACTGCTTGCATGCTGTATATAACGATCATAATAACATTAGATATTCGAGGTACTCGATAACAGCGAAATGTCTATTAGGAGCCATGCCAAAGCACTGCTCCGAAAAACAACAGTAATGTATGGAAAATGCGATGTGTGTGTTGGAGTGGCGTAGACATGTCGGCGCTAGACGTCCTGCAAAAGTAGGTAATGTCTTCCTATTTTAGTAAATGTGCGGCTTTTCCGAGCATATAAAAATACAGTATTCGTCTGCTAATTAATTTGATGATTTTTTTTGTGCAACACAACTTGTTAATAGCGATGTTGTCGACACCATCCTGGTAAATCATATAAAAAGTATTTACGTTCTTTGATAAACAATGTAAATAACACTTACGTTTTATTTTTTTTTTTAGATTCAGTTTTCACACTGTAGTGCATAAATGTATGTTTGTTGGTGTGCATGTTTTTATTTTATTTTGTAAAACAAATGTAACCATAAAAGTTTATTTTCCTTGTACTTAAACTTTATAGTTTATGTTATGTTATTAAAAAAATGTTAATTTACATTATCAATTGAACTTTCGAAAACTGCGTGCTTGAACAACTAATCATTTTATTAAGTGTTTTTCAACGTTATTAAGATATAGTCTAATGCGAAAATAATTAATGTGTGTAATTTGCGGTGCTAGTGAAATTGCATTTTCCTCCTTTCTAACGAGATGTCCTCCTTTTCCGGTGTGAAAGACCTTTTTTTTTATCGTGAGAGTGTGGTAACCCTAAGCCATCGCTTCGAGGAAGCGGCTTCTTTTCCGCGTTCTCGGGATGAGGCAGTCTGCCAACGTGGTGGAGGCCTTCACTATGGGCCTGTATTACGATCTCTAGATAAATGTGTGGATTAGCTATTCCATAGATAAGCTATTTGATTGTAACCTATATCATTAACATTCCATTAGCTAAGTTATCCTTTAGATAAGTAATCCAAGGTTTTGGTTCGTTACTGTGTATGTTGCCAATAAAAGTCACTATATTTGTGGTATTATGGCTTATGTTCAGTTGTCAGTAATGAGTACGAAATGTGTTTTACATTATATATACATATATATATAAGTTATATGTTAATGCTTCTTTAGCAAAAGTGAATTAAATAGAAATTATGAACCAAACCCGGGCAAACAACATATTTGTTTATAATTATTACTGTCGCTGGTGATATCAATCTTCTCGCAGCTAGCTTAATCTCCATACAATTTATCACAAAGCATGAGACTCTGTTTCTTAACATTCAAGATTGAGGTTCGTGCCTGTGTTTCTTAATTATATATATTTTTAATATTTTGAGAATGGTAGAGGGAAGTATTTTATTTCACAAAATTCAAGAAATTCGATTCTTCAAAATGACATTAAGCCTAGTGCTAATATTTTATTTCCGATTTTTTGTTATTACAAAATACAATTTCCACAACTAAAAATAATACAATTTCCAAAACTAATCTTCTCTGTCGTTATCGACATTCGCCAGGTTTGCTTGCATTTTGCAGAACTATTCCACATAACACTCAAAGTAGCAAAAAACTTCAATTCATATTTTATATCACCTTCAAAACCAACATGTATATAAGCAAAACACCACCACCTGATGTTTGCGACACCATTTTGAAGCTTATCTAAAGGTATTAAATGCTTGTCTAGCACTGGAAGTGATAGATAGTCTAAGCCCTTGATAACAGTTCTAGTTAGCAATAACTAGAGGTCGTAATACACTATTTTGCACGAGTTGGTAGTTAACTTTTAACCTGATGTGTAACTAGAGGTCGTAATACAGACTCTATATCTTGCCTCCCTTTGTCCTCTCTCTCTCTCTCTCTCTCTCTCTCTCTCTCGAGAGAGAGAGAGAGAGAGAGAGAGAGAGAGCGAGATGCAGAATCTCGTAGCTCCGACTAGCAGGACACGACTCATCCGACACTTAGGGTGTTCACGGTAAAGTGAGCACTTTTGAAATCAACCCTTGAAAATTGCCACTGTCCCTATAGGCGGTTCACGGAAAATGAGCACTTTATGAAAGCCCTGTTTAAGATCTACTTGTATGCATGCTGTGTGTTCTTCCGCCTTATGTAAAATTAACCTTGCCACGGGCCACATCACTCTGTTCATACTTCGGTCAGGTGAAAATGTGGAATTATTAGAAAAGCAAATGTGTTACTAATCTGGTATTTTTTACACTTAGGTGCATTACAAAAACAGACAGCGAAAGAAATAATTTAAGTTATCACAAATGGTTAACTAACACTTTTTATTCGACGTTAAGATATGGAACTACTTTCCATCCATCGTTACCAACTTTACTGGGCGCATGTCACTCAGTGCGTCCGTTAAAATATATGCAGGTAAAAGCAGTGACTTCTTTCTAAGGTTGATTTCAAAAGTACTCATTTTATTGTGAACAGCCTTTACCTGCGTGTATTTTTGACTGGAGCATGTAGCGGCACTGGGCGCCCAGTAAAGTTAGTAACGACGGAGGTAAACTAGTTCCATGTCTCAACGTTGAATTAAAAAGTGTCCGGTAAACATTTGTCAATACTACAATAGTTAATTTTCCTTTCTGGTTCCTTAAATGCATATAAGTTTATGGATTAGAACATGTGTAAAACCTTTTCTTTTACAATTATTTTACAGTTTCCCTTTACTGACGCATGACTAACGTGATCTGGTACACGGGAATGTCGAATTTACATATGGCGGAAGGATACACAATTTGCTTACAGTTAGATTTTAAGCAGGGCTTTCAAAAATGCTCGTTTGACCATGAACAACCTATACAAACAAAACTGGACAGCAATCGAACACAAGACGCACCCGACGTCAGCGCGACGAAAATTGCCACATGGCCAGCGAATTCGGAATAGAAATGATTCTATTTTTGTCTTGTCATGCGGCACGACAAACTGGGTGAACAACAGGTCCTATTGTTTGTGGCGGTTTACATACCAGCGTTCATACCTGGCCAATCAATTTGCAGTTTCATAGCGTACGGCGCTCCCAGTGGCTACTACATCAGACGAGTTGATGAATAAATAAAAAAGGAACTCCTCCATATTGGTTAAACGTATGTCGGTAAGCTTTAAACTCTTTCAAACGGATTCAGTATTCGACAAAGATGGATAATATTGATGATAACTTTTAGTTGCTGTTAAAAAGAGTAGGTAATAAATATTTTAAATATTACCTACACAGTGAAAATTTAATACGAGCGGTTTTATAGGTAAATGCTGTTCACGATAAAGTGAGCACTTTTGAAATCAACCTTAGAAAAAAGTCACTGCCACTGCCTTCGTATATTTTAACGAGCGCGCCGAGTCACATGCGTCCAGTACAGTTGGTAACGATGGATGGAAAGTAGTTCCATATCTCAATGTCAGATAAATAGTGTCAGGTAACCATTTGTGCAAACTGAAATTAATTATCTTCTTGTATGTTTTTTTAATGCGTGTAAGCTTAAGAATGAGCAGATTTGTAACATATTTACTTTTCTAATAATTTCACAGTTTCACTTGACCGATGCATGATCAAAGTGATGAGGCCCATGGCAATGTTAATTTTACATAAGGCGGAGGAATACACGACGTGCGTACAAGTAGATTTTAAGCAGGGCTTCCAAAAGTGCTCATTTTATCGTGAACAGACTATACATATATTACATTACATAAATACACTAAAATGTGCATGAGCTGGCGTCGCACAGGAAAAGATCACATCGCCATGATTAAAAAGGGGCTGCGGGGATGTAGTGGTTAGACTACTCGCCTCCCACCTAGACGAAACGGCTTCGATTCCCATAGGGGTCGCTGGAAATCGCGTCAGACGATGCCACTGGCCGGCGGGTTTTCTCGGGGATCTCTCGTTCCCCCCGCCCATTCATTCCGACGCTGCTCCATACTCACCTCACTTCACACTCATCGACTCTGAGAACCCCGATGTTAAGAGCCGCCCAGATCTCTCCACTCACTCATTCACTCACTCTGATTAAAACCAACATTTTTCGGACGTGTGTCCGAAACTCCGTCGGATAATTTTTTTTTCTAAAACGTCAAGTGCGGGCAATAAGCCGGCACGTTAAGAAAAAAACAGCACTTCGCGAACAGTCAGAAATTGTCGTTGAAACTGTAAATAATACTCTCGTGACTTTACGGGGGGAAAAAAAAAAAAAAAAGTATCTATGTAGTCTGTATCAGTAAGAATTGAATTTGGATGTAGTGGGCAGAAGCAATAAAGCAATATTAATATGTGGTAGCTATAGTCTACTCAGGGAATCTTCGGCCTTTCTGAATCGAACCTCTGAAAAATCTCCCCATGTATAGCGTGCTTGGTTGTTTCCAATATATGCCAAGTATCACATGCGTTTTACACTTCTGTTAACACAATAGTTACTTTTTTTTTCTGTTAAATTGAAATGTTATTCATATTTTATATATAAATTATATGGCTTTATTTCTAATTAAATCGAATAAAAACAGTGAGAAAACATGTGTGTTGGTAGCGCCTAGTGAGAAATAGTTCTGATACAAAATACTGTTACAACAGAGTGCGCACGAATCCGGTGCGTTGTCCCTCTGGTGTTATCGTCCTTACTTAGTTAAGCTTAGTTTGCACGAGGCGGAGGAATATCGTGGAAGTAGACCTTTAGCAGGGCTTCAGAAAAGGCTGAAGTAACCGTGGATCAACTATAGTTCTTTTAATACGCCTTGCCAAGTTACGTAGTAGCAGAATTTCCACGAGAGGGGTTCAAATTACTACGAACCATACGGTGTGACCTGCCGTGTGTGTCAAGTCGTGTACAGGTTGTTCACGGTAAAGTGAGCACTTTTGGAAGCCCTCTCATTTGGAATAATAGTCAATAGATATATTTTATTTTAGCCTCAGACGTCAACTTCCGAGTCCAGTATATTGTAGACACTGTGTTTATTACTTACATGGCAATATTTATTAAAAATGATGTTTAAAGGATGAAATATTTCTGAAAGGAAAAAGTAACTAGGGCCTCAAAAGTGCTCACTTTACCGTTTACAGACTATAGGAGGAATCTTCCATGCCGGCCGGCATAGCGGCTGGTACACCGCCTCGTGCACCAGGCCTTGTCGAAGCTTGGACAAAACCAAGCAGGACAGCATTCATTATAATAATATTTTACGTGTGAACTATTTATTAATAGGCATTGCCAACACACCTACTTTCTCGCTGTTTTTCTTCGTATTGATTGTAAACGAAACGTTATAATTTATAAATTACATATAAGCAAAAGTTGAAATTAACAAAAAATAAGATGCCTTTATGTTAACAAGTTTCTTCACATTTTTTGAATCAAACATTTGAAAAATCAATACAAAGTAAAACAGTGAGAAAATAGGTGTGTTGGTAATGCCTATTAAGAGATAGTTCAAGCGCAAGATATTAATAAACTGAGTGCGCACGAAAGCGGTGCGTTGCCCCCTTTTGTGTAATTTTCTATACTTGGTTAAGCTTTGTTTGCACAAGGTAAGGCAATATCATAAAGGTACAACTTAATCACGGCTTTAAGACAAGTTGGAAGAAACTGTGAATGGCCTACGTCGTGTAATATCGGCTTCAAGTGCTAAGGCCCACTGAAGGCGTGGCATAAAATAGACTAACAATCTCAGACGGCCATCCCCATTTCTCACGCGCATAAAATTATCCATATCCATTATCAGTCAAAATTCTTTAGCAATCACGACATTCAGCGACAAACCTGACCGTCCGTAAAAGTTATGCCGGAATCACATAGCCCAGACGAGCATAACACGACGGTCAACAGCCAATGAAATACAAGATATATCGTCGTAAGCCCAACCGATTCTGTCATCCAACCAGCAATTTTGGATTAGAAATTATATATATTATTCGTCGTGTTGTGCGGCACGACGTACAGAAAGCACAACCTTGCAAAGTGAAATTGTATTGCAAGCTTTTCCTACAGTGGTAAATACGCAGCTTAAAAGAAAAATAAATTGAAAATTACTGTATCTAACTCTTAAAAATAATAATTTTACCTTTGTATGTATTAGCGATACCAATTTGTCACCATTATGTATTTCAAATTTCCCTCTTGTTCACCGCCTTTGAAACTAACGTAGCCAATCAGTGCCTTCTAAATAGCTAGGTTAAATGCCGAGAGCGTGGTGTCGGTCGTGCTGTAAATTCAAGTAGTCACTTTGAATTGTGTCGTGGTTGCGTTTTTGGTCGTGTCGGGCTGTGTTGGTCAGGGCTATGTGATTCCGACATTATATGACTGACCAAAAACACACAAACGATAACGTAATGGAAAATTGTGGTACAGTCTGTATAATTTTTTCCTGTGGAATTAAT
This sequence comes from Dryococelus australis, assembly GCA_029891345.1. NCBI lineage: Eukaryota > Metazoa > Arthropoda > Insecta > Phasmatodea > Phasmatidae > Dryococelus > Dryococelus australis. The sequence goes on along the minus strand of CM057000.1, from coordinate 123,531,356 downwards.
CTGACGAGGCCTGCTTTGTTTTTATTTAACTGTTAACTTGTACTTTAATGGTCAATTGCATTTATGTTCAATGTGGAATACTTATTCCGCTGCCACATGTCTGAGAGAATAGCAAGTTATGAAAGAACAGTCTTTTTTTTTTTTTTTTTTTAACTGGACTGTATAGTTTTTTTAGTGCAAGGGCAGGCGCCAGCAGGGCTTGGGGCAGGTCAGACGCGCGTCGCAGTAGCTCCGAGCTGTCTTGTCATTGAAAGGTATACAGTAATTTTGGAGCGAACTGTGCGCGCGACTGATCTCGTAACCTTTCCTGCGAGAAAAAGTAGGATTTTTGTGAGAAGAGGGCTGCAAGTTCTGCAACTCCAGGCCTGTGCTCTCTTATAGGGCACAGGTAACAGGTAAACCCCTTAACTAGGGTAGTTTAAATTATTGTCAAGCGGCTGGCTGTCCCATAGCCTTGTTTCCGGTAGAGGGAACAGGTCAGGGGCGCCAGTTTATGGAGGCCGATTGTGAATTAGGTAATTTTTATTTTAGGAATTTATTTAGTTTTTTTTTTCTCCCAAAGCTGAAGCAAGAAGAGAGCAGGTGTTAGGCCCTTCGGGAACCCCTCCCCCCTCCCTCGAGGACTCAACATGGCTGATTGACAGGAGAAAATGGATGAAGACATCGCCTCTAAGAAAAGAAAAGCCAGCGAAATGGCAGCCAGATCGACCCCTGCAGGAGGAAATTCCAGCCAGCAAGCCCCAACCAATCAGGACGCTCCCACTTCCGCACCAGCCAATCCAAACGCAGAGCCAATCAGGGCGAAGAGGCCCGATCTCAGGCCACTGACTGTGTATCACACACAGGAGTGCACTTACCCGCAAGTTTGTAGGCTGTTTCGAGAACAACTGAACCAGGCAACTCAAAACAGAGTGGTACCTCAAGGAGTATCATACCTCCTTGCCAATTATGAAGATTTCCGCAAGGCTATATCTATTTTTGACGCCCTCAAGGTAGCCGTTAGAACGATTTCTTACTGCACATTACCAATGCATCCATTTTCTCTCTATTGTTATTCATGTAAATTATAAATGAAATACTACATATATAGAATATTAGTAAAAGTTCAATTGAACAAAAAATGCGGTAGGTATTTTTATGTTGATAGAAGTATAAAAAGCTTGTCATACATGACATATTTAGGAAACAGCTAAACACGCCGTACATGGGGTGATTTTTCAAAGGTTTGATTCAGCAAGAGTGAAGAAATCGCGAATAGACTAAAATAAAGATGTTCGCCTTCTGCGCATGTCCTTCAACTCTGACTCCACCATCGCCAGTACTAGCTCCTGTCAAAGTCTCGTGGTCAGTGGTGATGAACGTGTTTGTTTACAGTTGAATTTTCAACATAACTGCCCCTTCCCAAGGAATGTAACACTCAGACCAACCTGAACAAGTTAGCTTCAGTAAACGAAGGACAGAGGAACAGTAAGTTCCAACAACTCGAAGCTCTCGCGTACATAACCAGTTTCCTAACCTCAGATGCTATGGACGTACAGTAGTTACTGAAAATGCAGAAAAGCAGTCCATTGTTTGAAAACCAAGAGTGGCTACTGTGCATCTCGCTGCTCACTCTACCACATTTTTTACAAGCTTTTATTTAACTTCACTTGTTTGTACGTACGGTACGGTAGGTGTCTATCCGGCGCCCACCGAATCACTAGCAATCTCGATGTATTTGGTGGCCAAGTTGTCCATTACTGGTGGCGTGTAGAGTTTCAATGCCGGGGAAGTCTTCATTTACACATGGTTGTGTGAGTAAAAGACCATCCAAACATTGAAACACAAGAAGGAATTCAAATGATCGACCGCGTGTGTGTATGCGAAATACCATTTGAAGATTCCGATCTGCGTGAGCTGGTATTGAAATGTCAAAGACATCGAGATACACACACACACACACACACGCGTGTTTGATGAATAATAAATATTCAGCATGGCGGTTCAACTTCCCGCGAAAAAAAGGGTGCACTGAAACTCGCCTGATCGTAAGCGATACTGATGACGGATGAGTCTGTGAATGTATAAATAGTCTAGCTATATAGTAAAAATAGGTGAAATTAAAAAGTAAAAAATAAATTAACTTTAAAAAACATTTTAAAACCAAGTTTTTATTTATAAATGAGCTAAAAGATAAAAATAACTATAGGAGTAGTTACAGGATTTGTAGAACTTGTAAGACGTCGAACAGCCGTAATAAACTTCACTGCAAATTGATATTTTTGTATCAATTTGTATTTAGTATATAAAAGTTTGGCGCAATAAAGAATGTATACCTCATTTGCGTAAGCGTAGTAAACACATATCTTGCGTAAGGCTCTTTACTATTTGCAATATAGAACGTATACCTCATTTGCGTAAGCGTAGTAAACATATCTTGCGTAGGGCTCATAACTATTCGCGCCGAGCATTTATATGCTAAGTATAAATTTATATAACAATATTAATTTGTAGTAAAGTTTATTACGGCTGTTCGACCACGTCTTACAAGTTCTTCAAATTCTGTAGCTACTCCGATAATTATTTTTATCTTTTTAGTTCATTTATAAATAAAAGCTTGGTTTTAAAAGGTTTTTGGCATGGATACGTCTTTAAATTTTGCAACCATAGTGGGAGGCAATCCAGAAAATCCGATGATAACAAAATCGGGTGATACAGTTTGGCATTGCAGCTCCGAATCTGTCGTCTACATTCAAAATTCAATTACACCACTCGATGGCAAAGAATATGTTACGTTGATTGAGAACTGCGAAGCATTGCTTACGGGGTGCTGAAGGGGGGGGGGGGGTGCAGTTTTGAGTACGTTTCGCCGCGAGTCTCGTAAATTCCGCGTAGTATAACTTTTGACTGGGAGAAACTACAACGCTCGTCTGAGTTTCAATCGACAGCTCTCGTCAAGATCGATCGATTGCGTGTAAAAAAAAAAAAAAACATGTGTGGTGTAGTTATGGTGAGATTGTATGAGTTTAATGTAAAAAATTACGAAAACTTTATACAATTTCAGCCTATACTCGTCAAAAAGCCAAGTATAAATACAGAAATCGTATACGGTTGGAAAGAGCATCTAAAAAGCAATCCAGTGATACCCATATAACCCCATATGATCAAGTGAAGCGGTGCCGGGAACGTAAAAAAAAAAAACATCAAGGCGTCCGAACGCGTCAACGTAGACGTATTCACGCAAAACAAACGGCCGTGTCCCCAACACAGCCACGCCCAATTTTTTTACTGTTACTTTATTTGTCATTACTCTCACGGCCACGCGCACGGCCAGCTGTGCCACGTGTCTGTGCCGACTTCGTAAACAACTGCCTACTACAGCTGGTTGGCGTGTTCAGCTGTTGTATTTGCCTCGCTGGCCGACCTCTATTGTGCGCCTCTAGACGACCTAGTTTCATACACACTTGTTCAATTTACATGTCGCAGAAGTGTTTTGTTTACCATAAATCAAGAGACCGAAGTCGGACACGCTGTGCTTTCGCATGTTATACGGCAAGTGGCGAGTGAAAGTTCAAACACGGCGATCACACATACTGGAAGTAAACACTGAAGGAGTGAAGAAGAGGACAGTGGCCGATCCAGAGCGGGTCACAAAGGATATGAATTACTTCCCCAAACTCTCACATAGAAATGAACGAGACACGTGAATGTTTTAAAAATTGAAATGAAATATCGGCCATTTTTTACATGCTGATTTAATTATAAATATGGTTGCCTGCTACAAATCTTAAGTTAAGACCTGCACTTGTACAATTGGAAAATTACCCCCCTCACCCTCCCGCCACCATCCTGTCATATTACCATCCGGTGATAATTGTATCTGTGAGACCAGGAACTATGCGGCTCCCACAACGCACATTGTGGATGTCAAATAAATTAACACCCCGACACTTAGTTCGAATCATCGGACTGGCGGCAGAGCGTGTGATCTACGTCTCTTTCTGGGCTCACGGGCCCATGTTGAAGCTGTATTGTTCTGTGGCTTTTAGTTACTTTACATGTTGATGTGCGGCGGGGGAGATAAAGCTCCTCCACCAGGTAGTGATCAGTGGCGTGTAGTCAGTTTTTTTTTTTTTTTTTTTTTTTTTACGTGGTAAGCAATTTCTACTAACAAACGCAACTTCTAACTTTGCTTACCCTCCACATGTATTTACTATTTTATAATACCTAACATTAGTTATAAAAACGGAAACATAATGAATGTAAATAATAACTAAACTGAATATTATTTTGCGAGATATTACACATTATAGGAAAAACTCCCGTTTTCCCGAACACTTTCATCCACTTTCCAAGGGAAAATGTAGGACTGGAGGATGCAAACAGAACGACTGCTTACCCTGCCGAAGGAACGCGGTCGAGCATGTGGCGTGTTGTTGCTTGCGAGTTCGATTCATCGCTAGTCGCTCCCGTTTGTGGAAATAAATACTAGATAGCAGCACTATGCGTGTACAGTACGGGAGTTACGAAACTCTGTTTCTCGAATGGGAAACGGGAAACTCAGAATTAAATGTGTTTAAAGTTACGGCGAAAACTATAAAGCGTCAAACATTTTCAATATGTAGAGGGAAAGCATTGCTTACTTTGCGTCTATGGAATAAACGCCACTGCGCGGATATCTAACACGTTTTAAGAGTCGTGATGTAATGTATTAGAGGCTTGTGGGCGTGTAGTGCATTTCAAATGGCTAGTTAATCTCGATGTTCTGTGTTGGTGCTTTATAAAGCTGCGGGACCGCTCCAAACAATCTACCCCAGCACCAGAAGACACCCTCTGGCTCTCGCCGTAATGTGACCAGAGCTGTGGATCAATCCTGTTTACCTCCGCAGGTGGTTTGTGTTTGACTTGTGTAGTGTCCGGGAAAAATACGACTACATAATTAGTAACTTGGGGCCTCGAGGCGTAGAATTTCGGATAACGCGACCCTGGCTAAACCCTGGCACAGACCGAAAGTACAGATCCACCCCTGAGTAGCGGCAAAGCTAATGCTGGCCGAGCAGGAAAACAAGATGCAGGTTTGACGAACGATATCATCCCACTCCCTTTCAGACACATTCCGCATATTTTAGAAGGAACCTACACCAGTTAACATATTAAAATTGGCTGGAAATGAACATGTTTGAAAATAAAATAGCATACTTCTTTAATATAAAGGATGAATCGGAAAGATATCGACAAACTTCGCTTGCATATCTCTTACGAAGAAATCATTCGAAATCATAAATCTGGCCCGTAGTCGAAAATACTTAATAATGGCGATGCGCACCCTTGGAGGTGAAGCTAAAACATAAGTTCATTGTAAATATACGAGAAGTATTTTTAATGGGACAATGCTTTTCAGGGTAGTGTGTAATGTGCAGTCATTGTAGATGCCATCAACTACCGTAGAAAACTCAGGAGTTGCAACCCTGCGTTGCATACTATTACATGATGCCGAAGCTTGCTGGTTTCCCAATGACTAATTATAAATCAGCACACAGAAATAATTGAAAAAGTTACCTTGTGTTATCACCCAAAAAAGATCTCATCGACTTCGAGGAATCCGTGCAATCGCTGAATGATTTCGAATTTTATACACGAATTCCTCGAAAACAGCGGGGTTTAAAGTAATAACACGAGATGATCTTTCTCGTTAGTTTTAACTCGCTGAAGAAATTGAATGCTACAACAGAGTTGCAAACCTTGTTTTTCTATGGCAAAATTTGATGGCAGCAATGGGTGTTGCAGTGGTTGCAGATAATTGGTTCAATTATACGCCAACCCGAATGCCATTGTTCCATTTGAAATACTTTCTGTGGTATTAAAAATAAACTTGTGTTTTTGACCCACCTTCGAGGGCGCGTCCTTTTTTCGGAAGCATTCTCGACAGTGCTGTACGTTTAACACACGTTCTCGAATGATTTTCTCGTAAGGAGTATGCCGTCGGAGTTAGTGTTATTCCGATTCATTCTGTAGATCCAGAAACAGCACAATGAGTAACAAACCAGTGTGTGCCACCCATGGAGGGGCGGGGGCTCCAATAAGAGTCAGGAATCCTCAATTTATTTTCTTTCATTAGTTTCTTTTTCGCGGTTACGTGTTACCTTGGTGGAAATACGACATTTTGCCAGAAAATATAAAAATAAATGATCTAAGACTGTGTGACTCATATTCAGACCGAGTTCGAAGTGAATATTTCTTTATTTAGTAATTCAAGATTTGATAAGTTTCGATTCGGACGCTGCCGAACAGTCAGTCACTTGTTTAGCAACAGTAATAGCACATCAACATTTTGGCGGCACAGTTTAATAGGGCGATTACTTGCGTTCAATTTCATCTCCATTTCATTTTGCATTTGAAACATTTGTGAGGTGACGTATTGTTTCAGTAAGTTCATCTGTATGCTCAAATGTGCCTGCAGAGCCTCATGTTGTTCGGACAACCTAGTTGGCTGTTCCTCTACTCTCTCTATCTGCTCAGTTTGTGAGTTGGTCCGCAGTTGTGTAAGGTTAGTTGTAATCTGGTTCTCTAACCTCTCGGTTTGATGTTTCATAATATCTGCTAGCTGCTGAAGCAGTGTAAACTTGTTTGTGTCTGCTGCACTGCTAGGCGTATTTTGTGATACATTTTGTTGCTGAATTTGTAGTTGGATAACAGTGTTATAGACAGATGATTTTTCCTGTGTTTCGGTTGCTACAGTCTGTGTCAGTTACTCAAGTTCGGTCATTGCGTCAATAATAGTATATTCTAGGTACTTATAATTAGTGGGTATAGTACGCCTCAAATTATAGCATGTTCTAGTCTCATGGCTCATAAATACAGTGTAGCCTCTTGCTTTGCAGTGTTGATTATGGCCCCATGCTGGGCGCCAAAAATTTTATGTAATGTAGTGATTTGAGGTGTAAGCAATTTTGTAAGTAAATTTGAAATCAATTTTTTTATGAAGCAAATCGTAATATGGAAATTTAACCCAGACTGACTTTAAATCTCCTCACGGTATATGTTTTTTGTGAGCAAAATATGGCAGTTATGTGTCGTGAAAATATGTCTTTAAAATATAACATCACTAACAGTAACTGTTAGTAATTGTAGAATCCTTCATACTGTTATACTTTTAACTTCCAAATAATTTTCTTGTATCGCGTTAAATAAACTACTTTTTTTTTAACACCAAAATCGAATAATTTCCATAGAATAATATAGCACTTTAGTTGGAGCATAGATAAAACATATCTCAGAATTTAACCATCTCAAGAGACATGACGCTGCTAGAATAAAATTAATAGTAATCTACACTGTTTTCATTTCTGTACGTTAGACCGTACTTTCGTACTTCGCAGTAGCTGCCAAGTGTTTTTTCTTTCAGCGACGCCAGATGCGTAGAAATTGGATGTAACTGTCACCAGTTGCTTTGCAAGTAAGTCAACAGCGAGGCACGTGCGTCAGCCGAAGCTGGCGCTGGAATGACGCAGTTGTGAGGGTCTGTTGTTGGGGCAGTGACAAGCGGTCTCAAACAGCAGTCCTGGGAAGTTGCTCCGGCCAGCTGGCAGGTTGCCTCGCCCTCCGCCCGAAATACACCCTGCTCTCCGTCTCTAGCATACAACCCTACCTACAACGCTAAACAACTCCTGCGCATGTTCCAGGGAGTCGCGCTGGGCCGAACATACACAACATTCGTCTGGGATACACCAGCAAACGTCGTACAGTCACGTCAACACTGAAGTCGTTTGGATCAAACAGGCCACAGAAAATGTTAGTGAGCATCTCGACTATGGTCAACGCGCTCTAAAATCTCCGAGTGATGTGACTTCGACATAATCTGCTCGCCTTGTTTACACATATCAAAACCCATGAGTATTGCTGTACACTCCACAAAGTGTCTGGATCCAGAATAGGGAGCTGACTGCTTCTGTAATAAGCTTGCAGGAGGACAAAAATTTGGTATACGGCAAGGAACTTCCCAATTTTAAAGCCGCTGTTCATGTACATGTGTAAGTGGTGTTCGTTACTCAGAAATATTTTCACTTTTTTCTTACCTGGTAGGCATCGAACTGCAATTTTGCTCCTTCTTCTGTTCTGCTATGTACCATACTAGAGCCTGATGATTATGTACCTCGGTTTTTCAGTAGCAAAGCTGAATACACCATCCATTTGATATGCATTGGCTTGAAGTCAAGCCAATGAATATCTTGAGATTCCATTATTTGAATTCATCTTCCATATTTTTGCCATCTCCTACATTATTCAGAATTTTTGGCATGCTCAGCAGTTCTAGGCTGAATGTGAGGCACCATCCAATCGATCAGTCGCAACATCAGTTTCGCAGTTTAGTGGTTTCGTGTACCAATGATGAAATTCGCATTTTCATTGGCTAACAAAAGTAACAATTCTTGCTTTGATTTGATGATGACGTACTTTTAGTCTTCAGCAAAACCCATTTTAATCGATAGAAGGATGCGCACCTTGAATTTGCCATGCGAACTTTGTAGTGATCTTCAAGTTCCAAATAATGTATTTTTGCAACAGAGTTCATTCAGTGTAACTGATAGTTCCAATCGGGTTGTTATGGCAACATCCCATATCTGACCAACTTCGTCACATTTTAGCAGATAAATGGTGCCATCGAAAAGGTAAAATGTACCATTACTCAATATTTTGTTGATGACAGGTTAATTCCATCCTCATTCTTCGAAGTCATGAAAATATAAGTAAAGACTGGCAGGAAAGTGTATACATACCTTTTTAATGTACAGCAATCCATGCTTCTGATGACAATGTGTACATCCTAATCAGGAAACAATAATATGCATTAACTTCCACTTTCATAATGCTGTCTTCAAAAATGACAAGTTTGCCTATGTTTAATCTTCCATGCTGATTGATCTCAAAACCGAGATAGTAAAGGAAGTTCTCATTAGCAAGTATAAACACCTTGGCAACTCATGGTGTACTAACTATTGGCCTGCCTCGAACATTGTGTATTTGTTTTGCATTTGTACAAATTTTATTCCCCTAATTTCAAATCCATAATAAGAGCGATTTCCTTGTTTCGAAAGTTTACAAACTTTTTTGTGGTGATCAACTATCTTCACTTTTTCACGTGTCTCATTTGCAGTGACTATAATGCGCATTATGCATCGACCAGTTTAAAGCCTGGATGGGCCAACTTTGAAGACTCATATAGCATATTACGTCGGTTCGCCTGGGATAGCTGTCGGTAGCTAATTGCAGTTTATACGTATCATCTTCATTGCCAGAAAGTTGACAGTCTATGGTGGTTCGTGTGTTTTCCTAATTCGTGTATTCTTGATTGAAAGCTCATTGTATGTCCAATCATACCCGGTTTCATGAAGTTGATATTTTGGTGAACATAATCGTCCTGTTCAGAATGTTGGCATTTTCATGTAGGTTGAGCTCGACGGGAGAAGGTAGTAAGTCTTCGATGTATCTAGCTATGTTAAATATTTTTTACGAGCCCAAAGACGAAGTTATTATGTACTGGAGAGTTGATACCAGTTCTCTTGAGGTTGAGCATGCTGTTTGTTCATCGATATTCAGAATTGCATTGTATATTTGAAAATCGACCACGCTAAAGCATCACTTTCCCTCCAGCTCTAGTGTGGGGAAATGCACGGAATGCAGTCCCAAGTTATGCCTGCCAAGGTAAGTGTTTCAGATATCACTGATCGCTTCTAGTTGGTTTTCGCACTTATTCGTTCACTGTTTACACTGGAATTAAATTTCTGCACTTCCAAGTGTTTTGAAATTTTCCTATTTTGTGGGGTTGTGCCTTTCTGGTTTGTAGCAGTTTTAATGGCAGATGAAAATTATGGAAACTATCACAATATGCTCCACTATCCAACATTTTTTGTATGTCGCCCAGAGCATTCCATGGCCTTTGGTGGTGTCTGAATTAAATATTGCCCATTCTTTTCATTAGGTTTAAATGGCAGTAAATAACTACACCAAAGAAATGTGATATTTCTCAGGGCACATGCACAAATCTTCCTTAAAGATCTTCTCAGTAGTATTTCCAAGATATTATCTATGCTGTTTTCCAACAGTGGTATTTTCCCTCGTTACTTTTTTACTCTTCGTGCCCATGCTATATATGATCACAGGTAGAGGTGTTGACTTTTTTCCATTTGCGATAGCTTCCACGTAATAATTTTGTCGCTGGGCCACGGACAAAAGGTTTCATTCATTAGATGTTATACTGATTGCTCAAATTATACCACTAGTACCCCAAGTAAACAACCAATATCGCCAAGAGGAGGAAAAAGCAATGGTAAGATACTCTGTCAACAATATTTTGTTGACCTTGTATGTTTTATTTATGGCACATCTCATCGTTCTTCTGTACGAATATCTCGTCTGCGAAAATTGCGGGTTTCAGCTCCATTGTTCATTGAATATACCAAGATGTGTTCGTTGCATATCTCATCCAGGGTGATACCACTGCCGCCTCATTTTAGCCTTGTAGCTAGCTTTGTTCCCAACATGCAGTAATTTACATGCGATATACAGCTCAAATGATATATTATTTATCAGTATATCTACGATTACCTGCCTGGCCTTGATTTTGCTTCTTCGAGACATTACAGTAAACTGAACCAAAGAATACGTTTTGCCGACATCGTGTGATGTAGTCGGTTGGTGCGCAGCCGGTTTGCGGTGCGGGGGGGTTCTGGGTTAGAATCCTAGATAAGGCATGGGTGTTTGTTTAAGTTACGTCATAAATTAGTTTGTAAGCCGTCCTCTGATAGTCCTTCCGGCATAACACCGGGGAACGTTAATAAGCCCTTTGCAATTCCAGTTTATACATTTTTGTTTTGGTATCATGGAAATAGTACATGATAGTAGCCTTCCAGTACATATAACCGAAGCCAATAATGAGGCAACTTTAAACTTGTATCTTTATGATATAAATACAGGCAAATTGAAATGCTAATTTTCTGTAGCTTAAAACAGAAAGCACAAATATTTATTTCTGTAAGAAAATTTAAATAATTACCAAAATTAAAGTTTAGTAATGAAATGAGAGATTCGTATACTGGACAAGAAAAAATAATCACTGAACAAAACAAGTTACCGATTATAGCTACTAATTAGACTATTTCACTTAGCAGGTATATGGAAGTAGTTTTGATGAGGTAATTAGAGTCAGAATGGTGGACGACTTAGCTATTACTTAGATAATTTATTGCATACAATAGGAACTTAGGTTAGCCGAACTGGAGTTAGTTAAGTCATTGTAATGGTATCAGAGATAAGGCATACAATACTGCAAGAATAACACCATAGTCTGAAAATAAGAAACTATTTTTCATAATTTTTATGTGGTCTCCCACAGTACTTTTGCATGTACATTGTGTTGGGAATTGTCAAGATACTTAGATATGACATTTGAGTGTAGATTCCAGGTGCACAACAGAAGAGCTGCCAACATGCCGAATATGGTTAAAATCGGAATAATTGTTCCGTAAATATGTAACACACATTTTAAAGAGGCAACTATTTGGAAAATAAGTTATTTATTTAGCCATCTTAAAATAGTCACTGCTTCTCTCTGTAACAGTATAATTGGAATATTAATTTATTAATAGTCGTGTCAATAGTTTATAAAATATTATATATAAAAATCTTTATGTTCTAGTGGGAACTATGTTCAGAATTGGTGGACAAGCTGTATGGATAAATGAATATATTGCTCACGTAGGTAATGGTAATATATAAAATTTTAAATTTGCCAGTAGCTCATGGTAAGCCACGTAAAATATTTATATGAACAACGTTTTGAAAATAAGTGCTTGTTGTATTAAAATCATTTATGGCTTGGGTGTAATACAGCAACATCATCCGTGTTCCAAATTTGGCACTATCTTATGTATCCACCATTCTAAAAATAAGATTTGGTATACTTATATTAAGTTAGCTTGGCGTACCATAGCACTTTGGCCCAAATTTGGCGGTAACTGATTAGTTTTGTGATATTTTCCAGGTGGCGCTATCTCATTAAATGGCAGAAAAAAAGAGGCAGAATATTTATATATTTAACGCTCGGAAAAGCTGCATTCACCTCACTAATTATGGGTTTGAATTGGTTAATCAGTATATTAAATGCGATGTGCCAACCTAAAATATTATATCTGCTTTTTGAGATCCCGCAAAGCGTTATAGGAATGAATGACAAATGTATTGTAATCTGCTCAGCAGTTTCCAAGACATAACAATTATATTTATTTCAGGTGGTGGTATATAAAAATGGCAGACAAAATTATGTGAATTAGCAGATTGTATTGTTAAAATATATTCTTATTAGCAGACGAAGGCTGGTTGGAATCGCTGTAAATGATTCGGTAGATATGACATGCTAATCTAATTTATGTACATATATTTTAAACAAAAGTTACGAAATTTTTTACCTGTCATTAGTAACTTCCCCATCTGTGTCTTTAATCAGAACATGGACGTTTTATTTTTATAGGACGCTTAGTTCAATTAAACCATCCGCCATTTTCCAGTTCGCTCTTCGTTACTCACCGAAATAGCGTGCGTAAAACGTTTTACTTTGGTAAGATTCTCGGAGTAATTACTCTGTAGAACCTAGAAAGTTTTCCATAACCTCGGCTCAAACCTAAGTATATATAGTGAAGTTACAACTTCTTACTGCGTAAGTTTCACAGTGGCAAAAATCGGAAACTAGGAAAATCAATCCCCATTCACAGCGGAGAATGTTTTTAAATGAACACATTTCAATTTCGATTTCAAAATGTATTTCTGTTGGCCTGCTGCTTAAAACAATTTTCGGCAGCAAACATACTGACAAATAAAACCTGCTACTGTTTTGGTTTAAAATAATACGTTGTAAAACGCTTTTCTGTTGGACAAACTTAGACAATAGGATCGTTATTGTGTCAGTTAAATTTCTGGAGTCTATTGCTTATTGCTTACATCGAGAAGAAAATATGGCCGTAGGAACAAAATGGTTAGTTGTTGGTAATATTTAAATATTATTATGGTAGAGCAGAGTGGTTAGCCTGCTAGCCTCCTACCATGGCGAACCGGGTTCAATCCCCAGCCGGGTCTCCGGATTTTCGCATGTGGGAATCGTGCCGGACGATGCCCGTTGGTCGGCGGGTTTTTCTCTTGGGGATCTCCCGTCTCCCCTGCCCTTTTTCATTCCGGCGCCGCTCCATACTCACTTCAATCACCCTCATCGGCTTTGAAGACCTCGCTGTCAAGAGACATCTAAATCCTTCCACTCACTTCTTAGCGTAAATAGCAACTGCGACAGAACTGTATGTCTCGGCGGTGTCTGTGATTGTATCTGCAACTGCGAATGTAGTTTCACAGCAGAGAACGATCCTGTTGCAGAACAGATAGTTTCTTCGGCAGAATAGTTTCAGCAATATCCGGATTGTTCGCGCAACAAACGTAACTGTAATAAACCAACAGAACACATTACGTCGGTGATCCAGAAGTTGGCTTGCTGCTATTCTCCGCCCCATAACCCCCTTTAAGTTTATACTATGTTCACGGTTTTCTCATACTTCGTGTATGACCTGTATGGATTTCTTACTATGTCGTGTATCACAAGCGTTTTATACTTGTGTTAACACAGAAGTGCCTTATTTTTGGCTAAATTGGAATTTGATTTATATTTATCTATTAGAGGCTGTTCACGATAAAGTGAGCACTTTTGAAATCAACCTTAGAAAAAAGTCACTGCCTCTACCTGCATATATTTTAACGGGCGCCCTGTGGGACATGCGCCCCGGAAAGTTGGTAACGATGAAGGGGAAGTAGTTCCATATCTTAACGTCGAATAGAAACGGTTAGGTAACCATTTGTGATTATTTAAATTATTTCTTACCCTTTCTGTTCTTTTTAACGCATTAGTGTGTAAAAATTAGCAGATTTAAAAAATGTCTTCTTTTCTAATAATTACGCAGTTTCTCTTGACCGACACATTATTAAGTAATGAGGCCCATGGCAATGTTAATTTTACATAAGGCGTAAGAATACACAACGTGCATGTAAGTAGATCTTAAGCAGGGCTTTCAAAAGTGCTCACTTTACTGTGAACAGCGTATAGTTACTATAATTACTTTATAACTAATATGAGTAAAAGCAGAGAAAAAAAAAAATCAGGTGTGTTGGTGATGCCGAGTGAGGAATAGTCGTCATCTGAAATAGTATTAGACTGAGTGCAATGCGTGGTCCCTGTGGCGTAATTCTCTAGACTCGGTTAACCTTTGTTTGCATGACGCGGAGGGATATCCCTGGACGTAGACATTTAGCAGGGCTCCAGTAAACATGAAGTGAGTATACTCGCAGACATAGGCGTAATTAGAGGGTGGCAAGGGGTGGCATTTGCCACCCCAATTTCATTTTTTTTTTTTTTTTTTTTTTTTCCCCCCCGTAATATTACAAACTTAGAAATACAAAATTTTACTTGTGCGTTTTCCGTTGCTCTGCTTAATTTAGTTCAATGAAACACAATGATCGTTGCAAAAGTGTATACATAATATTGATAGAAATTGTTCAATTTTTACCTTCCCCCTCCCCTCAATTCTAATTAAAATGTCGCTAGTAAGTTCCGAAACAATTCTGACGGGGCACGGGCGGGCACCGAACTCACGGACTGCGGACTCCTACAGATAGTAGGATGTGATCAGATTATGTAAAATAATCTAAAAAGTTTTGCTTTTTGTCCACGTTGTCCGCTTGGTTTTTACTGTTAAAGATAAAACCAGGCCAAGTCACAAACAAATTTGAATTAGGCCTACTTTTCAATTCTGTTAAAAAAGATGTTTGGTTATTAAATGAAAGTGATTAACACAGAATGTTAAAAGGAAAATACAGAATATTAGCAACAATTTTGTTCTCTCGAAGGGCTTTAAAAGCTACCATTTCAATCATAATTTTTTTTTTTTTTTTTTTTTTAAGATTTTCCGGGGGAGGGCCCCCTCGAGTCGTAGACCTTCTGGTAATCCATGTCACCCCAGTTAAAAAGCTCAAATCACCCCCCTGCCCGCGGAGGAACGCCTCGCTGGCGCCAGCCAGGTCTTCTCATGTTTACACTCTGGTCGCTCTTATCGAGCGCTGTCAACACAGCTATGGCGGCTGGTCGCGTCCGAGTTACGTCAGCGATCCGAACATTACCAAAGCCTGTTCACGACAAAGTGAGCACTTCTGAGGCCCTAGTTACTTTTTCCTTTTCAGACATTTCTTATCCCCTAACTACCTTTTTAAATAAATATTGCCATGCAAATAATAAACACAGTTTATATATTCCACCGCACTCTAAAGTTTACGTCTAAGGCTAAAATAAAGTATATTTATTGACTATCATTCTAAATGAGAGAGCTTACAAAAGTGCTTACTTTACCGTGAATAGCCTATATCTGCATGCATATTAACGGGCGAACTGACATGACATGCACACAGTAAAGTTGGTAACGATGAATGGAAAGTAGTTCCATTTCTTAACGTCGAATAAAAAGCGTCGGGTAACATTTTGTGATAACTTAAGATTATTTATTTCAATATCTGTTTTTTTTTGTATGCATAGAAGTGTAAAAATTAGCAGATTTTCAAAACATTTTCTTTTGTAATAATTTCACAATTGCACTTAACCGACGCATAAATAAAGTGACGAGGATCATGGCAACGTTAATTTTACAAGAGGAGAAAGAATATACAACGCTCATACAAGTAGTTCTTAAGCAGGGCTTTCAAAAGTGGCCATTTTATCGTGGACAGCGTGTATAGGATATTCACGATACTGTGAGCACTTTTTGAAATTTGGAATAATCTACACTTATAAATAAAATTGAAGTGTCTGTCTGTTATTTCAAAATTAATACCAATATCAAAGCATAATATTATCATTTTTAAACAATGTTGAAGCATGAATAACTGTTTAAAAAACTTTTGTTTGTCTGTCTGTCTGGATGTTGGTCCAGAATAGACGCCTAAACGGCTGAATCGATTTTGATAAAACTTTAAGATATTACAGAGTTTATTTCTATTTAAAATCTGCTCTTTATTTCATCTCGATAGCTCAAATTAAATTTTTCATGCAATTTTTTTTCTTTGTGTTTCATATATAATTTTTTTTTGCAAAAGGATTATTCTCAAAAAGCTTTGTTGTAACAACAATAGTTTTTTTTTAAATTATCATTGATATAATACGCATAATAGAAAATGATATATTAGTTTTTGGAAAAACATAGTAAAATAACAAATTATCAAACTACCAGCACTAACGTGACCATAAAACTATTTTCGATAGTAAAGTAACAATATTTCAAACCAATTATATGGGTATGTATTTTAATAACTCCATTAAACCTGAACGAAGTGATTTTTCTATTTTAAACATAAAACCTGAGCGAAGCGATGGTGGTTTGTAATTTTATAACTCCATAAAACCTAAGCGAAGGGAAATTTCAATTTTAAACATATGTAAACAAATCCTAAAGTCCACGCGAACGAAGTCGCCGGCACTATTAGTCAATAAATATATTTTATTGTAGCCGTGGACGTAAAATTTCGAGTCCGGTGAAAGATGTACACTGCGTTTATTATTCACATGGCAACATTTATTTTAAAATGTGATGAAAGGGTTAAAAAAAAAATTACTGATTGTAATGTTAACAGCAGACAGGGAGAGTATCGGACAGCCTAGCAAACTAGTTAAAAACCCTATGCTTCGTCCACTCCGGACAAGCGTCCTGCTGCATGTCCTATCTCTTCAAGAGATGAGGGCGCTGGGTGCAAGCTTCCTAACTGACCGGTGCAGACTAACCCTATCCTACCTCTCCGACCAATCATAGCGCAAGGGTTTGAACCTGCCAGTCAACCGGAAACTACCTAGAACTATCCGCCCCAACGGCCTAACGTATAAAAAAAACATAGAGTATACGGTCTCGAAACGGAGGTGCATACATAAATAATCCCTGAAACGTTAACAATAGCGAGACCAAGAACAGAATAAAATAAATGTTAATTAATATAAATACAAAAATAAAAATCTAGCTAACTAAAACATTTAAACAACAAATATTGCCATCGATGCATTTAAAGTTAAAAAAAAAATCCTACCATTTAGAAAAATAATAATAAATATGATAAAAATATTAAAATCATTATAATTTGCATACACAAAAACCTTACATGACAAGTGTGAGAAATAATACATAAGTCAATTACATATTCATAGAGACGTGAAAATATGTGTGCTGCACCCCGCCAGCTTTCTTATCGAAGGTGAAACTTAATGAAGAAGACTTTTTTTTTTTAAAGTTCTTTAGTAACTTTTCGTTTTAACACATTGTTTAAGACGAATTCCTTGTACAACATAGAATTAGAGGATAGATTTTTAACTGTCTACTTCCTTATTTATCTTCGGAAAAAGAAAATCGTACTACAAAATCCTTTTAACTGAAGTATGAATTAATTTTTCGTTTAACACAAATAAAGTTTTCTTATTGTTGTGTAAAGTTTTATTAAACTCAGCTTTCTCATTGTTGTATACATTTTTGTTAAAGTCAATGCCATAAAATATTTGCTTATTCTGTAAAAGTCGTTCGGTAACTATGAAATTTGGTCAATATACACACAAACGGATGATGTGAAAACGACGAAAGTTTTGTGTGACGGCACATGCGCATACGTCGTACAAGGTGGCTACTATCTGTCTGCACGTGACATACGTGAACTGTCCTCAGAAATGCGACACGCGCGATAATTGCTATACGCTGTTCGCGGTCCAGTGAGCACTTTTGAATGCCCTGCTCAAGGTCAACTTACATGCACGTTGTGTATTGTTACGCCTTATGCAAAATTAACATTGCCATGGGACTCATCACTTTATTCATGTGTCGGTCAAGTCAAACAGCGAAGTTATTAGAAAACAAAATATTTTATGAAGCTGCTCATTTTTACACACTGAGGCGTTAAAAATAACAGGAAGAGTAAGAAATAATTTACATTATCGCAAATGGTTACTTAGCCATTTTTATTTGGTGTTAAGATATGGAACTACTTTCCTTCCATCGTTACCAACATTACCGGGCGCATGTCACTCGGGGCGCCCGTTAAAATATATGTAGGTAGGGGCATTGACTTTTTTCTAAGGTTGCATTCTGCTGACCCTGATTGTAATGATTTCTGCATACATCTGAAGAAAACTCTGGATTACTGGCATCATTCTCTCAGCACGTCCCGGGGTGCGTTGAACGTTCCAGATGGTAAGGAGCGACACTATAAATTTGCGGCAGACCTCCGGGCCGGGAGTTGCGTTGGAGTTGATGAATGAATGAGGGGCTGAGTTCCGAGCGATAGAAGACGAGCAGCGGGAGAACCAGTGGACCAGTGGAAGGGAAGTCTGCGACTACGGGTATCACGCTGTGACGTGTCTCGCTGGCAGGCTGGACTTATGGACTGGATGCGTGAGTGAAAGACATTATAAATGACGGCAACAGATTAACTGAACACGTGTTGATTATGAGTATGAGTTAATTGAGTGTAACCAACAGAAACAATTAAGAAGGATGTTAATTAGAGTTGAAATAGACATTAAATATTCTGCTCACTGTTAAATAAAAAGAGTAAAAGTGGAGAGAGCTAATTTACTGCTATAAATAATAGCGGAGTGAATAAATTAGAAATCAAAATTAGTTTATTTGGTTTTTTATTAAGACCTCCATCCCTCACAAATTCATAGGCCTATACGCCCTTCAGGCGTCCGCATCTAAGAATACCATATATGGCGTAATGTGGAACCATGTATAATTATCTTATACTTTTACTTATATTTTTATACAACTTAATTA
Organism: Dryococelus australis; assembly: GCA_029891345.1. Lineage (NCBI taxonomy): Eukaryota > Metazoa > Arthropoda > Insecta > Phasmatodea > Phasmatidae > Dryococelus > Dryococelus australis. The sequence goes on along the minus strand of CM057000.1, from coordinate 123,512,493 downwards.
TTAAAATTGTTAATGTTTGTTTGAATATTAATATCCCCTGATTTTAAAAAGATCCTTTTAAATCTAATGAAACTGTACGAAGAGTGGGAAGGACCACTAGGAAAGCTTCTCTCTTTTAGTTTACTGCATTTATCAAACCACTAATTTTAAAATTTAAAATTCAAAATCAAAGGCATACAAAAATTATTATATGCATTCTGTAAAAAAAAAAAAAAAAAAACTAGGAAACAGAATATGACGGAATTCGTTTCCGTTCTTTTTCTCATAATGATCTGTTTTCCGTTGCTTCCCGAAATAACTCCGTGCGAATGCTGGGTTTGGTTCGTTGCTGAAGGCCATGGCCGATTCCTTCCCAGTTCCTGCACGTCTGAGAAACTTGCGCCTTCTCTAATGACCTCGCTGTCGACTAGACTTTAATAAGGTCCTATCTACCTACCTACCTACCTACCTACCAGTTCTTTGTCTGGGCCTCAAGAACTGGTCTGCAGTGTATAGTTAAATTTGCGAGTCCGTTGCTCCCAACACAGTCCAGGTTCTGAAATCCAAATGACTTGAATGAGAAGAAAACCAGTGTGCTATCCACTTTTCTGCTCGCAGCCCCTTTCTATAGCTTTTCTAAACTCGCCCAGTTGTTCGTATGACTGCCGCGTATGTCTTCTCGATATGCATATCGCTCAGTAATAATCGTACTTGAAGGCTGTTCACGATAAAGTGAGCACGTCACAGCGTGATACCCGTAGTCGCAGACTTCCCTTCCACTGGTCCACTGGTTCTCCCGCTGCTCGTCTTCTATCGCTCGGAACTCAGCCCCTCATTCATTCATCAACTCCAACGCAACTCCCGGCCCGGAGGTCTGCCGCAAATTTATAGTGTCGCTCCTTACCATCTGGAACGTTCAACGCACCCCGGGACGTGCTGAGAGAATGATGCCAGTAATCCAGTGTTTTCTTCAGATGTATGCAGAAATCGTTATAATCAGGGTCAGCAGAATGCACCGCTACAGAGATTATATTGTCGGATCGCCCCTTGTGTTACTGATACGCAGCCACTGCTATCACATAACGACTATGTCCTTGTCTCCCTTCGCACGCCTTGTGGGCCAACGTCAGCAACGCAGACCAGCTACAGGTAACACTATCATTTTTAATTACAAAACAATTTTTTAAATTATAGTAATATTATATTTTAAATAAAAAATAAAGGTTTAATAATTTAATTAGTTTAATAGCGAAAGGTAAACAAATCATATTTTTGACACCTAGGTACACTGCCAAATGAAAAAAAATAATATTTTTTTGGAAACTGGATTTACATTATGAACTTTCAAATTGGCATACTCTGTGCGAACAAATATATCCACCAGCTTGCAGAAACAGTCTTTTGGTCGCTACCATGATCACGAACATCCAACATGGCTGCCACCGTACACAGCATGGCCGACATCCAACTGGAATAAAAGTGTGAACACCTGGCCGACTTGCTCCTCAGCTCCTCTTCCTAATGTCCTGGGCCAGAACAAGCATAATCGTACTACTCATATCTTTGAAATAATTTTAAACTTTCAACATTTCAAAATGATTGGTGAATTTGCAGCATTTTTTGAGAAATTCTTATAAAGAATACTTGTAGCTTTGGTAGTTCTTTTGTGAATATTTTTAAAATTATAAACATATTTATTGCAATTTGTGACGTAAATGTATTTGCTTTTACCCTTATTTGCTACTGGCAGTGTTCCTTATAAAATAAATGTGTATTAAAAGGAAATGATATATATATATAATATAAGATTTCCATTATTATTTATTATTATATATACATTTGTTCTAAATTCACATTACTTTTAATTGATTTACTATTGCAAAATATTCATACTTCGTGTGAAATTCCGTTTCCTGGATAGAAATTAAATTAATTTTTAAATACTTTATTTATTGTATTAATTTATTATTAATTTGGTACATTCATGTTATGTTTTACTGGCGGTATACACTTAAAACTATAATTATTATGTTTTTTTTATTCATAAGCTATGCTGGTTCTTATGCAAAATATTACTTCACTGATTGCGGACGAATGCGGTGCGTTGGCGCTCTGGTGTAATTTTCTAAGCTTTGTTTGCATGGGACGGAGGAATATCCTGGAAGTAGAACTTGATCAATGCTTCAGACATATAAGTACCGTGAATGGATTATATACATAGCTCATCTCTAAAGTTACGAAAAGGACGCCAGGATGAGAGTAAATGGGAACCAAAATATTTTTGTTCGCCGAGATGGGTGGATATATCGTATATAATCTCTCATGCTTGTCCTCGCAGTGATGTACCTGTATTAACACAATATTCAACTGCTAATTTTAATTTTTGCAGTAACTACTGCTGATAACTTATTATAATATATTTCTCCACTTAATGTACAACTTCGCTCCTCGGTTGTAGACATTTCCCTATCGTTTATGGGGGGGGGTCACGGTGGCTGAGCGGTTAGAATGTTCGCCTCCCACCAAGGCGAACCGGGTTCAATCCCCGGCCGGTTCACTCCGGATTCTTGCAATTGGGAATCGTGCCGGACCATGCTGACGGTCGGCGGGTTTTCTCAGGGATCTCCCATTTCCCCCCGCCCCTTCATTTCGGCGCTGCTCCATACTCACCTCACCCTCATCGGATCTCGAGACCCCGATGTTAAGAGTCACCCAAACCTCTTCAACCACTCGCTCTATTGTTTATGCAACACGTAATTTGGATTCCGACGGCAGCAAAATTAAATTTGTAAAGGGAGCGAAAATATTGTAAGAGGGGCGCTCAAAGGCTTGCCTTCTCGTAAGTTGGAGACGTGGGACGTGATTCTCATACACTTTAATTCTTATTGGCAGCAACGCTAGTCGGGCGTAGCGGAGTTTACAATATTCCCACACGCACGTGTGTTTCTTCGCACTTTTTGAATCACACCTTGCAAAAATTACCCCATGTTTGACGTGCTTGGTTGTCTCCTAAATACACCTGCACATATCAAAAGCATTTTATACTTGTGTTAACATAAACGTGTCAGGGGCGTAGCCAGGATTTATGTTGCTGGGGGGAGGTTGGGTCATGGGTTGTGTATGGGATAGGAGCTGTAACTTACACACTCGCCGTGATGCTTTGTAGTAGATTCAGAATAAAATTCCTCAACAACTTTCTTAAATTTCTTTGCTTAACTTAAAATGCTCAGAAAAATCTACCAAATCGTCAGTTATTAAAAAACACATTAAAATGTTGCACTATGCCCCTCTTGTAGGGTTATTTGAGATTATTTTATTTACTTGAACTTGGTTTAGGGGCTTAGGAAGCTGCCCCCCCCCCCTTCCGGCCAAAACCTACGGCTACGCCCATGAAATGTGTATTATTTTTCGTTAAATGGACTTTTAATTAGATTTATCATATACTTTATGAAAATCATTTATAATTAATGTGAATGAGAACAGAAAGAAAATAGATGCGTTTGTTTGTTTTATTGCACACGTAAGATATTTTCCCAATACATAGCAGTACAAATATATTGGACAAGTCAAATTACTGCATACAAAGTTTATACACTGAAAGTGCATTTGAAAGAATATTCGAAGGCCTAAATATAAGGCTAAAAATGTTGAGGTATGCTCAGAATCACTGAAATATGATAACTTTTGCAGAATAGTAGGAGAAAGGAGAAATAAAAAATTAAAAAACAAGAAAGATGTTAACGAGGATGATACCAATAAAAATTTCTTTGTTCTTTTCAAACTTTGGCAAAATTATCAGAAACAGCCACTCAAACCGCATGAAGACAACAGTGAAAATGAGAATTATACTGATTCAAAAGGTCAGAGTACAGTGCTAGAGGAAATCGTAGATAATGCTCTGCCAGAGGTAGAGGTAGATGCTGTTCCTATAAATGTGGTGCATGCAGTGAGCGAAAATAGTGCAGAGAAAGATTATGTTGAAAGTAATGTGGAACGATGAGTTAATGAGAGTTATGTTGAACAATAAGTCGATAAGAGTAACTTAGAACAAAGCGTTACCGAGACTTTTAGGATGGAACAAGAAATAAGTGTCAGTGAAAAGAATAGGGAAGAAGCGAATGAGTGTCACGTGGGGCAAGAAGAAATATTGTCAGAAGCAAACTTGCTGATTCCACCAAAAATATATCCAATGACTAAGATTCTGTCGTGTCTCGAAACTCCGAAAATAAAAGGAAATTGGAATGTTGAAACAGTTCCATTTGTCTTTACATCAAGTAAGTGGAAAGTAGTTCATGGCCTGAAATAAAAACGTAAGAAGGGTACTCTTAGGGAGAAAGAAAAAAAAAAGAGAAAATAACTGACTCTTAAAACAAACATCAAACAAAAATCAAAGGCATAATAGTAGGCCTAGTAAACGATCTGCATAAGGACATCCTATAAATAATGCCATAAGAGCAAACACATCAGTTTCGCACAGCATCCTACATGAAGAGAGACCTGGAACATCTATCAGGTAAAGATAGTCTAATAGTAATGTGCTACAAGTACACCCGTACTATTACCACTACTAAGAAAGGGCTGGAATATAGCAAATGCAACAAGATGTATAGGTTGTTCGCGATAAAGTGGGCACTTTTTAAGGCCCTCGCAACAGGCATTAACCGCTAATAAATGTATTTTTTTTTGCAACAGAAGGCATTAAAACTTGGTGGTGACGAAATTTATACACTGTGTTTATTGGTCACATTGCAATGTTTATATTAAAAAGCAGTAGTAAAATGGAAATTTTATGAAAGGAAAAACTTAAAAGGGCCTTAAAAAGTGCTCACTTTACCGTGAACAGCCTATACCATGAAACATGCGTACCGAAGGAACGCAAAATTTACCTTCCTGATGATTCCGACGACGAACTGTTCATGTGCCATGATTGTTTTCCAGTTGAAGACATTGATGCAGAAATTTCTGATGATGAAGATTCTGAGTTTTAAAGAATTGCCATTCTGTAACTTAAGCACAAATTATTGCATACAGAGATCATTACTTATCAAAATGTGAAATATTGAGTAATTTTTAATTGTAGGAAATTCTCAAAGGTGACTATTTTTTTTATTATGTATATAATGTTATGAAATAAATATTAGACCATTTACTATGGTGCCAATAATAGAATTTCTGACTGCCAGTAACTGGAAGAAATGTGCCTACAACTGGTATATTTTATTGTGTTTAACTTAAAAATTAATTTTTCAACCTTCTGAGTGTTTATGCTACTATATCTACAATTTAATATGTTCTACAAATATTAGAAATATTCTGATAAAATGTTGGAGTAAAATAATAAAACTGAAGTTAAAAAAAAAAACAGCTATTATTCTTTACACCATGCTTGAAGTGCTAATAACTGGATCAAAGCTTGTTACAGATTTTCCACCAATAAAATAATAGGGTCACGCAGTATGACTCTATCACTGCACGCTAGTTCATAGTCTTACTCTTAGGGCCATTTCACACAATCAAATATTTATTGAAATCATTTACTTGAAGTCAATTTTTTGAAATAGAAAATCGCTTCCGGAGAGTTTCCCATTCGCGTGTTAAATGCCGAGCGAGCAGGTTAAAGTAGTAGGTGCGGGCTGATCCTGGACTTTTCTGTTTTTGGTTTTTTTTTTTTTGTGTTCTTACATTGTTTTGAGGTATTTATCTGTGCTGTATCAATAGTTCAATTCCTTTTTGCATATCATGTTGATTTTTACGATTATTAACAGTATTGATTGTGTGTTTTTGCTGATTTCATTCTGACATGAATCGGAGGCGAATTCGTTCTTCTGGTTATTACCCGAGGAAAGCTTATCATAATATTGTGTCTTTAATAAGGATGAGAATAAAGATGATAAGTCTTGGACAGTTAAGATCCTTGATATAGAAGAGAGTTATATTTTGTTGTCTTTTTTGTACCGTTTTGGTCTTCAAGGAATTACTGCTAAAGCTGGTAGTGGTGTGTTGGAAATGTGTTTCTTCAGAAGGTCTCATGTCGAGAAGGAGCCTGCACCAAAGGATATTAGTGAGATTGATCCAAATAGGATAATCTGTTGGAAGACTTTCCAGTTCATTAGGGCAAGGTAGACAATACTGCTGTAATTAGTGTTTTGGTGATGCATCTATGTATTCATGTAAGAAGATGGAGATGGAACTTGGTGATCAGATTTGGTTGTATCGGAAATTAGTTGGTACTACTGGTGACATGCATATTCTTGGTCATGTGGAATTGTTTTTCAATCCGTGATTATGTGTTACGTATTTTTATTTCAATGGCTTGCATTCAAAAAGCTTTCAAGTCTGCATAAAAATTTATCACAAACTTTTTTTATAAAACCCATTGAAAAAATATCAAAAGTAAATTTTTAGAAATATGTACGACTCATGCACGAGATGCAAATAATTGGTTAAACCACAAAAAATGTTCTTCGTATTATTGTACATTTCCTTTTTAGAAAATGTGCATCCTTATTTTGTAACAACTTTAAATGCATGCACACAACTCTTGCTATTATTAAATTACTTCCATTAAAATTGCCAGAAAAGCTGTGGTCGACGACTGAAATTTTGAATTCAAGAAAATATAGAACATGTCCAAAACGAAAATCTTGAAGGAAAACAAGATATTCAAGAATTTAAAAGAGAAAATTGCTTCCATTATGACGTTTGTATAACGTCATATAGCATTCAAAGAATCGAATTCAATAAAAATCGAAGGTGGTTTTAAGAAAATTTTGATCATGTGAAATGGCCTTTGGTGGCGATGGCGCACTTGATGCCCGTGGTTTCGCCACGTCTTCGTCACTGTTTATGCTGTGAGATGGAAATTTACTGAACTCACAACATTACAGTTGAGGACCCCTTAGAAGCCCATACAAACAATAGTATCCCATTTATATGTTAACCCATCAATCATCATCCCAATACCCTCTATAGTAATGTTCTCTAGACAGTGGTTTCTCAATAATTTTAACTATAGCAAAAATGTATTTATCTCTTAAAAAATTATTTTCATAAATGGTAGATAGGTTTAAATTAATAATGAATTGTTAATTAACTTCCTTCAAAATTAAGCCCCCTCCCTCCAAATAAAACAACATTTTGATTTAATTTAGCTAATTATGTAACAGAGTTCACGACTTTTAATTGGGATCAATGTGGGGGAGGGGGGAATAAAAATATGCCCTACGATCCCCTTTTCAGCTACTACCCGATAAGAGAAATGAATAACGTTATATCGGATGTAAATTAATGAACTTTAATTTAAAAATATAATAGAGTCCAGTTATGGCCAATGGCCGAGCACTAATTAAATTTGTAATTCTTTTGTTGTTGTGAGTTGGAAATGTGGTCGATGAGGAGGAAGAGCGAGTGCTGAACAAAAGTGTGCACTGTGCGAGTGTAGATGGAGCAGCGGGCATTGCGCCCAGCCCCGGGGCTCCGCCCTGTGTGGGGTCGGAAAAACACCAGCCGTTACACAACTCCACTTCCCAGAAAGCCTCTTGGCGGCCGGCCCCATGACACCACTCAGAGCGACACTGTGCCGAGCCAAGAGCAATGGCCAGCCATAGCCCGTCTAGTCTGCAGATGGCTCATTACAGCAATTTTTTCTCTACCTGTTCTAAACTGATACACACTCGTACATGATACAAAATAACTGATACTTCCGAAAATTTTAAATATGATTAGAATTGTATCAGTGTTACCAGGAACAGCAGATGCGACACATTGGCAGATGTTAAACTAATACTAAATGCATATGGTAATTCGGTAATGTACAAATTTACAGTACCTGTTACAAGTGGGTATCCGATACAATGTAACATATTGATACTCTCGACCCCCCTCTAGTGTAGTCTGACGCCGAACGCAATCATAGACTAAAGATGAGAGATCGTTCTCGCTGGATGTGCACAATCAGTCTTCGCGTCCCAAGATTGAACTGCTTTTCTGCCAACACGGCCAGAAAAATGGTGTGGATTAGATTTGAAGTTAGAACACTGTTTACTAAACAAGTGCATTTATATGTTTGTATACTTCTTCTAACGAATTTGTAATGCAGTTAGATAAAATACAAATCAGTGAAAGTATTTGGTTCATATAAATTGCTTGTATTTTGGAAATTAAGTTATAAACAATTTCGTTCATCATTGTGAACTATGTGACTTTGACAGTTGTACTTCTTTTGGGTAGGTCAATGTTGGGAACAGCACAGAAGACGAATAAATATCTCATCATTAGTCTATGAGCGAAATGAACTGAGCAGGGCTTAGGTACAACCAAAATACTGTTACAAGGTGCATGAGGGGTGTATCAGAGTTCGTGATGGATGGAGTCTAAATAAAAATAACAGAACTAAATTTTATTAATTCATTTATACAGCTATTATTTAGAGCACTAAATTATCTATCTCCACTATTATCCTTTTTATTTCTCAGTGAGAGCAATATTTGTGTATATTTCAACTCTAATTAACTTCCTTCTTTATGTCTGTTTGATTATAGGTTTTGGAACCTTTGGTGGTTGGGATAATTGAGCGACGGTTGGACTGTTGTTGACAGTTGGCCTTGAGTGGTGTTTGGGCTGGGGGTATACCTACTGATATACACAATCTGATTTCAGTCTGCAGTCAGGAATGATATGGAGCAGACGTGCAATTAGGGTCTCTGTACTTGTGCAATTACTCTCGGTACTTGATCAAAAAGTCACAGTACACATACTTAGTGTTGGTAGTTGTGATTACTAATTAATCAATTATTCATAAGGTGATAAAAATTTAACTACCTCCGATGGGGTTCGAACGAAGGACTATCTCGGAACTCGTACTTGTTTAACTGGTAATTATTTTAATTATTTACTTGTTGCGAGTACTTAGTAATTACTCATTGTTGGAATTGTACTGGTCATTTACCAGAATTGTAATGTCAAAATTAAATTTATTAAATGTTAGATTTGTAATGTTTTTTTAACTCATTAAATCTCATATTTGTAATGGTCATTTCTCTAAATGCACAGTTCCGACCTCAGGTGCTCGTCGACCTCCGAACTGGTAAGAGCCATGCTGCTCACGACTCCCCAGAGCTCAGCCTTCATCAAGCCACCGAAGAAGCAACACCTAAGCTGCTACTCCCCCTTTCCCTCACCCACCATCAGAGCTCATTCTTCCACCAGACACTGAACAATCAACATCTATTCTCCCCAAATACCCCTTCTTCCCTTCTTGCTCCAATATCAAACTGACTAACCACAGCACACCTCCAGTGAAGGAGGAGTAGCTCTCCACCCACAACCACCAGTCAATCACAGCACACCTCGGTGGGAAAGGGGTACAGCCAATCACAACATACTTCAGAGGAGGGTTAGGGAGGAGGGAGGGGTGGCGGGTACCTGAAATAAAATTTAAAATTATAGCACCAGTTTGTGTTCTCGCCCTCCCACCTCCTCTACAGGTTATTATTGTGGGCACTTAGTCTACTCTTGTACTGATGGCCTCGGAGTCCTACGCTCACACTAAGAATTAATCGTTTACACACCGTGTAGAGACCTGAGTTTATAGTCCGAAATCGTAAAAAAATTATTAATTTTCTTGTGTAATTAGAAAAATGATGACGAATTTTCCGACTGATGGGAGAATGTATATATAGAGCTGTTATTAATGCTGATACCTTAGTTGGTGTTCAGATGTTAAGAATTTAACATCTATTTGGAAGAATTATCTCTCTATACAGTGAAGATTAATTGCGAAAACGAAGACCTGCTTTCGACCTCAACGATCATGGAGCCATGACCAGCATCATCACTACCAGATTGTCGTCTGTGCCGATTCTGCGATAGAGTTTTCCCCTTCGTTCAGAATGCTCGGTGACATGAGAGAACTGCCTGTACGAAATGTCCTTTTCCCATGAGAAAACATTGCGACAGTGGCCACATGCAGTTTATGAAAGGCGATACATTGAAAATCCACATCAAGAACTGCAAGGATTCGTCTTTTGCGAACCAGCAAGTGTTGGCGCCAATACCCCTTGCTGCATCGAAGGATACTGATTAGAAAGGAGTTCATAATGAGACAGTTAAAGACGGAATGAGTGACCTGCATCATGCAGTAAAGTCGGTTATGTAGATTTACACTTGAGAGGCTGTTCACATGAAACCGATGAACTTCAAAATAAACGGCCATCAGCTCTAAATACTCATGACTTTACATCTCTTGCTACAAAGAAAAGTAAACTTGATATTGAGGATGAAACAGCAGGTGAAGATGACCATGAAGGCATCATTGATGAAAATGAACATGAAGATAGTTATGGTACTGAGATTATTATTTTTTCGATGCATTGACACACCCCTGCACCACATTTGCTGCAATGAGCAACGTGAAGAAGGCAGAAGATGCTGAGAATACTGGCTACATATTTCCAGAAGACCTGACTGAAATCGTTGACAGACTCGGACAATGGATCGCTTTCCAGCAAGGTGGAGATTTATCGCACATTTGGAGATATCTTTAATCATTAGATAACTGAATGAGATGGGGTATATCGCATGATATGATGAACTGCTTTCTTCTGAAATTGTAATTACAAAATATAAATAAATTTTTTGTCATGAAATAATGGTTTCTTCTTTATTTTTGTGTGTCACATCCTTTTTTCACTCGTAACTTTAAAGCAGTGCTATGAATACTCGAATATCAAAAGTACAGAACTACCTATAGAATATTAATAAAAACTTAAGTATAAAAATGCACAGTAATAAAGTTACTGCATACAAAAACATTATTGCAGTTGTCAAGTATAAATGTGAGTAGGCAGCTGGCAAATGAATTCGAATTCTCCAAATATGGTTGGGGACAAACCGAAGGATTGATCGAAGGATCGAACAAGGGATTTGGATTAATTGAAGGATTGGTGAGTATTGAGAAGGATTGGTGATGATTGCGAAGGATTGTTGAGGATTGGTGAGAAGGACTGGTGAGGATTACAAAGGATTGCTGGGTATTGTGGAGGATTGGTGAGGGTATCGCTAGGGATCAGTGAAGATTGCGAAGCAATTGCAGAACATATGGTGAGGATTAATGAGGACTGAGAAGTAGGATTGGCAAGGATTGAGAAGGATTGCGGACGATTTTGGAGGAGGACTGTGGAGGATTGGTGCTCAGGATTGCTGATTATTGGTGCAGATTGATTCGGAGGATTGTTGAGAATTGGTGCGGATTGGCGATAATTTGTGCAGATTGGTGAGGACGATTGGAGAGGTTTGCTGAGGATTGGTGCGGATTGATGAGGATTGAGGAGGAGTATTGGTGATGAGGACTGGTAAGGATTTTGGGGAGGATTGGTGAGGATTGGTGAGGATTGCCGCAGATTGCTGAGAATTGAGAATGATTTGTGAGGAGAATTGGCGAGGATTGGTATGGGTTGCTGAGGATTGAGGATTGCTTAGGATTGGTGAGGATTGCAGAGTATTGTGGAGGAGAACTGAGGATTGGTGAGGTTTGTAGAGGATTGCGGAGGACGAATTGCGAGTATTGCGGAAACTGTGGAAGAGGATTGGTGAGGATTGTGGAGGATTGTAGAGGATTGTGGAGGATTGTGGAGGATTGTAGAGGATTTAGGAGGATTGCTAAGAATTGTGGAGGATTGCAGAGAATTGCTGAGGAGGATTGGTGAGAATAGTTGAGGATTGGTGGAAAGATTGCAAAAGATTGATGGAAATATTGTGAGATGAATATAAATATTGCGAAAGTCTGATGGATTACTGTACAAGAAGAGCATGAAAGATAAGACTATCATGCGACTGTCCTCGTACATTCCAAGTCTCAGGGTACTAGCAGTATGGGTATTTAAATTAATGCCAAATATGCTTATAAAAGTATTGGTAGATGCTGAAATATACCATGATTATAATATACTTGTGAAGGGAGCCGTTACTCATATGATGGGTTTGGATGTCAGATCTGCCACTACATGTTGATTCTGTAAGTGTGCATGATAATAAAATAAATGAAATTATGTGGGCAAAATATAATGTTGGTACTTTAAATTTTTGCTGTAATGGCCTATCACTGAATCTGCACAATCGATGATATGGTAACAGAGTTATATGTTGAAACGACGTGCACGAAAAATGACAGTGGATTAATATTGTAATACATTCTCAGCAGGATGGAGGCAACATGCTTGGAAATATGCGGTTGAAGTGGTACAAATTCTACTCTGAGCAAGTAGGGTGAAGGTCGAGCCAGGTACTGCTTCAGTGCAGCACATGTCGAAGAAGGCTCCTACATAATTTCTACATGACTGGCTCTGCTATAATACACACCCAGTTATTTTTCTAGTAAACACACACAGATGACAAACTAAATGGGAGATTTCGATGGTTAAAGGTTAAGACCATACGACATAATTTAAGTAGGTGGCAGTGATTTAACCCAAGATTTCTGTTAGAGGGAGCGGAGCGAAAGCAGCTAAGGTGGAATGATACAGCACGGATTGGAACGAAGGTGACTAAGGAAAATTAAATCCAAGATGGCGGGGTTGAAAGAAGTGAGTAATTGGGAAACAAGATGGCGGCCAGATCCGGAGCATGATACCTGATCCAGAAAAAAAGGATGATATTATGATAATTGAAAAATTTAATGTATATATAGCGTATAGTGAAGAGAAATGTGAAACTCAGCCTAAACTGCGTAATATTCAATATCCTTTGAACATTCAATCCACAACTACAAAATATAAAGTATTACAATTCCACGAGAAGATTAGGCCTTTCATACAAATTGCATTATTTATATACTGCTGTGGGAGCATACGACGAGAATTATATTATTTCGGCAAGACATTACAAAGAGGATGAACTAAAATTCTCTTATTTGATAGTCATATATTAATGAAATTTGGATGTAATATAATGAAGTTTCTTACCCATGACGAAATTCATTGACCATGTGAAAGAAAGAATATTATTTATGCCTTTAGATTGTCACAGTGGAGTAGCATGTGGCAACCAAATATTTACATAGTAGGAACAAGACATTCAATGAGAATAGTTCACAACCCTCAACATTATTCAGACAATTTCAAATACTACAAAAAAAAATACACATACACTAAAATTCAGACAACTATATTTTGACGAAGAAAAACAAATCACTTTAAAATTACAGCACCACATCATATGCAAATAGAAGATAATTGCTGTCAGCCGACCTGTTCAATACTTGTGTGTGATATATAATAAATCATTTCTGGATTCATTTTACCCTCATACATGTATGATTACAGATAGGCACAACTTCCAAACAGTCAACTGATTGTTTAATGACTGATATATATTTACTTCAATTAAAATGTCTCTCAGGCTAGCAATAGACAGGCTCGAGACTCCTGATTGTACACTTGGTAGGGAACTTCTGGAAAATCGTTCAAACATGTAATCTTAACTTATCGTTATCGAATCATTTAGGCCTCTTTAAAATGAATTCTTTAAAGTTTTGCACTTTCAATGGATTTGCACTAGAAAGTTTCTTGTAGTTTGTGTGAATTAAAATTGCAATAGTTTGGCGAACAGCAATGCTATAAAGGTGCCATGGACAGAGCTTACATGACAGATTGACGCGATGACATAGTTCCGCCATTCTCATCCTTCAGGATACCACAATCCGGGTTACGAGTGGGAAATAATACACCCACATCTCCTGGGAAGCTGGACGTCAACAGTCCGGTCATCTCTCAGTATTAAACAACGTATTGAATTTAAATTACCTGCAATATACAATCTCTATGAAAAATCAAAAGCCCTTAGCAGGGTTTGCTCACCACACTGTCCTCTATATCTGAGTTAGTTTATTGCTTGTGAATTGAAAGAAACCTGACAAAAAAAAAAAAAAAAAAAAAACCACTTGTTACCATTCCAGTATCTGGGGAGTGTAAAAGAAACGAAATTTAAACAAGTAAACATTATGTTTCTGCAATCCAAGTATCATAACATAAACAGAAAACACTTTAGCCTCAAAATAAACAAATAACAAGGATCTGTACTACTACAATTTCGATATAAAAAAAAATAGGTTTTTTGAGGGTAAAAGTAACGAGTCCCTCGAATTAGATGAAAAGGGCTTTGGGGGATCGTTTTTGCAAATGAGGGGTTCCCTGCTCTTTTTTTTTTTTTTTTTTTTAATGGAAAAACAGGAAATTTGATGGAAAAATTCGAGGGAAAAACAGGAAATTTGAAGGGGTTGGGGCTAATTTCAAGGAAAATTGGTCGATTTTGAGAGGAAAATGAGAAATGTTGAGGGGGAATAAATGGAAATTCAAAGATGGCTGGTGGCTCCGACTCCGCATGTTTGTGCAACCAGACCTACATTAGCACAGTACTCGCATAGTAATAATCAGTGCAAAAAGAAATGCGGAAATTTCTCTCTACGAAATTTATTTATACTATATATATATATATATATATATATATATATATATATATATATATATATTAAAATAATGACTATACACCTTGCGATGTTTTCGTATCTTTGTTTAGTTTATGGAGACCTAAATGTTCCACTTTATTTTATTTATTTGAAATTGCTTCTATGAGGCAAGGCTCCTATAAAAGAGGCTGTACAAAAATACTTATATTAAAAAAAAAATTATAACTCGTCTTAACTGTTATGACATATATCGTCCTTATGGGAAGTCACCTCAGATCGTATATCTACCACATAAAAGTTTCACCTTATTTTGTCGTGGTGAACCCGCAGCCAACGTTTGTCGGTTAAAATCTAATCCACCCGGTATAATTTGGCGTGTGTATGTGTACGCGTAGCCTTCACGTGTTTATGGTGTAAATATAACTATGCAATTTCAGTGGGACACAGTTCTATTTTTGTAAACGCAATTTAGTCCTACTCTATGTTTTGTAATGTTACATGGCAGTCAGGGTCACGATAAGAACGTTATGTACGGCATAAAATTAATGCTAACGTATGGTGAGTGAAAGATTCTACAGACTGATATTAGGCCCCCTCTCAAACAAATTTCTGGAAACGTCCCTGTGATAGCTGAAAGCCTTAGGTCGCAGATAGAGCGGTGAAATCGTGGAGATAAGTTTAGATTCGGCCATCAGCACTCAGGTGCGAAATGTCTCGGACTTTGCTCAAGCAAGTTCTTTAATAATTCTTTAAAATATAATTATTTAAGTGTATTTTAATTACTGTTTGGCATTGCTGGTGGCAATCCGAGCGAGTGAAGAAACAAGGACGGCTCTTAAATCGAGGCCTTGAGAGCCGATAAAGGTGAAGCGAGTTGAGTATGGAGCAGCTCCGGAATGAAGGGGCGGGGGAAGCGGGAGATCCCCGAGAAAACCCGTCGACCAGCGCTGTTGTCTGGCACGGTTTCCAGAAATCGATCCCGGTTCGCCTATGTGGGAGGCGAAACTGCTACGTCACAGCGGCCCAAAATTAAAAGTTTATATATATATATTATATATATATATATATATATATATATATATATATATATATATATATATATATATATATATATATATATATATATATATATATATATATATATACACACATACACACGCACACGCGCGCGCACACACACACCAATAATAAAAACATTTAAAAATTTACATTTTATTTTATTTATTTTATTACGATTTTTCTCTTTTGATTTTTTATTGAATAAATGCCTAAAGTTTATTCATTCAAGTTTTTGAATTTTAACATTACATTATCGGTTTCTGGTGTGTATGATTTTACGCGCGCGCCTTTATGAGGGATGGTGTGAAGGGTGGGGCCGATTTCTTGCGTCATAGTGTCTGGGGGTGGTGGACATCCTTGTGCATGTAGTTCTAATATCACAGATAAATGCGCAGCTTTATCTTACCAACATAGATGAATGGTAGACGATTACAAAATATTGTCTAATGCTGAACGTTTTCAGAATGACAGGGTGAATTAAATACATGAAGTGCTCTCTAGATTCGTGGTTTTCACACGTATAGCAGATTAAATTTGATATAATGTAAACAATACATTTCGGATGACACAGAATATTGCGAGAGGGAGGGGGGGAGGGAGCTCGGACCCCGTCGTCTTTGTAAATTGAAATTAACTCAGCTAGCTTGGAGCCACGGCTTCGTCGAAATTCGCTCAGCACTTATACGTATGACTTTGTACTTAGAAGTAAGAGACAAAGAAACGTTTGTTTTTCGACGAATCGCAAAAAAAATTTTGAATTCCGCTAGTTTGCTGCGCGAACAAAGCCTTGTGACACATCTATTCCCAGGTATATTTCCACACCCAGTTCACGCTTTTAACATGACACGTTGCAAGTGCGACAAAATGTGAAAAGTAGGTCAATGTCTGTCGAATTTCACTCCGATTTTATTACTATGAAATTTTAACGTAATAAACAAATGCGTAAGTGTAGAGATAGCAGACATTCAAGCTACCGTGTTATTGCCAGTTAGTTGCTGCTTGAACATGTTTATGTAGAACGGGGGAAAATCTGCGACGCTTGGCAACGTCGCACGGTGCGTGCCGGTTTTGTATAACAAAAATGTGAGCCGGAGGGGGCGGGGCGCGAGCTGCGCACAGTGCTTCTGCGCACAGCCACTTGGAAGCAGGGAAGGCCAGCTGCTATCGATCCAACCATAAAAGAGTAGCGCTCACGTAGTTATCTTCATTACGGCTGAAGTGAGTAGCTCTCGTGTAGAGCGTGGCTTATTCAGATCGTCAGGTTTTTTTTATTTTATAGTTTCTTAAAATAATGATCCTGAGTGAGTGGTGCAGTATTGGGTGCTGCGAGTACAGAGTTCTGGAAGTGACGAAGCAGTCCCGTTAGTGGAAGGTTGGCCGGTGTCGCGACCCGCGACGATAAACACTTGTTTCTACTGCGTGTGTTGGGCGCTTGGGCAGGACTGACTGGTTCGTCGGCTTGTGGAAGTGTAGTAATGAACGTTGCCTGCTGGTGGTAGTAGCAGGGTGATCAGTTCCCGTGCCATTTGGCTCTGTACCTACGTACGTGTGCTAGCTCCTGATCAAGTATTTGTGTAAGTAAACTGGCCGCGACGGCTGTAAAAGTGCACGACGCGCGTGTTGGGATGAGAATAGACATCCAGCTATCTATTAGGCACACTTCTTCTGATCACTTCTCAGAACTGAAACATTGTATTTAGTATCCGGCTGCGATACCAGCGGTTTAATTCTTCTTTATTCTTAGAGGAGCTGCAAATCTTGTCGGCCCGTTCCCAGAGTACAAAGTTGCATTTTATACATTTATCTTCGCGCCGTGAAGATGGCTCCCACTATTGGAGAAGTTTGTAAAATTAGCCCTTCCAAGGAGGACCGTGACGACGACCTTGTGAAGAAAGAGTGCAAGATTCCAGCTTATCGCTACAACCACAAAGGTAACTACTAATATTTCCTAGCACTTTCGGCCCTGCTGTTTTGCATGTTGCATTAGCTCATCCAGTAGGCCTATTGGTGGTTCGGGTACATACATCGTTGACAATGCCATCAACATATTCCCGTAACAAAAAATTGGTGCAATTAACACAGACAGACATTCTATGTCGAATGAAATATTTTCGTATACAAAACTTGCTTAGTTTCTGTTATATGTAACTTTAACTGTACCAACTTTGTGGGTAATATTTTGAATTAAAATAACGACCGCCATATTACTTTCGTCGAATAACTACAGCTCCCCCCCCCCCCCCCCCATTTTGGTTCTATAAAATGTATGTTCCAGTACGGCTAAAAATAATATACTGATATAGTTACATACAGTAAGGCTTTCTTTTTATTTTTGTTCATTTCTAGTATTGGTACATTTCGTTAAGATACCTAGGTTTTGTCAGTGGTCAAAGGTGCAGTACTTAACATTTCAAATCTAGAAGTTTATTTCAAATACATAGCTGTCTTAATTACATATGACAAACGAAATTACCAATATTTAAAAGTAATTTGAATTTTTTCGAAGAAACATTCCTTGGAAAATACTTAGTTGTGGAAATGTTTTATTTGCAAATTGGCAGGTAACGAAGCCCTGCTAAAGTTCTACTTTCAGGATATTCCTCTCGCCCACGTTTGACGCTACAGCTAGTCCTCTGCTGCCCGATCCAGCGTGGGAGGGGTGGGGGGGGGGGGGGGGGAAGCGCGAGAGGAGTGAAAGACGATGTACGCTGGTGGAATTATTGTACAACCCGATACCACGTTGTTTACACGCATGTTATGACTTCACCAAGATGGCGTCGATGATGTCGTACGTTTTTTTCTATTGCCCGATCCCTTATCTATGACAATCTAACAGGCATCCACAGGAATGTGGGAGTTTTCGGAAGCAGATCCACGCTATTGTACTGCTAGATACCACATGGTATTGGGTAGTACGCTAGTCCATCTGCTCAATTGTACTACTAGATACCACACATGGTATCAGGTAGTACATCCGCCCAAGTGTAAGATGCAATTTCACATTTGTATAATAGCAATATATTATCTTGCTGCCTAAATTAACGTATGATTTTTGTAAACGATGACACATTTTTCGGTAAATCACCCTCACCTTGTTTTATCACGGTATCGTGTGTGGGTGATTCACTGTCACGGGTACATATTTCGAACAAATATAGTCTATAATTTATTAATTTGCCGCCTAAACTAATGAAATCACAATTTTCGGTACTTCACCCAAACCTTGATCATGGATTGTGTATGGATGAATCACTGTAATGGGTGCATATATCACTTGTGAATTATTTCCACACACAATAACATTTCCCGATTAGTTTAATACAAATTCTGCCATTTAATACGCTTCACTGTATTCTAAACACACTACCCCTAACCTAACAGGTCATACCTACAACAGAATTCTATGCCACTACAAACCTCAAACAGATCCAATAATTAATTACAGATGGTAAAGACTAGGTACCTGCTACAGAATCCTGACCTAACTAAAACACTCTTTATTGCCTATACCGGATACACACATTGCCTACTGGAAAAAACCAGTATCTTAAAGAACCCAGATCAAATATTACCTGAAGAAATTCAATTTTTTAAAATGTATTACACAAATTTTGGAAACTCTTAAGTTTTCCTAGATTGACTTGACTTTAAAAAAATGTTATTGTCAGTATAAAAAATAAACAGAACACATTATCAAATTATTAAAATATAATACATATGCCAATCTTCATCCAACTCGTATTCTGCAATATCTCATCTCACACACACGCACATGCATGCTTTTTCGTCGAGCTTCTGTACTTCAAGCCTCATTTGGTAATGTCTGTGGCACGAACAGTTAACATCTTTCACTAAATTGCTGTTCGGGGTCCAAACATTGCATGTCGTACCACTTCTACTGATTATTTGTTTTGCAAACAGTCAATTTTTAACAGTCTCTGGTTTCAAGCTGTTGGTGGTTTTATTCTTCACACGATTGACTTGTGAAAAAAAAACCCTCTCCACTGATGTTGACGAATGGAGGACTGTTAAATTTGTCATGAACTCGTACAATAAACCATATCTTGGTTCATTAGAGCCATCCTTTATATTATGCAATGTAACTGGAAAATTCAATTTTAACGTCAATCCCTCCTTGCCAGATGCATGTCTCCTTGCATGATTTTCCTACCTAGTAGGTGTAAGGGGTTAGCCCTGAGAGACAATAAAATTCCGCCCTACCTTTGGGCCTTAACTTCACATAACGCTTAGAATAAGGTAGCTTGGGGGGGGATTGAGTTCTTCGGGCTGGCAGGACAGTTCCTTTGTCGGGAAAATGGAGTACACACACAATTTTTTGAAGTAGAAGAGTTGACACGTGTGTCAAATATGAATCAAGGCTTCATACTCGGAGGTAAATATTATAATAACTGTAAATCTGTATTGTATGCAGTATTGTCACTTAATGATTATAACGTTAAGATTAATACACAGAAAAGTGAGTTTTTTTGTGAAGTTGTTGGAAATGTTAGGCTACGTTCTTTGTACAGATGGTCATTCACCATGTAAATCTAATATAGAAAAGCTTACAAAAAGTTCATAAAATGTTAACAGTTTAAGTCTTAGCAAGGATTGTTCAATTTTTACAAATTCATCAAAATTTCTCCTGAAGTAATGGAACCATTGCATAATTGATTAAGAAACGGGGTCCAATGGGAATGGACTGATGAATGTGAAAAAGTTTTTTTAACTAGCAAGTCGGTTATTTCAGAAAAAATCACTTGGTGTTATTTGATCCTAAAGAGCAGAATATTCTTGCTTGTGACAGTCGTAGTTATGGAGTGGGTGCAGTTTTGAGTGTAATAGTTTCTGATGATGGACCCCCATTTAATTGTCAAGACCGAGGTATAAAGTTAATTAAAATCGCACCTTATAATCCACAATCAAATGGACTTGCAGAAAGAGAGGTACAAACATTTAAAAGTAATTGATAAAGATTGTCTTGTCTAATGTAGGAATATCATTGCAAACAAATGTAAATCAGTGTTCATTGAGGTCAACTCCTTCAAGTGTTATAGGTGTGTCATGTATGAGTCGTCTAATGTTAAATTATTAACCTAAAAATCTAATGTCTATGAATAATCCTGTATGCATTTGTGGGAATGATGAAAAATACTAGTAAAAAACCATTTAAAAAAAGGGTAAGATTTAATACATCTGATGAACATGGATATAAAATATTTTTTGAAGGTGATAAAGTTCTTGTAAATTTATATTACTTCGAAAGTCATGTCAAATGGATTCCTGGTATAGTAATAAGGAAAATTGGGAATGTTATTTATTTAGTGAAGTTCATTTTTTTTTGCAATTAAACATGTTTTCAATTGACAATATTACAGTAATATTACAAATAGTACAGACATATGTTAAATTGTAAAACACACACGCGTTATTTCTCAGTGCAAATAGGCTACACATGACAATTTGTGGGGAAACTCCAAACTTCGCTAATGTGTGACTTGGTCTCGCCACCAAAAAAAAATTTGCCAGTTTTGGGGATTTACTCACCTGCTAGCGCTGGGACTCTGGCTTGGTGCATAATGTTTGGCTATGCTTATACAGTATTTTTGCATTGTAGCATATTTTCGTCAATAAATATTAAATTACATACATAGATTTCACTCATTTTACCACAATTTCTCTGATTGTTTACCCTCCTCACTATTATTTTTGGGGTTTCTATTGGTCAAATGTTGTTGTACCTAATAAATTTGTGTTCTGTGTAATTAGTGGGGTGGAATTATACCACTTTCAGAGATTTGTTCCCCCAAAAATGAATTTAATTAGTAACTACTCGCCAAATCACTTGTGATTCATACTGCATATACGAATACGCACTCCACAACTTCTGTCTGTCTATTTGACCACACTGCACACACACTGATCTCTGCACATATATTATTAACCTTTTCCTTTGCTGTAATAGCATAGAAACACTCGTAATTCCACACAATTATTAGATTTGATACTTCAAACAACATTAATTGCAATAAAACACGTGTTTAATCACTTGTAAATCCAAAGCCTCAGACAGGACCGGTGCAAGCCAACGTCCGGCAATTTTCCACAATCCATCTGATGTCAAGCAACATGGTCTGGACAGCGCACTCCCAGTGTATTGAAAATAATACGTGTACATTGCCTCCAAAGATAAACACCATCTCTGAATGTGACTATGTATCATCTATGATATCTATATTTATTCTACTTAATAAGTTTTATCCCCTCGTCAGTATAGACCAGGTAAGCTTCGAGTAATTCACCAGAATTACATAATGTCCCAACGCTGCTCCATACCAGTGTTGTTTACCTGTACAAACCTCAGTGCCGCGCGATAAACATACCACGTAAATTACTTTTACGCATTAAATATTCGTTGCAAACTGTATTCTTATGTGTAAAACAATTCAGCGACCCTATATAAATATATTCTATGTAAATTATACATATTTTATAGCATAAAGGCAGAAATAGTAATCACCTTCCTCCCTATCACTTTTTTTTTTTTTTTTTCCCAGGTATTATTTTTCTGATTTTCGAAAAAAGCCCCTATTCTTAAGAATTGCCCATCTACTACATTAAATTTTTGCTCATCAAAAACCCGGACAACAGCTAGAATCTGTGTAACTGATATTTCAACGCTTTATAACTATCAGTGAGAACTTAATTTTCTTCAGATATATCTGCAATCCCTAACTCTGATAAAGCAATGCCATCCTGAATAAGGTAAGACAGCTTAGACTTTTTCAGTATGATCTTACTGTCAGGAAATGCTTTTTTACAAATTTCAAGAAGGCGATATACATGAGTAAAGGGAACATGTGTGTTCAGCAAGTACCAGGCAATTAGTAACTCTGCTTTTGCTACATTGTCATAGTCGAATGTTTGCTTAGATTTGAAGAAAGTTTGTAATTGCATATTAGATTTGGCATTTTCAAAAGAATTTATGTGTTGTGAGTGTATCCTTTTGCGCCTAAAGCATTCACTTATTTGCATTTTTAAGGCAAGTGTTACAACATATACAGTAACTACAACATTTATATTTAACTGGCGGTGAACTTAATTCACTCGTCTGTCACAAAAATATTTACTCTCGCTTCATAACAACTTCTGCCACAAAAGTTTACACCTTGCAAGATACACACACAAGAGGAGGGAAAATTAAAACTGTAATAATTAACGAAAAATTGTACCCAAAATTACATAACACTTCACGAAGACTGTAAATAAATGTTCATTTATTTACTTGTGCAAATTATCAGCTCTTAAGTTGAAGGTCCTGATAACTTGCAGTAATGTTCAGAGAGTTGTCATTGTAGTTTACTTCGTTACGGATATTTTGCACAAATACGGTTTAAAACCTTGTTTCTTTAAGGGCTCATGCCTCCCTTAATATTCAGTTTAGGAAAAAAGTGTCTCGTATGTTTTCCCTACTTTTTCATGAAGAATCACCTCCCGAAGTTTGTCTGTCTAATTGCGAATCACCCGTTATATATAGAACCAACCAAAAAACTCTGGTTTTACTAAAACATTCAATGTAATTGTCATCCTGTTATACCTTTTATATCAGGACATGGTGCTGTGCTCTGGAGGCATTGGTAACCTGAATTGTCGTGCATTGTGCTTCAGAGAACTGAATTTTTTTTTTGGGGGATTTTGGTTTACTACATAATTTTGATTAAAGGCCATACTACAAACTACTGGAAGTGATATCCGTAATAAATTTGAGATGGAACAGTATTTATCTGCATTTGACAGTCGCACTGCAACAGCGAAATGTAAATAACAGAATGTAAAAAGTACATTTGGTGGGCATGTCCACTGTTCAGCCATGCAGCCATCTAAAAATTCACCCGCACTATATACAAATTGTTTGTTATTAATCTGATAGATATCTGCTGTAGACCAAATACATGGTATGTTATTTGTGTAGACTCTAGCTGGTATCTATCACTCCCGTGAGGCAGAGCTAGGCGATCACATACAATAGATATATGTGTCGAACCATCAATGTTACAATGTTATTGTACACAAATTATCAATGGCCTATAGTATCGTATAGTTAACCATCAAAACGTCTGAATTTGATGCTCCAAATCCTTCTACCACAACGCAGTTGGTTGCATGCTAGCTTTTTGTTTGAAATTTCTGGGTTCGAGTCCTGGGTAAGGTGTGGGTGTATTTGCAATTGTCTCACTACTGTAGCATGTGTTTTCTGGTTCGATCTAGGGTAATGCTGTTAACGAGAAGTCAAGGCCTACCTATCACCTAAGCTTATAAGTACTTAATTAAAAATCATTTGCATCTGTGTAGAGGAAGGTAGGCTCAGTTATTTGGCAAAGCAGGATGTGATTTTATGAAGTTCCATTGCTATGTTCGTAAATCCTTAAACATGACATCTGGGTTCATCAGTCAAATTTTGTTTGTAATAAAATTAAATATGGTATTGACATTCTTGAAATATATTTAAACTTCAAAATAACTTTTTGAAGATTGTAGAAGTCATTGTATAAAATTTTGTTGCACACCAATAACAAACTTGCAGCGTGGAATTTTAAGACATGGAGGTCTTTGACCACAACCATTTATTTCTCTCGTAGTTATTATGTAGCAATGTAACAATCAGCTTTGATAGCTGAAACTGCAGAAAATAAAACATTTAGTGTTTCTCGTTTCATTGATACTATGGATTTACTTTAAAACATAATATTTTTTATTTTTGAATTTTTGAAATTTGTATTGACAGTTTAGTTCTGTTTGAATAATATTTTTCTTCAGTATAGGTATTTTATAGAATTTTGTTTGGTTATTTTTTAATAGCCAACTAGAAATATGTTAATTTTATTGCTTAGGTTTTCAGCATTGGGTGGAACTGTAGTGTATGCATGGGGTGTGGAGGTGACTCTGGGGATATTAAATATAAGAAACTTTTGTTTGTATCCTACTCTGCAAGTAAATATGAGTGTTTCCTGTGTGAAATTGAACCCTATGGATAAAACATTAACTTAAATGTGTAAAATTTCCTTATTTTCCTTAAAATTTTTTGCCTTTATTTGATCGAAATTTTAGCTATGACCTTTCACGTCAGCTTCTATTCATATGAAGTGATCTTCTGTGTACTACTTCCATGGGTATTGCAAAGAGATAAAAGTTAACTATGTTAAAACCCTACACACTACTAACAATGAACTAGACAGAAGTAAAAAGGCACCTAAGTTACAGATTCTAGACAAATATGATAGCTACTCTCTTAAATGTTTACACACGTTTTATTTCTGATTGTTACTTTTCCGTACAGTCTACTCAAATTTTTTTTTTCAACTTTGGGAGTGTTCCAGATCACGTGGTCCTACCATTCAATTAATTTGTCGTAATATTCGTCTTCAACTAGGATTCTGAAATTCTGTTCTCAGTTTTTGATTTATTTGTATTCTCAAAGCAAAGAAACAAATATCACTAGATTCACATTATCTATGATGAAAATTTAAATATCTTGCAGCAATTACATTACATTATCAATTTTAGAACTACTGGCGCATACATGTCTCTTATCAGCAGTGATGGCAGTATTTCTACTAAAGGAAAGTTTTCTGCATCACACTAGACTTGTGTACCTGCGTCCTGATTTGCCGTCGGCTGACCACGCTATACTCCTCATCCAGTCAGCAATGGTGAGATGAGAGCCAGTCAGGATACTTTTAATTGTCCTGATTTACAAAATGCAATACTTACTACCCTCTAAAGGACTAGTGAAAAATAACCTACAAATCTTAATCTGAAAATTACATTGACTCGTCACCACAACCAAATTATTCGAAACCAAAAGAAAATAATAAAACCTGAAAAACAGCAACGTTACAACGTATGTATGTGGAAGTGATTGTGAGATGTAGGTAGGCGTGCAAAAGAGTAGCGTGACTTGGTGTGTGTGTGCAGGTGGAGATGTGAAGAAGTGTGGTGCTCCACTAGTGGTGGTGATGGTGGGTCTGCCGGCTAGGGGCAAGACTGTGACTGCCAACAAGCTGGCTCGATACCTTGGTTGGACCGGCCACCCTGCCAAAGGTGGGTGTCCCCCTCTTTCCAACCACTCCTGGCAATTTTATGTACGGAAACTTGGGAGAGAGGTGTTCAGATATTATTATCTGTGCACTGTTCATTCATGCATTAAAAGTTGTCTTGCAGATAGGTAAAGCAAATTACATCCTCAAATAAACTCTTGCGTTTAGGGTGCTGTCTGCACAGGCCTCGAAACAGAGCTTCAGTTGTAAAATTGTCTTTTAAAACTGTAATACGCAGGATTTAAAGAACTGGACAATCAAGAATAAGTTTTTATGCAAAATAAAATTACATTCTACGCATTCAACTATCTTCTGGTAGAATATTTAAATTATAGAAAATGTTAATTCCCTTTGTTCAGTATCTTACAAAAATATTCCGAATATATATAATTTTTTATAAGAATTGCACACCTCAAAGAAGTTTTGCACCACTGTGAGAGTTACTAAGGTTGCTCATGTCTCAAGAGAAAGTACAGGATAAAAATATTCCATGTATACCTACCATGCAAGACTTGATAAATGATTTTCTTTATATTTGCTTGCCAAAATCACATATCTGTTTTGGCTTTTGGTCGCTATTGTCCACTTGTGTAAGGTGTTTATTGTGTTTCAAGAATTTTACTTGTCTATGAGCATTCTATTAATTACATTAATTTTGTGTGCATTATTCATTGTCGTTGGCTCAACAATTGTTTTCGTTGAGTAGTGTTGCTGCAGTGCTCTAGTTCCAATGGAAACGGCTAGTGTGTTATACAGAATAATTATAAAGTCCATGAAACATTAAAAAAATTTGGTACACGTAAATGTTCAGAAACTTGTAATAACTGGCACATTACATGAAAGACAAACTTTTTTTTTTTTTATGTGGCGTCGGCAGGGTAGTTGTGGAAACCGCAGACAGGGGCACCATTAAACATAGTTGCTGTAATGGTGATGAACTACGTAGAGAAAGCATTTGATTTTGTGTGCTAGAATTTACTTGTTGCCAATCGGTAGTGCGTCTGCAAAGCGTTTTCAGTGTCGCGTACCACAAGGCACCACCAGTTCACAGCAGCATAGTGAAGTTAACATGTTCTGTGTCATGTCCAACAAGAAAGTTCATTGCCCCTTCTTCACTGAGAGAACAGTCAACGGTGTGGCCTATCTCTGCATGCTGCAATTGTGGCTCAAACCCCAACTGGAAACTGATAGTAGGGATTTCATCTTCCAACAAGATGGCGCCCCTTCACATTTCCACAATTTTGTGCATAGTTACCTGAACGAGATGTCGCGTCGCTGGATAGGCTGTGTAGCGGCTGCTGACCAGTTGCTACTCTGGTGCCCACCACGATCACCAGACTTGACTCTCTGCTATTTTTTTCTTGTGGGATTACATCAAGGATCAAGTTTATGTTCCATCTCTACTACAGAACCTCTACGACTTAGACACCACATCACTGCAGCTGTTCCACAGTCACTTCTGATATTATATGCTGTTTCGGGTATGCGCATAAATGGACTACAGATTATCATGTGTGCCGTATTATGAAGGGTGGACACACAGAACATTTATAAAGACTGCAAAAATACTTTGTCTTAATATAGTGTGTCAGTTATTACATGTTTCTAAACAATTTACATGTATCAGTTTTTTTTATAATGTTTCTTGGATTTTATAATTATTCTGTATTCCCTGCCGCTTGAGCATCACAAGAATGAGGGATGTCTGACAATTCCTTGAATTCATTAAACGGGTCACGGGGGAAGGGGTGTAACTGAGCAGATTAGGGTTGGCCACACTATGTAAATAATAATAGTAGGTCTAGGCCTAAACATTGTCTGTGATGATAGTTTTCCAGTCATCTGCTGTTGTCGAGAGTAATTGTCACCTGCTTTCACTTTTAACACTACTGTGTATATATTTACTATGCTGTACTTATTGAAGGAGTTAATATTTTCCTATCAGTTAGTTGGACGAATTCCACGTTGTGTTCTCAGGTTATCTGTTAGTCCTCTGTACCTCCGTCCAAGATATAGTGGCCAATAGTAAGGCTGTTTGTAACCACTCTGTGGTGCACAGCATAGTTTTGTTTTCTGATGTTTGGAGTGGAGTATCTGTGATGGTGGGGTTTGTTGCAGTGTTTGTGGTGAGCCAGTATCGACGCAAGCTGGTGGAGCGCTACAACAGCCACGACATGTTCCGGGCAGATAATGAGGAGGCCATGGAGATACGGCGCAGGAGCTCGCAGGCTGCCCTGGACGATGCTGTGTCGTGGCTGCAGGAGAGCGCTGGAAGCAGCGTGGCGGTGAGCTGTCCCCCCTCCCCTGCACATGTCTCGTGGGCAGGTGTCAGGTGTCGAGTTTGGGGGTATGGGGGGGCTGCACATATTACTGCCTGCTGCGAACAAGTACCACGCATCATCTCACCCAAATATGAATCAGTGCAGAACAGATTTGCTTGTTTGTGGTGGGTTTATAAAGTTTTGTATTAACTAGTGGTTATGCCATGTGGAGTAAAAATTAGTTACTAGCAAATTTCTACAGAATTTGTGAAACAAATATAGTGGCAAGTTTTTTATACACCAGTTTTGAGATTTTATTCCATGTTTTGACTTGACTGTGGTCTGAGGATTTTTTTTTTAACTACATGTGAAATTCAAGCCTTTGTTCTTAACAAGTCGTGGGTTCCCCTGTACTAGTTTACCAGTGTTTATCTTCAGCGTATCTTTCAAAGTATATGTGGTAAGTAGCAATTTTCCCACTGCTGTGTGGCAATACAAGGTTGTAAGAAGCATGCCATAGTTCACTGAACCATAAATACAATCTACCTTAGGTTGGAGTGCGTGAGTGAAGAGACTTGGCACCTCTTAACAAGGTCTTTAGAACAGATGAGGGTGATTGAAGTGAGTTTGGAACGAAAGGGCAGGGGAATGGGAGATCCTTGAAAAAATACACCAACCAGCAGCATTGTCCAGCACAATTTCCACATGCAAAATTCTGGGGGTGACCCGGCCGGGGATTGAACCCAGTTTGCCTTGGTAGGAAGCGAGTGGGCTAACTGCTCAGCCACCACCACTTAATTTGGTAGGAGAGTTAAGTATTAGTGAAAGTAATACCAGTAATTGTTCTAGCGTTAAATAACTACGCATGTCTAGGCTAGAGAGAAGTCGCTCGAGAAATGCTTATCTGGTTGGAACAGCAATGTACTCCTGCAATGCTAATAAACTAATACTGTTCCCAGCATGCGACCAGATCTTTGTAATACTAAAATTTTGCTGTCTTCTGTCTCCACCATTTGTCCACCACTGTTTTTTACTCCTCTCCCCTTAATTATTTGCTCTTCCTGTGCTTCCTCCATCTTTCTATACATTGTGCCAATAACTTTGGTGCATGGGACAGCAACTTCATCTCTCCTTCCTTCAGTGGAAACTAAATTCACTAAATAGATTCAAAATCTGCCTCCCCCTCCCCACCCCCCAGACCCCCCATCGGGGCATAATCTCGCTGTTTCCAGGCAGGTGAATGTTGTTAATGTTACACCCGTCACGTCGTGTCATTTGGTTTCCACACGTTTCACCTTGGCATCATCTATTTCTATACTCTCCTTACTCCATTATTATTTCTTGCAGTACCATGTTATTCTTTGTTCGTTGCTTGTGTATCTCTTCTCTCGACATGGTCAAATCATTGGCAAATGGCATGGCTTATATTTTTTGCTGTAACAATGTTGATGTGCAAAAAATTTTTCAGTGTGGCTAATGTGCAGTACATTTTTGAACAGATCCTGGATGGCACCAACACCACCCAGAACCAACGCCAGGCACTGCATAACCACATTGTCTCGAAGCTGGGCTACAGACTGCTGTTCGTGGAGTTGATCTGTGGGGATGAGGCAATTCTCATGAGGAACATCAAGGTAACAAGCAATCAAAGTGTTGTGGCCAGGTGTGAAGAGGCAAGGGTGAAAGGTGCCTGCCTACATGAGTGTGTTCTGTTTGTTCGCAGGAAGTGCTGACCAATAGTCCTGACTACAAGGACATGGCACAAGAGAAAGCCCAAGACGACTTTGAGCAAAAGGTGCAGCATTATCTGGAACAGTACGAGCCACTGAGCAGCAAACGAGACAGCCACTTCAGCTACATCAAAGTCGTTGATGAAGGTAATCTTTAACAACTTGCGAGTGTAGTTAAGACTTCAAAGAGATACAGTATTTCTGGTACTGAAACTTAAAAACCCTGGAGAATTAATTTACTCAAATTTTTTTTTTTTTAATGAAAATGGGTGGTTATTAGTATACGTATTTGTAACTTACGATGTTTTGCCTCCCAGTGAAAAGTATCACTGCTTGTCTGTGAAACAATGACAGGAAAGATGAAAGAAGTTCTACAGGGGCTGGTGTTACATCATTGTAAAGATCATAATTTCTAGTTCCTAAGGCCACCACTTGTCAGGATTTCCAGTTTAAAAGATTTGCCCTCGAATGAAGACTTGCATTTGTCTCGGTATGTTCTCAAGGGTACTCCCATTTCTGCAGTCTTCATTTTGCTAACTCTCCACTGCACATCATTCATACTTGTGCAAGGAAAAGAATATTTTAAAAAAATTTTTGGACACAGTATGTTTTGCATACAACTTCCACCATGTTAAGTCTGCAGCAGAAAAGAGCACAGTGCACAGACTGTCTGCACTTTTTTGTTGCATGAACAATTTGTATTGAAGTTGCTATTGGTATAACTGTTACAGGGGTAGAGATCACAACTCACAAACTGCGTGGCCACCTTGAGAGTAAAGTGCACGTGTTTGTAGCCAACTTCAGCCAAGCTCCCAAGACTCTCTACTTCTCAAGGGTGAGTCTGGCTACAGTATCGCATTGTGGGTGGCTTGTGAAGCGCACGTGTGTGTTGACATACTGGTGGTGCTTGCAGCATGGCGAGAGTGATAACAACGTGCTGGGGAAGATAGGAGGGGACGCAAACCTGTCTCCCCGTGGGGTGCAGTATGCAGTCTCCCTCGCACGCCACATGAATGCACAGCAGATCCCAGACCTGAGGGTCTGGACGAGCCAGCTGCGGCGCACCAAGCAGACAGCCCAGGACATCTGCGCAACCAAGGAGCACTTTGATGCCCTCAATGAGCTGGATGCAGTGAGTGTTGCCTCTTGCTTTACATTCTTCATGATTATTCTGTCTCAATCTGAAGAGCTTTGCCTGGCTGGTGTACGACGTGCATAGCAGAGGTTTGGTAGAAACAAGAAGTTACTCATAACCAACGAGCACACTTTCTTTAACATGAGTGCAAATATATGTCAGCGAAATTCTTAAAAGCTTGTAGAAGGCAGGTAGGCATTGATGTCTCATTGACAGCAACATCGTTAAAAATGAAACCAGAAGCATGTGCAGACTTGCCAACTTCAACGATTTTCCCATAAAATGTATGGAAATCTTACCCTTTTTACAATTTTACGAAAACACCTAAATGTTTTTCCAAATTCCAGTACTGGAAAAAATTTGAGTAAATATTTACTAGACTGGAGATTACTCTTCAAAACCTCAATACCCCTTAATACTGGAACGTATAGAAATTATCTAGTGTCACGATGTGCATATCACATTTGTTAGATGCGTGAAATGTAATATTGTCGACCCGTGTATGGCTTGCCCACCATTTTCCCATTTGTCAGTAAGGAGCACAGTGTATTTTCGTTCTGCAGTTTACTAGTTTTGGAAAGCCGGTGAAGTGTTGTGTTTATTTAACAGGGTGTCTATCAACTGGGAATTGTATGGAAATTCTAGCGCCCGGAAATAATCCGGGGATTATTCTAGAATTTCTTCACGTCCGGGATTAATGCCATAACAGAAAGGGCTTCTTGTAGCTACACGAGACGTTGGTGAAAATACTATTGCTCATTGATTTTCTCTTTTAAAGTTCTGCAAATCTGCATTGTTTACATCAACTATTAGGACATAAAATAAATACTGAGGTACAGTGTTGCCAATACATATTTGTGGAAATCACTCGGTACACTGGAAAATTTTCCAGGTTCCTATATTACCAATAGAGTAACATTTATTTCTGCCGTTAGTGGGTGTTTAAAAAGTGCCTAGCTCCCCATTTAATCACTAGAACAGTGACAATATCATATGGCTAAAATAAATTAAAGTTGATTACTTCTACCATCAGAGTTGCTAAATTAGCAGCACTGCAAATGTAAGATTGTAAATATTGCATTGAAAATGAGAATAGTTTTATTTTTATGTTGACGTACCTGTTACGGCTTGTGTTGTGTTGTTCTAGTCCAGTCTTCAAATGGCGATCTTTTGCGATATTTATTTCTTGTGTGATTTTTTTGTCTTTATTTCATCTTGTTTGTGATTTTATAGTGCATCAGTACGGTTACGGCGACAAGCACAATAGTTTGGCTAAATAGTTGGTACTGTTGGTGTGTTGCAGAAATTTTCGCCATCATTCTTTGCCTGTTTTAATAAAAAAAAAAAAATTTCAATTAAACAGTTTTTTTTTAATACGGAATTAGTTCGTTTTTGCAATTAACGTCATTTCAAAACATTCCAGAAACTTAAGTTACTTGCAATATTCAGTATTAAACAAAAGAGTGGCTGCACACTGGGATTAGGTGTGTGCTTATCGTTGTTCGGGAATGTAAATATTTAACACTGAATCACAGTGTAGTTGAACTAAGTTGTAATTTATGTCAGTGATATAGCAGTTATACCTGGGCCATTAATTTTAAGTAATGTTGACTGACAGCATTCACAGGCATGACTCCTAACTGAAATTTGATGCGTGATGTACCGGGAACTTCTACTCACATGGGTCAGTTGACTCGAAGCGGCTGCTGTTAATTTTTGGCTACGAGATGGCCGATCTCTCTCCTTTAAGTGGGTTCAGTTCTGCCAAGGTGCAGGAGCTTTGCTGGTATACAGAACTGGCCTTGTAGCTACTTGGCAGGGCATGAAATCTTCACTTTACGTTTGGCAGGTATGGCAGATGTAAGGCCACCTGGGCGATGTTTCAACAAAGTGGAGGTGTTCTGGGGTGCAGGCGTAAGTGGAACAGATGGTGCGGGTTGAATTTCCTGAGGACTGTAGGTAGAGGACAGAAGAACCTTTGTGGTAGGTGAGCAATCGCAGGAGTAGGTGGCAAGTCTGGCTTTCTCAAATACTCAACGATGCACTCTGGGTATACTGCAAGTCTGGAGCCTGTAGGTGTAAACAGATGCCGTGGTGCAGGAACTTCTCTTGGCTCTTGCAAGTGTCTGAAAGCTTGCGCCTGGTCTCTGGGTGGAAGGCTAGCTATCTGTTTAACTAGAGGGGGTTGAAATTCGTGAGCTCGATCCTATGTAAGTATTTCCTTGACCCTTTCCTTAAATTCCCTCCTTTTGGCTATAGGTATCAGGATGTTGGAAATTCTCACCAAGCTGTATTGCACCCACAGGTATGAGAATAAATGTTTGTCACCACTAGGGCATGTGGCTTGGTAGCAGTCTGACCACTTTGGGGTTACAGGTTCCCAGTGGATTCCGCTCTGGAGAGAAGTAATCGTCAACCTAGTACTGCGGTTTCACAGACAGTGTACCTGTGAAGGCTCTTCCGTTCCCACAATCCAAGATTGGTGGAACGGGAGGCTAGTTCTAGTGTGTGAACTGTGCTCAAAATAAGTGTAAAGTTCGAGTAAATCCCCTTTGAATACCTAAAAGTACGTGACAAGAGTAACTACAAGGTACCAAGACTACACGGAAGGTACTAATAAAGGTCACGTGCATTTTAATTTACAAAAAAATACACATGGTGGTAGCACGCTAGCTTTGGACCAGTTGCGCGAGCTTCAAACCTCGAAAGTTATTGTTAGAGTGGCCGGCAGAGGCGTCGGAGGGCGAGTCGAGAATTACTGAAACTGACTTCTCTTGCTTGACGTGTACATATTGTAGAAAACAACGTAATGATAACGCTGGCACTTGCCTGGCAAACTAAGCATGAAGTGACAGGATAGTAGCCTTGACAAAGACTGGGATAGAAACCACTGCAATCACAAGTGATGAAAAAGGGGTGGGGGGGATGTAGGGTTGCGGGTTATATAGCGGAATATCTCCTAACTGACGTAGACCTATCCTACTGCAAGCTTTGCTGATTTATACCGTCGGCAAGGGGGTTGTTCTGAGCAGCGCATGCTGCAATGATGGCAACACAGTAATAACGGCTGTGCTACAATTGACATATACCTAACACTCGCAGTTATAGCAATAATCACATAAAACACAACACCAGCATAGAGGCCTCTGTACAATTGATATAATGATATTAGTTTATGTTGCTACATTTGTAGCGAAGAAATTAAATTGTGTATAGTTGGTAGTGGTTTTTGTCAAAAATAAATCTTTCTAGTGATCTTAAGTTTTTAAAATTAGAAATTATTTTCATTTAAATTTTTACTGTTAACATTACCTAAAAATGTTACAAAACTTCCGTAATTACAATTATCCAGAAATAAACAAGAGAATACTTGCCCTAGTAATGAAGTCAAAATACACACTTTCTTAATTCGTAAATTAAATAAGTTTTTCATTTGATAATGTAAGTGTCTGAGCTTCTGATTGGCTGAATATTTATGTACAGCGATAGTAACAAGGTAAGTTAGTTGAACTTACCTTGTTACTATAGCCATTGAGTAAAAGTCTGACCAGTTTTGTGTGTTAGTTCCTCTAAGGATCCAGAGTTTGCCTTAGTTCACACATTTCAAGACATTGAATGTGCAGCATCTAGAAGCAGGCATGTGGGGGAACCCTTAATGTACCATAGTTGTATTTTGCACTGCTCCATAGTTTCATATTCTCACTGTTCCATTACAACAGCATCAGCAGAACATGAAAGGGTTGTGTATGTGTGCAGGGAGTATGCGAGGGGCTGACATACGAGGAGATGGCAGATCAGTTCCCTCAGGAGTTTGCATGGCGGGATCAGGACAAACTGCGATACCGCTACCCGTGGGGCGAGTCCTACCTGGACATAATGGGACGTCTGGAGCCAGTGTTTCTGGAGCTGGAACACATGGAGAATGTGCTAGTCGTAAGCCACCAGGCTGTGCTGCGTTGTGTGCTCGGCTACTTCCTTGGCAAGAAGCCAGGTGAGTTTCTTCCAAACAAGTGATTAGATGGTGGTGTGCCGTTATTTACCCATACATAGAGCAGCAGTTAATTTAACGCAAATAACACATTTTCACTTCACTCTTGAGGAAAAAATTAATAAATTCTTGGTTCTACAACCCTTCACAGTTCCCAAGAAAAGGGTCATTATTAGAATTTTGACTGACCACCAAACAGTATTCTCAAAAATTCCAATTTCACGCAGTTTTTTAACAGCTGTCGTGGCAAAATGTTATATTATTCAAATGTGTCACATCGCGATTGTATGTTTTCTCAAGTTACTAGAGAATGGACTCTTGTGCTCTGTGGGCTTGTATGATTGATTTTGTGCAAACTCTAATTGTTTCAACCCCCCAAAACAAAAAAATTGTGATTTTGGCGTTACGTCTGTTCAGTCATCTCTAACGTAGAAAATATTATTTTGTTTTTAAAAATTGTTTATTTTAATAGACAAACATCTTCCAACGGAAATTATACCCTTGCATCAGTAAAATACGACTTCTAACATTATAAAACTTTGTTGAGTATAGTAAGAGCTGTACATTATCTGTGGATACAGTTTAGCTAATAAACATAATAAAAATGGGAATTTTAGAAAAAATAATTTTTGTAAATAAAAAACATTTCACCTAAACTAGTTTAAATAAAGAAAATGTCTCAAAATACTGTGTATAATTGATTGTAATCAGACACCAAATGCAAGCTGACCTAAAACTTTCAAACAATCTGGAAATGAAAATATGAGACCGAATGCAAGCCTGATTTTGAATGTCCTGCACGCACTTGTTCAGCTAAGAGGGCATGGAGAAGTTTCAATCAGGCAGTGAGTTCACGTAGGCTGATGGAAAAGGGGCAGTGGTGGTGGGAGGATTACTGCTCCACGCTGTTACTTGTTGCAGAGTGCCAACACCTTGCGCCTGTGGCAAGTGTCTGTCTTTTAAAGTAATTAATTATATTTTACTGCAAAGCAAACTTGTTATTTTGAGGCAGAAATTGATAAATAAGGCAATAATAATTGATTTCTTCACTGCCTTTAATAATTAATCATTCAAAACCACGCCCTTTGATATTTACTGTCGTGAGTTAACACTGCACTCGGTTCTGTGCTTACCTACCCATTACTAGATGGCAATTGGTGTCGAATAGGTAGAGACCTGAAGAATTAGCAAACGTGATAAAGTGAAAAATAACACAAATTTTGACATACAAAATTAAATTTTTATTTTTGAGAATTTTTGCTGTAATTCACGAATTGTATAAAATCCTATAGTATTTTCGCTAATTATTATTGTTTTACGTCATATAGTTGCTTCTTAAGATGTATTTGATTGGTTTTTGGATATTCGAATACAAATGCATGCATATGTTGGCCAGTAGATTTCTTTGATTTATCACCTTAAACGAAAACATGTTTACTTTCCATCATGGGTATTTACGACCATAGATAACATAAGCGCGAGTGATGATGCATCACTTTGAATGAACATTCTACTTACAGCCCTGCAAAAGTTTGTTAATTACGAAAACGTGGGGCAGCTAGTACAGCCTCTCGCTTTGGGACTACTATCGCACAGATACCTGGGTGACCTATTGCCTGTGGAGGCTGCTGGTACAACCTGCGACAGTCTTGTTTCTTAATGTGGTAGCTTTGCTCGGTAGCATTTAGTCTTTTGCTGGCATACACTAACACTAGGGTTAGCAGTCTTGGTAGAGAACGGCTCCTAAGCTGTAATGGCAAGCGTTGCTTGATGTCTTCAAAACTTTCTTTTAAGGCTGAAAGGCTGCACGATGTTCTGGTCCCCAGTGCGACCGTGCTTCCTTCTCCAGTAGGAGGTGCAGTGGTGCCATTGGTTGCCTATGTTTGGCATGAAATCCCTGAGCCAGTTGCATAAACCAAGGAAGCTGCACAACTGTTTCATTGTGGCCATCTCTTCTTCCTGATTGGCACTTATCGAACGTGCTTAGGGTGACTACATGGCCCAGGTAATTGATAGAGGTCTTCCTGAATGGCTCTTCGAGAGCTTGCACGTCATCCCATGCAATTCAGAGTTTGCATGTCGTCCCATGCAATTCTAGCCAATCTAGTTAGTACCCGTTGAAGATGTCCAAGGTGCTTCTCGTATGATTTTGAGCATGTGATGATGCATCAATTTGCTTCATTGTTACACACACATGTTTTCTGTGAAAATGTTTTCTGGATTTCGTCAAGAATTTTGTCAGTTTTTAAAAAGAGCGCTTGTATAAAATAGTTATATACCTGTATAATTAGTCACACCTGTTTACGGTGATAAAAATTGGCAAATTTTTTTTTTTTTTTTTTTGGTACATTTTTCATCATTTGTGCAAATGATTTTGGTACTTTTATTTATTTTCTAAAAAGCTGCACTTTTGCAGTTGGTTTTTAAAAAGCTTTGTGTGAAACACTGCTATTGAAAAGACTAAAAACTATATATCACTTCATGTAGGAATTTATAGTTAGACCAATAATAAGCATCCTAACTCCCGTGCTTGAAAATCTGCATGCAACTACACTGTTCAGTTGTAATAAGTGAAAATAAACATAAAAATATTTTTTTTACAAACATAAATTAGGCTAATTCAGCTTTAAGTAAATGCAGATGTAGTCGTCAATTTCATATTTTCTGCTGTGTTGTCATTCAATTTTTATAAACGGGTAGCAAAATAATATTTTCAGCATTATTTTTCATACAGTATGCAAGTGAATGTGGTGTGGACAGCAACCTATATGCTTGGAGCATTTTTTTACAACCAAATATTTATTTAAAAATAAAACTTAGACTTGTGACAGTCGGAGCATGTGTGTCTGCAATTAATTCCTTTCCTCAGCAAGTTGTAACCATTTAGACAAAAATATTTGTAAATAACATTCCAGGACTGAAATTAATTATGTTAAAGTGTGAACAATTGTACACAATTATTTTCAGTTGCTATTTAATTTGTCAGTTCTATAAAAGTGAGTCAGATAAGACCGTCAGGAGTATTGTAGGCCTAGGCCCTGCATAGATTGGTTACATGGTAGCCTTTTACATGAAAACAATTTTAGAGGTTAGGTAATACCAAAGTTGTCAGTGGGTCAGTATTTATTCCAAGTAAGGGTTTATATATAAACTTTTTAAATACCTGCAATGTACTTATTCATCCACTCCCGTAACTTCGGGTGATCAACTTTTTCCAATGAAATGTTAGCTTCCATGAAAGCGGGGGTTGTTGACAAAACAAATTCTTGTTTTTTAACTTTAATATTTTTCGACAGGGAAACATGATCAGTAAGCAAAATTTGACAATTTACACCAGACGTCGTTGCACCCTGAACTTTTCCACTTCCATTGCTAAAGTTTTGTTTTTTGTTATTAGTAGCACTGCCCTGGATGTGCTTTAGACAAGTGTCCATTCTAAACAATTCTATTAGTACATAAGTATTGTATTAACTTTGCCAAAAAACAAGTTAATGCACACCGGAGCAGACGCGTCTGCTCGTTGTCTTGAGTTTGACGGCACAGTCCCGTTCCACCTGTCTATTCTGCGTAGGATGGGGTTATGCTATCCTCGGCCTGAAAGTCGGATGAGCCAGGTGATACTCCCTGCATTTTCTGCCACTCCTCTCGTGAGGCATAGTGTAACAGCTCTATAGTTCACGCAGCGCACTGAGACAGAAATACTAAAAGTGTAACCCAATAGCGACTTGCCGGCTCAAGCTCAATAATGAGTCCCCACTGATCCCCCACCGTATGCGGCCTGATCAGGGACATAGAGCCGTGTGGACCGGCAAGCCTCTACTGGTTGTGCGTTCGCACTAGGATGCCCGGCAACACTGCAGACCACAGTCACCGCGCACTATTCAGTGTGGATGGTGAGAAGCAACCTGAGACTGTTGCATCTCCTGGTGTGAAGGCGTTGTTAGTGGTTGTGATGTCACTGTTTCTCCCCACGAACACTGAGAGTGCTGATGTGTAGCTGGGAAGAAACAGGTAGCCGTCTAATATGTGTGTCTTAATTCGGTTTAATAAAATTCCCGGTTTCCGTTGAGAGTGCACAGCGTAATCTACCTTCAACTTTGGATACAAATAAATACCCTGGAAATAAAAACACAAAGGTAGAGAGCAACGTGTATTTATTGCGAGCTCAATAAACACGTGACCTGTGCTACCGCCTACCAAGTCAAGGGTAGGTGAAGGTAACTGCATGGTTCCAGGTGTTGGTGACCTGATTCTAAGTAAAAGGGAAATATTGGTTCTAGATGAAAAATAGAGGGAGTTAAAAACTGGTCAAGAGGAGACTAAATTAAGTTAAATGTAAATGTTTGTGTTCGTATATCGTCGGGTTGGCTGGTCGTCAACGTACGTAGTAAGAAAGAATGAGGCCTGAGCTCGGCTGCGGCCGGACTTATATAGTGTAGCTTGTGGGCTGCCGGCGCAGGATGCGGGGAGGCGTGACTTCCTCCGGCTCTGGGTGGCATGAGAGTCCTCTAGTCTGCAATTCTGGCTTCGTGCCTCGTTGGGTGTGCTTGGCCTTGCCCAAAGTCTGGGCTGTTTGTAGGCGTCGAGCATGGAGTAGGAGGGGCGACGTGCCTGCCAGGTTGCATATCCTCCAGATGAGGATTCGCTCACAAGTTGCTGCTCCCTGTAGGGTAGGCGACGTGTCACCCACGTCTGTAGTGGTGGAAGAGGTACTTTTGGTGATGAGTCGTAATCATATTGGATTAGATGTGCGAGCGGCACGTGTCACTATTAATGTATTGATTATGTGGAGAAATATGTTATTTTCGTGATAATTTCGTGGATTTACGAATATTAGTCAATTTCATTGAGAGATGGATTTCGCATGTCGCGAAAAACTGTCTCTATTCATTGTCATAACTTAAAAGTATGTTTTTCTAAGTTATAATTCAATTAAATTTGTTCAGTTGTTTCCTTTATGTTTTGCTGTTGTATTGTATGTTTGCAGCAAAGTCAATTTCTCATAGTAGATTTTGAATTGATTTAAGAATAAAATTTCAAACAGTCTTTTTATGGGTATGCACATCATTGGTTTTGTGCATATTTGGCAAAATATACCTACATTTTTAGCATTATTCTAATTTTGGTTGAATTGTTCATATGATCACAGATGTTAATCTGTAAAACACTACTGGAATTTGTCACATGTGGGAAATGTACTGGAAATCAAAATTACAGCTTTGTTTATACCCTGTTGTCTTTAAAATAAATCTTTAGAAGTGCTGATTAAGTTAAATAAAGTGAAGAATTTGCCACATAAATAACTGGGTATACATTAGCCATGTGCGAATATTAATTTTCCATTGTGAATCATTGCAATGTGAATAGTAATTGTTTGTCCGAATACAAACTGAACCAGTCGGCAGAATGAATCATTTGTAAACATAATCGCATGGTCATATAAGTTAGTTGTAATACAGATGCAAAGTATTGGTATCGTCCGATAACTTTTTTTGATGTATCTGTATTGGTTATGGTATCTGGCAGATACATTAGTATTGGTTATAGGCAATGAAATTGGGACATTACTTTCTTTAGGTGCAAAAATTTTATGGTGTTGCTATATGTTTTACAGTATTGATTACTCGTGCAATAATTTGTTCACTCATGTTCATATATAAAATAACCTTCATCCTGCATGCATATATAAAATATAAACAAGTTGGAGCTCGGCCATAGCAGCTGTACATGCTAGAATAATTTCGCTGCTGTAAAAGAGAGAGATTTCTTACGTAGTTTGCAT
Source organism: Dryococelus australis (assembly GCA_029891345.1). Lineage (NCBI taxonomy): Eukaryota > Metazoa > Arthropoda > Insecta > Phasmatodea > Phasmatidae > Dryococelus > Dryococelus australis. The sequence goes on along the minus strand of CM057000.1, from coordinate 123,472,001 downwards.
GCCTGCCGCAGCGCCACAAGTGTACATTGATAGGAGCCATTTTTTGTAACATTTTGCAGCGGGTTTACTTTCTCAAGTCAAGTTACCATGTGTGGAATAGTAATCACGTGACGTATTTTTGTAAACATTGCAACATAATACGAATTTTCCATTAGAAAAGTTTTGTAAGGGAGAAATTAAGTAGGAATGTATTATTTGTATGGAATCGTGATTCAACAGTATTTATAGGAATACAAAAATTTAGTGTGGCCTATACTTGAAATATTAGATAGCACCAGACGTTTTTGATGAAATATTAGGGATATCTATATAAGCCCAAAAATGCGTATATTATGGACGCAAGTGGAGAATTTTCATCTGGTTGTGCTCTTGGTGGTGATTATATTGGGAAAATGTCTGATAATTTTTTATTTCTCATATTTTTGCACAATAATGGTGAACTGGAACAAACAAACAGAAGGGAGGGCATTATTGTCAGGGTATCTGTATCTGCATAGGAAAATATGGTATCTGAACAACTATAATATAAATGCAACAGTGAGGGTTTGAAGATAAGAATAACTGTTGGCAAAAATTCGTTATGAAAACTACAAAAAATGATTAATACTATAAATACCCTAGCAAAGTAAATTCATGCAAATTATTGTTAGAATAGGTAGCGATAATTTCCACCAATATTTAATTGTACTTAAAACATTACCTACACATAGATATGCACATTTGCACCAAGTATTATCAAATAGCATAAAACATAGGTAACAATTTAATTATTATTCTGTTACTACTAAATAGGCATGATGAAAATATAAGACATACTGTACAGTCATTTAAACAATTGTTTACATGCTGTGCACAATGTTGAGCTAGTGTCTTCTTCAGGGAAGAAATGCCAAATTTGGGTACATTTGTTTCGTTTTGGAGGGTGGTATTTAATTACCACACAATTATTCCCTGTTCCCTTTTTCAGTGTTTTAACAGTTATGTTTGTAAAACTAAAAAACCCACGACCACAAACAACTGCTGCGCAATATCAAAGACGATCATGGTATAACAGAAAGAGGTAAATGAAAGCTAAAATTTGGTACCAAAGACTTGGCGTGACTGTGCTGCCATCTCTATTCCACAGGAAGCTTTTGAGATAATTGATATTTTGCCTGATGGTGTATTTGCAAGAATTGATTTCTTCGTTTCTTCCAAGTTTTGTTTTATTTGTTATTTCACATTGGCCATCAAATGTACATCCGTAATGCTGTCTCTGTGCCAAATTGCCCATTTAAGTTTCACCCTTTTCGCAATATCTTTCTGTGTTTTAGATTGTTCCATTCTGCTTGAATTGATTGTTCCGTTATATTGTTGTGCAGTTGTCGATATAAATGTCACTGCAGTAAATAACATACGCTCTAACTGGAGACTGTTATTTGCACTTGCAAGTGAACAATTCGAAACTTTGCAAAATGTGATTAGCAAATTTTTATTACAAAGTACAACTGAATGTTGTAGATGTGGCAATTTAAAGCAGTAAATAGATATAACTGTACCTAAACAACATATCTTTAAGCGGGCACTTTAAGCCAACAACTTAATAGATACAACAGCTAATCTTTCACTTGTAAACACAGAAACTGAGTTATCTCTCATTCATACTTACGAACTTAGATTTCTTTTTGGAATGCAGTAAAGTGCAATACTATTTATTAATTTACACACGTGCACATATAGCATACTGTGGGTTGTCAGTAGCGTTAAAAATAACTAGGAAAATTAAATAACTTGACAAAGGCAGACTGCGGGAGTTCTTTGTCTGCAGACTGGAAGAGAGGGGAGCAGTGACAACTGTTGAATGCAGTCGCTGCCTGGCCGCCGGTACACGCAAGGCAGCTGCTTGTTATGCTTAGTTTCTTATACAGCAAAAATATAATTGATGCAGCGTGTATAAATTATCAGAATTTTACGTATACTGAAGAAATTTTACTTTTAATTAGCATTGCATATTGTGTGGAATTTAAATTTTTCAAACCCCGGAGCATATAAAATCCCATTCTTATGTTTGGGGGCTAGCAGCAACTTGATTTACATAGAAATTTGAATTAACGGTGTTAAGAGTTAAGAGATTTTACTGTAGTATAGTACATGAGGCCATAAATGCAACAAACTTATTTTCTACACGTTTCCCTCATTTATTTTTTAAACCAATTTTTTTTTTTACGGTTCCTGAGAATAGGGTTGTTACTTTGAAAAGGTCGCTATTTCCCGGATTGGAAAATCAAGAGTTGTCAGTTTTTAATTTTTTTGTATCAGTTTCAGCATGCGATGAAAATTTTATTTAATACCAATTAAATATAAATGTTAAATTGGATCCATGCTTTATGTTTATAGTGGTAGGATAAATTACAACTATAGTAAATTATTGTAAGCAAATCAACTGTTTGACATAATTTGGTGCAGTGTTATCCAGTGTTTTGTATTTGCGAATCCTGTGTTTTCTGAATTTTCACATCCTTAGTGGTGTCCCAAACTGGCACCTTATTAGCTCAACTCTTCTTGGACTTTTATTCAAAAGTGGTTGAATATGTAAGTTTCATGCTATGGCATGCCTTCGGTCTGGTGGGGTGACATAGAGAGGTGATATTGTGTAGTGGTGGATGTTGAGCAGGCGGCGTGATAAGCGTGGTTTGGGGTTACAGAGGAGCTGCCGTACATAAATGTCCCACTGCACACAATCATCAAGCTGACCACAGAGGGCTATAGCTGCCGCTTGGAGTTCATCAAGCTGCCTGTTGAGTGTGTGGACACATACCGCCAACAGCCAAAGGTATGGTGCAGTACCTCTTCCTAACCTCTCCATGTTTTTTCTCACTTTGTTTACCACTTTTTTCTTACTTGCCTTAACCTCTTTGCTCTCTTCCTCCATCCTCAAACAAATTTATTTATTTTACTTAAATTTTCAAACCGCTGTTTTACACACATTTGCAGTTCTCCAAAATTTGCCCAAGTGAAACAAACAAATATGCCAATCCCCCCCCCTTGTCACTATAAGATAAGTTATTAGTGTGGGTGCTGCTGATGTAGATCTCACAATTTTGCTGCGAGTGAATGATTTTCATGAACACCTAGAAGTTCTTCAGTAAATTGTGTGCATTCCAGTAGCTAATGTTGATAAAGTGAGGGAATTATCTTGGTACGTTTTTCACATTGTAAATGCGCGCTGAAACTTCTCTACCCCAAAGGGTTTCAGGTGGATCAAGTCTGCCTCGCTATTGGACCACACAAATTCTTGCAATATCACTCGAGGTAGATGGGAGCCGCGTTTTAAAATTCCTTTGGTACCCCGACCCGATACTGCCACCTTGGACAACTTTTATACAATTCAAAATTAAGGTAACCAAGCATAATAACGTGCTACTACCAAAAAGGGTTATCAACCACTACTACCTAGCCAGCCTTTTTAAGGTTCTGGTTATTTTATTTGCTTTTATACATGCATCTTCGGTTACCCACCAGCATTCACACAAATCTCGATAAATCATAAAATATGTATTCACTTATATGGGCCTTAGCACATTACAAATATTTAAAATAGTTAATTATTGCAGCATACAAACACTTAAAAAAAAAAATACTGCATAGTAAAATCATTGGGCCCCAAGATAATTATATTTAAATTTAAAAGTAAAATTCTAAGGATACAAACGAGAGTTGGTCTGGACTAGTGGTACACGTAATGAAATGTTAATGCAGGGCTGCCACGAGCCCTGAAGTTGAAATCCTGGTTCCTGTATATAAAAATTCTTTAAAATCCAGGAATCATTGGGTCAAATTCTGTAAAATCCTTGGAATTAAAAAAAATTGCAAATTACAGAAAAAAAAGTGGATATGAAAGATGTTTACATATTTAATGTAGTTGTTTTGGTTTGGAATGTACAAACCATGTTAATTCCTTTCTCCACTCACACTTATACTTTAGTTTATACGACTGTATCAACAATTATTTTTGTTTCCTCACCATTGTAATAGCAATGCCAAACGCATAACATAGTCACAAAATTCGGATTGCATGCGTAAAAACTGCAGTTTGTGGCAAAGGTTTTTTTCAATAAGAGTCTTAGCCTTTGCATGTGATCATATACCTGTGCAAGTGAATAATTAAGCAAAATACAGTAGAATCCCTTATTACGACCTGTCACGGTTCCCGAGAATAGGGTCGTAATAAATAATTTGAAAAATTTTGGGCCGATTTTGACATGCTTCTATGCCCCCAAACTTTCCATTTTTGCATGAAGTTAATGTTCAGTCGTCTCTAGTGCATAAAAAACCACTTTTTAGATTAAATATATGTATGTATGTATATTTTATTAGCAGACGTCTCCTGATTAATTTGATACCCAAGAAAGCCATATTGGACCATCTCTTGTCGTAAAGAAGGTGGCCTAAACACATGACATGGTCATTGAAAGTGTGTTAAAAGATTATACTATGTATTGTTAAAATATAAAATTATTAATCTATTACGCAGGTGTCGTGGGTCATACAGTGCTTGAGGCACGTAGCAATCAAAAAGTTTAGGTGGCATTGCGCAATACGTGTGTGCGTGCCATGTGTGACCGTGTTGTGCACGTAGCTGGGCGAGCGCCTAGATCCTCTGCAGTGCAGCCGGGCGCGAGCGTGGCGGTTTGCTGCTGCAAGCTCGGCCCTAGTTCCTTAGACTGGGCAGTCGTCGGTCGGTTGCTACAAGATGGCGGGTGGCGGCCTGCTGCCTGCCACAACTGCCGTAGTTACAGGGCCGTTTCACTTCGTAACAACGGCCCGGCGTTGGAAAACATGCTGATAGATGCAATTCACGTCAATGTGTTGAATTTATACGGAATGTAGGCGGCGTGTTGGCCTCTGCACTGGCATGATGAGGCCCGGCAATGTTTACGGGAATATAAATATTTAGTGCGGTCAACTTGAAATATAAAACATCCCAAAGTTTTCATCAAAAACTTTGACGTTGCCTATACATACACTTGACATAATATGGTACTCAGTAACATAAGAACACATTTTAATTGCACAGACTTATCTTTATTCACTTTACACATAAAATTGAATTTACAAGGAAAAAAAATTGCCCACTATAAAAAATCAGCATACGCCTATTAGCCTACATAGGTGAGGGCGCACGTAAACTTCAAATTAAATTCAATGCCATTTTTTTAATGATTATTTTTAAGTTATCATACACTGATTAAGAAACTAGTCTGTGTAATGTGCCACTGTTTTTACAGCAAAAGAGGGATAATGGAAGCAAAAAAAGTAAGGAATGGTAAGGCAGAGGTGGCTAGGACAAAGAATCCTTTCTGACCTGGCCTGCAACCTCCCCCCCCCCCCCCCCCCCCCCCTTCATTAGCTCCCACGGACAATACACCAGTGTCCCCTTCTGGTATTAGGTAATTTATTGCTTCACGCTGCTTGAGACAACAAATGTCAGTCTATGATAGTAGCTAGAGAAATGTGCCACAACTAACATCAGAAAGGGCTAGTTTTCCATAGAGTGAAAACCCTGGATAATAGAAACTAGTACCACAGTTGGAGAAAAGGTCTACAAAAACAAATCCGCCCATAACTGAAACTGCAGTTCAAGATACCGCAGTTGGCGAGGGATTATGTATTTTTAGACATGTCTCAAAGTTTCGACTTTGACCCAAACTTTCCACGGTTCCTCGGGATTGGGTCATAATGGAGAGGTGGTCGTAATAGAGGGGTTTTACTGTACACTATCTACCAAAAAGTAATTGGGCACCTGTCCACAATGTTTGCTTGGTGGTTGTCACCCTGTTAGAATCTTAAGGCCACCTCTTGCAGCTATAATTGGAGCCATCCTGTCTGGCATGCTCTCCAAGAGTGTTTGCAAGACATCCACTTGCTACCATTCCACGAGTTGAGAATTGGATTTTGGCCGTGCCTGACAAGCCCTAACCCGGCTAGCCAAATCGTCCCAAAGATGTTCTTTCTATAGGGTTGAGGTCAGGGCTCTGGGCGGGCCAGACATTGTCGTCTGCGTACCACCAGTAGCAACCTTTGAAACATAGCACCTGGTATTGTCATCTTGGTAGCAGGTCCATTCCGTAAAAATGCCACAATTTTGGGAGCGTTTCATTATCCAGAATGTTACAATAGGCCTCTGTTCGTGCTACCACGGACAAACACCAGCGATCCTACGCCGAAGGCTGTGAAACACAAGTAAACTGACGTACTGAATTACCTTTTGGTAGATAGTGTATTTTGGACATACACTATTAAAGCAATGGCGTATGTCCAAAATATTTCGCTAAATTATCCCCCTCCATTGAATCTTTCAAACAAATGCATCAGAGAAAATGAAACACATTGCTGTGGGCACATTGCTTTGAGCAAAATGGGAAAAAAAGTTGGATTTGGATATATCTAGTGTGTTAAAAATCAGTTAAAACAGCAGGCCTGTGCTATGTCATAAAATAATCAAGTCGTCACGTTTATACCGTCCACACATTTGGGCACTACAGAAAATGCTTAAGACTCATGTCTGGTTATTAAAATGGTGGACGACTCAAGATGTCGAAACACTGCATTATTACAGAGCTCCAAAGCTCTGCTCCAGGACACACAAGGCAAGTTTCCTCTCAGCCTTGTACTGCAGCAGTGAGTGGGCCCATTCAGATAGCTGATGGCCCGCTGCCTCGGACATTGCAGTTTTCCTTATTTTAACGCACTTTTTTGATAATATGGAAAATTGCTGTATTTACTGCCATTTGTGGATCGATCAGTGTTGAATTTCATTAAAACCCTGTTTACCATGCACAATACGTTCCAGTCCGAGTAACTGCAACTATGCACACATCTGAATGCGAACTTATACAGCGGGCTAACGTTGCCAAAACTTTTCATTTATGCTAATCGACTGGCCTGCTGCATTCACTTGCCCGTGCCGTATAACATTGCAGCGCTTATGAAGGCTCTTGGATGCCCGTTCAAGGCAATGGGTTGATGGAGTGGCATCTGCTCTGACAGGTGCAGGGGTACTGGTACATTGAGATAGGTGTGAACAGATACTTTGGCTGAGGAGCAGGGCGCAGTATGGTAGGAACAAGGTAAGCGATGACTGGTGTATGTGGTTGATCGGGTTTTCTTAAATGTTCTGCTACCCACCAAGGATACTCCGTCGGGCAGTTGTTCACTGAAGTCGCACATCTCTGGGTATTTTGATTTCCACGGGGTCTTGAAGATGCCAGACAGCTTGTGCTGGAACTCGTGGTTATAAGCTAGCTATGCGAGAGACCAGGATGGGTTGATACTCGTGCTATTGGCCAGAAACTAATAGGATCTGCCGGACTCTTTTCTTCAGCTCCCTCCGTTTGGAATAGGGCATTGGGAAGTGGATTTACTCTGATGCTATTGTACAAAGACGGCAGGGTCCTTGTGCAACGTATGTCTAGCACCACATGTGGGCCGGGAACTGGCGGACACCTTACTCCAATGCCTGGCAGAGATTGCAGTACACGATGGAAGTCGGGCCTCACCTGTCCAAAGTCGCACACGGGTGTGTGGCCCTGTCCCAGTCTTCCCAACTCAGGGGATGTCGGACACTCGTGGCGGAGACCGCTGTGGAGAGACGGCGAACACAGAGCCGACAAGCTGTTTTCAGGATAGGTATACCTGTGTGGCTCCTCCTTTCCTTCAATCCCAGAGGGTTGATGGGAAGGGATGCCTCGGCTAGTGCATGTGGGTGAAAGGTTAGTGTCTTGGCTTGATTGAGTAGTTTTCCCTGGGATCACCTGCAGTATTTTTACTAGTGCTGGGCCGATGCCACAGTATTTGCTGATATTTATAGTATCTGTATCGGATAAAGACCTGAGTTCAGGTTTTTAAATTCGAGTCTAGTTCGTGCAAGTTTTTTTAAAAAATGTTAAGAGTTAGTCAAACTCGAGTAGAAAATGTACTATTCCAAAGGCTTTGATAAATAACTAAATGCAAGTCACCTTTCAATTTTAATTCATGATACTTTTAATATGTTGCAAAATAAATAATACAACATACGTACATTACTACTTTAGTTTTAATTTCATTTGAGTATGGCAAGAAATTAATGTATACATAAGAACTGGCATATTCATTGTAAAATGGGTAAATCATTGCTGGATACAATGTACTAATACATTGTATTCTGCTTACCATGGGCTTATCACAAACTTGAACATGACACAACAAAATATTTCGTATGATCCCTCTGAGAAATAATTTCTCATTTAGTTTGATGTAATTTAATTTTTGAATAACATTTGTTACATTAAAGCTTAAATTATATTTAACTGGAATTATGAAAATTCTATTGTAATGATTTCTGCTTAATACTTTTGCCAATTCTACCGATACCGATTTTTGTGAGCAGATACTGCAGATACTTGATATTGATACCCACATTAGAAGAAACTTTGTGATAAGAATATTTGAATACTTTATGATTTATTAGTAAAATGTATTGTATGCAGCCAATAACACTTAAAACAATGAACTGAAAGACTTATACTAGCACTAAACGTATTTTTGAAAGCTGATGGAAATCTGTGTACTATTTGAGACTTTAAGTAAACATACAAAATATTAGGTAAATTAATTTCACATATTTTTCAAAATTGGAGAATAAAAGCAGCACTCAAAGAATACTCAAGTGATATTTTGTTAATCTTAAGTCAGGGCAAATTACATAATTTGTTTAAAATAAAACTTGTCACATAGAAAATATTAAATCTACAAGTGTATGTACCACAATTCTCAGCATAGTTCTACTTTTTTTATATTCAGAAAATTAAAAATTGGTAATATTTATGGTTTTTAGATTCAGCACACACTTATTTTAATGAGTGAAATTGAAGCACTGTCAGTTGCCAGGTAATTAATGCCAGATTTATATTGCTTTTAAAAGATTTAAAATACTGAAATGACACTTTGAGATGCAGTGTGACCCCTGCAAAGCTGGTAATTCGGCAACCTGCAACCCAGGCTGTAGATTATCTCTTGAAGTGCCTGTCACAGCAGGTGGCCACAGTGGAGTGGGAACATTCTCTCCCTCCCCCTCCCTCTTTTCTTACTCTTTCCTTTCCCATAGATGATTATCTCACAGCAGGGTAGCTCTTCCCCATCTGCCATGGGTCCCATTGTAAGTGATGGATCAGTTTAGTTCGTAGAATAAAAATGGCATGACTGCTGCCTCAAAACGGGAGCAGTTGAGCCAGTGTTACTCCAAAGTTGCCACCGTATTTCTTACCCTCTGGTGTTCCTTTCTTACCCTCTGGTGTTCCGGCCAAGCTTGGTAAACTGTGGTATCTGCGCCTAGTATCTGAATTTATTTTGTTAGATACTTCCTATATCGATACAATAATATCTGCATATACTGTGGCATCGGCCCAGCACTAATTGAAAACTCGACTCTACTCTTCTTATTTAACTGGCTGTGTCAAGTTCGAGTACTGATTAAAATCTTGACTCGAACTCAAAATTAGTGTACTCTTCAGATCACTAGTATCCGAAGTATCTGACAAAATAAATTTACATACTCTGCACAGATACCACAGTTTACCTATGCTTGGCTGCAACACCAGAGGACAAGAATAGGGTGGCGACTATGGAGTAAGGCAGGCTCAACTGCTGCTGTTTTGAGGAAGTAGTTGTGCCTTTCTTATTCTAAGAACTAAACTTTGCCGAATTACCAGCTTTGCAGGGGTCGCACAGCGGCTCCAAATTGTCATTTCAGTATTTAGAATCTTTTAAAAGCAATATTAAATTTGACATTAATTTCTTGGCAACTGACAGTGCTTAAATTTTTACTCTCAATAAAATAAGGGTTTGCTGAATTTAAAAACTATACATAATAATTTTTAATTTTCTGAATATAAACAAAGTTTAATTATGTTGAGAAATGTGGTACACAACCTTATAGTTTTAATATTTTCTATGTGATAAGTGTAAAACATAAATGGTTTAAGTTGCCCTGAGATAACATAAAAAATCTATTACTAAAGTATTTTTTGAATGCCGCTTTTATTCTCCAATTTTGAAGAATTTATGTGAAATTAATTTACCTATTATTTTGTATGTTTACTTCAAGCATAAGATAGTATAGTGAGACACTGACTTTTAACACAGATTTCTATCAGATTTCCAAAATACTTTTAGTGTTAGTATGTCTTTCAGTTCATTGTTTTAAGTGTTATTGGGTGCATACAATATATTTTAATAATAAATCATGAATGTATTCAACTATTCTTCTATCACTTCTTCTTATATTCTTCTAATGTGGGTATCAGTATAAAGTATCTGCTGTATTCTGGCTCGCAAGAATCTGTATCGGTAGAGTCGACAAAAAGGGGTATCGGCCCAGCCATAATTTAAATTTTCGAGGTATACTTAATGTAATTTTTGATTTGGAATACTTTGTGGTAGTTGACTGATTGTAATATGTGACTTTTGCACATTGCGGAAAGAAAGTTATTACTTAAATTTATTCTTTTGAGCTAAATACGTGGTTTCTTGTGTGTAGGTCTGAAAATAGACTACTTAAATAAACTATTGGTCCTGGTATCTGGAGTATCTGTGTAACCAGTATCTGTAACTGTATCTGCCCAGCCCTAATTTTTACGCGAGGGTAACTACTGAAAGATGCTACGTCTACAGGAAAGAACTCTAGGTAAAAGCAGACGTGGCGTTTTATTTCCGTAAAGGAAGAAACCGTGCAGTGAATGCACCCTAACTCCCGGTCGATGATGCGAGTATTGGCCGGGAAGCTAGAATACAGTGCTGTGATCACCGGTACAGTCAACCGGTGATAAAACGGGAATGCTGGGTGAGATGCTGAACGTCTAAGCAAACGCCTCTTGCATTGTTGTATATGTGGATCGTGTATGATGACGTAAGATGGTGAAACACTCGCGTAGCTAGGAATATTAAGCAAGGACGTGACAGGATGAGTACTGAGAAGGACTTCAGTGATAGGTCCACTTGATACGTCCGTATACTGCTGGGTGAATATGTATAGCGAAATACGCAGCTTGGAGAGCCTAACTAACATATCCTAACCTATCGTAAACGTAGCTTAAACGATGAGACGGGGTGCAGTGGTCAGTGTCCGAGCCACGCATGTTGGAGACTGTTCAATCTCGTCAGGTCTGAGTCAGACTGCTCTGGAGACTTGGGCTGTCACAGTTTCTATACTAATTCGTGCCATCGCCTCTAAGGCAAGGGGTGGTCATAGTGGGGGGGTAGCAAATGCACGACTTGGCCTATGTGATGTGACAGGCCGGTTGGAATGACAAACAATATTCCTACTACTAGTGCTATCTAGCAGGGAGTAAAAGAACTTGTTGCATCTAAGCATTGTTATGGTGGGCCAGTGACTAAAACAATCTGCAAGGCAGACTGTACAATCTCACTTTACTGAAGGACAAATGAAAAGCAAACTTCAGTCTCCTGGCTAAACTGAACTAAGGATGCAGCGGAAGTAGTCTAATCTCCATTGTTGAAAATGACACAAGTTAAAATCTAAGATTAAAATGAAATATATTTTGACTGTTATTCCAAATGAGTGGGTTTTCAAAAGTGATCACTTTACTATGAATAGCCTATAGTGATCAATAATTGGAGCTGAGCTCACACGCAGACCATTTTCATAATGCACAGTGCATGAATTGTGAGAAGGTAGGGGATATGCTCCCAACTGAAGACACAGCAACAACACCAGCACAGGATCCGTTCACCTGTACCTAGTTGACCACAAAAGGGAGGGTTTAAGGATGCTACACTACTGGACAACCCTCCCACTTCTCACCAGGCATGTAAGGGGTGAAAACAAGGCCATGCTGATCATGTCAAGAACAGCTGGACAGAGCAGCCAAAGTTTATCCCTTTATGCAAGATGTACTTTGAATTATACAAATGGACATTATTTGTGATAAATATCTGCCTTTTAAAGTGAATAATATTATCTGCCTTTTAAAGTGAATAATATTATCTGCCTTTTAAAGTGAATAATATTTTGTTAATGTTGAATATTAATTCAAAACATCATCTTGGTTTCCCTTACAATTTTACTTGCGCTTTTGAGTGATGCCACACTTGGGTATTATTTGGCTACAAAGGAGTATGCCGAAATCAATTTGTTCAGAAGAGTTGTGCGTGTGTGTGTTAGTAAATTAACATCTTAAGTCTGATTTTTCAGCAAGATGAAACTGATAATGGCAGTTCATTGTGCAAAATGTATACTGTACTTGATGTTGGTAAACATTTTTGATAAAAGGTCCAATATGAACTTCTATGGTATATATTTTTTTTTTTTTTTCAGAACTGTGTACCAGTTAAAATTTATTTTTGATTAAAAACTTGTAATTTACACACAAGGTGACTGAACATGGTCTATATGGGGAAAGATTGTGAATTTTGGTGAATAGGGGTTAAAATGGGTAAAACATTTTTCAAAAGTGACCTTATCTAACAACCCTAACCACGAGGGGGTTGTATCAGTGGAGTTCTATAATTTTATTCCTTGAGAAATTTTCGCCGTAATCACAGCCAAGTTTACATAGTTTTTGGTTTGAAGAACTGAGGAAGTACCAATCTAATGACCTTTAACCATTTTTAGTCAAGATTGTACAACCTGTGAACATTTTTCAGCATGCAGACAATGTGTGTTGTATGATTAGGTGTAGTAATGTGCAAAAGGTTGACTGCAGTAAGTGCAATTGTTGTGTTGCAGAACTGCTCTGGGACACGGTCACAGAAGGAGGCTCTGGTTACAGTGCCCTCACACTTTGACTCGCTGAACTTATGGCAACACCCGCCGCTCATACAGCAGCACTGAGGCTCGCTGATACTGTTCTTGGTTGGCACTTTGTGCCGGCTGGCTGCGTGCATGCGCCGCACTCTTGCTCGGCCCTGACTTCTCTTCAGGGCTACGCAAAGTTGCAGAAGACGGATATGGCTCTCGACCCTGTGGAAACTACACAGCCTTCCACGATGTTGTATTTTCAGGAGAATTATCTGCATGCCTAGAAGTGGTTCACCTTGGAAAGTGTACGTGTGAATTGCTACTAGAACACGACCATAACATTTGTTGTACGTAGTTACCTTTCAACCAAGATATGTATCTGGCCTCCAAGTTAAAGATTATGGCTTCTGTTATGATTGTCATGAATGGTGTACTGATTTTGTCATGCATGCAGATTCCATTAATTGATGCAACTACAGGAAGGTTATAGTAAAGTTTCCCTGCAATAGCTGTTGAAAGGTTTGTATTGAGGGTACTGCTCACAAGTGCTCATACATAGTTTGTACAAATCTGCTCCCCACATCAGATGCATACAGTACAGAAATAGAAATGTGATGTGGATAGATGAAATTTAAATTGTATAGTTTATAACCAAGTGAATGACTTTACAATTTAAAACAAAAAAACAATTGTGATATACTCATGGTTTTGACATCACACGGTTACACACAGAATGGCACAATGGCATCATGATCTGTAAATTGTGTATAGCACAAGAGTATCACACTCTTTTAGTGATGCTGTGGATGACTCGAATAAGATTACAGCTGTACAAAACTGCTGGAAATAAAATTTGCACAATGAGTAACATTTTTTTATTTTTCAAGGAGAGGCTTTTGTCTAAATGGGTTACCCATATTTTATTTCAGATTAACTGAAATTTGTTACACATTGTGCATTTAAATGGTATTTAAAATAATATGCAGTCTGCCAGTTGTGTCTAAAAATGTTTCTGATCTAGTTTAAGCTGAAGACAGTAGTGCTCTTCAGTTATTTATATGACTGGTAACATTTGTGGGTTTGTTGCAACTGCCCACAGCGACAGGTAACAGTATTCACATCAGATCCTTTTTTTTTTTTTACCGAAGAATAGATGTTTAGTTTTTGTCACCATTTACATGCTGTTGGTTTGTAGGCCCACGTAGGAAGATGAGCAAAGTTAACTATGTAGACGTGGTCTTGAAATATTTACCTTGCCGACATTGTTGATGCCACAATATATTTGCAGTTATGTGAATTTACTGTTGTGGTTTTCAAATATAAAATGCCCCACCTACTAATTTAATAAGTATGGATGTATATTGTACTGAAATTCTCTGTTGAAATGTCTTAAGTTGATAGGAAATAATACTCAAATCTTGCCTTTTGGTTAATGATACTTTAGAATTAAGTTTTGGTTTGTATAATTGGAATATTTTAAATGTGTCTTTAAGTGTGTGTACACAAAGAGCCTAAGCAGAAAATCTTTCTAAATTTTTTAAATATATATATATATATATATATAAAGTTTTAAGCTAGATTTGTTTGTGTTACTAACTAAACTAGCAAAACAATGCAATATCAGCAGCTGGAATTTAATACATCGACCCTTTGCGTCAACAGAACATTCAGTTGTTCAAGACTGTTCATATTGGGTTACAAATTAAATTCCAGCATGCACAATAATACCAAGAGATGCTGTTGTATGATAGTGTGATGTTTTGTCTGAACTTAGTAGAATTGTACCATTTGTTTTCTAATTTTGGATGTAATAGTGCATTTATCGTAACAGTCAATGTGTGTGTGCATTTTTACATATGTGGTTTGAAGTGTTTTGTTGAAAGCTGAAACAAAATGCTTAACAGTGATATTGACGTATGTTTTAGCAAGACAGGCATGTTGACATTGTGTTATGAGTAGTTGTTCTGTTAACAGATTTTGGTCGTCAATGTGTATTGAACTCACTTTTTTTACAAAATAAAAAATTCAGAAATTGCATTAATTTTTTTGATAAATGCCTTTTTTGTGTAAACCCCCAAACTTTGTATTATGAAAACAAGATAGGTTTCTTTGTGTGCATGGTCTTCTAATAAAGAACTCGTTTCTTGTCCAATACTGTAACTCAATAAGTATAATTTACTCGTGTATAGTGCGCACTGCAACAAGTTTCAAGGAAAAATAGTATATTCAATAAAATTGCACCAAAAATTTGTGGGGCCCTGTTAGTAAGTATTGAACAAATTATTCTTTTTTGCACTAATGCGTGGTGGTTGTGATATGTTTGGAAAATATTTTAATTAAATAACTTGGATGCAAAAAAGCCAAAATAAAAATTCCGGTAACGTCTCTCCTACTACTCATTTCCAGCTTTGATTTTTTCCTCCTTTCAGAATGACCCACACTTTTTTTTTTTTTTGCTGTGCAAGAATGTTCCACTACCATTGTCTTCAAAAAGTGTCTCCTTGGCTCTTCTCCCCCGTTAGCGCCCACCTTGAAAAGTTTTTCTTTGTTTTGGTAATAAAAAGGGCATGCTATACACAAGTAAATATCGGGACTGGGTCGATTTGATTTATCAATTAAGAAAGAGCTTAGTACCAAGAGTTGAATCTCCAGTAAAATGACTTTGCATAAAACAATGCACGGCACATTAAATTATACGTGTGAAGCATTCTTGCGCATTTAGGATGTGCACTCTATGACTTCGCCCCATCTTTGAACACGCCGACCATAATAGAACAGGCCATGAACCCTAAACAATATTGAAGAGGTGGGACGTGTGGCTACAGTATACATGGGCACCACCAAGATACTACACACACATGATCCTAGCTTCCAATGTTCACTCATGACTTTCCAAGGAACGTCATGGCAATGCAACCCCCTGCTTGAAGATTTTACTGTTGAACAAGCTGCCAGTCCCCTCCAGTGACCGTCGTGCTAGTGCCATAGTATGCGACTACAGGGCAGCATGTAATTTACCAGTGCCTGTGGTGGAGATAAGGGAGATAGTGCCACTCTAGCATCTCTGAATTCCCTACCCCTGTGACCAAGATATATATAATATATACGTGCACACGCATATATATATATATATGCGTGCACACGCAAGTTAATCCTCCGACCAAAATTTTTCATATTCAGAGCATTATATTATTGGTAGTCAGAGGATCATATTACTTTAGTACGACCTAACTTACAGTCCGGACTGAGGGCAGGACTAACAAAGTACTTATCATCAGGATCGTTGCAGCTAAGGGAGAATAAATTATAATGCAGTGGTTTATTTTGCAAACTCTAGACACCGCAACCATTAACCATTGCGACATGACGTTTGTACAAGAAGAAACGTGTTGCTAACTTAGGCCTACAAAGTATAAACAAATTCCAACACCAAGCAACTGTTGCCAACTCATGACACCTACCCTTGTTGAATTTGGTTGTGCAATCATTACAAATAACGACCCTATCTTACGAAACCTCTCGTTTAACACCATTCAATACCTTAGTGAATGTGTCTGCTAGGTTAAGTTTAGTAGAAACAATCAAATTTTATCAAACTTTGCATTACACATGCTTTCACATAGTGGAACTTTACATCAACATGTTTAACCCTTTCGAAAGTTCCATGAATTAGTGTTTGACTGATAGCCCCTTGGGTATCACATCGTACATTACATGGCATGTTGAATCGTGTCTGACCTAGCTCGCCCAACAGGCCTTTCATCCATGCTATCTCCTTCATGACGTCTGCCATGGACACACACTGCTTGAATAGTGGATTGTGCAACATGTTTCTTGGAACACCATGATACTGCCCCTCCTGCTAATAAAATTACATACCCACTGCACGACTTTTGGTCAACCTTGTCTTCGGCGAAGTTAGCATCACAAAATACCTTTACTTGGCTGTCAGTCTTGTAGTAGCACAATTTCAAATAGCTAGTCTTTCTTAAATATCTTGATGCCGTCAGGTGAGACACGAGATGAACTATGACACAAATACTTACTGGTAATTTGGGTGCCATCGGTGCTTCCCAATCACCGCACTATTGACACTCGGGGGTTCTCAGGGATGTTGTGGGTTCTGTGTATCTCACCCGTGTGTACTTACAAACATGTAGGCAATACTAAACTTTTATCTTTTTTTCTCAGCGATTTTGTTAAAACACATGTGGCTAGGACACTGTCACTACTGAATAAAAAATGAGTTCACTGCAGACTTGTTTTTACTGAAATTGTTCATACACATCAACGTGCCAATGAAATGGTTATCTCGGTCATGACTAGCCAATTCCGCTTGGGTGCTCCCCAGTACATAATTAACCTAGCGCACACCTAAATGGATGATCTCGCCGAGGTGCGTGAAAGCAAAGCCTTCACAAGGGAAGAGGGCCGACAGCCGCTAGGGTTGACTGACTGTTTTTCCCTGAAGACAGGACACGGTGAATTACAAATTAATACACATTAACATGAGTGATTATTCGGCATCACGCAAACTCGTCGGGGCTTGACCTCCAGCACGTGGTAGTGTGGTGACGGCCTATACAGAGCCGGCTAGGACGGGAGTAATTACACTGCACACGGATTACACGTGCCAGCACGCGCACACACACGTGTGAAAACAAGTTTGGGTGGCGCGGATGCTGCTAGATGAAGTTCGTAGCGGACCACATGGTGCAGGTGAAATTGCAATATTTCTGTGTGGAAACTGCAAACTAAATTCAGAAAAATATTATTCGTGTTGAGCAAGCGATTCTCTTTACGATTAGTCGTTACAGGCTTGTAACATGCCTGATAGCGGTGAAATCAAACATTACTGTGACCGCATGGTCAAGTACAAAAGCATAAATTTACGTGAAAAATACATAGAACCCTGAAATAAATGATTGCACGTACGATGTTATACAGATAAGCTCTTAAAACGCAATGATGGCGTATACAAAGACTTGGCTTAGGTCGGCCACGTGTTATACGTGATGTTGCCGTAAAATATTCAAACACGAAAATTACCCTTAATTACGTACATAAAAATTAATCTTAAAATTGTGCGTAGTAATTGTGCAGTAGTTACACTGAAATGTCATGCAAATAGGCAGATGGTGTCATTCAAAATGAGCGGGTCGCGTGACCGGACAACTTTCGCTTCCTTCTCGATTAAGTTAAAAATGCCACAAGGGCGTAAGAATTGGTAAAGCGGAAGCATAATGCTGGAGAAATTGTCTGGCGAAATCGTACGCAAGCAAAGATTAACCGGTAAACTAAATTAACTGGAAACCTAAATCGGAGAACAAAAGTAGTAGTGCGTACGTGACAGTGTCTTACCTCGCCAGCTTGTCCAGATACAAGCGTCGCACGGGCCTAACATGGCCGCCTACGGGGTTCAAACAAGCGGAAGTGCTATGCACGCCGAATGAAATACTTTATTCAAAATAAAATGACACAATCTAAATTAGATATTGTTTTACTTTTCTATAATTTTGTTACGAATTTCAATATTATTTTAATGTCTCTTTGTGATGGCATTCATGCCAGAATATTAAGTGTTCTTAATGTTGGCGCCGCAGGCACTTTGAATATTCATAACAGAACTATTTAAAATTAGTACAAGCACTTTAAAACATTTAAAGACATATTTGTAAAGACAATATGACACATTTTACCCTGAAATTAACATTTATAGGAAAGTTCAAAGTTATCGGCTTCTTCGCGCACATGCGGGATACGTGACACTTGAGCACCGTAATGGGCTCTAGCGCCACTGGCTGTTAGCCGGCGGCAATCTAAAGATGTGCTGAACATCGCGCTAGTAACACAACCTTGGTTTACTACACATATGACTGAGTTTGCTTACAGCAAATGCTATATGCGGTCTGGTAACTCCTGAAAGGTACAATAAGTAACCAATTGCTCGTCTATACACCTCATCAGAATCTACATCCTCCCCTGGAACGCCACCAGATTTACTCACTTCTAGGGTTGCTGATACAGTTTGCGTTGTTCATACCAAACTGCTCTAAACTTGGTCTATACAGTGACTAGTCCAAAGTGACCATATCAATGTTCGGTTTGGCTGCCCTAATTGAGAGAAATTGCGAGGCATCAATTGGCATTCTTATGTTTAGAAGGTTTGACAGTTGAAACTTCAGCCAATTAATCTTGTTTCTGCCTCCCCGTACACTATCATCATCAATATACAAAGCTATGAAAAGTTCCTTACATTCATCAATGTAGATACAAGGGTTATACACGACTTCAAACCTAGGTCACACAATAGACTATTAATTTGTTGGAACCACTCTCTACATGCTTGCTTTAGCCATACAAACTTTTATCGAGTTTACAAACACAGCTTTGTCTCGGTGGCGATGCGTACTATAATTTCATGGCCAAGCTACTGTGTGCAGGGGGCAGTTGATCACCCCAATTAAGGGGGGGGGGGGGGGGCACTCCCCTCCCAGGAAAATTTGGATTTCAAGGTGCAAAATGGTGCCATTTAAACATTTTTTCATACCTAAATATATAATACACTGCTTGTAAAAATATAAATATTTTTTTAACATAAAATTTGCCCGAGTGAAAAATATTACAAAGATACAGCCATCAAACCCAGAACCTTGTCCACTCAAAATCAATATTATTTAAATACCCTTCGACAGTGAGGTATTTACACACGGAGCAATTTTGTCTGTACAAAAGTGTAGACGGGAAAAATCATTATTCGTTTGTGTAAAGATGGAAAGCAGTCAACGCGAACGAGCAGGAGGCAGGAAAAAACGAAGCAGGTAGAGTGCGCATCACGAGAGAATATTCTTCTAGCACAGCGTAAGGGAAGGAAGCAAGCACAGAACGGGAGGTGTCCAGTGATAGCCTACAGGAGGGAGGGTAGCCGAAGTCATTACAGCCGAACTGAAAATAAATTTACCATTATCTTTGCGCCCGTGTAAGTTACCATTCGTACCGGGCAGCTGTCTTTCACCAAAAATAAACCTCTGATTATATTTCAACCAGCTGCAGCACAGTTGCGAAGATATAGGGACATGAGCAGATCATGTGATGTGTGTGCGAAGACCGACCACGGGTGTAACAGGTGTATACGATACCCTAATGACCCTGAATTTATAATCAGTGTAATTCGACGCACCGACACTGAACATTGTCACCCAGAGCGATAGTTCGTGCCTCAAAGGTTTTCTCGCAACCCGATACAAATGTAATACGCCTAGATTACACAACACACGCATCCCACAGGCCACATCACTAAATAGTACAGGAAAATGTGTCATGAAATCTGTCTTGTGCTTTCCGAACATGTGGTATGGATACATTCAAACATGTAAGCCCACATAGTTTTATTGTACTTATAGAGCAAATATTTACACCAGCCTTGAAATGTGCATGTACACTAACACATACACTCGTTTTTCCAGTACCATTCACCTTCTGAATCGACGTTATAGGAGTACAAATCATAATTGCACAAATGCACTCCCGGCCGCCCCAACAATCGGCCCACACTTCTCAATCATGTGGGAGTTATTTATTGTCAACCTCACTACCTGAATGTCAAAATAGTCAATGTTAGGCTTCATTTGTCGTTTCGCTCGATGTTTGTGTGGGGTAGAAAAAGATTTCAATTTACCTTCCTTGAACCGTACTTCCTGTTTTATTCTGGAAACAACTGTGGGTGGAACGACTATCGCTGCATTGACTCCTCTCACTACCTGAGAGTGATATTTGAATGTCTTCCTCTGATTCATTGGTCATGGACTTCAACACATTAAAATTACTTCCCTGGATTCACGGTGCACAACTTTACCTTGCCATTGTTCCAACTGTTAATGTTATAAACGGAAATATTACAGTACATACGTTAATTAATGCTCTTCGCACATATAGAATGTACACGCACTCCCGTACCGCTCACATATTGATATTTTCACTTTAGCTGTTATACACCCGATAGAGACAGCGAACGTCGGATGGCCGGCAGGGAAGTGTGATGTCTGCGAAGGACATCTATATCGGCACGCGTTGGAAATTAACGGTGGTTTGGTCTGATCAGTGTCCGGGGTAATTGATTGTACAGATATAGCACATGCCACAATCATATTAGAAAACGACTTGATTAAAATAACTGCAAACTCATGACTGCGACAATATTATAAACACCATTTTTCCCTTGCGGAATTTTATTTTCTACAATATATACTAAAATCGAGAATTTACAAGGATTCATCACCGGTACGGAGTTAGCATAATATAGCATTGCATTAACATTTCTGATAACTGAGCGCAAATTACACTTATAATTACATCTGCAAACATTCACGCCCGTCACAATTAATATACAATAAATTAATGTTTTAACATAAAAATCCATGTGTTGTTATCCTTTGAAAACAATAAACATGGCCAGCAAAACAGTTTGTTTAGGCTGTTACATCCAGCTAACTACAAGTGTTTCTAATCAAATTTTTTTTTGGAAATGATGTACAAAATTGCCTTTCTTGCGTGTTGTCGTGATCGTAAGTTCAGGTGTCGGCCTTCCCAATTTTATGATGCCACATCTTTCTGAAAAGTGAAATCACTGCTGGAAAAATGCTTCAATCGTAATCTACACACACACACACTTACATCCACGTGATTCTGTTGCACTCATTCTATCTACTAGGTTCTCAGTCTCACATGGTAATTTTATAATTTTTATGTATGGTATACATAGCGCACGAATATATATATATATATATATATATATATATATATATATATAACATTCTCAGAACCAAAACTGAATTAAATAAAAACAATACGATTCGTGTTGTGCGCACGAACTTGCCCATGCATCGATCTGGTTACTGTAAACTACACCACGCCAACTGCCTGCGGGTAGGCCAGCTTCGGCTATGTCCGCTTCAGTTCGGTGAAGAAAGCACTACAATCGTAGCTTCTAACACAGGTTGACGCAGCCATAAGCCCCCCCCCCCCTCCCCCAGGGGGTCTTCCGTACCTTCCGCCCCTCTGTCGGCCGGGAAACAATTGCAACCTTCTACCTGCTGAAAGCATTACTTACAGCGCTTCGAAACATCTTGGTTTTGCTAGCCAACGAGTTGTGTGTTCTTATAATGTACATTATTGTTTCTCGAGTAGAATGTGTACCGCACGAGTTAAAAGTTACCTTAAAGTAAATATAAGTTAGAATTTAATATTTTCTTTAAATATAACATTGTCAGCAAATGGTCTGGGCAAGCCCTAACGAGACGCCACTGCTTTGTCTACCTCTATTACTTTCCTCAAAATACAAAGGCTGTTCCATGTAAATATCCTCATGCAGGTAACTATTTAAGTACACACATTGCATGTCAAAAAATTCATGTTCCCGACTATTCTCTACACCCAGTGCCATGAGAATTCTCTGTCCTACATTTGACAATAGGACTGTAAGTTTCATAGAAATCAACACCTGGAACTTCAGCAAAACCTCTTGCTTTTAGCCTTTCCACTACCCCATCAGGATTGTGTTTCACCTTCATAATCCATTTACAAGCAATAACATTTTTATGATTAAGTCTTTCAACTATGGTCCACATATTTTGCAGTTTAAGATTCTGAATTTCTTCTTCTATTGTCCATAACCAAATGTATTTTTACTTACCACTAAAAGCATCATTAATATCTACAGGATCACCTATACCTAACAATTCACATTTGACTGCATTACAATATATAGATGTAGCAAGTTTAGGGATTTTCTGAGCTACCTCCCCTGGAGTGTTATTCGTACGACATTTACAAATATTACAACAAACACACTTAATGGGCGTTGGAACCCTTGCGGATCTCCTTGACTAATAAATTGCTTCATTCTTAAAAACTACAGTGTTTTCAACATTATTAACAGCCTCATTTGAAAATTCATCACTCAAAATCATATTATTATTGAGAGTTACAACATTTTCATCTTCTCTCCCTAACATGTTATGAACATACTCACCTGTACTTACCATATTATCATCACTGCCTACTACAATTTCAACATTGTCTACCTCAGAGCTTTCACATTCATTCATGTCATTGATCCTAACTCTATCAACTGGTATCACATGGAGTTCATTACAAGCAGCCTCATAGTACTCCAACAACTTAAACATTTCTGCATTTATGTCACTCACCTCGATCTGTTTGAAAGGAAGTACATTTTCTTCAAATGTTAGATGAGAGACAATCATAACCTTCCTCTCACTTGCATGCCAGACTCTATAACCATTTCTGTGATCTGAATACCATACAAACTCACATTCAACAGCCCTTGGGTCAAACTTGCTAGATGGCTCGACTCTAATCCAAGCCCTACACCCGAATACCTCCAGTCTCTGCAGCATTTCCACAGTAACCCCTTTACCTGTCCATAATTCATACGGAATCTTGTCTCCAATAGCCTTACTGGGACACAGCTTATGTATGAAGAATGCAGTGTTTACAGCCTCTGTCCACAATTATGTGGGAATACCAGATTGTATCAACATGCACCTTGCCATTTCCATCAGTATCCTATTCTGTCTTTCAGCCACACCGATTCGTTGAGGACATCTAGGCACAGTTAACCTGTGCACAATTCCATTCACGTGCAAAAACAATCTGAAAACCACTACTACAATATTCTCCCCCTCCATCAGATTGCAAAGCCTTTATCTTTACACCCTGAGCATTTTCCACCTCAGCCTTGAAAGAAAGAAACAAACTCACTCATAGTATCGCTCTTTCTGTGCAAAAATTTAACCCTAAAGAACCTGGAAAAATCATAGATGAGAGTTAAAACGTACCTTGCACCTACAAACGAACATGGACGAAGCTCGCCCATTAAATCACTGTGAACCAATTCTAGCGGTTTATAGTGCACCTGTTGCCTTTCCTCTGGAAAGGAACCTTCGTCATCTTACCCTTGATGCACACCTCACACTCAATACCTTTACCTGCCTTAGTTGAACTAAGATCAGTTAACACTGGCATTTTCACAAATGCTGCCTCGTGTAGTAAACCAAGCCTCTCGTGCCACAAGGTGACTGCTCGTAGTGCGACTGCATCTATTACATCTTGCTCCCACTGCTGCTCTTTTACTGACACCACACTTATTAATTCGATCTCGTTAACAGTCTCAAGTAAGTAAATTCCACCATTTTCCTTTGCGAAAAAGACACTTGTTCTTTCTTCTGTTTCAGTGTCTACATCCGCAGCACAATTTATATCAAATACTGTACTGATGACCTTGTCGGCAAGGCATCTCACAGATAATAGATTATATTCCAAGTCAGGTACATATAGAACATCACTCAACCCTAGTCCACCCACCACATTCATCTATTATTCTGTGTACAGAACCAATACCCTTTATAGCCACTTCACCTTTCCCAAGTCTAATGCTTCCACTTGGTTCCTTAAACGTTACAAACACTGAGCACAAAGGAATCATGTGGCCTGAAGAGCCGGAATCTAACAACCACATTGTCGGTTCAACTCTGCAAAATAATGTGACGCCATCCGCTTCCCCTTAGCCCGTTTGCCTGCCGGCAGCCGCAGCAGCTACCCATATTCTACTAGGCGCTCGTGCGCACCGGTTGGGAGTGCACCACAGTGGACGAGCCACCAAAACCTACGTTACGAGTGCGGCCACATGGGCCGAAGAGAGAGCTCGTGATGTGAGAGGAGTAGGGAAGTGTAAGTGACTGACAAGCTATGTGCGCGAGTGCGCACGTGCCTTAAAAGAAGACCCTGCAAAGTTAGGCATAAATAAAACGAGCTTTATGTAAGGAACGCTCAAGGACGCCTGTCCACGCAACTCTAGATTAAGGCATCCTGTAGTGTTTTGATGGGCCCGCTGACATTAATTACCATATTGTCTATTTTACGTTAGTTGCCATGTGTTTCATCCTCATTTCATTTCACAGTGTAACATGTCTATTAAAGGGTTTCCATGCTAAGAGTAATTTTTTTTTTGTCAGATTCATAATATTTCAAGTAACTTGGATCTGTTTGCAGGGAATTTGTTTGTATAAGAAAATTGTCCACGCGGCTGGCCTGCCCGCCAAACCTCGGCCGGCACGCCGTGTGGAACAGCAAATATGACAGTGACACCTCAAGAAGTGGGACGTACTGGCCGACGGGGTCGCGTTTCGCGTGCTTGGGCAGCACTTCATCTTTGTTCTCCAATCATTTTACAGCAATAGACAGTAACTAATCGGAACATTTGCATATCTTGTAGCCGCCCAAGAATTACCACTCCTACCTTCCCGTGGAATAGCATCGCCCAAGAAGGCTTAAGTTTTCATATAAAGTTTTTGTCACCGTCAGGCATTTTGTACAGTATCACCCTGACAGCGGGTTAAGCCCAGCAACGTGTGTAAATCGCTTCCTGGAGGAACCTTAATAAAACCCAATGATATAACATAAATGGTGTGCATTCTCATTCAGGTTGCAAATGGGCAATAGGGGCGTGGGCTCCCACCTTTTCCCGCAATTCATTAAGGGATATGTATATGTATGTATATGTATGTATATATATATATTTTTTTTTTTTTCAGTGTTTTATCTACGTACAACTTAATATGGGTGTATGAGCCGCCCTAAGATCTCACTGCACAGGTTTTCAGTATTACAATTGTTTCCGTATCAATCACGACAGTAGGAGCACTGGGAGGACACAGCCCGTAGGTCGTCGGCACACGACCTTGGGAGAAGAAGAGTCGGCTCTGCCGAGCCAGTTGGCATTTCTCATCAAAATACCAGGCGCCTATCATCTACAAGCCGAAGAATTGGTGAGAATCTATGGAACATCAACCTGTCCCGCTCCCAACCTTTAATGTATATACTAGACTAAACATTATAGATATTGTTTTATGTGTTCTGACCGTAATAATTTCTAACAAAATAATAATGGCACATAATTGTATTGCTGAGTGTTGTAAACACTCACAATAACCTATTTCCATAGTGCCAAATAAAATATTCTATTTGTTGTTACAGGTTCTTGCGACGTCAGATCAATAAAAAGTACATACCAGACTGGATGAATTGCTATGCTTTACAGTTTAATATTTGTAATAATATAAGATATATGGTAAATTAGACTTTACAAAATTGATAATTGGTTAATAGAAACATAAACCATTAAATTTGCAGCGAAAAATAATATTTTGAGCCTGTAAAAACCAACCTCAATTTTGAGTTTTCGTCATAAACTCTACTCAAGAAACTGAGTACTAGCATACCTTAGCAATCACTAAAATAAGGTTTGGTTTACTTTTAATACAGAATAGTGTACAAGAGCGCTGCAATTTTTGCAGTTACAGTTAGCTTCCATCTTCAAAACATATGGACAGCATTTTTTATACACATTTCCAAAGAACCAACTAACAATGGTGCACGATGAAGGAAAATGTACATTAAAGGAAACTTGAACTATAAAAGTAATATATGGGATCAAAAAAATTGTGTGCAAAATACAAGAAAATATAAGATCAAAAGATGAAAAAAAGAGGCTCTACTTTAAATCTGTTGAATTCACATAACATATTACCTCGCCAGCAGTTTCTATAAAATTCACTGCAATGTACTATTAAAGTTGAAGCATCTCTGAAGTGTTATGGAAGGAAAATGTTAAAAATAACTGACAACAGGATAGAAGTTCAAAGTCCTTTATACTATGTACGTTGATTAACATTTATTTCGAGCTACAGTTCTCCTACAATCTTACATGCTACCATACATCTAACAAATATAAATTACATAGTTACATTTATAGTCATACAAACATTAATATATTTTACCTTAATTACAACGAAACAGTTTCAATAAGGGCACACCACTTCTCCCACACATACACACACACACATTCACTACGCCAAGAATTAAATACGAAATTACAAAACTACATCCCAGCAAAGTCCAATCGTGTGAATTGTAATTGTGATTATGTGTGTGGCATGGAGTGTTCAGTAATAGTTCGGGTACTGTGCGTATGGATCAGCAGATCTCTGCTGTGGGTACAGCTGGGGTGGATACTGTGGCATGCTGGGGTACTCGTGCTGCTGGTACTGCTGCTGCTGCTGCTGTTGCGGATGCTGCTGCTGTTGCGGATGCTGCTGCTGTTGCGGATGCTGCTGTTGCGGATGCTGCTGTTGCGGATGCTGCTGTTGTTGCTGGCCTTGATAGAAACCAGCCCCACCTCCGTATCCATACCCTTGTCCTTGGTACCCTCCATACTGAGAGCTGTAGGGGTCAGCCGAGTGTGCATCCCTGGCAACTGTGCTTGCCTGCCGGTTCGACAGCGATGGGATCTGTTGTCCAAATTTATCTGGATATATTTCTCTGGCTGGAGGACCCTGCATCTCCCTCGCCCTGAAATCGTCAGATGGTTGCACATCCCTGCTGTTGTATGGCATCTCCCTTGCTCCGGGATTGTCAGTGATTGGTGCTTCCCTGCCTTCATAATGGGCATCTCTTGCCCCAGGATTGGTAGGAATGGGTGCTTCCCTACCTAAGTAATGAGCCTCTCTCACCCCAGAATTGGCAGGAGTGGAAGTGTCTCTATTGTTATATGGCATCTCTCTTGCCCCAGCATTGGCCATAGTGGGTCCTTCCCTGCTGCCATAATGCATATCCCTCGTCCCTTGACTGGCTGAGGTGGGTGCTTCTCTGTTGCCGTATGGCACGTCCCTGGCTTGACCAAAATCTGCAGCTTGTGAGTGACCTCCCATAGAGAGGTTGCTGCCCCATTGTCGCTCGAGACGCTGAAAAGGGTCAACTGCTGGACTGCTCAATCTTGATCCATACTTCGAAGGTAGTTCTTCCATTATATTAGCAATCATTGCATTAGTTTTCCTGAGTATTGCACCAGGATCATCTTCTGGTTCTGGGTACCTCCTTTCCATTTCAACTCTTCTTCGCTTCTCCTCCTCGACTCTCACCTCTTCTTCAAATTTGCGCTTTCTTTCTTCTTCACATCGCCTTTCTTCCTCCAATCGCTTTGCTTCCTCCAATCGCTTTGCTTCTTCCAATCGCTTTGCTTCTTCCAATCGCTTTGCTTCCTCCAATCGCTTTGCTTCTTCTAGACGCCTTTCTTCTTCCAATCGTCTCTCTTCCAGCAATCTTTTTTCATTTTCTAACCTTTGCTTTCGTTCCTCCTCCTCTCTCTTCTTCTTCTCCTCTTCCATCTTCCTCTTCAGATCTTCTTGCTCCTTCTCTTGTACCTTCTTGCTGGCAGCAGCATATATATCCTCGTAGCTGTAATCGTCATCATCATCATCGTCCGAGTAATCAGGCCTTGTCTGCTGGCTGAGGCGCTCCTCTTGGGAGGGGTTGATGCCCGCTTCGCGCATGGAGAAGGGCGACAGTCTGCCCCTAGGGTGCGGGAATGTGGGAGTATCCTGGAGCATGGATGGCCTGCTGGCAGTGTTTGTGGTGGGTTGGGTGGGTGGCCCCAAGTTCACAAATTTCCTGAGGCGCTCTACCTTGTCTGGCTCGACAGCTTCCAGCTTCTTGAGGTAAAGAATGAGCTGGTGCTGCTCCTCTGTTGACAGGTTCTTGAAGTTGTGTAGTAATGTTTGCAACTCCACATCCGACAGCTCTGCCATGCTGTCCGCCTCGTCGCGGGCAGGCGAGCGCAACCCACGACTCTGCCCCTCCTTGTAAGCAGACTGCAGCAGCTGCAGGGCACTCACTGGGCTGTCCACAACCCTGGGTGCTGCCAGCTGGTCAACAGGAGGCGTGGTAGGGGTGGGCACAACAGGAGCAGGAGCCACAGTAAGGGTGACAGCCTTTGCAGGAGTTGGTGCAGCAGCAGAGACAGCTGTGGTGGGGATGGCTGCGGCTGCAGAAACAGCAGCAGCAGAGGCCAATGCAGAGATGGGGGTGGCAGGGGCTGAGGCAGGGGCACTGCTTGTAGCAGGTGGTGACGTCACTCGCTGTCCCTGGCCCTGCTGAAGCTTCTCCAGGTACTGTGCTGTCGAAATGGGCTGGTTGCCAGCTGCTGCTTGCGCCTGAACAAAGTAACACACCCAGTCATGTGCACCTATTCTTGCAGCCATGCCCACCACACAAAATACTACCTACATCAATCTCGTTAACTGCAACTGCTACCACTCATGACATTCATCAATTTGTGCACTTGTGGTGGCATTCCTAAAACAGACTTCATGGCCAACTGTGCAACTACTGATTTGCATACAAAATTACATCTATAATAATAAAAAAACCAATTTTTACTAAATCAATGAATTTCTAAAAATTTGAAAATAGCTTATTTATTCAGTTTTTATGATTATAGATGTACACATTCAATGCCTTACCAGAGTGAAAAGTTTTCATATTTTGTCTGCAAATAGAATGTCAATGACTTTTCCTTCTGCAAAACAAGGAATAGGTGGCATTCCTTTACACCCCGTCAATAGGGTACCACCTAATTACTTCCCCTCACGAACGTGGTTAGCTATTATCCAGTAGTCACAAAAAGAAAAATGCATGGAGAGAAGTATTGATTGCAGGTGCAGCTAAAAGATGGGAAGTAGCACACGAGAAGGAAGGGTACCCAAGTTAACGTGAGATGGAGATTTGGCAATGGTAAGTGATTGCAAGTAACACAGTATAAACAATACATACTATTTGAAATTTCCTAATTATACTTATTATTATGGCACTACTTTTATGAACAGAAATTGCGACAGTGGCACCATGAATTTAAATAATGCAAATCTTGCTCTGGCACAAGCTCATTACACCAAAAGAGATACAAGTACGTAAATCTCGTTTTCACTTTGGCAGACGACCACATTACATAAAACTGAAAAGTAGAAAGCAAATAAAGTTTACTTTATTGGTAACACAGGTCAACAAGGTTTTGGTAACATGAACAAGAACAAAAACGGCTGGTTTTAAATATTTTTGGGTCACTGATCTCCAATATGATGTGTTAAAAAGACCAGCACGTCACATTTTTGTTATAGGCTATCTTCAGTTCAGAAAAAGGTAATTTTTTTGGAATATTAAATTGCAGTAGTTGGCAGTACTGTTTATTTATACTGGTAAAAATTGGAGGGAAATATGTGTAACACCTCAAATTGTATTCGGTTACTTAGTGTGATTTTTAGCGTTGAAACAGAGAAAAGTCATTGAGTGTGACAATTTGCCACATAAGTTTTGCTATGTTTGTGGACATTATGTTATAAAGTCTCAGAGTTGTAGTTTAACTACAACTGTAAAGCAAGCATATTACCTGTATTTCAGTTGTCATGTTGGTGATCAAGACAAACAGTGGACTCCACATGTGTATTACATTACAGTCCAACTTCAGTGTATCGGTTCTAGAGTGAACTGTGTACCTCTCTTCAACACCTATAAGTCTCATTCCTCAAGGGAGTGGCAGGAGACAGTGATATTAATCAACTTTCCAAATCTAGAGCAGGACCATGGACCGTCCCAAAACAGAGGGCAGCCCGTGCATTAACAAGACACACCTATTCATAGGTAACCCATACTGTGGACAAGGTACGGAGAGGTACCTGGTGCGCAGTACGGTACAGCCCCCAACTAGCAAGACTACACGACGAAGCGGTTAGGCCACCTGTGTCAGTTAACCTACTGCATCCACCACGTATAGACCTGCTGGACAGCGTGACAGACCCAATAAGGAGTGACCTAACCACCTCTGGGTACACCTTAGCAAGGTAACGGTCATCTGCCTCTTCATTGCGGAGGTGAACCATAGCACCTTCCCATTCATGCCGTTCACCTGCGTTTGGCCAGCCTTTGAGTAACCAACCTATTACAGCCTTCAGCTATTTAAGCTCCGCCAGAGAGGGAGCGTAGGCTTCTCGACAGCTGAAGAGGCCTCACCTTCCAGCCCAGTCCAGCCTGCCCACCTCTTTGGAGCACTGATCAAGCTCCCGGAGCAGCACATCCAACTGTCTCGATGGCAGCAGATATCAGCTGCTCTTCAAGCCCAGGTAAGTTATGGGAAAGGTAATGCAGCAACCGCACTTACCTCAACCATCATGAAGCCTCTCCTCGTATAGCCCAACTCCATTCATACCTTGCAGATGGCCTACGCATCAACCCCTTCAAGGGGCCCATTAAGGCCAATAATTGACATATTTTGTGGTTATATGGGTAGCACACTCTGCAAACTCAGTTGTTTGGCGATTGCATATGGTTTGGTGTTTGCAAATGCACTGCAAACTGTTTGCAGGCATTTGCAGTATTTTGCTACCTGAGTCATGAGGTTAGAGAGTTCGTTAACAGGAAATTTAAATAAATCATAATTTGTTGGTGTGATTTTGGTTGAGAGTTGGAGGAATATTTATTTGAATTAAAAGAAGATGGTTCTATATTTTGTGATGAGAGTTGAAAGATTCAACCATCTACCAACGGATTTACCTGGCTGGCTACTGACTCAGCTGCGGCGACTACAGATGGCTGGTGCCGAGACCTAGTGCACTGGCGATATTTGTCTGGCATTGGGTGGGCTGTCGTTGGTCCGTTTGCCCCCGAACCAGGGGTTGGCGATTCCAAGAGGGATGTCCTCGCCCCTGCGGATGGCTGCTACAATTGGGTATGGGTACCCAACCGTCTTGAGTGCTGGAAACAAGTATGAGGAGGGACTGGGAGGTCAGGCCTCTCCAACTGGTGGGCGGCTTGAGCTCGTTCCCGGGGGATTATGCTGTGAAGTGCAGTTATGGCGGGGTTGTAACTCTGCTTGGCTTTGGAGGCTTAACATCACTCCTCGAGTATATGGCATACGGGAAGGAACAAATACCGGCACCGACAGAGGAAAGCAGGCGACGATGGTCCCTATCTTTGTGTAAAGCCAAGGCCAAAGCCAAACAGGCAAGTGTCGTACCCGGTGCTCCTTAGTCTGGTACAGTTCAGTGCGGCAGAATCCAGAGCAGTAGGTTTCCTCAGGCAGCACGTCAACAATACTTTAGTGTGGGTTCAAAAAGGGGTCAGACCTCCAGGACCAGACTCTTAATTCCTCCAGCACAGTTCGCCGTGCTGGATGGAGTATAGGCTGGGCTGGTTGACTAGCTGCCTTATGGATTGTCTTGCGAGTGGTGGAGGCTCTAGCTTACTGTACACCAGGTGCACAATACGGGTGGAGGTCTAATGGGTGTGTTTTTGATGTACGTGCATCACGGTGAAGGGAGCCCGCAGTCCTATACTATGGTTTGTACTGGTCGAGATAAAGTCGTGGTCTCCTGCTTCACTCTTGACGGACGTGGTATCTCCGAATGACTAACATAGTTACCCTACGTAATAAGTATTCAGAAGTAAGCGAGAATACTTATATACTGAATTTCGGCGTGCACAGGCCGAACATTTATTTTATATATATATATATATATCAACAACCCCCCCCCCCCCCCCTCGCACGAACGCACGCGCGCACACACACAAAATAGTCCATTCCCCATTGGAAGCCACTTTCTCGGAGCCCTGCTAAATATTTACTTGCAGGCCCGTTTTGTATCCTTCCGCCAAATTAAAATAAACATTGCCATGTAGCATCTGTCAAAATCAATTATTACAAGCCATTGCATGTGTACACGTGTTCGTATACTTTCGCTACACCTAAAAATAAACATTAAAATGTGACCTACTTTTATACCTGTCAAACGAGTTGTTTACTGTTTACAGATTTTCAAAGAATTCTGTCATATTCCAAAAACTATTCCGTATGAATATTCACATTTTAGGCCTATAACATTATTTAGGCCAGCTTTATGACGTTTTAAAAATGCCTGAATTAACGATAGTTCTTACAGTTACGTTACATTAACATATTTGTTTTCCATGACATAAAACATTACACGTAATGCACGTTAATATTTTGCATACGACTGTGTTAAACACTGTTACAACTACGGAGTAATAAACTGTAGTATTTAACTTTTTGTTATTGATATGTGTTGGGTCATTTCTTTAAAAGGATGGCCTCAGTTTGAATAACAAAGGAATAGACAGTCCAACAAAAAAGCGACATTAAAAATCAAGCACGCAACTTGTGTCGCTCATTTTTTGTTATAGACTTAAAATATAGCGGTCAACATGCACTCAAATAAGCCTACCGTAACTTTTATTCTGCTCATATTTATATGTATTGCTACTTACTGTGTATTAGGTTTATTGAAATTTATTGGTGCTGGTCTTGGTTATTTTGTTGGGATTGGTGGTAAATCACGTTACACAACTGTGTTTCAAACACCAAGGGCAAAGGTAGAATGTTGTGATAATAAACATACGTGGATGCAAATAAATAACTTAAGTCATAAAAACAGCTCACATTTACACCGTATAAATAGTTCACATCAAATATTTTAAATCACGCACACACAATTCCAGCGCAACTATCACCAAACAGCCACGCCATGCTATTTCACACACAGCGGTTAACGAAACACACCATAACAGTATATTTATTACTGCCGCGGAAACACAGATTTATCACAACATTGTAACTTGCCTAAGTAGGTTTATAAAACACAAAGTCTACAACGTGATGTGGTAATTTGAAGTATTTTTCGGAGTGAGTATAATTTACGCTTAGTTTGGTAAAACAGCAACACGCCATGTCATGGCTCACCACGTCTACCAACTTCACTTTGTTTTTGCCCCGCCATCATATCTAAATACATTAAAATAAGTATTCAAACATTAAAATCTCTTTTCAGTTGTAAATTACAAACTCAAAAATCATTATTTTGCTATAATATGTATAAAATATGCTACAATTGAAAACATGAAAATTTTCCGCGTACTAGCTAAGTGAAACTTCCAGGCTGCGAAAGAGAGAAAGACAGAGAATACAATGCTCTAAAGTTAACCACAATGTTATATATTTGTGGAATAAAGGTTATTAAAAAAACAGGTTGACATGTTATGGCTAGAATGTTTTTTCAACAGTTGATTTTCATAAGTCGCTTCCAATCGGAGTGGACTACAAAAAGTGGGGTGCGGCTTATATAGGAGATATTGGTATCAAAATTTTTTTCCCCCCCAAAACATGTTTAGAAATTTGGCAACATACAGTACATTTTTATCTTGTCTTAAAAAAAAAAAAATAATAATAAAAAAAACACTACTACTACTTTCCCTTGCATAGTTTGCATGTCCGCCGTGGCACTACAAGTGCACATTGATAAGATGCCACTGTGTAACATGTTTGCATGGTTTTGTTTCTTAAGTCAAGTTACCATCTATGGAATAGTAATTGCGTGATGTATATTTGTAAACATTGCAACATAATAGAAATTTTCTGTCTCAAATGTTTTGTAGGAGAGAAATTAAGTTGGAATTTATTATGTTTGTATGGAATTGTAACTTCACAATATTTACAGGAATACAAAAATTCAGTGCGGCCTATACTTGAAATATCAATTATCCCTAATTTTTCATCAAAAACTTATTGTGCAGGCTATGCACGCCAAAATACGGTATTCTATAAAGAATAAATATGATGGCCCGTACCACCTCCTAACTATCCCAGAGTTGAACTGAAGTAACCCTAAGTAACCCAGGTGAAAGAGACCGGGTCCTAACCTGAACAAGGCAATCTGGATAGGTAGCTATGAAAATAACTCACCCTAACTAATTCTAACAGTTGTCCAGAAGGGACAATTGAGGACCACTACCAGAGCGGCTAGTGGTGACGCCAACACTGCCAGAAGGGGCAGTGCGGTTGCCATTACCAGAGGGGGTAAAGCAATCAAGAGTGTTAATGGTGTCATCAGGAGCTGCTACAGTGTTGAAGAGAGTCATGAAAGTCGCTGAAGAGCTTCTGATAGGTTGCGAGGACGTGGTAGCAGCGACCT
Organism: Dryococelus australis; assembly: GCA_029891345.1. Lineage (NCBI taxonomy): Eukaryota > Metazoa > Arthropoda > Insecta > Phasmatodea > Phasmatidae > Dryococelus > Dryococelus australis. The sequence goes on along the minus strand of CM057000.1, from coordinate 123,437,333 downwards.
CCAGCACATGAGGTGGTGGTGGAGCGAGCTGCTGGAGCCAGTCTGTTGTCTTCTGTTGTCTTCGGGCAGCGCACTGACTTATATCCTCCTTGTCCGCAGACCCACTAAGACACGGGGTGTGGTGGATGGCAGGCACCACTTTGTGAGTGAAGCTGCAAGCACGAGCTGTCTACTAGGGCTGCTAGTGCCATCCCTTGGCGCACCGTAGAACTATGTGACCTTGGGTGGCAGCTTGGCTGATAGTACAATCTCACTTCGAGGAGGTTAAGGAGATGCATGACAGAGAGAACAGTACAAGCTGGTTTGATGTCTATAATAAAGCTCCTCGTTGCAAGGGGCTTATCCTGTAGGCACGTGAGCTGCTTCCATTACTGTTGTAACCCTGCCTTGATTGAAGTGAAGGAATGTTCAGATGAGTTTTAAGTCCAGTGTAGTATAGTAAAGGAAATACGTCATGTGTCAATCGCCACCCTGTTGCGACAGACTCATCTGGAAGAGGAAAATAATTATTTCGTCTCTTGAAAGTGATGCGGAACTGTCACTCCACAAGAAAGCAAGTTGAGTTTCTGCAGCGCTCCCTGTACTGTACGAGCTCTCTGTGAAGCAGTGCGGTGTGCACAGCCGCCGGTGACATGTCAAATGCCGGGCAGTTGTGTGGAGTGTAGCGCTGGTGGACTGACTTGTCGAGCGACAGGCTGGTGGCTTATTCCTCCCTAGGAAGAAACTGTGTCACACGATACTGTTCGCTGTCAAATGAGTGCATGCGTTCCTCTGTTTCTTACGTGGTGCTCACTCACAAGCTCAGCTGAGGGCCGTGGTAATGTATACACACGTGAATATTTACAAATTATTCCTGCAAGAGTTCAATTACATGCGAGCACAAAAATAATCAACAATTTGAGTATACAAAATCCCACTTGTGAGTGGTGTGTCACGTCTGCTATCTGTATCAGCCGTGGTGTTGAAGGCTGGGTAAAAACGGCTTCGCCTTGTAGCCTCCTACATGTCTCATGGCAGGTGGCCGACACTAGGCCGATCTATATCTACCTAATTATATACAACAAGCACGAGTACCCTTAAATAATAATTAAAATGAATACTAAATAATGACCTACAGAGCACCTACAGAACATTAAAAAAACGGGTAACCCTTTAAAAGATAAATTATGTAACCCTTCAAGACATACAACAGCATTGATAAATTGTTACAACAATATACCTTTAGAATTTATTAAGATACACAAAACATAGACAATGCGAATATTTACAATAGCCCTTTGGAATTCTCATAATAATATCACTTTGCTATTTCTGGAAATATTTACAATATTAATTTTACAATTTTCAATTTTTCTTGAGAAAGTCTGTGTTTATACTTGAGATGTCCAATGCATCTGATAGTATAGCACTCTGTCGTTACGTCTGACACTATTTGTGTAGCGTCTCGAAACTTTATTACTGGTTTATTATGTAGCACTATGTCACTGGCTACTACAGGTGCTTTATGCTGTAATTACTGTCTGTCTCATATAAGATGGCAAAATGTTGACAGTTCAATGACTATTTACGATTAGTTTATGTATCCTTTCATCAGCTGGTGGGTCAATTCGAGGCTACACGAATACAAGGAAATGGGTTTCTGGGAAAAAAACATGGCGTGTTTAAGACATAGATGGACAATTACTGGCCCAATAGAAATTACTAGTAATCAAAATAACCACATGAAATGTATGTTAATTTAAAATCATGCAAAGCTTGCGGGAAAAATAGAACTACATATTGGTATCTGTTCTTAAATTTGTTATTTTACATACAAAACATATTCATTCCAGCTTTATAGCAGGTTAGGTTCAAGAAAGAGCCAACAGATTGTGTGCACAACACAGTAAAGCTCTAAATCGCGCGTGTAACCAACAGATAGCAGCAGGTTCTACGCCTCTAGATCCTGCTTTTTAAAACTTGACTTTTCTCCTATTACTGTCTCAAAATGACACGAATTTGAAATACATGTTGTCAAATTATTTGAAACAACAATTCAATATTACCATGCAATATTTCTGTAGGCTTTTGGAATTAATATCATGCACATATGGAAAGCATGGATGGACTGTTGGAATAAAACATGAAAAGCTCTAAGGTTTGAAGTTGCGTTTCATTTGGCTACGAATTGTCTTATTGTGTTTCATTTTGAACACCTATACATTACTACTTTAGCATGAAGATTAGTTTGTCAACACATACAACCACTGTTTTGTGACCACATAAAATAAAAAATATTAATTAATCTAACAACTCTTTGTTATAGCGCATTTTGTACTTGTCTGATGTGCGTCTGCAGCACACTCAGAATAGCCAACTTAATATTAACTTTTGTTCGTACGTGCGTCAGCTAATATACGATTTTGTAAACTGCACTTTGTTTCGTATACGTCAAGTTGCCACTCACTGACTGTCAAAATCTTGCCATCTTATATGAGATACAGAGTACATAGTCTGTCTTTATATCACTGGTTCTGATAACAGCTATAAATGGCTGTTTAATTAACTTTTCGTTCTTTTTGGTGAACACTCTTGTACAGGGTTCACTGGCTGTGATGAGTTGGAGTCTGTTTTCCTGGGTTGAGCCAGCTTCCTCAGGGCTGTGTCCTTGGGGTAGGGCCACGTGAAGCGAGAAGCACACCATAGCCACATGCTGCAACAGGTGCAGACAGGCATCTCTCTGATGGCCAGCTCAAGGGCACCAGGGACGATCTGGAGTCCTCTCCTCTTGGAGGAGCTGCCTCTGGGTGGTTATCAGGTCGAGGTTCTTGTGGCCCCTCTACCTGAACAGCTCAGTGTTGCACATCCTCTCGAATAGGAGGGGAAGCATAGGTGACCTCGGTGCCATCTGGCATCATGGCCTGGAGTTCAACCACACCCTCCTGGGTTGACGCGGTCTGGATGTGATCGGAGGCAGAGGCTCTTGAGGATCCTCTGCCTCAACAGCGTGGCGGGTGGGCTCATCCTCCCAAACAGAATGTTGGACCTGGGCATAGCCTTGATGTCGGGACCTGGGTGGCCATCAGAGGTACCGGTTCTGGTGGTGCTCCTACCTCTTCTGTATGGAGGCTGGGCTCATCCTCCCATGCAGGTTGATGGGTCTGTGTGTGTCTGCCTCTATGCCTCCTGGCATCAAGACCTAGGTTGCCATCAGAGGAAGCGGTTCTTGTGGAGCTCCTACCTCCTTGGGTCTTGGTGTGACCACACACTCCTGGATTGGCGAGGGCTGGGTAGTTACCAGAGGCAGAACTTGGCGGTCTTCTGCCTCGATGGCGTGGCATAGGTCACCTCTCTCGGAGATGGTCTCCAGCTGGGTCCTCTGTCCAAGGGACTTCGCTACGATAACTCCGATACCATGGAGGTCATCAGGCCACATCGGGCTGATGTCCTCCAGATCTAGTTGCTTGGCGTTGAGGGCAGCGTCTGGGTGAACCTGGCTCCTCGAGTCGTTTGTTGAGGTTTGACCCTGGTAAGGGTGGGTTGGTAGCTTCCCCATACTACATCTGGCTGAGATTCACGCACCTTGGCACGAGGGGCTCGACCTCAGGTACAGTTTTCTGAGGATGGTTCTCTTTCCTCTCTTCCTTTTCGCCAAGGTCAAAGTCTGGGGCTTCTGCTTCATGGTCCTGTGCTATGCCAGGACATGGGTGCATCTGCCCTTGAGTCACTTTTCTGGTGTGTGACCTCATTCTTGGGCAGACATTTGGGGTGACATCGGTGTTCCCTCATCTGTTGTTTCACCCCTGGGTATCACTGTTGAAATTGGTTCAGCGGGGTCTGGTGCACCTGTAGCTGTTGCAGCCATACAGGTTCTCCTGCCTTACATTTTTGGGCTGTCTTGGGAAGTGACATTGCCACTTCGCTTCCAGGGGATCATCAAGCATTTCTTCCCCCCAATGTGCAAACAGCATTGCTCACAATCCACGGTGCACTTATACTGCTGGAGCCAGGGTTGTCCCAAAATAAAGGGGCTCTCCTATTTTGGGTGCCACCACGAACTCCACGTGGGTGGTTTTCTGGTTGATGTGGAGATGGCCAGTCTTATACTCCCTTCCATCTGAAGGAGGCAGTCAGGATGGGCCCTCTGCACTTTCCATCATGGGGTGCCAGGTGTGTTCTTTGGTAGGGGAAAAGTAGGTCACTTCGAATTAAGTTTCCAGTGGCTACCATGTCGATCATGGCAGCTGCAACTTGCCCGGCGACCCTTACTTGAATACGGGGCATAGTCGGGGGGGGGGGGGCAGGGTCCCTCTATCAGCCTTTGTAACGTGATTCAGGGCCTGTCATTTATTTTCCCCGTAGCTTGACGGGGGCGGGGTTGGCTTTCTTTTCTGGTATCCCTCCAGCCGGTAGGCTTTTCGGGGCAGTCCCAATTTAAGTGTCTCCCGGGACAGAACCAGCAATGTAGGAGCTCAAGGGAAGGCGGCAGGCGGGGGAGAGAGGAGTATGGGGTGTAAGGAGGTGTGCGCCCGCCTTACTTGCTGTTTCGCTTCCTCCTTCCATGTGATTGCATTCCAAGGCCGCCTACTTGAGGTAATTTCTCTCTCTCCTGAATCTTTCCACGAGCACTTCTACAGACAGCAGTTTTGAGATTTGGAAAAAAATTGTGTAGTTTAGGGAAGAGCTGTTTAATTATAATATCTGGACATTTCTGCATATAAAGAACTCTACCTCTTCGTCGGTGGCCTGGGTTCAGTTGTAGAACTCCATCGTTAAATGTACTATGATTACCCTCGTCTGTGAATAGCGCAGCAAGGTGGGTACATACATAGCTGCCCCCACTCCATAATGAATTCCCCACACCTTGCCACCATTCAGGGCATTTTGAGTTGTCTATGGGTCCTGTTGACACACTGTTTGAGTGGTATTTTGTGCTCATGGAGTTCTCTTTCACATTCACACGTGAACGCTATTGGTAAGGGGTACTTAAATGTCATTTTTACCGAAATTGCACAATTTTTTTTAAATTTAAAAACCTTTTAACACGCGCTTGTAAATATGCTTTTCATGGCCATTAACAAATTTACATCATTTTGTTTTTACGAAATGTTCTGCTACTCACAAAATTTACATACTTTGCAAAATATCCACAAAATCAAAAATTTCAACTAAATAAAAACATGTTTCGCCACTATAAACAACTTTTCATCAACAGTGTGTGTGTGCATATGTATACACACACACACACACACACACACACACATATACACACACACACACACACACACATATATACACACACACACACACACACACACATGGTTGTGTGTATTAAAGAAACGAAACTAAAATGTGTAAAACAGCTTACTGTTTTTTTAAATACACAAAATTTTTTTTTTAAAAGAGGCCTAAATGCACTTTGTATACGCGAAAATATATGTGCTTCCTAACCCCCCCCCCTTTTTTTTTATTACTAAAACTACCAATATAAACACGGGCACATGCCAATGAACGATAGCCAGCGGCACATCCGTCTACATTACATTTTCTCCACTAGGTTCTAAACCTTTTCCAAATGTTTTAATGGATACCTGCAAAAAAGTGAAAAATGTTGGTAGAATAATTAATAGTAATATAAGACACCAAACACCCTTAAGACTAGAGCATTTGTTAGCTTTCTACAGATTTTGTGCCGGAAAAATCTGTATTATTTGCGTTAGCGCCGGCAAGAAAAGTGAACAGCTACAGTATTGGATCATCTTGTGGCGTACCGTTCAGGTTTCACAAGATAGCCATTATAATATTGGGGCACTGGCTGTAAATACAAATGGCATGTAAAAAATCAAAATATGTACTTGCATTCAGATCATCGAATATAAGTTCACTAAATTTTGAAAATTCACGCAACGTAGCATGGCCACAATGTATCCTTGCGCCCCAGCTGCTCTGTCTACGAATAAAACAATGAGTGTAAATAAATGCTATGATCATTAACTTAACTTATTTTGATAAAGTCATACTGCTGGGACTACGTTAATTTTATTGCCAGTGGATTGGATGAGGTTGGGAGAAACTTTAATTTAACACCTTTAATTACATATTGTTTTAGTGGACAAGTCGAAAATTTGCTCGTATGAAAGAAACATTCAATTATATAACCTGTCAAGTTTTAACCACACCGAAAAAAAAACATGATAAATATGTAGTTAGTACCAATTTGAATATTAAACACATTCGGGACGTAAATATATTTTGGCGAAGTTTATTTCCCATACAATAATAGTGTTATTTTTACACTGCAAAACAGAGTTGAAATGGTGGTTTTTTAAAGGCCACATTCATTTCAAACATTATAATAAATGTTTCAAAATACGTTATTTACAATACACACTTTCAAAACACATTTATAATACACACTGACTTACTGTTCGTAATTCCTATTTGCAACTCCTGAATAAATGTAGTTATATAGCAATACATACATGTTTTTCTGCCATAAATACAAAATAATTAGCAGAATCATTAAATATATACGACACTTGATGGGCTTTCAGAAACTAGGAAACTTCAGAACGAAAATAAACAGTGCCATTTCGTGACAATAGGGAAAATGACACACCACACCATATAGGCATACACATGTGTGGATAAAAAGTATCGAATAAACGTATTGATATTAGTGGTGTGCGGGATCCCAAACTTCGGGAAAATTCTTTGGGAATACCGATTTTCTCGTCGGGTGGGATACAATTTTTTCCCCAATGATTTGATGACTAATCTTGTTGAGAAAATCTCTTCTTTTCAGCTTATTCACAGATTTCAAAGTTTGTTGCATAAGCTAAAATAATTTTTGTAGTTCATGTATTATGTAACGATAAAACTACATGTCCATTGCGAAAATTAAGTAACACTTGTAAAATTGCACTATTACGAAGTTACGGTGAACCGTGCGCACTGCATTTGTCTTATATGCGAATGACATCGACATGTTGCAAGCATCAATTGCTGGCTGATATGGTACGAAAGTTTTGATATATATAACCTAAACATTCATGTAAAATTAAGCTAGTGCACAATGAATGTTTAATTTGACTCCAAATGTTTTAAATATTTGACCGAGATCTAAAATGGTGTTTTTTAATATGGGTGTGGTTTAAAACTATTTGTAACGCGCCACCAAATTGTCTTTGTTTTTCGTTTGGAATCTATTTGTTTTTAATTGTGTGCTGTGCTCACTTGTTATCGCGGGATGTTGACAAACTCCAAATATAGCAAATTTTCTATAAGAGAAATTTAATTAATTTACTTAGCTACTTTTAATTTCATTATTGATACAGGATTAGCTTTGTTAGCATACAGATTCAGTATGCTGAATTCATAACCCGCCCGATGCGACCTGCGTTTTGATTGCAGTTGCACTACGTGAATAGAAACACAACTGTGTCAACGGACGTTAAAACTTCCACGGAAAGTTAATATGAGTACATTGGTGTCAATACACACACATTTTACTACCAAAAATGGAACGAATAAGGCAAAAGTTCCTTAGTAGACGTTATGAAATTATAAATAATACAGCAGCAAACTGAAAACATGAAGGCAATGTTTTCAAACAAATTTAAAATGAAATATTTGTTTTTCATTTTGTAAGACCAATTCTTTTTGTTATTATAATTAAAATTATTATAAGGAATTTTTCTATAAAAATTGAAACAAGTATTTTATAAAGAAGTGCTCCAAATCCAGAGGATTAATTTGTAGTGCAACAACTGTGTATAAAAATATAGAACAATAAGACTTCTAGCTCAAATATAACTTTTAGCACATACAGTCATTATTCTATGTTTATGTTTTGTTTTAATGGAATAAGTCCTGATAGAATGTTATTCACTAGGTCTAAAAACCCACAAACGTCTTTACCTAACTTAAAATATTTCCCCCCGATTTTTCCTGAATTACCGCGGGAAATTCAAGTTTCCCACCTGAATACCAAAATTCCATTCCCGCACCACTAATTGATATGCAATTCAAGATACTCAATACTTTCGATATGGTCCAGTATCGAAGTATCGAATGTCCCATCTCTAACTTTTATTTCAGTGTTCAGGCATGGAACTACGGTACTTTACTTCGTTAACAAATTTACAGGGCGAATGTCAGTGTGCCAATTAAAAAGATACAGGTAGAGGAAGTAACATTTTTGTAAGGTTGACTTAAAAATGCTCACTTTATCGTGAACAGCCTTTAGCTTCTTGAAACTTCCCATGAGTTGGGATGTTAGAACTGTACCAAATGGCAGTTTACAGTTGCAAATTAAAATGTACTAGACTCACTAACACGTAGGAACTGTGAGCTTAATTGAATTGTGCTTTTCTTGAATGGAGTGATGTCCGTGAAGTGAAATAAAACTTGAAAGTGAAGTCACAATAACAAAAATTAAATCCACTAAATATTTTATCCAATCTTAATGACAATCTCCAAATCAATCAAATTGTATAGTATGGCAAATGCTGTAATAAAAATTTGGATTTTTTAAGGATACACATTGAAGTGATTATGGTTTTGGAGTTCATGGAGTGAAACGAACTGTAGAGAGAAGTTACCTGTGCCATACCGACGACAGCACCAATGAGTTGCTCCAACTGATCCTGAGTAACATCTGTCTTGCCCTGCGCCACGAGGGCAGCAGCTATTTGCTGTGCTATGGCCATGCGGTCCACTGTGCCCACTCCCGGCACCGTCACAGGTGCAGGTGCAGGCGCAGGTGCAGGTGCAGTCTTGGCAGGCATGTATGTAAAGGCCGACGGCGTAGGCTGCCTCACTGCTGACATTCCCACTGAACAATGACAAATCTTGTCAGACATCACACTCCACAACAAAACCTTCACCTATCACATCCCTCTGTCTGATTGTGGTGTTTTGCAACATAGTTTAATGTCATTTTTCTGACTTAAATTTTGTATTTCAGCAGTTTGATTTGTAATGTGCTGTACACAACTTATGGCAGTACAATAGACTGGGTAATGCAAGCTTATGCCATGACGTGAGACAGAAGAAAGAAATGGGTACCAAACACTACAGATAACTGGTGTCAGGGATTCAGAGGTGATTACAAAATTGCTATTGATAATACGCATAATGGAGGCACATTCACACACAAAAATACGGTTGGGTGAAAATCAGCATTATAATTACACAATTATTAATATTAGTGTACAAAGATTCATTGGTGTGACAAAAAATTGTAAAATAACCATGAATATTATAGATGTTCTTTTCTGATCTAAGATATCCTAAAGTTCTTCATTCTGGTAAAAACTTCACTACAGTAGAAACCTGTAATAGCCAGCACAGTAACTGCGGGAACACTGTTTAAATGAAATCCTTTTGAGGAATCATAAAAAAATCGCAAAACTATTCCATGAAAAAATGGTAATTTTATGAGTAGAAACATGTACAGCAAGAGCGTGTGAAACAAGCTTGCAGCAAGTTTCCTGAGTGTGTGAAGCGTGCTTCTGTTATACACCATTTCATATAAGTTCACTAAATTTCGACAGTTCTGGAAATGTAGTGTGGCGAGCATGGATCCTTCTGCCAAAGATGTTCTATCTATGAGGAGAACAAAGTATGTAAACAAGTGCTATGATCAATCTAGGTTACCATTTCAGCTAGTTTTATTTTTGTTATGGCAAATTTATACTGCTGGACCTCTGTTTATTTTATTTCAGGTGGGTGGGGTTGGGAGAGACTTTTTTAGTTTAATGTCTTTCATAAGACAGCATTTGCTTTGCAGCACTTCTTATGCAATGGTATAATTTTGAATTACATAAGTAGATATTGTCTTAATGGGCCAGTAGAACATTTGGTTCATATGGAAGTAACATTCAAATTACATATTATAATATGTTGTTGCGTGACGCCTTGGGGCTGACTAAGGCCGTCACCACGTACTAGAGGGGTTTTTGTTTGGATACTAGATCAGGTGCACCCGGTAGCAGGGGTTTCTGGTTCTGAGGTTATTTAGTGTGTACGTGGACTTGGTGTACGTCCAGTGTAGAGCACTGGCCTGGTAGCTGTACGGCAGGGCATGAAGTCTGCCTCTGTGACAGTGATCTTACGCTTGAGAGAATTGGCTATAGGTGGTATACCTGGGCGACGCGTAATCCGTGGTGGTTGCTTGACATTTGTCAACTCTGGCTGGCGTGAGTATAAGCTAGACTGGTTAATGTGGAGTGGCTCGGTTGTGTGAGTTGGTCCACTGGCTCAATTCCCCTGACGTATGCGTTGGCAAGTCCCAAAGACTAATCCTGTCTGCTCAAATACACTGCTACTGGGGGATGAGTTTCCTCGCTCAAACGTACGGGTCGTGGAAGAGGTCCTTAGGTGTGTCTGGTGTGACCGGTATCTGCAGACGGCACAAGGCTTTAGCTTGATCCCTCGGAGAGAGCTGTGCGAATGTAGTGAAGAGGTTACACTGACAGACCCCCCAGTCATACAACATACCTGGACATGTGACTCACTCGTCAGGCCATCCGATGCACATGTGGTGAAAGTTCTGCGCACAGAATATGCACCGTATCATATAGGTGCACTGCCTGGTACATTCAAGCCAATTGCAGTGAGCTGCTTGATGTTGGTGGCAGTCTATACAGCGGTACTCTAGACCGTCTGCATATGTAGGCTCGTCTACCCACCCCAAACACTGGTATTGGTAGTGGCAGGTGCAGTGTACGCAACAGATCACATGGGTCCCCTTGCCAGGGTATGTGAATATCGAGCACTTCTCTAGTGCACCGAGAAAATGGTTGACAACCATCACAATTTCTCGGAACACGTAGGATCTGCTCAGTCCAGAGTCTGGAATGATGTAGGAAAGAGTGTTGAGCAACACAGGGTGTTTAGCTTCACACTCCCTGAAGTCCTTGGAAGGTTCAACTCCCAACTAGTATTGCACAAGTTGATGGAGTCTACTAGGTAATTAGGTTACGTAGGCCACGTCGAGCACTGAGGTAACTGGGATATTAGGAGCTAGGTGTGATATGGAGAAGTTAGCGGAACAGCGGTCCAGCAAAGGTACTATCAGGAGACGTGGCTGGCTTAGTCCTAATTGCCTAGTCTGAACTATTGTAATTAAAGCCCCACGTTAGGTTGACGCATGCCAGGCTATTGACTGTGTGGCACGTTCGTTGAGATTTGATGCGCCAGATCAAGTGCGCGGTTATAGGTAGCTGACGGGAGGTGTTAGAAACCTGACTTAATCTAAAGGTCTTCAGTCAGTTGGTAACTGACTCTGGACTCCAGAAGTTCGAACTGGCTAGACCCAACCTAGCTTCAGTCCGGTAGACTAAACCCACCACCACCGGGAGATAGTAGGGACTGGTGCAGATGAGCGGTGGAAAATGAATATATTGTACCACATGGACAGTCGAGACTGCCCGTAATCTCAGTGAGGCGGCGCAATCCCAGTCCATTACTTGCGTAGGAGGGACTAAGGTACTCCGCTGCTGGACAGCTAGATGAGCAATCTTCTGTTCCCTAAGCCTTCTGCTGTGCCTTATCTTGTAAGTCATAAAGTTTGATTAGCAGCTGAACAAGATACGGTGTGCACTTCGGATGAGAACTATACCCTATGAGATTGTGGGTCCAGTAGCTGATTCGTGGCACAAGCTCGGTAAGAGTCTCCACTGATCCCCCACGTCTGCGGACGGATCAGACACATTGAGTCGTGTGGACCACCAATACTACTACTGGATGTGAGTTTTCAGCCAAGGCCATGCAGCAACACCCAGACCAATACTGCCTCCAGCACCTAGGTGCTCTGGTAGGTGATACAACATAGCTTTGCTGTCTCCTCTTGGTGGAATGTATTCCTAGTGGTCGTGGCTCATTAGTTCCTTCCTCCCAGCACCTGGGTGCTCAGCGGGTAATAGGAAGCAACAGGCGGCCCTCTAATGGGTGTGTTCCAGACTAGAGGTTGCCAGTCAAGCTAGTTCATATTTACAAAAGTACCGGTTTCGGTCAGTAGTGCACAGTGCAACTTATTCCTAGTGAACTAAGTAGACGTTACTCTAGAAATAAAAGTGTTAGGATAGAGAACAAATGGTATTTACTGAGGACTCAATAAATATAGTGACTTGTGTTATCTCCTACCAAGCAGGCTGAGTACTGAAAGAAAGCTACGGTAGCCAGGTGTGGGCGACCTGATTATAAGCTTGAGGGAAGTGAAATAGAAAACTGAATATTGAAATATTCAACTAAAGCTGTTTAATGCGGGTGTCAGTAGAAGACAAACGAAGTTAAAGTTTAAGTAGCAAGATATATTTGTGTTCGTTGGGTGATGAAGACTGTTGTCGTCGCAGAGGGTAGCTGCGATGGCTACAGAAGACTCAAGGTTTTGCTGGAGGCCCCAGCAATAAGGAGTGCTCAGGGTGAACTCAGAAGAATAAGAATGACTCTGGAACCCCGCTGTGCATGGACTTATATAGTCAGAAGTCTAGGCTGCCGCAGCAGGGTGCGGGGAAGATGTGTGACGTCCTTCTGCCGTGGAGGATGGCGTGGGAGGTGGGAACCCTCTCGTCAGCGTTCTTGGATCTTTGGCGGCACTCGATCGTGCTTGTAGTGGCTGAAGCTTGTAGGCACTCAGTGCAAAGGGAGGGGAGGAGACTGCGTGCTTACTGGTTGTGTAAGCTTGTAACCATGTGTTCGGCTATCCAGCAGATTCTCGCGTCCGATAATGTATGTACAAAGAATTGCGTGCAATTACTCTTACGCGGGTGGTGTAAGTAGACAACTCTTATGTAGGTTGAAGTAAGAGTATACTACACGTAAAGCACGATGAGTAGTTAATTGTAGTTTAGTAGTAGTATAAGCGGCACGTGCCGTCAGGAAAACCAATTTGACGCATGTCCATAGGGGAGTGAAAATAAAACAATTATTTAGAGGGGCTAGTCTGTCAAACAATGACTTAAGACTTGTGGGGTTAAAAGTTATGGTGACCTTTGTCACACAACATTTAAGTGAGAAAGAGGAGGCATGAGTGAATTTTACAGTTTTAACTTGTCATGCCCGAATCACGATACTGAGTGCCTTAATGTTTAATTGGCACACGGCCAGTGTACAAGGTGCCCTGTTTGAGGGGCACCAAATCCAGAACCACTGTCACGGCCCTATGAGTCGGCTGACCCTTGTTCACACAGTTACCTGGCCTTCTGCTGCTGAGGTCCCGGCTGGAGACTCTTCCCCTGGTGTGGCGAGGGCTGGTGGTCGCCTCCGTGACTCTCAGGTGGTGAAGTATTCTTGACTTGTGGGTTACAGTTTAGCTTTGTGGGATTGCAGATCAGGGAACCGCCAAACCAGGGATTGGCCATTCTTAGAGACGGTTCCCCTCCTCTTAAGAAAGTCTCAACCAATGGGTGAGGGTGACATGGGAGCTTAAATAATAGAGGAAATAATGGGGTTGGTAATACAGAGGGGTCAGGCCTCTCTGTGATGCGGGCGATTTGAACTTGTACTCGCTCAGTTTAACTACTGCTGAAGGCAGTAGATCAGGTTTTGCAAGTAGAATTACCTTCGGAGGTGTATGCAGCCCCTTTCAACCCTCTCCGCATACCTCTGACTGATCTATCCATTATCAATTTCTGGGATCAATACCAGGGGTGGTAAGGAAGGAGCAGATATCTTCGGGAGTCTCTGGTAGCTCCAGTCTCCCAGAAGCAGAGGGACAGCGGCTGCTGCAGAAGTGGCTTCTGGTGGGTGATGTCTTCAGCTGGTAGAGATACCGGCCGCAGAAGAGCAATGGAATCTGCGGACATACCAGCCAAGTGCGACCCCGATGGCTACCTCCGACCCTATACAAAGGCGGTGGAGGAGCAGAGACTGAAGATTGTTGGTCCCTTACATTAGCCCTTTTATACTAATCTTGTACAGGAGCTTCGGAAGCCAGGGGTGCGGTGCTGGGAGTGATAGCCTCTGTTGCAGGAGCCCGAAATTCCAAAGTGCTGATGCGAATATCATCCCTTATTTCGGCTGCAGGGCTGAAATAGAACTGGTGCTGCTCTCCCTTCGCTTGCCGCGGAACTTCGTGGTCTTGATTGGAGCGAGCGGCGGCTCAGTCAGGCAGTACAATTTTCATTGGGTGGTGTTGACAGACGACTTTGAGATTCTGGGCAAACAGTACAAGCTAGGCTCACGTGTCTGTAACTGCTTCCAACATTGAGCTGGTGTGTCCTGCCTCTTCAGTACTGTTAAGGAGTAATTGACCTGTAATTGAACATTGCATGAAGTGCAATGGCACAGCCAACCAACAACAGCCTTTTTTTTTGTAATAATAATAAAAAAAAAAAAAAAAACCCCCACCACACACACACACACAATTGTTTTACACTGCAGCAAAATCATACCTTATTTATCCAACACACTGACGGCCCATAGTGGCACATGTAAAGTTAGCCTAGGCAACAGGTATGCAAAGATTGTGACCTACTTTTTAAGGGCAACTGCGCCACGTGCAACAGAGAAGTGAGTGGCTTGCAACATAAATGGGCACTGCTGGTGTTCCGTTATTGTTGAAGTAATTTGTGTATCCAATAAAAAGCACAAAACTGAAATCCAACACAGTAAATAAAATTGTAATCCAACAAAAATAGCGTAAGCAGGTTGCCAACATTAGCGAACATGGCATGGTCAAAAAATATAAGGCGCTCATAGGAGTGAAAGGGAAAATCTGTAACAAGCACTGTTATTGGCTACCATTGTTTCTATGTGCCCGTGGTTGGAAGGTAGCTAGGCACTCAGGGGATGGTGGGACAGGGCATCTAAGGAGTGGTATGGTCGGAAAGAGAAGAGGTGGAGAAGGAGGCATGGTGGTGTAGGAGCGAGTGACGGGGTAGGAGGGGTGAAGGACAAAGGAGGACTTTGTGTCGTCATGTGTTGTGCAAAGTCTAACTCGCAAGGCACACATGCACACGCGCCAACTCAAACACACAGCCATAGTTTTAATCTGATTTAACTTTTTTTTTTTGTGTTTCGGCAGATGGTTTAAATGGCACCTACTGAGAAATACCTGCATTTTAATACCATGTGTTTTTACTTGGGTTTCATTGTACTTCACTCCATTTTAGCAAGGATATTTTATTATTTTCACAAATGTTTGCGATTTTTTGATGGTTCCTAGAAATCTTTACTTTAGATTGCTGTTTTAAGTTTCCTAAATGTTTGTTAACTCGTGGGTCAACTGTAGTTCCTATTTTACAAACGTAACAATTTTATGATGTAATTTCCAGGAACCATTGTGCACTTCATAAAATTGTGTGTATGTGTGTGTCTGTCAACTGTATAATGTGCGATTTTGCTGTGAAAGATTACAACAATGACTGAAGCAAAATTTCAACACAATTTTTTGGGTATCTGAGTTGGGAGAATAGGTCAAAATCTATCCAAATTTCAACATTGAGCCCTTTAAAATAATCACCCTTTTCTTAAGTTAAATGTTCATGTTTGTCAGTATGCAACAGAATGCTAAGAGGTGCATACCTTGTGAGTGAGAGAGCCTCTCATGGCGTGCAGCCTGCGGGAAGGTGTTGGCACGAGCTAGCAGTTCAGAGAGGTAATCGAGGCAGCGGCGAGTGGCCCCTACCATATGTCTCTCCACTATGCCGGCCAAGAGCTGGCCCTTGAACTTCTCTGCCACAGTCTCAAACAGAACCATGTGGTCTGGGTTCAGTAGCAACGTGTCCGATGAGTTCTGACTCACCTGCGCACATTAAGGGGGCATGGAACACAAATAGGTAAATAAAAAGTTTACATCTTATGAAAATCAATTTAAAAAACTATGAAAGGAACAATCCGACACACCTGGTTTTATCAATTATGTAAATATTGCTGGGCCTCGTCGTGCTAGTGTGGAGGTCAGACGGCACAACAGCAGCAAATTACGGCAACATCATACTAATTATTTTGCCATTGAGAGAATTGTTGCCGTGCTGACTGGCCTCCGCCTCCTTAAAAGTGGCAACAGTGCAGTTTACTGCCAGACAGAACAAAGAGAGTTAGTCGAAAAAAAATAGCTGCAGGAGAGGACTTTGACCTTGTCGCGTCCTGTGTTGCCGCAATCCCTCCCTCCCTTTCTTATCTCTTTCATTTATCACTGTCGCCTATATGCCACTTGTTTCCTCCTCTTCACGCTCTTGCATATCTTTCCGTTTGCCGTTTTCAATTAGTTACCAGTAATGTTAATAAGAGTTTTGCATTGTGGTGGTGTGTAATGACGTATTTGTATTACCAATTTGTGTTTAAAGCCGAAAATGGGAAAGGTCAAAGCTAGTTCAAGGTGAATTTCAAGTTACTGTGCAACAGACTATACCAGTTACCCTGACATCTCAAGAAAAGAAATCATGCCTGGCAGTCGCCATGCCAGCTCACCGCACACAAAGAGGGGAAGGGGACGGCCCAAAGACGGCGGCCAAGGCAGCATGCTTGTTTACATTATACATGATCTATACCCAAAGTTGTTCTTTGTGTACACGAGGGATGAGTTATTCAATTATTATTATTTTTTGATTTTTTTAGAAACTAAGTTAAAACGTTAAAGCATACTGTACCGCGACAAATTTCTGAACATGTTTTGGAGGAAATTTTTTTGTAACGTCAATACCTCGTAAATATACCCCACTCCACTTTTTAGTTTTTTTTTTTTTGTAAAAATGTGAGGCCTATACATGCCAAAAAAACTGTATTTTTCTAAATACATAAATTTCTACTGAATTATTTCTGATGCCGTAAATTATTCTATGTTGTCACAGCACAAGATATCAAGAGAAATAAATGCACCAATATGCAAAATAGTTGCTAATAAAGTTGGCAAAAACAACTAAAAACCCAAAGAAAAGGCAGAATATATATCTTATTTTGTCAGAATAAAGTAGAATCCTGTTTTCACATTTCCCGTATTAAAATTTTCTCATTTTCTGCACTGTTTCTTCCACGTCCCGCCTATACTCGTAAGAGTTAAATACATTTCTTTCCTGCAAACTATATTGCAACAATCTGTTACAGTTTTTTATGCCACATACAAAATAAAAACAACGCCCGTACTGTTGACAATGCCAGAGGCAGTAATAACAAATTTATTAAAGTGCACACTACTACTACTTGGAATAGGTGCCGTGGTCAGGACTACAATCAGAGCACAATGAACGCTGAGATATAGGCCATTCAAGGTAAAGTGAGCACATAATAACAAATAAATACATGTCATTGTGGCTTCTGACATTTGTTTTGGTTATGGTGAATGTGTGTTGATTACTCAAATGACAGAGTTTACATTAACAATTGGTGGAACAATATAAATAGGTTGAAAGAAAAAAAGTGACCAGGGCTTCAAAAGTCCTCACTTTACCATGAACGACCTATAGCAACAATAGTTGAATCACTGTCACTACATGTGCTAGTGGTTGTATTAAACTGACCACCATGTAGGTATGATCATAATACTTCACGTGTTGGTGTTCCTGGAAATAACCATCAACAATGTAAAACAAAGTGGCACCGAAAATTGCGTTTAGAAAAGTTTCAGGTTTTTATAATATACAATCAAGTTTGATTAGCTCAGCGATTAAAAAAAAGTGGCAAACATTTTCGGTTAAGTA
The DNA here is from genome assembly GCA_029891345.1 of Dryococelus australis. Taxonomy (NCBI): domain Eukaryota; kingdom Metazoa; phylum Arthropoda; class Insecta; order Phasmatodea; family Phasmatidae; genus Dryococelus; species Dryococelus australis. The sequence continues at coordinate 123,419,709 of CM057000.1, read as the reverse complement.
CATATTAAAAACACCAAAGCCTGATTAGTTTGCAGGAACTTGAGTTGATCTGACATAAGAAACATAAATTCCAGTAAGTACGCTAAAAAACTGCAACATTGTTGCAAAAAATTGCTGCAGTGTGAACCGAGAGTAAACATTTTTGTAAATACTCTAGAGAATGGAAATTAAAAATAAAACTCTTGACGCGTGCCTGGATAGGCTACTAGCCACGGTGGTCGAGGATTTTGTCCGCTAGACCAAAAGCGGGGTGATCTAGGTTAATAGACGGCGAGAGACAAGGGATGTTGGCTAGAATGTACTTATTATTGCTTCTTGGGTGCCATGGTCGTAGTGGGTTTTACCCAGACGTAGCAAGCTTGACCTATGCCGAACTGGCGATTCCACAAATGAGATTCGTTTGTCCAGAAGTGGACGTTATCCCAGCAGAATCCTGTAGCAGTGCCGGTTAACAGTCCTTTTACCATGGGATGGCACGAGGAATGAATTTGGATACACGGAGATACAAATAAGATGGTTACCGGAATAGCAGATACTAACTCGTGCCCGAGTTTGGCGGCGCGGTCCAGTTCTGCCTGTCGCTCCGGAGTGGGTTGAGGAAGTGCACTCAACTGTCTGGCAGTAAGGAACGCTGCGTTTTGTTTCCTATGTTTAAGACCCTGCCTATGGTCGTAAGATATAGTCTCTGCTTACAGTATGCTAAGTACACCTTGACTTGAACAAACTAAACACAGTTTATAGTGTCAGTCCGGTTATGGCTTGCTGACCAGGCTCTGTTAAGTCACCACTGATCCCCCATGCATGCAGGCTGATCAGAGACGGGGAGCTGTTTGCGTCACCAATGCCGTCACTGGATGTGCGTTCACACAGAGATGGGAGGCAGGCCTCAAGCTACAGATATCCCAGCACTAACAATGCTATTGGATAAAGTAATAACTCGAGACTGTCGCTTCTCCCCAGGTGAAGGTGTTGATAGTGGTTGTGTCTCCTCTGCTCCTCTCCGCCAGCACTGGCACAGTGCTTTGGCAGTTGGAAAGCAAGAGGCCGTCTAATGGGTGTGTAAAAAAGTATGACAGACCCTTGAGGGGCGTCCACTGTTAAAGTTAAATCGGTTATATCAATTACCCGGTCAATTACACTGGCCAGGTGTAGGCGACCTGGTTCTAATGGAAATAGAGGGAAAGAAATATGTAAACGAGAAAAGATACAATACTTCTAAACTGGTCTAAGAAAGGCATCTTATGGAGACAAAGTGAATTTAACGTGTTCGCTGGTTGACATTCGTCGATGGTGAAGAGGCCGCAGAGGGCGTACTTAATTCTCTAGAGGTCCAAGCACTGATCAGTGCTGTGGAAAGTTGTGAGAGAAGAACAAGAACAACTGCTTGTGCCCGGCAACTTCCGGACTTATATAGTGGAAACTTGTAGGTTGCCGGTGTGGGGAAGGTGTGATGTCCTTCTGCCCTGGTTGGCGTGGAAAAACTCTGATCAGCGTTTCTGCTTCGTGCCTCGTTGTTAGTGCTCGGCCTTGCCCGAGGTCTAGGCAGCTTGTAGGCTCTCAGCACGGGATAGGAGGAGGCAGCGTGCCTGCCAGGTTGCGTATCCTCCAGGTGAAAGGAATTAGCTCACAAGTTCCAGCTGCCTACAGGGTAGGCAACGTGTGACATCTGTAGTGGTGGGAGAGTTACTCGTGGCGATGAGTAGTAATCATATTAAATTGGTTGTATAAGTGGCACACATCACTCTGTTAAGATGTTTCTAAAGGGACTGAAAAAATTATACTTATGAACCAGGAATACTTATGCAGATAGACACGGTGCACAGCTATTCAAATTATTAAGCAGGAAAACTACTAAGTGGGAACTTTTAAACAGGGTTTCACTGTATCTGGAGGATATTCATCTCAAGTGGTTATTTTGGGGCAACTGTTGCAAATCTGCTATTGATGGAACAAATTTGTGTTAAAAAAAATGTTTGCAAATGCTTTGTGATTACACAGTGAAGGTTTTACTGTACGGAATAGTTGGGTTTACAAGCCTAATCAGATTAAGTTGCTTGTGGAGACTGTAATACAATCTTCATTTTGTATACATTTTGAGGGTAAGTATTGCACTTAAAGTCCGAATTGTATTGCACTTAAAGTCCGAATTACAGAGAGAAAAGTTGTTTTGTTTGACGCACGATGCTTTAGCAACAATGGGGAATAAACATCAGCTAATCAAAAAGCATAGCCATGCACCTAATTACGTTTTATTTTTGGCTGCCACGAGTTGTCAAGAGATTGTAGAGTTGCCGCGGCAAGAAAGGACGTTCCAGCCTGCAACTTTTATTATTCATCGGCCCACCAAGAATATGCAACAAGGCACAAAGTTCCACTGCGTGTTTCTAGAAGGCTACACCAGCATGATTTGCTGCTTCCATTCTTCAAGCCGGCAGGTGACATCACACCTCCATTAGGCTATGCTATCGTCAACTCCCTCTCCAGCGACCAACACCTCGCACACAAGCTCGTCGGCAAATGAACGCACAGGAAGCCGCCAGTCTGAGTATAAATAGTGGGCCGCGACGCTCACTCAGAACCAGTCTTCAGTCATCCAATGCATTCGTTGCAGGACACTGACCAGCCTGCTCCTAGCTTTACCTTCCTTCCTTCCTTCATCACACTTTTAGTGCAGAAGGAAAACCTAATCCTTGGTCTCCACTGCGCTTCGTCGCTGGAGCCATCCTTTCAACCCCGCTTAGTCTTCACTGCATTCATGCAGAAGAAACCAACCACCACATCGTCTATAAACTTACAACACTGCTGCCCCTTCTGAACAATTATGCAAGAGTTAAAGTTAATTTTATAGCACTCGTCTACCCCACTCTTTGTTAATCTTATAACCAGGTCGCCTCTCCCTGGACAGCGTAGGTTAAAGCATCCCTAAGCCCTTACCAATATTAGGAAGTAGTGCGACACCACATGATTATTTCCTGTAACACAGAATAAACAGTGTTAAACTGACTCCCGAGTTTCACATTCCTGTAGACATTGCACCTTTTCTAGTTTATCTCATGCAGCTGAGAGAATAGCAGGTGATCCTGGGAAACTACTCAATTGAGCCAGTACACTGTCTAAAAACCCACACGCACTAGCAGCAAAACAAGTGAAGTGAACTGCAGATATAGCTACGTAGCACTACTCAAGTGTAAACTACATTTAGATAATCAGTCTCTTCTGCAAGAAACTGTTCAAGTTATTATCAGAATGGCCAACCTTTCTGCATTCCATGGTAGACAGAACGGCAGAGCCTACACAGATACTCTGCCTCTCGAGTTCAGCTTGTCGGCTTGGTGCTCGCCCTCTCTACCACGTTTAGGCGCCAGAGGGGCCGTTTCTCGAGTTGGGAAGACTTGGACTCAGTGTGAAGGTGTTACTAGTGGTTGGAGTGTTACAGTTTCTTCGCCACGAGCACTAACAGTGCTGAGCCTTTGATGGGAAGAAACAGGTAACCGTCTAATAGGTATGTCTTAGTTCGGTTTAAAACTTCCCCGGATTCCTTTGGCAGTGCACAGCGTAATCTTCCTCCAACTGTAAATACGTATTTAGTACCAGTTCGGGTATTAAACACACTTGGGACGTAAATATTTTTTGGCGAAGTTAGTTTTCCATACAGTATACGTGTTATTTTTAAACTGCAAAACAGAGTTGAAATGGTGGGCCGATGCGATTACCGATCAGTCATCTGCCGATTTTTACGCATAGGCAATGATCGGCAAGCCAGTTGCCGATCAGTATACAGCAACCTAACCACTGCATTCATCACGGATGAAAACAACTTACTGTTTTGCAGATCGTAACAAAGCTGATCATGTAATATTATGTATTAGAAAAGAACCTACGAATGCAATAAAATAAAGAAAAATCATAAGAATTTTTTCTACAAAATTTGTTGTCAATTAAAAGCAGCACTTGAACCATCAAACATTACCTGGATAAACTGACGTGAATTACGTACATGAATAAATTTTTAAGATAAAAATGCACCAAATGTTTCACACTGAATGTTAAGACTGTTTTTTCTGATACCATTTGTTAGCGCCTTTTTAAAAGGGAATATTTTCTACCTTTTACGTCAGAAGTTACAATACACGTGTTTGTGATCTGATGAGCTATTGTAAATAAAAATCAAACTAACAAGTTTCTGCAGTGAAATTTTGTTTCCTTGCTTATTTTAAGCTTGCACTTATGCAATTAGAAATTAAATGAGGTTTGCTGTGCTCTGAAAGATCTTTACTGCACAGGACACATAACAAACATATATAAAAAAAGGTTGCTGCCTGCCACGCAAGCGCAGCCATTCTGCAGATAACTGAACGCACAGATCAGAGATCGTAGTGACCAGCGTATTGATTCTATAGAATGAGTTGTTTCACTGTAGTGTGTATTTACTCTTCTGCATTTAATGTTCTTTTGACTCACGTTTAACTTCCAGCATCGATTACAATGAATTGATTATGAATTTTTGTAATGTGTTTATTGTTCCCGTCATGAGAATGTTATTGTCCATTTCACATAAGCAGGGTAAAATCTGACATGTAAATGCTCTCGCTCGTATAGTATTGTATCAGCCGATGAACTGCTGCGGGATCCGTGTCGTTACGTTGGCTATTTTGATGATGGCTTTGGAAGAAAATAGTACTCGGAAATACAAGTTGCGATTTAAAATCTTAATTATACTTGCAACATTTATCGCTTAATTTAGGATTTTAAAGCAACATTAAAATTTCTTGGCTATTAGTAACTGGAATTTAAAAACATGTTTAGCATTTATGACAGAGTATGTCAACACATACAAACAGTAAATGTTTCCAGCCAATGGCTAGCCATGCTTATGTTTCCAGTTTCCAGCCCGGTGAAGGTCATTGTGCGAATGATTTTGCGAATGATTTTTTCTCATTGTTTTTACTGTACGACTATCTCATTGGTGTTGGAATATTTAATCGGTAGTTAATAATTATTCTATTTGCTTTTCAAACATAGTTGGTCGTAGGAACCATTGTAAAGCGTTTTCTTGAGTGAAATGTAATAGGCACGTTGTTAAAACTGCGCGTTCCGCCATTTCCTTACTGCCTTCCACAATGAAGTAACACAAATATAATTTACGTATATAAGTTTAAGTTTGTTTGTATCAGGAAACGTGCGCAGTGTTGATTTTACTGAATGATTTTGCAAATAAATTATTTAATGCTAGTGACGAACAAACGTGATTTTAGTGAAGTAAACTTGCAAGGATTACCACAGAAAAACACGTGTTCAAGAGGTGACCAAATATTACAAACAGTAAGTTTGCGAGTTTTGTAAATGTATTTGTAAACCATTAATATAATTATTGAAATGCACGTAGCCTGAAAAAAGATGCACTTTCCACACTTTTGTAGTGAGTGAATAATATTTGTTTGTCTACATTGTAAATTCGTATGTAAGGTTAATTTTGATCAAAGTGTGTGCATGTGTATAGTGCTGCATCTGTACGAATACAAACAGCGACGTATGTATAGTGTTTTAAGTTTTCATTTAAGTTATAATTTTCGAAGTTAAATGTTATTTCCATACGAGCAAAATTTTCCACTGCTCCATCAAAATAATATGCAACTCCAAGTGCCATACACTCATAAGAACATCAAAATAATCCTGTCTCACGAAATACGTTAATCTAAAGGCCCCCTTCCCATGCCATCCCGATCATTTCCTTTTTTCCTTGAAATAAAATAAACAAGAATCCCAACAAATTTAACTCTGTAATTAAAAAATAAAACAGGTTGGATTGCCAACCTAGCTATTATATACTACGTTAATTACTGGATGGAAGTTATCTCCAGCCATGACAGGGAACACGAGGAAGGAGGAAAATGCAAGTGTGCATTGGTCTTAAAGAAACATTTGTTTCCAAACGTCTTTTTCCTCAGTGACAAAACAGCTGTGGTGGAAGGATACACTGAGGCCGTGATACTTTTCTAGAACTGTCAAAATTTACCCCACTTACATGAAATGGACAATAATGCCATTTAACATTTCAACTTTTATGAGGAAATTACAGTAGAAATTCACTGCTTTAAACCATGGTTGGAAATCTATTATTTCAACAAGTACCAATGGTGTATAAAACTAGTTTTGTGTGGCAATATTTTCAACTTTCAAATAAAGGTAGTGCAAAAGCAAAGTGTTTGTTTTGCGAAACAAATATATTGCGTAGTGGTTCAAACAGCAGGGTATTTACCACCACAAATTTATCAAGGCATCATCTTTCATTCCACACCAAAAGAATTTCACAAAATTAAAATTCATCATGTCCCACTTCACCTTCGAATAGCAAAAGTTGCAGACCAGAAAACGACATTACTGAACCCACAACAACAAGCACTCCAACTTCAAACGCGAAGCAAGAAACCATTACTTTGATGTTCAAAAAAAAAATCGCAGCTTGAAGGATTGCATCCTAGATCAATCAAAATAACCAAATTTATTACAGAAATGATGTACCTGGACCTCCAACCATTCAGCATTGTTGAGGTGTATAGGCAAGGTTAATTCTACGCAGGTTATGAAAAAAATGAGTTATTTTATGGGAGAGTTTGGCATCGGGACAATTTCTGCTGCTATGTGCAGATAGTTCCAAAGAGCACGTTCTCTACGCGTATGCTCGTTATACTTTTATGAATACTTTAAGCAACGTGAATAATAATAAAAAATTTTTTTTCTTAGTTATGTAGTTATTTTTTATTTGATTTATAATTATTGCAATTACTGTACTTAATTTCAACATATAAAATAGACAAAATTCCATACCCATGGTACACTAGTGCTTACCTAGTGGCAAAATTTTTTGGTTGCCACACTTTTAACATAGTTCAAGGATCTATCCATTGGAAGTCCTATTCAAAATAGGTAGGAGTTAAATTTTTTGTTAATGTTTGGTCTATGCATACTAAGAAATTCAATAAATTAATTAGTTAACAATTTGTTGCAGGGTTTACCAACTTAATATGCATACCTTGAGCCACGCTACAAAATTCCCAATTGAACAACATTTTCGAGGAAGATGATTCCTGACCTCTACATGAAAGTGACCGAAGAAACAAAGAATTTAGTTTCTCAAGCTAAATCCGTCAGTTTCACAGTTGATATGTCAACTGCTGCAAAACAGGACTACATGTCTCTCACTGCTCATTTAGTGACCTAATGACATGTGTGCCCGAGCAAGAAGGGTGGTAGGGGATTTCCAACACTCACTGGTTGCTAACAAAAATTTGGCTCAATGTCAACAGGCGAATGATCTTCCTAAACACCATCTCGTTCAAGATGAGCCAAGATGGGATAGTACATATCACATGTCGGAACGTTTATACACTCTGAGAAAAGTTGTGATGTTTTTGCTTCCAGAGTTTAATCTCAACACTGACATCTCTACCAGTGACTGGATTCTGATGGAAAAAAATAATCTCAGTACTGGAAATCTCCTACATAGTTACCCAGGTAGTGAACAACAGTGATACCACAATTTCTGAAGTGATACCAATAGTGAAATGGGTTGAGACTGGATTTGTCTAACACTGAAAAAATTCTTGCTGATGGTATTAAGAGTATAATTCATCATCTGGATATATACTATAAAGACACTGAAGAAAATAAATTATTAACATTTGTAACCATCCTTGATCCAAGATTTAAAATCAGTGTTTTCAGCTCCATGGAATCAAGCCAAGCAATGAAACAGCATTTATTGGACACTTTAGTCACTGAACTGCATGAAGGTAAAACTGTTACACAAACCTCTGTACAAGTGACTGCATCTTCATCGCCTGGACCACTGACAAACATATACAACAAACTGTTTGCAGCCAACACCAGCACTAGCTCTTGTGAAACACACTTGGCACCCTCACAAGAACTTGACTGGTACCTTGCCGAACCCCTCTGTTCAACTGACACAAATCCAGTAGTGTACTGGAAACATTCACAGCTTATCCATTTGAAAAATTAGCATAAAAGTCTTTTATCACCCCCAGCTGTATTTGTACTATCTGAAACTCTCTTTAGCTCAGCAGTTTGATCGTCGCAAAGACAAGAACCTCATTACACCCTGAAAAACTGAAAATGCTTGCTTTTCTTACACAAGAATTTGACGTCTGTGAGCTCTGAGCATACTATGTGTACTGATGTGTAGTGATGTAACCAGCCTTGAATTTTAAAGCATAACACCACGACATATTGTAACATTTTGTACTCTTGTTTGCATCAAGATCTGCATTTATTTAGACAACATATTATTCATAACTATTATTGTTTACTTTCAAGTATATACATAAAGAATTGTCATAAGTGTTAATAAATATTTTGTGTACATTGGTTTGTAGTAAAGTCTGCATCCATTATTTGGTAAAACTTTTAACATATATAGATACATTACTGTTTATTTTCAAAACAATTCATTAAGAATTACCATAAGTGTTACTGTATTTGCGTACTTTAGTTTGTAGGAAGATATCCAATATTTATAAAATTTGATTGTATTGTTTATTTTCATGACAATTCATCAAGTGTTAACAGTAGTTTGTGTATTTTGGTTTGCAGCAAGATTTTCTTTACATATAAAATTCTATTTTATATTGCTATTGTTAGTTTTAAAGACCATTAATTGAGAACTGTTGTATAAGTTTTACTGAATTTTGTGTACATACTTTGGTTTGCAGGAAGGTATGCATTATTCAGAATTACATATGTTTTTGCTTACTTTCAATAAAAAAAAAATCAAGAATTTGTCACAAGTGTTTACATAAAAGATATATTGGCAATTTTTTTTAATATTTGCACTTAAGGTACAGATTATTTTTTCTTAGCTGCTCTGATCAGCACTAATCTACGCCAATGATCGGTATTGGAATGATCTGCAAATTTGGTGATCGGCACAGCCCTATAACCGTTTCATATGTTATTTACAATACACACTGACTTACTGTTCGTAATACCCATTTGCAACTCCTGAATACATGTTGTTCTGTTGCAATCCTTACTACATGTTTATTTGCCATCGATACAAAATAATTAGCTGAATTATTAAATAAATATGACACTTCACCAGCATTCCGAAACTAGTAAACTGCAGAACGAAAATAAAGGGAAAATGGTGGAACAAACCATGCATGTATCGATATTACATTTTATGCATAGAACAAATGTATTGACATGCACATCGCAATACACGATTCTTTTGATTTGTCCCAGTATCAAGGGGTATTGAGGTATTGAAGAATCGAATGTCCCGTCGCTAATAAATATTTACTCTACAATTTTTCTCAATATTGGAATTCAGAAAAAATCATAAAAGTTGACAGGCCTGAAACAACAAATCCTTCAAAGTACCGACCATTTTCGTAAGAACCATGAAAGGTCATTATTTTGAGTTATGAATGTAATTTTTATCTTACAGACATATTTTTAAAATCTATTTTGACTGAGACTTCATTTTGACAAGATTATTCAATTTTCCCCCTTATTTTCTGGAATTTTCTGACAGTTTCCCTAGAATGACTTCATAAAATCACTACTGTCGTAAAATCTGTATTCATTAAATCTAGCAGCAAGCAGTTAGTTTTAACTCACTACTGCAACTAGAGTCATGCAATGTACCACATCTAACCTGATAATCATTATTTCTGGCAACATGTTCTGCCGACTTTGATGAAATATTAATGCAATCTAAATACAACACGCTAGCACAAGTGCTCACAAAATTGCTTAAAACTGATTTAAATACCTCTCAACAGATGCTCACAAGTAAAAGAAGGTAGGTGTCCAACCTACCTTCTCCAAAGACAGAGCTGCAGTCATGAGATCACTGACACGGGGTCCCAGTGAGCCCAGCTGGTTTTCCATGGCAATAAGAAGCCTGAGGACAGTCACAACGCGCACTGTTTCTGGAAGCGACCTGCCAAAGTTACTGGGCCCTCTTCTCATGTTCCTCCCTCCGATACTAAAGTTACCCCTTGCCTCCTCCCTTGGGCTGGGAGATCGCTGGCGTGAGTCCTTAATCTCGCTACCTGTCAGGGCCTTCCACGTGTTCTTAATGTCTGCCACTGTGATATCCTTCTTCTTTTCTGGCGTAGGGGAGCGCTGCTGGAGCCAACGAGGGCCGTCACCTGCATCACGCGGTAGTCCCAGCACCTGCCGGATCTCTTCCTTCTTCTGACGCAGCTCCTCAGAATGCATTTCCTGCATGCGTTGGTTCCAGAACTCTATCCATTCTGGCTTGAAGTCGTGTTTGGTGGGATCCTTACCCTCTGCTTGCAGCTCCTTATAACGCCGGTTCCAGAACTTTTTCCATTCATCTGGGTATGCCGGATGCTTCTCTGGGTTCTTGGCATGGAATTGCATCTCCTTGTTCAGCTCCCTCTCCACTGCATCCACGCGCTGACGGTACTTATCCCACTTTACCCGCTCCGTATCACGTTGCGATGTTCCATGACTTGAGCGGTGGCGGCGAGAGCGTGGGCTACGACTCTTTGAGCGTCGCCCACGTGATCGCGACCTTGACCTGGACTTTGTGCGCCGCCGCCTGTAGCGTTCACGATAGTTGTTGCGCCCATACACAGAGCCTCTAAAACGAGCATCTGAGCGTGACTTTGGACTTCTGCTTCTAGACTTGGATGGTGATGAGCCCACACTCGATACAGAAGAAGTGTCTTTGATTTCGATAACCTCCTTCTTACCTGCGAAAAAGAAAAGATTGAGTTCACTATAGTTACAAAAAAATCACAATAAACAGAATCTATATCAACCCCATTTAAATCAACTATATTACTATACACACACAGTTTTTAGGAACAAGAACAGAAGTAAAAAAAATTCGAGGCAAACTGCTAGAAAATAAATCAGTTGCACATATTTTGATAGCTACAAATTGCATTTCTCTTGGTAATCTCAATACCTGTTCTTAAAGCAGTACACATTTATAAGTAGATACCAGCTCCCTACACCATTAGCACTAGTTGAGTTGAGTGATTTAGGCTGCTCTTAACAACTAGGTCTTGAGAGCCAATGAGTGCTAAAATGAGATGAGAATGTTGTCAAGAGATCTGGGAAGCTCTTAAAGTGGTCTTAAGAACCGATGGTGAAATGAGAATAGAATGAAGTAGCACCAGAATGCAAACGTGAAAGAAAGAGGAGATGCCAGAGAAAACCCACTGATCAGCGGCATCGCCCAGCACAATTCCCACTTGCAAAAATTGGGACTGACCCGGCCAAAGATTGAACCTGGTTCGTATTGATGAGAGGCTGGCAAGGTAGTTGTTCAGCTACCGCAGCCCCATTAGCACTAGTCAATACCTGTTTACTCCATCCACCCCTCAAGTGATCAAACAATTTAGTATGTAACTATGTAATGTGTTTGCCCAGCCAATGTGCTCTTGCTGACATGCCTTCTCACTGTGTGGTTTTTTTCGACTTAAATTTCTCTTGCTTTACTATTTAAAACTTATTATGTAATTATGCTTAGTTTTTGTGGACTACGATTAGGTAATGTTCATGAATTGATTTAGTGAATTATTGTTGACAACCCATAAATTTTATTTCAACTTGCAAAAGCTCATTAAAATGAGTGGAAAGAGAGCCAGTTTGTCACATCATGTATAGACTGTTTATGGTAAAGTGAGCACTTTTAAAATCCCTTTGTAGTTTCTTCTTTCTTATATTTTTGCAGACCTGCCAAATTCCGAAGATGTCTATCAGCAAGATCCTAAAATTCTTGAAATAGTGCGTAAATAGGTCACTGCATTTCACGATAGCCATTTCAAGGTTGCCACTTTTTTTCCATTGGAAAACTCCCTGACATTTCCCTGATTTCCAGACAAAAATAATCTTTTTTCCCCTGACCTTTTTCTAACATTTTTTTCCCTGTACGAATTGATACCTTTGCATACAAAATTTTACACCAATATACATCTCTGATCTTACAAAATTGCTCACCACATAGATTGCAAAGAAAAATGACTACGCATTTCGTTCATAATCATTAAAACAATTTATATGATTCTGGCAACAGTGCATGATTGACATAACTGCCAAATGTAGCATGCATATCACAGAATTCCATGAAATTTAGCTAACGTGTTTGAAATTCCCTGACATTTCCATGTTTTCCTGACCTGTGGCAACCCTGCATTTGCATATACCTACAGCTCACCAACTACATATTATATGACAAAAGCAGAACCAGATATAGTGGAATCCTGTTATAGCATTTCTCGAGTAGCCAATTGTCTTTAAGGCTGGGTCTCTCACTTGATGTATAAATTCTTGGTTTTCAGGTCATAAGTTTATTATCATTGTAATAATTGGAAATGTTTATTATATAATTTGATTGATATATTGCTCAGTATTTTCAAGCTTGATTTGCATTAGGAATATGTTATATGTTATTCTTAAAAACTCATGCAAATATAAATATCATTGATTTCTGTATTTCTTTTTTCTAATAGCGTATAGCACATAATGCATAATCAAGCATGAAAAAATTAAACAATACATACATCAAATTCCTTCTAAAATAAAACATTTACAATTATAACTCTGATATGAAAATTATAACCTGAAAACCAAAATTTTATACACTAGGGTATTTAAGCATGAGAAGTATTTGTCAAAATCCTCTGTCTCATGGCAAGCCAATTTTGGAGGAATAACTGCTTCTTGAGTAAAAAATACTGAATAGAAACCCATAGTAATGTTTGTGGTCCTAGGTATCGAATTGAAGACGACCCCTTATTTTTTCTATTCCTTTTCTGTCAAAGAAACTTTGTCTTCGTTTAGGGTAAATACGGTACACGGTAAAAAACTATAATTTTTTTTTGCAAATCTGTGGAAAATATTTCTTTTTTATCTGCCTTTTACCTATCTTGTAAAAATGTATGTAGTTATTAAATTTATAAAAAATATATAATTGGTGCAATGTATAGGTACTTGTCAACAAAACACTTTGAATTGATATTCGACTCGAATTCGTGAATATTTTAACAAATTTGCTTCGAAATGAAATACCCAGCTTCACCCACCCCTAAATTCTGGCGTTTTGGTACAGTCACTTCTTCATTTAAAACACTTAGGAGTGGTTCCCATTGTTCTACAACTCCTGTCTAGTTTATACCTAAAGACAACCACTTAGTGCACACATGCTTGGGGATTTTTCTTGCTTCCTTGTTATGAAGCTCTTGAAACCTTTGCAGTCTGTCTTTTCTTTTGACACTTTTGTCCAAGTAATAATAGATATCTATGACACTCTCATCAAGCTTAACAGGCATACTGGACTATGCTTTCTGAGCAGCCAAGTTAACTAGGTGACATAGACAACCTACTAAAATTAAATTTTGTTTTTCTTTCAACAAAGCAACACCACCATTTTTTGCACATACCATTACAGCAGCATTGTCAGAACAAAATGCTATGCAATGTTTAAATGGCACATTAGTGTTCAAGTTCTGCGAGCAGAAGTTCTCCAATATTTCTTCCAGTTCAATAACCTCGCAAGGAAGGAATTGGAGCAGAGAGTTCACTATTGCCTTGGTCCCCTGATCAAAATAAGTTACAACAATAGGATACTATTTTGAGTCTGAATCATTACTACCATATGTAGCAAGACAAAACGGACCATTTTGCCAACTTGCTATGACATTACACTTTGCACCTGAAGCCATTTCATTTACTATGGCAGACTTCTGCTTGACCACAACTGTATTATAGTATAGTAATTTCAGATTTGGAAAACATTTTCCTTAATAGTAGGCCAGCATGATCTGCTACACTTACAGGAATGTTATATTCTACCAAAAATCCTGTAAATAAACATTCCACCCAAATAACATCATTCTCAACGCTACTTGTTTGACCAAATAAACTACTAACCTTTATGTTATCTTCTAGCAGTTTCTGGTTACTGACGTGTTTGGTACACTTCACATAATTAGAAATGTCGTTTTTTTTCCACCATAAGAAATATTTGTCGCAACGGCAAATGCAACAAAACACAAATTTTCGCCTTTGTCAGAATTTAATACGCAGGGAAACAAAACCGAATACGCTGGTCTAAACACTCGTACATACTGTTTCTTCTTGCCAGGCATTTTACACGGACTGGAGCACTTCCAAAAATTAATAAACGCTTACTTGATGAACGCAGGAAACGCCGCCGTAGTCGTAAATAATTAGCACATGTTTCACACAAGAGCAAACACTCCCCAAAATGCATGCACAAACATGTCTCTGCAGCAATACATTTTCACAATTGACAAACCTCAAAATTATTTCACTTTAACGTCACAGATACCGAATTTCTTGAATGACCTAGTTTATAATATAATACCACTCTATACAAACACACGCCAAACACCACAAAGTAGATAGCCAATTTGCCAATATGGCGTAGCTAAAAAAATAACCCACAGTTCCACATACACACACACGAGAACAAATGTATTCATGATTATAATGATGGTACTCTAACCAAAAATATAGTACATTGTACCGAAAATCACCACTACCATCACTCTGATAAGGAAAACCGCATTGTCAATAAATTTGGTACGCATTGCGATAAATACGGTACACGAACAGTTTTTTCACTGCCTCGCCACTTAATCACAACTATGTGACCATGACGGCAAAATTAAAAAGCATAAAAATTGGCACTCCCATAATATATTAGACGTGCACGAAACCGTAAAACTTATGAGAGAATCATAAAAGTTGACATGTCTGTTTGTGTATCCTTCTTCATGTCAATACTAACATTGTCACAAGAATTCTGGTCAGTGAGCCCAGTGTAAATATGGAAGCTGCAGACACTACATAATCTAATGGTGGCAGGTGTGTGGTGTAAATGTGAGACAGTCATCTAGGTTAAGTTAAACTTTGAGCTCGTCATTGGTAAAGGTCAGTTATAAGAATTCAAGATGGCAGTCTTGGCCGTGACGGGCATTTGGTTGCCGTGGAAATTGTTTTGGTTGCGATAATTAAAAATCTGCCATGGAACATTTCTGTCCTCCAGGGACCGGAGAGGTGCAGAAACGAGATATGTACAGTAACAGTCGGCGACGGTTTCGTATGGCAGTGATCTCTTGGGGAAAGGGCATCGTGGCCATGCATCCAGTATAACATTGCGGTATTGGGCATCGTAGTGTGGTGTTGGCCAAGTTGCATGCTCTTTGCAAGATCTGCAGAACAAAATTATCGGAAGTGTGCAAAGCTAGGGAAAGGCCGTACTTGGTTGTGTTGCGAAAGGAAAAGTGGAGGGCAAAGTTTTGGTTGGAGGAATAGGTCATACTGGATTGTTAGTTTCGTTCACGGAAATGGGTCTCTGCCAACTTTTTTTGGGGGCATAAGTGAACGATATCAGTGAATAGGTCATTGATCAGCATTGGTGGTTCACAATGGCAGCAGCAACGGCACAGTTAAGTTGGCGCGGGCGGAGAATCATCTTGCAACAGGCTGCAACTCTAGCAGAAAAAGCCTTAACAGATCCAATGCAATGTCTGATTAGAGCCACCTGTGCAGATTTGGCTCACATTCGCAGTGGTTTTGAGGAGGACCATCTCCTCATTGCCTATACAGTTGAAGAGGCCAAGGACTTTGACGAAGATGAACACAGCAGCAAGTTGGATGTTTTTGACGACACATATTACCAAAACACTGCAATGGCCGACACTTTGGCTTAGTCATCAGAGATTGGCAATCAAGCATCGGCAGCAGTATGTCATATACTCCTTGAGCTCCATTACCAACCATCAAGTTACCCAGTTTTATTTAGTAGGTAAATCAAATCTTGGCAACCATTTGCTCATCTCTTTGAGGCCCTGGTTGCAAAAAACCCACAGTTGACGAATGTGGAGCAGCTGTCACATTTAACGACAGCATTATCTGGGGAACCCTTGTCCATGTCCAGTCTTTACTCCTCACTGAGTAAAAATTTTATGTGGCATGGAAACTCCTTCAAAGATGCTACACTAATAAGTGTTTAATTGTTAATCACTATATAGAAGTATTGGCCAGTGCACTGCCAGTCACTGGAAATTGCTGCACATTGGTGCAATTATTGTCAACTATTAATGAGAATGTTGCAGCACTGAAGGTATTAGGAGTAGGGAATCCTTGCTTCCCCACTTTCTTGAGAGAAAGTTGGAAATGAGCCTCAGAAAAAAGTGGGAACTAAACATTACAGATCCTAATCAATTATTGACCTTAGAGAAATTCATATCATTTTTGGAAGGAAGACAGGGGATGCTGGAATCACTTGGGGTGGGCAAAAACCCAAGACAATACACAAGGGTAGCAGCCAAATATACACAAAGCCATCTGGTACACTTGCAGCTCAGTCATTCCTAGACCAAGCCAAGGAGGGCTAGTCTCGTGCCGTGTATCAGGATACTCACTCATTACAAAATATTCCAGTTTTCACCTAGTCGCCCACGGAACGCTTTGACATTGTAAAACAGTGCAAACTTCGCATTAATTGTTTACGGCCTTCTCATAGGGCTAAGGAGTGCCCATCACAGACCAATGGCAAAACCTGCGACAGGAGGCACCAAACAATTCTGCACTTCGACAACTAGTCACCCAATCAAGAATAAAGTTCACAACAAAATGCAGGCACAAGTAATCAAAACCTTACCACCTCACTAACTAGCAATGCACGTATATATTAATTACGTGACTGCCATAAATGTTACCATGCAGAGTAATAAAGATGAATAGTTTATAGTCCAAATAAACTGTGGCACTGACTGATCACTACAGCACACAATAAACTGTTCTAGCAAAAAACACATTGCAACAAAAAATTCTACAAATAGAATGACAAAAGAAATGGAATTTCTATCTCTTAAAAAAGCCACACTGTATGAATTTATACAAGCATCCGTCAATAAGAAGGTTTAGCTGCAAGTTAATCTGCTTGAAAACAATTTTACACTGAACAATATTTTGTTCTCCCAAACAATGTGATGTTTCTCCAAACATGTGAATTTATTACCTTTATCCAAGCGAAACATTTACGTAACTTGTTGAGTAGAATAATTATATAACTGTCCCAGCATCATTTAAATGCATTTATGGATACATAAACAACTATTTTACATGTACATTCAGGTAATAATTCCGGTAATAAATGACGTCAAAATTATAAATATCATGGTGGTCAAATATTTTATTTAAAGTTAATAAGTGTACAGTTACCTAGCAATCATAAGTGTCCATTGTTATAGAAGATTTTGTGACAACAAAATCATTTGATGACCTTCAAATGTACAGCTCGAGAAATAATTTGTAATTTTTCTGACTATTTGAAGTATTGCAGTGTTAGTGTATTTATTGATGCTTAACAGTGTCAAAAACAATCCCACTGAAATGAATTAAAACAAAAAATCTGCATAACTTGTAGAGTTGTTCCGATAGCATGTTTTCCGATACAGATACCCCAATACCAAAAATTGATACCAATGCCCTTCGCACTGAATTTTAGAAAAATAATTACAGTTAATAAATTAAAACATTTCTCCTAGATTCATTTAGATAAAGAAAATAATATCTTAAAATATTGTATATAATTTATTGTAATACGATACGAAATGCAAGCTGACCTAAAACTATCAAACCCTCTGAAAATGCACATAATATTACACCAAATGCAAGTAAAATTTTTAATGTCCCACACACACTATCAGCTAAGAGTGCCCGGAGAAGTTATCGAATGGGCAGTGTCATGTCTGTAGGTTTACGAAGAAAGGAGGGGGGAATGAGAATTACCTCTCCACACCCCTACCTGTTGGTGACACCTTGCACACGTGGCAAATACGTATCTGTCTTTTAAAGTAATTCATCATATTTCATTGCAAAGAAAAATTGTAATTTTGAGACACAAATGAGGCAATTACAACTGATTTCTTTACTGTCTTTAATAATTAATCATTCAAAACACCGTCCTCTGATTTTCCGTCATGAGTTACACTGCGCTTGGCTTTGTGCTTACCTACCCATTGTCGAATAAGCACTTACATATTATCAGTTTATTCAAAGACGCGCGTCTATTGAAATAAATTAATATAAATCCTCCAATTTCCCCACAAGAAGTTACTGAAAATGAACACATTCTTACGCCAGATACAATGAAATACCAATATTACCAGGTACAACCACATTTACACTCGAAAGAAAACATCTATACAAATAATAATTCCCCATTAAAATGTTTTGCAAACATTTTCAGATGAACCCATTTGCTGTGAAATACAAGTGATGTTAGGTGAAACTATTTTGAGCGATGCATACCGTATTTACGTCTGTATAGCACGCACCGTGATTTTTGCAACAAGTTCATTTTTAAAATTAAAATTGCACCAAAAATTTATAGCACCCTGTTAGTAAGTATGGAACAAATCATTCCTTTTTAGATACCCTTATATAAAAAAAAAAAAGTGTCTCCGCAGCCCTTTTACCCCCCCCCCCCCCCCTTCATTGAACATAGCGAGCTAACCTCTGTCACGGAAACAAATTGGGATGGCAGAATTATCGACCAGCAACCATCTGGATTACAAGGGAGTGGGGGCCGTGGACACATGGCAACTCTGGTTTTGTGGCACGACGATGTCATTAGTAGGAGCGGGAGGGGGGGGGGGACAGAAGCGGGGTTTCGGCCGACACATAACTGAAGGGTCGCTCAGTGAGATAGTAGAGGAGTGATGTAAGAGCGAGAGATGAGACAACAGACAGTTCCACCACTTCCCTAAACATCTTCAAGCAATTTATGGCTAACACTCGCCTGTCCTCTTTTTTTCCGCATATAGCGAGCACCCCAGAATTCCTTTCCTTTATTTAGGGAAAAAAGGGTGCAAGATACATGAGTAAATACAGTATTTGTTCATATTTTTCCTTTTCTTTTAATGTGCGGCGTATACAAACCGAAATACTGTCATTTTTGTGCCTAAAGAAAGTAATAACCTGACCTTCATTGTCTACAACCGATACTACTTAATATCGGTATCTGAACAACTTTAATAACTTGACATTTTTGCAAATCTACTTACATGCCATGCGCTGACTTTCCATAACAATACAAATAAGTAAATTGCCAACAATTTTATGATGGCCACGATTGCCGAGAGAGAGAATTCGTCATCAATGAATATAGGATCTGAACCCTGTCCTGTTGGATCTTCAATTTATGACAAAATCTGCAGTTTATGGACACCCGTAAAAATCTTCATTTGCACCAACCAAATTTTTTATGTTTGCGACAGCCAAAAATGAACAAAACATAGTATGTTTCAGGAACAAAAAAATTCGCTGCACTGATAGAAAAAAACAATTTTACTGCACAAAACTATTTTCTTATCTTCAACATAATCGTTTTCTCAGTGCATAAAAAACATAATATTACCATTTCCTCAACTATCTTATTGTTCACAATCATTCAACAGGTGTAAAGTGATGGTACAAATATGCAAATATACATAGTTCAGAATATTCATAAATTCTTTCTGTGACACGCTAGAACTCTAACATTTACATTTTAAAGTAAGTTATGTAATTGAGCTACTAGAATTTTTTTTTATATAAGAGCATTTACATGGGCTTGCAATACAATAAAGTACTACAAAATGTTTTTTATGAACATGTACATCGCTGATTTCATTTGAAAGAGCTTAGGTATTTCTATTTGTTTTTCAAAATATACAAACACAAATCAGTGCATAAATCAGTGTATACTATTTCCCCCTCCCCCCCCCCGGTCAAGGTTAGCTAAAATTCGCAGAATGTTGTGATTTTAATTATTTTAGTAAAGACCAAATCACTTGAGTGCCAAGTATGTGGTAAGGTCATAAGAAGGGCCACAAAAATGACTGACTCAAGAGAATAAATAAAAAGAAAAGTTAAAAATAATTTGTCCCTAAAAATATTTAGTTAACCAACATTTATGTATGCAATACATTAAAAAAAATTTTTATTTTAATTGCATAACTTTTTATGGTTTCTAGTCATTGTCTAGCCCGTATTGTAATGAAACTTAATTTTTGATTAAACTAATGTATGCATGCATTGCAGATATATATTATTGATGTGGTGATTAATATAATACACAAATCTAATCAACATTAATCATAACTCCAAAAAGCAGTAAGGAAAACATGAAGACAGCACATTATGCTACATTATTGTACAGAAATACAAAGTATATTCAGCAGAGAATAAATGATGTTTGAAAAGTGAAATAATTTGTTAAATTATCTTATTTTTTTAACGTTTGAAGCTATGCGACACATTCCTACTAGAGCTATAATTATCTACTGGAATATTCTGTGCATTCATTGTCCTATATGATAGACCCAACAATCCTCATTGCAGCCGTGTAACTGTCTTTATAAGAAGCTCATTTTGGGTTGCACAAAAATTAGTTTGTGAAGTTTTGGTGGGAGAGCTAACTGACAGTCACTCTTTCAGAATTCTTCCTTTAATTGTTTGTGAATCATTTTACTTTTTGAAACGCACAGATCGTTATTTATTTGCTGATTTTCTTTTTTCTTTTGGTGTTTCCTTTGTATTTTAAGGTTAGATAATTTAAACTATGATGGGATTGGATTAGGAATCAAGTAATTTTACCGTGTTAGTTTTGGGTTTTGTAAGAAAAAAAATGGTTGCTGTTTTTTTTACAGCAGAGTTTCTAAGGAACTGAGGTCAGTAGTTATTTTTAATCTTGAAAGCGTTTCGTCACCTCATAGATCAGCAGACTTCCTCTGAAGCAGCTGCAGCTGGTCGTATTTACCCAACCAGATGCGAGTTCCCCCTTTAGCAGTTCGGGATAATTGTTATTTTCTGCTCGTTCAAAGCATCGGGCACAGCTGCGAGCTGAAAAACTGTGTCATCTATTTCCATGGTAAAGGCAAGACTGTTGTGATGATGAGAGGTAGTAAGGAACTGTATGGAGAAAAAGGGTGTTAGCTGCGAGATATCTAAGTATCGATTCCGGCGGTGGCGGACTCTGATTGGCTCGTCATGACGTCAGCGAGGCAGCTAGTATTTATCTGCAGTAGATATCGAGGCCAGGGAGTCGTGAGTGAGTGTGTGAGAGAGAGAGAGAGAGAGAGAGAGATAGCGGACAGTAGTTGTGAGTGGCTGGTTATGGTGCAGGTGAGCAGCCTCGAGGGAGGTTGAGACATCAAAATAACGAGTCTTCTTTGGAAACGTTTATTTTTTTTGTGTGTGGTCAGGCCGTTTGTCCCTGTTTAGCTGGAAGAAACACCCGACTGCCTTTAAATAGCTGGACCTTAGTAAACAAGGGGCTCAGTTGGAGACGATGTAGTGCGCCGCATCCGAGGTGCATTGGTGGTGCCAAAAGACCAGAGCAGTAATTTCTTAGGTAAATATATGCTCTCCATTAGTACTGGCCGAGGGGCCATCAGGGTTAAGTTTCCCCTGCTTTCATTAATTTAATAGGGATTTGGGAGGGAATCTACCTTTTTTGCAACAGTATTGTTTTATTTTGCAAGGAGATGGGTCTCATTAGTGCCTGGTGTGTAGATGGCTCCAAATATTGTTGGGTTCGTAGGAGGGGCAGTTGTGTATGCCCTACTGTAGTGACAGAAACCGAGGTCCTTGTTCTGTTGCACAATATTTTATTTTGATTGGTTCCTCCCTAAAACTAAATTCTTACGTATTTTCCTTTATACATTTTAAAGTCGTTTGCCCTTTTCTTTCGTTTTCTGTTTAAATTAAATCTTATTACTCTGCTAATTTTCCTGGCCAGTCTATTAATAAACTGAATGAATTCATAAGCAACCGTAAATAAAGAAACTTTAGTGATCCTGAGTTCGACTCTCTTTTAAACCCTAGGGGGAAAATGGTTAAGCACTACTACATTAGGTAATTGGAAGAAGTTTAAATTTATGAGATGTGCAGATTCCTTTTTCTTATAATACCTGCCAGAAGGGTAGCACTGTGTCGGCCCTACAATACATTTTTTTTTGCCCTTCATAATTTAATTTCTGTAAGTCAGTGTGTTTCATTTTCTTTGTTTATACCTACATACATGGCAGTTGAAGAAAACTAATTTCTGTCTCATATCCTGTAAAATGTTTTTATTGTTTCTGTTATTTAATATTATTTGATAAATCTGTTAAATTACTTATTCGTTGTTTAATAAAACTACATACATTTATTTATTTTTAAATCATCTTCCTTCTTTTCAGTTGATGAGGATAACATCCCTCCTCTATTTTGTAGGTCTCTCTCAGATAAAATCAGGACAACAGTATTTTGGCACTGTGTGCCTATTAACTGATAGTTTATTCTATTTTAATATTTTTTACCTCGATGCATGGTTTCTGTCTGTGACCGACCCATGAAGCATTCACGGTTTTCCTCTCTGTTGCCTTCCGAGTAACCCCCACTTCTTCCTTTAACTCACCCCCCCCCCCTCTTTCCTATCACTACTCTCTGTCCCTTTTGGTTTAAATGAACCCTTTTTTTTAATATTAAAGTAGCTGGTTAGGGTACAGGACATCGTGCTGGCCCGTCTAAATAAATTTTACAGCACGTGGTGGAGGCTTCGCAGGATAACTTTTGGTGTTGGCTCATTTGTCTACTATTTTTTTTGTAAGTCTAAATTTTATCCTTCTCTCACCCTACCCCCTCTCCAACCTTGTAACATTTGATGTAGTCACCGGGTAGCTTCCTTAGTTGGTTACTCCTGGAGATCACACCTCCCTACTTCCCACTCCTTCCCTCCTCGTAACAGTATTAAATAGCTTCTCAGTATATTATTGTTGCAGTAATCATGCTAATGTAATGTATTACATAGAGGATGAAATGAACAGTGAAAAACTGTAGAGAACTCTATTCTACAGTTTATATTGCTTTGGTATGTGGTGCAAACAGTAGGGGACTTGTGAAGGCACTATACTGAAATAAATAGGTTCTATGTCACATACAATAACTTAAAGGGCACTAAATAACATATTTACACTTAAATTAGCAAACACAGATAGTAAACGTGCCAAGAAATTGCAATGTCAAAACACTATTTGGTTGCATGAAAATATAAAATATAATAGCCTATGTGCCTATTATACTTAATTTGTTTTGCACCCAGTAGCCACACAGTGATTAGGCATTTTAACTATCAAATTAAAACGTTTACCATATTTGCTTTCACGTTCAACCTAAAGAGAAAAAAATCACAAGTATCGCATTTCTTTATAATGTCTTTATAATGATAATACATTTGTATTTTATGCTAAATACATCACAAAAATACACTATAAAATCGTTAAAATTTACTTTCCCAGGCAAGATTCGAAACTGCAACCTTGTGCAGTAAGAAAAATAATTTATCATATGTATTCCCAAGTAAGATTTATATTAAAATTCTCTTTGAAAGTATTAATAACATGTCTGGTTAGAATCTGTTTTCCGAGAAAGCATTCGATTGACACAAAAATAGAAAGGCATTCCGTGAAGAATTAGTTTTGTTGTCGCGGTGCGCGGGATAAGAAACAAACATGATTTCACGCCACAATTGAAATAATGAAGTTAAAATAAACCGTAAATACGGAATCAAAAAACTGATGGAATCATGTCTAGACATATGCGAGATATGAATTCATAATTCATGCTTTGCAAATATGCAGTTGTAGTATTAAGTTGAAAGGAAATGAGTTAAGTTTCTCATAACAAGGAAGCTGAATTTGTCACTACATGACATGTAGCGCTTGGCAGACGGCAGAACTATACTGCGACATTAAGCGAGTCATTTTTGCATGTTGGCTGGGATAGCGAGTATCCAGACCTCCCCTTCTTAGACAGTGGTTTAAACTAACAGCCTAAAGATGTCATTAAAAAAACTTATCGAAATCAACTTAATATTACATATTCACTTGAAATTAATGGAGTTTTTTTTAATGCTGTATTTTCACTTAGCATTCCTTCGTCGGCCAAGCCATACTCAATCCCTTTGTTAAAATGACAATCCCTTCATTATTTGCGACAATTTTTGCCAATTATTACTTGCTGAGTCTTATTCAGATATTTAACATTCTAGCCAAAACCACAGCCTACAGTTTCCAATAAAAACTACGCCTGTCAAATTATTGCCACATTTATAACCTTTAACATGTCAGTAGTGGTATATAGTTCCTCCGAGGACAAACGAGATCGGGATGAGGCGTGAGGCTATGACCTTGGATGACGACACGCCAAGGTCATGCGACCGCCATGTAGGATTCCAGACTTCCTGCTCTATTATTACAGTCATGCATCCATCGTCATGAATTCCGCCATGTCGCTATTCAGTACACCACCATCTTTGTAGCCAGTATGTTACCATCTTGGTAACTAGTGAGACTTTTTTCATGCTCTTGCATTCTGAGGGTTTTCTCAGAGTGCTCCCATTTTTCATTCATTATTTCTCTCTCTTTCCTTCCGCCTTCTTTCCTTTCACTCTCATTACCTCTTTTTCCTTGTTTACATCGGCTGTTACTGGAGGCAGCCATCTTTGTTTACATTTACATGGAGGCCACCATATTGGTTTTTCGTTTGTCATTTGTTTCCCCCAGTAGTTTTGACTTTGGTCACTAGGAGCACCGCCATATTGGTTATGGCTTTAGCCCCTAGGAGCACTGGTGTCACTCTCGTTCAATTAGCCGATCTCACATGTGTTAGGCTGCCATATTGGTTCTGGAATTGACTGCTAGGGGTGCTGCTTCTGCTTTTTTTATAACTCAATATACCATCTCGAATAGTGCGGGATCGAACTGCTGGACTTTGCAGATTCACGACTTAGACGTCTAGGCTATTGTGACGTGCTGGGACAAGAGTTTCAAGTAGTAAATAGCTTATAGCCTAATAAATAATACCTTGGCTCTCATTTCAGACACATTACATTTTTATTTTTTATTATATAATTTTTAAGTATTTAATTTACATATCAATAATTTCTTTTTTTAAGTTTATATACAAATCAATAATTTAAGAATATATCTTTTACTATGTAAATTATATTTCATATATAATTTTAAGTATCTTAAATTTATTTTAAGTATTTTTAATAATTTTTTTGTTTTTGTTTGTTTGTTTAACTTACATATACATTATTTAGATTTAACTTATATAATTTTTTTAAATATTAATTTTTTTACTATATTATTTTTAATTTAATTTTTAATTATTTTGGTCTAACTTGCATATATGTTATTTAAGATTTAACTTACATACTTATATTTTTATTTTAAGTATTTTTTAGGCAGATAAGAATATGTCGTCAGAATATATGATTACATGACTATCACAAGCCCCATATTGGATTTTTATAAGCATATATAAAATGTTTTAGTAAATATATTCCAAGTGTTTTATATTATGAACGTTGATTATTCACACTTTTTTGATTTTTATTTACACATTATAATTTTTTTTAATATCCCAGACTTAAGTATGTATATGTAGGGACTTCTATGTTGAACTTAGAAGAAAAATATTTCCTACTCCTACATAATGTAATGATTGTAAATTGTTTCCAACACACCATCCCATAATCAATACTGTTCAGTATCCACTCAACCTACCTAAAATAATTTAACCCAATCATTTGGTAAGAACTCAGAATATATATTTTTTTATTTCTCTCGACATTTAACAATCATACTCTAGTCATTGCCAGACCCCTCCATCCAGCCTTACTTAACAGCCATATTGAATTGTACTAAATACGAAAACGGATATAATATCTTTCACCATGACATTAGCTTGCTTCATTGATGCTATTAACAATACAGTTCCATATCCACCACCCTACCTCAGACTTACTGATCCATAACAACAGTTAACTATATTGACTACCATTTCAGCCCCATCTAACTTTGCCAGTTACACATATAAACAAGCCATACCAGCTGCAGAACCAATCAAATATTCCATCCATGCTATCATAAGATCAATACTATTAATTTAGCAGTCTACGACATCCATATCATCTTAATTCCCAAATTCCCATCAAACCATCCCGCTCATACTAACCAACCATACCAGGTAAGCATTCAGCTCCCCCATTTAACTAACTAAACATCCCATCAAACTATTTTCTGTCACGGGGGGGGGGGGGGGGGAGGCCCCCACACACCACCACCATTCTCCTCACACCATCTAAGCTATACATTTTTTCATACTGCCAAAATAACCATACAAACAAACTAACTGTACAACCAAGTCATACTTGTAAACACTCCGGGGAACAAACGTTGAAACATTTGTTCCTTCCATTATATGAATATTTCCGCTTGTTCGTCTGACTGTAAAACTGCGTTGTTAGTCTAGCCAACGCCTCCTCACCAGTGAATTATGCCGCTATCTGATTACTGAACTGCTTCCAGTCCGTTAAGAATTTTCTGTATCTTTCCCACCATGTGAGGGCGAGGTCCTTCAAATGTAGTTGGGCCCTGTCGACACATTGTTTCAGTGGCAGGTCCATTTCTTTGAATTATTTTTCGCATTCCTGTGTGAATGCTACTGTGTCTTCATGTGGGCGACCTGTAAAGTCTGTATGTCCTCCTTTACCGGTTGCCGGATGGCCAGGTGCCATTACTGGTTGTGTATATATCCGGGATGGCTTGGATCTGCGGTAGTCAGAGATGTGCTTCTTCTGCATTTCTCGCACTGATAGACCATCCTGGGCATAGACGTGTTCATCTGGCCACCCTATACATAGGTGGTGATAGGACTCTCTGCACATCGTGCATCACATGCGGTTTATGCCTCGACAAGGACACGTAATCTGATTGCAGAAACTCGTGGGTTGTTGACGGCAAGCGGTACAGCAGTATGCTAATCTGTCTGTATCCCGGGCCTCTTCAGGCCAGCCTATGCAGGCATAATGATAAGAGTTTCGTGCAATAGGTGCATTCTATTCCTAGTGTGCCATGGCCTGGACAGTTGGCATGACTACACTGTATGTCGGAAGAATCGTGCCTGCTATTGAGGTTTTCGCCAGTGGCTGCATTGACGTCAGCACCTAACATGGTAGAGGTTAAAAGCGCCATGGGGTGTTTTGGGGATTCCCTGAAGTCCGCTTGACTGATTGTTTCGACTATTAGTTCTCAGGGTATAGTTGTTCTAGTTCGTGCTGTTTACTGCGCACGCCTATTTGACTGATGCCCCACGTTGGACACCAGAAAATCTCTTGACACGTGTCCGATTGGACAGGCTTAGCACGTTGGTGGAGTAGTTTGTCCGCTAGACCAAAAGTGGGGTAGTTTGGTTTAGATAGTCGGAGTAAGGCGAGGGGTGTTGGTTAGTACTTACTCACTCCTCCTCCTTGGGCATTGTAATAGGGGTAGGTTTCACCTAGATGCGGCAAATTCAGTCGAGGCCGGACAGGAGATTTTACAGGTGTGCTTCGTTGGTCCAAAAGGTGAGGTTGTCCCAGCCTAGTCGCACTTCGGTATGGTCAGGAACCATTTTACCACAGGGTGACACGTAGGATGTATGCGGGTACAAAGGGGGAAGTCAATTACCAGAACCGGAGCAGACGTGACTGCCTGATGTTTAAGTTTGGCGACGCGGTCCCGTTCCACCTGCCTCTTATGCGTAGGAGGTGGTAGTACGATCCATGGTTTGAGAGCAGAGTGAGCCAGGAATTGTTCCCTACGTTTTCTACCATTCCTCTTCTGGTGAGGCATAGGGTAAACAGTTCGACAGCCTACATGATGTACATAGACAAGAAGGTTTGACAGTGTAACCCAATAGTGACTTGCCGGGACGAGCCTGTTAAAAGTCCCCACTGATACCCCACAGTATTCGCGCTGATCAGGGACCTGGAGCCGTGGGGACCGCAAAGTCTCTACTCGTGCATTCGCACAAGGTTGAACGGCACAACTTCAGGGTACGGTCACCGCTCACTGACTTAGTGCGAATGGTGAGAAATAACCTGAGCCTGTTGCCCCTCCCAATGCGAAGGTGTTTCCCGTGGGTATGGCATCGCTGTTTCTCCCCCACGAGCACCGACTTAGTGGTAATGTGTGACAGGGAAGAAACAGGTAGCTGTCTAATATGTATGTCTGCTGACGTGCATACACGTGAAAGAGTTCCACAGCCAGGCTAACTCAGTTTAAACAAATTTCCCAGTTCTGTCGGCAGTGCACGGCGTATCCTGTCTCCAACCGTTAATACAAACAAATACGCTGGAAATGCAAAACAGAAAGGTAGAGAACAATGAGTGTTTATTGAATGTTCAATAAACACATAACCCGTGCTACCTCCTATCAAACTGCAGAGGGATGAAGGTAACTGCGGATCCAGGTGTAAGTGACCTGGTTCGAAGTTAAAAAGGGGAATAGCTGATTCTAGACGCATACAAATTAGTTAAACTGCTAAGTAAAAGGTGTCTAGAGGAGACAAAGTAAGTAGCCGCTGGGACATACTTGAAGTTTCCATGATCTCTTGAGGTGGAAGCATTGAATCAGTGCTGGATGTCGCGACAGAGGATACATAAGAATGACTGCCGAGGTCGGCAGCGTTCTAACCTTATATAGTGGAAGCATGTAGGCTGCCGGTGCGGGTAGGACGTGGCGTCCAGTCCTGGTTGGCATGGGAATAATATGGTCAATGTTTCTGCTTCGTGCCTCGTTGGTAGCACTCGGCCTTGCTCGAGGTCTGGCCAGCTTGAAGGCTCTCAGTGCGGGATAGGGGGGTGGGGGCATGCCTGCCGGGTTGCGCATTTTTCAGGTGAAGAGAATTCGCTCATAAGTTCCTCTTCCCTGTAGGGGTAGGCAATGTGTTCTTCACATCTGTAGCAGTGGAAGTAGGTACTCAGGCGATGAGTCGTAATCATACAAGATTAGTTGTATAAGCGGCATGCGTCAATGTAACAACTGAAACAAATAATTGAAAAGCAATTGTTCCAAATATATATTTTGGGTTTTGGACAGAATATCTGATTGATGGATGCTGCAAATAAATGCTTTAAGAGATTTAGAATTGTGGTTTATTTAACACTGTGTTAAATAAATTAGTGTTACTAATTGGTGAATGATGATCAGCAAATAATGTTCAGATGCTGCCAATGCAGATGGTCATGGTATCGGCCAGTTAATCTGTATCAGGATCGACCCATCCCTAATATTAAATTCATTTTCAAAGGGTTTAAAGTTTGTTGTAAGCTTGCATTCAGTGTCGGATTACAATCAATCAATCAATCAATCTATATATATATATATATATATCTATCTGTGTGTGTGTGTGTGATGTTTATTCTTTATTCAAACAAGTTGATGTGAAATGTTTGTTAGGTATTTTTACAGTAATATTTTTTTTTAATTCCCATTTTTACTGTGTTTAAACTTTATTCACAGATGATGCACAGCTCTCATTATACTGAACATGAAGTCGAGTAAGGTCGGAAGTTGTATTTTATTTGTGTGCATGCCAGAACCTTCATCTACTGAAATATCAGATGTATTGAAATTTTATGACAGTCCCTTGAAAAACAGTAAATAGGGAGTCCACTGTAAAGTCCTTTTTTTTTTCGATAAACTGAATATCACTGTAAGATCAGTACCCTTACTGTTCAGATTTGTTTCAAACAAACAAAAATATGTGGGAGGTACACACGTAAATGAGGTTGACACTACTTTATATAAAAAAAAATTCATTATGTTTAAGACAATTTTTCCTAAAAAAAAAGTGACAAAGAAATTTGCTGCGCACATGCATGCGCACACACACACCATTTACTTACTGTCTTTATCTGCATACTTCATTTTAATTTCCTCAGCCTTGTCTTCATCACGCATATTCATACGACTTCGGCTCATAGTTGATTTTCTGTTGCGACTCTCACTGCAAAAAAATAAACACACATTCACAATAATTAACATAGGTACCAAAATACAATGCTGTGATACTAAAAAATGTATGTATTTTAAAAACAGACAGAGATGAACAGGCACACAGTATTGCAAAAGCATTAAGTGCCATTGCTACACTGATGCCACAGGTGCAAACCGAATGCATCCAGAGTGTAACTAACTAAATCAATGAATGAAAAAAGAAAGAAAGAAGGAATGATGTCACTGAATGAATGTGATAAAACAGATTACAGTAAAGCCTCAACTTTCATATTTAGTAATGGAAGTACTTTCTGTAGAAAGTCTTGTTTATAATTAAACCTTTACAAGATTGGCTCAATGAAATCGTGGCACAATTAGTAATTTCAGTGAATAAAATTAATATGTATGTAATTACAAAAAATATATTATTTTTAAAAGGCAAGGCTAAAAAGGAACTTTTTATGAACATGCACAAATTACATCAAGCAAACACAAGTAATGTGTGATTTGCAAATACACACTGCTTACTTATTGGTGAAATTTTCTTTGAAAAAAATCACACCACTTAACCTTAACAAATAACTAAAGAAAGTTTATTCAAAAGATACTTATCTTTTGAAATATATTAATATTTCAGTAAGAAATCCTCTTTATTATTCCTGCAAGAAGCACTTGAAAATTGACATTGCACTCCGTAAATTGCCACTTGATATTAATACACATTTTTGGTGACAAGGGCATATAAAGGTTACACGCTTGGGTATAATTTTGACGAGCCACGGGTGTCGCCGTTAACCAAGTCTTAGACTTGCCACAGCCACGGCCCCCTCCTAAGAGACGTTACGCCACACACGCCACCGCTTACCTTCAAGCCCAGGGTTGGCTCGGCCAGATAATGTTAAAAATTACCTATGTAAAAAATGTATGCTGCATAGCTTTTAAAAAGCTCAGATTCCATTCCATTTTCAATGGGTTTTTGCAGGAAATTCAGAGGATTTATTTACAAAACGATTACTTATTATTACAAAAAAAACTTATTAAAGTTGCATTACACGGTTCCAACGACATTCAGGTGGAAGAAGGGTGGAAGAGTATTACTTGTCTTAGAGACATCAGCCATGTACAAGGATGGTAACAGGCAAGAGAGTATGTGCGTGTGTGTGTGTCACATGCGATCAATACCACAGCTGCTTACCCGACGATGGCTTGCTTCATTCGCTGCTGGCATGTGACGTATCATATGGCGAGCAGACAGTCTTTAATCATGCAATACAGAAAAAGTTTTTTACCCCAATTTCGTTGTAATGGCATTCCTATTGCCTTTAAAATGAATATTTAGAAGTGTTGATTTATGATCAAGATATGCCTAAAAATACTTCCAAATTTAAATTTTCACGCCAGCTTTCTCACCCCCTTTTCCTTGCCACCCACTTCCTGTTGCAAGGATATTGTTTATCAGTAGATTGTTGGATGGGTAGAATGGCATTAAAAGAAAGTGCTGGCACCAACATGAATGGAACAACAATTATACATAATCCCAACTGGCAGTGGTTGTTGAGTTATATTTTCTCTGATACCATCTTGCACATACTCCACACGTTAGTTACCTGTGGCCAGATATTATTACAACATGTAATTCAGCCATCAAAAATAAGATTGATATTTCAGTTAAATAATTCCGGGATGTTCATTATACACTGGTAAAATAAAGAAAGGCTGAACAGTAGGCTTGAACTGTCAGGAGATACTTGATGGATAACAGAATGTAGAGGAACTGTATGTTAACCCTCTAGTTTTTCTGTCTTTCATCATCAATCCTCTCCCTCCTCTGTATCTTGATGGCCCCTTCTGGTCGCCCATTCACCCCACTAATGAAACACACACTGTGAATTATCACTATTTTTTGTCCTTTTCTACATCCCTGGTGCCACTGCATTGCCAGTGTTTCCTTTCAGCACTTCAGCAATACAATGGCAAAAAGGCATGAAAGATAATCAAAATTTTACAGAGGATTGGCAATTTGCACTGCAGAAACTAACGTCAGAGGGTGACGGAAACAACAGGAAAAGTTGATTTTTACACCTGAACTCAGTTGGAAGGAGGGACGGGCAGAACCTACTTTTCCTTGGGATGAGTGAATGGTCATATTCCAGCACGCCGGAATTTCACGGCAAGCTATATGAAGATCCAGAGAAATTTATTTGTAAATGCGAACAGGAACTGAGGGGGACATCTATTTCCCGTTAACAGTGGGTGAGCAGAGCGAGCCACCAACTTAGCGGGCATGCCAAGAAATGGTGGGAAAAGTATGGGGAATTTGTAGAGGGATGGCCCCAGTTCAAACCCCAGTTAATGTCGCATTTTACAGGAGACAAAACCCTATCGGATCTCATTACAGATCTACACTCCCACGTACAGCGTAGCGATGAAGAGGTCGAGTTATTTATACGACAAAAGGAATGAATCCATAAACTGGTTTATCCTGATCAAACCAAGGGACAGAGAGTAAGGTGCATAACCCGCACCATCCTGTCCTATCTCCGGAATCTAATAATCAATTCCACGCTGCGGACGGTTGAGGAGCTGGCCGAAAGGGCACGGGAACTCGAATGAACGTGCCCTCCCCGGGAAGATACACATGGCATGTGCCAAGGACGCAGGTCCCGCCCCCTTCCCTATACTGCCCGCAGGGGGCGACACGATTGTCAAACCCCGCCGCCCCCTTGCTGCACTGCCGGTATCGCCCAAACTGGCACTCCAACCTGTGCAACAACCCTGGGGAGCATGCTAACCCTTTCCCCACTCTCGCCCTTCTACACCGCGAGACTGCAAAGAGTGTCCCTTTACCCAAAGAAATGAGAACAATCCCCTCAAGGTCCCCCTTACAGTAACGCAGTTGGCGGACTCCGGACCATCCGAGTCAATCCGCATACAAGTTGAGGTCAACCGCATTTCCCGATGAGAGCTAATTGACTCTGGAGCTACCGGTAACTTCATAAAGAACAATGTCCCAACAGTTTCCCAAAGGGCGGGACTTCAACCTAAATCCTTAGATATTCAGATGGCCCAACCAAACCACACACCTTATGCCCACGGGAAAAATCAAGTTGGAAATGAATGTGTGCCACCTAACTCATGAGACATGGTTCACCATAGTCCCCAATATAAGCGAGAAGGTAAAAGTTAAGGGAACAACAACGTATTGTTGACCACGAGTAAGAGAAAATCCATGTAGGAAGAACCAAACTGATATCTATCAGTTGGGAACAGGAGTCCCCAGCAAACATTCAACACCAACTTGCTGGGAACCAATTCCAACAGCTGAAAGACACCTTGGAAAAATACGCCCACATATTTTCAAACTCCGGACTTCTCTTACAGACACATAGCATCCACATATGGCCCAGCACCAACCAACGCATCTATAGCCCGTTCTATTAAGTATCTTCCTACAGACAGCTGGAAATTTACAGCAAGTAGCGGAGATGAAACAGCAGGGGATAGTTGAACCATCCACATCCACCTAAAGCTCCCCTATAGCTTTGGTTCACAAGAAGGACGGCGGAAAACGTTTTTGTGTAAATGACAAAAGGCTAAACGAACATACCCACCCCATTGCGCCCACGTCCATAGATCTCCACAAAACCCTTCCGAAATAGGAGAGGCATTGGTATTTAGTACGCTGGACCTTCAGTCAGGCTACTGAAATTGTTGTTCATTCGGATAGTAGGAAGTACACTGCGTTCCAACACCCTGACAATTCCGAGTGATGTAGTCCAGGCTCAAAAACGCTCCCGCAACCTTCGAAAGATAGATGGCCGCCGAGGTCCTGACAGGTTACGTTGGAAAAATTCTGCTTCACTTACCTTGATGACAAAATAACCTATTTCTGGAACTCTGAAGTGCACTGCTTCCGTCTAACCTGGGTACTCGAACAGTTAGAGATGCACAAGCTTACATGCCAATTAAGTAAGTCATTTGGGGGGAGAAACATTGCATACCTAGGGCATGTTCAGTCCCCCACGGGCGTTACCCACAGGAGGGTTTCATTCAAGTAATCCGAGATGCTCCAGTCCCCAAAATGAAGAGACAACTTCGTCATTTTCTAGGGTTATGTAACTGGCTCCGGGGATTTGTGCCCAATGCGGCCCAACTCATGGCGCCCTCCATATTCTTCTAGTAAAATACAAAGACCACCCTTGGTTCTGGACCATTGCGACCCAGGATGCCTTTGAGGCATTAAAAAAAAGCTTCCACCACATTAAACAGCTACACCGGCCTACTGCAGGGAAACCCTTAGTATTTCAGATGGATGTCAGTCAGGTAAGGTTAGGCACGGTACTTTATCAGGAAAATGATCAAAACCAACCCATGGTCATTTCCTACGCGAGCACCCGACTCAGCGATACAGAAGCTTAATACCATAGTAATGATCAAGAGTGTCTTGCGGTTATTTGGGCACTGTGCAAATATCAATATCGATTTGAGGGCACATCCTTTATACTGTGTACCGATAACCAGGCATTGAAAAGGTTGCATAACTCTCTCAAACAAAGGGCCAAACTTGGCTGATGGGAAATTATTCCTTAGTGAATTTGACTTCACTGTCCAGCATTGACCTAGGCATGCAAATGATTTAGCCCTTTCCTGCAGCCCAGACCCAAAGGCGGACACAAAACTAGCGAAGACTAGGAGCATATCCCCCCCCCCTTCCAACGATCTAGGGCTATGCCTTAAACAAACTAACCTTACCAAGGACAGGATAAGGGAAGAACAACATGAGCCCCAGGCTGACTTCATAGTCAGGGAAAAACCTTACTGATACCGTTGAAGCGGGGAGGTCATATAGACCAGAGAACGGATCCCCAAACTCCCGTTGGCATGTCAGCCCCCCCCCCCCCCCCGTCGGCCAGGAGATATGCAACACTTTTCATCAACACACCCAGGCCAAGCACCCCTGGACACGGGAGACCATTCGTGGTGTCAGGGAAAGGTACGTGTGGAACAGTATGAACATGGACCTTCGGAGGAACGTCAAGCAGTGTGAGAGATGCCGTTGAAAGAAGGGATATCCCATAGTCGGGAGCCCCCGTATATCACGGTGCCCGACAAGGGCTTGGGAACATGTCGCAACCAACATAATGGGACCTTACCCGCGCAGGAAATATGGGAACCGATACTGGTGGTTTTAACTGACATATTTTCACGATGGGTAGAGGCATTTCCTCTCCCAAGCCAGGACATGAAACAAATAGTGGAAAAACTATCTGCCGAAGTGTTTCTCCATTGAGGGTGCCCACTGGCAATACTGACAGACAACGGGACCCCTTTCACTAGCCGATCTTGACAGGAAGCCTGCAAAACCTTGCAAACTGAGACGTGGATGACACCCCAGCCTTAACACCTCCGAAGGAACCCCCCACCCCCCCCAAAAAAAAACCTGTGATTGAGCGTGGGCTACAAAAAAGAGAGTTGGGCCAGAGAGGTCTCCGCAATAATATTTGCTCTACGCCATAGGGAAAACAAGGCTACCCGCACGACACCCAGTAGCCTCCTCCTAAGTCATAACCTCTGGTGCCCTGAGATTGGCAGTGGGAAGTCACCACCCCCGCCAAAATCGCTCACCACCACCGCAGCATTGCTGAAGCCACCCGAACTCGGGAAAGACAGGCCAATGAGTACCAAAAACAGTATATCTCACGGAAGTACCCTCCAGCGAAACATCAGGGAAATATCTACCCTCCAGGGACACAAGTGTTAGTAAGAAACCATCCCCTCAGCTAGGCTACCAATAAGTTCACTGCAAGCCTGGCTCCTAAGTAGACTGGACCCACTACGGTAGAAGGGTAACACGGAAATGTCTACTGGTTGAGTGACCAGAAATAGTACACCTGTCAGGTCCCCTA
Organism: Dryococelus australis; assembly: GCA_029891345.1. Classification (NCBI taxonomy): domain Eukaryota; kingdom Metazoa; phylum Arthropoda; class Insecta; order Phasmatodea; family Phasmatidae; genus Dryococelus; species Dryococelus australis. Next base: position 123,383,909 of record CM057000.1, on the reverse strand, counting down.
CGAGCAATTACGTCCTTATTACGGCCGGAACGAGAACCAGTCAGGGATGGGATCCCGCATGGGAGCCAAACCCCAGACACCCCTGAGGCGGACGAAGCATCACCCTCCACCCCCTCACAAGACCAAGGGAGCATAGACAGCCACCCTCCCCCATCCTATCATGCGTACCCTCAGGAAAATTTCCATAGGAGGTTCTACCCACTAGAACCCCTTATCCGTATAGCTCTAGTAATAGTTCACATTTCAAATCCTGCCGTACACCCTCTCGTTACTAACCAGAGGCATCGTGCAATACGAGATCCAGCTGATCATTCATCACGCGTAAACAAACCGCTAGAGATACGCTAGTAAAGGTACGCCTACCTTCAACCACCTCCGAGAGTACGGCAGAGAGGCCACAAATCCACCTCATCCCCCTTCTTGACCATCACCGGGCTGTTAATTGCCAAGAAACTAGCAAGATGTCACCCCCACACAGTGATCGCATCTCCCCGGCCTTCTCTCTCAAGTGGAAGAAGCGCCCACCCTGGACGTGGCTGCATACCCGCTCCCACCAGGATCTGTTCCAGCAATGCTTCCCCTTGAAACGGAGGAACCCCTCCAGGATAGGGAAAGTAGGTCGCACGTGCTGATACCTCAACTATCCTACCGCTTTCCCAGCAAGAATGAAGAGTGGACGAATAAAGGAAGGAAGCTTGCCACAGCCCTCGCCAACAATGGTGGATCCGTCTGTCAACTTGGTGACTGACGCCAGCAGCTCACGGAGAAAGGCTGGAGAGGAGGACAGACATGACGCCCGGGCCGCAAAGTCAGTAAATGTGATTTACCGGCTGCCCGTGTGCACTACGGCCATTGGCGATATCCCTCCTCTGCCGGGAGCGAACAGTTTAAGTGAGTACCATGCACCTGTCACCAGTACCACTGCTGCGAGACAACAGCAGCCCACTGCGACGAGGGCAGAGGTGCCAACCATTTATAAGAGCTTTCAATAGTAGTTTTAAAAAAAATCAGGAGTTTCAATAAAATTTCAGTAGTCAACATTGACGTGTGCCGCTTGTACATTTATTCAAATACGATCATGACTCATTGCCTAGAGCATCTCTTCCATCTCTACAGGCGTGAGCAACACGTTGCCTACCCTACAGGCAATGGGAACTTCTGTGTTTTTCCTTCTCACCTGGAGGATACGCAACCTGGCAGGCACATCCCCCCCCCCCCCACACACACACAACACCCACAAGCTGCCCAGACCTTGGGCATGGCCAAGCACACCCAATGAGGCACGAAGCCAGAATCGCTGATGAGCGAATTCTCACGCCACCCAGGGCCCGGAGAACTTCATGCCTCCCCAGCACTCCAGCCCACAAGTTACCACAATACAAGTCCAGCCACAGCCGAGCTCTGGAGTCATTCTTTCGCATCTTTAGCTACCTCCCACAGCTCCGCTAGTGCTTGAGATCTTTGGAGAAGTTACCAACCTTCGAGTACGTCCTCATGGCTACTTACTAAGTACGTTGACGACCTGTCAACCCAACAACATATGAACACAAAAATTTTCTTTTAACTTCACTTTGTCTCCTCCAGACACCTTTATTTAGAAGTTTAACTTTAACTCATTATTTTTAGTCTAGAACTAGTATTTTCCTTTTACTTAGAATCAGGTCACCAACACCTGGAACCATGCAGTTACCTTCACCTTCCTTGACTTGGTAGGCGGTAGCACAGGTCACATGTTTATTGAGCTCGCAATAAATACACGTGGCTCTCTACATTTGTGTTTTATTTCCAGGGTATTTATTTGTATCCAAAGTTGAAGGTAGATTACGCTGTGCACTCTCGACGGAAACCGGGAATTTTATTAAACTGAATTAAGACACACATATTAGACGGCTACCTGTTTCTTCCCAGCCACACATCAGCACTCTCAGTGCTCGTGGGGGAGAAACAGTGACGTCACAACCACTAACAACACCCTCACACCAGGAGATGCAACAGTCTCAGGTTGCTTCTCACCATCCACACTGAATAGTGCGCGGTGACTGTGGTCTGCAGTGTTGCCGGGCATCCTAGTGCGAACGCACAACCAGTAGAGGCTTGCCGGTCCACACGGCTCTATGTCCCTGATCAGGCCGCATACAGTGGGGGATCAGTGGGGACTCATTATCGAGCTTGAGCCAGCAAGTCACTATTGGGTTACACTTTTAGTATTTCTGTCTCAGTGCGCTGCGTGAACTATAGAGCTGTTACACTATGCCTCACGAGGGGAGTGGCAGAAAATGCAGGTAGTATCACATGGCTCATCCGACTTTCAGGCCGAGGATAGCATAACCCCATCCTACGCAGAATAGACAGGTGGAACGGGACTGTGCCGTCAAACTCAAGACAACGAACAGTCGCGTCTGCTCCGGTTGTGTCCATTAACTTTCCACCGTGTGTTTGTATCCATACCAAGTGTAACCCGATTGTCACCGGACTTCTGACCGGTACCGAAGTGTGCCTAGGCTGGGACAACCACATCTTCTGGTCTAAAGAATCTCGTCTGTGGAACATACATTCCGGCATCGACATGATTAGTCCCGCCTAAGGACACGTCTACCTAGAATACACATAACAGTGTATAAGAACTAGCCAACATCCCTCGTTTCAATCCAGCTACCTAAGCCGCTTTTGGTCTAGTGGATAAAATCATCGACTAATGTGTCCAGTCAGTCTAATCGGACACGCATCAACATTTTTCCAAATAGGTTATATACAGGATCAGCGAAAACCTAGAAAACATGAATATAGTTAGGAACTCTGATATATATTTTATGACAAAAATCGTGTACACACAACATTACAGCAATAAAACATGGTAGATAAAATCAAGCATACATAATATGCTTTCAACTCACCTATCTTGAAGTGCTGAGTAGCTTATTCTTCATTTCCACAGCACAAATGTTTTGACTTTACATATAGAGCCTAATATACTTTTCCATAATGCAACTTTTGAACTAGACCATATGTACACAGAGACAGTCTTGGTGAGTTGAAGTATCTACACAAATGCACTTAGGGCTAAAAGAAATATTTTATAATTAACTGGTAGATATTTTATACACATTTGAATGTCCTTAAATAGCCACTTTTGCAGCATATCCTGAGTAGCTTTCTTAGCTTTAATGAGTAGTTTCTTACTGACTTTCTGTTCGAAACAAACTTTCCCACTTACCATCATGTGGACTTTCTGAATGACTAATGACTAACAAGTTAGATTCAATGTTGGTCGAAATTTCCTCTTGGGAAGACTCTGTAAGTGCCCGAACTATCGCTGTTGTCTTGGTTCGTTTGCAGGAATATTTCTGAATAATTTTGTAGTCAGGACACACGACTTTTAACAATAGTCCCACATGGTCGGACACAGCAAACGGTAGGTTATGTTCAACCTAAACCGTAGTAAAAAGCACTTTGACTATGTCGCCAGATATGTTATATCACTTTGAAAATGAGATTTATTGGCCTAGTTGGAACTTGCATCTTCAGAAAGTCTTTATGTTTTTTACCACTAACGTGCCGTCTACAGTCATCTTTCCCGCCATGTTGTACACAAATTACAACTGCACAACTGACAAAATGCATGGTTTTCAGATATGCTGGAAGCACAGATATCCACAATTGCGTATATTCTTTACGGTATTTCTGACTGTTCTTTGGTTTTAATATTTTTCAAACTTTAGAACACTGTATAATTCATTTGTAGGTTATACTGCACATGTGGTCACGGATATTACCACAGGGATCACATACACCACAGATCCTAACACTACTGAAAGGATAGAGTGCACAATTTTGCATGCAGCACTAAGAGTTTGGTTTGCTAACACTGTATCTACGGAAAAATAATACTGTAACCAACACTGGCACAAAATTATAACATGCACACGTACTCTATGGTGCACACAGCGACATACCAGTTGGCACACAGAATGTTGTGTTATCAATGGCGACAAGACGTGAATAATAACAATTACGATGCAAAGTAAACAAAAACACAAATTTTCAAATAAAAGTTGAAAACATCAAATTCCGTAGTATTTCTGATACAATCTTATTCCGTAGCAATGATACATAATTCGTATGAACTACAGCAAATTTGTAGTAGTTGGCACTTCTGCGAGGGCCACACCTGAAGCAGATGAGACCAGCAGCTGTCGCTGAAACAAATGCCACCAGTACCCCGGACACCTTGCCCATGCCGTAGCCTACAACAGGGACCAAGGCACAAGTGACCCAACTACATGCCAGCGCGCACGTACCACATCTCCGGATGCTACAGAGACACGCCACGCAGGGGGCCTACTACGTATGTTGGCCTGCTGCAGCACCCTGCAAATGAGGTCGCCCACTGAAACGCCACCTCACCAAGCACCAACATATTCCACCAGCAAAAGCAGCTGAGTGATTACCTGGCTGATGCCAGCTTTGATTATCATGCCTCCCTTGTCAGTAACCCCCCACCCCTCTTGCTAACATTACCTTCTAGTAAGGAGTGATAGTGATAGGAATGCTTGAACCTTAACAAACGAGAGTGCAATAGCTTGTTATATAGCTTAGTAGTGAAAGCTAGGTGTCAATGCAAAACCTCATACTAAATTCCTAGCCAGATAGGATAGGCAGTGCAAAGAAAGTATCTGCACCACCCCCAAGAGTAAATTTTGTGTAATCTTGTAACTTGTCTTTTTCTAAAGTTGAGAATTCATAACAAAAATCACATTGGTGGGAACTGAAGTGACCCCCATTAATGAGTGTCAGATTTAATGTAACCCACCCCCTATCAATGGACACCAGAAGTAAAATTAACAAAATTTATTTTTTGTACTAAAAGTACTTGGTCACTAGCTTACCAGAAAAGTTTTGTTTACGAAGGTAAGAGTAACGTAGAGTCAAACCCGAAAGCAGACTGGAAAGTTGATGTTTGCACAACCCCGAAAATCCCCCTGTGCTCACGTAACGTAAGCATTTAATAAATTTTTTTTTGTTATCTTAAAAATTAGTACGAAGCAATTAACATAACGTCCCAGAATCCAGTGAGCACTGATAGGAAGTGTGAACGCACAATCAAAGCCTCAGCAGGCCCATGAACATAACTCCAATGTAGCCCTCACCACTCATCGCAATGTGACTGGGTGACTTTGTTAATGAACCCCCTGTAAATTTTGAGTAAGAGAATGAGGCGAGAACTCTGTGTGTGCATGCCGTAACCGCCGTCCAGGAAATTCCCAACCTTCATAAAATCAAAACTGTTAAATTGTATGACGCTGACGCATGCCACTTATACCATTTATCTACAACGATTATGACTCATCACACAGCAACCATAGTGCACTACTTCTACACACGTGAGATTCAAACTCAGCGCCATCTCGTCTCGTACATGGAAATAATGGTCTGCCACAATCCTGGAGGGCGGCCAGACACTTAGATACGAGGGGTTGCGAAAGACAGCGGCGCTTTGCCCCCCCCCCCCCCTTCCCATGAGAGCCAACAAGCTATCAGCCGCCTCGGGCCATTCACGAGCATCACCAAAGATATGCAAAGGCCGAGAGATAACCAGAAGGTGGTACCCCCAGTCCAGCCTTGCTCCTGAGGGACATCACACACTCTCTCCCGCGACACGCGCTACCCGAACCTTGCCAGTTGTTGCTGCAGTCTTCTCCGAGCACCCGGGTGCCAGAGCCTACTACTACTGCTAGATCTTCAACAGCCTTTCCAGAGGCTGTCGCCAGTGACTCAACAGTCTTCAGTAGTGACCAGACACTGACATCCTTGATGTCGCCATTAGAGCTCTGCAGCACCGCTACCGGATGCTCCACCAATGCCAATCACCAACAGCTACCAGAAGCTCTCTGTAGATACCAGACATACCACACGTAACTTTTTTTGTCTCTTACAGACACCCCGCTTAGAGTTATAGTCCATTCCCCATTGGAAGCAACTTTCTCGGAACCCTGCTAAATATCTATTTGCAGGCCCGTTTCGAATCCTTCCGCCAAATGTAAACAAAAATTGCCATGTAGCATCTGTCAAAAATCAATGTTTACATTCCATTGCGTGTGTACATTATGTTCGTATACTTTCGCTACACCTAAAAATAAACATTAAAATGTGATTTCTACCTTTAAACCTGTCAGATGTGTTGTTTACTGTTTACAGCTTTTCAAAGAATTCTTGTCATATTCCAAAAACCATTCCGTATGAATATTCACAGTCTAGGACACTATTAATGGCAGTTTTATGATGTTTTAAAAATGCCTGAATTGATGACAGTTCTTATGGTTATTTTGCATTACCATATTTGCTTGCCACGACGTAGCTCAATATATGTAATGGACGTTAGTATTTTGCAGTGACTGTGTTTAACACTGTTACAAATGCCAGATAAAGGGCTGTACTAATTGTAATTATCCTTTTGTTATTGATATGTGTCGTGTCATTTCTCTAAAAGGACGGCCTCAGTTGCAGTAAATATTTAAACAAAGGAACAGCCTGCGAAAAAGGGACATTAAATTCAAGCACGTAACTGTGTTGCTAATTTTTGTCATACAAGCATTAAAAAATAGCGGTGAACATGCACACAAATAAGCCTACGATAACTTTCATTCCGCTCATATTTCTACGTATGCTACTTACTGTGTATTAGGTTTATGAAAATTTATCGGGCTAGGCTTAGTATTTTTCTTCTGGGATTGTGGCAAATTACGTTACACGACAGTGTTTCAAACCCCTTAGGGCAAAGGTGCAACGCTGTGATAAATAAACAGACAAGGATGTAAATAAATAACCTCGTCATAAAAACAGTTCACATTTAAAACGTATAAATAGTGCTAATCAAATATTTGTAATCATGCACACACAGGGCCAGCGTATCGACGAAGCACAAAGGCAAGCCATTTCACAGACGCAATGATTAACGAAACACACGTCACAGTAGATTTATTGCCGTGAAAACACAGATTTATCACAACACCCCTAACTTGCCTATGTAGGTTTAAAAAACACGTCTACAAACGCGATGTGGTATTTGGAAGTATTTTTCGGAGTAAGAATAATTTATGTTTTGTTTGGCAAAAAACCAACATGCCATGTCTGCCAACTTCCATTGGTAAATGCCCCACCATCATATCTAAATATATTAAAATAAGTATCCAAATATTAAAATCTCCTTTCAGTTGTAAATTACAAGTTTAAAAATCATTATTTTACTGTAATAAGTATGAAATATGCTACAATTGGAAACATGTATAAAGGTTCTGACTTACTAGTGAAGTGAAATTTCCCGAATGTGAAAGAGACGAAGAAATGGAAAGGGGGCGACAAGCCTTGCCAGCAGACAGTTTTTCAATTGCTTACTTGCTCAATAAAACAATACCGTGCCGTTACAGCCTACTCACAATATTTCAGCTGTTATTTTAAACTGTAAAAATGAGATATGTTGCCATTGGGGCTACATAAATATTTCGATAGGCACCATTTAATTTACAAATAGTATACTAAAAAACGAGACTAAAATAATATTTTAACTGTGAACTATTTCTTACCGGTCGTTGTTAACACGTCACTGCACTCGCTGTTTTAATTAATATTTTAAAAAGAAATAAATAATACAAGTTACAGAAGATATTAAGGCAAAGGTTAATTTATTCAATAATACAGCACTCTATAAAGTTAACCATAGTGTGATATATTTGTAGAATACAAATTATAGAAAAAATAGGTGACATGTTATGCCTAGAGTGTTTTTTCAATGGTTGATTTTCATAAGTCGCTTCCAATCGTGAATGGACTATAGGTTTGTATTAAGTAATTTTCGACAGTTTGCATTTCACTTCCCCAACTAACCTAGGACCAGGTCACCTACACCTGGCTATTGTAGGATTACTGCCAACCACTGGTCTTCTTGGCATGAGAGCATGTGTCACCGTGTTTAATAAGCTCGTAATAAACACTGCTTTGTTTTTCTTAACTGCGAATCTCGTTAATAGGGTACTTTGTAACCAACTGCTGGGAGGACCTCGAACCGAGTATCACCGACCGGAAACGGGAAGTTATTATTGCTACGAATTATAGCGAAAGTCTCATGTAACGAGTATGCTTTATAACAAAATGTCCGTTATAACGATAACTTTTATCGGCACCGTCAATTGACCATATACTCAGTGGGAAAAAGAAGTTGGTAATAACGAATGCAGTGTGGGCTTATTTTCACTATAACGATAGCTTAAATAGCAGCACTCAGAAGTTTCCTTCAAAAACAATGCAAGAAGAAATAACTGCATAAAAAAATTAACAAAACATTATGATTTCCATGAATAAACTTTGTGAAACGTGGCAACATTGCTGCCGTCAGCTGGCCGCGGGCAGAATTGGCAACGCCACACATCTTGCCTGTTGTGGTTGTGTGGCTGGCGCAGTGCTGTCCAGCACCAGCATTCAATTGTGTTACGTTGCGTGCTGCTTGTGCGTTCGCCATTGAGTATTTGTGTAAACGCAAAGCGGAAAGTTTTAATATCAGCCAAAGCTAATAGTGAAATGCAATGTGAATATCTGCCCCTAAAATAAAATTGAATAATTTACCTACGGATGAGTGTTTTTACATAAACTTCTTTGTATCAATCATTGGAAATTACAGTATTTTTTCATGAGAAAATATAGAATGCTGCCTATGCACAAGATTTTTTTTTTGGGGGGGGGGAATGGGTAAATTGTAAAATCGTTTCTGGCCATAATAAAATGACATCCAAGGTCCTGCACTGCATCGTCAAGGAATAGACCTGAGAGTACAAGTAAATAATTTAAACGTGCTATTATTGCACTGAACAGCTGCTAAGAATTGGGTAATCTGATCGCCGGCATATTGTGCAATCGAGTCGCCGGCAAATGTCCGGATTTAATTCTGTTACGGGAATGTTTTTGTTAGTTGCAAATTTGCCTGACTTCAAAGTGAAGAATTTCTGTGGTGACACAAAATCCATTATTCCTAGTGGTGCACACGTGATGAAACAGCTATTATTCCAGTTCTGGGTATTAACGCATTTTGCCTCGCAAAGCACTTTTTTGGGCAATTTTTACAGCATATATTTTACCCCGCACCAGCACCGTACATTTTTATCGTTGACCAACTGCCCATTTTTCATGTTCACGTGCATATTCAACAAGAAATTTTAATTTTGCATAATAACTCGCTCGTTCCTGTTCCATTATCAGGAGACAGTGTTCCACTTGGCACTTTTTGTTAACAACATGCTCACGTGACCTGTTTGTCTATAAAATCTACCAAATCACCACCATATCAAGTCTTATTTTTGTAATAACGATAACAATGAAATAATACAGCATTGCATGCTAGGCAGTTTAATGTCACATGGTTTTGAATAAACCTTAGAAAGTGCCAGACACAAATGAAGGAAAATGAAACAAGAAACAAATTGGAACACTGCCTCGCGCTTGTTTATCTCTCTCTCTCTCTCTCTCTCTCTCTCCTCTCTCTCTCTCCTCTCTCTCTCTCTCTCTCTCTCTCCTCTCTCTCTCTGTGTGTGTGTGTGTGTGTGTGTGTGAGAGAGAGAGAGAGAGAGAGAGAGAGAGAGAGAGAGAGAGAGAGAGAGAGAGAGAGAAAATGAACTGATGGCACAGCCGTTAACTGTCTTCCCTGCTGGCAAGACGTAGGGTCACAGTCACGCGCATCACAATTCAAAATTGTGCTGTTGACGAAGGAAGTCTCCAAGTGCAATCGCTTCACGGGAGCGTGTAGTTGACAAATGTCAGTTGTTCCCCTACGTGAACAAACCACAGGCTATAAAAACAGTTTCATGCAGCCTGCACATGCTAAAATACGGTATACATTGTATGTGGTACTACACGTAGCAATTGTTTGGGTGACATTATTTATGGAAGTTACCATTTAATAGTACGGAATATGCATTTGTGGACATTTTTGTTTTGTGATATTCAGAAAATATGTTATTGTTTTTATACTAATATTAACATCACGTAAATTAGAGTAGCAACCTGTTGGCCGATTTTAAGATTGTCAAATATTTTTATATCATCATACAGTATAAGACACGTACCTATAGAAATTTTAAGGGCCTAAATTACGTAACTGTCTTGCACACCTGCAAATACCATGTATACATTTGGAGAGTTGCTGGCTTTTCAAGAGGTCCTGTAGTTTGCCATAAGGGCAAGCTGTTAAGGGAACAAACACTGATTCTTATTTCAAGAAACAGTGATTGTGAGAGTTTTTTTAAAAGTTTATTTTGGTGCTAAACTATTGCACATTTTGCTAATCAATGCTTATCTCGTGAATCAATCTGCATTTTGATAGTCACTAACAAGACAAATTTTTTTATTAACTGTTAATAGTGTAATTAAATTTCTTCGCTCAATTTTAGCAAAAAAATATGCCAAGTGACAGTTGTACATAATAACTTTGCGTGTAGACGTTGCCCTCTGTCTCCGTGTTGCCACCGCAGTGGCAACACAAAGTGCCATGACCTTGGCCGACCTTGAACGTGGAGACAACTGCCCCTTCCCACCCTCCCCGCTCCAAAACCCGGCTCTGTTATCCGCTAGTGATTTAATTTGATGCTATGTAAATTTAATTTTAATGAGTTATATTATCAGTTTTTTTTTACTTTTTTGGGTTGTGCCATTAATGTTAGTATACAGCACAAATAAAAAATTTGTAAATGTGGGATTTTAAATTTTTCTTTAAAACGAAAGTCAGCCATGGCGACAATTTTTTGTGCCGATATAAACTATCGTTACAACGGACTTTCACTGTAGCTACAACCGGACACCCCTCATGCAGCTCCAAATTGAATACACACCCATTAGATAGCCATCTATTTTATTCCTACCATATATATAGGTACTGGAGGAGTAGAATAGAGGAACCTTAACCACTAGCAACACTTCTCAACCAGGGAGAGACAGTACATCTGAGTAGTATCCCTACCGGAGCACCTGGGTGCTGGCAGGGGGATTTGCTTAGGTGCTACGGCCTGGCCTTGGTTGGGATCGCACACCCAGTAATAGTTTTGGCAACCCACACGGCTCATATGCTTCTGATCAGTCCGCAACTGCAGGAGATCTTCTCAAGCACCGGAGCACGTATTGGCAAACTGCTACCGGGTAACACTAATCTAGGGCTATCCGTGTCCGTGGTGCTCAATTCAAGGTCCTCAGTAGCTAAACCTGCTCTATACCATTTAAGGTGAGACATGGCACAAGGAGGGAGGAGCTAAGAGTTGCGCGCTTTGCTGCCAGGCTGGCTGGTCTCATACCACTCATAGCTAGTCGACAAGCCGAACGAGATTGTGCCGCCTTACTCCGATCACTGGCACAACCTACGTCTAATGTAACCAATCCAGCTTCTTTCCCGTCAGCACCGCTGTGCACTCATCCAACTTGCCATCCCACTGTAAGAGAGTTAATTATTCAGACTGAGGAACGGTTGGGCATCTCAGCCAGTAACTTCTGGAGCAGAGCCTCAGCGGACTGGAACTGCGAGTTCTGTGTCGTATTACGTCGTGATTGCTACAGATCGAGCAGAAGACGAACGATTCAATCAGCTGTATTAAGCTACTCCTCGCCCGCAAGACGATAACTCACCTACTGCTAGCACTTCCCGCCCGTCGTCAACTATGAACAGCTCCGATACGAGTCGTAAGCCTGATCAATCGAAGGGACACATGAATCGTAAAGTTGATAACTTTGTTCCATCACGCAAGGCCACGTGACTGAATACTATATCTAGCCACAAACAGGAGTAAGTCAACCTGTAAGCACAACGACTGAAGTGCAACCAAAGCCACACAACAGTGATCCAGCCCTAGCTAATTGGACATGCGTCAACGCTAACCCTGAAAACTGTGTTAAATAGGAAATTGCCAAGTGTGGTTTTTTGTAGAGGTCATGTATCTAACAAACCCCCTTTTTGTGTTTTCTTGTTACATCAGCTGACATAAAAGTATTAGCCACTAAGGTAACACCCTACGTAAGAGTAATGAAATCCCTGTGGAAATGTTTTGTAGGTGTTGAAATTCGCATTGGCATTTAATTATGTATAACCCAAAAAGCAGAAATAGAGGCATAATTTTTCCTTAAATAAGAAACCCTCGTACAGCTTACATTTTAGCAGTAAACTGAAAGTAACCATGAAAACGTAGCGTAAGCCCTGTATAAGTTAGATCTTGTGCAGCTGGGATGAGATAATTGTGTTAAACCAGAGATATCTATTCTCATAAATGTAATGTGTACCACAGTCAGTACGGCATACGTAAAATTATGTAATCTGCACGAGCCAGATCGCCCTGTATGCTAAAGTCACGAGATATCTATTCTCGCCCCCAGAAGTAAGGCTGCCGACATGCGCAAAGAATTATTGTGATTGTTACACAGACCCGATATTAAGAAAAGAGAGTAAATGCATCCTGTGTACCTGTTAGACTTAAGTAATAGAACACAAGAGTTTTGTATACCGAGCGGAAAGCCTCCTCCAATGTACGTAACCTATATTTAGAGAGAGAAGTGTCTTATGTAACCCTAATTATTTGTTTTGCTTGAGAAATGTATTGTACCCTGTAAGCACATAAAATTTTCACGCTAGTGAAATCCCCTTGGAAAGTAATTGAGGCCAGTGCCAAAAGTATTATGTAACCCTATGTCAAAACTCACACAGAATGAGCGAAAACCTTTTATGTAACAACGCAAGGAGGGAAGTGCCTACCCATGTTACGTAACCCCTGCCGTAAGCGCAGATCACGAGAATCAAATAATTACGTGCCTGCACGCTCGCCTGTAAGAAGTAGAGAAAATGTGTAACCTAGAATGTAAGATTACTTATGTAACAAGTGTCAAGCAAAATAACGAGGACATATAATCTAGGATAAGAGTGCCTATGTACATCAAAACGCTGCAAAGCTAACCAAAAGATTTTTCGTACAAATGGTACGCTACTATTTAATCTTTGAGTTCTTGTGTTATTATTTAAGTTTCTTTTGAAAGAATAAATACCTGTTGTGTTCTATGTATTTGCATGTATGGAAAGCAACATGGAGTAGTGTAGGACGTAAAAAAAAGATTTTTTTTTCTTAAAGCTCACACTTTTTCACATGTAATCAGGTTACTGTGCCACAGCGCTGGCTGAATACCAGACCAGTTAACTTCGTCCCACAGGGGCCACAGGAAACCTAACCTACTATTAATCCTCTGCGAGTGGGACTAAAAACTTTTTGAATCCGTTAGATACACTTTCTATTTCTCGAGGACAGATGTAAAAATGTAACAACCTTAAAAATATTTTGTGCAAGCTACTCATTGTACAACCCACTGTTAAAAAACATTTTTTCCTTTTACCACTTGGTATGTGAACTGCCTAGAACTAAGAAGGTCTAGGTACGATACAGAAATTATTTCTTCCCACACATTCATTTTCCAAACTCTCCTCCTTGGATGCAAGAGAAACGTGATGGGAAGGCTGAGCTGAGAAACAGATGACACAATGTGCTGACACCTGACCGTTACGCAACCAAGAGAGGCGAAGAGAAAGAGGGAAATGACAGCCACTGATAGAAAACAGATGCGTGACCCGGATACAAGCACGCTGAACTCCGAGACTAGCGGCATGTGCTAGAGAAGCAACCGACCATACAATGATTGAGGCAACCGCCTGCTACACCTGAAGCAAAAGTGGTTTAGTCAGAGATGGGACTATGTCGCTTCAGAGGGAGGCTGATTGACGCATGCCAACATGCTGCGCAGCGCACATGCGCTCTCTACGGGCGACTTCACTCCATCTCGAGCAGATGAGAGCTCGGAGCAAGTCAGTAACAGTGGAAAAATTAATTTACGTATCGAGATAGCAGACTCCACGTGTTGGACAGCCGCATATGTAAAAGTGATTAACACGTTTAATTATGAAACGTACGGCCAGCCTGAAATCACGCATGCAAGTGCCAACCCCGTAAATAAATAAAATATTTCTGACAAATCACTACCCTACAGTTAGCTGTGGAAGAAGTTCCAGCGAATCCACGAGTTGGCAGCACCTCCGGCGACCTTGTGACGTCACATCCCGCCAGCCTCAGAGAGAGGTGTTTTAATTTGTCATCGCCTCCAAAGAAATGAGCGCCGCCGCAACCCTGAGAAACCTACCCCTGCACTGGAAGGCTACTCTACCCCGCACTCCCGGAAGATCGCCGAGCAAGGGATTTTTCTGTGTATAAGGAAGTCCATTAACACACTCCAGTAGAGACACCGGGCTCACCATCCACATAGGTCAGTGAGCACTCCCTGGTCTGCTAAGACATCTCTCCTCTCCTCAGCCCGAGAATGGGTTCGAACTCCTGCCCAGCAGCTTGTAAAGGCAGCACCCACACCAACCCTGCAGCTTGTGAGGGCAGCATCCGCACAAGCTCAACATCTTGAGAAGGCTCGTCCACACCAGCTGACCGCAAGGGCAGCTCTCTCTCTCCAGAGGTAATCCAACGTCCTGTACGCCAGTCAACTTCCATGACTCCTTGGTAGCAGGTCGTTGCAACGCTTTTACCCTTCTGGACAAACCCCCTTAGTATTGGACACAATACTAAGGGGGTTTCTTTACCTTTTTAATTATTTTCCACGCCCACCTTCCCCTGTTTCCAATACGTAACGTAATCATTTAATATTTTAGTTAGTGTCGTAACCACGAACAAGGTAGAATCCCTACTGACGGAACCAGAGTTCATACCCTGGCCAAATTCGCACCTCCCACCTAAGAATCCCTGTTTAGACTATTTATTAGGCGCTTGATGGCTGGAATACGACCCGGAAGGAACACACACTACCCAATCTGAGACTTTACAACTGGTAGCAAGTGTTACCCCAACCAAGATAGTCCCGAAGGACCTATCAAATTTTTGCGTAATAAAGTTGACTTCGGGATAAATTATACGGGTGCAAACCCCTTCCCTGCCAACTATATTCATGCACGCCGACTAACGAGGCATCTGCGGATAGCCTCTACATCTCCGGCCAGATCACCCACCATCACCCTCGTTTAAATACATCCTCCCTTTTACCACGCATACACCCTGAGACCGCAGGCGTCCTGCCTGTTGGCAACCATAATAGTGAGAAAGATTGAACTCCCCGGGTGGAAAACTATCTCAGGTTGCTTCACCCTGGGGGCTTGACTTCCCTCTCTTCCGACAAACCAGGGTGGGTGGTCAGCGTCTTAACCTTACCACCCAAAAACAAAGAGAAGTGCGTCAAATGTTTCTTTAACATACCTAAAATAACTTGATTATGTCTTTCTGTTTTACATGACATCATGCAGAAGTGAAATTTATGACAAGCTATTTCTACTACAGTCTGTAGTTAATAGCAAATACACAAAAAACTAAAGCAATGGTCCTGTTCACTATTTCAACTTTATTTCCATTAGGACTATACGAATTGGTGAGTTAGGCATCACAAAAACACCAAATTTTAAGAAATACTGTACAAACCTTTTTTTTTCATCTGAAACTCTAGATGGTTCTTTCCTTCCTCCTGGCGATGCTTTCTCAGCTTCTTTGTTCGGCAACTGTTTCACTGGCTCTTCTTTCTGCTCAACAGTTGTCGATGGTGCTGGTGCCTCTGGCACTGGAACATCTAAGTCAGGAAATATGTTTGCAAACTGTTTTGAATGTATCTGGAGAACAAAAAGTACAGCCACTAAAATTTTTTCAAGACAGCTGCCATTTGAAAAATTATTTTCTTTGTAAATTAAGAAATCCTTTTACCAACTCTAATGAGAATTTTGAAATATAAATAATCTTATAATTTTAATAACAATACTGAAAACAAGTATTTCCAATAATCTCAATCACACACTGCAATTTTTTTTTCCAATTTGGAGATCGGAGAAATTTTACTATTAAGGATCATGTGGAGAGTGGAAAGGTTTTGGGTGGCCCTTAAGAACAAAGTCCAGAGAGCCAGTGGGACTGAAATGAGATGGATATGGAGTAGTCAGAATGCAAGGTCAAGGGAAACTGAAGACTCCCTGACAAAACCTGCAGACCAACGGCATCATCCGATACAATTCCCACATGCATCAACTATGACACCACCAGGAATAAACCTGCTTTGCCTTGCAGCCCCCAAAAATTAAGAACTGTAGATAATGAGAAAAAAGGTCTGAAAGAAAACCATTTCAAGAAGCAAGCAGGTCTTGCACAACAATAAACTGTACATTGTATTATTGTTTCAAAAATCAATGCAACTTCTGCATTTTTACTTATAAATATTTTCCACTGCAGTACTGCACTATTATATTTAAAAAATTACACAGTACGTGCATAATTCAGAAACTGAATGTTTATAAACAGTGAAACAGAACAGCCTACCTACAGTGTTTGTATCATTTCATTTTTCACTCTCATAACACATGCGTGATCCATTTAAACTGGAGAAGTCAAAATGAAGTTAGGCTCGTGTCACAGAGTGCTGGATGGAGTTTTGCTGCCCAGAGAAAGGCAATGGGGAATTAGTCACGATTTTTCAGAAATATGTATTACCATAAAATTTACTGCTTGAATCTACTGATGTACATGCTACTGACGTACCCTTTCGAAAACACCCAGTGCATACTGAACCTTGTCACAGGCAGCCATAACCCTGGCTAACAGATCTTCCTCCGACTTAATGCGTTACACACCAGAGCCTTGATGAACCCTTACAGGAAAAAGTCTAGCGGATTAAGGTCAGTAGAGCATGCTGGCCACCTATCAGGTCCACCAGTTCCAATCCACCATGCTGGAAATTTTATGCTGACGTGATTACTATTGCCGGGAGACGTCTGGGCACGCGAGTCCCCTCATACTGCCCAGACTGCGGATCGGCACAGACCGGTCTGTACCGGAGCGGCAGGACAGCAGCCTGGCAGTATACCCGCGGACATAAAAACATTTGGTTGTGTGTCTTGAATAACAGCAAATGCAAAAGAGGACAGCAAGACTTATGTTTCTGGAAACAACAGATAGTAGTGCTCTTGCAACAGTGTGTGCTGGATAATGTCTTTACCTTCTGCATGTGCTGTTTGACAGTAAATGTATTTATACCATAACTACCACGCTAATATTATGTGTTATATTAGATGTAAATAAACCAACACAACTCCAAACCAGCAACATCTTAAGCACGAACGCGTGACAGTAACTTCAGCGCCAACAAACAAATGTCATTGTTACTATAATGATAGAGTTTGTTTCAAATCCGTTTGTCTACACTCTACAATATTATTCGCAACATTCCGGGTATGGCACGGGTGTTAATTCAATTTAGGTTATAAGTTAGTCTCTGATAAGCTTTCCAGCATAAAACCGGGGGACTTTAGTAAGCCCTATACAATAAAATATTAGCTACATTGCCATATAGTTGGATACGAATAGTGTAAACATGCAAATGGTAAACTATTGTCACATACATACTGACCCTACATTCGTTCACAAAACAGTCAAATGCGTAGGGACGTCCCCGACCTTCTATAGTAATGATGCTCGACATTCCTATATTCGCCGTCTGCCATGTGGTATTATATCTGTACAATGTATTGGTTAAATACTTCCATTGTAGAGCAGGAAATTTAAAAGGTATATATTTTACAGTTTAGTAATTTGGCAGGCATATAATTTCAAACTGTTAATGTTGTATTTAATGCTTTTCAAATAGGATTACATATTTGCATGTTCTTTGTTTAATACTTGCGAAAACGTTCACTCTTAATGAACATTGCGTTTAAAATAACCTTCACTGGCATAAATCATGGCAAAATGATATTATGGACTGTTAAGCAAGTACAAACTATTTTATCATAAAGGGTACAGAAATGTTTTACAGTGATTCCACCGTGCTGCCAAAACCAGAATTATGCGGACACACATCTTTACGGGTAACATTATATTTGCACGTGATTCGGAGGTTAGAAATAATACATTAACCGACAAAATCCTTATAGTCTCTGTATATTAATCTGCAACAATTTACTGTGATTTCTGTGGGCTTTTTAATTTGAACACCTAGGCGTATGCAGACCACACGTTCACATAACCTACCGTTACACAGAGAAAGAATGCTTACATGCAGGTTAATTGGGTGGACGTAAATAAATGCATAAAGTTGTATAGTATAAAATGATGTAGCAGCACCATTGTTTCATTTGTATTATTTTGTTTGGTCTTCTATAAATACTGTGTGTGTATGGTTCTTTCACTGACTGTCGTATACCTGGCTGCTCTTGCAGTTTCTCTTTGAAGCGGCTCACGCAGACAACCGTTTTAGGCCTTCTCATCACAAGTAATGACTGACTTTATAATTTTGCGTTCTTTACTGTTGACAACTTTTCCATACCTCTCTGAATTTCATACGTCCTCCATTGCCTCATGTATAAGTGAGTCTGCCGTAACTGATGTTCCATGATGCCCCCTGTCCCCCTGCTAGGTTTACACCGCTTCCCCTAGTTCAGATATGCCAGGACGTCTCCTGGCTACAGTACTTACAGCTCTTATGGAATGTGGAGGGGCACCGTCGTGTTGCAGGCACATATGTTGTCGGACTGCGAGTGGCACAATCCTCGAGGAAATCTGGCAATGTAAATTGCAGAAATTGGCAGTACATGTGCCCACTCAATTGTTGCGGCATCACGTACAACCCAATGGGATGACCTACAATTTTTATTTGGGTTACAAATATTCAGCTTCCTTCTCATGAGCACCTTCAATATTTTGACCACGCCATGTTTGTTAGAATTTGTGTGTGATGTTTGGCTTTTCTTCTTAGATTTTGTGTAATTGACTGCATTGGCTGTTGACGACCTGCTTATGCTATTTTTTTATTGGAATACGATTTTATTTACGGTCTTGGGATTTTGATTTTATGCTTTTTACCGACGACTCATTTATGTTTTTTTTTGTCTTTGACTTGGGATGCAACACATTACGCCAATAATGATGTGCCAGCATTGCCTGTTTCTGCTGCAACCCCACTCACTTCTCTGTCAGACGTGATGTAGTTACCCTTGAATAGCAGGTCATGTCCTCTTTAGCACCAGCTGTGTGCATGAATGTTGGCTGACTTTACATGTGCTGCCACAGGCTATTAATGTGTTGAATAAATGAAGCCATGATTGTGTGGTAGCGTACAAACAAATGTATCCATAGTAGCATGTGCCACAATATTTAAATTTTTGTGGCAATAAGAAAAGATCTATGTCCTTGTGGGAAGTATATTTTTATCTGAAAGACTTATGCTTGACGCATGACCCATTTCCGCATCTTTGATGTGCACTCTACATTATGACTTCGCCCCATCTTGAGCGCAAGGTTCAAACTGGAGTAGGTTAAGTAAATCCCAACAGTACTGAACAGGTGGGACACGATCCTACAGGATACATTGGCGCCTGTCAGAAGACACTACAGACACGTCATCCTAGCTGGTACTGTTCGCCCAGACTCGCCACGAAGCAGTCATGCCCAACAACCCCCGACTAAGATTGTACTGCCTGAATGAGCCACTGCTACCTCCAATGAAGGTCACACTAGTGTTAGAGCACACCACTGGAGGGCAGCACGAATTTAACAGTGCCTGCGGTCGAGATAAGGGATGATTCCAGAATTCTCAAACCCTGCGACCAAAACAAGACCCCCGCACATCCCACGATTTTTGTATGTTTAACTTTCATAAAAATTATTATTCTGTAATTCTCACATTTGTACGAATAGCATCACATTTATCACGTTATGTTCTGCATCTATAGATCAGATATCCTGCCAAAAAGCCATAATATATTCGGAACAATCATTTACCTATGAAATACAGTGGATTTCAGATTATTTGTTCAGGTTATTTACATTTTACTGTACTTCAAATAAGTACATTCGCCAAAGTATGTGCGCAAATTTTGTTTTTGAATGCGATGTGATTGCAAAAAAAAAACACGGATAATCGACAACTGGTGCTATTGATAGTATTGATTACATTCCGCAACAGTATTTCCTGTTCTATAGACTACTATTATTCATATTCCTGTATTTACTGCATTAGTACGTTGGCGATAATGAGAAACCATCATGTATTCTTATTCTTCTTACGTGTTTACTGCACGACAATGAAAAAAAAAATCACAAAATCTCTGACACTGCATTCAACTACCTATGGCCTTATTGTACTGTGTTGTAAATGGAATTTGGAAATAGGTTAGAGCCGTCGCTGTATCACTATCGGCTGCATGTTTGGTTGGAATTGCAAAGGTTTGAAAAAGACTTGGCAAGTAATGATTGGCAAAAAATGTCACAAATAAATCAGCTGTGGTATTTTTAACTGACGGATGGAACATGGCTTGGCAGACGAAGGAACACTGAACAAAAAAATTAATATAAATACATTAAAATTAAATGTCACTCAATTAGTAGTCATACAACAAACATGGAAGTGAGTGGTTGTGTTTTGCACCATTCAAAATGGTTTTATCGTTTAGTCATAAATGTTACATCTACAGTATTTCAATTAAATTTCACTTGTGAAGCATGCAATAGTGGCGGACTGGTCCCCCATGGCTGGCAGAATCTGAAGAAAGTTTGAGAACCTTTTTGCACAGTGATGAGCGACATCACTTGTTGAATAAGTTCAGCAGTCTTGGGAACTGCTTTAAGTCACTGCTTATCTGCTGCGTTTTATCCACAACTGTCAGGTCCAGTCACCTCCAACAAAAGTTGACTGCCAGTCCTGATGAGTTGAATAGTGCTCTACCACCCTGGATTTTGACGATTAAGTCTGTTTTATTCTGAACTCTAATAAACACAAACTC
The DNA here is from genome assembly GCA_029891345.1 of Dryococelus australis. NCBI lineage: Eukaryota > Metazoa > Arthropoda > Insecta > Phasmatodea > Phasmatidae > Dryococelus > Dryococelus australis. The sequence continues at coordinate 123,363,037 of CM057000.1, read as the reverse complement.
AGAGTGGGTGGTTTACTCTCTCATTAGGAGTTGAGTTGCCTTTCCAGCAGAGGCATCTGACATTGCTCCAAGCTCCCATCATCCGACTGGCCTAATAATCCAACCATTATCACAACCTCAACCAGCACTCTGGAAAACATACTTAGCACGACATTATTAGGAGCTATGCAACTAATAGTTGGCAAATAGTAACAAATATGACCTGGCAAGATGATGGTACAGAGGAATCAAAGAATCAACCCATCATTACATGCCCCCCAAAATTTTTTTTCTGTGTTTGTCTTTGAAGAGTTACTTAAAAAAATCCTCACCTCCAGGATTCAGAAACTGGCTTATTACAGAAGTGTCGATCATATCTTCAAACGTGCAATCTGGAGTCTCCCTGTAAAAGAGAACCAAACATATGAGAACAATGTATACTGTGTGGAGCAAGAAACACACTAAGCAGCATGCACCCTTGCACATGCACACATGTGCACACATACAAATCATGGGACAGTTCTAAATGCAGACTGATGAACAGAAAGCTGCCTGCATTTCAAGCCCTTTAACATCATGATTCATGATTAACACTAGAAAGTTGATATTAAATTTGATGCACTGATCTCATACTATCAAACACACGTATTAAATAATTAAAAACTGGCCAATCTGGGCGGCTAGCGCCAAAAACAAAGACTGGCCTTTCAGGCTGATCAGTGTCTGAGCAACTGGTGCTAGACATTGAAAACTGGCCAACAGACAAGGGCTATCTCTCCTTTTATACAAATTCGGGCTGCTGCCTGCTGCTGATTGGCTGGTGCCACTAGAGCGAGGGGTAACGAATGCATGACTGATGGCTGTGACATCACCAGCCAGCTGGAAGGGAAGAAAACCAAAGACAAACTATACTCCTACTAGCTCTATCTAGCGGAGAACAAAAGAACTCGCATCTAAGCATTGATACGGTGGGCTGGTGAATATGATAATCTACACAGTAGAGTGTACAATCACATCTTACGTCGGGACAATGAAACTTTTTAACTTCCAACTGCGAAGAAAACTGACCTACGGATGGAGTGTAAGTCGTCAAAATCTAAATTACTGAAAAAGCATTGTACATCAGCTGTAACTTAGTTTTTTTGGTATGTTATTTGTAAATTAATGTTGCGCATTAATATACATTTGAATTTATAGGTAGCATAGAATTAAATGTATTTCATCGTTACAGTTGAAAAAATAAACGCAAATTATAGTGCCTAGGTCATAGTGACAAGGAGTGTTATTTTGTCCGAGAAGGAAAATTTAACAGGCGGACCAGAGTCCCCCCCCCCCCAAACACTCTCTCTCTCTCTCTCTCTCTCTCTCGGGAAGTTTCACACCATCTGTATTAGCTGAAATTATACATGTTTTAAATTTTAGCATATTTCAAACCTATTAGAGCAAAAATAATGATTTTTGAATTTGTAATTTACCACTGAAAGAAGATATTATTGTTTGAATATTTATTTTAACATATTTAGATATGAAGACAGGGCAGAGACAATCCTTAGTTGGCAGAAATGGCAGGCAACTGGTGACACCGACTGGCCGACATGACATGGTGTCGGGCGTGTTTCTGGACAAATAGTGGTGACATTCATAGCAGTTGTTTTTTTCTAAACCTACTTGGGCAAGTTACGATGTGAAAAATATTTTTTTTTTTTCCATGGTAGGAATAAATTATATCTGTAATTAAATACCAAAGCCTTCAGCTTATCTTGTAAAATGGCACATTTTAATACGAAGGGCAAAGCCTTGAGCTTATCTTGTAAAGTGGCAAATTTAAAAACGAAGGGCCACGAGCACCCCCACTAGACACAGCATAACACAGTTTATCCTTTTTCTTTTCCCTTGCCTCAAAACTTCCCGGGGCATGGGAAGAAGTCATTAGCCGACGTTCCCCCAGCTGAATCCCACCTGTCAAGAGGAGTAAAGCACCAGCCAGTCAGCACTCCAGCCAAAGATGAGTCATGCGAAGGGGTCTGAATAAGTTACGGCCATTCTTTTATAAGCTACACCTCAAATGAAAAATATGAACATCTTTACTCTGGTGTGAGAATGAGGTATTAATGAAGTAAAATGGCTGACATTACAGGATGGATGTTAGTTTGTACTGTTTGTGAAAGTTTGCCTTCTATTTTGCAATATGAAACAGAGAGTAAGAAATGTTGGCTGCTGACCAAAACAATTAACCTATTTAATATTTGCATTTAAACTGAAAATTATTCATCGAGATATTTTGTGCCAGAGAAGAAAAGTTTGAACCTTTCTTAGTACCTACAGTCATTTTCAGTCACATTAGGTAAGTAGAAATATGTTTTATACATGATTTTAAGACAAACTAAATGTTTGTCACATCCGTTACAAAAAATATAGCAAAGAACTCGGAACTTGGAACATACAAATGCCAAGAACTCTTCGTACGGCTGTAAAAAGGGGCTGCACTTCCTACAAGCTCTGGTAAGAAAACTGCTGTGGTAAAGCAGTTTATAAAAGAAAACTTTTGTGATGAAGTGAGCAACAGATTTTTTAACGGCACAAAGAGTGGTCCCAGGGAACTGGCTCAAGACTATATAGGCAAAGTGACAGACTTTTATAATAATGATGAAATAAGTCGACAGGCTCCAGGAAAATGGGATGACAAATCTGTGAAAGACCCTGAAACTGGTAAACGTAGTTTAGTGCAGTTGCATCATATGGTCATAAACATTAGGGGAGCATATGAAGAATTTAAGCAGAGTTTCCCTGACCAAAGCATTTCAAAATCTAAATTTAAAAATTTGCACCCACAGAACATTTTACCTGGTAACAATATGCCACACAATGTATGTCTGTAAATCTAATGCTAATGTCACATTTCTGATTGAAGCTATCTGTAAATCAAAAATTAGTTTGAGTTACTCAAAGACACACACACAATTATTGGACAGAATGAGCAGTGATACTAATATTGCTAAGTGCATGCTCAGTGAGTGCAATGACTGTATGTCGGATGTGAAAATTCTTCTTGGTGAAGGCTGCAATTATGATAAAAAGCTTGAATGGAAGACAATAGAGAATAAACCAATACCTGCTGAAAACTGCACTACATTGTACAAGACTGTCTCCCAACTAAACTCACTGTTACCAGGATTTAAAACTCACAACTTCATCAAAAGAACTCAGTCTGCATATTTTGCAAACTTGCAAAAAGTCGTTGATTAACTTGCCACACAAAGCCGTTATACAGATAGACTTCGCTGAGAATTATACACTGAGTGGGCAAGACAAAATCCAAAGTCATTACTGGAGCAAACATCAAGCGACTATTTTCACATGCTGTGTTTGGCACCTTGACAAGGTATATTCCTTCACTGTCATCAGCAATGATCTGCAGCACTCCAAGGGTTCAGTGAGGGTTTTCATGCAATCTCTTCTGATTGAGTTGAAAAAGATAGCACCTCATGTTGATCATCTATTTGTATTCTCTGATAACTGTGCTAGTCAGTTTAAGAACAGATACACATGCTCAAATATGTGCTTCTAAAAATTGACTTTTATGTAATATTGAATGGAATTTTTTTGCTGTTGGACATGGAAAGGGTGCAGTAGATGGAGTGGGAGAGTCTGTTAAAAGAACTGTGTGCAAAGCAGTGAGAGGTAGACAGGTTAATGTTCATTCAGCTAAAGACTTTTATCGTGTGTCTGCAGAAAAGTGCAAAGGAATTCATGTTCTCTTTGTCTCGTGGGCGGAAGTAGACTTACATGCCCGACTTCTAACAAGAGATGGAGGAGTATTTGAGAAATAAGTGGAATTCATTCAATCCACACTTTCAAGCCTATGATGAAAATAATATTCTTGTTGATAGAACAGGCAACACTGAAATAGAAAAAAATAACAATCGTTCAAAATCACTGCCAGGTACTAGTGGTCGAGCATCAAGACAAATGAAATATGAAGATGTACACAGTGATGGCTCTTCAGATGATGGCTGTGCTAATCTTGAAGCAATAACTTTAGAAATAAATGACAACTGTGGAATTGACAATGTTGTTATGCCTTTGGAAATCTTACCAGTGGTGTTCGCTCTAGTAAGACTGTTAATGAATTTCGGTATGTAGTGGTTTGTCAGAGTGGTGTGAGAGAAAATGGGGAAGTAGATATTGCCTTCATGAAAATGAATGGACAAAATAAAAAGTCATTCGGGAGTAAATGAGGGCTATAAAAGAATAGCGTCAGCTGAAGACATTCTTCAAGTCCTGGATGAACCACAAATTAAAACTGTTGGAGACAGACTTGTGTACGAATTCCGGAATGCAATTAATGTTTTTGAACATTAATGTATATTTAGAAATTATGGTTTTATTGCTGTAAAATTTTAAAGTTTGTTCGACTTCAATGTAGATACTGTGAAATTTCTTGTAATTGGCTGCTGTCCGAGACTGTGATGTTTGCTCCTTACCCAGAGCCAGAACAGAAATGTGATTAACTCAAAGTCAAATGTTTGTAATTGACTTGCTAAAGATAAATTTGTTTCAAACACAGCATTATACAATCACAAAATAATCTAGAAGTTATAACATTTTGGAACATAAGTTGGTGCAAAATATTTATGTGAATTTAATCATCCTTAAGTATATGCAAGGCCTAATATGTTGTTTTGTCACATCTGTTATAAATTCATCTCAAATCAGTTACCGGAAAAATTATTTTTTATAAATTAAATGTTAATGGAACTTGCTTACAGTGTAGATAGTTAATATCATCATTCAACTACCAGTGTAAAATGTTGAAAGTGCAATGGCTCAATACAATTAACAGCCTTTTAAGCCAGTATACAATGAAGTGCTAAAGTGCGTAACATTCTTGAAACATCCGTTACGCTATTTACAATGAAGAAACAGTATTATGAATATGTCGATGCCAGCTAACAGCCAGCGGTGCTAGAGCCCATGACGGCGCTCACATGTCATGTGTACCGCACGTGCGCAAAGAGGCCGACAAATTTAAACTTTCCTATAAATTTTAATTTCAGGGTAAAATGTGTTATATTGTCTTTACAGTGTTTAATATGTCTTAAAGTGTTTGTACTAATTTTAATTGTTTGGTTATGAATATTCAAAGTGCCTGTGGTGCCGAGATTAAGAACACTTAATATTCTGGCATGAACGCCATCACAAAGAGACATTAAAATAATATTGAAATTCGTAACAAAACTATAGAAATGTAAAACAATGTCTAATTTCATTTGTGCGATTTTATTTTCAATATAAAATATTTCACTTGGCGTGCATAGCACTTCTGCTTATGTGAAACCCGTAGACGGCCATGTAAGGTCCGTATGACGCTTGTATCTGGACAGTCTGTCGAGAAGAGCTGGCGAGGTGAGACACTGTCACGTGCACACTACAACTTTTGTTCACTGATGTAGGTTTCCATAGTTATTGTAGTTTACCGGTTAATCTTTACTTGCGTACGTTTTGTCAGACATTTTCCCCAGCATTATGCTTCCGCTTTACTAATTCTTACACCCTTGTGGCATTTTTAACTTAATGGAGAAGGAGGAGAAAGATGTCGGAGAGGTCACGCGACCCACACATTTTGAATCAGACGCCATCTGCCTGTGTTTATGGCATTTCATTGTAACTTCTACATAATTGCTACACACAATTTTAAGATCTTAATTTTTCTGTATGCATTTAAGGGTAATTTTCGCGTTTGAATATTTTACGGCAACATCACGTATAACCACGTGGCCGACTGAAGCCAAGTCTTTGTATACGCCATCATTGCGTTTTAATTGCACATTGTATGTGCAATCATTTATTTCAGGGTCTCTATGTATTTTTCATTCAGGGTTTAATGTATTTTTCATGTAAATTGATGCCTTTTGTACTTGACCACAAGGTCACAGTAATGTTTGATTTTACCACCATCAGGCCGCCGCCTGCCATCTTGTAGCGACCGACCGAAAGCTACCCAGCCTGAGGATCTAGGTCCATCCTCAGCAGCCAACTGCCATGCTTGTGCCTGGCTGCACTGCAAAGGATCTAGGCGCTCGCCCAGCTCCGTACACGCGACAGCCAGCAATGTATTCGCTGCCAACCCCAGCACACGATTGATTTATTATTTAATATGTATCTTTATATTTATTATCAATAAATAAAGTGCTGTGTTTTGCTTCATCTCCAACAGTGTTGAGTTACTGTTTAGTGCGTAATACATCCGATTTTCTAGTAATGAAACACTAAATAGTCGGCCGACAAGGGGTGGTCCAATATGCCTTTCTTGGGTATCAAATTAATCAGGAGACTCCGGCTATTAAAATATAAATACATATTTATATTTGATTTAAAAAGTGGTTTTTATGCGCTAGAGACGATTGAACATACTTCATGCAAAAAATGGCATGTTTGTGATGGCATAGGGGTTAGGGGAGGGTCAAAATTGAAGGATACAGATGACATTTGAAACAACATCAGTCACGTAAGTTTCTCTGTTATACGCTAGCTTCCAGACCATTGTAGATATGACAGTTGTGACAAATTTAAATTCTGGTGAAAATTTCACATAAGGAAAAGTGTTCTTTTCATAATATCTTGGTAGCACAGTGAAATACAAAGCTTTGAAACACAGACACTGACCAATATACACTGTCACGACAACCTGTTTTAGCCAGAAAATGGTCACAATTTAGCCTTCGACATCTCGGGAAGTACTTGAGATAAAAATCTGAAATTTTGCATTTTTAGTGGCCTAAGGTCAACAAACAAATTAACCAATTTTAATCAAAATCAAAGAACATGGGTTACATGACCCGTATGAACTGACATGGAATGACCCAAAAATGTCTTAAAATACTGTATATAATTTATTGTAATCAGATACAAAATGCAAGCTAAACTAAAACTTTCAAACCCTCTGAAAATGCAAATAGTATGACACCAAATGCAAGCCAAATTTTAAATGTCCAGTGGGCACTATCAGCTAAGAGCAAACGGAGAAGTTATCGATCGAGCAGTGTCAGTGTCATGTCTGTTGGTTTACTAATGGAGAGCGGGGAGGGGGAGGTGGCGGCAGGATGACCTAGCCACACTGCTACTTGTTGGCAACACCCTGCGCGGGTGGCAAATGTCCATCTTTAAAAGTAATTAATCATTTTTTACTGCAAAGAAAACTTGTAATTTTGAGACACAAATGGGGCAATTATAATTGATTTCTTCACTGTCTTTCATAATTAATCATTCAAAACCACATCCTCTTGATTTTCCCAGTCATGAGTTACACTGCACTCTGCTCGGTGCTTGCCTACCCATTATTAGATGGCAAAAGATGTCAAATAGGCACGTATATATTATTAGCTTATTCAAAGATGCGAGTCTATTGAAATAAATTAATATATATCTTCCGATTTCTCCGCAAGAAGTTACTGAAAATGAACACATATACAAGTCACTCGATGTTCATACAATTTTTTTGCTGACAAGTGGTAGAGTATATGTTTTTAGATATATAATTATATTCATGAAGATGCTGCACTTTAAGTTAAATAAATATTATGTTTTAAAGTCATGTTAATTTTATGCCAGATAATGGTTTTTGCAATAGGTTCAAGGAATTTTTTTTTAAAAATAAAATTACATCAAATATTGCCCTGTTAGTAAGTATGGAACAAATTATTCTTTTTTACATTAACGTGTGGTGATTGTGATACGTTTGGAAAATAATTTAATTAAATAACTTGGGTGCAAAAAGTCAAAATAAAAAAATTCTGGAAACCTACTACTCAATATTTCCGGCTTTGTTTTTCTTTGTTATAGTTTCTCCTTTTATCAGTGACCGGCTCTCTTTTTTTTTGCGTGCTACAATGTCACACTACCCTTATCTAAAAAAAGGGTCTCCCCCTTCACCCCCCCCCCCTCCTGCCTTCGACGAACATGGCTCACTAGCCTCTGCCATAGAAACAAAAAGGGTTTGGGGGAATTATTGACCGGCTACTTCTGGGTGTTATTTAAAGAGTGAAAATGGTAAGGGGGGGGGGGGGGGGGGGAGGCATCTCCACTATGGTTTGCGGACTGACAGGTTGTCGTTTGGAGGGGCAGGAAAGGGACGGAGCGAACGGGGTTTCGACCTACACAAAACTGAAGGGTCGCTGATAGAGAAAGAGAGATAAGGAAGAGGAGGGATGTAAGAGCGAGAAATGAGAACAGACAGTCTCGCCACTTCCCTCAACATACTTGGACAATTTATGGCTACCACTCCCCCTTCCCCCCCCCCCCAAGGTGTATAGCACGCACCCCAGAAATTTTTTCCCTTTATTTGGGGGGGGGGGGGGGGGGAAGGTGCGATATACGTGAGTAAATACTGTATTTGTTCTTATTTTTCTTTTTCTTTTAATGTGCAGTGTATAAAAACTGAAATACAGTAATTTTTGTGCCTAAAGAAAGTAGTAACCTGACTTCATTGTTTACAATCGGATACTAAAGTATAGGCCCGATACCATACCCAATACTTAGTATCGGGTATGGTGTGTAAGCTGACAACAGCTGACGGTGCACTCCCTGGCTCCAAACAGTACAGGCACCTGGAGGTGGGGGGTTGTAAACCGTCTTCCTGCCACTGCTGGGTGTGCTCCACAAAGGTAGGGCCTCCAATCCCAAGCAAATACCCCTGCCAGCACCTTAACTAAGCACTCCAGTCAGCGATACAACTTGAGGTGGCTGTCCTGCCTCGGTGGTGTGTGTACCTAGTGATTGAGGCTCTACCTTTCTATACACCGGAGTGTACAGAATGGGTGGCAGTCAAAAGATGAGGTGTGTGTGGTGACGGGCAGGTCCCGAAAGGGGGTCTGACGTCCTACTCTAGGTTCGTAATAAACACCAGGTCCCTCGCTTGCCCTTTTAGGTTGAATATTTAGTGACAGAAAAATTTTAATTTCTGTAAGAAATTTGCTTAATGAAAATCGTAACAAAACAAAAATTCTCAATTTTGATGAATTTTCGGATATTAATGAATATTCATTTAGTGCATCGTAAAGAAAATTTTTGCCTGTAAATAATCTTTTCATTATTTTATAACTAAAATAAATACATAAAATGAAAATTTTAACGTAGGTAAAACCCCCTTTGGTAAATATTCCATATTATACATATTTTTGGTTTGATTTTCCAACGAATTTGTAATAATGAATAACTTGCTATAGTGTTAAGAAATTCATTAAGTTTTCATTATGGCTGAGCCTTAATGATATTATTTTCCTGTTTCGTTTCAGTTTCATGAAAGTTCATAACATATCTTTCATTTTCGTTTTGTGAGAAATAAATCACATTCAAACCACCCTAACTGCTAGGACAAAGAACTCTTGGATACGTTAAAGCATTAGTGTTTATTGTAACAATAACTATTAGGTGACTCGTACGTATGTGATACCAAGCAGGTTTGTGCAGCGGAAGTATTAGCTACGCAAATAACGGGTAAGAATAACTAAGTGACACAACTAATACCTATAGGGGGTTGCCTAGAAGTTGCCCTAACTTTGAAAGGGGGTGACCACTACCTGCAGACCCAGGAGGATTGACAACTGAAGTGTTAAATTATTGGTCAATGTCTTCTTGCAGACGAAGGCTTCTAGTGATGGCGAAACCAGAAGGTGTTGAAGCCTCTGGAAGGTGGTGGCAGCAGATACGGGTCGCTTGGTGAAGAACTGAAAGCTATTGGAGAGGACCGCGAGGGCATAGGTCAGTAGAGAGCTCCAGCACAAGAAGTGTTGAGGCGAGCTACTGGAGACGATAACACCCGACCTCGGCCGCGCACGGCCTTATATCTGGCTCAGTGACGAGTGTGCGTCAGGTTGGGGTGGGAGGTGTGACGTGCCCTGTGATGTCTGCTTGGATCGAGCGGGGTGGGAGAACCACCCTTGTATGCTCAGTATATGGTCTCGGGCGCTCGGCCATCTTCGGCGGTGTGGCGAGACACTGTCTGCCGGGTGCTTCGGGGAGGCTGATGTGTAATGTGGCCATTTTGAATACCCTTCATTTTACGTGCAGAAATAGTCAGTTTGAGGCGAAACTGATCTCAGTGCACTCGTAAAACTCCGTGTTAGGTTTGACTCATCATCAGGTTTTAAGACACCTCAGTAGAGAGAAAAGGGCAGGTCAGGAACAGTCCGTGAACTAAGTATCTGCAATGTCCCTTCCTAGGAACACATCCTCCTAGTCGTCTTGGAGTCGTTTCCTTTGGTTGTTGAAGCAAATGTGGATAAGTCGTAGTCGTATTTGGTATATTGGTATAAGCGGCATACGTTGACTTTAATTAGCACTACGATGTTTGTCCTGAAGGGACAGAATGATGTTTAAACGTTTGACGACTTAAACATTGACTGCTGTCTTGGAAGGCGTAGAGGGACCTAAAGACCTGGGCTTCGGCACCAAGAGTGCAGTGAAGGAACAGGACAGACTGGCGTTCCAAGGGCCGTGCCTTGTTATTTATACTCTTCCTGGCTTGCCCTTGGCTAGGGTGATCTTGATGCATTATCTCGGTGCCTTTGCCAGTAAACAGTACAATTCTTCAGGCTGGATGAGCGTACATCTTTTACTGTAGGATAAACAGTACAAGTTTCTGACGTCTGGTAGATTGTATTGCCAATAAAACTCTGTCGAGGTGTGCGCCTGAGTGGTTCACACTGATGAGTAGAAGTTGATATAAAAATAAGTAGAAAAGACATCACGCGCCAATCTAATCTACAATAAAGAACTACAGATATTTTTGGTACCAACACCACATTGTCACTAGCGTCGATAGCACGAAAAATGTAGTCGTGCGTGCACACACCAGGATTCCGCAACATCTATGGCCGTTTTGTTTAGTTCATGGCAGTAGAACTTGTTTATTTACAGGAGTGAAACTGTGTTTTAAATGAAGTGTGCTATTTTTCTAGTATATAAATTTTTCACATATAATATTATTGTACAGAGTATAAATTTGACTAGCACGATGCAGTTTGCTGTTATAAATATGTCATGAAACTGAGAATATTACTCCTGATGCCAAAAAATGGAACCAACCCAGCCCTAATACACAACTATCAAGTACAGTCTGCATATTCCTAGGGAATGTCATAACATAAAATGTTTTTTTAATGAATAAAGTAAACCTTGCCAATTATTTCATTGATTTTTTTTTTGGAAAAATGCAAGCTCCTAACAAGCACAAACATAGTAATTTAATAATAATGCAAGGATTCATGATAACTGCCACCAGTCAGGTCCAAAGTAAAGAGAACACTTACATTAGGTGGCGGGAAGCCACAAGCTGCTTGATGAGTTCATCCTTATGGTTTTCAAAAGTGTCCTTGGTGACAGGCAGAGGTCTCAGGCGGCCATACCGCTCCTCTATCTTGATACACAGCTTGTTTACTATATCAGCAACTGCCTTACGGCCCTCCTTTGAGCGCGGTATTTCCTTCGCCATCCTACGGTTCACCGTTGGGAAGTGAATACTCTAAAACACCAACACAATACACATACACTACTCTTTTCCAATTTATAAAATATGCCTGCTTAATATACCCATCATACTACACCATTATTTCAGTTACGGTTAGCGAGGTGAGTGGAAATGTTTCATTGATGTATCATAAATACTTTTAAAGTTTATCATTTGTATGGTTTCCTATTAGTTAAACTTGACAAATGACTACTATATATAAATGATTGTAAGCTGACACAGAACGTAAGCCAAACCCAATCTTTCAAACTCTCTGAAAAATAAAATAACATAACACCGAATGCAAGCCAAGTTTTGAATGTCACACGTGCACTAGATCAGCTGACAGCACATGAATAGGCTATCGATCAAGCAGCGTGTTCAAGGCGATGAGACAGAGAAGGAAAAAATTCAGGAATTCAGTGGCAGGAATCGAACAATCTAGCCATTCACTTCCAAATCGGTCAGCACCCAGAGGAAAGGCACAAAGACACCATGCTGGTTGCTAGGCAACTAGCTCCCTCCCTGTCCGCCATGTAGGGGGAAGAAATGAGCTCTGTCGAGTATCACAGAGGATAATCAAAACTTACTCAATCCAGGGTGCATATCTACACTTACGTTGGTGATGCTGTGCACATGTGGCAAATGCTTGTCTTTTCAAGTAATTAATAACATTTCACTTGCAACCACCTTTCTATAAAAAGTAGTTTTCAAAGAACTGTAAAAAATTTGGATGAAAATAGCAGAAAAAATTGAGGGATGTCTACAGAAAAATTAATTTGTTGCACTTTTTTGGTTGATATGCATTGCATTTCTCTTTTGGCGAGCACTGTAAGGGTCACGCCTGCTCAATGTAAATATAGGTGCCACTCCTCTAGACAACCACCCCCCAGTGGTAGCCAATTCCCCGTTCCCTCTGCCCTCCCTTACCTATCCATCCCGCTACTGTGCTCCAGCTGCCGTTGTGCTCCACACTTTACTTCTATAGTAGAATCTTACCCAGAGTTTCCATGCACAAAATCGTTACGAAAGGTCTGTCACTATACATATTTTGGGAAATTTTGGAGCAATCTTGACACACCCCCAGAACCTATAAGTCTAAATTTGTAATATTTTGCATAAAGCCAGTGTTAAAAATTTTCTAGCGCAAAAATGACATGTTTCTTAAATTAAATACAAATTAACTTTAATAGGCAGACATCTTATGAACAAGACTGACATGTGAAGAGTATTTTGACTATTTCTTTTCTTTGCCAAATAAGTATAATCACCTGCATACCCTGTACCCCAAACAAGGCATGAACCCCAACCGGCCGCTTCCATGGAAAACGTAAGAAACCAGGAAAGCTGAATCCAGCATTAAGTGTCGGTCACACAAGTCGCCCTTGCCCAATAAATCCAGTAAGAAGGAATAAAAGGCGGCAACGCAAGTGAGTTGCCCCTAAGCAATTGGCGGATACCACTTATGCACAAGGAAAAGTAGTCCAACCTCTCTCCTTCCCCAGCTAGGCTGCACTGTCCACAAAGGAAGGAGCCTCAATCGCTGATGAGACCTCGAAGCAATCCCTGACCAGGCGTACATAAGGCCGGAAACCCACAGAAATTCCAGTTAATTGTCAGCAGCTCGAAGTTGTGCTGAAGTTCTCTGCCTACAGTCACTGGTGACCAATGCCGGATGCATTCAAGCACCAGCTGCAGTCCTGAAGAGTCGACACTTTCACCTTGACATTTGTAGTCAAGCTGTACCACCCCCCTCCCCATCCATTTACACTACAGTAGTGTTATTACAAGTCCCTTTAGGACCAACACAGAATAATTAGGGCTCACTTGTTTAGTTGTTGCTTTATTTTACTCTTCCAATTGACAGACCCCTTCAGCTGTCTTTCCATAACTTCAATGCCGTAGGTTACGTGGCAATTGGTAAGACGTAGGAGGTAGTGTGGGTAACCGTGTATATTCTGAACCAAATGCACACACATTCAGTCTAACCGTCGAGTACCCTTTTCTAAAATGAACTGTGTCCATTCCCAATCCTGATAAACATCATCCTGCAAGGGTGTGCCAGGGAACTGCAGTATTGAACCAGATTTCAGTCTCTAGAGTCAACTGCAAGACATCTCTTAACAAGTACTGCGCGTATGTCGAAAACACAACACATTAATAAGCCACCCATACTGTGGGCAAAGGACTACGTGCGCTGTGAAGTAAAGCCCACTACTAGAAACATACACAATGAAGCGAATAGGCCACCCAAGTCAGCTAACCCACTCCTTTCCTGAGTGTATAGACTAGCCTGTTTGGTATCTGTATATATTATATACTAGGAACCCAGCCAGTGACCATGTTTTCAGTATTGTCACGTGCCTAGAACAGTTACCATACAAAGATTAGAGAGAGAAAAAAAATGCATAGAGATACGTAAGTACTAATGAAACATACAGCATACATACAGCCGTAAACTGATCTAGCTGGAATTCGAGCTTGACCCTGAAGATTCGCTCTGCAAAATTTGAATAACTTTTGTTGATTTTCAAGGGACTTAGAAGTATTAAAGATGGACAGATTTTGTCTCATATAATAGGATTGTGTATTAGAAGACTCTGTAGACGTGTGTGTATGTACAATCGAAACACCAGGTGGTGCCTCCAAGTGGAAGAAAATGGCAGTTGTAAACAAGATGGCAGGTCAGTAAGTTGTGCTATGGTGCACTGGTTCATTTTTAAGTTGTTTTGTTTGAAGTATTCAGTCCACAAGCGTATCAGCGCTTACATTTTGGTCCTCCGGGGCCAGATAGTTCCGGCAGTCGTTAGTTTCCTTGTTGTTGGTGTTGATAAGTGCCTGGTATATTCGTGTCACGAACGAATCAACGAGTTTAGGATGGAATCGGCGTTTCAAAATTAAGTTTGAGGAAAATAATAGTGTCCTAGTGGGTGTTTTCGGGTGCCAGGATTTAATATTCACATCACATCAAAGTGCTTTCTGTCGCGCACGGACCATAAAATGGTGACATCATAGCACCACTTTCTTGCTTGTGGATTTAAGGTTGTTTTGTTTCATACCATTATTTATGTTTGTTATCATGGCGAACATGGCTGCTGTGTCGGCGTGGCTAAGTTTAGCGGAATGCCGTGTGAAACGTGCTTATGCTTCACCTCAGACAATAACAACTGAAGTGGGATGTAAAACAAAAGACAAGTGATATTATTACTAGTGCGATCTAGCAGGAAGTAAATGAACTCACTTGTCCTAGCATAATACTGTGGACCGGTGAATAATAAAAGCTGCAAGGAAGACAGTACAATCTTACATTTAATGTAATAATTTTAAGCTTCAAACTCCGTGCAAAATACCTTAGGGACGGAGCTGAGGTCGTTTAAAACTAATGTTTCAAAAAGGGTCATGCATTAATTTTGCCCCTGTTTTGCTTTCTTGATTCATGTTACCATTTGTGGAATAGTAATTGTGCAATGTATATTTGTAAACATTGCAACATAATACAAATATTTTATTACAAATGTTTGGTAAGGGAGAAATTAATTTGGAATTAATTATGTTTGTACAGAATCCTGACTTAACAACATTTACAGGAATACAAAAATTCAATGCAGCCTATGCTTGAAAAATTAATTATTCCTTATTTTTCATCAAAAACTTCTGGTGCAGCCTATACATGCACGCGACCTATAGACACCAATAAACTGCATTTTAAATAAACGTAGAAATCCTTCCTAATTATATGTCAAGAGTGATTAATAATTCTTATTTATTCTTCTTACTTTTCCCAGATGTTAGACAATTTAATTATCAACTTGTAGTTAGTGTTTCCTGTAGATACTCAAGTAGTATCTCTTCAAGGTCAAACAAGTGCTCATGTACAGTGATTCTATTTCGATATTTTGCTCTACAGATTATAAGTTTAGGTATGGAACTTCAGGATGCTCCTTGAACAGACCCGTGGTGAAGTTATACCTCGTTGGATCAACGTTTTAGGAAGCTATATTTAATAGTATTTGACTATTTGAATCCCTACCTCACGAGACCTTAATTTAGAGTTTGATTACAATACACATTTGGTCGGAACTGTACGTAGTATCACCAGTCCTGATTGATTATAAATCGAGGGGTGATTTTGGAAGATTCAATTTCATAAGAAAAAATGGTTGGCTTACAATACGCCAATTCAACGAGGCTCTGCATACGAGACTACAGATACTTCCATCACACACAGTGTGACCTACTAAAAAATGCACGGACTCAAAAACCAACGGTAAGAGCTACACAAAAGCCTCAAGAAAATTCACAAAACACATTTTCTTTTTACATTCACTAGTATGCTGTAGGAGCTGTTCTCTCTATTGAACATAAAATGGTTTTATAATTTGTCAGACGGCTAATTAATTCTGGCATTATGGTTTCAAAAATTTTTGACTTGTAAATGCTTATGATAATTCTGCCGTCATGTTTTCAAATGGTAGAATTTACTTTATCTCAACATGCAGAATTGATAATCACAGCAATACAACACAAACTCATTTATTAAGATTATTTTGGAAGATTCTATGGTATCGTTGAATCAAAATATTTTATCGACACATCCCTATAAACTACAAATAGTGATTCTGGTTTGAGATCCAAGGCGACATAAGAGGATTCGACAATGTAGTCAGATTCTGCTCTAAAAGAGATTGAATCCACTTTACTTAAACCCCCTTTTCCTTTTTTTTTTTCCCCCCCCAGATTTTACAAACCTATGTTAGAGTGCAAAGCGAGGGGCAGTACTCACAATGTACTTGCTGCAATGGTTAAAGCTGCCTAGGTGGGACATGACAACACGGGGGTCTCCCTTCTTGTCACACAGCATGCATACATACGTCGGCTCCCGACCACTCTCATCTGGGGCTATCTCCACCACGTACTCCAGGCCTGCAACCACACCCACACAACCTTAACAACCACCACCACTCTGAATTTATATTGCCTCCTCCCAAATCAACAGTGTTCTACACCCGAGTACAAAGCTTCTGACATTCAAAATGCCTGTTACCACGCCCCACTGACAATTTGAACTGTGAAACATACTGAACTTTATCAGGCTATATTTTATACAAGACACAAAGCACAAAATATGGCATACCAATATGAACACAATGAAATTAAGTAACTTTTAATACATAATCTAAAAGAATACACCTCTGACACCAAATGCACAAAATAACAGGAAAAAAAAAAATCCTGTGGTTACAATAATTATAATATGTAATCGCATGTTCAGAAACATTTGGTTAGGCAACTAGATGAGCTCAACATGTAAGGATGGATGGTACAAAAAGGTGAGCTATGCTTGGTAGCTAAACACTACGTGTCAAGTTGTTATGTCTACAAGAACAAAAGACTATTTGAATGTGTTAACATAAAACATATATGGCTAGTTAGGCCATCACAAGGTATCAAATTTTCCCAGAAAACTTTCATTGGGTCTCGTGATAAATGATATTTGTTGATACATGTTCATCGAACTCAATTTAAGATGCCTAGAGAAATTTTTTGCCCATCAAATAAAGCCTTTCCAAAGAAAATGAAGCAGGATGGGAGGCAACCACCTCCACTATTCATGTGTTGCTCCCAAAATCAATGACCAAGACTGAATAGAGAAATTTATGAATTTTAAGTTATTTTTTGTTCACAGTAGACTGAGCACTTCTGAAAGCCCTGCTTTAAAATCTACTTGTATGCACAGTGTGTACTCTTTCAACATATGTAAAAATTAAGATTGATATGGGCATAATCATTTTAATTAAGAGATAGGTCAAGTGAAACTGTAAAAAACATTAAGAAAAATAATTATTTTACAGAACTGTTAATCCATACAATTATAGTCCATGAAATAACACAAAGCAATAGAAATAATATCAGTAATCAAATGTTTACCTTTCACAAGTTATAACCACAGTAGGATAGTATCAGTAACACCCAATTTCATGCCTACCCGCCAGTCTACTAGGCGGGCACCTTACAGAGGCAAAGCTAAACCGGACACTAAGGATCCTGCCAGTTCCAATTCCCCTCCCCTCTCCAATAAAAGCTGGTTTCACGAATTTTGGCAGCTTTCATGGTGAGTAAAACCTACGTCTCCTATATGGAGATGTTTCAGGTTAAACTCATCCTGGGGTTTGGCTCCCCCCCCCCCCCCCGCCACTAGCCACAAAATCAAAAAGACCCCAACCTGACTTCTCCAAAGTGGGAAAATCTCCGACCCAGCCTGGAAAATAAGCTATAGGTCTTTTAGGTGTAACATGTGGCAATATACTACGCAGTATAATGTTAGGACCCGAGTCAACAATGATGACTATCGATGCGGCAAACAAACTATGGCAACTTCCCTGAGAGAGAGAGAGAGAGACACACACACACACACGAAGAAAAAACCAGTAATTTCAAAAAATTTAATAAAATTATTATTGCTTTTTTTTTGGTGGAACAGAAACAAATGTATGTTCAATGTGTAGTTATTGTAATGATAAATTGGTACAGTACTTTATTATTAGTAGGGTTCTGACATGTATGTCAATAAAAAACAACTTCTAACCTCATAAAATTTTTATGTTGCGTATAGTAATATCTATACATTATCTGTGAATACAGTTCAGGTAATAAAACACAATAATAATGGAAATTTTATAAAAAATATTATTGTAAATAGTTCATTAAAATATATTTAGTCTAAAATCGTTAAAATAAAAACAATAACATCTCAAAATATTGTAAATAATTGATTGTACTCCAACACCATATGCAAGCTGACCTAAAACTTTCAAACCCTCTAAAAATGAAAATAATATGACACAGAATGCAAGTCAAATTTTGAATGCCCAGCGCGCATTCGTTTAGGTAAGAGTGCACGGAGAAGTTATCGATCTGTAGAGATGATGGAAAATTGTTTTAACAATATAGCAGCGAATAAATGCTCAAATCCGTTAATCTGTGACAAAATGTTATAATCTCATAAACTCGCGAATTTTCGCTACATCTTAACGCCCATTGTTTATTTTGACGAGCCCAAGTTTTTTTTTTTTTTCATTGCCAGAGGGTATTTACACCTGACAGTATACGGTACAACTACGTCGTTGTCTCTGAGCGATATATAGATTACGTAGATGCGTAACCAACATGGCGTTGTGATCACACCATGCATAAAAACTGTAGATGAGTAGAATTTTGTGACATCAAGTCAGAACATTACAGCGAGCTACATATCTATGGTGTACTAACGTCCAAACGTTTTGCATTTATCTACAATACCGTCACTGGCGGTACAAAAGCTGGTGGCCACAACTCTCACAAAAAAAAAAAAAAGTGTTGTCAATACAGTCAGTTTTAGAATGAAAACACGTTAGTTTTGAGGTTAATGTTAGAAGCTTTGTAATTTTGTTTGCAAAATGGAGCGACCGAAAACTGTTAGTGCACATGCAAGAGCACTGCAGTATAAATCACACCATTTTTATGTAAGCGATAGGCAAACCTTGTAACATTAGCATAAACTAAGGGGGGGGGGGGGGGGGGGGAAGACACTTCACATAAACACATCAAAACACTGTTACATCTTGAAAAGCTTGAAACATTTTCCCATCAGCATGAAGAAGAGAAGGGGGGGGGGGGGGAAAGGGCAGGAGTTTGTGGAAGAAACAGTGAAAATGTTTCTTATAACTAATATCCACTTAACAAACTGGACGATCCTGCAGTTAGGACTTACATGACAAAGTGAACACTGGATAGTTAGTACATATAGGTTGTGTATGTTAACCAGCTGGCAAAATTATTATGTTAATAAAACTAATTTTATTTGTAGATACATTCCTGGTTCTGGAGACCTTCCAAAAGCAGCCACTCTTAGGACTGACATTGTTCCACGTGTCGGCAAGACCACGGAGGAAGAAATAAAGGAAGCTGTAAAGGACAAAAAAAAAATTGCCGTGGTGGCTGACGAAACAACAGACATTTGTGGTACATGTGTTTTTGCAGTGTTATTTCGTACTGTAACTGCAAGTTCAGCAAAGAATGTGTATTTAGCTAGTTGTTCGTTTCTGAGCAAAGCTAACAGTACTACCTGCAGTCAAGCAATTTTGGATACTGTAAACAAGTTTGACATTTCACTTGACAACGTAGTGGGCGTTGTCTCAAGACTCTGCTCATTACATGGGCACGTGCTTCCAAGCTCTGAAGACTATCTTTGGGGAACAGTTTATTCATTTTTAATGCTGGGCACATACAGTAAATCTCGCTGGGGACTGCTTTTTAAAGGAGTCTGAAGAACTGAATATGCTTGTTGCTAAAATGAAATCAGCATTTTTATTCCCTGTTCCAGTAGTAACACGTTGGAACTCCTGGTTTAATTCTATACTATACTTGGCCCAGTACGTTGTGGGAAGTTTGAAATTTTTCTCCAATGAGTGTGAGTTCATAAACAATAGCATTGAGTATATTGTTGACTGTTCAAGGACAGCAATGCTGCTTTTCTCCTAAAAGTACAAATAAAGTTTGTCAGTGAGATTTGTGTGAAAATTAAGGTATTAATCACAGATCTGGAAAGTTCAGACTACTCATATGGTCACAAATTGCAGGATGAGCTGGACACATTGCAGAATTCTCTGCAGAGGTGTGCAGATGGTTCTTTCCCACATGGAATCATTCAATTGTTGAATCAGTGTTCCAATGCTGTTGTCAAAGAGGATGTAAAAGGAATACTGAAGTCTTGCATGCAGATATTGTCTTGACATTAGCTAACCACATGGCAGGTGGAACAAGTGTCGTATACAAGAATGTAGGTTCTTTATTCAATCCTACCCTTGCAGGACAGAAAACCAAGGTGGATGAAAATGTACAAATGACTGCAGAATGTTACTCCCATTTCTCAGCGATTTGAGTATAGACATTTTCACTGAAGGGTACCTGTATGATGATGTTATTCAGCTTCTGTTAGCTGTAAAACACAAGCATCCAGAATTCTCTGAGGCAACACTGAGATGTCTGTGGCTTCCTGCCAGTAGTGTCAATGCTGAAAGGTTTTTCAGCAAATTCAACCTCACTGTCACAGACAGGAGAATGAGGATGACTGAGAATACCATTGAGACATGTTCTATGCTTTCCTTTAATAATGCTCATGATATTTAAATGCAATGAAAGTGCATGAAGAATTGTTGCAATTCTTTATAATAATACAGGCCTATATGTTCTTAAAAAAATACATTTTTTTATTGTTTGTGTATCAGAAAACTTAAAAAAATTTATAAACTCTAATAAATGCCATTTTCCATCATCTCTATTGATTGGGTAATGTGCTCACGGCGGCTACTAGAGAAGGGGTGTCGGTGGGTGAATTACCCCGCCACGCCGCTACTTGTTGCAGTGTGCTGACACCTTGCGTGGATAACAAACGTCTGTCTTTTAAAGTAATTAATTATGTTTTACTGCAACGAAAACTTTAAATTTTGAGACATAAATAAATAAGGCAATTATAATTGATTTCTTCCCTGTCTAATAATTAATCATTCAAAACCACCTCTCATTTTCCCTGTCTTAAGTTACACTATACTCAGTTCGGTGCTTACCTACCGATTATATCACAGTAAAAGGCGTCAAATAGGTACTTACATTTTATCACTTTATTCAAAAGACGCACGTTTATTGGAATAAATTAATATACATCTTCAGATTTCCCCGCAGAAGTTACTGAAAATGAATTTACATTTATAATACTGATGTGTGTCCTATTAGCTGAGGCTGAATCACGGTTGTGTGACTTTGGTTGCACTTAGGCCAGTTGTGCTTTCAGGGTTTAATTATGGACATCTTGATGACGAGTTGTGGTTGGCTGAAGACAGTTGATAATGGTGTAGTCTCGTTCTACCTGACGGCCTGCTGTAGAGGAAGCTAAACCACCCGTCTGCTTGGCAGTGAGGCAAGCAACTCTTTGCTCCTCCCTTCTTGCGCAGTGTCTCACCTTAAATGGCATAAAGCGGGTTCGGCTGCTGAGAACTGTGGGTCGAGCACCGTGGACACAAGTGACCCTAGAATAGTGTTGCCCAGAAGTGGCTGGTAGCACGAGCCCGGTGTCTCAGAATTCCCCCCTCCTTAGTGGGCAAACCAGAAGTATTGAAGCTGTGTGGGCTACCACTGCTACTACTGGGTGCGAATTTCCCAACCAAGGCCAGGCTGTAGCACCTAAGCAAATACCCCCGCCAGCACCCAGGTGCTCCGGTAGGGGTACAACTCAGGTGTACTGTCTCTCCCTGGGTGGAAAGTGTTTCTAGTGATGGGGGATCATCTATTTTATTTCTCCAGTACCTGTATACTTGGTAGAGATAAAAACAGATGGTCGTCTAATATGTGTGTATCAGAACTGGAGCCGCCTGAGGGGGAGTCTCCAGTTATAGTTAGATTGTAGTAACAATTTCCCATTCTCGGTCGGCGGTACTTGGCTCAAGGTTCTCCTAGCAGTTGGTTCAAAAGTACTCTATGAATGAAACTCGTAGTTAGAAGAAACAAAGCTGTGTTTATTAATCGCTCAGTATACACAGTGACTCGTACTCTCCTGCCAAGCAAATGGGTGACTAAAAGTAAACCTACGGTAGCGAGGTGTAGGTGACCTGGTCCTAGGTTAGTTAGGGAAAGTGAAATAAAACCGACTAAAATTGCTTACGACAAAACTAACTATAACCGGTGTGTCTGTAGGAGACTGTGAAAGTGGTGTGTGGTAGGTCTCTAGTTACTGAAGAAGCTGCTGGTAACTTGGTAATTCAATTGGCGTCACTGGAGTGTCTGGTTATGGGTGCTGCAGAGCTCTAATGGTGACGGCAATGGTAGCAGCCGCTGGTAACTGCTCAAGACTATTCACGTTAATGCTGGTAGCCATTGGTATCCATATGTCCAGTTGCCCTCCAGGATTATGGCAGGCTGCAACTTCCGTGTACAGGTTGGCGCGGGGTTTGACTCACTCGGGGGGGGGGGGGGGGGTAGAAGTTGGTATACTAGGTTTGCAGTGAGATGACTCGTAAACGTAATTAAATATTTGATATAAGCGGCACGTGTCAATACAAAAGTCTCTTGATGTTCAAAACATTTTTGGTGACAATTTCATTCGCAAAGATACTGCCCCTTGAGTTAAATAAATATTACGCTTTAAAATCATGTTAATTTTATGCCACATACAATAAATCACCAACCTTACGGGGAAAAAACCACCTTTAATTACAAACGAAAACATATTTTCAAATAATAATTCCACATTAAAATGTTTTGCATAATATTTTCAGGTGAAACCATTTGTATTGAAATACATGTGATGTTAGGTGCGACAATTTTGTGTGACGCATAATCTAGATAAAATTACGTTCGCCAGGCACACTTTATTTGCTCTGCTGCCGGCGGGGCGGCGTGTGAACTGTGGTATGTGAAGGCAAGGCAAGCGAAATGGGCGTGGCAGAGAGAGAGAATTGTCCGTGAGAGGAGGAAGGAAGGTGTGCCGCTGAGAGAGACAGAAAGAGGGGTGAGAGAGAGGGCGCTAGGTCACTACACTCGCTATTGGTAACCACTTCCCGTCTCGTCAGGGGATGTAGCCAGGCAGACTCGTTCGCAACATGGCCGCACTGTCGACAGACGTGTTGAGTAGATAAGACATTACACAGCGCGCGGCAGAGCAGTTAAAACAGCGGCACGCATGACATATTTTGCATCCAGTTACTAGACGTTTCTGTAAACGACCAGTTTAAAAACTATAGTTGCAGGAAATATTAGGTGAAGGGACCCGAAATATACTTTGATTGATGCTCCATGCGATAAACGATATAAGCAATTTGTGTTAAATAGTATTTACAAACAGGATTTCGCCGGAACCACAAAAAATGATTGGTGGATGCGGTTTACTGAGACATTGAGAGTCAACTGTACATAGCAGGACACTCCAGAGATAGCAACCAGTCTCCAGGTATTTGACGTCCGTCTCCTACCTTGGCCCTTTATTGCGTTCTACTAGTGGTGCCGAAGGCCTAACCTCTCTCCTGAACTCTTCACCGCCTCTCGAAGAGCTGAAGATTCCCCTCACAAACCAATCTACCTAAGAACCTACATTGTCAGCTTAGGTCTCCTGTAACACCCAGACACATACTGGTCCCTTCTGGACACGCAGAGTAGAGCTAGGGAAAGTATAGTCAGTTAAATAATTACTTGTAATACTGCCTTTTCTTTAGCTTTGCACAGGTCGGCTTCACCTGCTTCACATAGGGTGTTTTACCTTCCGCAAGCCCTAGAGGATAGGAGGTAGTACCTTCACCATCCTTGTTTATTTCCATCAAAAGATATAAACATTGATTATGTACTTTTGAATATCACTTCCTTATCATAGTACCCATCCCCCATAGACATCGAACCTAAAAGGGGGCTGCAGGGGAACGGGGGTTCATTCTTCCCGTAACGACACCTCACACCAACAGAACCATCTAGGATGGCAACCCATTCACCGCACTCGTGTGGTGAACGGTAGAGCCCCGACATTAGGATACCGCTTCCTTAAAGGTTGGACTGCCGGTCTGGTGTTTGCCCTTCTCATTGCACACTAGGGGTACGAGAAGGGCACTTCCTTGGGTCTGGGGGAACCAACACGTCTGGAACACTCACCGCACCAGAGTTGGAAGGCTACCATTCTCTGCACCTAGTGTAGTGAACAGTAGAGCTAGACACTAGGGACATGTTCCTGGTAGGACGGGCTTTTCAGCTCGAAGGTTGCCTACCTCATCGTGCACTAGTGGTGCCGAGAGGTATAGCGCTCTGGTGTTGGTCGGCGGCTCCAGCAAACACACTGTATACACACTTATATATGTCCACTGCTTCACTCCGACCAGGTTTGATCATAGGTATTAGTCATAATGTCATTTATCCATAGTGGTGGTATTCGAAAGAGGGTGAAACAGGCAAGAACTGCCTCTAAATTACCCTGGGGGCTTAAATTCCTCCCTAACGGGTTCGAGCTACTTAGTCCATGAGAGCAAGCTGCAATACTCTGTCAGCTAACTGTTTTAAGATTCACCCGCCACCATACCAGCTATCTTCAAGCAGCCAACCACGATATCCGAAGGTCACATCAACATCTAGTAGTTCAAGCCTCTCTCTACGGCACTAACAATATCCACGGAAGGAATACCCCTCACTCAGTGGGCACCCAACCTGTCCAGCACCTCGTCTGTCCACATACCAAATACCACACTAGCCATTAACGACCGTACCACAGAAACGACTGCTAGTACATTTCACGAGTCAAAACCAATTCAGTCACAGGGATCACATTGCCCAGGTATACTCACACGAGTAAACCCGCACGTCTGCCGAGTGGTCCTAGCTGAACCTGACTTTGTTTCCAGTTGATAACCAATTAGGCTAGTTTCGTACACGGGCAGAGCACCTGTCCCACATAGAGAATAACACACCACAAAGATGCACCTAGCCTAGCGTCCAACCAAAATCACTTTGGGCCGGTGACAGAACTAAACGCTAGAGTCCGTCATGCGTCAATGTAAAATTATTCTGTGTACCCTATGTGTTGAAAGTGCCTTATAAGTCTCTTCTTTCTATGTCGATGTATGATGGAGATGCACATCTTTGTACATAGTAAGCTAGTTTGCCAATAATGCTCGCTTGACCTTAGTTGCTCAGACGAGATGATGGAAGGTCTTGGCTGACATTTCCGGTAGTTTTGTTTTACCAAGTCATTCTGCTGTGCATTAAGATAGGGAGGCCAAAGGTAGTGGTCTAATATTTTTCTGCACTTTGCAGCCACAGCAGTTAGCTAGCAACACACCTTTACGAGTTGGGGCATGTTTTATATTTTAATTTTTTCTTTATTTTAAATTATACTGTCAAATCTGTCCCAGAGCGTTGTGTCTGTTCCGTGTTCCATTCCACTATGTCTTGCTTTCTTCCGCAGGTTAAATATAAAACCATATTATATGTACCCAAGCCTTACAGCTGATTTTGTAAGGCGGCACACTTTAAACAAAAAAAGGTCCGCGGTATGACAGACACAGATCCCTCGCAACACTTTTACACAAAAAGAAGACTCCAAGTTTCTACACACAGCCGGACCCCGCTGCGCTCCGCAGAGATTACCAGCATCAAATAACAAAGTGAGATAGATGTGTCTGCCCAGCTCCGCTACTGTATGAACAAGACAGTGCAAGCCAACTGCCTCGAGCAGCCTGCCAGTCACGCCGCTGAAGTTGTGAAAGCACTGCGATTCCAGCACAGAGACTGATACGAAGCTGCTGGAGAGAGAAAAATATTGTTGTAAAGGGGACAGTAATACATTCTCTCAAAATAATTTTCTTGTCAAATTACACATGTCCATATAGACAAGGTGCAAAATTATTCAACTTATTAAGCAGGAAACCTTAAGAGGGGACTTCTTAACAGGGTTTCACTGTACCATGCCAGATATAATTATTCGCCAGCCAAGCCACCAAGACCATATGGCAGGATTAACGAGTACCACTACACCCCACTAGAGGTCACTACAGATACAACCGCCAACGCTTGAACCAGGATCCAGTACTCGCCACGGACATCTCACGCTGAGGATCTAGGCCATGCCTCTGCACCTGTTGCACCCCTCTCCACGTCAACCCAAGCTGCCTCATCAAAGCGATACCACAGTCGCAGCAGAGTATATATATCGGGCCACTCCAGGGCTCATGAGCAGTTCCTGTTCCTTCGCTGCTGGGCGGGATAGACAATTTGGGCTCGGGAAAATTTCGAGCAGGAAACATGACGAGATCAGGAATTTATAGGTACACTACAAAATTTACAAAATGTACAAACAAAATCTTACGATGAATGTACTACCAAATGTGTTTTTAATACTTTAGAGCAAGCCTTGCACTTTGAACACATTGTCAGGCATTTTTTTCGTAACAATGTTCAAACAGGCACTTTGAATTTCTCACCACTATTTTTTTTATCCATATTGCGTGTAACAAACTACATAAACAAATGTAGAGTGAGTCAATAATACATTTAAAAACCTATAAATAATGTTTTGTACCAAATTAACATGCATACTTGCCAACTTTTAAAGTTTCCAATCAGTAAATGGATAAAAACTATTAAAACACGTGTAAACTACCCGCTGCAATTTCATATACACTAATTTTCTTAACATTCACACGTAATTTCAAGTAATAAAATTTCCACAGTTTCATATGAAAATTTAATATAATCCAACATTTGTTCAGTGTTTCAGACCAGAAACTATGATTTCCCCCAGAGAAGACTTATACATCATCAAAATGTGTTTGCTTAGTATGACGTGTAAAGCAAAAATATAGCCTATAGTCCATTCTCGCTTTCTTAGGCTTTTTGGAATAGAACATTTGAAAAATAACCTTAGCGTATTATGTCAACCTGTTTTTCCAACAACTTGTATTCCACAAGTATTTAACACTGTGATTAACTTTAGATTACTGTATTATTGAATAAATGAAACTTTACCTTAGTATCTTATATAATTTGTAATATTTACTTTGTATTAAATACAAATTAACAACAGCGAGAGCAGCGACGTGTTGGCAATGGCCGGTAAGAAGTAGTTCACAGTTATAATATTTTTAAACCTTGTTTTATGTATACTATTTGTAAGTTAAACGTTGCCAATTGATATATCTGTATTGTCAGGTAGCACTGACAGAAAAACATTTCAATGCTGCAGTTAAAAATATCAGCGCAAATTCCTGTGTGTAGGCTGGTGTTTTTTTCCCCGTTCGGAATAAAGGTTCAATAAGCGAAGCAGAGCGTGTCTCTTGTTCTCTCTGTCTCTCTTCTCTCTCTCGGGAAGATCGTACACCTGTGTAGGAAAGGTATATATTTTGTTATTCCTAATTTCAGCACA
Organism: Dryococelus australis; assembly: GCA_029891345.1. NCBI lineage: Eukaryota > Metazoa > Arthropoda > Insecta > Phasmatodea > Phasmatidae > Dryococelus > Dryococelus australis. Next base: position 123,335,624 of record CM057000.1, on the reverse strand, counting down.
TCTCATACTAATTATAGTAACAGTAATGATGTCTGAGATTGTAATTTATAACTGAAATGAGATATTATTGTTTAAATACCTATTATATGTTATTTAGATGTAAAGACATATTTTAGATGCGATGGCACGACACAGCTTGTTGCGCGACACTTACAAATCCAGCAGGTTGGCAGACGTGGTGTTGAAAGCATTCCCAATATGGCGGCGGCAGGTGGCATACAATGACACGGCATGTTTCTCAATGAAGCGTCAAGTTCGTACTCGTGTTTTTGAAACATCCTACGGAAGTTACAATGTTGTGATAAATATATGTTTCTACGGCAGAGTGAAATGTGTTGTGATTGTTGCATATGAAAGGGCGTGGTGGCTGCATTGTAATCGTTACGCAGGCCAGGTTTGTGTGATGATTTCAAATATGTGCAAAATCTATACGTTTTAACCATGAACTGATGTTATGACAAAATTAATTATTTACCTTCACGTCTGCTTATCACAGTGTTGTACCTTTGCGCTAGGTGAAAACAGCTGTGTAACGAGTTTACGTTTCTGTGATTTGAATGTCTGCAACAATCCCAATGAAATACTTAAGCCCGCCCAGATAAATTTAAATAAATAATAACATAAACCTACAAACCAGTAAGTACCAATGCATGTAAATATTAGCGGAATAAATGTTACGTTAGGACTATGTGTTTGCGTGTTCACCACTATCTTTTAGGTTTGTCGATGTACAATAAATAAGGGACACAAGTTGCGTGCTTGAATTTACTGCGTCGTTTCGTTAGACTGGTTGTCCCTTCATTTTAATTTTTATTCCTAACACATATTAATAACAACAGGTTAAATACTACTGTTGTTTAGGCCACAGTTGTAACAAACACCGTTGTGGCAAAATATTAATGTGTATTATTTGAAACGTCCTATATTGTGTGTAACAAATAGTTATAAAGCTGACCCAAATATTGTTGTAGGCCTACATTGTGAACATTCGTAGGAAATGGTTTCTGCAATATGACATAATTCTTTGAACAGTTATAAACAGCAACCAACGCATTTGACAGTTATAAAAGTAGAAGACACATGGCAGTGTTTATATTTGCGTGTAGCGGAAGGATACATAATCAGTAACCAAAAGTAGAAATTTGGCAAGGCTTCAGAAAAGGCAGAAGTTAGCATGAATCAACTATACTTATTCCTTGCCTTGGGTGAAATATACATTAATTTAAGATAACTTCCATGCCGTATTTATTTTCACATTTATAGTATTAACACGCTTGCCACAAAAGTATTGAAAATTCACTTTGTAATATACAAAATCCCTATTCTGCAATGATTTAAATTTAAAATTAACATTTAAAACTTGTATATAAAAAATGTGCATATACTCACATGTAAAGTTTCGAATTAAGAAAGCTTACAAATTTTATATAGAAAAACAAGCATTCCTTTTTTTTCCCTGGATTAAATCAGATAGAGGAAATGTGGAAATTGTTTTTCGTCAGATGAAAACCAATAGCAATTCTACTGCTATCTGTTTGTAATTTTGTGTTGGTCATTTTCACAGACTGTACACACACAAAACATGTAAAATAAATATGAAACACTGATTGTAAACAGAAATGGCAAGTAAAAAATCAAAATATGCACTTGCATTCAGAATACAGAACATCCGATAACTAAATTCTGAGATATCTAGAAACGTAGCACGGCCGCCATGTATTCTTATTAAACAGCTGCTCTGTCTACGAAGAAAACAATGAGTGTAAATAAATGCTATGATCAATGTATGTTACCGTTCCAACCTACCTTGTTTTTGTTATGGCAAAGTCATACTTCTGGGGGTCCATTAATTTTATTGAGAGCGGATTGGATGGTATTGGGAGAGACTTTTTAGTTTACAGTCTTTCATGAGATAGTGTTGTTTTGCACCTCTTCTTGCGAGACTATAATTTGTAATTACACACTCTTTAAATGGGAGAGCCGAAAATTTACTCGTGTTGTAAATTTGTGATTTGATAGGTATCAGTTGTGACGTCGACAGTCACAGGTTTAGCACTCGTGGCAATGCATTATTACATTAACAGTGAAAGAATATTGATCTAAACATAATACTTCAAAAGGTCGTAATACTCCTGCAAACATCACTGGAATGCTACGAATACGTTAATAAAAAAGAAAATAATAAATTATGCAATAACGACTTTTAAAAGATTTTGTTGCGCAATATACAAACATAGCAAAACACTTACTTGCATTTTAAAACATGCCTAGTGTATTTTAGGTACAATTATTTGTTTTAAAAATCATTTTACTTACGCATTCGCATGTTTTAAAATTAAAAACAAAAATGGCACTGATTTTGTCATTTTATATTTCTGCTAACATCCGCTAGATACAAAATACAAAATTACCAAATATGGCACCATTTTAGTATACAAAATCAGGTCACATGTTCATTTTGTTAACCAACAAAATCTGCCAATTCAGCTACGGCCTCAAATTATTATATAACTTGTCAAGTTTTAACCGAAAGAAAACGTGATAAATATGTAGTTCGTATCAATCTGAAAAATAAACACGCAAGAAACATAAAATTTTTTTGGCGAAGTTAGTTTTCCATACAGTAAACGTGTCATTTTTACACTGCAAAACAGATCTGAAATAATAGTTATCTACGCACGTACATTTCAAACATTTTAATAACAATTTCGAAATATGTTATTTACAATTCAAACTGACTTATTGTTTATAATTCCTATTTGCAACTCCTAAATACACGTTCTACTACAATTCTTACAACACGTTTCACTGCCATAGATATAAATTAATTAGTTGAATCATTAAATAAATACAACATTTCACCAGCTTTCCGAAACTAGTCGCCGCAGAACGAAAACACTGTTGCTTTGCTTCGCGACAATTGGGAAAATGGGGGACCAAGCCATTCTCGTGTTGATAATATAACATTTCACGCATCAAACAAATGTATCGATACGCATGCCGCGATACTCAATACTTTCAATACGTCCTGATATTGAGGTATCAAAGAATCGATAGTCCTGTCTCTTATGCAAATATTCACTCGAAAATTTTTCCAATATCGGAATTCAGAAAAAATCAAGGCGTTTCGTAAAATAGTAAAAAGGGTATGATTTCCGTACATTTTATGGAAAAATCGTACAGGTTGGCAAGTCTGAACATGCCATAGGTACAGGTTACCACACTACAAATCACACAATGATAAAACTTTCATTCGAAACTATAAGTTTATTGATAAAAAAAATCTCTGAATGAAAATTTAATTGTGTATCATGCAATCACACGTAAGGGTCATTAGCAAAATAAAAACACAATCAGTACTGTTCCCAAGAATGACTATCATTGAAAAGACACTCTATGTTACGTGATGTTCTGGCCAACAACGCACCACCTTAGACGAAGATGTGTCGCATTCCACAACTGTTCTACCGTGTAGCCTAACAAAAAGGACGTAACAGTAAAAATGACCGATCTTTCCCATGTATATAAGATTATGTGTAAATGCAATTTCATTCACACCACCTTAAGTGTGATTTTGCAACTTCGTAGGTATTATATTTATATGAAACCATTAACACTCATAGGTACTGACACATTCCGCTCCTACTACTAATCAACTACGATTACGACTCATCGTTCTTTACGTGAAGTATACCTTTACTTTAACCTAGATTAAGAGTTGTCTACATCAACCACCCACGAGAGAGTTGTGCACACAACACTTTGAACATCATTTCTCGGCTGCTTAAATCTCATGGGCGGCCGAGCATGTGGCCACAAGGTTACGCAACCAGTGGGCACGCCGTCTCCCCCCGCCAAGTGCAGAGCGCCTAAAAGCCTCCCGCCACCGGGCAAGGCCGAGCGCTACTGAAGACGAACGAAGCAGTATTGCTGACTACCGCTGACCAGAGATTTTTCAACTCCCACACCATGGCAAAAGGATGTCGTGCACCTTCCCCGCACCCCGCTGCGGCAGACTAGACTTCAGCCCTACATAAGTCTGTGCGCAGCAGCGCTCCAGAGTACATTCTTCATCCTGTCTCGCGACATCACAGAGCACTGATCAGTGCTGGGACCTCCAGAGATCTTAGAAGCTTTAAGTACGCCCCCAGCAGCTACTTCCTGTCTCAACGATCAGTCAACCAGCAAACACGCTAATACTTATTAAATTCACTTTCTCTCTTATAGACACCCGTTTACTTAGTACAGTTTAACAGTAATTCACTTTGTATTTGTCTAGAACTATATTCTTTCCCTTGTAACCTAGAACCAGGTCTCCTACACCTGGGATAACGCAGTTAGCTTCAGCACTCCACTGTTCGGTAGGCGGTAGCACGGGTCACATGTTTATTGAGTTCTCAATAAACATATATTGTTCTCTATCCTAAAGCTTTTTCTTCTTTAGAATACTTTTCTATTTCACAGGCTAGAAACAAGATACGATGTGCACTGCCGACAAGAACCGGGAGATTGTTAGTTAACCGAATTAGTCTCGACTACAGACCCCTTTCAGTAGTCAGTGAGCCTAAAAACACACAGATTAGATAGCCATCTGTTTTATTCCAGTAAACCGAGCACTAATTCAGTGCTGGAGGAGAGAAACGGTGGAGCCTCAACTACTAGTAACACCATCCAAGGAGAGGCTATAGCCCGGTTATTTCCTTGCTTTGAATACTAAGTTAGTGCTGAAGTGACCATAACCTGAGACTTGCCGCTCATCCTTGCTTGAACGCACAACCAGTAGAGGCATTGGTGGTCCAAAAGGCTCCCCGTCTCTGATCAGCCCGCCAAGCGTGGGGGATCAGCAGAAACTTTTACCAAGATCATGCCGGTAAGCAGCTATTGGGTGAAACACTGTAGATACTGTTCTTGTCAAGGAGCACTATGTAAATTGTTAACCCGCATTACTCGAAGCGTGCCCGATTAGACTGACTTGGCACGTTGGTCGAAGATTTTGTCCCCTAGACCAATTGCGGGGTAGTTAGATTTAGATAGTAGGCATGAGGCGTTGTGGTCGGGGTAGGTTTCATTTAGATGCGGCGAGTTTGGTCTAGGCCGGACTGGAGATTCCACAGGTGTGCTTCATTGGTCCAGAAGTTGAGGTTGTCCCAGCCGAGTGGCACTTCGGTACCAGTCAGACACCCGTTTACCACAGGGTGGCACATTGAATATATGTGGATACAAGGTGGGAAGTCAATTACCAGAACCGGAGCAGGCGCAACTGCCTGACGTCTAAGTTCAGCTGCGTGGTTCAGTTCCACCTGCCTCTCCTGCGTAGGACGTGGTAGTGCGATCCACGGTTTGAGAGCAGTGTAAACAGTTTGACAGCCTACGTGATGCACTTAGGAAGATTTGACAGTGTAACCCAATAGTGACTTGCCGGCACGAGCTCGATTAGAGTCCCCAGAGTATGTGGGCTGATCAGGGACGTGGAACCGTCGGAAACCGCCAAGCCTCTACTGGTTGTGCGTTCGCACTAGACTGAACGGCAAAACTTCAGTCTATGGTCACTGCTTATTGACTTAGTGCGAATGGTGAGAAAGAAATAACACGAGTCTGTCGCTGCTTCCAGTGTGAAGGTGTTTCTAGTGGTTGAGGCAACGCTGTTTCTCCCCCACGAGCAGTGACTTAGTGCTAATGTGTAACAGGGAAGAAACAGGTAGCCATCTAATATGTATGTCTTCTGATGTGCAGACACCTGAAAGGGTTTCACAGTCAGGCTAACTTGGTTGAAACAAATCTTCCGGTTCCTGTCGGCAGTGCACGGCGTTTCCTGTCTCCAACCATTAACTCAAACAAATACCCTGGAAATGAAAAACCTGTAGATAAGTTAAAAGAAGAAAAGCTGGTTCTGGACTAATACAAATTAATTAAAGATAAACTGCTAAGTAAAAGGTGTCTAGAGGAGACAAAGTAAAGTTGAATACGTATTTTCATGTTCGTTGGTCGTCAAGATGTAGTAAGTAGCTGCTGGGGGCGTACTTGAAGTTTCCAAGATCTCCGGAGGTTCCAACACTGAGTCAGTGCTGAATGTCACGAGAGAGGATGTGTACGAATGACTTCAGAGTCTGACAGCGTCCAAACTCATATAGTGGAAGCTTTTAGGCTGATGGCGCGGGTGCGGGGAAGACGTGATGTCCTTCTGCCCTGGTTGGTGTGGGAAAACTAGCAAAATAGTCTAAATAATTTTTATCCTGAAAAATTTACGGGAAAATTATTTCCAGGCCGACCTTTTCAGAAAATATATTTCCCGAAGTCGGGATCCTGCCCAACACTAGATTAAATCTTTTGGGTAGATGCAATGAATTGGTTGGACCATGGCCAATTGTAACTGATACCGATTTTGGGAAAATCGGCTGATGTATCAGTATCAATATCACTCCATCCTTAATTAAAATGCTTCAATTAATTTTTAAATGTTTATTTTTATGTTTATACATAGTTAGTATTTGTTTTATTGAACTACCAAGTACCTCCATTTCAAATTTGCTACCTAAAGGTTATCACTCTTTTTTACTGTTTCTCTACATTTCAGGTATCAAAAATGTCTACTTTTATGAAAATATAACGTGATTTGCAAACATTATATTACAATGATGGCAGTTTGGAACTATTTTTTTTAAAATAGACAAGCCACTCACCTCCAAAAGTAGTATATGTAATTTGAGGAGTTTTAAATATCATGTACAGTAGTGATATTGAACATGAATGCTTTATGTAACTACAGTATAACTCCAACCTTATGAACACCGCCATAATGAGAAACTCTTTATAATAAACAAAAAATTTAGTCAGTCAAAACTGTATTATTGTACATATTAGATTACCTCTAATTAACAAGCATTTTTCTTTGTCCATGACCACAAACTTCCTTATAACAAATAAACGTGTGCACAGCATTCATTTTCTGCGGGTAGATACCATTAAACTACGGCCATTACATAAACAGACTCATGTGAACAATGTCACAGATATGCACAGCATGAAGATCTTGCACTTCACATTCCGTACAACAAAATAACTGTGGCAAACATTGCAATTTTTTTGTTGATAACTGTTTGACGTTTACCTATTTCAATTTTTGATGTTGGCAATGACTGTATGCCATGATTTGTTTACATGCTGTTCCGAGAGAACATAAAACCAAATTGTTAGTGTATATAAATCTTTGTTACTTTCAAGTGTTTTTAATTAACTTGATGCGGCAACAGCGATTGCGTAATTCATTACGTAATCATAGAAGCAGTTTTTGTGCTACACATTTATTTATGAAATGGTCACGGTAGGTTGCGGCAGCAGTTTTGCCGCTTATTAATAGGTAACGAGGTTGTGGCAGCAGTTTTGGCACAATAATTACAGTGCAGTACATAATTGCGCGTATTTATTCCGTGGTCACAGCAGCTGTGTTTACGTAACTTACTTTTGTGTCTGTCAGCTATGTCGTATGTTTTAAAGTGTACGAATATGATATTATTTAAATCAAAAATCGATTTACAAAAACGGAAGGCAATTTCGGTGGCAACAAAATTAGAAATTTTAAATGCTGTAGATGTAGGTGAGAAAAAAACTGATGTTGCCAAGCGATATGGACTTGCCACTCTAAACCCTTCCCACAATTATTTCAAATAAAAATAAATTAACACAGTTCTGCTTGGAACAGGTACAAACACTGACCTTGCCTAGGTAAAGTACATGATCGAAAAATCTTTTGATTTTTTTGCAGGAGAAGGCCAGGGTTGAAGCACTAAAGATGGGTTTGGATGGCTTCCAAGCTTCCAATGGATGGTTGAATCGTTTTAAAAGGCGATGGAACTTAGGTACACTGAAAGTAAGAGGTGAAGAAGGCTCTGTTGTTCCTGCAGTTACAGAAGCATGGACTGCAAAACTCTATGCAATAACATCTGGTTACACACCAAAAAACATCTTTAATGCAGATGAAGCAGGTGTGTTCTTCAACCTACTTCCAGACAGAACACTATCACTGAAGGGGGAAACATGCCACGGAGGCAAACAGAGTAAAGAAAGGTTAACAGTCCTCCTGTGCAGCAATGCTGATGGATCTGAGAAACTGGTTCCCTTAGTGACTGGCAAGTTTGCAAAGCCTCGTTGCTTTAAAAATGTAAAGAATTTGCCATGCACCTACAAATTCAATAGGAGGGCCAGGATGACTCATATATTTTTGCTGAGTGGCTTGGAAGTTTTGATGCTCGAATGGGAGTAAAAACAGAAAGGTGTAATTGTTTCTAGACAACTGTTCAGCTCACACAGTGGAAGGAATGAAACTTAGGAATGTGAGAGTTGTTTTCCTCCCACCAAACACTACCACAGCAAACTTGAACCAATGGACCAAGGGATTATTTCCCAGGTAAAAAGGATTTACCGGCGCTACCTAGTGCAGTTTTTGCTCAGAAATATGGCACATGGTGATAAAGCCAATCTAAAAGTGGAACATCCTGCAGGCCATGCAACACATTTGAATGGCATGTAACAGTGTTAAAGCAACCTCCATTGCCAAATGCTTCCAGAAGGCAGGATTTCAAATAGTTGTGGAGAACCAGGAAGGAGAAACAAGTGAAGCCAATACACACAGTGAGGATGAATGGAATCAGGTTGCAAAAAACTTGGGGAGTGAAGCAACATTTGAGGATTTTGTTGATGAAGACCGTGTATAGTCCATTCCCCATTGGAAGCACATTTCTCAGAGCCCTGCTAAATATCTACTTGCAGACCCGTTTCGTATCCTTCCGCCAAATGTAAACAAACACTGCCTGTGAGTGTCATGTAGCATCTGTCAAAATTAATGTTTACATGCCATTGTGTGTGTACATGTGTTCGTATACTTTCGCTAAACCTAAAAATAAACATTGAAATGTGACCTCCACTTTTATACCTGTCAAATGTGTTGTTTACAGCTTTTCAAAGAATTCTGTTTTAGGTCTATTTCAAACACCATTTCGTATGAATATTGACAGTTTAGGCATATAACATTATTTAGGTCAGCTTTATGATGTTTTAACAATGCTTGATTTAACTATAGTTCTAATGGTTACATTACATTAACACATTTGTTTTCCACAACATAGCACGTTAAACATAACGCACGTTAATATTTTGCTGCGACTGTGTTAAACACTATTACAACTGCGGGGTAATGAACAGTAGTATATAAATTTTTGTTATTGATATGTGTTAGGTTATTTCTTTAAAAAGACGGCCTCAGTTCAAATAACAAAGGAATAGACAGTCCAAAGAAAAAGCGGCATTAAAATCAAGCACGCAACTCGTGTCGCTAATTTTTTTTTATAGAAACTTAAAATATAGCGGTGAACATGCACTCAAATAAGCCTACCGTAACTTTTATTCCACTCATATTTATATGTATTGCTACTTACTGTGTATTAGGTTAAATTTATTTGCACTGGGCTTGGTTATTTTGTTGGGATTGGTGGTAAATCACATTACACGATTGTGTTTCAAACACCCAGGGCAAAGGTACAACGTTGTGATAAATAAACAGATGTGGATGTAAATAAATAACTTCATCATAAAAAACAGTTCACATTTACAATGTATAAATAGTTCACATCAAATATTTGAAATCACGCACACAGAGAGCCAGCGAACTATAACCAAACAGCCACGCCACGCTATTTCACACGCAGCGGTTAATGAAACACACTGTAACAATATATTAATTACTGCCGCGGAAACACAGATTTATCACATCATCATAACTTGCTTAGATAGGTTTAAAAACACAACGTCTACAAACGTGATGTAATTTGAAGTATTTTTCGAAGTAAGTATAATTTACGCTTCGTTTGGTAAAACAGCAACACGCCATGTCATGGCTCGCCACGTCTGCCAACTTCACTGTTTCTGCCTTGCCATCATATCTAAAAATATTCAAATAAGTATTCAAACATTAAAATCTCTTTTCAGTTGTAAATTACAAATTCAAAAATCATTATTTTGCTGTAATAAGTATGAAATATGCTAAAGTTGGAAACATTTACAATTTTTCCGTGTACTAGCGAAGTGAAACTTCCTGTGTGTGAAAGAGAGAAAGAGAGAGAGAGAGCGACAAAGCTCGCTCAGCAGACAGGTGCTTCAAAGTTGCTCTCGCTCGATAAAACAACACCGTACCATTACGGCCTACTCACAATATTTTCCGCTGTTATTTTAAACTGTAAAAATGAGATATGTTGCCATTGGGGCAACCTAAATATTTAAATAGGCACAGTTTAATTTACAAATAGTATACTAAAAAAACTAGGTTAAAATAATATTCTAACTGTGAACTATTTCTTACCGGCCGTTGCCAACACATCGCTGCTCTCGCTGTTGTTAATTCATATTAAAAAGAAATAAATATTACAAGTTATAGGTGTACAAGTTATAGTTATACCTTATATATATATATATATATATATATATATATATATATATATATATATATATATATATATATATATATATATATATAAGGTAAAGTTTCATTTATTTAATAATAAAGTACTCTAAAGTCAACTAGTGTTATATATTTGTGGAATACAGGTTATTGAAAAAACAGGTTGACATGTTTTTCCTAGAGAGTTTTTCCAAAGGTTGATTTTCATAAGTCGCTTCCAATCGGGAATGGACTATGTGCCACGAATTTAAACATTACACTTGCACTGACAACTGGAGCCTACATGCTGGTGTGTACAATAGCACATATACAGTTAGTAGGAAGTGACATTCAAATATTAATTTCAAAAGTGCTCACTTTACTGTGGAGAGCCTATAACACAATTTTCCTGCACAGTAACATTTGCTCGATGGCTGTACATCAGCTCCCCGTACATGTAGTCTTCAAAATGCTTTAGGGGCCGTAGTGGCAGAACGGTTAGCCCCGCTCACCCTCCAACCAAGGCGAACCGGGTCACTTCGGATTTTCGCACACGGGAACCGTTGGTCGGCGGGTTTTCTCAGGGATCTCTCGGTTCCCCGCCGTTTCATTCTGGCATTGCTCCATACTCACATCAAACACCATCATCGGCTCTCAAGACCTCACTGTTAAGAGCCGCCCAAATCTCATCACTCATTCAAAATGCTTTAAAGTATACATAATATAGTTAATTCACGGTTACTTCTAACTTTTCTGAAGTCCTGCTAAAGTTCTACTTCCAGGATATTCCTCCGCCTCATCCATACAAAGCTTAACAAAGTCTAGAAAATTACACCAAAGGAACTACACACCACATTCTTCTGCACTCAATTAAATACAATTTTTCCAAAGAACTATTTTCTTACCAAGCCTTAACAAATGCACTTTTTTCCCCATTTTCATTCATATTAATTATAAATTAAATATTATAGTATACACGTAAAATGTAACTTAAGAGTTAAACTTAACCAAAAAGAAGGTACTTTGAGGTCAACAGAAGTATAAAATGTTTGTGATACACAACATATTTATTAAACCTCCAAACATGTCATACACGGAGTGATATTTTCAAAAAGTTTGATTCCAAAAGTGTGAAGGAACCATGAATAGACTGCATATACCTGTCTAACAACAGTGACATCTAGCCTACTCAGCAGCATGCCACTCACCAATGAGAGGGGAGGTGCTGTGCTGGTCCAATGTCGCCTGCAGCTGAGTGATCGACTGCATAGAGTCCTCGCATCCCGGCGGAGCAGGCTGGCCTGGGTTAACCACCGGGGTCTCCCCTGCAACACAGCGATGCTCCGGCATTCCTACGAGCCACTTTGACCACCTCTTTTCCTCCCCCATACCATGTTTTGATTATTTATTTGTCATGCAACTTAAAGTATCCTTAAATATTATTGCAAATTTTTTTTTAGCAGCTTGTATTAAGCATAGCTACCTCAAATCATAATTCTGAATAGAGCATCTGGCCTAAGATGTTTTGTGACACATAGTTTAGTAATTTTACTTCAGAGTGTAATAAATTTAAATTTAAGTCTTCATTTGCAATTTCCGACTGGATATCAGCTTCTGTAAGCCTTGTACTAGGACTATGATTCTCTTTTGGGCAATCATGCTAAGCAGATCATTAATTTAAAATGCTACTGATTTTAGTTTAGTTTGAATAAAGTATCATTGTAATGACAGATTACATTGGAGAGGCATACAAGCCAATAATTGTGTGCAGGCAAGGAAATAATAAGACAAAGAATAGCTTTGCTGATGCTTCTACATCCAGGGTGATGCCAACACCTTCAATAATGCAGTATGGCAGTAAGAAAGAATTGTTAGATTTTAACTTGTTTTGAATTTCATCCAAATCTTTGAGAACTATTTCAGATTATGTACAACTTAAAATTTTTTCTTCTTTAGAACATTAACCATAGGTATTAGCGAGTCCAATATGCCCCAAAGCTAGCCAGAGTAAAACTGCATTCTACACTGAAATTATTTGGAACTAAACCACTGGATTGCAGAACCATGATTTCTCATAGTTTTATCTTGTTACATGTTTCCTAAGAGTTGAATAGTTTCTTGGAATATTTCACATTTCTGGTAAGCATCAACAGCATTTAAAAAACAACCCCTATTTTATACTAAGTATGATTTTGGTCAAGGTGTTTCTTTAATTTTTTAGCAATGCTTTCAAGTTTTTTTTTTTTTACAAATCTGATTCTTGGGTACATTGAAAACTATAATAATACAATAATCACAGACTGCTAATAACAAGTTACTTGTTGTTCAGCCATATTTACATTCGTACATCCGCTATGGTTCTGGAAATAGTGCAGAAATCATTGCACTCTACACTAAAGCATACCAAGATTCATTAATACTAATAAGAGGCATTTATGTAACTGTTTCCAATATTAGTAGAATTATTTATATACATGACATTTGTTTGCTGATTTTATAAATTACGAGTGCCAACACCAAGTCAATTTTGCAACACTTCTCTAGTTTTGTTTTGGTCATTGCCATACAGCTGTTGTGTAATATGAATGGCATGTCAAATTCAATAATAAAAATTAGTTGGAACTATCCTTCTGCATCGCTTAAAAGTGGCAGAAAAAAAAAAACCGGTTTGAAATTTTTCTAATTATTCTTTCTAGCAGCACTGGACATTGTCTTTAAAGCAAGTAGCTGTAATTGCTGCTGAAATGTCTAGCATGTCTGCCACAAGTATTTTCACCATACTAACTCGTAACCACTACTGGAGGTGTTGGCAGAAATCAATCTTATAAGTACAAAGGCGGTGAGGGAGTTTTTGTCCAGGAACTAGGCCAAACATTCCTATATCTGGCACGAGGTCTGGTCTTTGAGGGTTGTGGGGTTGTGCCATACAGCTGTTGTGAAAGATGAATGGAATGTCAAATTCAATAATAAAAATTAGTTGGAACTATCCTTCTGCATTGCTTAAAAGTATACAGGTATACAAAGGTGTCTTCCTGTATACAAGACGGGCCTGGTTCACCATCGGCAGAGCACCAAAAAGTCTACCTTGAATGCAATAGGTTTGCGGGGAGTGACTACCTTGACTAGTATGTTGGGGCAACAGATCACAGGGAGTGCCTGTTTATTAGACGCCTCAATGCTCTGCGGTGTCAGTGTGGTCAGTGGTAGAACAGGACTTGAAAGTAGTATATCCAGCAATCTGTAAGCAATCGCTGGAGTTTGGTAAAGGGCTGTAAGTCTAGTGAGCTCGGCGATCCAGTGAAGAATCTCAGATGGGCCAACTTGTGTATGTGATAAGCTAACAGATGGGTCGGTATTACTGGCTCCTTAGGTACTTGCAGGTGGCTAAGGGGTTGTGCTTGGTCCTGTAGCTGCAGGCTGGCGATGGCGTAGACCAGTGCCGGAGTGTACTTGTCTCTGCGACCAGCTGCGAGAAGGGTCAGCTTAATATTTTCCTTTAGCCCACACCTTTTGGAATAAGGCATTGGCTAACAGAATCACTCCATCCGTTGAAGATAAGAAGGCAGACACCTTGTCTCTTCCATCCCTATTATGTGTCAGCCACACACCAGCTCTAACGCAGTGGTCACCCTTACTTCAGCACTAGGAGTAATGGAAACTGGGCCGCACTGGCAGACACACATGTGCGGGTGTTGCCTTGGTCTAGTATCCCCAAGTCAGTGAAACGTTTGACTCTCCTGGCAACCGGTTCCGCGGTGGAGAGTCCAAGTGACACAGACTGGCAAGTCGATGTAAGGACAGAGTTCATGTGTGGCACCTCGTTCCACCCTGGGATGGAATGGCTAGTCTAGCTAGACGTGTGTGGGTAGTGAAAGGTAGTTTGTATTAGCGAGTGAACAAACAATACCGAGGATAACTGTGTTCCTTCCTACCGTGATAGTACAAATGGGCTAAGGTACTATGTTATAGGAATGGTGGACCCAAGGTTTTGATTCAGCTCTTACGTTTATTACCACATTGGCAAAAAAAAACGTGATGACGTTCTCGCTTCTGGCCATCGGTGCTGGGAAGCTACGGGAACATTGTGTAGCGGGAGAGGTACCCGGTGGTGCAGGGTGTGTGGAGTGGTGTGGCCTACCTAACGTAGATTTCTCCCTATTGTTGCTGTAGTTCCCTAAAGTGAAGTGCAGAAGGCTGCTGTGACGACACTGGGTAATTAAGCAAGGAGGCGGTAGGAATAGCCCTGAAAAGGGCCGTAGGATAAATGTTACCCAGTGCTCAAACACGTCCACGTTGAGGTGGGCAGGTGGGAGTTAGCAGGGATCTTGTGGAGAGCATCAAATTAACTAACGTCGCCGAAGGCTTAACTGTCCTGAGCAACGAGTGCTAGGAACAACTTAAGAAAAATGAAAGGGGTGTGTTCTGAGCAAAAAGTGCTAGAAACGAGCAGACTTAGTTGAGAGAGACTTGAGCAGCGAGTGCTAGGCACTGAGAACTTACTGTCTGTCCGTGCTGTGGAAGTATGCGCGAATCCTCCTTTTATACTTAATGGGGCAGCGACCCATCGCTCATTGCATGATGTCATGAGGGCGAGGGGTGGCGAATGTATGGCTCGCTGCTGTGACATCACCACCCGGCTGGAGAATGGGAGTAAAAAGCAGACAGGCGAAAATCATACTACTAGTGCTATCTAACAGTGGAGAAATGAACTTAATGCCTGACTGCATAGTTACGGTGGACCAGTGAATAAAACAACAGAATAATCTCAGCTCACGGGAAAGAGAAACGTTAAATTAAATTTGATACTCAACAATGCTATGAGCAGGACCGAGCTGAGGTCGTCTGAATACACATATCTGGAAACGCGTCATGTGTCAATTCAGAAAGAAGTTTGTCCCAGTAAATACTTTTTAGTTGCATTAGTGGGGTCAACAGTACACCAGTTACCGTATTTTCATGATAAGCCGCCCCCCATTACAGGACGCACCTTATTTCAGAAAACCAAATTTGGGAAAAAAAAACTTATCCCACATTAACATTTTTTTGGCAATTCGTGTTATAAATTCTTTAAAATAAAAATTTAACTTGTGCTGCTGAACCTAATAAATAGCAATGATTAGGACTCATCGCTAAATGTTCCTACTTTCATCACTGCAGAAGAGTCGAGAGAATTTTCCACACGAATTCTCAGCAGCCTCTCTACCAGGCAACAGGAACATATGAACAGAATCTCTTCACCTGAAGGTTATGCAACCCGGCAGCACGCCAGCCCCCTTCCCAGCGCCGAGAACCAACAAGCCGTCCACCACTGGGCAAGGCCGAGCGCCACTGACGAGGCACGAAGCAGAAACGCTGACCAGCCAGGATGCTCTGCTCGCCTTCCCCGCAGCCTGCACTGGCAGCCTACAAGCTTCAAACTGACACACATCAAGAGATTTCCTGGCGCCTACGTGCTTTTGCAATGAAGTTATGTGTCCCGGTCAAGGCCTGTATCGTATCAGGTGCACAACATGCAATGAACCCTATCATCATTTATGTATAGGGTGACCAGATGAGCACATCTTTATGCCCGGAAGAGGCCTACCAATGCGAGAGATGCTGAAAAAAACACATATCCCACTCCTGTTCAGTCAAGCCTTCCCGAATCTTATACAACCAGGAACGGACCCTAGCTGTCCAGAAATTGGACGGGAAGCAGACATTCAAATTACTGACTTCGCAGGTCGGCCCCATGAAGACCCGGTAACATTCACGCAAGAATATGAGAAAGAATTCAGAGAGTGAGACCTGCCGCCGAAATAATGAGTTGATAGAGCTCAACTACATCTGAAGGGCCTCGCCCATATTTGGTGGGAAAGATATGGTGAATTTCTAATGGACTGGAAGCAGTTCAGTATCAGGCCAGCGACGGAATTCATGGGTGAAAAAGGTTGGCTAGGTTGACAACTCAATTTGCTTTAGTTGTACGGTGGCAATCATATATTGTTTAACTTGAGCAGGTTAGCTAGTTTATGTTTTTGTATTTTTATTATATGTAATTAAATTTTATTTCTTGGTCTCGTTTTGTGACTGACTATGATTTTATTAAATTTTTGTGTCTGTGTTGAGACCATATATTCTGGGATATTTAAGCTGTTAGGCCGTTGAAAGTGGCTTATGAGGGGGGTTTGACTGATTTTAGCTTCTTATTAGCCCACATGTTTAAACCCTGGCTTCTGATTGGCTGGAATGGCTTAAACTAGCTCCAGTCAGTCGTGCTTAACACACTTTCTTCCATCAGCTGCCATAATAGACAGCCGTAGAAGTAGGACCCTCGCCTGAACGTGGGCTAAGGGTAGGTTTGTAATAGATTCAAGCATTGAGATATTTTGATACCAGCGTAGTAAGAGTGCTGTAATTGCCCTTCCGCTAGGTTACCGAGTTAGGAGGTAGAAGTTATATAGGACGGCGTAACATATTTTTTCAGATTGGAAATTTCACGTCATTAAGCACTCTAACATGCCCTACAACACATTGAGAGCAGTTTACGAGTCCTGCCCTACATAATAAAGATGAACTCAACCGCAAGAACGAAATTTTCCCGCAAATAAGGTGATCTAGTCCGTACCCAGTTTGTGGTGTAGAATCTAAGGTCATTACGGCGGCAATCTTAGGCCGCCATATTGAATGTCATAAGTATTGATAGTCCAGCATTAAACTTTGCTCAAGGGAAACCAGAGACAGATTATCTGTGCTTTACTGAGCTAGATACAGAATTTAAAAATGTTAAATAGGTGCAACTTAGAATTTTAATAACCTGAGAAACTGTAAAATTTTAATTAATTTTATTTTTGCAAGTGAATATTGACTTTGACCCTGGCAGATTATAATACCTTAGCCTGGGGATAAGCTATTTTAGGCATGGCCACTTTTCAGCTGCAATAAGAGTGCGTCGTTTTTATTTAGTTCTTTTGCAGATTGCCACCAGGATTTTTAAACCCCAGTTCAGAAAAGCTGAAAAGACTTTGAATACAATATCAATGGTAAAAATAGTTATGCCAGGTGTCATTTATCAGTAGTTGCATTTTCCCATGACCTTCATCTCAGTGATTTTATGTTATTTTTAATTATCCTGAGACTTGTGCTAAGTGTTCTTGTATACAAAGGATGTACATTGAAGTGTGTCTGTTGTACATGGTTTCCAGCATTGAAGGTGTAGTCCCTGTTTGACCCAGACTAGCAACGGGCGCACGAGTGATTTCTTCCTGGGTTTGACACGCACGCATGCACGCACGCACACACACAGAGTTATTGATTTCTCCTACACTTGGCCTACACATTTCATTATATTATTTTGCATATGGTGGTTGGTAGTTTGATGTTCCACAGTGGATGTAAGCACCACAGGTAGCTTGGTCTGGCCTGGTGTCGAAGAAGTGAGCAAGTACAAATATCTGTTTACTTATTGGCAAAGAGAGATTCTGGCAGAAAGTTGCTTACAATTATAATCTTATGCATCAAGGAACCCAGCCAACTAATTTACTTAGGGTAACCACCACAATCTACATACACACAGCCTTTCTATTCAGCGAATGCTATACTTTACATAATTAATGCACACTGTGAGCCGTACACATCACATTTATAATATTCTACGTTACACTATGTCTTGTCATTGGAAAAATCTTAATTATTCAACGTACATATTCTTTAACTCCAAAACTAGTAACACAAGACAATTTCTCTCCACTTCAATACGAAGATGGGCAGGCACTCACCGTCTTCGGTCTTGTTGACAAGGCGCAAGAAGAGGCTCGCTGGGTGAACAGGCATCGTCATGCGCACCTGGTGCTTCTTGGTCTGGATGTGTGTACCAACATGGGCCTGCCCCACCACCACTATGTCGCAAAGGTGGCAGCGCCATCTCTTTGTATCTCCGTCGGTGCGCACCGAGAATACGTAGCCGTATGAGTTGTCAGTCGTTGGCACCTTGATGCTCAGCAGCTCTTTCTCCTCCTTCTCTTCATCCTGCCAACGAAAGAACTCAATCCATCATACGGTCACCATACAAATAAAGCCTTCACTGAACCTTCATATAGAATGTTGCCGTGGTAGATTCTCTCTCCTCTTCTATAATACAGAGCTTGGAATTCCACGCTGTCAAAGAAGGATTTACTGCTCAAAAGATGATGGAAATGGTGATAGGAAAAATTAAGACATTACTTGATTTTATATAAACCAACAAACTTGAAAAATAAATAAAAGATAAAACCTATAAGACACTAACTTTTTATTCTCTTGAAGTACATTTTGGGTGACAAATTGCAAATTAAATCCACCACATTATAAGGATACACACATATTTCCTAATACTGCTTGCTTCACTGCAAGCTAATGCCACAGGCCTCTATAAACAATAAATGTACAGATCAACATGTTAATTATGTTTTTCTGTTACTTTGCAATACCAGCATTTATCAACTGTAAAAAACTTAAGAATTTTTTTCTAAATACTACACTGCATCACATTCGTTATTTGGTAAACCTGCAATATTCATTTTCAAATTATTTAAAAAAAATAGCATTAAAGTCCCTGCAGAATATGTTAAAAACAGAATTTGGAAGCTGCTCTTACATTATGTATTTGCAATCAACCAATCTATTAGTGATTTTTTTAAAGACTCAATACATGATGTTACTAATTTTTCTTTCCCACATTCACCTAAAGGAACACGAAGTGTGGTAGACAAATTTCAGCTGGAAAAAAAAAAAAAAAAAAAAAAAAAAAAAAAAAAAAAAAAAAAAAAAAAAAAAAAAAAAAAAAAAACCGCGCACACACACACACGCACGCACAAATGTCCTAAGGCTTACTTGGAATTTATACGCGTGTGTGTATAATATTTAAATATACAATTAATTCTTACGTGCATTTTAATAGCCATGTATACAAAATCAATACATGACCTCTTGATTCACGCATGACAACTTCCCAAACTACATCAACAGCAGCGCTTACGTATCCTTGCTTACATGTGGCAATTATTCATTACGATGCACTTCCTACTGAAAATATTGGGAGAAATCAAAATTCACAAAAATAAGTTTGATAATCTAGCTTTGCATGAATTAACAACCACAAATTATTATATTTTCACATTACAGTGTTCATGTTTGGGTGCTAGCTACACCAAAAATTTGGGTGTGTATTTTTCAGATGTAGTTTCTAAGGCACCTCCTGGTCACCAGAACAGCACAAGCAGCTATCAGCTAAATTTTAATGCGATACTATTACATAGCAGAATATTATCTAAAAAAAGCTAAGTCATTAAAAGTACTTTTACTTGAAAAACAAATTCCAGCTATCTGAAATTCCAGATCATCTAATCCTACATGAAAGTACATTGCATTATGATTATTTTTTAAACTGACATGTTTACAATACTTAAGGCTCGCCATTATGTGTATCAACTCCCACCATAGATATAAAAATTATGAAATTGTTATGTTTGAGCAAGTGTATATACTAATTCAGGTAACCTCCTTAAACTGCATGTCACACAAGGTCATTGTGCAACAACAGCAGGTTAAGCACGGTTCTTTTAAATGGAACTGTTATAGTTGTGACCTGTTGTATGGATGACAAATGTGTCGTGACAGCCACGCAAAAATGTGACTTAAGGATTAAGTTTTCATAACTCTCCCTTCGTAAGCAAGGCATCATATCTATGACAGTTCCGAAGTAAAAGGTTTGGTACTGAGCGAAATGTTTATTTCAGACGGTGAACAGACTGACTCACTAATGATATTTTCTTCTGCAGTAGCAGTTCTGCCCTACTGCTAACAAAGCTATGGCCTCAGCGAATTAATTATATTTCTTTTTACACTATTTGGTTATTCCAGACATCTTTAAAAATGCCCCAGAAAGTGTAACTTGGGGCACATAAAAACTACATAGATTATTTCATTAAGAGGAATCTTCCCGTCATACTGGAGTCTTGGTTTTGTAGCTTGTTTATATTTTTTAAAAAGTAAGTACTTCTATACCCAACTAGATATTGACCTTACACACGTACAAACACGACTGAACTACAAACAAACTAGTATTTATGTCACAATATTGAACTTGCATAATTTATATCGGAAATAATTACACCTCCCCCACACAAGTACGACTAGTGTGTTTCAAATACTATGGCTTACAAATTATGAAAACAGAAATATGATTGTGAAACATCTTACCAGTGACACATCATGGTTACGACACCTAATAGGCATATATGAGAACCATGCTCAACACGTAGGCTTGCATAGTTGATCATTTCCCTAACTCTGTTCCACACGTAATCTACTAATCAATAACAATATCATTACCTTATAAATACTCAAATTCTACCAGTTACCTATACTTAATTCTCAACAAAAACACACAATAGATCACATTTTACATAAACTAATATTGAAAAATACCTGCAGAATTTAAAGAGATAAAAATATATTCATGAACAATGGCTACATATATTTCGAATACAGCACCAGCTCCAAACCTGGGGGGGGGAAGACACAATGCTGGAATACAGAAAAATGTGAACCATTGTGAAAACAAATATTCAATCTTTCCAATGTGCACCAGAGAAAATAAATAAAACACAAACATACACACTCCCACATATTAATTTATTTGGATGACTACAATACCTCTAGGTAGATAAAACCTACACTTCAATATGTGCTGTGTTCCCTAGAAGTAACTATGATCAATAAAGTTGATACTGGCGGCATGTATCTTGAACCAGCCACATAGTAATGAGTTCCAGATGCATGAACCAGGCAGTGGTCCAAAATCAACGCTTCTAATTGTCATGACCAAATAGTGCTAAAAGCACTGTTTCCACATAATTTATTCTGAAAACTGTTGCATGACATCAACTTTACGTATTGATACATTAGCTACATTCCAATAAGACATGGCTACCACCTGCTTAGTATTTATATATATATATATATATAAAACACTTGCGAAATAAAAATATATTTTAATATCAAAATCAAATATAATTTTGTACGGGTATATAACCACCTCTGAAATTTGTCAAACATGTTTTGTATTTTCTCCAGGCTAAAACATACGTGTGTTTAGTATGTTCCGCTTTAAAAACTTTCAACACACCATTATATAGGATAATTAGCCCATTAGCCCTTTGTGCAGTCACTGTGTCTTAAACCATCAATCTACACAAAACGTTTCACAAGTAGAATCAAGCAATATGTTTTGTATGTTTACGTGCTTTCAAGAGATGTGCGTTCTAATTTTATTTCAGTAAAATATTACAAAATAGTACTTGTCCATATATTCATATTGAATGCAAGATTTGCAAATGTATCAAAATACTATGGTTCATGTCTTAATGTAGAAATACTTTACAAATTAGTACTACAGAGTGTGTGCACGTGCGTGTATATATACATACACACACAACACATATTCCTATTACACTACGAAAAAGGTATAGTCCTTTTACATCTTCACATCTTTTAAAAGAAATCTTTTATAAACTCCCCAAGTGTAACACATTTTTTTTTTTAAATTAATCATATACCATAAACAATTAATAATGTTATTAATATAAAAATATTCAATTTGTAATGAAATAAAGATTTCACTTGCATATTGTGAAGGAGTGATTTTTTTCGTTTGGGTACTTTTATTTTTTTGGAAGGACCTACCGCTTACTATTTCTAGGTTGTTAAAAAGAATTGTTTTTTGTTAGGATTAGTACATTTTAATTTTCCTAATTATTTAAAAAGGAAGGTAGGAATTTCTGTTGGCTGTATGAGGTCCCCCCCCCCCATTATTTTTATACTCAGGCGAGCAGTGGAGAGGTCCAGAGAGTCTCAAATTAAATATTGGAATTTTTTTTCTGGTACTTCTCGAACTGTATGTTGCTTTTATATTTCACTTTTTCTAACAATTCTCACTGCTTAAAACAAAATTGCAACATTTCTTTTTGTCCCCACATTTTTTCGGGTGTTTCGAGCAAATTTTTTTTGCGGGATTTTGTACAGAAATGTTTACTTCATAAGTTCCTGTTCCATCGCAGATGGAGGTTTGTTTGTGCCACGCCAGCCGCGAGTTTGGTGGTACTGCAAGGAGTGAAGGGAAGCCATCATGCTGAATACAGCAGAGAGAGTATGGGTCTTTGAGGAGAAAAGGGAGTTTTGCGGCAAGGACGTTTTGTCGACCATCTGCTGCTAAGGGGAGAATTGCATGCTGTGATTGGCGGACATATGTGGCGTGACGAGTGAGGTAAAATAGAGGTCAGGCATGGCGAGGTTGTTGTCGTGAAGATGGTGGCGAACTAGAAGGACGTACGTGTCAGAATAGCGGCCAGGAGGAGGCAGCAAACTATCTTCCAAGGATGAACTACGTAATTGACTAGTTTTGATTGTTTGATTGATCAGGACATTTTTTCCTGACATCAGGAAGAATGGTCCTGATCAATCATATATATATATATATATATATATATATATATATAGTCGTATTTATGAGTAGTAGAGTTTATTTTTTAAGAGGAGAGTATTGAGAGCAGACTGGGGTGAGACGTACAGAACGACACTACCCGCCTATAAGTCCTAGATTCTAAGATGAGACATTAAGTCTTATAAACAGCTGTTAGTGAGCTAAAGTCGTTAATTTTAATCATGAATAAACTGAGAAGTGCCCAGAAGTAAGTGTAAACTAAGCCTTATTCTTTTTTTATTTTTTTTATTTTTGAGTTAATTTTACTTGTTTCTGTCATTAAGGTTGGTATTTGAATTTGACATAATCTTGTTTTAATAGCCGTCCTCTAGCGATTGCCAATTGTTTTGTTTAGTTTCCTGTAAATTTGTATCCTACAAGAAATTATTTTTTCTCTTCAGATAATTTCTGGCCAACCATTAATCAATGAAAGTTTATTCTCTTATTTTTTTGTGTAAAGTAAGACTGGATTAGCAGCTGAGAGCATTTAATACTTATGCAGCTTTAACGACAGTTTTACAACTTTTTGTTGAGGTTTACATTGATGTTAATACTGACTAAAAATTTTACACGGACATCCTTTCAAAATAAATGGAGCTTAAAGATAGTTTTTTCCCAGTTGTTATTAATTTGAGATTCAAAAATTCTTGCGAGGCACAATGAGAATAGTTTTTTTTTGTCACTACCAAAGAAGTGTGCATTGATCTGTCTTTATTTTCTGAAAATGAAATTAAATTCAAACTTGAGTTACGTTGACTATCACAGAGATTTGATGTTTCAGTTGATATATATTTTTCTTATTCCTATTTCTTTTTGTTGTTTCCTCTGTAAAATGAAAACTTTGTATGGATTTAATCAAAGAGTTACTAAACTGTTCTCTCTGATAGTTTGACCAAATTTACGATCATTCCAGGGGGGGGGGGGGGGGGGGACACAACCCTCCTAGAAAATCACATGTAATGGTATTGCCTGAAAATACTTCTTGCTTTTATCCTGTTGTATTTTTTTTTCATATATTCTACATCCTTGAATTTGGTTATTTATTAATGGTTTAATAATTGTTAATTACTCCAGAGTTTATTTTATTTGTTGACTATTTAATACTTTTACTTGTTATTCGTTGTGTTGTTTGCTTGTTGGATTTCAATTTCCTGTGGATGTTTGTTGTTATATTTCAAATAACAGAATAAACTCATAAGATGTTATATTTTTTGGAAAACGTATGATTTTCTTTTATTTACTTTTTTGACTCAAGTATATTTCATCTAGGGATTTTAATTTAAGGTAAAGGTAATTCTTTTTCTTTTCTCTCGTTTCACTCCAAAAGAGGGTTTAGTTTTTAACTTTAGGCAACTGGTTCTTAAGTAAGAGGTGGTAGTTAACAACCCTTTATGTTATTTCCCTCTACAGCACCAAAAACCATGACGCAATCCCTTCTCTTGTAGTCTGTCGCTGAGCCAAGTGGAAGGCAATCCATCCCCCCCTCCCCCCCCCTTTTTTCTTTTACTTTCTCATTCAGAATTTTTAGATTTGAAAATTTTGTTCTGCATATTTTGATTTGTTATTTACAGTTACCTCAATTGTTTTGGAGAATGGAACGACAGTAGTAGCTGATAATTAATGTTGGGGCATCAAGGCGGCCCATGTGACAGCCTTGTGGTAGAGTCAATTGTTTTTATTTGTTTCTGAATGAATTTTATTTGTTTGCCAAGATTATATTCAATATAGCTGAAATTATTTGGCATCTTGATTATAATCTGTCTTGGCACTGGGAAACTTCTAAATAATTAGCCTCCCCAACCAGACTGCTAATTTCTCATTTTGTCACAATATTGTCTATAAATATATTGTAATTATTATGAATTAAGAACTGCGAGAGCAGTGCAGTGTTGGCAAATAATACGCAACAGGTGATATGGAAAATATTATTAAATTAAATTTTGGTACATTATTTGTAAAGTAAAGTGTTTCTAACTGAAAGATTTACATTTTTAAGTAGCACAGATGGAAATATATTTCATTGTTATTTAATAAAATCAATTTTTTTTTTACTGACCAACGCAAAATACGGTGTGTAGGCCCAAATCCCCTCATGTTTTTTAAGGGAGGAAAAAAACTGGTAAATGTGGAGAGAGTAGTTTATTTGTGTTTTTCATTGGTATCTGAATGAGCAATATATGGTTATACCAAGCACAGAACTTCTTGGCTGCTCAAAGTCTGGAGATTGGATCTGACTTGCTCCTCCAACTTGCTGGTGCCAGCAGCATAACACAGCTGTGTGCTGTTGCATAGTTCACAGCGTTACAGTGGCCACAGTGAGTCGAGCAACATGTTTCTCAGATGAACTACGAAGAATCATGAAATATTTCATTAAAATTAGTTCACTTCTTGCAAGTGTCTCATTTTGGTGAATAAGTAGATGAAAATCCTCTGTAAGTAGCTTTATCTGTTTGTGTTTTATATTATTAGTGTGCATTATAGTTGGCATAAACTCGCCACTATTTTCAGACTCGACACTAGTCGACAAGATAATACAGCTGTTCATTCCACCCAGTGTTGGTGTGTGCTCTGTTCTGCAGCTTTAGTTCCGTGATGGTATTTGAAAGTTGCTCATTTTTTTCACTTGCCTGTGTCAAAAGTTTTTGCTGAAATTATGGCGCTAAGTAAACATTGTGCTATCACAAATAGTTGCAAAACAGAAGTGGCTAACAAACAATGTCAATCTATAATTGTTAGTGTGCTTTAATTTTTTAACTAAATTATTAAATAGAATTTTGCAAAAGTACTAATTGTAAACAAAATTAACTATTTGACAGTGGGGGTGTGTGATGTGGGTGAACCTACAGTGCGATAAATATGCAAGCAGAAAGCAGCATTGCATCTATGTCAAAGGTAACATTTTTGAGACAAAAAAAATCAGGAAACGAGTTACGGTTTACGACGACTTCATCAAAGAACATCTTCTGAGAACTGTTTTATAATTTTACAATAAGAGAAGAAATTCAGACAACAGAACAAATTACAGCAGCTATACATGACGGTTTCAACTGGTTCCATGACCAAATCATTGAAAACTGTATTTTTAATAGAGAAATTGAATGACGGGAGGAAGCTTTATAATAGAAAGGAATGACAAAATGTGCAGATGGGGAAGGGAGGCTTGTGCTGCCACTATAAGCTATATCAATAAAGTTGAAAATTTTTCAATGCTACACGCAACTGCCTTACTATTTGTTGCCTGATGAAGCACGCCTAACCAGCGAAACATAGTGATTGCGCAACCGCGTTGAACATGTTGTCCTTTTTGTGCGTGTGCACCGGTTGACAAATTATAGACTGTAAGTATTTGAATTCCTGTCCTTTTGTATATTTACTTTTAATGGCAGTTATATTTATATTTAAGTTTCTAATAGCTGTTGTTAGTTTTGTTTGCTAAAAGAGTTTTCTCATAGATATAAACTCCCAAATAAATCCTGTATATGGATCTCTTCCTACTGTTCTCAAATGTTTCTTTATGAACAGAATTATTATTTATATTACTAAATCCAGATTTCCCGACATATGGACTATGCAATGGACATTGATGGATGTGGCAACAGGGTTTGATAACGGACGCTAAGAGGCTGAGACTGAGCGGCCAAATAGTTCTGTGCCGAGCATAATATTTTAATGTTAGAAGGCTTAAATTCTCACATGTGATGGTGGGATGCATGGGCGGCGGAACCGTTGGGTCAGAGGGGCCACAACACCACCCTAATAATCTACTGGAAGAGTCAGGTTCTCAAAAGGAATACTACATTAGGCACAGAACAATTAAGTAGAAAACACTGACTGTGTATCACAACGTGCTTTGCACTACACCAGTTTGTTTTTCATCTACTTAATATGTATCTTCTTTTACATGGATAATAACCACAAACTAACTAACCATATGCCACTCTAAAACAGAAAGTTTACAGAAACACGTTTAATAAATAACATTGACGTTGGCAAACAGCTTCTGTCCGAAGCCCACTGAAGAGACTAAATTTACACGCAGTATAGTAGCTTTTCTGCAGCCTACACATGTGTTATCGCTCTGCCGGATCACCTTACATTCCCCACCCACTGCAACTCAATACTCTTCCTTTCGACCTGCAACGGCTACACAGACTGTAAACATACACTCCGCAGCAGCTGGCAACCTGTAATTCGCAGCACTGCACTGTGAGCCTGTGCTATCCGTCAGATTCGACTGTATGTTTATTTTTGTAACGATTTCTTCCTTGTTCGCGGCAGGTGGTAACCCGGCCTGTAACAAGCTGACACTCGCTCGAGTAGTGAGTTGAACTGGCAGTCAATGCTGTGTGTCCGCACCATCTGCCAGTGTCTTTTAATGTTTGTTTTGTTGTATATTTTATTTTGGCTCCGAACTCTTGTGCGTGCTTATATAAATAATGCAGACGTAGTCCTAGACCAATAGACCATACAATGAAAAGACAACCGCAACAGAAACCAATTTCTTTCAAAGAAAATCTAAATGTATTGAAAATCGTGATGATAGTGCTAGTGAGTGTAAATATTTCTGCAGTGAAGAAAAGGTTGCAGTACTTATAACTGATTGTAAACGAGATGCAGCCAGCACTAGCAGTAACCATAGTAAAAGTGATGCTGTGAGTATTCGTGATCGTGAATCTACATCTTTGTGTATTGAAGATACTGGCGCTGTTCTAAGTGATTATAAGTCCGATATAGCTACCGCAGACATAATTGGAACTTCACGTTCGCCTACTGTAAGTGGTAACTGTACAACTTTATCCCAGCCTTCAAGTTTACAATATCAAAAAAAATATTATAAGTGAAGTAGCTTGTTCTTTTTAAAAGCAGAATGGTACAATAAATGGCCCTGTCTTCATTGGGATGATACATTAGGAACTGTAAAATGTTTGCTTGCGAGCTAAAGAGCTCAACTTAAAAGTTATCACTAGGTCAAAAATTAACCCAACCTTCATTGTTTCTGGATTTTCCAATTGGAAAAAAGCTTCAGAGAAATTTTCATATAATGAAAATAGTAATTCTCACAAAGGATCCAAAAAAATTTTTTTTTTTAGCTTTCAATCAAAAGCCAGTTTCAGCTAGGTTATCTGCCCAAGTTAGCAAGGAAATGGAAAAAGCTCAAAATGCTCTCATTACAATTGTTTCAACTATTAAATTCTTAGCTACTCGTGGTCTTGCTTTAAGAGGCAAACAAGAAAAGGAGGGTAATTTATATGAGCTACTTGAATTAAGAGGAAATGAAATACCTGACATTAAAGATTGGTTGTTCAAGCGGCATAATTGGCTCTCCCATGATATTCAGAATGAAATACTGCAATTATTGTCTTTAACAGTAGTGTGCAATTTGAATCAAGACATTAAAAAGAATAAGTACTTTGCTCTTATTGTAGATGAGATGACCGATAAGTCAACAAAAGAACAAGTTTCCATTTTCTTGCGACATGTGAATGATGATTTGATGTATTTGAAGATTTCATTGGGTTGTATGAGACATCCTCAACTATGGGACACACTTTAGCAGCTATTATTGAAGATGCTTTGTTGATGCTAGACCTACCTATAGAAGACTACCGAGGTCAATACTAAAAATATGAGTGGCCACATGTAATTAGTTCCAAAGAGAATACAGCTATTTACATACATTGCTTCAGCATTTTCTTTAAACTTAGCTCTCATACATGCTTCTAGCACTGTACCTGAAATTTCGATTGTTTTGGAAAATGTCCAAACACTTGCGAAATTTTTTCATGAATCTGCTAAATGAACTGCAATTTTCTTCAATTACAAATCAAATCAGATGATGATCCAACTTTGCAAAAAATACTACACTGAAACCTCTGTGTCCTACAAGATGGACTGTGCGATCCAAATCTTTGAACGTAGTGAATTCTCAATATGAAACAATACTAAGTGTACTTGACAGCTTGAAATCCAAAGAGTCTGATGCAAATGGATTGTCTGCTTTCTTTGAGAAAACCAGCAGTTTATTTTATCTCAAAGTGTCAGTAATAGTTTTTGATATTACAGAGGAACTTGCTAGAAATCTGCATACCTCAGATATCAGCATCACACCCGCCTTGAGGCAAACTGAAATAGTTATGGGGCATCTTACTGACCTTAGAATAGAGGAAAAGTTCACTGAGTTGTGGGAGAAAGTTAAGAAATGAGGGGAAGATCTAGATTTACAGCCAGTTAGCCTACCTTGTGTCCTGAAAACCTCCAAAGCGCTTAGAACACAACATAAATGCATCACTACCAGTACAATGTTCAAGCCTCGAGCAGTTCTTGAGACCAAAGTACTTCACCGTTATCGACAGCATTAAAGGTGAAATCAAACCACATTTCCAACATCCAGGAGTAGGTATTTATAAGGCAATTGAAAATGTTCTTGTAAAGACATTGAATCATCGAGTGGGGAGGTGGAAAACATTAGAGATCAAGTGCTACAAATTTGCGAGCAATTCAAGGGGGATTTGAATGTCGAGAGGTTTACAAGGCAATTGGCTATGTTGACAATTTACTGCTGGTAGGAGAATAAATAGTGTTCATGATGTTAGATTACATAAACCTGAAGATTATTTTCAGAAGTGTGTACTTGTTTAAAGCTGCTGCTTGTTTTACCAGCAACATCAGCAACAGCTGAAAGAACTTTGTCCGCCATAAGACATTTGAAAACATGGCTGCATTCAACAATGACTCAAGAACGTCTTACATCGCTGTATTGGCTGTACATCGGGATCTGGCAAAAGACGTTTCCAACTTGGATATTGCCAACAAATTAATTTCTTCGAACGTATCAAGAAAATTAGTTTTTGGCCACATCCATATGTACACTGTATTAATACACAAAAACTTTGTTTATTATTTATATGTACACACACACTTGAGCATTATTTTCAAATATGATTTATTAAAAATTTGAAATTCTTCTACTTACTCGATGGTGTATTGGTGCAGTATTTATACAATTTGTATAATCTGATTTCCGATATTTGTTTATAATCATTAATCGACATCAGTTTGTCAATATGTAAAAAAAATGATATGTACATCTGCACAAGTATTATGCAAGTTTTGAGTAAGTGTTGATATTAAAGACGTTAGTAGATTTTTCTTCCTGTGATATTGCACCACAAACCAATTTGCTGTAGTGTTAAAATTAAGTAAACAGGTAAACGTTTCCACCAACCAATCTCATGTGAGCAAATAACAACTTTGAGACTGCCCATGCACCGTAAAGATGAAACACCTTTGTTACCTCAGCAATTTGTTATAGGCTTCCTCACTTACCTTTAGATGTGGAAAGAAAATACTAGTGTATCCACATACTTGAATTATTTTAATGCTACTAAGCCAAAAACAATTCTTTGAACTTTGAACAGAAGTTCACCACTACCTTTGGCCCAAACAGCACCCTAAAAAAAAAACCAGACCATTAGATTATACTAAACATATTTAAATATTTAAAATAGAACTTACAATCTTAATTTGTTAAAAAACTAAACATAACATCGCAGTTAATTATTTTTAAGAAATACTTTATATTTACCTTACACTAACTTATTCTCCTAAGCCATTAGCAAACTGGACTTAGGATGTCAGCTAATGACTCATAACGAACATTTAAAATTATATTACAGAATAAGTAAATATGTATAAATACATACGCGTGTGTCCATGCACGTGCGTGCATGCAGCAAAAGCTGTTTTTCTTGAGACCCTAGCATCACAGCCAACATGCACTGGGACAATAATATTGTGTTTACCAGTTTACGGGCTAATAAACTTTAATCATGCACATCACTGTACAGCCTTCGACCAAGCTGCTGTGAAATGGCACCTTGACGTGCAAGCCTTCTAATCCCACTGATTTAAAAAGTCTGCCAATTCCATTTTCCAAGCAATGTGGACCAAATAAGACTTCCTTTTTCAGTCAAACAGAAGCAATTATTGTTATTGAAGAACAACCACCCATTTTACAATAAGGAATTTTTAAAAGAGTTACACACTTTTGGGTTTAGTTCTTAAAAATATATCAAAGAAAAAGGTGGTTTCCATGCCACATTAGCTGAAAACAAACACTTCACTGTGTAGTGCTTAGAAGCACTAAAATTCAGACAACAGAAAAATTTCACATGAAGGAAAGTGTAGTCACTTCAAAAGGAAAAAGATTACTTAACATTAAAAATGTCCATCTAATGAATGAGAATGTTAACTTTAGTTTACAAGAACAGAGCCAATTTACACATACTTAAGAAACCACATTCGTCAATTTCTGACACTCAAATATAAAATCCTAGTGAATGTTCTTGCTAAGACATAAGTGCCATTTAATGCCCTGTTCCTACAAATTAAAAAAATATAAACTGTTACAAACTACATTTCATGTCACACTAAACAAAAGCTGTGAACTTAAAACCTTGATTGTGAGGGAGGGGATAGCTGGGAAGTGTTCCAAGTATAGGCCATTCACAGTTACTTCATATTTTTCTGAAACCCTGCTAAAGTTCTCCGGTTGGTTACTGATTACGTATCCTTCCACTACATGTAAACATTAACACTGCAATGTGACTATATATTAACTGTCAAAGGTGTGTTTACTGTTTTCAGCTGTTCAAATAATCGAGTCATATTTCAAAAAACAATTTTGTACGAATGTCCACAATTTAGGCCTTTATCATATTTAAGTCAGTTTTATGACTTTTCAATATTGTCTATATTGACAATAGTTCTTACAGTTATTATTTTACATTGTTAACATATTTGTTATACACGACATAGCACATTCATTACATGTAATACACATTAATATTTTGCAGCGACTGTGTGTAACCCTGCTATAACTGCAGAGGAAAGAACTGTTATATTTTACCTCTTGTTATTAATATGAGTTGGATTATTTCTTTAAATGGACGGCACCAGTTGGAATAAAAATTAAAATGAAGGAACAACCAATCCAACGAAAAGAAACAGTAAATTCAAGCACGCAACTCTTTGTCACTTATTTTGTGTAAGTAGCAACGATAAACTTAAAAAATAGTTGTGAACATGCACACAAATAGGCCTACCATGACTTTTATTTGGTTACAACATATAATTTAACACATCCAATATTTGCAATCTCACGCACACACTGGTCCAACGTAACGTAATGGCAACAATACTCTTTCACACACACAGCAGTCACGAGGCACTTTATAGCATATTTACTCCTGCCGTGGGAAAAAAAAAAAAGACTTTTCAGAACACTGTAAGTTGCCTAGGTAGGTTAAAAAAATACAAGTACGAAATTGACGTTTCGTTCAGAAACACGCCATGTCACAGTGGTTTGTAATGGACAGTAATAACGTAACAGTTAAAATAACACTGTTCCTATATAATAACTGTAATGTGAGGAACAAGTTCCACCGGAAACCCTGTTAAATAAATAGTAACGGGTCGGGATAACATGAAAATTTTCATATCCATGTCTGGTTCTGAAGCAGAAATGTTTTGGAACAGAAGAGATTGTTTAAATCAGCGAAAAAAAAAATGTTTACGGATGCACAATCAGAAATTAGCCTGTAAGCAATCCGCAAAGCTTGCAACTGCTAACAAATACAATGCTTTTATTATAGACTTATCAGCGACACAGTAATATAATGTTGAATACCGGAGATAGGCAGTTCCATGTGGATGTTCTTTGCTGTTAGCACTGCGCTTGATAACAGGCAGATTCGTAATTCCGACCGAGCCAGTTACTCGCTCTTGTTGTCATTTGTCGGTTCTGTTGCGCACAAAAGACCAACAGAGTAGTTGTTCCAAAACAACCGGTTATACACAGGTGGTTGTGTTCCTGTTGCGCTCATAACCAAAACGGACAGTTTCGTTTTTCCATCACGAACCGTTACTGGTTTTAGATTTTGTTTGCATTTGAAATTGCAACAAATAGTTTTGTTTGTAACTTGTTACTTGCAGTAGTCACTGCCATGTTATTCAGTTTTTACGTGTTCATCGTTTACAATGTACAGGTTTTTTTTAAAGTTAATTGTGCGAGTGTTAATGTTGCAATGAGCAAAAGACACAAAACAAGTTATCCCTGGTCATACTTTTCTGGGACAGATGAGGTAAAAAAGTATGCACAATGTGATGTTTGTGGTCAAATAATGTGTTATAAACATACCTTCAAAAATTTTGAAGGGGGGGGGGGGGGGGGGGGGGGAAACTGTCAGTTCCCCTTCATACTCCTAGCACTGTGCATGCGCAGGACAGTTTCACTTAACTATTTCAGGGTAACCGGTTACAAAAATAACGCATTACCAGAACATGTTACTACTCGGAACTAGAACGTTGTAACCTGTTACACGAAAATAACGCTTTTGCCCATCCCTAGTCGCCGTCATCAGTAGCCACTTCTACCAACTTTGGATTTGTAACTGCCTCACCATCACAACAAATCGCTGATCTCAGTATTTTTTAATTCATATTTGATACAAAATAAATATTACAAGTTAATAGAAGATAAAGTTTCATTTATTATAGTACTTTAAAGTTAATCACAGTGCTATATATTTGTGGTATACAAGTTATACAAAAAACTGGTTGCCATATTACTGCTAGAGTGATTATTCAAAGGTTTGTCCCGAAACATCCAAAGAAACCGTGAATGGACTATACTGACTGGAAACTGCAAATATGCTGGCCACAAGCAAAACACCGCAGTCATCATGGAATTGTGAGCACGCACACTTACTCCCAGACAGTACAGTTACGGAAACAGAGAGAAGGGGGACAGCGGGCATGTAATATAAGTCAATTGAGACAGGACTGTATTTTGAAATTATTTATGCTTTTGAATACCTCCTTCCACACTTCATTATGTAAGTAACCTTCACAACAACTACCAAGTCCAAACTGTGTGTCAACACAATCTTCCACGAGGAGCAAACTTCCGCTGCAAAACTTCGTTATTTTCTCTGGATTTTTCTATTCTGTCTAAACCAACCCATAAATAATCTTTCTCACAATTTTCCTCTTCAAAATTGACCTGTTTGTCATAGTTAGAGAAAGCAGGTTCCTTAAAGCTTCCCCCAGATCATCTTCATAATTTTTAAGTTTTGCCCCCAACTTCTTGTGGTTTCAAGATATGGAATGTTGCTTGCATCAATTGCTCTCTCCACTGGTAGAAGTTCTCTGTAAAAAAAAAATTCCCTTACAGACAGCAACAATCTTAACCAACAGCAGTATGCATAACGGAAATTAATCCGCCAACTGTTTTCAGTTTGCGGAACATATTTAAGCCTACCTATTACCAATGTCCTCCTGATCTAATGTAATTTTTAAATACCTCTAAGGTCACCCAAAATATCACTAAAACCTCAGTAAAACACTCTAATAAGCCAATCAATAATGCATTATAGCGCATTCACATTTCTGGAAAAATGACTCTTAGGAACTTGAAGTGATCCTATGTTCAAAAAATGTCTGCTATAATATAAATAGTGATTTTACAGAAATATACCTAACATTATAAGAGTTCTCAAAGAATTACTTTTCATACTAAACCAGTTTCAGTTTTAACGTAAATATGAATTGTAAAATACTGAGAGTTTGTAGAATATAGTAATTACATAAATGCAGGATGAATGTATTTAGATGAAGAGTCAGAACATCTTATCTGATCTTAAAAGTTGTCTCCTCAAAATACCTCTGAGATGTAAACAAACAAAATGGTGCACACGAGTTTGTGATGGCCCAAAGTAAAAAAGTTTACAAATAATTACATATGTAGTCAATCTTGTTGACTAGATTAAATTGACAAATACATATTCCTGTGCGATTACAAAAGGCACCTAGAAATCCCCAGTAATCGCATAAGACAGACATTGAGAAATGTGTTCATTATGACAGCTGTTGATCCTCCTAGCTTCTCGGAGACAACCTTACATCACATAGTTGCATAACTGTGGGTATAACTAAGCAATCACTGATCACACGTTTCACTAGCGTTTCTGGCTACATTACCATTACGTATTTGCATGAGCAAGCTGCCTTCTACTCCCATATATCAACATCCTGCTTTCACCCTACCTCTCCTCACGAACGTTCAGGGCAGCGCACTTGTAAAGGGTTTCACTGCTGACAACTGACATGTTATTGAAAATATTGCTCACGTACTAGGTCTACATTATGATGTAAGTTCTCTTAGATAAAATGATAAGCCTAAATAGCAATGATGCAACCTGCAAAAATTTTAAGTAAAAAGTGGGCCTTCACAAAACAACGTTAATATAAAAGTTATAAAAACACATGTCAGAAAATCCAATACAATATGCAACATATACCAATTACCAGATGTAGCACAACCCTACTGGCCAGGCAATTAACTTAGGTAATGCCTGGATGTGAGATGACAGTAATAGGTAAACACTATAATTGCTAAAATATTCTTTTCCTTGCTATAACGGCTACAAATCACATTTTGTTGTGATGACAACTAGTTAAGCTATTTAAACTCGACATGCTAGTACCAAAACACGTTTTTAACTACTTACTGTTGAAGTGGTTAAACAAATAACCAATAAATTTATTAGCCGCTTAATTTAACAAACATTTTAATACCTTCATATAGTTTCATACTTGTTTTATAAATAAAGTACACGACCGTGAATATGGGATAAAAAATTCTTAATGCTATTTCTGTTTGTAAATATACAGCATACACGGTACACATTAGTATAGTCCTGTCAGTGAGCATGTCAAGTATTATCAGATGAGTAAGTATAGGGAATGTGTTCCTGACCCAGAACATATGGTACAGGTACTACATAATTCTTGTGCTAAAGGTTCATTGGAATAATAATACTTCTGTTTTTACAAGTTTTCGTGTGTGTTGATACTACTGTTAAATTAATGAAACAAACAGATTTTATTACATAGTTTAAGAATTCAAGCAGTTTTGACTATCAAATAAAATTTTTGTAGGCATACAATGCTAAATGCAATAACAAGCTACAGTTGTATTACAAAAATGATCCAGAATGCTAAATTTTAAATTTAAAATGCTAAATTTGGGGTTTTTAAATGCTACAAATTCTTGTCTAGTCATGCCTGTCTACAATCCCCTGCTCACTTCAGTCACTCATTATCTGCCATAAAAATATGTTGAATCCCTGGACTACACCCAAAAGAACACGACAGGCACTAACGAGCTAGCTACTACAGCAGCTACATGCCGCCGTGTTTTTCTGTATCACGACCACTACCCCGGGATCAATAATATGCATTGTAAGTTTCACAATAGACTTACCTTAACTTCAATACCCAGCTAACACGCACTCTTGCTGTGATGTCATTACTTCCTTTTATTTGATATAATTGCACAAACTGATGAGTCATTTCCACATCACCGCGAAACCAAATCTTGTTACCAGCAGAATAAAAAGAATTTCATTGCGCGAGAGTATTTTGTGTGCCAACGCCATGAAAATTTGCATGTTAAGTCCACATTTTCGCTTTTTCTGCACTTCATATGGATAGGAAAGCACCATTTTGAGAAAAAGTTAGAATAAATGTTTGATATGAGCCAACTTTCGAACTACCAGACTGCTACTGCAGAAGACTGGGTAAAGTTAGAAGAAAATATCATTTTTTCTTATTTGGTTTTTTCAACTTTTTGTTTGTTTCACAACAAGAAAAAAGTACACTATTATTTTTTATCATTCACATATTCTCCTTTAATACAACGGAATGAACATCAATTTTATAGCACCCTTAGCAGACCATTAACATATACGAAATTTAAATTAATATAAAAAATGTAAACGATATATTTTTCTGCTGATACAGCTAATATGTTACTTTGTGAACATGATGCTACAGCCAATGAGTTTACTTTGAACAGAAACATTAACTGGAATTCAGGACAACCAATGAATGCAAACATTTTTTCATAAATATAATTTTTAAGCTACACTGGCAAAAACAATTATGTAACCTTAACAGCGTGGAGACAAATGGAATACGACAAATGGAAGATTGGTCTAAAACAAACAGGTCCAATTTGCATGTTCACCACGGTACATTATTGGTAAACTTAAAAAATAATTACAAACCCACTGTTTTTTTTTTAAGAAATGTTTTGACATCTCCAAATGTAAATTGTATAACCTTTCAGAACGAACATTACATACCATTAAAAAAATAGCAGAAACTTGATAAATTAGTTGCACCTGTAAATACAAGAATGCTGAACCATACTGTTACAAAAATTTGACTGTTGGAAAGATTTATAGATGTTTGGACTGATGTGGAGCCATCCACAATAAGCTGACATATCTTATCTGCACATCTTTCCTGCAAGCTGGTATTACAGCCTACAGTACATCAAAAATGGAATAATCCTGAAACAAAAAACATATGTTACCAATCTTTATTACTTAAAATCCACCACTGGGAAGACACGCTAAAACTCTTACAAATTATAATATTACAAAAAAAAAAAAAAAAAAAAAGTACCACATTTGCTTAAAATTACACCTTTTTGTGCTACATTGTAGCACAAGGTGAAAATTGAAAGTGTATTGCAAACTTGAACTAGTGCGCTAAGACTCAACACACTACTACCAAAGACTGTAGAGATGAATTTGGTTACAAATAACAATAGAAACAAAGCAAAATTGGCACTAGGTGACTAGTTTTGTATGCTCAGCCATGTTGAGTGTTAGTCCACTTTATTTATTCATAGACT
Source organism: Dryococelus australis (assembly GCA_029891345.1). Lineage (NCBI taxonomy): Eukaryota > Metazoa > Arthropoda > Insecta > Phasmatodea > Phasmatidae > Dryococelus > Dryococelus australis. The sequence goes on along the minus strand of CM057000.1, from coordinate 123,297,932 downwards.
GACCTCTCTAAATTGAAAATTAGTGAAGATTTCTACTAAATGGGTAGCAAGCAAGGCTTGTTTTAATTAAGATTTAAAGAGTTTATTGCATTTGTGGGCATATATCTCCACATTCCAACCCTAAGAATGTATTTACATAAACAAAATTGTATAGATATAATTAATTTCAAATCTTTTAGACAGTTACGGCCCAATGTTTAAAAAACATGTCTTAAAGAGAAAAATGACAGACAGTATATGTGTGATTTATTACTTTCAACAACATGGTTTAAAAACATTTTGATGTTATATTTTAGATCTCAAAAGGACAGACACACGTAAGCAAATGCTGTATTCAATTAATGTCCCTCCAACTAGAAACTTATCAATCTTTTTTCTTTTATAACTGCTAACAATGGTTCCAGAAATGTCAACTACACGACTTAGATAATAGGTGTTTAAAAAAAATTGTCATTGTATATAAATATGATTTACAATGTGTGCTCACACCATTTTCCTACCAATTTTGCCAGGAGTCCCAATTCATTAAGTAAAGAGTACGAATAAATGACAATAGTAGTAATACATTAATGTTTAACAAACACACAGTAATTGGTATAAAAAACTACAACAGGGTCCTACAAGTACTTCAATTATTTTAACCCACTCCAGTAGTAACACGTTGCCAAATACCATTTTTTTTTTGCCAAACTAAGATATAGTTAGTTAACCTGCATGAAATATCTTTTATAGGATATATATATATATATATATATATATATATATATATATATATATATATATAATACACCATGAAAACTTCCTCACTAGTTTACCAATGAAGGTAAATTCCCATTGTATTGATGCCGTTTAACAGCCAGCAGCGTTAAGCCCATGACGGCGCTCACCACTCACGTGACACATGGGCATGCAAGTGCCAAAGAGGCTTCAATTTGAACTTTCCCAAAACGGAATATCTATTTAAAGTGTAAAATTATGTCTCTTGTTTATTTTCAGGGTTTTCAAGAGTCTATATGTTAAAAATGTATGTTTTATAATATCGCAAAATGTTTGGTTATGAATTCAAAATGCACGCTGCACGAAGATTAAGAACATTATTATTCCGGCGTGAATGTCGCCATAAAGACATTTAAAGAATACAGAAAATTAATAAGAAAAATCTAAAATATAAATTAATATTTAAATTACTTATGTCCCATATATTTTTTAATATTAAAGTTTTACTTGGCATGCATAGCACTTATGTTTGTGTGCATAGCACTTCCGCCATGGTAGGTCCACGTGACCCCTGCCTCTGGGCAGTCCGTCAAGGAGAGCTGGCGAGGTAAGACGCTGTCACGTACGCACTACAAACTTTTTGCACTGATGTAGATTTCAATAGTTTCACTTTAGCATACCGGTTAACCTTTGCTTCGTGAACGTTTTGCCAGACATTCCCCAGCATTATGCTTCCGCTTAACCTAATAATTTGTGCTCTTGTGGCTTTTTGAACTTAATTGAGGAGGAGGAGAAAGATGTCGGAGAGGCCATTCGGCCCAGGTAACTTGAATCAGGCGCCATCCGCCTATGTTAAAGATGTTTCATTGTAATTTCTGTATCATTGCTACATGCAATTTTAAGGACTTTATTTTCACGTATGTATTTCAGGGTAATTTTCATATTTAATTGTTTTACGGCCACATCACTCGCGACCACGTGGTTTATAGCCGCCGAGTCAATGTCCGCGCCATCCATGCACTTTGAGGGTATATTGGTGTAAAATCATGTGCGCCGTAATTTATTTCAGGGTTCCGTGAAATTTTAATGTAATTGATGCTTTGCAAGTCTGACCACGCTGTCATTTCAATGTTTGATTTTCTTGCCATCTGGCATGTTACCAGTTCAAAACCAATTCAATCTACAAAAGAATAATTTTTCACCAGACAATAATAGTTTATCTGGACAGAATTTGCCGTTTTTAAGAAGGAAAGTTGAAAATTCATCTGCACTGCGTGATCCACTATGAAGCATATCCAGCGGCATCCGCGCCATCTAAATTTGCTTTCAAGCATCTGTGTGTTTATTGTGACCACTCATGTCATGTCCTATCATATTTCAAGGGTACTTATTTAATTTATGTCAAGAGTACGGTGATATTATTTCCGTCCTAGCCAGCTATGTGTATAGGCCGTCACCTCACTAACCACGTGCAGCAAGACGAGCCCTGACGAGTCCGCGTTAGTGATGCTAAATAATCACACGTGTTTGTTCATTTGTTTCATTTTGTAATTCTCTGTGCCCTATCTTCAGGGAAAATCGCCAGTCCACCCTAGCGGCTGTTGACCCCTTCCCTTGTGAAGATTGTGTTTTCCAACACCACAGAGAAGTCATCCCCCTAGGAGTGCACTAGATTAATGGCGGGCTGGGGAGCACCCGAATGGAGTTAGCTAGACACGTCCGAGTTTTCATGTGCTCCAAGTCTTTCCTTTGTAGTGGCAGCCATCTCTCGCCCAATTTTGCAAGTGATAAAAGTTTAGTAATGCAAAGTGTTTTGTAAGTACGCTCGGGCGAGACGGACACACAAAACCCACAACATCCCTGAGAATATTGAGTCTCAAAAGTGGGGCGACTGGGAAACACAGTTGGTGCCCCTCTACCATAAGTTTATTGTGTCACAGTTCGTCTTGTGTTTCACCCGACGGCGTCAGTATAAAGAACCTTATTATTTGAAGGATAAAAACCTACGACAGTGTAAAGTTCCTTCATCCTTATCACTATCTTCAGTTTTTGACATCAAGAATACACGGGATATTTAATTAATATTTTGTGCAATTTTTAAGTGATGGCACACTTAGTTTATAAACCCATCACTGTGAAAATGTGCAATGAATGCTTAAAAAAATATTGGTTAACAATAAACTAAAATTTAATTATCAATTGTTAATTAAAGCCTAAAAATAATGAACGAGAAAGGCCTATGAATAATAAATAGCCAAAAATGAGCTATATGCAAACTTAAAATACAAACTTATTGACGAAATGCAGTTGTGTACATATTAGATTTTTAAGAACGTAGCTAGTGTACAAATATTCTGAAACTGTTATTAATGATCTTGTGAATTTGTGTCAAGGTTAGTCTGTTTTGAAAATATTTGGTTTAAATCTGGCTGTGTATTGCATTTTGTAAAAACTTCTGTTAATTGATAGTAAAAGGCTGTATATTTTCCATCTCAATAAGACACATTTAATTTAGATTACATATTGCCTGAAATAAGCTAATTTTTCTACAGTGTTATTAAATTCATTGAAAGCTATACAAAGTCATAATCATAATAATTTTGTCTTTCAATTTCTTGAAAGTATAATTTTCCTTCAAAAATTTTCATTTTGAACACATTTTTTATACTAAATGTCACATAAACTTTATCATATGACTACTCCACTCGAAAAAAGCGACAACTTGTCACATTTCACTAACTGCAAACTAAGTGTAAACATGCTGAATGTGCAAGTCTCCTCAAAAGAAGACCAACAAGAAAGTGCTCATATTTTTTGTTATATCATTTATAGTTTTTAATGTCAAAAGCGACTATGTGGGAAATTTGGTTGAAAACAAAGTGCTGCTATATACTAGTATATGCACGAAGCGTACTTACAAACCCAAAAAGATATAAAGAAAATAAATATAATACCACTACCTCTTGCTTGTACAAGTAAGATCGGTCCAACTGGCCACCACTTTTAGTAACCAATGCTACCAACACTTCACATTTCCTGAACATCTAAAACACAAAAATGCTGTTACAAACAACTATCTTCCCATTCTACACTACAGTATGTGGAAAAACAACATTGAGATATGTACTTACCATAAAATGCAAGAAACCATCCTCCCAAAGCTAAAAGATACAGGTGATCTAGTTTGCTGCTACATTTCACATTACAGGCCAAAGTGTTATTTGCTCACATACCATACATCTCTTATAATTAATGCCGACACACAGTATACCTACAAGTCACAATTATACCCTCAACATTATTTATTAGCAATTCACAGCTCACTGCAAAAAATTTTAAAATGCACGAGACTTGTTTTCAAATAAATTATGTAAGTTGAAGGAACAAATTATGCTGTCGAGAATAGCAAATTTTACAAAACAAAAGAAATTAAACGTCAACACACACATTTAATGTTACATCCATACGACCATACTTGTCTAGTGTTTTCGAGAACTCAAAACTTATTTACGCCAACATATCCAGTGCAACATTATGTAAATTAATTTCTACTGAGCACTTTGCTCAATGTTGCAACAAAAATTTCTAGAACAAACAATGTAACAACTATCACCTACATTACCTTTTTTCTCTTATTCTCCTCCATATCATCTCTTCCTTCGATGTCTAATTCATCATAATCTTCAGGTTGGCGGACACTTACTTTAATGTATCTGTCCATCACGACGCATACGAGTTTGACCGCACAGCACGTTGATACCGCTTCACCTCAAACTCGACCGCACTGAAAATAAGTACACACCTGCTTTAGCACCAGCGACAGCTTATCCTCACGTTTCATGGCGCACTAAACAAGAACAGCAGCGTGACTTATACATGCCTTGTTGGGGCACAATACCCACCACTCCAGGCTTCTTGCACGAAACACACTCGTACCCTGTATCACTGATCGTCCAGTAAAACGTACTCGCTATCACAAACCGGTATAGGCATTTACACCATGTAAAGATGAAATGATGCATAGTAAAGCATAGTAAATATTAACAGTTTTTATATAATCTGATGTTACAAATGAAAATAAAACAGCCACCTAAGTATCACAAATAAAAACTCACATTTTATAACTGAAAAGAGGAATGAATATTCATAACACTGATGAAAGTCTACAAAAGGAATTATGAACATTTAACAACTTCAAATTACTGTATGTGTAGCAAGTTATCAAAATTGATTAAATGTAACATTAAAACATTTAAAAGAAATTATTTTTGATGGCCATACAAAATCATTTACTGAATATAATAGAGAAATTCCTTGACAGAGAATTAAAATGGGTCTACAGAGAGAATGTGAATGAGCTATTTTTTAGTTTGTGGCGCCCATAGCGGAGACAGCAGTAGAAACAGTGTGAGAGAATAATAGCAAGCAAATTACAGAAAATTGTACAATGACGTTGCTGGGAGAAACGTGTACTATAATTTCTGAAGTGTTTCAGTAAATACAATTTTTGTTCTAATTTCAGAAAGTCCACTTTAATAAAAGGTCGAAATTTAAATGAAATAAGCACATATTAGAAATTCATGAAAATAATGTTAGAGTGTAAAATACACAGCAAGTGTTTGAGAGGAAACACTAGTATTCACAAGCCGCTTTAAAATTACAAAATTCAGGCAATTAGAAATTTTTCATGGTTTTGCTCTATATCAAGTAAACGTGATTTTAATATGACACTTATTAAAATTTGCTTACGTCTTTAGTTCTCAGTACAAGTATTGCATTCTTTAAGTGAAAATCAGGTAGTTAAACTGTCAATCCTAAGTATATTTTTAAAATTTTAATTGTAGAATGACTGAAATAGGTCCGTCAATGTTGCAAATATATTACTGTAATGTGTTTTTTTCATATTAACTACGAGAGAGACACTTCCAACGCAATCATAGTAAAACAATGGGGAAAAACCAGAGCATACTCATGAAAATTTGTATTTGAAGGGACCAAGTGTTGAATTATTCAAATCTAAGTTTGCAGTTGCCAAAAATAAATATTCTACACCCTTGAACAAAATTATGTTGTATGAAAAAATAAAACACATTGACTTGAACATTTACTTGTATGTTAAAAGCAGAATGCCAAAGTGAAAATTCTCTAATAGCAGATCTGATTGTATAGAAAGTGATAATACTTTATATATATATATATATATTTATTTATATCCATATATATATAAATAAAAAAAAATTGAATTTATACAAAGGTTGGGACATAAGTCATGGCAATTATGTTGTATGGCCAATGCCGAACATGCGCATTGCTGATCACTGGTTGCTACACGTCCTCGCTGAAACGCTCCTACCCACCTCGTGACTGTCCGGTATGGCAGGGCATTATTCCCAACAGCTTCAACCAATTCTCTGTGACATTCTCTGACAATTCTTCCACAGAGAACAGCTATTTTGATGTACGAGCGCTACTCAACACGGGTTACAACCATCTGGCACGGCGGTCACCGGACAACGGATTTCACATTGCTCCCTGCGCTCGTAGGCCAACCCTGCGCCATTTAACATTGTCAACGGGCACTAGGACTGCCTGTCTTCCCCACGACACATACTATTACGTGCACCAATTACAGTTTGTGAAAAATTTAATAGTTGCCATGACATGCCCCAACCCCCATATTATAAAGATAATTACAAAATCTGAATGGTCACAATTTCCTATGTAAGTGCAATTTTTTTTAAGTGTCCAGTGGTTGCTAACCGACTCCAGTGATTTACATTCAAATGCTACACGTAGAGGTGCTACAATTTTTTTTTAACACTAATGTGAAAATTTCAACACAATTTCTGTTGCGCAGTACATGCTATTGCATGCTCCCTGCTATAAAAATATAAACAATACATGACCACTGATGGGACACAATGGTAAACAGAAAAGACTATTTGGCTGCCTGTACTGTAACCCATTTTGCCAAACCAGTACTTCTAGTTGGGGGAGAGTTCTGGAATGCTTGGTGTTTACCTATTGAACTGCTCACAATTCCATGTGACATTTCTTCTACCAAGTGAAAGTAAAGTAAAAGTTGGCTAGCATAGAAAGCTGTTTGAATGTGTATCCCATCGCCTTGAGTAACAAAGTTCAGACTTGCACCAATTACAAATTTAGAATAAAAAAAATAAATAAAAAAAAAATAATAAAAAAATAAAATAAAATAAAAAACACTGCATTAGTCAACAATGTTACTTGTGCTACACTAGGAACAAAGAGACAAAACTCATCTGTAGTTCAGTGGTCTATTTTATTCCACTAAAGCTGCAGAACATTTGTTAACCCGTAATCAACACACATGGGGTCCTGGACTCGTAAATTTTATTTCTCTCTGCAACAGTGATGGTTGACTACACCGGCTCGGCCATCCAGGTAGTCTCCTAACCCTCAGTCGACCTTGGGTTGGTATGCTGTTTATACAAGTTCAAATGTTTAAGATAGTGTGTTTGGGTCCTCAGGACCCATGTGTCTGTTAGGTAACTTTTAATTACATGTTGTTTACAGATTTCTTCAATATGGCTGAGCGTTTGGACAAAGACTAGGTTTTGGCAGCTCTAGACCAAACATTGGTGATGATAATGAAAATAGTGGTTTGGAGAGTGACTATGAAGCAAGAGCATTCTGAATGAGAATCTTAGTGATTGGTATCAGAAATTACAAATTCAACATTAAGTGTAAAACTGAATGTAACGAGTCAAAAAAGTTCAAATACATTAATGCGAACAAATAAATCAAAGGTCTAAAAAATCAGGGTCAACATGAACGACAATATATACAGATCATTACAGATAAGAGAGAGAATAACAGCAACAAGCCCATTAGCATTTTAGGAACTTTTGTTTACCAATGAGAGCTTAGAAGAAATTGTTCTTCGTACTAACGAAAGAATAATTTTTGTAACTGAAGGTATCAACAAACTGTCATTATCACTATGAAAATGAATTTACTGAAATAAAAGCCCTAATATGTCTGCTATCTGTAATGAGCTTTCAAATCAAACAACAAAGATCTGCAGGCATTATTTGCTAACGATGGGACTAGAAGGCCAATTTTTTGTGCAGTTATGCCAAGAGTATTTTCCCTGCTACGCTGCTTACGTTTTCATGATGCGAAAACCCAGGAACAAAGAAAACAATAAGATATAAGCGTGTTCACAAATCATGAGTGTTTAAAATATTAATAGAACAGTGTCAGCTCAATTATTTAGTAGGTCAGTATGTCAACATTAATGAGAAGTTTGAGGTTTTCAATGAAGATGTTCCTTTCGCATGGACATCCCCTCAAAACACGGGAAGTATGAGATAAAAATATTTATCCTAACAGTTTCAAAGCTGCACTACTGTTTGAATGTTGAAGTATACTGCAGCCGTACTGTCGGGTAACAATCCAGATCTAAATTTAAATTGTTAGTTCCAACATCAGTAGCCCATCCAAGGAAGTAACATGAATATTACTGGTGATAATTGGTTCATTTCACAACTTGCCAATGAGCTAAGCCAAATGAACCTTACCTACGTAAGGACTATAAAAAAAAAAAGTGAACTACCTGCAGCATTCGTTAACTCAAAAGGAAGAGGTGTATCATCTTGTGTGCAGGTTTCTCTGGAAGTATCAAATTAATTTCCTTTGTTCCTTAACAAAGGAAAAATTGTGTATCTGATTTCTACCATACAACATAGCCAAGAAACTGACGAGTCAACAGGAAACCAGACATTATGGACTAGCACCAAACAAAGGGAGGTATGTGTGCACTTGATGCGAAGTGTCACAATTAGTCCATTGGAAAATGCACTCGATGGCCAATGGCTATTTTTCATGCTTTACTAGATATTGCTGGTGTAAATGCAAATGTTTTATTCAGTGGAAACAGTCAGACAGGTGAAATAGACAGAAGATATTTTCTTGTTCAGTTGGGAAAACAACTTGTTGATGAACATGTGCATCAAAGAAATAAGTCAACCATCTACATCGGGAGAAAGTACTCCAGTCACCAAATCATAGAGAACCACCCAAAACAGACAGGAAAACCTTTCATGAATGAGTAAAAAGTCACATTCCTTTGTGTGTTCAATGTGGAAAAATTGTTTGCCCCAAGGGTTTGGAGCAAAATATTGATAATTAAATCAATGGTAATATATCTTTTCAAACACGTATTTTCTTATGATAGTTTGTCATTGAATAATCAGTAAGAAACACTGTATGTACACTTAATAATACTGAAAACCTACCAAACTTGAGAGGCTGCAAAATTTTACTTGTTTCAAACCTTCAAAAACTGTGTGATACCTAAAGTTGTAGACATATATGGACTGTATTTCTACATGTTCTGATACTGTAGTTCTATTAGTACATACAATATATTTCCACATAGAAAGTCATAATATGCATCACAAAAAAACGAAAATGTACTGATTGAAATTTTATTTCTGTTTTTACGTTTGTAGTAGGTTTTATATACCCTAATATTATTTTAATGAGCTGTGTAAGTAAACCACTATAACTTGAGAGATTTTCAGATTCATTTACATGCATTCTGTTTTCAATTGGGTCTCGGACCAATGTGTGATATGAACGTTATTTTTTTTATAATGTGTATTGATTACGAGTTAAAAGGTACATATGCCTTTTTTTTATTAAAAATAACATGAGCACAAAAAGGTTAAAAATTAAATTTAGTAATTTCATTTAAATCTTCATATAATTGTGAATCTTAAAAGGTGCAAAACCAGGTGCCACATCTGGCCTGTGGTTACAGTTTTGGTAATTTTTTGTTACTCTAGTTACCATTAGATGTAAACAAATTTTCAAACTATACCTTGAAATAATGTTTGGTTTGTAAATATAAAAACACATCACATTCTATTTCATAACAAATTCTTACAATGCATTTTGTATTTTGCACAATATTGTAAAATGCAGCACCGTTACAAGAAACTATGAAATAATTAATCACTTCTTAAGGCCAAAGTAGTGCTTTAGGCCACCAACCTATACTTAACCAAAGGTGTCCAGCAAACAGGGTAAAAAAAATTTGACTACTTCAGGTTTTCCAGTTGAAAAATTAAAATTTTCCAAAAAATATGAGCAATACAGAACATATACAAATAGTTTAATAATTCCTGTTAGTGAAAAATATTGGTATATGAAAAAATACACCTACCACCATGTATATATTTCACGAATAAATGACATCTGACCTCGTTCCTCTGCTGGCATAAGCCCACCATGAGCCATGTGCACACGAGGCACAGGGTCGCGCGATGCGTGTGTTTGGTACGTCAACACATTTAAAGTGCACTGATGATTTCACGCTTCATTCTCCATACACATAGTCTGCACAGGGCCACCACTTCCAGCGCGGGCTTGTTCCCACTTTTGGCGACCAATCAGCAGTCTCTCCTTGGAGCTCAAGCTGGACAGAAGGAAAACCGCATGGCCTGCGGGGGCCTGAACTTTGTATTCACCGATCCATTAGTTCTGTCTTTCAATAATTCTGAAAACCTTTTATTGTAGTCCTTAAATAATCATGTTGCCTTTGGGTATTTGTTCTATTACGTAACAGTGTATCTACTCGAGCTGATTCAGACAAGGCATCACGTAGTTGTTTTTGTGCCTCAGCGCCTTTTGTAATGTTTTTTTAAATTGCTTTTGAGTGCATGTAGCACCCCGCACCTTTGTTGTGAATTTAATGTGTATTGAATTCCAGATGGCTCTGGATTTAACACAAACTTTGATATCCTTAATGCTTATGTTTGTGACCCAGCCTCGCTGTACTTGCATTTTGCGTGTTCTGTGGCAAACAACAGAGCAGAAGACAAGTGTAGTGGCATCAATCAACTTGCCACGTGGCGATGTTAGAACCGGGTGTCTCCGATAACCACGTGGACATGCGCAAAATCACGTCCTGGTGCCCTGGGACTGCATCTGCACATCTACTTCCATCTACCGCCTTACCAATTAATGTCTATAAAAAGTTGAAATTGTTGCAGAATATGCATTAAATAAACACAAACATCAACACTTAGTGAACCAAGTTTCATTACTAAATGCAAACACCACAAAATTTCAGCTTTTGAAACACTGATTATGTTTGAATATCTTTTAACATCAAGAGAACTTTTGGTATGGCATCTGTAAAGTTTATTAAAATTCTATGAAGTGTAGTTCGGAAATGTTTTAACGTTACCTGAAGGAACTGCTGGGTTCGATGAGTTGTTCATCGACTATTGTGACGGATGATCGAAGTTCAGCAGCAGGCATACATTAAAATAAAGTATGACTGAGCTCAAAGAATTTAATGCGTTGTTTGCAGTTCGTGTTTCTTATCCCATCATGTAGTTTGACATGATGGCCATAATGGTTTTACACAATTTCCTAAACACTGAAATTTTATCACCAGGAACTTCCACGCACCAAAAAAAATGAAGGCAACACACTTTACTCACAGAAACATTAAAATTATTAATTGCAGGTTCCACTTTTCTAGTAACAGAGAGTAAAACAGTAACACCCTCACCCAACACCCTCACAGATAACTGCATGCACATTGCTAGTTTCGTTACCCCTACAACAAGAAAAATGAATTTGAGAAATTGCATCTTTACGTTGCATTTAAATCCATGCTAACAAATATCAATATTTATGTTTTCATCAACAAGAGCCTACAATTACAATCATTCCAATTTATGAAAAATACTTAATCTTGGGGAGAGAGAAAAAAGTAAGTTACAAAACAATACTTAAGACCGTTCCACACAAAATTGTGCTAAAGAAGGTGCACTGCATTATCACCAGACATTATATTTGGGTAGGCAAATTCAGTGAGTGTATCACGGAGTAAAATGGTCTTGTGAAAACCACACAATCTCCAAAATCCTCCATAAAATTCCCAGACATTTCCCTGGCAGCTTAATTTCTCGACTTTACCCAGTTTTCCCGATCGTTGGAAACCCTGTCAACTCCAAGTACCAATACGTAATGTTTTATTCCTAGTGAGACTAAATGACACGCAACAGCTGTTATCATTTTTATTCTCATTATTATCACTTCTTTTCTTGTACTATCACTGCTTCTCTAGTCATTCTTAGAAAGTAACTGACAGTTTATTGCCATTCATGCTATATGGTGTTACATAGTATATTCAATCTGCTAAGACATATGACTTTCTTGAGAAAAAATTTGAATAACAATAATAGTTATTCTATTGCTTAAAAACTGGTATAACATGATGTTTACTGCATCACTGCTATAACAGAATTGTTACATTGGATTTTACACGCAAAATCTCTGCAGAACTTGCTAACAAATTGATATCCTAAAAAGCAAAGAGTGGTGGTAATCACAATACAAAACCTCTCTTTTGATTGCAACTTTGCAACTGACCAGTCATATTTTATTTATTCAGCAGTCCGTATCATATATGAATACACAATGTAACCATCATAGCAAGAATTGAATATTGAAAGTGATAATACAGCTCTCTATCACAAATGCACTTCTTGGTATTGAATTTTATGCAATATTGTTAGATGGGGAAGGTTCAACATAAATGGGAATTTTATTAAGTTTAACAATGTGTCACTGAAACATTGGTCTTGTGTCAAGGAAACGTTAATGCAACATCAGGATGGCTACTATTATACACGTAAAATAATTTCATGACAAAAATGTCAAGAAAGTAACAATTCTTCACTGGATAGGCACACATACAATTCTGAGTTTAGTCGCAAATACAATAAACTTTGCTTCATCTCCACATATCACTCTTTGGCATGACTTCAGAATGCAGGTTGTATCATGTTTCCAAGTTCAGATGGAGTAACACTTTGCAAATACTACCACTACTGCAGCAAGTTGATACAAATCAAACAGCTAGTTATTTTTGTCTCTGGTGTCCGAGGGCACTGTATTTTTTTCCCCATTCATTCAAGGCCTTTGTAAACAATATGGAAATATGAATCGGAACCATATAAGTCCACCAGAAATGCAGTGTGATATATTCTACGAAATTGCAGAGTTCTAAGTTTGATTGGTGTTCATGTACAGGGCTAATAACCTAAAAATTGCACCTCAATTATTTCTGAAATGGGAGGTGCTATTGATTAACTAATTTAGGCAAGAGCTCATAATTGCAGCCCAGACACAGATTTTATTAATTATTGGAACGTATATATTTTTGGACAAAGTTACATTTTTTTCAAATGGAACAATGCCTATTCACATAAAGAAAATAAAACTAGAGGGAATCAGAATGGCAATGGTGTTTTCTGCAGAATTCTAGTGTAAGTATTTTGTGTTTGCTCCATTTAATTACTTAGTTACTACACTATGATGTTCATGTGATAACTTTTTTGTTTTAGTGTATGTGGTTTTCTGAAAGTGCAAGAAAATACATGTTACATCTTGTACATTTATGTGATTTTAATATACCAGATATCAGCATTTTCTTCAGAAATACAAAAGTGAATAAATAAATTCTGTGAAAACTGTCCACAGATTGTGTTCAAAATGAAGACCACTAGTTACAATACAAGCTTGCTGCACATGTAGCATTTCAGCAGAAATTCCAGAACAGGCAACTGCAACACACTGTTTTATATGTGAAACAATCTGTGAAGACAAGATGTAGCATGCCTTGCACTATGCACTGGGCAACCATCATGCTGACACCACAAGATCCTCCTAGTCTGCAGTTGAAGGTCTTATAACATCTGTGGAAGTTTGTCTGTTAGGAGGAGGTTGACATACTTTTCGTAATTCAGGGTTCCTTCCAAGAAAAAGGGGCTTATGAGGAGATGATTCACTATTCCACACAACACATATACACTCCATTGAAGCGGACGTTCCCCTAACAAAGCCAATGGGGATTGTTTACTGACCAATAGTGCATGTTTCTGAAGTTAACTTGGCCAGCCAAGATTTGTAAATGTTGCTTCACCACTAAACAAGACATATGACAAATGTCTTATTGCCCATGTACAAAAGTTAACACGATTCTTAAAACTGTTTCCATGTAGCTCTTGATGAAGAGAGACAATGCGAATGAAACTTGTGATGGTACAGAATGCTTAGTACACTTGTCCGACATATGCCACTCCCGCTTGCGATTGCATGGGAGCTAACTTGTATGTTTATAGCAACAGCAGCTGAAACACTAATTTCACCCTCTTCACTCATTTTCTGCTATGTTTTTGAAGTGTTACACCCAGTTTCCCATGCGAAAATCCTGACTGAAAAGTGAATAAGAGAGTGGTGGCAGTTTTCTATCTCGTCAGGGGAGTTGTGGAGCATGTGGTGCTGTAAACACAGAAGTGATACACCAAGGAGTACCTATCCAAAGTTGTTCAATAAGTCAAACATTTGTCTACAAACAAGGACAGGCAGGTGGCTGTTCCACCATGAAAATGCTCCTGTCCGCAGCTCCACAGTATGCACCGACTACTTGACAATTACTGGGTTGAAGGTGATGGGGCATCCCCCCTACAGTCCAGACCTCGCTCCAAGTGACTTCACACTGTTCTCTTACGTGAAACATGCTATAAGAGAAATGGTTTCCAACAACAAGTGCCTTCTAAGAGGTGGGATGTCATGTGTGCCTAGATCCCAGAGGAAACTCTGAAGAGTTGGCTTGACGATTGGTTTCAGAGGATGCAAGAGTACACAGACTGTGGAGAGAAGTATTTTGCAAAAACTGGTGGTGTATTGCACAACTTGCTAGCACCCTTTGACTGTCTACTAATAACATAAGCAAAATGAACATCTTCCTACAACAAACATAACACAGATGCAGTATATTATATTGATGACAGCATATGTAAATGCATGGGTTGAACATACCTAGGTCCCCAAGGTCCAAATTGTCAAAAGTGTTCCATACAAGCAAATCAATCAAGAATCAAAGATCAGAATACAAACACATTTTACAACTGGCATCTAATGCTATTTAGGCATTCCTTCTATTTCTCTATTCAAATACACCTGTTTAAACTCTTCTCTAAAACAATAAAAACATTACACATAGAATTTCAACATTTAAACTGCATGCAACTTATGAAAATATACTCAAGTGTGTGGAACGCATGTGGCATATGCCCTGTTCAAAGTCTCAGTTTTCGAAAGGAACAAAATTTGAATACTGAAATACTCCCCCTCCCCCTATCAACAAAAAAAATTTGGACCCGGCAGGAGAAATAGCAGTGCATCCTACAACTTTATCAGACACTATTGCCGCCATTTGCTAAGGAAAGAAGGAATAAGACAGACAACACAAGACCATTGTTTATAGCCCATTCACGGTTTCTTCGGATGTTTTGAAACAACCTTTGAATAATCAGCCTACGAATAACATGTCAACCAGTTTTTTGTATAACTTTTATAACACACATCCCTGTGTGTGCACACACACATACATATATAACACTGTGATTAACTTTGAAGTATTGTATTCTTGAATAAATGAAACTTTAACTTAGTATCTTCTACAACTTGTAATATTTATTTCCTATTAAAAACAAATTGAAAACAGTGAGAGCAGCGATGTGTTGGCAATCACAAGTAAGAAATAGTTCACAGTTAAAATATTGTTTTCATCTAGTTTGTTGGTATGCTATTTGTAAAATAAGGGTTGCCTATTGATACAGTATTTAAATTTTTAGGTAGCCCTGAAGGAAACATATTTCATTGTTACAGTAAAAGTTATCCGCGCAAATTCGGTGTGGGCCCCAGCGACGTGGTGTTTTGTTTTGTCCAAGGAAGAAACTTGAATAGACCAAGCAGAGCTTGTCACTCTCTCTCTCTCTTTCAGGAAGTCACATGGCAGTGTTTATGTTTACATTTCGTAGAAGGATACGAGATCGGTAACCAAAAAGAGAACTTTAGCAGGGCTTCAGAAAAGTGTGAAGTAACCGTGAATGGTCTATAGGCTGCCAGCTCACTATCCTGCTCAGAAAGTGGAAGCAGATGTGAGTAGAAAGCTGTATGCATACTCAGAAAGTCGGGAGAAGAAAATAAGCAAACGTTGGTGCAGCTGTTAGCAATACGGTGCTTGCCGTTATCAGGCAGTGCGCATTTTCCTGGTGGTTTGATTTGTATAGCAGCAGGTTAGAGAACAAATTTAGTATGATGATAATGCATTCTTTAATCAAACTTATTTCCAAACAAAAACTCATAATTTTTTTGTTAAGTTTATTTCCTTTTCAACTTCTGCAATAATTTATTAATTTAAAATGTACCGAGATGTTTTATCACTATGAAACTACAACAGTTTTACCAATGTTCTTATTCATAAGGGCGAGACACAAATGCTAAACACAATAATTTAAATTTAAATATTTCTTGCAGTTGACAGCTATTGTTATATACTGACTTTAGGAATTTACTTACCGTTAATTTGGTGGTGTGTGTGGCTGTACCATGATGGAGTTGTAAGTCGAGTGACAACAGACTGTTATTAAATTAAGTGTCTTGCCATGCTTCTGACGTAAAAATTTAAATTCCTTGTGATTTTTGGTGCTGAGGATGGGATTCCAAGAAATTGATAGCAATGATAAGTATAGAGTGGCAAGTTACAGGCAAACCTGCTCCATCTTCGCTGTGCGCATGGTTCGCTTGCCCCTTCCGCCCCTCAAGCACGGCGACAGAGACCATAGGGGAAGGCATGACTGCTGAGTCACAACCCCTCAAACCAAAGCGATGGAATGTCAGCCCAACTTACACAAACGCGGTACAATCCTGCACGGACGACAATGCAATCGCGACTAGAAGAGACACTACCTCGCAAATCCATGTCGAAATTACTCAACTACATACATATATTCACACAAATAAATAAAGTTTATAGAACAGCAGCATGGTAATTTGAAAACCTAAGTGTGAAAACATGATTTAAAATTGGGTATCTATTAACGGCCTTGTCAAAGTAGCATTTTCTAAAATATAAAAGACCAATAATTTGAGTCTGTTTGATGTAAAAATGCACGAAAATTTCATATACATAGCTTTTTAGCAACTAGAAGCTACTGTAATAATTCAATAGTTATAATAAGTTATTTACCTATTCTGAGTCCGAAGTGAAGCTCTCATTTTCCATGTCAGTCGAGGAATCTTAGTCACAAGAATCTTTAAGGTTAACAATAATTTTATACATTTCAGCATCTAACCACCTATCATTATTCCAGTATTCTTTCTCAATGTTTTTCACATGTTTGAGACATTCTTTCCATTGTTCTACATAGTACCTACTAGACAGCTGTTCTTATGATTTTTTCTTGTCTTTGAGTGAGGATGATATTTCATCACTAAATTTTCCTTTGATGTATCTCCACACTAACTCAATAGGGTTGAGATCAGGATGGTAGGGAGGAAGCCTGATTACTTCGTGACAGTTCATTTTTATGATTTAGTCAATTTTGAAGGTTTTGGAAGAGGGCACTTGTTAAGTTAAGGGGAGTAGTTCCTGATTTACCCATTTCGAAAAGTTATCAAAATTCATGTCATAATGATAATTTCCCATTTTTTGTTCTGATCGGAATATCAACAATGCGTTTCGCACAAAGTCTTCTTCTCCTCCTGCATGCATTATCAAGCGCTGGCCTTTGCCGATTGGGTCAGTGATACCAAACTCCTTGTCTGACTGCCAACACGAACTAATGCTGTGGGTAGCATGGATGTACGTTTCATTTACATACACGATTGTTCGACCAGCATTTCAAAACTTTTGCATTTCTTGTAGAAAGTGCCCCTCCCAGCTGCAATACTAGGCTTCTCAATCAAAATCTTTCTCCTTGACTAGCACTTCTTCCAACGAAATCCCAGTAACAATTTTCTTAAAAACTCTTTAATTCAGTCCAAAACCCAGTCTTCTCCCAAAGCCTTATTTGATTTATTCAAATTTGGAACAGTTTTCCTGACAGAGTAAAATTTGTGTACTGTTCTCCAAACTGCACCACACGTAAAGTCGTCAATTTCAATGTGTTTTTTGCGTTCGTTTTTTTTTTCCAGTTGGCATTGAAAACTTCAGACCAGTTCTACTTTTTACTTTCCCTTCTGCCAAAATACTTTTTACTGTTGATTGACACACACCCGTTGCAGTACTTGTCGCTTCAGAAACATTGTATTTTAAGCCACACAACAACTTCTTTTCTTTTAGATGTGTTGCAACATTGTAAACCATTTCATGGGCTTGTCCTCGTAACGGCCATCCCGAAATACGGTTTTGACTTAATTCCTGAGGTCGATGGGGTAGGCTCACTTGTATAGTGTAACATGGGCCCCGACACGACGTGCGGAAGCAAACCTCACACACTCGAGTGGAGCTCGTAACTGATCCCCTCAACTTCTCCTAGCGCCAACCGCACTACAGCTGTCTGCGCCACGCCAACAACTGCAGCCTGCGCATGGTCCCATGTATCTTGCCAGCCTGCAGTACTGTATGTTGCATGAGAAATCTTGTGGCAGGATACTTATCAGCCAGAAGGTATAATGGAGATAATGGCTGAATTTGTGCATGCTTGAACATTCGAGGTTATCGCATTTCCATGTAGGCCTAGTTCCATGGCCTTTGGAAACATTTCTGAAATGAACATTAGTGAGCTGGACACTTGGCCTGATCATTCTGTTTTGTGTTGAGTCAAATAAAATCACAGCTACTAAGCAAATGTGCAACTCCTTGACATCTTTAATTATACCAAAAAAGTTGACCAATTATACATATAAAGAGCTAATTAAGGTTTAATTAGATATACATTTTGACCAGAAGAAAAATATTGATATTGCCAAGGGACCAGACAGAGAGAGGGGAAGAGAGATATGCTGAACTAAGCAAAGTCACCACACAGATGGAAAATTGAAGGGTAACTCAGAGGATTGCAAGTTGTGACTAGAGTTGACGATATTCAAATCTTGGTTTATATTTGAGAAATTGTTTACTGACAGGGAAATTGAGTGGTTATTTGTACGGAACTTTGAAGTACCATACTTGAAGAGTTACACCAGTATCCATGAGTGGTCATCATGAAGGAACTTGCTAGGTGCTATCTCTGGTTTGGATGCAGATACTGAACTGTTGGTAGGTCCTTGCCAGCTGTGAGGAGACAAGTCACATTACACCATACACACAAAATTCATTTCGGGCCAAGCCAAGAGGTGGGAGAGAGCACATGTAGATTTTTTGCGGCCACTTAATGGACACAATTATTTTACTGTCTACACATGCTATAAATGGTTAGAAATAATTCCTATGCAAGTGAGCGATCACCAGAAAGATTATTTCCTGTTGAGAAACAAATTCTTGCAACTTAGAAAAACAAACTCTCATTTAACAATGACACTGAGAAAGTCTTGCATCTGTGGGGAAATTTTTTTGCTCAAAATAGTTCATAACAGCGAACTCTCGCCAGACTCAGATAAAAAAATCTGAGAAAACAATATAGCCGTAACTTTTGTTAAGAAAGTTACTCGAAAATTAATATTTTATGAACTATGTTGTGTAGTGCTTACTATGTGGGTAACATGCAACCTTGCAATTCAATACAAATTATTACCACAATTAATAAATGGCTAAGTTTTTACTATTAAAATATTTTAAGCAGTTTACTCTGTAATAAAAATTACAGCGCAAATAATATAGAAACAATGCCTCCACTTTTAAAAACTAATAAAATACCATACTCCGCATATTTTACACATTTTGACTCTCTTCAAACTAAACTGGGAATATATTAAGAAAATATTAAGGAAATATACTATTGACACTGAAAAATTCTCATACATTACACCACATATCTTAATGCAAAACACCAATTTAAGGAAACTATAATAATGTACTTTACCCACATTACCCAAACATGTATTAACAAGAATAATTATTTTAACTTTAGTTCCAATTTCTCTCTCTTTGATCAAACCATGTAGATATAATGCACTGAATTCTCAGTTCCCCTGCCTCTTAATTATCTAAAAATAATTTCTGAACTTAAGTCTGAAAATTGCTAATGTTTCTTAAACCCAGTTTTTAAACATTTGTATGAATGACTCTGGAACTTTAAATAACATGTTACGAAAATTTCACATTCACTGTATTACACCAAGATACACCAAGATTAATATCAGTTTCAGTTTCCCAGATATTGTTACTTCAAAAATATGAACTTCCACAAAAATTTATTTTTACCATTACAAAAAAACTTTAAAAATAAAAATGTTGGATAGTTATTTAAATTACTTTATAATTTTATACATTTACAAACATGTAAAAAAATTAAGAACTTTAGTAATGGTTATGAAAGCATTACTGGAATTTTCCAACAGAAGGTTCTTTCCAAAATCTGTACATCTTGTGAATGTTTATAAAGTGCTCTTCATAATGACTCAAATTTATACACTGTGAATTGTAACACGTGGTATGTGATTACTTAAAGAAAGTTCACCAGTATTTAACTGTATTTTAGCAGACATTTTACCTTTGACATGCAAACTCTGTTTAATGTTTAAAAGCAACTATAATGGTTTTACTAGAGTATGCTTTACAACAGTATACTAATAATGATCTTGAAATTAAGCGAATTTAATGGGGAAATGATAATCAATTTAGCAACAGTGTCATGAGAAAGAATCCGTTCAGACTTCCTGGATTAAGTGCATGATTGTTGGCGTTAAAGGTGTAACTCAGTTGGCATTATCCGATACCGGTGGCATCACTTTGATGTAACTTTTCTCAATTTTTTAAAATTCATATAGAGCAAACAAAACACACTTCTATTAAAAAAAAAAAAAAAAAAAATTGTACAAGCACTTACCAGACAACCCAAATTGGAAAAATGATGTTTTATTGCAGATGTCACAATCTTCTTATATAGTCACACTTTGAAGTTCTTCTTGGAAAGGAATGGTCACGAGATGGCAAAAAAAAGAATAGTAACTTTCATTGTTGAAAAATCTTTGCAACAGGTACAAAGTAAATCTTATTTTGCAGATACACACTATTGTGTAGTGAACACAATCCGAACCCGGACACTGTCACAAATAACCAGCTATTGGTTTGGTTCCACTCCCCGACTATTCAACACCTCGGTATATTGTATGTAAAGCTGTATTAATTTGCTCTAATCAGCAAAATAGTTCAAACACTTTGTAGACATGTTTAAATGACAGTTAACCAAGTAAACATTTATGTGGAAATGGTTTAAAGGTACACAGACGGCCAGGCATTACCATAAGCTTGCACTTATGATATGGGGAAAAGTGCAACCACACCTACTATGCTCCAGTATGCCAGTATTTTAGATGCTAGCTCAGCATGTTACAGTCACACTCAACTAAGCTTACTTAATATTTACAGAAAAAAAATGTTCCTCAGAACTGGGAAATTATTTTGGAATTCAAATCCAGCCACTAAGGGGTACTGCCCACCTGCAGTGGTATAGCATCATAAGAATCCCAGATGACTGGTGTTCCCTTGAAAAATATTTAATACTTACATTATAAACTTTTCTTATCGTGTCACCGTATATAAACATTCTGCAACGCACAGATTCAATATTTACAGAGCAACAGTCACATTTCCCTCGTCCTGTTTCATAGCTCGCCATGCCTTTACCAAATCAAAGCGCAATAAGCCATACGTAGCCATGGCCAAATGTTTTGTCTGGGTACGTTTGTAAGCAAGGGCCAGATGGCATGGTTGAGAGAAGAGGGGGGGGGGGGGGGGCAACAAGCACAAACCATAGCTTTCTTTACAGTATATTACTGCATGTAAAGCCAGAGCACAGACAGGGAGATTTAACAGTGAAGACATTTGTCTCTTGCCCTCTAGCTTTGGCACCAGGAAGCAGCGATAGTGCATATATCCAATTACCTTAGTTCTTGGGAGGAGGCATTAAAAACACTATTCTGTACACAAAGTGGAACGATAAAAAGTTGCAGGTCAGCGGTGATATTTTATTTTTCATATTTTTCACCAAATTAGGCAGGAATCATAGCCAGTTAAAAAGTTTGAACTACATTATTCTTGCTTACTAGATTTCTTTCTAATTTATTAACATTATAATAACTATATTATTTGTGGTTGTGTTCCCTCCTTCCTCTTCCTTCTCAGGATGGTGCTTGGCAGGAAAAGAGGAGGTAATTTACAACTGTTAGAAGGAAATAGGTGTCAGGTTCTCAGGGAGACATTTTTCACCAGTTTTTCTTGGTGTATAGCACACACTCAACTAGAAAATAGCTCAGATGCCTTGTGTGTGTTGTTTGTAATATCAACTTAAATAGTTTTTAGAAAAATGTGAAATCAAAAAAACCATATATCATTGAGAACTGAAAAACTTATTTCTTTTCACAGAGAATCCAAGGGACAATAATTAATTTTTCGGAACGCATTACATGAAAGTAACTGTTTGACCCAGCCCTAGTGTTTCTTGCAAACAAAATGTTAGTAAAAATGAAACCCAAAATGGCGATAATGTGAACACCTATAGTTTATTCACAACTGGAAGAGACTTTTGAAAATTAACATTTGAAATGAAACCCAAAATGGCGATAATGTGAACACCTATAGTTTATTCACAACTGGAAGAGACTTTTGAAAATTAACATTTGAAATAACACCCCAGGCATAACATGTCAATCTGATTTTTTTCAATAACTTGTATGAAAATTATACATGTTTAATAAAATTTTAGCATATTTCATACTTATTGGAGAAAAATAATCATGTCTGAATTTTTAATTTACAACTGCAAAGAGGTTTTAATGTTTGAATACTTATTTTAATAAACTTGTGTGATGGTGGGAGAGTTGCAAATCTAAGTTTGACAGACATGGCGAGTGGCTACATGACATGGCATTTTGTTGCTGTGTGTGCAGCGAAGTGTTAATTTCGCTTGTTCCAAAAATACTTCAAGTTACAAGTCTGTACACGTTGTGATTTTTAAACCTACCTAGGCAAGTTACGATGTTGTGGTAAATCAAGTGTTTCCACGGCAGGAATAAATATCTGTCATGTGTATGAACCGCTGCGTGTGAAAGGGTGTGGCTGCTACGTGGTCGTTAATGCTGTCCCGGTGTGTGTGATTGTAAATATTGGACATGCAAAATTTACACGTTTTAACCTTGAACTGTGTTTATGACAAAGTTAATTACACATCTGTATTTATCACAACGTAACTTTGCCCTAGGTGTTTGAAACACAATAATTGTGTAACGTGCTTACTTTTTTGGGATCTCAATATTTGCCAAAATACCAACAAATTACTACACCCAGCCAGAAATTGTAAATTAATAATTAAATAAACGTGGTAAAAACTAAACACCTATACAAAAAATATGAGTGGAATAAAATATACGGTAGGTCTATTTGTGTGCATGTTCACCACTATCTTTTAACTTATAGCTCCTCCGTACAAACAAATTAGCGACAAGTTGCGTGTTAGAATTTACTGTCTTTTGCATTGGACTGGTTGCTCCTTCGTTTTAATATTTATTCCAACTAAGGTCATTTTTTAACAAAGATACATCAATAACAAGAGGTTAAATACTACTGTTCATTCCGCTACAGTTGTAACAAAATTCTTGGAACAGCTGTAACAGTAAACAACACATTTGATATAAAAGTAGAAGTCATATAGCAGCGTTTATGTTTAGGTGTGGCGTAAAGATACACAAATCAGTAACCAAAAGTAGAAATTTAGCAGGGCTTCAGAAAAGTCTCTTCAGTCGTGAATAGACTACAGGTACAGTGGCATTGAATTGACTGAGAATTGGTGGCATTTTGCCAACCCTGAACTGTGAGACAGCCACAAATCAATGCATTTTCCCGTAATGTACTTGAGAACCCAGGGAATTAAAATTCAATATACATTTAACTCCGACACTGCTGCAGCTGAAACAAACATCCAAATGGGATGGCCAATAATTGAAAGTAGATAGGGTATGGCCAACTGCAGATGTAAATTATTATTGTACGTTCTAAAAAAAAAAAAAGGCACCAACCTCTAACAACTACTACTTTTAAGTACCATAAATTTTCCTACACACATGATTGCCACACTGCACATTAACTTTCCATACATAAAAATCACATAAACACTAGATCTACCTTGCAAGAGATTTAATACGAGTGTGCCAACTTGCATGAGTTTTGCATATATCTTACATTGTGTAAAAGCTGCCTTACAGGGCACTGTGGCCTGTCTGCTGGCATGTCATCTGCTCCCTGATTTTTATTATTCCTCCATTCTGCCCACGTACATAATAAATGGGCAGAGGCAGAGAAGTGATCATCATCAGTGTTGGACCAGTCTTTCATCAGTGGATCACCAGTAGTGAGATAGTTGTTAAATCAGTTGTTCATCAGTCTTAGGGTTTTTTTCTAAGTTGTTCATTTAGTTTCCTTTCAATTTTAAATTATTCATTTAATTTTTTTTTACAAAAATATTTGTTATCACTAAAATTTTTATTTCCTCGTAAAAAGGTGGTATTATAAGCGCCTTCAAGTGTTTGTTTACAAAAAAATTAGTTTGAAAATAATCAATGGTAGACCTAAACAGTAAATAATTTAAGGAGCATAAAACAAGATTATCATCACTTGAAAATAATTTAGTAAAAATTTGTACCTTATTGAAATAAATAGAATAGACTTTAAACATAATATCTTTTAGTTTTTGTTCATAGTGTAACGGACCAGCAGAGCACCACAACAAACCAGGCCTTGGGCTGCATGTGTTTCAATAATAGACACAGTGTTTGGTCAACACGGAATACACTTTAAGATCGGCGGAGCAATGAGCAAGCTCTTACCTCGCAGACACCATTGGATCATGATGGAGCGACGGGTTGTACCGACCGTCGAGACGCCGTCAGGTCAAGATGGAGCGACAAAAGATGTACCAACCATCGTAGACGAGAAAAAACAGCAGCCTTCAACGATATTAAGGTGACGACGTTCCACATAGTTCCATAGATTTAACGTAGCAAAATGGCAACACAAAAATATGTTTACATGTGACAACATATGTTCTTTACACTTTCTCTTACTGGCGTACATGTAAAGCCATCTTTGGCACAAAAGAACACAAAAGTAAAACATGTTTATTTTTTAAATAATACGCCACATGTCCAGCTGAGATATAAAATAAAATACAGACATCCTTACCATGCTTGGAATTTTAAGCTGTATTAAGAATATTCTGTTTCATGTAACTTCAGTAAAATTTCACAAACATTATGACCAATCTGCCCAGGATGTAGCCTAAACAGAAGTCCCCATTTGCAACTGATGGTTGTTGCGGAATGTGTGTATTATGTTGGCGATCTTTGTGGTAATTATAGAAGGTAACAGTACTCTGCATTAAAAATTATAATGTAGATATTTTATGATAATTATAATATTTATGTTCAAAATTATGCTCATAGAATAATATACAATTTTTCTGAGTTGTAGAGCAAGGGCTTTAGAAATATTATGGTAGAGCCTGTGAACATTATGGTTATGTGTAAAGTCTCAGCTCGCCCTAGTGAAATGCCATTGAGCTCTGTTTCAACATAATTTATCTATATGTGAGAATTTCTTGCTGGTAGTGTCAGATTATTATATATACAGTTATTTATTTTGTATTTATGTATTTCATTAAATGTAGTTCGCCATATGTGGCTTTTTAGAACAGTCTGCTCAGCGATATGAATTATTGACACATGTCTGCCGCTTTGTAAAAGTATTTGCTGTGTGCTGTGGTCCGCCATTTTTCTTGACCATTGCGAAGCACGAGCAACAAGTATTTCCGCTATGAAGTTTAAGATTTTTGGTTATAAAAAATAGGCTAGCTTAAGTGTTTTGTTAATTAAATACCCCAACTCAGCAAATAAATTATTTCGTAACGGTGATTTTAGTGAAGTAATCATCCAAAACTTTCCACGTGTTTAGGAACTAGGAAGTGAACAGTAAGTCTGTGTATTTTGTAAAAAATGTTTTTTTTTAAATTGTTGTTAGAATATTTGAAATGTATTTGGCATTAAAAAATACCTTGTTTTAACCCTAATATATTTTATTGTTAAAGATCCTTACGGGTGAAGTTAAATTTGCTGAAAATGCTGACATTGTACATTTTGCAGATCTGTGTTAACAGTGACAAATTTATTGCACTTTGTTGGAGACTTAGAAATGTATGTGGTCTAAATGAACACCCTTTTAGTGTGGTTCCTTATATGGGGCTAAAAAAATCCAAAATTTTTATGTGTTGGGTAATTCTTGCATTGGTACAAACAGCGACACATTTATCACGTTCAGTTCTTTCAATGAAGTTAAAACTTAGAGTTACAATAAAATTTATTGTTATTTCCATACAAACAAAATTTTACACTGAATCAAAACAAAGTACCAACTGCCTCTCTCCACAAAATAATCACGTCTCACGAAATATGATAAACTATATAGTTCCCCACCCCACAAAAAACCAGAACCCAAACTAGTATATGATATGGTCATAACAAAAACTGAAGTCATATGAAACTGAGAATATGACGATGTGACAAGCATTAGCCAATCAGAGCGACACGAGCAACACCAGCGTTTAAGTCAAAGAGACATTGGATTTGTCCGCATTGTATGTCAGCAGAAAATCAGGAAAGTTTAGTAAACATTGAATTTCCATCTTTGCATGATAGGTGATTAATTATAATCCATAAATAGTTTTAAAGATAAATGCCTTATAATTACTAATATGAAATGAATCTTGCATCGTGATGTTTCATTTAGCAAAATAAAATATTTCTGCTGTCAGGTTTCAGTTTTAATTTTTGGTTCTTGCTCTGGGTATGAAATTTAAAAACCAATTTCCATTATTATTCTGTAAATTTTGCTAATATTATTTCATTTGAATTTTAGATGCAATGTTTATGCTATCTAAATAAATTCACAAATGAAAACTCAATTAGACTTACTGCACCACAACAGAACAAAATTATACCAGACAGCATCCGCAGTCTGCACCTGCAACTCCACCGACATTCAGTTACTCAATTGAGTATAGCTTTTGTTAAGGCAAGTTCTACAATGACAAGCATGCAGATGCAGATAACGTACGGATACATGTAAGAAATCTAGACATCTCCCAACTCTTCCGTGTATGTGAATCCGTGTAGCCAATAGGACTAGAGTATTTGGTTTGTTGATATTAGTTTTCTTGGCCATTGTGGTATGCACAGCAAGAAGTGCTTCGATTTTCCGTGGCAATTATCATTTTTGTTTTAATGAATAAGTGCACATGGATCAGCAGAAGTAATTACGTATTTATCAGTAATCAACAACAGCTGAGAGAATTTTTTATTCCATAGTTGCCAGATCGTACATTTATTCGTATTGTAGAATGGTTAAAATTCATCCAGTCATTGGCTTGTTCCGCTTGTGTTTCCGAGTCCATTTTCTTATGTATCCATGCATTGTAGAACGGAACTAACAACCGCCAGCATGCCACGCTGCGGTGTTGTGAATACTGCTGAAAAAAAAGCCTCGTTTTATATGCATCATAAAATAAACGACTACTGGCCAGATGGCGGACAAAGTTTGGGAAATTTCTATTGATGCATATACCGAATTATCGCTTTGTCTGCACTCTAACATTCACCACACAGCTTTGTGCCACCTTTTACGCATACATGAAAGGAAATGTGAGCATTACCTATTTGTAGAATCCCTGAAATTTCGCAAATGCAAAATAATTGTTATAAAATCTGAAAAGTTGCACTATTCGCTATAAAACACTAAAATTGTTATGATTTAGCGATAAGTGCGAAAAACTTCTGTAATTACAACAAATTCTTCATAAGCATCCCTCACTGCGTTACTTTTCAATGCAAATAAAAGATTAATCTTTTTAAAATTAAAAATACTTTCAGACAGTCTTTGTATTGACGGAAAACTTAACATAAACAATTGCTTTTTTCGGATGTCAAAGACATGAGGCATGCAAGCAGCACTCCACCCAAAACGGCTCGCCACATTGACCCTAGTGCTAGCAGTGTCGCTTTTGATGAAAAACATGTACGCAATGAACGTGTGCATTGCAAAACGGTTCAAAGTAATCGTGTAATGTGTCGTGTAGGAACATCTTCAGCATGAAGATGTGTAGGAAATGGTGCGATTATATTTAGTGTTGTGTAGGAACATCTTCGATGTGCAGACATGAAGCGAATAGCGCATTTTTATTTTGTGTCGTGTACGTAAAGTCTTCAGCCAATATAGAATTAAAGTAGCACAGAAAAATGAGTATGTGTTTGAAAATATAATTTCCAAAAGAAGTAGACGTAAACAAGTAACCTTATTTGTGTATACTGTTAAGAGAAGTCAATAAGCCTATGTATAGTAAAAAATAGTATTATATTGTTCATTTGAACAAAACTACAATGCTGTTTGAATTGAATAATTAATTTCCCGTCAGATTTATTATTAGACAGTCAGCTTACATGTTATTACTGTACAATATTACATTTTAAAATTTGATATGAGAATAATTTAATGGGCACTTTATAATATGGTTCAGTATTTCATTAAACTGTGTTAAATACTCTTAATTAATAAGAAAATGCTGTAATTGTTTCATGTTCATTTGAGTAAATTAGGCTGCTAGTAGTTTTACATTGACAGTTTTATTAATAATTGTAGAAACTCGCTTGAGTTCGACTCGAAAGATCAAAGCTTTTTTTAATACTCGGCTCTAGCTCGACTCCAATAAAATTTCAGTGTTCGCACATCCCTAATCATCCCACACCACCTTCAAGTTGTCTGCTGTCCTGTAATGATCACGAGATGTACAATTGAAATGATTCATACAAATAGTTTGCCACTGTTTCGCTTTAGTTTGTTGTGTCACCGAATCAGTTTGTTTATTTTAAATTATATTGAAAAATTCTGTTACTAACTAACAAAATGTGTTTTACCTGGGATGAAAAATTTCTGCTTCGCTGTTTCCTTACGACCAAAAAACCTTCAAGACGTGCCATATTTTCTGAAAATAATTTCTCGATACAAGCTCAAAGCAAATTATCTAATGTTTACCAAGAGAAAATCATGATTACGTCAGAATATAGAGATAATTTTAACGAGATATTCTTGACAGAGGTAAAACATAGTGAAACATGCTCAACATTATCGAGATTAAAATCGAAACTATACCTCTCATCTGGATAAAATTATCTCAATATTCCAAAAAGTTAATATTCGTTGGTAAAACCAGCTCTTACACAGATTTAAGGCCCTGCTACAATGAGCTGGTGGATTGCTGGTCTGTGCCAATCTGAATTCTGATTGGTCTACATGCTTTGACATCAGTGATGGTGGTGGTGCGGTGCTGGTCCAGTGCCATTCTGGATTCTGATTGGCTTACCTGCTGTGACATCAGCGCTGGTGCAGCAGAGTTGGCGAACTTTTAACTTTAACCAGCAACTGACCACCACATTGCGCGTGATTGGAAGTTATTCGTGCCACGACTATTGTGCACCACACCACTCAAATCAATGTTATTGTGCAGGCACAATGAAATTCGGAACTTTGCAGATTAAATAAAATTAATATATTTGTAACAGAAGATACATACTCTCATTATATTCCAAGACAATTCGTTATGATAAGTTTGTAGGCCCTAACTATTATTTTGTACGTGATAACTGCCTAAATAGATTGCAAGTGGTGATGTTGGGTCGAAAAAATAAACAAACATTCAGAAATTCGACATCGGGAAAACTTAGCCAGTGTAAATACAGTGGAAAATTAATTATGTTAAATATCAATTTGGAAGCACGTGGCCAGCACCAGCAATTCATCAGTTCACTATAGCAGGATGTAGCGCCCACG
This sequence comes from Dryococelus australis, assembly GCA_029891345.1. Taxonomy (NCBI): domain Eukaryota; kingdom Metazoa; phylum Arthropoda; class Insecta; order Phasmatodea; family Phasmatidae; genus Dryococelus; species Dryococelus australis. The sequence goes on along the minus strand of CM057000.1, from coordinate 123,268,333 downwards.
ACGTGAATAAATTAGAAATATTTTCTATTCAGAAATGTAGTCGCGAGAGCGATTTCGCGGCGTTGAAGTCACAGAAGTCTCAATCTTGAGTGGCTGGAAAATTATTATATTCCCGTCACGTCTGTCGTGCTATTGTGATTCCAACATCGGGATAAAGTTAACACGATATTCCGAAAAGTTAATCTTTGTTGGTGAAACCAGCCCTTAAGATGTCTGCGCTTCATCATTTAAATCTCTATCGAACCCACACAGGTTCAATCATATAGGGATAAGAAATGTAATTTATTCATCAACAATTCTTAGTTTTGACAACTGCCCAGTATTAACAAAATACATAATTTAGGCCATTCCTCAATTTAAAGAATACTCTCAAGAGAGAGCAATGGAGAGGATAGCATTGATGAGACACAGGAGTGGAGATATTAGGTAAGCAACATAGGATGGTAAAGCAGAGTACTAGTATAAAGATAATGGTGGTGAACTGTAGGAGTGTATACAAGCTGGAGGGCTTCTGGGGAAAGGTTGAAGGATATGGGGCGGATATAGTGGTAGCTGTAGAGAATTGGTTGACTGAGGAAGTACTGGACATTGAATGTCGGCAGAATAAGTTCACCATCTTCAGAAGAGACAGGAATGGGAGAGGAGGATGAATAATGGCATGTGTAAGGGAAGGGCTAAAAGGGGTGGTAGAATGGGTTAGTGAGGATGTCGAGGTAATGGAAATTGAATTGAGTGGTAGTAGTAATAGGTGTATTACATTGCTGGCAGCGTATAGACCACCAGGACAGGGATGGCAGGCAATTGAGATGATCAAGGAGAGGGTCGATAAACTAAGGGACAGGCAGTGAGTTGTTGTAGCAGGTGATTTGAATATGCCAGGGGTGAAATGGGTAGAGGGTGCAGAAGGAATGGGTAGCATAATGCAGAGAATGGCAGAATAGTTAGTCAACAGAGGATTAGTCCAGATAGTAGAAACACCTACGAGATGGAATGAGGAGGGTGTTGGGCGAATGCTGGATGTGGTGTTGGTCAGACCTAGGAATGCTGTAGTTGGTGCAATAGTATTGGATGGTATAAGCGACCATCATATTCCGGTTGTAGAAATTGGGATTGGCAGGATGAGGGAAGTGCAAATGGCAGAAAGGTTGGTGTGGCAGTATGGGTGAGGAGACAAGGGGGCAGAAATCATCCTGAGAGACAGATTTAAAAAAATGGTCTATGGAGGAGGGTGTAGAGGGGTTGTGGAGGGAGTTTAGAAGATTAATGGAGGTTATTTTGGAGAAATTTGTGCCAATGAAAAGGTTACGGACTGGGAGAGATCCGCCATATTATGGACAGGAGATTTTGAAAATGAAGAGGAAGTGCAGACAATTACATGCCAAGTGGAGAAATGAAGGGATGATAAGATATAAAGAAATGATGAAACAAATGGGTAGGGAGCTTGAAAGGAAGATCAAACAGGCAAAGAATGTATTTTTGGGGAACATGGTGGAAGAAGGAAAAGGCAAGGAATGGGGGGAAATTGTTTAGGTATGTTAGGCGGTTAAGGGGAGGAGAGGAAGGGATCCCTCTGCTAACAGGAAGGGATGGTAGGCATACGACAAATGACCAAGAAAAATTGGAGATGCTGCAAGGACAGCACTTGTCAGTGTTTCGAGGCAAAGGAGGGTTGGAATAGGGGGACAAACAGGGTTTGGGGTGTGTATAGTGAGTTTAAGATGAGGGAGTGGGGGATAGAAAAGGTAATTAGGGGTTTGGAGAGCAGTAAGGCAGGGGGCCAGATGGGATAGGAAACAAAGGACTAAAGTTTGGTGGCAAGGAGTTGGCAAAATATTTAGAATTGCTGTTTAAAAAGTCCTTAGGAGAGGGTAAGTTACCACAAGATTGGAAGGATACTATGGTGGTACCTATACACAAGCAGGGAGAGGATAGGGGGAGGCCTGGCAGCTACAGACCGGTGAGTCTCTCATCAAGTACAGGAAAAGTAATGGAGAGACTGGTGGTGCAGTATGTGGTGAGGGTAATAAACAATAGGAATTGGTTGGAGGAGTCCCAGCATGGTTTCAGGAGGGGTTACTCATGTGAGACTCAGCTGGCTGGGTTATTAGAGGATTTGGTGCAGGTAGTTGATGAGGGGAAGCAGGTGGATGCCTGCTTCATAGATTTTGAGAAGGCACTCGATAAAGTGCCCCATGGAACATTGATGAGGAAAGTGGAGGCACTGATACCAGACAGGAGGGTAGTGGAATGGATAGGGGACTTTCTAAGGGGGCGAAGGCAGAGGGTGAAAGTGGGGGAGGCAATATCGAAGGAAGAGGAGGTTACGTCAGAGGTACCACAGGGAAGCGTGCTGGGTCCTTTGTTATTTACCATAATGGTAAATGTCATGGGTTTGAGGATTAGAGGAAAAATCAGATTGTTTGCAAATGATTGTATTGTATATGCTGAGGAGGGAGAGGGGGGCAGAAATTTGCAGGAGGACATTGATAAGATACGGTTGTGGACCAGAAAAAATAAAATGAAGATAAATGTAAGAAAAACTAAGGTAGTGAGGTTCACAAGGAAAAAGATGATAAGCAGGGACATGTACAGATGGGAGGGACAAGAGATAGAAGAAGCAGCAGAATATAAGTATCTAGGGATTGTACTGCAGGGAGACCTCAGGTGGAAAAAACAGGTAGAGAGGGTGGTTGCAAAGGGAAGAAGGTCTCTGGGTATACTGGGAAGGGTGCTGAATGGAGTCAGCTGTGAGGTGAAGGAGAAGGCGTATAGCATAATGGTACGGCCAATGTTAGAATATGCTGCAGCAGTATGAGACCCGTATGTGGAGGTGGAGGTGGGAGAACTGGAAAAGGTGCAGAGAAAGGCAGCAAGATGGGTGAAGGGTAGGTGGAGAAGGCAGGGGCAGGATGGTGAGGAAGAAGGAAGCTATAGGCCATCAGTCATGATGAAAGAAATGGGTGGAGCTCATTGAAGGACAGGAGGAAAGTTGAACGGTTAGTCAGGATGTACAGGATGGAGAATGGGGAGGGCTACACTGCAAGCTAAGTAAGGGGGTGTTTAGAGGAAGAGGAAACAACAGTGAGAAGCATCAGAGGGTGTGGAGGAGAACGGAGTGGTATAGGCAGTCCATGCTTGTGAGGTCTGTGAGGGAGTGGAATGTGTTGAGGGAGGAATTGGTATATGTGAGAGGGGTTGGTAAATTCAGGAAGGTAAAGGAAAAGGAGTTGGTTGGGTGAAGGAGAGTTGAGAGAGCTAGCCACCGGGAGGTAACCTAATTGCGAGTGTATGTATGTATGAATAATATCACACATTTTTTGCACAACCTGGCAAGAGCATTGCTTCAGCCTCGCATGCTCTCGCTCTGGGAGTTGAGATAACCACACTCTCATTTTCTCTGTGTTAGCCAAATAGCTGATGCCAAAAGGCAAGAAATTATTTGAAGCTAAAATCGCGGCCATGGCTATTGTAAGTAATTTGTGTGTTCAAAGTAATTCACAAACAAACATAACACTACAGGAATAATTATTGGCGAATAAAATACAATTATTTTTGTTTTATAATTTACAGTCATGTTACAGTAAAGTGACACAAAAAACAGACTTACTCAGAAGTCAGTATTTATATGTTTTTTAAATACATGTTGTGCATGTCATTTCGTTGTTTACAGTTAAAATGCAACGTGGTTTCGGCCCAAAAATTTACTAACCTAATTTAAACACGGAAAGGTGTAAACAAATATGGCGCCAGCGAAGGAGAGCCACAACTTAACGCGCTCTCTCTGAAGTCTTGAGACGACCAGAGCGCGTTTCACCGACGTCGTCACGAGAGCACGAGAGTGCGCTCTCTGGGCCAATTGAAACACGGCCCTAGATAAATCAGATTTTTTTGTGGTCCCAACTCCACTTATAATATTTACATCGATCTTAAAGACAGGCTACAGAGTCATTATTATGATTATCATTGAGTAGTTGTATAAAACAGTTCATAAGAAACGAATATATTCAATTTAATAACACACAGCATTGGTTCATATCGACCAACACTGAGATTCAACAGCAACCATTTTGTACACAGGACACCCGGCAAACTGGCAGAAACTAAATTCGTAGGTAGAACAGAAATATTTTCTTCAGCTTACCGTTTCAGTCAAAGGCAGCTCTTTTACAAAATTATTTTCCACTGGAAGTAATGGGTACTGCGTAAAATTATAAAATGTTCTCCAAAAATAACTATTTCGGTCTAAGTACCATTCCTCAAACACTTCATAAAACAACTCCATAGATTAATCAAACATCATTGACACATAGACTAAAGATGAGGTAGACTGATCTCGGTGACTGCAGTTGTTTTCCGTTAATCAATGCGTTTAATGCTTAGTAAAACCGGAACAAGTTTCATGCCTTATTTTCGAGGCGTAATTTGAGCGTTTTGTTTACGTATGGCAAGATATTTACATCTACGACGACAGTAAACCCGTGATCCTGTCGTACGATTTGACAGCATAAAGAGTTTACAAATGTTGGTGATAGTAGTAGGCAGGCAGCAATCAGGAATAGAAGAAAGGGAAACAGAAAGCAGGGAACAGGCAGTGGTAGAAGGTAGGAAGCAGTATGCTAAAGCTTACAAGTGTGTGATTAGCAAAGGCCAGCAAGCAAGACAAAGTGGACAGTTCAGGACCAGTGGAGAGAGAGGAGGGCTGGCCAAAAAGAAGGAAACAAGGGTGCTGCAGGAGGCCAGAGACAAGAGTAAGCAGGTGGGTGGAAGAGCCACAAAGCAGGAATAGGTTGTAGGAAGGGAGCCAGAGGTAGCTTTTCTAGGCAGCTCTATTGTAAAGGGGGTGGAGCTGAGGAATATCAGGAAGGAAATTACATATAATGCAGCGTTTGTGATTGGTCCGCGAGGGGGGGGGGGCAAATACCAGGGATTTGGAGGAAAGGGTTAGTGGAATGAGAGGTAGCAGGGTGGCAAAGGTTGTTCTCATTCATGTAGGGGGAAATGACCTGGCTCATAGCGAGGTGGGGCAGGAGGTAGAGCGGGACCTCAGGGGATTGCAAGGAAAAGTGTGGGTGAAGTTCCCTGGAGCTTGGGCAGTAGTCAGTGACATGCTGGTTAGGAAAGAATTATCCTATAGGAAGGCAGTGACTGCGAGTGAGGTATATGAGAGGGTGTGTAGGGCCTGGGTGCTACATTTATAGATAGTAGGAAATGGGTATGCTGGGAAAGTGTAGGGAGGGACCAAATTCACCTGACAGATCAGGGAAAGACGATTTTAGATGATCTGCTAGGTAGGGAATTAGCTGGCTGCATGGAGAGGGTCAGGGCAGAACAGCTATTGTTGAAATAGCAATCAGAGTAACAAGGAAACATAAGTGGAGAGAAATGGAGAGGATAGCATTGATGAGGCCGCAGGGGTGGAGATAGGAGGTAAGCAATGTATGATGGTAAAGCAGAGTACTAGTATAAAGATAATGGTGGTGAACTGTAGGAGTGTATACAAGCTGGAAGGCTTCTGGGGAAAGGTTGAAGTATATGGGGCGGATATAGTGGTTGCTGTAGAGAATTGGTTGACTGAGGAAGTACTGCACATTGAATGTAGGCAGAATAAGTTCACCATCTTCAGAAGAGGCAGGGATGGGAGAGGAGGATGAATAATGGCATGTGTAAGGGAAGGGCTAAAAGGGGTGGTAGAATGGGTTAGTGAGGATGTCGAGGTAATGGAAATTAAATTGAGTGGTAGTAGTAATAGAAGTATTACTTTGCTAGCAGCGTATAGACCACCAGGACAGGGATGACAGACAATTAAGATGATCAAGGAGAGGGTCGATAAACTAAGGGACAGGCAGTGGGTTGTTGTAGCAGGGGATTTGAATATGCCAGGGGTGAAATGGGTAGAGGGTGCAGAAGGAATGGGTAGCATGATGCACAGAATAGCAGCATAGTTAGTCAACAGAGGATTAGTCCAGATAGTAGAAACACCTACGAGATGGAATGAGGAGGGTGTTGGGCGAATGCTGGATGTGGTGTTGGTCAGACCTAGGAATGCTGTAGTTGGTGCAATAGTATTGGATGGTATAAGCGACCATCATATTCCGGTTGTAGAAATTGGGATTGGCAGGATGAGGGAAGTGAAAATGGCAGAAAGGTTGGTGTGGCAGTATGGGAGAGGAGACAAGAAGGGGGCAGAAATCTTCCTGAGAGACAGGTTTAAAAAATGGTCTATGGAGGAGGGTGTAGAGGGGTTGTGGAGGGAGTTTAGAAGATTAATGGAGGTTATGTTGGAGAAATTTGTGCCAATGAAAAGGTTGCGGACTGGGGGAGATCCCCCATATTATGGACAGAAGATTTTGAAAATGAAGAAGTGCAGAAAATTACATGCCAAGTGGAGAAATGAAGGGATGATAAGATATAAAGAAATGATGAAACAAATGGGTAGGGAGCTTGAAAGGAAGATCAAACAGGCAAAGAATGTATTTTTGGGGAACATGGTGGAAGAAGGAAAAGGCAAGGAATGGGGGAAATTGTTTAGGTATGTTAGGCGGTTAAGGGGAAGAGAGGAGGGATCCATCTGCTAACAGGAAAGGATGGTAGGCATGCGACAAATGACCAAGAAAAATTGGAGATGCTGCAAGGGGAGTACTTGTCATTGTTTGAGGCAAAGGAAGGCTGGAATAGAGAATACATAAACCTAAAAGCCGTGGACACAGCTGATTAACATACCACAAAAATGTAGGATATTATAGCCAGGGGTGTCATTCTAACCTGTTTTATTTTCTCCTAGTTATTTTTGTTTGGGATCTGTTTACTTTACTTCGAGCGAAAAAAGGAAACAGTTTTGCGAGTGAAGGGGAGCTTTAGTTTAACATATTTCGTGAGATGACATTGTATTGATGGTGTGACATTCAGTGTTACATATTATTATGATGTAGTAGTGGAAAATTTTGATCGTATGAAAATATCATTCAATTTAATATAACCTTACCTTCGTTGCATTCATGTAATAGGCAAAGTAGCAAATATTATTTATACACTACAAAAGTGTTAAAAGTGCGATTTATCTTAGGCCATGTGTATTTCAATAATTACATTAACAACTTGCAAATACATTGGGCATTATTCATAGTCAGAGCTTCAACCAAGGATGATCCAGAGATGATCTTCCTCGTTGTTGATCTGGGGTTATTCCGGACTAAGGGTGTACGAACTGTACCATATTCATAAACCCGATTAGAGTGAGACTAATGTTAGTCGAATGATGATCGAAGTACATGGTTGCCGGGTTTACTGTGCAAGCGCAGTGCTGATTTTCATCTAAAATAAAAAATCGAATTTCCACTAATGACAAAATACTAACTACACATTGCTAACACAACATAACTTACTTACAATAAAATGTTATTCCTTTTCAAATTGAATAGTAATTTACAAATAAGCATTAATCTACATAACAAAAATTAAAATATAATCAATTATACTGTGTACAGAATTGAAAATAAAAGTACAACTTTTGTAAATACACACATATTGTACAAAACAATTATTGAAGTAGAATATTATATAAAATGTTTCGAATTTTATTAGGTTTTGATTATTTCCATTGAAAAGCGATGCTCTCGATAGTTTAACATCACTTAATTAAATAACCTTTTTTTTATGACTCTCTGACAATATTATAATATCTGACTCTCTATGATATATGGCAATTCTGCTGGATAGAGATTGATAATATTAACATACTAATATCTTTCTCCATATTGATATGTTTAACTTTCATAGCACATCTCTATGCACTGGTAATATGGGCTGGTTTCATTTTATTACACCAATATTTTCATTATAATGATGTTAAATGTGTATTGTAATGTTAAATACATGAGAAAAATACATTATAAACTGGCTAAAATTCTTTTCCTTTTACTAGATTCGAACTTGCATCGTTCTGCACGTCGACCCACGATGTTACCATGAGCTACAGAAACATTGGAATAAAAGTGCATACTTTACGGCATATATTACAAATTTAGATTTGTATTAAAATAATTTTTGGGTGTATTAATATCATGTCTCGGTCTCTAAGAATCTAATTTCAGAGAAGGAATTTGATTGACACTGAAATATAAAGGCATTCCTGTGGCTCGAAACTGATGTATTTATTAAGCTTATTAGGTATATTTCCTTTGAATTATTATTCACGGAACGTTTCATCCATTTGATTGGCATATTTTTACATACAGATTGACAGAATCAGCCTTAAACATATTTTTTTTATGTTTTGTAAGCTTTATATAGCTTTTACTGGCATGTAATATGACACGTTGCGCCTTCAGAGGTGCTGTGATATGTTTGTGTCCAGCCTGGCAGCAGGTGTAGAACAGGAACTCATGATGTGCCCAGCACTACGTTCGGAGAGCGAACGATGTTGATTGGGGTCGTATGGCCGACGGCCTACGGCGACTCTGGATACACGGTCCATATGAAGGAGAGCTAATATAATTGTCGGTTAAATTATGTTGATCATAAAGTATTTCCTTTAGAGCGAAGCTGTCCGCCACTTCGCACGCCTAAATTATCACTTAATTTACTCTTGTCGAGGGAGACAGAAACCATAAATAGAAAACATACATTGAAATGCACTTTAAAGCTGATGCTGCTATGAGGGTGGCGTACCCGATGAACTTAGGAGAGTTAATACAATAAAACATGTCTATTAAGGTATGACTGTTTTATTACCGCAAATGTACAACGAAAAAGTTGCTGCACATGTAAATGCATACCCTTGGTTAAGCGGGCCCGGCACTCTGGACCTGCCGGTGGTCACTACTGTTGAACATAAGGCGTAGGCCTTAAGTCATAATTAAGTAAAAACACATCTCACACGTGAGATCCTGGTATGCTACCTCTGTATACAGGGAGACCTAACCTCGGCTAACTAAGTAACAAAATGTTCTAGAATTTACATTAAATATTGAATTGAAAGGTTACAGCTTAAATTTAAGTGCCGAGGGGGGTAATGCGAGAGCTTACCGTCTACCCAGCTGGTCGTCTGGAGTGCTGAAGTCCGACTAACGGCATGGAGTCGGCTTCGCCGCACATCCAGCTAATCCGGTACCAAATTGAAAACATGAAAAATTTAAGTTAGTAATTAACATGATTAATGAAACTGACATTGTACATAATTTTGATTACTGAACTAAAACATGTTGGTGACATGCTCGTGAACGCCGGAGCACAAGATATGGCTAATAATGTGACTTCACGAGTATGTCACCGCACTTGAAGGGTGATATTAAATGAAATGATGCCCCAAGTGGCTGATTCTCGATAGATGATTACATGTTCATTCTTATAATTAACATATTAATATCAACATGTTTTGAAATAGTGATAATTACAGGTATGTGTATGGATATGACGACACATGGATTATTTAACACTGTTACAACTGCGAGGTAAAGGCTGTACTTATTATAATTATCCTTATGTTATTGATATGTGTTGGGCCATTTCTCTAAAAGGACTGCCTCAGTTGGAATAAATATTAGAACGAAGGAACAACCAGTGAAAAAGGTACATTAAATTCAAGCACGCAACTCGTGTTGCTCATTTTTGCCATACAAACTTTGAAAGATAATAGTGACCATTCACACAAATAAGCCTACAATAACTTTTATTCCGCTCATATTTCTATGTATTGCTACTTACTGTTTATTAGGTTTATTGAAATTTATCTGGTTGGGCTTTTTATTTTTCTTCTGGGATTGTGGCAAGTTATCTTACACGACTGCATTTCACACCCCTTAGGGCAAAGGTACAATATTGTGATAAATAAACAGACGTGGATATAAATAAATAATTTCATCATATAAAGCAGTTAACATTTAAAACGTATAAATAATGCCAATCAAATATTTAAAATCATGCACACACAGGGACAGAATATCGACCACGATGCACAAAGGCACGCAATTTTACAGATGCAATGAAAAACGAAACACACGTCACAGTATATTTATTACTGCCGTGGAAACACAGATTTATCACAACAGCGTAACTTGCCTAGGTAGGTTTAAAAAAACACAACGTCTACAAGCATGATGTATTAATATGAAGTATTTTTCATAGTAAAAAAGGACAAAAGGCAACGTGCCATGTCATGGCTCGCCATGTTTGCCAACTTCACTAGGTAACTGCCCCGCCATCATATATAAATATATCAGAATATGTATTCAAACATTAAAAATCTTTTCAGCTGTAAATTACAAATTCAAAAATCATAATTTTGCTGTAATAAGTATGAAATAAGCTACAATTGAAAATATGTATAATTTCCTTGCTTACTAGCAAAGTAAAATTTCCCGATTGTGAAAGAGATGAAGAAAGAGAAAGCGTGCGGCAAGTCTCGCCAGCAGACAGTTTTTTAATTGCTTTCTCACTCGATAAAACAATACTGTACCATTACTGCCTACTCTCGATATTGTCCTCTGTTATTTTAAACTGTAAAAATTGCCATCTTAAATATTAAAATATGTCGATAGGCATAATTTAGTTTACAAATAGTATACTAAAAAACGAGGTTAATATAATATTTCAGCTGTGAACTATTTCTTATCGGTCGTTGCCAACTCGTCGCTGCAGTCGCTGTTGTTAATTTATATTTTAAAAAGAAATAAACATTACAAGTTATAGAAGAGATTAAGGTAAATTTTCATTTATTCAATAGTACAGTAATCTAAAGTTTACCACAGTGTTATATATTTGTGGAATAGAGGTTTTTGAAAGAAAAAAACAGGCAATAACATTATTTACAATATTTCACTAATCAGACATATATATGTTAGTCTTGAGACGGCAAATGCATTCGTCTTTAGATTATCAGCAGTGTAAGGCACCATTTCATCTAATATCATACTTCAAGGGTGATGGCATACTTGTGATGTCATATTCTCAGCCACAACAGGGCTCCGATGTTCACGGTTATATCATTACTGTGTTTGTAATCAGTAATCATAATTATGTTCAGAGCTCATTAGTGTCATCATGCTACTTTTTTAGTTACGTTTTTAAATGTTTTTTTTTTGTTTGTTTTTGGCAGCAGTCACACCAATCTCAGTTCGAATTCAGGAATTCAGCACTCGTCCGAACCGGCAAGCCGGCAGAAAGCTCCCACGTTTACCAGCCTTGGCAATTCAACTTAGGCTAATTCTTTCATCGCAATAGTAATAACTTAAAACAAGAACCTTTTTATATCTATTTAGCCGAGGGGAGGTTCGGTCTGCTGCTGAGGTAACATTCCAGGACTTCACGCGTGCAACCACACACCTTTCATGTAAGCATTCTTAAAGCCCTCGCCTTACTTGACAGCAATGGCCACCGACAAGCCACGAGTGCCGGATCCACTTAACAAGGATACAATTTTAATATTGCAGAGTGACTTGGCTCTGTATGCTAACAGTCAATAAATATGTCAGCTATTGAATTCGCTACTTTCATTGACTAATACTCTACGGAGTATCATTGGACACTGTGCCCTAATGCAGTTTTATTTGTCAGTGTACTTTTGGTGTTAAAGTATTGATTTATGGGGCCTCCTTCACACAAGCAGAGTAACTTCAGTGTTAGTATCGGTGTGCGTAATGGCCAACAACTTCGTACTTTAGTAAAGGGTATTTACGGAATTAATGTATTAAGTAATCATTCATCGAGACTTTCTTCAAACAGATCGCGGATCCAGAGACCCTTTCGTCCGTTGACCAACGAGCCTCAATATCATCGTTATCTACCGAACATGGCGCCGGGCACATTCGACAGTTCATGCCCTACTCCCGCCATACCAGGCGGGGCTTGAACACAGCTCATCATTTCCGGGAATGCACCGCGTCATCTTGAACACCTGTTTTCCTATGGAAATCGTTACAAGTTTATTTCACCAAAATCATGTTTCGTCATTACTAGTATTATATAATTTATTTGCAGAATCATTCAGTAAAATCAACACTGCACACGTTTCCTAAAACAACATACTTGCCCTTTGGTCACCACCGATGGTAACATCCAAATTGTCACATTGTTGGCCTTTTGCAGCCACTGTGACATCAGCGAATGAAGCATTTTTGCTTTTTAATCGGGCAGTTAATACGTGAGATTGGCCAGAAGTAGAATGACGTAGAAGGTGCACCGATGCACCTGTGAAAGGGATCGGAACAACTTCGCTGCGCATATTTTGCATTGTGAAGGTAACGGAATACTGCCCCTATATTTCTGACCATTCACAGTACATCCGCGGTTTCTACATACTTTTTGAATCAAGCCTTTGAAAAATCCTCCTAAATATGAGGTGTATGTTTATTTCGTAATTATAAAGCCCTTATACAATTCAAAACTTTAACAGTTGACCTTTACATTTCTTTTAAGGCCCTTACACAATTGAAAACTTTAACATATGACTTTACAATATGACTTTACGTTTGTTTTCCGCCATGTTATTTCTTATGGAACTTGACACAATGTAACTGTCAAGTGGAAATTCAAGCAATCATGACTTAACAATTTTGAAAATTTAAAATTTGAAATCAAAGTCAAGCAGCTATTTTGTAAAGAAATCAACAGAGATTATGTTGAAAGAGTGTTATTTTATTGTAACCCTATTTTAATCTCGGTGTATTAAACATAGCTTGTCTTAAATTAAATATATGGCAAATGAATACAAAGTGAAGAGGAAATATATTAATTTACATTTTTGAAAAAAGTAAACAAGTGAGTTTTTGTTTCGAAATAATTTTTAACGCAAATTTTAAGCCTGTTTTAAAAAGGTACATAAAATACATTCCTGGATAGTATGATAATGACCTATATAAGATACACATTTTTACGAAGATCACAAAACCGATGTTTTATTGTTTTCAACTCTGACTTTACAATTTTATTGTGTATTGTTGGTTTCGTCAAAGTAACGGAAATATAAAGTCAAATGTTAAAGTTTTCTATTGTGTAAGACGCTTAACACTTTGACGAAACCACCAATGAAGATTCCAATGCAGAGTCCAGACAGTTGAATAATGGTTCTGCAAGCTTTGTAAAAATGTGTAACTTGTTATGTAAATCATTATCACATTATCCATGAAAGCATTTTACGATTTTTTAAAATAAAAATAGGCTAACATTTATATTAAAAGTTTATTTCGAAACAAAAACCCTAATGGCCGATTTCACCAACTCATCTTAAAATTTAAGTGCCACTTAAACACTGAATAAGCTGTCCCTAGCACCTTGTATCGTTTCACCAAATTTAAGTTCTTATTAAAATGCTATAAACAGTTCTTAATTTAGGCAGCCGAAATTGAATGCCCAACTTTTTAAGCTCTGTTTAAATCATTATAAAAAAATTAAAAGGAAAATGGCTGCTACTGTAAGAGTTATGTGTAGATATCCCCAAGGGCTGGTTTTCCACTATTACAGAACATTTCAGAACTATCTTCACTAACCAAATGATAGATGAAAAAGAACACTTATGAAGCACCAAAAGAATTTAAATAGTCGGGAGTATTTGAATAATCTTATATTCATGTAGTAAAATTCCCCGAAATTATTGCTTTACTTGTAATAATAAATGCAGTGATGTATGTAACACACTCTCCTGTAGAGGGAAGTCACAAGGAGAGTGAGGTGGCCTCTGGATAGCCCCCTCCCCACCTCTACCATCTGCCTGATGACATTCAAAAATTTTTAATGTTCAACTGGTTGCCAAGTGCATGTAAAATGGAACTTTTAAATACTGGAATTCAGTCCACCAATAGAATCCAGGATATCTTATGTGTACATGAGAAAACATTTAATTTTTTTTTTTACATTTCAGTTTTTAATATTATGAAAAAAACTCTAAAAAAAAATTAGTTTGACATGTAACTCGACTTTCCCATGATGTGAAAAACTGAGAGGAACTCTTACAAACAAACAATAATGGCTTCGAAAATAATATTGAGACTTTCACACAAACATAACAATTGAAATAGTTACTTACACCAAAAGTTATGTATTAAAAAAAAAAAAAAAAAAGGATCGGCATTTAAAGCAAAATAATGAAACATTATTGTACAGATACTTTTAATTAATTTTTATTTATATTACACGCTTCCGAAAATAGTATAGAATTGTTGGGCGATGATTGAGTAGCCACATATAATGGAACTGCACCAGCATTCGCCTGGAGTGAGGGTGGGAAAAACACTTCGGGAAAAAAACCATCCCCAGTGCAGTTGGCTGGGGTCGAATCCACAGCCTAAGAAACACAAGCTAGGCACGCAATTGCATGTCCACACTTTCTCAGTGAAAACAGATAAACACCATCTCTTTCAATAAATATTCACATGTCACTTCAGAGTACCTAAAAACACAAAACAGTTAAACAGTTTATAACATTACCAATAGTATGCATGATATATACAAATCACTGAAAAAATTCTGGAGAGGAAAACACACACATAAATTAATTTATAAAAAAAAAGTTCACAGCATTTTCCCACCCATGGTGAACTGAAAACTGAAAATAAAAAACAAACATTTATATTCACTGGTGTTAAAAAAATTTCAGCTGTCTTTGTGATGCACACTCCCTGAAGAAAGCTTTCGAGTATCGATTCAATATCCTGCAAAACTGACGAATGATTATTCTACTAAACAAGGACACAAATTAAGTAATTAACTGCTCTCTATGAATACTGCAGCTCACCCAAGAGAAATCTTGATGGTTCTTGATTTCTGTACACAACTGCCTGCAAACATCATCTGTACATAAAATATGAGGTAAAAATGGCTTAGAAATATTTACAACAGCAGCAACAGCATGGTCAAGTTGCATTGAGGTTTTACTCCAGCTTGGCTTCAGCATCTCATGCATCAATAATGCAGTGAACTTCACTCACTCCAACACTTACATCTAGTTCTGAAGACAAATCTCCCCTGAAAACAACACAATCTTTACAAACACCACTCATTAATTTCTTAGCAATAAAGCCACTAACATGTACTACAGTCTGATGTTCTGTAAAACTCAGGTCACTGGAGCCATTAGTCAGGGATGAGTCATCATTTGCTTCTTCCATTTTATTACCGGAAATACAAGAATTCGTCATACAACAGTTGTTTGAAGTCTTCCTTTTGCCATCTGTCAAAAAGCGACCAAGTTTTGACAAAAGTCTGCCCTCATCATCTTCACAGTTTTTAGATGTAGTCCTGGAACAACACAAGCAATTGAGAAGACATGTTTTAAATGCCACAGCAAACTGGCCAGCTGTTGGGTTGTTGCTATCTCCTCCATGTTGGTGTATAGCTGGAAAAAAATTCTCCAGTCCATCTTGATTTAATGTTCTTGGCTGCAAAAAAGAAAATCCTTTACTTTTAATTTCGAACCATAGCATCTGCATAACGCGAATTGTGGTTATCCATCCATCCTGGCTTGGCGGTCGAGTCACTTTGCCTGAAACACAATTTACAAACTGCAAACTGTCTAGCACAACTAAAGCTTCATTCCAAAAACCGAGATGACCCGAAGACTCTGACACCTAACACCACAGAGGGGAATAAGCAGGAGCAAAACTGGAACAACCATTGACACTGTCAAAAAGCTTATTCATAAACAACAAAAACTTAGATATCACCTTGATCTCAGGAGGCATTACCTCCTGAAAACCATCTGCTGAAACATTCATGGTGCTGGAACATGAGTGACTGAAGATCTGAGCAGCTAAATAAACCCTCATTTTATCATTATATTTAGGATTAACATGAGCTTAAGTAATTTTATTCAGTCAATTATATAAACATCCTTTATTTCTAAATTTCAACTTTATGATATGCTCCCATGACCGATGGTCACCACCGATTGTAACATCCAAATTGTCACATTGTTGGCCTTTTGCAGCCACTGTGACATCAGCGAATGAAGCATTTTTGCTTTTTAATCTGGCAGTTAATACGTGAGAACGAATCCTTTGAACGTAATAATGTTGTATTTCTTAAAATTATTTATGGTACTCTTTAATAAATGAGGCATATCAGAAATGGTCACTATCCTGTCTCCATCAATCTGAAACACGAAGTTATTATTAGCATTATCTATAGGAAATCTCTTCAGAAACCCCTTTACTGCCGAGAGATTTGTATTGCCTTGATCGGAGACCACTGCTTTGACATAAATACCTGCAAAAGAAATAGCACGTATTATCTCAGCAATGATATCTTCTAAAATAACAGCTGGTGTTGTAGACTGACATAAGTAATAGACCAGTGGCTGCTTCCATTTTGTACGAAGTTCTCGGGCTATGAACACCAAAGCATGATCAGCATGCTTCGTTGTCCTACCTAAGAAGGAAGAGCTATCAGATCACTTAAAAATCGGTACGCCTTTGGACTTCGCTTATACATTGCAGCTGCTGTAGGTGAGAGGTTATACTGTAAAAAAAATTCATGTCATTACATGAAGCTAACTTGACAAGCTTCTTCATCTTCCCACGAGTTTTCTTCACTCGATTTCTAAGACACATGTAACTTTCACATGTTTTACGAGTCAACCTCAGCATTTTCCTTTTCTTTGGAGTGATGTCGTCTTGGGTTAGCTGCTACTCTTTCAGCAAACTCCTTTTGGACTTTCTTCTGTCAACTGACACACTTGCATTTGAAGAAATATCAGTTATCCTGGACTCTGTAGTGTATTAAGGTTATCTCTTGATGCTTCTATCTAAGCCTGAAAAAGAAATTCCATTTGTTTCACTATCATTAGGCGTGCTGCTACATGGAAGTTGGAGTATACATTCGTTGGCATGGCAATTCTGCACTGGATCTGAAACATCGAACACATTTAGAGAATCAGTGATATTTGAAGAACTTATCACACTAACATCACAAGATTCTTCTGCTGTTCCTGAAACAGAAGAAGGATTTGAAAAATCTTTGTTAGTTTTTTTGGTTTTCTTGAGCAACAGATACATTGCGTACACTTGAAACATTCAAACACAGGTTAGCTGGGAAATGAGGTGGAAGGTGGAGTGATGGTACAGCACAGTGAATCAGCCTGTCATGATGAGTGTTCATAAACTGATCCTCTGTGAAGTATACCGCACACACACGTAGATTGTGGAGAAGTAGCAGTGTTTTCGCAGACAGGCGAGGGTCAACACGCTGAACCCACTCAGTGCACCTGCAACAAAATTATAACACTTATTATCCACTGTGCATGTTTAGTAAGCTATAAAACATACACAATTCCTGTATGCATAACAAGCAAGCACCTTTACATCGGAACATGAAAAAATACAATACAAACAAGCATTATATATATATAATCCATTCATGGTTACTTCAGCCTTTTCTGAAGTCCTGATAAATTTCTACTTGCAGGATATTCCTCCGCCTCGTACAAGCTAAGCTTATAACTAAACCTGGAGAATTACACCAGAGGACAACGCGCCGAATCTGTGCGTATTAAGTGTAACAGTATTTTGTAAAAGCACTATTTCTCGCTAGGTGCTACCAACATACCTATTGTCTCCCTGTTTTAATTCAAATTATTTATAAATGAAGCATTATAATTTATAGATATAAAATATTAATAAAATTTCAATTTAACAGGGAAAAAGGTCACACAAATATAAAATGCTTTTGATATATAGTATATGTTGAAAATACTAAACACATCATACACTGGGAGGTTTTTTAAAGGTCCGATTCAAAAAGGCAGAAGAAACCGTGAACGGACTATATATGTATGATAGTTGTTGCTTATAAACTAAATTACAAGCATCCCAGGCCACTGAACTCAGTAGCAATTATTAATTGCAACCTAGGTATAATGGGATGTTTTAGAAATAAAATATGTTCTCCTAGTTTAACTTACAATAATAATAATAATAATAATTACTAGTATTATTATTACTAGTAGTGCTGCTCATAACTGTACCGCTCAGATGATACCAATATAGCTCAGCTCCTGTTATCAGGAGTATATTTAATACACCATTCTTTTTGTAATCATACAAGATAAAAAAAACCATATAGTAAACAATATGAATTAAAAAAAGCTTGTGTACAGAATAAATAACACCATTAACAGGGTCCGTACAGTCCTTAGAAGTCCTTAAAGAGTCCTTAATTACTATATTATCTTTTTAAGGGCCCATAAAAGTGCTTATTTTTTACAAGACCCTTTAAAGTTCTTAATTTTTCTTTAATTGCTTTAACAATAGTATTTCAACAAATAATCATATGTTTGATAGTTCGAAAAATGGTAATTAGTTACGTAATGTCTCATAAAGAAACGTATATTTAACGTGTGCGCTAATGATAAAAAAAAGTGTTTGGAGAAATCGATTACGATAGTTGCAGCTGAATAGATTTTTGATAAATGAGATTCGAGAGAATCGAAATAGGACTTCCAGACATGAGAATGTCGTGTTTTTGTTGAAAGACACTACATGTTTGCTAAAGAAATGATTTAAACAGGAATTGTGAATTCTGATAGGCACTAAAATTCGCAACCAATACTTTTAAATGTGACTTAAAACATGTAATGTGTGAGATACGTGTTTTAGGATATAACACACAGAATATAATAGTTATAAGCAGAAATGGCCACAATAACATTACATTTACGAACCAAAGTGAATGACACACAATCCTGCGTAAATAGGAAGTTTTCATTATCGGTAGGCAAAAATGTGAATATCGTCTTAATATTGGGATTCATTCTGGCAAAAACTATTGAACTCATTCAAGGTAGGCCTATATAAAGAATTTGAAACTTCTTTCTTTTTACATGTGTTAGTTACCATCAAATTGTTTCAAATGCATCCTATCTCTGTATCAAAATATTTACTTAATTTTCCACAGCCAGAAAGAGCTGTTGAAAATGGTAGTATTTAAATTAGAGATTTAACTTTCATAGACATACTTCTGGCTGCAGTCTGTAGCATATCAAACAGGCTGTTACAAGAACCAATTGTACCAATTCAAAAATTATTCAGAGTTTTACTTAAAGGATAAAAACCGCAGCTGTAGCGAATTACAGTAAACATTTTTTACATTTACTTTTTTAGTGCTGTAAATTTGTATACGATTTTGTTTAGAATATCAAAATGAGAGTCGTCACTACTGAGAATAGATGAAAACTGCAGTTTTTTTTTAAATACTACCTACTGATAGCTTTCGCAAATGGAAGGCATTTTTTAAAATAAAATTTTAGTGTCTAGTTTTTTTTTTTTTTTGTAAACAGGCAGCATATTGAGATATTGAGTATTGCCTCTCGCATCAGACACTTAAGTAAATGCGGCCACAGCGATGTTAGACATGCCAGTATTTTGTTACCTACAAATATTGGTCCTAGTTGTTAGGATTTCTCACCTCATATAAAAATACTTTTGTACTTGTTCACAGGGCCTAATACTCATTCAATGGTATTACAACACCAACAAATATTCCTGCAGTTTTTTTTATTTGCTATATATTTTATGTATTCATTTACTACGTAATCTTATTGAATGATTTTAGTGCTGTTTTTCTAAACAAAATAAATAAAATTACAGCTATCATCTTTTTTTCTAAATAAAATAAATATAATTACAGCTATTGTGAACACCACATTCCACCACACACTCTGATTGACTAAAATTTTGACATTGTAAGACCTTATATAGAAAACCTTTTGAAAATTTCACCCTACCAATTATGAAAACATCCATGAATATGGCCACCAGATGGCCAAATCTTCCATGGAACCATCCACAGAACCGGCCATGCAAGTTTACATGGAATCTTCCAAGGAAAATCCGTTTTGAATCTTGCAACTTTTCGTGTTCTGTTGAGTCTCGATAATATTCGTTTCGTATTGTGACTATTATTTTGCATGCCATTTTCCAGCAAAATATGGTGTTAAAACCCCATGAAATTATTGTGACCCGGAATAAACACAGGGAAAAAAAAATTTTCTCTTCTCGTCGTGTAAAGCTAGCATGATGTGTCAGATTTATTGTAGAAAGTAACAGTTATTTTATGTTCCAGGATTTCGGAGTGGTTCTAAATACCATATAGCAGAGAGAGCTAGTAGCTAGCAGAAAGTAGAAGCAGCGTTTTAGTATTTGTTCATGTAAATTATAAATGTAGTTTCGTCTGTAATAGGATGCACGAAGCAAGACTTCGAACTTGCGGTAAAGTGTTCGATATAGGATGTACGGGAGAATCAGTACAGTTCTTAGAAAAAAATTATTTTTTCTGTCCCAAGGGAGTACGAACCACGATTAAGAAACAATTTTTTTTTGCATTATCTATGGTTTTAAGACATGCAATTATTTCTCTTATTACAATTTTTACTAACAACTTGTGCAGGATTGTGAATATCAAGGGAATTGTGGAACAAAACGTAAAATTTAAATAAAATGTGTCAATATGATCACTAAACACCATTAAATGGATAGAACACGTAACTTTGCATGGGTACTGCTGTCTTCGAGGGCAAAATTATTAAACTGCTATACAATACAAGAATAGCGGTTAACCACTTTACATAACACTGCTGCTAAAACTATAATACTTGCAGACAATGCTTAAATATTAATATGGTAGAATGTCACTGTTGGGTCATTTCACTTTAAATCAATAAATGACTTTTGTATCACCATATTTGATTTCATTGAAATTTTTTATGTAAATATCTCATCCTTTCTGAACATAACAATAATTTCTGTATTTAAAAAAAATTGCCCGAGATACAGGAAATAAAACCACTAGTGCAAATAAAAACTTTACATTTCACTGTCGTTTTTAAGGAGTCGTAACTTTTTACCACTTTCTGCTACAAAGTTCCTCTTTAACTCTCTAGAAAGCTTAAAAGCAAAATATTTTATTACGTTCAGAGCACATACTACCCGTATTGAAGTCTAGCCCAACTTTAATAACTGAATAGGACCTAAAAAAAAACTCTAATTCTGTGGTACTTGGTTTGCTTGTAGACAAATTACTGTATTTAAGTCAGCATTCTAAACAGCTGTTACTCCCACACAGTCAGGGCAAGCGTAAGCAGTAGTGTGGAAGGTTAGAGCGCCACGTGCGTAAGTCAATAGATCACGTAAGAGGCCTGGCCAGCCAAGCGGCTTGACGTCAAAATGCCTGCCCCAGCAGCCTTTCAACAGCTTATTTTGGTTCTTTTTAACTAATGCATTAGTACCGCTTGTTTCTGCTGGTGGGAACACCTGTTCCTCTGTAAGCAAGGAAGTCTCCTTTTGTTTTGTGTGAATTTTGGAGATCTTCCCCATCTTCTTCTCTTTTGTATTTTGAAATTGTTAGAAATCATACAAAGTGCGCAGCACCAACTCTATTACACAACCTTATGTTAACATGTCGACATGACTACAGAACAAACATCTACTGCACAAACAATAAGAAAATTATTTAAGACCCTGATAATTGATTTAGGCGATTCTAAATGTACAGTTCACATACACAAACGGTTAAAGAACCGGTCAACTACTGAAATTACAGAATCATACACGTCAATGACACAACATATTACACCACTTGAACATACCTTTCAACAACAACACCTGTCAATATTTAACCAGCCTGGTACGAGCAGATATCTGATTCCACACCCACGACAGACACCTCAAACAACACATACACATTTAATTTCAATTTCTGGTACGCACACAGACAACACACAGCACATGACTAGAAACACAGACAACACCACAATTCTACCTGCACAGCCACAAACCACAACAAACCCAGAACACACTGTTGTACAAGAAACACGTCACATCCCCACATTCACAGGAGAGAATCATGAAAATGTGGAGGAGTTTTTAGATACTTTCAATGCAGTCAGTGAGTTAAATAACTGGTCTGACCTTGAGAAATGACGGCGTCTAAAGTTATATCTGCAAGGAACAGCAAAGAGGGCTTAGGAGAATCTATATTACGCCAGTACGGTAGAAATCTCTTGGCAACACATTCAGGATATAGTATTGAAAACCTCCACAAAACTCTATACAACAGACCACTACAGACAGCTCTTACATTCTACAAAACAACAAACAGGCGAGAGTGCTCAGGCTCATAATGAAAATTTGACTTTCTATAAGAAAAAGTGCCAACCCCAATTGCTAGAACCAGAATTTATCTTTTGGACCTCTTTATTACCAGCCGTTGCCGACAAACTTGTGCCATTAGAAAACATCACATTGCACCAGCTAATTCACAACATCATAAACATTGAGCTTGTTATGTATAGATACAACCAGATCATTGAGCAGTCCTCACAAAGTACCCAAAATGTCAAACTCCAAGAGGAGATAAATATGTTGAAACAGCAGTTTCACAAACTTAAAAACACCAACACACAAAAAGCGCACCATGCCCAGAACCCGTAACTTATGCTAAACAGTATCGATTTCAACACCAGTACAAAGAAACCACCTACAGAATCATACCAATTGAAATCAGATTCGAGAGGCCCACGGCATTGGAAAGAACACAGAGTAAGAGTCATTACCAGTAGCGGCCGGTGATGTCAAATAATGGGTGTTCACACACACTTTCACACACACCTACTTTCCTTCCCCTTCCTGGCACCATGATAGTGTAGCGACTAGAGCGCTCGCCTCTCACTACACCGAACCAGGTTCAATTTTCGGTGGGATCACTCCAGATTTTCACAAGTGGGAATCGTTTATAGTTACCAAGCATCTCCTCCACGTGGTCGTATGTTCGAGCTCGATGAAAATGATAATTTTTTCTCTTATAATTTTCTGTCCTAACTCCAAGCATATGTTGATGCAATGCTTAAAGAAACCCATTTCAGAATCTCTACCCATCTAAGTAAGATTAAACCGCTTGCATTAAAAAAAATAGTATTATTATTTTGAAGTTATGCAATTTTCGTTTATTTTTACATACAAATAAAGTGCATGTAAAGCCAGTTCAAAAGCCCCACCAAATTTCACACAATCATTTAGTCCACCAAGAATGTATCTGTTTCTATCCACTTGTTCATTATGTTTTCTGACTGACTGCCTATAAGCACTGTCAAATTGCATGGTGATATTTTTACTGCCCAGAAGTGATAGTTCAATTGTGGCATTTTTGTGAGCATGTGAGTTTTAGTGTTTTTTTTTTTTTAATTTTCTCGCTTAAGTTTACGAGGTCCTTAATACCGGACTTTGTCCAGGCACTTACCTCTGCACTAAAAATCAGACATGGAAAACAAAACAAAGTGTTTCTTTGAGCACACCCACATAATCAGCTGTGTTTAGTGAAAAAATCTTTATTGAATACACGTCTGAATACACATTTTTGTGTCTTAGTTTCTGTGGGGTAATTTCTAAAAAAAAAAGTGGTCGATCAGGGCCTAAACATTTAATAGATAATTTTTCCTCGAAAGCCAGTTTTCTGTTCGCTAATCATTTCGAAGCTTGGAAAAACAACTAACACCTCTCAGTCATGCCGACTGCAAGTAGTACCCTGACACAAATACGTTAGCATTTGTTTGAAAGTAAACTTACAAAATATCTCAGTAAAAGCATGTCTTGTTCAGAGTACAGTGTTCAACAAAACAGAAAAATGCACATGTACGCATTGAAAATTGTTGTACTTCCAAATGATAAATTACACAAAATTAATATTAAAAACTCCTCGTCAGCACAATGAACAAGGACTTGTTTACTTTTGCTACGATAATTTTGTTTGATATTAATGCCGCACTTTCAACTCTGCTGGCATCTAGCAGGGAGTTGCAGTGATGAAATCTCGATTCTTCAGTCAGTGTTGCTACCAAGAGGCAAACGTTGGAACCACCTCAGTATGTTACAGATACGGAGGAAAGAGCACAGCCAGCATTGTGGATTTGTCCAAGGTAAAAACTCCCATAAGGGATGATGTCACTATGACATGCACATGTGCAGATAGTGTAAGATTGGAGCATATATCCGCTGTGCACTTCACAGTATTGCAACATCGCAGATAACATAATAAAACTAACAGACGTTCGTGATCGATGCAACGAACTCTGATAACTGTGCTAAAGCCACAACATATCCAGAAACTGTATAAAATCACACGAAAAAAATATTTGGTAGGAAACTAGGTGTGCACGTGCACACCTGCTCTTTAATGCTGGCTGCTACTGCATTACAGAACACCATCGAACCAAGGCTATCATCAATATACGAGACACAGTCAGGCAGGCCCCTTCAGGGCACAACTGAGCTATTACGACCATGCAAAGGAGGAAGTTCATAGAATAAATTACAAGGAAAAACATGTCTCCCCCACCCAGGAAATGTACCACGACAAAGCTTGTGATGCCTGCAGTGCTATTTTCAATAAAGTTGTGCCACAGCATTGATACATTAATATTAAGAAATTCAATTCCCGTGGTATCCTTTGCCAACCCCACACTGAGTGCTGTGCCACTACAGCAGTTACGACGTGCTGCTCCCACTGCCAGACGCCATTGGTAGCACATGCGTTCCACCATCACCATGGCAACACCAATCCCCAGCCGAGCTCGAGAGAAGGAGTGGGAAGCCCGTTTCGCTCGCCACGTGGCCAAGATCGTGACCATACTGTGTTTTGTTCTGCCAGCTGTCCTGCCAGTACCAGCTACATGTAGGTTGCACACCAGGGTCTATTGAATCCTTGCTGATGTCGACTTTGTATATGAAGACAGCATTCAAATAATATATAACTTACTATCCTACTACACTTTCCCTCAACCTCTGATTCTCTTGACTTGTATTTACATGTAGCTTGCGACGCTCACACGCCCTCCTCATGTGAGAATGGTAAACTCATTTGTGAATATTTACAAGCAGTGGAATGTGGTGTACTGTGAGAATTACTTGACGACCTGAGTAGTCAGTTCCATTAGAAGCAAGGCATTCAATTCCTCGGCGATGTGGGAACGTGGTGTTTTAAAATTATAACAAATAAGTACTTACGTGCATTACTTGACAACAAGACTCAGTTGGAAAGTCACATTCATGCACTGACCAATATCATACAAACCACGAACAATGCCCTTAATGTGACTTTTAAAAAATAAACGAAATACAACACAAGGTCAAAGGTAAGATTAACTCTTTTGCACAAACCATTAATGGTATTTACCAAGTTTTAAAAAAAACCTACATTCAACCGCCAGTAAAATAGATAACATTGAAGCTCAGCATAACTTGCTATCAACAAGCCTTTTGATGTTGATTAACAACATTGTTACTGAAAACTTAGTACAAACCTATATTCATTCTTGCCAAGTTAACAAACTACCACTTAATGCAGTAAATAAAACTCAGCTGTCTGATGATCTTACCAAATTAAATGTGGAATTGTTCAAAATTTATCTAAAAATAAATAGTATTGGTGTTGCGTCGGACATAGTGGTGCAGATGACACCTCATAAGTAACTGTTTTCAGGCTGTATTCCATGATGTGTTCATCACCCGAGGACCTCTCACAATTCTCTGATAATCTCTGTCACTGGGATGAATGGATATCTGCAGATGCATTTGTTTGATATCTGCAGTGAACACAATAGTGTACATACGAACTGAAGCAACACATCAACAATGCTACTTTGGAGTTATGGCCCTATAAGAAGTATGTCATTGAGCGATTGGCCATTTGTGATTCTTGCCGATGCATCGAACACCACTTGCAACTTAGTGGCGGTGCTATCGTACTTTACTACAAAGTGGTGAGGAATATAGTAGGCCTCATTTACAGAGATTTCTCCCTCTGGAATCCTTTCCATGTGTCCAGATGACAGGTAGTCTTCCAAAAAATCTGCATACTGGGCTCTTACTGAAGGTTTCAGTTTCAGTTGCCTCTTGAGACGATGAAGCTTATGTATTGCTTGGCTCTTAGATTCCCCTAACTGTGGTCTTGGTTGACAAAGGGAAAAGCAACACTGTAGCGCCCTGTTTGGTCTCTTGTATGAGCTGTTATGAACATCTCTTCACAGAGTGCTTCCTGAGGAGAGTGATCTGTTATCTGAGGAACTTATTCTAATTCCCAGAACCTTTAGACAACATATTCAAGCTATGGGGACGATGTAAACAATGAAATACGAAATTATGTTATTGGTTGCGATGGAACTGCAGTTTTAACTTTTTCCATGAGGATCCATCCAAACACAGTCTCCAATGCAGTGGGCATTTCCTTGCTTCCATACCTTTTGCAGCGTCATCAAGTGTGGAAACAACTCGGCACCTATCAGCAAGTCGACTGGGCCTGGACAGGCAAAGGTAAGATCTGCGAGTTTCAGGTTTGTTTCAGCATCACAAATGCCAGAGAGTAGCTGAGCATTAGAGAGATCACTTGAAATGTGCAATAGAACAAAAGCATCCAGACTTAATGATGGTGAGGTTTGTCCTAAAGGACTGATTAGGCAAGTAGTGGTTGACTTGGAAACACTGACTGGCACATTGGATAATCCATGGATCAGGAGCTGAATCTTCTGCCGGGACAGTCCCAATCACTGTGGATAGGCATCGGTTATGAAACTAGCTTGACTAGCCGTGTCTAGAAGGGCACATACTTGTTGGGGAGTTCCAAATGCATCCTGGATTTCTAATAGCGCAGTAGACAGTAAAACAGTGGTGGTAGCTGTCATGTTGGTATGAGATGCAAGTGTGGGTACAATTTTTGTTTGGCCATCTCATGTATGTTCTTCTATTGTGATATCCCAGGGGTCATCTGTTTCAGGGGCCGATGCATCCTGTGATTCAGCAAAGTGTAGCAATGTGTGATGCCTAGCACCACAGTGTCGAAACGTGAATTTGGAATTACAGTTTCTAGCTCGTTGTGATGATCTGAGATAGTTCAAAGACAGACTTAACCTTTTGGTAAGAGCATAATGTTCCTTTGGGCCTATACGCAGCAACTGGGAGCACTGGGAAGGACTGTGGTCTGCCTTACACAGGGTACCATTAGCAGTGGCTGTTTGTGTCATGTTCACCATGGAAGTAGTTAGACTGTACGAATTGTTTGCTAGTTTTGGACACAATTGAAATCTTTGACATAGAGGTCTGGATATGGTAGACTGCTTCAGCTGATTGAAACTGATTTTCTAAGAACTCTATATGAATTCTGTGAACTTTTGTAGTGATGAATCACTTACTGTCAGCTCCCACTGTCGGCGCAGATAAGGTTCCAGTTTCTTCTCCATCACGTGAAGCAACAACGAGTCCCAGTGATCCATAGGTATTTTCAATGCTCGCAGAGCATCCATATTTTCGGCCAGCACATTTAGTAGTGCATGAATGGTTCTCAGATGATCCCACTGGCACATGAAGTAATGCTTCGATGTGGTTTGAGGTTATTGGTTTTTTATTGTCATATCTACGCACTAAAATCTCCCATGCAATAGTGTAATTTTCCTCCAAGAGTGGTAGGGACTGGATTAACGACAATGGCTCTGCAGTTAAACACGACTTCAGGTATGTGAAACGATCCACCTGAGATAAGTTATCATTGAATGATAGCATGGAATGAAACAGGTTTGCAAAGTTCATCATTGAAACTGGGAAGCTGAATAGTGGGTAACTTGACATGTGATGTGTTTGAATGTGACTGGGTGACTCCTTTGTCATACCTACCATTTCTTGCTATGAAACGGTCATGTATGGACATTACTTTTGTAATACTCATCATCAAACTTGATAAGTCATTGGGCATGGGACTGGGTGTCAAACTCACTACTGCCTTTGAGCGCAACTTCCAGTGCGATGTGGTCATCATCAAAACCGTTCCGGATTTAAGCTAAGTCCCGGCAAGAAGAAAGGAAGAGGCGTGCATCAGTACTGTCACCTTGCACAGAAGCTGACAATGTAAATACATGGCGTAGTCGATTTTCCGTTCTTTCGTGACGTCTCTGAAGTGCCAGGTGTTTATCAGCCATGTTCACCACTAGTCCACACTAATAAGGCCAAAAAGCAACAGGCATGTGACACTCGCATACGCTGATAATCCTGTTCGTAATAGTGATTAACTGACCGTGAACAGTAACAGTGATGTTAGCACAGTTTTTAAAATTAACAGTAATTTATAACTGTTATAACTGTGATTTTATCACAGTTTGTGGTACTAAGTAGCTGTTATATTCTTAACTGTTTCACTGTACATTAACCTTATCCTTATTACGTGTAGATTACTGTGACTACGAACATGATACACACATCAATACAACTAAATGCAAATATGCCCTTTTGGCAAAGTAATGATATATAAATGCTCTGACAATGTGCTGAGACCAAATTTCACCTCAACTTCTGAAAACTCTTGACGAAATACGAGTCACGACCGAGGTAACAAGAGTCACGAACGAGGTAGCACCGCGCGAACAAATACACAAAACAGCGATGTAGTATTTAATCAACTATGTCGGAACAATATCCACCCTGAGGATCAATAAATGTTGCGTCGAACATCGTGATGTTTGCTGAAAGTTACGAGAGTTTGTTGATATGAGAACTGGTGGGCAATATCAAACACCATTTCTCCCGAACGAATTGCAAACAACTGATTGTCTAAATATGCTAGTTCCTAGAAGCAGTATGAGCATGCCACTGATGACAGTGGCGGGAAGTTCAAATCTGTACACTATAATATTTACAAAGACATCCAAACAATTGGTGTTACTGATATCATTAAATATTACACTCATGAGCTGACAGAATGTTCTTTCACAAAACCTCAAATGGTGATAAAATTACAAATCCCCATTACCAGAGTTAATTCCACATGGCAAGTTTATAATATAATTCCTGTGCTCTATCTTTTGAAAACCAATGATGCACAATTTACATTTCATATTCTACATTGCAATTGATCCTAATACAGACATTATAAAACCCATTTTACACTCACCATAAATGCCAATGGATGTTATACTCATCCCAAAAGAATCGCTCACATGTGACAACTCTAAATGTACCAAAGCAGCAATTCTGCTCTCCGGTGATACTTCATTATTTTCAACCTGTAAATTAAATTGTTCATATGACATTTCATTTTCCATTCACTATATTTAACCACATCAGAATGTCCTAACCAACTCCCCAAAGGAACAGTCTTACAGTGTTTGAATACCTCCTTCAATCAAACAAATCATGGCCTAGGAAGTGTTGAACTACATGTGCCTTGTGGATGTCACATTGCCACACCTGATCAAATTATTATTGAGGCCATGAACCTGTGTGATGTATGTGCACCTACAGTTCCCTTACAACAAACTATGATACCTGTGAATTAATTAAACCAGCAATTTTTTCACTTGCAACAATTATCCTTAACAGCCGGTATTCATTTTTACAACATCAGTACTGCCCTTGACACAAACTGGCAGATTAATCACACGGAGTTGCCAGTACTCCCAGCAGTTGATCAATTTTCCTCACATGGTAAGTTCAGAGAAAGCAAATTGTTTTCAGTTTTGGACCGAGACCATTGCGACTACATTTCTATGGGAGACACAACTTTCCTTTTGCTCACTGTTACTGCTTTGTACGTCAAGCCTATAAAACTCTCTATAATACTGTAACATCTGAATACTACGACTGACGTATGCAATCAGTTAAATACGAGCCCAGTTCTCAGGCCCTCAGGGAAGAACCGGTAGTTGGTTTCTATAAGGGACAACATTTTATATAAAGTCTTGCGAAGCTTCAAGAGAAGACCTATATGTCTGCTGGACAAAATTAATTATTATTTGATTTCAAGTAAGTGCCTCCAGGCACTTCCGGATAACAAGTTGTTTTGATTGTGGGCACTTACAGCCATATATTTTTATAATTGCAATTTGCTGAAAATGATTTTACACGTAATTTAACTTGCAGCTATAACTACCTATGTCTATTATATATTATATATATATATATATATATATATATATATATATATATATATATATATATATATATATATATATATATATGCTTTTCCCACTCCTATATCGGCTGAAGCCGATTCATCAGGACAGCTATCGGATGACAGACTAGGTGTAGTGTGTTTTGTGGAGTAGTGTATATAGTGTATATTTTTATTTGGAAGTTCATCTGGATGTGGATGTGTGGATATAGGGTATTGTGAGGCATCTGGATGTACACTATTCCACATCACCTTAGGTATTAGCCATGAGGTTGTGTGCAAGATGCATTATCTCAATTTTATAGACAGTGAGATTCCCCAGTAGGTATATTGTGTGGTGTTTTCTTTATTTAGATGATGTTATGCATATCGAATCCCGGATACCAAAATTTGAAGGAACGTCCTGTTTGGTTTTGTCTGGCAGGTAACAGGTAGTAGTCTCTTCCCCAAGGTTTGGCATCACAGAATGGTTCTGTGATGAAAGTGTAGTCCATCTTTGTTTGAACTCTCAATCTATATCTAAATTTCATGGTACCCGTCTCAGCAGGAATTTCAGGTGCAACTAATGCTATGACAGGAAAATTATAAGTTCTCCGCATTTCTCCACGAGTTGAATAATGCCAAGTTTCACTATAGTTTATATTGTCATTTTGCATCCATGATGTTCCTGTGCAACGAGGTATAGCATGCTGGCAAGAATTTTTCCTGGTTTTGTAATCTGCGTTCATCATATGCAGAGCCTTGGAGTGGGGGATGGTACATATTTTGGTGTGACCTTTAGCCAATTCTTCGTATGTCATTATATCTTGTTTGGCATATGCTGACATTATATCCAAACTTGTGGCTCTAATGAATGGAGGCTTGCAGTTACTCTCCAATATAGTAATCTCTGTTGCAGTTCTATCCCCTGTCGCAATTATTAGATTTTGTGAACCTTCAAAATCCCACGTAGTTGTTGAAGTTGAACCCTGTGTTAACAATCTCTGTCTTGTGACAGCTTGATTATGTATTTGAAATTCTAAACTATTAATTTGCAAAAGTATTCCGTATGAAAGTATTGACTGAAATTGTTTCACATAATTTTGACAGGGGCTATATGGCTGTAGGTCACTTGTCCCACACCAGAAACCTAGACTGCGGTACGGTAAAGCGATCGGGTTTTGATCGGTACTGAAGTCAGCATCCCACTAATATGACAAAGGGAGAGTGCCGTGTATAACCTGCTGTGTTCTTGTGAAATGATTTGAGGGAACTGTAGGGTACATATCATACCCGTATCCGTCATGAGTCTGTTCACCTGTCTGACCAATTCCAGAAGGTGTGCCTGAGGCCATCATATTGCTAATAGTTTCTTCTTGAGTGGGTGTTGTGTTTCTCGCCAGCGGATCAGTTCTGGCAGAGTGATGACGTTTGTTTATCTTGGGCATGGCCTACCTGGAACAGATCACATGTCTGTCAGATCTTGTTCCCTAATATTTAGTAGTGCTATATCCCATGTTAAGCAATCTGATTGTGTCAGAAGTAGATCCAGTGTGACGAAGGGGCAAAACACGTATTTGTCTGAAATTTGATTCTCTGGGACTTCCTGAATTTGATCTATAATTGTATACATAGTAATAGCATGTGGTTGTGAATGTCCTTCGTTGTTAAATCATGTGGTGGTTGTGGAATTGTTCCATGGGTGTTGTGATGTTCAGTTGTGTTTGTGAAGTGATATTTTTTTATTCTAATCTCCAAAGGAGCTTTCTCACTAGATTCGCACCATGCCCAGAGTTCTTGGTTTGTAGTAATGAATATTGGGAGCCTTTCAATAATCTCCTTATCCTGGTGCTTCATGTCAGTATTAGTTCGCCTTCATTCTAGAAGCAATTTCCAATTGCCCACACTTGTGTTGTCAATACAGGGTTCTTCAAATTAGGAAGTTGGTCCAAACGAAAACCACTTCTATCCAGTTCTCTTGAAATAAGAGTAGGCTGCAACGGTTCAGTCAGAAGCCTAGCTAACATACTTTTCCCTGTATTTGTGGGTCCTATGATAACTAGGCAGTTAATTTACTTATACATCATTGACTGAACCGAAATGAAGTCGCTGTAAAAGCCTGCGGCACTGATGTTGTGTTGCTGTATTTAATTATTTGGCGTACGTAAGAAGGTAAAGGCATACTTTGTGATATTGTATTTTCTCTTCATACGATATTTTAGAAATGATCTTTTCGTATGACTCGCAGTCGTACTTCTCTACTGCATTTTGTAATGTGTCTACTATGTTGTTTCTATGATTTTGATAGTTGTCTGTTGCTGAAGAATACTCTCGTTTTTTTTTTTGTTCGGTATACGGCTCACAGATTTCATCAATAGGTGTCTGTGGGTCGATACCGTCAAGTATGTCTGTAATTTTACTTAAGTTATTATGTCGAACACCAAATTTGAGGATTGTTGCGACACCTTTACGTACGCAATAGGACAAAAATCGCGTGAGGTTGAGGAAACATACGCTTGTACTTGCCTCTGGAATTCCTGCATGGCCAAGATCAAGGGCTCCGATAATTCTTGAAATGGTTCTCGTCTGGTTGTTGTAGGAACAATTGAAGACTATGTGGACGTGATCTGTGTGCTTGAAGAGGATGAATGTTGGGTGTTTCTGTTTGTGCTTCGTGATTTTATTGTCTGCCACTGGTTGTCTGTGCAGTGGACGACAAAGGTGTAGAAATCGTTTCCGTCTCCATTGCTGGAGATGGAGGTAGTGTGTTATGTGGTGTTGTTTCCGGGCTCAATTGATGTACCTGCTCTACTTGTGGAGGAGTCAGAGCTCTCGACCATAGACGTTTGAACTCTTGTTCCCATGGGGGAATGGCGTCCATCTGTCTCCATAGGTTGATAGGTATCTGTGTCTGCTGCATTAGGCATATTTGTATTAGCAGTGGTCTGTCTCTTACTGCTATTTGTACCCATGGTTCTCTTTGATTTAGTTGTTGAATGTACAATAGTGTTGGGTCCCAGTGCCGCAGGTGGTTCAGTATTGTTTGTAGCAGTGTCTGTCTCGTCTGCCGATGCGATATGTTTGTAATGTGTAAATAAATTTCGTTTAGCACGTTTTGTTTTTGAAGGACTTGAATGTGACTTGTTCGGTCTTTTAGGGGTTCCTGCTCGTTCAATTGATGCAGAGGTATTATTACCTCTGGCAGTGACCCTATTTGTGCTTGCCCCTCCCTCTGTCGGATCGGCTGACATTGAAAGCGTATAAGATACCTTCGGGATGGCACACGAAATCGCACACCTGTCTGGTTGATAAAATAAGGAATCTGGTCTATGTGGTCTACCTGATCCACCCACTCCATGGAATTTAATGCTGTTAATTAATGTAGTTTGAACTGTTGTCTTACCTTGTTGCACCTGGTTATTTTCTTCGTCACTTGAAACTTCTATAATTTCAGGTGTATTTTCTTTTTTCGTAGGTGTTTCTTCAAATACCTGGGTTTCTGGCCTGGTGATGATTATATCTTCAATTTGTTGATAGTCTTCTGCCTCGTCGTCAGACAACCTTGGTGAAGGTATATACGTATATTCCTGGCACTGCTCTCCGTCCTGATGATATGGACACTGGCAGTAGTATGAGAAATGGCAGCACTGTCCGTGATCTGGGCAGTAGTGAGGCATATGTTGTTGTGAGTGTATAGCTGTTATATGCTGAATCTTTATCTGTATCTTAGGGTCAATGCTGTGAACTGACCTAAGGTCATTGATAAGTTATTTGCGCTCCACTTGTTACGTAAGTGTCCTTGGTCAGAAGTTTTGCTAAACATGAACACATCCACATCCTGATGTGGATGTAAGGATATATTCAATTTTTCTTAAGTGGAAGACTAAGGACATCTAGTAGAGTCCTTACACCTAGTCTGTCATCCAAATCTTTATCATTATTACTATAAAAAGTCCTTTATACAATTCTACATCCTCTCTTCCGATGGTCCTTAGGGCTAGCCGTTTTAACAGAATGATCACTAATAGTGATGCAAACCCCCTTCCCCGCATGACACGGCAGAATGATTGAAGCAGTAAGGCATGTAATTGTCGGAGCCGACAACGAAGAAGAGGGCATCACTACAACAAGGCCTAGAGGAGCTCTGGGCCATTATACAGACTTTTCTATATGGTGAGCACAATTCCATCTGGCAGTTAAGCATTGTATAAACGTTATAATTGCAAGCCTTGATTATATCAGTTGAAGGAGTTAATGATTCATCTTGTTCCGTTACATGGTAAATGTTTTGTTCTTCATTTTATGATTAACGTCATAATAAAAGTGTTGTGTTTAGAGAATTCTCCTCTTATTAGTTCAATAATTAACAGCTTCACTTCCCTGAGTGATACCCCTTCCACAGCATCTACGTATTAGGAGGAGAAGTCAGTGAAAGGAGTAGAAAGTACATAGACGAGTGTTAGGAGGAAGGGGAACGCTATAATATGTTTAAGGTTATGTATTTATTTTTATATTGTTAAGTTTTGAGTAACATACTAATTTGTGTAGTTGGCAATTTTGATAACACCGTTTTAATTGTAATCATAAGTAATACACCCTGAGATAAGCCTTATGTTACACATGATAATTTTAATCTTTTACCGACACCAATAATAGGTGTCGAGAAAATGTTCTGTTCTCCATCTTGTTTTATATGGGTCTTAAAGGTAACAGGTCAGGTAGGCCTGAGCTCGGCCTAAAAAGGTGTGATAATTATAATTAATGTGAGTTTGACCCCAACCAACACGCTCAGTTTTGTGTTGTTAGCCGACGGCGTAACAGTAAACCATCAGAAGAGGGCTAAAGAGCATTACAGCGTAAATAATTCGACAGATGTGCAAGGTATTTTCCACCGCCATCCTCAGTGACCGCTGGTCGAGAGGTGAAGTGCTAGAGACTTTAATTATTAACTGCACATGTTTTTCAACACTTTCTAGCTTGTCACACAGTGCCTGAGAACAAGAACTCTTATTTGTTCCACCTGCTTTAATATTGCTAGCCGGGGATAGTTTAAAAGTGCAAACTCATAGGCAGATAATTGCAATTAGTGTGAGAGTAATTACGTTTTAACTTGAACTGAACCTTCTACACTGCAGAACATTAAGATTTTTGAGTAATGGTTAAAGCACTGCAAAGCCTTTTATTATGGTTGCCAGACATTACACGCATAATTGCTATTTTAAGAGGCATAGAGAGGTGTGAACACGATTTTCCTGTCCAGTTGCTGTGTCCTAATTTTCACATGTTCTTGTATCACAATATAAGGGCGGAAGTCTTATTAATATTGAGGAAAGGTATTTTTCTTACATTAAGATTCACTTCACTATTGGACGCCTGTAATTGGAATAAAATACACGTAGTTAGTGTCCTTGTTTCCCCCAATGTGTATGGGTAGTTTAACATATGTATAGCTATTTTGAAGCTGTACTAAACCAGGATATTGACGTGACATACAGGTCTGCAGGTCTGTTTGTGCATAGTGGTTGTTTCCAGCATATGGCTGTTGAGTTCTGTATACTATTTAGCCTTGTAGCAGAGCAAATTACGTGTAAGGCCTATACTGCCCAGTTTCTCTTTGTTATTACATGTGGCCTGATAAGACAAATTTAAACATGTTTCCACACATTTTGCACTTTACACTCTTATATTTAGTTCTCTATTTGTTAGCAATTCATGCGTGGTGCATAATTATCATATTGGCCTGCTATACCGTAGTACACATTCATTCAAAGAAGCCAACTAGAGTGGAGTATCTACATATTTCATATTTGGCACCATTACACGGGACTTGCCACGCCATGTGAATGTTAATTATGTGTATATTTTGTTGGTTAATTTTTTTTTTATGCGTTGTATAGTTAAATATTTATGGTTTTTATTCAATATTGACTAGAGGTTAGTCCTTTTGTTTCTGACGATTTAAATTTAGATTTTAAATAAATCTCAACGGTAATTGTTTTATTTCAATTTTATTATTGGATAATATTATGCGTTATATTTTATTATTGACAAGGAAGTGATAATTGGTTTAGATGAGTCATATGGCGATTTTAAGATGGAAAGTATGGAATTTCAAAGAAGTAAATTTTTGTTTCTGTTTTGTTTTTGTTTAGAAATGTAAGGTTTTAATTATTTTATTGTTTTAATATGTTTATGATTTCATGAATTTTACGTGGAGTAAAGTAATAGTATCTTTTTTATTGTTTTAAATTAATACAAGGTTTTGTTTTGTTGTTTTTGGATGAATATTTTAAGGGTATTTTATATGAACTGATGCTATGTTTATTTTAATATTTTAAGATTAATTTTTAAAGCGTGCATCTTTGGTATGTGTTGGTAACGCACGGCGCATGTCGGAAAGGAATTATTTCCCCTCCTTGGGCCGTGGTCGAAAAGCCCGGGCAAAATGTCCCTGTGCGCCCTGGCGTCTGAGTGCGGAGATGCTACGTGACTGGTATTTACATTTTGCAGTAAAAGTGCCTAGAACTACAGCAGGCTCCCGCCACGCTTCGCCACGGGTCGTCGCCGCGTGGAAAGGACTCTTCGCACAGGTCGTTCTCTCGTGCCGGCGAGCATTTTGACCACAGGTGAAAACTCGATCGCAGAATCTACACTGGCGTTAGCCAGTCAGCGATGATGCAGGTCGCGGCTCCACGATCGCTGAGGTCGCAGGCAGACGATTAATCTTCTCTGTATAGCCATAAGAACTCTTCAAAAAATCTATGTTAACTTCTCAGTGTCTGAACATCAACTAAGGTATCTGCGTACGTCCCCACTGTGTATATACTTTCTCCCATCACTGAGCGAAATTACCAAATTTGTTGTACGTCCGAGAGAAAATTAATGCATTTCTATGGTTCAGGGTTTCGAACTTGGGGTCCCTTCCACATGCATCACCTTTGTAAATTGATTATAACTTTGTATCAGTTGCGCACGAATACTGCGTAAAATTACCGCATTTTTTTTCTAATTCCGATAGAAAATTAACATATTTGATAATTTCGGGACTTGAACTCGGGGCGTTACACCATAGTGATTACACCTTTAGTGATTACTTAATTCCTTATATCAGGTGCGCATGAATACTAACCAGTGAAAAGTTAATGCACGAATATCACTAAGAAAAAGGCTTCAAAAACTCAGGTCACTGTTGACTGGCATCCCTATTATATCACTCTGATTCCCATATCCGACGCCTAAAACTTCCGTTTCGCCTTTAATATAAATTCCTATAATATTCCCCGAATATTGGGGGAAAATTACCGAGTTTTTCTAAGTGCGATAAAAACTTAATATTCTTTAATATTTTCAGGTCTCTAACTCAGAACACTACTCCGTACCTCGCCTTTGGTGATTACTTAAATCATTATATCAGACATACATGAATACTGCGAGAAATTACCATATTTTTCCAAGTCCGATAGAAAATTAAAACATATTTTATAATTTCGGGACTCGAACCCACGGTCCCACGACATGCCTAACCGATATATATATATATATATCACGAACCTTTATATAACGTACGTATAAGCACGTAAACAGACAGAAAATCGCATACAAAGTTCGTTAAATTTGATTCAAAACTCGGGTCGGTATTCTAACAATTACTGTGGACCTTACATCTCACTATAAAATCTCTATCCTTCGACTAATATGTGTCTAATAGTTTGCATTATAAGTTTCATACACCATGGGATTTATTTCAGCATATTTTTAGTAAAGTGGTACTTAGGTGGTTCTTACATGTAAACCAGTATTTCGTGTGAGTCGTACGTAAATAATATTATCTTTGCGTTTAATTGATTTGGAATAAACTATGTCCTATTTGTGGCGTGTGAAGTGGTGCTTTGTTTAATTCGTTGTGTATTTCCTAATAGTTCGATGCGCGGGATAAATTCACACACCCTCCCTCCCCTCACCCAGCCTACCAGCTCAGTCTTCTTCCAAATACAATGATACACACATTTAAAAGAACAATTCTCGAATTACGCATTTCAAACCTGCTTCGATAACCATTTTACATATCTAAAACTCAGTATGACGACAAACACTGGACGAGGCTGTGCGAACACGTGAAAATCCGGGAGTGAACCCACCGGGTATCGAACCCGGATCGCCGTGATGGGAGGCGAGCATCCTAGCCACCGCTGAAAATTTATCTATAATGAAACTAATTCATAGTATAAAAGAAGTTTTATCACAAGCCTTTTTATTAGATGTATTATTGAAATATTTTGGTCTAATATGTCGTTCATATTTCCGAGAACATTTTGCAACATGCCCTAGTGCCGAAATAGAATTAGTTTATAAAAAAGGTAATTAAATACAACAAATTTAGAAATTATGACATGATAGTGGGATATGTTTTTTTTTTTTTTTAACAGTAGACATGGCAATGGTAAACAAACAAATAATAGCTGCAATAAAGATGATAATTCACTCTGCAGTCTACTGTGAACGAGGATGGTGTGGCACGAGGTTCCATGTAGATCGCAAGGCCACAGAACAGGCAAGTCTACAGAAGTGAAATGATGCTGCGCGGCAGGTTACTTTGATGCGGGTGTACCCATTCCCTGACTACTGGACTTGCGTCTCACTGGATACTGCCTGCTGTATACATTTTTTACTGGCTGGGCTGTCGGATAGCGATTACATTACCGAGTGCTGATTGGCGAACGGCATTAAAACATGTCACTGGCCAGTAACGCCATTTTGCTGAATGGAGCTCGCGGGGAAAAAAAACGGCTGTCTCATATCTGTACTGTTAGCACTGTGGGTGCTATCGACGTAATATTATGTTGCCTAGACTTAACTGGATTGTAAGGAGTGTGTTGTAATAGTGCGACTTCCGTATTGTTTGAAGACACTGGCGAAGAAATATTTTCTTCACCAGCAATTTTAATAGGGTTCTCAGCAACACTAAAACGTTTAAATGTCTCAAATGAACTGGATGTACATTATTCTGAGTAGGAGAGAATATTTGATTTGGCCAATCCTAAGTCGGCATTATACTGGTAGAGACCCGGCCAGTAATGGACGTTGTACAATGAAATACTAAGCATGTCCGATGTTGTGTGAATCAATATGACTACTGTAAATAGGAATACAGGCAGAGACCAACGTACATTATGTCCATGCAACCATGAATATATGTAATTCACTTCTAGCTCGTCTTAACTTTCAGTAAACGTGTACCGCACTCATACTGTTAAATGTTGAAGTAAAGCAAAGTGCTATTTATGCTGTATATGAAAGAAGAATCTATATATTTTGTAACATTATAAAATATTTTACTAAAATGTACTTTTTAAAAGTAAAGAAAATCGATATGTATTTATAGATTCCCCATTTTTAACGAAATTTAAGAGCATTTCCGTTTTGGATGCTTCGGAAAGCAGACTTTACAAGAAAATCTTCTTCAAGAAAGATCGTCATAATATTTACTATGAATGAATGTAATAAATCATAGTACTAATGTAACATATCTATTTTAAAATTCACTTTATTTAAATCAGTTTCAGCCATAGATATTTGTGACAAATGGACGCACATAAAAATAACTATAAAAATCATTCCCTACATTTTTATTACAATTTCCTTACACACAATCATAGTAAACATTGTGACAATGTTCCATGACGAAGATTTTCTTACAAAGTCTGCTTTCTCAAGCATCCAGAATGAAATATGTTTAAATTTGGTTAAAAATGGAGAATATTATTTAAAAAGTACACTTTAGTAAAATATTGTATAATGTTACAAAATATATACATTATTCTTTCATATAGAGCATAAATCGCACTTTTCTGACAATTTTTATGCTGCCTGTACTACTTTTTTTGGAGTTCTTCGCATTGTATAGTCGAGTGAAGTGCTCCATAGGCAGTTGCTTTACTTCAACCTCAAGTATTCTACGTGAGTGAGTGGAAATATTTGGGCGGCTCTCAACAT
The DNA here is from genome assembly GCA_029891345.1 of Dryococelus australis. NCBI lineage: Eukaryota > Metazoa > Arthropoda > Insecta > Phasmatodea > Phasmatidae > Dryococelus > Dryococelus australis. The sequence continues at coordinate 123,228,454 of CM057000.1, read as the reverse complement.
CGAGGTCTTTAGAGCCGATGAGGGTGAAGCGAGGTGAGCATGGATCAGCGCCGGAATGCGAGAGGCGGGGGGAAACAGGAGACCCCCAAGAAAACCCGCCGTACAACGGCATCGTCCGGCACGATTACTACATGCGAAAATCCAGGAGCGACCCCGGTATCACGGTATCATCACAATTTTTAAATATAAAATTTTGAAAAATCACTCCATGTATGACGTGTTTGGTTGTTTTCATACCATGTATCACAGCGTTTTCTAATGCTGTTAACATAAAGCATCATATTCATGGTTAAAATAAACTTTCACTAATTTTTTCTGTCAATTATAACATGCAATTTACAATTAATTTTAAAAATAAATAAAATAGTTGTGTTGGTAACACCTAACAAAATATAGTTCTCGCACAAAATATCATTAAACTGAGCGCGCACGAATATGGTGCAACGTGAAGACGAACTTGCAATTTCAGACGAAGGGGAACCCTCTTGTAGCGAGGTAAATTATATATTTACGCACATGGACTTTTTTTTAAAGATCTTAGTGAAGTTCCTCTAATCGCTGTAACTATGGAAGTTATGAGTGAACCCCATTATCAGCCCTTTTCATCATATGTAGCGGCAAACAAAGACACTTGTAAAAGAAGCAACATACAGCCCTACTCTACAACTAAAAAAACTGTCTTCAACCCCTTAGAAACAGCAAGAATTTCCAATAATTGAAGACGATGATATATTGACTGGACATTCTCCTTTGCCCGAAGAAGCAATGAACTTAGGAACACAATACCAGTTTTTTAGTTATTTTTTCTAGACATCATAGAAAAGATTTTAGAAGAAACAGCGTCCAGAGAAAATCCTAATAAACCATTGAATGTTTCAAAGAATAACTATTTAGGGTTACTGATAAATTAGATAAACCAACAGTAGAACAAATATACCTTTTATTGTATCTCAACGAATACAACTATTTAACTCTTTCGTCATAAGGGCGGCGTTAAGCATAACGCCGCCTACAAGGCTGTTACGGGGCAGCTCTAAAACTCATTAATTACCCAAAGCTAATCACCTTGACTCGCCACTGTTAATTACACTCTGGATAGGGTCGGTCAGGCCCGGCGCCACTCGGAAGGCCAATCTGGAAGTCGGCGTCGATTGTCTCCCCTGGACGACGTCTCTGCAGCCGGAGCTCGTGGGTGACGGATAGCAATAACGACCCCTGGCAATTTTTTTTTTCTGGCGAGCCCCCAAATCCCGCTACGCCAGCGTGAGCACCTTCACAGTTCTGTGCGCCCTCCGGCATGCTTGTTAGTAGCTAAGTCGGCTGGAGAATGGGATGCGTCTCAGGGCAAGCCCTTTACGCCTTAGGTCGGGTTGAATTAATAAAATGGGCGCATGCATCATGGCTGTAGCAGGGTTGTCTGGTGCCACGGCCGCGATTGTAGCCGTGGACACACCCCGAAAGAAGAAGGCGTAGTACGGGTCACAGAAAACTAGGCAAAGCGGAGAGGGCCTGGGAAAAACTATGCGAAAGTCGCGGAGGATAAATCTAATTCTTTTATTGGATTAGGGCTGGAGAAAGTAGGGTAATGTTAGTCAGCGAAGATAGACTTTGTGAGTTCGCTGGCCTTGCTTGCCCGAGCTTTTATACTCTGGCTGCGTTCCCGATAACCCTCCCGTCATCATATATTGAGTGGCTCGCTCAGCCGCTCGGATCTTAGCATCGTTGCCCATAACAACATGCCAAGCATATTATGTTAGTGCAGAAACAGGCATGTTAGCCTGATTGCGGTAGCACAAACAATTGAGAAGAAGTTGAACGAAGCCTTGAGCGCTTCTAAACAAACCCCGCCAGGCAGGTCGAGTGCGCCGATTATATTACGGCTGGAAACGCGGCGAACGAAGCGTCTGTCGTCGTGACACTGCGCCAGCAAGACGTCCAGAGATGGGGGCGTGCCGTCCGCCGACATGCGTCTAGTCTTCAGCCTACGGCATCACGTACAAGGTGAAGTCGGACCATAGTACACTAGTCAGAGTGGCTTTAAGATAAATAAGTAACTTAATAACAAATCACATCAATCCTTAACACAATGTAACCAATTAATCTTAACGAGAGCTCCTCCGATTTAACGAGTAACTAGCATTCGGTAACGAGCTGTGAAACATATTGTAACGAGATGTAATTTGATACTGAGTTTAATACAGGGGCGATGAGGAACATATTTGAGTTCAACTTGAGTACGCTCATTCCAAACATGTACGTATAATATAAAATATAATTACCCACATTAAAGCGACACGCTTTTAAAAACGTAACAACGAGCTTATTGGCGTAGCGAAATGGGAAATGTGATGGTACAAGCAATTATAATTGCCAATATATTTTTAAGAATTTCGACAGTTCTTACATATAAATCACAACGACAAAATGCTACCCAAAGAAGATCCGCAGCCTGACAGACTCCACAATCTTCGTCGTGTCTACAACATGCTTGTGGAAAACTTCAAAAGCATACCAATCGAAGAATCTCTGTCCGTGGACGAGCATTTGTGTGCGACGAAGGAAAGGCATCGTATGAAACAGTAGGTACCTTTCGGTGAAGCGCCTAAAGTGGCGAGACAAACTTTTCGTTCTGCCCCGTGTTTCGGGCTTTGCGTGTAATGTGGAAATCTGTTCAGGACAGGAAAACTTACTGTTCGACCAGAAACTGAGCCAGATATTGCTGGTTGTACCAGTTTCGTGTAGGATTGTACTGCGTGATGTGCACCACAATATATATTTCGACAATTATTACACAGCACTTTCGCTGCTGCTAGTGTACCTGGAAAAAAAATGGTATTCACTATTTAGGGACAGTTAGGAATAATCGCATGCCAAAGGAGGCCATTCCATTGCTCCTATAGATTGTTCACGCTAAAGTGAGCACTTTTGAGGCTCTAGTTACTTTTTTTCTATCAGCCATTTTTTTATCCTTCCACCACTTATAAAATAAATATTGCAATGTACGTGATAAACACAGTGTGTATATTCTACCGCACGTTGAAGTTAAAGTCTAAAGCTAAAATAAAATTAATTTATTGGCCATTATTCCAAATGAGAGGGCTTTCAAAAGTGCTCACTTTACCGTGAGCAGCCTATACCTGCATTTATTTTAGTGGGTACACTGAGCGACATGCGCCCAGTGAAGTTGGTAACGGTGGAGGGAAAGTAGTTCCGTATCTTAACGTCAAATAAGAAGAGTTAGGCAACCATTTGTGACGACTTACATTATTAATTTTTCTTTCTGCTTTTTTTTTTTTTTTGTAATGTATCGGAATGCATAAATGAGCAGATTTGTAAAATATAAGTTTCACTAGACCATCGCATGAATAAAGTGACGAGGCTCATGACAATGTTAATTTGACGTAAAGCGAAAGACTACACAACGTGCATATAAGTAGATTTTAAGCAGGGCTTTCAAAAGTACTCATTTTACCGCGAACAGCCTTTAATGCTTGGCTGCTGTTCCGCCGAATCAGCTGAATAAAAGAACCAGGAATAAAGCGTGTCGTTGCTGCATTCCACGAAGAAGTGGCCAGCATACTGTGCTGCTTGGAATAGCAACGACCAAAAAAAAAAAGAGGACGACCTTCCGACATGGAGAAACGTGTACGAAAAGAAACAAAAAAGTTGGACGTGCAACATTCGTACCGACAAAAGACGTCAGATTGGATCGGACGCGTCATTGGCCAACTTGGGACAGCGCAAGTAATCGTTGCCGTGTTTTTTTTTGTGTTTCAGTAGAGATAAAACGTTTCAATTAATTTCATAGTGAATCGGTAAATGCCACATGTACTGTCAGAGGAGTGTATCAAAATGACTTTGTTTTGAATGTATTTGTACAGCATTACTGCATGATGTTATATATATATTATATATTATATATCATCTTTGTATCATATATGTGTGTGTATATATATATATATATATACACACATATATATGATACAAAGATGTAAAATATGTAAATTTGTCAAAGCACTTTAAAAATATTTTTTCTGTTAATTTTTAGGGCGGATTTTTATGTTCAGTATTAATTTGAACTAAAAATAAAAATATATACAGTGCAAGGTTAGTAACTGTGTTATGGCTATAGAGGTGGCCCGAGGCCACTGTAAAGCTGGTTCCATAATAGTGCGATGCGTTGCGTTGCGATGTGTTGCGATGCGTCGGGCTGCGACGAGCTATACTTGCTGTTTCCCAATCATGCGATGATCTGTCGACGACAGACGCCGTCTGAGATGGTGCTGCTATCTAGTTTAAGGGTGGAAATTACATTTTCAGATCTCACGAATGTAACAAAAGACGCCTAAAAAGTTGAAACTGTATGTTTTAAGTGGTAGATAATATGAACGCGATGTGTGACGAAAACTAGCGAGAACGAGACATAATACGACGAAGGATAATTATTTTGATGTTAATAAACGAATTTTATGACATTGTCCACATCTATAAAAAGCCTTGTCTTCAATTTTGCACATCCGCGAAGTAATAATAAAAAAAAAAACAGATGTTTTTATTCTCCTTGTAAACAAACACTTATTCTTCTTCTCCGTCGCAGGCTGACACCGACATTCGCAACTCAATAATTTCGCGCAACGCACTCGACGCCGACGCGCTGCGATGGAATCTGCTTCATCATGATTGGCTACCGCTCTACGCAACGCATCGCTTCACACTATTGTGGAACCAGCTCAAAGGCCCTTGCACAACTGAAAACTTTAACATTTGACTTTGCTATTTGACTTTACGTTTGCTTTCCGACGTGTTGTTTCTTCTGGAGCTTGACACAATGGAACAGTCAAAGGTAAAGTCCAGCACTCTTGACTTTACGATTTCGAAAAGTTGAAATTTAAAGTCAAAGTCAGGCAGCTGTTTTGCCGAGAATCTAACAGAGGTTATGTGGAAAGTGCGTTATTTTATTGTAGGGTATATCAAACAAAGCTCGTCTTAAATTAAATAAATGGCAAACAAATATGATGCGAAGAGGAAATATATGAATTTACATATTTTAATAAAGTAAACAAATGAGTTTTCTGTTTTGAAATAAACTTTTAATGCAAATTTTAAGCCCATTTTTAAAAAAAGGTACGTTAAATGCATTTCTGGATAATATAATTATTTACATAACAAGATACACATGCTTACGAAGCTCGCAGAACCGATGTTGAATTGTCTTAACTCTGACTTTACAAAATTGTATTGTATTTTTTGGTGGTTTCGTCAGAGGAAAGGAAACGAAAAGTCAAATGCTAAAGTTTTCTATTGTGTAAGATGCCTAACTCGGCACGAAGCGACGAGAAGCGGCAGCGACAATGGTTTGGCGAAGGGGCGATTGTCGGGCAGTTGCCGGGCGATGGTGGGGCACGACAGGCCGGACCTGATGTGGCACCTGGACCAGGTGGTGTTCCTGGGAGGACAGAAGCTCGCGGCGTCTCTAGGGGGCTACCTGGCGGCGCAGCTCGCCATCCTCTTCCCGGAGTCCTTGCTGGTGGCCGCGTGCGTCGTCCTGGCCATGGGAGTCGCCTCCGAGGGACTGCTGGGGGATGCTCAGGCCGCGTTCAGTTTCCTCTGGCCCCGCTACCCCTTCTTCGTCATCTTCCTAGCGATCCACGTCGTCGCCGAGCTCATACTGCAGATAACATAGCGCAGCTGCTGCCTTGACGTCCGTTCTGCTCAGCTGTTCACCCGGTTGTCCGCCATTTAGAAAGTCTCTGTCTGCCGTCTTCACCACATATCCTCGCCGTGCATCGTTCTTCCCTCCGCTACTCGACCAGTTCACCCTCTGGCTCTGGCCCACGTAGCTCAGTACCTTCCGTTCTGTACCAAATAATAAATTAACAAGTTACTGATATGATTAATGAGCTTACTTTTCTCTAAATGGGTGTAAACAATATTTGAATGACTTTTTTTTTTTTACCCAATTTTCCGAAGGGGAGGTAGGGATGAGATCACTTCTCTGTATGTGTCCAGGGTCGTTTTATGGGCGTGTGAGACCCGGGGGCAACATCAATCTGAGGCCTTCTCTACAGCTACAGTTTAGAAATTATAGTTTTAAACCATGACACATTTATACGAAAGTTAATTAAGTATCTTTACTATTTTACGACCTAGCCTTTTATTCTAAGTTAGTTACGTTTTTTTTGCGAATGCGTTTGTTACTAAACTGGAAATGAAAAATAAGTTACTGTTGAGCTAGATATAATAAAAACATGTACTTCAATTAGTAATATCTGCAGCAATCCCTCATGGTTAGGTGGTAATTTTAGAAAAGTCAATTCATTGTAAATTATTTCTTTTAATCCAAATAAGTGTACCCCAAGGAACGTGAGGCCCGAGACAAATGCCCCTTTTGCCCTCCTCCACCCCCCTTGACGCGGTCCTGCGTGTGTTCCTAATAACCTTTGAAAGCGTGAACTGAATTTCACCAAATTAGGTACACATATAGTAGGTACTTAGTAAAGACACCCTACTTTCAGAGTTTTCAACAACGCCGCGTGCTTAGTTTTAAAATGGCGGACATTTTAGTATTTTACGGAAATTTGTCATATCGCGAAACATAAAATCGTAGTTTAATCAGCCATTTTGGAATTTAGCGCTACATGAAGAAATAAAGTTTTTACGTGATATCTCGAAAACTTCTGAACCTATAACCGCAAATTTGATACGGTACGTAGGCTATGCAATACTACGGTAGGCTATGTAAACAATATGCGATTTAAATGGGCAAGGCACTTATTTCGAAATAGCGGCATACACAACTTTAAAGTTTATTTTTTATATCTACAATGCTGTTCGGCCAATTTCGACCAAACGTTGTATGCTGAAAGTCTCAATTAAAAGTGCCCTTTATGCCGACACACAGCCACTTTCGTTGAATATTTTGTGAGATAACACCACATGAAAGAGTAAAGCTTTTACTACATATCTATGGGAAAAAATGAACCGATACCTACAAAATTTGACGAAAAAGTACTACTGTGAAGGGCAATGTGAATATTTATGTTTTAAGTTTGCTAGTCATTTATTTTCAACAAGATGGTCATACAAACATTTTAGATTACTATGCTATATCTTCGAAACCATGTTATCAATTTCAACTTAAATTTGTATATTGGCAGTTTCTATTACTACCATAACATTTTCCAAAACAAAGTATATTTTGTCCGCCATTTTGTAAGATACTAACACATGAAAAAATAAAGTTTTATGTCGCATATCTCAGGAAACGATTAACCGATTCCTACCAAATTTTGCAAACAAGTAACACTACTGTAGGCTAAAACTATATAAAGTGGGCCTGAGTTTCTATTTTAAAAAAAATAGCGTCCACGTAAATATGTTAGCTTAGTGAGTTATAGCTAACTTTGTATACTGGGGCCACGGTGTGGGCGGTTAGCCTGCTCGCCTCCCACCAATGCGAACCGGGTTCAATCCCCTGCCGGGCCACTCCCGGACTTTCGCATGTGGGAATCGTGCCGGACGATGTCGCTGGTTGGCGGGTTTTCTCGGGGATCTCCCGTTCCCTGCCCTTGCATTCCATACTTCAATCTGCGTCAACGGCTCTCAAGACCTCACTGTTAAGCCGCCCAAATCTCTTCACTCACTCACTTTGTATACTGACAGTAGCTATGCGAGCATCAAATGAACTTATTAGTAAACTCTTTTCTTCGCCATTCTATGCGATAGCATCACGTGAAAAAATTAGTTTTTTTGTCCTCTCTCGGTAAACAATTATAAAACTTTCACCAAATTTAGACAAGCCATCGTTTTTTAGTCTATCTACACTTAGGAGTTAAAGTTAAATGTTTTCAAAATAACAGTCATGTAAAAGTTTTTTCTCGCCATGCCACAACCGAACTTAATATGCTGGCAGAATTTATGACAACCATCAAATGCGCTGACATAAAAAATTTTTATCCATCATTTATAAAGATCGTCACTTGGGAAAATAGAGTTTCGGGAACCAATAAACCGATTTACACCACATTATTTACAAAATAGCGCTATGGTAGGCCGTGTAGACTTAGATGTTCTAAGGGACTCAGACGCTTATTTTCCAAATGATGGTTAGTAAACCCTACAGACAAAACATTAGGCAGACTACAGCCGAAATCGATGGTCCGAATCCTACTCTGCAGTGCAGCTGGTTCGACGGTAGCTAGCATTGGGTACGATGTTTCCTGGCTTCGAGTCACGGGTAAAGAAATTACGTGTTTGTATTGTGTCGTTACTGCTGCATACGTTTCTGGTAGCAGTTCTTGTGATATTGCTGTCGACGAGACATCAAGGTCTGCGTATTATCTTAGTTTTCGAGAACTTTATTAGAAATTATTTCAACTAATGTAGAGGACAGTACGCTCATTAATTATATGGGTAAATTACTGCTATAAGCTGTTCACGGTATAATAAGCACTTTCGAAACCAACCTTGTAAAAATGTCACTGCCCTATACCTCCATATGTTTTAACGGGCACACTGAGCAGCATGCGCCCAGTAAAGTTGGTAACGACGGATGTGGAAGTAGTTCCACTTTTTAACGCTGAATTACAAGTGTTTGGTTAAACACTTGTGAAAACTGAAATTATTTATCTTCTTTCAGTTTTTTTTTAAATGCGAAATAAGTGTGTTACTATTAGTGAATTCGTAAAATGTTTACCTTCTTAATAATCTCACAGTTTCACTTGACCGACGCATGAATAAAGTGATAGGGCCAGTGGCAATGTTAATTTTTTGCATGTAGTGAAGGAAAGTACAAAGCGCACAAAAGTGGATCTTAAGCAGGGCTTTCAAAAGTGCTCAGTTTATCGTGGACAGCCTTTAGAAAGCTTAGATTGTAGGCAGGCGTTGAAGTCTCGTTGACAGGGATGTCGTTAGACATGTGACCAGTAACATATGCAACAGTAGTGGGAAAATTACAAATACACACGTGCTTTACCAGGGACTCGAACTAAGAAGCCTTGAAACGTATGTTTGCGTGCAACCCACCGCATTACTGAAGTATTTACAGGGCCGTCATTTTGAAAATAAGTGCCTGAGACATCTAAAGCATGCAAGTTTACGTGGTGTACTGCAGCGCTGCTTGTATGGAGAATTTTTTCAGAAAACAAAGTTAGATTGGATTTGGTTAAGCTGTTTAATAGATTAGGCAAACTTATAGAAATTATTTTTATTACCAACAATCTGAAAAGAAAAACTGGCCCATTTAAATCATGTAAGTTCATGTGGTCTTCTTTAGCATTACAGGTGTGCAAAATTAGTGAACATTAGTTGAATGGTTCCAGAAATATTGCATAAAGGTTCCACGCCTTCACCTCGCACTATACTTCAAAAGGCAGGCAGAAGATGATGAGGTTCTCTGTTCGCATGATTGATGCTTCAAATGAATACTGTCAGCCTACACAATTTGTTTGAATTTTGTTGAATTGTTTAATAGATTTAACGTTTTTAAAAAGCTTAGTCTACTTAAAATATGTAAGTGTGCATGGCCTACTGTAGCACAACTCGCGTGTATCATTTGGTGGCAGTAGGTTTATTGGTTTCCGAGATGGAGCATAAAACCTGAATTTTTAATCTGACCATCTTAATAAATGGATGAAAAGGTTATCGATTAGCACATTCGATAATTTTCACAGATACTATCATTATTTAAATTTTTGTTGAAATTATTTGGGACATATGATATACTAACCTAAAAAAATTACGCGGTTATTATTTTGAAAACATGGCCACCCCTTTGAGTTATATAAATTTCGATGGACTACGAAAGTATACCTTGACTTATAAATTTGTTGTTTTCTGAGGTAAAAAATGAAATATTATTTTTGCATTTTGTTCTGTTCTCCAAATTCGCAGAGAAAATAGTTTATATATGAGCTAATTTGATGACGGCATAGATACTGACAATATACAAAGTTAAGTTAAAATCTTCACATGGGCTTTGTATTATGTCAAACCATGCTAAAAATTTCATATAGCAGCCATTTTGAAAAATTCCTGTCTGACCTATTTAACATTTATAAATGATCTGACCTTCCATAGAGCTACTTGTTTACCAAATTTGGCAGGAACATGTTAGTTGTTTCCCAAGATTAAACATTAATATATTTTAAATTTGGCACTATCTTTAAAAAATGACACAAAAATATGTTCTGCGCAGACACCTTTGATGAGTGTAGTATATATTGTAAGCATACGAAGCTAACTGGAAATTTATCACGTGGTTTCGAAGATACGGCATACTGAAATGAAATGCCTGTATCGCTGCCATTTTAAAAATAAGTCTTTACCAATTTATATCGACTGTCGTAGTATTACAAGCTTGCCGAATTTGGTAGGAGTCAGTTAACTGTTCCCGAAATATCATTTTCTCATGTGGCACTGTCTTGAAAAGTGGCTCGTAGAAAAGGCTCAGTGTAGACACATTTGATAGCTTCAATATATACGTTACTGCTAGCATGGAACGTTAAGTTGAAATTGGTTGCATGGTTTCGTATATTTAGTATTCCACGTTACAGTGTTTATAAAAAGGCCAGTTTTAAAATAAGTGGCCGACCCACTTCAAGCATATAAATTTGTATGACCAATCGTAGAACTATTGTTTGCCAAATTTGTAGGAATCAGTAGATGGCGTACCGAAATATGACATAAAAACTTCAATTTTTTATTGTTGTGGTATCTTACAAAATGACTAACAAAAGTGGCTATGTATTGGCATAAAATTATATGATGCATTTAATCAGTACTTTTAGCATACAAAATTTGGCCTAAATTGGCCAAATTGTATTGATAGAAAATAAAACCTAAAATATTTGTATGTAACCATCTTTAAAATAAGTGCTTTATTCATTTAAACCACACATGTATACAATACCTAACATTATAACATTACTTACTTGTAAATTTGGAGCTAACCGGTTGATTAGTTTTCGATGTAATGATGCATAAATAAAATGCATAATAAAAAAATCATAATTGCCTACATTTAATAATATTCTCATACAATGTTGTTGTTTCATAAATACAATTATTGGAGTGAATAGACACAGGTTGCATTTACACTCATAATATAAATATAAAACTTTAACTTGTACTATTAGTATACAAAATTCGCTTTAGCTTTATCTTTCATTTACAGCACGCGTATTTTATAACCATTACTTTGAGATCACCAAAATTTATTAAAATACAAAGGGAATGGAGGGCAGTCATCTAGACCCGTCAAAGCCTCCAATCCAGAAAATGATTTTAAAAATGACTATGAAGATTAGATACGGTGGGAGGCAGTCAAAATGACACTCCAAAGCTACTACCATTTAATAATTTATAACAATAAAACCGAGATAACACATCTAAAACAAATGCTCTAACAAGTAAGTCGTGGAAATGGAAAAAGCACTTTAAAATTATTAAAGTGCTTGGGCGGCGCTCCAGGGACAATCACGACATGTTAAAACAAGAAGCACAGCAGACGCGACACCATAGTTAAAGCCAAGCATAATTTAGAAGGGCAGCCAGAAACCTAATTTAGAAATGTAGCTACTGCACACCCAAGTAATTACACACTGTTATAATTATGCCGTACGGCCATATTAATAAATTAATGGGTTTAGGAGTCGTAACTTGCGATAAGGGTGATTGAAATGAATATGGAGCGGCGCTGGAATGAAGGGTCGGGGGAAACGGGAAATCCCCGAGAAGACCCGCCGACCAACAGCATCGCCCGGCACGATTCCCACATGCCAAAATCCGGTGACCCCGACCGGGGATCGAGCCCGGTTCGCCTTGGCGGGAGGCGAGCGTGCTAATCGCTCAGCCACCGTATATGTGTACCTTCTTTGGTGAAAAAGTTTTATTAGTGGCACACAGACATACAGAGACACACATACACTCTCCTACACACACATACACACATTTGGACATGTATAGACATATGCATACAGATAGGCAAGTGATCTCGTAAACTTATCTCACTTTTGGAAAGTAGGCTAAGAAGAGGATATTAAACCATATTCAGCAATTGTAAGAATAACGCACAAAACTCCAGTCAATAAGAATGTGGTGTAACTTGCACGGAAGAGAGTGTAGGCAGCAACGCATCACGGCGACATTCAGTAGAGTGTACGTACATGTTTACAAGTCATTGATTCAGCTTTTCTAACGTGAGGTTCTGGAAAAAAAAAAAAAATCTTATAAGCTGTTTGAGGATAACTGAGTCCGTGTCCCAGTTCGCCGCGAGAGTTATCTCTCGCCCACACTTGACGTCACTGAGAGCCCTCTCTGCTGTCCCAACTCGAAGAAGAGTGTAAACTACAGCGGGCGCTATCGGCGTTACACCGAGTAGTTGAGGAGTGTGCAAGTGGAGTTTATCGGTGGTTTCAGACTAATTCTGACGTTTACATTTAATTCACGAAGTAACACGCGTACATAATACGCGATGAACAAGTTAGGGATCTACCTCCTTAACTACATGGCGTAACACCGATAGCGTCCGCTGTAGTTTACACGTGCAAAAGTATCGTGTACATTTGTGAATATAGGTAATTTATCGTGACTGTTCAATGGAACCACCGTCCGTCTTTAATTATAGCAACATGTCCCGTGGGGTGTGGATTGCCTACCTGCCAGGCCACTCGCTTTCTGTTTTGAATGATGTCACCACGGATTTCTCGCAAACGGTTCACCTGAGAGTGTTCGGACAAGACAACCTGTATGTTTTAATGTAGACGTGCTGATTAATAAATTGATGCAATAAATCGCTTACAATTGTTTGTTAACACGATTCGTGCAAACACAGGGCTGCAGCTCATATTTACCCAATTTAAGGGGGTGCTATTACCAACCACGTTTCTCGAGGTGAACGATATCCGTTATACAAAACTCTATTCGCCGATTAGTCGCTTAGTCGCAAGTGGTTTCCAAAATACTAAACTTTATGGCATTTCGAAATCCGACTTTTGGGGGCGCACAGCTCCGTTACTAATCAATTTCGGGAATTTCGTCTTATATTTTCCTAAGGAATTACCCGCTGGCGTTTGTCGGTGTCTTTCAGACTCATCCTGTATAGTCCATTCACGGTTACTTTACACTTTCTGAAGTTTTGCTAAATTACTACTTTTGGTTACCAATTATGTATCCTTCCACTACACAGCATAAACACCACCATGTGACTTCTACCTTTTAACTGTCAAATGCTTTGTTTACTGTCTTCAGCTGTTCAAATGATTCTGTCGTATTACAAAAACCATTACTTATGAATATTCACAATTTAGGCCTGTAACCATATTCAGGTCAGCTTTATGACTTTTTAACAATGTCTGTATTGACGATAGTTCTCATGGTTATTATTTTACGTTATTATCATATTTTGTTATACACGATATAGAACATTACATATAATACACATTAATATTTTCCCGCAACTGTGCTTAACCCTGTTACAACTGCGGGGAAAGAACTGTAGTATTTAACCTCTTATTATTGTGTTTTTGGGTTATTGAGTAAAAGTAATGGTCTTAGACGGAATAAATATCAGAACGAAAAAAAAAAAAAAAAAAAAAAAAAAAAAAAAAAAAAAAAAAAATATCACGCAACTCGTGTCGCTAATTTTTTTTTTAGGAACAGCGACAAACTTAAAAGACAGTGGTGAACATGCACACAAATATATCTACCATCCAGTTAATTAAGCTCAAAATTCTTCTATGTAGATTTAACTAGGATTATTTGAGTATTTATTTAAGATTTCTGACTGGGCTTAGAAATTTATTGGGATTGTGGCAAACTTTCCTTACAAATTGTAAGCACGTTACACAATTGTATTTCAAACTCCTGGGGCGAGGTTACGTTGTGATAAATAAATATACGTGTAATTAACTTCGTCATAGAAAAAGCTCACGGTTAAAACGTATAAATTTCGCACGTCCAATATTTGCAATCTCACACACACACGCACGCACGCACGCACGCACACACGCACACACGCGCGCGCGCACACACACTCTCTCTCTCTCTCTCTCTCTCTCTCTCTCTCTCTCTCTCTCTCTCTCTCTCTCGGGTACAGCGTAACGACCACGAAGCAGCCACACCCTTTTACACGCAGCGGTTAACGACACGCGTAACATTACATTTACTACTGCCATGGATACCCATATTTATCACAACAGCGTAACTTGCCCAGGTAGGTTTAGAATTCACAGTGCGTACAGATTTGACGTAGTAATTTGAAGCATTTTTCACAAAGAGAAAATAAACGTTTCGTTTATCAAAAGAAATACGCGACATCATCATGTCGTGTCACCACTCGTCGCTTTTGCCGACTTCAGATTTATAACCCTCCAGCCATCACATCGAAATATTTTATAATAAGTATTGAAACATTAAAATTCATTTTCAGTTGTAAATCACAAATTCAGAAATCATTATTTTTTGCTGCAATAAGTATGAAATATACTAAAATTGAAAACATGTATAATTTTTTCGGCTTCTATCAGCCGTTTGAAACTTCCCGAGAGCGAGGCAGAGAGGGCGGCAGTTTCTTGCTCGGTCGATAAGAAAAACACCTTGTCACAAGGGCCTACGCATTTTATTCTGTGCTGATGTTTTTAACTGTAACAATAAAATATACTGGCATCAGGGCTAACTAAAAATTTAAATATTTCAATAGGCAACGTTTAATTTACAAATATAGCATACCAATAAACTTGGTTACACCAATACTTAAACTGTGAACTTTCTTACTAGCAGTTGCCAAAACATCACTGCGCTCAATGTTTTTAATTCGTATTAAATAATAGATAAAAATTACAAGTTATAGAATATGTTAAAGTAAAGTTTCATTTATTCAAAAATATAATATTTTTAAAATTAATCAATATTATGCCTATATACTTGTGGTACAAATGTTATTTAAAAAAAAATACAGGTTAACATATTACTCCTAACGTAATTTTTAAAAGGTTTGGTTCACCACGTCCTAAGAAACCATGAATTATAACTTCACTATTCTGTACCTGAACTTCGTTTGGTCAGGCGGCTCTTAACAGCGAGGTATTGACAGCCGATGAGGGTGATTGAGGTGAATATGGAGCGTCGTCGGAATGAAAGGGCTGGGGAAACGGGATATCCCCGAGAAAACCCGCCGACCAATGGAATCGTCCGACACGATTCTCACTTGTGAAAATTCAACCGGGGATTGAATCCGGTTCGCCTTGGTGGGAGGCGAACAGGCTAACCGCTCCGCCACCGTGGCCCCTGCTTTTTAAAGAAATAAGATTAAGACATCTTAATAAACGACTGATGTACCATGTAAAGTTAAAGCACATTTGATATCAACTTTTGAAATAAAAATAATTCACTGTCCCATTAACTGCATAGATGCCACCATACACACTGGTCTTTAGGCCCTCAGTTCAGTTGCTAGAATAAAAAAAATCCAAGAACTCCGAATTTATAGTGTCTCGGCGTGGCGAATAGTTGGCCGGCACAGTCAGAAATCAGACTGCTGAGAGCGCCCGTGTTCCTGGCCGGTCCGACGACAAACTGACGTTTTTCAGTGCTATTGACTACTCCCTAATGACGTCTGTGGTGTTGCCGAGAGTTCTAGTTAGAAGACAGAAAATGTTCACAGAGAAAATAAAAGATCATCGGAATATCGCTCTGAGAGCTATCCATTGTATAATGTTTCCTTATTGGCCGAGTTGAAAAAAAGGACCAATTAAATTTTCGGATAGTCCCATTACCAGTTCAGATGAATGCGAAGTTGGTGAGTGTTATAAGTAGTAGGGGCGTGCCGATTTCATTTCACTTTTGATTAATCGAATTAACCCTTTGATGTCAAATTGATATCAAAAGGGTTAATCTTTAATCCAATTGCAAACCGAGAAAAAATTGTTGATCCGATATTAATCAGATCAAAAATGGTTAGTCCGATTTCAATCCGATCAAAAAATTTTCGTTAATCCTTAATCCGATCTTAATCCTAACGGTTTTTTTTTCGATTTTGTGTTAATTTCGAAGTTTACAGTGTTGTGCAAAGGTGTGCTAAGGAACTTAATTAATTAATTAATTTTTTCTTGGGGTGGGGAGCAGCTCTGGTAGATGTTGTCAGCACGACGACTGGCACTCGAATGAGGAGTGCCTGTGCTGGGGAAGGGGTGTTGAATTTTGTGCAAGAGTGTCATAAATGTTTTTTGGGTTTCGTAGACGGTGTTGGGAGATAGGTGACTGTGAAAGATACGATTTATATAGTGTATGTTGGTAATTACAAACAGAATAACTTCAATGTAAACTATTAAATTGATGGCTATTTCCGAATGCAATTAAACCAGTGATGTTAAACACGAGTGAAATTAATGCAAATTCAAAATTCAAACGAATTCTACCTATCACTATAAATAAAAACACTCAAGAGAAGTATAACGAGTACAACTACGTGAATAACCTGGTCTCATAAAGAAACAAGTACTAATCGATCACAACTAGATAAGCCTCCAGGTGTCATAAAGAAAATTAAGTAACGAACTACAATGAAGCAAAAATGTCCTTATAAATTAAATGGCAGTCTTCCTACCTAAACACAATAACAAAGTATTTGAAAACACATAGAAAAAATACACTACTGGATGCCTCAGAGTTGTACACGTAACCTACATGATGTTAAAACACGTCCGTCCGCCTGTGAGACTGTTGAATAAATGACCTCAGTATAGGATTTGCAGACTCCTATAAGCTGTATCGAGCACCGCTAGGCAGGCGACCTATCGCAATAAAAGCATAGCGAATCCTGTAGTTAACACTCGTAGAGGAACTTCTGAAACGGAATCCATGTGATAAATGACGATTATTTAAAAAAAATAATTTATTAACACGCGTAAAAGAAAAAGTTTAACGACGATCGCGGTTAACAGTCAGATATTTTAATATACGTCCATTCGCTCGGGAGGTCGCTGCAGCACTGACTGGGATATACCACTTTTGTCGACTTATAAGCTGAACGAGGTGTTGTAAGCAAACAGAACCTGCGTGTGCATCGGCCTACGTTTGATTATAGACTGAGCTGAAAAACTTGGATATGAACAAAAAGATATGTGAATACGTCTAAATACAAAACTAGTGTTTCCAAATAAATTAAACCGTTGAAGTAACACACAAGAGAACTATAACTATGTGACTATCCTATTTTTTAAATTAATGCAATCGCACAAGCACCTCTCCCAGAACACATATGTTCGGCTGTGATGTCAGTCGAGGAGTGACTGCAGTGTATGACGTACGTCAACTTATAAGCTCTTAGATATGTGGAGCTTGCAGCCAAGTTGGAATTATGACAAAAACTCTGAATATGACTCACGAAATGAATTACAGAACCTATCTCCCTACTTTTAATGTGTTATTATACATGATCAATTTAATCAGATCTTCCTGAACAATTCACATGACATTTAAAAAAACTTACCCAGATTTTTAACGCAAGTTTTACTTCCCTGGGAAAATTAAATTTCACTATTGTAAGAATAATTCACTTTCAACACATTTTCCAGAGTAAGGAGACTCGGATGGTGTGAAGAAGAAGGGCTTGATCCTAATACTCTATGGAAATGTAGTACATATTTTAACAAGTAATCAAACTTCCTCGAAGAAAAATTATTTAAAATAACGGACATATTACATAGACCCGAATAATGTTTAGACAAATTTTTGTTAAGTCTGGGAAATTCACCGCACTTGGTAACACAAACACAAGTTGAAACTCCTATAAACTTTCGTCGACCAAACTCAGAAACAGGGTTTGCATGATAAACGCTTATAAAATTATTTTTAAATAATGGACACACTATATCGACATAACACACAATTTTTTTCCCTGATAAATTAAAACTTATAAAATATGTTTACATTAAAATGATAGCTGAAGCTCAGAGCAGATACTATCTCTTGATGAGAATCGCGGATAACTGTCAGGCATAGTATATGCCTAGATTCTCAGTAGCCTGCTGGCTGTGGATCTGCTAGCCCTTTTGTTGCACTGGATCCCGACAGCCGTCGACGTGCCTCGGGAAGAGGTGCTTCAGAGGAGAGAGTGATGTATGTGTGTATCCAGTGTGAGGTTTGACGTCAAACTAACATGGCACTGGTCAGTGAAAGATGGTCAGATCGCTCCTGCCTGCCTAAATGCCCTACCCCCTTCCTTCCCCTACACCAGACAGCATCTTTGGCGATGCGCCCCCTTCCATCACTACTCCAGAATGCATTTTCGGATAGTTGAAATACTACCCTGCCCACAGAGGGCGTTCCACACTACCTCCCTGACTCTCACCCCTAGTCTAGAGCACATGTTTTCCGAGACGAGAAGTGCCTTCAGTCATTATGCGTCTCCTCCCCTCCCACCACCTCCAGCCCAGAAGGCATATTTTTCCATATTATGGGCTAGCTGCTTGTCTACTTACCTTCTCTAGGACAGAGAATTTTGAACTCACCCAAAGTGTGAGCTGTTTGCAAAACTACGCTCTACCCATGAATTGTGGACTCACCCGAAACTCTGCCCTGTCGGTTTTATGAGAGGAGTACTTCCCCCTCCTGGCCCTCCCTCCCCCTAACCAATCACTTGAATCGCCATACTTGGAGCTGGTCGGCAGTCTTCAATCCTTTATGTCAGGAATGGTTGAAAAATTCTTATATTTCGAGTTTAAAGCGTCTGAACATTTATTTCCATTGAATAAATATTTAAGAAATTCTGCTGAAAAAATTATTCCCTTAACATTAATAACTATATTGAAAATAATAGTTGTAGATATGTAACTGTATTTACAGAAATGCAATTTATTGTTTCTGAATAACTTTCACTACCACGTAGAAAATTATTTTCTTTTTTTACACCTCTTCTACCAAAACCCCTCATAGCAGAGTGAAAAATTTGTATAAATCTTTGATGAAATTTCCGAAAAGTAATTTAATTTCTTCCATTGTTGTTATAACCGAAATTAATACTATGAAGGAAATGAAATTATAACATATATTCTTTAACGCCAGAACTCAAGCTTGTGTGTATAGTTGACTACACACTTCACGAATTTTTAATGAAAATACACGCAAGTCTTCTTAGGAACACAGACTTAGGTTTTCTCTTTTCATGCTTGTTGACCTTCTCTCTCTCCAATTTTTTTGTATCAGATTGTTAATGCAGGATCAATAACCCCCTTCCTTTGTCAAACACATTGTTTGTAAAAAAATCTGAAGTTTCCCCTAAAAAGAATTTTTCTGGTAAAATAGAAGTGAAGAAATTAATAACTTTGGAACACTATATACTAATCCCCATTAAAATGAGTAATTCAATTATAAATGTTTTTAACTTAAATAATTTTCCTAGATATATAATAGTAAAAGGAAATAAATGCAGTGGATTATGACTTAAATGCTAATACTATGAAACGATAATCTAATGAACAAGTGGATTCATTGCATATTAAATTGCACATCCAAACACCATTGCTAATGATAGATTTATTAAATCAAATAACACATCAAATATTATTAAAAATATTTTTTTTTTGTTTAGTATCATAATTTTACAATCATTGTATTACAATATTTTAATATCTTAATTTTTAACCCACGTGTCGTGTGCTTTTGAGAAACCCCTCCATCGAACCAAGGACATATCGTTTTTATTTTAATTTTTTTTTGTCTACCAAATATTAATTTGGAGAACTAACTTTTTTCAGTCCATGTTCGTAAAAACCACCTTTTATAGGCTCTCCGTCATAGGTTTCCTGGTAATACACTCTGGGATGTGTTCGTCTAGTTGAAATAATTTTAAATATTTCATAAGACCAATTAATCATAAATTTATCTAAAAGATTCCTTTCTTCTTCGAGATATGTATATATTCGCCAACTTTGAACTTTTGTTTTCTCCTGTCGATTACTTTAGCTTTATTGTAAATGGTTTTCATTAAACTATTGTCCATAACTTCTTTGGGCACCATCCTGATAGTTCTATGATATCTGGAATTATAAAACTTAACTATTTCAGGCAAAATGTCCACCCATTTGTAAGTCCTCCTTGATGTGAAATGTTTGTATATTAATTGCTTAATCGATTTGTTGTACTGATACACAAAAATGGCTTTAAGTTCCAAATATGTTGCGTAGTGATAGATACCATATTCTGTTGTTAGTTTCCAGAACAATGCAGAAAAAGATTCAAAACCTTTATCGGTTTGGAGCAAATTTGGCTTTGTCTCTTTCAAAACGATCTTTATTGCATTGGTAACCTGTTTCCCAATTTTGTTTTTCAAAGGTATACCCCAACCATATTTCGAATAAACATATATTACGGATCAAATATACATGTATCTTTTGCTTTATTTGGAAAAGAATGTCATTTCACACAAATCAGCTTGAAAAAGATCATTTAACCCTTTAGTAATAACTCTTTTTTTAGGATATCTTATCCTGGCTGGAGTGTGAAGTTCTTGAAAAATAATACAAAATTTCGTTTGTAATATAACAATCTTCTTTCAGCTCTTCAATAATAGAAACAATTTCGTTTGTATGTGAATTATTAGCAGATTCTCTCGATACGATGAGAAGTTTTAATCTATCGACCACTTCATTAGGATTGTTCCAATATATCAGGAGAAAACCAGTTGTCGATTTCATCTTTCTATAATCCACTTCTGGCAATATCTCCTATTAAGTGTAGTTTCGGGTGGTTTTCATATCCTAAACGGTTATTTCACATTCGTACGATGAAGAAGTTCTTTATATTTCTCCAAATCGGTATCGGAATATCCATTTGGAAAGTTTTTAAATAATAATTCAAACAAACCTTGACTCACATCAGTTATGTAATCATCTATTTTAATGATATTATCAGATAAAAATATAATTACCAAGTCTCCCAGAAACCATGTGTTTCTATTTCCATATACAGCAAATGTCATATCGCTCATAGGTAAAGTATGTTTTAAAACTAAATAACGATGAGTTACGTGAGGAAGGAGTTGCTTTTTCTTTTTCTTGATATGTTCTTCTTCTTCCGATTTATTTTCCAAAGGTGTTGCATAATGTGAATTCAACACAGAATGTAATACATTCATTATACTCGTAACAGGATTTAATATTTCTTCATTTAAAACATCCTATTCCATACGGGCTCGTTTGGCTTGTAAATATTTCTCCTTCTCAGCAGATATAACGATGTGTAGTTCCGAAGCAGAGGCATACGTGTTTGATTATATTACATTAAATTTCAGCTATTTATACATTAATAAAGTTGTTGCTTTTCGAACTGCTGCAGTAGATCGACTAACTGGTGCACTAGATCGATTAGTTTGTGCTTTTTCAATCTTTTCTACTTTAAAACAGCATTCAATTTAATTATAGTTTTAACTCTTAAATCATTAATAAAACAAATTAATTGTGTTTCAAATCATTATTTTGTTTTCTCAGATCTGTTTGTGTAACTGATCAAAATTTTTTATTAATAAATTCATTACTTACATATTTCGTTATTTGTTCCATTCGTGTTTCAGGTGGTTTTGTAATACTAGCACTTACCACTTCATTAATTATAAGTCTTAAATTATCTTGCATTTCTGCAAGTTGTGTTGTAAAAATTATGTTTATCATATAATCAAAGGCCTTACTAAATACATAAAAACGTTCTTCTATTCTAAATTCATTACTCTGCAAATCATTGCTAATATTAGTTAAAATATTTCTATTACACTCATGTTTTATAAACATTATCATTCCCATCAACTAACTTAATTAATTTCTCTTGAATATTGCTCGATTGCGATTTAAACACATTTAGCATGATGGTGTTTAAATCTTCCATGTAATATCTATTTAAATCATCAGTATCTTTCACACCCATACCCACATTACGTAATATATGTCCATTCAAATCACAATTCCCATCACAATTTTTGGTTAAAAATCTCTTGTAGTGACGGTGTTTTATACCACTATGTCCAAACTTTCAAATACTCATTATTCTTGTTCGGGAAGTAAAAAACTGTAAAATCCAGACCTATATCTGCCTTTATATAGGAGAAGCATTGGTAAATCACCAGAAAACCATATTTGTTTTTCCAACTGTAAAAACATAACTTTGAACTTTGGAAATGTCATATCGCCCAAAACGTGATCATTGTAAATAGGTTGCAGATTCATATTGTCCATTTAACACAATTATCATATTTGTATTATCACACAAATTATTTTTTTGGAATAAGTCCGTAACTTTGTGAAAGATAAAATAAACATTTGAATGTCGAACAAAACTAAAATATTGCTGTATTTCACCCTGTGGTTCGCACCAAACATCGTCAAAAATAAACACAGAATTGGGTACTGCTTCATTTGGAGGCATGATATATTCTTTATTTGTAAAAAGATAATAACACATTCCTTCAATTAGCAACAAAATAGTAGCTAATCAAAGGTATTTCTCTTGTGGTATTGTTTTAGAAACACATATACTTTTTCAAATTTAAGCCCATTTGGATGTTTTAACAGCGACATAATAACACATGTTTTCTACATGACGAAGGATTGCTTATTATACAACGTATATTTGATGGTATAAGAATGCCATGTTTCTGTTCAATTACATTTTCTTTTGTATTTACAATTACAGGAAGATGTACATTTTGTTTAATAACCTCCATTTTTTTCAGTATTATGTAACATAACATACTAACATAAAACTATAAATGAGGAGCTATTTATAGGCTTGCATTCAGTTGAAAATAATACATCATTCTAAAAGTATCAAAAATGGATGCAGAGTACTAAATCCATTGATTAATAAATTATTATTGAGTTGCATTGACACAAATTCAGTTATTGTGGACCTGGTACTAAACTTGCAAAATGTCTGGCATGGAACAATCAAGGAATAAACTCTCTGGATAATGCTTGTAAAGAACATGATATAGTTTATGATCGAACAAATGATTTGAAAGAAAGACATATACGGGATACAATTCTAGCCGATAAAGCTGCAAATATAAGGAAGTGTCCGTCTAAACCAAATGGTGAAAAGCTAAGTGCCTGGGTTGTTGACAAAGTCATGCGCACAAAGATTAAAAAAGGCATGGGTTTAAAATGTAAAACTGAATGAAAAACAAAAAAGGAAGAATCATTCAGTTCCTATCTCCAGCATTAACAGCTCTTGGATCAATCCTTGGAGGAGTTTCGGCTATCAGTAAAGCAGTTAAATCAAAGAGTAAAGGAATGTATTTGAAACCCTATAAAGTTGGATAAGGATGAAAAAACTACAAATGTCGAAAAAATGCAGAAAGTCTTAAATAGTCTTCCAAAATGTGCATTAACAAACAACGATATCCATGTTTTGTAAATAAACTGGATATTGCCTATTTCCAAGGTGTGTATATGAGAGATGATTTACCAAAGTAACCAAATCTCCATGAATGTAGGGTTGTTAATTTAAATTCGAAACATAACGAAGGTACACATTGGGTAGTATTAATCAAAAATGTAAATTATTCATTGTACTATTACTGTTTTGATTATTTACATCCTCCAATTTAATTACGTAATTATTTGAAAACCATGCAATTAAGATACAATTACAAAATTGAACAATTACCAAATAAAATCAATTGTAGTCATTTATGCTTATGTTTTTATTTAATCGATACATTTACATATCTGCTCAATAGTGTTGAAATAGACCAAACACAAGATGTTGGAATTACCTCCACAACAAAGAACTATCGCTTGGGAACTGTAAATTATCTTTATACAGGCCTTATGGCTGGGTGAAACAATGCTAATAATCTTACACTACAAATAAACCCAGGTGGAAAATACAAAGTTGTTATACAGTTAAGCATGGTCTTGGCTTCACTGAGGATTATAAACATATATTATTAGATTCTAAACAAGAATTATTTATTCTATTTGGTAATACATATTTGAATGCCATATGCGATACAGCTAATAATGAGGAAGGTGTAACATTTGAATTCAACACTGTTCAATGGCTAATGCCACATATTGAAATTAACACTCATGAAGATGTAAAGTTTTTAAAATATATTTGAAAAGGGATTAATGTAGATATTGTATTCAGATTGTGGAATTTGGAGACATCTCCAAAGCTACCAATATCACTAAAAGTAATTTGGTATGTGATATCAAGTTTTTCATCTGAGAAACTATGATATGTCGTTATTTGTTTTCAAGCAAATCGACAAAATAATTTAAAAGCTGATATATCAGTATTCGATAATTGTGATATGAAAAATATCAACTGTATCTAAATAGTCAAACTTATCCGTATATGGATTTAAAAAGAATCTTGAAAATGGCGAATTTCTTATTTGCTACAACATGTACTCAAAGTTCCAGGAAACATATTATATCAAAATCAGTCAC
Source organism: Dryococelus australis (assembly GCA_029891345.1). NCBI lineage: Eukaryota > Metazoa > Arthropoda > Insecta > Phasmatodea > Phasmatidae > Dryococelus > Dryococelus australis. The sequence goes on along the minus strand of CM057000.1, from coordinate 123,204,008 downwards.
CCATCCTAGAACATGAGGAACGTTATTTATATTTGATGTAAGCAAACAAGTCGACACTATTACCAATAGCATAATTGATTCACAAATTGAAATTATTGCAAATACACCAATTATGGAAAATACACCAGCTTATACTCTGATAATTCATGATAGATTAGCAAGTTACAATGTAAGGGATAAGCTGATGAAGAAAATGTCTTGAGTCAGTAAAAAATGAGACACAACTACGACAAGATGTTCTGCAATGTACAAGGATTTCAATCTTCAGATAAATTTATCATTAATGAATTAACTATTACTGATATGAAAGAACATACAACTGTTTTCACCTTCAAAGAACCATTTGACTGGAAATATCTAACTCCCAAATACAAGCAAACTAATAGATTGGTTACCAATCATCGCCACAGTTTAAAATGGGAGAGTGGGTATATGGAGTATGAGAATATTGAAGATATTTGCAAACATTATCTAAATCATTGTGAAATATATGTAGGTGGACTTGAGCAAAAATTTTTTTAGAAAGTGTGTGGAATGGTAAAGTAACAGATATTCAAATAGAATATGATTGCCCATTGTTCAAACAATTATGTAAAACACACATATCTAACTCAACATTCTTCTCTGCAGAGGAAAACTCTAAATTAATGCTAACTTGGGCAAGATGTCCTACTAGGGTGAAACAGATTACGATTATTCTCCTCCTGAATCACCTGTATATATTATATGAGTGATATGCCACTATTTGGGATGAGAGAACTAATGAGTGAAATTTAGTATAAAAAGTATTTTATTGTATATATTCCAATATTTCTTAAAGATGGATCAACAAGACAATGAAATAATGTGTTTGTGCATACAGAAATAGGAGTGTAAATTAAATATCAGCAAGTTATTAACATGTTGGAGTAAACCATTTCAACTTTGTTTCGGAAAGAATTAATTTTAGCAACTTTATAACAACCTATACAAGTATGTACTTTTTCTGGTTAATGCCGGGGTATAAGACCTTCCATTCCTGTTAATTTCCCATTTCTTTCTTTTGGACTTTCTTTGACTTGCTATCAGGACTATGCAGTTTTCCAACTCTTTTATTTTATTCTATTACATCTACATACAAGTAGTATGAAATAGTGATGGGGCATGGTTAACCAGCCATCCACCCAGTTCCCCACACTTTACAGAATCTATTCTACTTTATAACTATGCCATTATACAGTCGCACTAACTACTTGACTAATTAACAGATATTCTACTTTCGATTCGATCCCTCTGCGTTGACATCTAGTGGAGAGGAAGCTTCTGGACATATTTTCAGATCCCCCTCCCTCTGTAGTCAGTCCTTTAGTCCATGAATCTTGTATAGATCATATTCCAATTCCTTTGTTATTGTCTGCAAAATACCTTGTTTGTTTCCCTGTAATCTTGCCTCCCACTTTTCAGTTTCTAAGGTAGTTCTATGCTCTCAGTTCCAGGGGTAAGCTACTTTATAGAGAATTCTCTACTTCCTCTTACGGAGGATTCATCAATAACCACACATCAAATTCTTCTAATCTATTGACGATGTCCTTTGCAAATACTCCAAAATATCTCACTGTCTCGTATAGCCTATTTGCACTGAGAAATAATGTACGTGTTTTGCAATTCAACATATTTCTGTACTATTTGTAATATTACTGTAATATTGTCTCATGAAAACATGTTTAATTGCAAAAGGATTGAACTGAACATTAGGCACCGTATCTAAATTGACAATGGTACCAATACAATTTAGAAATACGATAGTGGGGAGGGCTATGAACTCGAGGGAAATTGAGGGGTAAAAGTTCGTAATGAAAATTTACATATTTTGTTTCTTTTTACCCCCATAATTTCCCTGATCTTAATAGCCCTCCACACTATCATATTTGTAGCTTGTATTAGTAATATTGTATATTTAGTTAATGTATGGTTCAGTTTTGTTTTGCAATTTAATGTATTTTCATAAATAAATATTACATTATTTACATATTTTTTACCTATTTTACCCCACAATTTCCCTTATCTTCATAGCCGTCCCACTATCGTTTTTGAGGTTTCTATTAGTCAAATGTTGATGCCCCTAGAAAATTCATGTTCCGTGTAATTAGTAGAGTGGAATTATACTACTTTCTGAGATTTTTTTAAAAGCCCCCATTTTTTAAAATTGCCCAATTTTTAGCATATTTATTTTGTATATGTACATGTCCGTATTGTTTATATACTTTTTCAGTGTATTTTCATAATTTGGAATGTTATTGTTTACATTTGGGAAACTATGCGTTTGAATATATTTATTTGTATTTTATTTGGTTTGTGTTTGCACCAACTACCAAATATTTTCTATGATTTGTTAAAGAAACAACTGATTGAAATCTGTAATAGTTTCCTTTATAGATAGCCGCTTGCCCTTTACACACACTAAGCTCTACATATCATGACTGTCTTTCTGTGCAAATATTTTAATTTCTCTACAAACTAAGTTTGTAAGTGATTTCAATTTGAATGAGTGGAGAGTTGTTGAGTACAGCTTTCGGTGGCGAGAATAATTCTTCTCCAGCCAGTGTATCAAAGTTCATTCTGTGTGCTGAACACCATATACTGAAACCACACACCAGACACTTTAATTGCAGCGGTGGAGATGTCATCAGGTTGTCTGCAGTTGGCAAGACAGTGTATGTATTGCAGAGTGTGAACCAGCTGTCGAGTGAGCGTTACCGTCAAAACCAATCAAAAGTAGTAGCAACATTCCCCCCTCCTCCTCTCATACTCACATTTGTTTACACAACTGTGTACAAAACCTTCAAACTATAATATTTCACTCCTGAGATCTATCGTTACATTTCAGTGATATTTATTATAAATTTCTTACTCTTTTTTTTTTTTTTTTTTTTTTTTTTACTTTGTGCATACACCTATAGTATCAACTTAAATGAGGTGTTTTTCAATGAATTAATTTGCCACATTCTGCAATGCAATGTTAGTCTATTTACAGACTTTTGTTTGTAGTGATCACAGTGTTGGAGAAAGTACTTGCAAATTGCATTACAATAACAAGTGCCATGATTTTGAACAGAAAGTACCTTAAATTCATGACTAAGGTAAGTTACTCTCAGTTCAGCTGCTTTTGAATTCTGCAACATGTATTCTAGTCTTATTGCCATGAAGTATATGAAAATCTGTGGTAAAATTCAGGTTGGTTATTAGAAGTGACGTGTTCATGATGATCTAATGTTATAAAAATTTGGAAATAAGCTTTGTTTTTTAAAGTGAATTACAAAATTAAATGTGCTTAATGCATGCAGAACTTTAGAGGTGAAGTAAATAAGCTAAATGGCTTGAGCGCATATGTTAGTATGTACTATCAAATATTTTGACCAATTGCATTGCATCTTAGCGCCAGTTGTACTGCAAAAATTTCATTAGTAAATGGTGGGAAATTATTGATTAAAATGTTTCAAGATTGTCATCTAGTTATGTTCTGAAATACTCTCCTTAATACAGTAGACCTTATTTATAATTTGTGTAGTATTTAAATTATTTATCTCATCTATAATCTCTCAAATGTCACTTAAGTGGCATGATATCAGAGGCGATGGTACATTTTTATATTTGGTATAGGAGTACCATTGTGTTGTTGAAAGCTGTAAGCATTTTGCAGTCAATGTTGCTGCTTCCTCCATGGATTATCCACACTAGCCGAGAAAACAGATGTCTTAAGTAGGAAGTTGTGTTCCAACGCATGTATGTACTATATGAACACACCATGTGTGGTGGTCAAAGTAATGATCAAACTTAATAGTTCTACGAAATGTAATTGGGGTACTCTCCATCGGCACTGACATAGTTTTCTAAGAGGTAACGTGATTTGAATTACTCAAGGAAAATAATGACGTATTTGATATTTTACTATGGAACGATACTTACTAAAATGCTAAATTACCTAATCGCAACCATGTCTGAACAAGTGACTTAATATCATCCGAACTGAACACTACTACTATAGGATAAAATACTATTGTACTAAATGGTAACTTTGAACACAGCCTCACTATGTGTGGTATGTTTGTTTGGGTGTGTCTGTTTCTTTTTACATAAATACGTACAAATAAAACATTTTAAAAGGAGTGAGGTGAGCAGTTTTACCATAATTTATAAAAACCTGCTACATGATGAAGTGATCAATTAGTGTCTATGAAACCAGCATTTGGAAATGAGCAGGAAGAGGAGGTAATACTATTGCCCCTTCTGTACTAAACTGTGCCTTTAGTGCGGTTACAAATTTGACAGTATGCCCACTTCAATTAAAATTTCCCCTAATTCCGAGTTGCTCTGTACTACAAAGATACTTTGTTTTGTTGATAAACAGGTACTAGATATTACCAAGCTACAGAATAGTGCTTTGAGTATAATTTTTTTTTACAGCCCCCAAAATTTCAAAACTGTTTCAATCAGATTATGAAGAAGTGACAGAGGTTTCAAATGTTTGTTACTTATGGTTGAAGCATGGCTGCCATAGCTGCCTCCGTTTCACTTGAGGCAGTGTAGTTGTGGCATAACTATACGACAAAAGTTTTTTATATATGTAAAGGTGGACTCGCAACCATCCATCTCACCCGTCAGGTGGTCACATGATCTTCGACCAATCGCAGGGCAACGTTATTTAACCATCAAACTTTATCTTTCGGCAGACCGACGGATGGGCCACCACTTTCTGACGAGCTTCTGTAGAAACGAATACGCACTTTGAAATAAAATGCAACGCGCTGGATATGTGTTTATTTATTATTGGTGGTAAATTCAGGAAATTAAAAACTTAAACAATAATTGAGTATACATTTTTATTACGTAAAAATTTATTTCCCTAAAATGTTTCTCTTTTGAAAACGTATTTCCAGCCAAAATATACATTATACAAAAGAAGAAAGCAGAATAAAACCATTTCTGTCAGGGATAGAAATTTGTGAACTATTTATTTTGTTGCTAATTTAATAATAAAAACTTCAAAAGCAGTAAGTTAATATTTAGGCAACTTATTTTGTTGCTAGGTTAATCTTAAATATCTAAAAGATATTGCTGCTTATAGAGCTAATAAAAGCCACAGTGTTAAATAACTAACAGTAGTAGAGCTATTTTTATTTACTCTTTCGTTAATAAAAAACAGATCAGTTGTGGAGATTTTTCTGTCCAAAAAAAATTTTTGGTTATGTTCATTCCCGATTTTTTTTGCAGAAAAATAGGCTCGGTGTCAGCTCCATTATCAAGAATTCATTGAATAAATACAGTCGGTTATGTATCTGACAAAAGAAATACCATTTAGAATTTCATTCTGTTACTTATAATGATTAACATTTGTCCTTTGAAACTTGCAACATCTAAGTCTGCGCCCAGTAACATGATTCTGTTACAACTGATTGTCCTTGTTTCACGAGACAATATTTATGCTTTAAACGGATTTTTAATTATGGCATAGTAATATGAATAAGCAACTATTATATTAAATTAAACAAAACAACACGTTTTAATATTACGAGACGACAACTGCACTTAAATCGCGCATGTCGAGCCACGTAAATTTGAATTTCCCGGGTATTCATCAGTACAAGCCGCTAGGAGCGCTGTTGTAGCGTGCCTCGCATGTTGACAACGTTAAAACGCCTCAGTTTCCCATATTATCCATCCACCATATTTGGCTAGTGTCCAGACCTGTCTTCTACGGCCGTGTTCTCTGTTGCAGAGACCTATAACAATGGCTGTAGGAGCTGGAAGGACAACAATGCAGCGGTGACGGCGGCCGGGGAGACGGGCAGCAGTGCCGCCGTCAACATGGCCGCCGCATTGACGTACGACCAGGAGCGGGCTAGCCGGCTGGACCGGCTGCTGTTCGACGTGGGCCAGGTGCAGGCGGGGCTGCAGCTCGGACACCTATTCGCCAGGTTCGGCGGCCCTTCTCTCTGCCTCCACAGCACTTTGTGATTCAAACAAGCGTTTCATACATCTATTTACATAAATATATCATATATTTGTTTATAAAGGCTGTTCACGATAAAGTTTGCACATTTATAAAATGTTTACTTTTTTAATAATTTCACAGTTTCACTTGACCGACGCATGAATAAATTGGTGAGGCCCATGGCAATGTTAATTTTACATTAGGCGGAAGAATACACAGCGTGCATACTAGTAGATCTTAGGCTGGGTTTTAAAAGTGCTGATTCTACCGTGAACAGCTTATATTATACTTTACTTACGTTTTAGCTATCAATTATAATATTTCATTTATAATCACTATGACTTAAAACAGAAAAAAATTGGTTTGTTGGAAATGCCTAGTAAGGAGTAGTTCTCATGCAAAATATTATTAAAATGTGAACGCACAAATGCGGTGCGTTGTCTCTTTGGCATAATTCCCTATATTTAGCGAAGCTTTGTTTGCATGAGGCGGAGAGATAGCCTGAAAGAACTTCAGTCGGGCTTCAGGAAAGTTGGAAGTAACCGTGACTGGGCTATAGGTGAACTGTACTGCTGCTCGTCTTCTGTGCATGTCACCGACTGCCATTTTACATCACTGGGACGCTACTCCCTCAGCGCGGGGGTAGATCGGCTCCTTGTGAGGAACCTTGGCCACCCAGTTGGTTATCAATTAGTTTGCGGAGGCGAGGAGAAGCTAACCCCCTCCCCCCGCACCCATCAAACATACTTCAAGCTGCAAAGCAACATTATTGTACAGGATTCCCAGGGTAGCGCCTGGGAGCTGTTTCCATAACTGATTTTTACTCTCTTTTTCCCTGCCTGTACGGGATAAAAGAGAGTGGTGAAGTTAATTGATTTTATCAGCTCGGATCACCGACTGCCTACAGAACCGTTGGTCTATATATTGGACTCCACAGAGGAGAGACAGAGGGAGATGGCATAGACATCTATCGGGTGTGTGGCTCAGTTCTGTTCCCCACCACCAGGGCCGCATAGTGCGACTCTAGTTACACCCCAGCTGCGCACGCATTTCATATAACTCCGCACAAACCCCGTGCGTGTCTATCTTCCCTACTTGCCATACCTTCTCCAGCCCCAATCCAATTAAAGGAAATTACATTTATCCTCCGTGGCAGTCACATAGATTTTCCCAGGCCCTCTCCGCTTTGCCTGGTTTATTGTGCCCTTCCATCTAGACCCTTCTTCTTTCAGGGTGTGTCCATGGCTACAATTGCTGCCATGGCACCAGACAGCCCTGCTATAGCCGCGATGTATGCGTCCATTTTAACATAGTAAACCCGACCTAAGGCGTATAGGTCTTGTCCTAAGACGCATCCCATTCTCTAACCGGCTTAGCTACTAACTTGCATGCCGGAGGCTCACAGAACGGTGAAGGAGCTCAAGCTGGCATAGCGGGATTTGGGGGCTCGCCAGAAAAAAAAAAGGTGGCTTTATGCCCGGTTGCACAAACATCTTCCCCAATCCGAGATCAAGTGATCCTAGTTCCGAACCAGGTTCCAATGTAAAAGTGTTGCACCAACGAAATCTCATGATTCTGGATCTCCGATTCGTCGATCTTTGTTTTAAAGCGAGAGATCGAGATTAAGTATGAGACAGATTTTGCTATTGGTTCGTAATATATTACGTTATGGAAGTAGGCGAATTTTTCTCTATAGATATAACTAGATGAGCGATGTTTTATCTGTTTTGAGTGAATTATTGTACGAATATTACTGAATAATATTCAAGTGCGTATAATGATGTTTTAATTCCCCAAGAAAACAATCGAATGTATTGTTGGCGTATTTTAAAACTACATTTGTCGGATCGAGATTTTGAACCGTCGATTTCGGCGGTTCGAAATGAACTTCATCTCGATCTCCAGTCCAGCTCTAAACTCGAATGGTGCAACAGGTTTCTGTGTCGATCTTAGATCAGATCTCGGATCGAGTTTCGAACCACCATGTTGCAACCGGGTATTAATGATGTAAACTGCACGCAGCAGAATGGAGCCTCCAAATAAGGCGAGTCTCGTCATTTGTTGGGAGATAGCATTCGTTGTTGAGACTGTAAGTGTTTCTCAGTCTAATAAACACTCCCTGAAAATATCATCTAATACAAACACATGCCTGGGGCCGCGGTGGTGTAGTGATTAGACTACTCGCCTCTCGCCAAGACCGACCGGGTTTGAGTCCCGGTCGGATTGCTTCCGGGTTTTCGCATGCGGGAATCGTGCCGGGCGATGCCGCTGGTCGTCGGGTTTTCGCGGGGTTCTCGCGTTTCCACCCGCCATTTCATTCCGGCGCTACTCCATGCTCACTTCGTTTCACCATCATCGGCGCTCAAGATTTCGGTGTTAAAAGCCACCCAAATCTCACCACTTTACTCAACAAACGCAGATATATTATTTCAAGAGTGCTATGCTCATACAAATACAGTTCTGAATGAAAAACTTTCTCTTTGAAACATTTCTAATGATACGTTTATCTTTGACTGAAAGAGTTACGAACTGAAAGAGTTCTAGGCTGTGTAGCAGCATCTTTGAACTACGTTTATTTTTAGTACTAAAGGCGAACGCTTTGTTTACCTACGAAAAGAACGCATACCCGAAACGAGAAAGGAATGGTACTTTCCAATTATCGCGCTTGCTATAAATGTTGTTTTGGAACCCGTGAACATAGTAAAAAATGAGTTTTCCTCACTGCCGTATATTGGAACATACTACCCGTACACTAGCGAAATTACGGTATAAGCTGTTCACGGTAAAGTGAGCACTTTTGAGGCCCTAGCTACTTTTTTTCTGTCAGCAATTTTTTATCCTTCCACCACTTTTTAAAATAAATATCGCCATGTAACAGTGTTTATATTTCACCGGACTCGAAAGTTAACGCTTAAGGCTGCAGTAAAATATATTTATTGAGAGTTATTCGAGATGAGAGGGCTTCAAAAAGTGCTCACTTTACCGCGAATAGCCTGTAGGAGTCTCTACTGAACTTCGTTACCACAAACTTCGCAATGATAAAATAATAGGATTGCCACTGAAAGTCACATGCGTACACGCATGACGAGAACACTGCTCGCCCAATCCAACGTAGAGTCGATAACCGCTTGCGCTTCTAGGCCTCGTGCGAGGAAAACAGTTTTCGATTGGCGGAGTTCTTAAGTATACGGAGGCTGTGTTCACACTCGCACTTACACTTGCACCCGCTCTTGCTCTCGCACTCGCACTTACACTCGCACCCGCTCTTGCTCTCGCACTCGCACTCGCACTTACACTCGCACCCGCTCTTGCTCTCGCACTCGCACTTACACTTGCACCCGCTCTTGCTCTCGCACTCGCACTTACACTTGCACCCGCTCTTGCTCTCGCACTCGCACTTACACTTGCACCCGCTCTTGCTCTCGCACTCGCACTTACACTTGCACCCGCTCTTGCTCTCGCACTCGCACTTACACTTGCACCCGCTCTTGCTCTCGCACTCGCACTTACACTTGCTTTCGCACTCGCACTTACACTTGCACCCGCTCTTGCTCTGGCACTCGCACTTACGCTTGCTCTCGCACTCGCACTTACACTTGCACCCGCTCTTGCTCTCGCACTCGCACTTACACTTGCTCTCGCACTCGCACTTACACTTGCACCCGCTCTTGCTCTCGCACTCGCACTTACACTCGCACCCGCTCTTGCTCTCGCACTCGCACTTACACTTGCACCCGCTCTTGCTCTCGCACTCGCACTTACACTTGCACCCGCTCTTGCTCTCGCACTCGCACTTACACTTGCACCCGCTCTTGCTCTCGCACTCGCACTTACACTCGCATCCGCTCTTGCTCTCGCACTCGCACTTACACTCCCTCTTTATGGAACTATCGTCATTCGCACTTTTCAAAATAATCTGTACGGTCCGCAATCGATTGCTATTATGCATGAAATAATATTTACCAAAAAAAAAAAAAAAAATATATATATATATATATATATTCATTAATATTTACATTTCAATTACAATGGATTGATTAGTAGGAATGATGATGGGTATGATAGTAATGTATAAAGAGAGTCAGGTATGCATTTGATCTGAAATCAACAGTTTAAGCTTGAAATTATAGCACCGTTTATTCTAAAATTACGAAATAATAATTTCCGAATTTATACATATACTAGCTGATCCGTGTAACTTCTTTCGCATGATTTTTTTTTTTCAGTTATTAAAATAAAGCCCACCATAGTTTCATTAAGGTTTTATGTTTAAAATACTAATATTTCTTCTTTCAGGTTTAATTGAGTTATAAATTTACATCCTGCCATCGCATCGCACATGTTTTATGTTCGCATGATATTTAGGACTTTGAATTGATCTAGCCACTTTTTTTTTTGGGTTCTCTAGCCATTGAGCTACTGCGGCCCCACTATTGGGTGCTCTAGCCCCTGACCAGTTATGGCTCCACTATTGGGCGCTCTAGCTACTGGGCTACTGCGGCCCCACTACTGGGTTCTCTAGCCCCTGAGCTTCTGCGGCACTCTTATTGGGTTCTCTAGCCACTGAGTTTCTGCGACCCCCTTATTGGGTTCTCTAATCACTGAACTACTGCGGCCCCACTTGATATATATCTATCCACTGGGTCACTGCGGCCCCACTTGGGATAAATCTAACTACTGGACCACTACGGATTTTTGGAAGGAAAGGTATACAGCCAATAGACAAAAAAAGGAGAAATGACGATATTTCTAACAATGCTTTTTTTTTTTTAATGCAGTAAGCCTAAGAAAAGCTTAATCCAGTACCTATTTACATCATTTTTTTCCGGAACCGTTTGAGATATCTCGATGAAACAAGGAATAAATTGGTCCTGGGTTTATTATCAGACAGACACAAAAAATTACATTAGATATGGCTTAGTTATCAATTATACTATATGAAAAAATAATTAAAAGTGAAAAATTTGAAAATCACAGACAGACACTTCTATTTTATTTAGTAGTATAGATTAAATATTTACCGAAAATACTTTACAGTGGAAGAATACTGGTTGCTGTGCCATTCCACTGTTTACAGTAATGTAGTATTGCTTTATAAATTTGTAAATTGTAATGCGTAACCCAAAATAGGCCCATAATACTTTGTTTACGAAAGTCACACGAAAGAGAATGAACTCAAGGCAGTTTATTAATTTTTACTGGCGTTAGAAAACAAACGTAAGAATGGCGGTTGTAGCAAGCACGGACAGAGCATTCGCTCTCGATGGACATATGGAACAGCACTCTCCGACGTCATTACCGAGTGCTATTTGGAACAAAGGTGAAACGTTAGTAGATGTTAATCACTCTGTACTCCACTAGCCTTTAAGCCATTCGTAAATTTTCATTCTCATGTGTCACCTACTTCCAGGATATTATTCTGGCTCGTGCAAAGAAAGCTTAACCGAGTCGAGAGAATTACACCACACAGACAACGCACCGTACTCAGTGGAACTGTATTTTGCCTAAAAACTTTTTCTTACTAGGTATTACCAGTACACCTATTTTTTCTCAATGTTTTATTCACATTGACTATAAATGACAAATTTTAATTCATAGATAAAATATAAATAAAATTTCGGCTTGAGCAAAAATAAGACGCTGTTAAATTTATTTATGTTAACACGGGTATAAAAAGGAAATAAATAAACGCACCATACACGAGATGGTATTTCAAAGGTTTGATTAAAAAAGTGTGAAGAAATCGCAAATAGACTTTAATGCCCTAACGTTCATCATGTCAACTTCCACACAGTTAGGGGGGTGGGGCGGGTCCGTTCCGTCTGCTCGCGCACCATTGGCTGGTACTTCGTGACGTCACCGGGAGGACAGCCGAGGCGGACGAAGCAGGAGGGAAGCGGCAGCCGCATGCGCTGTGTCGTGCGCGACTAAACTAAACGAATGTTCTTAACTAGGCCTACATAATGTATGCATATGCACAATCGAACAAGCTACTAACAGCATGCAATAATATTGCTATTCGCAACACAACCTTTTAGCACACTTGTTTTTAATATAAATGCACTCGGAGTAGGTTACTTGAGCCGCCTTTTGAAAAGTTTAAGTCCACTTTGTAAACATCCATTTGATTTGATTTTCCTTTGTTTTTTTTTCCTGCACAGGTAGCGTAGGTGTATATTCTTTAAAAACCTAACAGAGATTACGAAATTAAGTTACATCTGTTGTTACAGACAATTAAAATAATTTATCTTTTGTGTATCTAGTTTAAGTTCGCGCACATGTCACTTGCTTGTTCAAATAAAAATATTAGGTCTACTTACTAAGAGCATTGTTCTTATATGATTAATTACTAATCTTAACATGTTTATACAATAAAAATGCACTGGCGAATACGAATTTCCCATACACTGTACAAAAGGAGTATGCTTGCAACCGACTGTTGTATTATTGTTTTACTGAACAAGACGCTAACCACACGCGATTCTTTTTCCGCAGTGTATTTTTTCATTGCAGATACTTTCATTTTGTAGTCGAGGTATCTTATGAGGACAAATGTTCTTGTTCTTACGCAGAGACGTAAAATTTTTTTCGTTTACTTCTGTAAACTTTTCATGTAACAATCTTGCCATTGTATCGGTCACTTTGGTAGGTTTAGAAAATTCTGTCCCATGAAATGCAGCAAACGCGATTTCAAACTGTCTCACTTCATCCAGCCATTCGGGCGATGGTGTCGGTAGTCCTCCTCGGGATATAATTGAGATCCTGTCAGTAGGCACATTGCTGTCACATTTCTCTTGAACGGAACCTAAAGACGAATCAACATTTTTGCATTTAAATGCCACGTAGCCAGCGACGTACTTCAGAGCGTCGAGTATGACGTCGGTATCAGGAGTGCTTTCAAGTAAATACCACGTAGCCAGCGACGTACTTCAGAGCGTCGAGTATGACGTCGGTATCAGGAGTGCTTTCAAGTAAATACCACGTAGCCAGCGACGTACTTTAGAGCGTCGAGTATGACGTCGGTATCAGGAGTGCTTTCAAGTAAATCTGTGTTAACTTCATGACGTAATAACTTCACTGCTTCTTTTTCTTCATTTGTTGGCTCCTGACGTCTTGAGACACGTTCTGTAATCTTAATACACTGTTCACTTGAAACGAACTCTATAAATTGGACTTCTGTGTCAAAACTGCATTGTGCGGAGGAACCATCTTTTTTTTTTTTTCTTCCTGCACTGACGCACGTTTTGACAACGGGATGTTTGCTCGCACTTCCTGTCAGTACCAGAAGGCGCATTCTGTTCCGCACCTCAAAAGGAGTAGGGTTGTTATAAAGCACTCCAAAGTCTCGAAGACTCGAAGAAAAGTTCTCAAGACAATCCTGATTTAAACGGGAAGTCAGAATGTATGTTACATTCATCTTTTTCAAATCTTCATGAGGTCCCATGAGCGATATCATGGAAATGATGAAACCCTTTTGGAATGGCAGTAGACTGTTTCTTTTCCCAAAACGTAAAACTGGACACACTTCCAAAAATATCTTCAAGGTATTCTCTTGGCTACGATGGTGGAGTCCATAGCCACTTCGCAAAGGCGTTTTTTCGTCAGTCGGTAACCTTGAATTTAAAACATCAAAAACATCATTAATTAATTCAACAAAAATGCACTTGTGTTTCTTCCTTAACAAATAAATCAAAGCCTGAGCTGTACGGCGTCAGAACAACTGTGTGGCCAACCTGACATTCTGACGTGCACGTCATGTAACATTCAGGTGAATTTCCGAAATGTCGTTGGTTATGGAGAGGTCTCCTTTCTGGTGCTTCAGGAGTTCTTCGATACATTCCTTCGTAAAAACAGTACCATCAGGTAAAGTTACGCTATCGTCAATGAAATGGTTTCTGAAAAGCTTCAGTAAATGTGGTATATCGTAAAAGACCCATAGTTTCCTATCGCCGCAAACAGGATTTTCAAAGAACGGTTTGTCTATATTTACACAAAGTTCTTTCCACGCTTTCGAATTTTTTTCCACCCATATCACATGTCACAGCAACTACAGTTATTTTGCATGGTTCAACTTGAATAATGACGTTTTTCAGCAACTTACTCGTCATTGTGACATCAAAGCCATATAAAAAAAAAAAAAGGCTGTTTTCACCCTACAAAAGCCCACGAATCACCACTACCTGAACATTTTGGCGTGGCCCCATTATTACATCATCCGACGAATCGTAGCATATGCGACCATCTATATTCATCTCGTCGAAAGTTAAAACTGCAACTTTTCCCATTTCACTGAAAGTTGCTGACTTTGCACATATGAAATCTTCTGTCCATTTTTTTGAAGAGTAGAGCGGCAAGGAAAGGGTGTATCGCGCTTCCTCAAATAAACGTACGCCATTTTTTTTTTTAAAGCGCTCGTAATGTCAGGGCACTTGCTATGTCTTCAGAGTCCCATCTAACTCTTTTATTTCCACGCAGCAAGCACCGAATCTGCCCTCGAGTAAAGCATTTCGCTAGTGATTTCTCTACTTCCCTGCCAGTCGCTTCCCGTATGAATCGTGATGTCGCCGCTGTAGTTTTAGGATTTACATGTCTTACAGTTTTTGCTTTCTTCAGGACTACTTCACGTTTTCTCAAAGAGGTTTCAAGAAAATCTATTTTTTTTTCTTTCAAAATTTCAATTTCTTTCTGTAGTTTATATATATATATATCTTCGTCTTTACTGGTGGACGTAGTATTATCATCAACTGGAAAATATTCTTCCATGGCTGTTCCTACGTCTATTTTTCTTTTCTTTGGAGAAAGAGTTTTCAAATTTTTCAAGCGCTCTTTTTCTTATCGATCTTTTCTGGCAGCGTTCTTCATGGCCACAATCCACCTGAAATAAACATTGTCCACAGCTTCAATTTAAGCGCAGGAAAATGCAACTGCTATTTTATCGTTCTGAATTTCTCACTGCCGTAAAATTTAGGAGCGTGCACTGCAATAATTAATATATTTCTTACTAATGCCGTGGATATTAATATGAGTGTTAATTCGCGCCAAGTTAAGGACGCCGCCTACCTGCAGCTCTTTACTTTGCTTGAGGCACACGGAAGCAAAGCAGTGATAACACATGAAAAAAAATTTCGTGATACTTTTACAAAGAAAATAATCGTGAACCCAGTTTCCGAAATAATACTTTCTAGACATACAAACTCCTTTCTTGTGGAAATACAATAACTTCTTAAGTAAACTTACAAGGTAGGCCTATCTCTTTGTAAAATTACAGCCAAGCTTGTATTTCAATTACATTGGTAAGCAAAGAATGTAAAATTATGCACGGTTTTAATGTGCTATCAAAAACCAATTAATTTATGAAAACATTGTTATACAAAAATTGTCCTTCATATTAAAATTTTAGAAAAAAACAGCATGGCAGGGACTCGAACTCAGGAGATCTTGAACCTACAAATGGAAACTTATCCACTACACCAAAATGCATTATGAGTGACTAGGGTATTATAAATATAGACTTGCTGAAAATATAATATTTAACTGTTAAGCATGACTGCACAATTGCACCTTTTTTGTTTTACTTGCGTTTTATTATAAAGATGGGTTTTGTAATTTTACAAACAAGAGATTTTTCTTTATACTTTTACAAAGATTTGTAACAGAACAAAGATTTTCTTTGTAAAATTTACAAACTTTTCTAGAGTGGAAAGCGGCACTGCTGCAATGGCGTCCTATAATTTTACTGGTCGTGACTCTGTAGCAAAGTCCATTGCAGGGGCCTATAATAAATTTTAAGTTTCCGGTCATACATTTTTTTTAAAGAAACGGCATTGTCAAAAGGCCGTTTTTAGTCATGTCCGAGAGCTCTGGCTCAGCGATTTTTTTGTGTGTGCGATGTCTTGACACTATAAATCGCCCCTAGTTTAAATAATTTTTGTAGATCAGTTACTATGAAAACATGTTTACAGGTTTTGTGTGCAAAAACGTAGATTTCGAACACACTACAGTCCTTCAAGCAGCAGGTAAGCGACGCCCTTAAGTCACACGCAATTATTTTTACAGTACTTTTAATGACAGGAGCGTTGCAGAACAGGGGAAGGGGGGTGGGTGGGTGTTGTAATCTCTCCCCAATTTCTTTTCCCATGTGATAGTTCCACCTGGCTGCAGCATTTTCTGCTTCTGAGGCAGCTCTGAGGCCGAATTTCGCTTACTCATCATTTGCATCGTCGTCGCTAAGCTCAAGGTGTCTAAAACGCGCGCAGTCTTTCCATTAGCGACTCGCCTGAACGTGACTTTAAGCTGGGAATTGATGTTTTTATTGCACGCCAGTAAAGATAAAATTATGCTACGTGCCCAATAACACCTCTGAAGTTCCTGAATCGAAAATTTAGCTTCTAAAATGGACACTGAAAACACTCGTTTTAGCAATTTTTTGCCAACTAAAAATATTACTTTGACTTGAAGTGAGAACTTGAACCGCGTCGCTAGAAACTGAACGTTCCCTAAATGAGTTTCTTGTTTAGACGCCGCCATCACAAAATGTTCAGTCGTTTCTTAAACACGTATTTTCTACTGGGTATCTGCAACATACTTCATGCGCCAGCCAGGGGGGAAGTTATAAAATTTGTTGTAAACCGAAGCGTTCAGTTATGATTAACAATATCTCTTTGTATATTTTCTTTATGTTCACATTGATATTTAAACGACTGGTTTACATGTAAAGTTATTGGTGAAATTTTCTGAATTTGTGTTTGACATTTGTATGCTGTACATTAGTATTAATTATCAGCGTTCGTATGGAAGTTATTTGCATTATTTCAGTTCTAAAGCATGAGCATAAAATAAGCATATTTAGAATGAACGGAGAAGCAATAATTATTTGTGTAATAGTTCTTGTTTGTTAGTGTTTTGACATTACTAACACCCAGAATCTAAGCTTGTGTATGCCCCCATACCCCTTGGCTACAACCCTGTTTGATACTATTTTTACAAATATTAAATGCCTTAAATGTATATTATGAACCAAAGTTACCTGCAATTTCAGTGTGTTTCCCGTTGCCACTGTGTGTTGTGCATGCCAGTTCGGAAGCTGTTGCGAGGGAATCGCATTTGGTAGCAATTTTTGTCCTTATTGGCAAGCCCAAAAGTTCCATTTCTTAAGTCCCGTTCGCAGTCTCCTGGAACGAAGTGGACTGAGCACACACGAGCATTGTTGACATTGACTTTGTCTGCACGTTTGCATCGTGATACCCGCGGCTTTTGCAATTCAAAGTCCGTAGGAAAACGATGGTAAATTATGTTGGAAGTTTTGCGACCATAATTACTACAGCCTGCTACGGCACAGTTGTTATTACTACAGCCTGCTACGGCACAGTTGTTATTACTACAGCCTGCTACGGCACAGTTGTTATTACTACAGCCTGCTACGGCACAGTTGTTATTACTACAGCCTGCTACGGCACAGTTGTTATTACTACAGCCTGCTACGGCACAGTTGTTATTACTACAGCCTGCTGCGGCACAGTTGTTATTACTACAGCCTGCTACGGCACAGTTGTTATTACTACAGCCCGCTGCGGCACAGTTGTTATTACTACAGCCCGCTGCGGCACAGTTGTTATTACTACAGCCCGCTGCGGCACAGTTGTTATTACTACAGCCCGCTGCGGCACAGTTGTTATTACTACAGCCCGCTGCGGCACAGTTGTTATTACTACAGCCTGCTGCGGCACAGTTGTTATTACTACAGCCTGCTGCGGCACAGTTGTTATTACTACAGCCTGCTGCGGCACAGTTGTTATTACTACAGCCTGCTACGGCACAGTTGTTATTACTACAGCCTGCTACGGCACAGTTGTTATTACTACAGCCTGCTACGGCACAGTTGTTATTACTACAGCCTGCTACGGCACAGTTGTTATTACTACAGCCTGCTACGGCACAGTTGTTATTACTACAGCCTGCTACGGCACAGTTGTTATTACTACAGCCTGCTACGGCACAGTTGTTATTACCTTCACTCATTGTCCGAGAGTAATATACTGCGAAGCAACAAAAAATTCCTACCGATGATGTTTAGAGATCACGAAACGAATGATTAAAAATAAATGTTCAGGAAAACATGACAAAAATATTCTAAACATAACTGAAAACATTGTCGCATATACATTAAAACCGTGTAACAGGTAGAGAAAACAAGTGTAACATATAAAACAACGAAAATATACAGTGTTCACGAAAAAAAACCTGTCGCACAATCTAGGAAATATGTAGCAACACCCTGGAAGCTGCAAAGAAGTATTTTCCAACCACCAAGCGAAGGGCACGCGCAGCGAATACTGGCCTATTGTTGGTCGCAGCGTGGCAAGGGGTGTCCTCTCGCAGAGCGAGGGAAGGGCTGTCCTCCCTGTGACGTCACGGGTTCGGAATGCGGGGGAATGGCTTACCTCCTATACTCTAACTACCTTGCACACAGTTGAACTTCTTCACAGTGAAATTGCTGGCTGGGCCACAAAACTCTGGCCGCAAAGGAGGCGACCGGCGCGCCACAAGGCCAACACCAATTTTTTCTTACCGGACATTCCTAGTAAAAATTTACTGGCCTTCTGTTTTGTACTACGATTAGCTTGCAGTTGGTACAAATAAAGTTTTATTTGCGTATTTATGTTTTAAGTTAGAGTTTAGCTAGTTACTAAAAAGAATTTGGGGTTTATTTTATTACTATTTTATTCCCCCTTCCCTCCGCCCTTTTTGTAGCGTGGGGAAAAAGAGGAGTACCTCCAGTATAAAACCCATCTTTTAGGTTGTTGGAGGGCTTCTTCTGTACTTTCTTTGAAGTTACTGATTCCATGGGGACTGTTATCTTCGAGGTTACGCAGCGGTACCGCAACGAGATGCTCTGAGAGGAAAGCCAGCAAAATATTAATTTATGTAGGGCTAAATATATATTCAATTGCCTCAACAAAATGTTTTGTTGAGTTTACGGAACTTAAAAAGCAACAAAATTAATTTTATTAATATAAAAAGCACGCTTGAATAACCAAAACCTCAGAGTTAGGCCAAAGGAAATTAGGTCGCCAACAAAATATTTGTTAAAAAAAAAAAATCGGTGGAAGAAAATTCTGAATAATTGAATGGTGTATCAAACTTATAATGCAAGCTATTACACGAATTTTCGACAAAGAAAAATACATCATTTAGGGACCACAGTTCGAATACCGGCCCAAGTTTGGGATCAATTTTAACGAACTTTCTGTCTATTTTCGTGTTCAAACGTACCTTATATAAAGGTTTATGCAATATATATATATCGGTTAGGCATGTCGTGGGACTGTGGGTTCGAGTCCTGAAATAAAGATTTAAGCTGTCACCAAAGGCGAGTTACTGTGTAGGGCTCTGAGTTCGAGATCGGAAAAATATTTAAAAAATATTAATTTTTTATTGGACTTAAAAAAAATTCTACAATTTTTCTCATTATTAGGTGAATATTATAGGAATTTATATTAAAAGCAAAACGGAAGTTTTAGGCATAGGATATAGGAATTAAATTAAGATAATAGGGGTGTGCCAAAAACACAAGAACGTAGACAATTTCAGTTTCAAATTTTTAATTTTTTTAAATTTCTGTACTTTCAACTCTGTTCAATACATACAAGAATACTGAGATCATACTTTTTTAATATTAAAATATTTAAAAAATCATCCCTGTCACCCAATGGACGTCAAAACAGGGTGTTCGAACAAAATGATAAAAATACACATTAAAAACATTAATTGACTGAAAAGAATCCCAAACAAAGGATTATAAACATAGTACGAGTTCTCACTCTATACTCATTTGAAAGCAACAACAAATATTAAGTAGATGAGTATCATAATATCTTATTGCCTCTAAATTAAAATAAATCCAGTTACAAAAGGAGAATCTTTACTCTCAAACACCACTGCGAATGTTTAATTCATTTTAAAGGAAAAACTGAGGCTTAGAAATTTGAAACAGTCAAACTTTGAATACATATAAAAACTCTTCTGTCAGATGGGTCGCCTAAACCTATTCAAAGACCATCTGGTCTAAAAATGAGACATTAAAAAAATACAAACTAAAATTTATTAAAGTAATTCAAGCACCGACGATCTCAAATGAATGCACTTGCAGGTGGGTTATGCAAAGATCTCAAACTAGCGGAAGTCGATGCTGCCCCAATTCAACACCATGAACTTTTCAGGCGACTAGCAGCCAAGAGCTTAAAGTTTACTTATCAGGAAAACGTTTCAAAGAAAAGGTACTATGGGCACCACGTACTACAAGTTAATCCAAACTTAAATTTTGAAAACACGTGGAAAAGCCAAACAGAATTTAGAATGCAAATATATTGCGCTCACGTAAAACCCCAACTCGATTTACCAGACAACTACTACAGCTTGTCACGAACCCACCCCATCGTGCATTGCTGAAGACATTTTGGCTCGCTAACTCGAGCGAGGTTGTGCCTGTAGAACAGAGTCCATCACGGACCTACGAGCAGGTGATACCGGAGGGGTATTATCGCTGAATTGACCTGAGTAGAAGTGGACGAGCTCTGCTCTGCCCGTTCATACTGAATTTACAACGACCAACCAGTTCTGCGCATGCGCAGAAGTGGAGGGGATTGCTAAGCGGCAGGCGGGATGATGAGGGAGAGTGGTGGGGGAGGGGGGGGGGGGGGTAAACAAAGTTAATCGCAAGTGGAGTAGCAGTTCAAGTCACTTAACACCACAACAGCACGCCCTCTGTGCAGGGGGTTCGTGAGCGAACTTCTGGCTGATTGCGTGCAATCGTTATAAACGCCTAAGCAATATCTAGCGGCTAGGCATGGCATAGGGATCTATGTTCGAGACCCTGAAACTACTAAAAAAAATATAATTTTTATCTGTTGACTTAAAAATTTCGCAGTTTTGCTCAGTGTTTCGGAGACCGCTTTAGGAATATATAATAAACGGGGAAATATAAGATTTCAGGTAGCAGCTATAGGAATCATGTACGATAAGAGGATCGCAATTCAACTAGCGACCTGAGTTTTGGAAACATTTTTTAGTAATGTTCATACATTAGTTTTTTTCAAATTGAAAATATTCTGCACAACTGATAGAAAGTTTTTAAGCAATATCTAAAGGTGAGGTATAGTGTATGTCCTAGTTTGAGTCCTAAAAGCACGGTATTAAACATATCAAATTTCAACAGGACCTATAAAAAATCAGGTAGCTTCGATTATGGGGGAAATTGTTTTAAATATGTTTAAGAATATAAACACCCAAAAAATTCGATAAAACAGTAAACAGTAATTGTGACATACCTGAAGCGAGAATTATATTATAATATATTATATTATATATTTATAATATATATATATATATAATATATATATATATATATAACCTGAGATCGAACTTTGTAAGAGCGTTCGTTAAAAAAACAAGTATAATGTAAATAATAACTTTCATACGGGTATGATTATACCTTGCAAGGAGGCGAGTGGTTGCCCTCGTGCTTGATAATGATGGTGTTATAATAAAAGCGAGTGAAGTTCACAGCTTGAATATTGACCCAAGTTTTTATGTAGATATATGCACGCGGCTTTCAGAATGTGTACCTGTACATACTATATAATAAAGTTTAAATCGCCGAAGTGAGATGATAACTGTGTATTGTTTGAAGATTCCTGCTCGTGGAACAGGATACATGGTTGTTGCAATATGCGGTATGGTATGTGGGTTTTCTTGGTGTGTTCCCATACCTTACAAGATATGTTAGGTTTCTCTTTGACTAGGTTTCGTCAATTGTATGCGTTTTATTCCCTGAACTTGATACTGTAAAACATCCTGCTGACTGATATTTTCTCTAGCAAGTCCCTAGATGCATTATCCCATCTAGCAGAAAAAGTGATAGGAAGGATGACTGGTAGCCTACTTCTCAGCACTATATCGAGTGCGCCACCAATTCCCTGTAATCTTGTAAACAGATTCCTACATACCCGAGTAAGTTTACTGAACCTAGTGTTGCAATGGAGCTAGACACTCGCAAAAAGAAATGGAATTTTTTTTTTCATCGCATTTATAGAAATACGGTAGTGAGGACCCTACTCACTCCAACGCATTTGTCGGGATGTTTAGTGATTGCATTGTATTTTCGTGTATGGTTAGTCCTGCATCTACCTGATGTCTGCACGGATTAATAATTATTGGAAAGATGCCTGAAATACTTTCTTCGTTAGTAAGTCCGATTTGAGTTTCTGTGGGGTGATGGATGTCGTGGTTTACACATATTAATTTTTGTAATTGTTTATTAGTGGAGGGAGAGGGTATAATTTGTGACTCTAATTGTTTTAATTGATAGCATGTTTAAAGAAAACCACTTACGTTCGTAAGCAAAGGTGTGTTTTTAGCTCAGGGTGTAAGCAGCCTATAGTGTTCTTATCTCGTCTCCGGATGTGATTGCTTCCTATGCTGAACATGCCATTATGCTTCCCCTCAAACTTACTGTGTACATGTCTTAACCATGCACACAACGCCACGACTCGGGACGAGCTACGCGTTAAACATTTGTACCCATGGAGAATATTATATTTTTCTGATATATTTCTCATATCAGAAAAATATTATTTTGCACCAGAGCCACAAGTATATAATCCACAGGTGTTTTTGAAGCCAGGTTATAATCTTTGAAGACAGAAATTCATACAAAAAAAATAGTTTTACTGCAGCCAGCAAAAGACTACAAGATAATATTTCAATTCAGAAAACCTTACAGTTCAACGCAGAAAAAATCAAAATAGTAGCAGGTCAAAATGCAGAAGACGTCTAAATATTATAGTAGCCGTATGGCGTATACCATCTTCACATGCGAGACGCTTGTCATACATCCATGTCTGAGCCAATTTATTTATAGTTTCTGAAAACAATTCCTGTTTGTATGATCGTATAGTGCGGACATTAACTCGCATCGTACGGTGCTGCTCCAGGACAAATATCAAATCGCCAATATTGATTTTATTTTGTACCACACATGACTAAATACATTTTGCTCGTTTTGAAACATTTCCTCCGCATTTGTACGTGTACAGTTTTGCATGCAATCCCACGAATTCTGACATAATGTTACCACCGCACTCGTCCTTGAACTTGCCAACCACTTTCTTGATTTTGTCCGAGTAGCAGGTGTGTGTGGTAGGGTAGGCGCTGGTGTCAAATTCGTTTTTAAATTTGTGATCGCTGGCCAAATCTTGGCAAAAGTCTGGGGTTCGAATCTGCAACAGGTACGAGTCGGTATTCATGTATAAGAGCTCAAGATAATCTCCGTACCGAGCCTTCGTTACATCATAATGGAAATTATACATTAAAGTTTTTGACAGGTCGAGGACAGTGAACCACACATAGATAGGCTTATCAAAGAGAATGAAGTCATGCTGTAGATGGAGGAGAGGAAGATTTTCTTTGTATACCGTCCTATCTAAAAATGTTGGTTTTGCTACTAGTTTTTTAAGTTGCTTTTCACTGCACTGCACACTTGTTCCAATTTTAGGTTTTTTTAATTTTTTTATTTTACATAAGTTGCATTATTCGCCAATTTAAAGAATTCCTTCTCAAATTCGTTGGTGGCCGCCTGTCGCTTCGCAGTGTTGAGCTCGATGTAGGATTTTAGCCAGGGACGTTGTTCAAATGCAAGTTCACAATGTATTTTTGTAAGCTTCAAGTCATGTTCGAGAGCCTGTTTTAGGTTGTGGTAATGGACGATGTATTTTTTCTTGTCTTCCAGAGTCGTCATCAGTTTCGAATGCTTGGAGCTAGGGGGCACTGATTGACGGGAAGAAATGGTAAATCACGATGTTCCTCGTGCAGGGTCATGGGGTACTCGACATCCACCTCGAGAATATAACCTGTTGCCCCGTCGTCTGGAATGGACATGACGTTGATGCTGGTGTCGACCCATCTGAAATTGCATACTGGGAGCGGTAAACTTGTGGCCCAGCCGTACAGGTTGTTTGCATCGAGGTACCGCAGGTATGTTGTCGGCTTGCTGGGGTCGTATGTTTCCAGTGCATAGATGTTATTTGCTACCGCATGGCGTTTGACACACTGGGTCACTCTACCACGAATTCCATTTTCAATAAACATGTGCATGTCGTAGTCTGTCATAAGTTCGAGCTCGATCCCTGTCATAGGCAACATTGCATCGAAAGAGAACCCTGGTGCGCTGATGTAATGTGCACAATCAAACTTGTACGTGGAAATGCAGAGGTCCCTAAAGTTCCAAAAAACATCGGACAAGAGGAGCACGTCTGTCTTCAAACACAATTCTGAATATACCTTAAGACTGCTACAGGTGAACTCTTGCCATACTTTCTGAGCATGAGCGTATTATTTGTTGCTGATCCCCGTCAGCTTGTTAAAGTAAGCGTCTTTAGGAGGCAGCTGCGGCTTATTCAGCTTCTCCCACGAGTCGACGTTATCGTAGGGGGAATCTCCTTTGCGTGTGACGAGAGGTAGTTGGTTAGGGGTGAAGTAGTCTGCAGTGTTGATAAATTTTGAAGGTGGTAGGAACTCGGCCAGAGATGCCAGACTGCGGACCATGAAACGAAACGTATCAACAAACTGGATAGAAAATCGATCTCCCAGCTGTTTTGAAAAAGTAATCATCTTCTCGCCTGTGTGTGGAATAATGAATATGCCTTTTGTATCGCAGTCAAGATGTTTGATAATAAAGTTCTCGTCGTAGCTGAGGTTATGGAACAAGACAGGCAGTTTATCAGGGCGACGGCGCAGCAAACTGTAGCCGGTGCATGCCGGTCCTATGTAGCGCCTGGTCAAGTGGCCATGGTCCCTCACTTTTTTCGTGTGTGATCGCTGATTCGCAGTAGCAACATCTCGTTGCCTGTGAGTAGCTTGTCTTTTCTGTGGGGGTGAGCGGTATCATTTGCTTCGAAGTGGTGTAAACATCTTTTACTTTTGTGCCAATTTCCACTATGGTGTCCATAAATTTATTTTCTGCATCTTCCCCTAGTGTATATAATGGGCCCCTGTCTCAGCATTGATGTTAGTGCTGCTGCAATTAAACTATTGTCGACTTGCACGTAAATACAAAAACTGTAGGCTTCGTGCTTCTTATATACGTACATGTAGGCGCAGCTGATCTGGTTAGCAGGTTTGAATGGGTTTGAGTATTGCCTCGAAATCCAAACATACAACTATCAGAAATTTTTCATGTGGTGGTAATTCTTGAGATTCGAAATGGGTGGCTTACTATCCTTCCCAGGCTGTGGCATCGGCACGTAGTGGAGCATTTACTTTGCAGCGTTGCTTGTGTTCTTCTAGGCACTACTCTCCTGTCAGCCCGGATTTCCTCGCCTGATCGTCATAATACGCGAAGTGGCGCTTAAATATGTCGAGCTTGTGACCATCGGCTGTCAACTGCAATCATACCAAACGTTCGAAATTATACATGCAACAGTAGTGAGCATTCCCATCTTCGGTGGTGAGGAAAAGGAGATCGATATGCTGGCCCTTTTCTTCTTCAGCTACTTGTATGGGATAAATTTTCTGGTTCTCGTCTGTACCATAAATGTTCACAGTCCCTGACGTTTTTTTTTTTTTTTTCGCGAAATCTGTGATATGCCTTAGTTGTGTAGGAAACTAGAGGCCTAAAAAGTCAAATTTGATTTCTAGGGCTTGATATCGCTTGTCTACTCGTTCAGGGTTCCGGCATTTTACAAAACCTGCTAAAACGGCCCATTTAAAGCACATGTGGTCAATTGTGTTTCGTAGGTTAATCACATACTTCTTGTTCTTGATAGATTCCGGCAAGTCAATGTACGATGGGACTAGGAAGGGGTCTAGCTTGTTTATGCGGAACTGCAGGTGATTGACTGACGACAGTGTCCACCCCGAAACATGCCCTTTGTATCTATGCTCCTCTTCATATATTATTTCTAAGCTGTTTCGTACTGCCTTCTAAACATCGCTAGACTCGAATACTGCTACATTTTTTTGTTTTGAAAGCCATCTTTTCGGTACCTTCATCGAACAGTTCTGGTTTCGAATAGTTACACTCAAGCCACATATTAAATTTAATTGGACCCTGCTCTGGTATTTCTTTGGTGAGCTGGTCAATGATATTTTTCTTCATGTGAGCCAAAAAATTACAAATATCTTCCGTCGATCTACTTATGATCTTTAAATTGCATTGGAAAGCTGTTTCAGTTTCCATGAAACCATTTCCATTAACAGCCCCAGACCCAGCAACGATTCCTGGACGTGATTATCACTGGTACGAAGGTAAATTAACATCTTGAAACCTTGGGTTTGTAAGATGTACACTCATACATTGTGGTGAAGGAGACTGTACACAAGTGATTTTGGTAAGTGAAGGTCATACAGCTTTGCAGGTTCTCGCATGTCGCTGCAAGTTATCGCACCTAGCAAATGACAGTCCAGAATCCGTGCACTTGTGTACCACCCGATCTGTATTCACCGCACAGTCATACTTCTCGTGCCTTCGTGCATCGTTGTTTAACACGAAGGTT
This sequence comes from Dryococelus australis, assembly GCA_029891345.1. Classification (NCBI taxonomy): domain Eukaryota; kingdom Metazoa; phylum Arthropoda; class Insecta; order Phasmatodea; family Phasmatidae; genus Dryococelus; species Dryococelus australis. The sequence continues at coordinate 123,177,488 of CM057000.1, read as the reverse complement.
TTATTGCAAAAGCGACGTAGTGGCGATGTAAAGTGATGATGTAATGGTTCAGTAGATGGTACTGATGTAATTTAAAATGCAGACGAGGGTACCACGAACCACATCGATGGCGATATATGCAGCTCATCTGGAGCCGCTGATCATACAGCCAAAAATTCGGGACGTCGCTTGCAGGAACATCATTAAATGCACGCTTCATCGTGATCTCTGCAGGAAAATAAACTAATAGAATTAACACATCCGATAATCAAAAGGTATAAGGGATATGCTTCATACAAAATTGAATGTAGGTATAATTATGAGCACGAAAATAATATAAAGGCATAAGAGGTCTGTATGATACAAAATTGAACGTACTTAGGTATATTTACGAGCATGAATTATAATTCCCTGAGAAATTGTATGGAAGAGCTGGTCTTGAAAAAATGCCTACCAGTCAGAATGCTAAGAAGGCAAGGGGAGAGAAAATAATTCATCACCTGTCACATCAGACGAAGAACTGAGACGATGTGCGAATCTGTCCGCCTTGTATACCCCCAGAGCCTGAGATGTCATGTGAACAACAGCCAATCATGAACAAGCAATGTTATGTGACCTCCATGTGACACACACTTAAAAAATGTTATATGAATACATACTATGACCAATGACAGCAAAAATCAGTTCACCTGTGAGGTGAACTGTAGGGAGAATGCACCCTTGTGGTGTGTTGTGGTTGTAATTTAATAGTTTGGTTTCAGACACTCAGAAAAAACGAAGAGACACTTACGATACCTACACAAGTACCTATACACATACACACACCTACACACACACATGCACCTACACACTTATGCGCACCTACACACACACATACATCGAGCCAGAAATATTTCAATTTGCAGACCTGCCACTCACAAGACTGATTATCTGACCATTGACACTTGACCCTTGACTCAAGAATAACCCAAAATGACTCTAAACGACATATCAGAGTCTATCAAGGTGGTGGTGGCGCAAAATGTGGTGCCTTCGGTTTTGATTGGTGACGATTGGTGAATGATTGGTGATGATTGGTGAACGATTGGCGATTATTGGTGAATAATTATTGATGATTGGTGAATGATTGCTGATGTTTGGTGAATGATTAGCGATGATCGGTAAATGGTGCCTGAAAAGTGCGTGTAAGTTAAAATGGTTTAACACTCTCGTACATTCCAAATCTCCAGGGGCCTGGCAGTATTGACATTTAAGTTATCGCCAATTAAGTCTATAAAATGGTTGGTAGATGCTGATCCATACCATGATTATAACATACTTGTGCATGTGGCTGCTATTAGCATGATTTGCTTAGTTTATGCATTTGTACATGCATTAAGACAAAAATCTCAGTAGCATACGTACACCTAAAAAACAGTCGATGCAGTGAATAATGAGACTTAAAGAGAGGGTCTGGAAATGTAGTTGAGAGAACTTTTTGCTATACTCTGTGTATTATTTCGACACAATATAAAAAAATAATTAAAAAATAAATTTTAAAATCGAATAAAAATACATATTTACGATTTGACATACACTATGCCTATATCTCAATACGGCTAACATATACATATATATACTGGAAGAAAATAAGTGGACGTAACTGCCGAGCACCTTCGGGTACGTTCGACAAATCCCAGTCGAAGGCTTCCGAACACCCTCTGAGTCGAGCCGAAGATTACCGAGCTCGTTCGACACGAGCCGAAGCCATCTAGCCGACTAGCCGCACAAGCCGCTGGGACTTCCATTAAAAATACATTGCAATAGACTTGGCTATATACAACTACTCACCTATGCCAATTAACTTCAAAGATAAAAACAAATATACTGACTGGTGAATGGCGTGCCGACATGATAATATCCAGAGATGCCATTTTCATAGAGAGTTTCGTTTGGTGTTGGCGGAACAAGTGTCTGTTTGACATCTGTGTTCTCGAGTACCTACTCTGTGCTATAGCCGTTCAAACCTGTCATATTCTTCTAGTACTGGAGTTAATGAAGCTGTTTGCGAGTTCCTCGAAGCCAGTTATATCCCCCTGTAAATGTCAGTACAAAGCGTACAAACTTCCTGCGTTAATAGTTCCCTGAGCTGAGTCCGTCAGTCTGATCGTAGCAGCTGGTTTTGAATGAATGTGCGAGAGTCATACGAAAGCTGTGCTGCTACTGTTAAACTTATGAATGAATGTTCAAATAAAAATATTCTGTGCATGATTCCCGGACTCGTGTAGGTTAACGACTTCAAAAATGTTGTTTGTCACAGATTGGGGTAGAATCTTCTTATACTTATCCATTCAAGATTTAAAAACGTTTAATGCATAGTTTAATGCCCGCTAAATCGTGTAACATGCCATATAAAAAATAATAATGTAATGGTTCAACATAATGTAATGAAACATAATGTAGCCTAACATAATGTAAGACGGCGTAATGTAATACAACGTTATGTAACGAAATGCAATGTAACATATCGTGACATAATGTAACATAATACGATATAGCTGTGTAAAGAATCACAATGTAAGTAATGCAACATCTTTAAATGGATCATATAATAATATAACAGCGTATCTTAAAGTAAAATAAAATAATATAATTAAAAATAATTGAACGTGTTATATCGCAGTGTAATGTAATGTAAAGTAACACAATGTAGACCTAATAACACATAATTAATATAACATAAAGTGACAATGTGATGCAAAGTAATATAATGTTATAAAACATAATGATTCAAAAGTCACCATACATAGGGGTTAACAAAAATGCGCCAGTCATAGCACACAAGGAAAGTATGTTAGGATGCCATTACAAAACATTATCAACATGCCCCTAGTTTTTGCGGATGCACTTGTTAAATCGTTTTACCCACTCAACTTGCATGTTATGCAATGTTCGAATAGGAATCTGAGCACGAGCATCACGAATGCGGCATTGCAGGTGTAATGTTATCTAACACATAGGAACAATTGATATATTATTTGAATGGTGATACTGGTGGTACAAATAATATTTTGAAACATTCCTAAGTATGGTGACTTTTGAATCATTTTGTATAGTAATGTAAATCAACGTAACATTATATATTGTAAATTAATGTAATGTAATATTACATAATGTATTATAAGTCAATTTAATGTAAATGTTTTACGCAATGTAACATACATACATAATGTAAAATATCGGAATATAATCGACATATAAGGCAATAAAATATTTTAATGTTATATAATGTAATGAAACATAATGCAATTTGAATTACCATGAAATAACGTAACATAATGTAATGTAACAAAAACGTAATGTGACATTATAGGCTGTTCACGGTAAAATGAGCACTTTCGAAAGCCCTTCCTAAGATCTACTTGTATTCACGTTGTATTTTCTTTCGCCTTATGTAAAATTAATATTGCCATGGACCTCATCACTTTATTCATGCGCCGGTCAAGTAAAACTGTGAAATTGTTAGGAAAGTAAATATTTTACGAATCTGTTCATTCTTACACTTTGATGCATAAAAAAAACGGAAAGCGAAAGAAATGATTTAAATGATCAGAAATGGTTACCTAACACATTTTATTCGACGTTAGAATACGGAACTACTTCCCATCCATCGTTACCAACTATACTGGGCGCATGTCACTCAGTCCACCCGTTGAAATATATTCAGGCAGGGGCAGTGACCTTCTTCTAAGGTTGAGTTCAAAAGTGCTCACTTTATCTTGAACAGCGTTTACATAGCATAATCTGACATAAAGCAGCGTAACATGATGTAATGCAACATAGCGTGAAGTAATGCGACACACGTGGCACACGGTAATGTGACAGAATGAGGAGGTAGAGCGTTTGTGGTGCAGGTTGATGTTGGCATTCCCCGAGGCGACGACGGTGATGATGGTGTTTCTGGCTGCGGTGCTGGTGTTGAAGGAGGGCGTGTCGACCGCACTGCGTGCTCGCCTGCCACGCTTCGTGCGCCACTACCCTACCATGACCGCCACCTTCCTGCTCACCGTCACACTCTCCGTCGGCGTGCGGGCATACATCGCCATCAACGGCGGCGGTGCCTACGAACACTCTGCAAAACTCCGCACCTGACCGCCTCTGTTAACCCGCCCGCGACATACAATAAACAACTTGGCACATCCTACACCCTCGGCTTCACTCATTACTTCAACTACTGCGCATGCCAGCTCAAACTTTAAGGCTAGTTTCCACTCAAAGGATGTTCACGATAAAGTGAACACTAGAAATCGACCATAGAAAATTGCCACTGCTCCTGCGTGGCATATATTGTAACGGGCGCACTGAGTGATGCGCCGAGTAAAGTTGGTAACGATGGAGGGAAGGTAGTTTCATATCTTAAAGTCAAACAAAAAGTGTTAGGTAACCATTTGTAATCACTTAAATTATTTCTTTTGCTTTGCTTTTCTTAATGCATCGAAGTGCATAGATGAGCAAATTTGTAAAATTTTTACTTTTCTAATAATTACAGAAATTCACTTGACTGACGCATTAATAAAGTTACGAGGCCCATGACAATGTTAATTTTGCATAAGACAGAAGAATACACAACGTGCATACAAGTAGATCTTAAGCAGAGCTTTTAAAAGTATCCATTTTACCGTGAACAGCCTATAGCTGCATTGCTCTTGCCACAGATTACCTAAGGGTGCCGCGTGGTTGAAGGAATTTTGCATGTCCGAGGCCTAAAAGCGTGGGAGCGCTAGGGGCGACCGAGACATGCGAATCAACTGTCTCGTCGCCTCTACGGGCAAAGTACTGAACTTATGTGCAGTCTTGCCATCGATAACGCGCCTCTATAAGACTTTCAGCGGAGACCGTACCGTTTTATGGCGTAATAATAAAGATAAAGGTTTAATGCACGCCCCTACTCTTTTTATAATTTTTATACCGGAATGGCTGTACCTAAAAATTATTGTGAAAACACCCGTCTGAGCCATTTTTACTATATATATATATATATATATATATATATATATATATATATATATATATATATATATATATATATATATAATGATTCAGAGAGAAATGGAGGAACTGAAAAAAGCGTACAGACGGGTAACGTTTCTTAAATGCTATTCGTAAGCACCTGTCACTCAGACATATTGGGCGATTTCTGTAATAAAACGTTTTCTGCTCGAGCTCTGCACACCGCTCGGCGGCCTACCCAGGCGGCCACCTTAAGGCATTGGTGCATGAAAGCAGTATATTTATATAATTTTTGTCATAACTCATTTCACAGCGGACTTTTCAGAATTTTTGGCTCTACAAGACGTAAATAACAACTTTTAGTACAACTTTTAGTACCTACTTACATTGTTAAAATTTCAGTATGTTCGTTATTCTCGGGAGCACTGATTGCAGATAAGATAACAAAAATTCTTTCTTCTCTTTCATTAATGCTCCGAAAATAATGACGGCAGTGAATATCTACCTATGTAAGAAGGCGCTGAAAATTGTTATTTACGCATTGTCGAGCCCAAAATTTCTACAAACCCTTCGGAAAACAAGTTATGACAAAAGTTATTTAAATATACTGATTTCATGCACCAATGGCCTTCAGAATACTGGCGCGAAACAGCCGCTCATTCCACGTACTCCAGCTGCACACGCCAGCAACATGGCGCCACTGGCCAGCATGACGGAACGTAGTTCGCCAATCAGCGTCTGGTAACTTATTCGCCAGCCGGCAGTCCCACCAATAGAGAGCCCTTTTCGCAGGATGTAGTATCCAATAGGACACGAGACCCATCCTCAAAGCCCAGTGCAGTCATTCAAAGAGTGGGTTCTCCGACATCAAGGGAACCGCCGTGACAATTCAACCTCGTGTTCTAGCCGCACCTACGCCATGTCATGTGACATGATCAGTAGCCGGCCTTTGCCGTGCCACTGCAGTGCGCCTGACATGCCCGGTTATTCTGTCCATCAGCGCTTACGTTCCAAAAAAACTTGGCGTAATGGATCTGGACGAGGTAGATGTGCTTGTTGCCTGCTACGCAGACTTAGTATTTAAACAACAAAATAATAAGCGATGTTCTAAAATTAGAGTGGAGATTTGGGTGGCTCATAATACTGAGGTCTTAAGAGCCGATGAGGGTGAAAAGAGGTGAGTCTGGAGCAATGACGGAATGGAGGGGCGCGAAGATAATGGGAGATCCGCGAGGAAACCCGCCGACCAGTGGCATCGTCCAGTACGATTCCCAAATGCGAGGCAAAAGTAAACTTTTAGGTTTTGTATCGCTGGTGAAAACAAGAATCGATACATACTTACCTCAGTAAAAGTTTTGCACCACTGGGATTACGCTGTTACTCAACTATTCACGGCCCAAGGGAAAGTATGGAATGAAAATACACACTGAGTGTACACAACACCACGCCTGGCATTCTTATGTCTGTTTGTAATTCGCCTACTCTCCAATCGAATTCACGAACAAAACTTTTTTGTGAGGTGTGTGGTATGTAAGGCTCGAAATCGGAAATTTTCGAGATGTGAGTGAAGAGATTTGGGCGGCTCTTGACAGCGAGGTGTTGAGAGCCGACTAGGGTGATTGACGCATGGAGCTGCGCCGGAATGAAAGGGCGGGGGAAACGGAAGATCACCGAGAAAACCCACAGAGCAGCGGCATCGTCCGGAACGATTTCCACATGCGAAAATCCGGGAGTGACCCAGCCAGTGATTGGACCGTGTTCACCTTGGTGGGATACGTGCAGGCTAACCGCTTAGCCACCGCCGCCCCATTTTGAGGTATTGGTAGTTAGGTAGGTAGGTAGATATGTATGTAAGTGATATCATTCAAAACGTAAATTGTTCTTGAATCTATGAGCATCACTGTCCAGGGCCACCATCAAAGTTGTAGTTCTGCAGCTGAATCGCGAGGACTCCTACTGATTTCTTTCGTCTTGCACAGTGCTATTTTCTACGTTTTGGTTCTGTTTTTGTACGATATTTTTTGAGTTGCTGTTTACTGGTTGCTGTTTTACATAAATGGCTACCACTGGTTTCTGTTTCGATACATCATGTTGGTTTCTGTTGATCTGCATGCCTTTGCATGCAGTTCGTCCATACTGTATTGGTATTGATTCGTTTCCGAACTTATAAATAATTTCTATTTGTATTGCAGCACATTCATTCCCAGCATAATTCACAAGTGCTCATTAATTTATGCTCTTTTCTGTTTATATAGAATCACTCAATATTTTTTTGGTCTCTAATAATTTCTGCCATTCTGTATAGGTCACTACTGTGTCGCGTCCTGTTGGTTTCACAGCACATATTATTTTTTACAAGCTTTTATTTAACTTGCCTTGTTTGTATGTACAGTAGATGTTTGTCCGACCTCTATACACTGAACTGGTGTGCAATATGCCTGCAGTGCATACCTGTTTGTCTGATTGCAGCCCTAAGTGTGGAAGGGGCGAACAGTGTTTAAATTCACTTTTTTAATATTTTTAGTCTCACCTATTTTCTTTGCATTACTGTTCGTCAGGTTGTGTAACCCGAAGTGTGGAAGGGGCCACCAGTATTTATTTGAACATTTTTAGTATTTGTAGTCTCGCTATTTGTTTTTATTATTAATATATAGGTAAACTATTTATACATTCACAGACCCATCTGTGAATGTATAAGTAGTCTATCTATACAATAAATAACAAAAACAATTGTTGTGACTAAAATGCGAAAAAAATTTATTAACTGTAAAAAAAAACCTTTTAAAACCATCCTTTTATTCATAAATGGACTAAAGAGAGAAAAATAATTATATTAGTTACAGAATTTGTAGAACTTGTGGGACATGGTCGAACAGCCATTATAAAATTTACTACAAATTAATATGTTTGTATCAGTTTATATTTGATATATAAAATCTTGGTGTGAATAGTTTAGAGTCTTGAAGGCGCTTGGCTGGACCATTGGGGAAGAAAGGTACTGGATAGGTACGATGAAGAATTGTATAAGGTTTTTTCGGGGAGGGCGCCAGCTCAGGGAGAGCACAATTGTACAGAGGTCGTGTGGCCGATGGCCTGCGGCTTGTCCTACAATGTCCTCCACCTCCAGAAGTACTGCTGCAGTAGACCTTGCTGCTCTTAATCCTGTAATGCCTGGTCTAGTGAGGGCTGTTGGCCTCCTCCATACACCACTCACTGCTGAAGAGATGTAGGCCTCCCCACGCCATAATTAAATACGTACTTCGGTGCATCTTGTAGGTTAAATTATCGAGAAGCGACCAGAGATAAATGTATCTTTTACCACACGTTGATTTATTTACCTTCAAATCTCTTTACTGGGCAATTAAGTTTACAGTTTGCCATTTAAGTGAGTGACCACTTAAACAGAAATAAATAGGCATATCGCCTGCATGGAATTTCTCTGGCCGTGAACAAACGGACCAGAGATGTGGGGTGATGCTCGCTCAGAGCTAGAAAAACAGAGGTTCCAGTATTTAACGTTAATTAAATAGAATTACATTATGAATGGTGAATCAAACGATTAAGGCCTGGAGCAGCGCGATGACGCGACCACAACACGAAAAGTTCGGATGCTACTAAAACGGCCGTTGGCGTGAAGCCCGCTAGTTGGCAGGTACTCCCGCCTCGGGTCACATGACCATGATCGACATATGATATTTCTATTAATAATGAACTAAAATGGCCCCTGACAAAAACCCTTCAAATAAAGTATAAATAAAAACATTCTGTTCGTGGTGTGCAGGGATGCCACACGAACTTAAAACCTAATTTTGGTGATCACAACTCGCGGGATGATTCCCGAGTACAACTTATTACCTTAACAAACATTTAACCATAGTAAAAATTTGTGGCACAAAATAAAAACACTTCAAATATCTATAAATTTAAAAACAGTAGGGTTAGGAAAAGAATTTCCACGTGGTTTACACTGTTGCCATTTTGTAGTGTCGCTACATATCTGTGGAGTCACTTGGAAAGATTCGGGACCCCCAACTTAACCCAACTACACATAAAGTCAGGTTATGAAAATGTAGCCACTAGGAAGTGGCTATATCCTATAATGTGCAGTGTTAACAAGAGAAGCCAGTTTATAGTTCGTAGTTACACGGTTGTTTTCCAGTTAAAAAAAGGTCACGTGACCACAAGTAGTCAAAAAAAATGTCTATCTTTAAAGTGTATTTTGATGAGTATTAAAATCGACATAAATTAATATATAAACGTTTTGACCTAAACGATAATATACATAAAGTGTTTGTATTAGATAACTAGATATAAATTTTGCCGTTAAATATGAAAAGTTATCAATTATTTACATTCAAATGGAAGTGTTGTATACGGTATTTTTGCTGAGATGCTTCCCGTTCCCTATACATTTTCCTTGAAAATATGCAAGGAAATGATTTTCTGACGACCATAGGAGCTTTTCAAAGTTATGATAAAACTTTAGCCGTACTAAAATCGAATCTAATACGCTATTGAAGTCGTCTGCGAGTGCGTTAAAAGTGAAGCAGCTATGCGGGAAAGAGACAACTTTTGTTTACATTGAAATTGAACAACCTTGCGAGTGCTACATGAACTCATTAGTTGTTCTGAATGTTCTCTAAATTTGTGTTAGTTTTGCATTTGTGAAATGTAAATTTGGCATGTAAACACACCTTAAAACTATAATCTATTTTTTATTTGTTCGGCGACCAACGAAAACTAATATTAATGTATGAAAATGCGTACGAGCCGGGCCATTCGATTGTAATGTTTAGTGCATTCGTATATACCATGGATACATTCATGAAAGATATCGCACAATTATTGTGTGTATAGAGATATTTTTATCTGCATATGATTGTAAATTAACAATTGCAGTGTGTTTAATTTTCGCAAGTGTGGTTGCGATTACTAACGTGCCATGAATTTAAGGTCTAACCTGTAAATTGCGGACTCGTTAGAGGTAGAGGCACTTTTATAAAACTGCAGATACGTTTTTTTCTAAATGCCGATTTGCTATTTCAGTGTAGGAGTTTATGGAATTCATTTGTTAGTAATGGCAAAATATCTCGTAAACGATTACAAAGCTACACCTTATAAAAACTCCACTCTTACAATTTTTTTCTCCCAAGTCAGCAGAGTTGCAGCGACAAACAAGAGATCAGATGTTTATCAATACAAGTATATAAGCCTACAACCAAATAAGTTCTCATATTTTTAATAGCTACTGAATGTAGCCTTCATTATTTGCAATTTCCAGGGTTTTTCAAACTCACTCTATGCAATTCCTGGGGCGACTCAATAAAGGCAATTTGACCAATTCCTTCTTTGTATTCCCTTCATTGTGTTCTTGGTTTACCATTCTCTAAGAAACCTTGCTGTCGACAAGATAATAAGTTAAATAAATAATGTTTACTTGTGCATTTAGATGGTTATGTATTTAACAGTAGGCTGAAATCATTACAGTAAATGACATGTTTATACATTTTATAATTCCCAAAGGTAGTTAAAATAAAGAAAACTTAGATAAAGCCAATCTTTTCCAATAATTACACTATTTGCAAAATTAAAAAAAAAAAAAAATCGCGTGATTTTCATTAAACTCGATTTCACCCTTCTTAAAGATTTTTCAAATTCTAATTTTGAGGGCAACTATTTGGACATAAGCTTATTCTAATATTGATGATGAATCATGGATATTTTGATAAAAATGTAAAATTTTTTAAAAGCCTACTTGTAAATGAAAAATGGGACGATGTCTACAGAACAACCATGGACACTGCAAAACAACCACAAACAAAATTTTCTACTACCACCACGAACATTTCCGAAACAACCACGAACAACCTCTCCAGAACAAACTTCATTTATACATTAACTGAACCAAACATTGCCTGGAACAGTTTTATTAATATATTTCTTTGTCATTTTAATCATGCCTTTCCATTCAAATCTGTAAAATGTGGCAGTAGCTCGAAAATAAAATGGATTAGTAGAGGTCTGACAGTCGCAAGACAGAGGTTAAAAACAATGCGTCAAATGCTAAGAACTCAGTGGAAAAACAAAAGTTATACTGTAAGCAATACAAAAAATTATATAACAAGTTACTTGGAGTAGAAAAACAGAAATACAATAGGGGAAAAATAACCTCCTGAAATAAAACAAAATAAATTTGGAACATTATTAATAATGCATTGAAACCTTATGTTAACCTTTCCTTGAAAGTTGATGGTATCAAAATCGAAAATAGCAAGGAAATATCTAATAGTTTTAATGACTATTTCACAAACATCCCACAAAAATTGCAAAATCAAAACAGCTACAAATATTAGTCTTGCACACATACCCCAAAGACCTAACACTTGGAATGCTAACATGCTGTTTTTCACTGTTATCTCTGAAGAATACATCATCTTACGTCCTTTTAAAATTCTAGAGAAATTGATAGCAAATAAACTGCCATAATTCTTAATAAGAAACAAGGTTATTTCATTGCATCAGTATGGCTTTGTAGAGGGCAGATCTACAGAACAAGATATTTACAGTTTTACTGAAAAAAATATTAACTTCTTTTTAAAAGACAATTCTCAACAGGCATATTCGCAGATTTTTCAAAAGCATTTGATTGTGTCGACCACAATATTTTATTGCAAAAAATTGAACAGTGTGGAGTAAAAGGTGTACCCAATAATATGTTTAAATCATATCTTGAAAGCAGAAAACAGATCACCTCCATAAGATACTATGACAAAAATCGCATTACAGATGTTATGCCCAATACCAGAACTACTCGAGTAGAAGTGTCGCAAGAATCAATATTGGGAGAAATTTTATTCTTAATATTTATTAATGATTTTACTGAACAAATAACCAACAGCTCAGCTATAATGTTTGCAGATGTCATAAAACATTATGATAACTAGTTCAAATAATGTTGTTCTTGAAGAAAATATGAAACATAGAGTGACTGAGATGTCCAGTTGGTTCCAGTATAATAAATTAATACCTACTAAATGTAAACAAATATGGGCTCATGAATGTCATGCAATGAAATAAACATACAATGCAGGATGAAAAATGCACAACAATAGAAGAAGATGGGTTACAGACAGTAAATAGTAGCCTACTAAATTTCTAGGGCTCATTGTAGATAGTAATTTAACATGGAATGAACATGTTGTAGTGCCTGTAAAAAATTGAGTTCAATGTGGTTTGTGGTGCATGCCTTAAAAAAGATTTGTAATAATAATAATACAAACATTCTATTTCTCAAATATTCAGTCCATAATCAATTATAGAATCATATTTTGGGGTAAATCGACAAAATGGAAAAAAGCTTATAGATTACAGAAGAAAACAGTGGGATTAATAAGTAATAAGGAAAAAGAAGCCATTGTAGGCCGCTATTTATAAATAACAAAATTCTCACTTTTCCATGCATGTATATGTACCGTAATATATATTTTTTTACATGGAAAACATTGAAATAGTGATATACACCATTACTACACCAGACAAACTAATCATCTTCACCCATTCTCATAGAGAACCTGAAAATTTTCATCAAATCCATACTATGCTGGGGCAAAACTAATAAATAACCCTCCCAGTAATTTGAAGTAAATTACTAGTTTACAGAAATAAAAAAGAACTGTTAAATTATACTTTTTAAATAAGGCCTTCTATTATGTAGAAGAATACTTACATAAAGATAAATGTCTATAAAGCAGAACAAGACTGATATAAGGCGACTTCATGTAATAATACCTTGTGTTTCAATCTAATGTAGACTACATATTTATACTTTAATATCTATCTGTACATGAATTATAACAACTTGTACTGCAACCTAATGTAGTTTTAACGTGATTGAAGAGCTGTTAGAATCAATAAGTGTGTGTGTGTGTGTGTGTATATATATATATATATATATATATATATATATATATATATATATATATATATATATATATATATATATATATATATATATATATATATAATGTTTTTTATGTTAATGTAATTGCATAACAAAAATAAAAAAAAAAAAATTATAATTGACAAGTCCTTTCCAAAGTGTATTGGGTGTATATGTGAAACAGCAAATACTCTAGCCGCTAAACCCCCATTGCCTCCATCATCTTAAGACAAGGGGAGTCGAGAGAGGTTTGGTGGTTTGTAACAACCAAGGTATTGAGAGCCAATGAGGGTGACATATGGCAGATATAGAGCAGCACTAAAATGCAAGTGTTGGGGAAAACTGATAAAACCTCGAGAAAACATGCCAGCCAGCAGCATCAATCAGCACAATTCCTATACATGAAAATCTGTGAGTAACTTCACAGGGAAACCAACATGGATCACATTGGTCCTACCACTATGCCATCCCACAGACCCCCTCCCCCTTGGGAAGGGAGGAGAGGAACCTAATTTCTTCAGCGATAATGTTTTTCTTAGAGGAGTGTTTGTTTGTCAAGTTTCTGCACCGTGGTTCTGAGATATTGAAACTGAATAGTTTTTAATGAATTCAGAGGAGAATTTTACACTAAAATTAATAATCTCACATGTTGGTAGGATCCAACAAAGAAATTGTGTCACAAGTGTGTCTGTGGACTACTTTGGCAGTGTTTAGCACATGTGCTCTTGTTATCGATATCATTGCGGTGCATGTGTCTTTAACTCATTGTAGTTCAACAATGTATCCTAATCTAATTAAACTACCCAAAGTAAACTAAAATACTGGCGAATAAGTTTTCATGCATTTTCTTAACATAACCATAGGGTGGTCCCTTTATGATCCCTAAAAGCATATTTATAGAAATAATATCCTATTGTAGTTTTCTCTCCCAATGTGAAATTTCTTAACATGTTGGGCTGAATTAAAATTGTGGCTACTGACTGACTAAAGCCTACGCTACAATCACAGTAGCATTCCCGTAACAAAATAACAGTAGCGTTACCATGGAAGAATTAAAATGAACTGGCTACAACCACAGTAAGAAAACTGTTACGCGACTAATGAGAAACGAGCACAACAAAAAAGACAGACTGTACATGTATCGCGGATAGTTTCAAACAGTGTGTTTGCTAACCTGACATTTATTTTTGTTAATCTACTTGTGGTGGAAAAATTTGGCAGGATTCGTGTTTCGGGATATTTAAAGTGTGGTGTACGTGTTAATAATTGTGTTGACTATTTAAATAAACGGAAATCTGAACTATACCGCAAAATTAATTCTATAACTATGTTCTTGTTGTAAGCTTGCATGTACTGACACTTGTGGTTGGAAATGTTGTCTTGTGATTGGGCGGTGTAGAAGTTAGCATAAATTTATTCAAAATATTCAACCATCTTACGCCATTATGTTGTGTTGTAGCTGGTGCTGTATACAAGTGTGGATTCAATTTTTTTGTTGTTAATTCTTACAGTGTTTGTAGCTGGGGCTTAAGCCCTTGGTACTTAATTGCACTTTTGGAGATAGATGTAACACAATTATTGTAGATATAGGCAATCAAATTAACCAAAAATGTCTCCTGTACCTCCCCTCCTTTTTTCTTTTGAAAAAAATTTCTAAAATTGATTGTCCAGTGCAGACAATTCAGTAAAAATATTAATTTTTGTGTATTAATTATGTACCAAGGGTAACTTAACCCTGTCCAACATTGTAAATGCAAGAAACAAAATTGTACCCTACAATAAGTGATAAATAAGCATAAAACCATCTCGTAACAGAGAACTAATGTAATGTAAAGAGAGGGAATAACTAAAACGGGATTTGAATTTATTTACCAGAAACAATTTAATATATTGATGTTTAATATGTATAAAGGAGATAAAGTCATATTGGAAACAAACCTCTCATGTCATTGTCAGTGTTAGGAATTTAAATATAAATGCCAGGAAATAATTATTTATTCGTGGCTCAAAAACATGTGAACTTTGCCTTCCATAAATTCAGCTAGGCTGCTTGTCACTGTTCTGTTGCGCTCATTACTGATATACAACCTGCAATACATTACATGGACACAGTAGAATGCTTGTTATACTTTAATTAATCATTTATTCAAAAAATAGTTTTCCGCACATCCTGATATATGTCGCACATAACCTAATACTGGTCCGCAGTGCACACAAATACGATCGGTAGTTTCATGAGGAAATTATTTGATTGCACAACTAGCACAAGCCAATAATAAAATAGTAAAACTTCCCATGTGAATTGTAATATATATTTATTTATTCATCAGCATCTTTGTTCAACACGAAATGTTTCGAATGTAACCTTTCTCTCAACGTCGCTCTAATGCAAACATAATGTTTCGGGATATTGTCAAGAAGGTGGCTAGACTCCATAGTAAAACCACCTATCTCCAGCAGCTCCACCTACGGACCAACATGCAATCTCCTGTATACTTCTAACTCCATGGTAGCCCCCTTGTTACGTTGATCTATGGTGCTAGCCTGCCTCTCGGTTGCTATGCATCATGCAAACGTAAACAAAGACATGTGGGTGCTCTGTGTGACTTCAACAAAACACTCTTGAAAGTAACATAATACTTGTTAAGGCAACTGCCTTGGTACTTACATGTGAGAATAGGAACACAATATAAATAAACAATAGGCACACGTATACACGAACCATGGTGTACACAACATAACCCTTAATAGCACATCAAACACTGATTGAGAATAATAATAAAATAACATTTAACGCCATTCGAATGCATTAGTGAACATTGTGTATCAAACGGAATAAACTTTACTGAGTAGTGCCAAAATAAAATAGAAACACAACACATGTGACACTTAAAATAATGTAAACAAAGACATGTGTCATTCCTAACCATTCAAAACCATAAACATAACACTGACATATCACACACACACACATGGCACTCGGTGATCGAAGCACTGTGATCACATGGGCGACGGACTAACTTAATGGAGAGCATGGTATACTGGCTTGAGGTTCGTGGTTGACATTAGTCTTGTGCAAAGATGTGCATACTTGGCTTGTGCAAATGATATATGTGTTCTGTATTGCGAATAGTTAACAGCCTTATGCATGATATGTGCTTACTATGAGATTTACATTATGTATTGTGAATAGTTAATATTATTACTCAAGGCATGTGCTTACTACTTTTACACAAATGAGGTATACCTATGTTATTTATTGTATCAAGCATATTTTTATCAAATCTAATTGATACAAGCATATCAATTTGCAGCAAAGTTTATCACAGCTGTTCGACTACGTCTTACAAGTTCTACAAATCCTGCAACTACTATAATAAATTTCCTTTTTAGAGCATTTATAAATAAAATTGTGTAGAAATCACAGTTTTCTTCACATTGTATGAAATTCGTACATAATAACGAGCGAAAACCGAACATTCATCATGGAGAAAGAAGAAACGATGCTGAAAATATACTGAAAGTACTGTTAAGAGCGGCAAATCCTTGTCACGGAATACGTACACTCTAAACCTGAAACAGTGAGAATTGACCCAAACAGTCAGAAGTATAGTAAATTGCACGACTGGATTTCACTGATTTATTTGTGATTTCCATTAATGTCCAGAAATCCACTGCCATATCTCACCTGTTCCATAGTTTATTTGCTTGATTCGCCAGTCAACAGTAGCTTATAAACTGAATTTTATGTGAATATTCTTTCACTGATAGTTATCACTGTTTCGGTCTTAGAGTGTAAACATACTGTTATGAGTCGCAATACGGGCTTACCAGCCCGATCGCAAGTTCAAACATATGACGATAAATGGGGACGAATCCTTTGAGCGAATAAAAAAAGTCCTCTCCAACGAGGTTGTTATTCAACACAGGCCAATATTACAGCTAAAAACATGGTGAACGAAGTCTTTGTTATCGAGACACTGCACCAGGAAGACGTCTAGAGATGGGGGCATACCATCCGTCGAGATACATCTAGTCATCAGCCTTCGATATCATTTTTAAAGTGAATACATTCCTTATGGACCATTTAGAGTGTTGTGTAATTAATTGAATAATTGACTTATTAATTAGTATTATTAATACTTATAACAATATAAAAGTTATATTTACAGCTCCTCCGAGTTAAATATCAACAAAAAGTTTTTGTAAACGAGATGTAATTTATATTAATTTAATGCAGTGATGAAAAAATTATCTGAGCTATGCTTAATCCAATTTGTAAGTTAATGTAGCACATGTCACATATCTAGATAACAACTAAATCTATATAACATAACAATACAAAATGGTTCCTTTCATAAAGTTGTTCGTATTTGCTAATTGACTACACGAATCTTTTCTTTGGGTAGTGGATCTTTATCGCTAATATTCTCTCTCGGCTAGGATGCCAGCTGGCAAGGTTGCCAGATGATTGGCTAACACCTTTCAACAAGTGTGGTCGGCATTTGCATTCATTTCTGTATTCTCAAGCCCAGTGCCGAGAAAAATTATTCTGTGCCTGAAAGGTAGCCCAGGAGTATCCCGTATCTACCTACAAAAACACCGGCCACTTATTTTCAGAATCTTATTCCATATGGGTAATTACCATGCAAGTATTTTTAACACACTATTCCAAATGTATCTGATGTATCAGAAGCAGGTGTGTGAGACATCATTTGCACCTTTTTAGTGTAAAGCATAGTTCTATTTCACACAGCCAGAAAAGCCTTTCACTAATGCTACATACAGGATGACAAGCTGTTGGGGTTAATCCGAATCTGTCTTCTTTTTTTGACCATTTGTCCGGGGTCCGAACTGATTTTTAATAAATTGGAAAATGTCCTTCTTTCTAAGGGTCATCGATAGTAATTTACTTTTTTTTTTGTTGCTGTTTTCTGTTTTCGAGAGTCGAGAAATACACATACAAGATGGCAGTACAAATGTTTCTGGAGTTTTTTCAGTACTTTTACTATCAAATTCTCCCAATGTAGCCAACTTCAAAGTAATTACTGTAGAGCTACGTATAAATGTTGCAATTGTTAAAGAATACTATTTATATTTTTGTAATTACCTTAGAGAAAAAATAGCCATTATTTTTGTGCTTGTGTTGGATGGGTATATATATATACAACACAGGCAATGCGGCACCTTTAAGGAGAGGAACACATTTTTAAAAGGGATTTCAAAAAAATTTAATAAAATTGAGTTTGCATTTTATAAGTTGGCCTGTGTCTATTTGTTGCGGAAGACGTTCACGGTGCATTGTGAAATTCATGGAGTTTTAATGTTTTATAGATTTAATTATAATGCCCAAACATGCTCTACAATCAGATACCATACCAACCCTTGTTTTGGCACCAGTATGACTTCGGGCAACTTTGTGAAATAGTCTCAGCTACCAGAAGGTACATATTCCCCCACTCAGTGACTGGTAGTGGTCCGAGTACATCCACTGTGATGGCTGTGGAATGCTTGGAACGGTGTGAACTTAGGCCAGCGGATGGTATTCCAGTGGTCAGAATGAAAATTAGAAAATTAAGGAGTGAGTTTACCAGGTGAGGTAATTGGGATAAAGTATATTACCCAAGCGCCAGGCATTATCCAGACCCAGTGCCGATGAAGTGGTAGAGCAAACTCTTCTTCACTCTGGGCTGTGTAGCCGACGACCAAAGGCAGCTATCTTTCTGTTGTGCTGCATCACTCCCCGTGCTGAATGTTAATTAAACTGTTATGCATACTACACGGTGAATTATATAGGCTTTTCAGATGCCTATGCTACTTAACACTCTAAATACTTGCAACAAAGACTGATATGAAAGTTCCAACACACGTGCATTTAGGTGGGAAATTATTAAGGGCGCATACCCTGAAATGCCTTGTGGCTTACCCAAATAAAAACACTCGCTTCAGTGTAATGTCATTTATTTAGGCGCTTGATTACAATGCCTCTAGGGCAACACTTTACATGAATGTACCGGACATTAACCGGTCGGCAGCGGTGAAGCGGTAAAAATGGCGCCAAGGCCTCTGTGTGATTTTTAATGGAAGTTAAACATCTCCAGGCGATGTAAACCTGGAGAAGGTGAGAGGCGGTGTCCTGGGCGGCTTGCTACAAAAGGTTCCAGTTACATAAATAGACTATTGCGACGAAAAAGGACTGGTGCTGATTGTGAATGCCTCTCTAAGTCCTCGGCGCCTACTGTCGTTCCAATGTGGCATGCTCACCAGGATTGCCGCCACAGCACACCACATGTAACTACTTTTGTCACATTGCACTTTGTATAACTATGTTCAACTCTACTACACTTGCAATAACACTCTTAAATATTCCCATGCATAATAAGCAATACATAAAAACTGCAAAACAAACAAAATGATGTGAGGATAAGGACATGTGATTGTGGTACACTTCAAAACATTGCAATAACACTAATAAAGAACTCTATGGCTTTTTAATTACTATTGGGGGCGTCCCTCCACTTGTACATTACTGTATGTATCCTTGCCCTTTTACATTTGTTCTAGGAAAATAATGTACGTGGGTACAATTTCCTTGTGTCCTTGCGTGGCTGTGAAGGTTGCCGCATGGCCAGTGTGTTGCTCTTTTTTGCATTGCACTTGTAATACACACATGATGCATTGCACATGGACCATTGCCAGTCATCGACATGCTAATGTGCATGGTTAAGTGCAGCTCTTTGCTGCAGATGCGGTGGATGGTGGATAAACTGTCTGAGAGCTGGGAACTCAGCCTACGTAAAACGACCCACCCCTTTTTGAGACTGTTTGCAGCTATTCAGTATTCACTGACAGCAGGCACACTGCCTACCCACCTGACATTGTGGATGCAGCTGATAGGGGCACTTTGGTGCCTCCCCTCCATATACTGGTGATGGCTGCTGTAGCCGATCCCTGTAGGATGTCCTCTGTTTCCGTGCTGGCTCTTCCAGGTGTCAGAACACCCTTGCAGGTTGTACATACTGCTAGTGGATGTCTTTGTCTCCACGACTAATGCAGATGTATGAGCTGGCCGACACATTCCACCGTCGTCGCTACTCTCGTGCTCTCGCCTACTCTCCCGTTGCCTCTCTTCTTGTCCATTGCTGGGCATTTATTCTAAGTTTCTGGGAAAATCTATCGGCAGATCTCGATGTCGATCTGGACAGTCAGCTTCCTGCCGATCGATACAAGCCATTTGAAACGATCGGGAGCAAAATTTGCCCAAATAGCTATACTAAGCCTAACCATCGGTTCGAGATCTCATTACCACAGCAATCCTCCACCACAATTTGTTTCCCCACCTGCTGGTGCTCAGGCAGGCAACATGACAAATGCAAACACATGCTTTGCCGGCAATAATGTATAGTTCAAGTAAAGCTATTCATATAAACTGTGCATTTTAAGTGGTTAGTTAACATATAAAATTGGGCATACATATATCTATTATTTATAAATTGTCTTATTAAAAAAAAAATACTATTCCATTTACTAAAGTGTAACATGGGATATTTAGAGTAAATTTCTCGATATGGCTGCGATCTCATAATAGATGCTTGGCGAGAAATAATGAGTCATGGTCAATGATTATTTGATATACACACAGGTTGGCTGTAGAAAATATTACTCGTTTAAGGGAACATACTGTTTCAAGTATAGAAATGACTGTTAAAAGATGAGATGATTCGTTACATAGTATTCCCTCTTCCCTCTAAAAGTCCGTTTAAATAACGTTCACTGTGATGCATGTAATGAAATGTATAGAAGACGATACCTAAAATGTCAATTGAAAAAATAAAACTGCAATGTTAGCTTAGATAATTACGTTACGCCTAAACAACACAGTGTGTAATTGATTTGTTGTAAGAATGCAGGAATTCCCATTACTAGTGAAGTGACGTGCATCGTACAAAAAGACTGTAGCCTATATAGTTATTCATTTAATTAGTTTTATTAATGCACGTAGGTACGAGGAGTTTGAGGTGAGGGGCACTTTAGTATATAACATCTTTCATGAGAGAATATAATTTTGATGCTCTTACAAATGTGTGGCATTTTGAGTTGCATGTTATTCGAAGGAGCAGTGGTAAAAAGTTTGTTCGTATGGAAATAATATGTACATTATTGTAACTTTAATGAAAAAGAAAATGCGACACATATGTCCCTGTTCGTATTCGTACAGTTGCAGTATGCACACACACACTACACACTAACCAAAGTTATCCTTACACTCGTTGCATTTACAATATAATATTAAAAAATGTGGAAAGCGTTGCTCTTTCAGGCCACATGCATTGCGATAATTATAGTAATGTTTTAGAAATACATTATTTACAAAACACGCAAACTTACTGTTTGTTAACTCCGCAACTTCTTGAACACGTGTATTTTTTTTTTTTTTTTTAAGGTGTACTTCATTAAAATCTCGTTTGTTCCCTCGCATGCATCAAATACATTATATGCAGAATTATTCAGTAAAATCAACACTGTGCACGTTTCCTGAAACTAACAAACTTAACTACTTAAATTATATTAGTCAATTCATTGCAGGAGGTGTTTAAAAAAAGAACTAGCATTTTTATGAAGCGGTATACACACGCCGATTACTGTAATACATTTCACTCACGAAAATGCACCACGAACAACTATGCTTGAAGAAAGTAAAAACACCAACAATTAACTACAAATTCATTATTCCTACAACACCAACACGATGTTCGTATAAACACATAACCTCTATGCCATTGCTACACTATATAAATAACTCACAATACATAAATATAACTTCGGACTCCCGAACATGTGTGGATACAATATGATGCATATAATAATATTCCACATATTTGTAACCTTTTGTATTTTAGGTATTATGTTTAAGAAGTACGAAACCATAAAATATGTAATAAATATGGCATCCATGCTTCTCACCCACCATGTTGAATTTCCTCTTCCCGAACGGGACACGGCTTTCGACAACATATAACTGTCGAGTGCCCTTGATCGTTTTCTCATGAGAATCGAGATGTATTCTTTAACTTAGAATACCAAAACCCAGAAATATGACGTGAATTGTTATTTCACGTTTGGGAGTTCCGTTTCGAGAAACTTAGAATAAACACCATGCTGATCTACTCATGCTCATTGCCGCAGGTGCGACCTGCTCTAGATCTCACTTTCTCTCTCATTGCATCTCCTTTTCCATACTGTGTTTCACCCCTTCCTGGGTTCGTCGTGACGTCGGGCATCTGACCATCTTCTCATGCATGTCCCACTGGAACTGCAGGCACCATTGTATTGCTGGTGCTCGAATGGTGTCGCTTGTAGGCAGTGCACCATGGAACGTGGTGGGTCTGACCTTTGGACGGATATCGTCCCAGTGTGCTCTCACCTACTTCCTCTCCATTTTTACCATGTACGTGGTCGGTCTAACATTCCGTGCAATTACGTGCGGGTCGCTCCATTATGCTGCCAGGCCCGCACAGAAGTCCTGCTGGGCAGCTGACTGCAGTTGTGTTCCCAAATACATGTGCTCTTCTTCCTGCAAAGCGGGTGGTTGTCTCATACTTGGCTGGATCCACATTGCCGCGTACACCCTCTGGTGCTATCTTTGCTCGGGCCGCCTTTGCCTGTGATTCTCGTGGTGCTCATCACTGCTCTCTGTTTGTGCTGGTTGCCTTTCTGTGGCAGCATTTACTCGCAGGCAGAGGGTAAACAGGGCAGCTGGAAGGTGTTCAGCCCATCTGTTGTGCTTGTCTCCCACACTGTGTAGTAACTGTATTTTGAGTTCCTGGTTTCGATGTGCCATGAGATTAGCCCGTATATAGTATACCACTGCCTTTAAATGGTGAACCCCCCCCCCCCACACACGGTTGCATAACTCTAACCATCTGCTCCCCGAGAATTGTGTGCCACTGTCGGTCAAAATATGCCTTGCATACATCCAGATTACAAAAAGCCAATTTTGCATTGTTTTAGTATATTCAGCTCTCATGCGCTGCTTATTGCATATGCCTTGTTCCATCTTGAAAAAATGCCTGTTATGATGAGAATAAATCTCTTACCCCTGCAGATCTGGGGTAGGGGCCCATGAGTGTAAGTTAGTTGTTTCAAATGGATTTTTCGGCATCCTGGGCTGTTGTTGCTGCACGCTATCTGTGCAGCACGACTTGAACTGTTGACATTTCAAACATTATCTCACGTACTGTGGTGCATCACATGACAGGCCGGGCCAGAAAAATATTTCTCTCACATTGCAGATTATTTGGTCCATACCTGAGTGACCTGCCATGTTATTAGAATGTGTGTGTGCAAAAATTCTTTTTCTCATTTCCACAGGCACATATAGTCGCAATTTGCTGTTGTCTCTCGGCGTGCACCTCTCTAATCTGTGGTTGATCACTCAACATTATTCCATGTGTACGCTTCTCTACCCGAGCTCGCGTAAACATGTAATATTTCTGCATGGCTTCGACTTCCTTATCAAGTTCACTGACTACTATCTCCGTTCGTCCTCCATCTATTTGGTTTAGCTACACCTAGTGTAGTTGTTCTTGCGAAGTTGCTGGAATGATATCGTCCCACTCTGCTTTGTCAAACATGACAACATCTGGGTTTGGTGCTCGCGACAATGCCTCTGGTAGCCCGTTTTCCTTCCAGGGGACATGCTGTACAGCAAAGTAATGCGCCTGTAGAAGCAGCACCCACCGGGTAAACTTGCTACGTGCCTCCTTCATGCTACTTAACCAGATCAAGCATCGATTATCTGTACGTAATATGAACCTCATATACTCTACATATGCACAGTCCTTCTTAATGGCCCACATCACTGCCAAACACTCTCTCTCATTGACATTGTACCTGCACTCTGTTGGACATAGTTGCATGCTCCAAAATCAATTATATGCTTCTCTCCATCCTCTTTGCATTGTTACAGGACCGCATCCAGCACCTACTGACTGGCGTTGGTCTGTAAAAACAGTGGTTGTATGGGGTCATATTGCTCTAGTGTTGTGCATGTTTTGAAATGTTCCTTTATCGCCTCAAACGCCTGTTCTGCTTTGTTTGTCCACACAAACCTATTCTGTGGTGACAGAAATTTTGTTAACAGTACTGTTATCATTGCAAACTATATATGTACTCATGGACCCAGTTTACTAGGTCCGAAAAATTTATGTAGCTACCTTGGCACATGTGGCGGACGTTGCTGGTGGATTAACAGTAACTGTTCTGGATTTGGAGTTTTCCCTTTCTTGCTTAGTACTTGACCTAGGAAATCTAATACCGTCTTGCCGAGGTGATTTTTTTTTACCATGCACATCAACCCGTTCATTGCTAGTCTTTCCAACACAACTGACAGAAGGTGCATGTGATCTTCCCAGGTTTCTGACCACACTATTGCATCGTCTAGATATGCGAGAGTGAATTGACATATCAGATTATCTAGCACACACACCATAATCGCCTGGAAAGTCGCGGGTTTACTCTTCAAGCCGAATGTCAGTGTGCAAAAATTGTAACATGTCCCATCAGGTTCAGTAAAAGCTGGTTTCTCTCTATTATGCATTTTTATGGGGATCTGCCAGTAGCTGCTTTTTAGGTCCAATAATGTTAGTATTTATGGTCTTCCTAATGATTGCAAGGCGCCGTTGACGCTTCCGTATGGCGGTAATGCACTGCTCGTTTCTTCATTTATTGGCCTAGAATCGACACAGAAGCATCTTCCTCCATATTTTTTGGGTTTTAGAGTGATTTCAGAATTAAATAGATTACATGTTGCTTCAATTATGCCATCTGCTATTATTTCCTTAATTTGTTATTTAATATGTTTAGCTTGATGTGGAATGTAACTGTGCGGTGTGGTGTATATGAGATCTTCTCATGTTAACGGGATTGCGTGCTTCGCTACGGTGGTATGCCTGAGTGCATTGTGTCGTGCAAACAATTCTTTACTTTCGTTCAGTACTTCCTGAAATGCGGTCTGGAGATGTGGCGGTATCTGATACTCAAACTCAGTAATCTGCACCCCTGGGGTATTTTCTGTGACACACCGGTCAATATTGTTCAACGTGCATCGTTTGTTTGCACCAAAGTGGATTCGTCTCGCAGCAGACTCTACAATAGTGTTTTGTTCATTTAGCCAGGGCACTCCTACTATTGCTTCCTCTGTAATCTCTGCAGTAATTATCACTGTATAGATGGTTTCTAAATTGTGTATTCTTACAGTGACAATTGCTTGCCCTTATGCACTATTACTCTCTTGCCCGGTGGATAATGTTATAACATGCTTAGTGGGAGTTACATCGGTTCTGTTGACAAATTGCACTTGCAAGAAATTGTGTGAAGCAAGAGTGTCCATCAATGCCTGACATTTATTTATTATTCACAAACACAAGTACTGCTGGGGTGTCAAGTTGGGTTGTTGTTGTTTTGGCAGGATCAGGGCATCAGAGTCGTCGGGCCTCCGTACCCCCGCTTCCCATTTGCCTGCTGGTTGCATGCGGTGCCTTGATAGCCGTCAAGGTGCGGATTGTTGGACACTTTCTGTGCCAATGATAGGTCTCTGCTGGCCTGTAGTAGTGATAAAGATATTGCGGATTCCCTGTTCTCTCCAATCTGGCATCTTGACTCGCAGGATCATATGCCACACTATTTTGTTAACTATACCCGACACTTTGTGCACTGTTTACATGGCTGGTTATATTTGAAAATTTTGAGGCTGACTGTCCGAATTATAGTTTGTTTTAAGTTTTTGGTTACATAATGTCTTTTGCACTGTTTTCTTCTTGCGGCCTGTGGCGCCTTCAAGCAGCATCATTTTCATGGCGCAGTTGGCATGGATTTCTCTCCAGTATTATGGCAGCTTTCATCATCTCCTTTACGATGCTGTTTAGTAGTGGGACCTCTGTTGCGTGGTATTCCGGTAGGACCGTTTCCACTACTACCTCTACCACTTCCTGCTCAGGCAGATGTGGGTGAAAATGCCACACCACCTGTACTTTACATGTGATTAATGTGGTGAGAGGCTCACCATGTTGTTGGGCTTGCAGTGTCAGCTTGCTTTGTGCTTGCAGTGAGGAAAATGCACATCCAAACCGGCACTGATAGCCGTGGGTAAATTATGTACATGATAGTCAATAATTATTCAGTGAGATCCACCAGACTTTTGCTTCATTTTGCAGTTGGGCTCCCACACATCCTACCCATCCCTCTTCTCATACTCTGTATCGCTGTAATCGTGCAATACAGTCTCTGAGAAATGCCTGTTCGTCTTCTGTTAGCGCTCCTTCAAAAGTGGGCAACATTTGAAATCATTTGGGCGTCTTTTTCCTGTCTAGTTCCTGCTGTTGTTGACTCCAGTTTTGTCGGTATCTCTGCTTGTGGCATGCTAAACTGTCTCCAATTTTGCTCTGTCGGTGCTTCGGTACGATTCATTGGCATGGGTGTCAAGGTAATTGTGATTGAATATGGAGTAAACAAAGGCGGGATATTCTGTGGAATGATTGCATTAGGATAGAATGCCGGTGATAACTGTGGATAAGGTGTGATTGATATTAGCGGTTGAGGTGCTGGTGTTAGGGTGGGTTGTTGTGGAACAGACTATACCTCATCGCTGCTCTCACTGTCAACTCCCACATGCATTTTGTTTACAGTCTTCACACAAAAATCATATTGCCTAAACCGTTGTCCTCTCTTGCACTGTCTGACACTTCTTGTGCACTAGTGATTTACCACTGCGATATTTTTAACTCTCTTGCCTTGATTCTCCGATGCATGTGGCCAGTGAACATGCTGTGACTTTCGTCACATTGCACTTTACATAACTATGATTAATTCTACTACACTTGCAATGTCACTCTTAAATATTCCATTGCATAATAAACAATACATAAAAACTGCAAAACAAACGAAATTATGCGAGGATGAGGACTCGTGAATGTGGTACACTACAAAAACATTTCAATAACATTAATAAAGAACTCCAGGCTTTGGAATTACTATTGTGGGTGCCCTCCACTTGCACATGACTATATAAGCACACTTGCCTTTTTACATAATGTTTTAGGAAAATAATGTTCGTGGGTACTACTTCCTGTATCTTTGTGCGGCTGCGCTCGTGCCATGTGGTCACTATCCTGCTCTGCATTCCATTTCACCAGTAACACACACACTGTATTGCACTTGTACCATTGCCAGTCACCGATGTGCTACTGCGTGTGGTATAGTGAGGCTCTCTGCTGCAGATGCGGTGTGCGGTGGATGGCATGCAAACAGTCTAAGGGGTGGGAGCTCGGTTCACGTCAACTTTCCTCTTAACAAATGGGGTCCCAATGTTGTATTTCTGAAGGGGACCTCATCACTTAACCCTTGTACTCTTCTTTGTAGTAAATGCATTACACATATCCATCGCTTCTCAACATCCCCCGACAATGCACTCAAGAGAATCTCATTCTAACTCTGTTGAGGGTATTATTAACACCGAAGTGACCACCTTCTGCTGTTCTGTTCTCTTAGCCCTTCTGGGTTTCGGCACTCTGGTAGGAAAATTTGTAAATGACTTTGTTTCCCATAATCACTTTCCCAGTTACTGTAAAGTACACCACTCATGAGAACAAGTGATTTCCACTATGCACAGTATGTCTTGAGTGTCATGCTGATACTGGATATCTCCTCCCATCCTGGTCGAAACCCGGTTTCCTTCCACTCCAATTTTGAATGCATGGTGGAGTCACTCAGCTGACCATTTCTTATGTCCTTATTGTCCCATGTAGGTCACCCATTGCAAGTTACAAGATATTGAATTCTTGTCCTTGATTTCTACGATACACCCCCTTTTTCTGCTTGGCATTCACAATGGGCGACAGAATTGGTTCGAATGGTCTCCTGGAAAGTGCCCCTGCGTTGCTGTGAAGGCGTCCAGACCTATGATGTATTTCAATGTCATATTCTTGCAGGTTGTTTATTCACCAGACCATTTGACCTTCGGTGTTCTTGAAATTTAGTAGCCAACATAATTAAGTATGATCAGTTCTTAGGGTAAAGTGTCTGCCATAAAGATATGGGTGAAAACGTGCAATTGCCTTGACTACTGCCAGAAGTTCCTTGAGTGTCACACAGTAATTCCTCTCAGGATCGTGTAACACCTTACTAGGGCATTACAATGGGCTCTCCTTTCCATCCCGAGCCTGCGAGATAACACAGCCCTGATACCTTCATCACTAGTATCAGTATCCAAAATGTATTCATCCTCTATTCTAGGGAAGCTCAGTAGTGTGGGAGATATCAGCACTTCCTTTACTATGTAAAAAGCAATTTCACGCTCTGGGGTACAATAAAATTTTCTTTTCGCCTCAGTCTATTCGTGTAGAGGCTTGTCGATCGTGGTGAACTGGGACACAAACACAGGAGTATGCATATAAGCCCAAGAAACCTCGCATTTCAGTAAACAACATGTATGTTGTTTTAGAAATTAGTGGTGTATGAAGGTAGGCCGCGCTGCATGCCAGGCTGCCAACACCGGCTGGCACACAGCACCAGCAGAGTTAATCATTGTTCCGTGTCACAAAGGTGTGGATGTGCGGACAGACAAAATCATGTTTTTGCACTCTCAGGCAGCCCTGAACTTTTGATCACCAATAATTTTACTGCAATAGCGTAAAGTTCGGAACCATTGTTTTTATAGCTGCAAGAAATTCTCCACCCCTCTCATCACCATGGTTTGCATCGCCTGGGGAGGCATAATTTTCACATAATTGTTTATGGTCATGTGTTTCCTTTGTACTGTGTAACCTAACCGGCAGGTTAATCCCGGTACTAATGTAAAGTGTCTCTCGTAGTAGAGTGTTAATAAAACCCACTGATTTACGCAAATGAACTGTAAGAGTCTTCTTTCAGGTTGCCAACGTTCGTTTAGAGGTGCGGGCCCACATCTTCTTGCAACAGCATTGAGAACCTTTTCAAAGTGTTTTATGTAATATATTTCAAGTGTTTATTCGCAGTGTTTTGTATGGGTGTGTAGATTTCTCTAATAATCCGGCGCTTAGTATGTGTAATTTGAATTATTTCTATGTAAGGAGCAACAGCACTTCAACACTAGAAGGATGCCGCCTTTGACCATCGCCACACGACCCTGAGACAGCAGTCATCTTTACTCAAAAGATTGGTATTGCACACCATGCAATGCCTGGCACCTGGGTACAACATCATAATTCAGCATGTTTTCCTGGTAACTATCCTACTGCAGCTCCAACTTAAATTTAACCATGTCTTGCTCCACCATTTCCTGTCACCGCTTGTAAGTTGCTTCTACTGAAGTGTTAGTTTGTTCGCCGAATAAATCCAACAAAGAACTGATCTGTGTATATTTTATCCTTGTAGCCGCAAGACATGTCCGGGCATGGGCCCTTATAATACATACAAATTCATTTAAAGTGTTTTCAAACAGTTTTTTTTCAGGATCAATGTTATGAGTATTGAATTTGCGACATAAGTACTTGTATTGGCGTGTGGTCAGCCCAAATAGTCCACAACACGGTGCATGTGAATGTCTTAAACAATTTTGCCTCCAAAATTGTCTCTCATAATGGCATGTAACCATCCAATAGGTCATCATTAGCAAGTTGCAATCGTCAATACTATAATAACTATAGCAGCATAGGGGCAGAGGTAAACATGGACAGAGAATTACGCCCGGGTGATCGTTCCTCAACACCCTGATAACATGCAGGAGTCATCATGCTACAGTTTTATCATCATCATTGACACCACCATTGAGCGACGTCTGGCACCTAGTCGTGTAAAATGGTACATTCCAAAACATCATATCTCTCCACCCCGATAACTTTACCTAACCCCATTTAGTCCAGTCACATGGTGTAACACTATTGACAGCATATTTATTGTCATATACATTGCAATATTCATGTAAACATCAAATGTTTACATGCCATTAATATTCTGTCATGACTTTTAACAACCCCAACAAATATCTCCCTCTTGACAAAGGGATACAAATGTAAGCCTATAAAGGTATTTATACAAGTGTTGTCGGACATATCCGTTACGAGGTCATCTATCACAGCTTGTCACGATTGTGTGTGTAAACATGACCAATCACAATTGTATGGATATTTGTTGTGGTGGTTATATATACAATAGTAAATTTATATGGTAAGTAAAGGAGCATTTTACTTTTAGTACTTTTTTTTTTTTATCTACACAATTTCCCGTATTATTTCGTTAGTATCTTTTATACTTTAAAAATAAAATAATTGTCAATTACTTTTTTACATTTACAATTTTATATTTTCTAATACTATTCAATAATTACTAGTTTAATTAAAAATTGAGCAAACTTGTTTTCGTTAAATATATATAACAAAAAACTTTCAAAAATTAGCATTCATTATATTCTTCAGATTGATTATTTTATATGGAATGCACCAAATTGTTCAAATCTGTGGTTTTTTTTTTTTTCAAATGTAAAATTATTGAATTGTTTTTTACATTACTGCAGTGTTTTATTTCGAATACTTATATATTCTTACTACTGTATGCTATTATTTGTACACATTTATTGACATTTTCTACACCCTTGACCCGATAAAAGTTTTTTATTCAATTAATTTGAGTGTTACTGAGAGCTTTTGGCTTTATTTTAGGAACAGTACATATATAAATTACATAATTTTGGCGACATCACACATTGATAAAACACATACATACATAAGAACCCTTGATATAACATTGATAATACATAAGATGAAACACTTGGAGTACTAACATAAAACAAGAGAAAAACCTTATAAACACTACATAACAGTGATGAGAACATGTGATAAAATGTAGCAAACCCCCGAAATTTAAACGTGTTTTAACACTGTAAAGAGTAAATAAATAAATATCAAAATCACCTAACATTCTGTGAACATACTTAAGAACACTTGATTTAAGAGTAATAATACGTAAGAGGAAACATTTAGGAATATTAACATAAAAGAAGAGAATAAACCGTATAAACACTGTACATAATAGTGACGAGAACAAGTAGTAAAATTTATTTGTGAAAAAAATATCAGAATCACTTACAATCTGTAAAACATACTTAAGTATATTTGATGTAAGAATGATAATACATAAGAGTAACACTAGGGATACTAACATAAAAACAAAGATAAAACCTTTTACACACTATACATAATAGTGATGAGAACAAGTGGTTAAATGTAGCAAGCAACGTAAATTTAGATCTGTTTGAATATAGTAAACAGTAAATAAACGTCAGAAACACTTTATATTCTGTGAACATATATAAGAACAATTGATATAAGAGTGATAATGCATAAGAGAAAAGGCTAGGAATACTAACATAAATAATTGAGAAAAAAAAAAAAACCTTATAAACACTATACATAACAATTATGAGAACATCTTGTAAAATATTTTTGTATTTCTTTCGCCTTTTTAAGTTGACTTGGGATTTATAAGGTTTCCAACTTTTGTGCACATTATTTTAATAATATGGTGTTTAGATTATTGTTAGTGTAGTACATTTTAGCTTTTAATTATCTCATAATATATTTTATGTCTTTTTCAGTTACTGGTTTGAAGAAAAAGGAGTCCATTGAGTAGTGTTCTTTCCCTAATACTAACTCCTTATCAGTTGGTTGTGGTAAAGATTCATTCAGCCTACTCGCAAAGGTGAAAAAATAATCATTAAACCCTGACTATTGTTTTATGGAGGAAAATAATAAATATATATAAATATTTTTTGTTATTATTCTCTTTATTCCTGCAAGTCTTAATTCTTTTGCTTATATAACATTGTGTCACAGTCTATGGAAGTAACGATAGGACTGTGTTTTCAACTCTCGAGACTTGAGAGATCTCTGTCTTTGGTATATGATTCTGCCATCTTTTTAGATGGCTTATGTTCTTGAATTTTGTGGTCGGTAATATGATTTGTTAACGTATTACTGTATGATGAAAATATTTGTGTGTTCGTAAGGGAAGTATGTAAGTGTGAATGCACGCAAAGAGTGGTAAAATAACTTCATGTCTCTGCATTATTGTTATTTTATATGTGATACTGAAAAGCGAGTGTCTTGACGGCTGTCAGAGGAAAATTTAAATTCCAGCCGTTTTTAGACTGAGTACGAGAAGTGGTGGTGGAACCTCGTCTAACGACGCTTCGAGGTGAGTTATCGATAGTGTATTAAGGAGGAGAGAACCATAAAAAATTGTAAAATGTCTGTGTTTATAGCTGTGTGAGTGCGGGAAGTAAACATCGGGCAGTGTATGACTGCGAATCGTTTGAAGAAAATAATGTATGTGGTATTGCAAGCGTTTAGGATGAAACTAATATGTTGCAGATTGTATCGTTACCTGTTTTTTACTTCGGCGTGTCGTGGGATGTATTTGGAGTACAAACGCGAATAATAATTGCCACGCTTCACTGATCGTTTGATTGTTCTAATCGTATTTTGGTACAAGTAAATAATTTAGTATTTTAGTCAGAAATAGATGTAATTTCTGGCGCCGTGTCCGTATCATCTTTTAGACATGTTACCCCTGAATTGCACCTGGTGACATAACCTCAAAGCATTTTTGCATGTAATTAACTTCTTTACAGTGGCGCTTGCTAAAATCCCTCGTATTTATACTTATAATCATCGGTATAGTGCACACAAATATAGCAACTTGTCTGGGAGAATCCCTGTGTAGACATTACGTAATGCATATGAATAATATTTTGGCAGGTACTGTACATTTGTTTACGTTCTCTCCTGCGGTCAACGTAATTGTAGACCACACTACTGATCTAGGTTATGAATGTTTCACACATGCTGTTATAGTACACATACATGCATACATACACTCACAATTATACTACCGCCTGGTGGCGAGCTCTCTCACCTCTCTTTCACCCTACCAACTCCTTTTCCACTCCTTTCCTGAACTTACCAACTCCTCTCACAGATATCAATTCCTCCGTTCTCCTCCACACTATCTGAAGCTTCTCACTGTTGTTTTCTCTTCCTCTAAATACCACCTTTACTAGAAAAGTGAATATTTTACAAATGTGCTAACTTTTACACTTAAATCGCATTACAAAAAAAGAAGCAAAAGATATGGACTAATTAATTTCAGTTACAATGTTATGTAAGACATAGAATTACTTTCCCTTTTTTCTTACCAACTTAAGTGGCTGCACGTCAGTTAGTTAAAATATATGCGGTCAGGGGTTAGTAAGATTTTTTAAAGGTTAATTTCAAAATGATTAATAATAATTTAAGCAGCTTATGTTAATACAGCTGAAGCCAAAACCTACAGCTTATTGGTTGTCAGAATGAAGCATCTTTTCGGCTTTGAGTACAGCATCCATAAAAAAAAAATTTTAAAACACCTGAAACAGAATTGAAGTGGATCTGAAATGATTGGCTGTCATAAATATACAATTACACTTGTGAAGCTATATTTGACTTGTGTTAATTTTTTTTTTTACACTATTTCCTGTGGAAAATAAGGTTAAAATTTCTGAGAAATTAAATGTTGGCGAGGGAAGGTATAGCATGGTCTTAACACTGTCAGTCATGCAACAGGTTACGGCCATGCTACAATATGAATAACGATAACCATTTATTTGGGGGTGTAAGTTAAATAATTTTACTATTTCACTATAAACACCATGAAAGATGTAATAGCAGATAATAAACTGTGATCGTATGACATGAACGAATTAAGAAAATTTTGGTTATTACCTGGATATGGTCATAATTTAAATCAGTGTTTCTGGATGGTTAACTTTGTGACTTGGGGGAGGGGTTGTGACATCTTGTCCAAGCGACCCATTGCACGCCTGTCCACACATACATCCTGGCAGTGCATGACATATTCTCACCTCGCTTGACACGAGCCACTGCCTCCAGACTGCATGAGCCCTCACCCTCACCTGGAAGTATGTCCCTTAATAGCAAGTTCCAGGCAGGGCTCCCGACCTGCTGATTGGCGGGATTGCGCCATTACAGGCGCTTACGAAAAGTCACCCAATTAACTTGATCAGTTAAAATTTTTACTCTGTGTATTCGAAAAGTGATCGAGTTGAAGTTGACTCTCTTTTGGAAATTCATCTGCATTAACTTGATTCTCGACTCTTATCAACTCTGGGCTAACCCTCCTCAACAGCAGGGTAAATTTGGTCTAGCAGACATGTGAAATGGCACGTAAATTTCTAAACATTGCTGCAACAAAAACAAACAAGTAAACAAAAATAAGTTTTGAAATCTGGAATCTATCAAAATATGTGAAATGATCAATGTTTAGCTGCTTTGGCAAATCATTGTAGCCCGGAAGTTAAATTTTTTTCTTGACTGAGACTGAACACAAAGGTATTATATTATCGCAGTACTGCCTAATGGATTTTTTTTTTTTATCATCATTGTCATCTAGCACAGTATTTGATAACTGCAATAAATATACTTTGAATTCCTGCCGTATCAATCAGAGTTACTATAAAACGTTCAAATCTCATGCTCTATGACCTTCCCCCAAAAGCCCTACTGAAACATGTGTTTACATAATTTTCCAGATTCTTAATCTTTTATCAACAAAATAAGTAAAATTCAGTTTGGGGTAGTTCCCAGGACTGGAAGCTCCAATTTTTTACCAACATTTCTGGAGCACAGTCTCCCAGTTAAAAGTTATTTTTCTTTAGACAAATGTAGAATTTTAAGATTACAAATTATTTGGCATATATGCCACTTTCCAAAACATATACATATATTTAAACTTTGATTTTCAATCTTAAGTCCAATTTCCGTTATTCGCGTTACTTTTACTTTATTGTAACATCAGTGTTTTTGTGTAACCTGGAGTAACAGTTTGTTCCACTATGGCAGGGCTGCCACCAGCCCTGAAGCTGAAATCCTGGTTCCTGTATATAAAAATCCTGTAAAATCCTGAAATCATTGGGTCAAATTCATAAAATCCTTGAAATTAAAAAAATTGCAAATTACAAGGGAAAAAAGTGGATATGAAAGACGTTTACATCATGTAGTTGTTTTGGTTTGGAATGTACAAACCATGTTATTTTTTTCTCCACTCACACTTATACTTTTGTTTATACGACTGTATCAACAATTATTTTTGTTTTCTCACCATTGTAATAGCAATGCCAAATGCATAACACAGTCACCAAATTCGGATTGCATGCGTAAAAATGGAAATTTGTGGCGAAGGTTGTTTTCAATAATGACCTTCGCCTTTGCATATGATAGTACAGCCAGGAACATAAATATGTAGATAACTGTATACCTGCTCCTGTGAATATTTAAGAATAATTTGCACTATTGAAGCAATGGTGTATGTCCAAAATATTTTGCTTAATTATCCACCTCCATTATGAGAATCTTTCAAACTAATGCATCAGTGTAACTGACACAAATCGCTGTGTGCACTAGTGTCGCCACTTTGAGCAATTAAAAAAAAAAAAAATTGTTTTGATTAGGGTTTTTCTAAAGTGTTAAAAATCCGTAAAAACTGATAAAATCAGTTACAATGGCAGGTCTGCACTATGGCATATTTCTTCCAACAAGCGGTCTTATCTGCAGTAGACAGCAGGGCGTTGAACATGAAATGCTGTCCAGGTGTGCTGTTCCCCGGCAGACACCTGAACTGGATCTGCAGTCCAGTCTGCGAACTGGGCAAACTGACAGCAGTCGCCAACTCGTCGCCTCCTCTTGAGGCATGCCGCCACAAGCGAAGGATTGACAGCTAAACAAAGAACAAATCAACACCTACTAATAATAAACAAAACAGTAATCACTTAAACTACTTCCAGTCACGTTTCATTCAAATTTCTAGTTCGATAGCTCAAAAAAAGAAAGTGCAAATTGAAAACATGTGTGCAAAATTTTACAGAATAGCTTACCAACATCAATTGTCTGCTAACATTTCAATGTAAATTGTAATGTTATGCATTATAAAACAGTAAATACACGTGGAGGGTAAGCAAAGTTGGGAGTTGCTTTTTTTTAGTAGAAATTGGAAATGGAATCACAGCCCGGCACTAGCAAATGTTATCTAATACACTTAGATCTGTGGGGCTATTATACTGCTTACACTGTAAAAAAAACTCAGTACATGCCACCGTATTTTAGTTATAAAAACCTACTGAAAAAATGATTTACATACAAAAATTTTCTTTCCTGATGCACTAAAAGAACAGTTAATAAACACCTGAGTATTTATCTAAGTCAAGGATTTTGGTTTCATTACAACTTTTGACAACCAAATTTCTTACCAAAGTGAAAATGAATGTGTTCATTTTTTGTTCTCGTTTTGGTATAGGCCTACTGAAAGTTTGCACAACACTTGTAAGTCTTCATTCATGTTGCGGGTGCAGGGATGAAGTGGTCAGCTTTCCCCATTTTAACCTCTCTCCCCGTACTTATCTTTAACGTAGGACAATTAAAATAATATTAGTAAACTAAGGTTTGGCATCTGTGCAGTCATTTCCCACCATGTTCAAATTTAAAAAAAATCTTACTTAGATAAACAATCTTACTTTACATTTTCCAACATTTATCTGTGTCTGAATCAAGTGTGGCATAATTTTCTGCTTCAGTGAGTTTACAACTAAAAACAATCCTGTTTACATTTCACCAAAGTATTTTTTGATACCCAATAACCCTCTTCCTACCTTGGTGTTCACCTGGGGCATCATGGATGTTACGCTCAAGTGTTTGCACATAGGCACAAACTATTTCCACTATGAAATCACATTCCTCCAGTGTCTTTTCCTTGTCAGGGTGCTTTTTCAGCGACATGGTTCTTCCACCATTCTTAAAGTTTCCCCAATGCTCTCTCCAGCTACATCAGTTTTCGAAACAGTTTCTCTAGGGCTCATGTTGGGAGTGTTTAACAACACACCTTCATGCATTTTCAGCGCCACCTAATTTTTTCCTGGAGAACTCTTTGTTACCTTAGCATCTGACTTATAGCATCTCCCCGTTTCCTATCTTTTATGTATTCGCCACATTTATGACGTTTATGACAATTGAAACGAATTGTTTTCCCATTCATAGTTCACCCATTTTTCCATGCACTTATTTCGGTCTTCTCAAAGTCGTACCTCGGCCCTTCCTACTCTCCACTCTGTCCTTGCCTTTCCTTTTACCCATATAAGAATTACAGTCTCCTTCCTGCAACCTGTCACCCTTATGCTTGCATTGCACTTTCATCCTTTACGCCTTTCTTCACATTGTCTCAACTGGTCGCCTAAAGTTTTACAACATGACTAGCTGAGGTATAATTTCCTGCTCATTCTCCACGGCATATAGCAACGCGTATCCCCCTTACCGGCACAGCACTCTGGGAGTCCAGCTTTGATTTAACCTGCTTCCGGCTCAGAGCATAAAGGGGCTTTAACCTTTGTTTTGTGTGTACCACACTTGTAGTATTTTCGTATTTCGTAGGGCAATCTTACAATGGAAGATTATTAATGTATTTTATGAACTGCTTTTGGCATAGGAAACAACAAACCGGTGATTATTACACATATAATTACCTGAATATGTAAGTATGTAAGTAAGAAAGAAATATTATTCTTACTTTATATGCAACAGATGAATATATCCTACGCTACATAGAAAGAATGAAATATAATTTTTAAGAATTTATGCATTTTTACACGTATTGAAATGTTATGATAGCAACTTAAATTAACAAACGTATTTAAAACAAATGAAACAATCTGGTGAGACACGAGACGAACGATGACACAATTTAATTACTGCAGGTGGGTGCCAGTGGTGTTTACCAGACACCGCACTGTGAGACTCAGGGTTCTCAGGGACACCGTGGGTTCAGTGTGTTCACCTCACCCGAGAGCGTCTTTACAAAACACTGTTCATTACTAAACATTTAACACTGAATAAGGCGGGAGTTGGATGGTTTAACACTAAATAGAAAAGCGTAAATTTGACACTGAGGGTTGCATTTATTGATTTCCAAGTACATACAGTGCCAGAATATGAATTAATGGTTAACCTCGGACATGACTAGCTAACTCCATTGGGTGAGTCCCCCGGCTCGTAAATTGACTAGCGCAGTACTAGATGGATGACTTCTCTATGGTGTTGGAAAACAGTCTTCACAAGGAAAGGAGTCTATAGCTGCTAGGGTGGACTGTAGATTTTTCCTGGAGGCAGGACACTGAGAATTACAAATGAACACTAACATGTGTGATTACCTACGTCGTTAACGCATACTCGTCGGGACATGTCTTCCAACCACGTGGTGTGTGTGGTGACGGTCTTTACGCTTAGCAGGCTAGGACGAAAATAATGTCGCCGTACAAATTACACAAATATTGATGATAAAACATGGGATACTGTATGAACAGGCATAATAAACACGCAGATGCGTGAAAGCATTCTTAAATGATGCGGATGCCGCTGGATGAAGTACGTAGCGGATCACGTGGTGCAGGTGAAATTGCAATAGTTTTCCGTGAAAACGCCAAATAATTACTGGACAAAGTGGTAGCTGTATTGGGAAAATTATTTCCCCTGTGGTTCAAGCATACAAAAGCTTGTAGCGTGCCTGATGGCGGTAAATTAAACATGTGCAAAAGATAGCGTGGTCATATAGAAAAAGGATCAATCATCAAAATTACATGGAACCCTGAATAAAACAATACATATTACCTTGAGAGTAATTAAGGCCCACAAGATATTACAGGAATAAACACCCTTAAGCGCATGGATGTCGCAGATACAGTGTGGCAGTAGCTGACCGCATGGACATGGGCGATGTGGCCATAACACAAACATGAAAATTAACCCTGAAATACATACATAGAATTATCACCCTTAATATTGCACGCAGCAATTATACAGAAATTACAATCAAAAGCCTTTGACATAGGCGGATGGCGCCTGATTTACAAGTTGCGTGGGCCACATGGCCTCTCAGACATCTTTCCTCCTCCTCTCGTATTAAGTTAAAAAAGCCACAAGGGCTGCAAAAGATTTATTTAAGTGGAAGCATTATGTTGGGGATGTTTGGCAAAACATACGCAAAGTAAAGGTTAACCGGTAAACTAAAGTGTACTATGGAAATCTAACTCAGTGCAAAAATATGATATGCAAATGTGACAGCGTCTTACTTCGCCAGCTCTCATAGGACGACTGCCCAGAGGCAGGGGGCGCGCGGACCTACCATGGCTGCCTACGGGGTTCACACAAGCGGATGTTATGCACGCAGAGTAAAACTTTTATCTTAAAAATGAAAAGGCACAAAAGAGATTTAAATACATAATAATACGATAATTTAAATAGTTAAATATGGGTGTTTGATAACTGTTCATTTTATGCCGGAGTATTAATG
Organism: Dryococelus australis; assembly: GCA_029891345.1. Classification (NCBI taxonomy): domain Eukaryota; kingdom Metazoa; phylum Arthropoda; class Insecta; order Phasmatodea; family Phasmatidae; genus Dryococelus; species Dryococelus australis. The sequence goes on along the minus strand of CM057000.1, from coordinate 123,138,160 downwards.
TCCTTGTTCTTCGCGTAGCGCACATTTTGAATTTGAAGAGAACATTGTGCAACATTGTATGAAAAGACATTTTTTACAGTTTATAATACTTTTAACCCTGAAAAAATAGAGAAACATGTATCACACTGCAAACAATAATTCCGTTACAGGAAAGTACATGTTCATGGCCTCTTTGCGCATGTGCTTACCCACGTCACGTGAGTTGTGAGTGCCGTCATGGTCTGACTGCTGCTGGCTGTTAACCGGCGTCAGTTATAATATAATAATATAGTACATTAACAAATGAGACCAACTAGATTTTGTAATGTTAAGTGAATGCTTGGCAATTATCAGTTTACTGAGTTTCAATGTTCAAGAATTCTGCCGTGCTTCTTAGCTTTAGAAAGCATCGAGGCTATCATGGAGAGTTTGAGATCTTATCCTGTTTTTGTATTCTCTGGCCATATTTAAGCAATGCTATAAAATTTCTAATAAAGCAATTACCATTTACATTGAAAACAGCTCTTTGAAAGCATAAGCAAAGGCGAATGTTACTATGTGATCATTACAATGGAGTTTAAACATTTCCTCTATTGGATTGGTAATTTTCTTGCAGCAATCCTCAAACATTACAAATCCAAATAACTGAGCTCTCTAGGCCTCTTCTTGTAGCCTCTCTTCTGTAAATGTCCTTACTTAGAAATGTAGGCTTGAATACCTATTAAAAGTATTTTTACTACAAGCATATTCTGGAGATCAGACCTTTGCCAAATGAAAACGAAAGTGAGCCCTTGTTTCTGGACTTGTGGTCCCTCCTCCTTACTAAAATGTGCATAGAAACTAGCCACAAATAGTATTTCACACATTGAAATTACATTACTTTATTTTCTCCTAGCATAACAACAGTGTAAGAGAAAGGAGCAAGATACATATGTTAATTGTGCTATTTACGTGTCACTTACCTCAATACTTGAACCCAAAATATTATATTAATAATTTAAAATAAGTCTAAATGTGAAGGAAAATTTACAAGTACACTTAACCAATATTTGGTACTAAAATAAACAATAAAGTTTTGAGGGCTGTTTTGCAAACACAAACAAATACAATTGAATGTATATAATAGGCAGGACTGTAGCAGAAGTAAAAATTAATTATATTTTTGCTCTTTACACATGATACAGGCCTGCTTCTGTTTTCCAATTGTTCCACAGAGGTACTTTTTAACAACATTATTAGTTCAGCCAGTTTGAGCTTCAAACCTCTCATTACAAGTCCCACTTTCTTTTCCTGTCACATACAGCAGAGTCCTGCTAATCCGGACTATATGGGACTGGACCCTGTCCGGATCACCGAAAGTCAGGATTAAACGGAATTTGCCATAAAATGCACCTAATATAAGTTTTGGATGGGTAAAACTATAAAAATTGATATTTTCTTTTCATAAATACGAGTTTTCCTACAGCTTAATTTTAGTTTTAATACTACTCTATACATAGACCTAAGTTTTTAACCTACGAACTGGTGTAAGATTAACAAAACAAAACATCTTTGTGATTAAAATTCAAAATTTATTGATTGTACTGTACAAAAAAAATCACAGTACATTACTGTTACTAATTAAGAATTAAAAAAAAAAAACATTAAATTCTGAACAGGACTATAAAATAAAACTACACTACTGTACTGAAAACAAGAATAATGTTTTTGACTCACTGGAAAAAGTCCATAATGTTCTTTTGCTTTAAAGAAAACTGACATTGTTTTGCTGTGCAATCTCGTAGGCACCTCAAGGTCAGTAGCTCAGCAGATGATGTATCACTTTGTTTCTCGAAGTATGTTGTCAAGTGCTCCAACATTGTAGTCACTTCACCATGAGTTAGGCCAACTGGTTCCTCCATATCGTCATCTTCCAAACTGTCATTCTCTGTTGCCGTGTTTGCTTTGCACGCTTCCACAATTTCATCTTCGCTTGATACTTGATGACCAATATCACTGTTACTGTTCATCCACTCAGAAATGTCATTTTCTTCCACATCGGCACAACCCTCCAACTGTTGAAAAACGTGAACGAAGTCAGCGTCATTGTTTGCAGTTGGTTGATTTTCATCTTGTTCCTGGTTTTTTCGTGGGATGCTAGGCCACAGTTTTTTTCCTGCTTTTTTGAAGAGTTGACGGCTTAATTTCTTCCTGTGCTTCTGCTGCCAAATAAATGACAGTCTTTATTGTCACTTTTGTTAAGAAGATCCATGAAGTTAGTTGATGGGTCCGCTTTTTGCTCTAAAAGAGACGAGATCAACTTTTTCCCCAATATCACCATTTTGTTGCTTCAATCACACCTTGGTCTAGTGGTTGGATTAAAGCTGTGACGTTTGGTGGCAGGAATTTCACAAAAATGTCCCAATCTCGCAATTCTTCTTCAGTAGGGTGACACGGTGCATTGTCTATGAACAACACAGCTTTTTCTGGGAGTTTTTTTCTCCTTCAAGAATTTCTTTGTTGAAGGCACAAATTTTTCAAAAAACCAATATTTTAAAAATTTGTCCATTCATCCACGCAGATGTTTGTGATTTCTACTGGGCTGGGAGAACATGCGGATTTACCCTGGGCTTGTCCGATTTCCCGATCACCAAAAGTGGAAGTTTTAAATCTCCAGAAGCGTTACTGCAAGGAAGCAAAGTTACCCATTCTTTCTTTACCTTATGACTTTTGGCTACAGAATCTAGTTTTGAGGCTAATGTTTTTTTTTGGAATTATTTTGTAATTTAAACCTGTTTCATTGCCGTTAAACAATTGACAAGGCTGTAAGTTTTCATTTGTAACAAACTTCTCAAATTTAACTTTGAAATCTTCACTGGCAACATTGTCACCTGATAAAATTTCACCACTTACACAGAGTTCACAAAAGCTGTGTCGATCCCTCCGACGAGACAACCACTCCACACTGACAGTAAAAGCAGGGTCCCCTTAACAAATTTTTCATTAAATTTAGCGCAATTGCATGTAACATTACACCCGATAGCGGAACACCCTGTTCGCGTTGTTGGCAAACCAAGCGTACAAAGCCTCTTCTAAAGTTTCATTTTTTGGTTTTTTTAACGTGCTTCTGTTGCCTAACTGTCTTTGTTAACCATTTAGGCACAAAAATCTTCAATTTCTTTCCATTTTTTTTCTAGTCAGAAACAGTTTATGCGATTTTCGTTAGTGATTTCCCTGCATCATTACGAAACAAAGCTTGTAGTTTTTGCTCCATTGTCACAGTCACTTTCTTCCGTTTAGTTGCCATTTCCACACACAAACACTCGCACTAAATGGTACGTAAAAACAACAAAACACAGCCGTAACGGACTCTCGATTAATACTGTAGGAGTATCGACTGACAACTGTAGCGAAGGAAACAAAAGAAAACGAAGAGACTTTCTAAAAACAGCTGTAGGGAGTGAGTCATACATATAGTACCTGGATAATAGGATTTGCGCACCGACTACTTTGTCTGCACTTTCTCATCTTAGCCAACTGAAGATGTCGAAAATTAGTAAATCCTACTTTTTTGACTATGTACATGTTTTTTAAAATCCTGTCCGGAGGAGCGGGGTCCGGATTAGCGGGACTCTACTGTATCTGGATTTAATCTGTTTCACAATTACAAGACTGTAATAAACAAAGTCTTCAAGGGATTGATCCTCACTTTGAACTCTCACTAGCAGATGCAATTTTATCTAGTCTTCCTGTGTCGCTCATAAAAATCCTGACTCGTCAAAAGACTTAAGAGCGGCTAAAGTAATTGCCTTACTATTATACCAGTTTAAAGCTGCTCCGCACAAAAATAGAGAGAAATATGCCACACAATTTTCCGAGTTCTATTTGTTAGTCTTAGCAGTTCTTATATAATCTCTAATAAATTTGTAGACATTGTCACATTCTTCAGTCAAATAGCAACCAGGTTCAATGTTAAAATGTGCTCTCTCTAGTTTCGTAGCTTCCTCCCTAGGTCATAAAGCACTCACATAAAATTTATTCCCAAAATTATTTTTAGCCAAAGTGCATTGCAATTCAATGATATTTGTTCCATTCCATTTACCATACAAATGAATAAAACTTTTAGATGTAGCTGAAATACATTGCCACTAAATTATAATGAAAAAACTAAACTTAAATTTAGAACTTACGTGAGAACCACATAGTCTAACTTGTAAATTGCATAACTAATTGTTTTTCCGAACCTCAAAATGTTTCAAGCACCATTTTTTAATGTTCTGCAAGTAACAAAACTGTGGACTTTATTTTATACGCATTAGGAATTTTCATGCTACAACACACTCCATCATACTGGTGCCTAACACAATTTTACGTCAGGATACTGGTGGGGGTGAGGGCGTTAGAGGCCCTGATAAGGGTCTCTCAAACATATAGAACTATCTAAGCACCAAAAGATGTAACACAAGGCATGCTTTTCTGCAAAAGGTATTCTGAGGTTGTTGGAATATCTACTACAGAATTGTGTGCTGTCACCTAGTGTATTACCAATGAAAGATGACATGATTTGATGGTGAGTTTATAACTACCCTTTTTTGGGGTTTTCAAGTGAACAAATAACGTTTCACTACAAACATCATAGAGAGAAAGGTAATATTAGACAATAAATTATGCTTTTATGATATTACCCTAATTAAAATTTATTTTTTCTACCTTAGTATGGCCATACCTTACATCAGAGTTTTTGAATGGTTATCTCGGAGACCTGGAGGAGGGGTTGTCACAATCTAGTCCAAGTGACATATTGCACGACTGTCCACACCTGCATCCTGGCATGCATTGCACTGCTGCATGGCATGGCCTTGCTTGATCCTGGCCACTACCTCCAGACCGCACATGCCCGAGCCCTCACCTGGGAGGATTTGTCCCAAAACAAATTCCAGGCAGGACTTCAACCCACTGACCGACAGTGTTGCACCATTGCATGGGCCATCCTGGGGTACAACCATGCCAGCTGGCAGCTCACACACAAAGTAAAACTTATGCGACAATATCATTAAGAAAGTTGGATGGCATCTTATAATAGTACTTGTTGCAATGATGTGTATAGTCCATTCACTGCTACTTAAAACTTTTCTGAGGCCCTGCTTAGGTTCTACTTCCAGTATATTACTCCACTCCATGCAAACAAAGCTTAACCGAGTCTAGAAAGTTAACACCAAAGGAGCAGCGGATTGTATTCATGCACACTAATTTATTCTGTGCATTATGCACACTCCTATTTTCTCACTGTTTTTATTTATATTAATTATAAATGAAATATTATGATTAATAGATAAAATATAAGTAAATGTTCAGTTAATTAAAAAAGGTACTTTTATGGTAACAAGTGTAGAACATGTGATACATGGCATATTTAGGAATGAATTAAACATGTCATGATTTTTCAAATGTTTAATTTTAAAAGTGTGAAGAAACCACAAGTAGACTATACTTGTCCACTTCCAGTACATGGTTGCATACTATGTTAGCTGACTGTTAAATGTGTGTGAGTACATTATAATTGTGCGGTAATACTGATTTGGTAGGAACATTTAGTTAATTTTCTGGTTTTGCAAGGGTGTGTAATTGTTTTTCCTGTATTTCAGATGTTTTGGCAGTGAAGGTAGGATGTTTGTTGCTATTCTTTATTTCTAGGTACATTCTGTAAGTACAGTTGTTTATTAATTCTGTGCAGTTTTGGCTCACGGGGAAAGTGGTGGTAATTGGGTTCGCGCCAGTGTCTAAAGAGACTCTTTGTACCGTGTGATACCTGTTTAGGTAACAATGAGATGCGTGATAAGAGTAGCACTGCATAATGTCCTTATTTGGGTGTGTTTATGATGCAATGATGTGATTGGTGGGGGTGAAGAGCAGTGAAGTAATGAGTCGTGAATGGCCACTGCCATGTCACAAAGGACGACCAACCAACCTTCAGAGATATGACGAAAACTTAGTTTTGTTATTGGATTCTGTCAACATACAAAGTTTGGTTGAATTTGTTTGAATTGTTTAATACGGTACATATGAAAATTTATCAAAATATTTGTACGGCCGCCATTATGAAAATCTATGGAAGTTTACTACTGGTGCAAATAATTTTTGCGGAAATTAGTTGAATTATTCCAGAAATATGGTAAAATGTTCAATTTTTCACACCTGGTACTATTTTGCAAGAGGTCAGCAAAAGACTATCTCCGTATGCATAATTGATGCTTCTAATTAATACAGTTAATGTATAAAATTTGGTTGAACTTTGTTGCCTTGTTTAATAGACACAACGTACTAATGTAAATGATTTATATAAACACCATTAAAAGTGTCTGCTGTACTTAAAACATGCTATTTTACATACCCTACTATAGCACAACTTGCGGGTAAAATTTGGTGGGAATCAAATGATTGGTCCTCAAGATACTGCAAAAACCTCAATTTTCATGTGACGTTCTTCATAAATGGAGGACAAAATGGTTATGAGTAGCATATTTGTTGATTGTAAAGCTTACACGTGTTTTTATAGCCGTTATTCTGATATTAAGTGCGTGGTTCACTTTAAAACATATAACTTAATATGGTGTACTACAGTAAAACAAATTTTCAAGTATTAAAAAAAAAAAGCTTTCTTTAAAATACTGCCGGCTGAGTCTCGGTAGAGTACAATACCTAAACAGAATACTAGACCAATAATCAACTGGTCAAAAGGTGTAAATTATAATGTAATAGACTGTAAGGAATTCAATAAATTAACACACTAATGAATCGGTGCTGGTGTATTTTTTTTTGTTTCCGTTAGCATACAAATCATAAATTAACATCATTTTCTTCAACAACAATTGTTACTGATCTTTCTCACTCTACAAGAAGTAGATTACTGTGCACAAAAAGAAAAAGGGGGCCCTCACATGAATAATTTGTGTATATAAACAAAAAAAAAAGACATTTTGTTAGCTACTGCTATTTTCTAATCTTATTTTTAACTTTTCTTACAAATCATCAAACCAAATATTTAAATTGATTTCGAAATAAAGACAGTACTTTTATAATGTAAAGTATTCCTCATTTGCAAGAGATTGTTACACAATATTTTCTTTAGATAGGGTAAAGTTCCTAAAGTGAAGTTTCTAGTGAAGTGCTCATATCTATTTGCCCATTAATGGTGAGTGTCCACATATCCTGTCACCGCAGCCATCATGCTGCCTGTTGACCTGAAACTTCCATCGCTGCCAAACACAGCAAGGAACTCAGAACCACGATAAAACATAGCATTACCGCTGAGGGTGTCCCAAACAAGTGGAAGAATAAGTTGGAAGTTACATGTAAGTTACACCATATAACTTTGAACTTGGATCCTTTGCAGCACATTATGCACAAATAAAATTAGTTAATTATGCGTCCTAGCACCGAGAGAAACGAAGCGAACGTTGGAAAAACACCCAGTTGGAGGGAAGTGTGAAGTTAGTTGCCAAACATAGTGTCGCTGATTAACGGTGCATTCACCACCACCAATAAATATATAAAAAATAACTTCTCTTGACTATTGTACTATATTACTTTTAACCCACTCTGACTACACCGTAGTCAGAAAACCACTTTATGAACTACATCCTGTAGTACGAAGATAAAGTTGGAGTGGCGTACTAGCATGGAGGTCTTCTCAGGAGCTGGGTGGAGAGTGTCCGTACATCTGACGTCAGTTGTGCGGATGCATCAAAGATTGATTGCTCGGTGGCGAGAAAACAAATTAAAATGGGTTAAGAGCGCGCCGCTAGATGTCACTGGGGTCGCAAAAAGGTGTTTTTGCACTGTTATTAGGTCGCTCTTCCATCAAATTTTGCTCTGAAAACCTGCATTTCAGCGTGGCGTGCTAGAGCTGCCGAGTTCAGGCGGTGCTGTAATAATACACGGCTTTGTGACAAAGTGCGTAGCACAGCGGCGGCACTCGGATAACGGACGTGAGAAACGCTGCCACAAAGGTAAACTGACAGATTGAAATTCTTGATAAAATATTTTAACTATGTTTTTATTGTAATACACTGTCTATCTTGAGACAGTAAGTATCCTTGAAATACTGAATTAACCCTCGTGTATACTTGCGAGATTAAGACAAAAAGAACCGCCAGGACTACAAAAACTGAAATTAATGGATACAGAATTTACCAGAAATGTTCTTAATCTTCCCTACATATCAATAATATAAAAAGACAACATATACCAAAGGAGGGGAAATTTAAAAACTAATATGCCTTTAAAAAATTTCCTAAAACTTGAAAACGTCATAGATTGATTGTATCTCGTGATATGACATAAAAGGTTTACATTTTGGTGTGGTGCAGTTTTTAAAAAGTGGTGGTGAAATTTGACACTTTATAGACAATTTTTATGATTATAATAAATACAGTGGATTCCCTATCCATTGTTTCTCAGGGGACTCGCAAAAAATTTCAATACAGTGGACTTTGTGGATGTGGTCTTTAAATACAGCTAAATAAAGAATGGGACCACTTGTTCCATGGATGCAGGATTTCAATCCATCCGAGTTCAATACATAAGAGTTTTCATTGTATTGCCAGCATACAGAGTTATAAGTTGAAATTTATTGTGTATATACAACAAACTGAGCTAAAATGTTTATGTACCCAACATTTTTAAAGTAAATGTCTGACTCACTCATAGAATATCTGAATTTACTTGACCTGCTGTAGTGCTACTTGTTTGCAAAATTTTGTGGTTTTTCCCCAGAGAGATATGACATAAAAAATTTTGTCACCTGATGATATCTTGCAAGATAGCAGACAAGAGACTTTATGTACACATTTGATAGTTGTACTATATACTACCAACATACAAATTTAAGTTAGAATTAAAAAAAATGGAATTAAATGAAAAAAATGTTGGTGCAGCATATAATTGGGGTAAAATAACTACTCAGGTTGCTCACTCGCAACTCTCAACCCATTTTTATTGTACCTCAATAATGTGCCATAAAAGTAAACAATGTCAAATTATAATTGTGGTATGTATGGGTTCCCTAAAAGCACCTCAAGGTGCTCGCAGGTGTGTATAAATAAAATGTGGTACACTTTTACTTTTGAAATTTAATAACTTTTAAACCATTTGTCTGATCTCAACCTGCAAAGGCTTTTTGGAATGCTTGCGGGAAGCTGTGAAATGCTCGCTGCCAGCCGAGATAATTATGATACACATTAAAAAGTTACTGTTAATATCTTGTGAACCGTTTGACCTAGGTCAAATTTTATAGGTGCGTTGGAATTTCCGAAAGACGCAAATAAAATTATGTTAACCTTTTAGAAAGTATCGAACACATTCCAAAAGTTATCGTACACTCGTGTCATAATTATCGCATGAGAAAATAGGTCTCAGGTGTAGTTATAGTATTTTTTCAAAAGTATTGTACACATTCCAAAAGTTATGGTACTTGTACCATAATTATGGCATGAGAAAATAGTTGTTACAATCAATACTTTTGGATATTCTCATGCGATACTCGATACTATAAAGTATCGCGGTATCGAGGATCCCATCCCTAGTACAGACACATTTGATAACTTAGGCTATATTTATTGCCAACATACAAAGTTAAATTAGAATTTATTGCATGGTTTTGATGATATAGCAAACTAAACTACAATGGCTGTATCACTGCCATTTTGAAAATAAGTGTCTAGTCCATTTAAAACATACCAATTTATATCATCCTTGCAGTACTACTTCTTTGAAGAATTGAGTAGGAATCGGTCAATTATTTCCCAAAATATAAAAACTGTATATTTTCATGTGGCGCTATCTTACAATATGGCTTACTAAAGAGACTCCATGTAGACACATTTGATAAATGTAATATATGCTGCCAGCTTACAAAGTTCAGTTGGAATTGATTTGGCCCTACATGATTTAGACAATATTGTATACTATGATAAAATTACTATCTGGCCATAATTTTGAAAATGTTAAGTGCCTGACATAAAACAAACCAGTTTACATCACCTGCCACAGTACTATTTGTTTGCCAGATTTGGTAGGAATTGATTGTTTCCTGAGATACGACATAAACTTCATTAATTAATGTGGTACTATCTTCCAACACGGTGGACCAAAGTGCCTATGTGTTGGCATATATGGTGCTTGTAGTAAATACTTTCAGCATACAAAAGTTGATCAAAATTGTTCCGACAGTGTGGTAAGTATGACGCAAACCCAATGAGGTAGGTGATTCCAAGAGGGATGTCCTTGCCCCTGCGTATGACTGCGACAATCTGGTGGGGCTTCCCGGAGGTCTTGAGTGCTGGAAACAAGTGTTGGGAGGGAGCTAGGAGGTGAGGTCTCTCCAGCTTGTGGGTGGCCAGAGCTTGTTTCCATGGAGTTAGGCTGCTAAGTGCAGTTAAAGCGGGGTTGCAACTGCGTAGTTTTGGAGGTGGTAGCTGCTGTTCTCACTTTCCAGCGAGCATCACTCCTCTAGAGTATATGGCATATGGAAAAGGAACTACTACTGGCCTTGACAAAATGAAGCAGGTAGTAAAGTCCCAAGCAGTGTGTAGAGCCAAGGCCGAAACCGAACAGGCAAGAAGCTCCTTCATCCGTCACATTTCAGCGCGTATACAGAGCTTTGGATTTCCTCAAGCTGCCCAGCGACACTTGGGTATGGTATTCAAAAGGGGTCAGTCCTCCAGATTCAAACTCTTACTCCCTCCAGTACAGTTCAGCGCAGTGGACGGAGTATAGGCTGGTCCGGTTGGCTAGCAACCTTAGGAATGTCTTTCTAGTGGTGGAGGCTTGACCGTACTATACCCCAGAGGCACAGCACGGCTGGCCGTATAATGGGTGGGTGGTTGAGAATAATATGAAGGTTCTTCCTGCTTCACTCTGACGGACTTGGTGTCTACGCAGGACTAACACAGTTACTCAATGAAATAAGTACTCAGAAGTAAATGCGAATTGTGTATATATTCTTTGACGAATAAATACTGTGGTCCATACTACTTCCTAACTATTCCAGAGTTGAACGGAAGTTAACCTATGTAAATCCCGGTGAAGGAGACATAGTCCTGAACTAGTCAAGGCAATCTGGCTAGGTACTTATGAAAACTGGCCCTAAATAATCTCACCATTGGATAACGGTATGATTAGTTAGGGTGAAAGTAGGGACTGTTGTTGACCATTACCAGAGGGGGTAATGGTGAGCGATTGCCATTACCAGCAGATAAGGCGAGAGATGGTGTGTCCTGAAGGGACTTTCGACGACTACTACCAGAGGAGGTTGTGGTGATTACCATTACCAGAATTGGTAAGGCAAGAGTTTGAAAATGTCGCTGTGGGTGAAGAGTCTCCAGAAGGTTTGGAAGGCGTTGTTGCAGCCGCTGAAGAACTTGTGGTAGATTGTGAGGACCTGGTGGATCCCTCTGGCACAGTTTAGCACAGTGGAAGGAGTTAGACTGGCATCTCTGGGCAGCGCACTGACTTATATTTACCTTGTCTGCGGGCCCTCTGTGACGTGGGGTTGCGGAAGGGTGGCACATATCATGCCACCCCTCGAGCAAAGCTGTCTGCTGTGGTGCTTGTGGTGCCATTCCTCTGTGTGCCATAGAACTATGTGACCTTGGGCGGCGGGCTCAGCCGATAGAACAATCTCACTTCAGCGAGGTTGATGTGACGTCTTGCCATACCTCTTGTCTTCCTGTAGGATTACAAAGGAGCAAGCTCTTAGTGGCAGGAAGGTAAGAATAAGGATGGGAAAACATATTAACTTGGGGTTGTTAGTTATTAACCCCACCACTTTTCTGCAGTACTTAGAAAACTGTCAGTTCAATAATCTTTATGGTCATTAACTTTGTGTATTTAAAATACGTAGGCTGAGGTGCCTGACTGCTTATTTGTTTCTAACTCATGTTTCATGAAGAGGACTATGGAGAGCGGAGGAACAGTGTATCTGTTATCTTCTGATGTTAGCTACATGAGTGAAGGTGCCTTTCTTTTTTTTTTGTCTTGTCGACTTTATCTCATCAAGGATCCTCTTACTACAGTTTGGGGTTTCTACTAGGCTATGGTTCATCTGCTTCTGTTGTAAATTGCAAAATTTGTCCTTTAGATTTCTTGATGTGTTACTGCTTCATGGTGACATGTGAGAAAATCAAGTTGCACAACTATAGCTAATGCATTTACATATAATTAAAAAACATTATTGTCACCATTACAGCAGTATTTTGAATTGCAAAGTGCATTCAATCTGCTGCACATTTCAGTGGTAATCGCTGTAGCGCCGTGTTGTGTTGTGTAATATGTACCTAAAGGTGAAATAGCAAGTGTAGACAGAAAGAGCTGTTAGTGTGTAAAGAATGCAAATTTCCCAAAATTCGTGTGATAAGAATAGCAAACACACAATACAGTCGGAATTAAGTACTAACACTTAAGACTCCTTATTGTGCGTACCCTGAATCAGCAACTCTTCAATCAGGATATACTCCTCTGTTGCTCTCTCTCTTATTTGACTTACCATGGGAGAGTACAAAAAATGCCAGATGAATAGCAAAACTAACAAATTTGAACCAAACACTGAAAAATAGTAAAATCTAACTATTCTACTAACAGTAAAAATACTCTCCATAAAATATCGCTAATCAATACCACATTTCAGATTATCATTCAAGACACAACGATGCCCTTAGTTCAGCATACACATAATATCTGAGACAGTTAGAAATCAAATACCTGTGTGCAAAAATATTTAAATATGTAGTTCGAAAAATACATACATTTATGATTGAGAGCAAAATTTACTTTCATTTACGTGGTTACAACTGAGGTAGCTCAAACCAGTGATTGATGCCCAAAATGAAATAATATTCCATCAAATTAATATCCTCCATGACTATTATTAGAAAGATTACATCAATCTGACTTGGGAGCATGGGTCACCTTGGAGTCATCAGTGTTTGCGATGGGTGTAATTAATAAGCAAGCTTGGGGACTGTGGCCATTGTGATTAATAGTTCCATCGGTTAGAAAGCCTAACGTTCGGCTCACAGATAATATCTGGTAGAAGTGCATCTTGAAGTTCTGCAATGCATAGGGTCCTGGGTTTGGTTCCAGCATCTCCCCTAAATTAAGACTTCCAAACCTTGATACGCGTAGATTACAGTTCCTTCTGTACCACTTGTATCACTCGTGGGTGGCTAACAAGATTAAATAGTACATGCATAGGAAGTACAAGCAGAAATTCTTCTTATCTTCCCTATAATACAGGCTTCGCTGTCAGGCAGTCTTCTGTCTCAACCCACGGAACACATACAGGTTCCCTAGCAAAAATAAAAATCTACCGGGCCTGCGGCACTTGCCACGGCCCGCTTATCGGTAGATAAGCAAGATGGCTAAACCCTAAACTAGATGCTTCCATGTTCAGCCTATCACAGTATGGCTGCCCCAACGAGGATGACTACGTTGCCTAATTACTATGGCAACTGTCAAGGTTACTCAGGTGTACGGCCATGTGAAAATAAGACAAAAATTTATGTGCATCACAAAATTATATGCAAATTATTAAATATTATCTGTTGCTTAAACTCTGCATGTTAATCAGAATGTCTTATTGTGCATGCATAATGACTCAAAAAAGCTTAGGCATTACATCGTCAGAAGTCTCAGTTTGACATTTCACATGCACACCTTATACAAAAAATTAAAATATGTATCATGTATCTAATGCCTGTATAGTATGAGAGTTTTTTCTGAAGGAAATTTTGTAATGTGTATCAAATCAGAAAGGGAAAAAAAATTTGACAGAGGTAAACATGCCAGAATGTAGTGTTGAAATGTAACTGTTTTAAAACCAAGTTGTGTGAATGCATGGATATTTTTAATGCGAGGATGGGAAGGTGCACACTTTTCATCAATATGTCATCCTACCATATGTGATATATTCCCCCTTCCATTGTAGTGGTTTTTTTAACAGGCTTGGTGATGGCAGCTTGCAAAGATGTCAGTTGCTTGAGACTGTCTTGGTGTTGATTCATGATTTGAAGTGGCTGTCACTGTTTGTCATTGACATTGTGCTCATTTAAATCCTTTGTGAAATGAACTCTATTGTGGTATGTTTAGTTGGCACAGTATTGGAAGTGTTGACGTCGTGCATGCCTGTCCGATGATGGGAATAGCAACAGCTGTGTGTCTATTTTTACCAGCAGTAGAAGCAGCCTTAGCCAGGCGGTGTTGTGGTACATCATGCTCAGTGTAAATGTTTCATTTCATTATACATAGAGATACATAGAGTTTCTTCTGATGAGAAGCTTCCTCATTGCATTTCACAGAGGAATAATCATGTTTTGTGTGCCAAGTTTTGCTATCAGGAACCTATTATATGGCAAAACAAAGATTCTTGATAACTATAGAACTAATAATGAGGGATTGACTGTGATCTAACACAACCTTATTCAGAGGAGTATATAACTTCATTTAGTCCTTATGGACATGGTTAACTAACCTAGCCTCTAACTCTGTAAATGAGAGTGAACTGCATAGTTGGCTTGTGCTGTGGACTTTTATAATTATGGGTCGTCCATCAGTAGTGTGTAACAGCAGGTAAGTCAAGTTTCTATTTAAGTACCGGTATATTTTAGTATTTTTTACAAACTTGTGTATTTGAAAATGGTATGCAACCTGTTATAGGTATACATATTAGTACGAGTACAGCTTACCATTCATTTAATTTTGCCAGATGTCATCATCATTTCCGGGATATTACATGTTGTGGAGTAATTAAGACTTTACATCTGCATCAATTTTCACCGCAGGGTGGTGGTAAATGTGTCAGAATTATTACTGGCTAGATGTGGCATTGCGTTACACACTACCAGTTGTATGACAGTTATAAAATTGCAGCAGAAGCTGTGCCATTTCTCATGATTCATGGTGCTTTATTTTAATTTTGTCATCCGTGTTTTCTTGTACGTTCACATGCAGTGAATGTACATCTTGAAAATTATATGAAGCTATCAGTTTTGCAAACATAGTGCTATCACATGTTTGAGGAATTGTGTTTGTGTTGCTGAATGTGCACTGTGATATTAAGAACAACTTGTAAGTATCAACTAAAACTGAAATGGGACCACAAATATGGCAGAGGCTGTAGTAGGGCAGGAATAAATTATTTTATTAGAGTTTGCTTTAGAGCAAAATAAGCATTTTCTGTATGTAATAAAATAATTATGATTTCTTTGTCTTTAAAAGTTGTTGGCTATGCTAAATTGATCATTTTACAGTGTGTCACATCCTACTCCTTTGATATTGTAAAGTTGTGTCAGAAAAGTATAATTTCTGTCTTTAATTAAAGGTACAGCTAATTACATACAAAAATCATTTGTTTGGAGCCAACTTGATTTTTTGAAACTTGCATCA
The DNA here is from genome assembly GCA_029891345.1 of Dryococelus australis. NCBI lineage: Eukaryota > Metazoa > Arthropoda > Insecta > Phasmatodea > Phasmatidae > Dryococelus > Dryococelus australis. Next base: position 123,122,761 of record CM057000.1, on the reverse strand, counting down.
ACATGAATAACTTTATTTGTAGGATACCATCTTAAGCATCAGCTTAGACCTTTAGTTTAAATGGGGCCACGGTGGCTGAGCAGTTAGCTTGCTCGCCTCCCACCAAGGCGATCCGGGTTCAATTCCTTGCCTGGTCACTCCTAATTTTCGCATTTGGGGATCATGCTGGACGATGCTGTTGGTCGGCTGGTTTTCTCAGGGAACTCCCATTCCCCCCCCTCCCCCCTTTCATTCGTGAGGAACAGTCATGTAAAAAAAAAAAAGGAAGTGAGACTGAAAAGACTAAAAAAGTATTGGAGGGACAGCAGTGCTTCTGGCAGATGATCACGGATTTCTACGCCGAAATGTACTGCTGCTAGCACAAGTTTCAGGTTTGCCTAAACTATGAAATTTGGTGGGGGGGGGGGGGGGGGGGGAGAATTCAACAACTTTAATTAATTTTTTTCTTTACTTTCTTCAATGCTGTATAATATTAAAATACTGTATGTGTACTCAAGTGTAAAATCCTTGTAGAGTTAAAATATTTTTACTCGTTGCTTCAGTTTCGGGGCAAAAATGCATGGGTGGTGATTTTGGCTGTACAACAAATACTTGTAAGTGCACAAACAGGCGGATTAATACAAGCTGCCACCTTGGAATGCACAGAGTATAGAGCACTGACCATTCAACATTTTGATGGCTCATGCACACACACACACATGTTCTGAGAGTTCTTTTAGGTCCTAATAAAATGCACCATTTTGGTCAAAACTGTGCAAATTTTGAAAATTATGTGTGTTGCACAGTTTGAATTTATTGTACATTTCTTTAAAATTACACAGACTAAGCTGCTTTAGCTTGTGGAATTTTTGTTACATCTGCTGTGATGTATGTGATATCTTTCTTACCTTGGCATATTTGACTGTTCTCACCATCCTTACAGAATTCATTGATATTTTCTGAGATAGTTCAAGAAAATGGTTGGGGTATCAAATTGTTTGTTTCAGGCAAAATAAAAAATTTATTTCTTTACTTACTGGATTTTTGTACTCTTTACTAAATATTTACTCACTCCAGTCTGTCATGTTATTTTACTCCAGCTTGGTGATAATCTTTCATTATAAATTTGCCCTTAACCGATGTTGCTGATTTAATTTTTTCTGTAATATTGTTTATTAAAATAATATACTAGTTTTTATTCCAAAGTTCTACACAGTTCCCTAGTTCAACATATGGCGCATAAAATAAGTCAACGATCCTCCTGGTCCATTTTCTTTGATACTTTTGTACTTTTCTTGGAGTAACAGTAGTATTTTTGTATGAACTTAACTTGGTTTCCTTTGAGGACTTTTCCTAACAACACAAGCTGTTTTCACATTTTCAGTGGTTATTGATAGGGTTCATAACTTAAATCATGACTACCAGTTATAGAGCGAATTTCAGATATCCTTGTCTAATAGTTGGAGCACAGTCTTTCCTGATGTAATTCTGATGCTTTGCACTTTAGTTTCATTTAATTTTTAAAAGCCATTTCTGTAAGATATTTTCTAATATTTTTTTTTGTGAACTTGCATTGGATCTGAACAATAATTTTGAAATAAAAGATTATTTGTACTTCTGCAGCATTTTTGTACTGTGTTAATTACAAAATGGATTTAATATTTTTGGTACTAATCTATAGTTTAATGACCAATTTGCTACTCTCTTCAGAAACATTGATGTGCCATTCCTGTAGGCTCGCCTTGGGCAGTTTTATGACATACTTCATGAAAATTCCAACAGAGCACTCCATTATAAAAATTATAATACCAATAATGATTTAAAGAAATAGCAGAAGTTTATTTTATTAAAGCTTCTTACAAAAAAGTTTTTATTTTTGTTTAAAAACACCAACTCTAAAGAATTTTTTAACCCAAAAGGGAGTGAATGGAAGATTTTGACAGGATGTTGTTGGAAAGCTCCATTAAGCTTACTTTCCTCCAGAATTTATTCCACATTTAAATTATATTATTTTGTACAGAAAATAGAGTAGTACTGATATGAACATTGTTAATTTTTTTGTGTTTTTGTGAGGGAATGTAATTTTTTCCTATTTCAGAATTTTTGGCAGTGGTAGGTATGTATATTTGTAATGAGTTTGTTTTTCCTAAAGTTGTGGTTGAAATTTCTTCAGGTATTAGTGATACTGGTGATGCATGCGTTTTCCACTCACTCTTGTGGAGGGGGGGAGTGCATCATTCCCCGGAAAAAGGGGGGGGGGGGGCAGCTAGCCTTCCCTAAAGAGTTTGAGTGAACATGCTGATTCCACTCCTAATGCTTTAATGTTACAGGGTCTTCTGGGGTGTCTAGTGAGCGTGTAATTGGTTTTCCTGACTGGGTCGGGGATCTTCCCACGTTGGAAGACTCAGGGTTACCCCGTTTTGTTCTAGAGACTTTAATAGGAGGAGGGGAATCAAACCCCATGGTAAGTTTGATCAAATACGTCTCCCTCCCAGGGAGTTTGATCCGGCTTACTGTGAATGTTGTCAAGAATCGTGATGACAGCTGTCACTGGTAAATTATTTAAGGGGGGTGGAAAAACTCCAGGAGTATACCTATTCTGAGTGATCTGAGTTTGGTTTCCTTCTATACGGCTCTGGTCTCATCGGCTTGTGAGTCGGAACAGTCGGGAGATACAGACACTATTCTTTGGGGTTTTGCGGCCTTGGGGGGTAGGCAAATATTAATGATCTTATTGGTGGCTGTGCAAACCGGGCGTGTGGGGATAGGTTCTCGTATTATCAGGGCAGGATGAGGTGAAGGGGTTGGTTCCGGTGTAGTTGAATGCGGAGCTGGGGCGTCTATATAATCAACTATGTGCCAGGGCCAATCTAGGCCCAGTAAGGAATCTCCACCTTGTCTTACTGTCTCGAATATGAGGGGGATCACACTAGTACGTTCTACATCTGTACCAAATAGCAGTTCAATAATAGAATTCGAGGAATCGTTATTGATTGGTGCAGTTACCATGCATTTTGAGGCTTGTAACTCACTTTGCAATGCCAGTTGGGCTAACATGCGTATTTGACTGGCTTTTTCTTTAGTGGAAAAAGGCATCTGAATGGAATGAAACAGAAAATGGAACACACTTCCAGTATACCAGGTGGTAGCCAAGCTCTCCTGGGCTAGGTCTTTATTGCAGAATGAGACTAAGATATTGGATGATCAAATAGCCTGGAGTATGGGGTTTGTATCCTGCTGGAGGCCAAAAGGACACAGACTGTATCTTGTATATTCTGATCTTATTCAGACTGTGGAATTTTATCCCTACCTTTGCAAGCTGGAGATAAACAAGAACATGCTGTCCTTTTCCACCTAACAGTAGGAATGCTCTGAATTTAAGAGTGCTAATAAAATCTTTACAACACTTATAACATTAAATATGACTGGGTACAAATCAAGAAATGAAGGTCGGTGACAAGTATTAATTTGAACATTCATATTTTATTATACATTCGAGAAAACAAGGGGATGTGTAGCTCTTTTAAAAAAGAAATAAGATAGAGAGATTCTGATTTCTACTTGGCTTTAGAATTACCTTGATTTTTAGAAGGGAGGGGGAGCAGTCCAGAAGGGACGTCAGCCCAACCTGTTGCTGTGGAGGTGACAGGATTAGACTTCTGGGTAGAGGACAAAATGGGATGTCGAGATACCTCTGGATTCTTTGCGGGTGACGTCTTCCGAGTGTTGCAGATGGCACTGTGGCAGGCGTCTTCGGAGACCATAGTGAGTGGTCTAGTGGTTGAGTTCCCTTTAGACTAACTTCACTCTTCACAGACTGAGAGAAGAGCGAGTCGAACGGCTTACACTGGAGACTTGACTTTGGTGACCTCGGCGCGAGTGGCCTAGTGGTCAGAAAAGTGGATTTAAATATTCTCAAGTCTTTGCAGACTTAGAGGGCAGTGTGACAGCCACTTCCCCTAGTGCCCACAGCTTTATGCAAACTGGAGGGCTCGCGATTGTCCGGAGCTGTGGTTTAACACATCCTTATATACTGAAAATTCTGGCTTGTAGGCTGTCAGCGGGGTGTGGGGGCTGTAAGCCTTGCTCCACAGGAGTAGTTTTAATCATGCTTGTGGGCCACACCACTCTCTATCTCCCCCGTTTGAAGCTTTTGATATATCTATCGTCTCTCCACATAGGCTCTGGCGGCTTGTGACAGCCTTGTGTAGGCTGGGTGCTGCCCTTCTGCAGCATCCTTTGGAACTAGTTTCTCTGTTACCGGCGACTCTGCGAACAGTACAAGCTCTTAGGTGGGAAGTAGGCAACCGCATGGTGGCTTCTTGGTGGACAAAACAATTTTAAATCTCACCATGTGTCTGTAATCTCTCACTAGGCTGGGAGCGATCCTGTAACTACGTGATTAATTGAACTGCCGCAGTGTGTCTTGCCCATACGAGTGTAGCAACTCGAAGATGGGGCGATGTCAAAATGTAGAGCGTACATTCCCAATGCCAGGGATGTGCTATGCGTCAAGGGTCATTAGGATGTTCGTTGATATTTCTTTTCAATTACGTTCTGGAAATATAGTTATTTATTTTGTTGCAGTCAGTATCCCTGAGTGTCTGTGTAATTATCAGAAATATCATATAAAACCAACAAAAGTTAGTTCACTCATTAGTAGTTTCCAATTCTTTCAGGTATTCACTATTTTTGCTGCATTGAATGATTGAATGAGTTACTGAAAGACATTACAAAAATGTTATCTTAGTAATGAATAATTCAAGGAAGTCATTCCTATATTGCACAAAGGTCTAGGTTCAGTATATTTGTAGATATTCTCTGTTGATATTACAATGTTTTAATTAAATTTTCATCACTACTCGATTATAATGAAAGAAAGGTGTTTGCAACAACTGCCCTTTATACAATGTCCTCCTACTACCCCCTCTGGTTTACTTTACACCACCTCTGTGTGCCCGCCCACCACTGGTAGCGCTGAGTTGCAAGGTGCTCTGTAGTGTCTGTTGCTGGGCTGAAAAGTCGCCTGGATCGTCCCTTGCTGGCTGCGATGCTGTTGTTGGTAGTTGCTGGCCAGTATACTGGACTGGCTTATGTTTGCGGGACATAGATCCACAAATGACAGTGCAGCACTTGCCTGTCTCCAGAGGGTCTTGATCTCCGGGTGTGCCTTCCATATTCCAGTCCTCACCACTATGGTGTGCCTTATGAGCCTGGGAGGGAACATGCACTACACAGATCCTCTCATCATGCACGCTAAAGGTTCCAGAGTCTCGGAGGTTAGTGCACACCACTCCACTTTTACTTTTGCAGCTATACCCTATCTACCCCCACCCCTTCAAAGAGTATGCACTGCCTGGAAGGCCCCATGGTGGGATACACCCGAGTACGTGCTAGGAGTTGTGTTGCTTCCTTCCGGTACTCCACCACAATCCATCATTAAAGACCTCTGCTGCTTGTACCTTGGTAGCGTCAGTGTGCTGTCATACTAGCTGCCCATTATGTAGCGTTATCAAGTGATTGCACTGCTATTTAAACATTTTTTTATATTTTGTATATCATAGCTCAACTATGACGTGTTGTTATTGGTCTGGAGCTAATGTAGCCGTGCAGAATTTGTAAAAAAAAATTCTGCTTATGTGTTTTTGTTGTGAAACTATAAATTTTTCTTGGTGTGATGAAATGTTTATTTCTACAGTTGTAATATCTTATGTATCAAAATTTTTCCACATGCCTAAGCACAGTTTATGATTGAGTTACTTGGGATCTTTGTTCACAATTCACATTGATCTTTAGTAAAACTCTGTTAGGATATTTTCGGAGGGGATCAGAGGGGACTGAAAAATTCAAGGCTTATTAACCAGGAAAACTTCGTAAAAGTGTCAAATTAATGTGATGTTTAAAGACCAGATCCAAAATTATGTAATGTTATTAAGGAGGAAAAGGTTTTTACAGATAGAATTAATCAAAAGTATTTTATTGTTAATGGAAGATTTGTCTCGTAAAGAGTCGTATTGAATAAGATGGCATTTCAGGAACCTTCCCATTTGGGTAGTAGGAGCTGCAGTACATATAAGATAGTTAATAGTTCTCAGCACAACAGTGGATGTTGATGGGGGTGTGGCATGTGACAGTGTTGCTGGGGCCCTAGCGAGATGCACAACACCAGTCCAGAAGCCAAGTTTCGGGCAAATGGCTCGTACAACCCGGAGAAGGTGGCCATCCTGGACGCGGGGGCCCAGTATGGCAAGGTGATAGACCGCAAGGTGCGGGAGCTTTGCGTGGAGAGTGAGGTGCTGCCCCTCGACACACCTGCCTTTACCCTCAAGGAGAAAGGATACAAGTAAGTGGGTTTGCTTTGCTCCTTACTCCACTGTGCTCACTGTATCATACTTTGAGTACAACATGTGTAGAGTTTGTTGTAAGTACACTTTCTGCATGTTTTTGTATGTGTAGTGATGTGTAGAACTTTTTTTTTTTTAATAAATTAAATTACCTGGGCATTACCAGCTTTTTGAAGGGACTGTCTTAATTCAGTAACGGAGTTAAATGTTTCTAATTTACACCTCACCCATCACAAGCAATACTTTTTCGAAAATCCCACTTCTGAGAAAACTGCAGTAGAAGAATACCGGTTCTTATGGGCAATGGAAGTGTAGTTTATGACTGCCAACATTTTGACATATGGGCACTTGGAAATCAAACTAATAGTAATGGTAAACACCTATGGGAGGCATACAACTTTTTAGGCATAAAATAGTCCTTCATTTTACTCTTAAGAGGTGGTGGTTTGAGGCCACATACTGTAATTTGGTTGTGAACCATTTGACCTGGTAACGTCAAAGAGACAGCAGTTATGTTGCTATTTACCAAGACTTAGCTGATGTTTTTGAAATGTTATTTTAGGCTCTTCGAAACAAAAAATATGTTCACAAAAATTAATTAACTTATAATATATCTTATGTTCGTAAGGCATCAAACTTGGTTGCGAAACATGGCATATAAATGTATACTCACTGGTGTGCATTTTTGGATTCCAAATTCAAATCTGTCACATTGAATATTTTTGTACAAAAATGCCATTTTGGTTATTTTACATGGGAACTTTTATTCACTTTTATCCCATTGGGAAAATAGAAACAATACTGTTGCATGTGATGCCTGGTGGGCATATCTGAGTGAGGGATGGAGGTCTTAATAGAAAAAAATTAGAGAAACTAAATTTGATTTCTAATTTATTCACTCCACTATTATTTACAGAATTAAATTATGTCTCCTTTTGACTTTTTTTTTTTTTTAAACAATTGGTGCAATGTTTAATGTTTATTTCAACTCTAATTAACATCCTTATTTGTCTCTTGTTTGTTACATTCAATTAACGCTATCTGTTGCCATAATTTATAATGTCTTTCACTCACGCATCTAGTCCAATAGTCCAGCCTGCCAGCCGCATCATTCACTGCTTAATACTTGCAGTCGTAGACTTCTCTTCCTTGGTTACTTCACTCGCTGCTCGTCTTCTATAGCTCGGAACTCAGCCACTCTTTCACTCGTCAACTCTAACTCTACTGCTGGCCTGGAGGCCTGATGCAATATTTATAGTAATGGCCGTGACAATCTCGAAGGTTCAATGCATCCCGAGTCACGCTGAGAGAACGATGTCAGTATCCAGAGTATTCTTCAGATAAACGCAAATCAATACAACCAGGTCATCAGTGTGCGCCAAAAGAGATTATAGTGTTGGCTCGCTTTATGTAACTGATGTGCGGTATGCTTGGCTGCCATTCAAACCATTGCATCGGCGTGCTGCCCCTTTATCATCACTCCTCTGTCCCTCTCTTACTTCTGCTTGCGCGGGGCACACCTAGGTCAGCAGCACAGACCAGCGACATATAACACTGCCCCCTCCTCAAGTCTATTGGTCCCTAACAAACTCTGCGGCATCGGGACCATCGTAGAGTGCCAGATGGTCAAAGTGGACAACCTTCGACTTCACCAGAGAGCCTTGATGACGAATCTTAAAGACCACATCTTTGATTTTCTTCAGAATCCTGTAGGGGCTTTCCCAACATTTCTGTATCTTCGGGCAGTGCCCTCCTCTCCTCTGTTGTACAGCCACACCAGTTCTTCTTGAAATATCTAGCCCAACATTCTCCTCTCATAACGCACCTTCATCTTGTCACTATTTATTCTGAGGTGCTGTCGAGCAAAATCATGAATGCCAACAAGTCTGTTATGTAATTCACTGGCATAATCAGGTGCTGCAGCTTCCTCATTTGTCATTTGGCCAAACACGAGGTCACTGGGAAGGTGTAGTTCTCTTCCAAACAGCATCCTCGATGGTGTTACCCTTGTGGAATCATGAACTGCTAAGTGGTAAGCAAGAAGAAACAATGACACCTTTGAATCCCAATCCTTTTTGGTTGTCTGCCACAAAGATCGACAGGTACTGCTCAGTTGTGCGGTTAAGCCTCTCCACCATTCCATCAGACTGAGGGTGTAAGGCTGTAGTGCTAATCTTTTTCATGCCCAGAATTTTTGTTACCTTCTGGAAGACCACAGCTTCAAAGTTTCTTCCCTGATCAGAATGAGTTCTAGTCGCACCCCTAATCTTGAAAATACATGTTCTATGAGTGTCTCAGCTACTGTACGTGCTTCCTGGTTTAGGAGGGAATGACCTCAGGCCACTTAGTAAAATATTCTTGAGCCACCAGTAGATACTGATTACCTCTCTCTGTGACAGGCAAAGGACCCAAAATGTCTACTGCCATCCTTTTGAATGGGGCTCCAACATTGTATTTCTGGACGTAACCTTGTCCTCTGGTCCTTGTGCCCTTCCTCACAGTGCAGGTGTCACACAATCTGCATGATTTCTCAATATCCTCCCTACAGTGAAGCCAGTAGAATCTGTCTAATTCTGTCGGGTGTCTTGTTAACACCAAAGTTTCCATTGGCTGCCGCATTATGTAGTTATTTTAAGACTTCAGGAACCCTGCATTCTGGAAGGACCAACTGTAAATGTGTCTGTTTTCCACCATTACTTTCCCAGTTTCTGTAAAGTGCACGATTCTTCAGTATGAGGGAATTCCACTGTGCCCAGTATACTTTGACTGCTGAGCTCAGACTATATATTTCTTCCTATTTTGGCAGACAGCCAGCTTCTTTCCACTTTAATAATGGCTGCAAAGTGGGATCATTCAGATGGCTTTCCGAATACACTCATCACTCCAGGTAGGTGTCCCATCACGTCCGTACCTTCAGTAATTCACCACTCTTTACTTCCTGATGTTCACAATGACGACAAAATTGCTTGCATGGCCTCCCAGAAAGTGAATCTGCATTGCTGTGAAGGCAGCCAGATTGGTGTTGTATTTCAAAGTCATATTCTTGAAGATGCTGTATCCACCGGGCTATTTTACCTTCGGGATTCTTAACATTTTGTAGCCAGTATACTGAAGCATGGTTGGTACTTACAATAAAATATCTGCCGTAAAGATACAGGTGTAAGTGTGAAATTACCTTCACCATGGCAAGAAGCTCCCTGCATGTAACATAATTTCTCTCAGGCTTATGCAATACATTACTGAAGTATTCTAGTGGTGTTTCCTTCCCATCTTGCACCTGAGATAGCACAGCTTCAGTTTATACATCACTAACATCAGTATCCAAAATAAATATACCTTCACTTTTTGGGAAATCCAGGTATGGAGGATATATCAGAATTTTCTTTAGTTTACTTAAAGCATCTTCACATTCAGTGGTCCAATGAAATTTCCTTTATGCCTTAAGTCAGTTCATGTAGTGGTTTGGTAATCGTGGCAAACCCAGGTACAAATTGACGGTAGTAGACATATAATCCCAGAAAACTCTGAACTTCAGTTTTGTCAGTTGGTGTTGGCCAATTTCTTATTGCTTTGGTCTTCTCGGGGTCTGTTGCAATCCCATGGGCATACACTACATGTCCCAAGTAATTTTTTTTATTTATTTAACCAGTGGCACTCTTAGGAACCAGTTTGATGTTGGCTGCAGTGTTGGTAAGGTGTATTTGTCTTGGAACTGTTACATATGTTGCTGGTTTCATCTCCAATGATGTGGCTGACAGTGGATACATCAAGGCCTACCTACCATCTAAGCTTTTATGAACTACATTAAAAATTATTTGCACCCGTGGAGAGAAAAGTGGGCTCATTAGTTATATAAGTAACTTCTTGTTTACATTTAAACAATACTGAACACAGTTTGGTTTCGACCCAATAATTACTTTTAAATTTAAATAGAGGCTTATGTTAAGAACAGACTTCTGTAAGCTTAAAATGTGTTAGTGGAGGTGTTGAATGTGTAGCTAATTTAATATATTTTTTCCAGGGCAATTATAATATCTGGGGGTCCGAGCTCAGTGTACTCGGAAGATGCTCCACGATACGATGCGGACATATTCAGGATAGGCATTCCTGTCCTAGGTAAGAGTGCTGCTGATTTATGGTCGTGTGTGTGTGTGCATGCATGTGATTGTGCACGTGTGCATGTGCACTCTGCCCTGCTTACAGTCAGATGCAAGTGCTCAGGGTTATTACACCTATATACACTCTGGGGACATCAACATGGCAGACAACAGTCCACTAAGTTTTGAATCTAGGCATAATTACTGCCTGTAGCAAGGTCAACCAGTGCGCATTGCCAGATTGCTCCAGAAATGTCATGTGCCACGTGTGTGCACACTGTGGCGACTTTCATCTTATGTGCCTTGGTTGGGCCAAAGAAGACAGGGAGTTATAGAGGGCCTGGGGTACTGATCCTATTGCTGCAGGTCCACACGAAGGTGGTGGTACTGATGTGGGCTTCTGGCTATGACATGGCTTAACGTGAGGGAAAGTGCAGCTGAGGCAGATGCTCAGAAGGCATCATGAATGTGACATATGTGCTTTGAATACATTTTGGGCCAGAAAGTAGTAACTAGACTCCATGAGGAATTGTACTCCATCGTCCAGAAAATGGGGGAAGAGGTGGAAATTTTTATAAGACAGAAAGCACCAATGTTGCATCAGGCTGGTCACCCCAGACCAGTGCCTCCTTCCAGAATACGTGGGGCATCCACAAGAATATGCCGAACAGTTCTTATAAGCCTGCGTGGTTGAGCTCAAAAAACCGGGATCCCAAAATCCCTCTGGATGTCGTACATAAAGTGCAGCTGCACATGGATGCAGCCAAATGGTGGCAAAGATACAGTGATTTTATCACATCATGGGAACAGCTATTTGCTTATGCATAGTTTCGTATTAAAATGTTGATTTGCAAGGTATATAATGCAAAAAGTCATAAGTTACTTTAGTAGGAATTTAGATACATCAGAAAATATGATAATCTGAATGTTTACAGAGTGAACATCATATTTTGTAATGTTCTAGTGGAAAAAAGAGTGAATGCAAGTCATTTCAAAACATTTAAACTGGCAAACGATTTTCCTTAATTCTACTTGTAAATGTTGTTAAACATAATCTTCCAAGTCTTTCTAATATGGTTTAAGACACGTTGCCTTCTGCGTGAAGGAATAAATACACTGAATTGCAGATTACATAAATTTTTACTTTATGACTACTAGTAAAATGTTTAAACATGGAAGAACTGTGGCTCGCTACCAACTTAGCTGTCATTATTGCTTTCACTGGTCACTTAAAAATATACACAGTTACGGTCAGTGATTTTTTTATTAGGAATCACCTATAAAAACTAACTGTATTAATCCATTGTTAAATTACCCAAAACGAGGCACACTTTCATGATTTCAGATTAAAATTTTCAGTTTTTATAATTCAGTACTCAAGGAGCTGTTTGCTCTCTGATGGACGGTTTACTCCTTCCACGTGGGACGTAGGCATAGTGAGGCTTTCGACCAACCATGGGGAACATGCACTTTCCAAGTTGGAAACGTTAGCCAACTCAGCTGAGCAATTGGCTACCAGATATAGCACCGCCTCACTGAGTCAGGGAGCATGACTGCTTTCAGAAATTGTGTCCCGTCTGCAGGAACTCGAGCTGACCACTATCGAAGAGCTGTTCGACGTACCTGGACATGTGAGCAAGACATAGGCTGCAAAGCAAAGTGCTGGTGATTGTGTAGACCACACCACCTGCTGGCAGCAAAACCAAGTCGCATGATGCGCCCCTGACATTGCTTAAATGATTCTAGTTTCCCAAGTGTTGTCATTACCCTGAAAGATACTTTCATAGTGATTGTCCTGTAAATCAGTGGAAACAGGCAGCCACCAATAATGCAAACCAAGGCAAGACAGTGCTCCCTGCTCCCAGTAGCCAATCTGCTGAAAACAATGTACCAGCTCAGGGAACCAAAGTTTTCGAAATTAATGTCCTGACAGGGCTTGTAACTGCACGGATTGAAGGCGAGGAAATAATAGCCACTCTTGACATGGCCACAAATGAACATTTTCTCCGCGTGGAACTAGTTCCGCTTTCACAGTACATGATGAGGTAGACCAAAAAACAATACGCAAGACACTGAGGGATGCCATCCGACAGACTAGTGGAAAAGTGCACTTGAATCTGTCAGTAGGGGGTAAAGTCACAACAGAGGAGTTCTTCATAGCTAATGAATTGTGCAAACCAAAAATTTTGGGACACCCATGGCTCTTTAGCCAGGAAGTGGTTATGGATTATAGTGAAAATAGCATATAGGTGGGCTAGAAACTGAGACAAGTCTTGTGGATGCAAACCCACACGAGCCAACCCAGGCTGTAAAATTCAGATGCTGCTGTGATCCTACTTCTTAATCAGTATGTAATAATGCTGAGAGCAGTGCTTCATTGGCAACTACTATTAAGAAATAGTTTAAACATAAAATGTTATAAAATTTAGTTCTGATACACTATTTGTAAAGTACACACCTTTTAAGGTTGAAGTAAAGCAACTGCCTGTGGAGCACTGCACCCGACTATACAACATTAAGAACTCCTAAAAAAATTAGTACAGACTTCATAAAAATTGTCAGAAAAATGTTATTTATGCTGTATATGGAAGAAGAACGTATATATTTTGCAACATTATAAAATATTTTATTAAAATGTACTTTTTAAATTTAAAATAATTGATTAAAATACTGTATTTTTTTAACAAAATTTAAGCATATTTCCATTCCAGATGCTTCAGAAAACAAAATTTGCAAGAATCTTCCTTATGGAATATTGTCATAATGTTTACTATAATTCTGTGTAAGAAAATTGTAACAATAATGTAGAAAATAATTTTATAATTGGTTTTATGTGCGTCCATTTGTCACAAACATTTATGACTGAAACTGACATAAATAAAGTTGATTATAAAATCATTATACATTGTTACTATGATTTTATTACATATGATTACAGTAAATATTACAATTTTTTTTGAAGATTTTCTTTCAAATTCTGCATTCTGAAGCATTCAAAATTTTGATAAAAATGTGGGCTCTATCAATCAATTAATTTTTTACATTTAAAAAGTATATTTTAGTAAAGTATTTTATAATGTAACAAAATATATGCATTCTTCTTTCATATACAGCATTAATCAAACTACTTTTCTGACAATTTTTATTATGTGTGTTCACTTCGCATCATTGTTACTAGCGCTTGGAGGCAGTTTGTTGTCAAACTACTGTAGTTTATTTCAGAGTGCATGTTTTATTGGTTTGTGTAATCTTTGGAATATGTGGTGTTTATATTGTGTTATGCAAGAAAAAAATACTTAACGTATTTACGTGTGTGTGTTGCGTGCAGAACTATGATTTCCGAAATTTAAAAATTGTCTTAAAACGAAATTGAGGATTTTTTCATCTAGAGTATTTTTCGATATTGCAGACACTCGTATGTTTCTAGATTTTTACAGTGCCAAAGTAAATTTGTGTATATAACATAGGAGAAGCGATAATTTCTTGCAGAGAAAGCTAATTTCGTGAGATATCATGCATTTGTCCGTATTTCATGTTATTTCACATTTTAACTTTTATCTCTGTATTGTTTTGTTTTATTGTGTTTTACCACAAAATCGTGCCTCTAATGATGTCTCGTCACCCCTTCTGGCAAAGGCGTCACAAGTAATACGGACAGCCCACCTTGCCATCACAGGTGGTATGGTACATGCTAAAGGGTGTCTTGCTCTCTCTCCCTCCACACCTCACCTCTCTAGCTTGCTACCATTCGGAGCGTATATGAGACTGCCCAACCCCCTAATTAGGCAGTCATCCGGTGTCCTGCGGCACCATCCCCTTCTGGAAATTATTCAGCCACTTTGCTGTTTACTCTGTCTACAAGAGGGTGCAGTGAACTACGGGATCTTAGACTTGCTTTGGCCCACCATTACGACATCATGCTAAGTGATCTCCGTGGTTACTTCAGGATCTGGGCATGCTGTTCTAACCCTCCCCTTTTGCTCTTCAGACTTTGTGGATAGTAGTTCTGTTGATGGTGTTATGGTGGTAGTCCAGCCCTGTCTGCTAACACAGTTGCTTCAGGGAAGGAGTGTTTGAACCTTCTTCCACCCTAACAGGGAGCAGATGTCCCACGGCAGTAGCCTCACCAACCGATTGTTCTCCTGTTAGGAGTTGAATATGGCCCTGCTAGGGAAACACACTGAACCTTTTGAGGCACTCAGGCTATAAACTGTAACCCTGCTGAACCGGTTTTTCTACGAGGGAGACACAGGTTGCATTGGCATTGTGAGAGAGGTCACGGCTCTCTGGGAGGCACGCCCAAATCACCTCACTATGCCCATGCCCACAGGACACCTACTTCTCATATTACTCTTATCCCCATGCCATGCCACCGAATTAGGCAGTGGAAGGTGATTAAGGAAGCATTGGTTCTCTGGCCAAGGGAAAAAACCGAGTTGGAAACTAGGGCTGTCAGGGTTTATGCTGACTTAAGGGAAGAGGTTACTTGCAACAGAGCTTTGACTATTCCTGAGCAACCAGTCATGAATCAAACACAAATTCGAGAGGCTATAGATTAGAGGAACCTCTGCTGGACTAAAAGTCCATTCCACGAGCCATCTCCCCCCTTCCACGTACCCCACCCAAAGTCTGACCATCTGACCCTCACTCTGCTGCCATTAGCTTTGCCCCGATCCGAGTCTGGACACACTGCCTTGCAAGCCAGCACCACCCAAGATTTACCGGCAGATGCTAGATCTGACAGGACCCCCACGCAGACAGTTATCAATCCCACCAATCCAGCAATCCAAGTAATCTGTGTGCACTTCTTCCTCAGTCTGAGGGGGGAACTATAGTCCTTTTATGAGTGGAATAGACTTTTGAAAATGAACCTTTGTAACAACACCCCAGGCGTAACATGTCAACTTGTTTTGTTAGTATCTTGTATTCCACAAATATATAACACTGTGATTGACTTTAAAGTACAGTGGAACTCCAATTATCCGGATTAATGGGGACCGGACCCAATTCGGATAAACAAATATCCGGATATTGGGTAAATATGGAAAAAAGGTAATTTCTTAAAAAAAAAAAAAAAGCTAAATTTTGTATGCTGTAGTACGTACATACTATTAATTTAATGACTACAAAACAATGTTGTTTAAATTTTGTAAAGCACTGTATTTACATAAAGCAGCAGTTCTTTAACATATCTGTCAGTCATTTGTTTTGGTGTCTTAAATCGTTTTCATGCAGCCAAGTCTCGCATCCGCTTGATGGTGAGCAGCTGTGTATGGTCACACTCGAGCTGGCGTTCCATCCATGTTAGCACAGTGTCAAGACACGTAAACTCGACACCAGCTGACAGTCCCACATTTGATTCAGTAGCAATGTCATTTTCCTGGTCATCAGTTTCTTCTCTCACACTTGAATGAGTCCATCGTCACTGAGAATTTGGAATCCAGGGTCCGAAGAATCATAAGCAAGCCGCTCGTCTACATCCTCTGCACTGCACTCGGAACATCCGGGAATTTTTTCTCTTTCTCTACCTCCTTGGTTGAAATGCCTTTCAATTTGTTCCAAGCTCTTTTTAATGTGGTTGTTTTCACTTAATTCCATGTTTCCACCACCATGTAAGAGCAGTCTTTTAAATCCAATTTTTGGTGATGATCCACACTGCCTTCTTCATTTTCATCTTCTATCAAAAGCTTCGTCAACAGTTTTCTTCTTTAATGTCGCTTCATAGTTTCGATAACCGATTGGTCCATTGGCTGCAGCAAACTCATTACGTTTGGCGGCAGGAAGAGTGTTTTGAAACATTCATCTTCTCTGACAAGAAGGCTTTCTTTGGGGTGGGTGGGTCCAGAATTAACATCACCTCACTGCCTTCTTTTACTATTGCCTTTTCGTATTTTTTTACTTCACATATGAAAATTGAATTATACCATTCAGTAAACAAAGCAGCAGTCATCCAGACCTTTGGTTGATTCTTGTAAAAGAAGGGAAGTTTTTTCACATTTTTGAAAGCCAGGGGTTTTTCGATTTGCCTATCAACAGAATGGACATTTTGTGGTTTCCTGTAGAGTTAACACAGTTCAGTATGGTAACACGGGCTTTACTAACCTTATGACCAGAAGCACTAGTTTCCCTTTTATAAGTTAAAGTTGTTTTAGGCATAGCCTTCCAAATAAGGCCTGTCTCATCTGCGTTGTATAAAAATTCAGGGTCATTAGATTCTGCTTCAATTTTGAATTTTTCAATAAAATTTTCTGCTGCTTTTGGGTCTGCTGATAGTTTCTCGCCACTTAAATCCAACTCACGAATACCATGCATTGCCTTGAAATTCTGTAGCCAGCCATTGCTCGCTTTAAATGAAGACAAACTATCGATTTTGTCAGCTAAAAGTTTTGCTTTTTGGCAAATAATTGGCCCTGAAAGAGGGTTTCCTAATGCTCGCTGCTGCAAAAACCACTTGAACACGGCCTCTTCAAGCTCTTTGTTTTCTGCTGTTTGCATCACTTTTCTCGACGAACTTCCATTTTCATGCTCAAGGACAGGCATAAAGTTTAAATTTGAGGACTTGGTTTTTTTTATGTCTGAAATTGTTGATGTTCCCATGCTAAACATCTTAGCTAACTGCTTCCCACTCACTCTTTTGTCTAATTGTTCAAGGATTTTTATTTTGTCTGCCAACGATACAACACGTTTCCTTTTAGAAGACGTACTGCTGCACAGTAAACTAAACACATGCACAAAACAAAAAAAAACACGGAAGACATGTATACATGTTTAAAATGTTGGCATATTTCATACTTATTTCAACAAAATAATGATTTTTGAATTTGTAATTTACAACTGCAAAGGTTTTAATGTTTGAATACGTATTTAATATACTTAAGTGTGATGGCAGGAGAGTTGCAAATGTTAAGGTTGACAGACGTGGTGATTGGATATAAGACTTGGCTTTTTTTTTTATATGAGCACAAGTTGTTAATTTTGCTAGCTCCGAAAAATACTTCAAATTACCACAACAAGTGTGTACAAGTTATGTTTGTTAAACTTACCTACGCAAGTTATGACGTGCTAAATCTGTGTTACCACGGCAGGAATAAATATAATATTACGTGTGTCAACTGCTACATGTGAGCGGGCATGGCTGCTTCGCGGTCATTAACATTGTGTGTGTGATTGCAAATATTGGACGTGCAAAATTGATGTTTTATCCATGAACTGTGTTTATTACGAAGTTAATTATATGTCTATTTATTACAACATAACTTCGCCCTAGGTGTTTGAAACACAGTTGTGTAATGTGCTTACTCTTTTGTGATCTGAATATTTGCCACAATCTCAACAAATTCATACACCCAACTAGAAATTAGAAATTGTAAATAAGTAATTAAATAAACCTAGTGAAATCTAATTACCTATGTAAACGTATATGAGCGGAATAAAATATACGGTAGGTTTATTTGCGTGCATATTCACCACTATCTTTTAAGTTTGTCGCTGCTATGTACACAAAAATTAGCAACACGAGTTGCGTGCTTAAAATTCCTTTTTTTTTTTTCATTCGACTGGTTGCTCCTTCATTTTAATATTTATTCCAACTAAGGCCGTCCTTTTAACGAAATAACACAACACACATCAATAACAAGAGATTAAATACTACTGGTTTTTCCATCATAATTATAACATTATTTTTTGAACAGCTATAAACGGTAAACAACCCATTTGTTATAAACGTAGGCCACATGGCAGTGTTAATGTTTAGGTGTAGCATGGGGATACGTAATCAATAACCAAAAGTAGAAATTTAGCAGGGCTTGAGAAATGTCTGTTCCAGTCGTGAACAGCCTATAGACAACCCCCAGTCAGGTGAGGCATCACTTTTTTTTCTTTCTACTGGATGCTCATTGTTTTAACATTTATTCTTGTTAATGCTGAACCAAACGTATAACTAAGAAACTTTGTTTTAGCTTCACTCTAACTTCATATTATTAATATTGTGTAGAGCTAAATTTTCTTTTTCTTGAGGCTTGTAAACCAGTAACGCCACAGAAAGCCACCACTTGCCTGACATCATCCAGGATCACCAGTTCCAGTTCAGCTCCATCCTCCTATCCAGGGTGCTTCGCAGTACCAATGCCAGTTTCATCTTTACCACCAATCTCGCCGAAACACTGTTCAGAGCCTCTCAGACTTACACCAGCTGTCACCGCCAAACGTAACTCGCGTTCCATGGGCTCCTGCTGTCTGCTAAGCCTGTCAATAATTCTACTGCTTTCACCCTTACCTACACTTACACTTGTCCCACTTCAATTTCTGCACCTCCACAAGTGGAGAGGCGAGTCATTGAGATGCTGGGGTCAGGTCCCAGCTACGAAAGTACCCCGTGAATGGAGCAACAGTTTTTCATAACCACGGAATGGTTGACTACAGTTAAGACATTTAATTAATATTAAACAGAAAAAGAATCGGAAATGAATCAATGTTCTCAAAACAATATTATGTATTTACAGAAATTGGCATGTTCATGTTTATAGTTTTGATTACAATATTACTTTTCGTTATCTACACTAATATAATAAAGAGGTAAAATTTGTGAGTTTGTTAGAGGTAATCTCTGGAACTAATTTGATTAATATAATTCTTTCACTGGTAAGTAGCCTGGACCTTCTGGATGAACATATGCTATATTTCATGACGTTATGACACTAGGGGAAATCCTAAATACAACAAATTTAAATAAACATATTACCATTAAGGGGACTTCCTAATAAAAATTAGGCAGATGTGTGTGTACAGAAATACGTGTAATTCCCGCACTATAATTGTTTTCAGAGTCTTTTTTTTTTTTTTAAATAATGAAATTGAAAGACTCCATAGTCAAATTTTTATAAAAAAAAAAAAAAAAAAAGTAGAAAATGATATCAATAAGTGACAAATAGGCAGAAAATCTACAACTTTTGCACAGTTTACACACTTTATCCTGTAGTTTTTTTATGTTTAGGAGACTATTTGAGCATAGATAGAAGCTTGATGAAAAAACCATTAAAAACATAATGTCATCACTTAAAATTTTAAATGGCGTGAATTTACGAAAAATATTATTTCTGCTTGTTAGCTCTTCCTATGCGGTTGAGGCTGGTGAGTGGCATGCTCTGTGCCCCTTTCCTCCTACAGCTGGGGAGAGAAAGCTGGTGACGCATCAGTGGAAGGGGAAAAGAATGCACGGAAGCAGTGGTGATGGGGGAGAGGTAGAGGAGGTGTCGAGGGCCAGGAGGGAAACACCGTCCAGCAGATACCTTCAGCGCGCGTCCCTTTTCCACATCCCATGTAGTGTCTGTACACACAGCTAGGTGAGAGATTGGTCCGTTTTGGTTTTTCTTGTTGTCCATCAACACAGAATATTTTTGAATGTAGACAAGTATAGACAGATTAAATGTTCAAGCAGGCAGCAATGAAGGTGGGTATATTACAACCATTAGAATGAAATAGCACAAAATAAAACTTTGAGCTCGCAATAAAAAGGAGCTCGTTTAAAATTCCAGAATGGTCACCATGAATCTGGTCTTTCGTGTTTCACAATATCATGTCTGGCAAATGCCGGAATGAGTCCCGAATGAAGACAATGGCCAATTTCTTCCTCGTTCCTTTATCTATTGTATTTCAGATCATTTTTGCAATAACCTTGTCAACGGTACGATAAGCTGAAAAATTAATTGTCATTGAAATGTATTGTAAAAAAAATTTGTATATTTATAATGAAATTCTTTGAAAACGCTGTAACATGTAAAATAATTTGTATTATTTTCAAATAATTACGTATTATCAAAAATCTGAAAACTCTTAAAATAAATATTTTGTAAAGTATGAAGACTGATAACATCTTAAGTTAGAAAATAGTATATATAAAACATTTCAAAATAACATAACATTTTTCAAAATAACCTTCTTAAGAAGTAGTGAAAGAATAAACTATCAATAACTTTAAATACATTAATTTTGCTGAAAATGGGCTATACACACAGGAAC
Source organism: Dryococelus australis (assembly GCA_029891345.1). NCBI lineage: Eukaryota > Metazoa > Arthropoda > Insecta > Phasmatodea > Phasmatidae > Dryococelus > Dryococelus australis. The sequence goes on along the minus strand of CM057000.1, from coordinate 123,102,324 downwards.
ACAATATGAAATAGGCTGCAGTGCATTCGTGCTCACGTTTAACATTTTTTAAAATACAACTTTGAATTCACTAACTGGTTTTTACCGCGAGTAAGTGAATGTCTACCATGCAGAAATGCACCGAAATAAGTTTACAAGATTAGAAAAAAAGTTTTCTGTCTAAACATCTAATGAAGAGTTTCGTGACTAAATGTTCATGTGTTTCGGAGCGTGTAATTTTATTTACCAGTTTCTGCAATGTGTAATGAGATATTCACAAAACCCACTTCCTGCCCCCCACTTTAATATTAACATCTGTATTTGTGGAACAGGTATTTTGTTGTAAAATCCTATTAAGGAAAAATGAAAGTATCTAAAATGTTAAAACATATATGTATACATATTGTATAGTAATAGTCTAAATGTCACCTAAAGTCTTCACACATACAAAAAAAAACATTCTTACATTGTAGTGTAATTTTTTCCAGATTATGATTTAAAACTGATTGCATATTATTACCAAAAGAATTCATTATAAATTTGTATGGCGCTATTTGCACGAAATAACTTCGAAGGTACTGTTTGGGAATTTTATAGTATGAAACCATCCGTATTGCAGTCCAAATGCAAAGAAGCCGAGATTGTGTTCACAACTCATAATAAATAAGACTGTCTGTGAAATAATGTGCGTATGACAAAAGTTATATCATCATTTTCAAGACTGTGATGTATACGAGGTGCTCTCTTGAGCTGGAAGTCAACACGCTGATAAATTTGCAGTTGAAGATATTTTATTCTAAAAGTTTTATTTTGAAACGACGAAACCAGCTATAACTTTGTGCCGTGTGAATCCAGTTTTCATAATGGAATTTCCCAGCAAAAGGAGGTTAGCTATATCCAACCAGTCTTAGGACTGACGACATTGTGATGTTGCCAAACTATGGAAAGTTTTTTTTTTTTTTTTCACATCAATAAAAACATTAGTTTACGGTGCAAAGATAAATTTTCATGCAGCTACAAAATATAAAAAAAAAATGGAGTAATTCTCATATTGCAAAAATTAAATATTTGTATTATATTTTGCAGTTTTCCTTCAACTGTATTTTATAATATGGATTACTCTTTGAAAAGAAAATTGAATTCTTGATACTGTATTATAATTAATAAAATTATAGTTTATAATTCATTTTTCCGTAATTTTTGCTGAGTATTGTTTCCGCGTGCCAGTTCTTGTATGTTATTACTGTACAGTTGTCACCGTTAGGTCAGAGGAGACAGGGTGGGAGTTTTCCGAAAGGCGGGAGAGGGGAAGATGCTAGACACTTTGGAAGGGAGAAAACTATATTGCGGATAGCTGGAAGATGAAATTTTGGAAGATATATACCAGACAGTATTTGAGCAAGTGTTCTCGCCGTACGGGTGATGTGATGTTTTGCGTGTGAATTCAGGTAGCACAATGGACAGAATTTAGAAAAATAATAAGAAGTTGTATAGATAGAATGCTTTCATCTAGTGGCCTTTGATAATGAGAAAACTGTATCATGATAAATTTTATTTATTAAATTTATTATTTGGAATGTGCACAGAAATTTTATTTAATGTCAAAATGCTAATAATTGCAAATATAATGATAATGTTTCAAGCATAAAAACTAAAAGCCTGGGGAAAAACATATACACTAACCACATGGTGTATTTTATTCAAATTATATTTCGCCTCAGACGAAACAAATCGTTCACACTGTTTCAGCATTCGAAAAGAAAACAAACATTGGTTTTCCCTAATTTCAGTTGTACTTTATAAAAATCATCTCTATGCACCCAGGAGAAAACAACCCCTAAATTTCTTATTTTAGGCCGTGAGGATATAGGGTGTAGTCAAATGTTGCATGTTGTAGTGTTAATTACAAATAACCAAATTTACTTTCATATCTCAGGTCTGAAACTACAGAAGACTTAACCATCAATACCACACAGATAACTGCCAATGAGCAGGAATTTACAACTCAAAGTATGAACAAGATAATAATGAACCATTAACAACCACAGCAGACATTATGTTAGAAGGCAGAAAAATGGTAAATATTCAATATTTAATTGACAAAATCAAACAGATTAGTCAACATGAGCCATTCAACTGTACTTTCAGTGATATGAGTATAATCAATGACCCACGTTTAAGATTTTGCAGCCTTATAACAATAAAATGTAAGTTCTGTAATATTACTGATACTCTGCGAACTGAACGTGCAGAAAAAATTGCGGAGCTGCTGAATGTCAACTCAGCTGCAGTATTTGGGGTAATTTCCATTTCACAACTCAAAGAGTTATGTGGAGCACTGAATATGACTTGCATTTCTAAGGAAACCTGGAAAGTTCATCATGATCGTATTTCTCATACGATTAAAAACTCAGCATGGGAACTACGTGCGAAGCTGCACAAGGAGGAGCAAAGCTAGCAATTGAACCTGGTGACGTAGATAATGAAGGCCACCCAATGATGATCATTGTAGCAGATGGAGCTTGGTCAAAACGTTCATACAAACCCAAATACAATTCGCTGTGAGGCATCGTAAGTAATCATTGCGTGATTTTGTACACATATCCCTGTAAAATAATCTTGAAAATTAATTTCGTCAATATAGACCACACGAAACTTGTTTATTTATTGGTAACAAATCTATTGGTTGTTGCTGTTGACAGAAATACAGTTGTCAGTTATAACAATTAGTTTTTCTCGAGCCATGTAATAACATCATTTTTTACTTAAGTCACTAATATATTTTTTGCTTAGCAGTAAAGAAAATAGCGTTGTCTGTATGGACAGAATGTTTTGTCTTCACTTCAATACTGTTTATTTAGTGCTGTTATGATTTGTCATTTTATTGTAATTTTAATGACATGTTCCAATTGCATGATGCAAAGAATACTGTTGCATCTCACAAATGTGCCAAGAACTGCTCTGGGTCATCAATGGGGCAAGATGTCATTGTTGAAGGATTTTTGCAGAGCATTGGCGTGCATGGCCTTGTTTATCGCCGTTTGATCGCAGACGGCGACAGCATCTGCACAGAACGCTAAAAGATGCTATGCCCAGTGGGACAACACAACTGGCAGAAAAAGTAGTGCCGAAATCACATTTGTCGGAATTATGTTAGTAAAGTACCAGATTTATGCAGCAACACCAAACTGTGAAGCTATGAACTGCGTTCAGCTTTTAAAGATTGTATAATGAGACTAAGAACAGCTGTCGTGTCTGCAATTAAATACAGAAAGAGGCAGAGTGAAGTCAAATACTACTTGTTGATTGAGAAACTTAGAAAAAGATTTCTTGAAGAGTCCATTCTACATCCTTGGTGACCATTCAAAACATCTGAAAGACAGTTGTTTTGTAATGGACTCCCAAAACCCGGAGAAGTTAATTTGGTAAATGAAATGGAGAAGGCAGGATTGCTAAAAGAATTATTGCTTTACGATTAAAGAGTGGCAAATAACGCCAGCAGTCTCATTTTGAATGTTGACAACAATGTGGCAGAGACTTACAATTCTGTTTTAGCGAAGTTTGTTGGAGGAAAGCGTATCAATTTTTCCTTCTCTAATTCCTATAAAACAAGGTGTGGTATTTGTCAACTCAGGTGGAGAGATGCACAGAATTATCCATGCCATCTGTTAAAAAAAAATCCTTTAGTCCACACAAATACAGTTATCGGAAGGCGATAAAAATGGCAGAAAGACTGAGATGGTGCCGTTTGATATTCCACGGCAGAAAGAGAGTTGAACACAGGGATAAAAAGAACTTAGATAGTTATTATGGTCCAAATGTTTCTCTAAGCACACCAGACATGTCACAAGCTATGTATGAAAAAATGCCAAAAAACAACTTTTAGATGTGATGAAACTTGAGAACAGATAGAGAAAAGAACAAGAGAAAGAACTCTTCACACGAGTGGAAAGTAGATCGTAGCAAACGCATAACATCATTGTTCTTTGCGAAGTTTTGTAAAATGAAGGCTACAACTTCTTGTGCAAATATTGTAAAGGAAATTTGGTATGAAGTCTTCAAGGGGAATTCTAGTACAAATTGAGGCACCGAAAGTCAGTGGCGATTGCTCAGTTTGAAAGAGAAAATCTAGGCATAGTGGTTTAATTGTGGACAAAGAATATCCTTTTTTAGGAGCATCGCCAGATGTCTTCATAGACGATGACCAAATAATTGAAGTAACGTGCCCATCCTCTGCTATATCTATACCACCATTAGATGCACTTGCAAAAGGTAAAATAAAGTACCTAGAAATGAAATATGGAAAGCCACAGTTAAAACTGAGCCATAACTACATGTACCAAGTACAGGGAGTCCTCCATATTTCACGGCAGAAGACATGCAATTTCGTTGTATGGACTCCAGATGGCATGTTATCTCTGAAAATTCAATGAGATAAGAACTTTTGGGAAAATATAATGGTTACCAAGTTTCTAACTTTCTTCTACGATTCCCTTTTGCCAGAAATTATTTTCTCTAGACATACCAGTAATATGCCTATACGCGAACGTCCACATATCAAATCTGCACAAGAGGCTAAATGTGAGAAGAAGAAATCTGAAACGAGAGCTACTGTTGAAACTACAAAAATTATCTACAAAGAGAGCTGTGTAATGTAACTTACATATTTTTTTTTAACAAAGAAATAACAGTTACATTTTTGTGTGATACTACAATGGTTGAGAATGTGTTACATTTCATAAATTGTTAGAGTACAGTTTTTTTTATATTGTGCATGGATTACAAAGATACAATATAACCGCTGTTTCATCAAGGTGTCTTCATATCGTTATAAATGTGAACAGATCATACATTTCAGTCTTTGTAAAGTTTCTATTTATAATACTGTGTTTAAGCCACACTTTTTTTAATGATGCATATATAAAAAATGGTATTATGTAAATGTAATAACAGATAAAGATATGTTTGTAAAAAAGAGGTGGGTTGACAAGCCTATCAAAATGGAAATTATGTAGCGTAAATTCGCAGGAAATGATCACCATTATAAAAAACTAAAATCATTTGGTTTTTTGTAACATTGCTTTTGTTATTTTGGTGGTACAGGAGTGCAACCATTAAAGTATCTAATATTTGTTACTTTAACATGTTATAATGCATACAACTTAACCTAATATGTATTGTATGGACCTAAATGTTTTTAACATTGTATTACATTTACGTGGCCTTTTGGACATAGAAATAATAATGGTCAACAACTTTTATCATTGTAATATAATTATGTTGAAATATTTTGTATTACTTACAGTGGTTCAACTGAATAAGTAAATTTCCATTGCAAGTTATTCTTGCCAACTTCCCTAGCTGAAGGCTGACTATATTAATTGTTTGTACAATGTTCGCTGTGTAGTTTAAATACCAATAAAATATCTAGAAGATTAATATAATTATTGCTGTTAATTTATTTAAAGTGCTGCTGTAACAGTTGCGTCAATGTCATAAATGGGCAACCAACTATTCAATCATAAGTTGCCATCTCTTAAATTATACTTTTTTTGTATAAAAAAGTATTTAATTTTTTTTACTTGTATTCATATTTATATACTTTTTTTACCCCTTATCTTTGCAGGAATGTTGCAATAAACATTGTTACAGGGTAGTGAAATGTGTATTTTTTTCCTTTTTATGTTTTGTGATGTTTTTAAAAATTGGTTTTTTAAAAATGATTTTATGTATTTCCTTTTTATTGTATTACTTTAAAAGTAGTGTATAAATTAGTTAACAGCTAAGTAAGGTTCCTTATCACCAAATTAAGTAGCAATAACAGGGGTGTAGTATTTCATCATAATTTTGTAAAATGTAAAAATAAATACAAACTATTTATGACAAATTTTAGGTAACATTTAAGAGTAAACCACAATAAAGGAAAATTTTGGCTTAGTTCATGGGAAATTTGATGAAATGTGCTGAATATCACCAAATTAGGCAACTTTGAATGTTTGTATGTATAGTCCATCCCGATTGGAAGCAACTTATGAAAATCAACCTTTGAAAAAACACTAGGCAAAGCATGTCAACCTGTTTTTCCAATAACCTGTATTCCACAAATATATAACACTATGGTTAACTTTAAAGTACTGTATTATTGAATAAATGAAATGTTACCTTAATAATATCTTCTATAACTTGTAATATTTCTTTCTTTTTAAATATGAATTAACAACAGCGAGAGCAGCTACGTGTTGACAATCGCCGGTAAGAAGTAGTTCATAGTTAAAATATTATTTTAACCTATTTTTTAAATATACTATTTGTAAATTAAACGGTGCCTATTGAAATATTTAGGTACCCCCAATGGTAACATATGTCATTTTTACAGTTTAAAATAACAGCGTAAAATATTGTGAGTAGGCCGTAATGGTGCGGTATTGTTTTATCAAGCGAGAGACACTTTGAAGCAACTGTCTGCTGAGTGAGCTTTGTCGCTCTCTCTCTCTGTCTTTGTCTCTTTCACACTTGGGAAGTTTCACTTCGCTAGTTTGCGGTAAAGTTGTACATGTTTTCAATTGCAGCGTATTTCATACTTATTACAGCAAAATAATGATTTTTGAATCTGTAATTTACAACTGAAAAGCGATTGTAATGTTTCAATACTTATTTTAATATATTTAGATATGATGGCGGGGCAGAAACAAAGTGAAATTGGCAGACGTGGTGAACCATGACATGGCGTATTGCTGTTTTACCAAACGAAGCGTAAATTATACTTACTCCGAAAAATACTTCAAATTACCACGTCACGTTTATAGACGTTGTGTTTTTTAAACCTACCTTGACAAGTTACGATGTTGTGATCAATCTGTGTTTCTGCGGCAGTAATAAATATACTGTTACGGTGTGTTTCGTGGCTTTTTGGTGATAGTTACACTGGATCTGTATGTGTATGATTTCAAATATTTGATGTGAACTATGTATACGTTGTAAATGTGAACTGTTTTTATGACTACGATATATATTTTCATCCACGTATCTTTATTAATCACAATGTTGTACCTTTGCCCTTGGTGTTTGAAACACAGTCATATAACGTGATTTGCCACCATTCCCAACAAAATAACCAAGCCGAGCCCCAATAAATCTCAATAAACATAATACACTGTAAGTAGCAGTACATATAAATATGAGTGGAATAAAAGTTACGGTAGGCTTATTTGAGTTCATGTACACAGCTATATTTTAAGTTTCTATAACAAAAAATCAGCAACACGAGTTCCGTGCTTGATTTTAATGTCACTTTTTTATTCGACTTTCTATTCCTTCGTTATTCGACTGAGGCTGTCCTTTTAAAGAAATAACCCAACACATATCAATAACAAAAAGTTAAATACTGCAGTTCAGTACCCTGCAGTTGTAACAGTGTTTAACACAGTCGTAGCAAAATATTAATGTGCATTACATGTAATGTGCTATGTCCTAGAAAACAAATATGTTAATGTAACGTAACCATAAGAACTATAGTTAATTCAAGCGTTTTTAAAAGGTCATAAAGCTGACCTAAATAATGTTATAGGCCGAAACTGTGAATATTCGTACAAAATTGTTTTTGAAATAGACCTAAGACACAATTCTTTGAAAAGCTGTAAACAGTAAACAACACATTTGACAGGTATAAAAGTAGAAATCACATTTCAATGTTTATTTTTAGGTGTAGCGAAAGTATACGAACACATCTACACACACAATGGCATGTAAACATTGATTTTGACAGATGCTACATGGCAGTCACATGGCAATCTTTGTTTACATTTGGCGGAAGGATATGGAACGGGCCTGCAAGTAGATATTTAGCAGGGCTCCAAGAAAGTTGCTTCCAATGGGGAATGGACTGTAGTAGTTGCGTAACGAAAAAAATTTATTCTTAAAGTGTAAGTATTACACATATAATCAAATATCGAGAATTTTCTTACTTTTACTTACAATTATGGCAAAATAATTATATATACGTTAAAAAAAATTTCTATAGATTTTAATTAGCTAGTGAATGATATTTTTCCATACCTGAATTAGTTTGGCTAGAATTGTTAATTTTTTAAATTTAATTTTAAATGTAAATTGAAAAGTTTGTAAAAAAATAATTTCATAATATTAATTGATGCCCACCAAATGGTTTTGTTAATGATTTTGCGATTATTTAGATTTTATTTTGTAAACAAGATATCTTCTATTGTTTCTTTGAACATTAGCTTAACAGTTAACTGTTAACTTAATATTGGTTATCAGTTTTTTGAAAATGCTAACTGAAAAAGGCAATTGAATTTGCAAATAATTCTTTTCAAGTTGTCTATATTAAAAAATAATTTTTTTATTTAGTTAGGGCCGATACCAATAATACTGATTCTCAACTGCTGACGACGCCAATTACAGCGATGACAATATCGGTTTTGATGAGCACAATCATATTTCCGATTCTCAATATTTGAAAATACTTTTTATTACTTAGATTTACGTATTCAGTTTTGTGAACACCTTAAGTACTTTGTATTAGGTATCTACTGCATAGAAATGAAATACAACACTCATTTTAATAGTAAATTATAAGATAGACCTTATAACTGGACAAATAAGTGACTTCGAAGAAAAAACTGTTACCAGACAATACAGCATTCATTACAAACTGAGTTCATTGAAGTGAACCGTCAAAACTTCAGGAAATCTGATGTAGACTTGGATTTTAGATCTGAGAAATATCATACATAACCTCAACATGCATGTTTAAACCAACAGACTAAAGATGTCATTAAAAAGAACTTATTGAAAACACTTTAATGCTAAATATTCACTTTATATTGAGCAAATTTTTTTATTTATATTAATATTTTTGCTTAGTATTCCTTCGTCAGCCAAGCCATACTCATTCCCTTGGTTAAAATGACAACTGAAATATTTGCTACAATTTTTGCCAATTAATAACTGCCGAATCTTATTCAGGCCTTTAACACTCTCAACTAAAACCTCAGCCGACAGTTTCGATAAGAATACGCTTGTCAAAATCTAGTGTATTTGCTTTCACTTTCCATTTACTATAATATTAGTGTCATAGAATGTGTGATTCGTTTTCATTGCTGCCAACCTACGAGTGCAGTAAACGCATAAGTTGAATAAGAATACAGGTTGCTTATGAATGCAGTAAAAACAGTAAAAAATATATGAAGAAAATAAAACAAAAACTCTTGTGTGATGTAAACAATACTATCGATAGCATCAGTTGTGGATTAATTGTGTTGTTTTGCATTCATGTAGTGTCCAAGAACGAATGATGCACAAAATCTTAGGCAAGTATACCAACAGGAAATGTGGTAAAATGTAAACAACTGCAACAAATCAATGAAAAACAATCGTTCCGAATATATTTTTCGTTTCGAACAGAATATCTGATTGATAGATTTAGTAAATTAATGATTTACGAGATGCAGCATGCCGGTTATTTAACATTGTGTTAAATTAATTAGTGCTACTAATAGGTGAATAATAATTTGCAAATAATGTTCAGATGCCGATGGTCGTGGTATCGGCCGGTTAATCGGTATCTGTATTGTTCCATCCCTACTTTTTATTTGATCGTTTATCATAGATAATACCAATATTGATTTAGTTAAACAGCCAATTTAAAAAGATAGTTATCGTACTGCATGTGTGTGGTTGCTATTAAGGATCAAATATGTAGTATATAAAGACAACTTCATGCCTAAATGAAAGACGCAACTTTATAGAAATACGTCCGTGGCAAGGATGGCTAAAATATGTCCATTTGGAAAATCTATAGTGGAACTCTTGCAGGGGTTTGCCAGCCAAAATATGAGAACCTCACAGGCTCGTGCTAGGGAATCTATCACAGAACACTCCCAGCAGCTTACTGTCCACCGAACACGGACATCGGAAACACGCGCTAGAGAGTCTAGCACTGAACATTCACAACTGGCTTAATGCGCAGAGAGAACGCGCATCCACATCTACATAAACAAATTTTACAAGTCTAATATTCTGGGATTGCTGCAACTCTATTAAACGATGGGAAAACCGCACATTCCACCTTTAAGCTATTTCTAACAGTATCTTTGTAGCAAAATTCAGTATGTTCCGTACGTAAAACTGGACCTCTTGGCAAATTGTAAAAATATGCATAATTAATTATGTGGGGCGAATGTACTATGAGCCATAGAGCTCATGTTGAAGCGGTCAACCGGACGCTCCAAGATCTCAGAAACTCAAATGTACACCGGACGCTCAAATGTACTCATGGGTGGTGTCACTTTTGCATTTGCTGGTGATTTTTGCCAGAACACTTCCTATCGTAACAAAGGGAACTCATGCTGACAGTGTGAAAGCATGCCTAAAATCATTTTTTTTATGGGGTTCAGTTCAAACACTAAAATTGCGAAAACAATGAGAACGTTTTCCACAACAATTGCTAAGCTTGGAGAAGGAAAATTCCCTTTTCCAAGCGCAAATGGTGGTAGCTCTGAAAACAAACTTGATGTTGGATTGTGTCACGTAGTCCATAAATTAGAACATCTTATAGAGGCAATATATCCTGATCTAGATTGGCTCTGTTCAAGGGCAATAATAGCTCCCAGAAACGATACAGTTAATGAAATAAATACAATGATCTTACAAGAAGTTCTTGGCCCAGTTAAACATTAAAAATCCATTGATACTGTCACAGACATTGAGGATAGTGTGCACTAAATTCAAGAATTTTTTAATTCATTAACGGGCAGTTGCTATTTAAAATATGATGTTAAAATTAATTTTCTTACTTGAAGTTTTAATTACTGAGAAAAATTTTGAATTACTTTTAAAATGTAAATTAAAAATTTTGTATAAAAAAAATCTATAATAGTTACTTATTAATGCTATTGTAACACTCCTGGTGGTGTTACTGGCCTGTGTGTTGGTGCAGTTTATATACATATACACACAACAGCACACAATACTGTTACACAATTGTTTTTAAGTTTTGGTGTATGCAAAGATATCCAACTATATGTGTAATAGGTGAATACTTGTTTATGCCTCGGTTATGGAGAAATAGAATTCCTGTTCAAAATTTTTTAAAGAGAATCAATAAAGCATTGGAGAAACACGTTAAAATCACACATGGTAGTTTAAATTAAAACACATTAAGAATAGTCACAAGATTAGTTTCAGTTGTGTGAAGTGTATTCAACGAAATCTCTGGGCTCTTTAAATAACATATTAGTCACCATTGAGAAATAATTTACTGACTAACATTCTACAACTATTTAAAGCTAACCAACGATACAACAGCCGGAAAGACTACCGCTGCACATCTGCCAAATTACCAATATTAACGGTGCTTTAAATAAAAGGGAATAAGAATAAGCACTCAGTAGCTGATTGGATAGACGAGAACTTAGCTGTTGTTGAAACTGTAGCGTAGCATCACCTTTCCTCTGCATATGGTCCTGCTGGCGATCAATGTCCTGACGCCTCTCCGTGAACCAGGAACCCTGATGTCGAATCCAACTCAGCATGCAGTAGGCATCCCGATGTCGTTCCGCTCAGTTGGACCCATGGCGTCAAACTTTGGGCTGGTACTCCAGACGTCTGTGATGCAGGCAGTCGATCCTCCAATCTCAGGAACAGCATAGACTTCCTTAGTTTTGGCTGGAAACGTCCTCTGGTACTTAAACTGTCATCTCCGGAAACTGTAGTTCAACTTCAGTTTATCTGTCGTCAAATTGATAGGAATTTTGTAGATGACACCATCTTCTTTGGGCTCATTACTTCTCTTGAAATTATTATATCTTCTTGGCTTTAATTTGTTAAATATTATTATTTGTTCATTCTTTTAGTACTTAGACGTATTAACTTATTCACACACGTCAAACATGCAGACAGAATATTCAGATAGTTTCGGAGCCCTTCATTCTTATATCCTTCTATAAAGACAGCTACATTTAGAATCTTTTAGGAATGTTCTATTTTACTGTAATGTTCCTGACAGAAACAAAAGTTTGTCGTTTCTGGCTGGTGTAGCGTGATTAACAGAAAACATAACAAAATATTTACCTGACAAAACACTTTCAATTGCATAGACAAAATTTACATTTACGCTAACAATTTCACACGCTATTAAACAATACAACTGTCAAAATAAAACATCTTAGGTACTAAATCTATACAAATCAGTTCACATATTTAACACTTACGAAAAATACATAAAATTACCGACATTCATAACATTATCATGACATTAGGGACATCGAGATGTTACACTATTGATATTATGTATATAGAATAATATTCAGATGCCCAGCGAAGCGGGCGAGAGTACTGCTAGTTTAATAAGTACACAGTGGACATATGTACATGAGCAGCTGATATAAACACCAGCTGAAAGTCACATGGCAATGTTTATATTGAAATGTGGAAAGATTCACAACCAATGTGTTGAATGCAAAACTTTAGCAGAGGTTTCCAAACTGTTCACTTTACCGTGAGTGACCTTTAAAGCTTTCTTTTGGTACACAGTACTCTCAGTGCCTACTGTGTTGAGGCACCTATGTTCATGCATGGTAGGTGTGCCCATCTTTGGCAACAGTTGTCTTTGGCAGGAATACATAAATACTGTATATATACTAAAGCTACTTCAAATTTTGTGATTTCAGCAAATTATATTTGTCACTTGGGCTGCAGGTTTCCTTACATTCAAGGTCTGTTAGCTAGCACTGCTTCAGCTCACGTGATGTTGGTAGCAAAACTTACTGTATATGAACAATTGTGTGGTCATTTAACTACGGAAGCACGAGACCTAGAGCAATGTGGACTTAACACTTGTCAGCTTCGGTCAGACCAGACATCAGTGAAGGACCTAGCTCTTCCCTGTAGACACTCGGCCAGCAAGCAGCAAAGGATTTGGGTTTGGCAGCTGAATCTTGAGAGGCGTGCATCGACCATCCTCTCCCCTCTGCTATATGGTGTATTGGTACAAGTGCAGGGCTGCCACCAGCCCTAAAGCTGAAATCTGGTACTTTGTATATAAAAATCCTGTAAAATCCTTGAAATAAAAAAAGATAAATTACGTTTAAAAAAAGTGGTTTTGAAGGATGTTTACCTATTTAATGTAATTGTTTTTGTTTGGAACATACAAACCATAGTAATTCTTTTCCCCATTCACACTTATACTTTTGTTTTTACAACCCTTTCGGCTATAATTTTAGTTTTCTCTCTATTTTGATATCAACACCAAATGCAAAACACTGTCACCAAATTCTGATTTTGTGTGAAAAAACCTATAGCGCTGCGATTCTTTTTAATAATGGCCTTAGCCTTTGCAGATGATCATACAGCCATGAACAGAAATATGTAGATACCTGTATACCTGCACCTGTGAATGATTAAGGTAAATGTTTTGGACATACACTATTTAAGCGATGGTGTATATCCAAAATATTGTGCTTCAAACGTGTAGGTGATTCTGACACATATCTGCAGACGCTAGTGTCGCATGTGTGCAGCAGCCATTTTAGTCTAAATGCTGTTCACACGCATTGTTTTTGGTCCACGAAAAAAAAAAAGTTTATTTGTTTTTTACATTCATCAACGTATTGCTATTTTGAAGTGAAATACAGTCAAACGTTGTGTAGACGACACTTGCATGATTTATGTATTAATAACGAACATGGATATTCATTGTGGAGATAAAAATTCACAGTTACAAACGTAATATATTTGGGTAAATGGAGGTAAACATGCAGTTATATTACTGGTTTTTAAGAGCTTTGGGCGAGACTTGCTAACATTTCTTTCTACCATACAGATTTGTTAGTAATAATGGTTTAGAGAGATTTTACCCGCTATTAAAGTTACGGTGCCTCAAGTTTACAACATAGTCGAGATATAAAAATTGCAAAAAATGATTTTGTACACCTCAGTGGTATATATCGGAATTATTCAACTGAGATTTCCTAGAGTTAAAAATCTGTTAAAACGGATAAAATCCAATAAAACGGCAGACCTGTACTAGTGGCACTGAGAAATGAGGCTTGGTAAAATTATTTTATATTTTTGAGTTATAGAAAAAAATTTTAAACTTCTCTTAAATGGTCATGCAATAATTCTCCACTGATATAAAAGATTGTAAGCAACTAAAAACTTCAATGGTTTTAGTTGTATTATTTTTAATTAAATTTAGTTAAATGTTTTGCCAGTGTCTCAGCTGAATATTTAGTTCAGTCAGTGGTGAAACATCATTTCCAACTTAGGATGGGAGTACTACTTCAGGCACCCCCTCCTCCACAGTGGGGGTGACAAGCCTTTAGGAAGAGAATTTTGCTTCTCTTTAAATTTTATTTTGGTGGAATCAGAATCTAAATCACGTGCTGCACAAAAATTTGTAACCCAGAAATGAACATGGAACATATATGTATATATAAGTATAAATAATATTTATAACAATTTATTAGAGATTGTGTACAATATATCAATGCTTCTGGACGCAGTCTGATTGTCCGTTGACTGTCATTAGGATCCTATTTACTAAATTTATGGAGGGGGGGGGGTAATGTATTTCATAGCCCTTACAGCTATTACATCACTGACTACAGTTTATTTTCAGGTCTAGGTGTTAGACTTTAGGAGTTGATTACTTGCCGACAGTGCCACAGAACGTGCATGTGTGTGCAGGAATCTGCTACGGCATGCAGATGATGAACAAGGAGTTTGGAGGGCTGGTGGAGCAGACAACCACGCGAGAGGATGGCCAGTTCCCCATCGAAGTCGATACCAAGTGCTTGTTGTTCAAGTGAGTCCACTTCAGCCCAGCTTGCTTTGCAATGCTTTTAGAAGTTCAAACTGTGCTGTGCACTTTGTGTAACTATGGACTGTAAAATTTACTATTTGAGTCACATTCATCTGTTGGCTGCGGAACTTGCAATATTAAAATTTCAAATTTCTATTTTACTTAATTCATTGTTAGGTGAGTGTGAATAGTGGATTTTAATGTTTGAATATTTTCATATTGTATAGTAAAGGTTTCTCAAATAAAATGTGAATAGTTTTGATGTCAAAAGCTACCAGAAAGAGTTCTTCTTAGTTGAATGTAACAAATAAATATAACTTCACTGATCACATAACAAACAGTTCCTACACAAATAATACTTGCTTATACAAAAAATGCAGTATAACATTTCACATGATGGTGTGTGTGTGTGTGCACGCACGTGCATGTGTGTGCATACACACACACATGCGCGCACACACACCTTCCCCCTCTTCCTTCCTCCCTCCTCCCCCTTCTGTCCCTCTCCATCCCTCTTTATTTGCTCTGTTGCCAGCATCTGAAGGCGAGAGAGAGGGAGGGGGGGAGAGAGAGAGAGAGAGAGAGAGAACACTAGGTTGCCATGCTGGTTGCTAGGTAACCACTTCTCCTCTCATTGGGTATGTAAGGGCAGGTAGCGAGCCAGACACACACGTCGCACCAACCCGCAGACGTGTTTGGAAGACAGACAGATAATGCGCCGCAGAGCTGTGATAAATGGCAGTGTACGTGACGTATTTCACATCCAGTTACAAGACGTTTGCATAAACAACCAGTTGCTGGAAATCTTGGTGACAGGACCGAAATATACTTTGGTCGAGCAGCATCAGATAATCAATATAAGCCAATATCTTTATCATTATTTGTATAGGAGTTTTGCCGGGACCACTGAAAATTAATAGCAGATACGGTTTATCGGTAAATGCGTTCACTATACAAGAGTTGACTGTAACTAGTTCCGTTGTTCCAGTTCCAAGTTGGTAACACATTCCAGTAACATGTTATTTTTGTAACAGGTTACTATGAATGATTTCTCACCTGTTCCGACATTTCAGGAAATAATGTTATGTTCTCTGTTCCAAAGCTTGGCGTTCCAAGAAATAATGTTTGTGCATGCACTCGGTCGCAAGCCAAGATGTTCCAAAAAATAACCTTTACACATGCCTACAGTTACAAACCGAGATGTTCCCAAAAATGACTTTAATTTGCGGGCAGTAGTAAAGCATTGGTTTAAGTGAGGCTATCCATGATGTTCCAAAAATAATTTTATAAACAATGGACAATGTTACTCGTGTAACAAGTTACCAAATATTAACAGTTTATTATAACTATATGTTAAATAAGGACCGTCTATTTAGTGTCCACCGTGTGCTGTCTCATGCGCTCATCAGTGTACCAAAATGTTATACGATTGAATATGTTTGCAGAAATAAAATGCTATAATTTCCCCAGAATTACAAAAAAAACCATCTACGTATTTTGTAACGTTGTAGTTTTCCAGGTATTACAGTAGAGCACCACCTTAACGAACTTCAAGTTAATGAACACTTAACATAACAAACTTATTATTTGGTCCCGCCAAAAACACCATACATTTACATGCAAATAACTTCCAGTTATACGAAATTTTTGGTAAAAATGTACGAGAGGTTTATTAAATATTCACGTTAACGAACACTTTGTAATCAGAATAAAATGTAAAAAGCGCAGCACTATTAGTGTTTATCCTTGCAACTAATGCGCTACATCATTGTGTAGGCACATATAAGAAGACTGACTTTGACGAAGTTTTACGTACAACAAACTGCTGTCGCTATATCTCTGGTCTGTTCTCACATCGGCGTATTTTACCGTGAATTGCAAATGAGTTTACCTTAACCTCTAAATCTATTTTCACTGAATTGCAAATAAATTTTATCATCTTTTAACACGTTTGTTCTTGATTATTTGCTATAATTAAAGCTATAGATAATGGAAGGAAAAAAAATTGCCACGGAATTCGGCATAGTGAAATCTACATTCTCAACAATAATAGGCCAATGTTCTGAAATAGAGAAAATCAATTTTTTATCACCCGACCGAAAACGTGACACGCCTCAAACAAAGTGACAAGTTCATAAGCAAATATTTAACAATCCTGCCATTGTAGGTAAAGCATACTATATGTATGTTGCTCACAAGTGCCTTTAGTATCAAGATATGCTGAAAAGTCTTTGTTCTGAGATTTCATTTTTATGATGTGAGCTTTTGAGTTTCGCGATTTGAACACACACCTCGAACAAATTGCGAAATTCAAAGGCTCGCAGCATAAAAATTAAATCTGAGAACCCGGGCTTTTCTTCATATCTTGACACTAAAGGGACTTGTGACCTACATGTGGTATGCTTTATTAACTTATTTGGTTTAGTTTTCATTGTATAAGCTTCTAAACATGCTACTTTCGAGCACCCCTGTGAGCATTCCCTATACAACCGTGTTGCACATGTGCGGTTCTTCCGCTGAGCGCGACCTGTTATCCTCTCGTATGCGGCGTGAGTCACAATTACTTTATTAGCCAGAGGTTGGCAATAAAGATTCGAAGCTAACTTCACTTCAGTAACATTTTGCAGCATCTAGTTTTACCTCAAGAAAGTTTTTTTGTGTGCTTCTCTATAAAGAACTTCACTATAACAAACTAGCCATATTTTTGGTCCCTTGAGGTTGGTTATAGTGAAGCTCTACTGTATATTTGTCTTTGGTTTCAGATTATTTGGTTAATGGTGATGTTTAAATAACATAATTTTCAAATTAAGATTTATTATATAATTTAAATGATGTGCAGTGTAAATTTGGTTATGTTAAGAGTTTATTGATGTTGGAATTATTTAGAAGTAATTGTTGCTGTTATTTTTATTATTCATTTTTACTTAGAGAATATAAAATACATATTCAAATATTCAGTTATGTAAAATTAAATAAAAGTACCTGATTGGCTCTCATCTTGTCATTGCTGATTGGAGGAGAAATGTGACATGGTCAGACGATGGCCAATCAAAGAGCAAATAACAAAAAGTATGATGCTGAAGTTTGAGTCAAACTTTTTTTTTACGCATGCAACACTGCTGCGCACAACAGTGGCAGACTATTATACATGTGCTGAAAGAATTGACTCCACACGTTGGACAACTTTGGACACGAAAATAATTAACGTGTTTAATTATGAATTGTACTGCCCGCCCAGATTCCAAAATGCGGTCGCCATCCCCTTGAACCAAGATTGTTTTACCCGACGAGCCACTGCCCAAAGATAACGGAGAAGTAAGTTTCAACCGACGCCACAGGATCGCAGCACCTCTGCTACACCGTGACGTCACACCCACCAAGCCTCAAACTGAGGTTTTAAACTTGTCAGCAGCCTCCACTCAGGGCGTTACGGAATGTGCGCGGCCCCGAAGCCCTATGATAACCAACCCCTGCGGAGAAAGGCTATCATCCCCCGCACCCTTGGAAGAGCCCCAAAGCTTGGATTTTTGACTATATAAGGAGGCATGGATTTATCTCTTGCCAGAGGTCGCCGGGTTCGCCGGCCGCATAGGTCCGCGAGCACTCTCCCTGGTGTGACCAAGACCCCTCTCCTCTCCTGCAGCTTGCAAAAGGCTTAACAACCTGCAGCTTGAGAATACTCCTGCACCAGCCGACTGAAAGAGCTGGTACGTCACTCCAGATGTAACCTTAATGTTCAATCCCTGCACCCCTTTACCCCAGTCATTCCTTTGACTCCGCGGTAGCAAGTTGTCGTGATGTCCCATCTGGATGACCACCCCTCAGGAGGTTATGCTGTCAATTGCATAAAAAATACCTAAAAATTTATAATAAGAGTATTTTGGTTTTGTTCTTTTCCAGCTTACTTTCACCTGAGTAATCACTTAATTCATTTAGAGATTGATTTTAGAGTGTACGAACTCCACAGGAGACGGGGCTTGAATAAGGCTTTGAGTCCGAAAAGACTTTCTGCTGCTCCTGGGTTTCTGGTGCTCCCTTGCCTGACTTCAGTAGCATCCTAATTCCCAGCTGCACATCTCACCATCAGTGCCTCGGGTGTGTCTGAAGAAGACTCATCCCCAGGACTGTACGTCTGCAGGAAGGACAGAAGGTTTCTCTAAATGCATAGTAGGAAAGGTGGAATTCAAAGCCGTATACAGCGTGAAGAGTGGCGGCCTCTACAGAGACAAACTAACACACCAGGTGGAAGTAGAAACTATGCATGAGGATGCACACCCCCCACCGGCGAATCCGGAGGCTAACCCATGACCAGTTTCTCCTAGCTTCCCACTCGACCACGCAGCTGAACTCTACGCTTGCTTGGGTATCTGTTGGCCATGGCAAGACTCATAAGCTACCTCCACCTGGAGACCCCCCTGCCTTCCACAATCGTAGCACCTCCCAAGAAAGATATGAGTAAGAACCCACTGAGTACATGTACAATCCGTCTCACTTCCGGGAAGGTGATCCGGGTCAGACTACTGCCTAAAGTTATTCCTAAACCCCGCGTAACTTCCATCCCCTAATCTACATCCCCAGCCATCGGCTGACACTGCCACAATGGATAGTCGACCCCTCCGATGGGATCTTCCACTCCCAAATCTGCTGTCGCTTAATCAGTAAACATGACATGTACTGCTGGCCTCCCGCATCTTGGCAAACCTTAGTAAGAAAGATTATACTCCCCGGACTGGAAGCAGTCACGGTACACCCCACTCTGGGGTTTGATTCCCCTTCACTCAGGAACAACCCCTCCATCAAGTGGCCCCGATGTGAACCCACCATGATCCACTGGGCCCGCCTGTCGAGAACACGCCGCGGAAGGATCAGCTGCCGAGCCACTTAACTAGAGAGAGAAACACATGCGTAATTCTGTAGCAAATACAGAAACCACCGATGATAATGGTTGCGTAAGTTGAATATTGAAAAGTTTAAATTATACTGTGAGTCAAAAGTTTAATGTACGTGGGTAGCATCTGTGGCTTAATTTCTATTACTACAGTATTTCGGATTGAGCGTTTTCTTCTATTAAATTATTTTCTGCCCGTGTATGTAGCTATTAGGGTGTAGGTAGCTTTGAGTTTACTTCCTTAGTAAATTTTTTATGCAAGCATTTCATCTATAATTGTTGTAAGATTTTTTTTAAATTTCTTCTTTGATAATGTAAATTGAGTGATTTTTGTCTATTGTTGAATAAAAACAAATCAATAAAAAAAGAAATCAGAATTTGGGCCTTTTGTTTCTACTGAAATATTACAGTTTGTCATACGGAACCTTTGGTATGCTAATAAAAGCAATACAAAGATGTTTTTGTTTTGGTAGTGCACAACCGCAGTAACATTACCTTTACATACCTATTACTTGAAGAAATATATTCTATTTCTGTAAATGCTACAGTGAAAATAGATGTGTGTGTAATGGTTTCCTTAATGATTGTAGTATTCGTCATGTTTCTAATTGTTTAATAACATACCAATGTAAACAAATTTGCTGGGGAGCGGGGGGGCTGTGACTGAGTAGTTAATCTGCTCGCCTCCCACCAAGGCGAATTGGGTTCAATCCAAGGCCAAGTCACTCCCGGATTTTCGTATGTGGGAATCTGCTGAATGATGCCGTTGGTTGGCGGGTTTTCTCTGGGATCTTCTGTTGCCCCCGCCCTTTCATTCCGGCGCTGCTCCATACTCATCTCAGTCGCCCTCATCGGCTCTCAAGACCTTGTTAATAGCCGCCCAAATCTTTTCACTCACTCAACCTTGCTGGGATCTAGAGTTCATTGATTTGCAGCTGCATGAAATAGCAAAAATTCGTAGAAACCACTAGTTATCATTGTCAGTAACAGTCCAGCATTAATAACTATGGATTAAAAGTCTTAGCAAGTAGCCACTCTAAACAAGTAAACAGTAATGTAAATTATTCACAATTTTATCATAAGATATTCCAAGTTCGAATGTAAGTAATTTGTAAATTACTATTTGCAATTATTCAAATTATAAAATCTTCGCACATTCCATTTTGGTGTGTGTGCAATGAAGTACTGTACAAGAAAATCTGTATATGGAAAGATGGTATACTATACAAGTTAATAGTATTGCATAGCTTGATAGATAATTATGTATATAGTTTTTAACTTGGTTATCATCATCGTCATCAATAATTTTGTTCCATAAGTAGCAGATTCCTGATTTTACAGAGTTGCATAATCCCTTAGAATGGCTTTGTGACATTGCTGAAACTAATTTGTTTTGACCCCTAATAAAAAAAAATTATAACCCGATTGGTTTTTCACATTATATCTGTGTTTAATTATATTTGGCAAAATAAAAAAAATTTTTGTTCAAATGAAATATTACTTTAATTAAGTAGGCAGATAGCTTTGAATAAAATTTTACCCAGGAAGAGTGTACATAGCCTCACCTTGTAGCGAGCGCAAAGTCCAAATTTAAATATTTATTATGTTAAAATGGAAAAAAAACAATGGTTTTCATTGTACACTTAGCTTGTTGGACTTAATATAAGATTGTTGTGAGCGTAAGTCAACGCCTGTTTTTCAAATGTATGTTGAAATTTATTGGCTCATACCCCTCGCTTGCCTTGGCCTGGCAGGCTGGCAGGCATCACACACACATGCTAGCCGTGCATCAGGGGAGGTTTCCCTCGTCATGCAGTCCACTCCATCCACACCTTGCTTGCCATGGATCTTGAGAGTATATATTTCATGCACGCCTCCAAATAAAGCAGTTCACAAGTTAGTAGCTGTGAGTGGAAGGACTCCATCCTTAACTCCTGCTATCTCGCTGCTATGCCCGTGTACATTTGTTTTCAACAAGTACCTTTAGTTTGTATTGTTTTCCATAGCATTTCACTTGTGCTTTTCAATGCCATGTAAGAAGTTCTTGTTGTGGAGCCTTCTCTAAATGTTGAAAGAGTGTTGGCCTACATGCCTCATCCACGCTCATGCTGGACGTAGTGTACTGGTTTCGCTCTCACCTCAAAACTCAGGTTGAACCTCGTTACCGCCCTGCGGTAAACAGCTTGACAAATGTGGTCCCTCGTTCATCAGACATTAGTGGGCACAAGTCGGAGATATAAGTTTGTATAATTCTACAGATAGAATGAAATGTTGAAGCATGTCGCTTAGATATAGTCAACTAGGTTTTGGTATGCGCTAAGTCATTCACACTTTGGTTAACAAATTATTTACTCTGAGCAGGCATTCTGCTAGATGTTAACACTGGTCGGGTAGGTTGGCAACTCTGCACAAAATCTGGTTTGGACGGTGGCGCAATGTGTTTGACCAGTACACTAACCAGTTTAGAGGGGGCATACTTAACCAGGGTATTCAGGTACCTGTTTCTTGGACTCTGGTGCAGAATCAGTTTGACTGGGACCAGCCCTTTCCTTTTCCTTGGTGGTGCTGGGCGACGAATTACCGTACAGTGTGGTATGATACTTCCTGCTCTAATCTGCAGCTGCGCTGTTGCAGAAGAAGGTGATGGATATGCCCAGCCTGGTGTCACTCCCAGTGACCAGGGCGCAAGCAGCTGGATGGTACTCAATGCTGAGCCTAGTGTGTGTAGGGAAGAAAACAGGGGTGCTGGCTGGAGAGGAAGACCTCTCCAGGTGTCGGGCGGCTTGAGCTCTGCCCCGTGGGGTGTCACCGCAAGGTGCAGAGAGGTTACTGGCACACACTTGTTTAGTAGCAATGAACTTAGTCTTTTTCTCCTCCCTTCTAGCTCTGTGCCTTTCCCCCAAAGGCATAGAGGTAGAATTGACACTTAACTATCTCCTAGTTTGGTGCAAGCAGTTGACGGCGCAAACCCTGTGCTCCAATCAGTCCTGCGCCTTCGTGCACGAACCTGGAGCGGTGGGTCCTCTGAGCCGTCGTTCTACTATTGTTGGGTGTGGTTCAACAATAGTCGGGCCTCCAATCCCAGGCAAGTACCCCTGGCAGCATCATCCGCGCTCCAGTAGCAATAAAACCTGTGGTGGCTGTCCTGCCCCTGTTGGATGAGTACCTAATGGTTGTGGCTCTACCTTCCTATACACCAAAGTGCATGGAACGGGTGGCCGTTGAAAGTGGAGTGTGTTTGCGACGTACTGATTCCTGAAGGGGATCTGTAGTCCTACATTATGGTTCATACAGTTAGAAAAATCTGGTCTCCTGCTTGCTCCTCACAAGGTTTAGTATCTAGCAATCGGAAAGAATTATCTCTATAACAAATCGTTCTCGGGTTAGGAACAAAAGTGTATTTATTATAAATAATAAATATGGTGACAAGTACTCTCACTACTAAGCTAAGTGCGAACGGAAGTAATCTACACTTTACAGGTTGAGGTGACCTGCTCCTAGGCTACTCAAGATAAGAATGACTTTGACGGCTATGAAAATAACTCTGACACAGTTACTCTACCCTGGGGTCGTCTAGGCGAGACTTTACATAGGGGGCCACTTTCAAAAGGGTAGTGGGTGTATTTGCCACTTACCAGCAAGTAGTGGCAGCTGTTGAACTAGTAGGATCAACAGCGGAAGTGTGGAGTGAAGTCTTGCAGGCTTCTCGTAGCTGTTGATGGTGAAATCCTCTGGAGCTTCTGGTAGTTGGTGGTGGCTGCTGGAGATCTAGAAGACCTGGTAGGCAGTAGAGAGACCCAGCACAGGAGTTTTGAGGCGAGCTACTGCAAATCACTCGTGTCTTCTCCCGCACACTGCCTTATATAGTATGCTGTGCCGGCCCATGCTTGGGCTGGAGGGGGGCTGTGACGTCCCTCTGCGATGTCTGCCTGGAGTGAGCGGGAGGGGAGAATCTACCCGCTGTGCTCAGCTATATGGCCATGGACGCTCGGCCATCTTTGGAAAGTTTTGCCAGTGTGGCGACACTGCCAGGTGTGTCGGGAAGGCTGATGTTGTACTGCTTTCGCTTAGAAACTTAGTTTATTTCACGTGCAGGAAATGCCCACTGGGCTGGGAGCGAGCGATCCTGTATGCATTCGTGAATGTGTTGGGTTTGACCCTTCCTCTGGTTATGTAATACTACATGAGTAGTGTGAGAAAGTTGGGTTTGGAACATGTGGGAAATACCACGTGTCTGTAACTGTCCCTCCATGGGAAAAAGTCCTGTAGCCATCTGTGTTTGCTTTCTTGATTTAGTAATAACATGTTAGGATGAGTCGTAGTTGTTTGGTATAACTCAATAAGCTGCATGGGTCAACGTATATCTACCAATTACTACTTCTTGGTCTGGTCATTGTTTCATTTTACGCCTTCCTTATCAGCTTTGCTTTCTGTGTACATAGTCACCTACCTACTTCCAGGTGCACGCATAATTATCATGTTACAGAATCAAACCACGTCCCTACTAAAGGGCGATCATGCCTCTAGTCGATTATTGGTGTTTAGTACTGGCTGGTTAAGCCGCCCTCTAGCGCCACTGTAGAAATGTGGGAGAGAACCTTTCTCTGAGTCTCTTGAGCTTGAAGAGAACAAACACATTAGGTTACCTCGACTCTCGTGCTACAAGCTGGTTGTGCTGCTCACTGAGATCTGTATGGGCCTTGCTTAGGGGATTCCTGTGAATCCAGAGGGGAAGTTCAGGTCAGTAGTTGATCACGCTGCTCACTCAACTCCTCCTCCGAGGATCAGGGTGCCCTCTCCACAAGTTGCTATTGGCTCGAGCACTGTATATCGTGAAGTGTATTTTGCGACGGCAATCAATTTATAGGACTCCGGCAGGCGTCAACCTCAAGGCACCAGCCCCAGGAAGATTCAGTTCCTTCCTGGTTTGACCACACCAGAACCTGCCCTCCCCTGCCCTGCTACGTTACTTGTATTTAACAGTCGTGCCTGCACCTACAGGACACCCACTGAATCCTCTAAAAATGGTACCAATTATTTTACACTTCAGTTATTTTGTCCCCTAAAATTTAACGTAACATCACTGACTGTGCATAGCTGTGTACTTCTTAAATGCCCAATCACTGGGGGGCCAGAAAAGGGATAATATAATCCTCAGTGCCAAGCTATATGTTCTGGTCTAGGGCTAGACACATTCAGGGTTCAAACGCGTTAGCCCATACGGACCTTAAAAATCCTCAAGGAGATTCTGTTTCCATAGTCTAGAGGGATACTGGGCTAGTGCACAATCACCATGTTGCTCAACTGGTGTCAAGTTGTGTGATTCCTTCTGTTTCTTTGTTGTAATGAGTAGATTGATTTGTGTCTATACATAATAACATCCTATTATGTAATAGAACAATCTCTGTCTGTCTGCCTCTCTTTAACTCTTCTCGTCCCTTGAAACTCAGCAAAAGTTCTTCAAATTTTGCAGAGTGAATCCTCAGGGTCAAATACATATCAAGTTCGAATTTCAGCAAGATCAGATTATGAAATCATTACCTTTAACCCTAAAAACTAATTTTTTCCCCTATGAAAATTTTGCATTAATGCATAGAGATTATTGCATAGAGATATGAAGGTAATGGAATATCATTTTTGTTTACTCTAAATGTCTCGCTTTAATGTTGAGTTAATGAAGTGGGGCCACAGTGGTAAAGTGGCTAGCACTATTTCAAGTGGGGCCACAGTGGCCCAGCGTATAGAGAAATATCAAAAAAAAATTTTCAGTCTTTGTATGATAACCAAATTTTTCAAAATTATAAATATTCTAGGCACGTGGCCATACTTAAAACACGGTCACGGTCTAAACCCCTAGTTGTTGGATAAAAATACAACACCTTAATGCATGTCAGTGTACAATGTACAAGCAGTCAGCTTGCCAGCTGATCTACTACAGGTCATGGCTTTAGTATATCATCGATGCCAACTCTGCCTCTCAATCTGACATCAACAAGACATTATTGCGTGTACACTCCTTTCATGGCCCTACCAAAAACATAAATCAGGCTGGTTAGAACTTGGTCTACATGGATGGGATAGCGTGGGGTGTTCAGTTAGCAGTCTCATCACCTTGTACTAGCACAAGCAACCACTGTGCCTAAATGGGCGTCTTGAATATTTCTTGGCTCCTGTAATGAGAGCAAGATTTTGTCATATAATCGGCATATCTCCATGTTAACATTGCTTACCATTGTTTTTGATATCTTGCGAATATTGGTAGAACTGCAGAATCAATATCATTTTCCCATTCTGAGCTGCACAGTTCATCACTGTGCAACTTCTTAAGTGTTTTTTTCCTGTAGTGTAGAATGTGTTTGATGGTAGTTGGTTATAGATGCGATCAGTTGAATGAAGATGGCAGCTGTGTGTGTTAGGGGCCTGGAGAAAGTGCAGAAGGTTCTGCTGACACACGGAGACAGCGTGGAGAGAGTGGCAGACACTTTCCGCACAGTAGCTGCCTCCAGCACCTTCACGGCTGCCATTGCCAATGACAAACAGCGGCTCTATGGCGTGCAGTTTCACCCAGAGGTATGCTTGAACGCCTGTTGTCGCCTTTGCTGCACAGCTACCCAGTCTGGACCTCTTAGACGGGGGCAGTTGTGTGCCTGCAAAGTTGCCACTTATTACAGGAAAATCTCACTGTTGCGACCCTATTTATTACAACCACCACTCTTTTACAATCTGATTTTGAAGAACCATGAAAAATTCTGGTTAAAGTAGAAATTTTGAAGGAAACCTGTCAAAAAATAAGAGTGTTGCATTTTTTTTGGTTACTGCATTGCATTTCTCTTGGCCAAATGGTATTGCAAGAAGCACATATTTAAAGATAGATACCATCCCCTTATGCTGTCAACAATATCCATTATGTATTGACTGCCCACCCCCTCATCAGCTTTCATTGTGTTGCAGTGCACGACGTGACTGCTGTTTTCATGAGCTTGTCTTGACATTGTGATCTCTTTTGCTTGTGGATATAGTTTCTCTCTTAGCTTATTACAATTTGGTTTTGTGCAAATTTTTAGATTTACCATGGTTTTGACTACTGTTTGTTAACTACTGTTTCTTGACTTCTGTTTGTTGACTACAATTTGTTGACTACTTGTTAGTTAAGATTGCAAATAGGCCGCTAGGCTACTAAAAATATATAAAGGACAGGAATCCATGTACTCACAGTCTAGTATTTGTTGATAGGCACACGTGCAAAGTAGGATGAGGACACCTTTTTCATGTGGTTGCGCAATTGTGACATTTCACTGGCTAAGCCAGCTTCATCAGTCTGCGAGTTGAAGGACACTGCAGTATGGTGGAAGGGCACTGTTAGTAGTAAACCTAGCGGCCGGGTGGTGAACTAGAGTGGGGCGGGAAAATTGAAAAATTGCAGGTATAGTAAGGAGCTGTGTTTATCTGATATTGAGGCCAGGCGGCTGCCTGGATTGAGTTATAAATTGGTGAGCTAATTCCCAGCGTCGTGAATTCTGAGCTATTGCTTGAAGGTGGGAAGCTGGGAATTAGCTCACCAATTTATAACTAAATCCAGACAGCCGCCTGGCCTCAATTTAAGATAATCACAGCTCTTTACTATACCTGCAATTTTTCAATTTTCTCGCCTCACCCTAATTGGCCACCCTGCCGCTATAGGTTTACTACTAGCTGCGCCCTTCCACCATACTGCAGTGTCCTACAACTAGCCACCTGATGAAGTTGGCTTAGCTAGCAAAACTTGCGATTGCACAACCGTGTGAAAAAGCTGTCTCATCCTACTTTGTGTGTGTGTGCCTATCGACAAGTACTAGACTGTGAGAATTTGGATTCCTGTCCTGTATATATTTTTGTTGACTATTTATTACAGTTAGTTTTATTGGACTTCAATTGAATATGTTTTCGATTTGATTTTGTGAACAATTTATTAATAGTACACATCAGAAATGAAAAATTTCAATGCAGCTCGTATATTGGCTACAAATATTATGCAAAAGAAGGGAAAGCAAGAAATGCCGGAGAAAACTGAAAAGTGAAGGACAAGCTGTTTTGCGATGGTTGGTCTTGGGGTCGCTTGACCTTAATTTGGTGTGGTTCACAATGGGAGGGTAGGGATACTGTAGTCTTGAAGGATTTTTCATTTTACGCTGACCCACAGTTGGATGGGGAGGAGTCTGTCTGTTTTTTCTAATGAGATATACACAAAGGTAGGGATAGGCTGATATCGATGCCAATACAGATTAACACAGCCATCGGCAGCATCCAAAAATTATTTGCAGATTATTATTCACATATTATCTTTAGAAGCATAATTTATTTAACACACTGTTAAATGACCTGGCGGGCTCAATCTCGTAAAGCATTAATTTACCGCATCCACCAATCAGATATCCAACATTTATTCGGCCCAACTGTTTTTCTATGATTTGTTCCTGTTGTTTAGTCTTAGGGGTGTGCAAAGCTGGAAATTTCATTTCGGAGCGAATTTGTTATAATATTCACGAATTTGAATCAAGTATAAATTCAAAGTGTTTTTTTGACAAGTACATATTGCACCAAATATATATATTTTTTAAATTTATTAACTACATACATTTTTACAAGCTAGATTGTCATAGTTTTTTACCATGTAAGTACACATATTGCCCTTAATGCTAAACTCATGCTAAACTCATCTAAATAACAAACTGAAAATTAATCCAGGCATAAAGAATATTTAAAAGTAGCATACCTATTACAAAAGGAATCGTTTTTCATTACATCAGCATATTTTTTGACCTTAATGCGAAAAAATACTAAATTAGAAACTAAAAATGTTTTCAGCAAAGTGTGGAACATGCAAAACAGAATAATTAATTGCAGTGATCATGTTTTTACACCCCAGTTTGTACTTTTTATTCAAATAGTGTATCTAAACAGTGTGATTCAATATAATGTGGTTCTATTACTTTGCGTACGTGTTAGTGGTGTGCGGGAATGGAATTTCGCCATCGGGAAAAATTCGGGCGGGGGAATTGGGAAAAAATATTTTTGATTAGGTGAAGAAGTTTGTGGGTTGCTAGACTTAGTGAATAACATTCTATCATGACTTATACCATTAAAACAAAAAATAAACATAGAATAATAGAATAATGACTATGTGCTAAAAACTAAATTCTAGCTACAAAAGTCTTATTGTTTTCTATTTTTATACACTTAGTTGTTGCACTACGAATTAATCCTCTGGGTTTGGATCATTTCTTAAAAATGCTTGCTTCCCAATTTTGATACAGAAATCCAGTGTAAAAACTTTTTAATAATAAAAAATTGGACTTAAGCCATGATAAAACAAAAAATGTCACATTAGATTTATTTAATAACATTGTCTTGATATTTTCAGTTTGGTGCAATTTTTTGTTCTATTTTGGGTATTAAAATGTGTGTACTTTGACATAATTTGTTCAAATAACTTTCAGTGAAAGTTTTAACGTCCGTGAACACAAACGCTTTGAATCACGTAGTGCGATCACAGCCAAGTCACATCGGGCAGGTTATGAATGCAACATACCTAATCTGTATGCTAACAAAGCTAATTCCTCTATCGATAACGAAATAAAAGAAGCTAAATAAATAAATTATATTTTTTCTCATAGGAAATTTGCTACATTTGGGGTTTATCAATGTCTCAACGATAACGAGTGAGCACAGCACACACAAACCAACACATTCGGAATAAGAAACAAAGACAATTTGTAGGCGTGTTACGAATATTTTTTAACTAAACACATATTGAAAAACACAATGTTAGATCTCAGTACAATTGTTGAAACTTTGGGGTTGAATTAAACATTCATTGTGCACTTGCTAATTTTTACGTAATCGATACTTGCGACTTATAGATGTCGTTTGCATATAAGACAAATGCAGTGTGCACGGTTCACCGTAACGTCATAATAGTGTAAGTTTACAACCAGTTCTAGTTAATGTTGGCAATAATACGTAGTTTTAACGTTACATGATAATATGAGGTACAAAAATTTTTTTGCTTATGTGATGAACTTTTAAATCTATCTGTGAATAAGCGAAAAAATTGATTTCTCGACTAAATTTGATTCATCAAATCATAATCACGTACGTATAGAGTCGATGCAATACTTCTTGCATGAAACGTGCCTTGTATTTTGTTAACAGTTTCCCCCCTTTTTTTTTAATACTTTACTGAGAAGTGAAATTTGAATTGCTGTGGGTTCAATTTCACACTTTTCATAGCAGTTGAGTCTGTAAAACTTGCAGTGTAATGTCCTATTTATCACACCGTAATGAAAGATTGTTGGGCATGAGGAAAATAAACATAATACTGATTAAAATCTGAGGTGCCAAATTTAGTTTGAGTGATAATTAACGTGTTTAATAATGTAAAAAGTTTTTTCGCCGATAATTCAGTTTTGCTATATTGTGAGTAAAATTATATACTGACAATTAATTTACACCGAATGCAGTTTGAACTAATTTGTGGGCATTCTGTTGAGTTGAGGTTATATTTTCATGTTTCATTAGCCATGTGTCTAATTTTGGTTTTTGGGCGAATAATAATAAATAATTTAAGTTTCCGAAAAGTATTTTTTTGTTTCGAAGTTCGAAGCAAAAAATTTGATTTTGAATACGAAGCAGAATATTAAAAATATTATATTTGAATTTTCAAAGTTTCGTCCACCCCTATTGTTTACAGTTTACCACATTTCCTGTTGGTACATTCGCTTAAGATTGTGTGCATCATTATTTTTTTGGACACTACCTGAATGCAAAACAATGCAGTTAATCAACAACAGATGCTATCAATAGTATTGTTTACATCCTGCAAGAGTTTTTGTTTTATTTTCTTCTTATATTTTTACTGTTTTTACTGCATTCACAAGGAACATATATATTCTTATTCTTCTTATGCATTTGCTGCTCTCATAGGTCGGCAGCAATGAAAACTAATCACACATTCTATGACGCTAATGTTATTGTAAATGGAAAGTGAAAGCAAATACACGAGAGTTTGCCGTTCGTAGTTCTTATTCAAAACTGTTGGCTGCGGTTTTGGTTAAAGAGTTAAAGGTTTGAATAAGACTCACAAGTAACAATTGGTAAAAATTGCTGCAAATATGTCAGTTGTAATTTTAACTAAGGGATTGAGTACGGGTTGGCCGACGAAGGAATACTAAACGAAAATTGTATAAATGAAAATAATTTGCTCAATTTCAAGTGATTATTTAATATAAAATTGATTTCAATAAGTTATTTTTAATTACTTATTTAGGCTGTTTAAACAAATATCCATTTTGAGGTTATATATGTTATATCTCAGATTTAAA
Source organism: Dryococelus australis (assembly GCA_029891345.1). Taxonomy (NCBI): domain Eukaryota; kingdom Metazoa; phylum Arthropoda; class Insecta; order Phasmatodea; family Phasmatidae; genus Dryococelus; species Dryococelus australis. The sequence goes on along the minus strand of CM057000.1, from coordinate 123,071,276 downwards.
ATCCAAGTTCGCATCAGATTGTCAGAAGTTTTGAAAGTTGTCTTTAATGAACTCTGTATGTAATGAATGATATATTGTCTTGTAACAGTATTTTCTTGAATGTTAAGTCAGTTATTTTCCCCAGTAAAATTGTTTATCTTATCATTTATTATTAAAATTATTGTTGTATTTAATTTGGTGCTGTAGACACTTATACAAAGTGCTTAAAGTGTTTGCATAACTGAATACCTAAATTTAAGTAATAAACAGTATTTCCAAATATTGTAAATTGTGAATTATGATTGTGCTTGTAAATACTGGTATTGGCATTGCTGTAATCTGTGGCATCGGGAGTTGAGAATTTTTGTCGTTATCTGCAAAATGTGGTATTTGCCCATCTCTACAAATCGGGAACAATGTCTCGAAATGGTTAAAGCTGGTGGAAAGTATTTCAGGCAAAGTGCACATTATGTAATTCTATCCTTAGCATTTACAGTAGGGGACTTAATTATTTGCGATGTCTAACACTGAAACTCTACAAAAAATTCATAGTATATTTAAAACAGGCCTTTAGTTTTAAAAGATTTGATTAATTTTAACGTATGTTTAGGAAGTATAAACAAGTCTTGTCCCAAGCTCTTAAAGAGCAGTAAGATTGCTGTATGTTTACGTCCATTTAACTAAATATGCGTTCGTAGCTGTGAAATTTTTATCTCCACAACAAATATCCATGTCCGCTATTAATACATAAATCACGCAAATGTCATCTACAAAATGTTTGATCAAATTTCACTTCAAAGTAGTGATACGTTGAAAATAGTTAAAGTGAACAAATCCCCCCCCCCCCCCCCCCCCTTCCACGTGCCAATGATATTGTGCATGCACACAGCACTTTACTCAAAATGACTGCTGTGTACGTGTAACACTAGCATTAACAGCTATGTGTGTCAATTTCATTGTCTTGTTTGTTTGAAAAATTCTTGCAGTGGAGGTGAATTATTAAGCAAAATATTTTGGACATACACCATTGCTTCAATAGCGTATGTCCAAAATATTTCCTTTAATTATTCACCTTCACAGGTATACAGTTGTCTATAATCCATTCCCCATTGGAGGCAACTTTCTCGGAACTCTGCTAAATATCTACTTGCAGGCCCGTTTCGTATCCTTCCGCCAAATGTAAACAAAGATTGCCATGCGACTGCCATGTAGCATCTGTCAAAATCAATGTTTACATGCCATTGTTTGTGTAGATGTGTTCGTATACTTTCGCTACACCTAAAAATAAACATTGAAATGTGATTTCTACTTTTATACCTGTCAAATGTGTTGTTTACTGTTTACAGCTTTTCAAAGAATTGTGTCTTAGGTCTATTTCAAAAACAATTTTGTACGAATATTCACAGTTTCGGCCTATAACATTATTTAGGTCAGCTTTACGACGTTTTGAAAACGCCTGAATTAACGATAGTTTTTATGGTTATGTTACATTAAAATATTTGATTTTCACAATATAGCACATTACACGTAATGCATGTTACTATTTTGCCGCGACTGTGTTAAACACTGTTACAACTGCGGGGTAATGAACTGTAGTATTTAACTTTTTGTTATTGATATGTGTTGGGTTATTTCTTTAAAAGGACGGCCTCAGTTCAAATAATGAAGGAATAGACAGTCCAACGAAAATGTGACATTAAAGTCAAGCAAGCAACTTGTCGCTCATTTTTTGTTATAGAAACTTAAAATATAGCGGTGAATATGCACTCAAATAAGCCTACCGTAACTTTTATTCCACTCATATTTATATGTATTTCTATTTACAGTGTATTATGTTTATTGAGATTTATTGGGTCTCTGCTTGATTATTTTGTTGGGATTGGTGGTAAATCGCGTTACATGACTGTGTTTCAAACACCCAGGGCAAAGGTACAATGTTGTGATAAATAAAGATACGTGGAGGAAAGTAAATATCTTAGTCATAAAAACAGTTCACATTTACAACGTATACATAGTTCACATCAAATATTTGAAATCACATATACACAGAACCCAGCTTAACTACTACCAAACAGCCATGCCACTCTATTTCACATGCAGCGGTTAACGAAACACACCGTAACAGTATATTTATTACTGCCGCGGAAACACAGATTGATCACAATATAATAACTTGCTTAGGTACGTTTAAATAACACATCTACAAACGTGATGTGGTAATTTGAAGTAGTTTTACGGAGTAAGTATAATTTATGCTTCGCTTGGTAAAACAGCAACACACCATGTCATGGCTAGTCAGTCTGCCAACTTTACTTTGTTTCTGCCCTGCCATCATATCTAAATATATTAAAATAAGGATACAAACATTAAAATCTCTTTTCAGTTGTAAATTACATATTCAAAAATCATTATTTTACTGTAATAAGTATGAAACAGGTACAATTTTCGCATACTAGTGAAGTGAAACTTCCCGAGTGTGAAATAGATACAGAGGGAAGAGGGGGAGAAAGATATTAAGGTAAAGTTTAATTTATTCAATAATACAGTACTGTAAAGTTAACCATAGTGTTATATATTTGTGGAATGCAGGCTATTGAAAAAAATAGGTTGACATATTATGCCTAGAGTGTTTTTTCAAAGGTTGTTTTTCATAAGTCGCTTCCAGTCGGGAATGGACCATACATATTCTTGTTCCTAGCTGTATCATAACATGCAAAGGCCATGACCATTATTGAAAAGAACCTTTGGTGACTGTGTTTTCCGTTCAGCATTGATATCACAATGGAGAGAAAATGAAAATTATCACCGATGCGGTTGTGTAGACATAAGTGTGAGTGGAGAAAAGAATTACCATGGTTAGTACATTCCAAACAAAATTAAGAATGTAAACTTCCTTCGTATCACCCCCCCCCCCCCCTTTTCCACCTTGTATTTTTTTTTTTTTTTCCCCCCAAGGATTTTACTCAATTATTTCAGGAATTTACAGAATTTTTATATTCAAGAATCTGGATTTCAGCTGCAGTGCTGATGGCAGTGAAGGAAAACGATGATGTGATTGAAGCTTAACTGTTGTGTTCCAATTTCATTTTTGAAAAGAACCTGCCTTAAAATTTATGTGGTAAATGCACAATGTTGGTGCCAGTGATGTTTCCTGAAAGTGATACAGCCTCAAACTTTTGCTGCGGCCGCTCCAAAACTGGTTCAATAATTCATCAACAAAACATTTTTTAATGACTTTCAGTATGTAATTGGACCTGGATTTTTCAGGATATTTATGGGTAAGGCTTTCAGAATTTTCCAGGTTTTTTGTTGGTTGGTTTTAAAATTTATGTTTAGAATCAGTGACAGTCCTGATTTAGTGCACCAGCTAAGAAAATGTTTTTAAATTGTCTCCTTGGTTTTTGTTATTTTATAACTAATATGATTACATGAAACTAGAGGTGGCACAAACCAAAATTTTGGCACTGAACTAAACTAGAAAGGATATTTTTATTGAACCAAACTTGAACACAATCTGCAAAACTGTCCATTAATAGAACTTGAACTGAACCATGCTATAACTCATCGAACTGGAACTGAACTTTAAAAAATCAGCCCTTAACGTACTCGGGAGCAAATTCTTACACGTCTCAGATGCAAGGTCCTTTATGTTTAGGGGCGCTCCTATCTCCTGGGGGGGTCTAGTCCTGATGGGGCACTGGTGCTCTTCCGTTGTACAGGACCGGCCTGATTGTTTGCCGGTAGGGGACAAAGTCGGGTTCGGCTAATAGGCAAGTGTGATAGGTTTGTGTGCAATAGTAGTTGGCTGTGGATCTGGTGTAGTAACTGCAGGCCTGGTGGGAGGTATGGGTTGAGGAGCTGGTCGAAAGATCGCTGGTATAGGTGGTCGATCAGGCTGGCTGAGGTGGCCTTCTACACACCAGGTGTACTCTGCCGGGCCAGTGCGTACAGGGTCTGCATACAAATCCTTCGGTACCTCTGGTGTCACAGGATCCTGTATGTGCTTTAATGTGTGGGCCTGCTCCCTAGGATTACGCTTAGCTATTGAGGCTACAAGTGCAAGGCAAAGCTCAGCTCGTGCAGGCATCCAGTAGCAAGTAAGGTCAGCTTCACCCTTTCCTTCAGTCCCTGCTTTCAGGAATAAGGCATTGGGATACACAAACACCTTCTCCATCCGAGAGAATGAATGCAGGCTCCTTGTACAGCAATTTACATGCCGCAGACTTGAGTGGACACCCTATTCCAGTACCTCGCACGGGTGCGCTGTATGCACTGGAAGTCAGGCTGCACTGTCTCAGGTTGCACTCGTGCTACAATCTTGATAACGGATACACTGGCTTCGTATTTCTCATTAAATATCTCGTAGAATGCTGAATTATCTTTTTAATTGGTTTCCATTAATTATAATTTGCGTGTAGTTTCTCCTTTGCACCCAAGAATAGAAAAATCTCTTTTTCGAACAGTCGTCATTCTTTTTCCTGGCACAGTGGTCATTCCTACCCCACATCTGACACCAAATTGTCATATCCCGAGCGGATAGATATGTATTCACTCTTCAACTCTTTGTGGGTGAGTGGAATGATTAAAGGCAATAACCTAACCCCTTTATTAATGACTATTTATTTTTACTATTCCGTTCTCGTATGCACAACATTAACCTTCTTTACAGAAAACGTCTTACAACTTGCAATACATACTATTAAATTGTGGCCATACTGGTCTCATGTCACGTCAGATGCTCGGCTAAGTCTTAAATTCTTCATATGTACTTCCTATCCCTAGTACTTCAACTCGGCAGCTACCTGCTGCTGTTTCTGTTACTGACTAGCTTCTTGTCCTTTCCTTCCTGGCCCAGTACTTATATTCAGTGACCAGAACGATCCTCTCCAGAACAATTTGGCACGTGGCGGTCCTCGTTTCTGACTTGTCTGTTGTCAAGGCGACTTTTGGGGGACGCTAGGCTAGGTGTGTCCTGGTATTTGGCTTAGTGGCGACAGGGGACAGGAGCCCGGCCATCATAGGCTACTGGACAAGTGGCCTTCCAACACGGGATGGTCGGTTTCTTCGAGTACTATCTTTCATTTGGTAGGTACTATTTGGGGTGGTGGTCCTGTCCGATGTTTGGCCTGTGGTTTCAGGAGTGTTATGAGATTCAGACGGCGGTGTACTCTGAATTGCCCCGCTGTTGGTCGAGTTGGGATTGATTCGGTGCACAAGGTGCAGCGGCCTGTGGCGTTCGAGGCATTTCCCAGAACCGAAGGTTGGTGATACCCAGGGAGGTGGTTTGACCGCTGATGAAAGCTTGTAAGACTAAGTGTATTTCCCCGGAGCTCTTGGTTGGCGACTGGAATGTGGTAGGTTTGTAGGTAGGTACTGCAGAGATGGAGCTTCTATGGAGTTCAGCTGCTTGTTCATGCTGGGCCTGTCATTCTAGAGTAACTAAAGGGGGGTTAAGCTCCAGTGGAGATATAGAGGCAGGTTTTTCCTTTTTCACACTCTTACGAACACTACTACGATGGGTAAAGGGCATGAGGAAGGACAACTAATGGGACTCGCGAGGTTTGGCAGGTGACATCCATCAATTGTAGCATGTGCAAATGAAGTAGCTGGCGTTCAGTGCCATATCTCACTAAAACACTGACACCGGAGAGTGGCGTTTCTTCAAGGTGCGTTAATACTGGCTGCCGACACAACACAGGTGTTGTCCTACAAGTGTTTGTCTCCCCAGTCTCGGAGAGCTACTCCTCTCGGCACCTCTAGTGTGCGATGGGAAGAGCAACTTTCAAGCTGGCAAGCCGACTCAAATGGGATCATGTATCTAGTGTCGTGGCTTTACCGTTCCTTCCACGTAGTGCAGAGAACGGGTGGCCTTCCAACTTTGGTGTGGTGAGTGTTCCAGGAGAGCGCCCCCCCCCCCCCCCAAGACCTGGAGAAGTACTCCTCTCGACATGTCTAGTGTGAGGTAAGAAGAGTAAACTCCAGACTGGCAGGCCAGCGCCCAAGGAAGCTGTATCCTAGTGTCGTGGTTCTACCATCCTCCACACGAGTGTGGAGAATGGGTGGCCTACACTAAGTTTTTTTTTTTAATTGTGGCGGTAATTGTAAAACTCTGTCACCTGTTGTCCTCTAGACGGGTTTGCTATCCATGAGTGAGTGAAAACTTTGTTTATTTCCTAAGGAAATAAACAGTGATGGAGAATGCCCTGCCTCCTATCTTACTAGAGATTAACGGAATTCGTACACCCTACGCTAACAGGTGAAGGCTACTTGTAGTTAATCTACCCGGGGTAGGTAGAAAATTGCTGTCTTTACTATTCACTTTTCCTAGCTCTACTCTGGTGTCCTGATGGGACGGGCATGTTTTGAAAATGTTGTAATGGCTTTGGTTCTTCAGAGGCGAGGAGCTTCAGGGATCTTCGGCACCATGTTGGTTGCGGTGAAGAGTTTGAGCTGATAGTCTCAGCACCGAGACGGTTGTGGTGAAGAGTAATGCAGGAGCCGATGGTTCCTTTGGCACCATGATCACGAGCCCTGGAGTGGCCTGGTATATATATTCTGCTGCGACTGTGGCATCCCTTTGACGAGGCAGCTGGGGTTGATGTGGAGAGGACTGTGACAGGTGCAGCGGCGTGGCATAGATCCTTGGCGTGAGATGTCCGTGGCAAGTACTGGATCCTGGGTCAAGCCTCGGTAGTAGTATCAGTAGTGACCTCTAGCAGCGTGTAGTGTTACTCGTTGATCCCGGCTCATGGTCTCTGTGGCTTGGCCGGCAAATAATTATATCTGGTGCCATGGTAGATAGAACAATTTCTGATGATGTCTCATCAGTAGTGGCGGCAAATCAAGTTTCGTTAGACGTCCCCATTTCATTGTACAGATGAGTCGAAGTCGATTTAATAATAAGTAGAAAGACGTCATACTGCAAATATATTTTTCTGTTACTTCACAATACAAATGTTTCATTACTGCATGATTTCTTGGGCACAAATCGCCCTCTCAAGCATACTCTTGTGACATGTTATTTGATGTGCATTCACCACTGACGTCCATCTGTAGGAAAAACTTGTTGTTCCTCTAATTCTGGTGCATCACGAGCATCTGGCTTGACTTACGCTTGCAATTTCCCAACACGAATGAATACTGAAAGAATATGCTTTTCTACTTTTTTTTTAATGGAGTTTTACAATATATAAAAAGTAATATTTACAATTTTTTTACTTAATGGCTAGTACACTCACAGTAACGGCCTCCAGCAAGTCAACCCTTCACACCCATACCTGTTGCCAACATGCCCACTGCCAGGCTGTCCAACAATCATGTCTGTTGCCTAGGTATACTCTTAAAGGCAGTAAATCCTCGTCCGATCAAGCTGTCAAAAGCCGACTTTGTGCCCTGCCGCACAGCTACCAGGCCTGTCATGTTTAACGGGCGTGCCACTGCACCTCGCTAGGACTAAGTTACACAAGAACCCCTATTTAAGGGTGCTTCTGATGCTGCATTCGAACAAAAACCAGTCACTGCACGTAAGTTGTTAACTCAACAGGACGTCACGCGTCAGAGCTAGCTTGTATGAAATAATTTTTCTTTTTCTCTTTAGTTTCGCAAAAGTTCATAACAAATTTTTCATATTGTTTTGTGAGATGAAAAGTCTCATTTGCACAACCCTACTGTTAAGTGCTGACTAAAACCTATGTATATATGTGCTAGTGTGTATTGGGGACTGTATTGCTGCTTTTAGAAACTCTGTGCACTGCATCCAATTTCTCCATTGAAGTGCTATAACTATTTATTGTACCACTATAACTGCTACTGAAGATTGCTGAGGAATGTGAACGTACATGGGGAACTAAACTGCTATGGTGGATGTGTGTGAGAAAATTGTGTGTGTTGCATCTTTGGAGTGGGCAGTTAGTGAGGAGTTGTGAGTGTGCCCGCTGGCCAGCCAGTCTGTGATACACAGGAGTGTGGCTGTTGGGTGTGCAGGTGGACCTGACGCCGAGTGGTAAGGTGATGATCAAGAATTTCTTGTTCGATATTGGTGGCTGCACGGGCAATTTCACCATGCAGTCTCGAGAGCTGGAGTGCATCAGGCACATCAAGGAGACGGTCGGTGGCAACAAGGTCTTGGTGAGTGCTGTGCTCTGTCTACCTACCATCTCCTAAATGTGGATTTACAGGTTGAGCCTGAACAATTCCGACAGCCTGCCTGCATATTAGTATAAAAAAATTATTCGAAAAGATCTTTTTGTCCTATTGTTTAAAATGCTTCTTAATGGTAGTTAGAACCTTTGAAGGTAAAACTAAAATACAAATTTATTTATTGTAAATACTAAGAATTCCGATTTCGTAAACACAGTGATTTTACTGTGTTTCTTGGGACTGTTTAAAAATTATAAAAATTAATGAAAAAATAGGAAATTAAAAGAAGAGGAAAAGAAATTGCAAGAAAAAACAAGTGATAAAATGTAATGGTTTCTATGTTAGTTACTGTATTATAAAATAAGTGTGACGGCTCTCCACTGCATTAGATACTGTGTGTGTAATGTATTGCATGCAACTAAAAAATTAACAGTACCTATTAAGAGCTTGTTGTTTGGCATCATTTTGTCATATTGCCTTCTATCTTAATAATGCATTATTTTTCATATTGTGTCTAGGATTTTAATTAGAGCTATGCCAATTCATAAAATTATGGAGATATGCTGATTCACAGATGTGTTGTCAGTTTTTTTATGCCTTATATACTCAACTTGGAAAAGTGAAAGAAAAATGTACAGGCCAAGTATCCCTCTATTGACTAAGGAAACGGAGTCTATTTAATGAGGAGTTTAAGGGGAGTATGGGTCGATACATCCGACCCTGTGGGCGTCTGGCCCTGGCTCACCAGAGCGTGTAGCTGGGCACTGAGGGTTATGTTATCACTTTTATGGCCGCTTGGTGATTGGGCTTTTAAGAATAGCTGCAAGTGTACAACTATGCTTTTTCAGTGATGCTACGTTATTTTAAAAGGATACAAATCAAAATATGAATAGAGAATGATGTTATGATTTAGCGGATTCGTTGGGTGTCCTGGAGGCGTAGGCATGACAAAGGTATTTTAATATTGCGTAGCGGGGGAGGACAGATTCTGGTGTGGTCTGCCCAGGAAGGAATCTCCTCTTTCTAGGGCCGGTGCCTTGAGGTAAATCCCTGCTAGAGTCCTATCGCTTGCTCGGTGCAGGAGTATGTGCTTCATGAGGGACGGTGTTTGGACCTATAGTGACTTGGGGAGAATAAACTATTGACAAGAGGTGATATCGTCCTTCACTGGGATGTTTGGTTATAACTCTATCGTGGCGATTGTGCATGCACCAAAAAGTAGATAAGTGGATATGAACACAGAAAGCAAAGTGGGTAAGGGAGGTGAAATGGAAAGAGAATGATTGAACCAAAGAGGGGTTAACTGGTATATGTACGTATTGTTCCATTAGCAGGAATTTACAAGACATAACTCTGACCTAGGCCTACTAACGTCTGATGAATGCGGGACCAAGTATGCCAAGCTGTTTGCCTCAGGGCAGCAACGAGATATTGATTGAAGTTCAGGGCGAGAGAGACCCTGGTACAGCTACGCCTGATGCGGATGAGGCACGTGGCCAACACTTAGAGCAAGGAGAATGCTCTGTATCAAGAGCTTCTATCTAGTGTGTTAAGAAAAACAAGTTCTGATAATAGGGTGGCTTGTGCAGGTTACTCTGAGGGGAAGCCTCCCCTGATGTGCTGCTAGCATTCATGTTTGGTGCCTCCCGACCAGGGCAAGAAAAGCAAGGGAGTGGGTCCACGCATGCAGACTGGAGTGCTGCATCATGCTGATTGTTGGCCTCTCAGATGGCAAGAAGTTGATTTGCTTGTGAATGGGAACGGTACAGAGGCTAAATGAGTAGCAGCGTTCGGCGCTACGGTACACTGGGGGGAACACCAGGGACTGAGGCTAGAATATGCATCTGGAAGCACTCGTGGCACTTAAAGCCCCCATCCTCTGTCCGTCCGTCGTGAAGTGAAGAGTTCGGAGCTCAGGATACTGCAGAAAATGTTGAAGATGTGATCTCTAATGCTCCCAGTCACGTTCTCTCGAGTGTAGCACAGCAAGGTAATGGTTACCTCTTAACTGCATGAAAAACTAGTATTGCAACTTGCAAAAAATATGGTGGCAGTTTTCAGACTTTAGATAGGTTGGAGTTTGGAATTCCTTTAACTGCTCGGCTAATGCAAATATCTGCTCTTAGATACGTAACTGTGTTACATTCATTGGTCTGAAAGGTTTTACAAAGTTAAAGCCTAATAGCCTTATTCACAGTTCATAAGCAAAGCTACAAAAACCATAAATATACTAACTAGTTTTGACTGCAAGATGTCAAGAAAATGCAGGTATAACCTGTCCATGGTAAAGTGAGCACTTTTGAGACCCTAGTTATTTTTTCTTGTAGCAATTTTTTATCCTTTAATCACCTTTTAAAATAAATATTGTCATGTAAGTAATAAATACAGTGTGTATACCACTGCACTTGGAACTTAATGTCTAAGCTTGGCACGCAACTAAATTGGGGGGGGGGGGGGGGGGGGGAGAAATAATGACATTTTCAAAGTTATGTTGGAGCCTGGTTATCGTAAATAGTCTTTGTTGTTATTGGCTCAGAGAAAATGGTATTTCGCCAATACAAATTTGGTATTAAGGGTGGCTTACAGTCTGTAAAACATAGTTTATATGGTACAAAACAAGCCATGCTGAATAAAAAAATTATATTATATTGGCGTGTGATGCGTATACTAGTGCTGAGCCGTTACAGGTTTTTACCGATACCGGTACGAACCGATACTTCCTGCAGATACAACCAATATTCGATACCGATACAATGGACATATGAGTAATGGACTGAAAGACTTCTACTAGCACTAAAAATGTTTTGGGAATCTGATGAAAATCTGTGTTAACGTCAGTGTCACGCAGTATACTATTAGATGTTTAAAACATTAGGAAAATTAATTTCACATTAATTATTGAAATCAGAGATTAAAAGCAGCACTCAAAATATACTTTAGTAATTTATTTTTAAATTTAGGTCATGGCAATTTAAGCACTTTGCTTTAAACAAATAAATTTAAAAATATTAAATCCTCAAGGTAGTGTATAACAATTCTCAGCATAATTCAACTTTGTTCATATTCAGAAAATTAAAAATGATTTATATGTATAGTTCCCGGGTTATGAAGATCAGAATCGTTGCTTTTAAAAGATTTTAAATACTTATATGACAAGATGTAACACTGAAGTGTGGCGCCTGCAAAGCTGGTAATTTGGTGACCCGCAAAACAAGCTGTAAATGATTATCTCCCAAAGTGCCTGTCATAGCAGGCAGCCACAGTGGACTGGGGAGCAACAATTCTCTCTCTCTTCACTCTTTCCTCTCCTGTAGATGATTATCGCACACCAGGGAGGCATGTCCCTTCCTCTCTTTTCGTCTTGGAGTGACAATCTGTCAGTGTAGTGCTTGGAATAACAACGGCAACTGCTGACTAAAAACAGCAGCTATTTAGTTCCTATTACTCCAACATTGTCACCCTATCATCCACTGGTTTAGCGGAAAATGTCAGGTCTCAATATCGGCTAAAAATAAAATTGGTTTGGGCTGACAGATATTACTAATATCGGCACATTTTTGACATCTGGTATCGGCATCAGCTCAGCACTAGCGTATACATACTATTTCTTTTTGTTGCAACTACGTATCATGACGTGCATGCCATGTGCCCTAGAAGTGATAGAATCCTAAACAGCAGCTACCCAAGCCAGCATTCCTTCTCCATTACTAAGGTGGATGCCTGGAGACCGGAATGCACTTAAAGGAAGAAAATCTTAAAGTGCCCCTTCCTTAAACAAAACCCCATGAGAAGGGAATACCAGTAAACCACGTCAGCGAAGCTGCACCTGAGCTCGTGCAGCCGACACCACCCGCACAACAGGAAGACGTGCTTCCAGTCGCCCCTGAGAGATGTCAGCAATTACAGCACCATCTAAGAGGGAGGAGCCACCCTTGCTGAAGACATCTGAGACACCCCTAGAGGAGGAGAATATATTGTGCTGCACGGCCGCAGAATGGCAGTAGATACCAGCAGCTTGCCTTTATACAATTCGCTTCAAGGCTCTCTGCTCTGTCTGCTCTCTTCCACCTCGTAAAGAACATCCAGTGATTACCAGTTAACAATCCAGCATGCGCTGCAGCCCCAAAAAGTCGTTCCTCCCCCATACTTGACATTTTCCGTCAAACCCACACCTCACACTCAGGATAAACACTCTGTGCTCTCCTAGCTGGCTCTTCAGGCATGACTCTTTAAGCCAACGGGCCCCTTCACCTGTCTTTGCTCTACCTTCTGAGAGTTGAATCAGTGCCTTGGTTCCTCTAGTAGACTACGGGTCACAGTGTTCTATTCTGAATAGAATAAAACAAGTTAAAAGTTTAACTGCTGTCTGCTCTTTCTTCTGCTTAGTCTTCCCTAATAAGCATCACCCCGCAAAGGAGAAGCAGGGAACCACATATTTGATACAGGTTTGGCCTAACTTAGTTTAGGACTGCGGCATGTCTCCTAAAAAAGACTTGATGTTAGTCATCAAAACACAACCCATTACACGACCAACCATACTGTGGACCAAGCACACAAAGGTACCTGGTGTGCACGTATGGTAGAGCCATGACCACTAGCAAGTGGCACAACGAAGAGGCTAGATCACCCTTGTCAGATAACCCACTACGTCGACCGCCTATAAATTAACCAAAGGGAGTGTCAGGTCTGACAAAGAATCGACTCCTAGGATACACTCTGGGTTATTGTTGCCTGCCACCCTGTTGCGGAAGTGAACTGTAACACCTCATCCCTGTTAAATGAAGTTCACCTACAAGAAGGATAGTAAGTGGAGTGACATGAAAGCAGCTGCATCCTAGCTAGCAAGCAAGAACTGCTTAAACAACCTGTCTTGGCCTTCAGCTACTAGATCCCCCATGAACGAGCTCACGCTGCCCGCTAACTGTTGAGGTCTCATCTCGCAGCCCCCCCCCCCCGACACTCCTGTAACTTGTTTTGTCCCTTTGTGAATCTCCCCGGAGCAGCACACCCAATTTCTGAGTACCTCCGCCTAGACCTACCCCTAGTACTAGATGTCGAGCTAGCAGATGACGTTGGACCAGCGTCAGCAGGCCGGAAGCCCGCCTGTCGCAGCCAACCCTGTCCCTCACCAGAGCCATCCTGCAGATATCACTGCCAGTCAGCCAGGTTACAAGACCTGACACCGGACCTACGTCGATGAGCACCCGAGGCACGGCAGTGGGGTGTAAGCCAGTGACGTTCCCAACAACTCGCATATTCAAGCCAATCCTAGTTCACCTAGACTTCGTGCCGAGCTGGCAGCCAACGTGCCCGACTTGTATAAAGGCACCACTAAGGCCAAGAGCCTCAGGCTTCGAGTGGGGGAAGATCATAGACACTGGGACACCCACATCTCTGATATCCTTTTTACCCTCAGGTACAGGAACAACGAGGTAATAGACACCTCACCCAACCAACTTATACTGGGACAGATGAAATAACACCTGGGTGACTAACAATGGGAACACGAGCCATCCACCCTCCCACAGCCAGAGACCAGCCGACTGGAAGCTGTAGCCCTGCACTGGTGAGCCCAGACGGCCCAAGAAAAGTACATTGAACAGAAATACCCTAAGCTCAAGACTGGTAATAATTACCTTTGAAAAGGAGATAAGGTCCTCCTGAGAATTATCCCCTCACCCGCGACTGGGACAGGTTTTGTGTCAGGCTAACCCAGAAATGGGAGGGACTCTATTATATAATTGTAGGTAGACAGAAGAATGTGTACTGGGGCGAAGATGAGGGAGCATGGATAAAGAAAGCAATTAGGGGACAACTGAGGCCTTGCCTCCCTTAAACTCAAAGACACGCCGAGGATCCCTCAGTACGTGGGCAGTCAGAGAGGAAGAGGATGGACCCTGGATAAAGTTCGAGCCGAAGAAGCACCCCTGGGCGAAGTAATTCAAGGGTTAGTGGCTCAGAGGTATCCTAGCGGTCTCCAAAGGACCGAGAACACTTGGGTTTGCCTCCTAGATAGTGCCCGGCAATGGAGTGGCTGACCAAAGAAGGCAAGATCAAACACCCTTGTCGCCTCCCCAAGAATCAACTCAGAGGGATTAGTCCAGGTTTGACGCTGTACCGGACAGCGACGTAATGCTGCATGCAGAATCTGCACCCCGAGTGGATGTGTCCCGCCCACAGTTGAGCTGGAGGTAGCCACCAAACCCTTACCTTCGACTACCAATGCCCAGAAGGATGAACCTAGCAGTGACGGTGTGTTGGACGGCGACGTGAGGCAGCAGGCGGAGTCCGAACCCAGGACAGAAAAGTGATGTGATGCTGAACCCTTTCACCCCACTGAACCAACCCAGAGACGAGAGCCGCCGCCATGAGCTTGCCGCACGATCTTAAATGTCAAGTCGGCTGGTATCGTGAAACCACATTGTGACCTACCCAGAGCTTCATGAGGCCGTACTCATGGCATACGGGCTACGCAACTGTAAGGTGAGTGCTGCCCCTAAGAACCCATACCAGTAAACAGTGATAAAAGAGTGGGGAATGGAAGCAGTAAGAGCTTAATGAGTGACAGTGATACATAGCAATGCCAGTGAGTGCAGTGACTACAAATTATAAATAATGACAGAGAAAGTACAGTGCATGGGTCGAGACCGCAATGAAAAGAGACATCATACTTAGATAAAAGACAGTCATCCGTAAGAGCTCTGTCAAGCAACCAGTGACAATGCAGATGAAATATTCCAGTGGTAGTGTAGTGTAAGGGTCAAGGCAGCAATGACATAGACATCATAATGAGTGAAGAAAAGGAGACCATAAGTGCAAACACAAGTAGACAGTAGACCTCCTTATGCAACTAAGTGTGGAATAGTGCGACCGAAGTACTCTGTAATATATGCCTATCGCCCATTTCATATAAGTGGGGTAAAATCTGACAGACAATGTGAACAAACTACACTTTATGTAACCAGTAAATACTCTCGTTCATACAGTATTGTATCAGCTGATGAACTGCTGCGGGATCCGCGTTGTTAAGTTGGTTATTTTTATGATGACTTTGGAAGAAAATAGTACTCAGAACTAAAATTTTAATTATACTTAAAACATTTATGGTTTGAATTATGTTTTTAAAGCAATGTTACATTTTCTTGGCTATTACTGACTGGACTTTAAAAACATGTTTAGCATTTATGACAGCGTATGTCGACACGTACAAACAGTAAATGTTTCCAGCCAATGACTAACCATGTTTATGTTTCCAGTTTCTAAACCGATGAACGGCCGTTGTGCGTATGCTTTTTTCTCATCATGTTTATTATACGAATACATATCTTGTTAGTATTGTCAGGATATTTAATTGGTAGTTAATTATTTATTTAGTTGCTTTTTTCTTACATAGTTGGTTGTAGGTACTATTGTGCATTTTCTTGAGTGAAATGTAGTATTAATTGTCACGTGTTTACCGTGTCTCTTCCACCATTTTTCTTACCGCCTTCCTCAATGAAGTGACAAGAGTATAATTTATGTATGTAAGTTTAAGTTTGTTTGTATCAGGAAAAGTGCGTAGTGTTGATTTTTCTGAATGATTCTGCAAATAAATTATTTAATGCTAGTGACGAACAAACATGATTTTAGTGAAGTAAACTTGGCAAGTATTGCCATAAAAAAACGCGTATTCAAGTGGCTGCGAATTTTACAAACCATAAGTTTTGCGTGTTTTTTAAATATATTTGTAAATTGTTAACACAATTATTTAAATTCAGGTGGCCTGAAAAAGCTGTACTTTCCACACTTTTGTAGTAAGAGAATATTTGTTTATTTGTCTATATCATTAATTCAACAAGTGTAAGGTTAACTTCGGTCGAAGTTTGTATTGAGTTTTGATTTTTCATTAAAGTTAAAATTTTCGAAGTTAAATAATTTAAATGTTCTTTCCATTCGAGCAAAACTTTCCATTGCTCCATCAAAACAATATGCAATATGCTACATACTCTTAAAACAATGTCTTCTCACGAAAATATGGCGAACTAAAGCCTCCCCCCCCCCCCCACCGCACGCACACACACCCTCACCCCGCACACTCCGAGCTAAACGTGGTTTTTTCCCCCTCAAAATAAATAAACAGAACCCCAACAAATTTAACTCTGTAACGGTTACAGTAGAAGCTTTCTAACACACCTTCAGTGCTAGGACAGGAAATTTGTAATTACATTGTTTATCATAGAACAGAACTTCTAAAAATATGATCGCAAATTGTCAGAACAGTTTTTTTTTACACACAATCTGATCTCAGAACAAGAACGAATTTCCAGCAAAATCCAGGCTATAAAAATCACTTATATGGAGCATATTCAGAATTTATGGAGTGGAGTGTGCAGAGGGGTGTAAAAGCATTTGCATGCACACACACAATCCCATTCTCTCTGTCCCATTTCCTCTTCCTTCCCCTCTTCTTCCCTCTCTACATCTCCCTCTTCTCCTCCCTCTTCTCCTCCTCCATTTCCATCCCATCCTTTTCCTCACCATCCTCTTCCTTCTCCCTCATCCACACCTTCCTTTTCCTCCCCCTTTTACCCTTCTGTTCCTAACCTTTCTATTCCTCCCATCCTTCCTCCTATTCGTCCCCTTCATTCCCCTTCTCTTCCTCACCACTCTTCCTATTCCTCACTACCCCCTCTTCCTCACCCTCGCTACCCTCTTCTTCACCCTTACTCCCTTCTTATTCCTCTTCCTCACCTCTATTTTTCTTGCCCTCACCCTCTCCTGCTCACCATCTTCCCCTCACCCTCTTTTGACAAAATTTCCACCCTCCGCCATCTCCTCCACAACCATCACCCCTCCCCTCTGCACCATTACTCAACTCCCCTCCCCTCTGTTCTCCACACCCATTTCCCATCCCCTCTTCCCCATCACCACCTAACCCATCACACCCATCTCCCATCACACCCATCTCCCATCACCAATCACTCCTCACGCGTCACATCCTCGTCCACCTATTCATAAATCTCCCTCTCTTCCCCTCCCTTCTTTCTCTTCCCTTTTCCACTCCCCTCATTCACACCCATCTTCCTCTCCCCTCTTTTACTCCTCTCATTCACTCCCCTCTTCCTCTCCCTTCTCATTCCCCTCTTTCACTCCTCTCTTCCACTACCCTTTTACATCCCCTATTCCTTTCACATCTTCCCATTCCCTATTCCTTACCCCTCTATACCTTCCACTTCCTCCGTATTTCCCTCTGCCTCTCTTCCCCTATTACCCCTTATACCATTGCTTCTCCCTGTTTCCCTTCCATCCTTTCCCCCACTATCTTCACCAAGCCCCTCATTCCCCACACTCAGCCCCCTTTCCCTACCCGCTTTCCCTTTCCTTTTTCCCCCCTCTGTAACCATCCCCCTGTCATTTTCAATTCCTCCTTCGTTTTATCCCTCACTTATCCCCTTTTCCACTAATTTCTTCCTTTTACCCCACTTTTCCCTTTTTCCTTTTATTTGTATTTTTTCCCCCCACACTTTTCTCTTTTCCCCCTCACTTCTCCCTTTTTCTTCTAACATCTCCCATTTCCTCCCTCTCACATTCCTTCCTCTACCTCTTTTCCCCCCCAACCCCTCTTTGTCGATCCCTCCCCCGTCTTTGTCGATCTCTACCCGTCTTTGCCTATCCCTCTCTGTTTGCCAATTCCTCCCTCTGTTTGCCATTTCCTCCCCCTGTGCCAGTTCCGCCCCCTCTTTGCCGATCTCTCCTCTTTGGAGATATCTCCCCCTTTTTTCCTATAATTTCCCACTCTTTGCCTATCCCTCACCATCTTTTCCAGGTATTCCCCGTATTTACTGATACCTCTCCCTCTTTGCTGATACACCCTTCTTTGCAGATATCCCATTTTTTTCCATCCCTGCCCCCTCTTTGCTGATCCCTCTTCCCCTTTCCTCATCCCTCTTCCCATTTTCGCATTCCTCTATCTTTTCCCATACCTCGCTCTCCTCTCATATCACCCTATCTCCTCCCATCTCCCTTTACCCTCTACTCTCCCATCTCCCTTTACCCTCTACTCTCCCATCTCCCTTTACCCTCTACTCTCCCATCTCCCTTTACCCTCTACTCTCCCATCTCCCTTTACCCTCTACTCTCCCATCTCCCTTTACCCTCTACTCTCCCATCTCCAATTCCCCTCCCATTACCCTTGTCCCTGCCATCTTCATTTCCTCTCCCATCTTCATTTCCTCTCCCATCTTCATTTCCCCTCCCATCACCCTTTCCCTTCCATCACCCTTTCCTCTCCCATCTCCCTTTTCCCCCCTCACACCTTCCTTTTCCCCTCCCTATAATCCTTTCTCCTTGCAACTCCCTTTTCCTCCCTCGCTGTTTACTTATTTTACCTTCTCCATATTTTTCCAACCCTCTCCGTCATCTCCCATCCCTCTCCACCTCGTTTTCCTTCCCCCTCATTCCCCTTCCACCTCTTTCTCTTCTCCCTCCTTTCCCTCTCCCTTTTACCTTCCCCTCCTTCCTTTTCCCTTCCCACTGTTTGCCTTCCCCCTCTTTTTCCTTCTCCATTTTTCCCTTCCCCTTTTTTTCCCTTCCCCTCTTTACCATTCGCAACCTCTTTTCCTTTCCCACAATCTTTTACCTTCCCACCATATTTTCCCTTTCCACCATCTTTTCCCTTCACCTTTCTCTCCCTTCACCATCTACTCTCTCCAGTCTATTCTATTTCTCTAACCTTTAATATCCCTATCCTTTATTCTCCCTAACATTTATCTCTGTACCCTTCCATTCCCTTCCCTTTATTGCCCTTCCATTTCCTTCCTTTCCTCTCTCACTCTTCGTTTTTCTCTTGCCTTTCCCTCCCCTTCCACTTCTTTCCCCTTTCTACAGTTATGCCATTTCTACCCCTTTTTCCAGCTGTGCCATTACCCTACTTGCCTCCTCAACTTTCTCTCCTCTTTTCCATCATTAGCCTCCTCCGTGTCTCCCCTCTCTCATCTCCCCTCTCTCCCCTCCATGCCTATTCTCCCCTTCCTTTACCCCTATTACATCTCAATCTCATATCCCTCCATTCCTTTTTCTTCCCTCCTAGCCATCCCCACTTCTTCCTGCCATCCTTTTCCCCCTCCCACCTTTCACACTCCCTTTATAACTCACTCCCCTCTCTCCATTCCTTCTCCACTATCTCAACCCATCACTTCCTCTCCCTTTCCTTCTCTTTCTCTCCTTTCCTGTCTCTTCTCTCTCCTCTTACTATCTCTCCCTTACCCTCCCCCTCCCCTTACCCTCCCCTCCCTGCTGTCTGTTCCCTCCCCATTCCCTCCAGCTCAGTCCCCCTTACCTTCCCTCTCTCAGTTTCCTTCACTCTCACTTTTTGTCCCTCTCTCACTTTCCTGCCCTCTCATTTTTCTTCCTCCTCTCTCACTTTTCTTCCTCACTTTACTTCTCTGTCCCCCTTTCTACTCCATTTTGATTTATTTCCCTCTCTTCATTCACTCCCTTCTCATCATTCACTCCCTTCTCATCATTCACTCCCCTCTCTCCCTTCACTTCCCTCTCTTTTTCACTACCTCTCTTTTTTATCTCCCTCTTTTCTTTAATTCCCTTCTCTTCCTTCACTTACCTCTCTTCCTTTCACTCTCTCCCATCACTTCCCTCTTCCTTTCACTCTCTCCCATCACTTCCCTCTTTTCCTTTCACTCTCCCATAACTTCCCTCTTTTCCTTTCACTCTCCCATAACTTCCCTCTTTTCCTTTCACTCTCCCATAACTTCCCTCTTTTCCTTTCACTCTCCCCTATCACTTCCCTCTCTTCCTTTCACTCTCCCCTATCACTTCCCTCTCTTCCTTTCACTCTCTCCCAGCACTTCCCTCTCTTCCTTCATTTCCCTCTCTTTCTTTCACTCTCTCCCATCATTTCTCTTCCCAACCTTCATTCCCTCCCCAATTTTTTCTTCCCTTCCCTCCCTTCCCAACCTCCCTTGTTTTCCTATCCCTCCCTTCCCAACCTTTCTTCCCTCCCTAGTTTTCCCTTCCCTCATATAGGTTCCTCCTCTGTCTGTCTCCCTTCTCTCCCATCCTTCTCTCCATGCCCCTTCTTCCCTCCCATCTCTCCACTCCTCTCCTCTCCCTTCTCTCACTCTTCTTCGCTCTCTCCCTCTTCTTCCTTCCCTACCATTTCTCCACTCCTCTCCCCTCTACCTTCTCTCACTCTTCTTCCTTCCCTCCCCTCTCTGCCTTCCTTCTATCTCTCCCTTCCCTCCCATCTCTACCTCCCTTTCTCCCCATCTTTTCTCTCTCCTCTCCCCTCCTCATCTTCTTTCCCTTCCTCTCTACCCTTCCCCTCTCTCAACTCCCCCTCTTCACCCTTCCAATACTTTTCTCTTCCTTCCTACCCTTCTCTTCCTTCTGACCCCTCTCTTCCTTTCCACCCCCTCCCCCTTCCGACCCACCCCTATCTTCCTTCCCACACCAGTTATGCATTGAGATCATCACCTTTGAATTCAAAAGCGTATGTAAATTTTGTGCAGGCAATGGAGGCAGTTATGTCTAGCTCTGAAACCATTGGACACAGTGTTTAATATAATACATAAAGCCGGTAAATAAAGTGATGGGTTGTATATATTCATGTTCCTACGTAGTGATAAGAGGCCACTTACCTATTTAAAATTTGTAATGGTTTTTGCCAGTTTGTATTTCTTTTTTCAGATGACAGTTAATTATTAATGCCAAATGAGTGATTCAGAGCAAGCAACAAGGATTGTGCTGTGATATTATACACACACTCCAGGTGCTTGTAATGTTGTTTTAGTTCAGCATAGGATACATAAAATTAATATTTGGGAGTTTCTTGTGTTTGGATATTGTAAGGATTTGTGTTTGTTCTTCTTGGAGGCTCCATGGCTCCATGCTTGTCTATGTCTGTAAGGGACCATGATGGACCAGGCAGGATTTGCATATGATGACCCTAAACTGAAGGGTTTAACACTACGTTAACTTTAAATTTAACAGAACTGTGTAATTTTTGCCCTATATGTGACATCGAGATGCAGTGGATTCTGTGCTTAACTTTTGCAGTATGCCAAGTAATGCCCATGGGTGAGACAGCCCTTACACATTTTTGAGCTCGCCCATGTCGGAGATTTTCTGTTGATAACGATCCTGGTCAGCGAGATACAGTGGGAACATCTGTGTAATCTCCTACAAGCATACTTTCAGGATCACATGCCAGTAAAGTGTTTATGCGAGCAGTAGCATGCTAAAATGTAAGTGCTACAATGTGATAAGTGAAACCCTTTCGTTGCCAAGTTGTACAGACAAGAATTTGTTTTGTTTACCCTTGTGTCCTTTTTATTAATTAACGACATGCTCAGTGGCCAGAATAGCACTGTAATACATTTGTGGATAGTACACTCAATGCAATATGGTCAGACCACAGTCTTTCCTGGCTAAACATACTGAACATACCATGATGGAGACCACGTTCACAATACCATAGTTAGTTTTCTGAAGCTGATTGTTGTCCGAAGTCAGAGTGAATGACTTTTATTTCGAAACTCTATAATATTACTCACCTATATTTTTCACTAATCATATTATATGTGATGAGCCTAACCCAAAGGGGAGTCAGCTTCCCTTGCCCGATGGCCATGTCATGCTCGTCTCTAGTGCCTATCGGGATAGGGAGCTCAGCCTACCACCCAGCTGTGTGTGTAACCTCACTGTGCAAGAAGAGAGCTGTCTTGCGTGATTGAGACAGCTGCACATGGATCGGTGATGCTATAAAGAATGCTTTGATTGAGGAACTGCATTCTCTGCTGGTTGGCTCCTTCTCCATTTGCAAGCACCCTTGTCCACTATGTTGGTAATATTGGGCATTATGTAATAAGTCCATACACATGGCAGTTCATGGTGGTATCTTCATTTTGGCACTGTGTTCCCAAGTATTCATTGCTACTTGCAACTCAGGTCAGATTATTGGCGCTATAAATTTGCTTACGTTCATGGCCGGTGCTATCATAGTGCAAGGTGCTTGGTCTAGTATGATGAGCGGTCTTTGTGAAGGCGCAAATCTCGATAGTTGTTAATGTAGTTGGGTATCGAGACCCTAATGGGTCTGGGAGATATCACCCTGTGGGTGCCTCACTGGTTGTATCTTTAAGGGGGCTAGTGAATCACACTGGTGTGTACTGATGGTTGGTCTGCGATCTTGTATCCCATCATAACAGTTGCTTGTCAACGAACTTGTTTACCTGCCAGTGACTGCGGAGAACAAGTGCACATAATTGGTGGTCTGCAAGCAGACCTTGTGCTCAGATGAGTGTGATAGTGGATTGTGTGGGGAGGGCTTGTGATCAACAGTGCATAGAATTGCGGACTCGCTGTGTATCCCATGGCACGTCACCCTCAGCATGAACTGGTGGCAGACGGTGCAACCACCAGCCTCTGTTCCCTCATCTCAACTGCTCTAAGTATAGGTTATCCCTGGTTTAGAGGTGAGTTTGGCACTGTTGTGTGGGGAGACATGACAGAGATAACGGATTAAGGGTGTGGTGGAGGGAAGTTACCTGGACACCCCATCCCTGGCAAACTGCAGTGGTCATCAGTAGGGGTGGGATGATACCATGTTTTCAATACTCGATACTGTATACAGTTTCCTCTTGATACCATTGATACTTTCGATACTCACTACTGTTGAGCAAAAAAAAATTTAATAATGCAATCAAATTTTTGTACACTATATTTTCATTGTTCCCAACCAACTTTATGATAAAATTTAAAATAAAAAAAAAATCACGCAAGGTAATATTACGGATGATAGAAACTAATTTGCATTTTATATAACTTAGCATCTATGGTAGACCTGTTAAGTGTTAAAAAATTATAAATATTTATATGTTACTAAAATAACAGGCATTTAAATTTTCGAACTAAGAAAGCTTAAAATAATTTTATTTTAAAAACAAACATTACATTTTTTTCTGGATTGAGTTAGAGGGAGGAAATGTGGGCATTGTTTATCGCCAGATAAAAAAGAATAGTAATTTTTTTGCTACCGGAAGTGATACAAATTTATTATTTTGTTTGTTGTTTTGTGTTGGTTGTTTTCACAGATTGTGTACACACAAAACACGTAAAATAAATATGAAATACCGGTTGTAAACAGAAATGGCACGTAAAAAAACTAAATATGATCTTGTATTCAGAATACCGAACGTAACTAAATTTGATGATTTTAGAAACGTAGCATTGCCACAATCTATAATTGCACCACAGATGCTGTATTTATGAATAAAACAGTGAGTGTAAACCAATGCTATGCTCAATGTAGGTAACCATTCCAACCTACTTTATTTTTGTTATGGCAAAGTCATACTGCTGGGGCTCCATTAATTTTATTGCCAGTGGATATGATAGGATTGGGAGAGACTTTAGTTTAACGTCTCTCACGAGACGGCGTTGTTTAGCACCTCTTCTTTCGAGACTGTATCATCTTTAATTACATGTTGTTTTATTGGACGAGTCGAAAATTTGCTAGTATAAAAGAAACATTCAAATTATTATGTAACCTGTCATGTTTTAACGTAACCAAAAGAAAACGAGATAAATATGTATTTTCTACCAATTTGAATATTGAACACATTCAGGACGTAAATATTTTTGACGAAGTCGTTTTCCATACAGTAAACATGTACCTTTTACACTGCAAAATTGAGTTGAAATGGTGGTTTTCTAGGCCATGTACATTTAAAACATTCTGATAACTGTTTCAAAATTCTTTTTTTACAATACAAACTGATTTATTGTTCGAAATTCCTATTTGCAACTCCTGAATACATGTACTGTTGCAGTCCTGACTACACTTTTCTCTGCCATCGATAGAAAATAATTAGCTGAATCGTTAAGTAAATACGACACTTCAAGGGCTTTCGAAACTAATAAATTGCAGAATGAAAATAAACGTCGCTTAGGGACAGTAGGAATACCTGCTCACCAAGTCATATACACGTGTCGATAAAAAATATTGAATAAAAGTTACAATATGCATGTTGCGATACTTGATACTCTCCAGTATCGAGTGGTATCGAAGTGTTGAATGTCCCATTTCTAGTCATCAGTGATCTGGACAATCACTTGAAGCAAAACTTAAGTTCATGATGAGATGCTACTGATTGTATTGTCATGCTGTGGTCGTTGCCTTGTTTAAATTGATCTGCAGTGTTTGTCATTAGCCTGCCAATGCAAGACTAGCAGAGGTCCATTTGTTTACAATAGTGTTTTAAGTGATATGTGTACCTTTTATTCTATAGTTTACAAATATTGTTACCTTAATAAAAATGCTGCATTAATGCAGTACTGCAATTATTAAGAAATAATGAAAATTGTATATGAATATTTTTATACAAGACTAGCCTCAGTGTTTATATTCAAAATGTTAATATTTTAATCATTGCAAAACATCGGAACTAACTAACTGTCCAGCAGTTTTGCTGTTGGTTGACTACGAGGGTTCCTCGTTTCAACACCAAGGATGTATGTGGTCCAGTTCTGTGGGAAACCGGGTGGTTTTCCAACTCCTATCACTTTTATTTTACGTTACTTCTCTCAGGTGAACACTTTTGCCACGTCATCAGCCACTGAGAGGCAGGTTGGAAATTTCAGAAATTTGCTAGCCAGTTGAACTCTACTGCCTAAACTGAGAGTTGGTGTTGGATGCAATGGGAACAGGAGGGTATACACACCCATCGAGAAGGCGTGGATCGATCCCAGCGGACCATCAGCAGGGAGGATCGTTTCATCGTGCGACATACTATAAGCACTCCTCGGGCGTTACTGTACACTATACAGGGACATGTCACGGCAGGTGGGGATACGCTTGTGTCCACCAGTACCATATCCAGATGGCTAGCAGAGCGGGATCTGCTGGGAATGGGCAACATGGCAACTTGTAGTTTCGCAATGAGTGGTGTTCAATGGCAAATCACAGTTCTTTGTGTAAACAGACGACTGCCAAAATGAAGTCTGGATATGTCCTGGCCAGCGCAGTGGTCCAAGCTTCATTTCAGAGCTCGCCCCAACGAGAGGTGTAATGGAGTGGGGTGCCATTTCCTACAATTCTTACACCATACTAGTGGTTATTGAAGGAACCCTGTGGGTGCGCCATATCATCACAAGGAAATTGTGCGATCATTTGCACTCTCCATCATGGTGCCGCTTAACAACTCAATTTCCCAACAACATGATGCCCGGCCTCATACAGTACAGGTATCTCTGGCCTACATTTGTTTTGTCAACATGCTTCCTTTGCCAGCATTGTCCTCAGACCTCTCACTCATCAATAACGTTTGTGGTCAGATTGGACTGCAACTTTGGCCAGCGGCAACTATGACGGATGTTGAGGTTCAGTAGCGCCAGCTGTGACAGGATCATCCTCAAGGGAACATCCGACATCTGAATGCCACCATGTCCAACTTTATTGCCGCCTGTCTCCGTGCTTCTGGTAGTCCAACTCCATACTAAGTGCATCCAGTAAGTGCTGATCCCCTGCAATAATACATGCTTGGTGTGGTACAGTAAGTTGACGTTTTCTGATAACATACTACCATGTCTTGCACCTGTACTCGCTTACATGACCTTGCAATGGCATGTTCAGTTTTATTGCAAATGAGTGTAGTTTGAAGTGGGATATAGACGGAGATATCACAATTTACAGTCCGAAAAAAACTTACCACAACTTCCCATCAAAGTGATGAATTAACAATTTTCTACAATACCATTTGAAATAAAACTTCTAAAGTAAACTCTTATAGTCCAAATTAGCACAAAACCAGACCAGTGCAGTGACTACAAAAATAATTGAAATATGCATGCCACATGAGGACCATTAACTGTTCAACTGTGATTTTTGCATAGTGAGAGATTGTATCTATAGATCATGACGTTGACATCTCACTTACTTCACAATTGCATTTTGTGTGACTAACGATGATCTTCGATTCAGTATATTACATAACTTCAGAGTATTGATTTATGTATTGTTGTTTGCAACTCGTCGGCCATCAAATACGTTGTGTATTTTTAAGACTTTATTCAATATGTTAATAGTATTTGAATGTATTTCATTATCTTCGGCCTGCAGGCCATTCTAAAGTTAACTAACTTAATTTTAATTGTTAACCAGATATTTTAACAGTTAAAAGTAAATTAGTTTTAAAATTAACTAATAAGTTAAAAATTGCACACTTTTTTAACAATTCATTTTAATTGATAATTTTTTGAATTATTAATCCAAAGAATACAGTTAATTAGTTATGATCTATCCGTAAACCTTGTTGCCACTACTGTTCCAAAACCAACTTTGGTTGGCACAAGCAGATCTTGTACTTGACTAAGGTGATTTTTATAAAAACCAACTGCAGTAGAGCATCTGTATATTGACCCCATTTAAAGTGACAGTCTTTCTATAACCCATTTTTGAAGAACCGGAAAAAAATTTTGGTGAAAAAAGTAAAACATTTAATGCAAATTGTCCAACATATTACTTTTTTTTGCTGCACATTGCATTTTGATTGGTGAGTGTTGTATGAGGTATGGGTAAGCTAGTCTAAAAATCCCTTGGGTCACCAGCCCTAGCCCTTGCGTATTAACGCTGCCCACCCTCCACCTTGCTTGATTTCCTTGTCTCTTTGTGTTATTACAACTTGGATTAATTTTGGGTTTTGTTTACTGTTTGTGGACAACTTGTTAAATTTAGTTTTTTTAGGACATGCCATCCGCTGCATAAATGTACAAATTCACTCGCAAATACAACTCTGGACTGTGAAACCAATGCAAGTCTTGATGATAACCAGATACAGTCCTGCATCCTCTACATTGCTTCCAGTCTTGTCCTCATCCCCCATTGTACACTCTTGTACGGGGTTTGTCCCTTGGAATTCATCAGAGACAACAGAAAGATGCGACACTTCACTGCATTTATACAGTCAGTTGAAACCAGAGTTTTGGGAACTTGGATTTGCGGGAAGTAGTGTTTGTATGTGGTGAAAACAACAAAGCTTCAGTTTCATTTGTTATGGTGCACAAAGGTATGCAGCATCCAGTTACAGATTTTGTGATCGTTTGGCAATGAGGGAATATACAGGTACACTTCTGTGGTATCATTTTATTTGGGAGACATCTGTTTATAAGTTATGGTTTTGTTGAAATATCCCCTGGTTGGTTTGCAAGAGGCCATCAAAAATTGAATTTGTACTGCTAATTAAGCATGCAGTTTCCATTGTTAATGTTTTTGTAACCGATTGGCATCAAAGTAGGCCGCAGATACTCTTCAATAGCATTATTTTATTCAGAAGATAACTGACTATTGAATTAAATTAATGAAACATGCACCTTCATGCAAAAATTTTTTATCTTATTCCAGAGACTATTAATCATAGACTTACAATGCTCTGCTAAATCCTTGTGCCTCTTGATGTTTTTAACATATCTGGTGACAAATGGAGGTTGTGTATAAGCCCCCCCCCCTTTTTTTTTTTTCAGAAGACGTGTGCATATTAAACTAGTTTTATATTTAATTAAAAATAATGCAGTTTTTTGTGTTAGAAGCAAACATGGACTTTGTGGAAAAATGGCAAATTTTGAAGTATAGGGTTAGGAGTGGGTCAAAATAGGTCCAAATTTTTCTAAAACATCTGTAGAGGCCGGCCTGTTGTAATGACCTTATTTGTGGAAACCATGAGGGGTTGTTTTATCTTGCTTCTACGTAAAGTATACCTTTGTTTATCATGGCATCCTTAATAATTATTTTCGCTTGAGCTGTAATTTGATCTGTTTATACACAGATGAATCCAAATCAGAAGTGTCTACTGCATGTGCCTTTGTCACTGGGCAGAGTGGTACATGTTTGGATTGCACCCATTGCAGCATTTAATTGAACATCTGTATGTCATTTTTTGGGGTCTTGGTTTTTTATTATCTGAGGTTTCTGCATACCTGATAGGCTCAGATTTGATGAGTGCAGTGTTTGGAATTCAGTTATGTTTGTCATCTTATCCACTTCTATTTATGAAATGAAAAGTGGCTGGAGGGTGAGGGGAAAGGAGTGTGTCATCTTCCTGTTGGTACATGGCCATGTGATATTTGTGGTTACATAGCTGCCAATGCAGCAGTGAATAGAGATCTTAGTACTCAGAAGTCAAACTTGAGCTGAATAGCTGCTTCCAGCTTAATCTCAGCTTGCAATTTGAGCTTCAATACTGGTTGCTCATTCGGTTGGCGAATGACTGACATTGTTTTACTATTTAGAACGAAAATATGTTATGTGTTAATGAAATGTGAATTTTTGAAAAGCAAGCAATTGTTGATAATACAATACTTAAGAAATGGCACTAAGAATGATGATTAACTGCAGTATTAGCATAAAAATAGGGCTGCAAATGTGCTGAAAATGCAGTGTCTGACAAGACAGATTCTGTACCATTTGCTGGAAAATAAGGTTATGCTCATTCACTACACAATATTTTAAAATTGAAGCATGTTTTGGTTAAAATTATTGCTCAGAACTGCAGATGTGAACACAGATATTGTCAAAACACAAATAATATTGTGACATTAGGACACAAGTTGTACAAATAACAATTTCAGTTTAACACTGTTTAGGAACTCTAATGATTGGTACAAATTCTTTTGATTCTTGAAATACAATATATTACTAAAACCAGAATAAAATCTTCAATTAGTGATGCGAGCGCTCAATACTTTGAAACTACCAAAGCTTCGCCGCCTTAAAAAAATATTTAAAGACATTAATTTTTAAATAGGCGAAATATATAACACCTCTAAAGGCCTAATTCTTAAAACTTTGACAATGAGTGAAGATTGATTTCAGGACTTTTACCAATCACCAATAGCTTTCACACTAAAGAATTTAAAACACATAATAAAACCTTGGTTTCCACCAGGACACCTAAAGAGCCTCCACAGCCTAGTGGAATAAAATATGAACTTCACAAAGACAATAAAAATATTAAATTAAAAGAAACGAACAAACAACATGGTTAAAATATATGAGTATTACTTTACACAGTTGGGCTACCATATTGAAAGCCGAAACAAATGTGCGAGTCGATGCGGTTCCATTCAATCACACCATCAACTTTCCATGCAACCTGCAATCTCAAAAAGGGCAATATTACATTCAGCAAAATTACTAGTTACTCTACACACACTTGAATCTACAGGGATCCACGCACACACTAAGTTAAACCAAACCTTGAATTTTACACAACGGACAGACAAACCAGAATTTTTAATACTACAGCAAATGTGCACACCCCGAGATCTCCATTAACTAGCTAAGAATTAAATCTTTCAAAAAACACTCACAAATATGCAAACCCACCTGTGCCTTCGCACAGGTATTTCCATTTTATCACCTGTATAACTACTAACTCCCCATCACAGATGAGTGATAAACCAAGTGATTGGTCCATGTGGGTGCCATCTTGCAGCAAGTTGGGTGGATGTTTGGTGCGACCTGATCTGCTACTGGTAACGGGCGTGTTTTGATGGCGGTGGTGCCGTATGTTGCAGTTGCTGGTGAGCGGAGGAGTGGACTCGACTGTGTGCGCTGCACTCCTGCATAAGGCCCTTAGGAAAGACCAGGTGATTGCCGTCCACATCGACAATGGCTTCATGCGCAAGAACGAGAGCCAGAAGGTGGCCCAGTCTCTCGAGAAGCTGGGACTGAGGCTTAAAGGTGTGTGTGCATCATTATTCAGTGCTTACTGAGTGGGCAGAGATGTGATTGTACTTGTAAGCTCACACGCATGTCCACAAACTACATTGGGCTTAATGCATGTGTCTGAATAGCCCAACTGACAGTATTTTTGTTGCCCTAGATAACCAAGTCGTTTGACATATACAGTATGTTAAAACTTAGCGTCATGCTAAGCCTTGGCCCTTACCACATCGACCATAGTAGGCAATTACAGCAGCAGAGGAGCCCTTACATTTATCCTGGTCTACATACAAGGATGCTTGTACTTTATTTACAAACTTCAGATGACAAATTATGGTCTTCCTGCTATATTGTGATGCACGTTCGCTCTTAGCTTAGCTCAGCTCAGCTCTTGCTAGTTGCGGTTAGAGTGCTGATTGGCCTCCGGAGCTCTGTCTATAATCCTTCTGTGCTGTTATTCTCTATTCATGATACTTGTTTGAGCTGGTTGGTTCACAGGGGTACTGCCTAGTGGAGGGGAATCAAACCCCAGGGTGATTCGAACCATAATTGACTCCTGCCCAGGGAATGCAATCTTACTTACCGATAGAGTTGCCAATAAGCAGGATGCCAGCTGTCTCTGGGTCAGCTGGACCTGCTATCGCGGAGTCGTAGGAGTGACTGTGGTAAAGGGTGCAGGGTTTGGGACATCGAAGTTACCTCTGGAGCATCTTGCTGGATCTTGCGGTCGGCTGGTGCAGGAGAAGCCTTCCCGAGCTGCAGGAGAGGAGGAGGTCTTGGTCTGACCAGGGAGAGCTCGCTGACCTATGCGGCCGGCAAGCCGGCAAACTCTGGCTAGCTGCATTTCTGTGCCTCCTTATATAGTCCCAGATCAGTGCTTCAGGTCTCTTCCGGGAGTGTGGGGGATGATAGCCTTTCACCACAGGGCTGGTTATCGTAGGGTTGCAGTGATACCTCACATTTCTTAACACCCTGAGTAGAGGCTGGTGACAAGCTTAAGACCTCCGCTCAAGTCTCGGCGGGTGTGATGTCATGGGGCAGCAGGGGTGCTGCGATCCTGTGGTGCCTCTTGTAACTTCCTTCTCCATTATCTCTGGTCATTGACTCGTCGGGTAAAACAATCTTCGTTCAAGGGGGTGGCGACCGCATGTCGGAATCTGGGCGGAGATTACAATTTTTTAATCAACCGTGTTAATTATAACTGTGTCAGAGGTTGTCCAACGTGTGGAGACAATTCTGTCGGAATGTGAATGGTAGTTTGCCACTGGTATGACTTGCCCCGAGCTCTTCCTAGCTCGTTTATGGGACGAAGTCGCCCGTGGGATGCACAGGCCTGCTGCGCAGCAGTGTGGCAAGCGTCAATTGTTAGAATATGTTCTAGAAATAGCATTGTGTTGAAAATGACATAGGAAATATTACGTTTTCGCAGAAGAACAATGTAAACAGCAGTGATAAGGTTCCCAGCCAATCCAAAGTACCAATACAGTACACCCTATATAACTTGGACTAAGGTGGGGTAAAAGTTGTCCGAGTTGTGATCTGTTTGCCTTATCGAGGGGATAATTGTAATTTGCGCCATTAGAAATTAAAACTGTATTTTAGTACTGTTGAAGTCCTGAATACCAGGGCTCCTTTATACCATGGAGCTATTTGATATACCAAGGGCCGAATAAATAAATGCTTGGAGTGTGTGCAGTCAGGTAGATATGCGATCAGTCGTGCTGGTGTTGTGGGAAGTAGTAGGAGGCAGAAGCAGCTGGCACTCTCTCTCCTTCCTTTGGATGGTGAGATGCCTTATCTGTATGACAAAGAGGGGAATAGTGGTATCGTGCAATAAAATTACTTGAATGCAATATTAGGAATTAGAAAGAAACCGAAGGTTCACAAGTACAAATTGAGAGAACTTGAGACAGTTGCCTAATAACATGTGTACTGCTTCGTGCAGGGAAATTTTGTAATAGCAAAGCAATATGAACTATTACTTCTTCTTTTACCGTTAGGGTCTTTTAGGGACCACAAGTCAATTTCAATGTTTCGTCCTTTGCTGTTGTTTCTTCTTCCTCCAGTACTCCTTCATCTTCTCACTATGTATCTTTTTCCTCTCCTCTGACCATTTTGAGACTGTTTTCTTTTCTTTCCTGCTTTGGAATTCTTCCTTTTTAACACTTTTTTCATAAAAATTTCTCAATTTGTTGCTTCTTCACTTATATTGTTTATTTCCAAATCTTTCACAACCTCCTGAATCCAGGTTGTTGTTGATCTCTTGTTCCAAAAATATTTTAAGTAGTGATGGCCCGATACTGAAAAACCTGATATTGATGCAGGTTCCAATATTTAGAATTTTACCAATCCGATACCTGTAAACCGATATTTTCAGTTATCATGTTGTACGCAGACATTTGTCACTAAAGTGAATGAGAGGAAACAGCTACCTGGAAAAGTTTGGTTTGCAGCTTTCTGAAGAAACACATTTCCAACAAACCACTACCAGCCTTAGCAGTAATTCCTTGAAGACCAAAACGGTACAAAAATAACAAAATTAACTTTCTTCTGCATCAACAGTTTTAACAGTCCAATAAGTGAGATATTTTGAAGAAAAGAAAGGTTTGTCAGCGGGCCTAACGAAAAAATATGTTGTTGAAAGTTTCGGTAATTCAAAAACGTATAGGCAGATTTCTCAAATTTTTTTTCTGTTCGTACAAGGCAATTTTTATTATTTTTTTTAAGAGTGCTTTTATAGTTGTGTATAAATTGTATACATTATTCTTTTCATGAAACAGTATACCCTTGTCAGTGCATTGCAACCGTTTGTTGTTCCAGGTGACAGGCAGAATACAAAATCTTAAGTAAAATCTGAACTTGTTTTCAAAGTTTTCTGTTGATAAAGTGTTGGCTGTATTAAAATTGTAACTGTATATTTCTCTGGGAGTTAGGAATTTTTGCATGGAAATAACAATTGATAAATAATACCGCTTATCAATAGGAATAACATTGTCAATTTCAGGTTTTACGAATAAAGTGACATCTCAAATTATGTATGTCTTTATAAAGAGCACATTAAAAATTGGAGCAATTCTCATGCAGAAACCTACATTTTTGTAGCAAGAAAATAACACCTACTTTTTCAGGTCTCTGCCAATGAGTAATATGCAGCAGTGTAATCCATTACTTTAGGAATGGCAGTACATTTGTCCCCGGCACGATAACGAAGGGCAGTTGGAGTATTGTTCTCCCTCTTGGTTGCTAGTCACTAGCACCTCACTTTGTTCTCTGGAATTGGGAATGGGTATTGCATTATTGCATCCTGAATCCTGAATTGAATTGTTTTGAGAATTGGGTGACCCTCCTTGTTACAGACATTTAAAAATTTTTATCCCTACAACTTCAGTGAAACCGTGTTAAGACGTTGTAGTAAAATACTGAAAAATGTGTGCTTATTAAGCAGGAAAACCTCTTAAAAATGTAAAATGATGTATTTGTAATAGACAAGTGCAAAATTTTTAAAGCTTATTAAGCAGGAAAACTTCCTCAGAGGTTTTTACTATATACATGGATAAGTAGAAGAAAAATATGTTTATTAATGTACAGGTAAATAACAGAACATATGTACTATATGTATTTCTTGTCCAGAAAAACTTGATAGTTATGGTAACCTGTTTTTAGTTTCTGGCAGCTGGTCATTATGTTAGATTCCAATTTTGATCTTAGAAATTTATTATTCATATCTACAAGTTACGTCCGCATGTTTGTCTATTTAGACCTTTTCTTTCAGCCCCCTAAAAAATTCCAGATATTCCACTGCATACAATTTAAATGCTGAATTATTTTCCAGCAGAGGTATTTTAATTCCGGAATAATAGCCCTTCAACAAAGAGGTTTGGAGGTATATACTTGTAAAGGAGAAGATGAGAGATGCTGGTGCTGATGACTTAATGATGGCAAGGAAATAGTTGTGGAATGCTTGCTGAGGTGGTAGTGCATGTATGTGCTTGTGTGGGAGACAGCAGTGCAGCAACTGTGAGATCCGTGTTTATTGTGTATGCATAGTTGTTAGTGCGGCGCACCAGTTCCTGCTTGGTTCGACCACCATCCCCATGGAGATTGACCCGCGCCGTTCCAAGTTCACCAAAATGCTCTGTATGGTCATCAACCCAGAGGAGAAAAGAAAGATCATTGGTGATGTGTTTGTACGGGTGAGTTTCCTCCTGCCTTGTGCATAACATTCATGCTGTTGTACATGCCCATTTATAGCACCATGTATTCATGCATACGTGAACATGTGTTTCACATTTGTGACGGCATGCATGCTTTTTTTACGTGAATACGTTTTTAAAATTGGATTGACACATTGGGTACTACGATGGAAATACAGCGGTGATGTAATGTTTGCAAGCTGTTCCATTCCGACACTATAACTTTGTGACTAATAACGTGATTGAGGTAAATGTGGTTTTCTTTGATTGGGTATACGACTACATTGCAAGCATGAATTTGTTTCGGTGTGCTGATTTTGGTGCCAAATGAAAGATATCATCTAGACGTGTAAACTTAAGCCATAAAAAGTTTATTATTAGGGATGGGTCAATTTGATTCTTAAATTCATTGATACCACCGATTACTCCATTAAAATGAGTACTTGAGTACAGAGTACCAATAAAGTTGATACTCTGAGTAAATGACTAATACAGCACTATTCAGTAAAACCTTCCTTCCGTATTCTGTATAGCAAAATACTCTATACAAAAAAATGTAAACTTAGTCTAGGCCAAACTCATAATAATGATTTTTTTATCACAATTTACTGAAATGAATTCCATTGGTTAACTGTTAAATTTGTGTTACAACTAGAGGCAAGATTATATGGTGAATAGAAATAAATGCGAAATAACACTGAAATTCAAGTTATAACACCGCCAACACCAAAATTAAGTTAATAAATCACAAGACACTGAAATTAGAGTTAAAATACAAAATAAAATGAAAAATAGCCATGACAAAACAATTTTATCGTAAAAAAATCAAAATTTTAACAATTGAAAATTAAATTTATGATCTATATACTAATCAAAATAATGCAAATTTTTAATCAAATATTTTTTACACATTGGAGGATGGCGAAAGAGAGAGAGAGTGCGCGTGCGTGTGTGTGCATGTGTGCGTGCGCACGTGTGTGTATGTGTGCGTGTGTGTGTGTGTGTATATATATATATATATATATATATATATATATATATATATATATATATATATATATATATATATATATATATATATATATATATATATATATAATATGGGGTTGTTAAGATGTAGGATGAGTGAATCTCATGCTGTGAAGTGTTGCTGAAATAATATACTATTAAACAAGGCTGGCAAAATTGAATAAGTAAAGAACTTATAAGAATAATGTAGTTTCAATGATAGATTTTTTTTCTGTTAAGTAATACTATGCAAAATAGTTTTGTGTAGTAACCAATTGAAAATCCACATTCTTTGGAAAATTCAACATTTGTGCCATAAAAAATAATCTGTAAAATGTGATTTTTTTTCCGTTCGTTTAACTACAGAGATGCTCACTCTTGGATATGTAGTTGTATAAATCTTAAGTATTGAAAGTGTTTATTTAAACATGTGTGTAAGTATACACTATTATAGTATTTTTAACTATACCCAGAATACATAGAAATAAAAGCAATTACACTGAAATATTAAATTTTTAAAATCAACCTGAGCTAAAATATTATTATGATTATCACTTATTCTACTAACCCGAAGTCATAGCGACTGGATTTTCCAAGTACGTATTGATGCACACATAGTAAATCTTTTATGACGATAAAGACGAA
Organism: Dryococelus australis; assembly: GCA_029891345.1. NCBI lineage: Eukaryota > Metazoa > Arthropoda > Insecta > Phasmatodea > Phasmatidae > Dryococelus > Dryococelus australis. The sequence goes on along the minus strand of CM057000.1, from coordinate 123,035,597 downwards.
ATCTACAATTTTTAATAATGAAATTTTCATTTAAATAACACCTTAAAATCTTGGCTCTAGTTACAACACATGTTAATACGTATTGATGCATGTCAGCATGCTACGCAGCGCAGATGCGCTCTCTATGGGTGACTTTGCCCCATCTATAAGGAACCTGAGCTCTGGGGCAAGTCATATCAGTGGCGAATGCGATAAACGTATCGAGCAAGTAGATTCCACTAACCTGGACAGCCGAATACGTAATTGTAATTTAGGCATGTAATTACAATATACACGGCACGCCCGAAATCCTACATGAAAGATCCACCCCTACAAATAGAATAATTATTATTGAAAATCCACAACCCTTTGGTTAGCTGTGGTATCAGTTCCAATCAACCTTAGAGATGGCATCACCCCCGTGACCTTGTGATGTCACATCCAGCCAGTCTCAGAGAGAGGTGTTTCAAATTTTCGTCGCCTTCAAGCAGGGACATAAAAAATATTCGGCGCTCCTGTGCCCTGATAAACCAATCCCCGTGTTGGAAGGCTGCGCTACCCCCCACACCGAAGGATCACTGACGATTAAGTTTTTAAGTACAAATAGAGGTCCAGCACCGTTGTCCATTAGAGACACCGGGCTCATCGGCTGAATAGGTTCGCAAGCTCAACCCTGTTTGAGGAGATTCTCCTTCCTCTCCAGAGCCTGTGGCAAGGCTCGAACTCCAAACCGCTGCTTGGGAAGGCCGCCAGCACTCCAGCCCTTCAGCTTGAATAAGGCTCGTCCACGCCAGTGACTGCCCAGGTCAGCACTCTCTCCGTACGGTAATCCAACCACCTGTACCCACTACCCTTACCTCAGTCAACTTCCTGACTCCCGCGGTAGCAGGTCGTTGCGTGTTTAACGTCCCCCCTGAAGAAATCCCCTAGTAACGTCAAATGCTGTAAATTTGGTTACGTATATTTTGCATATTCTTCCTTTAATGATTTTACCAGGCTTGCTTTTGCCTTTTGAGGAATATTTGTTTAATTTGATACTAGCTAAACTTTAGTTTGTATTTAAGTAGCCGGGTGTCATTCGTAATATTTCTTTCAAGGTGTAATAAATATTACATGAACCTAAACCTTGTTTGTCGTTAACAGTAATTGTAGTTTAGATTCCCCTGTAATATTTTGTGATTTTATTTCTATGTGAGTAAATTAGTATCTGCATTTATGTGGCACGTCAGCAAACAGTTGTGAGGTGTACTGGACTCCTCAGGAAACAGGGCCTGAAACAATTGGCATTAAAGCCTAAAGGGGCACGCCACTGCTTCTGGGTTTTCAGTGCATCCTCCACCGCTGCTCGATGTACAACTTAATACCTTGACTGCCCATCACATGGCAGGTCCTTGGGAACAAATGCGAAGTCGAACCCACCTAGGACTGCTACGTCTGCAGTAATCTAGACAGCCCAAAATTCAATGCATCACAAGCATGGCGGATTTGGGAGCTGCCAGAGGCATCGTGAGAGCCGTGCCCTATGTAAACCACCTTTTATTAATAATCTTGTAGCTAATTCTAACCCTACGGAGTTGTTACCTCAGGAGCCAGTGAACTTACCTTTGTGTTACGATACGATAACTCCACCGACACATGAGAGCCCACTGAAACGTTGGTTAGGTTGGTGTCAACCAGACAACGAGTAGGAAGATATCTCACCAGAGTCAACTAAGACTGTATTGCCTGTTAATACTCCGGACTCTCTGATACCTTCTGTTCAGGCCACCCCAGCCCTGTCGACAGAATTGCTGAACATTTGCACCATAAAGTTGGCATCCGGGAGAACCGTCAGGGTTTGACTCCCGCCGAAGGTCGTCCCCAAACCATGTGGCAAACAAACCCTGACCAACTTTATTTCCGCACGCCGGTTGACGAGGCCGCTGCAGATAAACCCCATTACCTTGGCCAGATCAACCACCACCATATTCACTCTCGACAGATCATCGACTGCTTTTCAATCATCCTCACGGGATGGCTGGCGTCCCACATTTTGGCAGCCCTGATTTTGAGTATGGTAAAACTCTCTGGGAGGGAGCTCATCTCTTTCCGCCTCACCCTGGGGTTTGATTCCCCTCACCTCTGCCGGTTTAAAGAGGGCAATCAGCATAATTCCCCCTTAACCCGTAAGACCCGAGAGGGTCAGCACCCATCAGTATATAAATTACGCACTTTTGTAGCCAACACGTAGTGTTTAATTAATTTGATTTATTTTGCTTTAGAATTTCAGTGTATGTAAAATGGAAACAAATTTTTTTTTTGTGTTTTTCAAAGATATTTTTCCATGCAGCAATTTAAACAAAAGGGCTGGCTATTTAAATACAACACTAGTGCCAGAAGAGACATTTTGGTGCCACAGCAGTGTCAGCTATATCATTGGTGTGCATATACAGTCTTTGATATCTGTGACTTTACTTTTTTCCCCCGTGATTTGCTTTTTTCACGATGTGTTCCAGTCTCATGTTTAACCTTGTTTTAGGGTTTCTTTGTTAACTTTCTACATGCATTGAAATAGGCATCTATCTGAAAAGCAGTGGAAAGTTAAAAATTAATAAAATTGTCATAATTTTACAAATTAAACTGCAACCTTTCAACACGTCCCAACCAAGGTACTAAGCATTTGTTTTAAATCTGGTGTAGGTAAAGAAATGTACTTGCTCCAAATAAAATAATTGCTTTGAGTGGGCAAGAAGGGAAAAAAAGTTAAACTTTAAAATGTCCAACCAAGATAAAAGCTTCAAACACAACCTAAAAGCCAAGTAAACAACTCCACAAATGAATTTTCTTTTTCAAAGTGAATCTGATATAATGTACTTATTTTAAATAATGAATCTGTAAATTTATGCTAATGCCACAATACATTACAATATTTTCATTCGTATTTGAGTATGTACAAGTTAGCATAAACACATTTAGGTCCCTTCAATCTCACCACCAAGAGGGTTTCCCTATGTATTTTTATTTGCAACACTCTTGAAAAGCACAGTGTATGTTGATTTTTAAAAAATCAACTTCATTTGTAAACCAAGAAGTTGTTTTAATCCAAAAATGTTTCCAATGATATCAAGAAATTCAGACACAGAACTGCTGATAATTCAATACCAATATCATTGGTACTGACAAGTGCCTAATGGGTAGGGACCCTGAAAAATGGTAAGTAAAAACTACAAATATTGGTGCAAGAAACTTGTTGTGCGGTGTAATAAACTGGTGCAAAAAACTTGAAACGGTGTAAAAACTTCAAAATAATTAATAAAGCGTTTAAAAAAATTGTATCACTTAACACATAGTAAATTTGTGAAACTAAGTAAATAAATGCAGGAAAATAGAAACAATACAAAAGTTGATTCTCGCTTGCATACTGGTGTTCAAAATTACAAGAAAATGCCAGGCTGGGTCGGGGTTTCATACGTTGGGGAAAGCGTATGCTTTGGGTTTCTTTATTATAGTGACTACCAAAGATGAAGGGGAATCAAACCGCAGGGTAAACGCGACTTGGTAGATCTCTTGGTAGGAGACTTAGGTTCTGTTTACCTCTAGGGATGCCAAATACCATGAAGCCAGTTTCACAGGGAGCATAGGTGGAACTAGGCAGGGTCCTTAATTTTCCGAGGGGCCCAGCCTGTATAGAGAGTTGGCCTAGTAGGCTGACATGCTGGTACAAAATCAGGAGTTACAGAAATAACCCTTCGATGTTTCGGTACCTGGTTTTGAAGAAGGTGGACGATCACAGCTGTTGTGCTCACTCTACAAGTGGATGGAGGCGCAGCTGCGTGCTTGATGAGGGGGAGAGAGAAGGGGTTTGTTTCTGGATTTTGGGGTTCTGGTAAATCCAATTTATGCCAAGGCCAATCAAGTCCTAGGATAGCCTCTCCTACCTGTCGTACGGCCTCTATAGCTGGATGTTCTTCAATGGCAATTTGTATTGACAGGCTGTACTGTGTTTGTACTGTGTTTTGAACAGGTTGAGGAATGTCACCATTATCTGTGGTGGTTTACACTGGTGTTAAAGTAAGTAGTTCTCTGACAGCGGACCGCAGGGCCTTCCTACATTGCTTATTTAATTTCCATTACGAGATACAACAAAAACATCTTGTTATTCTACACACTTTACTACCTACACATATTAAAAAATTGTTAATATTAATATGATTGGAAAGTTAGAATAATATACAAGAATCTGCAATAATATCAAGTTGTTTTCATTTGTTTATAGAATCTATCCTTAATCTCTTTTATTGTATGTGAAATATTTATCGTAACTGAAAATTAGATTTAGTTACTCTAATATTCATGTATATTCATGGCATTTACTCTTAACCAAAGTAAATAGACGATACACATGCATTTGTGTAAAAATTTTTTGATTTAGTTAATTTTTAGCAGATTTCTGTGAATTTTTCTTCGATGTTTTTTTTTTTTTTTAATTTCATCAAAGATTTCACTGAAATTTGGCTGCGGTAAAAAAAAAATGGTTTGGTAATAGCACAAAAAGAAAATTGTAATTATTTGGTCAGAAAATGCAAGCACTCTCATATATTTCATAATGCAACAAACTTTGTCTACCCAAAAATAAAGTACCTTCCCCTAATCGGAAAATGCGAGCACTGTCATTAATTACTACCACAGTACTTGGCTTTTGGTTTGTTCTTTTGTCAGTCATTATATTCCCAGACACTGAAAAACTCTTTTCAGTGTTTGAAAGAAAATATTCTTTTATAGAAAATGCTTTTGATTCTACACAAGGCAAAGATATTTACAGGCTTCCTTATACATTTCATAATAAACTAAAGCATGTTGCAGCTTTAAAGTCTCTGAATTGCAATAGACTAACCTGTATCATTTCTCTCAGTCTTTGTCTATATTCACACATTATTTGTAGTTGGCATCTGAATGATTTCACACATTGATGTTTCATTATTACTACAGTTTATGTACGCGTTTCCAGCTCACATGATATACTAGGTGTTGTTTAGTTATTTACAAGCCGTTCTTGAAGTTAGTTACGTATTCTAGGAATGCAGGACGGTTCCAATTCTGTTGTGGCTGCGGAGTTGGCCCGGGGAGGGTGCGGGCATGACCTTATCAGCTTCCCTTCTCCCCACTCCCTCTTGTCCTGCATAGCAGAGAGGCGAGGCGGCGAGTTGTTCATGAAAGAATTCCTTGGGGGAGTAGGGCAGTACGCATGGTTTCTCATCTCGCTTCCTCCTCCCTTCTACCCTTCTGTTGGCAGTCTAGCTCGTCCTGCTCCCGGAAATTCTTCTCCGTTTTGCGTGCCCTGCTGATCATTTCTTCCACTGTAAGTGATTTGGGACATAGCAGAAAGTTCCGCAGATGGAGCAGTAGTAGATGGAAATCTGTCGTACGCAGCTCTCTTCATCTCCCTTGGGGATGATTCTTCGAAACATCTGCACCTTCCCCCTGGAAAAAAATATCTACTTCCTCACCCTGCACTTGGGTACAGCTGTAGAATTCAGTCATTAAGCATGCCAAAATTTAGTTGCCTGTGAAGTACTTAGTGAATCATCTGGTAGCTGTTTCCGGTCGGACACAAATTCCATGTCCTTACTCCACCAGTCAAGGGCTTTGCCTTTCAGTTTCAGTTGGGTCCTGTCTATCCACTGTTTCTCGGGAATGGCATGTGCTTCTAGCTCTCGTTAGCATTCTGCCGTAAAGAGGAGTGGATCCTTGTGTGGTCTGCTTGCGAATTCCAGTAGCTGCAGCTCCCCTGTGCAATGTAGCCCACTGTGAAGAGATGCTGGTCCGGGGTTGAATGGTCAATACTCGGAGGCTTGTTTGCAAACCTCGAATTGATATGCCAAGCCAGGCCTGTTAACCGGCTCGTCTGGTCATCCAATGCACGCATGGTGATAGGTTTCTCCACACAGAATGCACCTAACTGTGTAGATCATGGTCGGGACATGTGACACAATTGCAGAACTCTGTCTAGTCCGGCAATCTTCGCATCTGAATTCCAATCCATCCGTAAAACGAGGCTCGTCTGCCCAGCCGAGGCAGGAATAGTGGTTCCATTGTTGGCAGTGTGTGCACTAAATCCTGTTAGTCCCCATACCAGGGCAGATCGTGCGCAATGAGCGGTCACTTTTGGTTGCAGCTGAATTGGTACACTCAAGCTCATGCTCGCTGAGTCTGGTTGTAAACATCTCTGGTAGCTTGGGCGTCACATTCCAGTCCCCAAAGTCCATTTGAGCCTTAGGTGGGGTCGGACTGACTTGTCCTGAACTACCTCGTGAAACTTTGGCATTTATACCCCATGTTGTGTGCCACAAAAATACCTACCTACCTACCTACCTACCTACCTACCTACCTACCTACCTCCCTCCCTCCCTCCCTCCCTCCCTCCCTCCCTCCCTCCCTCCCTCCCTCCCTCCCTCCCTCCCTCCCTTCCTCCCTCCCTCCCTCCCTCCCTCCCTCTCTCTCTACTTGACGCCCTGTCAACTAGGCAACTGCTATGCCAAGCAGAGGTGGCAGAGTATTTTTGTTCGGGTGCTACATCAGGCGCACCAGTAGGAGCGTTCATTTCTTCAGTTACTCTCTATGTGGGGCTGGTGCTTTCCCTGTATAGAGTACTGGCCGCGTAGTTTTCGGCAGGGCATGAAGTCTGGTTCTGCCAGAACAATCTTCCATTTCAGGCTCTGAGCCTTTGGTAGTATACCTGGCTGACTGAGATTGCTAGTGCTATGGTGTGGTTCTTGCTGAATGACTGCACGAAGAAGGTCCTGAATTTTAAGTTTTCTGAGAGTGATCATGGTTTGTGTCGGAGACAGAGCAACAGGCATAAGATAAGCTACAGGCGCTGTAGGTCGCTGTTCTGATTGACTGATGTATTCTACGAGCCAAGGGTGAACTTCGTTAGCCTGGTTACTGGAATAAGTCTCGTGGGACTTCCAGTGTGACTGGAATGAGCAGGAATCTTAGTGCTTGAGCTTGGTCCTTAGGCGTTAGGTGTCCTAATCTGGCTGCAAGGGCGGGGGTTAGCTCTTGCAAACGTCCAGAGGAGATGAAAACCTGTTTGATCTTCTCCTTAAGACCACTTCGTCTGGAGAAAGGCATTTTGAGTCGCACACTCTCTCATGTCTGTGAGATGAAAGCAGGGTTTTGTGGTTCTCTACTGTATAGAGATCTCGGTGTTCGGCGCTAAGGTGTGGTGGGTAGAGAAAATTAGACCTTGCAGTCTGCAGTTTCACATGTAGGTGATTGGTTTTGTCTGCGTCTTCCCAGTCTAGGAAACATCCCCTCTGGCACAAAGGTGCAATGGAAAGGACAAGCACCAGACAGACAAGCGAGTCCAAAAACAGTGTACCTATGTAGCCTGCATTGTTCTACCCACCGAAGTATGTAGAAATGTTGGCCACGCTAGTGCTTGTGGGTAAGCAAAATGTCTACTGGTTCATTTGAGGCCAAATCCCTGGGATCACCTGCATTTCATTAAAGGGTGAGGTCTAATGGGAACAAGGTGCTACGTCTACAGGAACGTGGAACTCGATGAGTATCAACAACTGTTTATTCCGTTTTACATACGTGACTTACTCCGTCTTGCGTTTCTCAAGAGCTTGGCGGGAAGCTAAGCTATGCAGCCCGGGTAGTCAGTTGCGGTAGCTAGGGCGGTGGATGACTGAAGACTGCTCTCAAGTTGAATTTTTGCTCTGTATTTATACTGTGCCGAGTGGTTGCCTTGGCGTTCGTTGGCTGGCTTCTTGAGGGCGAGTAGTGGTCGCTGAGAGAGGGGTAGCGAAAAGCTCTCTGGCATGACCTCACCAGCCGGCTAGAAGAATGAGACAGATGAACGACAAAATATACTTGTGGTACCATCTAGCAATGATTAGTATGACTAGTATTCATTGTGTTGAGGAGCATAGCTTCGATAGGCTGGTGAATAATAAACTCTCAGCTGACTAGAACATCCATTTTTGCAGGGTAGATAGTACAATCTTCTTACATCACATACAGTCAACGACAATGCAGACTTTGTAGAAATCAGATGCGCTGCTGGCTGTGCGGATGCGCTGTCATCTAATTATCATTGTTGAAAAGCATCATGTGTCAATATATTGGACTTGAGCATTTTGTGCCTTCATATTCCTGGCTAAGGTATTGAGACAGATGTCTTCCGGTGTTGGCATCTTGGTGGGTGTGGTTTACTATTGTCAGTCTTTGGGACGACGGAGAGTTTGCCTGAGGAGGAGCTAGCTAGGGCTAGTGTTGACAGCCTAATTTCCTCTTCTGCGAAGTGTGAAAAGAATAGTGGGGATATGTTTATCCCAGTGCCGGTGGTCTTCTCCCACACTGTGACAGAGGCTTTTTTGAGCTCTTAGTTCCTCTGCTCAGTGGGGTTTGCTTGAGGGTGATAAGGTGGTGGTGTTCAGGTTATCACACCCTAATTCTGGCAGGCCTTCCTCCATTCTTGGTTTTGCGAATGAGTTGCTATTGTCAGTCAGAATGGCTTATTGGTAACCCCAATGAGGGAAATCTCTGTTTGAAGCTTCCTGGGTATGTTTCTAGTTTCCTAACTGGGGAACGGGAATGCTTCCACCCAGCGAGAAAACATGTCCATGACCACCAACAACTACCGGTTCCTTGTCTACTATGCAGATAGGGTTCCATGATGTCAGCTGCCAAGTGTGTGTACGCTGTGGCTGGGTGCCTGGGTTTCACAGTAGGAAGGCGTATGGGACAGTGGCGGCTGCTGAGGGAGGGCTGCGCGCAGTCCCCCCTAATAAAATCTTAGAACGCATACCTCTACTTATCTGCTACCAGCAAATAATACTGCGTACGAATACAGAGGTAATTTCACAGCCAATGTTTTTGAGATGGACGATACTCTTGTCACAAGAGAAATGTTTATGGAAATGTCGAGTGGTGGGGCTACATATTCTTCGCCCTGAAGTGGGTGCAGCGAGTAGAGAGAGATGACGGTAACAATTGACTAGGGGTGCTATGGGAGGGAGGGAAGACTTCATAGGCTCATCCCTTTTCAATCACATGCTGTAACTCAGAGAGCAGGGCGCGCCCCTGCTCTCACACAAAAACAATTTCCTGAAACTTGACAAGGCTACCAATACTGAAACTTCGAATTCCACTGTGCCTCTGGATTTCTAGTACAGGAACAGATGACATTGTCCCTTAATTTCTACTGATTAGGTTTATCTTGCAAAATATGCTTAATATCCGGGTCCTGTTGTTATGGGACCCATTCTTCCTCCTCTTTTGGTTGCCCTCCGAGATCTGGCTGGCGGGACAGTGCATCCAGGAGGTTGTTGCATTTACAGAGGCAGTGCTGAACTTTGAACACAAACTCCATGAGGCATGTGTCCCACCACCCAAGTTTTGCCTTCGTATTGCATGATTTGTATAGCCACTGAAGGGTCTTGCTGTCTGTGCGGAGTCTGATATGTTTGCCGTCCATGTAATAGCGGTACCGCCTTAATGCCTAGATGACACGACACTCTGCTCGTTTATATGGTACAAATGCTCTGTATTCTTCAGTCTTGTGCTAGCATAGGCTATCACCTACGGCTGACTAGAGGCATCGTCTTTATATAAAACGTCATGTAATCCTTCTTGGCATGCCTCTGCTTGTAGAATGAAGGGTGCCTCCCCTCGTGGTCTGTGGAGTTGTAAAATGTTAGAGAAACTTTTCTTGAGTGTTAGGAAGGCGTGATTGATGTTCAGTTGTCCATTGCCGTGTTTCCTTATCTAAGAGGTGGTGAAGTGGAGCCATCTGGGGAGCGATGTTGGGTATACAATTTGCATAACCAGTTACGTAGGCCAAGGAAGCTATGCAATTGCTTCTTGTTGATGGGTTTATCTGCCTCTTGGATTGCACTGATGGATTTGTTTTGCGGATTACCTTCGGGAATAATGACATATTACATGTCCAAGGTAATCAATGTAGGTCTTGCCGAAATGACTCTTGGCTAGTTCACAGGTAAGGCCGTGTAACTCGAGCCTTTCCAAGTCGTTGGAGGTAGCAGTAGTGTTCCTCCCATGTTTTTGAGTATATGATGATATTGTCCAAATACACGAAGCAAAACTGTCCTATAAAACCAGTCAATACTTTGGCCAAAATAAGTCCCTGGAATGTGGCTGGGGCATTTTTCACCCCAATTTGCATTGCTTTGAATTGTAGTGTTTCGCCTTCCGGGGGGGGGGGGGGGTGAGTGTTTTATACTCCTGGCTGTTGCCAATTTCCTGACTGCATGTCAAGAGTACTGAAGAGGAAGACGTCCCCTTTTTCTCTGAGAGTATTCTGGAGATCGATAGCAGGAGGAGCAATTGGATGAGTTATGTCATTGGGGTCCTTATGCAAAAGCGTAAGCCTCCTTCCTTCTTTGGAATAAACTACTATTCATTTGTAGGGTGAGTTGGATGGCTCGATGATTCTCTGCTCCTTCATCTCTTCTGTTTTTGTCATGTTGTTGTTGCCTTCTGGCAGACACTTTATATATTTCGAATGTGAACAGAACGTCTGTGGTTGGCCAAATTTCATGTTGGATGATATGTGTCTGGCGTTGGGATCCCTTTCGACTGAAGATGCTCGCATGTTCGTCTATTATTTTCCTGAGTTCAGCAAATTTACGCGAGAGTAAGTAGTGATGTATATCTTTGGGGTTGATTGGTGGTGCTATAATTCTTCTGGGCTGTTTTCCCAATTGATGGTTATGCTGTTTTTATCCCCGAGATATACGTGCCTTCTCCCGTGGTCCATCACACAGTGTTGTTGTTTCAACCAGTGGTGTCCCAGAATTACTGCTTCTGCGATATCTGGGGACACCACAAAGTCTGCTGTTATTTGTGAGATTGTGCATACCCATGGTAAGGGTGGTTCTTCCATCGACCTTCAGGATCTGTTCAGGTTGGGCCATTCAAACTAGTCAAGTCTACGACTTCAGTGATTCCCTTTGTTCTGTAGTGAGCGCATTACTCCGAATGAAGTTGCCTGTGGCAGTGGAGTCAAGGAGTGCTAGGTAGGGACTACCGTTAATTTCCACTTGTATGTGGGGAGCTTTAGATGGTTCGCTCTCTTCATAGATGCAGATTAATTTCTGATGTTGGCTGGGCCTTTGTTCACCGAGGATGGATGCCCTGTGCGCATTCTGGCTGCAGCATTTCCCACCTGATTGGGTTCCTTAGTCTCGTTTGTGCACTGTGACACATCTACCACCCACATTTCTCTCCATACCCCCGCTCGCCCTTGCCTACCCAGGCAATTTTTGTGGAGATACTGGCCTAGGCAGAACCAGCACTGCTGGAGCATTGCAGCAAGAGGAGGCGGTGGATTGTGAAGGACCTTGCACCTGCCTATCTTGTTTGGCTGGTTTACTAGCATGCGGCTCGTCTAGTATGTTCTGCACCTTGTAGTGCTGCTCAATTTATTTCGCCCTTTTCATGAGCTCTTCTACGGAATGCGGTTTCAGAGGAACTGTAATATATTCCTTAGCCTAGGTTGGAGCATGCGGGCTGTGTGTCGCACACAGCTCTCTTCGCTTTCAGTGGGAAATATTTGTTTGTGCATCTGTGCTTTGCGATGCATATCTATGCTTCTTCTTCGTTGGTCAGGGTTCAGCTATGGAATTCTGAAGTCAGACAAACTATGATTTCCTCGTCTGTGAACTGTGAGGCAAGGCGGGAGCGCACAGCTGTGCCCACTTTGTGACAATTCTTCATACCTAGCCCACCATTTTTGAGCTTTTCCCGCGAGTTGGTGTTGGGCTCTGGTGACCCATTGTTTGAGGGGTACTTCATGATCTTTGAATTCCTGTTCACATTCGGTGGTGAACGCTGTTGGGTCTTCATGTGGGCGTCCTCAAAATTCTGGAAGTTGAAGTTCGGTGGTTACCTGGGCTGTGATAGGTATATGGTGATAGAAAGGATTCGGTTGGCGATAGTCTTTGACACGTCTGCATATATCACACGGGTACACTAGGCCTGGCACATCTTATGCAGATGTGGTGAAACTGTTGTACGCAAACTACGCAACATACTGTGTGGATCTCTTGTCCAGTGCAAGTGAGCCAACTACAGTAAGGTGTTTGGGGTGTTCTGCACCCGTCACACTGGTATTCCAAACCATCTGTGTAACAAGGCTCATCCACCCACCCCAACCATTAGTAGCTCTGGCAGTGTGCACATACAATCTCATTGACCCCTGTGCTAGGGCATGTGGCTATATGGCACCTTTCAAGCATCTCAGCCATGTTGGCTTCGAGGTTGCCGGCGAGACTGCTCAGAGACAGATAGTATTGTGCTTGGTGCTGTTGAGAGCCACAGTGTGTTTTAGGACTCCCTGAAGTCCCTTGTGAGGTTAGAGTTTCTTCAACTTCTGACTAGGTCACTGGTTAACGGGTTGGCTGGCTTGATTCTGCTGTCTAGTGTCAACTATTACAGCTGTGGCTCCACGTTGGGGGCCACGAAAACCTTCTGATCCATGCACGACACCTTAGGTTAAGTGCCATGATAATGGTGGTTGAATGTTTGCTGGCCCCCGAACCAAGGGTTAGCTATACCCAGAGGTGGCTCCTCTCATCTGCAGATAGCTTCGACGAGGGGGTAAGGTGAACCAGCAGTCTTGTTGAGGGGGATGGAAGGGGGAAGTGGTTTGGGGACACTGGGATGTTAGGCCTCTCCAGTGAGTGAGCAGTGTAAACTCTGCCCTGCGGTGTATGGCATAGGATAAGGTACAAATTACCACCTTGCGAAAGTGAAACTGCTAATGTAATTCCCTAAAGTGTTCTGCCAAGGATCGCAGCCGCACAGGCAAAACCTATACCCTGTACTCCTTTCATCCGGCACTGTAGAGAAAGTTGGAAAGATTGGGGGGTTCTCTCCATCTGTACGTCGACGATTCTTGGGTGTGGTACCCACAAGGGTCAATTCGTCAAAACCAGCTTTATTCCTTTTCAGCCCTGTAGAGAGCGGTGGCGGAGTATAGGTTGTCCTGACTGGCTAGCCACCTGGTGGAGGTCATTCTAATGGTTGGGGCTCTACTGTACTATACCCAGGGGCACGTGTGGCCGTCTAATGTGTGTGTGTACTATTGAAAAGACTGTGGTCTTCCGGCTTCACTTTAGTGGGCTGGTTTCTATGTAGGGTACAACATTGATACTCATAAACCAGTACTCGGAAGTTAATTTAGATCATGTATATATTCAGTGAGAATATACATGGTGGCCTGTACTAATTCCTAAAACTAACCTGAAATTGACATGGAAGTTTAAGCTATGTACAGCCAGGTGAACACAATCTGGTTATATTCTGCCTGTATGTCCTGAAGGGACAGTTAATGTCCGCTACCAGGTTAGTGGTTGAATTTGTTGTTACTGTCTGGTGTGGTAGTCCTGAAGGGACTGTCGACGACCATTACCAGGGGTTGGTAAGGCAGGAGCTGTCAGCATCTTCAGGAGTTGTTGGTGTGTTGAATATTCCAGAAGGTCTAGAAGGCGTTGGCGCAGGAGAGGTTTCTGGTGGGGTTTATGTCAGTAGTAGGCATCATCTAGCCCTGAAGAGAGTGGTGGAATCAGTAAGGCATACCTAGAGAGTGCAAACCACTGGTGGCTTCCTCCGGCGCTGTCCAGAGTGGTGGAGGAAACAGACTGTCTTCTGTAGGTGTCGCAGGGCCATATATATTGGTTGACTGCTAGACAGACGGTGGTGAGAGGAGGAGAAGATCCAACTCTCAAGTTGTCAGCTGGTATAATTTGCTAGCGTCTTCTGCTGCATGGAGAACCGCTGATGCGGCGGGCTTCGCTGATGTGGCGAGCTTTAACCCGTATCGCTTCTTAGTATGAGTGGTGCCCTCCTTTGGTGTGCCGTAGAACTACGTGACTTTTAGTGGTGGCTCAGTGGCTCGGCCGAGAGTGCAGTCTCCCTTCAAGGGTTTCATGTGACTTTTGCTTAGAGTGGAGAGTGAATGGTACAAGTTTGACTGGCATCTCTAGAGGCAGTAAACTGTAGCAAGCACAGGCTAATTCAAGATGAAGTGACAAGGTGGTATTCCACTTGTCACCAATGTTTGAACAGAAGTATGCAATATCAATAGCAGCCATGGACCTGATGTTGCCTTATGAATTATCTGCACACAGCTGGAACCTTATGGAACACAATGTTAAGCTGAGAATTTTTGATCATGCAACATTTGCTGTGAGTTCATCAAAAGTTGGCATATCTAAGGTCATTCCAATTTTTAATAGCATTAAGAAGAAACTCGAGTAACCTGCACCAGTCGAATCTTGTATTCAGGTAATTCCGAACTATTTGAAAGCCTCTCTCCAGGTACGTTGTGGTTATTTGGAGCAGCAGACATTGTGTGCAGTTACCACACTTTTGGATCCTAGATTCAAGGGATTTGTTTTTTCTTCCCATGCATCACTAAATTCTGTGTGAGAGACTGATACTGTCAGTGGATTTTGTAGATGCCTCTTCCAAAACTACTGCTGATTAACAACTGGTATTGTCCATTTCATATAAGTGGGGTAAAATCTGACAATGTGACCAACCTACACACTATGTAAACAGTAAATACACTTGCTCATGCAATATTGTATCAGCTGATGAACTGCTGTGGGATACGTGTTGTTAGGTTGGCTATTTTGATGATGGCTTTGGAAGAAATAGTACTCGGAACTAAAGGTTGTATTTTAAAATCTTAATTATACTTACAACATTTATCATTTAAATTATGTTTTTAAAGCAATATTAAATTTTCTTGGCTATTAGTAACTGGACTTTAAAAGTATGTTCAGCATTTATGACAGAGTATGTTGACACATACGAACAGTAGATGTTTCCTTCCAATGGCTAGCCGTGTTTATGTTTCCAGCAAGGTGAAGGCTGTTGTATGTGTACTTTTTTTCTCATCGTGTTTACTAGACAAATATTTTATTGGTGTTATCAGAATATTTAATCAATAGTTAATTATTATTTTATTTGCTTTTTTCAAACATAGTTGGTTGTAGGTACCATTGTAGTGCATTTTCTTGAGTGAAATGAAATATTAATTGGTACGTCGTTAAAACTGCTTGTTCCACTATTTTCCTTACCGCCTTCCACAATGAAGTCGCACAAATATAATTTCCGTATATAAGTTTAAGTTCGTTTATATCAGGAAATGTGCGTAGTGATGATTTTACTGAATGATTTTGCAAATAAATTATTTAATGCTAGTGATGAACAAACGTGATTTTAGTGAAGTAAACTCACAAGGATTGCCATAAAAAAAACACGTGTTCAAGAGGTTGCAAATATTACAAACAGTAAGTTTGCGTATTTTGTAAATGTATTTGTACACCATTTATATAATTATTTAAATTTACATGGCCTGAAAAAAGCCGTACTTTCCACACTTTTGTAGTGAGTGAATAATATTTGTTTGTCTACATCGTAAATTCTAGTGTAATGTTAACTTCGGTCAAAGTGTGTGGGTGTGTATATATCTGCATCTGTACGAATACGAACCTTGACATATGTATCGCGTTTTGTGTTTTCATTAAAGTTATACTTTTTGAGTTAAATAATTTAATTGTTATCTCCGTACACGCAAAATTTTCCACTTCTCCATCAAAACAATATGCGACTCAAAATGCCACACACACATAAAAACATCAAAATAAGCCCTTCTCAAGAAAGACTTTAATCTAAAGCTCCCCCCACCCTCCTTATTTTCCTTTTTTCCTCAAAATAAAATAAACAGAACACCAACAAATTTAAGTCTATAATTAAAAAATATAACAGGTTGGAATGCCATCCTAGCTATAATACCCTACATTAATTACTGGACGGAAGTTAGCTAAAGTCAGCCTTTCAGTGCCTGCCATGACAGATAACACGAGGCAGGAGGAAAATGCAAGTGTGCATTGGACTCGAACATTTGTTTACAGACGTCTTTTTCTTCAGTGACAAAATAGCTGTGGTGGTACACTGTGGCCGTGCTACTTTTATAGAACTGTCAAAATATACCCCACTTACATGAAATGGACAGTAAGGAAGTTAAATTGAAGAAAAAATATTTTGTTCCTAACGGCAGAAAATGTATGGTACCAGTAACTCTTAATTACCGTATTTACCCGAAAGGAAGGCGACCTCTTCCTAAATATATATATATATATATATTTGCAGGAAAAATATTTAAACTTGAATTCAAGACTACCTCTGTGAGGTGTTGAAAAAATTATTTAGGTTGAAAGTATTTTTGCTTGAATTTATGACAAACCCTTCAAGAATAAGTGCTATTATATGAATAGTATTATATATTTGATTTACTTTGAAAGAAAAGCTAATCACAATGAAATAGGTGTGTCTAACCGGGCTGTATGGTAGCAGTATCTTTCTTACACTAAAACTTTTGTAAGTGTTGTATATTCGTGACTTGAGCCATTTTGCTTCCCAGCAAAGGGCTTCCTCTTTATGGTCAGGGACATCAGATAATGGGACCCTTGTCAAAGTTGACTGGTGCAGTCTCAGCACTACAAAAATAGTACAGGGTATTTAAACATGAAAAAGCCTTTGTCAAAATCCTCTGTCTCATGGCACTCAGTTTTGCAGGATTAACTGCTACCTGAGTAAAAAATTATGAATAGAAACCCATAGTAATTTTGTGCATGAAACACAAACCTAAATGCTGAACTAGCAGTGTGGCACATTATTTGTGCCTAGGTTTTGAATTGAAGATGACCCACCCCGAATTGTAAAGGACCCCTTATTTTTTCTATGCCTATTCTGTCAAAAAACCTTGGCTTCCTTTCGGGTAAATAGGGTATAATAATTTTGCCACAGGTTAGTCGTAGAAACAGTATTCAATTGACTGAGCAGAAGCATTATATGTGGAATTTTTATTCGCCACGTAATGGAAGATGCCCCTATTATGGAAAATTTTGAACTGTCTGCTACAGCTGAAGTAGACAGTTGCTCAGAGAACCAGTCATGCCACTATAGAGAGACTTTTCAGATCAGCGAGGTTACTATGTGACAAAAAATGGAACATGCTATACCCAGAAAAGGTTAAGATGCTAGTCTTTGTACACAAAAATTTGTGAATGACGATAATTGTTTATTTCTCTTATTTAAGTTTTGTTATTTTATGATAAATTTGTGTTTATTTAATTTAGAAATGCTAAATGAAAGTTTTGCATTTAACATCGTGATAGACTGTATAACACAAAAATTTGTTGATATGTAAACTGGCGGGCAATAACAAACACCATTTTCCCTGAACGAATTGCGAATAACTGACTGTCTAAATCTGCTAGTTCCTAGAAGCACTACGAGCGCGCCATCAATGACAATGGCGAGAAGTTCAGTTCAAATCTGTTCACAGTAATATTTAAACAGTACTCAGTACACATTGGTTATTTCGATCCTCATAAGTTGACCTAAAATATTGCATGGAGAAGTTGAGAATATTTGTTTAACTTTTTTTATAATACTTTGTCAAATATTCAAATAAATCATTTATCAAAATACTGGTTTTCAATTATTAATATATCAACTTGTTAGGCATAATTAGATAAGTCTGAATTTTACATAAATATAGGAAAGTAACTTCTTGTAGCAAACCAGAAAGTCTTTCCTGTAATTGTCTTCACATTTCTGTCTATACATTGACCTATAAAACAAAACTTTAAAATGATACATTGACTGTAGGCATATGTTGATAATCCCTATATGTTATCAGAATTGAGGTGGAATCTATTGAAAGGTTTTGCAATTGGAATAGATAATCTGAATCAAGAAAAATTGATATTTTGACATCTCTAATTGAAATGGGATGATTCGTCATAGGACTAATCTAAAGCTGATTGTATGGAAATAAAGACGTTGTTTAGCACAAGCTGATTTAGAACTGAAAATGCTGCGGACACAAGTAGAATTATTATAAACTGGTTTCTCCTGTCCAGTTTGAAAGCAGGTACACATAATCATAAGTCCATGTGGCTGTGTTGTTAGGCAAAAGTGCATGTAGAGTAGTTACTATGTAGTTGTTATGTACTGTGGTGTTAAAACATGCATAGTTTGTAAATTATGAATATATATTTTTAATGATTGCAGTTAAATGTGGTTCATAGCATTTCTAACATATTCATGGTATGTGTAAACTCATTGTAGCATACTCTTTTAAGAATTGTTGGTTGAGAAGGTGAGGTGCAGATGAGTTAGTGTGTTGGCAGTAGTGTGTAGGGAAGTGTGATGTGTGATGCATGGTTGTATGGCAGGTGGCCAACGATGTGATTACGGAGCTGAACCTGAAGCCAGAGGAGGTGCTGCTGGGGCAGGGCACGCTAAGGCCAGACCTCATAGAGTCTGCATCACACCTCGCCAGCTGCAAGGCTGATGTCATCAAGACTCACCACAACGACAGTGACCTAGTGCGGCAGTTGCGCAGTCAAGGCCGTGTCGTCGAGCCCCTCCGTGACTTCCACAAGGACGAGGTAAACTTGTGCATGCTGGCCTTATGACCCGTGCATGTTGTCAGCATTTGTATACTCATATGTGCACCCGTAAACTTGATGCCTTTTTTCAGATTCTAGTTAAATACATTAGAACCCTGTTATAATGTTCTGCATGTAACATGGTTATTTCATGGTTTTGCCATTTACCTGTAAGACTTTACAGTTTATTTTTCTTCATGCATTGAAACCTTGTTTCATTCAACTTTTGTTTATTTATAAGACCCCTGGAAAGACCTCTGGAATAGCTACCCTCTCGAAATATCAAATTTTTTTTGGGAATTATGATAAAAATTCACTTAAGAAGGTTTTTCCAGCAATGATCCCTTCAAAATAACAACTCTTTTCCTGAGAACCATAAAATGTCTTGGAAGAGTTTACTGTAATATGATGCTGATTATTTTGAAATTCTGTCTTATATTGTGTATCCATTATTTAATCACACTGACGTGTGATGTCCTTTAGTAGCTGTGGAGCATCATGGTCGTGATTGTTTTGGATGGTGTTAAATCAGACACACCAGCTGTAGTTTAAATTAGCCTGATTACTGATGTACGATACTGGGCACGGGCTTTTTGGCTGTGCACAAAGTCGGGGTTAGCTGTTCCGGCCTTGCAGACAGTCGGACACATTACCGCTGGATTATCTGGGCAGTTGGTGGCTTCGGGTGACTGCTGACCCAGCTGCGGCAACGGTGGTTGGCAGCTGGTGCTGGCACCGGGTCCTGGTGTTCTGGTGGAGTTGCTGCTGCTGACACTGCTAGTCGCCCTGGGCGGACTGGTGTGGCGACTGCCCCTGAACTATGGGTTTGCTAGGCCGAAAAGGAACGTCCTCATTCCTTAGGAAGGCTATGACTATGGGATGAAGTGTCCACACTGTTTTAACAGGTGCTGAAAATAAGGATGGGGAAGGAGCGGGGAGGTGAAGCCTCGCCAGCTGTCAGGCAGCTTGAGCTCTTTCCTGGGGACTAGAACTGCAAAGTTCAATCAGCTTTGGGTTACACCCTTGTTTGTTTTCAGAGGTGGTAGCTGTTTTTTTTATCTCTCCTTTGAGTACCACTCTGATTGGAAAATGGCATATGGACGAAGACTACTACCAGCCCCGCAAGGGTTAAGCAGGCTCCAAAGGTCCTTAGCTAGGTGTTCTGCCAAGTGTCAAAGTTTAACAGGCCAAAGCGACACTCTCTGCTCCGATCGTGTCCGCACCGTTAAGTGCGGCGGACACAGTGTGTTGGATATACAATGGCTGTTCGTTTATGACACTTGGGTGTTGGTTCAAAAGGGGTCAGACCCTCAGAACCAGGCAAATGCTTCCTCAGACACCATTAATCATTGTGGACAAAATACAACATGGCTGATTGACTAACCGCCCTGTGAATTGTCTTTATAGTGGTAGACACATTACCTTTCTGTATACCAGGGTGTACAGAACGATTGACCGTGTAATGTGTATGTTCCGACGTACGTGCATTCCTGAGGAGAGTCCACAGTCCTACACTATGGTTTGCAAATGGGTGAAGTAATATTCTGCTCTCTCCTGCTTACCCCCGATGGACGCTGTGTCTATGTGGAAACAGTACACACACACACTTGGAAATAATACTCAAGGGTTGGGATGAAAATGGTTAAACCCATTTGTACATACTACCTCCTAATCAAATATAGATTGAGTTGACTGAAAGTTATCTAGGATTAACAGGTGAAGGTGACCTGGTTATAACAGAAAAAGTAATTTCCGCCAGGTGGCTATGACAACTCTCCCCAACAATACTAATACCGTGGTCCAGAAGGGACTTTCGGGTACCACTACCAGAAGGGTAGTGATGATTGCCATCATCGGAAGGGTGGGCACTAGAAGAGGGGTGTCAGAGATTCCTAGACTGCTGATATTCTGGCCATGTCTGGATTCAGGTATATACTTGTGTACTTGCATCCTTGCATACTACACTTACCCTTGGCACCAAACTTGATGAATTCGGTCAGGCAGTCTTGTTGACTTAGGTGCCAGTTATTAGCCAGCTAACCACTTTAAATGTTCATATATTCCAACTAAGAATTTTGTGATTGCCGAAGGGTTTAGGGGTTGAATAAAGTATCAAATAATATTAAAATTTTACATAAACATTTATTGTCTTGCATTATTGTATGTATAAGAGTAGTTTGGATTGTTTTTTTTTATCTTAGCTTCTGTAGGTTAGGAACATCGGCCTAATACGAATTCATTGTTTAGACCTTTTGTTAAGGTGAAACTTGAGATAATAATTTTATCAGTTCAAAATTCTATGTCTACCGAGTAGTAATGTTGCCCTATTAAACTTTAAATCAAATAATTATGCGAGAAGTATACAACTTAATTTACTTGCATACTTTACTTGCAGTTCGGACAGCACTTACGTCACTTCCGGGGACAGGTATGCCCAAGTATGTACTTCAGGCAAATTCGGACACAGCCTCTGTTAAGGCCGGAAGTCTCGGGTGTAGCTGCGGAAGAACCTCTTGGAGATTTGAGGCTGTTGGCGAGGTTGCTGAAGAGTTTTTGGTAGATCGCAAATACCTGGGTGGCAGTAGAGAGCCCCAGCACACGTGGTGATGGAGTGAGCTACTGGAGGTTCTTCAGCACCTTACAGTGTGGTGAAGGAGCAAGACTGTTGGTGAAGTCTCTGAAGAGCTTCTGGGAAATCCTAAGGATCTGGTGGTGTAGTCGTTGAAGAGCTTTGGTGAGGTCATGAGGACCTGGTGGTTTCCTCCGGCACATTACAGTGCGGTGGAGGAGCATGAACTGTCGTTTTGAGCTGCTTGCAGGTATATACTTTCTGTCAGCTTACCCTTGTCAGGGCTAGAGGGTGGTGGGGGGTGTGATGTCGTCCGCTGGCCAGAGTTTCTGCTGAGGCGGCATGTGTCAGCGTTCTTACTTGTGGTGCCATCCCTTGGTGCGCTGTAATATTACGTGACCTTGGAATGCAGTCTTGGTGGCTCAGCCGACAGCTCATGCATGCTTCGGTGTTGTGAGCATGTGTCTTTACCGTCGGGTGAACAGTACAATTTATTGGCATCAGTAATACCCCCCTCAACTAGGGGCATTTCTTGTAGGCACACTGGTAAATTGTACTGCTTTTCTAACTCTGTCGGGTGCGACAGGGAAGTTCTCACTGATGAGGCAAAGTAGTTATAGTTTGTTATTAATAAAGACGTCGTGCGTCAACACCTTTTGAATCAAACATTTGAAAAAACATCCCGCTTATGATGTGTTTTGTTGTTACTTAAATAGGTCATATATCACAAGCATTTTATACATGTGCTAACATAAAGGTTTGTTTGGTAATATTTAAAATGGCATAAATTCAAGTTCTCACAGTCTAGTAGTACTTGTCAGCAGGTAAGTACACAAAGAAGGATGACATATTTCACATGGTGGAGTTGTATGATTAAGAATTTTCATTGGCTAGGTGAGAGCTTCATCAGTCAGCGAGTTGTAGGGCACTGCAATATGGTGGAAGGGTGCTGTTGGTAGTAAACATATTAGCCAGGTGGCAAACTAGGGTTCAGCGGGAATATTGAAAATTTGCCAGTATAGCTGATGAGTGGGGTTTGGAGCTGTGATTATCTTATGTTGAGGCCTGGCTGCTGCTTGAATTTTGTTATAAATTGATGAGCTAATCCCAGTGTCTGAGTTCTGAGCTATTTATTTTAAGGTTGTAGAGCTCTCACAACTCTGGTACTATAGCAGGAATTAAAATCTTTGTTGTGTGATGCTGCATTTGCTGCAACTGGTTTGTCCTATAGTTTGTGGATGTGACCAGCTATGGCCTTTTTAGTGTTTGCTCTGCGGCCATTCATCCTCTGTCTGAGTGTGTTGGTGGTGAGGCAGATGTATTCTGAATTACAGTGTTGGCACTGTAGATGATAAATCAGATTGCTATTGAACGAACTTGAGGGTGGGTGGTTGGCTCAGGAGACACAGCATAAGCTATTGCGGGGATGGGATCCTATGGGGTTGATAGTTTAGTTGATATTTGTAGTAGGCCGCAGCTTTGGACGAACCAGTTTGTTGTGGAGGTTAGGTAACCTTTTGAAGACCAATCTGGGTGGTTTGGGGAGCATGTCTTGTGTTTGTGGTGAGGAAGTCAGAATTTTGTATCCAGAGTGGAGAATTGGGACTTCATGATATGGAACCACAAGGGGTATATCAGACTAGTTGACCTAGGTGTTTTTTCCAAGATTTGAGATGGCTTCCTAAATCTATTTACGGATGCCGTACATGTGGTAACACCTGTTGAGGAATGCACTGTTTATTTGTTCATACTATATATTGAGATCACTGTTGGTGGTGCAGATACATTTGGCGCTCATGGCTAGACTGCAGGGTAGGGATTTTTCGGCATGGTATGGGTGGTATGTGTTGAAATGTGACGCGTCTCGCTCTTTTCTCTGGTGCACACTATAGGGTGTTGATTATGGGATAAGAACTGAGGTGGACGATACAGAAATGCCTGGCTAGGTCGAGAGTTCCCCACGTTGGAGATACTTACACTTTGGATTTCTTGATTCTAATGGGGACCAAAGATCAGGGGAATAGTAAACTTAACCTGATATTTTTCCTGATAGGAGACCTTGGTTCAGATCACTTTTAGAGACATCAAGAAACGTGAAGCCAATTTCACTGAGAGTATTTGGTGAGCTAGACAGGGACCTTAGGTTTCTGATGTGCCCAGCCGGTATATAGAGTTGGCCTGTTAGGTTTATGAGAAGGTACAAAATCTGGGGCAATATTTACTACCGTACATTTTTCTGGTACCTGTTTTTTGATGTGTAGAAGGATGCTCTTTCCTGCTGCCGTGCCCACTCTGTAGGTGTGCTGGGGTTTGACTGTGATGCGTGGAGGGGCTGTGCTTGTGCCAGGAGAAATAATTGGCTTCAGAGGCTCTGATATTTATATCCTATGCCAGGACCAATCCAGCCTCAGGGAGCCTCCCCTTTCTGATGGATGGCCTCAATGGTTAGATGTTCTTTAGTGGAGAGCTTTATTAGCTGTCCAAATAGAGGTACCGTTGGATGAAGATGGTGGAATGTATCACCATTACCTTAGGTAATTTATACTTATGTTAAATTAATAATTTCTCTCACTGCAGTCTGCAGGGCCTTTCTACAACTTTTACTGATACTACTAGGCGTAAGGCATTTAGAACTCTGGTGCAGACTGTCGAGAAGAAGCTGGTATTTAAACAGCCTTATCATGTACTTCCAGGACACAGTGGTAGCACTCTGGGTTCCCACCACCTGGGCTTTTCAAGCTTGGACTGAACTGAGGGTGGAGCAAATTACTGAGTCCTGGGTTAGTAACCCACAGGAGGTCAATCAGACCTGAGTTCTACTAATCCTGCTCCGACCTTTGTAAGTTAGAAGTATTGAACACCCGGCCTGGTCAATTCTCTTAGAGGGTTGTAATCCTGCTCCGACCTTTGTAAGTTAGAAGTATTGAACACCCGGCCTGGTCAATTCTCTTAGAGGGTTGGTGTACCTAGTACATTCGGATGCAGCCAAATTTCTACTGGGTGGCAGATTTTGTTTTGCCTCTTAATGGGTGGGTGTACTATAGAGATGGGGTCGAACGTTCAAATTTCGAACCGAACCTGAACTTTAAGGTTATGTTTGTGTTCGGTTCGAAATTTATTGCCATGTCAAAGATGGGTTCTAGTTTGGTTCAAAATATTGACAGGAGTTTATGTTCGGTTCGAAAATGTGCTACAAAGGAACATAATTAAGGAACTTTGAAACAAAATTAAGTAATTACTCATGTACAGTGTGCCCTTTTTTCCCCAAAATAAAGGAAAACATTTCTGAGGAGTGGTAGTTGTAAATTATCCACTCCTAAACTGTCTCCAGATGTTAAAAGGGAAGTGTAGGGGAAGAGTCTATTGGATTGCTATCTGCGAAGGGGGGGAGGGGGTGCTGGAAGAGGCAACACTTTTTTTTAGAGAAAGATAATGTCTCACATTCCACCATGGCAAAAAAGGGACCCCTAAAAGAATTTAAAAAATAAGGGAAAGCAGGCCGCCCACACAGTTGACATTTCTCTTTTAAGGACTGGCATTGCATAAAAGAAGCAAAAAAAAAAAGGAAGTCAGCGCCCACTGTCAGTTGACATTCTTCTCTTAACCACCATAAGGTCACCATGACCCCACAGAATGCCACAATATTTTGGCTTTTAGACCCATGAGTTATTTCATTAAAAATATTTTCCACACAAATTGTTGGAGCAATTTTAGTTTAAAAAAAAAAAAAAAAAAAAAATGTTTTTCCTGGAACTTGTTGTGAAAACCATGGTGTGCGCTATACAATGAGTAAAACGGTACTTCACTTCAAAGATGTTGAAAAATAACAATGCAACACAACAAAAATTACAGAACATATCATATTTGATTATTGTTTTTGTAGTAGTGATGACAGCATTATATTTTGAACTCTATAGTGTGTAAAGTCAGGTGCTATTCTTTATTTAAATGATTGTATACCAATAAGTGATTTGCTTGAGTTTTTGAAAATGGCATTTTCAATTAACATTTTGATGGGTCTACGTGTCCCGCCTCCATTACTGTTTTTACTTGGAGTTGACTTGCCCATTGGATGATTGCTGCTTAGGATGGAGCAAAGTTGGTCATGAAGAGGGTACTTAGAAGTGCCGGAATGCATCATGCGTTAGGGTTTTGCAAGTTATGTTAAATGACACAAGAATATGGTAAAATATCATATTTTACTATACGCAATAAGGAAAATACAATGATGCCACACTAACTCCTAAGTAAATAAAAATATAAGTTACGGAAGCCGAATCTATCTTTAAACCAGGTGAAGGCGACCTAGACAAGAGTTAGGTGTAATAACTTGTAAGATCTGAAGTTAAGAATAACTAGCGCATTTCACTATTCGTGATGTGATCTCAAGGAACCTATCACATTTAAATTACCAGAAGGGTAATTGAGGTAATCGCACCATCTGGTGAGTTATGAGAGATACGTCAGCGTACCTGCTACCAAGGAAATTGCTGGAGGTTTGCCAGAAGCTGGGTGGTAGAAGCAGGGCGACGTCTTCTGGAGCCTCTGGATAGTGATGTATACCAGCAGCGGCAGAATCTGCAGGGTGGCTGCCTGTGGTTACTGGTGAAGTGTGTGCCTCTGGTGCCGTCCCCCCCCCCCCCCTTACCTGGTTCGCTCTGAGACTCAGCAAGCCGTTAGATGCCTTGGGACAAGCCAAGCGCGGCCGAGAATGTACAAAGCCAAGTGCCGAGTAAAGGTAGATTCTCCCACCCCGGTCTCACATTAGAGGGACTTCATGAGGCAGCGTCACGCTTCCCACCCTAGCCCACCATTCACCTGTCCAGTGGACTATAATGCAGTGCACGCCCCGGCTCGAGAGTTATTTCCTTCTCCAGTAGCTCGCCTCAATACTCTGGGGCTCTTTACTGCTACCAAGTCTTCAGCAGCCACCAGAGGCTTCTGCGGCCTCTACCACGAACTATCAGAAGCTCCATTGACGTCTACCTCTTAGCAGCATCTCACAGACACACTCCTTCAGTAAAGCTTGCAGACACCATCACACCTTCCGCTGCTGTTCCTCTTGATTCAGCAGCCGTGTCAACTTACTGGTAGAGGTATGTAACAACACCCACTGCCCTTAAAAGTAGTGGTCCCTTTTTAATGAAGTCTCTTCTGGATTCCATTTGGTTAGAGCAGTTGCGACAGAGTTATTTTCATAGCCGTTAAAGTCATTTGCAATCGTGGTTAGTCTAGGAGCAGGTCACCTACACTTGTTTATCGTAGGTTACATCCATATCACATACTGCTTGTGTAGGAGGTAGCACGTGTCACTGTATTTATTATTCCAGATAAATACATTTTGTTCCCTTCACTGAGGATTTCTATTCAATAGGTATTTCCTATGACCACTAGAAATTATATTTACCGTACGTCAACCGATACAGGATGTTGCTACAGAAATGAAGTACGAACCATAGAGTAGGACTGCAGATTCCAGATTCCGTTCAGGAGTCTGTCCATCAGACACACATGCACGCGCGCACACACACACACGTGTGCACATACGCACACACACGCACAGTGGATAGGACAGTTGAGCCCCAGCCACCAGTAACTCATCCAAGAGGGGTGACACAGTCACCTCAGGTTGTACTGCTACTGGAGTGCTTATGGTTTTGGAAGGAGTATTTGCCTGGGACTGAAGGCCTAACCCCTGTTGCGACCTCACTTAACAGTGGTAGGAAGACGGACCACACGGTTTACCACCCTTGGTTTGCACGCCAGTGGCAGAACAGATTATAGCACTGAGCTCGTGCTGTCAATCACTATTGGCTTTACACTTCGCTAGGGAACTGTCTCGAGTTCACGTTGATTATGAGTGTACTTAGGGTCAAGACCTCTATGCCATTTGGAAAAGGGCACGGCTCACATTGGGAGCAGCAAAAGGTGGCCTGTACCGTTACCAAGCTAGTGTGTGTATCTGACCCTGCTGTACTTCTCGGACAAGCCGAATGGGAGAGAGCTGACCGCCCGTCAATTGGAGAGGGACTCTCCAGTATCTACGTTTATTTCCCTACACACATTCATCACATAGTCCACAATACCATCCCATTGTCCTTATTCTGTTAGTGGGCACAGAAGTCCGGTACAGAGTAGACAACAGTACTGTGTTGGTCAGCACAGTACAACCACACCCCACTCCTCTTCAAGAGTTGCCAGTTCCAGTCAGCCAGCAACAGCTTCCGCTGCAGTGACCGAAGCAATTCCTGGTAAGACGGGTATACCAAAGCGAGCCAGTGCTCCAACCAGACATATCGTAGTTCCAGCAGTGGTTTACTTTGTACCCAGTCGCCAACCGACCCAACCAGTACGAGTAGCAAGTCAAAAACCTAACCCAAAAGAATAACTCTTAGATATAACCAAAGCGCGCCTTATCTAACGCACATAAACCACATTGACAGTGCCTGTAGTTCTCTAGGGCAACACACGTCAGCGTTAACACCCAGCAGCGACATTACATGACGTATGGAAAGGGAAGCGAGGACATTTATAAAAAAATTGTGAATGTGTGCCTGTATCCATCTCCTGTATGTATAATTTTATATTTTTTCACTAGTGGGATAGCCTGCCTCTTGCTTTCACTCATGTTAGGATTGCAATCAAAAAAATATTTCCAAAATGTAGGGTACGTTGTCAACAACTCTAGCAAAATAAATTTAAAAAAAAATGTGTCAAAAATCAAAATCCAATTGAAATAGCACAATGAAGTTGTCATTAAACAGATATTCAAAAAATTACAACCGAAATTCAAATCGTAGTTAGTGAAGAAAAGCCAAAAATCTAAATTGTAATAGCACTAGACTGTCAAAAACAAGAAATAATAGGACCAAGATGGGTGGAACAGGTGAAGTAAAAAAGAGACTGTGGAAGGCAGTTTTTTTTGCACGGTACAGTACACATTAATGATTACATTTGCTGGTGTTGCTGCCATGGGGCAAGGTGTGGAATGAGCCATGCTGTGCTTACGCATCTGTGCAGACAAATACAGCATACAAAAGAGAACTATACTAATGGAGGCAGCACAGTAGAACAGCTGACAGGTCAACAACCTTGCTCGTGTAATTCTAGTGGGTCCCCCCCACCCCCATCCACTTCGATGTGTTTCATTATGTGAGGTTAGAGTCCATACAACCAGTATTGTTTTTAAATGTTGCAACTTTCAAATGCGTTTTAATAAATGTTTTCCAAAAAAATTTTATTTTGAAATTTTTTCTTTTCACAGTTCCCAAAAATTTTGTCTTTATGAACAATGTGTCTGTATGAAATTGGTACATTGTGAACAAAGTTTGAGTGTGTTATTTTTCAAAGACGCATAAGTCACCAAATCAAATTCAGTAAGTCTCCAAATTTTTAACTGTTTTGCTACTGCCATGTGTTAATCTACAGTCGACTCTCAAAGTATTATTATCGCATGTACTGACAAATTGCATCCACCCACAATTTTTTTTTTAAGTCCCGGCGAAATTCCTATTTAAATATTGTTAATATAACCAGTTTTTTCATTTATCACCTGTTACGTCGATCAAAGTTTATTTCAGGTCCCATCACCTGAGATTTCTCGCAACTATCATTTTTAAGCTGGTTGTTTATGCAAACGTTTAGTAACTGGATGCGAAATATGTCACGTGCACCGCCGTTTTATCACTGCTCTGTGGTGCAATGTCTGTCTGCGGCATGGAGCGATGTGCGTCTGGCATGCTACTTCCCCTTATACGCCTGACGAGTGGGGAAGTGATTACCTAGCAACCAGCATGGCGACTTAGCGTCCTCTCTCCCTACCCTCCTGTCTCTTAGCCACCAACCTTCCTTCCTCCTCTTACATGCAATCGAGAGGGGAAGCTGTTGTCCAGCAAAAGAATAAGTACATCCTCTCCTCTCGGACATGCGAGCTAGTCTTCACACGCCAACCACAAAGCCAATAAAGTGCACCTGGGGAACGTAGAAATTTTATCAAGATTATCTGTTGCTCAAAATAGTTGCATCTATCATCACTTGTATTTCAAAGCAAATGGTTTCGCCTGAAAATATTAAACAAAACATTTTAACTAGGAATTATTATTTGTGAAGATGTTTTCTTTTGTGATTAAAGGTATCTTTTTCCTGTACGATTGGTGTTTTATTGTATCTGGCGTAAAATCAACATGATTTTAAAACATAATATTTATTTAACTCAAGGGGCAGCATCTTCGCAAATAAAATTATATGCCCAGAAGTATATTCTTGACCTTCCCTTTTCACCAAAATTTGTTTGAATATAGAGTGACGTGTTTTTATAAGCGTATTTTCAGCAACTTCTTGCAGGGAAATCTTAGGATTGATATTAATTGATTTCAATAGTCATGCATCTTTTGAATAAACTGATCCAATGTAAGGGCCTATTCGACACCTTTTGCCATCTAATAATGGGTAGGTAAGCACTGATCCGAGTGCAGTGTAACTCACGATGGAATATCAGAGGACGTGGTTTTGAATGATTAATTACTAAAGGCAGTGAAGAAATAAATTATCGCCTTATTTACTCATTTCTGTCTTAAAAATTCAAGTTTTCTTTGCAGTAAAATATAACTAATTTCTTTAAAAGACAGACATTTTCCAAAACAGCCTGCAAAGCAGACTGTATAATCTCGCATATTAACAGGATAAAGTTAACTTCCAGCTCTGCAACAACTGACCTAGGGATGGAGCGGAAGTCGTTAAAATCTCCATTGTTAGAAAGACGTCATGCGTCAAGTTGCATTTTATTGATGGATCTACATGTCAGAAACCTCATCCACTGAAATCCCGCATATATGGAAATTTTTTGGCAGTCCCCTGAATATCGATAGATAGGGAGTCGACTGTATTTTAATTAATGTATTTCAATCTGATTAGTAAAGGCATGGAGTATAAAACACTGATGTTGTGTGTTGCATTATGTTAGAGTGTATGGTTGTAGTGGAGGGTTAAGAAAATCAGTGCTACCACTTCGTGTACTGGTTGATACGTCCCTCCTAGAGCAGAACTTGTGGCTTGAGAATGATCGTGTGTGTGGAGATAACAACCCACGACTACACCGGGTCACACAGACACCTGTCTTTAGAACTTAGTGTATCAGTTTTTATGTTTTACACGGTTCACATAAGCTTGTGTTCTTTGTTGCAGTATTTGAGACTTTTATTTCATGTGGTAGTGTTACAATCCTTATTTATTGCTTTGGTTTCATGTACCTGGATTGTGGTTGTGTGCTATTTAAAATCAAAGTAAATTTGTAACTTATAAGGATGACATTTATTTATGCATTGGAAGAGTGTAAATAGCTCATAATGCAGCTCGTGCCTGGTGATTTATGCAACCATAGTTTAAAATATTAGACCACAAAGTGTTTGTGGTTGCGCTATTATACTGCTGTAGCGATGGTCGTTGGTTATAGTGTTTGTCGCAGGGTGTAAGTGTGAATTGTGATGTGTTTAAACATTTCTTCTCTTGTTCCTTTGCTGCATACTTCAGTCTAGTGCATTGTCTATTGAAGATTAGAGATTTTGAAAATCAAGCTAGAGTCAAATACCTGCTTGCAGCTTGAGTTTGGCTCAATATTTTCAGGCTCGAAAATTCTAGCTTCTGAATAATGTAGTTCAGGTGGCAATTGACGTAGCAGCGTTTTACAAAAGAAAATAACACGTTTATTAATTAAATTTACGTATTGAAGAGACAGCTGTATTGTGGCTTAACATGCCCCATAAATAGAGATACAGACACAGATTACCATCGTAATCAACATGAAAACAGTGCCAGACTATTCACGGTAAAGTGAAAACTTTTCTTTTAAGGTCCTCCGAACAGGCATTAATCACTAATAAATATATTATAGTGCAACATCAGATGCTGACTTTTGAAAGTCATTAAAGGTATTTGTTAGTCACATGGCAGTGTTATATATAAAAATGGAGGAGGGAGTGAAGTGATTTAGGCCGCTCTGAACGGGTGGATCTTGAGATCTGATGAAGGTTATTGAGGTGGGTGTGGAGCGATGCCTGAATGGAAGGGTGGGGGGAAACGGGGATTCCCAGAGAAAACCAGCCAAACTGCATCATTATCCAGCACGATTCTCACATGAAGAAATCTGGTGAACTGGCCGGGGATTGTACCCGGTTCGCCTTGGTGGGAGGTGAACATGCTAACGCTCAGCCACCGCGGCCTCTAAAAAATGGAGGGGAGATAGGAATTGCCTAAAATGGAAAAATTCAGCTGGGCACTTAAATCTTATAGGCTAGTTACAGCAAAGTGAGCACTTTTGAAAGCACTCTCATTTGGAATAATAGTCAGTAAATATATTTTATTTTAGTTTTGGTCTTTAAATTCTTAGTGTTTATTTATTACATGGCAATATTTATGTATTTAAAAAGGCTGTTAATGGATAAAATATGGCTAAAAGGAAAAAGGAACTAGGGCCTCAAAAGTGTTCACTTTACCATGAACAGTCTATAATATATAATAGCCTATACTGTTAGAAATAGCATTTAGAACGTTGTGAACCTGTCAAAGATGTGGCACATAATGAATAGCTTTGTTTACCATGTGCTAGAAAATAAGACAACATTCATTCAGCAAACAATATTCTGAAAAGTTGGTGTGTTAAGGCAAAAATTATTCCTCAGAACTGCAGCTACTATACAAATTGCCATCGAAACTAGCATAAAAACTGAACTGTGATTCTGCCCAAGATGTGGTACCTGACAAAACAATATACTGTTTACGTTCATTCTTGAAACAATATTTTAAAAGATAAATGTGTTTACATTAAAATTATTCCTCAGAACTTCAGATGAAACAGATTATGTATCACCAAAATTAGCAAATAAACCCTGCTGCGAAAATGTAAATAGCAACAACACAGTTTTTTTACGGTTTGCTAGAAAATATGTTGTTACCAGTTGATACGTGACACACATCCTGACTATACTACACATGACTTTGTCTCATATGAATGTGCTTTCACGTTACCCCAGGTGGGGTTGGAACAATACTGCTAGCTTCTTGAGTGCCTACAGGATACGCCCCTTGTTCCAGGGGCTATTACACACACGTTAACTTGTACTGTTCACCCAAAGTCAAACATCATGTCAAACTCCCCGAAGTGTTATTGCACTACCGGCCGAGCGGCAGAGACCACCTTCCCAAGATCACTTAGTTCCGCCGTCAGACCAAGATATGACGTGGCTATAGAAGACAGCTCTAGCAGACAGCTTTACTCTGGAGGCCAAGTTCATCACCCCACTGCACCCCGTGTTTTGGAGGGCCCGCAGACAGGTAGTACATAAGTCAGTGTGCAGCCCAGAAATGCCAGTTGTTCTCAGCAGTTCACTGCCAAAATTCGCTCTACCATGTGTACTGTAGATCTCTGCCACCCTCAAAGTCCTAGTGACCTACCAGAAGCTCTTCAGCGACTTCACCAGCAACCTTCCAGAAGTCCTTTTAGAAGCTCTTCAACACTGCTCCAGTAGCCCTCGAAGATGCCTTCAACACTTCGTGCCTTGCCTACACTTGCTGGGACGGCAACTGCACTGTCCCCTCTGGCAGTGTTGACACCACCGCTACCCCCTCTGGTTGTGGCCTATGAAGGTCCCTTCTGGACACACCACCATACTTCCTCTGCCTTCAACAGTCCCTTCTGGACAATGGTTAGAATAAGTTAGGGTCAGTTATTTTCATAGCTACATAGCCGGATTACCTTGTTCAGTTTAGAACCAGGTCTCCTTCACCTGCATCCACGTAGTCTAACTTCTGCTCAGCATCGAATAGGAGGTAGTATTTTAATTCCTGATCGAATAAATTTGAATATCTCTTAACCAATATCTCTTATGGTAACTGGTGTAAACCAGTTACCATAAACGATTACGACTCATCTCACTGCAACCCTAGTGTACACTTTTACACACGTGTGATTCAAACCCAGTGCCATTTTGTACACGGAAGTACTGGTCTGCTACAATCGTGGAGGGCGGTCGGACATGTGGATACGAGGTTTTGTGAAAGATAGCGGCGCGTCACCCCCCCCCCCCCCCCCTCTCTACCCCATGCTGAGAGCCTACAATCCATCAGCCGCCTTGGGCCATACACGAGCACCACTGAGGATACACGAAGGCCGAGAGATGACCAGAGGGTGCTACCCCCACTCCGGCCTAGCACCTGAGGGACGTCACACGCCCTCCTCCGTGACCGCCACAACACGTGTTGCCACGCTATATAAGGCAGTGCATGGCGGCCCTCGTGAGTTGTTCCTGCAGTCTTCTCCGAGCTCCTGGGTGCTGGAGTCTAGACTACTACGAGCCTTTCCACACACCCTTTCAGAGGCTTTCGCCAACGACTTAACAGTCTTCAGCATCCACCAGAGGCTGCCACCATTGACATTGCCGTTATAGCTCTGCAGCTCTGCTCCAGCTACACCAATAGCTACCAGAAACATCTCCTAACAAAATAAAATATCAATATTTTATATTAAGCGGAAGATAATTACGTTAATGCCATGCAGAGGCTACCTGGTGGTGTGTGATATTGACATTGTGAATTAATTCAGCAAGCAAACAGGCCAATAATAATTCATAACTGAATTGAGGTGGTTGTTGTCCTTAAGGGATCTAAATGTGTTATTGGCAACAGGGAGTTCTTCATGCAATTGGTGAAGACGTGGCCAGGCCATGGCCTTAAGAGAGGGCCAGAGGGGACGTTGTCGCAGTGACCTTCAATATCTGAGTGGTAGAGAGGAAGAAAGAAGTTGAGGAATTGGCAGGGTACGACATCTGCTGGACCCTCTGGTAGCCGTTGAAGACTCCAGAAACTGTTGGCGGAGGCCTGAAGAGGTGGAAGGCCTCTGGATGGTGGTGGCCCTCTGAAGTTGCTGGAGGCGGACAAAGATGTTGAAGGCCTTCTTGTAGGTGGTGGTCCTCCGGAGACGGTAGGCATCGTCAACGACTACTAGTTCTTCCGTGGCCACCTACACTGTTGAGGCTCTCTGTCCTGTGCAAATATCTTCGGCTTTCACAGCCAAGAAGGTGCTGCCTGCTCTCAGATGCCTTTTATACTAAATTTTCCAGTTGATTGACTCTTGGAGATGTGCGGTGGAACTAACCCCTCCTCTCGGGGGTAGAGCTTATGACATCACACATGGGTTCCTGGATCCTTATCTGAAATGGCGCTCAGCACGAGGCGATAACATATCTTGCCCTCATACGCTCGTGGAGTTTCTGCTTTTCAGACTGTTTCCCTTCAGCGGCATGAAGTTCAAACCTTGCGGGCTTTCTTAGCGGGAGCGACAAAGTGGAAATGGTCGCTTCTTCAGGGAGGGGCATTAATGCGACTGCTTCTTGTAGAGATTTGGCAAACAATAACAGCGTGGATCACGTGGTTAATGGTTGTGTTGAAGCTCCGTCAATTTTGATGGGTCTACGTGTCCCGCCTCCATTACTGTTTTTTACTTGGAGTTGACTTGCCCATTGGATGATTGCTGCTTAAGATGGAGCAAAGTTGGTCATGAAGAGGGTACTTAGAAGTGCCGGAATGCATCATGCGTTGGGGTTTTGCAAGTTATGTTAAATGACACAAGAATATGGTAAAATATCATATTTTACTATACGCAATAAGGAAAATACAATGATGCCACACTAACTCCTAAGTAAATAAAAAGGTAAGCTACGGAAGCCGAATCTATCTTTAAACCAGGTGAAGGCGACCTAGACAAGAGTTAGGTGTAATAGCTTGTAAGATCTGAAGTTAAGAATAACTAGGGCGTTTCACTATTCGTGATGTGATCTCAAGGAACCTATCACATTTAAATTACCAGAAGGGTAATTGAGGTAATCACACCATCTGGTGAGTTATGAGAGATACGTCAGCGTACCTGCTACCAAGGAAATTGCTGGAGGTTTGCCAGAAGCTGGGTGGTAGAAGCAGGGCGACGTCTTCTGGAGCCTCTGGATAGTGATGTATACCAGCAGCGGCAGAATCTGCAGGGTGGCTGCCTGTGGTTACTGGTGAAGTGTGTGCCTCTGGTGCCGTCCCCCCCCCCCCCCCCCCCCCCTCACCTGGTTCGCTCTGAGACTCAGCAAGCCGTTAGATGCCTTGGGACAAGCCAAGCGCGGCCGAGAATGTACAAAGCCAAGTGCCGAGTAAAGGTAGATTCTCCCACCCCGGTCTCACATTAGAGGGACTTCATGAGGCAGCGTCACGCTTCCCACCCTAGCCCACCATTCACCTGTCCAGTGGACTATAATGCAGTGCACGCCCCGGCTCGAGAGTTATTTCCTTCTCCAGTAGCTCGCCTCAATACTCTGGGGCTCTTTACTGCTACCAAGTCTTCAGCAGCCACCAGAGGCTTCTGCGGCCTCTACCACGAACTATCAGAAGCTCCATTGACGTCTACCTCTTAGCAGCATCTCACAGACACACTCCTTCAGTAAAGCTTGCAGACACCATCACACCTTCCGCTGCTGTTCCTCTTGATTCAGCAGCCGTGTCAACTTACTGGTAGAGGTATGTAACAACACCCACTGCCCTTAAAAGTAGTGGTCCCTTTTTAATGAAGTCTCTTCTGGATTCCATTTGGTTAGAGCAGTTGCGACAGAGTTATTTTCATAGCCGTTAAAGTCATTTGCAATCGTGGTTAGTCTAGGAGCAGGTCACCTACACTTGTTTATCGTAGGTTACATCCATATCACATACTGCTTGTGTAGGAGGTAGCACGTGTCACTGTATTTATTATTCCAGATAAATACATTTTGTTCCCTTCACTGAGGATTTCTATTCAATAGGTATTTCCTATGACCACTAGAAATTATATTTACCGTACGTCAACCGATACAGGATGTTGCTACAGAAATGAAGTACGAACCATAGAGTAGGACTGCAGATTCCAGATTCCGTTCAGGAGTCTGTCCATCAGACACACATGCACGCGCGCACACACACACACGTGTGCACATACGCACACACACGCACAGTGGATAGGACAGTTGAGCCCCAGCCACCAGTAACTCATCCAAGAGGGGTGACACAGTCACCTCAGGTTGTACTGCTACTGGAGTGCTTATGGTTTTGGAAGGAGTATTTGCCTGGGACTGAAGGCCTAACCCCTGTTGCGACCTCACTTAACAGTGGTAGGAAGACGGACCACACGGTTTACCACCCTTGGTTTGCACGCCAGTGGCAGAACAGATTATAGCACTGAGCTCGTGCTGTCAATCACTATTGGCTTTACACTTCGCTAGGGAACTGTCTCGAGTTCACGTTGATTATGAGTGTACTTAGGGTCAAGACCTCTATGCCATTTGGAAAAGGGCACGGCTCACATTGGGAGCAGCAAAAGGTGGCCTGTACCGTTACCAAGCTAGTGTGTGTATCTGACCCTGCTGTACTTCTCGGACAAGCCGAATGGGAGAGAGCTGACCGCCCGTCAATTGGAGAGGGACTCTCCAGTATCTACGTTTATTTCCCTACACACATTCATCACATAGTCCACAATACCATCCCATTGTCCTTATTCTGTTAGTGGGCACAGAAGTCCGGTACAGAGTAGACAACAGTACTGTGTTGGTCAGCACAGTACAACCACACCCCACTCCTCTTCAAGAGTTGCCAGTTCCAGTCAGCCAGCAACAGCTTCCGCTGCAGTGACCGAAGCAATTCCTGGTAAGACGGGTATACCAAAGCGAGCCAGTGCTCCAACCAGACATATCGTAGTTCCAGCAGTGGTTTACTTTGTACCCAGTCGCCAACCGACCCAACCAGTACGAGTAGCAAGTCAAAAACCTAACCCAAAAGAATAACTCTTAGATATAACCAAAGCGCGCCTTATCTAACGCACATAAACCACATTGACAGTGCCTGTAGTTCTCTAGGGCAACACACGTCAGCGTTAACACCCAGCAGCGACATTACATGACGTATGGAAAGGGAAGCGAGGACATTTATAAAAAAATTGTGAATGTGTGCCTGTATCCATCTCCTGTATGTATAATTTTATATTTTTTCACTAGTGGGATAGCCTGCCTCTTGCTTTCACTCATGTTAGGATTGCAATCAAAAAAATATTTCCAAAATGTAGGGTACGTTGTCAACAACTCTAGCAAAATAAATTTAAAAAAAAATGTGTCAAAAATCAAAATCCAATTGAAATAGCACAATGAAGTTGTCATTAAACAGATATTCAAAAAATTACAACCGAAATTCAAATCGTAGTTAGTGAAGAAAAGCCAAAAATCTAAATTGTAATAGCACTAGACTGTCAAAAACAAGAAATAATAGGACCAAGATGGGTGGAACAGGTGAAGTAAAAAAGAGACTGTGGAAGGCAGTTTTTTTTGCACGGTACAGTACACATTAATGATTACATTTGCTGGTGTTGCTGCCATGGGGCAAGGTGTGGAATGAGCCATGCTGTGCTTACGCATCTGTGCAGACAAATACAGCATACAAAAGAGAACTATACTAATGGAGGCAGCACAGTAGAACAGCTGACAGGTCAACAACCTTGCTCGTGTAATTCTAGTGGGTCCCCCCCACCCCCATCCACTTCGATGTGTTTCATTATGTGAGGTTAGAGTCCATACAACCAGTATTGTTTTTAAATGTTGCAACTTTCAAATGCGTTTTAATAAATGTTTTCCAAAAAAATTTTATTTTGAAATTTTTTCTTTTCACAGTTCCCAAAAATTTTGTCTTTATGAACAATGTGTCTGTATGAAATTGGTACATTGTGAACAAAGTTTGAGTGTGTTATTTTTCAAAGACGCATAAGTCACCAAATCAAATTCAGTAAGTCTCCAAATTTTTAACTGTTTTGCTACTGCCATGTGTTAATCTACAGTCGACTCTCAAAGTATTATTATCGCATGTACTGACAAATTGCATCCACCCACAATTTTTTTTTTAAGTCCCGGCGAAATTCCTATTTAAATATTGTTAATATAACCAGTTTTTTCATTTATCACCTGTTACGTCGATCAAAGTTTATTTCAGGTCCCATCACCTGAGATTTCTCGCAACTATCATTTTTAAGCTGGTTGTTTATGCAAACGTTTAGTAACTGGATGCGAAATATGTCACGTGCACCGCCGTTTTATCACTGCTCTGTGGTGCAATGTCTGTCTGCGGCATGGAGCGATGTGCGTCTGGCATGCTACTTCCCCTTATACGCCTGACGAGTGGGGAAGTGATTACCTAGCAACCAGCATGGCGACTTAGCGTCCTCTCTCCCTACCCTCCTGTCTCTTAGCCACCAACCTTCCTTCCTCCTCTTACATGCAATCGAGAGGGGAAGCTGTTGTCCAGCAAAAGAATAAGTACATCCTCTCCCTCTCGGACATGCGAGCTAGTCTTCACACGCCAACCACAAAGCCAATAAAGTGCACCTGGGGAACGTAGAAATTTTATCAAGATTATCTGTTGCTCAAAATAGTTGCATCTATCATCACTTGTATTTCAAAGCAAATGGTTTCGCCTGAAAATATTAAACAAAACATTTTAACTAGGAATTATTATTTGTGAAGATGTTTTCTTTTGTGATTAAAGGTATCTTTTTCCTGTACGATTGGTGTTTTATTGTATCTGGCGTAAAATCAACATGATTTTAAAACATAATATTTATTTAACTCAAGGGGCAGCATCTTCGCAAATAAAATTATATGCCCAGAAGTATATTCTTGACCTTCCCTTTTCACCAAAATTTGTTTGAATATAGAGTGACGTGTTTTTATAAGCGTATTTTCAGCAACTTCTTGCAGGGAAATCTTAGGATTGATATTAATTGATTTCAATAGTCATGCATCTTTTGAATAAACTGATCCAATGTAAGGGCCTATTCGACACCTTTTGCCATCTAATAATGGGTAGGTAAGCACTGATCCGAGTGCAGTGTAACTCACGATGGAATATCAGAGGACGTGGTTTTGAATGATTAATTACTAAAGGCAGTGAAGAAATAAATTATCGCCTTATTTACTCATTTCTGTCTTAAAAATTCAAGTTTTCTTTGCAGTAAAATATAACTAATTTCTTTAAAAGACAGACATTTTCCAAAACAGCCTGCAAAGCAGACTGTATAATCTCGCATATTAACAGGATAAAGTTAACTTCCAGCTCTGCAACAACTGACCTAGGGATGGAGCGGAAGTCGTTAAAATCTCCATTGTTAGAAAGACGTCATGCGTCAAGTTGCATTTTATTGATGGATCTACATGTCAGAAACCTCATCCACTGAAATCCCGCATATATGGAAATTTTTTGGCAGTCCCCTGAATATCGATAGATAGGGAGTCGACTGTATTTTAATTAATGTATTTCAATCTGATTAGTAAAGGCATGGAGTATAAAACACTGATGTTGTGTGTTGCATTATGTTAGAGTGTATGGTTGTAGTGGAGGGTTAAGAAAATCAGTGCTACCACTTCGTGTACTGGTTGATACGTCCCTCCTAGAGCAGAACTTGTGGCTTGAGAATGATCGTGTGTGTGGAGATAACAACCCACGACTACACCGGGTCACACAGACACCTGTCTTTAGAACTTAGTGTATCAGTTTTTATGTTTTACACGGTTCACATAAGCTTGTGTTCTTTGTTGCAGTATTTGAGACTTTTATTTCATGTGGTAGTGTTACAATCCTTATTTATTGCTTTGGTTTCATGTACCTGGATTGTGGTTGTGTGCTATTTAAAATCAAAGTAAATTTGTAACTTATAAGGATGACATTTATTTATGCATTGGAAGAGTGTAAATAGCTCATAATGCAGCTCGTGCCTGGTGATTTATGCAACCATAGTTTAAAATATTAGACCACAAAGTGTTTGTGGTTGCGCTATTATACTGCTGTAGCGATGGTCGTTGGTTATAGTGTTTGTCGCAGGGTGTAAGTGTGAATTGTGATGTGTTTAAACATTTCTTCTCTTGTTCCTTTGCTGCATACTTCAGTCTAGTGCATTGTCTATTGAAGATTAGAGATTTTGAAAATCAAGCTAGAGTCAAATACCTGCTTGCAGCTTGAGTTTGGCTCAATATTTTCAGGCTCGAAAATTCTAGCTTCTGAATAATGTAGTTCAGGTGGCAATTGACGTAGCAGCGTTTTACAAAAGAAAATAACACGTTTATTAATTAAATTTACGTATTGAAGAGACAGCTGTATTGTGGCTTAACATGCCCCATAAATAGAGATACAGACACAGATTACCATC
Source organism: Dryococelus australis (assembly GCA_029891345.1). Lineage (NCBI taxonomy): Eukaryota > Metazoa > Arthropoda > Insecta > Phasmatodea > Phasmatidae > Dryococelus > Dryococelus australis. The sequence continues at coordinate 122,995,327 of CM057000.1, read as the reverse complement.
GTAATCAACATGAAAACAGTGCCAGACTATTCACGGTAAAGTGAAAACTTTTCTTTTAAGGTCCTCCGAACAGGCATTAATCACTAATAAATATATTATAGTGCAACATCAGATGCTGACTTTTGAAAGTCATTAAAGGTATTTGTTAGTCACATGGCAGTGTTTATATAAAAAATGGAGGAGGGAGTGAAGTGATTTAGGCCGCTCTGAACGGGTGGATCTTGAGATCTGATGAAGGTTATTGAGGTGGGTGTGGAGCGATGCCTGAATGGAAGGGTGGGGGGAAACGGGGATTCCCAGAGAAAACCAGCCAAACTGCATCATTATCCAGCACGATTCTCACATGAAGAAATCTGGTGAACTGGCCGGGGATTGTACCCGGTTCGCCTTGGTGGGAGGTGAACATGCTAACGCTCAGCCACCGCGGCCTCTAAAAAATGGAGGGGAGATAGGAATTGCCTAAAATGGAAAAATTCAGCTGGGCACTTAAATCTTATAGGCTAGTTACAGCAAAGTGAGCACTTTTGAAAGCACTCTCATTTGGAATAATAGTCAGTAAATATATTTTATTTTAGTTTTGGTCTTTAAATTCTTAGTGTTTATTTATTACATGGCAATATTTATGTATTTAAAAAGGCTGTTAATGGATAAAATATGGCTAAAAGGAAAAAGGAACTAGGGCCTCAAAAGTGTTCACTTTACCATGAACAGTCTATAATATATAATAGCCTATACTGTTAGAAATAGCATTTAGAACGTTGTGAACCTGTCAAAGATGTGGCACATAATGAATAGCTTTGTTTACCATGTGCTAGAAAATAAGACAACATTCATTCAGCAAACAATATTCTGAAAAGTTGGTGTGTTAAGGCAAAAATTATTCCTCAGAACTGCAGCTACTATACAAATTGCCATCGAAACTAGCATAAAAACTGAACTGTGATTCTGCCCAAGATGTGGTACCTGACAAAACAATATACTGTTTACGTTCATTCTTGAAACAATATTTTAAAAGATAAATGTGTTTACATTAAAATTATTCCTCAGAACTTCAGATGAAACAGATTATGTATCACCAAAATTAGCAAATAAACCCTGCTGCGAAAATGTAAATAGCAACAACACAGTTTTTTTACGGTTTGCTAGAAAATATGTTGTTACCAGTTGATACGTGACACACATCCTGACTATACTACACATGACTTTGTCTCATATGAATGTGCTTTCACGTTACCCCAGGTGGGGTTGGAACAATACTGCTAGCTTCTTGAGTGCCTACAGGATACGCCCCTTGTTCCAGGGGCTATTACACACACGTTAACTTGTACTGTTCACCCAAAGTCAAACATCATGTCAAACTCCCCGAAGTGTTATTGCACTACCGGCCGAGCGGCAGAGACCACCTTCCCAAGATCACTTAGTTCCGCCGTCAGACCAAGATATGACGTGGCTATAGAAGACAGCTCTAGCAGACAGCTTTACTCTGGAGGCCAAGTTCATCACCCCACTGCACCCCGTGTTTTGGAGGGCCCGCAGACAGGTAGTACATAAGTCAGTGTGCAGCCCAGAAATGCCAGTTGTTCTCAGCAGTTCACTGCCAAAATTCGCTCTACCATGTGTACTGTAGATCTCTGCCACCCTCAAAGTCCTAGTGACCTACCAGAAGCTCTTCAGCGACTTCACCAGCAACCTTCCAGAAGTCCTTTTAGAAGCTCTTCAACACTGCTCCAGTAGCCCTCGAAGATGCCTTCAACACTTCGTGCCTTGCCTACACTTGCTGGGACGGCAACTGCACTGTCCCCTCTGGCAGTGTTGACACCACCGCTACCCCCTCTGGTTGTGGCCTATGAAGGTCCCTTCTGGACACACCACCATACTTCCTCTGCCTTCAACAGTCCCTTCTGGACAATGGTTAGAATAAGTTAGGGTCAGTTATTTTCATAGCTACATAGCCGGATTACCTTGTTCAGTTTAGAACCAGGTCTCCTTCACCTGCATCCACGTAGTCTAACTTCTGCTCAGCATCGAATAGGAGGTAGTATTTTAATTCCTGATCGAATAAATTTGAATATCTCTTAACCAATATCTCTTATGGTAACTGGTGTAAACCAGTTACCATAAACGATTACGACTCATCTCACTGCAACCCTAGTGTACACTTTTACACACGTGTGATTCAAACCCAGTGCCATTTTGTACACGGAAGTACTGGTCTGCTACAATCGTGGAGGGCGGTCGGACATGTGGATACGAGGTTTTGTGAAAGATAGCGGCGCGTCACCCCCCCCCCCCCTCTCTACCCCATGCTGAGAGCCTACAATCCATCAGCCGCCTTGGGCCATACACGAGCACCACTGAGGATACACGAAGGCCGAGAGATGACCAGAGGGTGCTACCCCCACTCCGGCCTAGCACCTGAGGGACGTCACACGCCCTCCTCCGTGACCGCCACAACACGTGTTGCCACGCTATATAAGGCAGTGCATGGCGGCCCTCGTGAGTTGTTCCTGCAGTCTTCTCCGAGCTCCTGGGTGCTGGAGTCTAGACTACTACGAGCCTTTCCACACACCCTTTCAGAGGCTTTCGCCAACGACTTAACAGTCTTCAGCATCCACCAGAGGCTGCCACCATTGACATTGCCGTTATAGCTCTGCAGCTCTGCTCCAGCTACACCAATAGCTACCAGAAACATCTCCTAACAAAATAAAATATCAATATTTTATATTAAGCGGAAGATAATTACGTTAATGCCATGCAGAGGCTACCTGGTGGTGTGTGATATTGACATTGTGAATTAATTCAGCAAGCAAACAGGCCAATAATAATTCATAACTGAATTGAGGTGGTTGTTGTCCTTAAGGGATCTAAATGTGTTATTGGCAACAGGGAGTTCTTCATGCAATTGGTGAAGACGTGGCCAGGCCATGGCCTTAAGAGAGGGCCAGAGGGGACGTTGTCGCAGTGACCTTCAATATCTGAGTGGTAGAGAGGAAGAAAGAAGTTGAGGAATTGGCAGGGTACGACATCTGCTGGACCCTCTGGTAGCCGTTGAAGACTCCAGAAACTGTTGGCGGAGGCCTGAAGAGGTGGAAGGCCTCTGGATGGTGGTGGCCCTCTGAAGTTGCTGGAGGCGGACAAAGATGTTGAAGGCCTTCTTGTAGGTGGTGGTCCTCCGGAGACGGTAGGCATCGTCAACGACTACTAGTTCTTCCGTGGCCACCTACACTGTTGAGGCTCTCTGTCCTGTGCAAATATCTTCGGCTTTCACAGCCAAGAAGGTGCTGCCTGCTCTCAGATGCCTTTTATACTAAATTTTCCAGTTGATTGACTCTTGGAGATGTGCGGTGGAACTAACCCCTCCTCTCGGGGGTAGAGCTTATGACATCACACATGGGTTCCTGGATCCTTATCTGAAATGGCGCTCAGCACGAGGCGATAACATATCTTGCCCTCATACGCTCGTGGAGTTTCTGCTTTTCAGACTGTTTCCCTTCAGCGGCATGAAGTTCAAACCTTGCGGGCTTTCTTAGCGGGAGCGACAAAGTGGAAATGGTCGCTTCTTCAGGGAGGGGCATTAATGCGACTGCTTCTTGTAGAGATTTGGCAAACAATAACAGCGTGGATCACGTGGTTAATGGTTGTGTTGAAGCTCCGTCAATTTTGATGGGTCTACGTGTCCCGCCTCCATTACTGTTTTTTACTTGGAGTTGACTTGCCCATTGGATGATTGCTGCTTAAGATGGAGCAAAGTTGGTCATGAAGAGGGTACTTAGAAGTGCCGGAATGCATCATGCGTTGGGGTTTTGCAAGTTATGTTAAATGACACAAGAATATGGTAAAATATCATATTTTACTATACGCAATAAGGAAAATACAATGATGCCACACTAACTCCTAAGTAAATAAAAAGGTAAGCTACGGAAGCCGAATCTATCTTTAAACCAGGTGAAGGCGACCTAGACAAGAGTTAGGTGTAATAGCTTGTAAGATCTGAAGTTAAGAATAACTAGGGCGTTTCACTATTCGTGATGTGATCTCAAGGAACCTATCACATTTAAATTACCAGAAGGGTAATTGAGGTAATCACACCATCTGGTGAGTTATGAGAGATACGTCAGCGTACCTGCTACCAAGGAAATTGCTGGAGGTTTGCCAGAAGCTGGGTGGTAGAAGCAGGGCGACGTCTTCTGGAGCCTCTGGATAGTGATGTATACCAGCAGCGGCAGAATCTGCAGGGTGGCTGCCTGTGGTTACTGGTGAAGTGTGTGCCTCTGGTGCCGTCCCCCCCCCCCCCCTCACCTGGTTCGCTCTGAGACTCAGCAAGCCGTTAGATGCCTTGGGACAAGCCAAGCGCGGCCGAGAATGTACAAAGCCAAGTGCCGAGTAAAGGTAGATTCTCCCACCCCGGTCTCACATTAGAGGGACTTCATGAGGCAGCGTCACGCTTCCCACCCTAGCCCACCATTCACCTGTCCAGTGGACTATAATGCAGTGCACGCCCCGGCTCGAGAGTTATTTCCTTCTCCAGTAGCTCGCCTCAATACTCTGGGGCTCTTTACTGCTACCAAGTCTTCAGCAGCCACCAGAGGCTTCTGCGGCCTCTACCACGAACTATCAGAAGCTCCATTGACGTCTACCTCTTAGCAGCATCTCACAGACACACTCCTTCAGTAAAGCTTGCAGACACCATCACACCTTCCGCTGCTGTTCCTCTTGATTCAGCAGCCGTGTCAACTTACTGGTAGAGGTATGTAACAACACCCACTGCCCTTAAAAGTAGTGGTCCCTTTTTAATGAAGTCTCTTCTGGATTCCATTTGGTTAGAGCAGTTGCGACAGAGTTATTTTCATAGCCGTTAAAGTCATTTGCAATCGTGGTTAGTCTAGGAGCAGGTCGCCTACACTTGTTTATCGTAGGTTACATCCATATCACATACTGCTTGTGTAGGAGGTAGCACGTGTCACTGTATTTATTATTCCAGATAAATACATTTTGTTCCCTTCACTGAGGATTTCTATTCAATAGGTATTTCCTATGACCACTAGAAATTATATTTACCGTACGTCAACCGATACAGGATGTTGCTACAGAAATGAAGTACGAACCATAGAGTAGGACTGCAGATTCCAGATTCCGTTCAGGAGTCTGTCCATCAGACACACATGCACGCGCGCACACACACACACACATGTGTGCACATACGCACACACACGCACAGTGGATAGGACAGTTGAGCCCCAGCCACCAGTAACTCATCCAAGAGGGGTGACACAGTCACCTCAGGTTGTACTGCTACTGGAGTGCTTATGGTTTTGGAAGGAGTATTTGCCTGGGACTGAAGGCCTAACCCCTGTTGCGACCTCACTTAACAGTGGTAGGAAGACGGACCACACGGTTTACCACCCTTGGTTTGCACGCCAGTGGCAGAACAGATTATAGCACTGAGCTCGTGCTGTCAATCACTATTGGCTTTACACTTCGCTAGGGAACTGTCTCGAGTTCACGTTGATTATGAGTGTACTTAGGGTCAAGACCTCTATGCCATTTGGAAAAGGGCACGGCTCACATTGGGAGCAGCAAAAGGTGGCCTGTACCGTTACCAAGCTAGTGTGTGTATCTGACCCTGCTGTACTTCTCGGACAAGCCGAATGGGAGAGAGCTGACCGCCCGTCAATTGGAGAGGGACTCTCCAGTATCTACGTTTATTTCCCTACACACATTCATCACATAGTCCACAATACCATCCCATTGTCCTTATTCTGTTAGTGGGCACAGAAGTCCGGTACAGAGTAGACAACAGTACTGTGTTGGTCAGCACAGTACAACCACACCCCACTCCTCTTCAAGAGTTGCCAGTTCCAGTCAGCCAGCAACAGCTTCCGCTGCAGTGACCGAAGCAATTCCTGGTAAGACGGGTATACCAAAGCGAGCCAGTGCTCCAACCAGACATATCGTAGTTCCAGCAGTGGTTTACTTTGTACCCAGTCGCCAACCGACCCAACCAGTACGAGTAGCAAGTCAAAAACCTAACCCAAAAGAATAACTCTTAGATATAACCAAAGCGCGCCTTATCTAACGCACATAAACCACATTGACAGTGCCTGTAGTTCTCTAGGGCAACACACGTCAGCGTTAACACCCAGCAGCGACATTACATGACGTATGGAAAGGGAAGCGAGGACATTTATAAAAAAATTGTGAATGTGTGCCTGTATCCATCTCCTGTATGTATAATTTTATATTTTTTCACTAGTGGGATAGCCTGCCTCTTGCTTTCACTCATGTTAGGATTGCAATCAAAAAAATATTTCCAAAATGTAGGGTACGTTGTCAACAACTCTAGCAAAATAAATTTAAAAAAAAATGTGTCAAAAATCAAAATCCAATTGAAATAGCACAATGAAGTTGTCATTAAACAGATATTCAAAAAATTACAACCGAAATTCAAATCGTAGTTAGTGAAGAAAAGCCAAAAATCTAAATTGTAATAGCACTAGACTGTCAAAAACAAGAAATAATAGGACCAAGATGGGTGGAACAGGTGAAGTAAAAAAGAGACTGTGGAAGGCAGTTTTTTTTGCACGGTACAGTACACATTAATGATTACATTTGCTGGTGTTGCTGCCATGGGGCAAGGTGTGGAATGAGCCATGCTGTGCTTACGCATCTGTGCAGACAAATACAGCATACAAAAGAGAACTATACTAATGGAGGCAGCACAGTAGAACAGCTGACAGGTCAACAACCTTGCTCGTGTAATTCTAGTGGGTCCCCCCCACCCCCATCCACTTCGATGTGTTTCATTATGTGAGGTTAGAGTCCATACAACCAGTATTGTTTTTAAATGTTGCAACTTTCAAATGCGTTTTAATAAATGTTTTCCAAAAAAATTTTATTTTGAAATTTTTTCTTTTCACAGTTCCCAAAAATTTTGTCTTTATGAACAATGTGTCTGTATGAAATTGGTACATTGTGAACAAAGTTTGAGTGTGTTATTTTTCAAAGACGCATAAGTCACCAAATCAAATTCAGTAAGTCTCCAAATTTTTAACTGTTTTGCTACTGCCATGTGTTAATCTACAGTCGACTCTCAAAGTATTATTATCGCATGTACTGACAAATTGCATCCACCCACAATTTTTTTTTTAAGTCCCGGCGAAATTCCTATTTAAATATTGTTAATATAACCAGTTTTTTCATTTATCACCTGTTACGTCGATCAAAGTTTATTTCAGGTCCCATCACCTGAGATTTCTCGCAACTATCATTTTTAAGCTGGTTGTTTATGCAAACGTTTAGTAACTGGATGCGAAATATGTCACGTGCACCGCCGTTTTATCACTGCTCTGTGGTGCAATGTCTGTCTGCGGCATGGAGCGATGTGCGTCTGGCATGCTACTTCCCCTTATACGCCTGACGAGTGGGGAAGTGATTACCTAGCAACCAGCATGGCGACTTAGCGTCCTCTCTCCCTACCCTCCTGTCTCTTAGCCACCAACCTTCCTTCCTCCTCTTACATGCAATCGAGAGGGGAAGCTGTTGTCCAGCAAAAGAATAAGTACATCCTCTCCCTCTCGGACATGCGAGCTAGTCTTCACACGCCAACCACAAAGCCAATAAAGTGCACCTGGGGAACGTAGAAATTTTATCAAGATTATCTGTTGCTCAAAATAGTTGCATCTATCATCACTTGTATTTCAAAGCAAATGGTTTCGCCTGAAAATATTAAACAAAACATTTTAACTAGGAATTATTATTTGTGAAGATGTTTTCTTTTGTGATTAAAGGTATCTTTTTCCTGTACGATTGGTGTTTTATTGTATCTGGCGTAAAATCAACATGATTTTAAAACATAATATTTATTTAACTCAAGGGGCAGCATCTTCGCAAATAAAATTATATGCCCAGAAGTATATTCTTGACCTTCCCTTTTCACCAAAATTTGTTTGAATATAGAGTGACGTGTTTTTATAAGCGTATTTTCAGCAACTTCTTGCAGGGAAATCTTAGGATTGATATTAATTGATTTCAATAGTCATGCATCTTTTGAATAAACTGATCCAATGTAAGGGCCTATTCGACACCTTTTGCCATCTAATAATGGGTAGGTAAGCACTGATCCGAGTGCAGTGTAACTCACGATGGAATATCAGAGGACGTGGTTTTGAATGATTAATTACTAAAGGCAGTGAAGAAATAAATTATCGCCTTATTTACTCATTTCTGTCTTAAAAATTCAAGTTTTCTTTGCAGTAAAATATAACTAATTTCTTTAAAAGACAGACATTTTCCAAAACAGCCTGCAAAGCAGACTGTATAATCTCGCATATTAACAGGATAAAGTTAACTTCCAGCTCTGCAACAACTGACCTAGGGATGGAGCGGAAGTCGTTAAAATCTCCATTGTTAGAAAGACGTCATGCGTCAAGTTGCATTTTATTGATGGATCTACATGTCAGAAACCTCATCCACTGAAATCCCGCATATATGGAAATTTTTTGGCAGTCCCCTGAATATCGATAGATAGGGAGTCGACTGTATTTTAATTAATGTATTTCAATCTGATTAGTAAAGGCATGGAGTATAAAACACTGATGTTGTGTGTTGCATTATGTTAGAGTGTATGGTTGTAGTGGAGGGTTAAGAAAATCAGTGCTACCACTTCGTGTACTGGTTGATACGTCCCTCCTAGAGCAGAACTTGTGGCTTGAGAATGATCGTGTGTGTGGAGATAACAACCCACGACTACACCGGGTCACACAGACACCTGTCTTTAGAACTTAGTGTATCAGTTTTTATGTTTTACACGGTTCACATAAGCTTGTGTTCTTTGTTGCAGTATTTGAGACTTTTATTTCATGTGGTAGTGTTACAATCCTTATTTATTGCTTTGGTTTCATGTACCTGGATTGTGGTTGTGTGCTATTTAAAATCAAAGTAAATTTGTAACTTATAAGGATGACATTTATTTATGCATTGGAAGAGTGTAAATAGCTCATAATGCAGCTCGTGCCTGGTGATTTATGCAACCATAGTTTAAAATATTAGACCACAAAGTGTTTGTGGTTGCGCTATTATACTGCTGTAGCGATGGTCGTTGGTTATAGTGTTTGTCGCAGGGTGTAAGTGTGAATTGTGATGTGTTTAAACATTTCTTCTCTTGTTCCTTTGCTGCATACTTCAGTCTAGTGCATTGTCTATTGAAGATTAGAGATTTTGAAAATCAAGCTAGAGTCAAATACCTGCTTGCAGCTTGAGTTTGGCTCAATATTTTCAGGCTCGAAAATTCTAGCTTCTGAATAATGTAGTTCAGGTGGCAATTGACGTAGCAGCGTTTTACAAAAGAAAATAACACGTTTATTAATTAAATTTACGTATTGAAGAGACAGCTGTATTGTGGCTTAACATGCCCCATAAATAGAGATACAGACACAGATTACCATCGTAATCAACATGAAAACAGTGCCAGACTATTCACGGTAAAGTGAAAACTTTTCTTTTAAGGTCCTCCGAACAGGCATTAATCACTAATAAATATATTATAGTGCAACATCAGATGCTGACTTTTGAAAGTCATTAAAGGTATTTGTTAGTCACATGGCAGTGTTTATATAAAAAATGGAGGAGGGAGTGAAGTGATTTAGGCCGCTCTGAACGGGTGGATCTTGAGATCTGATGAAGGTTATTGAGGTGGGTGTGGAGCGATGCCTGAATGGAAGGGTGGGGGGAAACGGGGATTCCCAGAGAAAACCAGCCAAACTGCATCATTATCCAGCACGATTCTCACATGAAGAAATCTGGTGAACTGGCCGGGGATTGTACCCGGTTCGCCTTGGTGGGAGGTGAACATGCTAACGCTCAGCCACCGCGGCCTCTAAAAAATGGAGGGGAGATAGGAATTGCCTAAAATGGAAAAATTCAGCTGGGCACTTAAATCTTATAGGCTAGTTACAGCAAAGTGAGCACTTTTGAAAGCACTCTCATTTGGAATAATAGTCAGTAAATATATTTTATTTTAGTTTTGGTCTTTAAATTCTTAGTGTTTATTTATTACATGGCAATATTTATGTATTTAAAAAGGCTGTTAATGGATAAAATATGGCTAAAAGGAAAAAGGAACTAGGGCCTCAAAAGTGTTCACTTTACCATGAACAGTCTATAATATATAATAGCCTATACTGTTAGAAATAGCATTTAGAACGTTGTGAACCTGTCAAAGATGTGGCACATAATGAATAGCTTTGTTTACCATTTGCTAGAAAATAAGACAACATTCATTCAGCAAACAATATTCTAAAAAGTTGGTGTGTTAAGGCAAAAATTATTCCTCAGAACTGCAGCTACTATACAAATTGCCATCGAAACTAGCATAAAAACTGAACTGTGATTCTGCCCAAGATGTGGTACCTGACGAAACAATTTACTGTTTACGTTCATTCTTGAAACAATATTTTAAAAGATAAATGTGTTTACATTAAAATTATTCCTCAGAACTTCAGATGAAACAGATTATGTATCACCAAAATTATCATAAAAACTCTGCTGTGAAAATGCAAATAGCAACAACACAGTTTATTTACGGTTTGCTAGAAAATATGTTGTTACCAGTTGATACGTGACACACATCCTGACTATACTACACATGACTTTGTCTCATATGAATGTGCTTTCACGTTACCCCAGGGGGGTTGGAACAATACTGCTAGCTTCTTGAGTGCCTACAGGATACGCCCCTTGTCGCAGGGGCTATTACACACACGTTAACTTGTACTGTTCACCCAAAGTCAAACATCATGTCAAACTCCCCGAAGTGTTATTGTACTACCAGCCGAGCGGCAGAGACCACCTTCCCAAGATCACTTAGTTCCGCCGTCAGACCAAGTTATGACGTGGCTATAGAAGACAGCTCTAGCAGACAGCTTTGCTCTGGAGGCCAAGTTCATCACCCCACTGCACCCCGTGTTTTGGAGGGCCCGCAGACAGGTAGTACATAAGTCAGTGTGCAGCCCAGAAATGCCAGTTGTTCTCATGTGTACTGTAGATCTCTGCCACCCTCAAAGTCCTAGTGACCTACCAGAAGCTCTTCAGCGACTTCACCAGCAACCTTCCAGAAGTCCTTTTAGAAGCTCTTCAACACTGCTCCAGTAGCCCTCGAAGATGCCTTCAACACTTCGTGCCTTGCCTACACTTGCTGGGATGGCAACTGCACTGTCCCCTCTGGCAGTGTTGACACCACCGCTACCCCCTCTGGTTGTGGCCTATGAAGGTCCCTTCTGGACACACCACCATACTTCCTCTGCCTTCAACAGTCCCTTCTGGACAATGGTTAGAATAAGTTAGGGTCAGTTATTTTCATAGCTACATAGCCGGATTACCTTGTTCAGTTTAGGACCAGGTCTCCTTCATCTGCATCCACGTAGTCTAACTTCTGCTCAGCATCAAATAGGAGGTAGTATTTTAATTCCAGATCGAATAAATTCGAATTTCTCTTAAACCTTGATGCATGCCGCTTACACCAGTTACCATAAATGATTACGACTCATCTCACTGCAACCCTAGTGTACACTTTTACACACGTGTGATTCAAACCCAGTGCCATTTTGTACACGGAAGTACCGGTCTGCTACAATCGTGGAGGGGGGTCGGACATGTGGATACGAGGGGTTTGTGAAAGATAGCGGCGCATCACCCCCCCTCTTCACCATGCTGAGAGCCTACAATCCATCAGCCGCCTTGGGCCATACACGAGCACCACTGAGGATACACGAAGGCCGAGAGATGACCAGAGGGTGCTACCCCACTCCGGCCTAGCACCTGAGGGACGTCACACGCCCTCCTCCGTGACCGCCACAACACGTGTTGCTTCGCTATATAAGGCAGTGCATGGCGGCCCTCGTGAGTTGTTCCTGCAGTCTTCTCCGAGCTCCTGGGTGCTGGAGTCTAGACTACTACGAGCCTTTCCACACACCCTTTCAGAGGCTTTCGCCGACGACTTAACAGTCTTCAGCATCCACCAGAGGCTGCCACCATTGATATTGCCGTTATAGCTCTGCAGCCCTGCTCCAGCAACACCAATAGCTACCAGAAACTTTCCGTACATAATACATTCTAAACGTAATTCTTTCTTTGTCTTGTACAGACACACCCTATATAGAGTTAGGTTTGTATTTAAGTAATCTTCAACAGTTTTTCACGTATCTTCCCCACTTAGCTTAGGACCAGGTCATCTGCACCTGGATTCCGTAGAATTACTTCCAACCACCGGTCTGCCTGGCAGGAGAGAACATGTCACAGTGTTTAATAAGTCTTTAATAAATACAGCTTTGTTTCTCTTACCCTCAAGTCTCATTCATAGTGTAATCTGTCACCAATTACTGGAGAGAACCTCGAATTCACCTCCGACCGGCGCTGGGAAAGTATTCTTATTTCCGCAATTAGCTACAACTGGAGACCCCCTTAGGTGACTCCAAGTTCAAAATATGCCCATTAGACGACCAGCTATTCTATTCCTACCATGTATACAGGTACTGGTAGAATAGAATAGACTAGCCACGACCACTAGCAACACTTCACAATCAGGGAGAGACGGTACATCTAGTTGCACCCCTACCAGAGTACCTGGGTGGTCTTGTTTGGGAAACTCACACCCAGAGATAGTCTTGGCAACCCACACGGCTCCAACGCTTTTGATCAGCCCGCAACCGTGGGGGATCTTCTGAAGCACCGGAGCTCGCGTTGGTAAACCGTCGCCAGGTAAAACTAAGTTAGGGATACCCGTGACCGTGGTGCTTATTTCGAGTTCTCCGTAATTACACCACTTGATGCCATTCTAGGTGAGGCATAGCGCCAGGAGAGAGGAGCAAAGAGTTGTGCAATTTGCTGCCAGACAGCTGGCTGGTCTAACCCCGATTTCAACTAGTCGACGAGCCGAACGAGATTGTGCCGCCATACTTTGTTCATTGACACCATCTACGACGACTGCCGTCAACCCAGCTATTTCTATCAGCACCACTACGTACACCCCCGACTGCTATATCCAGCCGTCATTAAGCCTAACTCAAACCTGCACGCACAACCAACCTAACTGCAACCAAAGCCACACGATCGTGATTCAACCTTAACTATCGGACACGCGTCAACCTCTTGAGTACTATTTTCTAGGGAGTTTGTTCCTTCCTCAGTAGACGATGACCCGCCAGAGCAAAACAAGGCTGCGGGCTCCTTTCATTGGGTGCACGTATGTCGAAAATCCACACAGTCGACAGCCACCTGTACTGTACACCTAGTGTGCAGCAATGTAGAGTCCCAGCCACTAGTAAGTCATTTCAAGTCTCATCAGACCGCTAGTCGAGTTGATCCACGCTCCGTCCACCGAGCTGTCCCTTTGCAGGAGGGAGTGACATACTGGGTCTGGAGATCTGCCCTCATTTGGATGCACACCCTCTGTCATCTATCACCCAGAGGACATCCAACACACTATAACTATAGCGCCTCGTGTCACCGGTTAGAGGAGCACAGGGTGAGACTAATCAGTTCAGCTATTGCTTTGTTACACATAATAAGGGAACTTCGTCGCCTGCTTGCCTCTCTGGAGACTGTCTGTCTTACCTGCCTTATGCCATACACCCAACGAAGTGTTACCAGGTGGCACAATAGAAAAGCAACTACTACAACAGATGCCAACGGGAGCTGCCACCCAGTTCCAGCTGCAGCTGCACTTTGCAGTGTAACCTAACAGGCACGAGCTCAAGCCGCCCGCCAGCTTGAGAGGCCTCACCTCCCAACTCCCTCCCACACTTTATTCCAGCCTCCCATCAAGACCACCGGCCGACTTCACCCAGTGATCACTGACATCTGCCAGGGACGTTAGGTACTGCTGGGACTCGCCAACCCCTGATTACAGTGCAGCCGGGCCAGTAGCCCTCCACGGACCCAACTCAACTCCAGCTGTTACACCAGTAGCAGATCAAGGAGCCACCCCAGATCCCAGTAAGCACAGGTAAACCAGTGGCAGTTTGCCGACCCCTCCGCTAGACCGTCGAAACCCCAATGACTTCATATCTTTCCGCCAGGCAACGTGCCCGACTTTGTGTACTGGTAGAGGCTCAATTAGTCTGCAATAAGGTCAGTAATATAAACTCGCTCGTGTCTGACCTGCACGATAAAACTTTGCTAGACTGTGATGACCCCTCTCAGCCAATGGCGTGTCAAGGGTTTTCATGGCACCCAACATGGGACCACAGCTTTAATAGTACTGACTTATAATCTATAATTTTATTGTAACATGTTCTGCTTTGCAGAAGATAACCAGTACGTATGAGCGCTGATTTCCTCCTCTACTACTAGTTGAGCGAGTGTCCTCCGGAAGTGTCATCGGACTTATTAGGGTTGCCTGGTGGGGTCGCGGATCTGCCCACTTTGGGAGATTTGGGGTGACACTGTTTAGGCAGAGGAGTTTTAACTGGAGGAGGGAAATCAAACCCCAGGGCGAGCTTGGCCACATAAACTTCCCTCCCAGGGAGTTTGGTCTGGCTTATGTTGAAGGTTGTCAAAATGCCTGATGCCAGCTGTCATAAGGTAAGGGGGATAATAAAAATGATAAAACCATGAAATGATAATGAGATGAATCCTCCCAGTTAACAACTATTCAGTTTCTTGTGAGCTTCCCCTGCGCTTGTAAGGGACTGGCCTAGTTGGTTTCCTCTTGGGGACGAAATCGGGGGTAATGGTCACTACTCTATGCGAAACCGCTGGTTTTGGAGGTACGTGAACAAATATTAGTTTCCCAGCAGCTGTGTGAACTTTACACGTAATTACTGGTTCACTTGGGACTGTATACGGCCAAGGTGGATTCTTGGTTGTGCCAAGGCCAATATATCCCCAACAGGTGGTCCATGTAGGAACTGCAATCTTCAGTTATAGGGAGTGGTTCTTTACGCGACTCACTATTGTGTTCAATATGAGGTGGATTCTGTGGTATTTCGATAGAAGTTAATAGATTTACGTTATTTGTTAGTGTATTTGATTTTCTCTGTAATGCTGGTTGGGCTAAATGACGGATTTGGCGATTATGTCCTCCACTCTTACGTGGCATTACTACAACTGATGTACAATATGTGATACAACTGACTCACTGTGACAAATTTAAAATCCGATAAAATGGCGCACTCTCGATTTACCCAGAGTCACTCAAGCCCTCCTGGATTCAGTCTTCTGCAGATTAACTGAGGTAATGAGCATTAGAAGTCTGTATAGTCGAGAATGGATCCCCCTAAAGAGGCTTGGACGCTCCGGACAATACTCTGGTGATCCCATGTCTTATTCAGACTATAGCCTTGTTCAGGTGCCAGGATACCTAAGCCAGTTTGGCCTGCACGTGTCTAACCAGTAGTGGTCACTTTAATAAAGAGCCATATTATATAATGATTGCCAACAATTTAAAATTCCAATTAATTAATAAAGCATGAGCTGTGGAAAAAAAAAAGAACTAGGAGATTCAATTTCGAACACAAGTGTATTTATTCAATACGTCTGAAACACAAGGAGATGCATAGTTCTTTACATGAGAATAAAAATAAAATAATTTAAATTTCATAGAAATTTAAATTTTATGGCAGGTGTAGGCAAACATGCAGGTGTAAACAAAACTGAGTTCAAATTTCTAAGTCACAATTTTATTTACTATTTGAGGGGTGGCAGTCCAGAAGGGACGATGGCACGATGGCACAACCTTCTACCGTGAAGTTTGAAGGATTGAACTCGTGGATAAGTGGAACAGGTGAGGGCGTCGTGATACCTCTGTCTGTTGAAGGCATCTTTGAATGAGGATGGTGTTGGTGTTGTTAGAGACCTTCGATTTTCTGGAAGGGTTTTCTCCATGTGCTTCCTTGGCATAAGAGGTCTAGAGAGAGCACAACCCTGGTTTGAGATAGGGAGAGCTTGTACAGTCTCCTTGAACAGGGTGGCAGCCACTTCCCTGTTGGTTGTTCACTGTGCCCCAGCTGGAGTGTCTTATGCACTGGGGCCCGTCGACCTTACTCAGGTCGGAGAGCCGACGGAACTGTCTAGCTGCATTTTGGCACCTCCTTATATACAAAGGTTATCTTCTTGTAGGCTGCCTGAGAGGTGCAGGGATAGCTAGCCTCGCCTCACAGAAGTTGTTTAAATTGGGGTTGTGGGCTACACCACCATTTATATCCCGTTATAGAGGCTGTGAACATATGTATCGCCTCTCCACGAGACTGGCGGTACTAGTGACAATATTGTGCGAAGGCTGCTGCCCTCCTGCAGCATCCTTTCGAACTAGCTTCTCTTGCTCCAGTGTGTCGATGGCTCGGTGGATAATAAAATTTCTCAGGCGGGAGTGGATGACCGCATGTCTGCTTTTGAGTGGGTGGTGCAAGTTTAATAATTTATCCACGTATCTGTAACTGTCTGCTGAGCTGGGATCAACCTTTTAGGCATGAGATTCCTTTTCTGCCGGCATGTAACCTATCCCTATTAGATTATTTGCTCGATAATGGGGCGAAGTCTAAGAGTAGAAGGCACATGTACAATGCGCAGGAGATTGACATGCATCAAATTCAACAAAAGAACATAGCGGCACACTATGATTAAGTGTTGGTTTTTATTGTTGTTTGGGATTGTAAATATTTAACACTGAATTACAGTGCGGTTGAACTCGAGTCTAATTTATGTTGGTTATGTGCTTATAGCAGTTGTACCTAGGCCATTAGTGTTTAGTAATGTTGACAGACAATGTTCACGGGCATAACCCCTAACAGAAACTATAAAATATACAAACAATATTTCACTCTCTTCATAAGTAGGTATGTTTCACTATCAACTAATAATCCTAACCAATACAAATTATATGGGATGTTTACAGTTTGTCCAGTCTGATAACATAACCTAATTTCAATACTCAGGTTGCCCTCACATTCGGTCCTACCCTAGCTTGCATTGGGCAGTTTCTGGTTCAGTGTGTTTATAAATTAATTACAGTAATATATTGACCTAAATTTGTGTCCTAAACATTTATATTCTCACTTATTTATTTACATTTATATATTCAAATATAAAAGTTATCAAAATACTGCTAATTTGTTTTTCATTTAGAAATTTTTTGTTGGTGTAGAAATTGGTGTCAACGTATGAAATTCTTCTCTGCGATACTTATTACTTATTATTAAATGTGATAGTTTTTATCAATGTGACAGTTTTTTTCATCAATAATTATTTTATCTAAAAATGTAAGGCTTTTTTCTCACCTGGGTATGCTCTTTGATATTTTTAATATGTAACATTCAAAGGAATCCAGCTCTCGTACATAAAATAGTTCATCCGCACATTGTTTAAAATTGTAGCAGTCACCAGTTATCTTGTACATAATACTATGAAAAGAGGTTATGTTTTGACAGAAAAGAGTACTGTTTTTTTTTATTCTAGTGCAATTTAAAAAAGTAAAGGTCTAATCATTTTTGTAGTTTTAGTAGACTTATGTTTGTTTTCTGAAATATTTGTATGGTACTCAAATTTTTATACATGTGTATAGGAATTGTACATGAATTTTGTCAAGCTATAATGCTAGACACCCTGAAAGTGTAACTAGATGGGGTTAGGCCAACCAGAATCATGCCGGTCACTCCACCGGAGAAGTTCAATGCAATGGATGGAATGAGTTAGCTGATCTGGATGTTTAGCTGCTTCGTCACATGTGTTCCTAGTGATTGTGGCTCTACCTTACAATGTCCCGAGAAGTACCGGAGTACTTGGTTCAAGGTACGGGTGATTGTCAACTGGGTTGGGTTTTGGTGACCTACGTGCGCCCAGTTAAGGGTAGCCCACAGTCCTACACTAGTTTCGGAATAGTGATTTCAATACACTGTCTCTTGCTTCTCCTTGGTGGGTACGACGTATGTGAGGTTGGAAGTCATCACCCTAGAATAAGCACGCGTGGTTAGGTAATAATACGTGTTTCTTCCCCAGAATAATAGACACGGTGGTCCGCACTATCTTCTACCTATCAATTGAACGAAGACTGGCAGAAGTAAGCTACAGTAAACCAGGTGAAAAAGACCTGGGGCAAAACTAAATAAGAGCAGATATAGGCTAGGTAGCTATTACAACTGACCCTAACTAATTTATACTGTTGTCCAGAAGGGACTCTGTGTTCACTACCAAAGTGGTAGTGAGAGTAAGGGGGGGTCAAAGACTTCTTTGGGGACCACTGGACGCATGTCTGGAAAACTTCTGGAAGGCTGGTTGATCTGTCGTGAGGAAGGCAGTAGGCAGAGAGCTCCAGCACACGAGCTGGTGGAGTGAGCTGCAGAGTATACAGCTGACGTTTTGGGGCTGCACGCTGGCGTATATACGTAGTCTACTGCGGGTCCTTCGGCTCCCTTACACTGATTGGGCATCTTCAGATGTGAGCTCCTCCCTTAGAAGCACAGGCCGCATTCTATCGGGAGAGGCTGGAAGTGGCGGTTTTAATAGTGTGCTGATTGCATCGCTACCGAGAGCTTAGCGGTAGCACTGGGCTTCTTTGCTGGCTTCTGTCGCACACGGGGCTGATTACTGGACACGTGACATCTGACAATGGCATAGACATCTTCAGCTGCTGCGTATCTTTGTGTGCACCTTGCTTATGGGTGTGCAAGTTAGTTCTGGTAGCAAGTCATCGTAGGTTCAAACCCCGCTCGGGATGACTTGACGTCATGTGAAGATGAATCATAGTTGTAATTAATAATTATGCAGGTATGCGTCACACGTCAATACTACAAAAATTGTTAATCAAGCAGTGGTTGGAGGCAGTGTCAAGCTGACATTGTGACTAAGCATCCTGTTTGTTTTGTGTGTTTAAGTTTACAGGAAATGTTAACAGAAGCTGATAACTTACGATAGTATTTGTTTTAAAAAATGTTATGTTGTAGCGATGGTGGAATGATTGGCAAAAGCTAGTGGAGTGTGGTTAAAAAACTGTGCAGAGAGAGAGAGACAGCAAAGAGAGTTGTGCAGGTGCGGATGCTGGGGCGGGACCTAGGGCTGCCCCCTGACCTGGTGATGCGGCATCCATTCCCTGGGCCGGGGCTTGCCATCCGGGTGTTGTGTGCCGAAGAGGCGTACATGGAGCGAGACTTCTCGGAGACGCAGGTGCTGGTCAAGATCCTTGCAGAGTACGAGCAGATGCTGCACAAGAGGCATGCCCTGCTGAACCGCGTGGACAGTGTCACCAGCGAAGGGGAACGTCAGGAGCTGCGCATGCTGTCCAGCAAGCAGCATCTAGCAGCAACCCTGCTTCCCGTTCGCAGTGTCGGCGTCCAGGTAACATCACCACTTCTTCCTCTATTTCTTATTCTGCCTCTGCTACTTAGCTCCATCAGTGCATTAGATTATCCTGCCAGCAGCACCTAGCAGACACCCTGCTGCCTGTCTGCAGCATCGGTATTCAGGTAATACACATCACCTTCATCTCTACCTGTATTTCTACTCCTTCTACTGTTTATCACGCGAATAAATATTAACTGTAAAAAAAATGACTATGCTTAATGATCGCAAGTAAAATTGCTGTTTAGCCAGATGAGTGCTCGATTGCACCACTTACCGCCATGACAGTCCACGAACAACTGACTGCTCAGGGAATGCAGTCTGGTCAACAGCAGTCGAGAGGGTGCCACCATAGTCCGAGGGCACCACTGAGCCACTAGTGTGGGATATTCAAATTTAAAATGTCTCGTCCAGTAAGCAAGTCTTGCAAGGTAAAACATTCTGAAGCAAGAACGATTTTCTCAAATGCGTAGCACAGAACGGGTCACGATTAGGGGTGGGACGATACCATGTTTTCGATACTCAATACAATATCCTCGATACTTTCGATACTCAATACTCTCGAGTAAAAAAATTTCAATAATTCAATAAAATTTTTGTAAATTACATTTTCATTGTTATCTATCAAAGTTATGATAGTTTAAAACCAAAGAAAAATCACGCAAGATAATACTACAGGTAATGAAAACAAATTTGAAATTTGTGTAAGTTAGCAGTAGGCCTGTCTAGTGTTAAAAAATTATAAATATTTATATGATACTAAAAAAGCACATCAGTCATGTTAATTTTCGAACTAGGAAAATTTAATAATTTTTATTTAGAAAAACAAGCACTAAATTTTTTTCTGGATTTAGTAAGATAGAGGAAATGTGGGAATTGTTTATCGCCAAATAAAAAACAATAGCAATTCTTCCGCTACCCGAAGCAAGATAAATTTTAAATTTATTATTCTGTTTGTTGTTTTGCATTGGTTGTTTTCACAGTGTGTGTACACACAAAAAATGTATAATAAATATGAACTACCGGTGGTAAACACAAATGGCAAGTAGAAAAAAAAGTATGTAGTATTTGCAAACCGAATATTGAACATCAATTTTGACAGTTCTAGATAATAGCATGGCCACAATGTATCTTTGCACCACAGCTGCTCTGTCTATGAATAAAACAATGAGTATAAATAAATGCTACAATCAATGTAGGTTACCATTCCAACGTACCTTGTTTTTGTTATGGCTAAGTCATACTGCTAGGCCTCCATTGTGTAGAGCTGAAGGTAACTATGGTTCCAGGTGTAGGCGACCTGGATCTAGTAAAAAGGGGAAGTAACTGATTGAAGACGGATGCAAAAGTATTTAAAGTTAAACTGGCTAAAAAAAGGGTGTCTGGAGGAGACAAAGTGAAGTTAAGGAAATGTGTACGTGTTTGATGGATATCAACACGTGGTGAGCAGCCACTGGGGGTGTACTCGTAGCTTCCAGAGTTCCTGGAGGTCTCAGCACTGAATTAGTGCTCTGGGATGTCACAAGACAGTTTGCGAGGAATGAACTGACCGAGCCCGGTAGCATCCGGTCTTATATAGCTGCCAGCGCGGGCTGCAGGGAGGGCGAGCAGACCATCCTGGCTGGTCAGCGTTTCTGCTTTGTGCTTCGTCGGTGGCACTCGGCCTTGCCCGGTGGCGGGCGGCTTGTCGGCTCTCAGCCCGTTGATGGGGGGGGGGGGGGATAACGTGCCTGCCAGCTTGCGTAACCATCAGATGAAGAAAATCTGTTTATAGGTTCTTGTTACTTGGTAGAGTAGACTGCCGAAAATTCACGTGCAAAATTCTCTGTCTCCTTCTGTAGTGATGAAAGTAGGAACATTTAGCGATGATTCGTAATCGTTGTTATTTATTAGGTTGAGCTGCATGCGACAAGATGTTAGAATAATACAAAATTACATCAGCACCATGTTTTTTTTAACACGTGCGTAAATAGGTAAATAAAATGACTTAAAACAAATAGCCATACATAAAATACACTAGCAATGTTTTAAAAAGCAAATCAGTCATGTGCTTTGTATATACCAAAAATACAAGTTTTTTAAAGTTGTTATTGCATAATTTATCATTTTCTTATTTATTAACGTGACTGTCGACAACGTCCGAAATGCGAATTGATACCTACCAAATCATGAATTTACAAAATAACAAAATTTGTCAATTCAGACACGGCCTGTAACATTTTTAATTACATAATGTTTTAGTGAACGAGTACAAAATTTGCTTGTATGAAAGAAACATTGTGAAGTTTTAACCTCGCCGAAAGAAAAAGTGATAAATATGTAGTTTGTACAGTAATTCGAATATTAAACACATTCGTGACGTAAATATTTTGGAGAAGTTCGTTTTTCATACAATACATGTGTTATTTTTACACTGCAAAACGAGTTTAAATGATCTTTTTTTACGCCATGTACATTTAAAACATTCTAATAACAGTTTCAAAATATGTTATTTACTAACTTACTGTTCGTAATTCCTATTTGCAACTCCTTAATACACGTTGTTCTATTACTATCCTTACTATACGTTTCTCTGCAGTTGATACAAAATAATTAGCTGAATAATTAAATAAATATGACACTTCACTGGCTTTTTGAAACTAGTAAACTGCCGAAAACAAAATAGACGGTGCCGCTTCGTGACTATAGGTAAAATGGCTGATCAAGCATCCAAGCCAAATACATGAGTCAATAAAAAAGTATTGATATGCACGTCGCAATACTCTATACATTCGATTCTGCTTAATGTCGAAGTATTGAATGGCCCATCTCTAGTCATAATATACATTACTAAACATCCCTCCCATCTTGAAATAACACATTTCAGCTATTAAATGGGAAGGGACACATTTTTATGGCAGGGCATTTGAAATTCTTACTGGCAGTATGCTCTGAGGTTGCTACGGCCACTCCATCACATTCTGGGTAAGTTCCACAATATGGCCAGTGCAGAGGTGGCAGATCATCTTTCACCAACACCAACTGGTTAGGAATGAGGCATCCCTTCGACTCCTGGCGCTGCTGTAGAGTATGGAGGTTAAGGCTTGCTGTAGATGTATATTAGCTACCAATGCTGGAGACAGTTTAGTTTACTGTCCCCCACATCCAACTCGGGCACAGCAACAAGGGCTTCCATTGTCAGGAAGTGTCTTGGGGTAAGTGCACCTAAGTCACTGAGGCCACTGGGGACATAAAGGACAAGAATTCAGGGTAGCTTCCACCTGCATCAACACAGTACAGAGCTTCTCGAAGGAGAGTGTTTACTCCCTTATAACCCTTCACGTACTGGAATGATTTTACTCCTGCCTCCCAAAGCCCACCAAAGTGAGGAGAAGCTTGATGGTTGAAGTGCCACCTGACATCTTACAATGAAAGGAAATCCACCAAAGCTATTTGTTGAGCAAAGGATGTAAGTATTTTATGCAACTTCAACAGCTGATTGTGGGCACCAACAAATTTGGTCCCACATTCACTATAGATGTCAGAAGATCGGCCTCGCGAGGAAGACAACTCATCGATAGACAAATCGGAGGCCAGCTGTATGTAATCAGCTTTTGTGGTGCAATACACAAAAATGCACAAATAGGCTTTGAGCACAACTGCTCGTCAACTTCAAATTAACTTAATTGGAAATGCATTAGGAAGTCTTCATTTTTTTCAAGCAGCACTTATTTTTTGTGCAATTTCACGCTTGACAGACCCGGTGGATTGGCTGCCCACGTCCGTGGGCGACTTGTTCGATACTAGATGAGTCGCGTCTTTGGGTGGCTAGTCATCTCGTGGCTCGGGTGCCCGACAAAAATATAATACTGGCCTAGTAGGCCGCCGGCTTGATACAAAATCCAGCTCTGGCAATAAAACTCTGCGTGGTGCAGGCTTGGGGTATGGGATGGAGTTCAAGTGAGCGGGACGGTGCGTCTGGCCAGTGAGCAGTTTCGTTAGTGTTGGTCCCTTGGCCCTGATTACGTTTGACTGGAGCGTGGAGTGTGCTGTTTAGGTACTGGAGTTTGCCACTGGCATGGAGCAGCTAGGTACTGCCGGAGTGTAGTTGGACCCCTCGGCGAACAGGATCTCCTGCACCATTGAATGGTATCCTTCAGCTACATAGGTGGGTGGCTCGAACAATGCTGTGGGAGTGACGGATGGTACTGTTATGGTGAGTTGTCGCAGCAAAGCAGCTTGTTTACGTGGACTCAGTAGCCGGAATCCGCTGGGAAGGATACTAAGCCCTTGTGGATCTTTAGAGATAGCCCTCACCTTCTTAGCCTTCTTCTGAACACCACCCCTATGGGTGTAAAGACATCTGGCTCTAAACTAGGATCAGGCCTGTAGGAGTTCGGCAGTCGACATGTTGGAGTGCACATGTAGGTGCGTATTGCTAACGCCAGTACCGACCTCACTCTTGACTTCCTCACTGGAGGTGTGGAAGTCTCGAGCTGCAAAGTGTTAGTTGCAGGAACTGCACTGTGTTGTTCCAATGGGGTTGGTCTGCCCGGCACCACCCCACTTGGCACCGCAAAGTGTGCAATGAGAGGAGTTCACCCGAGCCGGCAAGCCGATCCTACCAGGAGCGTATCTAGTGTCGTGGCTCTGCTGTTCCTGCCACCTAGGTGCAGGGAATGGGTGGCCTTCCAATATAGGTGAGGTGAGTCTCACGAGGTCATTGGTCACCCCAGACCCGAAGAAGTTCCTTTCCTTGGCACCGCTGAGTGTGCGGTGAGGCGGGGACGACTTCAAGCTGGCAAGTCACCTTCCAGGGGACGGTATCCTAGTGTCGTGGCTCTACCGTTCACTGCACTGGGCAGAGAATGGGTTGCCTTCCAAGGATGTTTTGGTCTGTTGTCAATGAGAATTCGGAAAGAGCAAACCCCGTCCCCTGCTGTCCCCATCAGATCCGATGATGAGGTAGAAAGTCGGAGTGATACTCTAGAAGTTAGGCAAGATCAATGTTTATTTTGCCTTAAAGGAAAATAAACAAAGATGGTGGAAGTGCTACCGCCAATCCACTCGGGCTGGGTGGAAGGAAAATCACCCTAGCGTAAAACAGGGGAAGACGCTCTGTACAAAGCTAAGGGAGTAGGCAGTTACTGGTGCATGTGAACTTCAGTTTACTCCTCTGGGCTAGCTCTACTCTCGGTTGTCCCTTAGGGGCCGAACTTGTGTCAGTGTGCTGAGCTGATGACGCTGCTGGTTCTTCCTTAGTAGATGGTTGGAGAGGATGTTCGGCCCAGTGAGACAGTGGTTAAGTGTTCTGGATTGGTGCTGGCCTCGGCACCAATTGCTTGTGCGATGAGAGCCCAGGAGAGGAGTCGGAAGACTGATCAAGTATTGAAGCAGAACTGACGGTCCAGCGGCTGGGACGCATCTCCTTATAAACTGCTCGGCCATCTCTTCCTTCACTGGCATAGGGCATCTGGAGAGGGGGTTAGCAGGTGCAAGACCATCACCTAGATCTTCAGTGCGAGTGGCATAGTAGAGAGATGTAGGATCTAGGCATCATACTGGTGGCGGCAACCAGCATCACACTGCTGTACTAGTCCCAGACCTCTTGCATGGTCCCGGTGGCTCATCAGGCGAAAATAAATTCCATTATTGGGATGTCTGTTCCGGCCCGACAATCTTGTAGTCTGTGGCGGTGACTCAACTTAGTTTACAGCGCTAGTGGTATAGTTGCACTGATGAGTAGTATTCGTTTATTAGTATGCATAAGACATCATGCATCAATTTGCTCCCTCTTTTCCTGCGACGTACTCTCATCTGGGCAATGAGTGGAGAAGAGAAAAAGTCTTATAAGGGAATGTGGAACTGTCCCATCAACAATTTTTCTCATACTGGGCTTCTGTAGGGCCTTCAGCTCCGTGCTTGGTGCAGCTTGCTCTCACTACTCAAATGATGTGCTGGGAGGCGGGGTGAGGCATGTGGCTAACTTGTAAGTATTCTTGCAGTAGCGGCGTTGGCTAGACGAACCTATCTTTATCTGTATCACATACAAGGCTATCTTCCTTCTCTCTCCCTCTTTTCCCAGCTGCTTGTGGGCTGGAAGCGGCGTGCATCTTCGTGGAGTGTAAGGTGAGTGTCATGAGGGCTATCCGATATCAGTGAGTTCATGTTCTTTGATTATAGTGTGCTGACCTACTTCAACAGCTGTAAGGCTTGATTATGTACAATATGATTCTTGCAAATCTGAGGAGAGCGCAAACATATTGGCTGCCACACGGAATAAGCTGCAACCCTAGGGGAGCTGACTGTTTTAATAAGATATATAATTTATAAAAGAAATCGGATGTGCCAAGATCCAGAGGTGCCAAGTATTACGAATTTTCCGTAGTTCATACAAATGATGTATCGTCGCTACGGAATTACGACTTTTGCAGAAATACTATGGAATTAAATATTTTCAACTTTTCGTTAAAAAATTTGTATGTTTGTTTACTTTGCCATTGTAATTGTCGCCATAGATAACACAATATTCTGTGTGCCAACGACGTATTTAATTATGATATTATGTCGCTGTGTGCACCATAGAGTATGTGTGCACGTTCTCATTCCGTGCCAGTATTGGTGTTGGTTACAGTATTATTTTTCTGAATATACAGTTTTAGCAAATGAAATGCTTAGTACTGCATGCCAAGTTGTGCACTCTATCCTTTCAGTAGTGTTAGTATCTGTGGTGTATGTGATCCCTGTGGTAATATCCACGAGCAAGTGTGTAGCGTAACCTACTAATAAAATATACAGTGTTCTAAAGTTTGAAAAATGTCGAAGCCAAAGAACAGTCAGAAATTCCGTAAAGAATATTAGCAGTTGTGGACATCTATATGTGTTTCCAGCGTATCTGAAAACCAAGCATTTTGTCAGTTGTGCAGTTGTAATTTCAGTGTAAATCATGGTGGGAAAGATGACTGTAGATGGCACATTAGTAGTAAAAAAACATCAAGACTTT
This sequence comes from Dryococelus australis, assembly GCA_029891345.1. Lineage (NCBI taxonomy): Eukaryota > Metazoa > Arthropoda > Insecta > Phasmatodea > Phasmatidae > Dryococelus > Dryococelus australis. The sequence continues at coordinate 122,969,019 of CM057000.1, read as the reverse complement.
CTGAAGATGCAAGTTGCGACTAAGCCTATAACATCTCGTTTTCAAAGTGATATAACAGGTCCGATGACAAAAGCAGAAGTGCTTTTTACTACGTTTTTGGTTGAACATAACCTGCCACTTGCTGTGTCCGACCATGTGGGACCATTGTTAAAGGTGATGTGTCCTGACTCCAAAATTATACATAAATATTCCTGCAAACGAATCAAGACAACAGCGATAGTTGAGGCATGCACAGAATCTTCCGAAGAGGAAGTTGTAATGAATGTATCAGGTACAGCATTTAGTATTGTTACATATGGCAGTCATCATGCTGGTGAAGAAACTCTCTATCCAATTGTAGTTACATCATATAGGCCTGATTTGGGGAAAATTGTGTCTGAAGCTCTAGCAGTTCCAGTTTGCAAGATGTCAAATACAGGAGAAAACATATTCAAGTTGCTAAACGAAGAGCTGAAGAAAAAAAGGCCTCTCGTGGAATAACTGCATTGGTTTTGCTGCTGACAACTGTTCTACTATGACAGGTAATTATAAAGGGACAGCTGCTTTCATCAGTAAGGTAAATCCTAATATATACTTTCAAGGATGTGCATGTCATCTAATAGATATTGCTGCACACAGTGCATCTAAGGTGTTGCCTGTTTCAATAGGAGATCTATTGAGTGATCTGTATTATTATTTGGACAAAAGTGCTCTCCGCTACCAAAAATTGAAGGCATATTAGGTTCTGTGAGATACAGCAACTCACAAAATATTAAAACACCCTAGCACAAGGTGGCTTTCATTGAAAGACGTGTGTTGATAGATTTCTGGAACAGTGGCCTGTATTAGAAAATTTTTTCCTTCATGAAACAACACTGTCATGTAAGCATTCCAAATCTGGACCATCTGTGAATTCAGCTATTGAATTTTCTTCAGACCTAACTGGAAGCAACAGTAGGCCAAACACTATCACCACTGAACTTAATTTTGGTATGCCAGTTATGAACGAGAAGCCATCAACATCTGCAAGAATCGAGAATTAAACTGTGATACACCAGAAAAAAAGATAAAAATAAGCAAATCCAAATCCAACCCACGGTTCTTCAATGGTAGAGTTGATAGAATTAAAAATAATATATATATATATATATATCACACACACACACATGCATGCACGCGCATGCACACGCGCACGTACATGCGCACGCAAACACACACAGAGAGAGATATATATATATATATATATATCACTCTCTCTCGCTCTCTCTCTCTCGCTCTATATATATATATATATATATATATATATATATATATATATATATATATATATATATATATATATATATATATAGAGAGAGAGAGAGAGAGTGATAGCAAGAGAGAGCGAGAGAGAGTGAGTGTGTGAGTGTGTGTGTAGTATTCAAATTGTAGGACAGTTATTGAGCCGGAAATATCTTTAAGAAAATTTTACATTTGTGGTTGCAGTTGGCTTACTTAAGGCTGTCAACGCCATTACTATTACAGATCTCCCTCCACAGTATCACACTTATCAAGGTCACCCCTAGCTAACTATAGGGCTTTCTCTTTTCGTAGCACTGCACTTCCCTGTATGCACATGTTGACAGTATGCCTACTCTGTTTAAGAGGGAGACAAAATCTCGACCATCACTTATAGTGGCTTGTTGCATTGCAGAACGAGGCTTTCCCCACGTCTTCTTTATAGGCCTCCCATGCTTTCTCTGGGCGACGTGCAGCAGGGTAGGCAAGGCAAACTTTGAGTGCTGCCTCCAGGGTGGCACCCGGTACCGGCCTGGTACCATGAGGGCTTGGCAGGTCCGCTGAGGCTGCCCTTGCCTGCGTTCCAGGACTGACCAGCAGGTGGTGAGGGCGTAGTGACAGGTCCACTGTCGTAACTGCCAGTGGGATAGCCACCAGGGGCAGTGGTTTGGCTAGTGTTACTTCCTATTTGGCAGACGGCTCAATTAGGGACTCGGTAAGGACCCCCGCCATGTGCCTGGCTGTAGGTCCTCCTCTCATATGGACGGAGTACCCCAGATGTCTGCCTCGGCATGAGGCAGCACCGGGGTTGCTGGCACCGTAAGGGGCAGGCCGTGGGATAGACTATCTTCTTCTGCCCCTTCAGTTGGTGTTGAAGAGAGGCCCGGGCGTCGAGGGGCGACACTGGGGCTGCAGGTCCTGTCTGGGACAGGTCTTGTGGTAGGCTTTCTTTGTGTGCCCCTCCGGTTGAAGTAGCAGTGTCTTCACCTCCCGAAGTGAAGAATGCCTCCGTGGTCGTGGTTGCTTCCATTGCAGGTCCAGTTCTTTGGAGCGGACTGCGGTTCCTCCAGGTACTGGGTGGCCGCCGGCACAAGCTCAATGAGGCCCTCATGATTGGTTTATTCAGGTGGAGAGTTCTCATCTGACCCTCGCTGTTGGCTGGGGTGGTTGGGAACATTTCATCGGTTCTTCTCGGTGTGGCCGGGTGTTCCCAGTACGGCTTTGTAGGTGCGCTTTGTCTCGATTCCGGGGAAAGTGGTCTTTCCCTGGTTTGTGTCTTGATGCTCGGCATTTACTTCCTTTCGCCAATGGGTTTCGGCTGTGGCCGCAGTGGTCGTTTCTCCCGGGTTGGTGGGCTGCGCCAAGATAACTCACTGGTGCTTGGGGGCCACTTTTCCCCTCTGGTCTCTGTCTTGTTCTTGAATTTGTTGGGAGTTGAGGGCAGTGTACGACATAGGCCCTGCTGCTTTTGGCAATCTCTTAGGCCAGGCTGGTGGAATGCAGCTTGTTCCTTGGTTGGTTGTGGTTGGTGCTGGGGCACGAGCTTTTTTGTTGGACCTGTGGTCACGGGGTAAACATGTTGGTAGGTTCGTCCAATTCCTCTGAGGCTTCGGATGTTATGAAGCTGCTACTTGTGCTCCCGCAGAGCTCTTGCGTGGGAAGGGCCAGATTTGTCCTCGCGCTGCTTTGCGAATTCGCCTCCGGGATCTTCCACCCAGTAAACGTTATTGTGCCGACCAACCACAGCCTTCCCATTTGCCAGGAGGCCGGTGCTAAACTGGTTGCTTGATTTACTGAGTCGATGAAGTCGCAGGGTACACTCTTGCCCACATTAAACGGGGTGCCCATTCGAGGTTGTGGGTACTTGCGTTCAGTATATCTTTCCCGGGCTTCCCTTGCAGTGTCAGTTCAGGCTAGAGCTGCTAGACGCACATCTTCTGGCTGTGGTAGTTTGGAAGGGGGACTTTCCCACTGCCAGTCTTCGGGTCGGCGTAAGGTGGTTCCAAGAAGGAACTGGCTTGGACTTGTGTTGGTGGCTTTGTTGGTCCTTCTCCGTAAGGAAAATAGTATCTTTGGGAAATACTATCCCAATGTTTGTGGTTGTCCCCAATGCTAAGATGCATGATTTTCTTTATCTCCTGATTTCTCCTTTCGGTAGGGGTTCACCTGTGGGTGGTAATGTGTGGTTGTCCATATCTCCACTCCCCATTCTTTGCAGGCGGCGAGCCACTTACGGCCAGTGAATTGTGTTACGTTGTTCGTTAGGAGGCATTGTGGGTATCCCCACCTAGGGAAAATTTAGGCCTTGAATTTTTCATTGATGTGGTGCATCTCCTGGCTGGGTAGGGGAAATGCTTCTTCCCAGCTGGAAAACAGGTTGGTAATAATGAGTAGATGGCTGATGTCCCGACTTGGTGAGCGGCCTCCAGGTGATCGTGGTAGTGATGGCAGATATTGGCATGGGGGGCTTTGGTTAGCCATATAGTCAATATCGTCCCAGGTTGCCTGTTGCGGGACCATACTACATCGTTCGGGATCTCGAAGCAGTTATGGTGTTCCTGGAGTAGCCCCTGTACTTCCAGGTCTTGTTGGTGAGCGGTGATCTGGTCACTACGGATTTGTGACTGTAGCAGTCGGATCTGCTCTTCGGGTTGACCTGAGGTTGGGGGATGGTACCATGCAATCCCAGTCATTGTTCGTTTTCTCTGCGAGGTCCAAATTAAGTTTGCGGGACAGGGTGTCAGGTAAATTGTTCGGATTTCTGGAGCAATGCTGCACTTCAAAATCAAATTTTGTCAGAAACATGTCCCACCTCCTTAAGCTTTGCCTTAACGGCTGTGGACTCCCGCAGCCACTGTCTGTGCGGAGAATGAAGTGAGCCCCTTCCAAGTAATACCAGTATTTCCGAACCGCCCATATAACTGCTAGGCACTCTTGTTCGTTAATATGGTAGCGTTGTTCGGTTGTGCGTTTAGCTGGGTACTGGCATACGCTATTACCCGCGGGTGGCCTACTTCATCCTCTTGGTGTAGTATGGTGCTGAGGGCGTTCTGGTAAGCTTCTGTCTTGAGAATTAGGGGTCCTTCCCCTTGTGGACGGTGAAGCTACTTTATATTCTGGAAGTTCTTCTTTAAAGCTGGAAATGCAGTGTGGTGTTCGGGTCCCAATCGCCATCTTGCTTCTTTCTCAAGTTGGGGGTGCAGGGGTGCCATAAGACTGGCGATGTTTGATACAGTCACGTAGCCAATTACAAAGACCCAGGAACTGCCGAAGTTGCTTTTTAGTCTTTGGCTCGTCTGCTTCCTGGATGGCTCGTGTGGAGTTGACGGTCATGGCTGGCTTTTTCACGCTGTCTTGCATAACTTCGACAGTCTTCACCCCACGTTGGGCACCAGAATAAGACGGCTCCTGGGTTGCCCCTCTAGTTGATGCGTGACGTGCCGGGAATATATACTCGACACTTTATAGTAGATGTCTGGGTCTTTTGTCTAGGCGCTGAGCCAGGCGCTTGTATATGTACAAGGGGGGTTTTGTTTTTTTGGGGTACTGGCGCCTATCCCCTTGTGTCTGTGTGGCTATGCAGCAGGGCACAAAATTGAGAGTGGGCAACACGATTCAGCGTCTAGGTGCCACCACTGCCATTGGTATACCTGTGCGACGTTTGGATGAAGCAGCAGTTGAAAGCATGACGTTTGTACTTCTTTTACAGGGTTCTGACTAATGATGACCTGTGGTTCTGACAGAGGTGTGGGGTGAAAGTTAGCAGGTACTACGTAGCCTATTACTGGTGTTGGAGGTTAATTGCGCTGGCGCAGATACTCGGTGAACCACCACAGTTACTTGACTGGGTCTGTCTTTTCAGGTGATGTGAAGAGATCGCTGGGCACTGAAACTTCCACAGGGTCTTGCAGATGGCGTAGCGCTTGTGCCTGTTCTTGAGGTGCAAACTAGCTAGCTGTTTGGCCAGGAAAAACTGATATTCATGTGCTCTACCTGATGGTAAGAGTGTCTGCCTAACTGTTTCCTTCAAGCCTTTCCTCTGGGTGTAGGGCATTGGAACTTACCCTCCTACGTCTGTACCACGTCTGTAGGTTCCTTGTGCAGTGATGTGTGGCGGCATGTGCTGCAGTGGACAGGCATACACCTTATTCTCAAGTCCGGCGGAGACTGCGTGACACGAGGGATGTCAGACCTCACCTTGTACAGATACGCACACGGGTCTGTGACCCTGTCCCAGTGTTCCCAACCTAGAGGACACAAGTGTGTCTCAGCGGAGTCCGCTTGAGAGAGGCCAGTGAACACCAAGCAGACAAGCTGTTCCATGGACAGTATACCTGTGTGGCTCCTCCTTTCCATCAGTGCCGGAGGGTTGAAGGGAAGGGCGGCCAAACTAGTGCATGTTTGATAGGAAAATAGTGTTGGACTCGTTTGAGTAAGATTCATCAGGATCACCTGCAAACCTGTTACACGAGGGTAACTACGGAAGAGTGATAAGTCTACAATGAAGGTACTCAAAGTAAAAGCTGACCCACATTTAATTTCGTTTTACGGAAATAATCATGAAGTGAATGCACTCTAGCTCTTAGTCAGCGGCGCAAATTTCAACCGGAAAGCTACAATTGCAAGTAATAATGGCCGGTAGAGGTGACCGACGCATAACACAGGGGAATGTGGTGTGAGCTGCTGTAGTCTTGTCAACAAACTCTTGCATTGTTATACGAATGTGGCATATGTAATGATGTAACATAATCGCTGGCACGTAGCAGGATGACTAAGCAAGGAACGTGACGGGATTTAGCCTTGAAAAAGACATTAAGTAGAGGTCCTGTTGCATCGAAAATGCAAATTACAGACAAAACAATGAAAAAACACAAGATTGTACAGTTTTGCAATGATAAAAGCGAAAAACTTGAGACACTAGCGACTTGCTTACCAAATAAGGCTATGATGCCTTCTAGACTGTTCTTTCCCTTCCGGGTAGCCTTACTCTCTGTACCACAAGGGACGTCAATAGTCGGGATGCCAGCTGTCCCAATAGGGGGCGAATGAGCTCAATCGGTTATGAGATATGAGTGATTATGGTGGTGAGCAGTCTGGCTTATACTTACAGGATTGATCCACCGTGGCCTCGTGGGTTGGCGAGCGGGGATGAAGTTGTCTATGGATGTTTCTGGCTGCGTGCGGGGAACTGCCTTAGGAGGGATTCAAACCCTGATCGTCTTTCTGGAAGCCAACATTATGTGGTGCAGAAGTTGGGGAATACTTTTGTTTTCGAGTGCTAAACCCGAAGTATCCTGCCAGAATTTAGTCTCACAATGATAGATCGGCTAGAGGGACTCTGTGTCAGTACTTGAGTTTGCTGACTTTATAAGGGTTGGCTTAATGGGGGTTTCCTCGGAGTCGGATGCTTCGTCCAGTTCACACCAACCTAACAAATGTTTTAATTGGATCTCGTGGTCAGGGGGTAATATATTATAATCAATAGGGTCGCTAGCTAATTCACTAGTGTACTAGGGTGTGAGTCAGTGATTATCAGGTTCTCTATAGCTTGTTGCAATAAGGCATGCCTCTCACGTCGCCTCTGATGGCTTCCAGTACCACCGTGTTGTTTGTGCATTGAGAAATGAATTAATTAAATTGAGATTGTCACAGGGGTTGCGTACGAGCAGTCCTGGGCAGGGTGAATTCTACAGTCACTACCGTGGACCTGCTGTTCACAAGGACAACCCAAGTAACAGAACCTTTTGCCAGATATCGGCGGCAGGTGCACTGGAATCTTGGGGATTAGGTCCAATGTCAGGCCCTGCCTCGTGAGGGATTCAGCACACTATACAGCCAGACAAAGACGGGAAGTTGTTTAGAATCAAATGCGCACTGAATGGATACACAACACTAAATTAATAAAGCAATAATTTAAAAAATGGCACATGATCTTAAATTAAAATGACTGTAAACGACACACAAAAAGGTTAGGCTTGATACATAATATTTTATTATATTTAAAACAATGAGTTAGGAGAGACCCGGCTAAATAATTGCACACAAAGTTAGGTAAGGAATTATATTAAAATACTGAATTAAAATCAAAAGGCTAAGGCAAGCCTGGGAAAGTTTAATAAAATGAAATATTTAATTTCCTAGGAAAATTCCTAATTAAGTAATCAAATTAAAGGGTACGCTATTTACAGCATGATCATAACAAGGGGCTCTATCCAGGGGGACATAAATTGTGCAACGACCTGTTACCGTGGAGTCAAGGGAAGTTGACTGAGGTAAGGGTAAGAGCTGTTCCTGGGCGGTCAGCTGAAGGAAGTCTTGTCCAAGCTGTGGTTGGAGTGCTGGCGGCCTTCTGCAAGCTGCCGGTTGGAGGTGGTGGTTCGAGCCCTGCCTAGGGCTGTTGAAGTGGAAGGAGGCTGAACACTGGGCGGGCTGGAGAGGAGAGGAGAGAGAGTCTTCCGCAGACTGTAGGAGAGCTAGCGAACCTTATGGCCGGCGAGCTCCAGCGTCTGCTGGAGAATGGGGCCGTGCTTCTGTTTATACAAAAATTGCCCTGTGTCAGCGATCTCCCAGTAAATAACACCTATTCTTGGATACGTACTACATCACCGGATGAAATTATTCACTTAACGTACCTATTGTATACATAAGTAAATGTGGTACTTTATTTTCTTGCCATTTTTGTTACCTATCTGTTCAACGGACAAGTGAAATATGACTTTCACCTGTCCGTACTGATTTCTACTTGTCTTGGGCAAGTAGACAGGCATTTTAATTGATGCTGTTTAAGACACATGTTGAACTGCAACAATTTGACAATTTCTCATGGTGATTCTTGAGAATTCAGTTCATCTGCAGAAACCAGTCTACCTCATTGTTATATTCTATGGTGTTCTGTGGAGGGGAGATGGTGTGAGTTTTGTTGATATTGTATGTTGCAGGGAGACTGCCGCAGCTACAGCTACGTAGTGGGACTGTCGAGTGAGAAGGAGCCAGACTGGGTGGACTTGCTGTTCCTGGCTCGCCTCATCCCGCGTGTTTGCCGTAACGTCAACAGAGTGTGTTATGTGATGGGGCCACTGGTTCAGGACCAGGTGCTGGACATTACCCCCACATTCCTCACTAGCCACGTGCTAGCAACCTTGCGCCAGGCTGACTACGTTGCCAACCAGGTACTTTTACTTCCTGTTTACACCCTCCATCTCTCTCTCTGTCTTTTCACATGCTCTACTTTGTCTGACTCCGCTCGTCATGTAAGATCTACTATCTGCACCTGTGCATTTTTCACTCAATCCACTGTGACCCCAAAGGGAGCCAGCACGGATACACTTGGCAGCTTAGCCAGATTCCCAGCAGGTCCTCGGGTCAGCATATCTGTCTCTGAAAGCATGGTATATTTGAGGCCAGCATAGGCAGAACTGGTAGAGACAAGATTGGCAGAATTGGTTGACGCGTGTCCGATTAGACTGACTGGACATTGTAGTTACAGATTTTACTCGCTAAATCATAAGCGACTTATGTAGCGGGGATAAGGCGAGGAGTGTTGGCTAGTTCTGATATACTCTCACGTCTAGTTAGGTAGTTGAGGTAAGTTTATTCTTAAGCAGGGTGAATGCCTGCACGAATGCTCCCAAGTCGTTCTTCTTTTGTCCAGATCACATCCCAGCCTAGGCAAACTTCCACTCTGGTTAAGAAGCTGTAGATAACAGGGTTATACTTGTAGCTGGTGCAAACACACAGTGGAAACTCAATTAATATTACCGGAGCAGGTACGACTGCTTGACGTCTGAGTTCGGCGGCAAGGACCCGTTCTGCCTTTCTATCCTCCGTAGGATAGGGTGATACTATCCTTGGCCAGGCAGCAGGGTGAGCCAGGTGTTGCTCTCTGTGTCTCCTACCACTCCTCTCATGAGGCATAGGGTAACAGTTCTATAAATCACGCAGTGCAGTGAAACGGAAATACTAACAGAGTACCCCAATAGTGACTTGTCGGTCAGCTCGATAAAAGTCCCCAATGATCACCCACTGTAGGCGAACTTTATCAGGGACGTTGAACCAGAGTTGCGCCAAGCCTCTACTGGTTGTGTGTCCACCCAGAATACCCGGCAGCACTGCAGGTTATCGTCACCTCACACTAATCGTGTGAGTGGTGTGAAGTAATCCGAGTGTGTCGTGTCTCCTGGTGTGAAGGTGTTACTAGTGGTTGGAGCATTACTGTTTCTTCCCCAGGAACACTTAATAGTGCTGTGTGTTTGAGGGAAAGAATCAGGTAGCCGTCTAATGTGTATATCTTAGTTCGGTTTAATAATTTCCCCGGATTCCGTTGGCAGTGCACAGCATAATCTACCTCCAACTGTGAATACAGATATATACCCTGGAAATGAAAGTAGCAAAGTAGAACGCAACGTGTGTTTATTAAATGTTCAATACACACGTGACCTGTGCTACCTCCTACCAAGTCGATGATAGCTGAAGGTAACTGCGTGGTTCCAGGTGTAGGTGATGCTGGTTTTAAATAAAAGGGAAAGGCTGAGTCTAGACAAAAATAAGAGTTACAGTTAAACTACTAATTAAAGGCGTCTAGAGGAGACAAATGAAGTTAAAGAAGAAAGTTCGTGTTTGTATGTTGCCAGGTTGACTGGGAGTCGATGTACATAGTTGGTTTCCGCAAAGGCGTACTTTTAGGCTTCAAACTTCTCTAGAGCTCCAGAGCACTAAGAGTGCTGTGGGCGGTGCAAGAGATGCGAAAGAATGACTCCAGAGCTCGGCTGCGGCCGGACTTATATAGTGGTAGCTTGTAAGCTGCGGGGAGCGGGGGAGGCGTGACGTCCTCCGGCCCTTGGTGGCGTAAGAATTATTATCTCGTCAGCCGTTCTGGCTTCGTGCCTCGTCAGGTTTGCTCGACAGTGCCCGAGGTCTGGGCAGCTTGTTGGCGTTGAGTCTGGAGAGAGGGGGGGGGGGGGTCGTGCCTGCCGGGATGCGTGCCTTCCAGGTGAGAAAGAAAGACACAGAAGTTTCCGTTGCCTGTAGTGGTAGGCAACACGTTGCTCACGTCTGTAGAGTTGGAAGCAGTACTCTTAGGCGATGAGTCGGAGTCTTATTATAATAGGTGTAGAAGCGGCACGCGTCATGATTAATGTGGGAGCAGTACAGTCACTGTATGTCCATAGTGTGTGTCTCCTACCATGTCTTTCAAGATCAGGGCCACTTTCAGCCATCAAGAGCATTGCTGAATACTATTACTGTGTTTTGGCGTGGATAGGCCGCATGTGTGTATAGGCAGCACTTGAAGTTTTTGATGAAAAATTAGAGATAATGTATAGGCCGCATTGAATATTTTTATTCCTGTAAATATTGTTAAGTCACAATTTCGTACAAACATAATAAATCCCAACTAAATCTCTCTCCTACAAAACATTTGTGACAGAAAATTTGTATTATGTTGCGATATTTACAAATATATGTTGTTCAATTACTATTTCACAGATGGTAATGTGACTACATTTTTACATTTTCATGTGTGAGGTGAAGATGATTTTGTTTATGAATGTGAGCGAACAAATAATGGCTCAAGTGGAAAAGTTTTCCCCTCTTCCCTTCCTTCCTTCAAGTTTTCAAGTTAAAGCATAAAAATGTACTTTATGCTGACAAATTCCGAAACATGTTTCGGGGAAAATGTTTTTTAAATAATATCTCGTATATAAGTGGCACCCCACTTTTTGTAGTCATTTTTTTTTTTTGTAAATATGTGCGGCCTATACATTCCAAAATCTGGTACGTCAGATGTTGATGCATCATATGTACTGCTGGATTCCTCTCGCCACCTCTAGAATTTGAAGCATGAGTCATTACTAAGTAAATCACATAGTACAGCGGTGCTTATCCCAGTGTACCAAAGAAGGGTTAGAAAAGTGCCCAGTGCCCCATCTGATGTGTGCGGTGTGAGGAGTGGAACCTCATTCTCCCTTCTTCAGTAAGTTGCTTTACGGGAAAGTGAAAGAATACACCCTGGCTTCGACAGGAATCGCTTACAAGACCCCCGGCTAGCCTGCGGAAGGGGAGCGGGTATACCCCACCCGGGAAGATATATTTGTTTGACTGGGTTGTGAATGTTTTGCCGGGTGGGAGAGCTGGGGGATTATAATCTTGAGGGTGAATTCTACTTACAGTGATCTGCTGTATGCAGGTCTTACACTAGCAGAGGAGGCGGGCTTCAAATAAACGTGCGATATCAGTGACGCTGGAGTCATGCTCCAAGGAGGGGTTATTCTCGTTTGGGCAATTTGCCGTTATATAAAATAGTTTTGGTTGGTTTGCAAGTAGGGATGTGGTCTAGTGACACTGGTTCAGAAACTTTCTGTCGCTTTACCTGGTATCTGCTCAGCGCTAGTGCTCGTTCAACTGCTGGAGGCTACTGGGATGCGACCGGTAGCTGAACAACAGCTGACGCTGGCAGCAGCGGAGCAGTGCTGCTACTGCTGATTGTATAGTTGGGATGTGCGTGGAGGAGTAGCAGTGTATGAGTCGGGGAGTAATTATCAGCCACAGTGTCCACTTCGTTAATGTATGCAAGTGCAGTAACTTTTGAATCACGTTTCTGTGGTCCATTAAGGTTCTTGCATTATATCGGCTCCTACAAAGAAAAGTGGCAACAACCTCTGTAAACCTAAGAGGGATTGCAATGTACTTAGAGCGATAAAGTAAAATACTGGTTTTATTAAAGTGTGGCATGTTTGAAGTGAAGTGTTCACAAAGCTGATAGATTTTAAGGAGTGTACAGCCACTGATAAAAAGTGTGCACGAAAGTTGAATACCATGATGCGTGACACCTGAAATATTTATACAAAAAAAGGAACAGATGTTCTGTCTAGTATTTCTGAATGGGGATGAGCCAAGCTCTGTTTGACCAATTAGCAGAATGTTTTTATCCAGCGTGTAGAATGTACTATCCATGCCCAAGTCTTCGACCATTGACGAACTGGTGGAGCGTGCAAAGCAAGTGGAACAAAATTGTTAGGCGCAGGATGCACTTGAAAAGTTCGAACAGTTAAAACTACTGAATCACGAACCCCATTGTTAGAGACACAAAGGAGTTCCCCAGCTCCTACTCCACGCGCCTCGTTCGCACCAATGTGCTGGTTCTGCCTTGAAAGTCATTGGCATAGACTGTCGACACAAGCCAAACGGTTGGGGAACTATGTGTAATAAACCAACAAACCAAACAGAAGCCACAAACCACCCCACCATTACCACCAAAACACCCTCAACTCGCAATGTAGGAAACCCCGCAGCCAGGATGCAAAGCGGGCCACCACCACCAGACAATCAGGGCCCAGCATCCAACGTTTAAATGGGGAACTTACTCCTCCTATTGCCCCCCCCCCCCTCTTCACTTTGAAGTGGAAGTAAATGGAAAACGGGTCCTAGCCTTGTTAGATTCTGCCGTGACAGGAAATTTCATAAGGAGCAACTTGTTGAGCCCCCAGAAAAAGACCATCCTTCAACCGCAATTGAGTGTTGTTCGTATGGTGCAACCTGATGCTAGGGGTCTGCGAAGCTTCAAAAATTTTGAATTCAAATTGAATACTTGGATATTGTATTTGATAATTCAAATTGAATTGATCATTAAATAATTTGAAAATAATATCGGCCTAATATAACCTAGACAAATACCTGCCATCTCATCATTCTTAATCACGCAGCCACTGTGCACAGTATTATACTATATTTACTCACGCTTTTCACAAAATAAGGTAAAAAAATGTCTGGGGTGCATCCTATACACAAAAAAAAATAATGGAGGCTGAAATGGTGGGTCGTAAACTGTTCACAAATGCTTAGAGGGATTTGTAGGCCTGTTATCTCATCTCTCGTTCTTACATAATCACTCCTCTCCATTTTCTTCCCCCCTCCCCCCTCCTCACCCTGCTACTCCTCTAGAGCCTACGTGCCAAAAAAATTAACAATTGACAGACAAAGGAAACACTACACTTTACATTTTCAAAGGAAAATATTGTTATTACTGAAGATTTCATCATATAATAATGAAGAGGGGTAAAAAAAAAATCTAATTTTATGTTGCGAGTGGGTTCAGAGTGTCTTCGCGGTCACTTCCCTCATGTGGTACACTTAACATTTACGCCACGCACGTAAAAATGAACGGAAATTTATTGCAGTTACGCATCACATCTCTGGATACGAAATCTGTCGCTGGAGGACCAAAATGTTACAAGATTTGATTGTTAAGCACTTTAGAGAGAAGGATGATGATGGACACTTATCATTCACAAACTTACCGCCTCACCATCTTTGGTATTCACTGCTCCTCCGAGGAATGCTGCAGGTATACATGTGAGATACTGAATACATATGCGCTGCATAATGTATAGTTCCACGCCCACACACACACACAATATAGTACATGAGAATATACAACATTCACATTTCCTCAACTGTTTTAATTTATTCTTGCTCTGTCCTCATTTCACTTTACCTTCATTGGCTCTTATTACCTGAGCTTTAAGCAGTATCAAAATTTCTCACACTTAAAAAATCTAGTGAAGGGCCGATGCCGATGAACCAACTGATACCATGACGACAGGCGTCGGTGGCATCTGAACATTATTAGCCTATTATTATTCTCTGATCAGTAGCACTTAGATTACTTCAGTAGCATGCATGTAGCACTTACCAATGCCACGTCAACAAAAGTGAGACTGTTCACTGTGCAAGTGCTCGTAATACAGTGGAACCTCGTTCTCATTATTCTGATCCCATTTATTCAGTTTTCCTGTACTTTTTTTTTTTTTTTTTTTTCATGACAAATATCCTCTATAAACAATTTTAAATAAATCCGCATTCTACATTGTGTAAAACATTAATGTACCGCTTCTATCTATCAGATGTTCTGTCTGAAACCCAAAATTCGGAACAAATGTTTTTCGATGATTGGTTTCCATTGTTTAGGTTTTACCGTATTTCCTTTCGGTACATTCGCCAAAGCTTGTGTGCATCATTCGTTTTTTAACAATACGTGAATGCAAAACAACGCCGATAGTCAGTAACTGTTGCTATCAATAGTATTGATTTCATCTAAGGATGTCTAACTCGATTCCTCGATATCCGCAATTCTTGAAGAATCGTATAATCGAGAATTGGAAGTCTAAGAATCAAAGCATGAATAACCTATTACTACAAATACATAACCTAAGACTATAGGCACGATTTCGTGTAAATTGCAATGAAATGACACCAGAAGATGTGTTAATTTGTGAAATAACACGAAATAAGACAAATGCCCGACATCTTATGAAATGAGCTTTCTCCACAAGATATGAACTATTATACCATGTTATACACACAAAATTACTTTGACACTGTAAAAATCTAAACAGGTCCGAGTCTCGGGAATATCGAAAAATTTTCTAAATTTGAGATAAGCTACAGTAGTTTAACAACAAACCGCCTCCAAGCGCTAGTAACAATCATGCAAAGTAAACACACACAACTAGAATGTGTGCAGTAATCTATGGCCGAGACATGGCTTATTTACAATGACGCGTGGACACGAGTGCATGAAATGAAAGTGATATCTAAATTGATAAATTAAACGGACTGTTTTCATAAAATATCAATTCTCATAAATGATGGAATATGCTGCAGGCGATGTAAAAGACCGTAAAATGTCTTATCATTTGGACGTTTTATGTAAAAAGAAAAGTATAAAGGTGAGTGTAAAGTGTGCAAGAAATTAATACAAAAACATACCTCAATTGGTCTGAGAAGACTTTTTTTAATACACTAGCCATAACATGTCACCTTATTTTTTCAATAACCTGTATCCCACAAATATATAACACTGTGGTTAACTTTAGAGTACTGTATTATTGAATAAATGAAACTTTACCTTAATATCTTCTATAACTTGTAATATTTGTTTCTTTTTAAATATGAATTAACAACAGCGAGAGCAGCGACATGTTGGCAACGACCGGTGAGAAATAGTTCACAGTAAAAATATTATTTTAACCTAGTTTTTTTAGAATACTATTTGTAAATTAAACTGTGCCTATTGAAGTATTGAAATATTTAGGTAGCTCCAATGGCAACATGTATCATTTTTACAGTTTAAAATAACAGCGGAAAATATTGTGAGTAGGCCGTAATCGTATAGCGTTGTTTTATTGAGCGAGAAAGCATCTGAAAAACTGTGTGCTGGGCGAGGCTTGTCGCTTTCTCTCTCTTTCTTCGTCTCTTTCAAAATCGGGAAATTCCACTTCGCTAGTAAGCAACAAAATTTTACGTTTTCAATTTTAGCATATTTCATACTTATTACAGCAAAATAATGATTTTTGAATTTGTAATTTACAACTGAAAAGAGATTTTAATGTTTGAATACTTAATTTAATATATTTAGATATGATGGCAGGGCAGTTATCAAGTGAAGTTAGCAGATGTGGCGAGTTGCTTTTTGCCAAACGATACGTAAATTATTCCTACTCCGAAAAATACTTCAAATCACCACATCACGTTTCTAGACGTTGTGTTTTTTAAATATACCTAGGCAAGTTATACGATGTTGTGATAAACCTGTTTTTCCACGGCAGTAATAAATATACTGTTACGTGTGTTTCGTTATCATTGCATCTGTGAAATGGCGTTCCTTTGTGCATTGTGGTCGATACGCTGGCCCTGTGTGTGCGTGATTTCAAATATTTGATTAGCACTCTTTATATGTTTTAACTGTGAACTGTTTTTATTACGTATTTAATTATTTACATCCACCTCTGTTTATTTATCACAACATTGTACCTTTGCCCTAAGGGATTTGAAACACAGTCGTGTAACGTAATTTGCTACAATACCAGAAGAGAAATACTAAGTTCAGCCTAATAAATTTCAATGTACCTAATAATCACTAAGTAACAATATATAGAAATTTGAACAAAATAAAAGTTATCGTAGGTTTTTTATGTGCATGTTCACCGCTATCTTTTAAAGTTTGTATGACAAAAATGAGAAACACGAGTTGCGTGCTTGAAATAAATGTGCCTTTTTCGTTTGCCTTTTTGTTCCTTCGTTTTAATATTTATTCCAACTGAGGCCGTCCTTTTAAATAAATAACCCAACACATATCAATAACAAAAGGATAATTATTACAGCCCTTTACATCACAGTTGTAACAGTGTTAAACACAGTCGCAGCAAAATACTAACATGCATTACATGTATTGAGCTGTGTTGTGGATGTTAATGTAAAATAACCGTAAGAACTGTTGTCAATTCAGGAATTTTTAAAACGTCATAAAGCTGACCTAAATAATGTTAGAGGCGTAAACTGTGAATATTCGTACAGAATTGGTTTTTGGAATAGGACTGAATTTTTTGAAAATCTGTAAACAGTAAACAACACATTTGACAGGTATAAAAGTAGAAGTCACATTTCAGTGTTTATGTTTAGGTGTAGCGAAAGTATACGAACACATGTAAACATAAAGTGACACATAAATATTGATTTTGACAGATGCTACATGGCAATCAGTCACATGGCAATGTTTGTTTGAATTTGGTGGAGTGATACGAAATGGGCCTGCAAGTAGATATTTAGCAGTGCTCCGAGAAAGTTGCTTCCAATGGGGAATGGACTCTCTCTCCCTCCCTCTCTCTCCCTCTCTCTTTCTCTCTCTCTCTCTCTCTCTCTATATATATATATATATATATATATATATATATATATATATATATATATATAAATTTATGTTAGTAATAGGCCTACTGCTAATGTAGGCCTTGTGTAAATAGTTAAATTTCACACCCTCCTATGCATGAGTTAGTTTTGTAAAGTAATTATCTGTAACAAAAGGAATCACGATTCTTGGCATTGAGAGTGGTATCGGCATCAAGAATCTAGGAAAAGTGGAATCGTTACATCCCTAATTACACCCCACAAGAGTTTTTCGTGTTCTATTTCTTTCTTACATCTTTACTGCATTCGTAGGTTGGCGACAGTGAGAAAGGAACTGGGATTCTTATTCTTCTTATGCCTTTACTGCACTCTTAGGTTGGTGACAATGAAAATGACTCACATACTGTATGACATTGTATTCAACTACGTATGGTGATGTTATTGTAAACGGAATTTGAGAGTAAAGAGGTGGCAGTATTTTGATGGGCGTAGTTATTTTTAGAAACTGTCTGCTGTGGTTTTGGTTAGAAATTTAAAGATTTAAATAAGACTTGGCAAGTAATAATCAGCAATAATTGTCGCAAATAAATCAGTTGTCATTTTAACCAAAGGATTGAGTATGGCTCGGCCGACGAAGGGACACTAGGGGAAAATATTATTATAATTAAAATAAAATTATGCAGAATTTGAAGTGAATATTTAGTATAAAATTGATTCCAATAAGTTCTTTTAAATGACATCTTTAGGCTGTTGATTTAAACAAACATACATTTTTATGTTAGGCAGGTATAATATTTCTTAGGTCTAAAATCCAAGTCCGTATGAGTGCCGAAGTATTGAAGGTTGTCTGTAATGATTGGTTTGTAATGAATTCTGTATTGTCTTGTAACAGTTTTTGCTTGACTATTTATTAAGTCACCTATTTGCCCAGGTAAACTGTCTATCTTATTATTTATTATTAAATTAGTGTTGTATTTAATTCCTATGCTGTAGACACCTAATACAAAGTGCTTAAAGTGTTCACAAAACTGAAGACTTAAATTTAAGTTGATGCGTGATGTGTTTTTTAAACTACTGCGTCGACTTTGCCTCATCGGTGCAAACTCCCTGTCGCACCCAATGTAGTTAGAATAGCAGTACAATCTTCCAGAGGGCCTACAATATATGCCCCTAGTTGCGGGGCTATTATAGATGCCAATAAATTGTACTGTTTACCCATGTAGTACTACAGCGCATCAGGGGATGGCACCACAAGTAAAAATGCTAACTTGTGCCGTCTCAGCTGAAATTCCGGCCAGCCGACGACGTTAAACGCCCTGAGGATGTCACACCACCACCTCCTACCACCCGGACAAGGGCAAACTGGTAGGATATAAATACCTGTGTATGGCCCTTGTTCTAGAGTCCATGTTCCTTCATCGCACTGTCTGGTGCTAAAGGAACTATCAGCAGCAACTCGCTCCACCACCTCATGTGCTGGGGCCCTCTACTGCCACCCAGGTCTTCCAGATCTACCAGAAACTCTCCAACGCCTTCGCAGACGTCTTCAACACCTTCCAGAGGATCTCCGGAATCTATCCCTGCAGGAGTCGTTAAAACACTTAAACACCACATTCCCTTCAGGAATGGCCATATTTACCACTGCCCTTCTGGCCAGTGGAACCCACATGTCCCTTCTGGACACCAAGTTTAGATTAGTTAGGTCGAGTTGTTATAATAGCCACTTAGAATTTCTACCTTGTGCAGTCTAGGACCAGGTCACCTTCACCTACTGAAGTTTAACTTCCAGTCAACTCTTGTTTGATAGGAGGTAGTTCATACCACCGGGTTTATTCTTAACAGAATAAACACGTTTTATCTAATCCCAGAGTATTATTTCCAAGGGTTTTGTACGGTTTTTCCTCGTAGATACCATGTCCTTCAGGGATAAGCAGGAGACCACGAAAGTTTACTTGGCCCGTTTTATGAACTGTAGTGCAGGACTGCATTTCCCCCCTCAGGGATGCACGTTACGTCAGAACATACAAATTATACGGTTATCCGTTCTTACACCCCAGTGTGCAGAAAGTTAGAGCCTCCACCACTAGGAATACAATCCAAAGGGCAACTAGTCAATCAGCTCAGGTTATACTTCTTCCACCACACTTCTGGTGCCGGAGAGAGTGTCCGCCTGGTTTTGAGGGTTTGGCCCCTTTTGTACCCACACCTAAGTGTTGCCAATGATCAGCCATCGTAATCCAACAGACTGTGTAAACTTCACTTATGGTACCTGGCGCGAAAGGAGCAAGAGGTGCCATTTTGGTCTGTTCAACTTTTGGCAGAACAAATAGCTAGGGACCTTCATCGTCTGCTTAACCTTTGCAGGGTTGGTAGTAGTCCTCATTCTTTTGCCATACTCCCATCAGAGTTGTACTCAAAGGAGAGATACAGCTACTGCCTGTAAATACAAATAAGGGCTTAACCCAAAGCTGACTGCACTTAGCAGTCCTAGTCCCTGGGAACGAGCTTAAGTTGCCTGATGGCTAGAGAGGCGTCACCTTCCAGTTCCCACCCCGTCTTTATTCACAGCCCCCGTCAAGACTGCAGGGACAACTCACCCCATAGTTCAAGCCTTCATAAGGGGTGAGAAAGTTCCCTACGGCCTCTCGAAATCTTGGTTCAGGACAACCAGCAGTAGCAGACCCCTCAATGCACCACGTTCTGGTGCCAGCACCTACACCGACTACCAGTTCCGCATCAGCATCAGTAGCCACCACAAACCATCAACCGCACAGGTAGTAAAGCAGTAGTGTGTCCAACCATCCGTAAGGCCATAATCGCCATCCCCGACTTTGTGCCCAGTATAAAAGCCACGCTCTCAGTACTGTACACTGGTCAGGCACCAGTACATCATTAAACAGGCTGTGTTCAAACCACACCACACAAAAAAGTCCAGACAGTGACAATCCACTATATGACATCACACGTCAAAGTAATAAAAGTATTACCAAATATGGACAATTGGGAATTACAATTGTGCTCATTAAAACTGATATCGGCATCACTGTAATCGGCAGCATCTGCAGCTGAAAATCTGTATCGCATTGGTATCGTCGAAATATGGTATCGGCCCATCCCTAAAGAAAACCTTTTATGTATATTCAATGTACCAGTGAGTTTGGAATTCCATTATGTGCTGCTTGTGTTTGCATCCCACGAGGTTATTTTAATATAATTCAGTCCTCCGGTAGTAACGGCTAACAGTATGCAAGTTACGTATATGACTGAAATGTGCAACTATTGATGGATTTAGTTATGGTGTTAGACAGTTACCATGGAAAATCTAAAGTTAAGCTATGAATCAGGCTTTATTCAGACAGGAGTTCTATGTGTGCTGTTACATTAGAATGAGTATATGGTAGTTACATATGTGAGTTGCAAGGTGCTGATGGGAACTGCAGCTGTGGCTTTATTAGCCAGTGGTGCTAACGTACTGTGGTGATGTTGCAGGCGCTGGCTGCGTCGGGTCACATGGATGCAATCAGCCAGATGCCAGTGGTACTGATCCCTGTACACTTTGACCGCGACCCTGCACTCAGGCTTCCTTCGTGCCAGCGCTCCGTCGTGCTGCGGCCCTTCTGCACGCACGACTTCATGACCGGTGTGCCGGCCATCCCTGGACAGCACATACCCTCCGATGTATGTACCTACCTTTCTCTGCACAATACTGTACACTGTTGCACTATACCAGTGGTTCTCAGACTTTCTGTTAGCATGGGCCACTAAGTGTAGACCATTAACTTCACATTGACCACACACTTCACAGACCCTCAACTTCACACGCGCCATATAGTTGGTACTTCTTCCGTTCAAGTAGTAAAACACAGGAATAGTGATTTAACTTCTCATTAATGTAAATTACCATCATTAATTTTGTTATTATCGTAAACTTGGTATAAAATAATTTTATTGTAGAAAAGTTTAAATTATTAAATTAATTTTAAAATTAATTTTGCAGGCAACCTAGGTCCAAGCCACTGTCCATGGACCATAGTTTGAGAACCAGTGCACTAGAGCAATGTTGTTAAGAGCCGTAGCTAAAGGGAGGAAAAAATAATTATCTTCCTAACACTACATGTACAGTTTCATCAAAAGTGTTTACAAATATTATGGCAGTTTTGTTTGGTATTGTAATGAAATCTCAAATCACTGACAGATGCATATTTAATTTTTATAATTAACATGATATTGGTGTAAGTCGTGGAAAATGTTATACTGCCTTGATAATCTCAGAACTTTGTACTATGGTGGTGTAGCAAGTGATCATAAAAAAAATGCCAGTTGTACAGTTCTTTAACTATGAGAAAATCCTGTTATCAAGTATTCACAGACCTGCCAACTTCAGTGATTATTCTGTGATTTGTACACAAAATATCCAGGTTTCTAGGATTTTACAAACACTGCCACATGTATTGAAATGAGAGTATAAATACAAAATATACGCTATGCATACCGTACTTCTGGACACTGTACCACGTACTGAGTACTAAAGTAAGGAGACTTTGCAAACTAACATATTGTAATTCTCGCCAATAAGTGGATTCTCGATTATTCATTCCCGGTATTTCTATTTTACCATATTTCCTATTGACTTATTTTGGTCTCGTAAGAATTCTCATATTAACAATGCAAATTTTAGACTGCATTCAACAATTGCCGATCGTTTGTTTTCGCATTACGTCAGTTTAAACAGATTTATGTTCGTCAAAGATTGTGTGCATTATTAGTTTTTGAACACTATGTGAATACAAAACAATGCAGATAGTCGATAACTGTTGCTATCTATAGTATTTTTTGGGTTTTGCAGCACACCTCTTTCGCATCTTACTAACCACACTTTTTTTATTATGGGTTTACTGCACTTATAGTTGGCAACAATGAGAACGAATCGTACAATCTCTGACACTGTCTTGAACAGTCTATAATCTTGTTAATAACTGAATTTGCTGTAAGGTTATAGAGACAGTATTTTGACGGCTTGATTATTATCAGAAACTATTCATTACAGGTTTTGTTAGTATCGTAAGGGTTCGAAAATGGCTCTGCAAGTAATAGTTCTCAAAAATCGTCGCAAATAAATAAGTTGCACTTTTTAACAGAGGGATTGAGCATAGCTTAGCCAAAAAAAGGAACATTGGAAAAAAAAATCTTGAAAAGAAATAAAAGATAAATTTTTTTCAATTTGAAGAACTAAAGTTTTTAATTTAAATGAATATTTTATCTTAAATGTACCTGAATAAGTTGTTTTTTATGACATCTTTATGGTTTTGGTTTAAACAAACATGCATTTGAGTTTATGTATGTTATCTCTCTGACCTATAATTCAAGTCTGCATTCAGTGTTTCCCTACACGATTTGTTTTTCTTCGTTGGTGCACTGAAAAATGAATATTGGAGAATCCATGGTATATGTATCATTTTTATGATAACATAGCACTTCTGATGAATGTACAGTAGAGTCCCGTTGTAGCGAGCATGGTAACTGTGAGAACACGGGTATAACAAGGTCTTTTTAACGAACCTTCAAAAAATCCCGAAAATATTCCATGAAAATTGTAATTTTACGAGTTGAAACTGAGTGGCGAGATTGTGAGAGTGTGAAGCGCGCTTTTGTTATCTGTATGCCGTAACTCCACTCGCTCGTCCAACGCCTCGTTTCCGTAAGTACCTCATGCCGCTCTCCCCTAGTGCATTGTTCTATAAATAGAGTACCGCCCTTCTACCTTGACCTTCGTTTTTATGAACCAGTTCTGCTTTCCCGTAGTCGTTTACAGTCATTGTGCTGTCAACTGTGTTTGGTTTCAAACAACTTGGCGCATGTGGGTCGAACGTTATTGTTAAATGAAAACAAATTTATTTTAAACATAACAGTCCAAGCTATAGCTGGTATAGAATACAGCTACATATTAACAGATTTTCGCCGGGTTTTTTTTTTCCATACTGTGGCATACCAATTAAAGATCTTGACACAACTACTACATTTTATCACTGTGCTATAATAAACTTAATTTTAATCCATTTTTTATAAAGTTTTCTTGAATTTTTTGCAAGTTTTGAGTACGTCTCTCACCACACAGGTTTTGTTTGTTGAAAACGTATAATTTTCCAGTGACTACCGTACTTACTGGTATAATTCTCGCACTGGTACAATTCAGACCCCCGTTTTTACTATGCCGAATTAAGGGAAAAAACTTTTCCTTTCATATTTCATGCAACATATTTCTCTCAGCGAGGCATGCAAGGCTAACGGGACTGTGGCGCCCGTTTTGTTCAATCATGCCAGATTGGTGACACTTCAAGGTCGCTGGTCCGCTTATCGATTTCTGGCTGCTGCGAAACATGTAAACAAAATCAGTCATGGAGTTTGTTTGTATGCGTGTGGTTTTTTTAATGCGAAGGGAATAGTTTACATTTATATTAATTTTTGTTTAGTACAAATGCATAATGGGTAAATATGCCAGTCAAACTGCTGCATTTAAACTTCAGGTAATTGCATATGCAGAGGGCCACTGCAATAGAGAAGCGGGCCGAAAATTCATTGTTTCTGAGTTTAATGTGCATGTCATGTTTTCCCAATAACGGGCCACTGCTGGGAAGGGAACCAGACCGACCGGACCTGTAACGACGGCAGTGGCGGGAGGCGTAAGCCGCCACCCGCCACAGTAATCGTGTAGTGACCGACCGACAGCTGCCCCCCCCGAGGATCTATGTACGGCCGAGCGACAGCGACAACGGCAAGCTGCAGTGCCTGGCCGTGCTCTTGAGAATCTAGGCGCTCGCCCGACGCCCAGCCATGTATGTGCACACGGCAAGGTTTTCACTGCTACCCCCAGCACACAAGTGATTTAATTTAGAATATGTATCTTCATATCTATTATTAATAGATGAAGTGCTGTGTTTTTAGAAAACGTATCCCCCCATGTTGGGGAGGGATTACAGTAGAGCACCACTTTAACTATCTTCAAGTTAAACACTTGCCATAACGAACTTATTATTTGGTCTTGCCAAAACACCATACATTTATATGCAAATAACTTTGTTATACGAAATTTTGTGTAAAAATTTACAAGAGGCTTATTCAGTATTCACGCTAACAAACACTTTGTAATCAGAATAAAAAAAACCGGTAAAATTACGTTAATTTTTTAATTTTTCAATGTTAAAAACATAAACAAACAAACAAACAAACCACTTTTTTTTCCCCCCGTAGATAACTCAGTCATAGATCATACAATACATTGTTGTGGCAATATTGAGACGAAAATCATAAAGCGCAGCACTACTAGTGTTTATCACTGCAACTAATGCACTACATCATTGTGTAGACACAGATAAGAAACCTCTGACTTTGCCAAAGTTTTATGTACAACAAATTGCTGTCGCTATATCTCTGTTCTGTTCTCGCATCTGCATATTTTACCGTGAATTGCAAATGAGGTTACCTTAACCACTAAACATGTTTTCACTGAATTGCAAATAAATTTTACCATATTTTAACAAGTTAAAGCTGTAGATAATGGAAGGGAAAAAAAGCTACGGAATTCGGCATAGTGAAATCTACATTGTCAATGATAATAGGTCAGTGTTCTGAAATAAAGAATATCAATTTTTTATCACCCGACCGAAAACGTGCCACACCTCAAACAAAGTGACAAGTTTATAAGCAAATATTTAAAAATCCTGCTACTGTAGGTAAAACATACCATATGTATGTTGCTCACAAGTGCCTTTAGTATCAAGATATGCAGAAAAGTCCGGATTCCGAGATTTAATTTTTATTCTGTGATCCTTTGAAGTTCGAAATTTGAAACACATGCCTCGAACAAAGTGCCGCGTTAATAGACAAATATTTAAAAATCAAGCCACTTAAGGTAATACAAACAATAATCTTGTTGCTAACACATACCTATATTATAAAGATATGCAGAAAAGTCCGGGTTCCGAGATTTCATTTTTATGCTGCGAGTCTTTGAATTTCGCAATTTGTACACACACCATGAACAAAGTGCAAAATTCAAAGGCTCATAGTAGAAAAATGGATGTTCAGAACCCGGACTTATCTGCATATCTTTATACTATAGGCACGTGAAAGTAACGTGTTTATTATTTGTATTACCTTAAGTGGCTTGATTTATAAATATTCGCCTCTGAACTCGGCACTTTGTTCGAGGTGTGTGTTCAAATTGCAAACTTCAAAGGCTTGCAGAATAAAAATCAAATCTTGGAACCTGGACTTTTCTGAATATCTTGATAATAAAGGCACTTGTGACCTACATGTGGTATGTTTTGTTAACTTATTCTGTTGAGTTTTCATTTTATAAACTTCCGAACATGCTACTTTCGAGCACTCTTGTGAGCATTCCTGATGCAACCATGTTGCACATGTGCAGTTCTTCTGCTGAGCACAACCTGTTATCCTCTCGTATGCGGCGTGAGTCACAGTTAATTTCGTAGCCAGAGGTTGGCAATAAAGATTTGAAACTAACTTCACTTCAGTAACATTTCGCTGCATCTAATTTTACCTCAAGAAATATTTTTTTGTGTGCTTCACTGTAAAGAACTTCACTATAAAAAACTAGCCATATTTTTGGTCCCTAGAGGTTTGTTATAGTGAAGCTCTACTGTACTTACAGTAGACCCCATTTTAATGTTTACATGCACGTGTCTTGGCGATTCCTTGCATGATTCACGCACTCAAAATTTTTTGCTCTAAAATCCTGTAAAATAAGTGTGAGAATTATGCCAGTAAATACGGATATTTGATTTGAAGCGGTTGTGTGGAGCTGTGATGGGTGAGTTATCGTTTGCAGGGCAGTGCTTTGGTGGCCGAGTATGTGATAGCGGGAAATGCTGCATTGGCTGGGCAACTGATTGTGGGGCAATGCTGCGTAGGCCGAGCAATTGATTGCAGGCAGAGCGGCTATACTTATGTGGCGCTGTCGGATTTTCCGCTGATTTTGAAGCTATTAGTTTTCATATAACAAGATACTTTTAACTGTTATGGTGGTTTGAACACAATTTAAAAGCAATTTTAGGGTGATTTTTAAGTAGTAGACCCTACTGGGGATCAAAATCGGTCTAATTCGGGGACAGCGAGGACACCCATAGCCAGGATCGAACCTGGAACCATGACATCTCGCTGTAACGGGACTCTATTGTAGTCAAGCATATCTGATGGTAACCAATGTACCGATTGTGTTTCGAATCCTTGGTAAACTTCAGTGAAAATAAAATGGCTTCTAAGTGAACCGTTTTGATGTAGTTAAGGAGTAACAAAATTCAAGAAACTTGACATGTAGTGATAGTATAAACACTCTGAGGGTTGGTGTTATTTTACAACTGTAATGCTCAGTTGAGTGAGAATGGGTATTTTGTGTGATTAAGAAAAATTGAGGTGACTTTAGGAGATACATACAAAGCAGTAAAGATAAAACAGTTTAGAATTCCTCCCTTACTACCATTTCTTCATGTGTTACGTGAACGTTACTGTGGAAAACTGCAGCTGAATTATTTGCAGTGAGTGTTGTAATAGCGGGGAAGGGGTCTCACTGTAGCAGCCCAGGCCATGACGAGCTGCAAGTTACGGGGACATAGAGACCACCCCCGCAAATTTTCTCTTCACCTTCACTTGGTTACCTATGGAAGGGAAAGTGTGAGAATGTCACACTGTCGTTAGGCAACCATCTCAATCTAAACAACCATGTAAGGGGAGGAAAGAGGACACACTTGACAGTGCCAAGTATTGCCCAAGGACAGCCATGCACATGGAGATGGTACATACAAGACTTGTTCTGTGTATTTGGTAAACAATGGCACATTTAAGCATTGGTAACGTGTCATTAAAAGAAGTGTGATTTTTGAGATAAAATTGTATAAATATAGTCATTAAAATTTGCCTGTTTACAACCTTCAATTATTAAAACTACATTATCGGATTTTTCCATAAGATCCCACTTGCACTAGCCATGAGTTCTGCAGTTCTTTGGCTCTGTGAAATTGTATCAATGGTGACAAAGTGGTGTCGTATATGCCCTTCCAGGTTATAAATTTATTTAGATTATATTAATGCACTCTTGCTCCCTCGTACTCTCCTGTTGCCTTTTTATTCTTTTTCTCCCCCTTTCCCGCTTTCTGTCCTGGCAAGTCAATATCGTCCTATTCTGTCCTACCTTTGAAAAGGGGAAGGGGGGGGGGGGGAGCTCTTAAATTTAATTGGAAGTGCTGATTTTCCTCTGGTCAGATGTTAAGAACCCTTCGGCGGTGAATTGAATTAAAGTTTGATGAGTGTTTTGCCCGGCAGGTCAGGGTGTATCCTACGTTAGGGTCCTTTGCTGGGGGTATCGCCTAATAGAAGTGTTATGGGTAGTTGGAGGGGAATCAAACCCCAGGGTGAGCTTGACTGCGAAAGTCTACCTCCCAGGGAAACAGCCTTGCTCACCGTGAAGGCTGCCAAAATCCGGGATGCCGGCTGTCTAAAATAAATGAAACAACGAGTTCTCAAAGATAAGGAGGTCGGTGTACACAAAATGTAATGAGTTGATCCTCCTTCAGATGCTTCATACTCAGCAGCCTGTTTGCGATATAAGCGCCCAAGGGGAAATGGTCTCGTGGGATGTATGTGTGGGGAGGGGAATCTATCCGCCGTTTCGGTACAGTTGGGGGTAGAATCGTGATTCTAACTACCTTCCCGGCGGCGGTGCAGATGGTACATCTAATTACAGGTTGGGGTAGGTGGTTTTGCTACAGGTATGAGCTTTGGTGTGTAGTAGTAGCGTACAAATTTGTAACTAGGCCACGGCCAGCAGAAACCCAGCCTGGAGTCGAGTTCGGGCTCGTGAATGCAAGCTATTAGGGGTGAGACTGGGCGTGGTCCTTGTGTGGTGACCTCCGGCATTGGCGACGGGGGTGAATTATCTGTAACTGTGTTGTCTATCTGGGGGCTGTTGAAACTAGATAGAGAGAATTCAATTTGGAGGGTCCGTCGGGCCTGGCAACGTAGTCGGCTTGGGTGTCCACCTCCCTTCTTCTTCATGAGGCTACGGAGACAGGAATGCTAACAAAACTCTCTTACAATAAAATGTACTAGGCTAGTCTTTGGGGGAATGACTTCTCAGTCACTCAGAGGCCCTACCGATGAGAATGACTGGTTAGAATTTGGAGTGCATCCGCAGGCAAGCGTGGGTGTTCCGGACTTGCTCGGGTGTCAGAGTATGTCTGTGCAGACTAGAGATCTTTGCAGACCCAATGATACTAAGGTGCTTGGCCCACTCCCATTTGTTCTGCAGTAAGAACTTTAAATTTATGTTGAGCCAAATTATTTAAGGTAATAATTTTATGTGAAAAGAAAGGGTCAAAGGTAAAAGTGACATATTTAGTAATATTGAGTATATTTGTGTAGCGTTTATTTACGCTTTGAGAAAACACTGGGGAACCTGACTATTTTATAAGGTAACTAAGTTATTATTTAATCCAACTGACGCCAGGTGAAGGCAAACCTGGTTATTAGTTTCCAAACATTTACTCTAGAACTCAAAATTCTATAGCTTTTAACAGCGAGGTATTTAGACTGAGGAATGAGTTAGGACGTCGCGACTTCTTGCTACTGCAGAGTCAAGGAAGACGGAGGTAGTGGTTGCAGGGTGTGGACATCATGATTACCTGTGGAGCACTTGCTGTTGGAGATGGAGTGAGCTTTTGCAAGATGCAGGCTGGGAGAGTTGGTGGTCTTCTCAGACCCAGAAGAGCCCACTGACCATTGCGGTCGGCAGGCCGACGAACTCTGGCAAGATCATTTTGGAGGTTCCTTATATACTTCAACTGTCATCTTGGTGACTCTCCCAGGGGTGCAGGAGTTGTAAACCTCTCGACATAGGGGCTGGTTATCTTCGGTAGCAGCCAGCGTTGCACATTTATCGCTGTGGTTGGGGGCCGACAACAGGTTTACTTCCTCTGCCTGAGGGTTGGTGGCTGTGCTGTCACTAAGCGTAGGGATGCTGCGATCCTGTGGTGATTTTGCTAACTTTCGTATCGGAGTTTGCTGGTCCGTGGTTCGTTGAGTAAAACAATGTTTAGTTTAAGGGGGTGGACCATATGTCGGAGTCTGGGTAGACAGTAGTTGTCCAGCGCATGGAATCAACCCTTTAGCCACTTGGAATTTTTTATATATATATATATATATATATATATGCCACTTTGGACACTTGCTTCATGCTTCTCAGCGCGCTCTGATGGGGTGAAGTTGGCCCGTAGAGTATGCAGTCGTGTTGCGCAGCAGTGTGGCATACATCAATGTGTATCTGTTGAAATAAATTATTACTTCAGTTAGACGCATGCCGCTTATACAACTAATCTAATACGATTACGACTCATCGCCAAGAGTACCTCTTCCACCACTACAGATATGAGGGACATGTTGCCTACCTTACAGGCAACAGGAACTTACGAGCGTATTCTCTTCACCTGGAGGATACGCAACCCAGCAGTCACACCCACCCCCCATCCCGCACTGAGAGTCTACAAGCTGACCAGACCTTGGGCAAGGCCGAGCGACATCAACGAGGCACGAAGCAGAAACGCTGACCAGAGATTTCCCACTCCAACCAGGGCAGGAGGACGTGACGCTGCCGAGCTCTAGAGTTATTCTTGTTCCATCTCTTGCCACATCCCACAGCACTGCTGGCAGTGCTGGGACCGCCAGAGATCTTTGAAGCGATTACGCCCCCTGTGGCTACTTCACCGTCGACGACCAGTCAACCCAACAACCAGCGAACACGCTTACCAGCATGTTAAATTCACTTTGTCTCCTCAAGACATCTTTATTAGACAGTTTCGAAGTATTATATATTTTCTCGTTGAGCTAATTGTTTGCAGTTCTCCATTAGAACCAGGTCGCCTACACCTGGCCAGCGTAGTAACCTTCAGCACTCAATTGCCTGGTAGGAGGTAGCACACATCACATGTTTATTCAGACTTCAATAAACATACTGTTGTTTCTTACCTTTCAGCTTTTATTTCTTAGAGTATCTGTCAGTTTGCCTGCTAGATACGGGTTGCTACGTACATCTTTGACAAGGAGCGGGGAATTTATAACTACCAAATTAACTTCAGCCACGGGTGCCCTTCAGAGGTCCGTCATATTTTCACACACCCATGAGACGGCCATTTATAGCTTTCCAAACTACCACAGCATTGCTTCCAGTGCCGGGATATACAGTGTTTTGAGATCTGCCGTCCATTCCTGTGTGGACGCACATCCAGTGGCGGCATTGGTGACCCAAACATCTCCCCGTCTCTGATCAGCCCGCCTAGCGTAGGGGATCAGTGGAGACTTTACAGAGCCTGGCGAGAAAGCCAAAACCGGACTCAACTATAAATTGTGTTTAGTTTGTTTGCGTCAAGGTTTACGTAGTAACCTGTGAGTAGACTCATTGACTTTCAGCCAAAGACACAACCGAAAACGTAGGGAGCGACACGCAGCGCTCCTTGCTGCCAGACAGTTGAGTGCACTTCCTCAACCCACACCGGACAGGCAGGCGGAACGGGACTGTGC
This sequence comes from Dryococelus australis, assembly GCA_029891345.1. Classification (NCBI taxonomy): domain Eukaryota; kingdom Metazoa; phylum Arthropoda; class Insecta; order Phasmatodea; family Phasmatidae; genus Dryococelus; species Dryococelus australis. Next base: position 122,938,494 of record CM057000.1, on the reverse strand, counting down.
CGCCCAACTCAGGCACAAGTCAGTATCAACTGCTCTGGTTGTGGTATTACTCGTATCTCCGTGTATATGCATTCACCCTACATGTCATCCCGTGGTAAGAGGACTGTTGACTGGTATTGATGTTAGATTTGGCTGGGACAACACTTCTGGACCAACGAATCTCACCTGTGGAATCACAGTTTCAGTGTGAGCCAAGCTCGCTACATCTGTTCAAAACTCACCACAACCGCGGCACCCAAGACGTAGGAGTAAGAGAGTACTAACCAACACCCCTCTCCTATCGCCTCTATCTAAACTCAACCATCCTGCTTTTGGTCTAGCGGACAGAATCCTCGACCATTGTGACTGTTAATCTAACCGGACACCCGTCAAGTTACAAATCCTATTATTTTCCCCACAAGAAGCCTCTGCAAATGGACTATGCGCCATTCAATGTTTATACTTTTTTTTTTTTGTTGAGGGGAAGTTAAAATATACACTTCTGGGGAATCATTATATTCAGAAGAAAGTATGGAATCAAATTAATAATATGTTGAAATGATTAAATGCGAACTTTGCAGGGAAAATACACTTTAAATGAAATTTTCGTAATGTTTTTCATTTACTGGTCAAAATTGGTTATTTTTAATTTTACAAGAGTAGTGTTTAAATTTTCGAGAACTGTGGCACCTTGTAAAATTGGGAGTCTTCTGTATTTAGTACTTACTTTCAAAATGATTGATGATGATAGTAGAGCAGTAGATGGGTATGTGAGGTAATAAGCTAGAGTGTAGTACAGGGTATGGTGGGGTAGAGAACTGATGTAAAGATGGTTGGTATTTTGTCGCAGGTGGTGGCGCGAATGGCGACGGATGTTCTGGCAGTGCCAGGCATTTCGCGCGTGCTGTACGATCTGACCAGCAAGCCTCCAGGCACGACCGAGTGGGAGTGACCCCACGCAGACCAGCACCTCTCGCTCTGCCACTTCCTCGCCACGTATAACTTTTTTATCTGAACACCACCCGCGGTGGACGGCACTAGCTTCACCCAAAAAAAAAACTTTTGAACAAACACTGAGCGTGTTCTGTGCTGAAACAACCAAGGTACATTGTTGTAAAAATTTGTCATTTAATTCTGCAGGAATGTATGTATAAAAAAACTTTCATAAATGTTAAATTTTGTTATTTTTGCATTTCCTCCAAGCCCCTATTTCATAAGTGGAGTTAAAAGTAGCCTGTCCATGGAAAAATAAGACTATTTAATTACTCCTTACCCGTGATTACGGCGTACAACAAGGGCCTTCCAGATGCTTACATTAATGCAGAATGGAACTGGCATGCAGTGTCTGAAATATTTAACCTGAAGTAGTTGAGTATTTCAGGTCATGAAATATATGATGCGGCTCTGAAGCTTACGTGTTAGGGATGTTTCCGTTGGTGTACAGTTTTACTCTCTTACCAATTGAACAAGAAATGTAAAAATAGACAGGGAAGTAATCCTTCCTTGGATTCATAGTATGTGACATATATGTGTAATTAATAAATAATTTAAAATGTGTAATAAATTACAGAAATTATTCTTGTGACTGCCTAAATATTTCTTCAATATTAACTAGGTTGGATAATAGTTTAACAGAAATTAAATTTCTAGTATTAAGCAGGTCAGGTGTTCTTGTTTCTAGCAGATTTACTAAAAGAGTATTTGAAAACTCAGTGTTGGGTTGTCATTGATATGTTGTACATAAAATTTGAAATTTACTGTTTCAATAAAAGAGCAACTTGTTTTACTAAAAAAAAAAAAGAAGTTTGTCATTTTGATTTGTTTCCAATGTTGTGTTTTAAAGTAATGTTCGTTCTTATGCATTGAATCAAGAGTGGTGAAATTCTAACATCAATGGAGAATGCTAATGTTAGCCAATGCTTGTGAATTCTGAATTGTCTATGATTCTCAGAAGAGCAATTTGGTAAGAGAGTTGTTGAATGTTTTTAAGTATCGGTTGGTTTGTAGAAGGAATCCTTCGCAATTCCTGATGTTTAAAAATGTGACTAGCTTTATGTGGTGTGTATTTGCAAATGTCACTTTGCACCAGATCAGGAATATAATTGTAATGGCAGCAGCAGTTTGAGCGTACTTCTTAAACACATTTCTAATACAGGATGTCTGGCTACCAGGGAAACCTGGAGAATAGGGAGAAGTCAGGCAAGTCATAGGAAATTACTTTATACAAAAGGTCAAGTAGTAGTCAGCAATTGGTGAAGCTTGTCTTTGCTGAAAGGCTGGTTCAATGTAGATGTGGTTGGTTCGTGTGAGATTAGAGAAGATTCTCCTAGTCATCACACTTTTAATTTTACTGTACAGTCAGCTCTCAAATTCTCGACCTTGGGAACAACAACCCGCTCCAAATATGTAACCCTATTCTGCAAAACCATAAAATAAATCTGTTGAAAAATGGAAAAATTTTAAGGAAATAGGCTAGAAAATAAGTTTATTGCATTTCTTTTAGTTCTCTTTGTTGCTACTGTACGACTCTGGAGTAGGCATCTAGTAGACACCACCTCCGTAGCACGGCTCCTTCAATCTAGGTCATTAACTATTACCCACGTGTACCTATTATTAGTGTCTGCATGACAGATAGCATTTGAGCTCCCTAGTCCTACAGTGGGCAGAATTAGTAATGGCACAGTTACCGGTATCTATACTCTTAACAAAATTATTTTAGAATATTTCCATTGGATGATTTCACGCTAAAGGCTTGACCTGTGCCGCTTATACAACAAATCTGATACGATTACGACTCATCGCCAAAAGTACCTCTTCAACCACTACAGACATGAAGACACGTTACCTACCCAACAGACAACAGGATTTTATGGGCGTATTCTCTTCACCTCGAGGATATGCAACCTGGCAAGCACCCACCTGCCCGCCCCAACCCAGCACTGTGAATCTACATGCTGCTCAGACCTCGGGCAATGCCGAGCGCCACCGACGAGGCATGAAGCAGAAACGTTGACCAGAGTTTTCCCACACCAACCAGGGCAGGAGGTCACGACTCCCCTGCACACCGTGCCGGCAGCCTACAAGCCTACACTATATATCAGGATGCTGCTGGGCTCGAGAGTCATTCTTGTGCTTCTTTCGCAACTTCCCACAGCACTGCTCGGTGCTGGGACCTCTAGAGAACTTCAAAGCCTTGAGCATGCCCCCTGCGGTTACTTTACCATTGATGAACGTCAACAAGCGAACAGGCTCACTATCACATTTATTAAATTCACTTTGGTCTCCTCAAGACACCTTTCTTAGACCAGATTAGAAGTATTATATCTTGTTTAGATATTTCTTTCCCGCTTTTCTATTAGAACCAGGTCGCCTACACCTGGTCAACGTAGTAACCTTCAGCACCCAATTGCCTGGTAGGAGGTAGCACGCTTCGCAATTTTTATTGAACCATCAATAAACATACTTTTATTTCCTACCATACCGCTTTTATTTCTGAGTGTGTCCATCACAGGTAGCCGTCTAATGTGTGTGTCTTAGTTCGGTATAATAACTTCCCCGGATTCTGTTGTCAGTGCAGCATAATCTTCCTCCAACTGTGAATACAGATATATACCCTGGAAATAAAAGTAGCAAAGTAGAAAGCAGTGCGTGTTTATTGAAAGTCCAACAGACACGTGACCTGTGCTACCTCCTACTGAGTCGAGGATACTGTAGTTGAAGGTAACAGCATGGTTCCAGGTGTAGGTGACCTGGTTCTAATTATACGGGAAAAGCTGATCTAGGTGAAAATAAATTAAATTTAAACTATAAATTAAAGGTGTCTAGAGGAGACAAATGAAGTTAAAAGAAGAAAGTTCGTGTTTGTATTACGCCAGTTTGACTGGTCGTCGACATACGTAGTTGGTTGCCGAGAATGCGTACTTGTAGGCTTCGAACTTCTAGAGCTCCCAGGAAGTACTAAGAGTTGAGTGAGCGGTGCAAGAGATGCGAAAGAATGCCTCCAGAACTCAGCTGCGGCCGGACTTATATAGTGGTAGCTTGTTGGCTGCCGGCGCGGGGAGTGGGTGAGGCGTGACGTCCTCCGGCCTCGTCAGTATTATCTCGTCAGTAATTCTGGCTTCGTGCCTCATCAGGTCTGCTCGGCCGTGCCCAAGGTCTGGGCAACTTGAAGGTGCCAAGCGTGGAATTGGGGGGGGGGGGGGGGTGCGTGCCTGCCGGGATGTGCGCCCTCCAGGTGAGAAGGAAAAAAACAGAAGTTCCCGTTGCCTGTAGGGGTAGGCAATGTGTTGCTCACGTCTGTAAAGATGGAAGGAGTACTCCTAAGCGATAAGTTGGAGTAGTATTACAATAGATGTAGAGGCGGCACACGTCAATCCCCCCCCCCCCCCCTCCCAATTGCGGTGAAGACTCATCGTGAAAAAGGGGGTGGAGAAAGCCGTAGGTCCCCTCTGTGGAAGGTCTTAGACTGTATCTAGGTCGGGGTAGACTTCGGAAGACATGCTGAGGTAAGCAGCACAAAAGAAATTTCCTACAGGTAGGTGGGACCCTTGATGTAGGGGATTCGACCACTGTAGCGGCACATATTCTGTGCGTTCAGGGCGACCAGCCGGCACGAGGTGAAACGTGGAGACGTGAAGTGGTGTCGGCCGGCTGGCGACCTTTAAGCTTACTCTCTCTCTTGTGCAGGTGATGGGCTGGCGTCCTCTGCCCCTCGACCTAGTTGTCAGGCTTTACTAATGTGGCGAGAGTGTGTATTCCTCCAGTGTGCAAAGATTACTGGGTTTGGAAGTCTCGGGTGTCCTCACCAGCCTACTTTTCATAATGCGTGCCGTTCACAAGAACCAGCATAACGCTGGTGGATATTACAAGTAAGTCGTACATAAACCGTGAAAGGAAAATTATTAAAAAAAGAATGACATGACAAAACGAGGGGAATGAAAGTAAGAATATTTATAATATGTACAAGCCTTACTCGCGGAAGGCGGGGAAATGTCACTACTATCCCGGTGCTTGCTGCAGTGATATAAGAAAGAAAAAAGAAAAATCTTTCCAGGGAACCTTTGTCTCTTGCAGCAAGCTAAATACAGTAGTTACGTGTGACATTTTATGAAGTGCTTAGCCACAGGCCCTTCAACACCTGGGTTAACCGGCTAAACAAATTCAAATCGAGTACATTACATGCATGAGCAATGCTGCAAGTTATGCGCACATTGGTCACAGGTTACATACATACACACTCATAAACAAAAACATGGAAGTAAAAATATCTTGTGCCAAATGGAAAGAGTTTTGACGCTCAAGACTGTGAATTTTACAAGGTGGACAAGATATTGAGAACAAAATCACTGAATAAATGTATGCATATGAAGCATAATATACAAAATCTTTCCTACAAAACAGCATTCTTTTTTGCAGGTGATCTTCACATATACACTTTAAAACTCATTAAATCATTTATAGATATATTTACACATCAAATAAAAATATAAAAGAGCTAACTTTCTCCTGTACCTGTCAGTAGTCCATCAGTCTTACCACTTCATGATGTAAGTTCATAGAATGTTTATGAGAAATGGTTGAGAAAAGACATAGCCCTGCGAAATAGCATTCTTTCTCACAGTTGCCCTGCAAAATGGCATTCTTCTTGCAGTTGCCCTGCAAAATGGCATTCTTTCTCACAGTTGCCCTGCGAAATAGCATTCTTTCTCACAGTTGCCCTGCAAAATGGCATTCTTCTTGCAGTTGCATCTTCACATAAACACTTTAAAAGAAAAAGTTATGAGCATATTTAAATTTGTACCTACACATTAAATCATTATAAAAAAATCTAAAATTTGCTGAGAGTCCTGTGAACGAAGGCTTATTCTAACATGTAAACTATGGAAGTTTCTGTCTTCACCTACCACGCACACTGTGGTGAGTGTCTATATGTGATACTATCACGTGCACTGTGGTGTCTTGTGATACTATCACGCACACTGTGGTGATTGTCTATACATGATACTATCACCCGCATTGTGGAGAGCGTCTGTTCGTAATACTACTTTTTACATGGGCTGTTGGGCACTGAAACACTTAAACCATGAGGTGTAAAATGTTTGTTCAAAAGTTACTGCTGTACAACATTTTACTGTTGTAAATAAGAAGTGAATCATCATGTAGCCAAGTGATTAATTACTTGCTCATTTACCTCATCGGTTCTTTATATTGGAACTGCACTGCTTCTTTTAATTTATCCTAAATATGATTGTTCTCCTTACATCACTGTCTTTTGGCTTTTGGCTAAATTAAATGCAGTGCATGTGAGTAGTCTATAACGAGTCCTTTTGTCACGTGCACGTAGTAGTGGTGGTTTACGACTACTACACAGTTTTTAAAGTTCTCGTACTGTTGGTGATCTTAGTCTTCCCCCTCATTATCACTGACCTTGGGATGAAGGGCAGCATGCTGAGGGTACGGCCACCTGTACCTGGTTGTAGGTCTCCATGGTGATTCCCTGTACCAGCCAGGTGTGTGGGCGACGTTGGCGATGCGTGGGGGCATTAGACATTGTGGCTTCTGTGAGTGAGAGGGCACTCGTTCAAGGGACGTTGAGGTGGTGCGGGGGAGGGTCAGCCTTTCCACCCCAACTGCACGGGTTCCTACCCATAGGGCAGGATGTTTCTCTGACGGGGCAGTGCGGAGGAAAAAGGTCTCCACCCCAACTGCAGGCAGCACAGCTCGTCGTGGTTCCAGGTTGTGAGCGGCATCTATGGTCTCGGTAGCCAAGTCCTGGGGCAAGGCAGTGGAGGGGAAGTTTACGTCAGCCTCCACTACGGGTGATGTACCTGTTGATGGGTCGTGGGTGGCATCGATGGTCTCGTTGGGTGCAGTTTCTCGTGTAGCAAGATGGTGGGGCAGAGCACTTCCAATGTGGCAGCTCGACATCCAGGTCTCCAGGTATTCCTGCGTCGCAGACCTGGGGATGGAGCACGTCTGTTCAGTTTGATTCCCCGGGTAGCGGAGTTTCCTGTGTAACGGGAGGCTGGGACAGAGTACTTTTGTCCTAGCTGGCGGGAGATCCGGCGTGGTAGGTTCTGTAGGCAGACCTCGTCCAGTGTGGCAGCTCGACGTCCCAATAAACGAGTCTACCTGTGAGGCAGGTGATTGAGATGGAGTACTCTCGTTGAAGCTAGAAGTCCCTGGTTGCGGGAGATCCTGCTTGGCAGGTTTTTGAGGTGGAGCACTTCCGGCTTGGCAGCTCGACGTCCCGATAAGCGGGTCTACCTGCGTAGCAGGTTGCTGAAGCCAAGCACTTTCGACTGAACGTGACGTTTCAGGTTCAGGTCGTCTAGTGGCGTTATGTACTTCGTCTCAGGATGACCTCTCTGAAGTTGGGACAGCTGTGACTTCTGGTTCCGTAGTTGTACTAGGTGGGGAGTTTGCGGGGACTCTGCCAGGATAATTCAGAGCAGCTAGATCTCGCAGCTGCAATTTTATTGGCCTAGCTGCGTGGTGTCGAGGGCATTCATCTTACGGAAAATGCTCCTTGACGTTGTTCAACATCTGGTTTCTGTGGTGCGATGAAACTAGGCGCCCGTTCAACCATGATGAGCTATTGGTTCAGGTCTCGTTGAAGGTCCTAGCTAGGTATCAGGTTCTATCCTGATGAGCGAAAGTTCATCTTCCTTTTGGCCAGACGTATCCCCTTCAGCGTCACTGTCCCCAAGTGTTGGCATGTCTCCTGGGTATGTACGAATTCGCCTGCGTATATCCTCAGTCCAATAAACATTATCATGTTTGCCTACTTTAAGGTACGGTCCATCCCATTTGTCAGCAAGGCCAGCGCTGAATTGGCACGACCGAGTTTAGGGTAAGGGGGAGTCATTTTCTCTTCTTCCTCCTCTTCAGCTTTCTCCTCCAACATCGGGGCATGAGACAGGGCGTCGGGCAGATTGTTTAGTTTACCTGGGCAGTGTTGAACCTCAAAGTCAAACTCCGTAAGGAACATGCCCCACTGGCCGAGTTTGGCCTTCGAATTCCGGGACTCGTGTAGCCATTGGAGGGCATTTGAGTCGGTTTGCAGAATGAAGTGTTACCCTTCGAAGTAATATTTATACTTCTTCGCTACCCAGATAACGGCCAGACACTCCTTATTAATGTGGTAGCCCTGCTCTGTTTCATTTTAGCGGGTTGACGCATACGCTATCACATGGGTTTGTCCTCCCGCGTCTTGCTGGTATACTGTGCCAGACCGTTCTGACACGCGTCCGTTTGCACTTTTAAGGGATTGTCCCCTTGTGGCTGATGGAGTTGGTGAATATTCTTGAAGCTGTTCAAGTCGGAAAACGCACGTTGTTCCAGACCCCATCGCCAATGGGGGGGAAGTTTCCCTCGGGCGAGATTATGTGTTCCAGATAATCAATTGATGTCTTGCCGAATAAGCTTTTCGATAGCTTACAAGTCATGCTTCTCCCAGCTATCTCACATTGTCGATATAAGTGAAGCAAAACTCACAGATGTATCTTGTCAGTACTTCCGACGACATTAATCACTGGAATGTTGTGGGGGCATTTTTCAAGCAGAAAGGTATGACTTGACACTGTAAGGTTTTGGCTGTGGGTGTCGTAAAAGCGGTATACTTTCGACTGTCTGGATGGATGGCAATATGCAAGTATTCAGAATACTGAATATTTTGGCTATGCCAATGTCTCGAAAGATATGAGAAGTCGATAGCTGGGGGAGCAATCAGGTGGGTGACTTCGTTTAGTGATCTGTAATTCACGCAAACTCGCAATTTGCCGTCTTTTTTGGTACACGTATGATGTGCGAATTGTACGGAGAATTAGACGACTACCATCCCCTGGTCCTTCATGTCGTTAACCTGTTCCATGATGAGGTCATGTCGGCGGGCTGACACTCTGTATGGCCTGTTGTAAACTGGTACCTCGGTGGTCGGCCATATTTCATGCTGAATTGATCGGGTTTGCCGTAAAAGTCCTCCTTGTCCGAAGGCATGGGCATGCTCGCCTAGGATGGCTTTTAATTTCAAGAACTCTTGTCCTTCGCGTTCATGATTAATGCTCTTTGGATCTATGAGCATTGGCGGGATCTCGTCTGGGTTGTGGTCCCAATTGACTAATGCGGTTGGTATAAACGTGCATTTGTCGTAATTGCAATATAGCGAATTTTTCACTTTTGAAAAAAATACTGAGAATAATGTAACAGAAACTCCTAATATTGTGGTAAATATCTTATAAAATATTTGTGTAAACAAGTAATTCAACTTCTAACACAAAATAGTTGTCGCACATAATTTAGGCCTAACTTTTAAAAAATGGAAAAGAATATATCAGAATCGTTGCACATCGGACATATTTAATAAATAATTAAAATGCCTTTTATGGGCCTATTCCCATTTGCCTCCCTCAAAAGTTCAATTTGAAAACAAAACTTTTTATTCTTGTCATTTCTGCTGTTTTTCAGCTTGGATGCATAAAGGTTTCAGGACTTATTTATCCAGATTGTTGGGGTTACATTGATTAGGCGTTGCGACATTGCCGTTTGTGTTTAAAAAATTTATTCTGTGTATAATCTGGGACACAAATTCTTGTATGTTAAACGTTTTTATCTTCATCAAGAACTAACATTCTTTAGCTGCAACCTTTTTATAGTATCAAATGAAACTATCATGTCAGTTTGCGGCATCGTCATCAGCTCGAGGCGCCCACTTGTCTTATTCGATACTCTCGAACATCTTGTCACTTTTGACACTCTCGAATCACGTATTGGAAATTAAATGCAAACAACTATCGCAATCTGATTCTTTCAGTGTATGTACGTATCATTGTTTATGTTTACAAAACTGCCTAAAGGTGGTTTTGTAAACATAAACAACTTTGTAAACTTTTTTGTGATACAAAAAAGTTAGAAGAGAAAGAGAGATATAAATATTACTTTGTGGCGAGATTGGTGCTAATTTAATGGTGGTTGTCTTTACATAAGGAAAATGCTGAAACCACATGTTACTGCCAAGCAGCAAGTTTCGTACTTTACTAGCCAGGGACTTTATGCGAGTGATGAAAATACAGTTTTCTGTCGGTATTGTAACGTGTCCATTTCCTGGGAGAGAAAAGATTGATGTACGAAGCACATCAATACTGATAAACACAAACGTCTTGTGGAACAACCCGTAACTTCAGGCAAAGGACAAGCATCCCGTGTATCATATTTTCGTGATGCAAAACGCAAAAAAGACAATTGTGCAGAATTTATCGCAGACGCAACTGCAGCTTTTATAAAAGCAAATATACCTTTGGAAAAGGTTGAGGACCCAAACATTCGTGAATGGATGAACAAATACATAGAAGGTAAGTACTGAAAAGGTAACCCACTTGCATTTTTTAACTTACATGATCATTATTTTTTGTTTGAGACATTAAGGTTGAGAGGGTTACTAGTTTTAAAATGAGTTAAAAACCGTTGACTTCTATTGTTGTACAATGAATGTAGGTAGGCCTTTTTTGGGGTTAAAAGTTGAGCTGAAAAGCTACTGTAAAAATTGACGCCCATCACAGCAGTTATAGCTTCAGTTTAATTTGAGGATATGAGTTATTAATCTGAACAATTATTCTCAGGTGGTGGAGTTTTACCACATGCCCCAACACTTCGAGAAAATCATGTTGGAGCAGTAATGGTTACAAAACGTGAAGAAGTAAAACAGAAACTTGTGGGTAACAAAATTGACATTTTGTGTGATGAGACCACTGACAGCATAGGGAAGGTGTGTGTTTGTTGTTCTATATTGTGTTTTGAGTGAAGATGATAAACCAGAATTATTTATGTCTGGAGTACATGTTCTCGAAGCAGCAGATGCTACAAATTGTCAGGTCAATTTTGGACATGGAAAGTTTAAGAGATCCATTATGAATATTTCAATTGCTTGGTATCTGATTCTTCTTCATATATGACCAAATGTGCCAATACCTTGCAAGTTGTAATTGGTGACAGTCTGATTCACAGTCAGTGTTGGGCACATAAACTCAAAATTATTGGAAATATGTGGGCAAAAGAACTTCAAGAGCTCAGCATTGCTGTTGCCAACATCCAGCGTGTTTTTCATAAACACAAGGAAACAAAAAAGCATTTGTTCCACAGTTTCCTAGAAAAGAGGCATAAAAAACCATGTGCACTTTTTCCTTTGCCTATTGTTACACTATGTGGAATGCATGGTTCAAGAGTGGTTTTTATTTGATTGATCATTTTCATGACATTCTTAATCTTGTTAGGACGGAAGACCTAAAATCGATGCAAAATGTAGGTGGTGGAGTATTTTGTGTCACTGTCTTCAAAAGAAACAGGATTAATTTACTGCCAAGCAACATTTGTGAAGGATTACGTCAAACCCCTTGTTGATTCAGTCAAGAATTTGGAGGGGGCTTCATACCCAACTGCCCACACATTATGCAGGATAGTAAATTATTTGAAAGAAGGATTTGAAAATGTTATGCAGGGCATTTATTTTGATGCAACTACAAAACTTCTTTCATTAATGAGTGTAGCTACTAGCGCTTCAGTGAAACTGACACTCAAGAAAACTGTGGCACTGTCCTGTGATAAACTTTCTTCTCAGATAACAGCTGATCCAGGCAAGCAACATTTTTAACAGTTTTTGATCCAAAGTGTATCTTGTCAGAAGAGGTAGACCCCAACACATTGTCAAAGTTATGGCATGTAAAGAACATGCAAACTGCAAGTACATAAGAACTTGTCAATGGTTTCAGGGACTTGCAGAATAACCTAAAGAAATAAGTTACCGAAAGTGGTCGATGTGACATTGTCAAGGCACTTGCCATTGTGAAAATGTCTCGTCCCAATTTTGCTAAAAAGTGCTTTGAAGCCATATGGCTTCCTTCCTCGAATGTTGATTCTGAGAGGTTTCTCTCTGATTACAGCAGTATTGTGTTTGACAGAAGAACGAATTTAAGCCAAACTAATCTCGAATCTATGTCAACATTTTATTTTGAACATCACTAGTGTTCATGAACAGGACTTGGACCATATCAAAATTCAAGAAAATATACAGTATTTATGGAAAGTATTTTTGTAGAGGGAACACGCAGGTAAGCAATGTTTGAGTCACCACTCGCCGAATGAATTTTGTATGTTCATTATTTTCAATTTTCGTTAAACATGTAAATGTCAGAAAACTATTGCTAATCTGTTTCGCTGATAGGTTTGGATACTTTTAGTAGGTTTAGTGTTTGTTTAATACCAAACGTTACATTTACTCCAGGCTATATATAAAAAAAAAATCCTTTTTTACGTAAATATAATAAATTATGGGGGAACAATTTCTTTTAAGTGGGAAAAAAAAAACACTTGTCTAAAAATAACACCACTTTGTGGCATGGAATAAAACCAAAAATGTATGTGTCTAGCAGTTGGTTTCACCCAAGTATGCTCTATGTTGACCGTGATCGAGAATACATTGATGTGTAAGACATGGACATACTAGTATAACAGATTCGGACATAGTCGGCAAAACAATAAATTCTGTTGGGGTGCCGATATTTTGGATTTTTGTATCCAAGGTAATCCAGCCCTGTCACTTCCAGAGTTTCATGGGGTTGCGCCATTCTTACCACTTTGTTCTGTGGATTGAGTTCTGCGAGCTGGTTTGCTGTTAATAGATTCTATCTAATGAAATTTCCTGTAGCCGCAGTCGAGTAAGGCGAGTACTCTGTTGATATTTAATTCCACCTCTGTGTGGGGCTACAGGAACTGGTGCTTCCTCACCTATTCCTTGGAGGATGGGCCTTTGTAAACCAGGGTTGGTGGCCCCCATCGTACCCCGGCATCTGCGTTTCCCAGCTTGGTTTCCGGAGTTGGTTTGCTAGCTGGTCGCTGCAGGATATTTGCTAACGTGTTGCCCGCTCGGTTGGGTGGAGCGGTGGCTCCCTCTGGTTACTGCAGACAGTCTTTGTTCAAATGATTCTCCGGGCAGAACCAGCACTAGGGTACAAAGGCCATGCATGGGGTTGTGGTTGTTACACCTTTAGAAGGTGTCACGGACGGCGTTCGTTTGTCGGGGGGGGGGGGGGGGGACCTGGTGGAGACAGGTTTCTCAAGGCTCGCCTGAGCGCGACGAAGTACTGCTCAGATTCTCGAACTCGGTTGATCAAATCATCCGCAGTCGTAGGGTTCGCTGTTAAGAGTTCGTTGCAGAGACTTGGCAGTAACATGCGCCCGATTGAGCGAACAGCGGTAGCCTCATTGACACCTGGAAATACTCGGAACATTTGCTCGTATCTTCGTATGAAGATTTCCACTTCCTCGTCGAAAACCTGGGTCTGGCTGTAGAACTGGGGGGTTAGCCTAGCCAACACTTGCTCGCCTGTAAATTCCGTTCTTATGCGGTCACAGAACTGTTTCCAATCTGTTAAGAATTCCCCGTAAGCCCTCCACCAGGTGAGGGCGATGCCCTTTAAATGTAGTTGAGCCCAGTCAACCCATTGTTTTGGCAGCAGATTTTTTTTTCCCTTAAATTCCTTCTCGCACTCTTGAATGAATCCGATGGGGTCTTCGTGCGGGTGGCCTGCAAAGTCTGTTATTTGTACGTTATCATCTCTACCCATAGCTGGATGGCCAGGTGCCGTTCCTGGTTGGGCGTTTATTCGGAAGGCCTGGACCGGCGGGTGAAAGAAATAGTTTCCTCCGACATCTTTCGCACTGGTAGACCATCCCGGACATGGAGACATGTTCGTCGCGCCATCCTATACACAGATGGTGGTAGGGCTCACTACACATGGTGTACCTGATGCGGTTTATGTCCCGCCCAGGGCATGTTACCTCCTTACAGAAGTTCGTGAGCTGTTGTCTGCATGCTGTACAGCGGTACTCTAAGCCGTCCGTAACCCTGGTATCTTCGTGCCAACCTACACAGACATAATGGAAGAGTTTTGTGCAGTAGGTGCACTCTAATCTTAGTGTGCCATTGCCTGTGCAGTCGGTATGGCTACATGATACATTATATACGTCACTGTCAGGGTGTTCGCCGGTGGTGGCGTTGGCCTCGGCATCTGACATGGTCGTGGTTAGGGGCGCCAAGGGCTGGTTCAAGGACTTCCGAAGTCCGTTAATTAAATCGTATTGACCCTTAGCTCTCAGGGTATGGTTGGTCTATTCGTGCCTTTCACTGCGCACAACTATTCACCTGACGCCCCACGTTGGGCGCCAGAAAATCCCTTGACGCGTGTCCGATTAGACTGACTGGACACAGTAGTTACAGATTTTACTCGCTAGACCAAAAGCGACTTAAGTAGTGGGGATGAGGCGAGGATTGTTGGCTAATTCTGATACTCTCGCCTCTAGTTCCAAATTCGTGCTTCTTTCGTTCAGAAGATCACGTCCCAACCTAGGCGAACTTCCACTCTAGTTAAGAACCTGTAGACAACAGGATGATACTTGTAGCTGGTACAGACACTGTGGAAACTCACTTGATATTAGCGGTGCAGGCGCGACTGCTTGACGTCTGAGTTCGCTGTCACGGATCTGTTCCGCCTGTCTATCCTGCATAGGATCGGGTGATACTCTCCTCGGCCAGGCAGCAGGGAGAGCCAGATTTTGCTCTCTGTCTCCTACTACTCCTCTCATGAGGCATAGGGTAACAGTTCTATAAATCACGCAGTGCAGTGAAACGGAAATACTAACAGAGTACCCCAATAGTGACTTGTCGGTCAGCTCGATAAAAGTCCCCGCTGATCCCCCACCGCAGGCAGACTGATCAGGGATGTTGAGTCGTAGTCGCGCCAAGCCTCTACAGGTTGTGAGTCCACCCAGAATACCCGGCAGCACTGCAGGTCACCGTCACCGCGCATTAATATTGCGAGTGGTGCGAAGCAACCCGAGTGTGTCGTGCCTCCTGGTATGAAGTTGTTACTAGTGTTTGTGGCATTACTGGTTTTTTCCCCACGAGCACCAGTAGTGCTGTGTGTTTGATGGGAAGAAACAGGTAGCTGTCTAATGTGTATGTCTTAGTTCGGTTTAATAATTTCCCTGGATTCTGTTGGCATTTCACAGCATAATCTTCCCCCAATTGTGAATACAGATATATATCCTGGAAATAAAAGAAGCAAAGTAGAAAGCAACGTGTGTTTATTGAAAGTCCAATAGACACGTGACCTGTGCTACCTCCTACCAAGTCGAGAATAGCAGAAGGTAACTACATGGTTCCAGGTGTAGGTGACCTGGTTTAAAATAAACGGGAAAAGCTGATGCTAGATGAAAATAATAGTTATAGTTAAACTTCTAATTTAAGGTGTCTAGAGGAGCCAACTGAAGTTAAAAGAGGAACGTCCGTGTTTGTTTGTCGCCGGGTTGACTGGTCGTCCACATACGTAGTTGGTTGCCGCGAAGGCGTACTTGTAGGCTTCGAACTTCTCTAGAGCTCCCGTGCACTAAGTGTGAGAAGAGGATAGGTGATCCCCTACGGAGTCACTAACCAGTGGCTCAGTGGCTGCCCTTCCTTCAGCCAACTGTCGTCCACTGACGACCAGCCCAACAAGAGCACTGCATGTCCTGGGGACGACACAGCTGCCACCAGTCAACATTATGACAGGGACAGAGTCTCCAACCGAGCAAGTGCCAACAGGTAAACCTTTGAGTAAGGGCCATGACAGTGTGTCTGGACTTCTTCATTCTGTGACAGGCCACCATACCTGTCTGGTACACTGGCCATGTGCCAGTTAAACACTAAGATATCCCCATGTACATCTGATTCTGGTATCACATGCAAAAATTGTAAAATTGGTCACAACTATAATCTCATTTCTCAAATGTAACGTAAATACATTTTGCATTTCACTTAATCTAAAAACGTTGTTGGCCAATGTTTGATGTGAACAGCCATTACAAATAGATTTCTCCCACTCTGGGCACGCATCAACTTTCAGGTTAAATGTTGTGTCTGATTTATATAAAGCTGGTGATTGTGCAATAGCGATGGTGTGTTCTCCATCACCTGGTTGTCTAGCTCTGAACTTCAGTTTCTCAAACAGCATCTGTCATGTACCAGGAGCATAGCTATGGAAACATCGCTAATGGATGGCTAGTGATACAACTCGTGACATGGTTCAATATATGCTTTGCAACTTGGCTACATGCTTTGATGCATCTTTAATGGCTTAGGGCTTGGCTCCCGACATGACCCACCATGCACGTAGAGGAATTATCAGTAGGTCTTGCCTTGGTTTCGCAAAATGGCTCCTAATATGCCTTGAAGTATTTTTCGTAGCTCGAGCCTGACTCCATGTTGTGGCTCGCAAAATGCTTGCATCATGTTTGAACAATAATGAGTGAATACACCACATGATCTCGATTGGTGAGTTGTTTAGTGAAGAGCTTTACAATGAAATTTCTTTTATGCAACGTGTTTCGAGATTGGTTGACATTGTCGGTTGATATGGACAGCTGGTATGAATGGTACAGTTTGACTAGTCGGATGGTCTTGCTGGTTGGTCTGGTTGAATGATTTTGTGTTTTAGTCCAGTTGGTCTTGCTCACCAGTCTTTTCAGTTTATTGGCCTTGAGGGTTGGTATGGTGTGCTGGTCTTGTTGGTCAGTTGGGATGGCCAGAATGGTCTGCATACTCGGTAAGTGTGGTATGGACGATATGGACATTGTGGTTGGTCATAATGGGTGGTAAGGGTGGTGTGGTTGGTCAGTGTAGTAGTTTGGTAAGATCGGCCATAGTCTTGTTGACTGGTTGGTCTAGTGGCAATGTTAGACGGTCGTGTTGGTCGGGTGGTCTGTTTGCCAGCTTGTACAAAAGTTTGCTATGGCCAGGTGGTACGACTATTTGTATGGCTTGTCGATCTAGTCGTGCGGTAATGGCCATTTGGTTTCAATGGTCTTGAGTTCACCTTTCTGATTTGTGGAGAAAATACACTAAACCGAAATTTCAATTTAAAAAAAAAATTCTTTTTCTGTTTCTATGTTAGAAATTTATGGGTGATTTTGGATTCTAAGCGAATTTGGGGTGAAAATGGAATATTTTACCAGTTGTGATGTCACAAAAATGGCCACCACATGCTGTGATGTCACTTTCCTCAATCCTTATTCCTGTCTCATTTTGGCCATAGGTCCTTTTTTTTTTTTGTATACTTCTTGCATAAATTCCATTATGCTACTATCAAAACTTAACACCGATATTTAGTTTGATTTTACGTGTCGCTTATACTACTAATACACTATGATTACGACTCGTCACTCTTTACGTGACGTATACCCTTATTTCAACCTATGTAAGAGTAGTCTACTTCAGCCACCCACGTGAGAGTTGTTGCCTGCACTACTTTGCGCATATGTTCTCGGCTGCCTAGACACTACCAGATGGCCGAACACGTGGCTACAAGGTTACGCAACCAGCGAGCACGCTATCATCCCCCTTTCCACGCTCTTAGTGCCACCAAGCTTCAGGCACGACCGAGCGTCGCCGAAGATCCGAGAACCAAGAACGCTGATGAGAGGATTCCCTCCTCCCACACCAGACTCACGGCCGGAGGACGTCGCATGCCTTCCCCGCACCCCCACTATGGAAGTCAGTGCGCAGCGGTGCTCGTGCAGTCATTCGAAATTCTTCTCGTGAGAAGCCCCGAGCACTCCTTAGCGCTAGGGCCTCCAGCGAAACCTCGAGTCTTCTGTAGCCATCGCGGCTACCCTCTGCGACGACAACAGTCTTCATCACCTATCGAATACGAATATACATTGCTACTTTAACTTATTTTGTCTCCTACAGACACCCGCATTAAACAGCTTTAGTTGAATAGTTAAATATTCAGTTTTCTAGATCACTTTCCCCTCCAGCTTAGAACCAGGTCGCCTACACCTGGCTACCATAGGTGCCCTTCATTACTCTGTCTGCTGAGGGGGGGAGGGGTGGGTGAGATGTAATGAAATGGTATTACCTACAGTGAAAGTTCGCTGCAGCTAGTGTGGTGTGTGTAGTGTTGTCAGAGTTGTGCGTAACCAGTATAGTGTCGAAGAATTAGGTAATTAGTAATGAAAGGTATAAACAATATAATTGCCAGCCTGGAGGACGCTATATTGGGTATCAGGTAGGTGTATAGGGCCAACACACAGGCTTACACCAGACTGAAACTCCAGGTTGGATCCCGCGATGCTGACACTCGGGTGCGCACGTAGCGTAGCATAGAAAACATTGCAATGTAAAGCACAGGGCCATCTCCGAGCCAGAAGCTGTACAGAGCCTGCTTTGCCTTGTTCTGTGTTCACATATTGCTTCGCATCATTGTATGTGTTTCTGGGAATTGTCACGTGACTTACTGGGATAATTTAGGGAGTTTATGGTGGCCTGTGAGCAAAAATGCTTTTCGGCCACTTATATTTTTGAGTTTCCTCGGGATCATAATCCGCGAGGCTGGATATTTTCGCATTTGCACTGTTTACACAATCAGTGTAAAATTCTTGTGCTAATTTCACGAAGTGCTCATGCAGTTTTTCAATTTTTAATTCGCGGTGCAGATCTGCAATATGGCAGTATCGGGGCGCATCTGTTGCTATTCGCAGACATTTATTTTGAATTATTTGGAGGCGCCTGTTGTGCATTTTAGCTGCGTCAGGTGGGCGCAGCATAAGTTATAATTGGGCGTATTAGCATTGTATACAGTAATACAGCCTTGCTTCGTGTTAGGGCGCTTCGTGGGTTTAATTAATGTTTTGAATGGCACAAACATATTCTGCCCACTTGTCTAATGTGAAGTTATTCTAGTGTTCAAATGACGATTTCCAAGAATTTATATTGGGCACGTAACCAAGATTTGTACGAGCTGCAATGAGAAATTTCATCGGAGTCTGACATTTATGGTTGCGACTAAATATTCAAACAATTTGTGATAATCATACTTATTAAATTTCCTCAATATATTATCATAAATTAACTATGGACTTTTATGTAAGATAAAATTGAAAACCAAATAACATAGACTGCTTTTAAGTTGTCATCTTTAACTTTAAGATGTTTGTCCCTGCAGGATGGTACAATCATGGTCGAATGTGTTTGCAATGTTGGGGATATTTTTGCAAATTGGCTATATGTAAGTAAATGTGTTATGGCGCTCTAGAACGACAGGGTTTAGGGTGTAAAGCAGAAGCAGTCTGACAACTTGGATTATGCCATTTTGTTTTCATTCGCCATTTCAACTATGTTCTTTCCTGCCATCTTGCATGACCTTAACCTTGACTATAATTATGGCCATTTTGTTTTTGAGTTGTGTCCACCATCTTGTTTCTATGGTGCATCACCATCTTGATGCATGATGCATACCGACATATATATATATATATATATATATATATATATATATATATATATATATATATATATATATATATATATATAAACACGACTTTACCTAATATTCACTTGTCATCACGTCACCTCAGGCAGTGTTTCAACCCTGAACGACTTGCCACCAGAGCCGACCAGTATGCCCCAGGCAAACGAGCACCCATGGACATGGTAGTCAAGGCCATTTTTACCTTTATGTCAGACATCACGCCACTCCACTCTCCAACGTGTAATAGAAGCCACCCAGGCAGCCCAGAACTGCCCCTAAGCTCACAGGAGCGATGTAACCTGCATACGAGGATAATCCGCATACGAGGTAAACTGCACTTCGAGTCTCTTCGAGAGATAACTGCCTTCGCCGCGAAGGGAAGGGACAAGCTCCAGCATGAAGATAACCGACTGGTCATAGGGAGCTGAAAGGCCTGCATCCGGCCATCCATGTAGGCAAGCGCACAGCCCAGAAATGTCAGTTGATTCTCAGCAGCTCATTCCACCACCTCGTGTGCTAGAAATCTCAGCTACTACCGCCTTCCTCACGAAGGACCGCTGCTCTTAGGGAGATCTACCACTCCTTCAACATCCGAAGAAGACTTCAGCACCCCTTAACAGTCACGACCCCTCTGGTAGGGACACCCGAGTCTCTTCTGGACAACAGCATTATAGTTAGTTCAGGTCAGTTAGTATTATAGCTACCTAGCCACATCTGCTCTTGTCTAGTTTAGACCCAGGTCCCCTTCACTTGATACCATAGTTTACTTCTGTTAAAGTTATAGTGTAATTGTAAAAGTGTACTATTTTATTGTGATTAATGATAAAGGGCAAGAATGTAATCAAGCATTATATGTGAGAGGATCGTAAGACAGAGACAAGTGCAAGAGTCCCTAGAGAGAGAAATTTCAAGAGAGCACAGTTGCACCTGGCACTACAATAGTGCGCACGACCCTCAGCTGGAGAGAGAAGTGCATACTGAGGAGCAGTATAAATAAGGTTATGAGAGTACGGTCAAGAGACTTTCCGGCTAGTCCAGAAGCTCGCCTAGCCCTAGGGGAATCGCTGTAAAGCATCCCATGGCTAATTAGTCTGTTGGGGAATCACCGTAAAGCATCCCAGGACTAGTAAGTGAATCAAGTTGTGACTCCTTGTAATAGTGCACCATGTATGGCTATCAATAAATTGATGTCAACAGGAAGTTCTCTCTCGCATTGTGTTATTGCACTTAATTGCCACAACATACCCCGTGAAACAGGTCAAGTGATTCCAGCCTCTCGGAACACTGCAAAGTTAAATTTTAGTTAAGGGCTGCTACCAACCCTGAATCTGAAATCCTAGTTGTTCTATATAAAAATCCTGGAATCATTGGGTCAAAGTGTGTAAAATACTTGGAATTAAAAAGAATAGGCAAATTACAGAAAAAATGTTGATATGAAGGATGTTTACATATTTGATTTTATTGGTTTTGTTTAGAATGCACAGACCATGGTAATTATTTTCTTCACTCACACTTTTGTTCATACAACGATTATATCTGCAATAATTTTAGTTTCCTATTCATTGCGGTATCAATGGCAAACACATAACACCGCCACTAAATTAGAATTGCATGCGCAAAAATGCCAATGTGTGGCAAAGGTTCTTTCCAATAATGGCCTTGGACTTTGCGTGTGATCATACAGCCAGGAACAGAAATATGAAGAAAATTGTATATCCGTGCAAGTTAATAATTAAGCGAAATATTTTGGACATATGCTATTGAAGCAATGACGTATGTCCAAGATATTTCGCTCAATTATTCACCTACATTGCAAGAATCTTTCAAACGAATGCGTCTTTGGACTTATCGCTGCAGGCACTACTGTTGCATGTATGCAGCAGTCATTTTGAGTAAATTTGCTGTGTGCACGCACAATATCTTTAGCACATGAAAAAAAAAAAAAGGAGTTTGATTACTTTTACGTTTATCAACGTATGAATATTTTGAAGTGAAATATGATCAAGCGTTTCGTAGATGACACTTCCGTGATTTATGTATTAATAACGGACATGGGTGTTCGTGTGGAGTTAAAAAATTCACAGTTTCTAACGCTAATATATTTGGGTAAATGGAGGTAAACGTGCAGTGGTCTTACTGCTCTTTAAGAGCTTTGGGCGAGATTTGTTTCCAATTCTTTGTACAATATAGTTTTATTGTACAAAGTGTGTGGTTATTGGTAGCTGACGGGAAGTGTTAGTTAACCTGTCTTACTCTGAAGGTCTTTGGTCGGTTGGTAACGTGGGTTTGGTGGCTGAGCGAAGCTGGTGCGACAGTCCTTGAGTTTAGATTAGGTTGTACTGAGTTTTCTCACACCATATTCAAGTTCCAGGCCACTGACTCTTGACTCCAGAATCTAGGATTGGCTAGTCCGTAAATAGCTTCAGTCCTTTATACTAGACCCCTCAGCACAGGATGATTGTCGGGACTGGTTCGGATGTGCGGTGGGATATATATATATCCCACCGCACATCCGAACCATATATATATATATACCAACTATATATATATATATATATATATATATATATATATATATATATTATATATATATATATATATATATATATATATATATATAGGTTACGGGCAGTCTCAACTATATATATATATATATAGTTGAGACTGCCCGTAACCTCAGTGAGGTGGCACAGTCCCATTCCACCTGTCTTTCCTGTATAGGAGGGGCTAAGATATTCCGCTGCTTGGCAGCTAGATGAGCGATTTTTTGTTCCCACCATCGGCCGTGCCTTATCTTATAAGTCATAGAGTTTGGTTCGCCACCGAACAAAACAAGCCATGCACTCCGGACGAGATATTATTCCCTATAATAGTGTTGTCCATTAGCCGATTGGTAACCGAGCTCGGTGCCTCCGGTGATCCCCCACTCTAGCGGGCAGATCACATATGTTGAGCTGTGTGGACCACCAATGCTTCTACCGGATTTGATATCCAGCCAAGGCCAGGCCTCAATACCCAAGCCAATACCGCCTCCAGCACCTAGGTGCTCTTGTAGATGATATAACCCAGGCTTGCTGTCTCTCCTTGGTGGAAAGTATTCCTAGTGGTTGTGGCTCCTCTGTTCCTTCCCTCCAGCACCTGGGTGCTCGGGGTAAAATGAAGCAACAGTTGGCCGTCTAATGGGTGTTTTACCAGATTAGAGGTCCCCAGAAGGGGAGCCTCAGTCAAGCTAGTTCGGATTTAAAATGTTCCCGGTTTCTGTCAGCAGTGCACAAAGCGAATTATTCCTAGCAGGTGAAGTTGATGTAACTCTAGAAATAAAATTGTTAGGATAGAGAACAATGTTGTGTTTATTGAGGACTCAATAAACACAGTGACTCGTGCTATCTCCTACCAAGCAGATGGGGTATTGAAGGTAAACTACGTTAGCCAGGTGTAGGGGACTTGGTCCTAGTCTAGAGGGAAAGTGAACTTGAAAACTGAATATATAACTATTGAACTAAAGCTATCTAATTGTGGGTGTCTGGAAGATACAAAAGAAGTTGAAGTTAAAGTAGCAAGGTATATTCTCGTTCGATGGGTGTCGAAGACTATTGTCGTCACAGGGAGTAGCCGCGATGGCTACTGTAAACTCGAGGTTCGCTGGAGGCCACAGCACTAGGGAGTGCTCGGGGTTTTCTATAGAGAATAATACGAATGACTGCCGGAGCCAATTTTTTTTCTATCTACCCTATTACCAAATGTTAAGTGAAAGCCCGGTAGGTAGGGCGGAATTTTAATGCATCTCTGGGCTAGACCCCTTACGCCTACAAGGATAGAAAATGATGCAAGGAGACATGCATCACGATAAAGAGGGATTTTGGCAGCCATGGCCTGCAATTGGGGCATGACTATCTCCCTAAGTGTACTTATAGCTAAGCTATCACTAGAAGAGACTGGGAGAAACCGGCATAGGCACTGTAAAAACCCAGTCGACAGAATAGAATTCAACATTATTCATGCATTAAATATAAATGCTACGGGAGACAGAGTGTGTGTGTGTAACGTGCTCGTGTTAGTAGAGTTAAAAAAGCTAGTAGACAGGGGCGGGAACTCTATATCTCTCTTGCGTCAGCAAGCAGGAGTGGCACTGGCTTTAAACAGAGAGGTGTTTGCACTCCTCTGGTGGGGGAAGTGGCGCTACTGGGCGTCTTCCCCCCGATTCCCCAGTAGAGCCTAAAAATTAAAGAGAATGAGGTGAATTGCCAGTAAGTGTCGGCGTCAGCGACAGCTGGGCCAACACTCACTGGTTTTTTGATATCTGGGAAGAGATGGCACAACCTGTTTAAAGAATGGGGTAAATTATTAAACTAATTTCAAAATAACCTAAGCATCTTTTAGTAACATGTGTCTTCGGAGACATGTGGGCTTAATCTAAGAGCTGTGCTACCTCGCAGCGAACATGTATTCATAGCCCTAGACTTTAATGGAGTATATTTCGACCCATAATGCTGCGAATGCACAAAGCTTCGCATGAGGTGGGAAATAGTGACTTCGCCATGAAGAATATCCTACTTCTTCTTCTTCTTTTTCAGGTGGAGGTTCTCTTGACACTTGAGAGAAGGACTCTTGAGAGAAAATTTCTTGAGAGAAGATCTCTTGGGAAGTCTCAGTGTCTTGAGGTTCTTCACAATGTAGCACCACAGCCACCCAACACCGAGCCATCTGGCTATCCCTGCGTATGTTTTGGTTAGGACTGTGTGTACATACTGCTGGAGTCCTGCCACTCACTGACTTATATAGTCAGAAGTCTAGGCTGCTGCGGCGGGGTGCGGGGAAGGTGTGTGATGTCATTCTTCCATGAGGCTGGCGTGGAGGTGAGAACCCTCTCGTCGGCGTTCTGCTTCGTGGATCTTCGGTCGCGCTCGGCTGTGACCGAAGTGGCTGACAACTTGTAGATACTCAGCGCTGGGGGAGGCGACGTGCTCGCTGGTTGCGCAACCTTGTAGCCACGTGTTCAGCCGCGCCAGTAGATTTAAGCGGCATGCAACAGCTCTGTATTGGTTGGCAGTAACAACTCTCACGTGGGTTGAAGTAAGGGTATACTTCACGTGAAGAGCGACGAGTCGTACGTATTCGTAGTTAATAGTAGTATAAGCGTCACACATCCACATAATAATCGTTTAGAGAGATTGTACATGCCATTTAAACATTAGATTTTGTGCCTCAAGTATACAACATAGTTGAGATATAAAACCACAAGAAATAATTTTGTACAGGTCAGTGGTATAAATTAGAAGTATTTTGCAGAGAATTTCCTAGAGTTAAAAAACCATTAAAACGGCAGTTCTGTTTTAGTTAGCAGTTAGTATGGGCCATTGTGTATATTCCTCACAGGAATAAACATGTAATATTCCCTAACCTCCGAGTATTCATTTCTAGGGTGATTGCGACTTTAATCCCAAGTAGAAGTCGGCTACCAAGAAAAACAGGAGACTACATCATTTGAAACCCTCTTTGCCGAACCTCGACTAGGAATGCGGGCTCACTTAACTGGGTGCATGTACTTATCAAAACACACACATTAGACGGCCTCCCATACTGTGGGTCAGGTACGGCAAGGTACCTGGTGCACATTTACGGTACAATCACAGCCATTAGAAACTCTAACTACGAGGTGGTTAGTCAGCCAGCCCATCCACTTTACTTCATCCACCACATTGGTATTTTCGCCGGAAAGAGTGAAAATACTTGTTCTGGAGGCCTGGCCCCTTTCGGACCACACCCGCGACATGGCTGGACATTCTGATCAGCCTAGCGCTCCATTCACCACAATGTTATTTTCGCCAGAAGGAGCAATTGGATTGAATCTAGGTGGCTCAGCCATGCCTGGCTTCACAACTAGCTAGGGATATTCGTCGCCTGCTCTTCCTTCGCACGGTCGACCTTAGTTCCTCCCGCTATGCCCTTCACTCATAGGAGTGGTGCAAAGTAAAGCGCTAAGAGGGCAGCTACTGCCCCTGAACCTAGATTGAACTGCAACCCAACGCCAACTGTCTTCTGCAGTTCGGGAACGAGCTCAAGCCACTCACCAACTGGAAAGGCCTCAATTCCCTTTTCCCCCCAGTTATCTCTTTCAGCCACCACACAAGATCGCCGGCGAGCCACATCCAATCATCAAGAGACTTCACCAAGGACTTCCAGTATGTCTGGGAATAGTCAACCCATGGCTTATACCCACCAGAACCAGCAGCCCTCCATTGGCCCCAGCCAGCCACAGCATCACCTTCATCTAAGGAGATGGCCCGAGTTTCAGCTGTTGCCAGTAGCAGCAGCAGCTGAGTCAAGAACTACACTGGGCCACACCCACTACAGGTAAACCAGTGCCTGTGTGCAAACCAATAGTGCGAATAACTGCTCAGCCCACAACTGACTTTGTGCCTTGCCATCAAGCCACACACTCCAGCTTATATACCTGCAAGGGACCAGTCGGGAGCTAATAAATTCAATCTAGTCACAGTAAACTACATTTCCTGTTCTGCAAGGAAACTATAAACTAATAACTAAACAAAAGAAATAAAAAAATTAGCAATTATCTATAATGATAACACTAATGACCACATGAAAACTTAACACTTCACAGGTGTCACAGAATCCTACTTCCGACTGGAAAGATTTATCACAATAACTACACTCATTCACAAAAAAATGGTCAACTCGAAGGTGCCATTGTAGGTCATGCAAGTAGTTGCAGACACAGCACACTGTAGTATGTATACAGAAAACATAAAAATATTTCATGTATTGCAGGGAAAGAATATTTGTAGGATGCCTTTAGTAAGTCATTGGACCATCCATAGCATGGAGACAGGTGGCGACACGGTCTGGCATGGAGACACACAGAAGTCCTATGTTCTCCTGAGGAAGAATCTGCCACAGCTGAAGCAACTGACTCTACAAATCCGCCGTGGTTGCCGCTGGCCGAAGTTACTGTCTAATCTGGTCCCAAACTTTCTTGATGGGTGAGAGGAGTGGGGACTCTGCTGGCTAATAAAGCATGTTGACATAATGAAGACAGGCCAAAAATACATGTGTGTATTTTGGCCAGGCTTTATACTGCTGTAAAATGGAGTTGTCCAGCTGCACCAGGAAGGGGAGCGCACATAGTCGCAGAATTTTCTGCACGTATCGCTTATCGCTGCACCATCAGGATTCCTTCAATCACCAACAGTAGGGTGCGGGACTCATAGGAAATGGCACCATGACACCTCTTGCTGGGGCGGCGTGCTGCTCCACATTGAAGTGTGGTCATGGCGCTGGCCAGGACGTCTCCAGACAGAACCGAGATTTGTCGCTGAAAAAAACTCGTCGCCAATCTGGAAACTGGCATATGGCTCGTTTCCGGTAGGTTACACGCGCGAGTAGTAGAATTTAGACGGTTGAGAGCCAACAGGACCTGCTTCAGGAGCGCAGGGGGCATCCACCACCATGTTGGGGTTCCCTGTTTTCCCTTCTTTCCCTCAAAATTTCCCTTTCCCCTCAAAATCGACTAAATCTCCCTAGAAATTTCTTTTATTCCCTAAAAATTTTCCTTTTTCCTTAAAATATTCCCATTTTCCCCAGAGCTGGGAATGGGGATCAGTGACTCCGAGCCAGAAGAGCGAGGCGGATCAGCGACCCCGGGGTCAGGAGAGCAGACCATGACCTTTGACTGGTGATCCTTGACCTTAGACCCCAAAATCTAAAAAAATTCCGATAAAAATCCAGAAAATTCTAAAAAAATACCCAAAAATTCATAAAAATCATATATATTATATATTCAGTAACAATTTCTTTTATAAATTATTCTAAAAAAACTTTAATTTCCATAGGTTAGCCTGTACCATCATTAGGCTAGGAGCAGCTGTCCGCCATCTTGGTAGGAGTGGCCGGCTGTCATGTTGGTCAGTGCAGTCCACCATATTGGTAGGAATATACCATCTTGCTAGGTGCAGTCTTCTATGTTGTTTATTATATTGTCATTTGTTTGATAGAGTTTGTCTCTCACTTCATTCGACTACCATATTAGATTTCATATGTTTTCATCACCTATGTATCACCAGGTGGCAGCCATATTTGTTAATGTGTTTCAAGTATAGGTTGCACTATAGGCACTCCCCATGTTAGATTATATTTTTCAACACATAGGTAGTATCTATTATGCTGCCTGCTATCAGTCTGTACCGAATGGTGACATTGGCCATTCCTCCAAAGTATGTAAACTGTCATATTTAATATTTTTTTATTTAATTAATTGTCAATATAAGTATTTTTATTTGAATTTTTTCTTATATATAAAGTGGGAGGTTTTCGAAGTAAAACACAGCTTTTTTTTACATTAAATTTATTGCACACATAATAAAATACACAGGTTTATTAATATTCTTTGGCGTTCATCACTCGATGTTTACCTCAGTGACCCAGGAGTTGAAGCAGGCAGGAAAACCCCACCACTTGATGTACACTCTTCTGTTACATCGTTTCAGCAACTTTCCGAAGAAATACACATCTGGAAACTTTGTAGGCCAGATCTCCTTTGAGTAAAAACCATCATGGTCGGGAACTTTATTCAGATCCTCGAGAAAGTAGGTCCTCGAGGCATAGTTGTGTATACATCGCACACAAAAGAGTTCGGGGCTCCAATTATCAGTGAACTCTTTCTCGAAGATGCCCTTCTGTTTGGAGATGCACACCAGGTCGTCAACCTTATCTTTAGGCTTGTGTGGGTCTCTCCTCTTCAGAATAGAATACAAAGTCCGAACCAGGGAGTCGTTTTCCACATCTTTGGACTTAATGCGAGTGGTAGAATGAACAGTAGAACTGTACTTGTGTGCGAGTTTTGACAGTAGTTTCAGCCACTTGTAGCTCCCATTCGCATCAAACTGCCTCTACATTTTTTTCCTTCACAGTTCTGTTGAACCTCTCGATGATAGAAGCTTTGTGATTGATGTATGTGGAATAATGATTAATGTTACATTTATTCATCAGGTCCTTGAACTTTGCATTTTAGAATTCCTTACCTTGGTCGATTGTAGAATAGTCGGGATACGTCCTTCGCATAATACATCTGCCATGGCTTCGGTAACGTCGCACACATTCTTCGACTTGACAGTTCTGGCCCAGGTGAATTTAATATATGCATCGATGACTGTCAACATGTCTTTGTAGTTCTGGTTGACTTGAGCATATGGTATCATCTCGACGAGGTCAGCTTGAAACAGGTTGTTCATCCCACATATCACAACCTTGCTATGCCTGTAGTTACGCCTGGCTGCTGCACACAGTTCATGGGCGATTCCCAATTGATTCATCGCATGTAACCACTCTCCTTCAGTTCTTCGACGATGGATATAATCTCGTTTGTGTAGGAGCTGTTTCCAACCTTTTGTGAAGCGACCAGTAGCTGCAGCCTATCGACCAGTTCGTTCGGGTCATCTCAGAATTCCTAGTCGGTGTTCTTGTCGTATATCTTCTTCAGACCTTCGCTACTTTTCAGTGCTAGGCTGCTGAAGATGTCTGCAAGAACGTCGGGTTTCTCGTTATATTCGTCCTATTAAACACTGTTCTCGGGAGAGTTATCTTGGTAAAGCGCATGTGAGAGTTCAAGCAAATTCTTATATTTCTGTAAGTTAGGTCAGATTCTGTAAACTCCCTGGGCTCTTGCGGAATATAAGTTAGTATAGTCCAGGGTTCCACATTTCGTGTAACCACCAACTCGGATGCTCCCACCTGGTAGAAACTCTATTCCATTAGCACCAAGAAACCATTTATCATTATGCCTGTATAGGCTACACAGTATGTCGTATCATTATTATGAGATGTGTACGAATGTAGGTACCGACGAGCTTTAGATTTCAGGGCTTTGTTCCATACTTTTTTCTTGTGTGGCAAATCCGCATCTGATCCGTTCTCCTGATATGACTGTACTTCAGCATGTTTTCACTTCTTCAAAGGCTCAACTGTATCGTCGACTTCAGTCTTCACAGCTGTGGGTGCTCCATCGCTCTCCCTGAGTGCATCGAGACGAGTAATGTGCTTAAAATTTTTTTCATTTATAAGGTCGTGTGAAATTTAGGCTCTCTTGACGAACAAATACTTCGAGCAGACAGACTTAATCGCCCGATGTAGTTCACTGGCAATGTCCGACATCGTACAGAATAAAATTTTTTTACTGTTGCTCTCTTGTATAGATTTAGTTGTGAGTCTCCGCCAAAATATTTTCGATCTTGCTCAGGCGTTCTCTGCAAACATCCGATATGTATCTGCTGTAATTTTGAATATTAGATTTTGTGACGAGGTGAGAAATAGAGGTAGTGAATGTATGTGTAATGTATACTTCCAGGTTTTTCAGAGTCTCTTAATTTTGCACAAATGCTACATTCAATCTGTCAATAATTTGCCTTTGAATGCTTGTCAAGTGCTCATCTATGGCTACCATATTGTGGATGATCTCCGTCTTCATACGCTACATCTTCATCCCGAGCTCGGACAAGTAGTTCCAAAATAATGTGTTTTGGTCGGCCAAAAAACTGCGCAGTTCCGATATGATGTCTTTGCCAGTTTCGAGGACGATATGTTTAGTAGCAGCATCCCCAGATCGTTCGGGCTCCCTAATGTTTCGAGGTATTCTTCTATCAGCATCACAACTTACATTGTCTCCTGGTATGAGACAACCTCCATCGTCGTCTTTGTGATGGCACATCTTGGGGCTACTCTGTCCGAATTTCAATATGCTGTAACTCATTCTCAATGGCCTGCGATGAACTGATCGAACCGACACCTGTACCTCCCATTATATAGGGGCCAGTCCTTTATGATCGTTAAACATCCACATTTCTCTTTCCAGCACAAGGTACACAGACTCTTGAAATCTGATAGCTTCATTTCCGTATGACGTGGTTCCAAACTTTATCCAATAGTAGTAACTTTCCATGCTGAAGATGGCGATATCTCCCATTAATAGCTACATGGAAGCCTATTTCCGAATACAGTCGTTACGCCCCTTTAGGGCGTAGCAGGGCTAAAAGAAGGCAAGGAGAAGGATGCACACCATTAAAAAAAATCAAGAATAGCATGGACATCAAAATTCCAAAATCAATTAAAATATATTGAAGCCCATCTATATATTATCACCAAGAACAACCACTTTGCAAGTTGATTTGAAAAAATATAAATTGCATCTGTAAATTTCTGTGTCTTGCTACCAATCGATGAACTAGGGGGAGAAGAGAACACAAATACACTGGAACAAACAGAAAAACAACAATAATATATCCTGAGAAATCACCCAACCTGAATAAACACTTGTTAAATCCCATTAAAAAAGCAAAATGACTCCCTGAGTAGAGCAAGCACCATTACAACTTTAAAAGTAAACTACGCCTGATGATTCACTAAGAAGTACAACATGGAATACTAATTTCAAGAATACCATTGGGAAGGAGCAAAAACCCTCATTACACTTAACCATGGGCATAAGGGCACGCCGTAAAAAATCCACTTTAACTCCTTGGCATAAAAATTATTTTGCCAAATCGTAACCCGGGAGACCATTCCTACAGTATGCCAAAAAAAGGGAGAATCCACCTCTTACAAATATTCCCATAAAATACCATATTGAAAATTCACATAATCAAAACAGTGAAGAAACACTTCCCTACAAAAATCCGTATATACCAAAATCGATAAAAAAGAACTAATAAAAAGGAAACTTTACCCCCAGAATAACAACAACTACGTTCGTTGCAATACTTAACTTGCGTACTCATATTATGCGAAGACGCATCTAGCATGCTGAATCCCCGAAGTACGAAGTGATGTAGACATGATCTATCGTCGGCCAACCCACGCAACTCGAAGAGGTACACTGCACACTTGCTCGGACTGGGGACGAACATTTATATTCGAAAATGTGGCTCAGGAAGGTTAAGGAGGCGGCGGGAATATCAGGGAGGCGTATGGAAGGTGCCAGAGTGTGCGAGGCTGAACTCGTTGCCAGTAGTAGCCACCAGATAGCACTCGGCTATACCAGGAGATCCGCGCACCTCTCTTCAGGATAGCTCAGCACTTGGAAGCATTGAGATGTGCGCCACACCTGGGTGGGGGGGGGGGCAAAGAAAGACAAAGTACCTTTGTTTGCAGCAAAAATATTGCCTCTTCAAATAGTAACCCTCTTCAAACAAAATAACAGTTTATTAGTCTGGGCTACCAAATACAGACGTGGCAAAGAACCAAGCAGACTTACTAACCAAGTTCATTAACATCATGTAGTTCTGTAAACACACCAACCCCATGATAGCAGCATCGAACCATACTCCAGGAAATTATAAGCATCACACATTTCACCAGCTGGCGGGACGAAAAATAAATCTTTCAGGCAGGACAGTTTTTGGCAGGACAGGTGTACTCACATAAAATAGCTTGAGTTTGCTAATTGACCTGTGTGTCAGACTTGAAGCAGGGCTCCACAGTAATTGTGGGAAATGCATCCTACTGAGCCTGCTGGAAGAAAAGCATGGTCTGTGGTTGGAGAATGTATAAATATATTCAAAATCACTCCCCCAGCCGAAATACTGGCGACCAGCATGAGTACTGCAGGCCGTGGAAGGTATGGATTATTTCCCATGCAGCGATAACGAAGTCCTCTAACCACCAAGCGAAGCAATGCGAAATTTGATATTTATCTTTGATGACATTGCCTGCGAAAATCAAACTTGTATTCAAGAATACTTTAGCATTGGATGGTATGCGAACGTGGACTACGTATGCCTCGGTCAGACTTATTTACATATACCCGAACAGATGCTTCGCGATAATGCTGATGTGTTGGTGCTATTTCACATTGATGACACAAAATTGCGGCACATTTAGGACATGAATTCGTATGGGTAGAGTAACATCTCGCTTGACGATCTGTGTACTGTTTTCTTCTGCTTGGTTTATATAATACATTGTAGGAGTAGGATGAGGAGGAGGAGGGGGAAGAGGAGGAGGTAGCATATACAAGTCTCTTGATGACATTAAGTATGTTTTCTGAGTAATATAATGTCTCTCAAATTATCACTCCGAGATAACTGTTTCTGGCAGAATTCACACTGAAATGTCATATTTGAATATGTGATACATCCGAACTTTCCATAACAAGGACAAGCTAGAAACTTAGAGTAGGTTTTTGCAGTATTAGCATCAGAAAGGACTCGACCGGTTTAGATAGTGGTAATTTCTTGCTTCATAACCTCAAAAATACCACCATCTACCACATTCTAAGTAATTAGCTTGAAGTGCTGACAGCGACTCTGAGGTACCACACTGATGTAGTCATACTATAATCTATTGTGGTTACTTCACACTTTTCTGAAGCCTTGTTAAAGTTCCACTTCCAGGATATTCATCCGTCTCATACAACCAAAGCTTAACTGAGTCTAGAAAATTACACCAAAGGACAACACACCGAATTCGTGCGCACTCTGTTGTTACTATTTCTTACTAGGTGCTACCAACACACATGTTTCCTACTGTTTTATTCATATTTATTATGAATTTAATATTGTAATTTATATATAAATTATAAATAAAAGTTCAATTTAACCAAAAATAAGATGTACCTATTAATTTAAGTAGAGCTATAAAAAGCTTGTAATACATGACATATTTAGGAAATTACTAAACACATCATATATGGAGTGGTTTTTTAAGGTTTAATTAAAAAAGTGTGAAGAAACCGTTAATAAATTATACTCGCCTCTCGCCAAGTCGAACCAGGCTCAGGGGTCGTCTAGACTTTCACAGGTAGGAAAACATGGAGAACGTTGCTGCTGGCCGGTGTGATTACTCCCCTCATCGCTGAATTACCCACATTGACCCCCAAGATCTCGCTAAGAGCCGACTGGAACCACTCCACTCCACACTGCCCCAGAAATGGTTGTTAACGCGATTTCTTCACACGTTTTGAATTAAACTTATGAAAAATCATCTCATTGTAAAAAGCCTGTTCACGATAAAGTGAGCACTTTTGAAATCAACCTTAGAGAAAAAGTCACTGGCCCTGCCTGCATATATTTTAATGGATGCACTGAGCGACATACACCCAGTAAAGTTGGTAACAAGGGATGGAAAGTAGTCCAATATCTTAATGTCGAATAGAAATTGTTAGGTAATCATTTGTGATAATTTAAATTATTTATTTCGCTTTCTGTTTTTATGCATAGAATTGTTAAAATGAACAGATTTTTAAAATATTTATCTTCCTAATAATTTTACAGTTTCGCTTGACCGACGCATGAATAAAGTGTTGAGGCCCACATCAATGTTAATTCTACATAAGGTGGAAGAATACACAATGTGCATACAAATAAATCTTAAGCAGGACTTTCAAAAGTGTTTTGCTGTGAATAGCCTTATACTGTAACACGTGATAGGGCAAGACAATAAATAAATACACATGTACATGAATACAGATGATAATTCGCTTACCCCCACGGCGCACATACGTCCCACTTACAAATACATAAATATATCAAAAATTGTTTTGCAGATGTGGTTTAGGAATCTGGGGGCAATTTGTGTGAAAATAATACTTGGACTCGTTTTTGTGATAAGGCCAATGCACTTGCGCCAGCTGTAGCTCCTGTTATGTAGTTTCTCAGTAGAGCACACATCCTAGCAGCACTGTTATTACCACTTAATGCTGTGCCAAGCTTAACGTGTGTGTGATAAAACCATCTTTCACAATAACTGACCTCTAACCATATAGCTACTAATTAAAGAAACATACAATTAATTATCTCAGTGACTTATTTCCTGTAGACTGATGGACTATTAAGGCCCGGTTCTGTCCTTGCTGGAACCCTGTATACACACACACACACACACATTTAATCAACTTTACCTGTTTGTGTACTGTTGTAGGCTACACTAAACTGGATCATTTTCTGGAAGAGACATATGCTTAAAACTATACATTACAAACCAAATAGTGGAGGAAAGGGTACAGTATGTTGCTGTTTCAATCATATAGATTATAACACTATGAAAATCAATGTAAAATGCCAATATTTAATGCCATTTCAAAATACTAATTTCCACTATGACAGAAATTGCAAGAAAATATGGCAGTTGCAGAATTGGAATATACTTAACTGACAATGAAATATTTGCTTTAGGTAGCGGCCACGACTTATTTTAGCCCCCTTGTGAGTGATGGTTACAGGTTTAAAGTGTTAAAAAAAAAATGTAATTGTTAAAAGTGTTTGTAGCAAATTGTTTAAAAATAAAACAAATTATGACTGAATAGCCCTCGGCAAAACACTGACTCTTACAGGGTTTACACAGTAAAATAGTAAGGAAGTAGCTAGCTTTACACGTGCAAAGATGGTGGCCATGTTCTGCAAATAATGGCTATCGATTGAAGTACAGTTTCAAAAACGAGAATTTAGTAAGGTGAAAATTCTTATCTGGGGTTCTCTCATTTGTTGTAATCTGAAAGTTTTTGATGGTCCCAATGTGTAGAACAGAGATGGGGCCTCATCCGAGGTGTGAAGTAGGAATTTAGGCAGGGCAGGGGCATATCCAGAAATTTTTTTCGGGTAGGGGGACTGATGCGGAAAGGATTTAAACTATTAATTCAACACAGATATATACCTCAAAACAAGGCAAGAACACAAAAAAAAAATCCAGGATCAGCCCGCACCAACTACTTTAACCTACTCGCTCGGTATTTTACATGCGAATGGGAACTCCGCGGCAGCACTCCGTATCTCTATACGTTGCCGCTATGTGCTGGGACCTTATCTCCAGATGTACTTCCGGGTCCCACCAAGTCGCCACTTCCGAGCATGGTATGACGTAAGCTTATTAGCTCACTGGCGAACAGCCTGAGTCAACCAGCTCTAGCTAACTACCTGAAGCTATGCGGAGGGAGGGCTCAAATCAGGCGCAAAATTATTTACCAAACCTCTCTTACTCTTCAGTGGCATACTCCAGTGAGCGAACTCGGACTACCCTACATTTGCCTTAAAAACCTAACACTACAGCCCACTTGGGTGTGCGTCCTACCATCTACTCGCTGGTTCAATATTGAAGGAAGTGAATGTGTTACATACGCTAAGCTAGGCATAACTCTGAGCTTCTAGAACATTCTACGATATCAGCCAATCACAAGGCGCTTATTCAAAAACTGTTTAAATTGCCACTGTAATAGATCAAACGGTGATAAATAGATAGATTATGTGACTGCAAAACAGATACATAATATTGCTGAAAATAAGACATATATTATATAAATATGTGGCCAGAAATGTTATGTAAAAATATATATAAACATATAAAGAATTCTGCTTTCTATTAGAAATACGTCATTAAAATACTGCCGTAACAATAATAATAAAGAAAAATGAGATGATATACAAAATATTCAAAACATTTCACACGTTAAAATAAATATTCAGTATGACATGCACACGTATCAAATTACATGTGTTAACTGCCTGTAAACGTAGTCATTACAAAAGTATGAAGTTATTAGTTGTTTCCTGAATACCACTGAATATTACATGCGTTTTATACTTCTAACATAAAAGTATCTTATTTTTTCTTGAATTTATCTATAAATTATAATATTTCAATTTAATATGAATAAAATGGGGAAAAATAGCCGTGTTGGTAATGCCTAGTAAGAAATAGTTCTCTGGGATGGTACAACCTCACGAAGGCCCCGAAAAGTAACGAGTATTGAATAATGATTTAATTGATAAGTGTACTTGATGAATTGGTAATTTGATGCATGACTAGCTTTAGGTTCGTGAATAATAATACCAGAGTAGGAATGATAGATTTTGGAACCAATATTGGAAGTGATTTTGTATTTACAGAATTTTGTCGGAACTCGAATTGTGAAATACGTTTTACCGAAACTAGCCACCAAAACAAATTTAGATAACTTACAGATTTTTCGAGGCGGCTTCATGTGTTTAATATACATACCATAACTTTTGATATTAGAATAAAAATAGACAAACTTATTCTTCATGAGAATAACTGCTTCGGTATTAAGAAATAAATTTCAATCGATCAGCTCATAAAAGTGACCACATATATTCCAACTTTTGGTTACACGCTCATGCCGGAATCACGTAGCCCCGACCAGCACTACGACGCAAGCACGGCACGCCACTTAAAACTAAACAACCGATGAAATGCAAGGTAGATCTGACGTAAGCCCGACAAATCTGTTGTACGACCAGCAGTTTTGCATTATAAATTATTTCTATTCTTTGTCGTGTCGTGCGGGCACGAAGCACAGAGTGTATAACCTTGTAAAATGAAATTGTATGATAAGCTTTCCCTACGAGAAATACGTAGCTTAAAAGAAAACAAATTATGAAAAATATTGTATTGACCTCTTATAAATAATAATTTTACCTTGTATGCATTAGCTGTAAAACTTTGTCACCATCGTGTATTCCAAATTTCTCGTCTCCCCACCGCCTTAGAAACTAGCGTAGTTAATCAGCGCCTTCTAAATGGATCCGAAAAATTCTACTCGTTATGTCGCGTCAGTAAACTGTCGGGCTGTAAATTCGAGCAGGCACATTGAAAGTGGTCGTGGTTTCGGTTTTTGCCGTGTCGTCGTGCTGTGCTCGTCGGGGCTATGTGATTCCGGCGTAAAAAAAAAAAAAAAAAAAAAAAAAAACACACACACACACACACACATTCACAGGCAGTCCATGTCCTTCGAATATCATCTCCCGGCAAGGACACCAGATGTCGCCCCGCACACGGGGCTGCACGAGGCGACTCGGCGAACAGCGTCAGAAACGTCAGTGTGTTACATATCATGCAAAATGTTATTGGACTGAGTGCGCACGAACGCGGTGCGTTTGTCCCTTTGGTGTAATTTTCTCGACTGTTTGCACGAGACGGAGGAATAGTCTGAAAATTGAACTTAAGCCAGACGCCACAAAAGTTGGAAGTAACCGCGAATGGACCATAGCAACTATTATGTCGGCCTTTCAAATTTCTTTTTATAGAAACAGTTATTACATTCTTATTCTTACGCCATAATCACAGACGACTGACCTACCAATGAAAGTTTCTGAGCAGAGTGCAGTAACAACCACACAAATACACACACACACACACACACACACACACACACACACACACACACACACACACACACACACACACACACACACACACACACACACACACACACACACACACACACACACACACACACACACACACACACACACACACACACACACACACACACACACACACACACACACACACACACACACACACACACACACACACACACACACACACACACACACACACACACACACACACACACACACACACACACACACACACACTAGCCAGGGCCGGATTTCCCATTAGGCCGACTAGGCCCGGGCCTATAGCGGCACTTTTCCAAGGGGCGGCATGGAGAAAGACATGTCTGCCTTAAATTGTCATCATTGATGCTGAAGACAGCTGCGTTACTCCGCTATTACCGTGAAATGCGAAACACAGGAGCGAAAGCGCTGTGTTGATAATCTTCGCTTACACGATACTTTCCAGATAATAAGCTGCACACAGCACGTATTTGATACACATTGTTTCCATTTTCAACCTTTATGTTCACGCGGGAATTCGCTTGATAAATTATTCTTCGTATTTAAATTCACAAAAATCCCGTCCCGCCCGTTTCTGCTGCAGTTTAATTACATAGATTGTTCCTAGAGAAGTGGGATTTGAATCTTCACCGCCCTCGCGGTGAGAGGATTGATCACGGCGATAAGGGCAGTATGATTCAGTACCATTGTTCTCTGTTTTTGAAATGGCATAGTTGCCAGTTGGCACTAGTTGTCGTGCTGACGTGATGCGGGCGGCACGGCATGGCGCGGGCCACATCATGCCACATCATACTCGCGTTTCGTACCAATGTTGTTTATTTATTTTCGGTAAAACTATGAACATGTCCGAGCTTATAAGTGTAAAATAGGCACGTGTGCATCCGCGTGTTTAAGGGTTGCAAATTTAGCTGCCTGTGAATCGTGAACAAAATGAGTACCCAAAGAGCAAGACTCATTGGTGCTCAATACAAAAAATTAAAAATAGTTAAAGAAGAAAGGAGTGGTGCTCTTTTAAAGCAGATCACTAAGATTTCTTCTTTTTTTGTATGTAACAGTGATAACCGGCAGGACGAAGATGTTGCGGATGCCATGGCTGCAAGTGATAATGCTACCAACAGCGGCAGTGCTTCTATAAATTGTCCTTCCTTTGATAGTGATGACTTAAATCCTACCGATGCATGTGTTTCATCATTCTCAGAGAAATTATTTTCTGCTCAATAACAGCGAATTCCAACATCAGGTACCAATAATTCACTGAACAGTGGCAGTATCCATCTACATATCCATGCTGAAGCGACCTGTACGAATTTTGATGGAACCAGATGCAATTAGCAATCCTAAGAAGCTTGTTTTTTAACCCAGTACAGATCCAGCCCAGTGGGAAATTAATGAGGAGCTACGAGACTATGTGGCTGTTCATGTAATCAAACAAAACTTAGATGCAGACTTCAGTGCTTCAAAACGTAAGTACCCTGATAAAGAAAGGTGTATTTCAAGGCATATTTTTTTCCCCGGAAACTGCATAATGGGGAGACACAAGTTAGGCAATGGCTAGTATACTCGCCATCAAAGGGGTGTGTTTTTTGTGCGACTTGCTTGCTATTTGGTGGGGAAAATGGTATGTTTACTTCAGGGATTAATGACTGGAAAATGCTTCTAAAAGGGTACAAGACCATGAGAATTCACCTCAGCATAAAAATAGCATTGCTACACTTAAATTGAGAGGAAATACTAAAGCACGAATTGATAACAGGCTCGTTGCACAGTTTAAGCAGGGATGCAACTCCTGGAGAAATGTTTTGAAATATATCATCGCAACAGTAAAGTATTTGGCTATTAGAGGGTTACCATTTCGTCGTACTGATGAATGCGTAGGCAGTAAAAGCAATGACAATTTTCTAGGGTCGCTAAAGTTTCTTGCAGAGTTTGATCCATTCATGACAGAACATCTAAGAAAATATAGCGACATAGGTTCGGGACATACATCTTATCTTTCCAAGACCATTTATGAAGAAGTGATTATTTTGATGGCTGAAAAAGTAAGGGGTGAAATTGTGAAGGAAGTGAAAGAAGTTAAATACTTTGGTATAAGTGTCGATTCCACTCCAGACATTTCACACACTTATCAACTAACATTTGTTATATGCTATATTAAGAAGGATGTAGTTGGGGAACCAGTTGAATGGTTCATTTGTATTTTATCAAATGAAGGACATAAGTCAGAAGAAATAGCTAATGCTGTTTTTACTGTTTTGAGCAAATATGAGTTGGACATAAAAAACTACAGGGGCCAGTCATATGACAATGCCTCAAATATGTCTGGAGCATATACAAGCGTACAAACAAGGGTGAAGGGCCTTTGTCCCTTTGCTGACTATGTGCCATGTGCAGCACACTCTCTTAATCTTGTGGGTTCATGTGCTGCGGAATCTTGCACTGAAGCAGTATCGTTTTTTGGACTGCTACAAGAACTGTACAATTTTTTCTCAGCTTATACATAACACTGGGCTCTTCTAGCTCGAAACTGCAAAGGAGGAGGTCGGACACTACAAAATCTGTCGAAGACTCGTTGGTCTACTCAAAATGATGCATGCTATTCACTAGAGAGCAATTGGTGTAGACTGTTTGAGACCTTGCAGACTTTAGAAAATGATAGTTCAGAAAAACCTCAAACGAGGAATGAGACATCTTCATTGAGAAAAAATATACTAGAAACTGCATTTATGGTAGTCTTCAGGACTGCAATCCTTCGTAGGTCGGATGTTGTTAGTGCCAAGCTGCAGTCAGTAAACATAGATTTGGGGCAAGATGTGAAAATGTACAATTCGCTGTCTCACTTCGTAACAAGTCTAAGAGAAACAGTAATGTTTGACCACTATGAAGGCCTTGCCAAGTCGTTGAGTAGAATATAAATTTACAAATTTGACGAGGGAAGGAAAAGGAAGCACACTGAGGCCTGATGAGACTAGGGCTGGAGAAATAACTCTTGGTCAGATAATTTAAGTTTTGGTACATATAATGTAATTCTGGATACACTAATATCAGAACTGAAAGTGCAAAGTGCACGTTGCAATGAGCTTCAAGAGAGGTTTGGCTCTTTAGAACATCTCAGCACGAATAAACCAGCACAGATTTCTTCAGCTGCATGCAAATTGGCCTCTTACTACAATAGTGATCTTGAAGCATCCATTGTAGAAGAGTCATTGCACCTTAGAGTGCATGTGAAGCCACAAACACCTGACGACGAGGGAAATGTCAATCGCAAAAAATTAAGTAAATTAAGAAGGGTTTGTTGAAGTCTATCTCAATGTAAACATAGCACTCAGAATGATTCTCAGTGCTCCAGTAACAAACTGTTCAGGCGAACACTCTTTCCCTACTCTACGACGTGTGAAAAACTACCTGAGGTCGACCATGGGAGAAGACAGGTTATCGGCCGTGGCATTGCTGAATATCGAGTGACAGATGCTGTGGGATCTGGACTTCGAGTATATTATAAATTCCTTTTCCCAAAGGAAGACTAGAAAGAAGAGCTTCGGATAAGACATGAGTTATCTTACTAGACTTAAGATAAAGTTTTTTTTCTTTCATGGAAAGCAAATTAAATTTCTAAATGTTGTCCTTACTATTGAATGATACCATGTCAGTGTTTTCATTGCAATCATTTTCATAATATTTGCTGTTCTGGTTGAATTTCTTTTAAATGTTGTGATTTATTAGCAATACATGTGCACGTTGGTTCAAATTAAAATGTCGCACCTCGTATGCTCACCGTGGAACTTAAAATAACAAATAAATATGAGGTAGGAAAAATGAAACAGTTTTACCGGAGGGGTGGCATATTTTTATGGCCCTTCGGGCGGCTACAAAGGAAATCCGACCCTGACACTAGCACAAAAACCGTATAAATTATAGCAGGTGAGGTAACCCCTTACAGAGCAGTGCATTGTGGCAACACATAATTCTGTTATCTGCTTGCTATGTTCTTTATAATTGTCCAGAACGTTAAGCTATCCTATGATTAAGTCTCTGTTTCTCATATTTTAGTTGAAGACGCAAACGAATTGCCAATATTTTGTCACTTTTCTGCTTCGACCACCAAGTTTGACTTGCAACAACTGTAGAATTCGGTGGTGTAACATGATGTCACAATTGCTATTATTCGTGTACTTGTTCTTTTTTCCATTTCACTGAAGATTATAGTAATATTTACAAGTTTTATTTTGAAGTAACTTTTCCATCGGTAAAATGCGACTTTCCCTATAAGTTAAATAAATTTAAAAAAATGTTCAATTATAACATTTTTATTCGTCGTTATTCCAGAATTTTACAAATACACAATGAATGCAAGAACTTAATTCCACAGGAAGCTAAGAAAACATTGCAGTGACTTCTTCTATGGTCTTCCCCTTGGTTTCTGGAACTTGGAAGTACACGTAGAGGGCGAAGATGACCAGGAGAACCATGAATATGATGAATACATAAGGGCCAATCGCACTCTGAAAAACGAAACACACAATTATATATTACCAATTTTGAGGTCTAATTTTCCTCTGTGATTGACACGACAAAGATTTTCAAACCCAAAGTTCATTGGGCGACGAACAAATTAAATTGTGTGTCATAAAAATGTTTGTTTCTCAGTCAATTAAAATAACTGTTTTCAAGAAACAAGTTGACTGTAATACTAATTTATTAACATGTGTGGGAAGCTACTTGTATAAGTATAGTGGAAATCTATCACGGCTCATATTTTGGAATGGGGAACACACACATTATTTCGCGGTGCCGTCCTTCAGCTATTAATTTTTCGAAAAACTAAACGGAATGGTGCAAAAAAAGTTAATCCAGATGTTGAAACATGTCAAATTATTTTTTTTGCATCTGCAAAGTGTTGCAATATATGTATTTATACCAAACATCTATAGTCTTCTTCCTTTTCCACAGGGGCCGCGGTGGTGCGATGGTCAGACTACTCACACCTAGTTGAACCGGACTCGATTCCCGGCGGGGTCGCTCGCGGATTTTTCGCACGTGGAAATCGTGCCGGACGATGCCGCTGGTAGGCGGGTTTTCTCGCGGGAATCCCACTTTCCCCGCCCTTGCACTCCGGCGCTGGTCCGTACTCACCTCACTCCACGCTCAACCTCTCAAGACCCCGATTTTAAGCCTGAAGTAAAGCAACTGCCTATGAAGCACTGCACCCGACTGTACAACGTGAATAACTCATAAAAAATTAGTACAGTTACCATAAAAATTGTCAGAAAAGTGCGATTTATGGTGTATATGAAAGAAGAATGTATATATTTTGCAACATTATAAAATATCTAACTAGAACATACTCTTTAAATGTAAAAATAATATCTATAAAAATAGTCTGTATTTTTAACAACATTTAGTGCATTTCCGTTTTGGATGCTTGGGAAAGCAAAATATGCAAGAAAACCTTGTTAAAGAAAGATCGTCATAATATTTACTGTGATCATATGTTATAAAATCATAGTAAAAATGTATAATATCAATTTTATAACTAACTTTATTTACGTCTCTTTCAGCCATAAATG
Source organism: Dryococelus australis (assembly GCA_029891345.1). Lineage (NCBI taxonomy): Eukaryota > Metazoa > Arthropoda > Insecta > Phasmatodea > Phasmatidae > Dryococelus > Dryococelus australis. The sequence goes on along the minus strand of CM057000.1, from coordinate 122,895,453 downwards.
TTTGTAACAAATGGAAAGACATAAAATAAATTATAAAAATTATTTTCTACATTGTTATTACAATTTTCTTAAACACGATCATAGTAACATTATGACGATATTCCATGACGAAGATTTTCTTGCAAATTCTGCTATCTGAAGTGTCCAGAATGGAATTATGCTTAAATAGTGTTTAAAAAACGAACTATTTTAATGGATTATTTTTTTGCTTTAATTATATTTTAATAAAATATTTTATAGTGTTGCAAAATATATAGTCATCTTACATATACTGCATAAATCGCACTGTTATGACGAATTTTATTGTGACTGTACTACTTTTTTTACGAGTTCTTCACATTGTATAGTCGGGTGCAGTGCTCCATAGGCAGTTCCTTTACTTCAACCTTAACAGCCGCCCACATATCTCCACTCCGAGTGAGGTGGCGTAGTGGTAACAATGCGGACTCGCATAAGACACCCCTGGTCCGGTTATTCTGATTTCGGTTTTTCCGTGGTTTTCCGGAATCACTCCGTGCGAATTCAGGGGATGGATCCTCACTACACGCCATGGCCTATTCTTTCCCCGTGTTGCTTCCCCGAGCAACTTGCTACGTCTCTATCTTCAGGACGAGAATTGTAATACTTGTCCACCTCGCAGGGAGGATCTACAGGTGTTTGTCAACGTTGCACAGGGTAGATGTCGCGTTCGCGGACAAGAGCCTATTCCTGTGTAGCGTGTAGAAAAAAAAAACGTATTTTGATATATTTTAATGAAAGATATCAACTTTAAATAAATAGAAATATTTGCAGAATATAAGAGTGAGCTTTGGACTGAAAACGTTTACAGGACCCAAAAGATAATTGAGCTTTGTTATCGTCTATTTTATTAAATAAATACATAGTATAAAATGAAGTCCCTGGCGCGCGTCTGTCTGTATGACTGCGCTAATCTCGAGAACCACTGAACGGATTTGGATGCGATTTTTACTGTTATGATCTGCATCTATCTACGATGGTTTGTGTGTATTAAAAATTGCCGTAGCACTTATAGGAGCCGAGCATTGCGAAATAACTGCGTAAAATTAAATGATATACAAAAAAGTCAGCGGTAGTATACATCTATCTTTAATAGATAAGTAGACCTAGTAATAAGCATATTTACAATTAAAATTACGCAATAAGTAAAACTCGCTGTCTTTTTAAAACATAATGAAATTAATGTTTATCAAAATAAATTAATTCGTAGTTAAAACTGTTTAATGTAGATAAGAAACCTCCCTTACATCATACAATTATCGCCAATAGTTAAAAAGTTATGAAAAGTTTTGTATAAAAGTAATTTCTGAAATCGAGACACATGCGCACTGACCTATACGTGGGCGGGGGTGGCAGCGCGTGGTGTGATGCGACTTTCAAGAGGGGAGCAAGGAATTGGGGGGGGGGGGGTTGTTGTTGTTGTACGAGGCCCCTCGAGCCGCGGCAGGCAGCAAAAACTAAATTGTACCCGGGCGAAGTCGGGTCGGATCACTAGTAAATGATAATAGTATATAAACTCGTATTGTTTCCAAATAAAATATGAAAATTATAATTAATGTATTTAATGGCTCCGCTACCGAAATTATTTTGGAATCAAATGATTAAAGAGTATTGTAAGGTTTAAGTAATATTTTATTATATTAATATACAGTCATTAGAAATTAATTGATATAATATGGAATTTTTTGGAAATTTAATATCAAAATATAATGTTTGCAAAGAAAATATTATCGAAATGAATTGAAAATACTTGTAATAAATTATATAAAAGAATAATAAAATCATTCATTTAATTGTGATCTTTGATTGAATGGTGCAAAGGGGCTGAACGGCTAGATGGAGATTTTTTGGACATTTGTCATATGCAGATGTCTGTCATAGAATAATCAGATTGAACCTGAAAATATACTTAAAAAGGACACGTAACCTATGGACGAGAAAATCACTATCCTTACAACACTGGAAAATTCCAAGCGGGAATAGAGTCAAAAACAGGACAACAACTAGTTGCGAAAAATATACATGTATGTATAAACGACCAAAAGATAACACATAGAAAACAACTCAGGCTAGAAACGTGCTTGAAAAACAGGACAACACTAACAAAATATGTAGAAACAAAATGAGACAACATAACAATTTTATATGTATACGAAAAACTATATACGACCAACAGACAACACACCGAAAACGATACAGGCTAGTTATCTGCTACTGTGTTTGTGCGAGTTTTTAGTTTTCTTTGTTTCGCCAGCGTTGTCATATTTGTGTAGCATATAACTAGCCTACGTCGTCTTCGGTGTGTTGTCTATTGGTCGCATATAGTTTTTCGTACATATATAACATTTTTGTGTTGTGCCATTTTGTTTATACATATTTCGTTAGTGTTTTCACATTTCCCAAACAAGTTTCTAGCCTGTGTAGTTTTATATGTGCTATCTGTTAATTGTGTATACATACATGTATATTTTTCGTAACAAGTTGCTGTCCTGTTTTTAACTCTATTCCCTCTTGGGATTTTCCAGTGTCGTATACATATTTCGTTTCTCGTTCATAGTATTTACGTTTGTAATTATTAGAAATGAAAATGTTTATTCTGTTACTTCCCTATGGTAAATAATAACAAAATATATCATAGTAAATTAATTTCTAACAGTAAAAACTGAAAATAAGGTTATAGGTTGTTCACGATAAAGTGAGCACTTTTGAAACGGGCGCACTGAGTTATATGCGCCCGGTAAAGGTGGTAACGATGGATGGAAAGTAGTTCCATATGTTAACGTCGGATAAAATGTATTAGGTAATCATTTGTGATAATTTAAATTTTCTCTTAAGCTTTCTGTTTTTTAACTCGCCAATGTGTAAAAATTTGCAGATTTACTTTTTCTAACAATTTCACAGTTTCACTTGACCGACGCGTGAATAAAGTGATGAGGTCAATAGCAATGTTAATTTTACATAAGGTGGAAGAATACACAACGTGAATACAAGTAGATCTTAAGCAGGGCTTTCAAAAGTGCTAATTTTACCGTGAACAGCCTATACCTAAAATTTGGGCCAAGGCTTTCCTTAAGGCCTATAGGCTTACGGTACTGTCCAAAACCTTTGCTGAAAATTTTCGTAAATAATAAATACTGAAGAAAGTGCGAATGAGCATGAGTCACCTGGAGAGGTAGGAAGCCGATGGCGATGATGAAGTTGCAGGTCCAGTTGACGAGCACTGCGACACTGGTTGCGGTGGAGCGGGCCGACTGCGAAAACATCTCGGCGACGAGGAACCAGGGGATGGAGCCCGGGCCAGTCGCGAAGAAAACCACGAACAGGAAGATCGGCAACACGGTTAGGTAGGCTACCCACTGAGCCGTCGCCTGCACAGTACAGCACAGTACATGCCCTCAGCCACTCCGCTGTCCTCTTGCTCACACCTCACTGTGAGCTGCTGCATTCTCCAGACGTGCATTCTGTACTCTGTAGATGTGCGCTCTACAAATGAGTCAGCTATTTACGAAAGCCATTATGTATAAAAAGATTAGAATTGAATATTTTTGTGGCCCTCTGTTAAGTCATGACCAAATTGCCCTCGTCCAATGGCTTCATCGATCGTGTTTCTGTTCGGATTCCGCCATTTTAGGCTCCCGACCCAGAGATGTGGTTCGCAAAAGTGTAAATCACTTCGGCCTCCCCGTGATGACTGCTGATGAGACGAAGTTTAATCATATGGCGGGCATGTGACAGATGTGCACGACACCCTGAATCATCCAACATCTCAAGATAAATACGATAAAAATAAAGCAGAGTTCAGTAAACAGCTAAGTGCTTCACAAGAACGACAAACCAGACAACTGCTATATCATTAAGAGATCGGTGACCGAATACCCTCGAAATTTCTACGGCACCTTAGAAGCCCAGCAGGGACAGCTGTTTCTGACGAACTCCTCAAGTCGTGCCTTCCACTGTCGACACAAGCGACCCAGGCAACTCAACATCATTCTACCTTGGACTCTCTTGTTGATCTCGCAAATGCTATCACTGACCCTAATCCATGACCATAAGTGTAGGAAGCCACCTTTCTCGAGGCCATGCTCGACTTCAAAAATTGGGGAAGTTGCTACGACATTATGGCTGGAGATCGCAGCAGTTGCTTCCTAGATGAGTTAGGACTCCAGTCACCATAAATTCTCTCCATTAGCATCAAGTCATCTGCATCTCTGCAGCAAGAGTTTGCTTGGGGCCTGCTGGTATCATAGGTGTTTCGGAGATGAAGGAAGAAAATGTACTTCTTCTTGTCCTTACACCAAGGAAAACGACCGGGATATTCGTTGATGGCGGCCAGCGACTCCGCTCATTCTTCTAGTACTTGCCTTTTGCCTTTTCATCGCCGACAAAGAGAATAATTTGCAGTTTATGATTGATGCAGGTACTGATATTTGGATTTTTCCCATCACTAGTTTACCATGACTGTATCCAAAATCAAACTACACTCTAACTGCAGCAAAACGCTCCACTATAGCAATGTACGTATTTGTGACATTCACACTCAATCTCGTACTCAAACGAGATATGGAGTGGTGTTTTGTAATGACCAGTATAATAGAGCTTATCTTTGGTGCCAATTTACTCCATCATTACTGTTTACTTGTGGACATCCGAAATCAATCTCTTATTGGAAGCAACAGATTTCTTGTTTCAGTCTGCTACACATCCATATGGGATGTCAGCAGCATGAAGACACTGTCTCACTCAACACACTACTCGGACCTGCTTAAAAGTATGGCAGCATTACTCGTACATTAAGTACCTCGCATACTGTACAGCATACTACTGTTCATAATATTAACACCACTGCTGGACAGCCTATGCGCAGCAAACTGCGATGTTCGGCTCCAAACAAAATGAATAATTAAAAAAAAAAAAATGTTTGTATCCATGCTCAAGTTAGGAACAGAACAGTCTGTCCTTTCAACAGTTTGTAGTCGCCTGCCCTGCATATAGTCATCAATAAAGGTGAGGAATGGAGGCCATGTGGTGACTATTGCATGCGTAATGTGAGCACAATCCCAGACCGATATTCAATCCCACAAATACAGGTATTATCCTACATGCTCTTTGGCAAGGCTATCTTCTCCACTATAGAACTCGTCAAAGGTTATAATCAGATTCCTGTTTCCGAGGTATGTATCTGCAAAACTGCAATCACAACACTATTTGGTGTTTATGAATTTCCCTTTATGGCTTTTGGATCTCGCAATGCAGCACATGTACGAAGTTCTCCGCAGTTTCTACTTTTGTTTGCGTTACCTTGACGATATCTTGACGAATTCATGTAATGAAGCAGAACATGGACAGCATCAAGGGTTTTTCAAAGCCTCAATATGTATGGTCTTCTAATTAACCCATGTAAATGTGTCTTTGGGGAATCACAAATCATATTCTTAGGGCTCAGATTCTCTGTGGATATTGCCAAGCCTGTCTCAGAGACTGTGGATGCCAATCTGAGCTATAGCAAGCCAGCAACCATGAAGTAGCTGCGCAAGTTTACAGGAATGCTGAACTGTTATAAGTTCTTCATTCCAAATGCAGCTGTATCACAGGCTGCCCTGCACGAGATCCTTAAAGGTGATGTGAAGAGCAGTGCTCCATTGGTATGGACAGCCGATTGAAAAAAGGCCTTTGCGGAGTACAAGACCAGCCTCACTTAAATTTTCTTGTTGGTCCATCGAGTTCCATTGGCCATACAGACCAATGCTTCGGACTCTGCAGAGGGCGCAGTACTCAAGCAGTATGTGCAAGGAACTTGACAACTTTTGGCTTTATTCTCGAAAAAAGTTCAGGCCCACTCACTATCGTCATGTGGTTGAGGAGAGGGGCTTAACTGTATTTACATACCACAAACCCCTTATCTTCGCATTTGACCAAAACCCAGACAGTATTTCCCCTCGCCAGTTCCTCCAACTGGACTTCATTCGCCAATTTATCACTGATAACCAGTAAATCTCGAGGTTAGCAATGTCGTGGCAGATGCCTTGTCAAGTGTGGATGCAGTACAGTATTACTAGGCTCTCGCCACATCGCAGGGTGAAGAAAAAGAGTTGAACTAGTGTCTCCATCAATCGGTTCTTCAGTAGAAGAAGACGAGACTACCAGATCCTCCATTTGTATTCTTTTGTGATGTCTCGACATCGACAGGAAGCCTTTTTGTCACCACCCCATTCCACCATTCTGACTTCGACGCATGGTGTATCCACTGGCTCAATCAGGCTTAAGCGAAACTGTCAGGTTAGTTACACGAGAATTTGTGTGGCCATCTGTTAAGTATGCCTGCCGGAGATAGGCAATTGTTTCACAAAAACCATAGCACTAGTATTGATAATGGTCATTATTAATTAGCTCATAATGATCTGATATTATACAGTACGATTCTCAGTTAGACCAACAAACTTCAGGAGACAATTCTTTATGAAAAATAAAACTATTACACACCTTTATACCTAAACCGAATATCAAGGGAAGGATGAGCCCTTAAAAATCTAAACGTTTAACTGTATTGTTGCAAAATTTTGGTAAAGAAGTAAAATTAAATTACAACTCTCCGAATATTGTTTTATGTTATCGGGACCTTCATTGTAAGAACTAACCCTCATTAATACCTTCATTCGTAATGAAAATAACAGGGGTCGCCATCCTCGTATTGCATACAACTGTCTTATTTTATGAATGAGAGTGTGAGAATGAGAGCGCTACGATTGTCTGCAGTGTGATTTGACTCGCCTGTTGCGCCCGTGGGGCGAGGGGAATGATTCTGGTTAGCTAGAATTAAAAATTTTCGGACAGCACGGCGGTTTCAAAATCCCAAATTTCCTGGTGGATCCTGAAGAACAAAAGAGCCGATTTAGATTTTGTTATGTTTGTGATGGTTAACTTAAAGTTAGAAAGTAGTGCTCTAGGTATAACCTTTTTATAGATATCGGCCACCTGGAGAGAAGGTTGGAGAGGTCAGCGCCGGTTCCATCGGGAACGCTGTCTTATCGTCTGTAATTATAAACATTTGATGCTTGTTTACTGAGAAGTACGACCTAATTAACAAAAATGGCCCTCTTGTTACAGGTCCCACCGTTTTCGTTAAAAACACACACAAACTACTGCTGCAGCGATACAATACCGAGAACGTGAAGATAAGTGTGCGTTTTTAACGAAAACGTTAGGACCTAGATAGTTGTAACAAGAGGACCATATTTGTTCATTAGATCGTACTTCTCAATACACAAGCATCAAAGTTTCATAATTTCCTGACGATAAAAAGCTGTTTGCAATGCGAAGGGCGGTATTAATGAGGGTTAGCTATTAGGTTGAAGATCCCAACAACATAAAACAATATTCGGAGGGTTGTAATTTAATTTGATTCGTTACCGATATTTTGCAACAATATGGTTTAAAATCTCGATTTTTGATGGCTCATACCTCCCTTGATATTCCGTTTAGGTATAAAGTGACCCTCATTTTCCTTTTACTTTTTCATACAGAATCACCTCCCGAAGTTCGTCGGTCTAATTGAGAATCATCCTGCATATTAGTACACACAGTAACATAAAGTAATACCAAAGTGCAGCTAGAAACAGCATGCTTGTTAGGTCAAGCAACTACATGAGGCGGTGCTGTGATTCGTTTTGGGCAAAGGACCTATTCATGGTAACCATGAAAATGTGCTGCAATATATGTCTGAAGTTTCGAGAGTAGTTTTAATTCAATTGTCAGAAACAACTAGCTATGCAGAGAGTTCGCGAAGAAAAATTTGGACTGTGTGGCAGTCAAGTGGTTATGACATGACATGTAAACTTAAAGGCTCGATTACTTTAAGCTGACTGATTTCAGGCAGGGTGATTTTGGGCTGGGTGATTTCGGAATGGGTGACTTTAGGCTGGGTGATTTTAGACCGAGTGACTGATAGCCGGAATGAGGGTAGCATCAAGTTACTGTGCACAGAACAGGAAGAGGTCTAATAATAGGTTTGTTCGCGTGGTATGCTTTTTCTACTATCTGAGAACAAGTGATATTTTTCAGGAGCAGCAAAGTAGCATAATCCGCAGTTACTCTCGGCAGGACGACACGAACGACGAACATCAGAAAACAAGCACGTCAAAATAAGTATGCAAAATTTTATTTTAAAAATGTTTATAATCATTATTGTCTCTGTGTAATTTACTTGTATTACAAATTTGGCTTCTCAAGATAACTTATTTTCGAGAATAAATGTGTCTTAGTTGTTTTTATTTCCTTCTGCGCTTCTTACAGGGTACCCAAACTTCTCTATTCATTAAGCTGCATAAAAGCAAATTACTATTCGCAATCGTCACTCTCAAGACACTTCGAAGTTTGTAATTTTATTCTGACAGCCATTTTTTCCAACCTTGCTCGTTTTGACATTTCTACTGTACCTCGGCGAGCAAGAGCAGTAATAGCTACTTTTAATAGCACAAATATCAACTGCTTCCGCCACCCAAAGAGCGTACAAAAAAAAAGTGCTTCCTGTAACACGAATGGCAACTAGCAGAATAGCAAACCACGCGAACACACCTAATGGCACGGGGGAAGAGGAGGAGCAGGAGGGAGTACGTACGACGTAGACGAGACAGATGGTGAGGAAGATGGTGGTGACACACATGCCGGAGTAGCCGACGAACAGCAGCACTTTGCGGCCCGCCATCTCCACCAGGACCAGCGACACGATTGTCATCAGCACGTTGACTACACCCACACCCATCGTCGCGAACTGCGCTTCGTTCTTGCTCAGCGAAGCCTCTATGAAGATCTCCGTCGAGTAGTACATCACCTGCCACAAACAAACACACACACACACGCCCACCCTCTCAAACGACTGCTCGTTCGTCTGGACACTTCTCCCCCTCTCTCTCTCTATCTACTCTCTACGCCATCACACTTCTATCACTCTCCACCGGGGTTAATTTGCACCCGCTGGGATAGCTTCGCACCACTCGAAATTTCTGTTGTGGTGCCATTCTTGGTGAAAGGGTAGCAAAATGACCTGAGTAGATAACAATATAAAATTGCTAGCCACAGCTCTCTGTTAATTTGCCAAATGGTTCCAGTGCAAAGTAATCCCAGCAAGTACAAAGCAACCCCAGTATACAGTACCCGAAATTTAAATTAATGCCTCGTTGATAAAGGTTGTTCACGATAAAGTGAGCACTTTTGAAATCAACCTTAGAAAAAAGTTACTGCCCATGCCTGCATATACTTCAACGGGCGCACTGAGTCACATGCGCCCAGTATAAAGTTGGTAACGATAGATGGAAAGTAGTTCCATATGTTAACGTCAAATATAAAGTGTTAGGTTACCATTTGTGATATTTTAAATTATTTATTTTGGTTTCTGTTATTTTAATGCACCGGATGTGTAAAAATTAGCAAATTTATAACATGTTTACTTTTCTCATAATTTCACAGTTTTACCCATGGCAATGTAAAATTTACATAAGGCGGAAGCATACCAGATGTACATATAAGTAGATCCTGAGCAGGGCTTTCAAAAGTGCTCAGTTTACCGTGTACAGCCTTTGTCATGTAGTGTAGCAGAAAGTTTGCAACGCAACATGCTTTGCCTTGCCGAGCACGTTTGTCGAATCATCTCTTATTCGAGCTAATTTTAAGCGACTAGCACATAACATGCCGATGGATAGCTTGTAGTTACCTTGCGCTACACTCACAACTTAACACGACTAGCTCGCACAAAGTTGTAGTTATTGGTACCCGTAACACACTGCTGCAAGCTTGTCGTGTGTAGAGTAGTAAGTCCGTGTCGAGCTTGATACATGCTTGCAGGCTTGCACGGCAAGCTAACTGTAAGCTTGTAGGATTTGAACAGCAAGCTCCTGTAAGTTTGTAGGCTCTCATTACAGACGTCATTAAAGTTCGAACCAATCATGTTCTGTTTGCTGTATGTTTTAAAACATTTAGGTTAAACTTAATTTAATATCACTTACCATAAGCTGTATGTGTTACATAATAAACTTCACACAAGATATGATAATTTCCTTTTTCACCTAGGTACAATTCCGAAACATTTCCATATAGTTTTGTTACTTATAATTTCTGCACTGAAACGCACTATTTGCCGCTAGGATGTAGTTTATTAAGATAGAATTGTATGGGTTTTAGGGAAGTGGTTAGACGTGAGTTACAAAAAAGCTATTGTTATATATACATATGCACGTTAACGCTAAATTCGACTGACAAACTTCGTGATGTAAATTTTTATGCAAACTTAAGGAAGGAATGTATTTCACATTCTTTATTCTAAAATGAACGTTAACAGAAGAGAAGGCACAAAATGATTCTATTGATAAATATTGGAAACTGTTTGAAATAGAAGTTAGAAGGTTTTAGGCAATGTTATGTTGGTAGCAGATCCGAAGCCTCCTGCGGTTTAGTTCGTAAAAGCATCCTTTTTCATTAATGGTATAGGAGTAACCAGAAAATTATCGCAATAATAGTTGAAAAAAAAAAAAAAAGAAATTATACGTATATTTTTATGTTTAAATACTTTACTTATCTAAAGAAACAAAAGTTGGCCTTAGTGCAACACTCTTAGGCGAACAGTTCTGAAGTAAGCCACTAAGTTAGTTGAAAAAGTGTGGCGCTACCACCTGTCATTGAGATGGACGAAAAAAACATATTCTTAGCTGAAAACCTGTTTTTTTTTTTTTTTTTTTTTTTGAAAATGTACAACCTCTAATCGCATGTCTTAAAACTAATAATTGTTATAAATTTTCAGCATCTTGATTAATAACTTAGTTTTAATGTTTTGGAAGTAATTACATAAAACTCGTTCAAATATACTCATCAAGCAGTATAGTACATCATTATTGCACTTACCACATGAAATGGCTGACCACAGATTCTACACGAACTGTACGTAATCAAAGTGCTCTTTTGCATGTAAGTTCCTGCAGGCCTATATGTCAGAACCAAGTTCTTGTTAGTTCAATTGAATCTGGCCAACATTTCAAGGTAACGCAATTTCAGGAAAACTGCAATTGCGTACTGTTTGCTATCTCTGAATTGAAAGTTACATTCTTCTGATATTTAATGTCCCGCCACCTTTACAGTCGACATTGAAGATTACAGTTCAGGTACATAAAAATGTCACCTGGGAGACTGCTGCCACGCTCTGAGATGCACGATGTTCAGAGATGACGGTTTATCGCGGAGAGGTTCACTGTTTGCTAGGATTCAACGTGCCGTACATATTTCCGACAGTTTCATTTTCCTATTGGCCGTCATACGTGTATGATGCTAATATCACACTTAACTGGACCACTCTAAAGAAGAATGTTTGTGATTGGCCTGCACACAACTTGACCGCGTCAAAAACCTCGTCCATCCAGTCATACAAGGATAAACCAGCTATAGTGTTATCGACGATATGTTGGCTCAAAATTTTTCGTGATTTTCCATCATCTCTAACGATATTATGATGGCGTGGACTGATATTATGATGGCGTGGACTGGTCCTAATACAACGGCCTGCCTGAATTTGCTGTCTCGCACAGAACTGCAATCAGGTCGGCAGGTAGCACATCAGGGACGCTGTTATCCAAGCCTGCTGTTTGAAACGGCAAGAATCCCCTCCAGGGAACTAGGGCACGATTCTGCGAGTCCCATAGACAATGTATGCTAGCGGAACACCTTAAGGGGGTAGTGTATCTTCCAACTTGTATTTCTTTTTACAAACATTTGTAATTAAATGTATTATTGAATATTAAAAGTCAAAGCTTGATATGACATAGAAGGATAATATTTTCCCACGCGGGGCAGAAATTATTACATGACGAGGGAACCTTTGATTGCAGTACCAGATGTGAAACGAATCACTTGAGAAAAACCGTCGATATTTCAAAATAACTTTTAAGATGTTCCCTGTGCCTTGACGAGCTTAATTTTTAAATATCGAATCTTGAAATTAAATTACGGAGCAATATACATGAATCCAAGATGCCTCGCCCTTAAAAAGAGTAGAGTATTTCCTCTACATGACGCTGGTCGAGTAAGATGGACCAAATACCCGCGTAGAAGACTGAGTTTCCGTAATTGCCCGTCTAGATCAGATTCCGGCTTCGAACTAAGGCGGGAATATACCGGCTCGATATTCTGGTTACTAATATTCCAACAGAACTTTCCTAGCCAAGGGGCTGGACACTGAATAGGGCCGAAATGAAACACAAACCTGGGGGCTATCCTTCACCGACAACATAATGATAATATTTGGTCGCAGACCGGAAATTGTGGTAGGAGGTGTAGGGGTGGATGGCATCGTGGAGACAGACCAGCTCTGAGGGGTGCAGGGTAGGGAGGATTCTTGGGTTCTGAGGGGATGGAAGGCAGGCTTCCTTCGATGTGAATGCAACTAGGCAGATTACACTATATTACCTTAGTGCTGAAAAAATTGAAGATCGCGGGCAGTTTGGCGCAGCGTGTACTGACGAGGGGCGAGGAGGGGAAAGGGGGTGCAAACTGGTTTCTTGACCTCAGGGTCCTGGAAACGCGGTCAGGGGTAGGAGAAAGGGGGTGCAGGGAGCTTTGGAACGGAGTGCCTTCAGCTACACGCTCTCCACCATCTTCAGTAGCTCATCAACGCTTGTGGGAGATAGACGTACTAATTGTTAGCTCCTTTATAAACACCGCATCTCTAGACAGTTGGCAGCTGACGGGGCCATCCTCGGGGGTTACTCCACCCGCGATCATCGCACCTACCTTCATCTCTATAGTGCTACCCGTTATTTCATATAAAAACTGTTTTATCGGGAAAATCTTTTTCGTGTGTTTAGTCAATGTTGCGATAAGATTTTCACTTTCTGTGTTTGGTAGCCAAGACTTCGTAACATTCTCAACTCGCTTTTTTGGTTACCAAGTGACGTGAATTTCACTGATTTAACAGAAATTTGTAGTACATCTGTATAACGTGTTGCACGGTTACGCTTTGCAGGCTTAAATACTTCTGCACGTCATCCGAGTGTCCCTACGCTTCGACGGAAATAATTTGTGTTAAAAATGAATTATTCTCAAAATAGTGAAACTTTAGTTAAATAATTATTGTTTAGTTGTCTCTTGTAGGACAAATGTAGAATTTTTCTCATAAATTTCAACTCATTTGCCTTCAAGATGCTGGCTTTGCTACACATATAATATAATCAGGCTCTCTACACATACAGCTTATAAGATTACATAATTGGTATGCTGGACTCATTAATACATCAGACCCACATCAAACGGACGAGTTTAAAAAAATACTCAAGGTATGTGCGGGAGGCGTTAAGTAGTGTACGTGTATTTCTACTATGCTATTGTGTCTGTTTAAAATTTCAATCGTATAATTAAAATGCGAGTTTGGAAATCTTCATTTATTCATACTGACTAGCTGGATTTCGTTTAGTGAGCTTGCACTTGTCAACATCAGAAGTTATTCACGTAGTTAAAATTCCCTCTTGTGTAAATTATATTTCTAAACTTGAAACTCACGTAATGTTTAAGACTCACGTAGTTCCACTTATTATTCACGTTGTCGTTTGATATTTCCGATTCGATTTGTGTAATTTATTCATACATAGAACACTCTGAAATTCTCTAACGTTTAATTGCATTCCGAAAACAGATTGTTTAACACGTAAATCGCATCTTTCAAAGTCGCCTATCTATCATCTACGAGCAATATCCCCCCCCCCCCAAATTACACTTACTCTTAGAAATCCTTTAAACACTCTGAATTTCTCTCGTGTGTTAAATATATTCGTAAAAATCGACTTTCTGCCACCAACATCCCTACAAACACCACAAAATTAGAAAAAAAAAAAATCCTTAGCACACTCTTGCACTAAAGCATACACCTATATATGACATTGCATCCTATCACTCTGGTAAGTCGCCTCCAGAACACCACACCGTCAATATCGTACCGAGCTCCTGCTACCCCCACCAAAAAAAATAAAGAAAAAAAAATGATCCGAATAAAAATTAACCCTTTCAATCAATTTAACTCTTTCAATCCATTTAACCCTTTCAGTCAATTTAACCCTTTTGATTAAAATGATGGGATAAATATCGGATTAATGATGAATCCAATCAATCAAATCGATAACCCAGCAATTATTACCAAATTATCCAAGGCTGCCTAGGACTTGTGCGCCCCTATTACTCATGACCTACTTACTATTTAAGATAAGACAAGCATACTGGATTTTCTACTCACACATCTATAAGCTAGGCGCCTGGCGCCAAGGCCTTGTGGTGGACGTAAGGATTGTTGGTTTCTGTTTACCTTTACTTGTTTCAATAACTCAGGGCACTCGAACACTTGTACACCACCGAATATAAATTTGGTAAAATTGTATCGTTTTTCGTCGGTGAGTGGGGTAGTTTGGAAGTACATTCATACAAAGTTACTCTGTCATTGCCACAACACCTACACTAACCGTGGGAACACACACTGCATAAATTGTTACAAAATAAGGACACATATTTTTGAAAATGAAAATCTTCAATAAAAAAAAACTTGTTATGATTTAATAATTATTTTTGCGTCGTGAATGAGTTGTAGATACTGCTAAAAATTAACTTTTGGTAATTTTTAAAACTGGTTTCATAAAAAGTCTGTGAGAAATTTTCATGCAGAGACTCGAAAGCTTATTGGATGGAATTCATTGAAATGCTAATGAAGTGGGTTTCTAGTTCAATAAAGTGAATTCAAGTAATTGAATTCAATAAATTTTTGATCGTTGTGAAATGGCCTTTACTCTGCGTTCCTAGCTGCAAGACTAAAGGTTGTTCGCGATAAAGTGAGCACTTTTGAAACCAACCTTATAAAAAAGTCACTCTACTTCTACCTGCATCTATTTTAACAGGCGCAATGAGTAACGTGGGCCCAGTAAAGTTGGTAACGATGGAGAAAAAGTAGTTCCATATCTTAATGTCGAAAAAATAATGCTCTGTAACCATTTGTGATAACTTATATTATTTCTTTCGCTTTATATTTTTCTTCCAATGTATCGAAGAGATAAATGAGCAGATTTGTGAAATATTTAATTTTCTAATAATTTCGCTGTTTCACTTAACCGACGCATGAATAGAGTGACGATGAGCTCCATGGCAGTGTTAATTATACATAAGGCGGAATAATACGAGACGTGCACACAAGTAGATCTTAAGCAGGGCTTTCAAAAGTGCTCAGTTTATTTGAACTGTCTACAGAGAATGTTCGGAAATTAAACGCCCAAAACTTCGGGAGGCGATTCCTCATGAAACATAAATTCGAAAATATACAGGACACCATATACCTAAACAGAATATTAAAGGAGATATGAGACAATGAAAAGTGGGTTTTGAAAACGTAGTTTTGCCGAGTGCCTTGTACAACGCCTACAAAGTCCGTAGCATAAAGGTGACTTATGCTTCCCATGATGCAGAGACACATACGTAATGCTGGCCGTCCTCGGTCTGTGCGCACTGTTCGGCTTGAGGAAGTGATACGTCAGCACAACAACAACATGACCTCCACTAGTACACGATCCATAGCGCTCCAAATGGGTTTGTCCCATTCAACCGTGTGCGACGTACTATGGGTAAATCACCACCATCCCTACCGCTAGCAGAAAGTACAAGGCATTCAGCGAAAATAGGTTTTCAAACCCCAATTTCCAATGGTTCATATCTTATTTAATAATTCATTTAGGTATATGGTGTCCTGCATATATTCGACTTTAATTTTCGTAAGGAGTCACTTGCCGCAGTTTGGGTGTTTAACAGTTAATAGACTATTCTCGAGTGTAGCTCGGAAAAAAAACTAATTAGAAAATTTCTCTGTCGTTCAGAACGAAACTCGCATGGATGTGCAGTCTTGTTGGGCTAGTTTTTTTTTAACACGACAGCACAGTAAAAATGATATTGCTAACGATAGCATTGTTTTTTGTATTGCCAATTAATGGGACACGACCGCCGCCCCTCATATGCCACCGGAATGACACGTGTGTCTTTATACCAGGTGCCTAAGCTCCCATAACTTACTGAGTGTTTGTAAGAACAATTGCCACCCGACACTTGGACTAATCATAGGGTCCGCGGGCGGGAGCCGTGTCAGTCTAAGTCTAGGACACCGGACCCACATTTAGGATGTTTTAGTTTTGTCACCATTTTTATGTAAATTTGCGTGCTTGTGAAGCTTCCCTCCAATGGGACGTGATTGATTGTAAATCCTTTTTATACGAGAAGGGACACTTAATTGTGTCACTATCAGTTCGGTTCTCCATTGGTTGATGACCGGCCAATAATGAACGCTGTAAAGTACAGGGTAGTGTTATGAATAGAGCTAGTGAATTTTCGCGGAAAAATATGACTACAGGGTAGACTATAATACCATAAGCACCCAACAGCAGTTTGTCTATGCCCATTGGTTACTGTCTGCTTGAGAAGGCGTTTTCTTATTTGACATGGCCACTCAGAATTCGGCAACACTGGAACGGCTCCTACATGATTCGTGTGCGGACAGTTAACACACAATTCAGCTAATCGAGATAGGTAAACGAACATACAGTGTTTTTAAATATAACTTGTTATGAGATTTTTTGGAAAAATTTCACTACCTTTAGATGGAACAATAGGATGATGGCGAGTTCTAACGCAGACAACCAACAGAACAGGAGTTGTTGCAGTAGTGGATAATTTGTCTTACTTGTCAGTAAATGTGCGCAGGACCCAATATGTTAATTTGCGAACGTCCTGTGCGGAAGAGGAGGCCTGCACTCACCGCGTTGATTCCGGAGAACTGCTGCGACATCATAGAGACGCAGGCGATGACGAGCGGTATGCGCAGCACAGGGGTGGTGAACATGTCCTGGAGCGAGACTTGCTCGATGTCCTTGAGAGCGTCGTGCTCCGCTTGCAGCGCCCTTATCTCATCCTCCACGTCGTCTGCATCTCGCAGCCACATCAGCGCTACACACACATCCTCACTCTTATAGGCCATTCACGGTTTATTCAGACGTTCTAACACAGACCTTTGAAAAATCACTCCATGCATTACGTATTTAGGTACTTCAGTATTAATACTACTAAAATAGTCAAAATGTTTTGCTCATATAAAAGTGCGTGCCAGTTGAAAATTCAAACGTAAACAAACACGTTCATCGCTGTTGACCACGATACTTTGACAAAGTTCCCGGTGGAACCGGCGCTGAACTCTCCAAACCTCCCCTCTAGATGGCCGATACCCATAAACAGGTTATACCTAGAGCACTGCTTTCTACTCATTACTTTTAACTCCCACAAAGCAAAGATATAAATCGACTCTTTTTGTTCAGGATCCACCGGAAACTTTGCAAATTTCTACTAGCCGTCATGCTGGTCGAAAAATAAAAGTTTTCTATTCAACTCACACTCACTCCTGCAGCGTCCACGCGTTTGCAAAAACGTTTGCGTAAACAAAATGCACATATATTTAAGCATGACGGCATACCCTTTATCTACTTAATTCCCGTCCGTCTCGCCCCTCGTGACTTTGACAATTGCGCTGGCGCAGCAGTGGGGTATTCAATGTTGGGGATCTCAGAACAAGAAGAGAATCTGTCTACGAACAATAGAAGGCCAGCCAAGTGATGTGAATCAAAGTCTCATGCAAATCAGTATTACAGTTAACAGCAACACATGCCACTGACCTTCTCGGCTTTCCTGTTCCTTGTTCTTGGTGATGAACAGGTAGCGAGGAGACTCGCTGCAGAAGGGCAGCATCACAGCCTGAATGATTGCTGGCACCACGGTGAAGGCTAGCAGGATCGGCCAGCTCGATTCTGTCCCCAGCACGTACTCTGTGCTCAAAACTTGAGCGATGAGTATCGAGACAGTCAGTAGAAGTTGGTACACGGAACCCACCTGAAAGAGTGCGAAGAGCCTGCTTTCACATTGGGAGCTAACGTAAAAATTAAATTCACTTAATGATTTTCTGAACATGAGGTTTGCAAGGTTTTGAAAGCACCTGTAAGATTGTGGTGGATACCTGCGCCAGGCTAACCACCTGTACTTTCGTTCAGTTAAAATATGTTTATGTTGAATTATAATTCATTGATAATTTTGCAGCTGCATAAGCTATCCCATCATAGCTGCACTGAATTGTCCAAATGCATACAATTTTTAGCCAAACAAAGCACACGTGGGAATATTGCCGGACGATGGCACTGGTCGATGGGTTTTCTCGAGGATCTCCCATTTCCCCCGCAATTTCATTCCGGCGATGCTCCTTACTCACCTCGCATCACCTCATCGGCTCTCAAGACCTCGCTGTTAACAGTCGCCAAAATCACTTCACTCACTCACATGGCGGGAGTACCAACACCAGTTTGAAATAGATGCCACCCTGAATGGCTGGTCAGACGAACAGTGGGTTTACTACCTCGCCGCAGTACTGAGAGGCCCCGCACTGAGCATTCTACAATACGATCTCTGCTAAAGCGACATAGATTGGAGTATCACACACCGGTGTCACCTTAGAACTACGTTTCGGTGGCCGTTACTTTCGATATGCCCACCACACTCTACTGCTAAGCAGCCCTCAGTGTTCAGAGAAACCACTGCAGAAGCTATGGCAAGACATCGCGTGGCTGTCTCAGTTTTCTCTAGGAGGGTACATGGAGGAGGCGCGCGACATAATCTTCATCAATGCCATCGCCAACACAGAGCTACGCCAAGTGGTATGTCTGGCTGTACCCCACAACATGCAGGATGCCCTGGCCCGGGCACTGGAGGTGGAGTCAGCATAGCGGGGCACCATACCCCGACGTTCAGTATGGGCAATGATGCTGAACGAAGATGAAGAAGACATCACTTCCAGGATTTGTGCCACAGAGCTTCGCCTCACCCCAACCTGATGGCCTGAATGTTGGCCATGTGAACAGCCGGGGCACCTGAGAGCCTACTGTCCACAACATCAGCAGATGTAGCAGTCGGCAAAGAGGCAACAAGAGGCAGGTGAGAATACAGCACATTCGGAAACCTTGTAAATACCGATCTTGGCGGAAGAGGAGGGGGCGATGGTCAGACACTGCTGGAAGAAAGGCCCCAGCTCTCTTACATGTGAGGTCGGTGAAACAGGATTGGGATGTAATACTGGTGGAGGGAAGCGTGAATGATGTTTCTTGCCAGATTGTCATCGACACTGGGGTGACCATAATGGTAGTAAGACCAGCCATCCTTGGGCTTTCCCGGCCAGCGATCGCCCGACGAGTGTATAGAACGATGCTATTTCACTATGGTAGCAGGTGAGAATACACTAGTTGAAGGTAAGAGGATGGATATCTTTTGGGGTTTGATGTACTACGTAGACTGGGGTGCTGTATTTATATGCGACTTGGTGTGCTATGGGTAGGCAGTACAGAGTTGGTGGTGTCAACATGGCATGAGTTGTCCTCCCCAATAAGCTGCCAGTAGTATGTGGTCAAATCATCATGCTGCCTGCTTCTAGTGGAATTGTCATTGTAGGCAGATGCGATGGATAGTTTGTCAGACACTTGAAGCTAAATGAGCCAGCAGGGATGATTAGCATACGGTCAGGTATAGTCGTTGTTGCAATGACTTTGGTATCTTCTAATTCTGAGAGTTTTCCAGTTAGAATGTTAAATATGTCCGATAGTGCCATTCGTATTGAAGAGGAGTAGGTGTTTGCAAGCAGGCCACAAAGGAACTTTCAAGTGTTCCAGAATATTCTAACGTAAAATGAATTGAATGTAATTTACCATAAGTACTGGAGAACAAAAGAAAGTTCCTTCTGGCGACAGGAGAAGACTATCTCTGAATTATTGCAGATAAATAGAGAGATGCCTTCTCGTGTGGACCATATAATATAACTTTGAAAAGACTGATGTGACCTCCCACCACTTAGATACACGAGATGCCGGATACATAAAGCAGCCACCAAGATGACTACCACTAGACTCGCATGATGCAGGTGAGAGAATTATGAAAAAATTAAGGATCCAGATGTGATAGAATCGTCTGTTAGTCCATGGCCACCCCCCAAAGTTCTTGTTAAAAAGAAAGATGGCTTTCTGAGGTTTTGTGTAGATTATCGACAGCTTAATAATGTCACAAAGAAAGACCCTTTTCTACTTCTAAGGATAGATTACACATTTAACCACAAAGCAGGGTCACAAAGATTTTCTACTTTGGTCATGAAGAGTGGGTACTGGCAGTGCGAGGTGACCCCAGATGACCAAGAGAAGAATGCATTTTGTGTCCATGGGAAAGGGACTTGGCAGTTCAAAGTTAGAAAAAGTTCTACTTTTGAGATCTGTCAGTTGCACCTAGATGATAGAAAGGCATTTAAAGAGGACCTATCATGCTTAGACTCTGTATTTCAGAAAGTGACCACAGTTAACTAGAAACTGGTTCCTAAGAAGTGCCATCTGTTCCAAATGAAAATAATTTTCGTCAGACATGTAATGTCGGCAAATGGAATCGAAACAGATCCCGAGAAAACCAAAGCAATAAGAAATTTCCCGACACCAAGTGACAAAATGGAAGTGTGTTGTTTTCTGGGGTTATGTGCCCATTACTGTCAATTTGTAACTGGGTTCGCCATGATTGCCAAGCCACTACATGAACTGACTGAGGAGAAAAGGAGATTGCGTTGGACCACTGAAGATGCATGTAGTAAACTGAAGAAAATTCTTATATCTCCACGAGTTCTGTGTTTCCCGAAAAGTGTGGGCATGTTCATTTTGGACACTGATGCTAGTGGTGTGATCATTGGAGCTGTGTTATCTTAGGTTCAAGATGGGAAGGAAAGACCACTAGAATATTTCAGTAAGGTATTGCATAAGCCTGAGAGAAATTGTGTTACATGTTGGGAGCTTCTGTCCATGGTGAAGGCAATTTCACACTTCCACCCTACCTTTATGGCAGACATTTTATTCTAAGGACCGACCATGCTTTATAATGCTGGCTACTAAATTTCAAGAATCCCGAAGGTCAAATAGCATGGTGGATACAGCATCTTCAAGAATATGTCTTTAAAATGCAGTATTGCTCTGGACGCCTTCACAGCAATGCATCTTGTCGTCATTGAGAATGCCAGGAAGAAAAGAGTAGTCAATCGCTGATGGTACGGATGACAATATTTCAAGCTTCTTTATCTTGTGATGGGTCACCTACCTGTAGTAATGAGGATATTAGGAAATATCAGCTGAATTATCCCACTTTGCAGCCATTACTAACATGAAAAGAAACTGACTGTCGGCCAAAATGGGAAGAGATATCTAGTCTGAGCACAGCAGTCAAAGTATATTGGGCACAATTGATTTACCTTTTATTGAAGAATGGCATAATTGACAGAAACTGGGTAAGTAATGATAAAAAACACACATGCTTACAGTTGGCTCTGTCATAATGCAGTGTTCTCGAAGTCTTAAAGGAACTACATAATGTGGCAGCCAGTGGGCACTTTGGGGTTAATAAAACCCTTGACAGAGTTAGACTGAGATTCTACTGTCATAATTTTCGGGAGGATGTTGAGAAGTGGTGCCGAATGTGCGACACCTGCACTGCGAGGAAGGGCTCAAGGAGCAGGGGACAAGGTTACCTCCGTAAATATAATGTGGGAGCCCTATTTGAGAGGATGGTAGTATATATTCTGGGTCCCTTGCCTGTCACAGAGAGAGGTAATCTATATCTACTGGTGGCCGAACATTACTTTACGAAGTGGCCTAAAGTCATACCCCTCCCAAACCTCATTCCCCTCCCAAACCAAGAAGTATGTACTGTAACTGATGTACTCATAGAGTATGTCCTCTTGAGGTTTGGGGTGCCTCTACAACTCCTCCGATCAGAGAAAGAACTCTAAAGTTGCGGTGTTCAAGGAAGTAACAAAGATTCTGGGAATGAAAAAGATGGATTACAGCCTTACACCCTCAGCGGGATGGAATGGTTGAGAGGCTTAACCGCACTCTTGAGCAATACCTGTCCACCTTTATGGCAGACAACCAAAAGGACTGGGATTCAAAGGTGCCAACGTTTCTCCTTGCATACCGTTCGGCAGTTCACGGGTCTAAAAGTGAAACATCGTCAAGAATGCTGTTTGGAGAAGAACTACACTTCCTAGTGACCTGTTGTTTGGCGAATCGAAGGAATACGAAGCTGCACCGCCTGATTATGCCAGTGAATTACATAACGGAGTAGTTGGCATTCATGATTTTGCTCGACAGCACCCTAGAATAAATACTGACAGGATAAAAATGCGGAATGGCAGGGTAATGTCGGACGACGTATTTATAGAAGGACAACTGGTGTGGCTGCACAACCCACAGAGGCGAGAAGGGTATTACTCAAAGATACAGAAATGTTGGGATAGCCCCTACAGGATTCTGGATAATATCAATGATGTAGTCTTTTGGATTTGTCGTCAAGGTTCTAGAGCGAAGGTAAAGGTTGTCCACATCTGACACTTTACGAAGGTCCGGATGTTGAAGAGTCTGTTCGGGACGAAAAGTCTTGAGGAAGGTGCAGTGTTACGCGCTCACTGTTGTGTCCCGCGCGAGCGAGTGGAAGTGAAGGACAGAGTAGTTATATGATAGCGGCGACGAGTCGCAAGGGATGTTTGGGAGGTCAGGCGAGCGATAATCCAATACGTGTGTATCTTGTTATGAATAGCTTGCCGCCGCAATAAATAGTTTGAGGGTTCGCGCGCTTCTGACCTTCAGCATATTGAATTTTTGCGCGTATCTGAAGAATTTTCTAGTGGTTTGTTACCGCCCTAGTTTCTCTCAGCATGACCTGGTGTTTGTGTGGAACCTTCCCGGTCAAGGCCAGCGCCTATAAAAGTGCGACGGTCCTCCAAGCCTGGAGTTGATGAGTTGATGACTGGCTTAATGTTTTAGCGGTAGACGACAAGCAAGACGAACGGCGAGACGAGTGACCAGCGGGAGGGAAATCTGCTACTGCGAGCATCGGTGCAGCGAATAATGCAACTGGCAGGCTGTGCTATTGGACTGGATGCGTGCGTGAAATGTGTTAAAGGCTGTTCGCGATAAAGAGAGCATTTCTTAAATCAACCTTAGAAAAAAGCCACTGCCCCTACCTGCATAAATTTTAATGGGCGCACTGAGTGACATGCTTTCAGTAAAGTTGGTAACGATGGGTGGAATATTGTTCCATATCTTAAACGTAGAATAAAAAGTGCTAGGCAACCACTTGTGATAACTTAAATTAGTTCTTTCGTTTTCTAATTTTTTTAATGCATTAAAGTGTTAAAAAGAGCGATTTGTAAAATGTTTACTTTTATAATAATTTCACGGTTTCACTTGACCAACGCATGGATAAAGTGATGAGGCCCATGACAATATTAATTTTACATAAGACGGAAGAACACAAAACGTGCACACAAGTAGATCTTAAGCAGGGCTTTCAAAAGTGCTAATTTTACCATGAACAGCTTATAATGATGAGTATGAGTTAATTGACTACAACCGAACAGATATATTAAGAAGGACATTAACTACTAGAGTTGAAATAGATGTTAAAGATTGTGGTCACTGAGAAATAAAGAGAGTAATATTGCAGATAGATAATTTAATGCTGTAAATAATAGCTGTCTGAATAAACTAAGAATCAAATTTAGTTATTTTATTTTCATTAAGACCGTCATCTCTAACGAACTTGGATATATGCTCCTCAGGCGTCTTGCAGCAATATGTTTGAGAATAGGTGTAATACTTTGAGAGATAATTGTATTATAACACTACAGGTATTTTGAATGAGTAGAATGGGATAACACGATGAGTGGCGTAAGGAATTACCTTGGACCTCTGACTCTTCTCTTAGATTTGGTTTAGGTTAAGAAAATAATACAAAAATTCTGGCTCTCATTTGAATTTAAGGTTGAAGTAAAGCAACTGCCTATGGAGTACTGCACCCGACTATACAATGTGAAGAACTCATTAAAAAGTAGTACAGACACCATAAAAGTTGTCAGAAAAGTCCGATTTATACTGTATATGAAAGAAGAGTGTATATATTTTGTAACAATATAAAATATTTTACTAAAATATAGTTTTTGAATGTAAAAAATAATTAAAAGAGTCTGTATTTTTAACCAAATTTAAGCGCATCTCCATTCTGGATGCTTCAGAAAGCAGAATTTACAAGATAATCTTCGTCATGGAATATCGTCATAATGTTTACTATGATTGTGGGCAAGAAAATTTTAATAATAATGTAGGGAATATTTTTGATAATATTTTTTTATGTGCGTCCATTTGTCACAAACGTTTATGGCTGAAACTGACGTACATAAAGTTAATTATAACATTTATATGATACATCATTATTATGACTTTATCACACATGATCACAGTAAATTTTATGATGATCTTTCTTGAAGAAGATTTTCTTGCAAATTCTGCTTTTCGGAGTATCCAGAATGGGAATGCGTATAAAGTTTGTTAAAAATACAGACTATTTTAATCAAATATTTTTTTTACATTTAAAAAGTATATTTTAGTAAAATATTTTATAATGTTGCAAAATATATACATTCTTTATTCATATACAGCATAAATCGCACTTTTCTGACACTTTTTATAGTGTCTGTACTACTTTTTTAATGATTTCCTCACATTGTACAGTCGGGTGCAGTGCTTCATAGGCAGTTGCTTTACTTCAACCTTAAACCCTGAAGGTGACTGCTGCAATGCGTAACGGATCGTCGGTAAACTCTACTACCTCGTTGTGACTAATTCTCGAAAACCAAGACGAATATTATAATGATGAAAGTTGTATCCAAATAGTGTTTAAAATCCTATGCGACTGCTGCTGATATACACTAACTACCAAAAAGTAATTGGGCACCCGTGAAGTTAGGTAATTCAGTACGTCAGCTGACTTGTGTTTCACGGCCTTCGGCGTAGGACCGCTGGTGTTTGTCCGAGGTAGCATGAACACAGAGGCCTATTGTAACATTCGGGATAATGAAATGCTCCCAATATTGTGGCGTTTTTACGGAATGGGCCCGTGTTACTTCCAGGATGACAATGCCAAGTGCCATGTTTCAAGGTCTACTATGCAGTGGTACGCCGACAACAATGTTCGCCGATTGGACTGGCCCGCCAAGAGCTCCAACCTCAACCCTATAGAACATCCTTGGGGCGAATTGGATCGCCGGGCGAGGGCTCGTCAGGCGCGGCCAAAATCCATTGCTCAACTCATGGAATGGTTGCAAGAGGAATGGCGACGAATCCCCGTGGATGTCCTGCACACACTCTTAGAGAGCATGCCAGGCAGGGTGGCTGCTGCTATAGCCACCCTACGAGATTCTAACGGGGTGACAACCACCGAGCAAACATTGTGGACAGGTGCCCAATTACTTTTTGGTAGATAGTGTATTTTTATACTGGAACGTGTTTAATTTTTCCGCCCATTTAATTATGACGGGCACGATCACAAATAAGAAAAATATTTTGAGTAACAGAAGTATCTTACCGCTCCTCTGACGCTCACTGGAGATATCTCGTTCAAGTACATGGGACACAAGCCTCCGTTCAGGCCTGCGTATATTCCTATGAAGAGGCGCCCGATAAGCAGCATCTCGAACGAGCCCGCTGCCTTTGCACAACCTGCACACATTCACACCCAAGGAAAATGATCAATTATCTCAGTTGACACGTAAATCTACACTGTTTATTATTATTTTTTTACAAAAACACATTTTAAGTCACCTTAAAATGAAACCCGTGAATCTAAAATTGAAATTTAGTAAGCAAATAATGTGAGCAAAAAAATTGGCAACTTGTTTCAAAATTGTCTGCAAACCGGACAAAAATTGTTTACTGTGTGTGGTGACAGGATTTCTGAATTATAATCTGCGTAAGATATGGATATGGCGTTAATACGTAGTTTCTAAGATAGTTGTTTCATTCGTAGGCTACCACCAATAGTTCTTTCATCCGTAGGCTACCACCAATAGTTCTTCCATTCGTAGGTTACCACCAATACGTTTTTTCGCCCAAAAACATGGCAGTGAAAGAGCAACTATTACAAAAAGAAAGTTTGCTTTTGTCTTTCGTTTTGATATAAAACATTTCCTTGTAAGTGTGCTACAACGGCTGAACAGGTGGAAAATAATTTACGACTTTTGGCTTAAAGTGATTTATATGGGTGTTATTCACCCTATAAAATGGGAAACTACAAGTTTGTTAAAAATATCGGAAACTATTGGAGATCAAGAAAAACAAATTTGCACATTGCTATCAGCAAACTTATATCATTACCTCTGAAAATGTAATCGTAAATAGTACCTCAAGTCAAACTCAAAATAGATGTTGCTACTCTCACATTGCAGTAAATGCTGTAGCTCTGATGTTTGATAAATTTATCAGACAGGTTATTAATCACCATGTTTTAATTTACACACATTATCACTTTATTGCAACACTCCAATGTGCTCCCTTGGCGAGGAAACAGCCCGTCCAATACCTTGGAAGTAAGCAAAATGAGTAGTTGTGTGTTTCCGAATTATTTTTTACAGTCGGAACAATTTTTGCATGACAACGGTTACGCGCAGTTTTTGAGTACCGTTTATTCGAGATCATCCAAGCATAATGAGAATTTGTAGGCTCCCTTAAATTTTTATATCACTAAATATTTGAACTTATATTTTCACATAGAAAGATGCAAATGAACTGAGTTTAAGAACACACGAGGGCAGAAAGATTTTTTTTTTTCTCTTTCAAAGCAAGACGACACGCACGCACCTAACATAATCGCAGATGTAAAGACCAGAACATTGCTGAAGAGTAGACCGCCCTTCCTGCCGAAAGTCTCTGCTACAATTCGCGTTGACCCCGCTCCGATCATGCCGCCGACACACAGTATGGCCACTACAGACGACCATATCAAAGTGATGGTGGAGTCGCTCACTTGCTCGAGTCGTACACCACGCCTCTCTGCAATCACGTTCTTGATCCACGTCTGTATTACCTGGAAACAGATACACACGCCTCAGTGCATTACTTTTCAACATTTCAGGTGATTTGTTTTCTTTAGTAGATGCAAGTCAAATGTCTTTTCGAGAAATTGTTATATCAGTGAAATGTTTCCTATTGTCATGTATGTTTTCTTTTTGGTGTACAAAAACTAAATGCATGGTTACATATAAATTTAGTATTTTACATTGAATGTTATTGACTCTTCAGCAAGTTTGTCAGAATCGTGAGCATAGCAAAGAATAGCACAAGAGTTTTTCAGCATTTGCTTACTGAAACAACCAAATTAAAAACTAAGCTGCTATAGAACTGCAAATAATTTGCGTTGCAATATTTTAGTATGCATGTAATACGTAGTTGCTTCCAGTTTATTAAAAAAGCGAAAGTTTACAATAAAACTTTTAAAAATATTTAATGAAACATTTAATGGTTGTATTTAAAATGTAAAACAGTTTTTAATTTATATGGTTATGCCATAGTTTCTAGTGACATGTGCTTGGCTGCTGATTCACGAGTAGCATATTGGGAAAAGTTTCATTAACTGTCAGTTCTTTAATTAATGCGACTGCTTAACTCTCAGTTTGCTAAGATAGACTATTTTCTGTAGTGGTTGTTGTATAGTGCAAGGTTTGTATTCCCCATCTACGTTCAAATGTCAATAGTGGTCACGTTCGCACATTTACACATGGATGTTAAGTAAGCACTGTTGCGAGCTGCGTCCTTTTGTCTTCGTGACCTTCCGCTCCCTCCTGTGCGTATCACAGTCTTCCAAGGGCAGCACTTGGAAGATTAAATGTATTTTTGCGCCAATTTTCTGGTCGTAACTGCCCCCCCCCCCTTATTTTTTTATGGCGTGTCACGAAACGAGAAGAACCTCCTGTACCATGTCACAGAACATTCGGAAACTAAACGCCCAAACTAAGGGAGGTGATTACTTACGAAAAATAAAATCGAAAACACACATGGCACCGTACACCTAAACAGAATATTAAAGGAGATATGAGCTTGTAAATACTGGGTTATGAAAACGTATTTTCGCAGAATCCCTCGTACAACGCCCACAAAGTCTGCAGCAGGAAGGTGACTTATGCTTTCCATGTTGCAGAGACATTGGCCGTCCTCGTTCTGTGGGCACTGTTCGGCTTGAGGAATTAATTATTCAGTGTAATATCACCACTGAAATAATCAGAGAATTTTTTTCCTTCTAAGTGGAGCCATTTTCACTGCGAATCACTGGTTTTCCACTTATTCGAATTTATAGTGTGCGAATAATAAGAGCAATAGAAGAGATAGGTGGTTTAATGTTTTAAATAATAGCCATGCGAATATTTATGGTATTACAAATGAATTGAAAAATCAAATTTAATCTTTTATTCTACTAGAATCCCCATCACTGTGAACTGTGAAATCCCCCTGGTGTCTTGTAACAACATTAATGTCTGGTGGTAAAAAAGCTTCCCAAGAAAATATACAACAATGAAGCCCTTCGGGACATTATTGGAGACATGATAATGTGTCAGTGTCTTATTTTTTCTACATGCAGTTGGGGTGCGACACGACATCCTCTCACTATCGAACAGGAAAGAAAGCATCGTTGAAGATATTACAGTACGATAAAATTTAAGAGAGGATGTGCAGATATTAAGAAACTACCGTGCAACACAGGTATATGTAGACAAAATCAAGTGAAGTTTTCGTCCTCACCATGCATGGGAAAAAGTCAAACAGCAATTTGGAAGTCTTACGGTATCATAACTACATTCAGGTTATATCGTTTGACCGTGAACAGCCTACAGCACTGTTTACAATAACATCCACAGAAATGTTTTGACCGCGCGGCAGAGACGAGCAGGAGAAGAGATCTGTGAGTTACCTGCTGCGGGGAGTTGATGACGCCGGTGTTGAAGCCGCTCTGGAAGGACGGCCCAATGGCGGCGATCAGCACGCAGAGCACCAGTCGCTTGTTAACGTCTTCCAGCTGCGGCACACACCATGCTCCATGACGACGTCATCCACACGCCACTGCTATGGCTCGACAGATAACGGTAATGCTACATCTACTTGAATATCTCATCAATATGAATAAGTTATTATACCGGGCGAGGCATTTAAAGCAGGCTACCCTAATATATCGGCCACTTGTAACGATATAAGAAAATGTTTCAGACAAACGTTGTTTGGGGTGGAAGGGGCCATAATGTTACGTCAATGAAGGTGTTTTGTACACCGGGGGGTGACGGAAATATGGGGGTCAACTTCGGTATGTTAAATGGGACGATGTGGTTTAATGTTCACCTTTCTAGTACGTTTGACACATGTTTGCGTTCGTCTTGCGAAGAACTGTTCAGAGGTGTGTAATAAAGTATGTAATCCCATTTACAAAACCGAAGTTGACCCCCATATCTACTTCACCTCTCAACGTAACACCAAACTGTTAACGTCCCATTATGGCCCCTTTCACCCCAAACAACGTTTGTCTGAACCATTTTCTTCTATCTTTACAAGTGGGCGATTTATTAAGGTGGCCTGTTTCAAATACCTCATCCTGTATATAGTACTATGGTTTATTTTTCAATCTTGGTCAATATTATAATTTACCACCGCCGTTTTCGGTCGTCCTCTGTTGCTGAGAACGCCTGTCCTCTACGTGACCGGTCTCAGCAGGAACTACCCTGACGCCAAAACAACCATAGACTAAAGATGAGGTAGACCGATCTCGCTGGCTGCGCGCAACTAATCTCCGTGTCCCAACACTGAACTGCTTTTCTGCCAACACTTCTAGCAAAAATGGCGTGGATTGGGTTTGAGGTTAGAACTCTGTTTAGTAGATAAGTACTTTTGAGATTTTTTAAAAAATATAATTCTTCTAACCAATTCGAAATCCTTTTTGATTAAGGTCAAACTGGTAAAATTATTTTATTAATATAACAGTGCTTGTCATTAAAAAATTAAGATCTTAACAAACACGTTAATCATTGTTGACCATGTGATTTTGACAGTTGTGTTCCTTTGGGGTAGGTCAATGTTGGGTACATGCGCAGAAGACGAAAAAGCACTCGTGCCTCATATTTAGTCTACGAAAACAACCCTAAGTCAGTGACTCATTATATAAAGTAACACTCGTAAGTAATCTCAGCTGATGACAGAGGGAAAGTGGATGTAATCTATCACAAATATCTATACACTTACTGCCATTGCATGGCCACTCACGACCATGTGGATGTTAACATTTCCATCCACCTAATTACACTGCCACTGACATGCACATGTCGCTAAGTAACACTTCAAAAACATATATAGGCCTAAGCATGTTACTGTTATGTATATTCTTATTCCAACGTGTACGTACAGAGCAGACAAGAGTACGGTGGTCCTAGTATTCAGCTCTAGCCATCAACGGACGTCCAGTATACAGTATACAGCCTGCTAATTATTTTTGGTCATAGCGACATAATTTGCAGCATATTTGGAAAAATTTGCCCTCAGGATGATATAAGGTATCGGCGGTTCACTGTTAGATGAGCGCTTTTGAAAGATCCGCTTAAGACCTACTTGTATACACGTTGTGTATTCCTCCGCCTTTTGAGAAATTAACATTGCCATGGGCCGCATCACTTTATTCATCCGTCGTTCAGATGAAACTGTGAAATTTTTAAGAAAGCAAATACGTTACAAATCTGATCAATTTTACACTTAGATGCATTAAAAAGAACAGTAAGCAAAATAAAATTTTTTAAGTTATCACAAATGGTTACCGAACACTTTTTATTCGACGTTAAGATATGGAACTACTTTCCATCCATCAGTACCAACTTTACTGGGTTCGCACAGAGCGCCCGTTAAAATATATGCATGCAGGGGCAGTGACATTTTTTTAAGGTAAATTTCTAAAGTGCTCACTTGATCGTGAACAGCCTCTACTCGTTTGATAGGGTCTACCATGTCCCAAAATTTCGGCGAATGTAATCAAGCATGAGGCGGTCCGAAGATACCGAAAGTTCCCTTCTCGGGTGCCGCAGGTTGGCGGGATATTGTCACAGAGTATACAAGTATACACAGAGTATACAAGTATACACAGGGACGTGACGGTTGCTTTTGATGAGGACGTGCCCATTCGATGATTGGCTGCGATAGGCTCTGGAAACTGGCATTGCCTCTGATTGGCTACCGCACGCTGCGGAATGTTCCTGATTGGTCTGGCTTCCGGCTGGAAAGCAGCTTACCAGACATCGACTGGCTAACGGCGGAGTTCCGACGTCACTAGCTATATGCTTTCACGGTAAAGTGAACACTTTCGAAGC
This sequence comes from Dryococelus australis, assembly GCA_029891345.1. Lineage (NCBI taxonomy): Eukaryota > Metazoa > Arthropoda > Insecta > Phasmatodea > Phasmatidae > Dryococelus > Dryococelus australis. The sequence continues at coordinate 122,864,108 of CM057000.1, read as the reverse complement.
CGTAGTTACTTTATCCTTTCAGCCATATTTTATCCTTTAACCACCTTTTAAAATAAATATTTCTACATAAGTAATAAACGCAGTGTGTATATTCCACCGCACTCGGGAGTTAACGTCTCAGGTTAAAATAAAATATATTTAGTGACTATTATTGCAAATGAGTGGGCTTTCAAAATTGCTCACTTTACCACGAATAGCCTATAGCTAGTGACGTAATCTTAAATGGCGTGTGCGGTCGGGGTTCGCGGAACAAGCAGCGGTTTCTACTCTGTATTCCTAATTACTCTGTGATATTATCTTGACTCAGTGATATTGTAAACAGTTCTTACTTAAGTCTGCGCAATCACACTAATAACGTTTCGTTTGAAAGAAATGGTTGCCTCTTGGTGCGCAAATGATCATTATTAGGCCCTATAGATGCAAATATTCATTAATTATCCGCCAAAGTTCCTTCACGTGTTTCAGTCAGCATTTATCTTGGAAAAATATGCAATTTGGAGAAGGGATTATTCCAAAATTACATTTCAAAACCAACGATTTCATCACAAAACTAGCTGAACTTTGTGCACCCGGGCTACGTTAATTTATCAAGTACGTAATTTTATTTTTGAAATCTAAAACCTTTCTCTAAGGGCAGAAACTTAAAATAAAAAATTGATACAATATCCCGAACTATTTACTTAAGCTTCCCATATACAACTGGGAGAGAAACTGCCAAGAGGTGACATCAGTGTAAAGTTTTTTTATTTAACGTCATTTCCACATAAGTAGAGCTAGCTGAGCTTTGCGCAGGGTACAAATCGCCGGAAAATAACCTAATTATTGTTTTAAGCAATTTGGATAATGTTTCCTACTTTCTTTCTTCGTCAATATATGGATATCTGTTCGTCTTACAGCACGTCCCGTTTTGCATATTCCTACAACATACACGCTCAGATTCTTTGTCATACTGCTTCCTTTACTGAAGTTTTTTTTTTTCGTATACATTCCCCTACACTTTGATTCCCCACAAACGTATACATTATGCTTTATCGCCTGATAGTCCAGTCAATGTAGGGGTTGTAGACAGAAATGTTGGGACGGTAAGAATTGACTTCAGGACTTTGTTTGGACTAGTTAGGAGGTAAACATACTAAAAGTCCTGGAACCTAGGATTGGAGCAAAAAAAAAAAGGGGGGGGGGGTACGAAGAAAGTCCCGTTTTTTTGTTATTCACTTATATATCGAAAACAGTCAGTACTGAGCATTAAATTCCGAACAAGAACATTTCCATTAATTTTTTTTCGTATCTGTTTTCGTTTAGAAAATATACGCTCGTGAATATCACAAAAAAAAATGTTTTCTATACGTTTTTTCATAATCGTTCCCTTTTATCTTCTTTGCTGTTCATTTGAGAAAAAAGGTTCTCAGAAAACAAGTTGTAGAGAATTAAATTCCTATAAAGTGAGTATATTATACAATATTTTATCTTCAACTGAACAAAAGTTAGAGCAATTTGAAAATTTTGTGCAAATTCCAAGATATATGACACAAAACCGTGTATTGCAATTTATAGTTATATAATGGTTATTCCATTGAAAATAAATTCTATATATGGTGTACGTACACCGTAATACCTGGGGAAAAGGAATTTATATAATATAATCAACCAGTCACTGAAATTGAATGTAATAAAAAGTCGAATACAAAAAAATGTATGAAGTGCATAAAAAGTGAATCATAATTAATAAAGGTAATAATGATGAAGTTAATAGGAAAATGATTAATAATAATACATATTTAGTAGTAATAATAATAATAAGGAAATTAAAGCAATTTGCTTCTTTTAGGGCGGGAGGATCCAGGTTGAGGCTATGTTTACTTCCATATTGACGTCCAGCTCTTCAACGAGTGCGGAAGGGAATTCAAGTTCTTCATCATCGTCATCCTCGTTTTCTAGTTTGCAGTTCAGACAGTTCCCGTGACAGTTGTGACAAACGGGGGAGCATTTCAGGGATGCTTTCCTTCACCGGGAGAAAATAATTTCAAAAATTTCATCTGGTGCGACGGGGTATTCCGTATGCACAGGAGCGAGATGGTTGCCTGGCGTGCGTGCCCGCCCACAGTTCAGGGGACAGCTCGTTTCCTAACCACTGCTGGACCTGGTGGTAGGTTCTGTAGGAGTGTTGCTTAGCTGCCCCCTCAATCGGTGGAAGAGATGAGATGTCAGGTTTTATGTTTGCTACTGACTTCACAAACGCTTGATGGCGGCAGAGCGTAGAGGTTCAGGGATGTCTCCTTAGCGGTCGCACAATACCATCTCAAGATACATTTTTTCTTTCTCTTCCTCAACCTGAGTGTGTGTTGAGGAGGTGGATTTTGGAAATTTAAGCGACTTTATGAATGTCATAGTTCTTTTGATACACTTTAATAAAACCAACTTTATTCTTCCTGAATGCTGCTGAGGTTGTATCACAGCCTGTGAATGCGTGTAGGAACAGAATGAATTTTAACCCCAGTTCTATCTCATTTGCGGAGTATTCATTGGTCTTAATTTTTCCCCGGCCAGGTTTTACTAACAAGATGTCTCTATCAGGTGGAGTCTTTACCATTAGGAAAACTGTCAGATCAACATCTCCTTCAATGACAGCAACGGTGGATTCGTCCAATGGGTTCGATTTGTCGATGGCTCTCGTAACAATCAACAAGTCAAAATCACCTGGAGCTTGTCGACTCTCAGTCCCATTGTAGTTGAGTTGTGATCAGCCTGCTTCTATTGTGCTCATTGGAAAGAAAGTGGTCTTGCTTGACATTGATTTCAGTATTCAGATTAAGTTTATATCTGATAACTTGTTCAGCCGATACAATTGCTCCTGTTCAGCTGCCTTTGTGCTGTTGGGTGTGTTGATGTATCCATAAAATTCAATATAGCAGCTCCTCCCAGGATAATGGCTCATGACGTACTTGATGTAGGCCTCGTAAATAGTGGACACTGTGCATCCTCTTGGCCAGATCACTTTATGCATAAGAAATCCCCCATTAACTACAATGTCAAAGTTTGATGGGTTACAATCCTTTTTGTTAGTATGAAAAAGGGTGCACATGCTTGATTTATTTATATATCTCATTACACTTATATTGAATAAGGCTAATGGCTATGGCGCCAACTCATATTCCAAATACATCCTCAAGTCATCGTCAGTTTTTTACTGATAGAGATTCTTTGGAAAATAAGTAAAGGGTCTATCGCAACTGTGTCGTCTTGGATCTTTGATTGGTGAGGTGACAGATGACAGAGGTAGAGCCCGATAGTTTTATGACAGCGTAATACCCGAAAATGGGATACCTTCTATTTTCCCAATCACCTGCTTTCCAACTGTGACAGCTTCATAGTAGTTTATGATTGTACAGTCTCCCACAACGCCTGTAGCTATCGACATTATTTCACTCACTATGGGGAAGGGGGGATGATTGTCGAACCACGCTGCTAATTTACCAATGTCGGTGGTATTTCTAGTAATGCGAGTCATGCTAAATTTGACATGATGCTCAGATGAGGAGAATAGAATGCCACAGAACTCTTCCAGTGAGGCACAAATGTCATGGGTCGCACTCATCTCCGCAATCCACTTGCTGACCACACTATCCGAGATGCCACGTCCATGTGTCAGGTCAGTATTGGTTTTGAAGGATCGCATTAGCTTGGTCTCAGTGGCCATGTCTGAACACACTCCCGACCAATAGCGATCTGATAATCGCACTGCGAAGTAACCACATTTGGTAAATTTGTGATCGTCTGCAGTCATTATGGATGAAAGATCCAGTATGTCCTGCACATACATATGGCTAGATCTTGCATGTGGGAAGTGGCCTGGTGCATGAAAACAGGGTATCATTCTATTTATACAATCAATATGGGCAGACCAATCACCTGACTGTTCAGCATTAATGAACTCTTTCATCAAATTTACTATCTTGAAATATTGAATCCACAACCTCGCTGTTGGTACATTTTCATCGAGCTTTCCCACTTCTTCTCCAAATTTGCTGGCCAACGATATCAGATATGGGTTTTTTTTTTTTTTTTTCAGTGATTCTAGTAATGTAGACTGGTGGTGGTGGGGAGATCCCTGCCTGCCTTTTTTTTTTTTTTTTTTTTTTTGTTACTCTGACGGGTGACTAACGGGTCTCCTTTAGTGCGCCTCCAAGGCCAGGACCGACCAAGATAAGCTCGTGACAAAAACATATCTACAAAGATAATTATATCTTTCAGGATTTATTGGTGCCCCCCTTCCCCTCGGCCCGTGGTGACGTACCAATGTAAAAACACATGTCTATTATATTTACATGTCTAAATACACGATGTACAGTATTTTTTCAATGGGATAACCATTTTATAACGAGAAATTGCAATGCACGGTGTTGTGTCATATATCTCGGAATTTGCACAAAATTTTCAAATAGCTCTAACTTTTGGTCAATTGAAGATAAAATATTGTATAATGTACTCATTTTATAAGAAATTTAGTTCTCTACCACTTGTTTTCTGAAAACCTTTCTTCTCAAATGAACGGCAAAGAAGATAAAATGAAAAGTTTATGAAAAAACGCGAGGAAAACATTTTTGTAAATTTGTGATATTCACGACCATATATCTCCTAAACTAAAACAGGTACGAAAAAAATGCGTAGAGTCTTGTATGAAATTTAATGCTCTTCAATTTTGTGTATGCTTTTGACGCTACGGCCGACCGTTTTCGAGGTATAAGCGGGGAAAAAAAAAAAAAAAACCGGACCTTCCCCCCCCCCTTCCATTTTGCACCGTTCCTTGGTTCCAGGACTTCTAGTATATTTACCTCCTAACTAGTCCAAACAAAGTCCTGAAGTCAATTCTTGCCGTCCCGACATTTCTGTCTACACCCCTCTTTCGAGCATTCATTGACTGGACTATGCCGTTCCCTGACATTTAATGCTCTAGCCTTCGTATTTTTCATACGCCTTTCATCATTTGAGCAATTAATTTTCACGTGATTTCTTCCCGCCAATTTTTGCCACACTTTCCTCATCCACACATAACATATGCAGCATCAAGCCTTACCTAATCACTCATGCTACAGACTTCATGTCTGGCATATGCCTCGATGCATTCCACTACTTTTAGCAATATCTTTTCTTTCCCCTCTATTTCATTAATCCACTTTTCTCACCAATTAAATACAAAGTTATTATTTACTTCGTGCTTTACGCTCATCATTAATGCCACAAGATTCTTATTTGACACACTCATTATCGTGTTCAGAAAAGTTCCTCTCATCGTCTTTTCCACGCCATATTGTTCGCCACGCCTGTTTTTCTTACGCTCTTAAAGTTCGGCATGCAAATAAAGGTGTCAAGTTTAATCTGTGTCATCAAAAATAATTATGACATTTATGAAGTTTAAACTAATTTGCATTTTCTTATCAGTTTACTCTCTGCCTTGTGTCAAACAATGGAGATCTGACTACATGAGTTATCAAGCTATTAAGTCTTGATGGCTCATCCAAATAGACTTTGCTGTTGAGAACAATGAGCTATTAGATACAGTAGGCTCGTCATGCGGTGCAAGGCATTAAATGAAAGAGCTGTGATAAAGACCACAGTCGCAATAAGGCATAGCCACACTGCCTCATGAATTAAACCATACACTTTCACATGGCGTGAAAGAGCCTTCTACATGTAATATCTGCAAGATATTTCTTAAATATGATGTGAAAAAAGCATTCTGCACGAAGTATCTGGAAGAGATTTTTCTTTCGTTGTGATTTCCCACATGTTCCCATTCGCATGTGTTAAGCCTGATGCCAAGATAGAAAATTTCTCGGAAGGTTCCGTGCAAATTTGCACGGCCGCTTGTATGGATGGTTGTATGGAAGATTCCATGCAAATTTGCGTGGCCGCTTGTATGGATGGTTCTGAGGAAGATTCCATGCAAGTTTGCTTATGGAAGATTTGGCCATCTGCTGGCCGTTTTCACGGACATTTTCGTAGTAATTGGTCGTGTGCAATTTTCAATGGAAGGTTTCCTATAAGGTAAAGAAGTTTAGCCAATCAGAGAGAGGTTGGTAAAGCCATTTTGTTTATTTTATTTTAAGAAAGAGTAAAACAAATAAAGAGTAGCCTAAATTTAGAAAAAATCACCAAAAAATGTTTACCGATTCTAAAACCACACTGTGTGAAAATTGTGGTGAACATTCGTGTTTATTTAACACGAAACGTCCAGTAATAACGACAAAATGATTAATGCCTAAGTCGCGAGTGAATACTGTTTCTGAACCTCATATTGCAGAAGTAAAACCACAACAAATTGCACTCGTATTTTCTAGTGCGGAACCAAGTGTCTTTGGACAGCTTGTTCCAAAAAGTAACGCATGCAGGCTCGGGTAGAGCAGGTCTCGTGGAAGCTTTTCGCCCGAGTTCGTACGGGAAATAATCATCGTGGCATGCAGGCTTAAGGTTTGTTCTGCTCGGTTCGGGAATAAAACGTGATTTCTCGTGGGAGAGTTCGGCATAGGGAGAGTTGCCGTTGCAAAGTGCGCCGCTGTCCCAAAGAGGCCGCTCTCAACCGACAACAACGCATTTTTTGTTCGGAACTGTACTGTCATCGATACGACGCTTTGTCACGCATTGCGACCAACAAGAAAAAAAAACCGCCCGTGCTTTATCTCACTGGCAGCAGCGGTTTGGGAGGCTGCGGGATATGGTTTCGACAGAGAACGATGTTTCTCGTTATGCACGGAGCCTTTCTCGTTGGATGGTACATTCTACTGTATACAGTGCAGACCGTTACAGCCACTTCACGTGCAACGTCCCAGATATATAGGACGCACTGTCACTGAAACGTTTAAGGTGGTGGCAAATGGAGAAATTCTTTATTTGTGTGTAAAAGTTCGTGTTTAGCTCGACTGTGATATATACTTGCACCGGCCCATTTTTTAAGAATTCGCTTTATGTCGTAACTATTATCCACGCCCTCCAATGGTATTTGCATGAGCAAACAGTAAAAATAAATCTATGTTCGCCACTGAGTGTTTATAAGCAGGCTTACTTCAATGGATAAGTGTAACGAATTTAAGAACGAAATAATGTAGAGCTGCTATCAAAAGGAATTTTGTAATATCATCCTTTGCAATAGAAGATATTTGTATTAATTTCTCTTTTTTTCTTGATTCAGTTGTGATATTTATATAAATTAATCTTGTAAGACAACGTTTTGCTAAAATCCAGTATACGACGGAATATGGAAAACATGTGAACATGTTTCGTTACATTTTCACCCTAGTGCGAATGGAAAGAGTTCATTTGAGTTCTAACACAATACCAAGCGGAAGATATTAGGCAAATATATTTATTTTATAAGAATTTTAAATAGCTGTCCCCTTTACGTACAAGGCGGGAAAATCCGGCATGCATGTGACATCAGTGCACTCCCGGGCGCGAAAAATTTCAGTTGCCAAACCAGAAGCACAGAGAAGATTCCCATGCTGAGTAGGATCAACATTTGCATATGTGTGGAGCCAAGTTGATTTAACGTCGACGTAACGTACAACGGCACTATGCCTGTGGAGTGTGGTGAAGTGTTGCAAGGTGAGCTGAGGCTTGCTCAGTGCTGTAGGTACACACTCGGCGCACGCAGCAGGGACCACTAACCAGAGCGAGTGAGTGAAGAAATTCGGACGGCTCGTAACATCGAGGTCTTGAGAGCCGATGAGGGTGGTTGACGTGAGTGTGGAGCAGCGCCGGAATGAAAGGGCGGGGGAAACGGGAGATCCCCGAGAAAACCCGCCGACCAACGGCATCGCACTGCACGATTCCCACGTGCGAAAATTCGGAGTGGCCCGGCCGGGGATTGGAGCCGGATCGCCTCGGTGGGAGGTGAGCAGGCTAACCGCTCGGCCACCGCGGCGGCCCCAGTAACCATAGCAGAGCCCGAGACAAACTGGGAGTACTGCGGCCACTCTCGAGAGAGAGAGAGCGACGAGGCACCTATTACACACGTGTCGTGACGTCAAATACACTTCTGCGTAAACCAGCAGACGGTTGGGCGTAACGCAGTCCACCTTTCAACAACTAACCACACGCCGCTCGCTACACGACGTTCTCACCGCACTCTGAACCTACTGTGGTGACCTGGCTGTGACTGTCGCCGCAATCGTTCGACTTTGAAACATGCTGTGTGCCTGCCTGCCCGGCGGGTTTCTACGAAGCGCCTTACCATGAGGACGTTTCAACGTCGCGGCGCCCCGACGGAGATGAACACAAGGACGACCGACCCGCGCGGAGGTCTTGCATACAACTGTGGCCGCAGCGTTTCTGAGCCGGCTTGGTGTGAATGACCCCCTCCTACCCCCTACACTGTTAAAACGCCCTAAACTGTAATGGAAGTTTTTAACCTATACAGTGCATGGAAATAATGCCACGAATCAAGCCGCAGATATAAGAATGTTTAGCGTCGTACTATACAAAGTAGGGAACTTCCCTATGCATCTGACTGTTTTCTGAGCGAATGTAGGAACGCTACAATGAATGTATAGGGGGAAACAATTACCATTTCCGCCTTCTTACTAAAAGCTGTCGATGATAAAGTGAGCACTTTAGAAACGAAACTTATAAAAAAAATACACTGCCCCCCCCCCCCCCCCCCCGCAAACATATATTTTAATGGGCGCACATAATTATATTCAAACAGTAAAGTTGGTGACGATGGATGGGAAGTAGTTCCATATCTTAACGTCGAATAAAAAATGTTAGGAAATTATTTCTGATAGCTTCAAATTATTTCTTTAACTTACTGTTTTTTAATACACGGAAATGTAAAAATGAACAGATTTGTAAAGTATTTACTTTCTTAATAATTTCGCAGTTTCATTTAACCGACGCGTGGATAAAGTGACGAGGCCCATACCAATGCTAACTTCACATAAGGAGGAGGAATACACAACGTGTATACAAGCAGATCTTAAGCAGGGCTTTCAAAAGTGCTCATTTTACCGTGAACAGCCTATAAGCGTATACACTGGTGTGGTAGATTTCCGAATAATTTTTTAGTATACATTGAATACGACTGTGATGTCACAATCAATGAGAATGTCGGTGTTGGGCAAGAGTCATTTTGAATAAAGATTTGCAATTTCTGAGTGGCTACAGTGAAACTTCCGTTCGTTGATTTTCCAGACCATTCCAGAAAATATAACCCCCCGGGGGGGGGGGGGAGAGACGGGTGAGCTGTCTTCCTGAATAAACAGAGGTTTCAGGCCAGGGTTGGGATAGCTTTGGGCAGGGCATGGTGTCCTTACCTTTGCTGTAGAAAACTCAAAGATAAGTAAGAATTATTGCTGTTTTAAAAATGTAAAATTTCCCTGGGAAAGCTCTTCTAATGTTGCATGAAATTTTGGGCAATGCCGTAAAAGTAACTTTTCTAGAGGAACCTTAGCTTTATGGTTATTATAAATTTCATTTGTGGGCATTTGTATTGATTTTGGAGGCATTTGAATTGCCATTTATAATATAAAAAACACCAAAATCAAAATTCTATATAAAATGTAATGCATTCTATTTAACGAATTTTTATGAAGCGCCCATTTTGGCGATTTTTTTTGTAGTTTGGTACAGCTTTTGAAAATAAAATTAGGAGATTGCAATATATATATATATATATATTTCTTGTCATATTTAATGAACGTCATGTGCTCTTTTTTGTATCACTTTTATATGCTTTACAGTTAGTAATGTATTCAGATCCTATTGTATGTAGGCTGTTTGCGGTAAAGTTAGGCCCTAGTTACTTTTTTCCTTTCAGCCATGTTATATCCTTCTGTCATTTTTAAAATAATTATTCCGATCTAAGTATTACAAACAGTGTACATATTCCACCAGACTAGAAAATTAATGTCCAAGGCTATGGTAAAAAAAAAAAAAACACTTATTGACTATTATTCCAAATGAGAGGGCTTAAACAAGTGCTCACTTTACCGTGAATAGCCATAACTAAAAAACAAAAAACAGGATATTACTGATAACTAATGAGCCTACTTTCCTCTACATGGGTGCAAATACATTTTAGTGAAGTTGTTAAAATCTTAGAGGGCAGGTATTCCGGGAGATACAAGCTTTACGTAGTCGATGAGTAGATTGTTTTTTGTGTAATAATAGCGTAGAAACCTATGGAGTTACGAGGTTTTCTTAAAGGATAACGATTTGCTTCCTATTTGAAATTCAAATTGTCCATGTGGTTAACGTGTGCCATACACAATTACAAAGTGTTTGACATCTTAAACTGCTTGTATGGTTATACGCCTAGTCTACTTCACTTATTCAAGTAGCACTCGATTAGTAAATAACGTGGTCAAAAGTATTATAAATATCTGCAAATGAATGACTGTGTGATAATACGTGTTTGTATACTTTGGTTGTTTATATTTATACAACGAAGTTCCTCTGTCCTAATTTCCTAACCTCTCTCCTCCCCTTAAATTGTATTTGTTTGTTGATTCTTGTGTTTTGAAATAAGTCTACCGTCGCTGATAAAAACTTGTTTGTACACGCTGCTTTGTCTGCGAATGCTGGGGAAAAGCAATGCGGGTGTGATCGTGGACACTGTCGTGAACAAAACTTTTGCGTTATCACTCTTCTGTCCGAGATCATAAGGCATTTTTTGGAAACGTAATATCGTATCGCACGTGCACCCTGAGATGCCTACACCCACTTTCGTCTATTGCGCATGCCCCCAAAAAAAACAAATTACCCTTTGCCAGTACAACTGTCAATGTCACATGGTCAACCATGATGGACGTGTTTGTTTAGTTTTGGGTTTTCAACACACCCGCTCTTTTATATGAAATAAAAGGCGCTGACTAAGTTGAACGTATTTTAGTTCCAGTTAAACTAGGTTAGATGAAGTAGAGAAACATCTCCGATCACTTCCCCAACTGAAAAATTTGTTCGACCTCAAATCCTATCCACGCTGTTGTTGACAGTGCTATCGACACACAAGCAGCTCAATGTTATGACCATAGACCAAAGATGAGGTAGAGAGATCTCGCCGGCTGCGCACAACCAATCTCCGTGTCCCAACATCGAACTGCTTTTCTGCCAACACGTCTAACGAAAACGGCATCGTTTGGATTTTAGTTAAGAAAAACTGTTGACCATGTGACGTGGACAGTTGTGTATGATTAGGGTAAGTCAATGTTGGGTACATGCGCAGAAGACGAATAAGCGGTCTACCCCATCCTAAGTCTATGGTTGGGACACATTGGAGTGGCTTCTGCGCATCTTGCATGCAAACTCTACCCTATTTATTTTCTATGGTACACACTAATACTGAAGATAGTAGTCTACGAGACCATTCATGAAAACACTGCTGATTTTGCCTATAAACGTAGGTTAGCTAGCTTGGTTTAACACGTGTGAAAAAATGCATAACCTAAAAATAAACGCAAAGCAGTTCGACTATGTTACGAAACCATTATTTTAATATACCTTTTAGTAAACTTTTTTAAAAACTTAAAGAATGAATATTCGTATCTGCAGTGGGCTATATGCGTGAACATGAATTATTTAGCAGCCCATTCTCAGGTTCCGTTCAATGAATTTGAAGAGTTTTCCGTAAGTTAATGTAAATCACGTACGTTCTGAACAGCCTCGTAAATTCATAAGCGATAATAGGTAATATAGGTTGTTCACGGTAAAGTGAGCACTTTTTAAGGCCCTTCCAACATGCATTAACCACTAATAAATATATCGTATTGCAGCCTGATGCATTAAATTTTGAGGGTGGTGAAATGTATACATGATGTTTATTTGTCACATTGCAATGTTTATATTAAAAAGCAGCAGGAAGTTGTAAATTGGATGAAATGAAAAATTTAGAAGTGCCTTAAAAAGTGCTCACTTGACCGTGAACAGCCTATAGTCATTAACACAGCATATGGTGGTAAATAAGTTAAATATATTTTGTTAGTAACATACTCACAGCCATTTAGAATAGCTCGCTTCGACAAATTCGTAGTTCTTCAGAAATATAATTGATTAAAATGAGAACTTCTTGAATTCAGACAAACAGCGCAAATTCACAAACTCCCACAAAGACAAATGACAGCACGTCATTAATAAACACATCAAAACTAGTCGATCAAAGAGAAATAAATATGTTGGAAGCTGTTATTTTTGTGTATTCGTAGAAAATCATACAAAATTTAACAACTTGATGGCAACTATGAAATGAAATAAACAATTTTCAACTAGGCAAGTTAAAAATAAATATATTAACTCATTAACATTTAAATGCAGACCTGACGCTAGCTTAAGATATTTGGCAAAGTTTCACAATATTTTCTTTTTTTGCAAAATTGTTGCAACATAAGGCAGTCCTGAAGTAAACACAATCGTAAGTGTATAGTTAATTTTCTTCATGTTTTATATTTTGTTAAGGAGCGCGCCTATTCGACGTTTTAACCGTGTTGCAGAGTGTTCGAAATGTATGTTATTTTCGCGAAACTACAAAACGTGCGTCCAACCTGCCGAACTACGATAACAACACGTATTTCAGACGAGGCCTATTCCGTGCTTTCAAGACGTCGCATGCATTAGAAAACAAATTTACCCCCGCCCCCCTTTTCACCCTTCCCACCAACGTAACCAAATACGGCTTTTTCAAAACGCTGTATCTCAAACTGTGCTGTTATGAAGCTACATTTAGATAACTCCATACACGATAGGGTTAGGCACGTAGCTGAATGACAAGCGACGAGACGTTAGAGCAATATTGTGTATGAGGGTGTTTATATACAGAATGATTCGCAATTAGACCGACAAACTTCGGGAGGTGATTCTTCATGAAAAAGTAAAGGGGGGAAAAAAAGTGACACTTTATACCTAAACCGAATATTAAGGGAGGTATGAGCCCTTACAAAACGAGTTTTTAAACCGTATTTGTACAAAAATCGGTAACGAAGGAAAATACAGTGACAACTCTCGGAAAATTATTGTATGTCATCGGGACCTTCAAAGTAAGAGCCGATATTTTGCACAAATACGGCTTAAAATCTCGGGGGGTTTTTTAAGGGCTCATACCTCCCTTAATATTTGGTTTAGGTATAAAGTATCACTTATGTTTTTCTTTTACTTTTTCATGAAGAATCACCTCCCGAAATTTGTCGGTCTAATTGGGAATCAGCCTGTAGATACGATGCACATACAATAACACGGTATGGTACCATTAAACACTCGGGGGAGTTTAGTTGACTGATATTGATTTAAATTACATTATGTTGGCGGCGATAGGACAAACCCAATCTGCGTTCTTGCCTTGAAGCTGGTCGGACGTGGATAGACGACGTCCCTCGCCTCGTGTAGGCCTATATCGGCGCGTTGTTTGGACACACATGTCTCTGACTGCTAGCCGGTGGAGGGGCTTACTGCTGTCGTCGTTCTCCCAATATGTACGCTGTTGTAATCCCTGGCGTCGTGTCGCGATCACGCAGGGATTTCAAGTTAAGGCCCCATCAAATCATAACAGAGCACGTCAGACACATACGAGAATATCCATTGGACCTGCATTAAAATTCTCTACAGACTGTCTATACGCTGTTCACGGTAAATTGAGCAATTTTGAAAGACCTACTAAATACTACTTGTTTGCACGTTGCATGTTATCTCGCCTTATGTAAAATTAACATTGCCATGAGCCTCGCCACTTTATTCATGCGTCGGTAACGTGAAACTGTTACATTATTAGATAAATAATATTATACAAATCTGTTCATTTTTGCTCTTAGATGCTTAAAAAAACTGAAAGGGAAAGAAATAAATTAAGTTATCACAAAAAAGGGTAACTAACTCTTTTTACTGTGTGACGTTAAAACATGGAACTACTTTCCCTCCATCGTTACCAACTTGACAGGGCGCATGTCACTCAGTGCACCCGTTAAAATATATGCAGCTCGGAGCAGTGGTTTTTCTCTAAGGTTGATCTCAAAAGTGCTCACTTTATCGTGAACAGCCTTTACCAACAATCTTATAGGCTCGCCGCTCAAAGTCCTATACGCAGACGGAGTATGACGAGAACAATGCACGCCAGTACAGAGTCTTGCGTTTAGCGGCTATGGTCCGCTTTCTGAGAGAGTGAGGGAGAGATTTTGGGCGGCTCTTTAAAACGAGGTCTTGAGAGCCGACGAGGGTGAGATGAGATGAGAACGGAGCAGACCCGGAATGCAAGAGTGGGGGAAACGGGAGATATCCGATTAGAACCCACCGACCAGCGGCATCGTCCGGCACGACTCCCACTTGCGAAAATCCGGAATTTGCCCGGCTGGGGTTTTAACACGGTTCGCCTTGGTGGGAGGCGAGCAGACTAACCGCTCAGCCACCGTGGTCCCTAGCGCACTTTATGCGCGCAGCAGTATCTTCCTTATCGCTCCCGCGCATCTCTGCCTCAAACGCAAAGATCGTTTGGCTCTGTAAAATTGCCTTACTGAAGAAACAGTACAGGAATTCGTGAATAGGCCTACGTGTTATTAAATAACACACACTTCTAGAAATTTTCTAAAGAGCTGGGATCAGAGAAGTGTGAATGAGTAGCCCCTCATGCGATTCTTCAGAAGCCCGTCTACTTAATGCTCGTTTCCGCATTTGATACAGAGTGGAGTCGAAGTGGAAATATTTGGACGGCTCTTAACATCGAGGCCTTGACAGCCGATGAGGGTGAAGTGAGGCGAGTACAGAGTAGCTCCGGAATGCAAGGGCGGAGGAAGCGGGATATCACCGAGAAAACCCCGTCGATCAGCTGCAGTAGGGGTTGCGTGTACTTTTTAGGAACTAAAAAATGCAAAAATGGCATAAGGGACATTTGATTAAATTGGTGCATTCATTTAACCTAGGAATCAGATGATCCCCTCCCCATACCATTCCCCACCCCTTGGGAGGTATACTGTGATTGGCTAAATGGTTGCTACGCCTCTTCTGATGTGTGCTGTGATTGACTGTTGGGTGTAGGGGTACCCTTTTAGCAGTCAAAGCACCCAAGCGACATTTGGGGGACAAAGATTTTTTGGAGGGTGTGTGGCCAGTCCTTGGTTCGAGACCTGTACAGAGTAATTAGGTGTAATTACATATAATTGCGTAATTTCATAACTGCATAATTAGTAATAGCATAAAATAGTACATGCCGAGACTACATTACTGTTACGGGCGCAGAAACGAAGCACCAACAAGGCTTCGTAGTAGCAGCCTAGGTGCGTGTTTGGATGAGGAGAATCGAACAGAGGGGTCGGTAAGAATAAAGGAGGCCAGCGGGGCCTGTATAAAAGGAGGTTGTCACAAGGTCACCTCCCCCAGATGCCACCAGGCTGCCGCAACGCCGGCGGGTCCAGGACAGCTAGGATCTGCAGTGCCCCGAGCGATTGTAGAGTGACTTCATTATTCTCAGAGGTAAATACAAACCCACATAGACGTGAGACGGGTCTTAACTAAAGTCAGTCTTGATGCCGAGTCAAGTTAGAACAATGTCGCTTAACTTCTGGCGGTTGCGACTAATTTGTTAGACTAAAGAAGGTAGTACTGAGTTCACTAAACAGGTCGTCAGAGTGTTCAGACATAGCTATAGCGAAGTAAACACTTTACATAAATTGTTGTTAATAAACGTAAATGCAAAGGGATTATCTCCCTGTATAATTTAAAGGTGATATAAGTAAAGGATTAGTGTTTTGGTAGTTGCTGTGTCTTTCTGAGTATGTAAACCCCAATTCCATTGTGTTATTGTATACACCTCTTAAGGAAGCATATCAGTACACATGTGTACCCTTCGGCTGCTAAAACACAAGTGAGGAGGTTGGCCGGAAAGGGGAAAAGGGGGGGGGGGGTCGAGGAGTTAGTCCTTGGTTCGAAGCATGTAGAAGGAAATTATAGGTTAAGTTCGTAATGAGTAATTTCATAATTGAAGAGAATGTTTCCAAAATTCGCTAAGTCCACTTTTGGGGATATGTACGAAACTTGGCCGATAGACAGAGACTATAAGCAACTTTAAAATTAAACCGCCTGTGTAGCTGAAACCTTGTTATGCCCACTGGTGAAGAACCATTGTGTTCATGTTGCATCGCAGAACCCATTCAGTTCACTGCGAAGGGAAATGTGGGTCTCGCTCAATTAATAGAGCCAAAGGACACGTCAAAACACGCCCAGTCCACAGATTTAGGAAAACGCCAGAGTTCGCTTAGTCCATAGAGAAGGGATAATCAGAACATGCTTAGTTAATAGCACTAGTCCGAACTCGTGCATTCCACACACAGTGTTTTAATAGCATGGCACATTAGCTCACTGGCACTACACAAAAAAAAACACAAAACATAAAGCACGGAATATGACAACGTTGCAGGCGACTGATTAGCAGGTTAGCCATCATTATCTTTTTCGCATGTAATGATGTGTTAGTTATTGTTGAAATGTTACCAGTCGATAATATTTTTGAAAATGTGTCTCTGTACTGAATGATACATTACATTTTCGTGACATGCACGTTCTGCCACACTGGCTCTAGTATCGCACATTGTTAATATATAATTACATAGATACACAGATACACAGATAATGTGGGAACAAAAGTATCACCCAGATTTGCCAATCTTTCCTGGTATATGTTCGTTGATGGTAGTATCGTAAATAGTGTGTGTTTCTAGTACTGTGCTAGCGTGTCTGGTCCATACATGTAAGCATTTAACTGTTAATATTGGTGAGTAAATAACATGTTAATAATGTTATATGATGTATTGAATATTCTGGGAAAACGTAAGTGACGGACATCGATCTTAGCTATGTGTAGACAATGGATATGGGACTTTACAATTGTAGTTGCAGACAGAGGACGAAAACAGAAACGTGACGAGTGGCTGCCAAGCAGACAGAAGTAAATGAAATACACATCACAGTGTAAGGTACCAACAATCGATTGCCCTCATATTGCATCTGCCAAGCATGGCTGCTGTGCTTCTAGCTTTACTGCCAAAGACATGCAATATTTCTTTGAAATGTTTTACAAGTAAGGCGTAAAATGTGCGCAGTACAAGTTTTTGTTAAAATACATGTCTGTAGGGTATCCGAAACGTAAACACAGAAGGAAGGAGGATTCGAAGATAAGCAGGCCGGTGCAAGTAGAGTACTGCATTTATACCCAAGGACAGCCATCTATATCTGTGTGTGCAAAAGCATTCGAGTCCATAACGTGTAATTCCAGGGACAGAGTGGTGAGGTTGGCGAGAACATTTAGGAAAGAAGGTGTGTTCCGAGGAGAGAAAAGTGGAGGAATGGATATGGCAAGATGTAAATATCACATGAATATAACCGAAAGCATTATAAAACACATCGGCATGTAAAATTGTCGTGAAGGTCATTATGGGCAAGCAAAGTCGGTGAGACATTATTTATCATCAGAACTGTCTGTGAAAAAAGGTGGCTCCTATGGACATCACAGCAAGAGTATAGATGTTTATACAGTAAATTCCATGATATATTCATGATGACTTTTAACCTGGGGTTTGGCAATCCTCGATCAGAGGTTTGTTCATTCTGTGAGGAACAAAACAAGAAGTTGCAGCTTGCAACATACGAAAAAGAGAGAAAGACACTTATGGTTGACAAACGACTACACACACTTAGAGAAAATACATTTTATTCACAGCTTAAAATTGATCCAGCTGAATCCATAACTGTTGTGTTTGACTGTCAACAGAATCAGCCACTCACTAAACTGTCTGTTAGTGATACATTTTACAGTAGGCAAGAATGGTTTTACAACCTCGCATTTATGGTATATCATGGTTCTATAGACGCGCCGAAGGAGGAATACATATCATTTCACACTTGGCTTGAAACACAGCGTGGAGGAAGTTCCACTGAAGTCACATCAGCATTAATACATTATTTTCAACATTTAAAAGACAAGTTTCTCTCCGACATTCATACAGTTTGTCTCCTCAGTAATAGTGCAGCTCCGCAAAACAAAAATGCCATGGTTCTTGCTGCACAATGTGGTTATACGGACTCCACAACAAGGTGGAAGAAAATAGAACATTACTTCCCCGTAAGAGGGAACAGTTACATGCCTCCAGATAGTGTATTTGGGCCTGTAGAGAAAGATCTGCACAAGAGGGAAGTTATAGTAGCTTCCACAGAGTATTATGACATATTTCAACAACATGGAAGAGTGTTGATATGCAGGATTACTCGTCAGTGAAAGACTGCAAAACCGTTGCACACAGTCGGTGTAAGACCCCACTTCCCTTCAAAATATCTTAGCAGAAGGTAATCACTTATGAAAACCATAAACATGTTCGTGTTTCCGTTCGTAGCCTTTATGACTGGGGAGCGACATGTTGTTGAGTGCTTAAAAGAGGTCAAAGTTGGTCCAACTTCTTCGAGTCTCTCAGCGATATTGCACCTTCAAGCAAGGTGTCAATGAAGAAAGCTAAATATGTTGGAAATCTTTTGAAGTACTTTGCAGTGCCACCTGATGCAGATTACTTTTACAAATGTGTACTTACGTCTGTTCACCATGCTTAGACGGACAGTAACACAGTTGTGTACCATGCAGATGAACAACCAAATTAGTTCACATTGGGTAGTTGTTCAAGATGTGACCAACCACTGTTAGAGCGAATTAAAAGTATTGCAACTTAGTTTCTCATGTTTACGTGCAATATACAACATATTACATGCGTCGTAATAAGCACATTGTTGTACTTTCCCTTTTCTTTGAAGTTAGTGTGCATCTGAAATGTTGCTAAGTCTATGTACAGAGCTGGTTTTGGCAGATATGCTATTATATGCGCTCATGTACATATGACCGACATAGTTATTACATGATTTCTGTCCCATGTATATTATCACTTGTATTCGTGTAGCTATTGACTGCATTCTTCATTAAAGGTTTTGTGTGGTATGTTTAATGTGTCCCCGTTCAGTGCTATTTCTGGAAATATTTATAAATGGAATGAGTGAGTTTAGAGAGCCTACTCTTCAATTGCGTAATGAGTGATTGCATAATGAATCCATACCGAGAGAAATTTCATATACCGAGACTAAGTACATGTACTGAGAGCAATTACACACTAAGCACACATCCTATCTCAACCACTGCCCACTCTAAACTGAGCTGAGAACCGCTAATATGTTTATGATATACATCCACCATGTTGGAATGGGACCCCGACTCCGAATGCCTGAAGCCGTCTCTGCTGGAACGATCGCCGCAACAAGTAGACGTCGGCTGCTCGCCCTCCGCTCGCCTGCCGGAAAGCCTCCACAACCCCGCTCAGAAAGTGAAAGGTCCCTACCCAAGCGGTAATTAAGTTTGTGTTAAACACGTGTTTTAGGATGCATGGTGTTGTTACCTACCAGCATTCCTGACATAAATTGTATTTATTTTTAACTCACCACAAGCAAAGTGTCAGCTACACTTTTTTTCGCATATTCTATTTACAAAGTATGTGTTCCCACTCCTGTTGGACTTAGTTTTTCACCACACTATTCCAAGTTTAAAAATAGGTATATTCCATTATGGATAGTTAAGAAAAAACATTATATTAAAACTAGAATCTTTATGGAGTAAAAATGTAAAATATTTAGTTTTAAAATTTGTTCACTTTTTTATGTATATATCAGTTACGTTTCTTCTCACATAACCATTTTATAAGCTATGTGTATCCGCCCTGTTGCAACGAACATTTATCCCAAAATATACACTTTGAGGTAAAAATTAAACATATAAATAGATTGAAATAAATATTTTAGTACTCTCTCAACACTATACACACTTAATGTTACACTTTATTTATACACAAATACTGAATTATTAACACAACTAATATTGCCCTTCTCGATTAATGAACTATTCCTTCATGCATTATATACAGAAATATCTTGTTAAAACTTTCTTCTTTCACAATTCCTTTATACATATTTTCCTTAGCGTCACACATCTTCACTTATCTTCTATTATACAAATATTCCTTGTAGCCCTTTTTGTTATTTTCTTTACACACTTACGTTGAACTACTAGCAGGCTGACGGGCAGAGGGCAAGTACCCTGCTGCGCTGGAGTGTATAACAGGTGATGAGAGGGTAAGCCTCCCCAAGCAACTGGAGATGCTGTGAACCAGCCTCGCAGCATAACGGTGTTTCTTTCGATACTTGTAGAGGGTGTTTAGTAAAACTACTCTTGTGGTGTGACGAACTTGTTTTATTTGAAGCTGGAAATGCGGTGAACCAGTAAAACAGCTCTCGCAGCAGGACGGCATTTTCTTTGAAGCTGTTGGATGTCGCGTAGTAAAGCTGGAGATTTGGTGTTTCCTTCGTTGCTTGTAGATGGCACTGCAGATATGACCTGGCATCTTGAAGGATGTTGATGTGGATTAGCAAACAAGTGTATTCTCAGACAGATGTTGTAATCTATGGATGGCAAGTTGAAGGCAGGAGACAATATAGATCCGTAGGTTAAATATACATCAGAATTTTATAATGCCTCCAACGTAATGATGCCACATTATCCCGCTCGACATAGCATTTGTCGTCATCACGTGACATAGCGACCTTTGTTACACGTTAGGTGAAGACATTTTCGGCAAGCGAACGAAAATGATACTGGGTCCCCATAACCTGTGAAATTTTTATGAGGTATTCCAGATAATTATCGTAGAGGAGAAACTAACACGTTAGCTTTTACACCCTTAGCTTTACACACACACTGCTCATTCAAAATAAGGTATGTGTAAAGTTTAGGACGTAGTCCCACAAAATAGGGCTACGTCTTAAACTTTAGCACATTCATCCTTCATATCTCCTGGCACGCCTTTGCACATTAGAGGGAATTTTTGTAGATTATCTGGGGCATATATATATATATATATATATATGTGTCAAATCGTCTAGCCAAAGAGAAAATACTTTCGTACACACCATGACCATGTATTTCACATATAAGGCTGTCAGTATCGCAATATAGGAGATGTAAAGCTGGCTGAGGAAATTTCTGTTGCATATATTTATAGTGGAAGTTACACAGAAAATTTTTGACAAATCCAGAACAGCAACACCAGGATACAAAGGCCTGTTAAACGTAACAGATAATTTTTCCTTTTCAGTTAAGATCAAATTCTCATTGAGGATCTGCTTCACTTTAAATGTTGGTTGCCCAATCAATTATGCTGCCCCATATAATGTCATACCACGATACGACTCTGATGTCCCTTTCGCGGTAGACATTCTGCAATGTTTTCCCACACACAGAATTAATCATTAACTTAAACAACGATTTTTCAATGCGTTCATCACCTGACCACGTTTTCCAATGTTGAAAGTGATGTACAGAGCCATCCACGCCTTCTGCTCAAAAACAAAATCGTGATTAGCAGAAGCTAGTTTGGTCTCATACATCAAATAATGCTTCAGTTTTTCCCAGTGTACAACATAATTTTTCGATGGCACGAGTGTCAAAAGCAAGTTTTTAGTTTTACCGTTCGGCAGTATTACAGTTACTGGGTCAGGTTGCAGGTCAGATACCACATCATGGCATTCTACCAGAAAAGACTAATCTACTTCCACGTAAAAACTAGTATCCCTGTCATTATCCATATTGGCAAAATCCCATGTTGAAAAATCACCTGACTCAACCCACTCAAAACTACCAATCGGTGACTTACATTTCATTGTGTGGCTGTACAGTCCATTAATGTCGAAGTAACAAATATTATTCTCTACCACACACACGGATCGTACTTATCACCCATATAAATATTATTAGATTCCGCACGCCTTCTGCAAATCTGGGTAATACCACCCCTGACCCCGCGCTCTACAAGAAGGTACTTACCTATGTCAGACATCAGCTCTAACCACACTTCTGTTTTCGGTAAAAGAGTATCCCATGACAGAGAGAGAGAGAGAGAGAGAGAGATAGAGAGAGAGAGAGATAGAGAGAGAGAGAAACAGCTGTGACATACATTGTGGGGTCAAGACCATGTTCTGCCAAACATACGGTTCTAAAATTCTTAAATACATCGGCCAACAAACACGTGTCCACAAGTAAATATTGTATTGCATACTCCAGTAAATTTTGATAGTTGAACACATTCCATGCAGATTGAATATGAGTGTATTCTTCATCGCTTATGCCTTCGCCTTTCATTATATTATGAAATGCGTCCTTTGATGGGAGTGAGGTACGGTTCAGACTCTCCACAGACTTAACAAATTCGTAAGGAAATACTCCCCTTCTTTGTGC
This sequence comes from Dryococelus australis, assembly GCA_029891345.1. Classification (NCBI taxonomy): domain Eukaryota; kingdom Metazoa; phylum Arthropoda; class Insecta; order Phasmatodea; family Phasmatidae; genus Dryococelus; species Dryococelus australis. Next base: position 122,841,826 of record CM057000.1, on the reverse strand, counting down.
CAAATCAAATTGAGTATTGTCTGAAAACTGTGACCGGGTGATAGTAATCTGGGCAGAAGACAAATTATATGCCAATGTTTCTAGTGATACGTTCATGAAATTAAACGTGTCAATGAAATGCAATTGAACAACTCGCGCAACTCCTTGCAAGTTTCTCCCATGAGGAATGTGTTTTGTGTTGCACTTGTAATTTTGTAAGGTTGTTACAATCACCTTTATCGCACCCGGTTTTTCTATTATCACATTTCCATCGTGCTGCGTGATGTGTCGTGGAGCCAATGGCTTCATTAGAAAGTGGGTATCATAATTCTGCACGTTATGAAATACAGCTACAAGTTGGTTCTTTTTTGAACAAGAGATAACATTTATTACGTGCACGGACTCTGATTGCACCCGCCAAATGGTCATGATCGACCACAACACTTCGCCGAGCAGCTTATTACAAATGTTACAACTTGTTTGAGCCATAAGTCTAGCTCTGTCAACTATTGTCAACGGCTTCATTGGAACTGTTGTGCGGCATGTGTCTGTAACCCACTTTATTAACTCAACTAATTTATCAACCATCCTGCATACACAATCTTCACCCACAAACATCGCTGTACTGGGTTAAAGTGGAATGATAAGCCGATACGCGCAACATACTACAATCATATGCAACATGTTTGTAGATGGTTGTTATGCTACTATAATCATTATGTGGTAAGCAAGTGGATATGGGTTTCAGATAAGCTTCAGTATTGCAGTATGCAATGTAACACATTCTTTGCTGTTTGGCAAAATTACTGAATTGAATGTATTTATTTTCCTCAGAAAAATACTTAGAACAGTATTATGTTGTTGGCATAAATATTGATGTTTTTTGAGTTTCTCCCCACTTCCAAAATATTGAAAACATCGCTCGCAAACAAACTTTTTGTGCTGATCCTTACTCAACTGAGAGTAAAACAAATACGGCAAATCATTAATCATTACAAAATGAAAATGAGCGGTACTACCAGTAGCACAAATAGCTAATACATCTACATGCCGCTCACATTGCACAGAAGACGTGCCAATGGGTACGATACGTCCTTCCTTATCATTATTAAATGCCTTGTCAATTATATTTTCATCTTTATGTATCACTGAATAAACATTAACGGAAATGTTATTGAGTTCCTCGAATTGTTTGATTTCATGTAACACTGCGGGAGTCTAAAATCCATTCGTATTCAGAACCCATCTTCCGTACAACTAACATTGATGCAAGCCTTTGTGTTCGCAATGAGATTACGTAGGTTTGTGTGAGACACACCTACGGTGAATGGTTTGTACTGCGAAATGTGGACATCCTTTATTCCACAGCTGCTGCCCCTGCCACAAAACTCACAAATATTCGTAGTGAGTTTAGGGACGATGTGCTCATCGTAAATCTCACCAATTTCAAATGAATGGAGGATGGGTTTATCTTTACTGCAAAAGTGGAATGTCTCCATAACCATTTCCTCTGCTGCTGTGTTTCTAAAAAACGTAACTGCTATGGAGACAAATTTTGAAAGGTCTGTGTACTGTCTGAGTAATAGCCAGAACAGATGCCTTACATCTCTCCAAGAAATTTGTAATGTCCGGGTCGGACCTTACCTTATCGTTAAGTATTGCTGCGTCCACAAGCCTTCACCCGAAAGCCATATCCAAAAGGATATAGGCCAAGAAGTCCTGAGATGAGCCTACATCGGGCGATGAGTCAGAGCTTGAATAACTCTCTGGCTGATAGATAATGAGACATCGTTTAACTGAGGAGCTTTACATCGCAAATTTCCTACTCACCAATAATCACCTTTATTATCAAATGCCAAGCAAATAATCTGAAACAAAAAAAAACGCAAAGCTATAGTTATATATAACAATATAAACATACCTGAAAAAATACAAGTAAAGCACATAAAATTACGCGTACTTAACAATAATTACATGTATCTAAACATTATGTTATAAACTCATTTCCCCATATCTAAATATTTCCCCTGGAGGGGACTCGAAACCCTACCAGAATGGTCCACGTGTTACCCAAGCTCTCTACTTACTACTCTACCAGAGTACCATCAACATGTGACTATAAAAAACAACTAGTTAAAATATATGAAAAACATTTATTATTTTAAAAATATTTGTTTAAAAATGTTATTATTTAAAAAAGATTAACATTTAAAAAAGCAGTAAATAAAGAAATATTACTTACATTTAAAAGTGTTTAATCCTCTTTGCAGATCCCGATGGAACGGTAACACCGCGATCCGCTTGCTACTAACATCAGAGATCGCGAGTCTGGTTCTGCCGGCATTTCGTCCAACCACAGAGGGTAGCTAGATCTCAGGTAAAGTCGCTAGTCTACTGAGCGTGGAGATATGTTTACACCTCGGATGCTGAATACAGACTGAGTTCCGCTCGCTACTATCACCGGAGACCACAGGACCATGTTACCCGGTGTTTCATCCGACTGCGAAAGGTCCTTAGATATGCAGTAAACATGCTAATCCATGGTGCCCGGAGATATCATCACAACTTGGATGCTGAAGAGAGACTGAAAGAGTGAGAAATCTACATTTTATACCCTCTGCCTCACCCCTAAGGACTTAGTAACCCAGTTCCAGTGTGGAGTAGGTTACAATTGATTTACACAATGAGCAAAGGTTACAAATTAAATATGCAATCCTGTTGGGACAAAAAAAAAGCAATCGATTTGGGACAAAGGAAGTCAATCCCGTAACACTTGGGGGGAAGTCAGCTAATTTCACAGTTTTACAAAAACATGAAGGGCACTAAAGTCTTTGTTCGTTCGAGGTACGGAATGCAGGTAATGCTGCAGTTTCACACAGAAACTGTGCCACAGTTTCAGACAGGAACAGGGCGTACAATTCTTCTCCAACCCAAGTTACGTTAACTTTCTAGCAACATGTTAGTAGTTTTGTGTATTAACATTATGTGTGAAACATTAGGTTACAAACTGAAATAAAATGTAATGTTAAGTTACTATTTTGTAGTGTTAATACCACAATTTTTTTTTCATTTCAAATGTAATATCTACTTACTATTATAGTGTTAACATCACATCATGCATGTGGAAAGGAGATGTTAAGTCATAAAAATGCAATTAAGTTTTCAGTCTATTTACTATGTTATAAAATAATATGTATACAACACACGTATCTATTACACTTTGACAATACCCTTTGACAATAGACTTTTGACAATAGACTTTTGACAGTACACTTATGACATTCGACACACATTATACATCCAAAAGCTTACAGACTGTTTACAATTTCAGTAGATATTGATCTGACACATTTGTATACTATTTCTTCAATATCTTGTTCTTGAGAAGTTAACATCTCGCAGCGTTTTCTTCGACCTATTTTAGGCTTTGCTCACAAGTTCGCATACAAATGTCTTTAATACAATTAGAAGAATGCAACACTATATTCTGAACCAGATCGGGATATGTTTCCAAGAAGTGAGAATAAACTTCAACACTTGTGAGTAATGTGGTAATTGGTGTCATGTGATATACAGGATATTTGTTTATGTAGGAACAGTGAATTAACCCCAGTATGCATACTCAACAGTCGATTTGCCTGGCGTAATGCTAACATACGGGTTTCTGGGATGAAGATATGCCATCCCTATTCTATGAACGCCAACATACGACTGATACACAAGTACTAATTTTTTCTCAAGCAACTAAACATTTTACTATGCAAGAAGTGCATAAAGAACTTTGTTATATTGATTTTACATTTAGATTTTTCAATACATATACATGAGAAATTCACTTCATCACAACTTTCCTCTAGCATCCTATACTGCGATCAAGAAAAGTTTTTGGGGTGAACTTTGCTTTAAGTAGTTTCGCTTTCCTATCCACAATACATTTACACATCCTATAACCAATAAATAGCCAAACCCATTAACTAAGTCAAAAATATTCACATTACAATGTGCAGAGTATTGCAATGACTGTAAATATTATGTTCCAAACTTCGATTACAATAAGTTTTGTTCACCTTTGGATTTCTTCATCATATACGGAATTTAACATAAAAATTTGAACTAACACAATTGGTTACACTACAACCCAGGGCTTATTGCTTATTAACATGAAACCAGTACCATATGTGCATGAAAAACGAATATTCTCCTCACACATTTCCTTAAATTAGGTAATTGATACCTCACATGCATGTTCGATGAGAGAGTACTTGCCATTCGGATGAAACTTCATTCTTGCACTTAACAAAGTTATTCGGGATGAGAGCTGCAACATCATATGCCAAACTATTACATATAGATGGAAATGAGAGATTTCCTTTTTGGAAAATAAATGTGTGAATATCCCTGACGTACACTTCCTTCCAAGGGATGTTAATCCCACAGTCGGGGCGGGTAAGTTCATAGGTGATTTCTCTGTTGCCATGCACATCCACAATCTCTTCGTTAAAACTGGCTATAAGTATATCTTTCAGTGAACGTTGCAAATCACTGTTGGGTCTCAGGCATTATACAGCACAATCTTAACATTCTATTCCTTCACCAAACGTAACACCACGATATGAATCGAAAGTATAACACCATTGTTCAATGTAATGTACTTGTACTTACAAAACACAGGTAAACAGTTTAAAATAAACTTGTATATAGCCTACTTGCAACATCTCGTAGTCACTTTCTGGGATGAAAATGCACACCATGTTTATAAACGATACCTCTTGCCTCTCTCTCTCTCTCTCTCTCTCACACTCTCTCTCTCTCTCTCTCTCTCTCTCTCTCTCTCTATATATATATATATATATATATATATATATATATATATATATATATATATATTGGAAGGCTGCAATATTGGATTGTTTATTTGAAACTAAAAGCATTCTACTTGCTTTTGCAAACTCTTCATAGCTACATACCACAGGGCAAGGCTAACCGACGGATTTCGCTATGAATTTCAGTATTATGTTCTATTTTATTAAATTTTTTCGGTTCGGATTGTAGGAATAGCACAACAGCCCCTTTGTAACATATATTTGATTTGCCTATGTGACATATGTTTTGAGATATGTTTATCTAGAACGTTATTCAATAGTTCATTTAAACATCATGGCTATATTGTGTCTGGCCGCAAATTAAACACTGCAATCTAGTGCTCATTACATTCATTGACTTCTTCGTACATGTGTTCTGGACTAATTACTGAAAAACTCCATTGTTATTATCAATTACACATTTAAATTTGTAGCAGAGTATATCGTTAACCTGAAACCAAATTCTTTTATATCCTGGGAGAACACTAGCATACTAGAATTGAGAATTAAATTACTAAATTGCATCCTACAATGCATTGAAACAATAGCACGATTCGCGCTGTATTTAACATACCTCGATTGGGTCATCCCCCCCCCCTTACCGCACTCCATCAGTAATGACCATTTAAGCATTAATTTAGAATTTTCACCTGCAGAAATGAATTGTGATTTAACCATACATTTCACGTAACTTTTTTGAATGACGGACACTTAAACTTTTTCTGTATGTCTATTCTTTTACCACTCAATAGACTTGCTAGAATATGTATTTGATTCATTCCACACACGAATATCTCCTCGTCTTTGATGTATTTGTTGCAAATATTTAGAAAGTCTTTGTACTCCATACATCTACACTCCCACACTAATCCATGGTAGTTAGAATATTGGTTCACTTATACTTCCGACTTAAACATTTCCACTCAAAAGGTTGTTTGAATGTGAACACAGTCGTTTGGCAGTGTGAATTAGTAATAGCCACTTTCTTAACAATAAACTTATTTGGTGCTTGGAAACCTTGAATATTACATAACATGTATACTCGATGACAGTACGTCATATACTGAAAACACAATTATGTTAATACCTTAACTAACTTTTCTCGAACACTCTAAGATACTAATCTATCATGAATGATTAACACGTAAGCTTGGGTATTTTGGGGAATGTTTGCATTTGCACTTATTTCAATAAGCGAGTCAATAACATTGTTAATTATATAATTGTTTTGTTTGCTAATGTCAAACATGAACAAAGGTGCCCTACTTTTAAATGTTTCAGGATATAATATTGGTGCACTGTCTTTCGAATAATACATTACTTGGAATTGCCTGTACATATTTTAACATATAAGATACTCACAATTCGCGAAATATGTGTTAAAGTTCGTGTACAGGTAAGCTTGACTAGTAATAAATAGTTTAATGTTTTTAACATTGCAATGGTCGAATGGTGATCTATCCACTCCTAAGTTATTTTGGCAGTTGGTTTGGGAACATATATTGAAGTATCTCGGGTTTTTATTTGAGAAACTTGATTTTACATTTCATATAACTTTCTCAGATGGTGTTACTGAAGGGAACATCTTCAAACTCCAAGACCTAAATACGATGTCCAGGTGTTTCCCTTTTCCAATATACTTAAGAAATTGCATGCATTCATGAGTGCTAATTTCAATATGTAGCCTCAACCATTCTACATTACTTAGTTCAAAGGTAACACCTCCATCATCATTAGCATGGTGCATATAGAGTTCATGTACATATTGCTAAATATAGTAACCAATTCTTAGCGGTATAACAACATCGTATTTTCCACCAGGGTTAATGTGTAATTTATAATTCTCAGCGTGATTCCACCCATACATAGTGCATGTGTTAACATAGTTTGTTGTTAACAAGAGGTGAATGTAGTACCCATATCTTGACTCTGGTCGATTTTAAGACCGTTCAACGACTCTATCAATTAGATTAAGTATACCATTGCAAACTATTCCCATAGTTACTGGATTAGTTCCATCATCTGTCTTTTTATTGCATCTCTGAGCCACAAAGATGATTTCGAAGGCAAAGCATATGTCATGATTATGTATAGGAATTCGTATTTCTGATAGAAACATATAAAGCCCCGCTCGAAATTGTTCATACACATGAATTTCTGTATTGATTGTAGAGTCTTCATAACTTATGTGTTGCTTGACATTAAGCATGTCTTCCATTTTCATTTACTTTATATCCCAGTTTGCATAAAAACCATTCGTGGCCCCATGTTAATCACACTGGTTTCTTATTGGAACTGAACACTTTACTTTGACACTTACGTCTTTTTATAGGTAATGTCTTGTGAACGGGACAAACATATTGTTTACTGTAAACAAAATCGATTGTGGTTACATTACACAGGATACAATTATTTTTATACTATTTTCTATCCACTTCTATCAAATGTAGATGCAAAGTTACCTCTTTGTTTCTAAAGTTAATGCACCTACCATTTGATCAACTATGGTAATAACTATTTTGGCAACATGATTAACTATTACTGGAAGTTACATTAATGCATTTGGTTTTTCAATTATTTTATATCCTGGTGCATTGGAACAAGTGAATTTGTGTTATGTGTTTGTAGGTTTATCATTTCAAAATGAACTTCCAACAATATATTTTTTCACATGCCGCACATTGACTGACAAGATATTAACTTGTTTTGATTATTCATGTAGTCGATTAGCTGTATACACCTTTTGTTCCTAACCTAACATAGATCCTATTGAATCATTTGGTGTGAAATCAATATCAACATTGCTAAGCATTATACTTGTTAAAGTATTTGGATTACCGCATAACAGGAACTTAACATTTTCAGGTACAGTTACCTTTATGAATGTTTACAAATCTTCATGTTCATAAGAACCAGCAGGTATAACAACTCGATGTTTTTTTATTGCCAATGTTCAGTTTGAGTTTTTGATTATGCATATCTATATTTGGTATACCGTTGTATGTTACGAATTCAATTCACTCTATGCCATTTGCCATCTAACTTCCAGACTGGGAAATTGACTGACTGCAGTTGGGTTGAGTTTCCACTTAAGATCAGCGTGATTGACATTTTACTATCTTACTGTTGGTTTCAAGGAGTATCTTATTTATAGTTAAGACTCATAAACTTAAATGTCTGCAGTTATATGTTCGATTATTGTTCGGTTTCGTAATTGTACTTGATTTGTATACTCTTTAAATAGTTACATATTTCTAATGGATGACGTAAGTCTCCTTAACAATAATAATAAATTGAATGATGTCCAATTTTAGTTATTGGAACACAGTGGGTTCCATTATTTTGTTAAGAATCTAAATTAACAATCATATGTTCCTGAAAGTAAGGGTTTTGTGGCAAGCCATCTCTCATATAAACACCTCGAAATAGTGGAATTTTAAGTTTCGTGGTAAACACAAGATTGTCTTTATCTGCGAGAGTGCGATCTGGAATACTGCATAGGATCTTCTCCGATTTTCTCCTTGTTTTGAGATTTTTTTTTTCAGTGATCCTTGTCCCACTTTGTATGGCTGGAGAAACTTTCCTTTCCCAGTTGGGTTACTCGTTCTTTGTGTAACTGCTCTGCTGATTGCCGAAGACCCAATCAGTGGTGAACCGATGGTGCCTAGGGCATGAAATAGTAACGAGGATAAAAGCCAACTTTTTTCTTCCCCTTGACTTTTCGTGGTTTCTTTGTACCATGATGGCCCATTCCTCTTTTAACTCTGCTGCGCATAAATTTCCCGACAACCCACACCACGAGTTTTTCACTGGTAGTGCACTAGAGCTGTTTCTAATATTTTCTGCTTTCTCAGCTAGAAGTGTATTGGCAATATGCCATTTTTTAAATCTTTTGTTTGCTCATAAGTTATGTTGTTTACAAGCTTCATCTAATGCACTTATTCCCTTATCATTAAGGGCCAAACATTTCGCAAGTCGTGTACCAGGACTGCAATAATTATATTTAGGAAAATGCAGTTCAAATGGTAGATTATTAATACGTATGTTTAAAACCCTGCTACCTTTTTGATGTGTTTGGTACAAAACATTAATTAACACTGTATGCGATCCTATAATATACATGTTCATATACAGTTTTACATATAGTATATTACAATTTGTTAGTATGAAAGTTATAAAACAAAGCATGCATCTTCCAGTAATCATAAGTAAGAATGAAAATGTAATCGAAGAAATGCAAAAACATGGTATTCTTTTACCATAAAATATATTATGCATAATAACTGGACCTTCTTCTTGCGGTAAAATGTATATGATAATGACACTTTTAGAACACCCAAATGGAATTAGGTTAGAAAATGTATATTTGTTTTCGAAAACTTTGCAATATGACAAATACAAGCGATTAGCGAGTATTCTGTCATCGATCGAAGGAATTAATTATTTCCTGTTCACTACTAAAGTTGATGTTACACCTCCGAGTGAAGAATCGCCTGATTCGGTGTTTATTTTAACGATGTATGGAGTTAACCTCAAGGTGAAACTTAACACCATTTCAGTTTCGGCAGACATTCGAATGACGAGTGTTTTGTATAATTTGCAGAGTTATGCTAGAATTCCCAAACATAATTTACACGATAAAGCAAACATGTTAATAGTTTTTAAAATGGATACTTAAAAATATACAACATATTTACAATGAACACATTATTGGTGACATGGCATATACCAATTTAAAAAGTATATATGTTTCTACTGTTAGAGAGACAAATATGGTTACTTTGTAATTATACTGACATTTCCAATATATTAAATATGTTTTCATTGTGGTTTCAACAGTTTCATCATTCCTGATGAAGAATGAGTATTTCAAAATTCGCACCTAGTGGTATAAGACAGTCCCATTATAGCATGTGTTTAGCCAGAAGTCGCAATGGAAATTGTGAGTTGAATGGTAATATATTGCGTAATGTCAGTGAGCCAGCGAAAGATAATGATGCGTAAATAAACAATTCATTGAAAGTTTAAACTTTATGATGTTAGACATATTGAAAACACAAATAGGTGAAATGGAAAAGTTAAGTGAAGGGGTTGATCATGTTTATAAGAATATGACTTTAATTTCGAAGATTATATAACCTGTTGGATACTATGCAAAACATTCAAACTAAAATACATGCACATCAAGAGCATTTAAAGAGATATTTAAATTTAATGCTTAACACTGTTGTTAAATCACAACTTACAGAGATAATGGTAGATTTAACACATTTTATATAAGTGGTTATCTGAGAACACGGATTGCAAGTAGATGGTGCCTTAAATAAAGTTGATATAATAGAAAGGGCGCAGAATAGTCTAAGTAATGTTCCAACTAGAAAACCTATGCAATGAATATGTTGTATATAATAAGCAATGTATGTGTGAAGTAATAATACACAATGTCTGTGGCTACCTTGGCATTATATAATGTTATAACAGCAGAGAATGGGATGTATTTGCTAGTAAAACACGCTTGGAGTGGAATGTTTTGAATTACGATATATTTAATCCATTTACGTCTAGATTAGAAACAATACATGCAGCAATAAATACATCGAATGATAAACTAACTGAAAATAAGTTAGATGAACCTTTGAAGAAGAAACAAGTAATTAGTAAACTTTCTAAATTAACTCATAAATATTTAGAATTAAACAGTGCTTCGCCTACTCGCGATACAACATATCGTGTAAATAGGCATAGAAATGTATGGTTCCTGTGAGGTTCTATAATTATGTTTTCACCAGGAGATAAAATACAAATACAAATGACGGATGCGAACCAAGGTCTGTTCGAATTATTGTATATAAAGATACAGAATGGGTATTCAGATTCTGACTTGAAAAAGTATAAACAACTTGTTAAACACACAAATGCTCATTTTTGCAATGCCGATTCGTATTTAGGGAGTATTGAAGATGAGGATCACACAGAATTAAGTTTATTAGGAGACATCTTTGGAAGTGATTAATATCAAGAAGAGGTAGGTGATAGATTTTCACCTGTATATTGGGACAATCCAAACAAATTAGTGGATAGATTAAAACTTCTTATTGCTTCTAATCATTCTGGTAATAATTCACACACAAACTAAATAGTATTGATTATTGGAAAGTTAACTCAATTCAGATATATTTACTAAAGATGAAATTTAGTAAACTTGCTAAGGGATTGAATGCTCTGACTAAAGTTAATTTTCCGAGAAGAAAGGTTATTACTTTGGGAATTATCTATTTCAAGCTGATTTGAGTGATCTGACATTGCTCTCAAAACATAATAATGAATTTAAATATATTTTGACTTTGATAGACATATATTTTAAATTTGCTTGGGCAATGACAGTAAAGAATAAAACTAGGGTACATGTTAGCAGTGCAATGGAGTCGTGTGTTAAAGCAGAGAGCCCATGAAATTTGCATACCGATAAAGGAATGGAATTGTTTAATGTTCATTTCAAGAAATTAATGTTGCGGTATGGGATTAACCATTACCTTGCATATTCTGAAACCAAAGCTGCTGTAATTGAGAGATTTAAAAACAGTGTAAAACCACTAATATATAAATATTTCATGTTGCATGGAACTTACAAGTGGGTGAATATTCTGCCTCAAATAATGAAGTCCTGCAATTAAAGGTATCACAGAATGATAAGACAGCACCTATTAATGTGAGAAACAATATTTTATTAAAAACTTTATATAACAATCTCAAGGTTTATGATGATCGGAATCAGAAATTTAATGTAAGTGATTATGTTCATTTCTCTAAACTAAAATGTGTTTTGAGACTAAATATACAGCTAATTAATGCTATGAGATATTTAAAGTTACTTCTGTGAAACATTCATTTCCTTATGTATATTACCTCAAATCATATATTGGTGAACCTTTAAAAGGTTTTTTATTTTTGCTTTGAATTGCAGAAATTACTTCTCCAATTAGTATTTAATTGAAAAAGTTATTAAATTGGAAAAAAATAGATTGTTGTGGATAGAAGGGATTCACAAAAGATTATTGTTCGTGGGTTAGCAACCAATCTATTAAGCATTTGAAATAGAGTTCACTGAATCTGCCCTAGTGTGCCTGATTTACTTTCTGAGATGGTGGAGATGGTCGCATAATTTAAAGAATGAGGGGAGCACTTCAGATTTATGTGTTGATGTTTCTCGAATGGGTGGCAGTCCAATGCAAAGAAATGTGTTGCCGCAGAGGGGAGGCTGAAATGGCAACCTCACATGTAAAGCTTGAAAAGGTTATATACACGCGGTAAACCACTGTTCCTGCTACTGTAGTTTGTACTCGTCTGGGCATTCCGCAGTTTTGATCATGTCAAAACACGAGTTGATGGAAGCTTTTGAATATCTACCCAGTCTCACGATGGATATCAATTGGAACAATGAAGATTTTGATGTGTTTAATAGCATGGCATTTCCATTGCCGTCGCCTGAGGAAGCAGCAATATCAACATGTGATGTGGAAAGAGGAGGCATCTCGGCAGGTGCTGTGTCGGCGAGAACCATGTCGGCAGGAGCTGCAAGCCCTAGATCTACATTTTCGCGCCCTGACAAATGTCGCCCAGTGTGCAGAGGATGAAGGTCTGCTTCCTACCATCGCCTCCCAGGATATTATTCCACCTCCCCACCGGCGAGGGGTGCCGTGACACAAGATGAAGGCCTAGTGGGATGGCGCACTTCTCTAGTGTGGGAGCTGGATGAGCTCTTATACTTTGAAGATAGAAGAAGAACTCCGCATGTGAGTGTGTCGTATGATGAGGGGCAATTGCCATCATCATTCCCTCCACCAGTCAAACCAATGTCTCACAAAAATCGCAAGGGTATGGGCGTCATTCTGAAGTTAGGGATGTTAGCCCTGATTTCAGGGGTCTCTGGATGTGGAATCGCCTGAATATCTCATGTTAAACATATTTCTACAAGACAGTGTTAAACAAAACAGTGCTTTGTGATTATTTGCATCGAGGGAAAGAAAATTGGATGTTGGTATATGGAAGAGAGATTTTTAATCATGTTTATATCTGCGAAGCGTTTTTTGTGTGTTAGAGGTTCTCTGTTGAATATATTTTTTCAGCTATTTAATAAAAGGAAAACATGGAAACATATTGTATGAATCTTTATTGAATAAAGCCATTGTTAATTGTTAATTATTTTTAATTAAATAAGATCATACATTATTTACACATAATATTTTTACATACATTTGCTCTAAATAACATGTGGTGATTGGCATATGTTACTCATACTAAACTATAGTTGTGATGTACAGTTACATTCTTAATGCTTATAAGATCAGTAAGTTCCATTTTTACTACTTGATTGAATATTTTCAACACAATTACCTTAAACATACCTATGTATACAAACTATAATTGTTACACATCTTCATTTTTGTTATGTTTGCTTCAGACACATGATAGATTTACATACATGAATTCATGCAATCCTTCGCTTTTGCTTTAAGAACAAAACATTGGTTTTGAAAAGGTATGTAGTTTACAATAATACTGTTTTAATAATGCATTAAGGTTGTTACATACAGTGTCTTCTAATGTTCAGTATTTGAGTATCTGTAAAGGATTTTACAAGTTTATTTTGTGATATAACTAAAATGTATAGTGGTTAGTCTGGAATAAGTGCTTCATTTACATATTGAAATCTGTCTTCATAAGAAATGATGCCAGAATCCCATTTTATGTCATGAACTTCGTATGACTTTAAGCCACACAGACGTTGTAATTCTGGTGATGTGGAAATGGTGCTTAAATTTCAACACTTTTGTGGTTTTATCATCATTTGAGTGTGCTATAGAGAATTCTGTAACAATAAATTAATGCCATACCTCATGGAGGTTTTCAAACACTTGAATACAACAAAACATTTTTTAATGACAAATAGTGTTTCCCACAAAAAATATCTTTTTTTTTTTTTTTTTTCACTTATAGTATTTGTACACAACTTACCTTTAAATGGGTTATAGATTTACAAAAAATTTTAAATTTTTTCACTTACAGTGTTTTCATACAACAAAACACTAAATGAGTAATAGTGATTACACAATAAAATTACCTTTTTTCACTTACAGTGTTTGGACACAAAATTACTTATTTACAAGTACTTACAGTAATTCTGTTGGTGCTTCTGAGGCAGGGCCGTTTTATAGGCATGTGAGGCCTGGGTGAAACACAAATCTGAGGCCTCATTTACAGCTTCAGTTTAGAAATTATAGTTTTAAACCATAACACATTTATACGAAAGTTAATTATCTTCACTATGGTTTAAATATTTAGTTTAGATATTTTCAAATAAAACATGGTTGTAAGTAGTTGTAGAAAATTGTTGACAATTGTAGACAATTATAAGTACTTTAAATTCAGCCAGTCCATACAAAAATATTTGGAATATATGCAGGCAAATCAAAATAATGTATTGGAAATGTTTTGAGTAAAATTGACCTATATTATACAGCCTTTTATTTTCTAAGTTAAGTTAGGTTTTTTTGTGAATGCATTTGTTACTAAACCAGCTTACTACTTCAAATGAAAAATATTTTACCGACGTATTAGATATAATAAAAATATATAAGTCAATTAGTAATATCTGCAGCAACCCTTCATGGTTAGATAGTAATTTCAGAAAAGTCAGTTCATTGTAAATTTTTTTCTTTTAATCCAAAAAAGTGGCCCACATCGAATGTGGGGCCCGGGGAAAATTCCCCCATTGCCCCCCCCCCCCTCCTTTAGCCGTAGGTAACAGATAAATTGTCTGGAACATCATGAGCTTGTGTGAGTTGGGTTATTTCTTCCATTTTATGTACCATGCATTCTCTTCTTGTGTGTGGCTGGTGCACGAATGTATCATTGGCCATTGCAGGTACTCCTGGGGGACAGTTCTCTCACACAGGTATTACATAATATCGGGGTCTTCCTGCATCTCTTGTACACATTTTTTATTTCACGAGATGCAAAATAAATGATAACATCTTTAGGAAGGCGTGGCAGTTCATTCGCAATGACTAATGTAAGTAAAGTTTTGTTTTTTTCCATATGCTAATATTGTGTAATACATGCATGCATTTAGCATCACAGTTTTTACAGCAATGTCCCGGGTTTATGCTTGCCTTCTCTTGAAAAGGGAAAGTGGTTGTTGAGAATGAATGGCAGTCTGGTCCCAGTTACTGGTGTTGGAGCAGCTCGCCTCAGGTAGTACGTCCCGCATATCCGTGAAGTTGAAAGCCCCGCAGAGCCATTAGCTGGAAAAGCTTTGTTTCCAGTTGTTTTACCTGTAATACTGCACACAGGCTGGTGCCACTCACTCGTTAATGTCACTGTTATACTTTCAAACTATTAATACTGGATAATGTAGGTTGTATCACACGGACCAATGCAGTTTGGTTGAAGCTTAAACAATATACTAAAATTTTTTTAAATAAAATTCCTTCTTATATATTATCGTTAACCAATATGGCGGTTACACTCCTCGAATTTCTTTTCATCCCTGCAGTAACCCGCCTGTGCCCCCAGCACTCCATGCAGCATTGGGGAGAAATACAGTCAGTTCACCTTCAGAGCTAGAGGTGCGCACTTAGCTCCCATTCCAACATGGTGGACATCTATCATTAACATATTAACGATTCTCACCTCAGTTGTGAGTGGACAGCACTTCGATAGGATGTTTACTTAGTGTGTAATTACTCGGCACATGCACTTAGTCTTGGTACATGTAATTAGTCTCAGTACTAATTCATTATGCATGCATATGCATAGTTATGCAAATTCTCATTATGTATACTAAGTCATTATGCATTTGCTCATTATGTGATTAACATTCAATTATGCCTAATTACCCTTTATGGGTATCGAACCAAGGACTAACTCCTCAACAAAATTACCCATATTCATCCAACGTCCTCACTTGTGCTTCGGCAGCTGGCTGCCTGGGGCAGCCATGTTGTGATGGCACCCAATCGCCAATTTGGATGTTGGTAAACTTGACCTTGACCCTGTGATAGTAAACTTAAATAATGTCGAGCCCAAAAAAAAAAAAAAAAATTGTAACCAAATTTTAAAAAAATTATATAATTAAAGGAACATGAATTTTTACCCAACCCTATCCCTCGCTCGCCCTACCAACCCTAACAAACCACCCCACCCTTCTCTGGCATCCTTATAATAATAAAACAATTGTAAAATATATAAAAAATTCTATAAAAAAGGAACATATAATGATAACCTCATACTCATCCCACTATCCTCGCCCCATGCCCCCCTTACTCTTGCCATGCTTAATCAAAAACTGAGAAAAACCACTAAAATTGAAAAAAAATTATTCGAAAATCGAAGAACACATAATGTTATCCTCACACTAATCCCAACACCTTCACCTCCCCCCGGATCTTCCCCTTGCTGACAAACCCAATCATAAGAATCGAGAAAAGTAGTAATAAAAATGTTATAACATTTTTACAAAATATATCAATAGACCAATTTAATTTACGAACATATTACCGACTCAAACACCCATGTTGAATGCCGGTGGCAGTGACCTTAACCCCCATGACAATGAACTCGAAAAATTTAGAAAAATGTAAGAAATCAAAATAAACTAATAAAAATTTAGGAACATATTACATCAGTGACTCCGACACCCATGCTGGTAACCTTGGCCTTGACCCCAATGACACTGAACTTTGAAAACAAGAAAATATTGTAAAAAATCTAAAGTAACTATTAGAAGTTAAGGAATATATTACATCACTGACTCCGAAATCCATGTTGAACGTTGGTAAAATTGACTTTACCCCCAATGTACTTGTACTTAAAAAACCGAAAACAAATGGTAAAAATCGAAATAAACTAATAAAAGTTTAGTAATGTGTTACATCAATGACTCCAGCACCCATATTGGATTTTGGTGACATTGACCTTGACCACAATAACCTTGAACACAAAACATTTATAAAAAATAGCCAACACTGAAATGTTGAATGCTGGCGACCATATACTTAACCCAAATGTCATTGAACTCGAAAAATCAAGAATATCGCGAAAATTTATAAAAATTTACAAAATTATATACTTAATACGAAAAACTGAATTGGATGAGTGTGACCCTGAAAGTTCGATTCTCATAAATATCGAAGAGCACAGCCACTCTATGGTATGACGATCAGCAGACATCTGAATTCCCACCTCTATATTTGATTGGCTATATAGCCGATCAATCTTATGACCTCCAAAGTGAATTATTGACTTTATGATGTACATGTACTGCCTCCCCCTCGCACATCACCCAACACACCTCTTAGTGCTCCTCTTCCTCTGCCATTTTCTTACCACAGCTCAGCTGCCATCAACATCCATCAACATGCACGCATGTCACCAACCCTTCAACCAACTACTCCCTCCCCCAAACACACCATAGCTCGTCCCCTTATCACCCACCAACTACACAATTTCATAACCTCCCACATTTTGAAATAAAAACCCCAACCGGTTCCTGAAGAACCTGGCCCCACCCAAGACTGGCTCCTGAAAAAGACCAATTCCTTCATAAATGGCTAGAACAGCGGACAGGACCATACGACCATACCACCCACCGATACCAAAAGTCTATGACAACCAATCTCGAAAAAAGTCGCCTAATAAGAGTCTCGCAGCTAACCTCTTCCCACAAAGTCTTCTCAAAATCTTCGCAAAATATTTCTACCACAGCCGACCATACCAAGTGTTGTACCAAATGACCAGGCCAACTAACCAGTTGTGAAACATTCCTCAAAAATATTGCTCAGTTCATTCGTTCGTTTTATATAACTCAGCCGATTTTAATCGACCCGAAAGGTATAATACTTCAGATCCTACATAGCCTATGTCTTACGATATTTGTGTGGTTTTAAAATTTTCTTTAAAAAAATGCGATTATTTTTGTTTTAAGTAGTAGTTGTAGTTAAAGATGGTGGCCAAAGGCTACTGTCAAATACCATGACATCACCAAGGTCGAGGTCAAGGTCAAGGTGGCTTGATATCATGGTTCCTGCTATTGTAAGTGGTTCTCAGAGTGTGCACATGCTTATATATACAATATCTAGCTTTTGTCCTACATTTATGCCGTAGTTGTCATTCGAAATGTTGGCCAAAGGTCAAGGTCGCATGACATCATGGTTCCTGCTATTCTGAGCTGGGAAGATGGGTTTTCTCAGAGTGTTCGCAGGGTTTTCTTCACTCCAAAAAGTAAGTATGTATATATAGTATTTAAAACGAAATATCTCTTTACTTTGCCATATTTTCCTCTCATATAGGGAAGTGAATGTGTGACTCGACTGGTCTGCCACCCTGGAGCCTGAAATAACGACCTGTAGAATGAAAAGTTTAAGTATGGAATTTCAGTACAAATTCAGCCAAAGGCAGTTTACTTGGAGTGATATTTTCAAGAGACATTCTAAAACTTGTGGCACTGGTTCTCTGCAACTGCAATCAGCACCATAGTTTGCACTGCATGCACTGCATGACTACCTCATGCACTACAACTGACCACTCATGCACCACACTTAGCACCGCATGCTCTGCACACACCACACTTAGCATTGCATGCACCACACTTAGCACCACAAATAAAACCACAATTAAATGTCATTTATGGGTCATTATGAGGTTACATAAGGGTCACTTTGGGGTCACTTAGGGGTCACTTAGGGGTCATTTATATTTTATTTATATTTCATTGAGGGTAATTTAGGATTCATTTTCGGAGCAGGAGGAGTTGGTCTTGCAGTAGTCAGTTGTCTCCTTTACGTGTGACCATGAGTTCAAGCTGAGCGAAGAACTTGTCTGGAAGAAACTGTTGAAGATATAACTCCATTGTAATGTGATCAAGGATGTACCTTCTCCCACTGCTGAAAAAGTACATGAGATACAGTGCTGCTGCTGTGGAAAGATCTTCAGTGAAAGCTGCCATGCACGGCATCATGAGAAAACTGCCTGTACGAAGAGTTCTTTTCGCACGATCAAGCGTTATGACAGTAGTCGCACACAGCTTATGCAAGGTGATACATTAACGTAACACATCAATATCTGCAAGGAATCGTATATTGGAAGTCATCAAGTGATGCCGCCAATACCCCTTGCTGCATGGATGGGTACTGATTGCACAGACGATTATGACAAGACAGTTAAAGCTGATGATAGAGTGAGTTACCTGCATCTTACAGTAGAGTAGAGTTGTGCAGCATGTACACTTGTAATACTTTCACGTGAAATCAATTGTAGTAACTTCTTAATACCAATGATGACCATTTGACTCCTGCAAAGAAAAGTAAACTCGATGTTGAGGATGAAACTGGAGGTAAAATCGATCATGAAGACAGCACTCATAATGACTATGGAGACAGTGTTGATAGAGTATCTGATGAGAAGGATGATGAATATCTCGATGTTCCCACACATTTCACAAACGAGTTTCCTTCGGCAAGTGGTGTGAAGAGTGTAGAAGGCACCAAGAAAGCCCGTTAATTTGCTGTAACGAGCGAAATAGAGATGGCGAAAGATGCTGAGAATAATGCTTACATATTTACCGAAGACCCTAATGAACTTGTTGATAGACTCAGGCATTTAATCGCTTTGCAACAAAATGGAAATTCCTCGCACATAAACAAGATACCTTCTATATAATTTGTGAACTGAAGGTTCGGTTTTATTTAAGATGAGACTGTTGGCTACTATCCATGATCTGCAAACATCTTATAAATATATAAAGTATCGAACGTATGAAATAATTTGAAAGTTATATGTGCATAATAAGTAAGCAAATTTAATTTATGTAAACATAATAATTTGAGTTTAATTTATTTTTCAGCCTGTTCTGCTTCTCTGAAATACTTATCAATTCAGTGGCATGTAGAATTGATTGCGAGATTCTGTTTAAGGTAAAGTTTATGCGAGTATGTGCAGGAGGAGGGCTCTGTAGGATCTGAAGTATTACGCCTTACTCGGGTCGATTAAACACGGCTGAGTTATATAAGGCGAACAAATGAACTGGGGAATATCTTTGAGGAATATTAGGCCACTGGTTAGTTGGCCTGGTCATTTAGCATGGCACTTTGGTATGGTCAGCTGTGGTAGAAATGTTTTGCGAAGATTTTGTCAAGACTGTGCGAAGAGGCTAAATTTAATAGGCGACTTTTTAGAGGTTGGTTATCATTGGCAGGCGGTGTGGTAGGATGATCTGGTCCACATATCTAGCCATTTATGCAGGAATCTGGTCTTTTTCAAGAGCCAGTCTTGGGTGGAGCCAGTCTATGCAGGAACCGGTTGGGGTTTCGTTTAGAT
Organism: Dryococelus australis; assembly: GCA_029891345.1. Lineage (NCBI taxonomy): Eukaryota > Metazoa > Arthropoda > Insecta > Phasmatodea > Phasmatidae > Dryococelus > Dryococelus australis. Next base: position 122,821,610 of record CM057000.1, on the reverse strand, counting down.
AAAGGGTTGGGGAGTGGAGAATCGTGTAGTTGATGGGTATTTGGGGGACGAGCCTTAGGTTGTTAGAAAAAGGGGGGTGGGGAAGGTCTGTTGCAGGGTTGGTGACATGCGTGGAAGTTGATGGCGGCCGAGCTGTAGTAAGTAAATAGCAAAGGGATTGGAATGCAGATAGGTGTGTTGGCCATGATACACGAAGGGGGAGAGAGGGGTATGTATGCTACATAAAGTCAATAATTCGCTTTGGGAGTCATAATATTTATCGGCTATATAGCAATTGAATTATAGAGGTGGGGTTCAGTCATCTACTGATCGTCGTACCAGGGAGTAACTGTGCTCTCCTATCTTTACGAGAATCTAACTTTTATAGTCACACCCATCCAACTTGGTTTTTCATGTTAGGTATTTATTTCATTTTGTACTTTTTTTCATTTTTCGCGATTCACTCTTCATTTTTCGAGTTCAAGGATATTTGGGTTAAATTTATGATCGCCAGCATTCAACACGGTGGTCGGACTCAGTAACGTATTATATTCGATGATTTTTACAAAAGTATTCATCGATTTTCGTATTTTTTCTCAGTTTGTGAGTCCAAGGTCATTGGGTGCAAGATTAAGGTTATCACCATACAACATTGGATCCTAGTCAGAAATGTCAATTGTTTTTATACTTTTATTAGTTTATTTCGATTTTTTTTACTATTTGATATCGGGTTTTAATTTCAATGTATTTGGGGTCAAGGTCAATATCACCAGCATCCAGCATGGGTGTCTGAGATGTAATATGTTTCGAAACTTTTATTATTTTCTTTAGATTATTACAATTGTTATTAAAAATTTTCTGTATCTTTTTCGCTTTTTTATGACTGTGAGTGGTATTGGAGCAGAGGGAGTGAGGTGAGGGTGGTAGAACGAGTGTAAGGTTAACATTACATGTTCCTTGATTGTTTATATTTTTTTTTGATTTTGCGATTTTTTATTATTGGGATTGTGGCGGTGAGTTTGGGAGGGCGGGGGGAGTTGGTTAGGTTTGGTTGAGTGAGTGAGGGGTTGGGTAGGGTAACAATATATTTTCCTTGATTTCTAGAACTTCTTTACAATTTTGGCTGTTTTTTTTATATTTTGGTTTCAAGGTCATTTGTCATTAGCACAGGGTCGTGGTCACCAAGATCCAATATGCTAATCGGGTTCCATCACATCATTGCTGCCCAGGCCACCTCTACGACCGAGGTGGCTTGTGGCTCCTGCCTCTTGAATCATGTATCATGTCCCCGAACCAACCAAGCATATATATCTGACCTTGAAGGGCCCCATACCCACATGCCACAATGGGAAAAAGGTTTATTCTTGTTGTCTCTGATCACCCTCCAGATGTGTAGAAGCCTACCCCATCTCTAGTGCACGTGCAAAATGTATTGCCAAACATTTGGAAACAGCCAATTTCAAATTGTTTTGGTCTTCTCGGGGTCTATTTAATTACATGGGCCGACACAATATGTCCAAAGAAATAATTTTCTTTTGGCACAGGTGACACTTCTTAAGAACCAGTTACAAATTGGAATACTTTCTGGAATACAGAAACTCACACATTTAACAGTTTCGTTGAAAAACATGTATTTCATTTAGGAGGAAGCTCTAAAGCTGATTCAGAATGAAGTTAACTTGGGGCTCGTTCGTCTAAACTTTGCATTGTAGTTATGCTAAGGCAGAGATAGCACAGTAGTGTATTCACATCGAATAAAGAGCGAGGACAGTAATATTAAACTTCCCATGTGTCAAGTTGATCCAACATTAACACAATGTACAGATAAAATCGTGCCAGCCAATCAGATTCTAAAGGTGATTATTTTCTTTTTTTTTTGTACTCATTTTTGGTGTTATCAACTATTGTCCAGGCTGTATGTTATGTCAAGATTCCAACAGACCCTGAAGTTTTAATATGGTGTGTGTGTATTTGAATGACAAGCAAATAAACAATAAGAAAAAAATTGGAATTAACAGAAACTTATGAATGCAATTTGGCGTTAATTTAGGTCAGAGATGAGGTTAAAATTGACACATAGATGCATATATTTTAAATATTATAAAAAATGGTCATGATGCACTATTTACTTGCAAATGTACACACATTTTTTTTGTATTTGATGTAAGCAAACAAAATGACACAATTAGCATAGCATAATTGACTCACGAATTGAAATAATTGCAAACACACACACCTATTCCAGAAAACATGCAAGCTTTTGCTTTGATAATTCACGATAGATTAGCAAGTTACAATGTAAGAGATAAGTTGGAGAAAATAATGACTTGAGTCAGTAGACTATGAACCACTATTGCGACAAGATGTTTTGCAATGTACAGGGATTTCAATTGCTAGAAAAAAATTATTGTTAAAGAATTAGCTATTACTGATATGGAAGAACATGCAACTGTATTCAGCTTCAAAGTACCGCTTGACTGGAAATATCTATCTCCTAAATACAAGAAAACTAATAGATGGGTAACCAAGTACCACCACAGTTTAAAATGGGAGAGTGGATGTATGGAGTATGAGAATATCCAAGATATTTACAAGCAATACTTAAATAATTGTGAACTATATAGGTGGAGTCGAGGAAAAACATATTCTAGAAAGTGTGTGGAATGGGAAAGTTACAGATATAAAAAATTTAACAATTGTCCATCGTTCAAACAATTGTGTAAAACATATGGATATAAATCTACATTCTTCTCTGCAGAGGAAAACTCAAAATTAATGCTAACCTGGGCAATTATGTCTGACTGGGGTAAAACAGATTATGATGATTCTCCTCCTGAATCACCACTAGATATTATATGAGTAATATGGCATTTGGTATGAGAGAACATTGTGGAGTAACTAGTGAAATTTAGTATATAGAATTATTACGTTGTAGGTAAATCAATATTTTGTAAAGATGGATCAAGAGGACAATGAAACCACATGCTTGTGCATACAGAAATCAAAGTGTAAATTGATTATCAGCAAGTTAATTAGCACATTGGAGTAAACCATTTCGAATTTGTTTTGGATAGAAGTAATTTGTATTATTTTAAAACATCCTGTAGTAAAAACACACTTAAATTTTGTAACACCCTCTCACTGGTGCTATGATTTGGAAGTTATGTTTGGATAAATTTAAAAAAGGCTATATATTTTGTCAGTAAAATATATTTTAAAATGATTTTTTTTACTTTTATTTAACTTCGCCTCTTAAAAAGTATATATATATTTTTTTTTTTAGAAAGGAATTATATTATTGTTGATTAAAGACATAACTAATATTGTTACAAAAAGTCTTTGTCTTCTAAAATTATGTTCTTAAACATGTAAGACTCCTGTAATGGAAAAGTTAGATGTGTTCAATTTGATAGATGTTTAAACCTAAATGAATCAAGAGGAATATTTCCCATGAAACATTATTATCTGAATAATTTTATACTCGATTCGAATTGATGAAATTATAGCATTTCCAAATTTCTTAAGAGGTACAAAACCATTACATTTAGAGGTCTGCAACCTTAAGAGTATTAACACCCCTTGAACAAACTCACAAAACCTTTAGGTTTAATTTCAATGTATTTCCAGTGTTACCAATTACAATACCAAGATCTTAGAAGGCGCACGCCTGACTCCAACAACCACTTTAGCTTTACAATACCCTGGAGACGTCTCTAGCACTGCTTTTCGCGAAGTAGGCAGCCAAGGCCTCCCGGGGTCTCCTGCTAGTGTTCAGGTGAGGTCAGGTAAACGGACTTAACCATCAACCATACTAAAGTGAGAAGCATTCCTACCTGATTCCAAACTATTGAGCAACATGTTTTGTTTTATACTTAATCAAATTAATAATCACTTTCCAGCTTCCATTACACAGGAAATATACAGAAATTAAAACAACAAAATGTTACACTATTTCGAAACATAGTCAAGATTTATAATAAATTATACTATTATTTATGAAACGAGCTTTACAAAAAATTGTAAAATAAAATATCCTATACAGTAGAATTCTAAACATAGTGAAAATATGATTGTATACATAAACGGAAGTTATCTGTACATGTTCAGTGCAAAATATGAATAAAAATAGTTAAATTTCTTTGCAGTGTATTAATTAAAAATAAGTATCTTATAATTAAATAGAGTTTGTGTTAATTTAAAGGCATAGAGAAATATTGGGTGATGTCTTAATATTAGGAAACTTAATAGATCATGTTATAAAACACTAATTAAATAAAAGCTTCCAAAAAGAATATAAAAAAATTTCCTTCAAAAGGTAAAACTAATCTTAGAAATCCTTAAACATGGAATATCGCCAACCATTAATAATTTTTATATGGATTATAGTATGTTCTTTTTCTATAAATCTATACCATAGATTTTATATATAGTTTATTGAGTGTGTTAAACCATATCATATTTTCTAATCCTTTTAATTTAATTAATAATCAAGCAGAACTAGTTTGTAACAAAGCATAATTTTTTTTAGTATCAAATACATGATATTCATTTCTTCCATGATGAAGCTTGTAGCGAGGTTTGCCTCAGAGGTTGGGGTGAGGGGTTAAAGATATTTGAAAGTCCTGAGTGGGCGAAGGGAAGGAGTGTTTACCTTTCTAACTGTATGGTCGGAGGGAATAAATCTCTCTTCTTGACCATTTACCTGGGAATTTGAAAATTTTCATAAATAGGGGTTTAAACTATATTCCTCCTTCCACAATTACCAGTTGTTTGTCTGTGGGGTTTGCATTGTGATGATGTTATCCTATGAAAATTATTTTGTTGGATTGTCTATCCAAGACTTTGATAGAGAATATGGAAAACTTTAATTGGGAATACTTTAATGATATAATGGTTCAGATCCTTTAGAAATAAATTTGATTGATTCTTTATACGACCAGGAGAGTATTCCTACAATACAACCAGTGCTAATGTCAATGGCTTCCCTAGGGCTAACACAGTTGCCTCCGGCGTCGTCCTCACTTGAAACTACAGCACCGCCTCCGGTGTCACCTTAACATCAAACTGCAGCGCCACCTCCAGCATCTTCCTTTCAAGCTCCAGCGCCACCTCTGGCATCTTCTCTTCAAACTGCAGCACCGCCTCCAGCGTCATCTTCACTTGAAACTACAGTGCCACCTCCGGCATCATATTCACATCAAAACTGCAGCGCTGCCTCTGGCGTCGTCTTCACTTCAAACTGTAGCACTGCCTCCGGCATCATCTTTACATGAAACTACAGCGCTGCATCTGGCCTCGTCTTCACATCAAACTGCAGTGCCGCCTCAAGCATCATCTTCACTTCAAACTGTAGCATCGCCTCTGGCATCATCTTCACTTCAAACTGCAGTGCCGCCTCTGGCATGGCCTTCACATCAAACTGCAGTGCCATCTTTGGTGTCTTCACTTCAAGCTACAGCACCGCCACCAGCATCTTCACTTGAAACTACAGCGCCGCCTCCAACATCATCTTCACATCAAACTGAGTGCTGCCTCCGGTGTCGTCTTCACACCAAACTACAATGCCGCCTCCAATGTTGTCTTCACTACAAACTGCAGTGCCATCTCCGGTGTCGTATTCACTTCCAAGAACATCAGCTTCGATCTTTGAAGCTATAAATTTAACATCAAAATCAGGCGAGAAACGTCTGCAAAAGCTGAAAATATGTTCTTGCTGCACTCCATTAGGCTTAACAGTTCTTCCCTTAAATGATGCGCAGATATATATGTGCAACAACAATTTATTCCAAGAGTTAGAAGAATATTTCAATTTCAATTTTGTCTGTTCACCTGCTACAAGCATGCTGTCTCCTGATCTATTATCACTAGAATCACCAAAACATAATTTAATTTCCCCATCGCCTCCTGCCTATACAGACTCACCTAACGAAATAAGATATACTCCTATATTATCACCACTATCACCCCCTTCACCTGCTTCACCACCACCACCACCTGTTGTTCCTGTAAAGAGATGCAAACTGAGTTTATCTCTTAACTCTAAATGAAAATTTGCAGTGAAAATTCAAACTTACAGTGTTAAACTAGTTTCAGGCATAATATGATGTGATTTGATGATTTCTGGCGTAAATGGTGAAAAGTTGTATTATGATTTTAAAGTTTTTTTATTGATTTTCAGTCATAATACGATGAACAAGTTTAAAAGTTTTTCAGTCATAACATGATGTTTTAAAGTGTGTAATGATTTTCAGGCATGATATGATGTGATTTGATGATTTCAGTCGTAAAATGGTGGAAAGTTTGTAGACTTTGTAATGGTTTTCAGGTGTAATATGATGAGATTTGATGACTTTAAGATTTTTTTAATTGTCAACTATCTGTAACTGCATATTTAAAAAAAACTGTTTTTCAAAATTTCAATGGTGTCAAAATTTATGTGACTTGTCACTTAACAGTTTTTAAATCATCATGTCACTGTTTTGTGCATGATTGCTTGGGTTTAAATATGAAGTAATACACATACTCTGTTTTATATTTAAGGTTTAATTTGAAATGTTTATTACATTTTTTTTAAAAACATTTCATATTCCTGCAGAGAAGTATGAAAAAAAAATCTTAGTAAATATGTAAGTACTAGGTCAGTAGCAGTGATGATAAGCTATTCAGGTTTGGAGCTTCAAAAGAATTCCACCTCAGGTAGCCGGCTGCCTTTTACGAGCAATACAACTTTCTTACTTCATTCTTTGTGAGGGAGAAAATATGTTTATACAACCAACAATTCCATCAAATAAATTTAATTAAACAACTTTAAAGAAATTGAAGGACTGGGGAAAATGTAATAAAAAAAAGTGTTGGAGAAAATTGTACACACGAATGAATGAACGAAACAAAACAAGGGAACTTGTAGAACATTGAGAAAACCCTGTCAGCCCAGCTTAACTTGTATCACAGTGTGTAGACAGGTAAAGGGGTCAGTGGTCTGACAAAACTACCTTTTGAGAACCAGGTATAAGAGCTCCTATCCTCACAGCTACAATAATGTTTCCAGCCAACCTGAGCCTCTACATCAGCACCGACTTTTACATGTAACAAAATATTTTAACATACAAAAAATTGCTACTGCTACTGGGAATTTACAAGCTGATGTCTGCTGATAAAACACACATACTTTACATAAAAATTAATCTCTTTGGACGTTTTAAAAAAAATCAACTCTGTCACTTATTCTTCTTATAATAGCGAAATTTATTTTTCCCAGGAAAGTTAAATTTCAATATGAGATAGTACATGTTAAAAATAAATTTGGAAGAAATTATTACTTAACATAGAATATTAAACTTCAACAAGAAAATATTATATTTTACTATAAAATTGTTTAGCCAAAAAAATCTCACATGGAAACTTTGAGAGAACTCTACATGTGAAATATGTATTTTTTTCTTTGCTACACACATATTTTACAGATTGAAAGTTTTAAATGTGTTGTTTTACATTCCCCTGTATTTAATGACATTTGATATATTGTAAGTTTTCAATAGGCGAAAATGTTTACTTTTGGATCGCCCAATTGGAATGTTATGTGTTTGTAAACTGTGTTCTTTGAATATTTAAATTATATAAAAAAGTATTTAACTCTCCTAAAATTGAGTGAGTGAAAATATCTCTTTCTATGAAATTATTTGTAGTTTCTGTGTACTATATAAAATGAATTGTAAGTTTGCTGGAAAACAGGATAAACTTTAAATTTCTTGTAAGTTAACTGATTAAACAAAATTTTTTTTTTACCTACATCCTGCTTATATTTTAATGGAATTTAGTGTATTAAAGACATTATTAATTTAACACTTAAATGTTGAGGAAATAATTTTATGAGCAGGACTTGGAAAATATTTTTCTTCGATGCCAGCAACACCAGCAAGCCAGTGTCTAGCCTGGAGACAATGACAAACAGTCTTCTGGATGGGTCAATGGCCAGGCGAAAGTCTAAGCTTGTTAAGTAGAGGGGAGGAGGCAGGCAGGGCCAGTTCAAATTCGAGGGTAGAGGGCAGTTTTGCAAACACATCAATGATTTGGAAGAGTCCACAATTCTCTGCCCTAGGTGAGGTGGGTAGCTAGGCAGGCAAGCAGGCAGCTCTTGTGGTTGACAAAGATGTGTTCTGGGCTAGTGATGGAATGTGGAGGGGTCGGGGGAGTTGGCGCATAGCGGGTGCAGGGAGCCCTCGAGCTAGTCAAAGAAGCACTCTGGGCTATGGGTGGAGGGGTCTGGGGTCAAGGGGGGTGCATAGCATGGGACAGATCCTCACAGACAACCGCCATTTTAGTTTGACGACAACCGAGAATTTGATATATCAATATCTGGATATATCAATCTCTGCACACAGCACTACCCAATGGTCTTTCCCACTTCACAGGGCATGACAACGTCTGCCGGCCTCTCGTGTCACGACTAAGGGATAGGCGATTCGCGGAGCCGAGCAGTGGGCTTCAGCTCTTGTTAAACTTTTCATCGGATAATATCTACTCCGGGCTTCACCTATCATTACATCGTTACATATATAATAGATAAGCATTTTAATATAATATTTATTTTCTTTTTACTATCCAGAAAAAAGATTTTGTGTGTTAAGACCGGATCACTATAGTGCGTACATTATTTGAAATAATTTTATAGTTTTTTCTTCGATCAGGTGTTTGGACTGAAATCGTTCCTAGATTTATTCATCTTTAAAATATACTATGTTTCTATAAAGTGTTGCAGGATAAAGTACGAGTCTCCATACGCTTCGACAGAAATTGTGTTAAAAGTGGGATAAGTTCTATGTACATTTACATTATTCTTTTACTTTGTACATTGTTTAAAATTTCATGTGAACCATTGAGGAAGACATGATTAAATATTTCGTGGATAATAACTCATTAAAAGTAGATTGATACGGAAATATAAATCGGTGAATTCGTAAACAGGATATTTTTATCGATTTGTAATGTAATTTTTAATGTCGAGTAGTTTCCCCCATTACCTCAGTTGATGTCGACCGAGGCAGACACAGGTTCTGTTTGCGAGCAACAATTCGCTCAGGAGTCATTCGTTCACCAACCTCACAGCTGGATGGATGTGTTTTTAAATCGTTTAACATTCTAAGGTACGTGGAGAACTCAGAGGCGATGAGGGAGACATACATGTATGTCTAGTATGCAATTGTGTTTGGTTAAAATTTAATTATTTTATATCACTTCATTCTGCTGTTTGAAATATATTTCGGTAGTATTCTTTATACTTTTGTCATGTGTAACATCAGCAGTTTAATTGATTTGGAAACAGTCATTGTGTATTCAATTCTCTTTTCGTTTAATTGCTATTTCATAACCATTTGAAATGTTTTCTTCATTTCAGAGTTTTTTCGCGTTATTTTAACTCAGTTGCCTATTGGCCGCATGCTCCGCGTCTCTAACAGCTTATAAGTTGGTGCACTTCATACACTGCAGTCATTCCTAAAGCAACCTCTCGATCGAATGGACGTATATTAAAATCATTTAAGGTACATGTATAACTGAGAGGCATATGTGTCAAGTAGTGTAATTTGCATGTGTTTAGAAATCCGTAGCTATAACTTTTAACTCGATTTATTTATTCATTAAAAAAAAACAGTATAGTCACATAGTTAAAGTTCTTTCGTGTGTGTAACATCGTCGGTGTTATTAATTTACGACTTTTCGCATATCTAATCAGAGAGTACGGGATAGTCACCATCTAGATTTCATTTTAATTCAAATATATCGTCTTTCCTAATAATTTAATTTCGCAGAAATACACCTGCCACACACACTAGTACAACATAGAGCTTACAAGTGATTACTTCACTAACCTCAGAGTTGGACGGACATGTTTTGGGAGACCTGCTTGTACAATTTCATTTATTTATTCCTATATGTTTTGAACTCGTTTTTAATTCAAGTTGTGTAATTTATATATTGATAGGGATATTTTTGCTTCATTGTGGGTAGAACTATTTACTTGATTTCTTAATTTTTTATAAACCACGATAACTGGGATCCATTTGAAATTTGTTTTTGAGATTCGATCTATCCTTTGTGCAATTTAGTCTGTCGTAGATTATATTCCTAGCATAAAGGAAATCGTATTCACATCTCTTTTCGTTTAATTCATTACGTATTTAATAATAATTTCATTCAGTAAACCGTAACTTCTGTCGCCTGTCCAAGCAGACCTGTGAGACGAAATACTCTAAAAATTAATATATTACACAATACTTATATATACCCCTTCTCCAACACAAGCCCACCTCAGTACAAAGCCATAGCTCCGAGGGTCAACACCACCTCTCCGCTCTCCAAAAAATAATATAACACAATACATATATACCCCTTCCCCAACACATCCTCACCACAGTACAACTCCAGAGCCCCGAGGGTGAGGATGTACCATGCTGCTAATCAACGACATCCTCCCCTCTCCAAAAAAATAAAATAAGGTATTTTAGCACACTCTTGCACCAAACTATACTCATCAATTCACACAAAATTCAAAAACCAATTTTTTAATGTATTAATTTAATTAAATTAATTGGATCAATCAAATTTTTTATCGGATTAAGCTTAGCGAATTAACGAAAGTTTTTTAATTGGATTAAGATCGGATTAAGACTTAATCCGATCAATCAGTTTGATATCAAATCGATAATCCGATTAATCAAAAGTTCGGTGAAACACCCATGCTCCTACTGCTATTGCCCGAATTGAGTTTCCAGAATGTGACTAGGTCGCCGTAAATTCGGCATATTATTTCTTGTAACGTAGTTATGTTTAAATGTGCTGAATTATTGATTATTTAATGTTTACGAAATGGGTGATTTGAATACTTATTAATAATATATACCTTAATTGTTTTAGTTTTAATAAGTTCAACTGACATCCAAAAGTTATTTTTATACTAACGTTTTATATGTTTTACCCTTCATATAAAATTGTTCAGACCGAACGAATACATAACTAGTTATTTTTTAGCATTTCATTACATTTTAATTTTGAAATTCCACGTTGCACGTTCATTGTTTATATTTAAAACGTAAACATTCCATGAATGCGTGTGAATGTATTCGGAGTCTTCTCCTCTTTCTATCAACTTAGGACACAACTTGGGACAAAAGTTCAGTTTTCTGTATGCTTTAACCTGGGACACGGGTTGACTTGGAAAACGGGAGATTGGGACAGCATCATGACGTCAGAAGGTCACGTGCACCAATCAGCGTATCCTTCTTGTAAGACACAGGTTGGAATAGCGCAATTGTAGACAGTCCTTGAGAGGCAAGTGGTCGGAGAGGGGTTCGAGCGCCTGCTGTCCGGGCGGAGACATCAACACTTCTCCACTGTAGCAAGTACAGTCGTTTAAACACGAAGTTACGTGTGTGTGCGCCTATGCGGCTGACTCCATCCTAGGCTCAAGATGACGTACACTGATATTACACCTCTGCGAGTGTCTCCACGCATTAACTCGAGAAATGTCGCCAGAACTGTCAGATTCACGTGTTCAAACAATGGTGTTCTGTTTGTTTTCACATCTTTTAACAGGGACCGCGGTGGCTGAGCGGTTAGCCTGCTCGCCACCCGGGTTTAATCCCCGGCTGGGTCACTCCGGATTTTCGCATGTGGTAATCGTGCCGGACGATGCCGCTGGTCGGCGGGTTTTCTCGAGGATCTCCAGTTTCCCCTGCCCCCTCATTCCAGCGCAGCTCAATACTCACCTCAATCACCCCCATAGGCTCTCAAGACATCAATGTTAAAAGCCGTCCAAATGCCTTCACTAACTCATGTTTTAACTACATACGTGTACATACTGAGAAGAAACATTTATTTAAGTAAACAGCATGTCACCCTAATTTCAATCCATGGGGTTTCAAAAGTAATGGAGGAAGAAAAGCAGTCTAGTTTTGGGACACGGTCATTGGTTTTCCACAGCCGGCACGCCCACTCTACCCATATTCACTCTGTGGACTCCACACACGGTTCGCAGAGCGACGATAGGCCAGCATGCCCTTCTTTGTTGGGAAACGTTTCACCAAAGCAGGTTTCCCACGATGCAAGATGAGTGCCAAACTTGCGCAAGATGCCGACCTTACACGAAAATTTCTTGCACAAGTTTGTGTGCAAGGCACATCTTGCACGAAATGAGGAGATAGAGCCGGCCCAATTTTTTTTTTTTTTTTTTCGTGCAAGGCGATGCAAGTTGCGATATTATTGGTCCTTGTACGCTGGTCATGTGACCTATTGTAACATCAACCACAGAGTAAAATAAAATCATAATCCGAGGTGTGCGAAGAGGAATACAGGGAAATAAAACATTACTAGAAAATAACATTAAAACGTAAATTGGAGTTCAGGCAGTTTGCTGAAAATAAAATGAAAACTATTATATTTTGGAGGGATAGCTTTGAAACAAATACCTTGTTGAAGTAAAGCAACTTCATATTTTGTATTATAATGTAATGGCTGTTCAGTACTAACCAGGGCTATCAACAAATTTTGATGCGATGCACTATTCATCTTATTTATCTGCGAATGAACTCGTTTCGCACGAAAATTAGTTGGCATTCTCGTACGAAATCTTACGCGAAATGCATCTTGCATCGTGGGAAGCCTGCTTTATACTCAGCTGCGACTTCGTCAACCCTCGTATGTTTTTGTTTTCGTGCTGATAGCGGATCTGTGTGAATTTTTTGTCCAGAAATTCAATAATTTAGAACCATGTTCATTGCATCGATCTTGATTAGTTGTCATAAGGGCGACAGTCTGACAAGCATAAGTATAATCACCCAATCCACCGTTTCCAAAATAGCAGATATCCGTCACGTACTACTGGAGAAGAAACTTGTACTTCAATTATGTCGCTTCTCCAGAGATTTAGAAGTTGTATGACTTTTGTTTGTTCCATTAAAAGTTACACCTACTGGGCAAAGTTGGGTAATGTGCATCTCTTTCAAGTTATGGGCAAATTCGCAAATTTTTCGAAAGTTGAAAATTATAATTCCTGTTTTTAAAAGTGCCTACTTAGCAGAAATTATTCACTTTTACAAAATTCTCTAGAAAAACTATATCCCCATTATTATAAGGAGCAAACTGATTGGTAGGCTGAAACCAATAGGAGACATCACTATCAAGCTACAAGCTATGGTATAAAATTCTACATATAGACCAACCAAAGTTTTTTTATAAAGAAAGCAGAATAATGTTAGAATACGAAACATGGAATTTTATGGGATGAAATTTTATTTCTACGTCCGGCATGTGATTGGTTATTATGCCAGTAAAATTTATGATTTGAATTCCTAATGTGTTGTTTAAGGATATACCAAACATTCGCCTGTAGTAACCAATGCAGTCTCTGAAAGAACGCTTAGCAAATACTTTACACTCACACTGGATTAAGACAGTATAAAAAAAACCCACACACTTGAAAAACGAACCGCAGGCTATTATTTCGGGCAAAGAAAGACACACATTTTTCTGGAAAATTTCATACAATCACGTCCTTCAATAATAGCACGGGTATATAATTCGTTCATTTACCGTAGGAAATCTCCACAATCGGCATAACCAAAGAAACACGAGTCAATGTAAACAAGCACGGGTATATAATTCGTTCATTTACCGTAGGAAATCTCCACAATCGGCATAACCAAAGAAACACGAGTCAATGTAAACAAACTCTTTATCGAGGTAGTGAATTTTGAATGTTTGTGTATGGTGGTTTGAATAAGCTGTTCACGGTAAAATTAGCACTTTTGAAATCAACCTTTGAAAAATGTCACTGCCAATGCCTGCTAACAAGCACACTGACCAGTATGAGCCCAGTTAGGTTGGTAACGACGGAGGTAGTAGTAGTTGTTTCACGTTTTAACGCCGAATTAAATGTGTTAGGTTAAACATTTGTGAATACTGAAACGATTTATTTCGCTTCCGGGAATTATTTTAATGCATAACAAGTGTTAATACTAGCAAATTTGTAAAATATTTACCTTCATAATAATTTCACAGTTTCACTTGGTCGACGCGTGAATAACGTGACGAGGCCCATGGCAATGTCAATTTTACATAAGGCGGAAGAACACACAACGTGTATACACGTATATCTTAAGCAGGGCTTAGAAAAGTGCTCATTTTAGCGCGAACAGCCTATATCTGCAGTAGTGGCTGGGACGGAGTGTGGTCTCATTCGTAAATCAGTTTCCTCCAAGTGTCAAAAAATATCAAGATTTTTGCCTTCTAATGTACTATTCTTCGAGCGACATATTTATTACAGTCCTTCCACAGTTACTTCACGCTTTTCTGAAGCCCTGCTTTAGATCTACTTCCAGCATATTTCTCCGCCTCATTACAACTGAACTTAACTGAGTCCAGAAAGTTACACCAAATATACAGCGCATTACATTCGTGCGCACTTAGTGTAATAATATTTGGCATAAGAACTATTTCTTACTTGTAGGCATTGAATAATTTGCAGGAGGTTCCTGCGACATTTTGAGAATCACAGAATCTTATCAAATTTCCGGTTGGGCTTTAGGAAAAACACGCCAACAAATGATGCAATTTTCAAACTAACATAGCATTCTTAATACACTTGATAAAAGATGCATGGAATATCTTGCGACCTCACTAAAGCATTTGACTGTGTAAATCACAACACACGTATAGAAAAACTAAGGTTTTATGGAGTCTCGGGTACACCAAATAAACTTATAAGCGCATACCTTTTAAACAGATAACAGCAAGTGCGGATCAAAGGAAAAACTACTTCATTCTACTCTGAACCAGGAAAAATCAAGCACGGGGTCCCACAAGGATCAATATTAGGCTCCCTACTCTTCCTAGTTTATATCAATGACCTTCCATGTGCCTTAACCCCAGAAACTACTCCAATTTTGTTTGCAGATGATACTAGCATCTTAGTCTCTGGAGACTCAGAAAATGATCTCACACAAAAAACGGACACAACATTTACAGAGCTAAATGCATGGTTTACTGCAAACAAATTAAATCTCAACCTAGATAAAACATATCTTATGGATTTCCTCAGAAAGAACAGAAAAAACATTAATTCATATGTTACCAGTAACAGAGACAAAATTAATTAAACTGATGTGATTAAGTTTTTTGGCTTAAAAGTAGACAATTTATTTAACTGGAAATCTCACATTGCGTATATTTGACCTAAACTAAGTTCAGCATGTTTCGCTCTGCGGCGTTGCAGAGGTCGTGAACAAAAATACAGTAAAAATGGTACATTTTGCATATTTTCATTCCATTATGCATTATGGTATAATTTTTGGGGTAATTATACTAGCAGCAAAAAAGTGTTTCTCATTCAAAAGAGAGCCGTAAGAATTATCAATGGCAAAATAAAGTCAGATTCGTGTAGACCTCTTTTCAAGAGCTCAGAGATTTTAACACGTGGCTTCAGTTAACTTAAAACTTGTCCAGAAAGGGCCATCCTACCTTGGTAGCCAACTTTTCAGTAAGTTACCACAACACCTTCAAGAAATTTGCTTCTCTAACAAAAACTCTTTAAAAAACAGCTGAAAGAATTTTTTTCTAAACTAACATTTTGTAGTGTAGATGAACATATAAACTACAAAAACTAAGAAATTACTGTATAACATGTCATTGTACACATTTCTTGTTCCGGTTTTTTTCGTTTCCTTTTTCTTCTGTTTCAGCAAAACGACGACGCTCCACAGCATGTTGGAAGAAGATTAGTCAAATTATGAGGAAAAGATATGATGCTTGTACATGTAGTCTGATTATATATATATATATATATATATATATATATATATATATATATATATATATATATATATATATAATATATATGTGTGTGTGTGTGTGTGTGTGTGTGTGTGTGTGTGTGTGTGTGTGTGTGTGTGTGTGTGTGTGTGTGTGTGTGTGTGTGTGATTACTATGCCCAGTGTATAAACTTTGTATACTGTAATTTGACTTGTCCAATATCTTTGTATAGCTATGTATTGAAAAATAGATATTACGGATGCAATAACAAAAACCAAACAAAACATACCTATTATCTCCCTATTTTTATCCGTATTAATTATAAATAAAATATTATAATTAATAGATAAATAGTAAGTAGACGTTCAATTTAATAAAAAATAAGGTATTTTTATTTGAACAGGAGTATAAAACGCTCGTTATACTTGGCATAATTAGGAGACAACCAAACACATCTTACACGGGATGATTTTTCCAAGGTTCGATTTAAAAAATGCGAAGAAACCGCGAATAGACAATATTCTCATTGGTTGCGCTATAACACACATCAACGAGAGGTCACTTTGCGCAACAACTCTTTTGAAGAATAAACGTTTGTATAAGATTTTGTAGTTGAATTTAGTTCCTCGTTAGCAGCTAGAACTTCTCCATACTGCCAGGAAATTGTGTAATGATACCAAACCGGTTTAGCATCCGAGGTACCAGCTGCATTTCTCTGAAGCCTCTCGAACCTTTCGGCCTACATATCTACGTATGTGTGTGTGTGTCGAACAGATACTTCCAGTCAGGTTGTGAATGCATCCCAGAAAAACTGCAGCGTATTTTATAAAAAGAAAGCAGAAGTTTTCGCTCATTTTGCAAATCATAACCAAAGAAGACGTAGTACTGAATTCGATTTCTTGGAGACTTTGGGACTGTGTTCTGTACTACGTTTTTATTTCCAAGTCCATCGGCCAGAGTATTTGTTATCTGCTTTTGCCATAAACCCGTTATCAAAGCGTTGACTTAATTTTACTGCATAATGAACAAACGTATACCTTCCGCGGTCAAACATCTTTCTTGAGCTAATCTAATTGTATGGCGTAGATCCTACTACTACTAGAATATTTTTTTCAGCCGAGGCAAACATAAGTTTCGTTGTAGCCAATGGCATTTTCAAATGTAAGAAAAAAGTGCGATTTTTAAAACATTAAGTCTTCTTTCAACTGTGTTATTTTTCACATCAAACAATGATTTTGAGAAGCTGGTAACCTGATTCCTTACTAAGAAATTCTTATTATATTGCGAAATGTGTTTTGTCCGAACTGAATAGTATTTATATGCTGGAATAAACCAAAACAAGTATCCAATGACAGGGCCGGATTTCCCACGTCGCCTATGGGGCCCATGAAAAATTTTGTTCCCCTCCGCAACCTGTTATTTTTTAAAAATTTTTCTTTATTTATTACTTTAAAATCCGTAGCAGCGAGATCAGATGTGTCATCACTACAACATTAATACGTTATAAATTACTGAATTACAAAGATAAATAAGTAATAGTCAAACAAGGTAAAATTTAAGTTATTGAATTAACTTGTTATAAAACTCTATAATTTGCGATGGTAAGCTTAACTTTTTATTTGTAGGCTTGAAAACCCGAAACTCAACGAAGATCTACTAGAAAGTCTCATGCCGCAACTATACCAGTTTCTGTCCCCTGATAAATATAAAACTGGTGGTTACCGATGCAACAAGGGCCTTTGTTAATATCATAAAGCAACTGACTCCCAAACACCAGTCTCTTTTATTGGATTTACTTTAGAATCGGTATACATTTTACTATAACATACAGCCATACAGAAAACATTGAAACTTTTTTTGCTATTTTACCCAATGCCATGCCGCCCCTTGGAAAAGTTCCGCTCTAGGCCCGGGCCTAGTCGGCCTAATGTGAAATCTGGCCCTGTCCAATGGGTTTGTTCTTCCGTACGCTGGTGGAGTCCACTTTCTCCCGTAAAGCCACCAATTAAATATTTAGAAAACTTGCATTTCCTTAGAATTTTAAGTGATAACTTCGACTTTAGAGGATAAAAAAATGTACCATCAAAATCCATTTATCTTAAAATCAACTGGTCTATTTTTTTCTATAGCATATATTGCTGGAGTTTTAGTAGGTAAAAATGTCATAAAAATTGTGTGTATGGCACTTCGGGAGAAAAACTTATAATATGATACCTTTAGAGTTCATTAATCATGAAATTCGCAAGCAAATGTTCTAAGCGGTAATTGTTTAAATATTAAAAACGTATATTCTCAGTTATTTTACTGTCAAATAAATGAATCGATTAGTTAAAAGCAATTTTTATTTTAGTATCACGTTTATTCTTTCCAATACTGTTCAATTTTCGGAGGAATCGGTTAAATATATTTTGTTATAACATAAGTCATAGTATAATTTCAAGAAATGATACAGTATATGTTTTTATTTACGCAACTTTTCTTTCGACACATAAAGCACAATAACAAAGATTGTTCTGTGTAAGGAAGAACTTTCTGATACCTAGATATAAATATATACGGATTATAGCTCAATGATGTTAACACTAACACTGTATTAACATAAATTTTATATCATACAGTCAAGTTTAAACAATATTATAATTCTAATGCAAAAACAAATACATTTAATATGGATTTAATTTACACAACTACATGAAAATTAATACGACGTTCTGTCTATACAGACGTAAATCAATACATTTTTTTTACATTAAACTAACTCACAAAGCATATATATTAAAAAATACATTATTATTCATACTTAATTATGTAAAAACCTATGCAAGTTCTTTTTAAATATTTGGTCATAAAATTTGATTCAGAGAAACGTTCGATTATACATAGGCTTTATAGAGCAATGAGCCTAACATCTACCGGTGGGCTGAAACAGTGATGATAAAGAATCGCACAAAGTAAACAAATGTTCGTGGGCGAGTTTCGTGTTGAGGTTCTCGTTCTAACTCCCATTGTACCTTAGCCATAGATACCTTCGTTAACCTGCTTTATTAATGTGCATTATGTCTCAGCGTGGGCTTCACTACCTACACGCAAAAATTAGTAAAATTCCTGTTTGAAAGCGAGAATAACAATTTTTTTCTTTTATTATGTGAATATATAAAAAATAATAATAATAATTTCAAGTTAGTATTGTGGGACAATAATTAAAGTTAAACACACACATTCAGATGTTGAATACCTGGTTCTGTTACTTCACTACACGAATGGAAATGTGGAACACGAAATATAATATATGCTATTAAAATTTAATTTCTAATGTTGCTTGCTTAACAATGTCACCTACTTTTGTTTAACACCAAGTAAATGGTAGGTGTCCAATTAGCTTTTTCACGATAATTATATTATTAGAATGTTAACTTTATTGATCAAAAGGTTTTTTTTCCAGTAATCGAGCATAGACGTTAGTACTTCCTATTTGTTACCGAGTATAGTGAGGTCACATGTTAGAAGAAAGAGCTATAGGATCTCTCTACTTGCTGTTGCAAGACTATGAATCATATCGTAATAACAGTAAGTAATGGACGACTAAATTAAATATTTTGAACATTCTGCATTGCTAGACTATGGCGTCACAGAAAACCAAGCTTGAGGCATGAAACAAACATGGAATATGATCCAAGATTAGCTGTAGTCAAAATATATAGACAAAACTGATAATAAATGCCGAAAGGAATTTCGTCAGCTAAATAACAAAGTAGGAAAACAAAAAAGAAATTACAGAACAAATCATAGAGCGAAAAAAAAAAAAAAAAAAAAAAATCAAGGACAAACCTGGTGATTGTCGGTTATGTTAAATTGAATGTATGTGTGTGTGAGTTAGTGAGTCCTGTAACGCTAAGGCACGTTAGAGTTACAGTGGTAGGTTTGGGTGGTTAGTGTAGTTGGCTGGTGTCAGTCGCAGTGTCTGAAATGGCTTTGTATGGTATGGACTGTATAGTTGCTTAGTATGGATGGTGTATTGTTGAGTATTATATGGTGACATGGTTGGTGTCGGCCGGTAAAGCAGAAAGTATTGGCAGCAGGTATGGTAGTGTTATGAGCTGGTCTGACCTGTATGGTTGGTTGGTACACTGAGTTCTTGAGTTATGGCAGATAGTATAGATAGTGTGTTGGCGTGGTATGGTTTATTATTAACAACTATGTTTTTCTTGGGTTATAGGAGATAGTATGGCCGGTTGGTACGTTAGGTGGTCTTGTATCAGTCGGTTACGCTAGGTTATCAGATGGTAGGAATGATTGTGATATGGACTGGCCTTGAATATATGGTCGCTTGGGTTGATGTTATGGCGCCTGACTTTCTCTTGGGCTATATTGAATTCACATTATAATTCTGCTCGCCTCGAGCTTTCCTTTTTATGCGTAAGGTGAACGTTATCCGAAGCTCTGATTGGCTGTAGGATGAGTGACCTATGCTTCCGAGGTCGGGGCATTTAATATTGCCAGTGTGGCTGAAATAATGATAGCAGGTATGTGGGAAATAGAATGCTTTTTATCGGTGCTATGGTAGCTTTGGTTATGTTGTATTAGGGTTTTTTTCTTTGGTTGTTTGTAAAGTTTGTGCTTGCGTAGGTGTTTTGTTGTATTGGTGTGGCCGAATTTTCTTTTTCGGGTTACATATGATGGTGTGGTTGGTTTGTATGACTGAGTTATTTTTTACATTACAGTGGATTGTATGGTTGGTCGGTATGTTGTGAGGCATGCAGGTACAGGTTTGCTTAGTGTAGGTATTTCTTACTTGGACTGTGGTGGGTTAGCTATGATTTTTATACACTGTGGTAGCTTTGACTTTTTCCGAGCCAGTATTTGGTAAAGTTATATTAAATGGTTTGGTTTTTTTTCTGAGCTACGTTAAGTCGACTTTATTAGAGTATGCCGAAAGGACTAGAAAAGGATGTGAAAAATTTGAAATGTTTTATACAAGATTTTAAATACAATATGTGTGGCTATGTACTATTCACAAGTTGAAGAGACTTTGATGTATGAAAAAAAAAAATTATAAGTAACGTATTAGTGGAAAAAAGGGAGGGGGGATTTTTTAAGTTACGTATAAAGTTTGTGGCCTAAAGCGAGAAAAAAGAAATATTATATGGCAGCCTACAACACACGAACAAACAAATGAAGTCATCAGCAGACGAAACAAGATGGTGGTTCGAGGGGGTCGAGTAATCAACAGGTCACTAAGGACGCATCTCAATTTAAAGAAAACTCTTTCGAGAGAGCACTCGTTCGCATAACCTGGTTCGCGCTCTCTTATGTTGTCACTCTGTGGAATTGAGACAACCACTCTCTCGTTTCTCTCCGATATCATGCAGAAGGCGGGAAGTTATGTTGAGATAAATTCGTAATCGTAGCTATTGCAAACATCATATGTGTGTTCATAATAATTCACAAATAATTATAACACTACCAGAATAATTATTAGCGTATAAAATACTACTATTTTAATTTTGATACTATAGTCATGTTGCAGCATAGTGACGAAAAAAAACTAGGCTTGTCAGATATCCGTATTTATATTGTTATAAATACGTGTTACGTAGATTTCTTCATTGTTTAAAATAGTTGTAATTATTCACTAACTGGTAAAATGCGATGAGGTTTCGGCTCAGCAAGCTGCTATAGCCTTATTTTGAACACAGAAATAAAGTAAACAAATATGGAGCGTGGTGAGACAGTGCGAGAGAGCGTCAGTGAGTTCACAAATTCGTGCTCTCTCTCTCTGTGCTCTTGCCCTTTCGCACTCTTTCCGACGAATTGAGACGACCAGAGAGCGTTCTCTCTGGCGTCATAAACACGTGGTAGTAAGAGCGAGAGCACGAGAGAGCGCTCTCTGGGCCAATTGAGACACGGCCTAAATCGAGAAGGAATGAACGAGGGAATTCAAGATGGCAGCCAAATGTAAGCAATCAGCAGACGACATAATGGGAAACAAGTATGTGGCGTGGTTACTAATTCAAAAGGAATGCTTGTCAATGTATGACCAAATGTAAAGTCGTACATTTTGTACGATTTAAATTTTTTTTAAATTTACTTTGATCTTCGGATTAATAGAAACTCGTCATAAATTTTTCTTAAGTAACATCATATGCAACAGTCTTGTACATACTGGAGATACACAGAAACACATACTATAAATGTGACATAGTTTTTGCACGAACACAAAAATATTTTTAAGTGAATAAATGGTCTGGCGATGACTAGAGTGGAAGAAATGAGGTGGTTCTGGTTATTCTAAGTGTGTCTTCGTTTAAAGTTGGGTTAGGTTAGGCCAGGTTAAGTCCGTTTATGTCAGTTAAAGTTAGGTTGTTAGGGTATGCTATGACAGGTTATGTTCACATGCCAAAGTTTATTTTAGAAATCCAATAGAAGTTACAAATTATTATTAATTCAATCTGAGTTGAAAAATATTAAAAGTCAGTGTAGAGCGAAGGCAACTAATGTGAAGATGAATGACAGAGCATGATGTAAAGATGGCTGACATGGAATAACAGATCGTGATGTCAAGCTGGTGGGGTGGAGCGAAGTGACTAAGGCAAGAAGGAATAAAATATCATAGTAAAATTAAATCCACGATAACAGATATTAAGAAGGAATGATAGAGGATAAGAAAATATAAACCAAGATGGCTGATGCCAAGTTGAAATGATAGATCATGATAAAATTAAATTCTAGATGGCGGACATCAAGGTGGAATGATCGAGCAGGAGATAATGAAATTTAATATGGTGGACATTGAGGTGGAATGATAGAGTATAATAAAACAAAGTCCAAGAAGGCGGCAGAAAAACGAGAAAGAGGCTGAAAAAAGATAGTGGCCGGAAACAAATAAGCGGATGGAAACAAGATGGCGGTCGGCCGGAGACAGAGCCGAATCCTGTCCCTTGACCTACTATATCATACCACTTATACTCATCGTCAAAAACATTTGCACCCATAAGGGAGTGTCAGCTTGCAATGCTATTCAGAAGAAAGGCGAAAGTCACAACAATAAATTATTACATATTGTGTCTGATATCAGAAATACTTACTGCGTTACACCTACGATTCTCTGTATGACGTTGGGTCGCCATGTTTGCGAACATATTTTTCCAGCCGTTGCGTCATGGAGTTGAATAGATCTCTAACGGTATCCTGTGATAATACATCTCATGCATCTTGAATATTCGCCTGTGGTTCCTGCATATTTTGCGGTAGGGATGGAGTCCTGATAGAGTGGCTAATATTACCCCACACAATTTCAGTTGGGGATAGGCACGGTGATGCAGTTGGCCATAACGGAGTATCCACGACTCGAAGGCGCGCTCTTGAGATGGCAGCGGTACAAGGGCAGGCGTCGCCCTGTTGGAATAGAGCGCAGCCGTGGACGTTCTCAAATGGCAGGGCCACTGGTTGAAGGGCCTCGTGAACGTACCGTCGGAATCTCGAAGTGCCCGTAATGAAGACCAACTGTGACCGAGCACCGTACGAAATCGCACCCCAACACCATGACACCAGGCTGTCTGGATGTCCGACTCGTGAAAACAAACCTTTCGTCTTAGCGCTGCCTACGTTGCCTTCACTCACGGATGCATTGGTCGTCGCCGAGACAAAGTGGCCTTTCTGAATGGCCCGTGACAGTCGGTCACGACACCACGTCAATCTGTGGAGACGTGAATGTAGTGTTCAGGGCAGTTGTAATGACCCGTGTGCATGTGGTTCTGCGTTGTACAGCCGTCTGCCGACGGTTCTGAAACACAAAGATTGTTGCAGGGCGGACATCACTGATCGCCGAGTATCCGCAGTCGTGACGGTTGGGGCACTACCCGCGTGTCGCACAATCTGTCGGTACTTCCTCAGTGTGGTTCGTGGAGGCCTATCAGATTCTGCGTGTCGTCTGTGGGTATCTTTTTTCTGTCCAGTGGTGCCAACAGCGTGCTACGGTACTATCCACACGACCGGAATGGCGCGCTATCCAGCTTCCCAAGCGACCAAGAGTTCACGGTGCTGCCGAACTCGTCCCCGAGGCATTCTACAATTTAAAGGGGCGCCACCGTTATAACTGTACGAGTCAGAATGAAAAGCATGCTCACCGGAACGATCTTATATAGTTTGGCAGATACTGCGGTAAACACCTCCCTAGCTGACATCACTTGCACGGCCGAGGGTGAAACGTGAACCATCAGCATGTCTCACATTGTCAAGCCTACCCACCATGTGTCATTCCTGTGCAACCTTTACTTCATGTGGGTGCAACTATATTTGACAGTGATTGTACAAGCAAATGAAACGAGATAGGACGCTAAAATTCTCTGCTTCACATGTGTGTTTAATATTAGCTTAAGGCCGCAATATTTCACAATATTTAATACTGGGAAATTTTAATTATTGTCGTAGGAGGAATTCTTTCTAGCCATTTAGTGAATATTTAAGACATCTGAGCGTCGTGTACCATAAAATATTTTCTCCGACTATATTAACCAAAACACGTATTCACCCTAAAACAAATTTGCTTACGGGGATTTGCCCTAATACATTGTTTTTCGCTCAGGTATTTTCCTTAAGTGTGTTTATTCTGAAATCGTTTGCCCAAACATTATTTGCTCCGTTTCCCTTTTTCAGATACAGCTCTTTCATTTTTCCTAAAGGTGTTTGTCATTAAATACTATTCACTAGAAAACTTTTGCCTAAATTCGTTTGCGCTATAGGCCTACATAGTTGCCTTAAAATTAAGGGCAAACGATGTATACCAAAGTAAGTATGCATACACATTTAATAGCAGAGACAGAATCTCTAAACGAGAAACTTAGACAACACAAAGCTCAATCAAACACTTATAAGTAAAGTGAATGTAGACGTTGGGTTAGGTCCAGGGTGATAAATATACTCATAAGTCATACACATATAACTGGGCCATATATAATAAGGAAGATAATTCAAAATGGATGCATATGAATCGGGTAGAAATGGAGAAAAAATTTTGATCAACAACCATTTTCCTTATTCGCATTTTACATTGATATATCATTTAATTCCAAACTTCGTGGAATCTGCATTTTATGTAAGGATTCACAAAATTTTAAAAGACATTTTAGCGTAAGCATTTTCAGATATCTTCAACACAGAGTTCTTTATATATACACTGCCTAAAGCATAATTTGAACCTACGGGCAAGTCAGGCATGTATATTTGTGTACAAAGTCTAACGCATTTCACCGTCACATGTACAAGAAAACTTAAAAACGCCAATAAAGTTACAAAGGCTCTTGATCATTACTGAGCAGCACAACACATCAATTTTTATGCGCCCCCTTTTCGCTCTTGATTTGACTCTAAATTTAAAAATGGAAACTAAAATATTCACATGAACTGTATCAAATTAATTACTTTAACGTGATCGTTTTGTGTATGTATAGCTATAGATATACACATACACAGATGGGCTGTCGAAATTTATTTCTATCTTAACTTTCAAACATATCTGTTTTTTATGTAATAGTTGATAGGTACGGATGATGAAGCATGTCCCAATTGCTCATTCTTCAGGTACTAGTAAAATATTTTAATAGAAGAAAAGAGATTGGAAAAGGTTAAGAAAAATATTACTGGAAGGAATATCTAACACGTTTATTCTCTTCTGAATGTATAAATAGAGTATTTGAAGGAAGTCAATTATTTCTGAAACACGAAACTTTTATTTTGAATCTTTTTTCTCTGGTGACGCTGAAAATATATTTGTATAAATGATGCAAAATCAATAAATGCTTTCACTTCAGTTAGAGAATTTGTATGTTAGTTATGTTAACACGTAATGTATATAACATTGTAATGTACATCACACATAATTATAGAATAATTTTATGAGCTACCAGCAGACATTATATTACTTAATTATCACACTTTGCTAACTGAGTCATTCGCGTCTTACATTAAATAGTTTACTATTTAATTAATACTAAATATAAACACTTTTAAAACCCTCAAAACCGAAAGACCATTAGTCTTAAGTTTATTTACAATCATGATTATCTCCTCTTAAGAAAATAGTTAGACTATGATGAACAAAGTTCACGATACATCTGAAAATTTGAAAATATCCAATAGCATATTTTTATTTACGACAAATATTTTAATGGGAGCTTACGGCAATAAATTACCACTTAATAGAAAAACGTGTAACTTAACAGAAATATCTTTTGTAGAGTTATACTTTCAAAATACATAGGCCAACACATTTTAACCATGATATATGACTGGAAACCCACTGGTATAATCAAAGGATATACAAGAACATGTTAACCGTGACCAAACAGGAATTCTGTGAGTAACTGAATTACATCTTTCAATATAACTGAAACAATAGGCCTACGATTCAAAAGCAAATGAATGCGTAGAATGCATCTGACTGAATACATATTCCACATAAGTCCATTCACGGTTACTTCAAATTTTTATGAAGCCCTGCTAAAATTATATTTCCAGTATATTCCTCCGCATCATGCAAACAAAGATGACCGAGTCTAGAAAATTACACCAAAGGGAGAACGCACCGCATTTGCGGGCACTCAATGTAATTATATTTTTCATAATAACTATTTGTTACTAGGCATTAACAACACCTCTATTTTCTCCTCTTTTTATTCATATTAATTATGAATTAAATATTATAACTTATAAATAAAATATAAGTAAAAGTTCAAGTTCACCAAAAATAAGGTACTTTTATGTTGACACAAGCATAATCGCTTGTGATACGTGGTAAAGGCGGTTCACGATGAAATGAGCACTTTTGAAATCAACATTAGAAAAATGTCACTGCTCCTACCTGCATATATTTTAACGGGCACACTGAGAGTGGAATGCACCCAGTAAAGTTGGTAAACGATTGGAGGGAAAGTAGTTCCATGTCCAACGTCGAATTATAAATGTTAAAAAACCATTTGTAATAACTTAAATAATTTCGTATGTTATCTGTTTCTTTTTTATGCATCTTAGTACAAAAAGTATCATATTTGTAAAATATTTACTTTTCTAATAATTTCACAGTTTCACTTGATCGACGCATGAATAAAGCAATGAGGCCTATAGCAGTGTTAATTTTACATAACGCGGAATTATACACACCGTGCATAGAAGTAGATCTTGAGCAGGGCTTTCAAAAGTGCTCAGTTTACCGTGAACATCCTATATATTTAGGAAAGATCAAAACACGTCGTACGTGGGGTGTTTCTTTTAAATGTTTGATTTAAAAAGTGTGAAGGGAGCGCATATAGACTATAACTGGCAATAGGCATACATACTCAATATACTATTGGGATATTTTCAGTGTGAAAATCTGGGTAACCCGAGAGAAATATATTTACGATAGTTCAGAGTAAAGGACCAATATTTTATACACGGATATATACAGCGTGTTCCTGAACAGCAGCGACAAACTTCGGCAGGTTATTCCCGACGAAAAAATAAGACGAAAATGTCTGTACACTTTGCGCCTAAAGTATTTATTAAGGGAGCTACACACCCCTAATAACCACGGTTTTGAATGTAATTGCTTCAAAAATATGAGGAACTACACATCGGCGAACAGTGTTTTGTGCAACGGAGATCTTACACCTGTGAAAATGCAGTAGGTAATATCATCCCTCTTCATTGGGAAAATAGGGGTTACCACCCTGTCTTTCGTTACGAATTAGTGCTATTTCCATGATGGGGGATGATAGTACCTACCGCATTGTCACAGGTCTGAGATCTCCGTTCTACAAAACGCTATTCGCAGATGTGTTGCTTAATCGTGAATAGTCCCTGTTATTTTTAACACAATTACATTCAAAACCGTGGATTTTTAGGAGCGCGTATCTCCCTTAATAATCACTTTAAGGAAAAAGTGGTCCAGACATTTTCGTCTTATACTTTCGTTAGGAATAACCTGCCGGTGTTTATCAGTGGTGTTCGGAAACACGTTGTATAAAAAATATATTTTATGAGTGCTAGCACAAAATACTTCGAATGTAGGTGGTCAAACAAATAGGGGTAATGGAGAGAAATAAAGTAATAATTTCTGACTTAAAAACATTTGTCCGTAACGACAGGTTGTAATTCATTCCGGCGTGGAGAAAGGAGATGTTTAGGCGCGTATTAACCACGGGATCTTGAGAAATTAATTCCGGCGTGCGTCCTGCTAACGTTACACCTGTATCAAATAGAGGTAATGCAGAAATTATTTCACGTACAGTTCATTAACAATTTTTAATTGTTATTACTTTTCGAAATACACAAATTTCCTCACAACAGGTACCTTGAAGTTTCTTTTCAAATACATATTTCTTATTACAATAATCGAGGACATAGGGTCAACCCAAAGTTCACACTTTGTCAGTACGAATGAAGGAGAGACAATCCTGCATTTCGGGTGGCCTGAGCAGTTCCGTCATCTTCCAGTGGCTAGTAAGCTCCTCAGTAAATACGTGAATGTTTAAAAATTATCATTTATTGTGCAAATTATGGCAAGTATACTGCATAATTGGAATGCAATCATAAATGATGAAATAAAAACTAGATAATTGAACAAAACCGAATATTTCACTTTACATTACTCCTAGTCTATTATGATGTTTATTGCCTATATAACAAACCCATTTGTTACAAGCGGTTGCAAAAATAAATTAAATTTAATAACTGTAGTTCCCAGAAGATATTCGTGACTTCGGTGTTCACAAAGTTCACCAACACTTCAACACTTCTGGTTATGGCGTTATTTGCAGTACATTATTTGATGCAGTTCAGGCCCTTATTTGGAAGTAATTTTTCATACATATGGCAGACTCGAGCTAAACCTTGACTTAGGACTCTGAGATGGGGACTGAGTTGCATCCTTCCTCTGAAAATAACCACATTTCGAAACAGAGACATGCGTTAGCATGATAATGTGATTGTTTTGAATCATCCTGAATTTGTACACAAAAAAGGCATCACAATAATAATTAAAAAACTTACCCTTACTTACGTGACCACAGTGCCGATCATATTTTAGTTTAAAGGTGATATGCATCATTCAAGTTACTAATATATGCACAATTGTAGCACATAAAGTAAATGGAGCCAATTGCCTCACATCTAAGGAACTGCCACCAGACAGACTACAATAGACAAAAAATGGAACTTTGTTTCTTCAGTGGTAATATCCATAACAATGTCATTGCATTAACTGAAGACGTAGAGACACCAGATGTTACGAAGTATAAGAACCATGAAGTTGGTTTTTATGATACGCAGAGAATTTCTGGACTTTGTCCTGAACGTGTGTTCTTTCAATTCACCAGCATATTTTGGGTTTTTCATGTCGCATTGTTATGCAGAGAATGGCAAAAAACGAAGGAGCCTCCATGATCACAGCAGATCTCAAAGCAACTGCTAACCACACAAACCGGTGCTCGTAAGTGAAGTCAGTCATACTGAAGATTGTGCTCCAATCATATCAGCATGTAAGTCACCGTGGAGTCAGTCGTCTCGGAGATTGTGCTCCAGTCATAGTCGCTCGTAAATTGAGTCAGTCATACAGGAGATTGTACTCCAGTCATATCCACTCGTAAGTGGAGTCAGTCGTACTACAGATTGTTCTCGTCATAGCCTCTCGCAACTGGAGTCATCCGTACCAGAGATTGTTCTCCAGTTATGGCCGCTCATAAGTGGAGCCAGTCATACTGAAGATTATGCTCCAGTCAATTAGGCACATAAGTGAAGTCAGTCGTACCGGAGATTGTGCTCCGGTTATAGCAGTTCGTTATTGAAGTCAGTCATACCGAAGATTGTGCTCCAGTCATAGCTACTCGTAAGTGGAGTCAGTCGTACTGGAAATAGTTCTCTAGTTATAGCCACTCGTTTTTGAAGTCAGTCATACCGATGATTGTGCTACTATCATAACAGACCTGCTTCGGTTCGCATCAAGTTTCGTTGATGCAGGCTGCGGCTCCATGTTCATTGAGTTCAAAGCAGGCCACAAAAATACGAGGCATCAGGGGTGAAGATGGAAGGAAAGCGTTTATCTTCAGCTTCGTCGGAGACAAAGCTGAGGCTTCATATATTTTGTGGTATAAAAAGTAATTTTTTGTGTGTATATATATGCATATAAGAAAATTAAATGTGTTTTATATTGTTATGTAGGTATCTACATGTTTTCTTCTGGATCGAACGGGTATGTGGGTTTCCTCAGAGTGCTCCCACATTTTTTACATTAAAAATGTATGACAGGATGCCTTCTCTGAGCAAAGATCAGGCCCTTTGCTGTAAAAAGAAAGGATTTTATATACGAAAATGGCAGTTGTCTTTCTGAAACCATTGATTTGGTAGGGGTCTCTCGTCATACAACGAAGATTAATTGCGATTATGAAGGCCTGTCTTTGACCTCATGGAACATGGAACCGGAACCTTCATAAAAAAAAAACTTGATTATACAACACAACTTACGTCAGTACTCTGCAAACCGGAGCATAATTTTAATTGTATTTTCTGAAGCGATCTGCAATCAGAGATCTTCTTAAATAATTTGTTTAATCGAATTTGATATGAAACATAATATGATAAACCAAAATTATCGATGAGATGGAAAAATACGACGGTAAAAAGTATAATATGTGGCCGCACTGTAGCTATTTGAAACCAGAGCCCCACAATGACGAATATTCTACTAGAACCTTCACTTCAATGCCTCGAATGTAGATGTGTGTATAATATAGACGCAAAAGGCACTGCTGACGATAGTATACACAAGTTAAGCTAAGAGGAAGAAGAAATGGATTTCAAGGGTTCGGGTTGAACACTGGAGCTGGGAGTAAGTGGGCTCAATCCACTTGGCAAATAGGCACTTACTGATTTCCTTCTACCTGACTACAAAGAATTACAACATAAAAAAAAAACATCAAATCACTACATGAATGCGAACCCTGGATTGTGTGAGAGGTCATTTGCGGAGCAGGAGGGGTCATTTGGGGTTTTTTGAGGTGTCTTTTAGGGCATGTTTTCCACGCAGAAAGAGTAACTTATGATAATTTAGGGGTCATTTACAGAGTTTGAGGGGTCATTTGCGAAGCAAGAGGATTCATTTTCAGAGCAGAAGGGGTCATATGCAGATCAGGAGAGGTCATTTAGTGTTATTTGGGGGTCATTTAGGGGCCACTTGCGGAGCAGGATGCATAATTTACAGAGCATGAGTTCAAGCTGAGCAAAGAATTTGCCTGGGAAAAACATTTGAAGATATAACTGCATGGTAATATGATAATATGATCAAAGATATAGATAAAATGTCTCTTTAAATGAATACTTAAAAATGCTTAAATCTCAGTGATGAAATATGTTATTAAGTTTATGTATAGAGCAGTGGCTAGGCAAAATAGATACTCAAGTTGCTACTGTAGAAAGAACGTCAATTTTTCATGAATATGATGTACGAAGTGTACTATAGAGATTACCTCTATGAATGTACCTTCTTACACTGCTGGAAAATTACATGGAAACAGTGGTATTGCTGTGGAAAGATCTTAAGCAGAAGCTGCAAAGCTCGGCGACAATGAGAGAATAACCTGTACGAAGGGTTCTTTTCGCACGATGAAGCATTACGACACTGTTAAAATGCAGTTTATGCAAGGTGATATACCGAGATCTGCAAGGGTTCGAGCCAGCAAGTGATGTCGCCAATACCCCATGATGCATCAGTGGATACAGATTCGTCAGGCGGTAATGACGAGGCAGTTAATGCTAAAGACGGAATGAGTGCAGTAGAGTCGGTTTGTGTGGGATGTACACTTGAAAGACTTTCACGTGAAGTCGGCCAACTTCAAAATAAATGGTCGTTGGCTCTAAATACTGATGATAACATTACGACTCCTACAAAGAAAAGTAATATTAAAGATGAAACAGGAGATAAAGACGAACATAAAGACAGCATTTATGATAATGACTATGAAGACAGAGTTGATAAAAGTATCTGATGAGGATGATGATTCTTTCGACTTTCCCACACATTTCACCAACGAGTTTCCTTCGACAAGTGGTGTGTAGATGGCAAAAGGCGTCAAGAACGCTCGTTCATTTGCTGATATGAGCGAAATGGAGAAGGCAGAAGATGGTGAGAATAATGACTACATGTTTACCGAAGACTGGAATGAACTTCTTGATAGACTCGAGACATTTGATCGCTTTGCAACAAGATGGAGATTTCTCACACATTGAGATATCTTCTATCATTAGTGAACTGAAGGAGCGGTGCTATATCAGATGAGACTGTTGACTACTATTTTCGATCTGCAAACATCTGAGAAATGTAAGGATCGTATGTATGAAATAATTGGAAATATATAACGTCTATAATAAGTAAATATTTTAAATCTTTTTATACACAATAATGCCAGATGTATATTTTATTCAGACCATTCTGCTTCTCTGAAAGTTTTATTAATTCATTTGTGTGTACAATCGATTGCGAGAGTCTGTTTTAGATAACAATTTTGCGAGTGTGTGCAGGAGGATCTATGGTAGGACCAGAAGAATTATGACTTACTCGGGTCAATTAAAAAACCGGCCGAGTTCTATAAGGCGAACGAATGAACTAGGGGATATTTTTGAGGAATGTCTCGCAACTGGTTAGTTGGCCTGATCACTCGTATTAGTTGACTTTTTCGAGATTGGTTGCCATCATTCTAGCCATTTCTGCACGAACTGGTCTTGGTAAGAGCCAGTCTTGGGTAGAGTTATGTCTCTTCAAGACTGTTGGGTTTAGTTTAGAGAAAGGGAGAGAGGTGGAGAAACGGTTGTGGTTGGTTTATGGCGAGGGTGGATGGCGAGGAGACGAGCTATTGCAATTTATTGTGTGCTGATTTGGGTTGCCGAATAAGGGGGGTGGGGGGGTAGTCAATTGAATGGATGGTGACATGCATAAATGTTGATGGTGGCTGAGCTATGGGCTATGATAAGTAAATGAGGGAAGTTGAGCGACGAGAGGTGTGTTAACGGTTGCCGTGGAAGGGAGGAGGAGATGGTTATATGTGCTACATTAAGTCAATAGTTCGCTTTGGGGGTCGTAAGAATGATCGTCTATACAGCCAATGGAATATATAGGTGGCGTTTCAGATGTCCGGTGATCGTCGCACCAGGGAGTGGCTGTGCTCTGCCATATTTACGAGAATCGAATGTTTAGGGTCGCACACATTCACCTTGGTTTTTCGTATTAGGATTTTTTACATTTTTTTCAATGTTTGTATTCAAGGTTATTGGGGTCAAGTTCAAGACCACCGGCATCCAACATGGGTGTCGTAATCAGTGATGTTCCTAAACTGTTAATAGATTATTTCAATTTTTACCATTTGTTCTCGGTTTTTCGCAAGGTCATTGCAGTTAAGGTCAAAGTCATCAACATCCAACACTGCTGTCAGAGTCTGTGATGTAATATGTTCCTACTATTTTACTAGTTACTTTCTATATTTTTACAATTTTTCTAGCTTTTTCGAGTTCAAGGTAATTGGTGTCAAGATCAAGATTACTAACACACAACATGGGTGTCGAACTCAGTGATGTAATATGCTCCTAATCTTTTATTAGTTTCTTTCGATTTTTTACAATATTTTCTTTATATTTCGAGATCAAGGTCATTGGGGTCAAGGTCAAGGCAACCGGCATCCAGCATGCGTATTAGAGTCAGTGATGTAATATGACCCTAAACTTTTATTAGTTTTTTTCTACATTTGCAGTTTTTGTCGATTTTTTATGATTATGAGGGTGAGGGTGAGGGATGGGTGGTGGTGTAGGGAAGTGAGGTGAGCAGAACGGGTGTTTGAGGTCACACTATATGTTTCACACTTTTATAATTAATGATTCAATCTTTTATATTATTGGGATGGTTGAGTGTAAGGAGAGGGTGAAGTGAGGGCAATGGGATGAGTGTGAGTGAGGATAACGTATGTTCCTCAATTTCTTTTAATTAATATTTTTTTTCAATTTTTGCAATTTTTGGGAGGGGTTTTGGTTGTGGAAGTCGTATGATGAGGTTTGGAGAGGCAGAGCGAGGTGCAGGAGAGGGTAACGTAGGATTATATTTTCCTCGAATTTTAAATTTTGTTAAATTTTTTTGCGATTTTTAATTTTTTTTTGTTTTCTAAGTAATTCAAGGTCACGAGCGCAGGGTCAAGGTCACCAAGATCCAATATGGTGGTTAGGTGCCAACACAACATGGCCGCCTCAGACCGCCTCGACAACTGAAGTGGCTAGTGGCTCTTGGTTCCTGAATCATGAATCCTGCACAATACTCATCATTACCCTACTAATGGTGGCAAATTTGGTGACCCGGGAGGCTTTGAAAGTGTTAAAATATGATGCAAACACCCCTGCGAATCAAGAGCTGTGGGCGTGTGAGCATTAACCTGCTGCAAACTGGCTTCTGGACAAGGGAAGGTAGCATCTGGACAAGGGAAGGTAGCATGTCTCCACAAAGGTATAATGTCTTTAAAATACGGCTATGAATTCGGTGACCCTCGTAACATTACCAGTGGCGAACATCAATCATACACGATGGCTCAACATACCGAATTCTACTAGGAGACACTCTGTACCTTTGTAAAATTAGGCAGTGATTATCCGGCAAACTTTGACATGGTGGTTACCCATTTCCAAAGAAAAGAGTTATTCGTCACTTACGAAAAAATCTCGCCAATCCATAGGATTACACGTTTCTCTGCTAACACCACTGAAAACAGTTGTGTCGATGTTTAGATGTTAGTAGCAGAATTGATGAAAATTTTTGGAATCGCCTGTTTGCCTTTGGTAGACATCTTTAAATGCTTCTAGTAGAGATATGGTATCCCAGTAAAGTTGTCTTATGTCACTGAACGGCGGACAAGAAAATCTGCTGGCTCTGTTCATATAGATCTGACAATGAAACGTTCTTCCATTCTGGTGATCTGTCGAGGTTTACCATAGCCGGTCTACCATGTATGGCTACCACCACATATCCACTGCTCTTAACAAAGCACAATCTGATGGTGAATTCCGGACATCTCAGTGACTCAACATTTGGCATGCCGCCCAACTGCTTCCAGCAGCACTATTAACTGGCTGCCCTCAGAAATGTAGTACGTTTGTATGACTGTCTCGCACTTATTCTCGGTATAACTGTTGCACAATTATATCGTCTGGCAAGGGCCATGTGTTTTATATTACATGTACTTTTACAGCACAGTTTATATACACTACACAGACGTATGACGGATGGGTATGCGCCATCGCACAATAATTTAGTCATCCATCGATGTGGTAATTTGCCGATTACCACGTTTCTTAAATGGAGTTTCGTATGTTGTGCAAATTGTAGTGGCAATGGGTGTATTTAGAAGGCTGAACAGAGAGACACGACTGGGGGTTGTACAACCAGATAATTGCTTCATATTTAGAAACGGTTAAAATTTTTTTTAAAGAATGTAAAATTAAGGAAATGCTCTCGTTGCTTAAACTATAAAAATAAATGTTTCGTTAGTTTATTATTTGATGTAAGCAGGTTATTCTTTTGTATAAAAATGGTCTTTCATTGTGGGCATGTTTATTCAAGAGCAAATAATTTGTTCTGTTAAACCAGAAACAATCAAGCACCATACCTTGCTTTATTTCAGTTGAAACAATAAATCTTCAAAGTAATAGAATTTATGATGCATATACGGACATACGTACACAATTCAACATATTACGTTGATCCAGTCTGGAAATATACTTCCAGACAAGCTACGTTCACGTGATGGGAGATAGCCGAATCGCTACTACGTGGTTCACAATGTGAGTCTTTATGTGGTTCTGAGCTTACTTCAACTAGGAAGTCCCACTATCGTTCACATTTTTCTGTATAACATTTGCAATGTTATATAAACTATAGTGAAGTGCTTTTATAAGTGAAAATAAATCTTCTCGGTTTATTCCATCCACTATTTCAACAAATGGGAACTTGCAAATTTCCAGCCACAAATCTGTACTTGTGTCAAATGTTGGGAAAGTAGCTATTAACTGTAATCAATTTCCTCATTTATAATTTCTAAAAGACAAACTAAATTGCAAGTGAAACTAAAGTTTTTTAACGACGTTTAAGACAATATGCTTTTCGTGTTCGTATTCTGCTGAATCTTTTGTGACATTAGAAAACAAATATTTATTTGTAAGTATTTGCACATTTTTTAAACAGAAGAATTAAAGTGAATATTTTAAGGATCCTGAAACTGTTGCGGGTTTGAGGAATTCTTGAATTCTAAAACATTTGGTAACTTAAGCACAGATGAAAGAGAACCATGTTTCGGATAACTGCGCTATTTTCGGAGACTACAAGATCAGTCAGGACAATGCATCCAACTTACCATACTGTCTGTGAGTGACTGTCAAACGTGTTAAGGCA
Organism: Dryococelus australis; assembly: GCA_029891345.1. Lineage (NCBI taxonomy): Eukaryota > Metazoa > Arthropoda > Insecta > Phasmatodea > Phasmatidae > Dryococelus > Dryococelus australis. The sequence goes on along the minus strand of CM057000.1, from coordinate 122,785,381 downwards.
GATTTTCAAGTAATAGGCCTACTTGTGAGTATTGTGAATACATCAATGTACAAACTTGAATAAAACACTGGATTTATGAGAGATTTAATTAAAAATATCTATTTATGTACATAACTACAAGTTACAAATATTTAAAAAAATTGTCAGAACAAACTTCTACTTTCAAGATTATTACTCTAAAATATGTACTTGTATGCAGTTCACACTGAGCATTAACAAAGAGCACCATTGTATGCTACAGTGCTGTACATACAGGAAACCACACAGTGCTGGCAACATTACAAGCTCTTCACCATGTTGACATGCGCGTTCTCTTCCAGTCATTTATGAGGTCTCATCCAATATTTCCGCTTAGTAGGGTTCGCATGCAATACATCCTGCAACCCAGTAAACCATCAGCTTCCAGTAGTGAGCCGTACATTACACACACGCATAATTATTTATATCGATGCTTTATAAAAAAAATATTTTACACGGCCATGTAGGAGTTTAGTGCAGAAATAAACAAAAGGACTGATGATTAAGTGCTGAAAACGAACAAAAACAGTGAAAACATGCTGTAGAAATTTAAGACAATGCCACAAGAGCCTCAACAATCGTAAAACTTAGTTTCATACAGACAAGTTTTACATCTGGTACAATATCAGAATTGAAATTAGCTTCCAAGAAACAGAAAACTAATGAATCGGTGGAACAAATCTGTGAAAATAGCTTCTAGATATAAAAAAAAAAACTTTTTCCATGCATGGTGTTTTCGTGGGACAAAATATTGAAGGGGTTCACATTCACGAGTCATGTTGTTTTTGGTCGTTCTTTACAAATATATGCAGTGTAAACAAAAATACATTTAAGCATAACTGCTCGCAATAACTTATACATATGCCGGTAGAATATTTCTTGAATTTGATTCATTAGGAGCATAACTGAAAGGGCACAGAAAGTGGAAGCAATAGGATGCAAGACAGAGAAATGGCAAAGACGAGAGAAATGGCGAAGACGAGAGAAATCGATTACCAGTGTAGTGTTGCGTCCTTTGATCTTGACATCAACAGGAGAGTGCGAAACCATTCGCGGTCCGTCCTTGGTCGTGGCATCCACAGGGGGGTGGGGCGCAAAACCATTCGAAAGTCCATCCTTGTTCATGAAATTCACGGGGGGGGGGGGGGGGGGGTTGTGAAACCATTCGCAGTCCGCCCTTGGTCGAGGTATCCACAGGGGGATGCGTAACCATTCACAGTCAGTCCTTGGTCGTGACTTCCTCCAGGGGGGGGGGGGGTGCGAAGCCATTCGCAGTCTGTCCTTGGCCGGATATCCGGGGGGGGGGGGGTTGCGAATCCATTCGCAATCCGTCCTTTATCGTGACGTCCGCGGGGAGAGGGGGTGCGAAGCCATTCGCAGTCCGTCCTTAATCGTGACATCCGCACGTGAAAAGGGGGGGGGGGGGTCCGAAACCATTTGCAGTCTTTCATTGGTCGTGACATCCACAAGGGGGTGAAAGACCATTCGGAGTACGTCCTTGGTCGTGATATCCACGAGGAGCCGGGGGGGGGGGACATCCACGGAAAGGGGGTGGGGGGTGCGTAAGCATTCGCTGTCCGTTCATGGTCGTGACAACCACAGGGGGGTGCAAAACCATTCGCTGTTCGTCGTTGGTCGTGACATCCACAGGAGGGGTGCGAAACCATTCGCAGTCTGTCCTTGGTCGTGACATCCGCAGGGGGTTGCAAAACCTATTCGCAGTCCGTCCTTTGATCTTGACATCAACAGGAGTGTTCAAAACCATTCGCAGTCTGTCCTTGGTCGTCACATCCACAAGGGGGGGGGGGGGGGTGCGAAACCATTCGCTGTCTGTCCTTGGTCGTGACAACCACAGGGGGCGGTGCGACACCGTTCGCAGTCCGTCCTTTGATATTGACATAAATAGGAGGGTGCGAAACCATTCGCAGTCCGTCCTTGTTCGCGACATCCACAGTTGGAGGGGGGGGGGTGCAAAACCATTCGCAGTCCGTCCATGGTCGTGACATCCACAGAGCCGGGGGGGGGGTGGGTGCAAAACCATTTGCATTCTGTCCTTGGTCGTGACATCCACAAGAGGGTGCAAAAGCCTTTCACAGTCCGTCCTTTATCTTGACATCCATATGAGAGTGCGAAACCATTCGCAATCCGTCCTTGGTCGTGACATCCAAAAGGAGGGGAGGTGCAAAACCATTCGTATTTCGACCTTTGATCTTGACATCTACAGGAGGGTGCGAAACTATTCGCAATCCGTCCTTGGTCGCGACAGCCACATGTGCGAAACCATTCGCAGTCCGTCCTTGGTCGTGACATCCACAGGAGGGTGCAAAACCATTCGCAGTCCGTCCTTTGATCTTGACATCCACAGGAGCGTGCGAAACCATTCGCATTCCGTCCTTGGTCGCGACAGCCACAGGTGCGAAACCATTCGCAGTCCGTCGCTGGGCACAAGTAAAAGACTTTGTGTGTGTGATGATTTTGTATTCGACAAATATGTAACACGCATATAACTCAATGAAGGAATCTAGCCACTAGAAAAACAAGACCCAATAAATAAATATAAAACATTCCAAGCGGGAATCTAACCAAATGTCACAAGCAAGCTTGCTGCACTCGTTTGTATTGCCTTGTATCTGTGTATAGATCTGTTCCAGCTACAGTTTTCGCATGTGTTGCCTTCCTTGTTTCGTTCAGTTTATTTAATTTTGCAATTGTCATCATGTACCATTCTTTTGTCTGTTTGGTACTCATTCTGCAGTGTTGTGTCATTTTCCTTCACTCCCTTCTAAGTCATCCTCCAATGTCGAATTTAAAAAGGATAACACATTATTCGTTTCCGAACAATCTTGGTAAACATAGGAGGGCAAATTCTGTACTTATTCTGAGTATCTCACTTCCCTTGTAAACTGAATATCTGGTCTTGATGAGTAAGAATCTTAATAATACCCCTTCGCTCAGAATTGGGTAAACAATACTCGAGGTCATATGAGAGAACTTGAAACAAGTTCAGGATTGTTGATTCGTGTAGCAATATACAGTAAAGAAATATTTACACAATTGAGCCTGCCAAATGCAAAACTGGGCATGTTAGGTTTAAATATTATTAAATTATTTAAAAAAATCATTTGTTACTACCCGCTTTCAGAAAGTGGTTTATTTTGCATGTTATTGCACTTTCTTAATAACAGTATCAATTCAGGAAAATATTTACATTTTTAAAATTGAACTAAATATAAAAACCTTGCTGACCTTAAAATTCTCGCTTTTGCTAATCTGAATCATGGCATCATAAAGCCAATTTTATTAATAAAAATATATTTTTTGTTTAATAAGTATATAAAAGTTGGTAACACTGAAAAATTCATAAATTATTTGATTTTTTAAAAGAATTCCATAATTGAAACAAATTTTATTACATTTTCATATATTAGCAATAACTATAATTTTTCATTGTGTTGTGAACAAATGAGCATCGAAACTGGTGTCATCGTACAGTCCTGGTTGCTACTTTTTGAATATTTGTTAGAAGGCTGTGTGTGAGATGAAGTGCGATCCACTGTCGGATGAATCACTGTGAATGCTTCAATTTGCTGCTGGTGGGTTTTACATCTGGACCGTATTATGTGTATTGTTTGGTCGACTTTTGAAAGTAACTTATTTTTATGATACATATTGATATTATAAATTCTACTAAATTAATTTATAATTTATCATATTTTATTTCTTTTAGCAACATAAATATTTAATAAGTAAAAAAAAGCTAATAAAATAACCAATATTTATTTTGTTTTTAGAGAAGTTATGACTGTTAGATGAACGTAATTCACATCATTCGAGATTATCTAACAATTTTTTGCAAAAATACATTTTATTTCTATATTTTTAATTACTATCACTCTATTCGTATCAGTAATAATAACAATGAAATCTCCATCCCAACATGTGGCATATATATTCTTCAAAAAGGGTTTAAATTTGTGTTCGAAATTAGTATTGTCTTGTCTGTATATATGTAAAGTTTGTATTACCCCTTTATAATTGTCTGGGAATAAGTTTGAGCTTAAAAAAAAATGTGTTTTATATATTTATTGAAAATAGTTCTTGAATAATACCTTAATGATATTCCATTGTATTATAGAATACACCGAATGAATTATTTTCAAATTCACTCAGTGGTGTCATTTCAACTTGACTATGGAAAAATAACATTTTATTCTATTGTCACTTTTCAAACTCACCTATTTAAATAATATAATTGAGCTAATTTGAACTTTCTATACATACACAAATTTATTAAAACTCAAACATAACTTATTTATAGGCAATAGAAATTGATAATTTATTGATGTTTCACCATGACTACTAATGCCTTCTATTACAAATGTAATATTACCAGATAAAATATGTCGAGTCTTTTTATTAATTTCTGTTTTACGAGGGATCCGAACACGAAAAACAAAACGTAATTTTTTCCATTTATTATAAATATATATTTTTTCCAGTGAGTAATGCCTTATTATATAACTTTTTATACACAGCTTAAAAACGTTTTCGTTATTAAGTAACATGCCAATGTTAAAACGTTTAATGATATTACAACTGCGAATTTATAGATGATATAGCTGTAAATATAATCATCACTGTCATAATAAGATATATGTCATAATAACTATAAAAAAAATAAACACTACCGTTTAACAGGGAGTTAACTCAATCGGTCTTTATTAAATAGTTAATTTAAATTAAGAACAAGTAGATATGGATTTTAAATATCGGGTAAATTAGGTATTGTGTTAGATAATCATTTAATTCCATAATTTAAAAAGTTCATATAAAGGGAAATATAAAATATTACGTACTGTGTGGTAAACTTACCGATTTTATTTATTATAAAACTATTAATGTAATTTATAAGTTCGCTTAGGGTAAGATTTTCAAGTACCCCACATCTAAACGCCTAGTAACTAGTATTTTTGAGTATTTCCAACCAAAACATTTAGATTTATGGTTTATTAAAATCATTTTTATTTTATAAAATAATAAACACATTTTTATTTTGAAATTAGTAATAATATTTTTAATAAAAATATTTAGAAGTATCTATAGAAATTAGAGGTAACGAAAATATTAAAAAATCTTTCTCGGAATTTGACACAAATTGATAAACTGCTGAAGCAACTCCCTTTCCCATGTAGATATGTATTGAACAAAAAACTTTTGTGTTGTCTGTTTTAAAATATGCGCATGTGTATCCATGCTAACAAGTAAATATATTTTACCTTTGTATTTATTCCATCAAGTACAATATTTTATTTTCCTACAATTATAGTGTAACTATAAGTGTAATTAAACAGTACATAATTTAAAAATTTTAAGTGTACAGTTATATATTGTTTGTGTAGTTGTTTCGCTATTCAATTGTTAATTTTCATATAAATGAAATTCCATCTTTCTATATTATGATTTTTTTACGTGTTTTACATGCTTATTTTTTAAGTATATTTAATAAATGCATATAGTTACGTTTAAATGTGACGAATTCCTATATTGATTGACATAATTTTAAAATAAACTGCCATAACTGTAAATTATATTTACACTGATGTCCTACAGACTGAAACACCAGCTTCATTCGCCATCTACCTGGGTTCTCGATTTCACAGGTGTGATCGGGTCGCATCCCGAAGATCACTGGTAATTCTGTTTGTCCACCCTTGAAAGTATGTGTGTGTTTAAGAGTGATACGACTGTAATACTGTAACAGAGGTAAAACTGTCATGGGCGCAGTCGCTTTATGCAATATTTTACTAGTATTTGTAAATATAGTTCAGTAATTTATAATTTTTATGAATGTTTTTAAATATTTTATTATACTATTATACAGTTGCATAAATTTATGTACTCATTTTTTTCAGAGTAGTTTTATGATAGTGTAAAAGTAGTTACATGGTATAAAAGTCGTTCATAGAAGCACTATATATGCCACAGGTTTTGTTTAAGACAAGTCGTTACAAACTTAATAATATGTTTATATGTTTATGGCAAATAAACATACACTATTAGGGATGACATACATTTTCAACAACCGAAATTTAAAAAATATATATATTTTTACCTCTCTTTGTATATTTATTACTGTAAAATTAACTTTTAAAAATCCGTGTTTTTGATAAATGGCTTTCGATGACCCAAATTTGGTCCAGAACAGGCGGATTACATACTAGTGTCGATGTTGCATCTCATTTCTTCATTTCCCAAGAATTTACCAATTAACAACTTCCGATCATATAGCATAATATGCCTATCTCCTGGTGCTTTCCATACAAGTAAACAACACCTTTCTATTCCGATCGAAATGGTCTTATGCTAAACTGCGTTTCTTGGTGAATTTTCCTCATCACTGGAAATTTCTTAAATTTTTGTCAGATCTGTGACAGCGGTGTTTTATTATACACGATGAAAGACCACAGATTAAACTATGTTCGTATATTTGTACTTTTCTCTTGCCGCTTAAGGAGACTGCATAGGCACGCTTTAAAAATGCGATATTTAAACATTTTCCCGATTTTTTTCTCTGAGAATACACTTAATATGACAAAAGTAAAAATATAGAGGCAAAGATAAACAATTTTAAGTGAATTATTTTTACCTTATCTTCCATATATCCACTAGGTGTTTGTGTCAGCCAATAACACTGCATACTGAGAAGGGCATTGTCTATTGTCATGCCAACATATCCAACATAAAAGTACCTAATAGTATAAAATGCCTTTCAATTTTAGAAAACATTTATCATTCATGATTCTAGTAACTGAATCTTTCAGGGTAGGCAGATTTTCTCCACTATAACATTAAAGAAATTTTTTGTTGTATTAATTTCCAGAAACATGTATTTTCGTGTGCTGTAAACTTGTAGGCCTACACGCACAATGGCCGGCTACATTTCAGCTTTGACCAGACAAATGAGGAATAACTGAATTATATTCACACATAAAATCTCTACTCGCCATGGTTTTTTTTCAATGTGCTATACATTATTTGGCCATTGTTCTTGTAATTACAGAGTTTGGGCTCAATGATTTTCCTGTATTAGCTCAATTGGTGACTTTCCTTCATTTTTAACTGTGTATATATATACATAACAACAATCTGTAGCAGGATTACTTAATATAGGATTATAATTAGGAACGAATGCAAAGATGTTTACTACCATTTCAAATGAATATTTTATAAGTAACTGGATGAGTATTTTCCTCGTATATTACACCCAGGTGTAAGAAAATGATTAAACTTTCTCCCTTTTAAACTTATTCCTTAACTGTTGGAGTGTTGTTAGCCAATACATTTTATGCATTCCATTTCAACACAGCAATCAGAAATTCTTAAGATACACATCAAAACCTTTCGCCATATCTGCGAATTCAAGCTTTATTTTCAGTAATAATCAATCAATGACAAATTGTATTTTATAATGACATACATTCACGCCATAAAAAATTACAAAATAAATTTCAAAATTGACTTTTACATTTACAAAAAAAAACTATTTATGAGTCATATTCTTAGTTTTTCTTCGATAATTATTTCTGGATATAGGCCTACAGAAATTCTGTTCTGAAGGATTAAAGCACGTATCGAAATTTTTAACGTTTAAAAAATTAATTTTTGAATATTTAAGTACCTTTTTTTCTTGTTTCTTTGATTTACAATGAGCAAAATGAACTGAATATCATGAACGAAAGAAAAATACATTCTTATTTTCCCGTGGTTTTGAACAGTTTTGCATTTAGGCGGCAATAAATACCATGATAATTAAAAATTGTCTTTTGAGTATACATAAAATGTAAACTAACTAAAATTCATGACATCAACGTCTTACATATCAATAGTTAGCACTCAACAACAAATATAAAAAAAATCAATCCTGCAAGGTGCCATATATGAATAAGTTTAAAATAAGCGTTTGTTAAACTACAGCAAGCTAAGATAAAGTGTAATTATAATTTAGTGTATTGGGAGCGTAATGAAGCACACGAAACAAAAATAATAAGTTTACAAATTTTAATATAATTTATCAGGATTTAAAACTGTATTATCTCGTATGAATGAAGTGAAAGTTATATTACCGCTGCTTCATACCTACGTGAGCAGGGAGTGAACAACACTGTTGTCGCGAATACTCACAGGAGACATAAAAGTGTCCATTTTGTTTGAGACTTGAGGTCCTCCGAGCGGTGCCAGCTTCTTCTTGCTACCTTTGTTCGGACTGCCATAAGCTGCAACAGATAGCACACAGCAATGGTATAGGCTATTCACGTAACAGTGAGCACATTTCAAAGCCCTCTCAATTTGAATAATTCCCGATAAATATAGTTTATTTTTAGCCTTAGACGTTCACTTCCGAGTGCGGTGGAATATACACACTATGTTTATTACTGAAATGGCCAATTTTATTTGAAAAAGGTTGTTGAAGGATTTTAAAAAAAAATGGCCGAAAGGAAAAAGTAACCAGGGCCTCAAAAGTGCTCACTTTAACGTGAACAGCACTATACGTCAACTACCGCATCCCCAACCATGATGTAGACTATCCACGGTAAAGTTAGCACTATTGATGTCAACCTTTGTAAATAATCACTGACCGTTAACTGCATATGTAATAACGAGCTAATATAGTATATTCGCAATTTCTTCACACTTTTGAATCAAACCTTTGAAAAATCATGCCATGTAAGACGTGTTAAGTTATTTTCAAAATATGCCGTCTATCACAGACTTTTATACATCTATTAACATAAAAGTATCTTATTTTACGTTAAGTTGAAGTTTCAGGATTTTTTTTTAAATTATGATATTTATTTTATTATAAATGTGTATAAAACAGTGGGAAAACACGTGTGTTGGTAGCACCTGGTAAGAAATAGTTCTCATACAAAATAGTATTACAGCTGAGTGCACGAATTCAGTGACATGCCCTTTGTGTAATTTTTTACACTTATTTAACTTTAGTTTGCACATGGCGGAGGAATATCCTGGAAGCAGAACTTAAACAGGGCTTCAGAAAAAAAAATTAATCTTGAATGGTTTATAAGCAGGCGCCAGCAAGTTGTTTTACGGAAAATAGTTCCAAGTCTTGATGTATAACAAGAGTAATGTTTGGAACTTTTGGCAATTAAAGATCGTGTTTTTTTATTAGTAGGACTGGGGGGTGGGGTTTCTAGGCCATGTGGGATTAATCGATGGATTATCGATTTGATTGAAAGGGTTAACCCTTAATCCGATTTTAATACGATCAAAAATTGAAACGGTTAAATTGAATCGAGAGGGTTAAATTTAATTGAAATAGCTGATCAAAAAGGGTTAGTTTTTAATCAGTTACTTTAAAAAAAAAACTTTATTGATTTATTACCTTACTTTCGTTTGGGTGGAGGGCAGGAGTATTAGGAGCTCTGCCCAATGTTGACGGTGTGGTATCCTGGAGGCGATTGACCAGAGTGCTGGGTTGCAATGTCTTATATAGGTGTAGAGTTTAGTGCAAGAGTGGGTTAGGGCTAATTTTTTCAAGTTTTTCTAATTTTGAGGTGTTTGGAGGGATGTTGGTGGAAAACCGGTGATTTTACGAATATATTTAACACCCTTGAGAATTTCAGAGTGTTTAAACGATTTCTAAGTGTGGCCTACATGTAAATGTTATATTTTTTGGGTGGTTATAGCTCGTAGATAGGCGACTTTGAAAGATGCGATTTACGTGTTAAACAATCTGTTTTCGGAATGCAATTAAACTTTAGAGAATTTCAGAAAGTTGTACGTATGAATAAATCACACACATTAAATCGGAAATTTCAAACGACTATGTCAATAATAAGTGCAATTACGTGAGTCCTGAGATTAGAAAAATAATTTACATGAGAGAGAATTTTAACTACGTGAATAAAATCTGGTGTCGACAAGTGCTAAACGATGACAAGTAGGTGAGTGTGGAACTAACGATCTACAACAAAACTTCCCTATAAATTGAGTGAACAAGATATATATATATAATAATATATAATAAATATATATATATATATATAAATATTATAAAAACACACAATTAAGATATAAATACAAAATGGATCACTTACCAAATACAATCAATTGAGGATATTTATGTTTACATTTTTTGGCTATAAATAGGCTATATAAGTAATTGTAATAGTAAAACATATTAGTAATATGTCAATTATGTTGATATTAAGTGGTAATTCGTCACAATTGCGTGAGGTATATTACCCAGTGTTGGAGTTAGATGGAGAATGGTAACTAAGTCTAACATAATTCGTTACTTACAACAGCATACCAAACATTGATATGCATAACCAATTATTTACTGGTAATATTGGTGAAAAAATATACAATATTGTGATACCAGTAGAATCTTATGAGTTGGATGACCTTGAAACATTCATTAACTTGGCATTACCTGAAGATGTACATTTTCGATTACATGGAAATCCAAATACGTTAACTAGTGCAATGTATAGTAACGTCGATATCGATTTCTCGGAAGACAATTCAATTGCAAATATGTTCGGTTATGAACGGAGAGTATATCCAGCAAATCAATTACACGAATCATCAAAACAGGTTAATATATTGGCAGTAAATGTATGTCGTATAAATGTTAATATTGTAGGTGGTTCATATTTTAATGGAAAATCGACAAATACATTATATGAATTCACGTGTGCTCTAGCTCCAGGATATAAAACAATTGAAAAACCTAATACATTGATATATCTTTCAGTAATAGTGAATCGTGTTGATGAAATAGTTGTTACAATTGGCGATCAAGACGGTAAACTTATTAGTTTTAGAAATGAAGAAATTACTGTTCGTTTACATTTAAAAAAAGGTTTATCAATGGTTGCATTCTGTTGAGCATTACAATCATAATGAGTATTGTGTACAATAGTAAATTCGGACGTAAAGTAGGCAATTATTTTAAGAAGTATGTCACTAAGGAACACATTTCGAAGAAAGAAGGTATAAAAAGATGTAAACGCAAACATAAAACTCTCACTTCAAATAAGACACCCGTGAAGTTAACACAAAGCAGCGAATTGCATTTAAACTAATTAGGATATACTGTTAATAGAAATGGAAGACATACTTAATGTTAAAGAACCTATCAGCTATGAAAATGCAATCACCAATACGGAAATACACGTGTATGAACCATTCCGAGCAGGTTCACACGTGTTTCCTTCGGAAATAAGGATTTCAGTACAATATCACGATATTTACACGTTACCGTCGAAATCAAGTTCAAGGTTTACAGGAAGAATTAAAAAGACAGCTGCTGCAAGTAATCCAGCAACTAAAAAAATAATAAGAAATGGAATACTTCATTTAACTGACAGAATTGCGTATCTGCTAAATGGAGTGGAAATCGATCAAACAGGAGATAACTATCTACCAGGAACTGTAAACGATATTCATACAGGGCTTATGGCTGGGTGGAACAATGCTAGTGATTACACACTACAAATAAACCCCGGTGGAAAATACATAGTTGTTATACCGTAAAGTATGGTTTTAGGATTTGCTGAAGACTACAAACATGTCATATTAAATGCTAAACAAGCATTAGTTATTCTATTCGGCAATACAGATTCAAATGCTATATACGATTTGGCTAATAACGAGGAAGGTGTAACATTTAAATTAAGCAGTGTGGAATGGTTGATGCCGCATATTGAAATTAACACTCTTGAATGTGTAAAGTTTTTAAATTTTGTCGAAAAAGGGAAGAATATAGACATTTTATTCAGACTGTGGGGTTGAGGGGTTTTCCCATCACTCCCAACATCGCAAAAAGTCATTTGGTATGTGAACTCAAGTTTTTCGTCGGAAAAACCGAGATATGTTATCATTTGTTTACAAACATACCGACAAAGCAATTTAAAGGCAGATTGATCAGTATTCGATAATTGTGATATGAAAAATATTAAACTGTATCTAAACAATCGAGCTTACCTCTATGTGGATTTAAATATGAACTATTCCAATGGAGAATTCCTTATTTCGTATGATATGTACTCAAACTTTCAGGAAACATATCATAACAAAATTAGTTCACCGATCCTAGAACCCGAATAATTTAAAACCAGAGGAACGTTATTTGTGTTTGATGTCAGCAAGCAAAACGACAGAATTACCAATGATGTGATTGATTCACGAATTTAAATGATTGCAAATACACCATTTCCAGCAAATATGCAAACTTATGTTCTTATAATTCACGACAGATTAGCGAGTTACAATGTAAGAGATAAGCTGGTGAAAATAATGAATTGATTCCGTATGCGACGAACCATGGCTGTGACGAGATGTTTTACAACATACATGGATTTCAGTCAGCAGAAAAAAAAAATATTATTAAAGAATTAGTTATCACAAATATGGAAGAACAAACAACTTTATTCAGCTTCAAATCACCATTTGACTGGAAATATGTAACTCCTAAATACAAGAAAACAAATAGATAGGTTACTAACCATCGCCATGGTTTAAAATGGTAGAGTGCGTGTATAGAGTATGAGAATATTGAAGATATTTGCAAACATTACCTAAATAATTGTGAAATATATGTAGGTGGAGTTGAGCAAAAACCTGTTTTCGAAAGTGTATATAACGGGAAAGTAATAGATATTCAAAAACAATATAATTGCCCTTCGTTCAAACAACTATGTCAAACATATGGATCTAATTCAATTTTTCTCTGCAGAGGAAAACTCAAAATTAATGTTGGGCAATGAGGACTGACTGGGGTGAAACAAGACTCGGATGATTCTCCTCCCGAATCACCTGTGGATATTAGTTGAGTCATGTGCTATTATTTAGAATGAGTGCAATTTACTATAAAAAGTTTTTGCTTGTATGTAATCCATTAGTTCATGAAGATGAATCAACAAGACAACGAAATCACATGCTCGTGTATACAGAAATCAAAATGTAAAGTGAATATTATCAAGTTATTAGCACGCTGGAGTAAACCATTTAGAGTTTGTTTTGGAAAGAAATAGTTTTAGTATCTTTGTGACATTCCTACTGTAAACATGTCTTTCTTCCACCCAGCCGGTATTTACGTGTCTGTAACCCTGGAAACTCAAGTGTGAATTACTCTTGCTTGTCTAATGGAATAATATGTCATTTTGGAGAGATATGCGATGGGCTGTTTCATTTCAGAAATATGTCATGTCCCTTAGAGGGTGAAAAATGCAATGATTTAATGTTTTGTCCAGATCTGAAAAAATTTCCTGTATACCATATGTGTCCGAATACAAGTCGACCAGCGAGCACAGAAAAAGTGTATTCGCAATTTTATGAAACTTTTCCTGATTTATCAGAATGTATAATATTACACGTACCCAAATTCACGAAAGATTATAACAATCAAACAGATGAAAATTCTATAAATATTGCCAAGGAGAGAATGGAAATGATATGATGTAAAAATGTTTTTGTAAACACACAGTGATGAGAAAATCAATTCTGTAAGTAAATATACCGAAATAAATGGTTTGAAATTATTTATTTCTGTTTTGCTGACTTTGTGAATGCATGAATTGTAATATTCCCATATTCTGACAATCAAATGTTACATAAACTTTGTTTGCGTGCATTAAACATTCAAATCTAAATGTGTTTGCACATAAAGGTTTGTGTGCTGGATAATGATTAAATAAACCTTTAGTAATTAGAAAATGATTTAATACATAAAACTATTTAAACGTACTTTTTAGGATTCAAATGTCTTATGTTTAAAAAATGTATGTTTAACACCTCTACAATTCAGATGTATTGTGTTTAAAATGAATAACATAATATTGCTTCCTGGACTTCCCTTTAACTACCTATAAAAGATGTACACTTTGCAGTTTCATTCTAATCTTTGAATAGTATAGAAGAAATTATGTCTTTGCTTTGTCACTTCTGCAGTAAAAAATTTACAGGTATGTGGAACTTACGACGTCACGAAAGAACGACCTGCAAGATGAACAGTTCGACTGTGAGTTTTGAATGTGAATTCTGCCAGGAACAATTTTCTCGGAGGGATGTTTTAAAGAGACACTATAAAAGCTGCAGCAGTGGTTCTCCACATCCACAAACACAATCTGGTCCACATCCACATCCACATCTACATCCACATTTCAGCGCTTCATTCAGTCGGCTGGTGTATCCTTGTGTGATATTATAGAATTCCTGTCTACATTTTTTTCCCGCAACACTACACTCAATACCATGATCAATTCAGCCCTATGATACCGCCAATGGGGTATTTAAATGACATAGTAGCATCTACGAGTCAATTAAACTATCAGCCGTATCAAGAGTGAAGCAATCAACTGACAGATAGTGTCTTAAAATAACTAATCTGAAATTCTAAAAACCAAATCCTCATCTAGAATTCCCTGTGAATAACAACTTTTCACAGATTTGAGAGCAACGAGTTCGTCTTCCTGCAGCATCAACCAAATGTTACCAACCTCATTCCCATAAAATAAGATTGAGTGTTTTTCTGTAAATAAATACATATTTTAAGAAGAATGTTATTTTTTTATATGTAAATAAATATTGTGTTTATTGGAAAAATGGGATATATTAAAAAATGTATATCAAAGTGAATGTGTGTTTGATTTATCTCCAAACTGTAGACCAGGAATTTTATAAATATATTTTAGAGAAATGAGTGAGTCAATGTTTTCGCAAAAATATATTTTATTACTTTATCCACAAGAGGTAGTAGTAGCCTTGTTTGTGTGGAGAACATTCACTTATTCGTGGCTGTGACCTTTTTCTACATATATATCTTAAAAACGGTATTTCATCATAACAGAACAAAAATTACCTAGTTAATTGATATGTTTTATGCGATATGTTTTCGACGAAGTTTTTGTTAAAATGATTTCGGATCGATAAACTGCGTTTGTGGTAAGTAACTTAGTACTGATTTCATGTTTTTTTTTCCTTCCACGAAGTTGTAGGAACACGAATCTTTCCTAGATTTTTTCATTTTGTGAAAAATTTATATGAATTATTCATTTGCCAGGATCGTGATTAGGTAGTATTTGTATATTTTCTCGCAATTATGTGCAATAATTAAATAGTGAGAGTTGTTAAAATTGATTCGATGGAAATAAACTTTCAAACATTTGAGAGTGTAAATGCAAGAATTTTCAACATCTGCTGGGCACAAAGGTTTGAATGTTGTTGGCCAGCTCCAGGTATGGCGAGTCGGGGGAAGGGACTGTCGGGGGAATAAGTCACAGAAGGGAGCAGGGCAGATTTCCGGGAGAGTACACTTTTCATGGGTAAAGCGCCATTTTCCAAACAAATAAAAGTTTTGGAAGAGTCTAATTTGGTATCTTGAGGGGTGTCTAGCCGTTGGAGACTCCCTGAATTTGTTGTCGGACAAAAGACGTTTTCAGACCTGACAGTGAAGGAGGGGGTACGGGTGTGTGGATAAGGGACACGTTCCCCTGGACACTGCTTGGTGAGAAGGGGGTGGTTGTCATTGTGAATTCGGACAAACTCTAGAGAGGTGGAGGGTAGGGTGTGGGGGGTGCCTATGAGCACCCTGCTCCCGATCAAAGTGCAAGTGGGTAGATGACGCCATCTTGAATCAGTTGCGACCATTTGAGAATCGAGGACAGAAAGGTGACTTTCTCCAGGACCTCGCCGAGGAGGGGTGGTAGGAGGTGGCTAGACAGGGTCACATACCTCTGGACTCGGGCCGGTTCTGCGGGGTGCAGGGTAGGGGTGGGTGGTTGGGGTGTGACGGGGTGGCAGGCAGGGTCCTCCCGATGTGCACTCAACTAATCAGTCGAGGCCATCTTGCCTTAGTGCAGTAAACATTTGACGATCACGGGCAGCCCGGGGACGCACTCCAATGAAGGGATGGGAGGGGATGGTTGCAAACAGACAGTCCTCCCGACGTGAAGTTCTTTGGACACTCGGCGCCATCTTCAGTCGCTCATGTACGCTTGGAGGAGACAGACGTTCATAAACACAGCACCTCTACACACTTGGCAGCCGACGAGCTTACGATAGGGGGTTACCACACCGGCGAGCATCGCACCTACCTTCATCTCTAGTGATAGCTGCGATTTACGCAATATTTTATGGGGAAAAAATACATTTTCGTGTGTTAACTTATCTTTTTCGGATCGATATACTGCGTTTACGACAAGATTTTCAATTTCTGTGTTGGGTAGACGAAAATACCGCTTGTTTTAACAAGTGCAGTGAATTTCATAAATATTACCGTAATTTAAACACAGTTGCCTATCGGCGTAAGTGCTACTCATTCATACTTCGAACGGACTTATGTTAATATTTCAGGTACGTGATTGTGTCTGGTTTAAATCATATTCACAGGCTGAATCGAGTAAAACTGTTAATGTGTTTAGAACGACTGTCGTTTAATTAAAGTAATTTATAGGAACATTTCTGCTTAGTTAATTAATTCATTTAGGAGAATCACGAAATTTCTTTTTACATTTCTATTACATTTCTAAAATTCCTCCTCGCCAGTCTCACAGGCAGACGGGCGTGTAAGATATGCATCAGAGGCATCGTATATATATATTTTATATATATATCTTGTTCGCTTAATTTATAGGGATGTTTTGTTGTAGATCGTTAATTCCACAATCACGTAATTGTCATCGTTTAGCACTTGTCGACACAAGATGTTATTCACGTAGTTAAAATTCTCTCTCGTGTAAATTATTTTTCTAAGCTCGGGACCCACATAATTGCACTTATTATTCACATAGTGTTTGAAATTTCCGATTCAATGGGTGTAATTTATTCATACATACAACACTCTGGAATTCTCTAACGTTTAATTGTATTCCGAAAACAGGTTGTTTAACACGTAATTCGTATCTTTCAAAGTCGCCTATCTACGAGCTATATCCACCCAAAAAAAACATAACATTTACACATAGGTCACTCGTAGAAATCGTTTAAACACTCTGAAATTCTCTCGTGTGTTAAATATATTCGTAAAATCGCCTATCTACCACCAATATCCCTCCAAACACCTCAAAATAAGAAAAATTAGAAAGAAATAGCCTTAGCCCACTCTTACACTCAACTCTACACCTATATGAGAGATTACAACGCACCACTCTGGTCAGTCTATTTTATAAAATTCAACTAACCAACTTTTTTTTTTATAGATTTTTACCAAACTTTTAAAAGACCTACATTTTTGGATTTTCCAAATTCCGTGCCAGTAGTAGGGGACGGAACTCCACCGCCTTTCCCCTTACTTTTGTTGGCGAAAATAAGGGGAATAAAGATTGAACAACCGTTGCCCAGGGGCTATACTGGGTCACAAAAACCACACTCCTGACATGTGAGCGCCGCGCGTGCCAGGTTAAAGTGCCTATATTATGGGGGACCAGGGCGGGGTGGGTTAACTGCCCCTAACCCTGGTCCAATCAAATGAGTAACACTTGGGAAGACAGGGGTCTCGGTCTGTACTTCCCCCGCACTGAGAGGCTTAGCCTCAGTGATGATAAATCGGCGACAATGGTCAGTCGCTTCAAAGACACCACACCGTCAACATTGGACAGATCTCCCAAAAAGAAAGAAAGAAGAAAATCAAGAAAAAAATTAAAAATTAAGAAAATAAAAAAAAATAATCCGGTGTAAAATTAACTCTTTTTGATTGACCCTTTCAATTTAATTTAACCCTTTCAATTAAAGCACGCGCACTTCCTTATGAGTAAGGTTAGTTATACTTAGGCTAGGGACAAAACGACTTTTCTTATCGAAGATTTTGGCATACGTAACATTTTCGCCGCTACGTAAGAGCTAGTGTTCCAAATAGGTCACTTTTAATTAATTTTAAGCTACGTGAATAATTAAAGAGAAAGATTTCTCTTAGTTAAGTAGGTATTATATATTTGATTTATGATTATTGCAATTATTTTTTTTAACGTAGGAAATAAAAGAAAAAACTGTACAGAATGCGACACTAGTGCTTATCTAGTGGCGAAAATTTTTAGTTCCCAAACTAAGAGCATTGAGCTTCCAAACTGAGTATAATAATCCTTTGTATGTGCTATTCATGGTAAAGTGAGCACTTTTGAAAGCCCTCTCATTTGGAATAATGGCCAATAAATATATTTGATTTTCGGCTTAGATGTTAACTTCCAAGTGTGGTGTAATAAACACAATGTGTTTATAACTTACATGGCAATATTTATTTAAACGGTGAATAAAGTATTAAAAAAATGGCCGAATGGGAAAAGTAACTAGGGCCTCAAAAGCGTTCACTTTCCCGTGAACAGCCTATACGGCAAACATGCTGGAGATTGATTTCCCCGATATAACCGAACATAATGGGTTGTGTTGGAGATCCGTGGTAAGGGCGGGACATGAAGAGCGTCTCAGGGCTGAGGCCCGGACTCCTACAGGGGAAGGTAGGCATGCACGGCTTAACGTCTCGTCGACAGCGAGATCGTCAGTGACGGAGCAAGTTGTCCATAGAAGCAGGAACTGAGAAGTGAGTCGTTCGTGGCGTGCAGTAAGGAAGCAACCCAGCATTCGCTATGGGAAACCGAGATCAGGATGCTGACTGGACCGGGATTCTAAAACCCACGTTGTTCCGAATGCGAGTCCGAATGATTTCCTCTGTGCTATCTCGCTCTTTCCACTCTGTAAAATGGCCACTCAGTGGACAGACACAATATAGAAATACGTGGAGACGATTTGAACTTAAGAGTTATTAGTCCGGCCTCGTTTGCTCGTTACGCATATCTCAGCAAATAAATATCCTGGCCATACGAATTTTTGCCAGAAAAGTTTTAAAACATATCTAAACTTGTACAGTCTTTTTTGCTATCGTATTAAGTGCATTCTAAAAGAATTTTTTTTTTTAATTATGAAAAAGTTTCCCCTGTTACAAATGTTATTTACGGGCTCGGTGAAAGAAGGGTCCATCCCACGCATCCATTAAAATGAGATTTATAACAATACACAATAGCTTACACCATCTAGTGTGTACATTAATAAGTTTGTTACTGTGGGTAGGCTTTCAGGAGAAACAGAAAAATGCACGTTGGTGGAATAAGGCCGGGTACTACAGTGGTATAATGAACTGTTATAGGCTGTTCACGGTAAAATGAGCACTTTTGAAAACCTTGCTTAAGATCTAATTGTATGTACGTTGTGTACTCTTCCGCCTTATGTAAAATTAACGTTGTGTATTCTTCCGCCTTATGTAAAATTAACGTTGCCATGTACCTCATCACTGTATTCACGTGTCGGTCAAGTGAATCTGTGGAATGATTGCAAAAGTGAACGTCTTACAAATATAGTCATCTACTTTCCCTCCATCGTTACCAACTTTACTGGGTGTATGTCACTCAATGCGCCCGTTAAAATATATGTAGGTGGGGACAGTGACTTTTCTGTAAAGTCTGAGTTCAAAAGTGCTCACGTTATCGTGAACAACCTTTACAGATGTGGGATAGGCTCTTCTTCCACCAAGCCCTTCAACTGTCACAGGAGAGCGTAACGACTGGTTACGCATGTTGCTGTTGCCTGCATAGCTGTGCTCTAACGCGAAAAAAAAAAAATAATGATCTCGCTCTCATGTACTGTTAAGAGGTATCAGTCCCCGCCATCTTGGATTTACGCAGTTTTCGCCGTTAATTTACAACATATATTTCGTATTTTATTTTGGGCGTCAACAAGGCATAGGGAATTGCTTTGCACATGGCTATACCACTATTCCAGTATCATTTCTGTAACTGCCAACAAGAAAAAATCACTTATTAATTTATTGCCAGTAGTTAACAGTCAAAAATTAATCAATGTGATAGAGTTGTAATAGTCTGATAAAGCTTTAGAAACTATTATTTATGCTATGTCGTGCGAAAAATTTCATTGGACATTCTTAAATGGAACCTAAGGCAAAAATAATGAAACTCCAAGATGCTGGGCGTGATTAAAACTAGTATTGTTCTTAAGGCCAGGCTTCGCCATGCATAGGCGTATAGGGAATTAAATACTAAATTTAGTCTTTTTTTTAACTAAAGAAATTTTGTTAGAGAATGGACGTATCTAGATTTGTAAACTTCCAAAATTTGAATTTTTAAATTTTAAATGCACTTTTTCGTTGTTTATAAAATTGTGACTTTTATAAATAGTTCAAATTGAATTTCAAATTTAAAAATTATGATTTGAACGGTTTACAAATCTAGATACGTTGAATTGCCAACAAAAAATCTTTAGTTGGAAACACTACCAAAAAAATGACGAGAGATCTTTGTCCGAATTTAGCATTTCATTCCCTATACAACAATGCATAGTGAAGCCTGGCCGTTAAGCTGGGCAGGATGAACGTCAGTGCAGGCAGGCAGGCAAGCTGGTGGACTGACCTCCGGGCACGCAGGGCAGGGAGAAGTCCTCCGCTGGCACGGCGGTGCTGTATGTCCTCCAGGGTTCAGGCGCCGCCCGCTGCAGCAGCTGGGGACGGACCGGGACACGAGACTGGCTCCGCAGCAAGGGCGGCTGTGGCGACCGCTTCAGGCTCTCCACCAGCCTGCACCAAACAACAACACTCCTGCCGCCGCCTTTCCGGATATTCACGCCAACTTCTTGGCGGCAGTACCAAAGCCAGTTTGAAATAGTCGCCACCCTCAATGGATGGCCAGTTGAACAGTGGGCTAACATCCTCGCCGCTGTACCCAGAGGCCCCGCACTGAGCATACTACAATCTCTGCCAGAGCGATATCGACTGGAGTACCCCATACTGGTGTCGGCCTTAGAGCTACGTTTCGGCTACCAGTACCTGCGACATGCCCACCATACACAGCTGCGAAGCCACGCCCAGCTACCAGAGGAGCCACTGCAGGAGCTATGGCAAGACATCGTGCGGCTATCCCACCTATCTCTGGAAGGGTACTCCGAGGAGGCGCGCGACATCATAGCAGTCGGCTTCTTCAACGGTGCCATCGCCGACATAGAAGTTAGACAAGCAGTGCATCTGGCTGCACCCCACACCACGAAGTAAGCCCTAACCGGAGCACTGGAGGTGGAGTCAGCAAGACAGGGGGGCTATACCCCAACGTCCTGTGCATGCAGTGACGCTGAACGAAGATGACGAAAACAGAATGATGAATATACTGAAGGAGATGCAGATGGCCATAAGGACATCGCTTCCAGGGTTCGTGCTAGAGAGCCTCGCCCCCTTCCCCTAAACGACCTGAGTGTTGGTCACGTAGACAGCCAGGGCAACTGAGAGCCTACTGCCCACAACAACAGCAGAAGCGGCAGCGAGAGGCAGGCGAGAATACAGCATATTCGGAAAACTTGTAAACATTGATCTTGAGGGACGAAGTTCGGTGACTGCTGGAGGGAAGGGTCATGTTCTAATATGTACGGTAGGTGAAACAAGATTGGGATACAATACTGATGAAGGGGAACCTGAATGATGTTCATTGCCAGATGGTTGTCGACACTGGGGCGACCATAACAGTATTAAGACCAGGAATCCTCGGGCTTTCCCCCTAGCGATCACCCGACGAAATCATGGAACGATGCTGTTTGACTACATTTACAGGTGAGGCCACACCAGTTATAGGTAAGAGAAAAGTGACCTTTGAAATTTGGTGACAGCATAGAGCTCGATGAAATAGAGAATGAATCTATTTTGGGACTTGATTTACTATGTAGACTGGGGTACTGTATCGATACTCGACTTGGTGTGCTACTGATAGGCATTACAGAGTTGGTGGTGTCAACACGGCATGATTTGTCCTCCCCAGTTAGTTGCCCAGTAGTATGTGGTCAACCCACTGTGCTTCCAGATTCTAGTGAAATCGTCGTTACATGCAGATGTCAAGAAAAGTTTTTTAGACATTTAGGTCTAATTGAGCCATCAGAGAGGACAATTCGTCTTGAGGAGGGGGCTATGATAGATTTTTGCAAACGGGTCACCCAGGTACTTCCCAATTTTCCTGAATATTCTAGAGTAAAACAAACAGAATTCAATTTACCAGAAGTACTAGTGGTGGGGGAAGGGGGGGGGGGTTCTAGTAAAAAGAAAAGAAAATGTTAAATGACGGCAGGAGAAGGGTGTCTCTGAATTACTGTAGAGAAATAGGGATAACTTCTGATGTGGACCAAAATTACCTTGGAAGGACTAACGTGATCTGCCCTCACATTGGTAGAGGAAATACCAGGCCCATAAGGCAGTCACCTAGACGACTGCCACTAGCTTCGCATGAGGCAGTTGATGGAATTCTGAAGGAAATGAATGAGTTAGATGTGATAGAACAATCAGTTAGTCCATGGTCGTCACCCATTATATTTGTTAAGACGAAAGACAGCTCGTTGAGGTTTTGTGTAGATTACCGCCAGCTTAATAATGTGACAAAGAAAGACTCTAATCTGCTTCCAAGGATACTTTGGACATAAAGAGTGGGTGCTGGCAGTGCAAGGTTTCTCCAGAGGGTCAAGAGAGGACTGCATTTTGTGTCCAAGGGAGAGGAACCTGGCAGTTCAAAGTTAAGCATTTTGGGCTATGTAATGTCCCTGCCACCTTCAAACAACTGATGGAAAAGGTTATGTTTTTATGTATCTGTTAGGTTTACCTTGATTATATTGTTGTGACGGGAAGGACATTTGAAGATCACCTTTTTGCTTAGATTCTGTATTCTATAAAGTGGTCGCAGTTAACCTGAAACTATTTCCTAAGAAGTTCCACCTGTTCCTAAAGAAAATAAATTTCTTGGGAGTGTTGACTCACAGGATTGAAACAGACTCAGAGAAGACCAAAGGAATAGGAAATTGGCCTACACGAACTGACAAAACTGAAGTGCTGAGTTTTCTGAGAATATGTGCCTACTAAACTAAAGAAAATTCTGATATCTCCATCAATCCTGAGTTTCCTGAAAAGTGAGGGCATGTTCATTTTGGACACTGATGCTATTGATGTATGCATGGAGCTGGGTTATTTCAGGTTCAATATAGGAAGGAAAGACCACTTAATTCTTCAGTAAGGTATTGCATAAGACTGAGAGGAATTACCGTGTTACACACAGGGAGCTTCCTGCCATGGTGAAGGCAATTTCTCACATCCACCCCTACCTTTATGGTAGACATTTAATCCTACGGACCGACCATGGTTCAACATACTGGAAAAATTTCAAGAACCCTGAAGATCAAATAGCCCGGTGGCCCGATTTGTACACCATACCATGCAGTGTACGTTTGTAGATGTGGTTATGCACTTATGTTACACTTGCTTCATGTGGTCCAGGGTCCTATTTATTCAAATGAAATAATTCCTATAAATATATTGTTGCTTTGGTTACATATTTTGAAAATGATAAGGCGAGCAGTGTACGGTAAGTTATAAATACTTATCACAAGCTGAAGAAGTTGCAAAATACTTTTTGTAGGCTGTTCATGGTAAAGTGAGCACTTTCGAGGCCCCAGTTACTTCTTCCGCTCAGACAAAGTTTATCCTACAACCACCCTTTTTAAATAAATCTTGCCACGTAAGTAATAAACGCAGTGTGTGTATTCCACCACACTTGGAATTTAACGTCTAAGGCTATAATAAAAAGTATTTATTAACTATAACACCAAATAAGAGGGCTTTCAATAATTCTAACTTTACCATGAAGAGCGTATATCAACTTGACCGGGGGGGGGGGGGGCTTCCCTCCACGCTGGGTGTGTATACTGACCTGTCGCCCATGAGGTTGAGGCTGATGTTGTTGATGGCGGGGTGCAGCAGTTGAGGCACCGGCTCCTGGCACTGCGAGGGGGTGGCGGGGGACGTCGGCCTATCCGCGGGCTCGTTGCCGTCACTGGGCTTGCGACACCGGCTCCTCGGGACACCACATGGGTCCGCGACCCGCTCTCTCCGGCGCCGCTAGCCCGCTGCCTGCCAACACCACACACCTTCAACAGCTGATCGAAACACGCACAAGGCATGGAACAACAACCGAGTGCTTATTTTACAATGTTGATTATGAAAACATGTCAACAAACTTGGCACACATTTGCATTATTCAATGTAAATGTGCATAACACACTAAGATGAACCTACTGCAAACTACAAAAAGACACAAATATTTTAGATAAACATCTACACTAATTAAGAGCAACGCTGAAGATATTATAGATCTATAATTCAACTTGTAGCTTATTCCCGCTAGCAGTTCTAGCCAGAAATGGAATTACGTAAGTAGGGGGGTAATATTCGTTCTGGGTCAGGCTGCGTACATGCAGTAGCCGGAAATTCGGCTACTGTCATCTTGGATGATGTTAGGCCCATTGCCAACCATCTTGTATATATCCGCCATAGTGTTTTTGTCAGCCAACTGGTTTTTAGCTGCTATTAAGTTTCCACCCAACATTTTGTTTCTGGCCGCCATTATTCTATGGTTACCATCTTGAATTTCGATTCTTCTGTTTAAGTAATTCCATGCTTGCCACTTGCAGTGATTCCTTCTTGGTATCTGCCACACTGTGTTCAATTTATTATTGAAATTTACATAGTTTTCCTTAAATTTGCTGGATTCTGTTTCGGGGGTTTGCCACTAGGTGCATCATCATCTTTAGTAGCCAAACTTTGCAATTAGGGGCATCATAGTCGCCGATAGCTCTTTCTATCATTTGATTTAGGATTCGACCACTTTAGTGCACTGGTATTGTTCATCTTGTTTCTGAAATTGGTCATTCGGGGAACTGTTAGTATTACATACAAGGGCGATGTTTCATTTACTTCATGAAGTGATAAAGTAACCTCCTCCTTACTTATAACATTTTAATTTTCAGAACTTAAAAATTACTGTGGCGAAGGGTGGTTTTGATCTTGCCAACCATGGCACTGAAGAATAGTACTATGATTTAGACAACTCGACTATAAATTACTGTGGCGAAGGGTGGTTTTGATCTTGCCACCCATGGCACTGAAGAACAGTACTATGATTTAGACAACTCGACTATAAATTACTGTGGCGAAGGGTGGTTTTGATCTTGCCACCCATGGCACTGAAGAATAGTACTATGATTTAGACAACTCGACTATAAATTCGAAAAGTAGAGTATGGTTTTAAATTTGTCACGATCTCATTATGTTCTTAAATATGTATGTTAACTTACCGGTAGCCGCAATTGTTTACGATGGTCATGTGTTTTCTTCTGATGTAGGCTGCCATCTTTGTAGGACTTCAAATGTTTCTCACTTATGCAAGACTTAGAATATTTTTAACCTTATTTCGGATTAAAAGTTCGGAACCGAAGATGGCGGCGGTCCTAGCAGTAAAACCCCAAAAAATAATTCAATAAATATAACGAAAAATACGATGTAAATTCAAGAATAAATGGAATCCAAAATGACAGATGGCTGGAAGGAATAACAGAGCACGAGGAAATAAAAATCCACGATGCCGAACATGGAGTGACAGAGCGCGAGTAAATCGAAATCCTAGGTGGCGGTCAGAAATAATATGGTGACAAAAACTAAATGGCGGCCGGGAACAAGCCAGCAGATAAAACAATGATTGGGGACATAAAATGACAGCTGAAAAAAGGTGGCGGTCAGAAAAATGATGGTGCTTGGAAACAAGGCGATGGTCAGAACCAAGATTGTTATTGAAAGCAAGATGGATGTTGAAATAAGATAGTGGATGTAAATAAAGTGGGGGATGGAAACATGGTGAAGGATGGAAGCAGATGGAAACACGATTTCAGTGATTGTTTGGTGTCTCAGACTTGGTTTTCTGTAACGACATAGTGAAGCAAGGGCGTATGTTCAAAATATTGCACCAAATTATTTATCCCCATTGCGAGAATCTTTCAAACAACTCCGGCGATGCTCCGACTTTATGGGTGCATTCAGCAGGTGAACCCCGGCCACAGTGCTGTCACTTGCTGCTGCAAACAGCGCTGCGGGTTCTGCTGAATAAACTGCTGCAAGCGAAAATACTTTTTTTAAAGAGGGATGTTTGTTTGTCCAGTTTCTGCTGCGTAGTTTTGAGATACTGAAAGTTAACATTTTGGAATTTATTCGGAAGTGAGTTTTTTTTTTCTAGAGTAACAAAAATAATAATCGTACGAGTTGGTAACAACGTATTTTGCGATGTTTCGTACGCCTTCATCTTGCTGTGCGAATAGCTCCTTTGCAATAGCACTGTACAAAATTCCATCAACAGCACAAAATTAAAGCATGAACTTCTGAAACCACCTTTTCTCTTCATCTAATGCCTGTCCGTTGCTTGCAAGGGTGATACAACGAAGTCAGAGAAGTACTTTTCCATTGCAACTGCTGCACACGTACTGCCTTACAGCGGGGCGGTTGAATGGCATGAAGCACAAAGCGCTGCAGCAGCACTTTGCCCGCTGAACACGCCCAATGGTATAGTGAAATTCAAATGGGAAAATAATGTGCAGAAGTCCATCGCCGCAATTGGGTGAGAACTGATCCACGTGTGCATATTACCTGCCGAAAGAGAAACGTAAGTCGCTCAGCGTAGTATTTTATAGTGATGTTACCAGCTTGGTGTGTATAGCGCAAGCAGTGTCACGCGGTTTCCGTCCCTGCTGCGGCAAGCGTTCGGGAGAGTCCTCCCCTACATTGCCTCTCCTACGTTCCCTCCCTCGAAGCTACGCGAAGATCACCGTTAGCGCCACAAGTTCAGATGGGTGAATTTACGGTCAGCAGGAGGGGTGGCGGCAAATGGGAGAGGTAGAGGTAGCTGCGCGCACAGCCTGCCACTGCCTGATGCCGTGCTAAAAACATTAGTCTCCGTATAATCAGCCGCTCGTTTGTCGATGCGCCCCGATTACTTTTGTAACAGTTTGAACACAGCCGGGCCGTCACTAATATCAGCTGCCGCCAGCTGGGCCGTGACGGGGGACCAAGCGCAGGCATCTAGGGGGAATCGAGCCACCCGCACTTGGGGGCACTTACAGTATTTTCTCATTTGAACTGACCTCTCCTGGCGGAGACAGTGGAGACGATCGCCGCTTGTAACTTGGCGAGCAGCGGGTTGGCCTGGAACTCGTGCTGGATGCTGGCGCGCAGCTGGGGCAGGAAGCGCTCGTGGAAGAGGTCGTGCGTGAAGTAGGCGTGCTGGAGGAGGTCGCCGCTGGAGGGCCGCTCGCCGGGGTCCAGCCGGAGACACAGCGACAGCAGGTCCAGCTCCAACCCGCTCCAGTTGGGGAAGAGTCTGTGGAGTGTGCGTGACGTGTCGTCGCAGTCCCCGGTCGTGCTGCCGCCGGCGCCCTTCTTCAGGCCCTTCAGCACCGGGTTCCTCGACACCATCGCCTGGTGCCGCTGCGACAGCTTCCCTGCGCATGCACATGCCGACCTCAGCACTCTCCCTCCCTTCCTCCGCACTTACCCACTTCATAGACTAAAGATGAGGGAGGCCGATGACTGGACTTCTGGGCATGTACCGAACAATAACCTACCCCAAAGGAACACGCCGACATACCATGCCGCAGTCGGCTGATACACCGCTGGCCTGCGGTGCGGTTCTGGGTTTGAATCCCAGGTAAGGCATGGGTGTTAGTTTAAATTTAGTGATCAGTTAGTTTGTAAGCTGTCCCCTGACAATCCTTCAGGCATAACACTGGGAGACGTTAATAAGCACTTTCCAATACAAATCCAATCCCAAAGGAACACAACTGTCAAAGTCACTTGGTCAACAATGATGAGCGTGTTTGCTTATATCTTAATTTTCAAAAGACACTCACTATTACATTAATAAAATATTTTTACCAATTTGAATTTAATCAAACCGTATTACAAATTGGATAGAAAAAGTACGAAAACATGTCAAAGCATTTATTTACTAAACAGTATTCTAACCTGAAATCCAACCCACTCCATTTTTGCTTGTCGTGTTGGCAGGAAAGCAGTTCAATGTTGGGACACAGAGACTGGTTGTGCGCGGCCAGCGACACCGGTCTACCTCATCATTAGTCTATGCCGCACTTAGGCGAATGTCCACGTGCCATCTTGAATTTTTGGAATTTTTGCTATACTCTGGAAATACAGTTTTGTATCATTTTATTTGGAACGACTGATCACAGAGCATTCATTGCCTAGAGTATTCTATGAAGTCAGTACTTCTTGAGTACTGTTGAGATAGTCGCCTCTGAAATAGTTCGCAAGAAATAGTCTCCTCTTTCGCCTGGACAGTTACCAGCAAGAATTCGTAAAAGTAGCAAAGCTGTGGCAATTCGACAAAGTTTGGGGAGGTATTATTTAGGATCTGACGCGCGGAAAATTTCAATACACTTCTGAAATGAAAGTTTTTGGCAGGAAACCGATAAATCGAAGATGGCGGGTAGGAACATGCCGGAAGGAGGCGCAGTCATCGCCATCTTGGTTTTATATTTGTTTTGCCACGAGTTCAATTTAAGAAAATTTAACGAAATGTTTTTTTGCACGACAAAGCAGATAACACAGGCTATCCCACTCCAAGCCGAACCGAGGTTTTCGTTAATAACTTAATTCTAGCAAACATATTGCAACAAAATTTGCGACAGACTTGCTTAGCTTTGTGTGAAATGTGTTGACATCGTAACAAGTTTAATTGATTAACAAAGGCGTTGAAGATGTCCAGGTATACAGCAGTCGTGGTGGTTGCCGGTGGGAAATTTCACACCGAACACCACACTTTTCGGGATGGAGAGGTTTTTGATGCACCGTGTGGGGATTTTCATCGGTCCAAAGACGGGAGTTTTGAGAATTTACTTAACCTGAAATATGAAACCAAGTTTGATGCGGGGTAAAAAAAATTAGGTTTGACTGTGTTGGTTAAACGGCCGTTTGTTTTACATGAATACGTCTGCGTCGACGCGCTCGGATGCCTTGATGTTTATTTTACATTCCCGGCACCGCTTTACTCATTCATATGGAGATTTATGGGTATCACTGGATTGCTTTTGAGATGCTCTTTCCAACCGTATACGATTTCTGTATTTCAGCTCGGTTTTTTGACGAGCATAGACCAATTTTCTTAATTTTGCACATTAAACGCATGCACTTTCACCATAACCACGCCACACAAATGTTTTTATACACGAAATCGAGTAATCTTGACGAGAGCTGCCGATTGAAACTTAAACGAGCGTTGTAGCTTCTCCTAGTCAAAGTTATACTACGCGGAAATTATGAGACGCGGGGAAACGAACTCAAAATTGCGCCCCCCCCCCCCCTCCTCGCCGCGCGATGCTTCACAGTCCTCTCTCAACGTAACATATTCTTTGATCCTTTGACAATCGAGTGACGTAATTGAATTTTGAACGTAGATGATAGATTCGGAGCTGCAATGCCAAACTGTGTCCCCCGATTTTGCTATCATCGGATTTTCTGGATTTCTTCCCTCTACTTACTGTTGGCAATTTAAAGACGTATTCAGTTAAAAAAAAAATCCAGAATGCCTCGAATTTGAATGAATGAGTGTCTGCAACCAGCGACACTGCGCACCACAGTTCACTTCGTACTGCTTCTTGAGTTCGTGAACAAACGAAGATAAGGTACGCAGAGCTTCGTTTTGTTTTTTGCTGCACGAAGACAAGTTATTTTGGACAGTTTGGTTTCCTGAAAAATTGGGCTCGGCAACTTCTTTGGAGAGGCCAGTAGGAGGAGCCATACGCCCTCGACGAATCCCTTCATTCGTGTCCAGCCAAGTTCCCTTGGTTTTGTAGTTTCTTCGCCAGGACCCAAATTGTGGACTTACTCGGTGCATTTCTACCTCTAAACTTTTCCCGTAACATCTACTGACATTCCTAAAATGAGTCTGTTTTCTAGTATTTCCGAACAAGGAAGACCCAAGTAGATAGGTTTAGTATGTTCCAGTGTAAGGGCTGGGAGCTGGGGATTCGTCCGACATCTTGAAATTTTCTTTTTTTTCCCTTAAATTTCCTATTTTCCCTTAAAACACTCAAAATACCTAGGATTTCCCTACAAAGTTTCTTAAGTGTGGCTGAGGTCTACCGAAAATCAGCCACAATGAGGAATCTGAGAAGTCGATAACATAAAACATGTACACTCGATTCAGTAGATAATCTGCATCTGAGAACGAGTGGAAAATGTCCATTCAACACATAGGCAATATATTGATATATTTGTGTTTGGTGTGGATTACGAACACATGAAAATATCCACATTTAATTATATCACAAAGCGTATATATGCAAGGAGCCCAGGTAGGTGAGAAGCTTATGGAACGGCGATGGTTAAATTTCTAAGGGGCCTACTATAGTGCTGAGAAGTTTATATATACTCTGCTGCAACCTCCATCATCTGTGTGATTAACAACTTTAACATCGTTTCGTTCCTGTAACTCACATGTTTCAGTGCCTACTACGAGTACAAATGTATCGCTCCACAACTCATCACCAGGTGCAACAGAACCTTCATTATCGCTCGCCACAACATCTGTATGATGTCGTGTGCGGATATATAGGGGTTGTTGGGTTCGTGTTATGGAGCGCCATCGACTTCTTCGGATGGGACACCTCCTCCAGAGAAAATTTATCCCTGCAGCTACTGCGACAAGGTATTTCCCACAAACACATCTCACAACATAAAATTCATGGCTATATGAACAGTCCCAGCCACATTAAATATCTGTGCTTATGGTGCGGATCGTTGTTTTATCGCAACGATACTTACTGGAAAAATGTGAGATCATACAAAGTTAAACAACAGGTCTCATCGAAATCATGGTGACAGTTATGCAAGAGAGAGAGAGAGTTCTTGAAGCCTCCAACGGCAGGTATGACGGATGGTAATTTCGATCCTATGGCTCCTCTACCAAAATTGGCTGCCACCAGCATGAACGAAGAGAATGTGAAATCGCCGGGAGCAACACCTCTTTCTACGAAAACATCTGTATTCCTGGTTCCTGCTCCTTCCAGCGTGGTCCAGCCGACCTCCTGTGGCGCAGTCGGTTGGTGCGCCACCGATCTGTGGTGCGGGGGGGCTCTGGGTTCGAATACCGAGCAAGGCATGGGTATTACTTTGGTTAGGTTACAAGTTAGTCCGTAAGCCGTTCCCTGCTAAGCTTTCGAGCATACGACCGGGTGACGTTAAAACGCCCTTTACAATAAAATACTATCTGGGTCCACTAGTGTATCATACAAACATTCTGTGGGAAGCCGATGTCGCTTTAACTGCAAGGGTTTTGCCTTCAAGCTTACTGCGCGGAAGCACGAAGTTTATAAGTGCGAGAATATTTGGTTTCGCGTTTAACAAACGACTGAGATTTGTATAAGGACGTTCACTTTACATGCAAGAAAAATGAATACTTTTTGAGTGCTTTTGTAGTAACATATTTGAATAAATTTTAAAAACAAAGTTGGAATTTTTTTATTAACTCTATATTGTTACCAACCTGCTATAAACTAATTTCGTCAAAAATGTCACTATGTGGCAAATATTAGCTTATCACTATGGTTATATATAACCATGCCTTAAACATACATCCGTGGAGCTATAGATGATACCTGCAAACTGAATTTCACGAGTCTGTCCCCTAAGTGTTCGTTAATTATATTCGCCTACCTATATGCCTGTACACATTCGCTTGCTTACGAACCGAAATGTGAAAAAAGCTTTTTACTGCATAATTATTTCAAACGAATATTATAAAACTATTAATGTGATTCAGACCCGACTGAAAATAACGACATGTCTTTAATAAAATTTGTCTTTAAAAATGTCTTTAAAATGCTAAATACAATGAAATTAAAACAAAACAGCTCCAAAGCTGTATTATATATATATATAATGCATTGATTGAAAATAAATATAACGAAACGTTTTATAAATTAAAATTTTCTGTACTTGTACAAAGGAATGGCAGACTTTCGTTTGGAAGTCTAATTTACATAATTTAAGCAGCGCTCTTAATGACTACTTGTGTAGCTGAGTGATGAGAACACCCGACTCATATTCGAGAGATAGTAGGTTCAAACCAGTATACCTCTGTGAGAAAATTTTCTTTTTTTAAATGTTAACAACTGCAATGTAAAGTGAAAATTTTACATAATTTAAATTTTGTAAACTGATTTTGCATTGAAAATATATTTTCGATATGTTAGTCTGTATTTTAAAACAAATTGCCATTTTTTAAACATTATACGAGGTAAATTTAAATGAAATAATTTTAATTATTTATGCACGTATCGATTCCTATATGACTGATCGACTTACGATTGTTTCGAGAAGGCCGGCCAGCCGCCTGACCCGCGAGGGCTATGTGGGAAGAATGAGTGAAGTGAGTGAAGAGATTTGGACGGCTATTAACAGCGAGGTCTTGAGAGCCGATGAGGGTGATTGAAGTGAGTATGTAGCAGCGGGGGAAACGGGAGATCCCCGAATAAACCCGCCGACCAACGGCATCGTCCGACGCGATTTCCACAATTCGAAAGTCCGGAGTGAGCCGGCCGGGGGTTGAACCCGGATCACCTTAGTGGGTTGCGAGCAGGCTAAACGCTCAGCCACCGTGGCCCCATGTGGGAATAAACGCTCAGCCACCGTGGCCCCATGTGGGAAGAGGTGCATGGCAGCAGGGAAGAGGTAAGGTTAATGGGGGCGGTCGACGCTTTTCGAGATGGTTGGTTGTCGAGGGGGTGGGGTCATGGTCGTGTGTTTAGAGGATGACATATCTTGTGTTTTTCCGGAGGGGTTATTGGGGGGGGGGAGGAGTCATGTTTGTATGATGAGAGAAGGTCAATGCATTGACATAGTTCACTAAGATATTTATTCCATAGTTTATTATAAATTACACGCACACTGTCACCACGCGCAATTGAAATCCTTCTTCCGGCTACGAGGTACAAAACTGGCATCCGTACCACGCCGGAATGACTGGCGACACCTTGGAGATCACGGAGCACAAGAACCGCCGGCCGACGCATCACGCCACAATCCAAAACGGAATCGCAGTTCCGCGCGTATTTCGCAATCCTGTTTCGTTACAACGTCTTCCATGCGTAGCGTTGAGTTCAGCGCTGTTGAGGCGCGAGTGCCATCATGCTCCACACAAATCAAAGTAGGTCTGTTCGGAATTTCTTTACAAACGAAAACCTGGGTTCGGCTGGTAGTGGGACATCCTGCAGTTTCTCGAACGTTAGGGCATTTTTATATGATCTGTGTGTTACCGATCGCTAAAATAAAATAAAAAAATCTGCGGCGAAGTTTACGGCGAACATTTCTATAGGTCAGCGCATTGGACGTGGGATAACGTGTATTTCAAACAAACTGCAGCGCAGTCCACATGCCAGGTACGCAGGGCCGCCACACCTTAGTACGATAGTGCAGTGAACATGGGCTGTTCACGGGGCAACTGAGAACTTTAGAAAGCTGTACTTATGCTCTGTCATTACTTCTCATTTTATATCCTGTCGCCATATGTGAAATTAACATTGCGTAGGCCTGATCACTTTATTCATGCACCATTCGAGGTAAATCGGGCAATCGTTAGGAATATCAATATGCTATTAATATGTGAATTCATAATTTTATTTTGTATAAAACAAGAAAAATTAACTTCAGTTGCAATAGATTTAAACATTACACTTCTAATACGTCAAGAGTAAATAACTATTTTTATTAATTTTCTGCCAACTTAACTAGGAGTCTGAACGCCAGTGTGTGCTGTAGCTTAAGTTTAGTTGGGGGAAATTTTTTTTAAGGTTTGTTTAAAAAGTGTTTACTTTACCGTGAACAGCGTTTACAAGGATTACAGACCAAACGTTCTCTCATTCAAAAAGATCACTTCACACTTGGATATTTTAAAACAATTTATTTCGATATAATAATCCTTACGTTGTATAGGTGTACTCTATAGCCAATAACCGAAGCCAATTTTGCACGAGTTTCATAAAGTACATAAAAACATCACAATATATAGGAACGCTATATGTCCATCAAAAATTATCGAAATTTTACACAATACATTGATTAGACAGATTTAATTTCATTTAGTTGTACAAGTACGAGTAACAAAAAAAAAATTATTGATTCCTATCTTTTAAATCATATTCTCCTACAAATTTGCGTGCCTCAAAGGCAAAATAAATTTAATGTTACCATAACGAACATAACGATTTTTTTTTCAATTGAAATACGTTTCTTTAATTCATAAATTTCATGCTTTATACTTTCACTGACAAACGCATGTATTTTTTTTCTAACTTAATAGTTATTTGATGTTGAGAACATCTTATCAACAATGTATTTGAGTTAGGTATTCCACGCAGAAAATTAGAACATTAGAACATGTAACCCGGCGCTGAAGGGATTCAAGAACGCAGGCAGTAGCGTCAGCGAGGAGCCTACCAGCACGCTCCATGCGCTCTTCTCCAGCTGGAGCTCGCTGGAGCTGGAACTGCGGTCGCTGTGTCTCCGTACAAGCTCAGGCGGAAGTTTCCACGAGGCCTGCTACCCGAGCCTGCGCGCGAGCAGGTGTGGAGGGTTCTGTGGAACCACTTGCCCAATGGCACGTTCTGCTCGCACAAGCACGAGTAAAGGCGAGTGCGTTTTTAAAATGATTTTACATCTGCATCTGTGGTCCACGAACAACCTTCGCTCGCGACATAATCTGTTTAGTCACACAGCTTAATCGTTTTGTTATTATATTTGAAACTTTCGCGTTAAATAAACAAGAACGTTTACCATGATTTTCACATGACGCTGTTTTATATAAGCTATTCACGGTAAAATGAGCACTTCTGGAAGCCCTGCTTAGTATCTACTTGTGTGCACGTCTTGTATTCTTCCGCCTTATGTAAAATTAACGTTGCCACGCGCCTCATCACGTTATACATGCGTCGGTCAAGTAAAACTGTGAAATGATTAGAAAAGTAAAATTTCACAAATCCGCACATTTTTACAATTCGGCGCATTAGAAACTAAACAAAAAGTAAGAAATAAGCTAAGTCATTATAAATGGTTACCTAACACTTCATTTGACATTGAGATAAGTAACTACTTTCCCTCCATCGTTACCAACTTTACTGGGCACATGTCACTCAGTGCGCCCGTTAAAATATGTTTTTCTAAGGTTGATTTCAAAAGTACCCATTTTATCGTTAATAGCCTTTAATCAGTACACTTTCGTAAATTTTATGTACTAATTATTAGTGAATAATATTATTACCGTTGTTTTCCATAGCTAAATAAGCAAAACTACTCCTCCCCCTCCCTGATTGGCTAAAATTTCCACCTTGTAGGAAAGTTCCTATCTAAAATTGAACACGGCCAATTACGAAAGTGTCCATTAAAACAGCCAGTAGATGGCAAAATCTCCCACAAAACCATCCATACAAGCTGAAATGCAAGCTAGCATGTATAATTCATTCACGGTCACTTCAACCTTTTCTGAAGCCCTGCTAATGTTCTGCTTGCAGGATATTCCTCCGCCTCGTGCAAACTAAGCTTAACTTATCCTGGAGAATTACACCAGAGGGACAACGCATCACACTCGTGCGCATTCAGTTGTAATGATATTTTGTATAAGGATTATTTCGCACTAGGCGCTACCAACATACCTATTTTCTCCCTGATTTTTATTCAGATAATTTATAAATTAAGCATTATAATTTATATGTAAAATATGAATAAATTTCAATTTAACAGAAAAAAAAATGTAACTTTTATGAGCACAAGTGTAAAACGCTTGTGATACAGGGCGTATTTATGAAATAACTACACACGTCATACATAGGAGGATTTTTCAAAGGTTTGATTAAAAAAGGCTGAAGAAACCGTGAATGGACTATAACCGTGACACGAGGGCTTTACCGAGCAGTTTGGTGATGTGGAACAGCTGGTCGATGTCGGAGTCGCCTGGGAAGAGAGGGTCACCAGACATCACCTCCGCGAAGAGACAGCCGACAGCCCAGATGTCAACCTCCCTGCACACACAACCTACCACTACACCTTCGCTTGTTCGCTTAGGGCGCAGCGGGGTAACAGCAACGCAAACTCTAAACTTTCAATTACATTTTTTATATTAATTTTTTATTGAAATGAAA
This sequence comes from Dryococelus australis, assembly GCA_029891345.1. Lineage (NCBI taxonomy): Eukaryota > Metazoa > Arthropoda > Insecta > Phasmatodea > Phasmatidae > Dryococelus > Dryococelus australis. Next base: position 122,749,285 of record CM057000.1, on the reverse strand, counting down.
ATAAAGAACCACATGTTTCCAGTTCAGCGGGGGTCACGGCGGCTGAACGATTGGCACGCTCGCCTCCCGCCAAGGCGAGCCAGGTTTGATCCCCGGCCGGGTCACCGGATTTTCGCAAGTGAGAATCGTGCCGGACGATGCCGTTGGTCGGCGGGTTTTTCTCGGGTTCCCCCATGTTCCCCGCCCCTTCACTTTGGCGCCGCTTCTTATTCAATACAATCACTCTCGTTGGCTCTCTAGGACTCGCTGTTAACAGCAGCCCAAATCTCTTCACTCACTCACTATAGTTAAGCATAGCTTAGGCTAATATGTAACAGTTACCGTTTATTCAGGTGAGCATATTGAAAGCTTGATGAGATATACTAAATCAGGATTTATTATGTTATAATTTATTTTGTATTAAATGTTTATAACATAAATATACTTAACTCGTTGAAATATAAGTCACGTTACACTACTTCACAGAACTGTAGAAAAGAAAGAATCATGTCTGCATGAGTGTAATCTTTCACATATCACTCAAAATGGACGTATCATATTTTGATATAACCTAGATTGGACCATGGAGTTGCATTATAACTTAAAACCTCAAAAATAAAAAAATATACATATCGGCTTAGGCCTGCGTTATATCATTACAGATTTATTGGATATTGACTTAATTATTTACATACTTTGTCGGATTTAACGAAAAAAAAAACATTTAGGTGTCCACTTTTTATTTACCAAACGAGGTACAAGTTGTATAAAAGGAGGAGCAATGTGTATTTATTAACCATTATTCCAAATGACAGGGCTTTCAAAAATGCTCACTTTACCGTGAACAGCGTATACATATTGGTAAACGCTGTCCACGGTAAATTGGGCACTTTTGAAATCAACCCCTGAAAAATGTCGCTGTCTACATGCCAATATTTTAACGGGCACACTGAGTAGCGTACGACTAGTGGGGCTGGTAACGACAGAAACATTTGTGAATACCGAAATGATTTCGTTTGTTTATTTATTTTTTTGCATAAAAATATTGTTACACGCGTGATTTCTCGCCTCGCGCACTGAATTCCGTTACGAGCAGGCCGGCGCTGCGGGAGGGCTGACTCCACTCATCCCTCATCATTCCACCAGGCGGTTAGCCCATCGCGCCACCCGCCTCCTGACTGGTGTCACAGCCCCCACCCTCCTCCTTGGTAAGTCCAGATATGACTGAATGATTGACAGTGGCGAGACCTGGCTGACGTCACAGTCCCTCCTCCTCCCCTCGCTGAGAAGTCGACAAACTTAGAGAAGGTGGAATAATATTCTGGGCATTAGGATACACGGCGCAACTCGTGATTTAGCGAGAATTCTGGGTGATGGTCTACGTCCCTATAAATAGTGCAGCAGTCCAGTGACCAGCAGTCTTGGCGAAGGCCATCTGGCCGAGTGCGGGAGCGAAGTGTGGTATGGACCGCGAGACGACGCTGGTGGGCGAGGTGTTCGTGGTATGAATGGACGAGAGGGCGTGGTATCTGGCGAAGTGAGGGTGCTCGGAGAACTTTAGAACTTTGCGGATTGGTGGGACATGGATTAAGCTGAAGAGGGACATGTAATACGGATTTTATTGTAAATACTGTAGCTGTCAAATGTGGATACATAATATACAAAATTATTGAATGATTTTTGATACGCTTTCTATTGGTACTGGTTTTTAATTATTTAATTTCATTGTTTTATTTGAAGTAATTATAAATTGCATTAATTGAATTCATTAAGTGTAAACAGTAAGTGATATCAATGTGTTGTGAGGCGTTGAGTTGAGAGAATTTTGTTTGTAGTTATTGTAAACAAAATTTAGGAAATAATAATTAACGCTTTTATTTAATTAAGACCTCCATTCCTTAACGAACTTGGTTTAACCCACTGAAATTCAGGAGAGAAATTGTAACAGTATAATGACAAGCAAATCGGGGAATACATTCAATTTTCTATTAGTTATTTTACAGTTTCACTCGACCGACGCATGAATAATCGTGGCGAGGCCAATGGCAATATCAATTTCGCATAGGGTGGAAGAATACACAACGTACATACAAGTAAATCTTAAGCAGGGATTTTAAAAGTGCTCGGTTTATCGCGAACAGCGTATACACGCACGCCGACGGCAGGGTAGGAGCGCGTCGCCAAGCGCGTGGAGCGATAGATCCCTTGTGTAGGCAGGGCACAGTTCAGGCCGGTGGTGGAAGATTGTTTGCGTGGGATGAAATGGGTCTTCAAGTACACATGCCATCGACCCTTTGCCGGCAAACGATACAGGGACCTGCTGGGTTATCATGGGCCCTGCACCTACAGCACCTTGAAGGAGACCTGTGCCAAGGTTAATTCTACTCAGGTTAGGAACCAAACGAACTTTCTTATGGAAGAGTTTCGCATAGGGAAAATTTCCACCGCTAGGTGCGCAGTGTTCCAAAGAGGCAAATTTTAATTAAAACTTTAAGCTACATGAATAATAAAATTTAAAGTTTCGTAGTTATGTAATATTTGATTTACGATCATTGCAATAATATTTGTAACGTAGAAAATAGAGAACATCCGGTACACATGCGACACTAGCGCTTACCTAGTGGCGAAAAAATTTAGTTGCCAAACTAAAAGCATTGAGCTTCCCAACCTAAGTAGTAAAATAAACCTTACTTGTACTTACAGCAAGAAAATGATAAACTGGTGGAGGTGATCAGTGCATAGTGCAGGCGTCTCAGGCAACGCGCCGCTATATTTTCACCTATTTTCTTGAAAATGACTATCTCTAGTGTACGAGTGTGTTATTTTTAATTTTGACGAAAATTACTGACCAGTTACAGAAAATGACTTCTTCTTTACGTACCGGGATGTTACCCGCAAATAATGGTTTAATGATTAAGGGAAGGTTTAGGTCCGGCGGAGTTTCGAATTCGCGCCCGGGTGGCGACAACGCTCGCGGGCGCGGCGCGGCTTTACCACTGTACTACCAGTTCACACACCAGGTACTGGGTTTATAGACTTAGATATCTTTAATATTTGAATTAATTTTTTCATACAGTAGGTAATGTTTTAATTATTTGGAACGGTTTAAAAACAGTAGTTAAAAGTATTCATCGTTGTCGTATTTTAAAACTATTTGAAAGAGTTTCGACCTCACGGATGTGTAATCAATATGGAGACGTCCTTTCCGGTTTACGATGCGATTGGCCAGGTACGAAACCAGGTATGGGACCTGACACGAAAAATAGGACGTGTCCACTAACCAAACCTGGTACGAAATCTGGCCGTACAAGGCAGGAAATGGCGGACCTTGCACAAGCTATTACGGAAACTGGAATCGTGTAGTATCGCCTTAACGAGTGTCTAACGTAGTTCTACGGTGCTCGGCTGCCGTCCACTGGCTGCCGTTCCGTGACCGAGTATGAGATTGCTAGCCTGGCCCTCCGAGGTCACCCGACCTCAATCCCACTGGGCACATCTGGGATGCTGTGGAGAGGAATGCGCGCTCCGTGAATCCTGCTCCTACCGATCTACGTTCATTGTGTCTCGACAGCTCCCGGCATTTTGTAGAGTCCGCATCACTGGCGTCAGCAGATCGAACTGGAATAACCGCTTTTCTGAGGCCCTGCTAAAGGGTCTGCGAGTGAAGAGATTTGGGCGGTTCCAAACTGCGAGGTCTTGAGAGACAATGGGGGTGATTGGAGTGAATATGGAGCGGCGTCGGAATGAAGAGGCGGGGAGATCCCCGAGAAAACCCGCCGACTAACGGCATCGTCCGGCACGATTCCCACGAAAATCCGGTGACTCGGCCGGGGATTGAACCCGGTTCGCCTTGGTGCGAAGCGAGTGTGCTAACCGCTTAGCCACCGTGACCCCAAGCCCTGCTAAAGTTCTAATTTTAGGATATTCCTCCGTCTCTTACAAACTAAACTTTACTAAGTCTAAAGGCTGTTCAAGACAAAGTGATCACTTTTGAAACCAACCTTCGATAAAGTCACTATCCCTGCCTGCGTATATTTTTACGGGCGAACTGAGTGACATGCGTCCATGTAAAGTTAGTAACGATGAATGGAAAGTAGTTTCATGACTTAATCTCGAATAAAAAAGTGCCCGGTAACAATTTGTGATATTTTAAATTATTTCTTCCACTTTCTGTATTTTTTTTTTACTGCATCGATGTGTTAAAATGGGCAGATTTGAACATTTACTTTTGTAACAATTTCACAGTTGCACTAGACGGACGCATGAATAAAGTGACGAGGCCCATGGAAAAGTTAATTTTGCATAAGGCAGAATAATAAACAATGTGTATACAAGTATATCTTAAGCAGGGCTTTCAAAAGTGCTCATTTTACCGTGAACAGCCTATAGAAAATTACACCAAAGGGACAGTTGTATTAATATTTTGCATGAGAACTATTTCATACTAAGCGCTACCAACACTCGATGTTTTCTCACTGCTTGTATTAACATTTATTATTAATGTAATATTATTTAAAAATCAAATATAGGTAAAACTTCAATTTAACGAAAAATAAGATACCTACTTTTATGACAGGGGTATAATACGCTTGTGATACATGCAATAGGTATCTAGGAAATAACTAAACACGTTATACACGGGGTGATTTTAAAAAGGAGTGAATCAAAAAGCGTGAAGGAACTGCGAATAGACTATATACATGCAATAGGTATCTAGGAAATAACTAAGCACGTCATACACGGGGTGATTTTAAAAAGGAGTGAATCAAAAAGCGTGAAGGAACTGCGAATAGACTATATACATGCTACGAGGCAGGAATCTCTAATTCAACTGCTCGTGAGAGTGCATTTTTGTGTAAATGTTCGTGTTTGGATCGAATTGTGATATTTGCTTCCCCGTGCGAAAATACTAAGTACTGTATGTTATATTTATTTTATAACTAATATTCGTGCCCTCCAATGATGTTTACAATTATAAACAGTAAAAATACAATTCAATTCTGTTTGCACTGAGCTTTCATATAAATACACATATTTTAGAGAGAAAAAAAACACAAATTTAAGAGCTAAATAAGCATAGCTGTCATACAAAGGAATTTTTCAATGCTGTTGTCATACTTAATTTTCTAAACCAAATTTTACAACCGAATATTACATTTCGTCAAATTCCGCCCTCCAGCGCGAAGAACAAAGTTCATTATTCACGAAAGTTCAAAGAATAGTAATAAACAGATAAAATAATTTGCAATGTTTTAAAATTGTTAATTATTTTATTTGTTCACATGTAAAACGAAGGAAATCTGGTACGTAAGCAAAATCTGTGCTATTTTGTATAGAAAAATTTTGGTTACCAAACTATAAGCATAATAATGAATAAACCTTAGCACCGGCCTCTCACGGTGTCTACGAAATAATAAATTTTTGGACGTTTAACAAACCATTTCTTGGGGACTAGATACCTAAATTTTTGTGTAGTATTACAAGTGAAATATTGTATCTTTACAGTGAACTGTTTTACCAAACATAAAAAATCGTTTATTTATCTCCATTTCTATAGCCTATTATACACATAAAATCAAAAGTACACGCTTGTTGAAGTTTAAGATAAGTTTTACTATTTTCACACACACACTCGTTGTAGAGGAGAGCGGAGGGTGGTGGGCTGCTCTTAACATTCAGGTATCGAGAGCCGATGCGGCTGAAGTGAGGTGAGTAAGGAGTAGCGCCGGAATGCAAGGGCACGGACTCCGCCGGGAATCGAACCCGGTTGCTTTGGTGGAAGGCAGCTAAACCACCGCGGCCCCTGAAATGTGTTGTAAAATTTGCCTTGGTTTATTCGTAGTTTCACGAAAAATTTCGGCAACTACACTCATTTGCCAAAAAAAAAAATTGATCTCCATAAACAAATCGCGCGAGTACAACGAAGATTACAACACGGTATCGTCATAGCTACCGCAGGTGTGCCACTAGGGGGGGGGGAGGGTATATGTCCCTCTACAACATACCAAATAAGGCTTTAATAGCAAGGTGAGTAGTGCGAGTCACGCAGGCAATTTCAGTGAACACGCATAGTGCCCCAACGGCGCATTAAACAAGCCTTTGCTCAACTGGATGAATTTGAGATAGTCCTCAGTGACGGCTTCCGAGAGGCAGGTTGGACATTTCGGTACATTGCTCTCTACTTGAACCGTTCTGCCTACACTGTGCATCGGCGTTGGACGCAGTGGGAACAGGAGGGTACACTCATCACGTCGATAAGGCTTGGGTCGACCCCGGTGGACAAGCAACAGGGAGGATCGTTTCGTCATGCGACATGCTGTAAGCACTCCTCGGCGTCGCTGTGTACCAACCAATGATATGTCACGGCAGGTGGGGATATGCCTGTGTTCACCAGTACAACATCCAGGCGGCTAGCATAGCGGAAGCTGCCGTCGCTGCGTCCCTTACAACATCGACCATTACGACCTGTGCATCGCCGAAACGTGTGACCTTCTGCCGAAAACGGGCAACGTGGAAGCTTGCGGATTGGCGAAGATTGGTGTTCAAGTGAATAATGGCGGTCCTGTCTGGACACAGACGATAGCCGAATTCAAGTTTGGAGATATTCTGACCAGCGCTGTGATCCACACTTCATTGTAGAGCGGCACACCACTCCAATGAGAAGTGTCATGGTGTGGGGTGTTATTTGTGACGATTCCTGCTCCCCACTGGTGCTGACTGAAGGAACCTTGACGGCGCGGCGATACATCCAGGGAATTCTGCGACCGTGTGCGTGCGGTCCCCTTGCTGGCGCAGCTTGACAAGCTCATCTCTCAGGAGGATAATTCCCGGCCTCACGCAGCACATTTATGGTCTGCCGGCGTGACGTAGAAATGCTTCCTTGGTCTGCAAGTTCCCCAACCTCTCGCCCATCGAGAACGTTTGGGACCGTGTTGAACGGCAAATTCGGCCAGCGGCAACTACGGCCTGTTTGGAGGGTCTGTTGCGCCAGCTGTGGCAGAATCGTCTTCAGGAGAACATCCGACGTTGGTATGCCCCCATGCCGGACCGTATCGACCCTTTTTACCGTGCTACTGGTGTTGTAACACCATACTAAGTGCATCCTGTAAGTGTTGGTCCCCTGAAATATATGCTTGATGAGGTAAAATATTTTGATGTTTTCTTTCTACATACTTCCACGTCCGGTGTCACGCCCCTGCGATGACACAGTCAGGGTGCTCAATTTTCTTGCAAATGAGTGTAATTTCCAAAGAATAGATTTAAAAACATTGAAAATGTATACAGTGTACAGAGTGTGGCGTATAGGCTACCCTAAGGCAGGTAAGGGTGATGAGGGGGGAAGTGCCAGAGGGAAGGTGAGCTACTACCTGCCGTATCTGGTGTCGCCGACGAGCAGCTCCGGGGCGCGGTACCAGCGCGTCGCCACGTAGTCGGTGTAGGTGTGACCCGGCGAGGCGAGCAGCCGCGCGAACCCGAAGTCGCACAGCTTGACGACGCCGAGCCGCGACACCAGCACGTTCTCCGGCTTCACGTCCCTGTGGACAATCTGCAGCACCGCCCATGCGCTCGATACTCACTACCTCCTAGCTACCTCGCTCCCGCTGCAACCACGACATTTTCTTAAAGGGGGGACGAGTGGTGGTGTATTGGTTGGACCAGGGGCCAGTCATTATATATGGGATTCCGCTGATGTTATCGAGAACTAACAATTCCGTTTGTACAAACATCGAAAAGTCATTCAATTGTAAAATAATTTATTCATCGGAATGGCGATCAAGCAGAGTCATACATTTTTACGTTTAAGATCAAATCAACTTTAATCGTACACACGTTAAGCATTACGCAAACAATTTAATAAATGTTTCCAATTGTCTATGTAGTAATTATTCCACCCATAAAGTTGGCGTACTTGATCAAGTGGTTTACAAGCTTCGTACGTGAATTGAATTGAATTCCAATTTTCAAATGGAGAAAATTAAAAAGACATGTGTAACAAGATGTTGGGTTCCTCATTGTGAAAATTGGAAGCCAAACACATTTGTGAAATACTTCACCTTTCCAGTAATCCAGAAAGCTAAGTTTCTAAACCAATTTTGTTTGTTTTGACTAGTACATAGTTTGGGCTCTTTATCTGGTTACGGACTTTCAATTCTTTTGTCTAAATATTGTCTCTTTTATTCAAACCCTGCAGTTAACTGTCAAAACAAATTCAATTGTTTTTTAAACTTAACTTTTTGGATTGGGAATCTTGGATAAAGGTACCGCCCTGCAGAGCAAAAAAAAAAAAAAAAACAGAAAAACACAAATCTATTTAATTACATCAGTTTGGTAATTATTAATGCTAAAATATCCTTACCGTGTCCTCTAAAATTACATTTTATCAATCTTAAAGTTATAAAGTAGTCACGACAAAACAATGCATTTTTAAATGTTGGTCACAAGAGAATCGTTAGTGGCCCGATCGTAGGGCGGTAATAAGCAAAGAGGTTCAGCCTGGCAGTGAAATCTCTTTTTCCCCTCCATACTCTTTGGGTTGGACTACTCACCTCCCAACAAAGCGAACCGGGTTCGATTCCCGGTGGGGTCGCTCCCGGATTTTCGCACGTGGGGTTCGTGCCGGACGATGCCGCTGATCGATGGGTTTTCTCGGGGTTCGCCTACTTCATGCCGTCCTTGAATTTTGGCGCTGCTCCATGCTCACCTCACTTAATCCTCATCGGTTCTCAAGAGCTCGATGTTAAGAGCCCCCCCCCCCCAAATATTTCCACTCCACTAAGTTTAAGGGGTCCTCCTACCGGGTTCTTGAACTGCTTTGATGAGTGTCTCAAATACATGTTTCCCATCAATAATTCTAAACGTGCTTTCTACGTCCTGATCCAAAACCAAAAAAATTACACGCGCTTTTGATGAAGACCGTCGAGTGTTTTCAAAATGTCACGTACATTAAACTATATATTTTTTAAACTGTCACCTATATTTTTTTATTGGTGAATAGGAATGAATAACGAAGGAAAAATATTTATGTTGTTAAAAGCTAGTAGGAAATTGTTCTGATGTAAAATGTTACTAAACAAAGTTTTTAAATTTTTTTAAAGTAAGTGTTTTTACTGACATATTCAGGTTTTCAGGCAGTACTGCTGGAAAACCATTTCACTGTTATGTATAAATATATTTACTTTTGATAGCTCGTTTAGCAGACAAATACAGCGTGTTAGATTATTTTTACATGGTCGTTAACATTCTGTCTACCAGTGGCAGCAGAATACGTAATGGGTAGTACGAAATTAGAACTTCATCATGTAAGTAACCATAAATAGACTACAAGAACGATGTCAAGCCGTTCTGAACACTCTCAGTGTTTCGTAGCGATGAGAGGGAGATAGCTGTTGATGAAGAGAGGGTGAGAAGAGAGGGAGGAGGGAGGGGGAGTGGAGTGAAGTAATTAAGTACTTAGAGACGATGAGGATGGAGCGAGGTGAGTATGGAGCAGCGTCAGAATGCAAGGACAACGGGAAACGGGAGACCCCCGAGAAAATCCGCCGACCAGCAGCAAAGCCTGACACGATTCCTACGAGCGAAAATCCGAGAGCGACCCCGCCAGGAATCGAACCCGGTTCGCTTCGGTGGGAGGCGAGTAAACTGACCACTACACCTCCGCGGCCCCCAAGGAGGGATATAAAGGGAGAGAGTATAAGAGGAAAATATAGTAGAAGAGAGGGAAGAAGAGGGGAAAATAAAGTGAGAAAGTGATAGCTAAAGAAAAAAAAAGGGGGGAGGGGAGGTAGAGATGTGTGGTTGACTCACGTTGTTGCGGTGACAGAAGTCGATGCCCCGCAGCGCCTGGAAGATATACTGCCGGCAGAGCTGTGGCTCCAGGCCGCGCGGGTGATCTTCCAGCTCGTCCAGCAGCGTGTGGTCCAGGAACTCGAAGACTAGGTAGAACCTGCGCTTGCGCCGGAACACCTCGATCATGTTCACCAGGTTCTCGTGCCGCAACCTCTGCAACACCGCAAGCCACCTCAACATCTCACTTCCCACCCACTAGTGACCTGAGATATGTCACAATATATATACACGTTATAGGCTATTCACGGCGGGAAACTCTTGAAAATTTGTTATGAGAGTACGTTTTAGACTTCTGACTAAAATAACCTATACTGGACGTCTGACAATTTTTTTGATAGTGTGAGCCTCAAACAGTGCGGTTTTCGGGACAATATTCTTTTAGGCAATCCAGTATGGCAAAGCCACGGTCACATTGAGGAAGGGTTAGTGATGTCCCGAAATGAGACACTGTGATCGGTAATCGTCTGTAATATTTTTGCATATGGGGATTTGGAACTGATTTTTATCCTAGGTGGTGACACTTTTATTAGAGGCAAAGCTTGTCATTTAAACGTCGAGAAATTTCACTCGCGTAAAGAAGTTTGTTTTGTCTCTTAAATACTATTGAAGACAAGTATGAGCTAGAATTGTTACCTGCGCATTTTATTTGGTCGGGATTTTGGTTAAATACTTTACAAAGAAATTTTTATGCCTAAATGTTTCAAACAATGGTTAAAACTGGTATTTTCAAATATAAATTTGTATTATGAAAGTTTAGAAAAGTTTATTTTCTTGAGCGAAGGTTTGCAGCCACAAATTATACGTACTTGTATTTCTTTTCAGCCAAAGACACTTAGTAGTTTTATATGTTTTAAGAAAAATGATACTGACAAGAACTTCAACTGGTGCTCCCATACTTTTCTGTGTGAAATTATAGGGGTACGCAAAGTGACCGAGCAAGGGGGGAGGGGGGAGGGTTAGGAATTGAGTGACAAGCGGTTAGAGGGATCGAGACAGGAGTGGAGCTCTCGGGGATACGCATAGATGTACAATGTGGATGAAATCCAGCAAAATAAATATTAATGTCACAGCGACAAAATTTGCCAGAGGTCAGATTATACGGTGAAGTGATTTGGTTGGTTACCATTTCCAGTGAAACATACGAATCTAAGAATAACCAAGTTTAGCCTACAGCTATGGGATCCACTTCACGTACCGTGCACAGACAACACATTTTTTAATTAGTTAGAACATCGCGAAATTAACTGTAGTTGCTTACCATATGGGTCGTACGAACAAAAATATATGACACAAAAGTAAATAATTATTTGTTCTTCTTTTATCGGGCTTGACAGCGAGTGCGTACCTGCCGAATGTGGGTGGCACCTTACAGTGGACAGAGTGTATGTAGATGCTGCGGAGTGCGTACCTGCCGAATGTGGGTGGCACCTTACAGTGGACAGAGTGTATGTAGATGCTGCGACGTAGTAGTCGACGCACACAGTGAACAGCTAGTGTGACAGCAGGGGTATAAGAAAGGCTTGCAAGTATCTGACGTCACATATTCTGGACACTGGAGTTGGGCATGGAAGACTCTATGGGTGGTACACCTGATCTCCAGGTATTTATCAAACTGAATTATACCCGTAAGACCACCTCGAGGTGTTGATGTACAGCGCTCCTGTTGCGATTATTGACGTCCTACGCTGGCGTGCACCCTCGTCAAACGGAAATATTTTTAAGGGTCAGGATACCTTCACGAAGATGCCCATGGTACACATTTTGAACATTTCGAACATTTCCTAAAGCACGGGTACGATGACAGTTATCACCTGCGATGACGCGACATAACACGCTATCCATTGTAAGAAACCAGCCACCTTTTTATATGTCCCGTACATGTCCAAGCATACTTTGATAGCCACTCTAGCATATGAAATTAGTTGAATATTATGGAAATGGTTTTCTTGTTGATGAACTGTTAGGTAGTGGCAAGTGTGTTACATCGTTTGTTATAAGCTGTGATTTAAAGAAATAAATAATCCAAGAGTTTTATATGCAATGTTTTTTTTTTTACTCGTTGTGAAGTTACTGTTGTCATCATTACTGCGATACATTGACATGGCTATACGTCTTCCTGAATAAGTGCATCGCGATATTCAAGATAGCGTTTCCAAGCGTGGTAATCATGAAGATGAGGCTCGTGGTCCCGAAACTGGCACCCATATTGGCGAAGATCGAGACATAATTGACTCTCTCTCAGATACATATCACGGACTTGACGTGATTCATATGACACATCTGAAGAATATCGCAGGTGACAAGAGCACTACAATAATTACCAACCATCCGAATCAAACTTGTAAATAGGTTAGATGTCTTGATTACATTGCAGATAACCGGATATCACAGTGAATAAGTTTACTCATCAAAGAACTGGGGGACGGAGATAATACTGAATAATACTTTTTATAAACTGTAAAAAACTGCTCTGCGTGGAATTAATGGACAGAACGAAATATTTGAGTTTCAAATCAACATACATGTGTTTTATTTCTCATTACCTGCAATACAGTTTGTCGATAATTCTTAATATAACTGAACGATTAGTCTCAATTCAGAGGCCATGCTCATAGTGAGGCTAGATTTAGGTTCGATCTATACAAGGGTACGGCTTGAGCGAGGCTTAAATTATGCTCGGGCTGAAGCTTGAGAGACCCTTGGAATTTGACGATTGGAATTTTGAAGCTCGGTATTGGAGGCTTGATGTTGTAATATACATATATGTTTAGAAACTGAAGTTCTCATCAGTATTGTTCCAGATATTGTCGTGTGTGTGTGTGTGAACAAGTTGAGTATGCTCTCTGTAGTGTGTACATGTGCTTGTATATCTGCAAATGTTTTCTAACAGTTATTTATGTAATTGTTTGCATCCCCTAAAAAGTTTTCCCCCTTGTACGTAAAGTGTGGTTTTCTATGCACTACTTGTCTGGATAGAGAACTTAAAGGAAACAATTAACATAACGGAATTTTAGAAAGCAACGATTTGCTGAAAAAACGTTTTGGGAAAAATTATTTTTCTTGCACTATTCAAAATGCGCATTTTTCATTCTTGATAGAGTGTTATCTCCTGCTATATTCGTTTGTTTTATTCACTGATGTTTAGCGTGAACTTTTTGAGGGGCAAATGATAGGGGAAAATAATATATAAAAACATCTTTTATAAGTATATGATTTAGAAGATATCAAAGTTATCAACTAGCCTGTATTCCCAAAATTTGTTGGAAGCAAGGTTGGAAATAAGGCTTTTAGAGAGACAGTTTCTCATAGACATGGTTTTCAGACAATAACTGTGGCTAATGGAAAGACTTGGAATTTTTTTTAATGTCATGCATTTGTTTGCATTCTCTGATATTTGCACAGCATTGTATGCGAGGCTGAATTTCACATTTCAGTCGCGTTTCGTTTCTTATAGGCATCGATTTTCTTGGTAGCGATTATGTTTGCGGTTCGGCTATTTCAATGTTATGTGCCTAAATTATAATTTTTCTTACGTCTGCTACCTGCGCTGGATGACGTCGCAATACTGATGTAGTATATGACGGGAGCTGAAGTAGGGGCTCTGTATGTTGATAACCATTGATACCTCTATATTCACATAGTATATACCTCTATACGACAGGGAGTGTCCTCTACGACTGCTGCTGTAACTTATTTGGGTTTTGGATAGATAACAGTTTTGCTTTCAACAGTTTTGTTTCTCGCCGTCCTTCTGGCCGTCTAACGATCTCTGGTATGAATGTCACTTACATATACCATAACCTGCAGTGATTAAAGTGCCAAATACGATCTGTTTCACATTTTTCGCGAAGAGTAATTTTTCGTCGCTGATAATTATTACTACGGTTGATACAGTCACTGTCACACTGAACTTCGATAAGAATATCAAATACAATTTCTACATTGCGTCCTGTATCGGTTGATATGCAACGAGCGCCATGCCTCGTTGTTTGCCGGACTCGACCCTTCTGATCTTGCCGGCGATTACCTAGAAAGTGTGAGTAATAAAAGAACAATAAACGATATACATATATACATACATACATACAAAGTAGCGTATTTCGAGTAGGCTACATCGTTCTTCAAATGACAATCTACAGAAACCTAACAATAATTTTCACAACGAAATCAGCATTTTCATAAGGCACCTCATTACAAAGTACATCACATTATATTACAAAAAAAAAGATGTTTTCAACTTGAAAATTGTATGTGATTTTGTACTATTCCTTGTTCGTGGTTTGCGCTACAATATCAGTAATTATACTGTAAGCTATTACTCATCAGCTGATCAGCGGTTTGATGGAAATCACTAACTCAGTAATGAGAAGCAGTTGAATTCGACGCAGTCGAGCAGCAACCACAGGGGACACCAGGACGCTGTCAATTACACTCATAGAGTAAATAAGGTGTATACAAGAGTGGCAACAGCAATGTTATTGGGCGGTCGCTAACTTTATTGGCCCTCTCCTCGCACACCAACTTAGACAGCACAACTACTGCGTCGCTTCGAACTATGAAGTTGGCGCTACTGAGTGCTTACAGCGCTTCTGGCGGATATACCTTGAACTTCTTAACACTGCAGTACAAAATATTATTATAATCACACGTGCCGTTCAATATCTTTAGGAAATTTTCAACACTTGTGGAGCACCTTCGACAGTGGAATAAAATGAATTACATGTGGGATCAGAAGATTACGATGTTCTGCCGAGAATTGCAACGCATGTCAGAAATTCAAACTTGCCCTGGCGTTACGCTATCGTCAATAACAACAATATTTCCAGGCAACGTAATAGAAATTAAGAGGCAAAATTTTTTTTTTTTGTAAATCTGCGGGAATGCCTAATTTTTTTTAAACAATGTATAACATAATTAAGCTCCCACAGTGTAAAAACTAGGAAACAATTTGTAATTGCTTTAATGGGTATCAAAATATTTCAGTATAATGCGGGTATGTTTGGAGAGGGCCTGAAAAAATAAGCGACCTGTTGTTCCCTATCCTGTGCAAGCCCCCTGGCTTCACTCAATGTGGTTGGTTTGCCGTGGTTGAGGCCGAGACTGCAGGGTAGCATAGAGAGCACTGTACCTTGAGCATGCGCACCTCCCGTAGCGCTATCTTGCGGACTGCCTGGTCTTCCTCTGTCTCGATGAACTTCTTTATGGCGACCAGCTGGCCCGTCTCCTTGTGACGGCACTTCATCACCAGGCCGTACGAGCCCTCCCCAACTACCGAGATGCACTCATACTTCTCCATCGCTCATTGCACCGGGCAACCTGCAATCACCATCTACAATCACCGAACAAGCACACTTCCCAGTCACAGGCCATCTGCAATCGCTCACTAAACCAGCAAGCTTTTCAACTACTAAAGGCTGTCCACGACAAAGTGATCAATTTTGAAATCAACATTTGAAAAAAGTCACTGCCCTCCACTGCGTATATTTTAACGGGCGCACTGAGTGACATACGACCAGTAAAGTTGGTAAAATTGGAGGGAAAGTAGTTGCATATCTTATCGTAGATTAAAAAGCGTTAGGCAGTCATTTGTGTTAACTTAAATTACTTATCTCGCCTTCTAATTTTTAATCGACTTCTTCGGTAGTGGTACGAGCAGTGCCATCGACTTCTTCAAGCATGACACCGACAGCATCAGCGACTTCTTCGGGTGGGCCGCCTACAGCAGTTCAGCCATCGACTTCTTCAAGCATGACACCGACAGCATCAGCGACTTCTTCGGGTGGGCCGACTACAGCAGTTCAGTCATCGACGACTTCGTCAAGGCTTCGTTGCTGCTACTGTGACAAGATATTGGCCTACAGCCATGGTGCGAGGAAGCATGAAAGAACTACTTGTGTGAATGGTCCTTCCTGTGTTATGCAACGATGTGTGAAGTGTAAAAGACTATTCAAACGAGGTGATAAGCTGAAGACTCATATCAACAACTGTAAAGGTAGAGTACTTGCAACTAAGAAACGTTCTGTACTAGCTATTGGTAATACCACATCGAATTGATGCTACCTGAAAAATTTAGCATTCAAGGGCATTTTAAAAGATTATGTAATTGGAAATAACTTTGCTGGTACGAAAGACATATGTACACACCTTGACTCCATTTAGCAAAGGATAATCAATCAATTAACTGAGGAAGTCGAAGAAGGTCCCATAAAGTATAATGTTTGGCTGCAGTGTAACTATGAAAAGCCTCGGCCTCTTGATGAAGGAATCATTCAGCAGGCGGGCATTCAAGACTGCCAGTCAAGCATCGTACAATGTTGATAGCATTCCAGAATCTGTAGATGCCTTGAAAGAAAAACTTTGTCGTGAAGAACAAGAATATATGGAAAAGGGTTCTTGTTGGACGCTTGTTCACGTAGATTTTCTTGAGCTACGTATAAGCAGATTATATTCACTACACGAAAAGTGAGCTTATTGCTGAAAATACCGCACAAGAATGCATTGAAACAGTATAGATTCTTATTTTTATACCTATAGTCTGATGTACATAAAAATTGTGCGTGTTTTCAATGAATAAACGAAAGCGTTTTATTTCTCGCTATCGCTAGTGTCGATGTACCTTCCCCGAGCATGTCTACGTTCCCTGATATCAGGAACATGATGGCATTGGTTTCCAGATCTGTCACTACAAGCGAATACTGCCACGGAGCACAATAACAAAAATCAAATGATGTGTCAAATTATTATGTTATTGCTTAAATATTTGCTGCAATGGTCTATCATTGTATGTGAATAATCCATGATATGGTAACAGAGGTATATGTTGAATTTAAGTATACAAAATATTAGAGTGTGGGTTAACATTGTAATACTTTCTAAGCAGGTTCGATGCAACATATTTGGAGCGAGGGGGGAAAAGGTTGTGGCAGGCCTGAAGAGCAAGAGCAATGTGGAAAGAGGTGTTGACCAGCAGGCAGGGAGAAGTGTGAAAAGGAGTGGGGGTGTGGGAGGGGTTAGTAAGGGAATGGAGTCTAATGTTATATGTTCCTCGAATTATTCTTATAATTTTCCCCCAAGTTATCGTTTTCAAGGTCATTCAAGGTCACGGGGCGAAGGTTGAGGTATTCTGCATCTAGTACGTCGGTGGTCGTCTGTAATATATTATTTTTGCTGACTTTTATGTATTTTTTCTAAAGTTGTTTTATTTTAAAGTTATTCAAGGTCATGGGGTCAAGGTTGAGGTAGTCTGCATCTAACATGGTGGTAGTCGTCTGTAATGTATTATGCTCACTGACTTGTGATTTTTGTGACCTTTTTTGTTTTCTAGATCACAAGGTCAAAGTTAGTGGTTAGGAGTCATGTGCCACAGGTTTAAGTTAAATTACTAAGAGGCATTGGCTTCCAAGATGGCAGTCAAGTGATGTATACCAAGATGGTGATCACCTACCAAGTTGGTGGTCTTCTGCCAAGATGGTGGTCTCCAGTAATGTATTAACAAATGACAAACGGAAAAAATAAAGATGGCGGAATGACTCTAGGTGAGGGGAGTAGGTGCGAGGGAGTCAGTCGTCTGCTGGGGATGGAACTAAAGTGATTAATTGTGGTGTTGGGAAATATAAGTTTAAAAAATAATATATAGGTTTTTAAAAATGTTTTTAATAATTTTTTTAATAGTTTTAATAATTTAATTTTAATAATACATTTTTTTGGAATATTGTGCAATATTTTTATTTTTATTTTTGCGAATTTTCTGCGTTTTTTTTCAATTTTGCATTTTCAAGGTCAAAGTATAAGGTCATGTGTCAAAGGTCATGGGCGGGGTCTAAGGTCATCTGCATAAAATATGGAAGCAATATGTCTGATGCCTAGGTTTGAGCCCTACCCTCAATACCTTGTATCGATTTGGCATAGAGTACGTGTATAAAACCAATACGGCCGCCACTGCTGTATGTTGGAAGGAAGCCCCCAAATGAAATAAATTGGCGAAAATTGGATTCCAGGGGCACTTTTTTTTTGCACGAGGGGGGCTTCTACCATTTTTTGGGTGCTTCTAACTTTTTTGAGGGAGAAAAGGAAAATTTTTAGAAAAAAAGAGACATTTTTACGGGAAAAGGGAAATTTTTAGGGAAAAAGGGAAATTTTGAGTTGAAAAAGGGAAAAAATTGCGGTCGGTGACGTAACAAGATGGCGGTCGGGCGAATTCGAATCCGATACCAGATGCTCTTGGCTCTAACTTCCCTACATCCTACTACTGGGCACGCCCTCATGACAGAAATTGCCGCATAGCAATGTCGATTATAAACCGATATTTTTTAATCGATTTAAATTGATACAAAATCGATTTTTTGATCGATATTAAGGCTGCCAATTATAATTTTTTTATCTATGTATTTTTAGCAGAATCATTTTTAGTTCGATCCAACGCCAGATGTATGCGTCATTTAACGTTGTGAATTTTGTTAAGTTTTGAACTGTTGTATTTTTGTGCTTTTGAAATTTTATGGAATGTTAAGTAATATTTCTGGATGTATAAATTTATTTTCAAGACCATGGAACATCCTAACACACAAAAGTAATGACGCCATGTTCGTACCAATGACCTCATACTTGTACAACTGGCGCTAAAAATATCGAAAAAAAGATTTTAGGAAATCAATTTGTTTCGCCAGAATATCTATCCGCATCGATATTTTGGTCTCGATATAGATCGATCCGAGAAATCGATTAATTAGGTCAAAATTGGCATGTATACCACCGCGGAGTTTCCTGTCTGTGTACTTAGCTATAGGCTGTTCACGCTAAAATGAGCACTTTTGAAAGCCCTGATTAATATCTATTTGTACGCACGTTGTGTATTGTTCCGTCTTATGTAAAATTAGCATTGCCATGGGCCTCATCACTTCATTAACCCGTTGGTCAGGTGAAACTGCGAAATTATTAAAAAAGCAAATATTTTACAGATCTGCTAATTTTTACACTTCGATGCATAAAAAACACAAAGAGAAAGAAATAATTTAAATGATCTCAAATGGTTCCCTAACACTTTTAATTTGACGATGAGATATGGAACTACTTTACAGTCTTCGTTACCAACTTAACTATATGGGGGCAGGGGCACTGACTTTTTTTAAATGTTGATTTCGAAAGTGCTCACTTTATCGTGAACAGCCTTTACTCTGTGCAAGTCAGGCTGTGTGACCAGTAGTCGGTCCGCGGCGCAGTCAGTGGTAGGGGTGGGCTAAACAGTTACTTTCATATGACGAGCTCCGTCGTTCCAGTTCCTAGTAAGTAACACGTTCCAGTAACGTGTTATTTTTGTAACAGGTTACTGTGAAATATTTCTCGGCTGTCCCGACCATAGACTAAAAATGAGATAGAACCAATCTCGCTGGCTGCGCACAACCAATCTCGGTGTACCAACATTAAACTACTTTTCTGACAACACGTCTAGCGAAAACGGCGTGGTTTGGAATTTAGGTTAGAAAACTGATATGTAAACGAGTGCTTAGAGATGGTTTCATACTTCCTCTAACCAGTTAGTAAAGCATTTTTATTAAATTTAAATTGGTAAAGGTATTTTACTTATATAATAGTGCTTGTCATTTTAAAATTTAGATGTAAACAAACACGTTAATCACTGTTGACCATGTGATTTTGACAGTTGTGTAGGATTGGGGTAGGTCAATGTTAGGTACATGCCTAGAAGACTAATAAGCGGTCTACCTCATCTTTAGTCTATGGTCCCGACGTTCCGGGATGTAACAATTACGTGGTTCAATGTTCCAAAGCAAGGCGTTACAAGAAATAACATCCGTGCATGCGCACAGTTGCAAATCAAGATGTTCCAAAAAAATAACGTTTACGCATGCGCACTATTGCAAACCGAAACGTTCCAAAAAAATAACTTTTACCTATGCTCACAGTTGCCAGCCGAGAAGTTCCAAAAAATTACTTTTACACATGCGCAGTAGTCAATGTTGGTTAAAGTTACGCAATCCAAGGAGTTTTAAAAACAACGGTATAAACCATAGAACGTGTTACTCGTGTAACACGTTATAGGCTATTCACTGTAAAGTGAGCACTTTTGAAAGCCCTGTCGTTTTGAATACTAGTCAATAAATATATTTTATTTCAGCTTAAGACGTTAACTTCAGGGTGGGGTAGAATATACACACTGTGTTTATTACTTACATGGCATTACATGTTTGAAGAGATGGTCAAAGGATGAAATATGGCTGAAAGTAAAAAGTAACTAGGGCCTCCAAAGTGCTCACTCTACCGTGAAAAGCCTATACCTAATTGTACCAGTTTATTATAACTGTGGCGTTAGATAACGCCCATTTCTAGTCAGTGGGGACGTTGACCACACGGACAGAGCTGGCGCGTGGCTGTGTCGCGCCTGCACGACGCCCTGTGGTGTGCGTGTAGGCAAGCTCGCGTGCCGTCGAGAGCAGCAAACCAAAGCCGCCAATTGTTACCTCTCTCTCTCTCTCTCTCTCACGGCTTCATTTTCACGCCGCCCTGTTGGGGGCGCCGCGCCGCTCAACACTAAGCTGCCTTAATACGGCGCTCTTAGCCCTCTCCTGCGGCGCCGTGCGCCAGCTCGCACCAAGTATCATTCTCGCCCATTTCCATTTTCCCTCTCACGATGCTCCCCCCATCGTCTTTCAAAAATGGATCAACCCGCCAAAAACCCCGCGCGGTCGTTCCGATAGATGTTTTAAAGCAATGTAATTTCGGGAAGGAGCAATTTGAATCCTAGTGAAATATTATTTGACATTGCACTGCCGTCGGAAAAAAAAAACTCTCTATGATTGGGCTAATTTATCTCCATTCTTTGGTTAAATATTTGAATATCAAAACTAACGCATGCTCATATATATATATATATATATATATGTGTGTGTGTGTGTGTGTGTGTGTGTGTGTGTGTGTGTGTGTGTGTGTGTGTGTGTATATTCGATGCCCCAATTACTTTATACACCCACAATAACTACATACCGGGGCTCAAAAAAAAGTTTTGGTTAAAGGTTGTATAACTGGAAAGGGGAAATAATACTGCTGGGGAGTCAACCATAGAAAGCATGTTCACGATAAAGTGAGTACTTTGGAAATCAACCTCAGGAAAATGACACTGCCCCTGCCCGCATATATTTTATCTGGCACACTGAGTGACATGCGCCCGGTAAAGTTGGTAACGATGGATGGAAAGTAGTTCCATATGTTAACGTCGAATAAAAAGTGTTAGGTAACCATTTGTGATAATTTAAATGATTTTTTTACAATTCCTGTTTTTTTAACGCCTCAGTGTGTAAAAATTAGTAGATTTATAAAATGTTAACTTTTCTAATAATTTCACATTTTCACTAGACCGACGAATGAATAATATGAGGCCAATAGCAGTGTTAATCTTACGTGAGGCGGAATAATACACAACGTGCATTCAAGTAGACCTTAAGGAAGGCTCTCGAAAGTGCTCATTTTACCGTGAATAATCTATAGGAACATGTATTAGTGAGATACGAGCACTAATATCATGTTTTTAAATGGCGCTATGCATCTATTCATCAAAAGTTCAGTGAAGCTCGTCCAGACCTATTAAAAAATGTATCACAATTTACCAGTCTAATAAACAGATCGTTACAAACCGCCACAGACATTGCGGCTCATGAGGGTTCATGAAGACCCGTTACGTGATGCCTTACGGCACGATTGCGATTTATGTATCCCATTCCATAGAGTTTGCACTTAGAGGAAACATAGGAACACTCATGACGTGACATCTACTCAATCTGTTATGTGTCTGCGGTCGAATACAGTACACTGCAAGGTGAGAGTTGTCGTAACGGAAATGTACTCCAACAACGAGAGTAGAAATGCTGCGCTCATCTATGGAGAATGTAGTTTTAGCAGATGAATGTGTTTGTGTTATTTTACAGTGTAGTGTAGTGAGTTTTACTGGAACACACACGAACAGTTCTGTTATTACCATTATAGGCTGTTCACGATAAAGTGAGCAATTTTAAGCCCCCCCCCCCCCACCAACAGGCTTTAACCATCAATAAATATGTTTTTTTGCAGCCTTAGACATTAACTTTTCAGAGTATTTATTAGTCACATGACAATGCTGATATTAAAAAGTGGCGGAATGATAAAACTGACCTAAAAGAAAAATTTGGAAGAGCCTTAAAAAGTGCTCACTTTACCGTGAATAGACTATATCAATGGCTTCGTCTGCTCACTCGTCGTTAGTTCTGTTGAAGGTCGGCGTAATGCTAGTCAGGCGGAGCAACTTTACAGAGAGCGATAACCTGATAAGACCCCGCCGAAACAAGAAGCGCTGAACATTTTTTTCTGCGAAAAAGACTTTTTAAACCCTTACAGCGTCACCTAGTGAGGTGGCGCAGAGGTAACTCACTGGACTCGGGTTCGATTTCCCGGTCCAGCCATCCTGATTTAGGTTTTCCATGGTTTTCCGAAATTGCTCCAGGCGAATGCTGGGATGGGTCCCTAACAAAGGCCATGGCCGATTCCTCCCTATTCCTTCTTCCCTGTGCAACTTGCACCGTCTCTAATGACCTCGCTGTCGACGAGACGTCAAGCCGAACTCCCTTCCTACCTTACAGTGTCTATGATACCCGAAAGAGCGATCGACCCTGCCTTGCGCCAACCACTTCCCTTTTATTCCCCTCATGCGGGAAGAATTAAAACCTGCAACATAGCTTTTGTTTCTATATAGTTTGCCGGACAGGTAACTGTATCCAGATATTAATTAACAATTAAGAAAGCAGAGGTTATACTACTGCACCACCTCGCATAAATGGCCGTGGGTTTACTTTGTTGTGGAGTATCACGTATATTATAGACATTCGCCGACGTTTCATACTTGCGTGTAAAAATTAATGCCGTTAAATGTGTAACTAGTTCCTTGAAAATATAACTATTGGGCCGACTTAATTTTAGTATAGCAGCTGCATTGTTTGTCGAGTGAAGTGTCATACTTCTATCCCGCTACTGCAACGGAGAATTACCAAGGGGCTGTTTCCCCTATCTCGTGCCACAGTAAGGAGCTAGTCTTGGCTTCAGCCTCCGAACATTTCTCGACGAGTGGCGAACTCACAATCGCAAAGCAAGTAACGTAAAGAGACGAGGCTCAATGCTATTTCGGTGGGCCGTTATTTCCCTCTATTAGGTAGAATTTGCTGCCAACCGCACCACTCTTAAACATAATTATTTAAATTTTCAGGCATAAGTTTTAGTTACTGCTAATAACAATTTGGTAAAAATGTTATAATTAAATGCTGTATTTACTAACGGTAAAATGGAACTAAATGCACGTTTAGCAATAGAGGGTAGAGAATACATAGGTTGGCTACTCTGTGAACTGCACAATCGGTTTTTAATATGCTAATTGTACATATTTCTTTCTTTTAAAAAGGCATTCTCGCTGATATCAATAACTCTTGTACCATTTATTCTTAGTCAATCAGCATTTGACACTTCAATAAAGCTCATTTATTCAAATTCCTGCAATTGTTTGCAAACATCAACTCCACCTTCTCCAGCAACTAGCATAACAACGGAATCAAAACAAGTGCATAACTCAACGCTCAGACGCTGACAGTGCATGCCTACATAAAAATTATTTAACACGTGGCTAGATCTCAGCACAGGCAAGCTCTGGCTCCATAGTCCCTTTAAACTGCGCTTATCTCATGTGGCAGAACATAACTAGTATTATTAAAGAACAAGAACTACGGGACACGATTTTAAATGGGTAGCTTACATTTACCTTTGGAAAAAGCTCTGAGGTATATTTCGGTGCATGAAGGACAATGTTGTATTTCGGTTGCGCATATTCTAAATAGCGGATATAATACTTTCAAATAAAAATAATTTGTTTCCTCACATCCTCAGTAACGGGAGAGATTAACATTTTATCAAAAAGGATTTTAACCAATCGTCCTAATGATGGAAACCATACAGTATTTAACAAAAAGAAAATTTTAGAAATTTTGGTAGACGATCATTTTTAAACGCCTCAGTTATCCCCAATGAACCGAGATTATTTTCTGATCTTTCTTTTCCAGTTTCATTTAACATTGGTTTCCCCGCAGTAAAGTACCACACAAAATATTAATATATCGTTACATGTAATGTAGGTAAAAGTCTTGACGCTTGAAAGTACAATATTTCACAGACTCAGCAATAAAAAGTAGGCACCGAGATTCCTTGAGCGATTGTAATAGCTCGCCATCGAAACACTCACAGCAGTGATACGGTAATAGTAGGAAAAATTCAATTTTATGTTCATTGATATTTCTGTAATATAAAGGTTTAAACATTTTACATTTTCGTATAGTGTGAAGTAAAATACAGCATACAGAAACTTGTAACCGTTAGTTAACTCTTATAAAGGTTGTAAAGGAAAATTAACATTTGTACCGAATGTAATAATAAGTGTGGTAAATTATATAGCATAAATTCATGGATTGATTTATTTTTGTATAGGTATTTATAAGACAATTCGAACTGACAGTCGATATTACTGCGAAATGTATGCCTCTACGCAGCAATTTACATTGACCATTATCAAATTTTAGGTTAATGTGCTAAAATTTTCCTTACATTAATTTCCTCTACGAAATACCCAAAGATGTAACTTTTTAAATATATATATATGTGTGTATATGTCGTTAACGAAGCATATTTTTACACGCCTGACGCCATTTTAAATTCAAGTGGCAATGTATAAAACTTCTGTCTGTGGGCAAAGTACGCCGAAGGAATGCGGTTGAGATCGTGGCTATTGGTGTAATCAAGATGGTTCCTTACATCACACGACACTCTTGGCAATACGTATAACATCGTATTGTACCCTTAGATACGCATACAGATCAATTAATTTTAAAAACTACAATATGAGCCACCTCTTTTGAAAACACGTATGATTCCACTTGAACACCTGCGTTAGCTAGTCAGCTTTAAATGTTAGCTTCGTTTGTTTATTTACTAACGCTAAAAAAAAGTTACTAAAAAATATTTCTCAGGCTACATCCAACTTGGGTATGTGCCTGCAGTATAACTGTGAACAGAAGTTAGAGAAGCCTACATCCAGTTGTCGTTTACAGGTAATTATTGTCTGAGCATTTTCGCTACAGTATACGTTAATTTTTTTTGTTATGAACACTATGGCATGTAAAAAAAACTCCCCAAATCACGAAATGTCTGCTGTAGAATAGCTTACCATGCCCAACATTAATCGTATTTGGTTAACTTCTCAACTGGGCTCTATAACCATAATTGTTAGTGTACCTGAGTATTATAAAAGAACTAATCTACAGAATAAAGCATACACACATAGAGAAGCCTTCAGCTATTGCGTATCGAGTTGTGTTGTACAACCAAGATATCAATCAGCTGATGTGTGTGTGTGTGTGGGTTGGAAAAAAAAGGGGGGGGGGAGAGAAGTTCGGGGAATTTGAGCCATTTGGTGCACTGCATTAATATGTGAATTTGTTCCGAACAGAGAATTTTGGTCCCTAATAGCACAAAAGTTATATTTCCTAAGTCGGATGTCTACATCGCCGGTATGTAGGGTTTGTAAAACATTTGAGCCGAGTTTTAAAAACTCGCAATCAAGTGCTGCAAAGTTTAATTGAAACTTTTGTAGTTAATAAAAGTGATTCAGCGCTTGCGTTGTCACGCAATTGATGTTTCCAAAACAAACCATGCATTCACAAACATATCATGTTCGAAGATACAATAACCTAACCTAACTTAGCCCCCCCCCCCCCCAAACCTGAGGCGTGTGCTGATGTACTTACAGGCGCTTGAAACTTCACACCGGGATTCCTGGTGCTCCCTGCACGTGGTGTGATCCACCGGCAACTGTTCCGAATATCTCCTTGTTATGCACAAAGCAAGGAAAATGGATTATATTTGGACGACGTATTCACATGTATCGCTGCGAAGATTTTGTGTTCAACAAAATAAACAACATGGCCACCCAGTAGCATTGCACAGCCATGAACAGGGCAAATCTTCAAAATTAACGTCGAATAAATTCAATATTGCGATATGAGATTATTAGCCGGTATGAAAGTTTCTGCACACACCATAGAGTACGGTGTTTAATTCGATAAAAATTTAATAATTTGCAACACATACATTTAGAAAATTCTATCATACTGTTTGCATGTCGCTGCCCGATGTTTACTTCGCATGGGAAGGCGCCGAGAGCTGGAGGTAAATTTTTAATCGTTAGACGAAGCGAGCGGCCTATCATAAAGGATGCCGCCGCACACGCCAATAAACTTATTGCAGCTCGCACCTCGTTGACCCTGAGAAGCTCATATTTCTTCATTTATCATGCAGGTATATCGTAGTCATCATCGTTACCTTTCCCGGAACAATATGGATTGCCGAGAACGTTCTAGACGGCACCTACCTCAAGTATATATACTGACGACTGCAGCGATCTGCGAGAGTGCGTCAGCGAGCTTGTGTGCAGTGGAGAGTGGGGCTGATCTGCGGGACTGTGGGCTGGATGCGTGCGTGTAAAGACATCCTGGGAGATGGAAATAGACAGCTTTTACTAAACGCTGGAAATAATTGCAATAGTATAAGGGACATTAGCAAGAGTAAAGACTGTGGTAAAGACTTTAATTAAAATGGGGATATTAACTAGTTATTACGCTCAAAAAGAAAAACAAGAGTTAATAGTGTAGCATCTGGGACGCTACCGAATATTGTTTACTTCATTCCGACCTAATATTTACTTATTTTGTATTTTGTGTTTATATATTTTCACGTGTCTGTATAGCTTGTTGATGTTTATTCTTTGTTTGTTAATGTTTAAAATGTAATTCGAAGTGTATTTTATTCATTTTAGTGTGTTATGATCCAGTTGTTTACATTTCAAATCAGTCGTGCAGGATTATATATAAAGGGAAGTAAGATGTGAGGTTATGTAGTGTTTTGGAAGTATATGGCGGGAAATATGTTAAGAATAACCATTTTTATTACTATTGCTATTCCTCCCGCAATGTTAAAAAGATCGTTAAATGTAACAGCAGAAGTTTTTAATGCTAAGTATGGTAAAAGTTCGTATTGTATTTTAATAATGAACAGTTGTAAAAACGTGTCAATTTTGTGAATTATAATACTGTAAAATTTGTGTTTTTATTTTCGGTGCCTGATCATCAGTAACTAGACTGTGTGGCGGTAGTTTGTATGTCAAAGATAAGGGTATAAATGAAGTACATGACATCATTATGTTTTACTTTTGGTGGTCAGAGTTGGCCGATCATATGATCTGAGTGTAGGTTGGATAAGAGCGTGCATATGTATCCCAATCGCAGGTAGAGGCTTTTCGAAGATCTGTCAGTGATTGGCTACATATGTACGGCGCCAAATTTAGAGGGTTCGTTCTTGACTCTGTCAAAAAATAGTCTCTCTGGGTGATTGAAGGTGGACGTGCCAGGAGAGACCGTCCAATGCCAATTGTATTTGCAGCAGCATAAATAATGAAACTTAATGTAAAGGTGCTTTACACATGTAACTAAGTGTAAAGTATTGGCCAGAAAAATATAAGAAGAGGTCTGAGTTCCAATTTTATGACATAACAAGAAGTTGAATCATAAGCTACCCCAAGTGACCGTTAAGTGTAGACTCTGGCAGGTATCCAGGTCTCATAAGTCACAGATGTTTGTTAATAAAGTATTGCAATTGTATTTATTCATAAAATAAATCGAATCCACATATTTTCTTCTTAAGGTGGAAGGACAGACGTTTCTTTTTTTACCTTCATTATTAATGTGTGATTATCGTTTTAAAATAAGTCTGGATTCAAAATGACAGTAACAAATGATTTAAAAGCTAACAGCGTTTCACCCATAAGTGTACCTTGAGTTGAGACTTGTGAAATTTAACCTACCGCAGCTAACAGGAATAAATATATTCAGAACATTTTGGATAGTAATATACTTCAGTATTTGTACAGTTAATACCAGTAGCAGGCAGTACCGATGACAGGTCTAGGGTGAAAATAAACATTTTGTTTCAACAAAGAATTATAAGGATTTTAAATAATTAATTGAAATTAAAAGGAAAGTATAACATTTGGAGTGTGTTTCTTTATGACAGATTTCAACCATACTGAGTTGTATAGGAGGAAACAATCTTTTAACCATTCAAATTTTAAGCTGATGCACATCTTGTGTTTTGTAATACAGGTTTTGACACATTTTGTAAAACATATATATAGAAGAACAGAATGAAGGATATATATATATATCCTTCACCCTGTTCTTGCCACCCTGGGTGTGAAAATACGAGGGGAACTCACACCACTGCCCACTTGTAAGTGCAGTTACAAACAGCTGACAAGGAACCACCTATACACTGTTTTCTAATATTGACTGATGTGCACATGTGTAATTTTAAGTGGCTAATTGCAAGTGAACTACCTTAAAATCAGTCTGAAATATTGAATCCATACACAAGGCCCCAACAAATCTGAATTCCATGGTAGGATCCATACACAGTTGATGCCAAGAGTTTTGTCACACATTATTACTGCGCATGAACACTTATGGAAACAGCTGATAACAGGGTGTGGTTCCAGCTGTATTCTAGGTATGTTGTACAATACTGTTGTTAATGTAACGTGACATATATGTCAGGACCCTGTAGTCACAAGCATATACATAAGGACATAAGGACTCTCAGACTGGCAAATATCAGATGTTTGACTTTTTGTAGTATTAAGAATAAATATAAGTATTGCATTTAGTTCTTTTATTTTTCTTAAGACTCCCATACCTTACGAACTCAGATACGCCCCTCAGGAAGTCTTGTAACAATACATTATTGTAGACAGGCGATTGCATTGTTTGTCGTGAAACGCACCTCTACGGCGCGACAAAGTAAGTATTTCCTGGTTCTTATTAGTAGATTGCCAGACCAAACTTTTCAGAACATGCACAAAGTCCTTAAAAAACCGCTGAAATGTTTACAAAAAGAATATGAAATAGTTTCCTTTTTTGTATAAATAAAATGAGTTACATACTATAGTCTATGATGACAAACTTACACTTGGCTTAAAATAATACGCGTTGGCACAAAACGCCACGATATTGCAATAATGCTTTGCCACTGTCATAAAATGGACCAGATAATTGTTCGCAACAAATTTATATACGAGTATATTGCACCAAATAGCGAAACTCCACTGAACTGCCCAATACCAGCTCATCGAGATCTTAATTTCAAAACACCGCTCAATAAACCACGGAGTACGGAATGTAGTGAACAACGCCCAACAACGCCTCTCTACGTATATAACAGAACCATGAAAAGTTCAATGTAGATGTTAGAGTGAATATGGAGTAGAGTGCACATGCTAACTGCATTGTAATTAATCGTCTAGTCTCAACATTAAACTTGTTTCCTTGTTACATAACTGTCAAAATCACTTACATTCGGCAAACTTTAATGCACTGTTTACATAATAAGTACTATAATATGCTACTAAACTTTAGTTTTAACTAATTTGTAACAAAAACACAGTGCAGTCATGTTATGTCGAATGTTATTTGAATCAGTCATTTTAGAAAAAGTACACGTCCAAAATAACCATTTTTCAGGACGGATAAAATACAGTTTGTCTACAAAATGAATACTTAAGTTCCAATATACCCTATCTGGAGTCAGTGTACTCAATAATGTACACTAAAATATGGTATTTTAGGTTCCACATGACTATTAGTTTGTGTATAAATAAATATGCAAACCTTAGGACAAGTGCCCTTTTTACAAGCTTTTATTTAACTTGCCTTGTTAGTTAGTTTGTTTGTACGTTCGCGTCAAATCTTGCAAGTCGATTTTAAACCACTTCCCGTTATCCAATTGACCTGAAATTTTGCATACATGTGTAGTTCCGATGATAACACAATATGAAGGTACCACTGAGCTGATCTGAAGATGGAGCCGGAAGGTGGTCATAGGCACTCTACAACTACATGCAGTAAACGTAGCATCGAGTTTGTTTTACAGAATTGAGTAACAGTAAAATGGAGATTAGAAGGGCCAATGCTGTTGTGCGCGTGCCTTTTTTTTGTAGCGGCAAATGGTTCTGAAAAACTATTATTATAGTTTGTTCCTACAGTATGTCCCATATCGGAATGAAAGCGAACTACTGGTTGATCACGATACATCATGGGGATCTTTATTAGCAACGGAAAGCCAAATTCGTGATACAAACACATGGCCAGAGACTAAAAAGTGAAAAATAAAATTAATGTAAAAAAAACTTTTAAAACCAACATTTCATTTATAAATACAATAAGAAGAGAAAAATGATTATAATAGTTACACAATTTGTAGAACTTGTAAGATGTGGTCGAACAGCCGTAATAAACTTTACTGCAAATTAATATGTTTGTATCAATTCATATTTAGTATATAAAAGCTTGGCGCAATATAGAACGTATGCCTCATTTGCGTAAACGTAGTAAGCACATATCTGGCCTAAGGCTCTTAACTATTCACAATATAGAACGTGTATCACATTTGCGTAAATATAGGAATAACATATCGTGCGTAAGGCTCTTGACTATCTGTGGATAATGTAGAACGATTTTCTTCTTCTGTGCATGTCCCGAACATTAAGTCAATGATCGCCGCCATTTTGAAAGATTAGTGCCTTTTTGTTAAGTATATATCGGAAACAACCAACCGACGTTTGCAAAATTTAGCAGACGAGAAGTACTACAATAAGCCACATAAACTGATTTATGTTTAGAGGGCCAGGCACTCATTTTCACAATGGCGTCCTTGTAAACATTTTAGCTACGTACGAAGCAATTTAACAAAATTCAACTCAGTTTGGCATGTTCGCAGTAACTATTAAGCACAACCCTCAAATTATATATACAGAGCTTCTTTTCTTCCGCCATTTTTTAAGATAGCATCCATGAAAAAAAAATAGTTTTTATGGCATATTTCGGGGACCAATATACCGATTACCACCAAACTGTGCACGCAGTTAGTGCTACTCTAGGGAATTAAAACTTAACGTGAGTTGAGTGACTCAGATAGTCAATGATCAAAATATTTCACGTTAGTAAACCCTATCCACCAAAACATTAGCCTCATTACAACCAAAGTTGAGTATCCTAATCCTACATCCGTAATGCAGTTGCTTGTACGCTATCGTACGGTATGAGGGGTTTTATGGGTTCCAGTCCCGGGTAAGACATGCGTGTATTTGTATCTGTCGCATTAGTGTTTCTTACGTGTCTGGTCCCACCTCTAATGATAACTACCAACAAGCTGTTACGGCCTACGATAAATTTACTCGGTATAAGAACTTCATAAAACCTATTTGCACTCATGTAGAGGAAAGTAAGCTCATCAGTTATATCATTAACTTCTTTTTGATTTTCAGTTTATTATTTTTGTGTCCAAGAGTCTGTGTGTCATTTTGAGTTTTCTGAGACATACAGCAAAGTGTCGCAATATCTTGCGTCCAAATTAATGCCCTATCTAATCATAAAGTCAGATGTTTGAAACACGTACGTTTAGAGTAAATGCTCATAAAGACTGTTCACGATAAAGTGAACACTTTTGAAATCAACCTTAGAAAAAGTCACTGCCATACCTGTATATATTTTGACGGGCACACTGAGTGACATGCGCCCAGTAAATTTGGTAGCGATGCAGAGAAAGTAGTTCCATATCTTAACGTCAAATAAAAGTGTTATGTTGCTATTTGTGATCAATTATATTATTTCTTTCACTTTAAGTTTTCTTAATGCATCGAAGTGTAAAAATGAGCAAATTTGAAAAATGTTTACTTTTCTAATACTTTCACAGCCTCCTTTGACTGAGACACGAATAAAGTGATGAATATCTAGCAATGTTACTGTTTCCATAAGGCGGGAGAATACATAACGTACATACAAGTATGTCTTAATCAGGACTGTCAAAAGTGTTCATTTGACCGTGAATAGCCTATAGAACATGTTTGTTGAGGAGAGTGTTTGTGAACTGCAGGTGGCAGGTAGGGAAAGCTGCAGGGCAGGGCAAGGCAAGCCAGCCCACTGTGTGTGGCTGGGAATATCAATGAGCGCCGGGCAGGGCAGATAGTATCAGGCCACCCCAGTCACGCCATGCTGGTCACTGCCCCCTGCACATGCGTCTACCTGCCTGCTGCTACACTGCAACTCTCCTAGCTCGACTGGCGTGATTAGAATACGGACTCCCGTTGAAGAAGAATGATGATTGATGTTATAACTAAAG
Organism: Dryococelus australis; assembly: GCA_029891345.1. NCBI lineage: Eukaryota > Metazoa > Arthropoda > Insecta > Phasmatodea > Phasmatidae > Dryococelus > Dryococelus australis. The sequence goes on along the minus strand of CM057000.1, from coordinate 122,717,158 downwards.
GGGCGGCTCGCTTATGGCCAACTTTTTTCCTGGGAAAACCATAAGGCCTGGTAAAAATCTGCAGGATCCAATAAGTGTGGTTTAAAAATCAAAGTAGTGCTCGCAGTATACCCTTCTAATGGGGTCGCGGTGGTGTGGTGGTTAGGCTACTTACCTCCCACCAAGGCGAACCGGGTTTGGTTCCCGGCGAGGTCACCCACGGATTTTCGCATGTGGGAATCGCTCCAGGAGATGACGTAGGTTAATTTCCCGTTCACCCCCCTCCCCCACCCACCACCCTCACCTCGCTTCACCCTCATCGACTCTCAAGATCTCGATGTTAATGGCGCCCAAATATCTTCACTTATTAAGTCATTCTATTGCCACTTTACAAAAAAAAATATCTCTATGGCCAAGTAATTTATCGAATGAAGTTCAGTACAAACTAGACTTGAAGCGCTCGTACACGTCAGTTTCTTTTTCAGTTTGATCATAGAGCCTCTGGATGAACCTGAGGCAACTTCAAGCCTGCAATAACACAAGGGCTGTATACCGTGTTACCCGTTATGCTGGTAACTGGACACTCACTGCGGCAGACAATAAACCAACATACGAGACTCGAGTAAGCAACAGGAGTGTGGGCGGAGTCCCGGGTACAGTACATGGAACCCACGAAATTATCGTCACCTTAAATATCCATTCACGGTTACTTCGCACTTTTCTGAAGCGCTGTTAAGGTTCTAATCCCATGATATTCCACCGCCTCGTGCAAAGCAAGTCTAACTAAGTCAGGAAAATTGCACGAGATGACAACGCACCGCATTCGTGCGCAATCAGTTGTAATAATATTTTGCATAAGAACTATTGCTTACTATGCGTTACCAACACACGTTTTCGCACTGGTTTCATTCATATTATTTATAAATGAAGCATTGTAATTCATAGATGAAAAATAAATAACATACCAATACAACAAAAAAAAAAGTTACTTTTATGTCACAACTATAAGACGCCTGTGATGCATGGCATAGTTAATAAATAACTAAACACGTCATAATTAGGGTGTTTTTTCAAAGGTTTGATTCAAAAAGTGTGAAGAAACCTTGAATTGACTATCGTTAAAAGATTTCGCATTGGAATTCATTTTGTAAGATGAAATGTAATATCCAACCGACTTAAATTGTTTATTACAAAGATTTTTTTCCTCACAAATCTACAAAATAAATAGTAAACAATAACTGATAAATTAAACAGTTCTGGATATTTTAGGAATTAGTTTAAGAGCAGGCAAATATGCTTTGAATGATATCAGAACTAGTTCACATTTTTTCCCCGCAGAACTACGTGTCATAAGCTTAGGGAAAGGGTACGTAGGCAGGTTGAACTGAACACCTCGTCAAAAGCAAGGTCGTTCATTAGAAACGGGACAGGTTGCTTAGAGAAGAGAAGAGATTTGGGCGGCTCTTAACAGCAAGGTCTTGAGAGCCAATGAGGGTGATTGAAGTTAATATGGAGCGGTGCCGGAATGAAGGGGCGACGGAAACGGGAGATCCCCGAGAAAACCCGCCGATCAACGGCATCGTCCGGCACGATCCCCACATGCAAAAGTCCGGTGACCCGACCGGGGATTGAGCCCGGTTCGCCTTGGTGGGAGGCGAGCGTGCTGATCGCTCAGCCACCGTGGCCCCGCTCAGAGGAGGAATCTGCCTTGACCTGCAGTTAGAAACTACCCCAGCACCCGCCTGGAGTGCTTAGTGCTTTCGGGAAAAAATGGACAACCGAAATCAGGATGTCCGAACCGGGAATCGAGCCCACGTCCTCCCGAATACGAGTTCACTCACTAGTTTCCCGCTGCGCCACCTCGCTCAGTTTTGGGAAAGGGAGGTCATAACACATCCTAACTTCACTGGAAGGAATAAATTGTTTAGAATACCAGCCATGCCACATCAAAGAGATGATAGTATACTTGAGATGGTAGTTCACTTGAGGAAGATTCGGGCCCATACATTTTAAGACGTACAGACACTTGGAAAGGCTCGCAGTCTTCCGATTGATTTGGCAGTGCTCGGGCGAGTGTATGTATAATAAGGATTCGAGACCACATTACAACAATTATTTATTTCTTGACAAAAGTTTTATAAATTTCCGAATCACTGCTAAAGTTCTACTTCTAGGATATTCCTCCGCCTCATGCAAATAAAGCTTGACCAAGCATGTAAAATTACGCCAAAGGGACAGTGCACCGAATTCGCGCACACTCAGTGTACTGACGATTTCAATAAGAAATATTTATTACTAGGCGTTACCAACGCATGCATTTTAATTAATATTAATTACAAATGAAATATTATAATTCATACGTAAAATACTAATATAACTTAAATTGATGCAAAATCACGGTAGTTTTATGCCAACACGAGTATGACACGCCTATGATACATGGCGTACTTGGTAAACAGCGGAACATATTATGCGTGGGGTGATTTTTCAAAGGTTTAGTTCAATAAATTTGAAGACACTACGAACAGGCTATGAACGGTATTCGCAGACAGCAGCTGTAGCAGCGCCTGTGATCGTATGCCGCCTGCAAAGTGTGACGAGCGGGTTGCGTTCAGTCCCCCTCAGGCAACAGCACGCTAGTCGCACTGTCCACACTCAACCAGTCTACAACACTGGATTCGAGGTTAAGGGGTCTGCCTAGTTGTCGTATGGGTCTCATTGTAGACAGTCGTGTATACTCTTATTTTTAATGTATATGGACAATTTTAATGTAAATTCTTTTTCTGGGCAGAAACGAAAATATATATTTTGTCGTCTATTTATAAATTTGGTAATTGAAATGTAAACATAGTCACTAGAAAGAGCCAAAAGTAGCCAGTCTCTGTATACGATATTTATTCTTGTGTAAAACTGTATCTTTTCCGAACATATTGCTTGTATGAAAACTCTGTAGTCGCCGCTTGAGTGGAGTGGAGAGATCTGGCCGGCTCTTGACATCGAGGTCTTGAGAGCTGATGAGGCTGAAGTAAGGCGAGTACGTACTGAACAATGCCGAAATGATTAGGCGGCGGGGAAATCGGAAAGATCCTGGAGAAAACCCGCCGACCAGCGGCATCGCCCGGGCACGATCGTCACGCGTGCAAATATCACGGCAGTGACCCCCGCCGGGAATCGAACCGGGTACACCTGGGTGAGAGGAGAGTAGTCTAGCCACTACACTACCGCGGTCCCTCGTCGACACATGATATTCTGAGGAAATAGAACACGCGAAAAAATTGTCTACGCTATTTTTAATCGTCGTTGCAAAGCTTCCTTACTGCCGCAGGTGACCTTGAGGTGTGACGATTTTTTTAAGGCTGTTCACGATAAAATGAGCACTTTTGAAAAGAACCTTTAAAAAGTCACTGCTCCTACCTGCATAATATTTTTACCGGCGCACAGAGTGATATGGGCCTAGTACAGTTAGCAATTATTAAAGGGAAAGTAATTCCATATCTTAACGTCGAATCATCATCATCTTCATTTGTGTTCTGCCCAGAGGCAGGTTTTCACGTGGTATCTCTCCATGCTCTCCTGTCTTCTGCCAACCTCTTCAGGTTCATATACTTTCCGCTTCCCTTGATGTCATCTATCAACTTGTATCTTCTCCTACCTTTCAATCTTTTCCCACAAACTATTCCTTCAATAGCGTCTGTTAGCAAGCACTCCCGCCTCAACGAGTGTCCCATCCAGCTCTTCTTCATTTCTCTTACGACTTTCAGTAGTTTTCTCCTCTCATAAACTCTTTCCAGCACTCCTCTCCATTCTCCTCCACGTCCGCATCTCAAACGCTTCTAGCCTTTTTTCGTCCTCACGTCTCAGTGCCCCATAGAGTGCCACACCCCATACTAAACGCTTGCCAAGTCTTTTCCTCAGTGCTTTATCTAGTTTTCCGCATAGCAATCTCCTCTTCCTATTGAACGCCTCCTTCGCTACTGCAATACGAGTCTTCACCTCCTGATGACATTTCAGGTCCTCAGTTATCGTACTTCCTAGATATATGATTGCTCTTACTTGACTGATATTAACTTGTCCTATCTTAATATTTGCCGGTTTCCTTCCTACTCTTTGTTTTTGATGTATTGATTCTCATTCCATACTCCTCGCAAGTTTCATTCAGATCTTTGAACATTTTAGTTATAGTTCTTTTACTTTATGCTAATTAAACCATCTCGTCGGCAAATCTTATACATTCTATTATCTTTACGCCAATACGTAATCCTCTTCTTACATTTAAGCATTTCCAATAATCCCCTTCAGGTATAAATTGAACAATGAGGGAGAAAGGCAACAGCCTTGTCTAACGCCCCTCCCAATGCTGCTTTCTTCCAACATTTCAGTCCCAATCTTTATTCTTACTTTCTGTTGTAAATATAGATTCTGTACTAGTCTTCTCTCTTTCCAATCTACTCCTTTCCTCTTCAAGATGTCCATCAGCTTGTTCCATTGTACTCTGTCGAAAGGTTTTTCCAAGTCAATAAAGACAGCATAAATTTCTCTACCTTTCGCAATATATCTTATATTTTATGTATTATATTTTCCAGTATAACGTCGAATAAAAAGTGTTTAAATTATCTCTTTCGCTTCCTGTTTTTTATGCATCGAATTGTAAAAATGAGACGATTTGTAAAATATTTATTTTTATAATAATTTCACAGTTTTACTAAACCGACGCGTGAATAAAGCGGTGAGGTCCATGGCAATGTTAATTTTACATAAGGCGGAAGACTACACAACGTGTATATAAGTATATTTTAAGCAGGGCTTTCAAAAGTGCTCATTTTACCGTGAATAGCCTATAGGTACTGGAGAGGCCTCCTAGTTGAACACTTTGGAAGGCGCTACCTAGCTTACTGCTTCGCCACGTTTACACATTGACAATGACTACAGGCTGTTGACGGTAAGTTAAGCACTTTTGAAAGCCCTATTTACGATCTACTTGTATGCACGTTGAGTATTCTTCCGCTTTATCTAAAATTAACATTGCCGTGGGCCTCGCCACTTTATTCATGCTTCGGTCGAGTGAAACTGTGAAATTATTGTGAAAATAAATGTTTTACAAATCCACTCATTTTTACACTTCGATCCATAAGAAATTTAACCAAATAAATAATATAAGTTATCAAAAATGTTTACCTAACACCTTTTTATTCGACGTTAAGATACGAAACTACATTCCATCCATCGTTACCAACATTATTGGGCGAATGTCACTCGGTGCGACCATAAAAATACATGCAGGCAGAGGCAGTGACTTTTTTCTAAGGTTCTTTCCATAAGTGCTCACTTTATCGTGATCAGCCTTTAGCACGTAACAGCCCCTAATCAAGGGTCATCATGAGACACCGATAATTCTTAATGTGTAACAGTTACTTGAAGTACTAGTATTATATGATGTTCACGCTTATCTGAGCACTTATGACATCGATCTTTGAAAAATGTGATTGCCCCTACCTGCGTACATTTAATTGGGTATAATGTCTAGCATGAGAAGTTGGTAACGACGAAGAGAAAGTAGCCCCAAAATTTAAAAGTGTTAAATGAAATTTTTTTTAATTGTTCGAATTATTTCTTTTACTTTATGTTTTCTAATGCATATAATTAAAAATAGCACATTTGTAAATTATTTAATTTTTTATAATTTTCTCAGTTTCACTTGACGGAAGCATGAATAAAGTGATCAGCCCCGCGGCAATGTTAATTGTACACATAGTGACAGAATACACAGTATGTATGAAAGTATACCCTAAGCAGAACTTTCTAAATTAGGCCTATTTAGTTTACCGAGAACATTCTATATACTACACTTAAAATAAGATGATATGGCGTGTTAGTATAGTTCAATACTCGAAATCAGGACTGCGTTGGTTAGAGCGATCTGTGTTAAGGACCCCGCCTGCCTTCCTGCAGCTGTTAACGCGTTTGAGGCTAGAAAGTGTGGAATCAATAAGGACGACACTAACACGCGCATCAAGTGCACCCTCGCCTCTACGCGCGAGGCTCTAAACCGCCGGCGGCGTGCAGTGTTCCCGTCGTGTTGTGTGTAGCTACGGGACTCACGGCGACTACATGATTTTATTGATGTAAAGTTTGAAGCAGAATTCAATACATGCTCTTATCGTAGTTTCGCTCGTGTTAGGTGAGTATGTTTTAAGATGCAGCAGTCTGAGAGAGTCATTTTAACGATGCTGGAGGACGCTAAAATAATATCTTGAAAGTACCATCACTTCTCGTCTGGGTATTATTTTTTCTTTTCGTACGTAAACGTATTGGAGATAAGTTCAAAAGTCTTGCCAATAAAAACGCGTGGGCGAACGCTTAATGTAAACATACACGAGCATAGAGTATTCACGGAAAACTGAGCACTTTCGAAAGTTCAGCTTTAGATCTACTTCATATAAGAAAGCTGGAAAAACAAACAAAGAACCTAATTTGGCGGGGGAAGGTTACTCTTAATGGACTTAGCCAATGGAATTAAAATTTTACCGGTATTCAGTCTCTAGTTTTCCTTCAGAAGGAAAGTAGAGATTTCCCGCACGATCTCCCCGATGTTTTACATTTTCATAGACTCACCGCATTCATGAATTTCTAACGGGCAATAGCCGAAAAAGAATAAAGAGATTACTTCAAATCCAGCAATAATGACTTCAGAGGTGTATGAGCTATTCCCTACGACCTCTTTAGCAGTAAAACGGGATATGAAATGCGTGTCGATGCTGCCAACACCCGAGTGGAATATCCGCGGAATGTCGCTACAAGCTCCGTTAGAATGCCCCCAAATGTAACAGCGAATTCCGATAAAACCACCCTAAATATTTTTAGTACGACAGTAAAAGTTTAGACAAGCATTATCGAATCGTTGTGTTAAAAACACTATTAAAAAATGTTAAGTGTTACATTTGTTATAATATTCTCATAACAATGTCATCCAGAGACACTCCGGAAGTGTAGACTGGTTTTGTGCGCATCATGCAGGCTACGTCTGTGGTTAAATGGATTCATCGGAATATTATTTTTACCATGAAAGCTGCTTTATCGTCGTACACACAGGGGAACTTCCAACAAATATACTGAAAAATACAAGCGAGATTTCAATGTAGAGTAATTAGCGAAGAGTAAACCAGAGGAAGAGTAGGTAACAATTTCATTTCCTTCCTTAAACTTCAACATTAATAAATAAAGGCTGGGTACGGTAAAGAGAACTCATTTGTAACCAACCAACGGGAAAAATCACTCTCCTCAACTACATGTATGCTACAATACACACTCGCACACAAGCTCCCAATTAAGTTGGCAGTAAGGTGATTAAAATAGTTCTCAACCCCCTGTCACACTATCATATTTTCGCCCTCACCTATATATGACAGTAAAATTAAATGACAAAATTCGGCCATCAAATTTTTCCTTCCAACAAATTTTATCGAGTAATCTTGAATGTGTTTGAAAATGTGCCACACTGTCGAATCTTTTACTGGGGGAATCTAATTTTAATTATTATTTAAAAATTATTTTCTTTGTGAGATATTGCTTTTGTTTTTCCACGCAGTCCACTACGGGGAAAATGTACGGAATGTTGTAATTTATCTTCGCTTTTTTATTAAATGCAAATTTTATTTTATCAAAGATGTTTCCTGCACAGTGAAATGTAATGCCTCTGAGTTTGTAATATTATGTGCAATATTCACATAGAATAGCATTCATTTCCAGGCACTTTTTACATAAATTAATTGTCTTCATAACTTACTTCGTTTCCAGCAAATGTTCCTTATTTTAAAGTTTCTTGGCTCCCATTTTTGTCGTGCATGATTCTGATTGGATGAGCCCGTCAAACACCAAAGAAATTTTAGAACCGGCCCAATCTTCAAATGTTTAATGGAAACTGAAGCCATCTAACTTTCTCAGACAAATATGGCGGCATTTATGACGTTTCGGTGATGTAGTAACAGTTCAACTTAATTTAACCAAACTTATTGGAAGCAGTTTGACAGGAAAGTTCCACAGTGTGGCAAGGGCTTTAGACTTTAAGAGTACATATAGCATAAATTTGATTATAGCTTATTATCTACATACTTGTTTCCTAAAACATTCCACGATTTCACTTGACGTATGAGCAAAGTGAGACGGTCTACGGTAATGTGTATCTTAGGTATCCGGCGGCAGGTTATAGAGCGAGAATAAAATTAGATCCGAAGAAAGGTTTTCAAAAGTGGTAAACAAGCCGTGAACAGCATATAAATGTTACATTACACTGTGAACTAATTCTCCGAAATCTGTATTGCCCGCTACAGTGGTCTTCGCTGCTAGTACAGAGATAATATCCCACCCAATCTAGCGGAAAATCCGTTAACTTGGCAACAATGCGGCGGGGTTTGGCGGGAACAAGTGCAAGGACGTCAGGGAAACGGCCGCACCAGCTGATTGTGAAGATAGACTTTGATGGGTGGTGAAGAGCGAGGGAGAGGACGCGAGCTGTGGTAATCGCCGTCAAGAAGCGGGCTATCGATACTATCGATCCACACTGTTCCGGGCTCAGACTGTCGCCGCCGACGCTGGAAACCCCCGGAGGACAGAGTAAAGTTGGGTTCGCAATCGAAAGCATAAGGATATAGCCTCAGAACACAGGCCGCGAGCACAAGATTCGACCATTATGATTTCCAACCTATTGATTCACAAACACGCCTAACCGGTCGTGTGCACGACAGATCCTAGCACAGTCCTTGAAGGGAATAGTTTATATAGTCCGTTCACGATTACTTCAAACTTGTCTGAAGCCGTGCTAAAGTGCTACTTCCAAAATGTTCCTCAGCCGCACGCAAACAAAGCTTAACCGAGTCTTGAAAATTACATCAATAGGACAATGCGTCTCAATCGTACGCATTGAGTGTAATGATATATTGCATAAGAACTGCTTCTTATTAGGCATTACAAGTCTACTTTATTTCTGTATTTGTTAATATTTATCAAAATAAAATAATATAATTTACAGATAAAATACATGTAAAAATTTCACTTTAACAAAAATTAAGTCATTTTACGTGAACAGAAGTATCAAATGCTTGTGGTACATGACATGTTCAGGAAACAGCTCGTCATCCATGGCATGATTTTTCAAAGATTTGATTCCAAAAGTGTGAAGAAACCATGAATAGACAACACGTTTGTTTTCTTATGCAGACGGACGGGGCAAAAATCAATCACAGCAGAGTAGGAAATCTTCGACGAAGTTGTTGGAACGTAGATATTATGGAGAAACGAGTAACTGTTGCAAATATATACATTTACAAGAAAGATCAGGCGACAGTGCACTGGCAGAAAAATTTTTTTTAAGGTTATTTAGGCCTAACGACAGCAAAAGAAAAAATTTAAGACCGGCAAACATGCAAACACTTTTCAATCACTGTTCATTTTTAACACATCATCACACTAAATATGTCACTACACTGAATTTAATGTATTTCAAGACAGCCAAAACACTAAAACATAGCACCAACACTGCCAACTGACACAAGACTCCGAGAAAATTAATTCGCTAAAAATAGCATTCAAGTATGTCAATCAGTTTCGCACAAGGTTTCTGGTCGTGTGCGATGTCCTATTGGTATTTCCTATGCTCTGTTCATGTGTTTTTTTGTCCGAAAACCCTCCGTATCAGACTCGATTTCTTTACCGCAAACAGTCGAGTAGACGAATTCACGTAGCTGGAGGCAATTGCGAATTATCGCTTTGAGGAAATATACAGGCTTTTTTTTTAAACCTATGCTAATCTAAAGCCTGTATGCCACGACAGAATTTTCCGTACAGGATCGTGCAGAAGCTTCCACGAAACCTGCTACTCGAGCCTGCATGCAAGCAGTTATTGAAGGTTCTTTTGGAATAAGCTGTCCAACGGTACTTACCGCAGCACAAACAAAGACGAGTGCATTTTTTATGATTTCGTATTTGCAACTGTGGCTCAGGTACAGTCCTCACTCGCCACTTTATAGCATTATGCGTTTACGTACACAGCCTTATCGTTTTATTCTTGCAACTGGAAATTCTGTGTTATATAAACACGAACGTTACCATAATTTTCACACAATACTTAATGACACTGCACATTTTCGTGGTTGTATTTACCGTTAGTCATAGACATTTTAATTATATATGATTACAGAGTACCTGTTTATGTTGTCCATTCATTTAATATATTTTAAAATTACACTCTATTATTATATGAATTAACACGATAATCTTTGGTTATGTAAATAGTTTATTGACACAGAGATAATGTAAGTATTTTTAATTGGTTTCTAGGCAGTAGATATTCAGATTGTTATTTTTCATTTCTTTTTTAGAGGGTAGTCGGCATTAAATGTTTATTAAATAAAAGTACTACATAAAATTATCTTGGTTGTCTCTTGTCTCGCTATTGCTGAGACAACATAAGTCAGGCAGATGTAAAATATAATTAATTTTTTCTTTAGAACAATTCTCACCACCTCCAAAGATGGAAGTGGATATTTATAAGAAGTTTCAAGGATATAATGATTAAGAAGATAGGTGAACATTATTAAAATAATTGCAGCAAGACTTTTTAAGTTAAAAGTGCAATAATTGAAAATAAGGAATATTGCATTTTATTGTATTTGAGAATATTGATGAATAATTGGTTGTATTTTCTGGAGAATATGATCAAGTTAAAATGTTTTATTTTTTGAAACTGAGAAATTTTGCATATGCAATTTAACTGAAAAGTCTCAAAAGTAGCATACTGTTTTAGAATCAGTAAATATTTTCTGGTATTTGTATTTACAATTTTAAGCTCTTGCTCAAAACAAAATAAACAAAATGATTCTACCACCATCTCTCCGAGTGGCTAAGATTTCATCCTTGTAGGAAACCGTCCATACAAGCGGCCATGCAGGACTTTGCTCGAGACGTAAACTCATGCAAAATTATAGAAAATCTACTGGTGTAAAGTCAATCCTCTAGCACTGTGTATGTAGACTATTTATGGGTAAAGGCTGTTCACGATAAAGTGAGCACTTTAAATTGAACCTTAGAAAAAAGTTACTGCCCCTGCATGCATCTATTTTAATGGGCGCACTGAGTGACATTCGCCCAGTAAAGTTGGCAACGAGGGATGGAAAGTAGTTCCATATCTTGACATCGAATAAAAAGTGTTAGGTAAACATTTGTGATAACTTAAAATTAATTCTTTCGCTCTATATTTTTTTAATGCATCGAAGTGTTAAACGAGCATATTTGTCAAGTATTTACTTTTTTGTACTTTCGCAGTTTCATTTTACCGACGCATTAATAAAGCGACGAGGCCCATAGCAATGTTAATTTTATATAAGGCAGAGGAATACGCAACGTGTATATAAGTAGAGCTTACGCAGAGCTTTCAAAATTAAGGTCTGACTGGTGGGCTGTCTGGGTTGCGCCGGGACGAGCAGGGCGTCCTGACCTCTGGGCTGTGTGTTCTTTGCGGTCTGGAGAGGGAAACTTCCTCAGCCCGCAGAGAGATACAACTGCTGCAACCGTATGGGTGGTATAAGGGCCCGAGCACACCTCCCGCTCTGAGCTTCGGCAATGATGAGAGACTTTCAAAATTACTTATTTTACCGTGAACAGCCTATGCCTAACATTTACAGAACCTAGAGACGTATTTCTAGACCATGTGGTGCCATCTATGTTGTCACGGCACAAGAAATCAGCATTGGTCACCAAAGTGCTCGCTAGAGAGCTCTGAAACATCTTTTTCACTGGAGCTATTCTGAAAGGTATATCGCCACTACACTTCGTGACATGGAAACTTAGACACCGCTTATTGTTTCCGCGGCGTAAATATGCTCCCGATAAGCGCAAGAGTTAGTGATAACTGCGCACCGGAAATGATATAAGACGAAGAAGTCGCTGATATTACTTTATTAGAGTCCTATTTACTGAAACGTTTTCTGTGAAATCGTTGTTTGCGCGTAAACGCGTATCTCGGTAAATAAAAGTTCTGGGAATATAACTTTTTGTCTGAAAAGATAAAAAAAAAAAAAAAAAAAACAATTATTTATGGCCCTATTTTCTTACGTTGGTCACATTAAGTATATTCTTGGGGGGAAAAAACCCGTGAAAATGGTCAAATATAAAATTTTTAAAACTTGCCTACGCAATTTCCTTGAGCGGCAACACAAAAGCACGAAGATAAGGAAGTAGTTTACTCTGTGGGCTTTCATCGCGTGTAATAAAACCCCACTGTTCCAGATCTAACTTGCACAGTACAGCGTTGCGGCGGAAACACTGCACGCCTTGCGCGTAGAAGCGACGAGACGCTAGGCGTGCGTATAACTGTCGACTGTATCGCTCCCTGGCTTCTTGACCTTGGACGCGCAGCTACATAGTCCTCTTAACCTGCTTACACATTTTCTTTTCCATATTACGTTGTGTCAGACTTGGTTCTCTTCCATACGCAATCTTGCCCAATATCAAAGCCACGCACCGGCCCGAAAAGATTGCAGCGCGTTGTTTTATAAGCAATTTTCCAAAACAGAGTTGAAATGGCGAAAGTCTAAACTATCTGGACAATCTGCCGAGGTAAGACTAAAAAGTGGGTCCAGCTGACTAGTCATAGTGACGAAAGGGTATCAGCAATCCTAAATTAAACTCCACCTACCAACCACGCCACAACCAATCAGAATTAAGGAACGACGCTAGAGAAGGAGTGGGGCGAGAAGAGTGAACAGGACTCCGAACTACGAGAAGTCGCAGTCGGCGGGAGACCACCGGACTGGACATCTTCCTCCTTCCCCGTTGGCGAGCTGAGCGGACGCGTGTTCGAGTTTGGGTAGGCCCTTTTCCTTATTATTAGAGACCTGCAAAATTCGCGTTACTTTTTGAGGACAGGATAGACTTCGAAACGTTATACATTTATATTGGATTTATTACTGGGTAACAGTTTTCCTGGCACCTCACGGACGTATAAGAAACAATTAACGACAGCATGGCCCAATCGCGTCCAACCAAGTCAAAAGGTAAAATTGCACCTGAATTCTGCGAAAGCCAATGAACAAAATACTCCGACTCGATTATACAAAGGACGGCGAAGTTAATCGTGCAGCTGGAAAATTACGCGAATTTTTCAGGTCTCTACTTATTATCCTTCCTCGGACTTTCGCCTAGCCCTTACTCTACGTAGATCGAGGCAACTAATGCTGGTCCTTATCTTTACACCTCATTAACTTAATGGTCTCTTTTACTCTATTACTAGTTCACGTCTCAACTTCATCTTAGCCTACCGACCTTAAGAAGGAGGAACATAACAGTTGTCAGTATACTCATAGGTTCAGACTTAGGTTCTTTAAACATCAAATGAGACGAAACAGTAGAATGATTTGATTCCTTCGAGATCCATGGATCATGGAGGTTGATTGTAGATCGTGAAGTCACAGTGCACGAGCGCCATGTTGTGATGTCACCTGGCCGCCATGTTGGATAACCTTGATCTTCTACCTTGGCCGTGGGATTACTTCGAGATGACCTTGAGGCTAAAACAATCACACTAATGTGTGTAGTTCACGTCCAGACACGTTGAGAGGATTTGGCGAGCCATTAAAATTACGCGCACCTACGTCAAGTACATGTGAAAGAAATGATTGTGTACAAACTACGTTGGCACGGAAAAGAATAATAACGCTTGTAGATGGCGCGAGAAATGTAACGGAATGAACACGCCGTGAAAAGTTAGGGGTCATCCGAGCGGGTTTCGGAATGTTCGCTATTCTAATGCGAAATATATCTCGGTTACAGACCACTGCTATCCAAAGTTACAACAGCTAGATCTTTTCGGGACAGTGAGCCGCTCAGCAAGTTCGACCCCGAAAAGAAATACACACGTGCATGCTGTATGGCATAACCAACACGGACCAGCGTTGATCGTTAACGCGGAGCACTGCGATTGAAACATCCGTTTACTTTTAGAAGAAAGCCGTGCGGATTGTGACTGCGATGGATGCGCAGTTCATTTGTGCGCCTTCGCATAGGTCAGCACAAACGTAGGCTCCGTTAGTAGTTACGTCAAACTACATGGACAGCAGCGGATTAGCAATTGAGTAGTAAAGGCTGCTAGAAGTGATTGCATTTTATCTCGAACAACACACAAACAGCAGTATTGGAGATGTAGGGTCTCCGCTTATTCTAATGTTGGCATATGTGCAGGTGGTCGTCGTATGACGTTCCAGTTACGTTCGCACACGTGTTTATGCAAATTGTTGTGCACGCAAGTACGGGAAGTTGCGGATATCCGGCGCTGTTCTGCCAACTTTGGTTTCAATTTGAAAATACTGTATGAATTTTCCGAACATTTTGCTATAGGCTGTTCAAGGTAAAGAGAGCACTTTTGAGACCCTAGTTACTTTTTCTTTCAGCGGTTTTTGATCCTTTAACAACATTTTTTTAAATAAATATTGCCATGCAAGTAATAAACAGTGTGTAAATTCTACCGCTCATTGGAGTTATCATCCAAGACTAAAATAAGGTACATGCATTGACTACTATTCCCAATGAGAGGGCTTTCGAAAGAGCTCACTTTACCGCGAATAATCTATGCTAAGATTTCTTGTTTATATTTGCCCATAGATGTTGTGGTTTGAATTTCGGCATGTAGTTAAAAAAAAAAAAAACATTGCATATATGTGCGTGTTTACGGTACTTGCATACACAGTTTATGGCTTAAAGTGACCTCTGGTAGCGATTCGGTGGACCCCGGTTGCACAGATGAAAGAGTACCTTTCAACGAGCCAAGTCTCGTCCACACACTGCACATGCATCTGTTGAGTACCTACCTCGTGTTGAAGTACTCTGGTGGACAGCGCTGTTGCCTGACCTGCCCCAGGTAGAACGTGTGTGTGATCAGCTCGGACATCACATCAACTCCGCCAATCCGTCGATCTGCATGGTATCGAGGACCAGTTACAACAGCTGTGGGTTAGCCTGTCCCACTAGCGGATACAATGGCTGTACGAATTCCGAACCGAATCGGCGCAGGTGTCCAGATCCGAATGAATGCCACATCCTGTCGGCATACGGCCCGAAGTATGTCCGTGCTGCCAATTCTATTGCCAGTGTGATATATTGCATTCATTGCAATGAAGTCACGTAACCTTTCAACATGTGTGGTTTCACTTCATTTCCACTTTTCCTTCAGATGTTAACATTTCGTCCGTGAATTCATTCAGTTTTTTTGTCATGTTTCCTTGTGTTTTGAAACACACGATTTTTTAAACTCATTTCATCGTGATGATCACTTTTCGGCCGTAATTGTTAATGTTATGTTAGTTTGATCAAGCTTGGTTGTTCAGTTACTTTTGGTTGTGAGTTATGGAATTTCTCATATTTGACGATTTTAGTTCAGATTTTTTTTACATGTGCTTGGTCTCGTTTGGCTTTATGATTATATTTGATCACCTGTGGCTGTGACCACATTAGTGCTTACTTAATCGAATTTGGCCACGTAAGGTTATTTCCTTCCTGATTCTCATATATTTTGTCACATTAATTTTCAATCAGTTTCTCTTTTTTGTCATGTTTTGTTGTCTGGTGATTTTCGTCACACGCAGGCCCAGTTGAACTATGTTTGGCCTCTGAATCGCAGTATTCCTTAATTATATCTGTTAATTTTTAGTTTTTTTTTTTTTGTATTCTTTGGTAACAAATTTAACGCTAGGCACTGTGTGGTAACATACAGACATGTTTCGTTTCATTACATTCTTTATGATCACAGTTTGTCTCATTTGGGCACGTTCGGAAACACGTAATCTCATTTTCTCACATTTGGTCATGTCCGATCTCTTTCGGCCACATCTGGTTTCACTCAGTCATTTTTAGTAACATTTGGTCAAGTTTGTTCGTGCTTGATGGCAGTTTCCGAAGTAATCGCGAATAACTGGAAAATAAACTTTACAGTCAACATTGTCGAATTGATCAGAGACAACTTTCGCACTAGGCTCATTTGGTTTGGATATTTGTTAGTTTACATAGTATGCATGGTTCAGGCCACGTCATGCACGAACCAATGATTAAAATGTATAGGCCTAATTTATTTCCCTGTTTAAAAATGACTACAGCTTACTCCTATATATTGGAGTTAGTAATTTAATGCAATTTTCGGAATTGTTTCCTTGTATTGATAACTATGAAGTCTTTACAAAGGAAATAATTTTATAGGCATAAAAACCCATGGCTAAAGAAATATTTAATATTATTCTTTAATTTTATTAGGACGGAGAGTATTTGATGTTGACGACACTGTTTGAATATTATTAAGTATTCAAATTTTTCAGTGCAGCCAGTAGCTTATCTCTAACAAAAGCAGTCAGAATTTATTTAAGCTATTTCCGTAGGCAGATTCTGATCTTCACTGGAGACTATCCGTGCTTCAGTGTGACCCCATCGAAATCAAAAATATAAATTTTACTTAGAGTTGCATGTTGCAGTTGTCGCTGAATTTTCTGAGAAATTCATATTAGCAAAATTAAATCGATGAATGCTCGTTAAGCGGATGTCAGTATATTTTTATGAAGACAGTCCTTTATCCTAACAAAAACTGTCACGTTACAAACATGAAAATAAAGAAAAATTCGATAATTTGCAAATGACACCTGCTATATAACATCTTAACTCTGTAGGTCAAACAATGTTGAAATGTCACAGCAGATATGTTAAGGAACCCAAAACCTTTCCCCTTTCGTAATTGTGTCTACTCTAAGGATTATGGGTTGTGGAGACCTAAATTTTAACAAGAAGTTAATGATATAACAAATGAGCCTACTTTTCTCAATATGGGACCAATCATTTGTAAATAATTTATTAAAACCCGAGTTGGTAGGTAAAACTTGTTGTCTCGTTTAAAGCAATATCATTAGAGATGAAACCAGAAACATAATATGCAACATTAAGGAGACAATTACAAACACACATGTGCCTTACCCGGGATTCGAACCCAGGAAAACTCGTACCATAAGCTAGCTTGCAATCAACTGCATTGCGGAGGACGAATTCGAGCATCAACTTCAGAATTAATCAGTCTAATGTTTCGAATGATAGGATTTACAAACCTAAAATATTTACAAGGCCATCATTTTGAAAACAAGTGACTGAGCCATTTAAAACACGTAAGTTTATATGGCCTACCATAACGCTGCTAGTGTAAAAATTTGGTGAAGATGTTGAATGGTCCCTGAGATATGGCATAAAACCTTCATACTTTTCATGTGATGATATTCATAAATGGAGGACAAAAAAGTATGTATTAGCACAGTCGATGATTGTATACTGCCAGTATACAAAGTAAAGCTAAAATCGATTACATAGTTTCGTAGATATAGCAAAATAAGCTAAAATAATTTTATAGCAGCCATTCTGAAAATGAGTGTCTGTCACACATAAAAATACATATATTTATGTGGCTTACCACAATACACGTCCTTCGCCATATTTGGTAAAAATGGGTTGATTGTTTCCCGAGATATGACATAAAAATTTAATTTTTGTTGTAGCACTAACTTGCAAAATGGCAGGGAAATGAGGCTCTGTATATACAAAATGTATGGTTGTACTTTATACTGCCAGCATACAAAGATAAGTTGGAATTTGTTTTGTTAATAAAATATACTGAGCAATATTTATAAATCCACTATTTAGAAAATTAGTGTCTGGCCTACTTACAACATAGCCGCTTACACCACCTGCTGCAGTTCAATTTGTTTGAAAATTTTGGTACGAGTCTGTATATTGTTTCCCCGAGATATTACATAAAAAGTTTGTTTGTTTATGTAGTATATTTTATAAAATGGTGGTTAAAAATGCTCAGAGTAGACGCATTTGATAGTTGTAATATCTACTGCCAGCATATAAAGTTAAGTTGGAATTGATTACATGGGTTCGACGATACAACATTCTAAACCAAAATAACTATATGGCCGCAATTTTGAAAACAAGTGTATAGTACCTGAAACATACCATTTCACATCATCTGCCGCAGCACTACTTGTCTGCTTAATTTGGTTGGAATCGGTTCCATGTTTACCGAGATATGACATAAAAACTTTATTTATTCATGTGACGCTATCTTACAAAACGGCTGTCAAAAGTGGCTATATGTTGGAATATATGATGCTTGGAATAGATATGTTTAGCATACAAAAATTCACTGTAAATTAGTGAAATGTTATAGTAGATATACCAAATCAAACTAAAATATTTGTACGGCTACCATTTTGAAAATAAATACCTAGTTAAGTTAAATCACTAACGTATATCTGACCTGTCGTAGTTTTACTTATTTGCCAAATTTGGAGAGAATTGTTTTCATAGATTTCGAGATACGACGTAAAAACATTTATTTTTTTCATTTCGTTCTATCTTCCGAAATGGCGGCCCAACCACCATATCCCTGTCAAAATTTGTTGCCCACGCGATTCTCTGACAGCATACAAAATTTGGCTTAAATAGGTTGAGTGGTTCCCAAGATATGACATATCACCCTAAATATTAAAAATAGCCGCCACTTTGAAAGAAAGTGCCCAGGGTGGCGAAGAAATATAAAAGTCAGGTGTCCTTAGTGAATACTATACATGTACTAAGGTTGATGAAATTCGGTTGACGCGTTCAAAAATCGAAGGGGGTAGAGGTGTGGAAGAGTCGACACACTCTCGCGTACACACGCCTACACACATACCTACAAACACACACACACACACACACACAGGAATGTGATTTCATAAGCCTTTCTTTCCTCGGAAAGTACGCTAATAAAGGGGCGGGGGTGGCAAGAATTATAAGTGGAATAGGTATAAACGAGGTCACATTAAAAAGAGTTTAGTCACGGTGCTAAGAATTTTCAGCATGAGTCAGAAACTGTTACCTCAAGAAAATACCATATCATAGAATTTCGAATTTATTTAACTTCCTTTCCATCGAAGGAACTGATACAACAACGTTTCCCAGATGAAAATTTAAGTGGGTGTGATGTAAACGACATTAAAATGTCTGACTAAATCTTTTTTGAATGGCCATGTCGGATTAAACCTTGTTGAAATGAACTCTGTGTGGAGTAAATCTTAATTGAATGATGCATTTAGAATCTTTGCATTTTGATGCTATCGTTTAATGTAGCCTACTTGGGTATTTTATGGTAGAAAAATGATCAGAATAATAGTGATAACATTGAGAAGTTATATTTTTGTACACAATTTATAATTACATATGAAAACATAGTAAAGCAAGGCGTCTGAAAGGACTTTGAAAACAATCTTAGGCCTCTCGAATCAGTCTGTTGAAAAGTTCAGTTGTCTATTTTAGATGTGCATTCCACGGTCGTCATCTTAACAGTTGCAGGAGTCTTCTTGTTTGGCTTCCACTTCTTCCACGTATTCCGTAGTACTGGTGGTTTTCACAATCTTTTCATACCATTTCAGCCTGTTATCGCCTCTACATTCTTTTCCACACAAAATCTCCAGAAGATTGTTGGTATCCTTCTGTCTGGCTGCTGTTATGTTGTGTTTCAGATGTAGTTATGGTATACAACCTGTCTGCATCGCTCTACATTCCATCCCTTCTTTTGTAGACTAATCCATGGTTCTGCTTCGGATTCAAAACAGAAGTTTTGCAAGCCTCTTACTTTTAACGAGGTCATTTTCTTGTTGCTCACCGTTACAGTTTCTTGTTTGATGTCGATCCTCTTCAGGCCAGAAATGCTTTCTAAATGTCTAAAGCAACCCTCGTTAGACGACAGCTGTTTTGTATCATACAGGGCCCAGTCTTTCCCTAGTACCTTAACATCACCCATTGAATTGAAAATGGCTATGTACTCTTCTTTATCAATTACAGTTGGTCGTTTCGTCAGCAATTTCTCCATGCGGCCAAAGATTCGGTCAGTTGGGAGGAAGCTGTGTCTCCCTTACGGGAAACGTAATTTGCACTTCATTAACTCTAGAGGTTCTCTTCATCAAATAATACATGAAACTGTGCAAAACTAAATAATTTTTGTTTTGTGCTCCACCGCCATCACAAAAGAGTCTGATAGTTTTGACATTTTCACTTAGGTGCATCTGCTCAAGGTGTTGAATCAGGGCCGAGGAGACTTCAGGTGTTCCTTTTCCTGCCTGATGTTCCGTCCAGACGTAGAAAGTAGGTTGAGAGCCAAATTATATCCCAACAATACATAAGCAGTAAAAACCAAGTTGCCTGGTATAATAGGCCTCTTGGATTGGTGATTTAGGTAAATACTGAATTTGTCGCAGATGGAAACACAGTGTAACACTATCATCTACCTTTCGTTGCATCAATTTGTAAAATGCAGCAGCTCAGAGATTGTAAACTCGTTTGTCTGTCATATATTCAGTCTTTTCCCCTGGATCGCGTGTAGTTTTGATCACGTGCTTCAATCCGTGACACGAGCTCCAAATATCTGAAGCCGGACAACGGAAACCTGTGTTAAAGGTTGACAAAAACCCTGTGAACATTATTTTACTCACTTTCGTACTATCATTTGGCTGTGAATCATTGTACATTCGCCACTGCTTGCATACATATAAAGTAGGATCCAAATATATTTGTTTGGACTTATTTCTTGAATAGTGGCTCTCTTTCCCTCTAAATTTTTTTTATGAAAGCAGTAACCGACAGTCTTTTTGCTGCAGATTTATGTGACTTTAGGTCACCGCCTCTTTTTTCCGCTAGATGTACGCCCTTGGATTTCACTTGACAAATATTTCTTAAACGGGTAGGTTTTACTAACATAACTTTCATAAAAAAAAACTTTTTGCATACAGGTAGTGGGTGTTTGCTTTTAGTTATCAAGTGATACACGACTGAAGTTATATTTTGTCGTTTTGTTTTACTCGTAGGCAAAGGTCTACGTCGTTTTATGGGCTTTAAAGTGATTTACATTGATATAAAATGATCTTGAGCAACTTTGTTTGGCACCTCAAACAAATTCTTCCTTAAATTCAAGCAGTCATTGGGCGTAAATTTACTACATTTGAACCTACTTGTGTTGTGTCGACATGGACTGAACGTGTTATATATAACCTCTAGGCTGACCATGCTTCCTTGCCTTTGCTGTGTCTCTCCTTCTAGGGTTTACAGTTCTCTTCCTTGCTCCATAATTTGCTTCACCTGCACTCACTAAACTATCACAATGCCACTCATATTATTTTAAACGTCATATACTCCCTCACACAATTAATCATTTCACAGTAGTCTCTAAAAACGAAATCGTAAGTTTGAGTAGGTTAGGTTTGATTATAAAACACACCGCGAAGCATCATGGAAGTGCGGTTACCATAGAAACGGTTCTGTAATTGGCTGTTTGGGAGTTCTTTTTTGATTGACCATATGAAATGGATTAAACTTTATTTTACCAGCACTCTTCTGCTTCCATTGAAAATAATATGGGATTAATTGTTGTTGGCCCGTATTACATTTTGCAGCGATGTAGCGATGGCCAACCTAAACACAAAAATACCCTTAACTCAATTCTTGATTTTTTCGTTACTAAACTCTTTTTGAACGTGGCCTCCTAATGGGTTTGAGGACTCAAACTCCCACAGTTTTACAGCAATTTGATAATAGTTTGTTATGAATACACACCACGAGTTGGTCTCGCCAAAGATACACACACAGGCAACAACCGATACTTTATGGGACGTATTGTAAACAGGATTATTTGTCACATTTTTAATTTTCATTCTACGCCGATTCGTTAATATTTGGCATTAATGTGAACGATCTAAAAATGGGCCGCTAGAAAAAGAAATATTTCTTGGCTGGGGAGGGAGATAATGGGACGTGTTTTGTTTAACTTAAACATATAAGACTCGGAGCAAAGTAAATGGAAAACTAAGAGACTTATAGCGGCAAAGAACGTCAATATACAACTGAATATATTCGCCCAGTGATTTTTATGGAGCGCCGTTCTATACGGCGCGTAGACACGAATGCCGGGAAACTAAACGAGGGCAGTACGTAGAACCGACGAGGTAGTCGCGAAGGACTAGGCGGTTAAAATTAGCAGCATGTGAGCGGACGTTGGGAGGCACAGGCGAGGGTCAAATGTAGAAAGTTCTGTCGGGGACGAAATAAGAAATAGCTCGCTAGGTAAGCCTTCCGCAGTCACGGGAGATGACTGTACAGGCGAAGAACAAAGAGGAAGGAAGAGGAAATAAGGAAACTGTGAATGATAGAATAGTCGAATATGACTCGCGTGTGCGGAACTCTCTTCATACCGTTTCAAACTACTGTTTATTTATTTATTTATTTAATACTACTTTATTTATACTGGCGAAGTTAAGGCTTCAACTTACACTTAACCATGTATAACAAAGTGTACACATGCATGAACATAAAGAACAAGAAAAAATTCTTACAAAATGCGAAACAGAAGTATGATAGCTCAAATAGTATCAAATCTGAAAATGATCAGTGGATTCATATTATGTATACACATCTTGAGCAGGACTAGAAATAAGGCAATGTTTGAGGAAATAAACATTACAATAGCACAATAATATTTATCTACAATAACACAATAATTAGTTTCATAATCAGGATTACCACTCAATAGTACCAATTTATTGTACCTGAGAAGAAAACGACATATTGAATCTCTGCTCACTAAAATAAATAAACAGATATATAATAAGCACTTACAAGTAATGAAAATTGAATGCCGCATACACTAAAATAAATTGACGATTGAACAGCGACAATTTACACATTGATTAAAGTGAATGTATAAATCAACAGGTGTAGATAAAGTATACAAATAGTTAAGGAAAAATAAATTAAAAATATCACGGAATAATTATCCGCGTTCTCTTTATTGCCCGCTGAAATGATAAGAGACTGAACACAGTTTGTCTCCATACTCCGGTGTTGTTGTTAAACCTGGAAAATTCGTTGATTCTATTCGGAAATATTTAGACTTGAAACCGTTATATGTTTGTGTTATTTCTTATTTTGGCACACGGCTTATTAAACTAACGTGGTTTACAACCTGGGTCTACGTGGAAATAAGTTTTGCATTCATTCAAAACCGCACGCACAAAAACATACAACACACAGTAAAAGAGAGAAAGATAATATTAAGTCCGAATTCCGTTACCTCCACCATGCGCATTATTCGCAAAGAAGTTGTTCCGATCACTCGCTGCAGGCGCATCAGTGTACATACTACTTCATTCAACTTCCGTCAACCTTGTGCATCAACTGCATACGGTCAAGGGCACAACTGCGTCGCGCGCTGACGTCACGTTGGCGTAAAAACTCAACGGTGCCCTGAATTATCGTAGGTGTAAACATTGAAGACGTAAGCTGAACTCACAACCTTCCGTCGCATCTGCCAAGACGCCCGTCCGTCCGGCGGTCACGTGATCTTCGACCTATCGCAAGAATTTTTTTTTTTCTATCCTTCAGTCCATAGACTAAGGATAAGGTAGACCGATCTCGCTGGCTGCGCACAAACAATCTTCATGTCCCAACATTGAACTTCTTTTCTGCCAATACCATAGACTAATTGTGAGGTAGGCCGCTTATTCGTCTTCTGCGCATGTACCCAACATTGACCTACCCCAATCCTGCAAAACTCCTACACAACTGTCAAAGTCACCTGGTCAACAATGATGAACGTGTTTGTTTACATCTTCATTTTTAAATGACAAGCACTATTATATTAATAAAATAATTTAACCAGTTTGAATGTAATCAAGAAGCATTACAAACTGATTAGCGTGAGTATGAAAACATCGCAAAAGCATTTGTTTACAAATCAGTTTTCTAACCTAAAATCCAAACCACGCCATTTTTGCTAGACGTGTAGGCAGAGAAGCAGTTCAATGTTGGGACACTTAGATTGGTTGTGCGCAGCCAGCGAGATCAGTCTACCTCATCTTTAGTCTATGGCCAATAGAACTTACAAAAATACTTATAGTAAAATAAAATAATGAATACTAATATTATTTTCTCTCGGACGACTAAAAATGTATTGGCAAAAACATCAATCCTTATTTCAAATAGAATCAGGATGCCTTAATGTGTTGTGTATAAGATATAGATCACATAAGACGTGATTTAGTGGGCAAAGTTAATAAAGAGCATACAAACTTAAGCTCTCTTGTTCTGAAATCTTCGACTTTATGTTGCTATATATTGAAAATTATGATAATTTAACTACATAATCTACATTTATGTGGTCCTTATACAAATCTCTTTCAGATAATGAATTTTTAAAAAATCGTCGTAAAATATGGCCTTGGGCAGGGCTTTCAAAAGAGCTCACTTTACAGTGAATAGCCTGTATGTGCGTGATGACGTATTGCCGGAGACGCACACACACAGAAGAAGGGGCAGTGCGTATTGCCGGGGGATCGGGCGATTGATTGGCGGGCGGTTCGCCGTGGGAGGAGGACGCATGCGCCCTGACTAATGACGCTGAGTGATGGGTTTTCCTGAGCTGCACGCTACTTCCCCACCGCAGGTCGACAACCCCCCCCCCCCCCCCCTCCTCAAGCCAGCGGACCCTCTGCACTCGAATAGCTGAAGCCGTGTTCACACCGGAACATAGGCGCAACTCGGGGTCCTCTCCATCCTTCTTCACCAAACCCATTATTGTTATGTCTAAAGGCTGTTCACGTTAAAAGTGAGCACTTTTGAAATCAACCACAGAAAAAAAAAATTCCCCTCTCCTACCTGCATATATTTAAACGGGCCATCTGAGTGACATTCGCCCAGTAAAGTTGGTAACGATGGAGATAAAGTAGTTCCATATAACTACGTCGAGTAGAAAGTGTTGGGGTAACTTTTGTGACGATTTAGATTATTTATTTGACTTTCTGTTTTTTCTATGCATCTAAGTGTAAAAATGAGCAGATTTGCAAAATATTGACTTTTCTAATAATTTCACAATTTCACTGGAGTATTGAATGGGTAAAGTGATGAAGCCCATGTCAATGTTAATTTCACATAAGGCGGGATAATACACAAAGTGCATACAGGGGATTTCAAAAGTACTCATTTTACCGTAAATTATGTCTAGACATCATCACCGGTATAGTCCATTAACGGTTTCTTCACCCTTTTTGAATCAAACCTTTGTAAAATCTACCCATGTATGACGTGTTTAATTATTTCCAACAAGCGTTTTATACTTGTGTTCATAAAAGTTACTTCTTATTTCCTGTTAAATTGAAATTAATTTTAATATTTCATCTATAAATTATAATGGTTCATTTACGAATCATTTGAATAAAAACAGTGAGACAACATGTATGTTGTTAGCGCCTTGTATGAAATAGTTCTTATGCATAATACTCTTACACTGAGTGCGCAAAAATTCGGTGCGTTCCAGAATTTAATGAGTTGGTGAGCAGGCTAAATCCTCAAATCACGCAGTACAGTTGTCTGCTCGTTTTACCTTACGTTCTTATGCGGGTCTACTGCAGTTCAATATAAAAGTGTGATTAGTAACTAAACAAGTAATTATTTCCTGTCCGAGGAATTCAGTTTTTTTATTTACAAGAAGTGGCATGTTATTCATTTTGTAATGCAGTTGGCTGGATACGAATTTATACAATGTTATTTATTTGTGCAGGAGTAAAAAGTAATGTCGAACGTTCTTTTTACAAGAGATTAACATTAATTTAACAGAACACACAAATGTAATGGGTTAATATTTTCGCAACTGCATGCTACTAGTTAATAGAAGCACATATCACCCAGCTACATAACATATTTTTAAACATTCCGAATCATAGCATTCTTCGCTTGTATGAAGAAGACTTTGTTATTAAGTGTTTATTTCTCATTTTATGAATCGGGACATACTAGGTGTGCGGAAAATGAAAAAAAAAAAAAGTGAAGTAAATGAATCAGTCGACACTTCTACAAAGGTGATTAGCTTGGTCATTCTTCAGTCGTTAAAAGATTCTGGCGGAGAATTTGGTGATAATGACAAAACCTGGCAGCCAGATTCTGATGATACATCTTCAGTTGAATAGTTTGGAATTAGCAGTAGAGAAAAAAAATAAAAAGAAGAAAGACGAAAGTGTAACACTTGAAGGTAATAGTAGCAAAACAGAGCCCAGTTGTGCTCAGCATTCTGCAATGGAAACAGAAGCTGACAATGATCAAACTTTGGAAACACCTGCACCTAAGAAACGAACGAAAGGATGTGGTCCAATGCAATGGAAATTGAGAGAACGTAGAAGAATGTTGGTTACAGGAGAGGAATATACTACTGTTCTTGGCAAGATCTATCCAGCAATGCCAATGAGAGAACAATAAAGCTGCAGAAATCAATGTAAGAATAAAATTAATGCAAGCACAAGAAGTGAAATTTACACACACTACAGAAACATGGATTCTAGGGATGAACAAAGAAGGTATCTTGCAAGCCTCCTAGAATTTCACATGAAATCACGAACAAGAACAAAGAACAAGTCAAAATCAAGAAGGACAATTACTGTTCATTATAATATACAAACATCCACATCCCGTGTTGGTGTGCGTAAACAATGTTTTCTCACTGCGTTTGGGGAATCTCGAGGATTTGTAAATGGAATAGTGGAAAAAAGAAGAATGCCTCTGCGAATGGAATAATACTTGGCGATCAACGAGGCCGACATCCTCAAGCAATCAAACGTTCAGAAGGAGACATCGCCCTTGTACGTCGGCATATCTTAGGTTTCCCAGCATACGAGAGTCATTATTCTCGTCAACGATCTTCTAAGCTCTGTCTTGGGAGTGATCTTAATTTGGAGAAGATGTATGAACTGTACAAGCAGAAGCTGGATTCTAAAAAGCCCGTTTGTAAATCAGTATAGAGACGAGTTTTTTTTTTTTTTTTTTTTTAGTGTAACATCAAGTTCAAAAATCTGCATGTTGATATCTGCAAAACCTATGACAGTTTCAATGTGAAAACAAAAGCAACGCAAAACAACTGCAGTATAATCAAGATATGACAGATTGTCATTATGAATGCAAACGTCGTGACAAGGAAATGGCTGCGAATGCAGAGGGAAAGATTTTAGTAGCTGTATGTGATTTGCACCAATGTTTACCAACTCCAGACCTAACATCAAGCATATCTTTTTATAAACGGAAGTTATGGACGTTTAACTTAGCAGTTCAGGGCTGTACTACAGGAGAAAATTTATGTTACATGTGGAATTGCTACAAAGAAAGAAAACCTTGATGGAGATACATCGCAAATACTTAGTTCCACGACACATATATCTGGAGTGTGATTCGGATCATGCCATCATTGAAAGAGCTAGGAAGCGTCATAATTCATCTATTCTGATACATGCCCAGGTCAAAACAGAAACATGATCCTTCCTTTGATGTATAATACAGTGCTACAAAGAAAGAAAACCTTGATGGAGATACACCGCAAATACTTAGTTCCACGACACACATATCTGGAGTGTGATTCGGATCATGCCGTCATTGAAAGAGCTAGGAAGCGTCATAATGGCACTGTTGTTGTTCCACAAGAGTGGATGATGGTTGTGAGGATGTCAGCAAAGCATTTCACTGTGATTCCAATGGGTCAGAATGATTTCTTTTCTTTATCGAGCCTTTTGAAGGATGTTTTTTTGAAGAGAACAGTGGACACAGAAAACACTTCCGTTTCTTTGGCACAGTATTTTCTGGTTGCACATCACATAAGATTGTGGAATATTCCAGTTCAAATATTCTCTAAATATTAAGGAACCTATCAGAGAAAAGGACGGCAGCCTGTGATGAATCTTCCCATTGCGTACGATATGCCGGTGAAGATTCAAAAGAAGAAACGCGATGATCTACTTTCGTTGTTGGAGTTTATTGTCTCTGTGTATCATGCATTTTACAAAGTACTTGATACTTCTGTGGAAATTGCATATGATGCGAGTGATAGTGACGAGGACTCTATATGATTCGCTTGTGCCTATTTATTAAAGTCTGGTGTTAAAATGTTGTTTGCTACAATATCACTAAAATGGTACCAGTTTAAACGATGTCAAGCATTTGGTCAAAATATGATATCTCCAATTTATATATTTTAAATATTAATTAAACATATTGGCATTTGGTCAAAATATGATATCTCCAGTTTTTATTTTTTAAATATTAATTATACGTATTGTACAATAAGTTATGCATATCGTTATAGAAAGTAATACTGTATGTTATTTCCATTCCACTATGTACCTGTACTTGATATGTGATTTAAAACATGAGATTGAAAATAAAAATGTGATTATCTCAAAACTGTTTTTTTTTTTTTGGACATAACGTGTTCTGTCCAAACACTACAGTTTTAACATTTTTATTTTTTTAACGTACGAAACGTTGTTTGATGATTACATTATGTCAAGCAGTAGCCCACACCATTAGTTTATGTTGTAAATTTTTCATATGTACAACTAAATAATGGTTATTGCGTCTGCAACAATATACAAGAATTTTGTATTTGACATTAAACTATTCAAAAAATATAAAATGTAAAATTTTATTTGTCGAGGAGAACGTTATCACATACAAAGCGTACGAGTTGAACAATGTTTGGTACAAATATCCAAATATTAATGTTTTGGGGTCTGACATTCTTAAAACTGTGGTCTTGAGAGCCGAGGAGGGTGAAACGAGGCGAGTATGGAGCAGCGCCGGAATGCAGGTACGGGGGAACGGGACATCCTCGGGTTGTGAGCGACGACTCGTTGCCACGAAGCAACACCCGCCTCTTGTGAGACCAAGGATGTAATAATATGTATAATCCATCCACGGTTATTTCACACTTTCATGAAGCCCTGCTTGAGTTCTGCTTCCAGGAAATTCATGCGCCACGCGCAAACTAAGGTTAGATATGTCTAGAAAATTACACCATAGGGCAACGCACCTAATTCGTGCGCATTCAGTTGTAATGATGTTTTGTATGAGAACTATTTCTTACTAGGCGCTACCAACACACATGTATTCTCACTGTTTTCATGTGTATTTATTATAAATTAAATATTATAATTCATAAATAAAATATCGGAAAAACTTCAATTTAGCGTAAAATAAGATACTTTTATGTTAACAGAGGTATAAAACGCTTATGATACCTATATGGCATAATTAGAAAATAACTAAAGATGTCTAACATGTGATTTTTCGAAGCTTTGTTTCAAAAAGTATGAAGAAACCACAAATATACTATATCTAATTGGGCAATGTCGTAGATTTATTATTTTCAATGAAGTAATGAAACCTCTGATGTAGATAGCATTTAGTTCAATTTAAATAAAATAAGATTTATCAAGTGACGTTCTCTAGCAGTGATTCTTCGCCGCCAGTCCTAACTCAGACATGAACATAAGTTATTGGTCAAATGACCTCTGGCAAATCGAAAAATTCAGCTGATTACATAGTTATATAATTAAAGTGCCGAATCCGAAAATTAAAACTTGCACTTGCGCTTATAACAGTTTGTCTTTTTGCTGCACTAACCGACGAACTAGCCGCCCACTCATGAGTTACGCCCGTGCAGTAAAAAATATTCGGTGAAGTAGCACAAAAAAAAAAAAAAAAAAAACTAGCAGCCCGCAGATAAAACTTTACTGCTACGTTACATGAAACTGGGCTTTTGCACTTCATTCATCCTTCAGAAAATTGTCAGCGGAATGCACAGTTAGTGTCTTGCAGCAAAGGTCCATCGTTTGCAACAGTCCACGGAAATTAAACCGACAATAATACATGTAAATACACTATCCGTCGATTCATAACATTCTCGAATATTCTTGGTAGGAAGTAGTCAGTGGCACAGCTAAAATTCTTTAAAAATATTTTTTCTTATTAATTTTAACTATTTTATAAATAAATTATATCTTGGCGGAAGTCATGGGCTGGGACATTTTCACAATTGAAAAACATGTGTAAACTACCCATACTACTGAAATGGTGTTTTTGGTTGGGCCAACATTTGTAGAATGGTGCATTTATGAAAATAAATACTGTAGCATTTCAGGTTACATATTTTAACGGTTTTATGATTAAATTTAAATCGGATTTTGAACTTCCCTGTTTATTTTGTTAGTGGGTGTAATATTCTAAATTTTTGTTTGGCACCACGTGGAGTGGGAACCGGTTATCAGTTTAAATGAGGAGCTGTATTTCGAGCTGTAATTTGTAGTGCATCAGCGTTTACGAGTTCCCACAGTCCGAGCGAGGTTGCGTCAGTTTTGTGGAGAGTTTTTTTTCCCTCCCACTACACTTGCCGTTTCCATGTCATTAGCATTATTTATTCTAGAAGTTGACGGGAGTTAACTGCGACGCACTAGGGCTCGGCCAATGAGAGGAGGTTTTGTAAAGTGTTTCCATGTTCGGAAGGAAGGATTAGCGGTATGGCACCCGGTATCGCTCTGGGAGAGCGAGGGCCTTTGGCTGAGAGCAGTCAGTATGGCTGGCGACGCGCTCGAGATTTTTCTCGTGATGCGAGTTGAATGAAGGAACGTTCATTAATTACCATAGTGACGCTGTTGCTGTACAAAGTTCGCCGATTAAGTAACCAGTTCGAGTTCCTGTTGTGCATTTGGGTTTTGGAACGTTCAATAAACCTGAGAAATATTTCAAACTGGAATTCACCTCTTTTTATTTATTTTTTTCCAAAATGGCGCCTGCTTTTTATGCATCGACAGACTCAGCTAGATTGGACTGTAACTGTAGCAGGGCTATTAACTTGTCTCTGCCATGTTACATTTATTGTTGCCCAGGCGTGAGGCGATGATTTCTAATCGAACGAAGTATTCAAAAATAATCTTAGTTATAAATACGCTAAGTTATTTTTTAAATATAATGAAAACATCTTTTGTATTGTCGCCATTGTTCTAAGGGTTATTATGTAGATTTTCCATTATCTACTGTATTTTTGTGTGGGTCTAGTAGAACTCATCCGTCTACGTGTTGGAAATACTGACTTCACTGCTTCTCTACTGCTGGACAAACTCGCTGTCCTGTTAAGGTGTTGTTGATGAGCACGGGTGGTGTACTTATACCGAGAGTTATTCATGCCCAGAACATCAGAGTGCCACCGCCACCTACTACTGCCTCGCTGTAGGTCCACGTTACGTCACATCCTCACAGACCGTGAATGCATACGCACACGGGTCACGTCTGCCTCCACGAGGGGTGCTCCCAGTCGAGGCGTGCAAACCCCCAGGGTTAACCGCGCAGTTCGGTGACAGAGACGGACACCTGGTGGGACTGCAGGCATGTTTGTGGCGAAGCCTGTTCCGGATAGTCTGGGTCGACACCTGCACTCCAGTCGCTCGACGAAGATCTCGCCGCAGATGGAACACATGGTCTTCTCCTGGCGCCGACGATCTGTCCTGCATTGCTGTAGTGGCACGAGAGCGACCACTACGAGGTGCTTCTGCCACAGATTGTGTTTCCGGGTACGTCTCACACACGCGGCTGACGTCACTCTGGTTGACTCCGAGCAGGACAGTTACCTCTCTTTGTGAACGTCCCTCCCTCCCACCACGGCCAGGATTACAACCTTCGATCGTTGCAACGTACACTCTAAACTAGACGTTGTGATAACTGAGCCAATACAGTGAAAATTGGGCGATTGATAATCTGTGCCAGATAACTAACTAATACAGCGTCTGGATTTCACTGATTTATTTGTGATTCCCATTGAAAGTCAAGATTTCCACTTCTATAAATAACTTGCTCCCAGTTAATTTGCTTGATTCGCCGGTCAGCAGTAGCTTATCAACAATTTGCAGTGAAAGTTATTTCACTGATTGGGACTTGGAGTGTAGTCAATGGTGTGCGACCCTATTTGGCTGCTTTGGCGTCGGCGGTTCGACAAGGTAGCAAGCGTACGTTGTCACAGCGTAACAATGATGTCGTGATTGGCAGTACACACTAGCAATATCGGGGACTACACTGCTGGTGAACGGGGTGTACTCCGGATATGACATGACCATCGAGTGTTGACGAATATTGTAGATACAAGGTGATACAAGACTTTTTTGTTTCGCAGTGTGTCATAATTTATTGATAAAATATACATACAATTTCGTTTTGAACGTTAAGATACATGACTATCGAGTGTTGCCTCGCCCTGGGTCCAACCCCATACGCATTGATTTTATCTATCGAGATCTGAAAATTCGCGAGTTCAACGACCTACAGGCTAGACTCTACAGCCTTATACACAAATATGCCGATGCCAGCTGTGCATTGGTTGTTTGCTGTCACGGTGGAAGGCGACGGTTGGGCCACTGTTCTCCAGACGTGCCAAACACCGCGTGGACCAATGGCTAAAGTTATATATATATATATATATATATATATATATATATATATATATATATATATGTGTGTGTGTGTGTGTGTGTGTGTGTGTGTGTGTGTGTGTGTGTGTGTGCGTGTGTGCGCGCGGGGGCGCATTGAACTCTAGCTTGCTCCAAAATGAATCCGCGAATTCTTCAGTTCTCTGTACATGGCCTATGTAGGGAACAACTGAACACGTTATTCATGGGATAAATATTATAAAGTTTGATTCCTAAAGCGTGGAGATACTGCGAATGGACCATACGTCTGCTTGTGCTGTAGCGACGATCTGTTACGTCACTTCCTCTGTCCCAGTAGCGCAGCCTTAAATTCCTGCCACGTCACCCCCTCCAACTCCCGATCCCTAGAGACCCGTAAATTTCGCGTATTCATTTGCAACAAGCTATAGTCCGTTCATGACTGTAACAGACTTTCTCGGAATATTTCCTACTCCCATTTTTAAGTAATAGATTTTAAAAATACGTCAAAACATTCTAACTATATTCTCTCTCCGTGCTGCCAAACTAACTGTACCCGCGCCAGCCACTGTTTTTAGTAACGATGCATGCATTGGCTGATGAAGCCTGTTTTACACTAGGCAAGGTGGCGCGGGACTTTGCCGTCCTTTCCTCGCGTGTTTCTTATTGGTCCAAATGCACCCACGGCGTGACTTACAAACTGCAATGCAATTTAAACGAAATTAAAATGTGTATGGGTCTGAAGTCTAGCTTGCCCTCAAATGAATTCGCGAAATTTCCGGGAATCTGCATCCCGATCGCGCTGTCACGCAGTACAAGGTCGTCGCGAATTAAATTACGAGGACATTGCCTGTGGAAGGATATTACATCTCTTCTACAAAGTGGCGGTTCCCAGCCCAATTATCTATTTTGAGCGATTGCAAGACAATCGATAACAAGGGAATAAAGAGTCACGCAGTCTACGGCAACTACAAATTTCTTCTTCGCGAGATCACATTTCAGTCGTTCTTTAACAGAAACCACGTTTCTCGTGGGACTATTACATAGGCATTGTGACAACTGCGAAACATACACCCCAGAATGCACAGTTTTATCACGCTCTTTAATAAATAATTAAATTAACATCTTTTTGTTGTGTCTTCTAAATGCAATACTAAACGTCATGTTGTTTCAGATGATGTCGGCGAGTAAAGTCCCACCTTATTGTAGAGTGCTCGGTACCTAAAATAATGATCCAGTTTACTTAAAATATTTTGTTTTGTAGTTACTACCATGGTGAGTAGAAAAGATTTTGTAATAATAATTAATTTTAACACTTTGCACTGTGTACACATTTATTGGCGTACGAACGCCATGTATGCCGGTTTCTAACTTGACACTTTTCACCTTCGTGTTGATTCGCAACTGCACATTTGACACGCTGAGTCACTCCACTGGATCAAGTTTATTACTGACTGGCTGTCAGTGAATGAAGCGGCGAGTTGATAATTTCCCAACGAAGTATCCGCCTATGTTTAACAGGTAACACAATTTATACAATCTATATTGCTCATTGCATATGTTACACAATAATATAATCCATTCACGGTTACTCCACACTTTTCTGGAGCCCTGGTAAAGTTTCACTTTCAGGATATTCATCCGCCTCGTGCAAACTAAGCTTAACTAAGTCTAGAAAATTACACCAGAGGACAACGCGCCGAATTCGTGAGCACTCTGTTGTAATAATATTTTGCATAAAAATTATTTCTTCCTAGGCGCTACCAACACACATGTTTTCTCACTATTTTTTTATTAATATTTATTATAAATGAAATATTATAATTCATAAATAAAATATAGGTACATCTTCAATTTATTGGATAATGAGATAGTACTTTAATGTTGACAGAAGTATGACACGGTTGAGATACATGTCGTATTTAGGAAATAACCAAACACATTATACATAGGTTTGCTTTTCAAAGGTTAGATTAAAAAAGTATGAAGAAACCGTGAATAGGCTATAATTTCTGATGGACCATAAAGTTATTTATAAATCACCGCCCACCAGTACCAAGCCTGCTTCTCATTGCATCAATTGTAAACATAAGTTTCATACAGAAATAAATATTCATCGCTACTTTCTCAGAGATTATTCCAATGTTTAGTAATGTTAAAAAAAAAATGTAATTCGTTCATAAGATTTTTTTTTTGTAAAAGTAAATTTTAATATTAAAATAGAGAGAAACAATACTAAGCATTAAAAATGTGCAATATTTGTTTAAGAAATGTCACGCAGAAAACTTAAAATGTTTAAATTTGATGCATTAAGAGGGAACTACTTTGACATTAATTCCCCGTTCAAACTCTGCGGCTCCAGTCTTGGTTGGCAACCCCCTTTAATAAAAAGCATTAAGGTAACAATGAAACTACAGCTACGCGAAATTTGTTTTCAATGGCAGAGAAACACATCTCTTTAGTGCACTGCTAGTTACACTGGGGCACAGTGATGTAATACACTGAGTATTATCAGCGACACAAAAGAAACCTCTGGACGCGTTACCCGCTAACCGTAGCCTGAGTTCAGAGGAAAAACTGAAAAATGTATTAATTCCTGTGTCCCTCCGCCCCTCTTCTTCAACCACAGGGACGGATTAATGCCTATGTGTGAAACATGCGACCGCATGTGTAACGGTAATGAAATTAAGTTATATTTCAAAACACTGTGGGGTCGTTTATCTATCTTGAATGACTGAACTACTTTTTGGCACGTATAAGATGCCTGTACACGGATCACGCAGGAGCCGTGCCGATGTAGAAGAATTCTCAGTAACTCGGTCAAATATGAAAACGCCTTCTCAAGCAGACGGCAACCAATGGCAGTCGACAAACTGCTGTTGGGTGCTTATGGTGTTGAAGTCTACCGTGTACTCATTTTTTTTTCTCGAGAAAAATTGCTAGCTATACTACTGTGTGGACGCCACGTCATTAGCGCCTTAAATATTTTATTT
The DNA here is from genome assembly GCA_029891345.1 of Dryococelus australis. Lineage (NCBI taxonomy): Eukaryota > Metazoa > Arthropoda > Insecta > Phasmatodea > Phasmatidae > Dryococelus > Dryococelus australis. Next base: position 122,681,835 of record CM057000.1, on the reverse strand, counting down.
AGCAATACATAACAAATATTACTTTAATCATTTTTTTTTTAGTCTGAAGTAAATTTATTCATCAGATAAGTGGTTTTGACATTGAAAATTATTGACTATTACATTTTACACCGATGTATTATTCGTCTTCACTTCAAATCTTAACTTTTGACACATGTACACTCTTAGGTTTGTTTTTCTGGACATTTCAAATATATTTCTATTAATTAGAAATACGAATATCGCTTTGATAAGACTGAATTTAAATTCCTCCTCATTATTTACAATAATTAGAAAATGCATAATCTGATATCGAAATCGCCAAAGGCTGTTCACGATAAAATTAATACTTTAGAAACCAACCTTCGAAAAATATTCCCGCTCTTACTTGGATATATTTTAACGGATGCACTAAGTGGAATGCGCCCAGTAAAGTACATAATGATGCAGAGAAAGTAGTTCGATATCTTAGCTTCGAATAAAGACTATTAGGTAACCATTTGTGACAACTTACAATTACTTCATTCGCTTTCTGTTTTTTTAATGCATCGAAGTGCGAAAATTAGCTGATTTGTTAACTATTTACTTTCCTCGTACTTTCACAGTTACATTTGACCGACGCATGAATAAAATCATTAGATCCATGGCAATGTTAATTTTACATAAGGTGGTAGAATACACTGCATACAACTAGATTCTAAGCAGAGCTTTCAAAAGCGCTCAGCTTACCGTGAACGAACTATACCACAACACGACTGTAAGAGGGAGGATTTGTGATGAGTAGTAATTTAAGGGTGGGGGAATTAAAGCATACAAATGACTTGATACGCCCCCCCCCCCCCTGGGCTGACGTGGTCGTTCTGTGCCTACCACGCGTGTCAAGATAAACTGAAACGCCATTACATATCAAATAGCTATAATTTTTAAGGCAATTAGTGCATGCTTCATTTTTGTGTTTAAAATTAATGCAAGCATTTCACTTTACATTTATAAATATATTTCTAGTATTATAATAAATATTTTATACGTTTTAAAATTTCGTATTTATTGTTATCCAGCAGAAAATATAAAAAAGTATTATATCCATTGCCGATTTTAAACTATATAAATTAAAATGTTATTTGTTCGCGATAATTGCAGGGCTAAGTGGCAATAATGGCTAGAAATATTATTACAAACATAATTTTAAATGTATTTGCAAGATTGGTTAAATCATTTTTTTTTTTTTACAAATACGCCCCAGCTTATTTTGGGTTTATGGTTATAAATTCTGTTATACAAAGCGTTCACAAACATAGACCAGCTTACATAGTCATGTTTTTAATTTCGTTGACTTTTTGCTTGGTTAAGATATGATGCAAGACACGTGTATTCTCTTGGAAGCTACGACAGCGGGCCTAGTCTTCTCGAGCCTCCCAGGTTTGTCTTATGAATGTGCTCGGAGCTACATTCTGACCTCGTCAACAAACTGCCAGGGCGCTACGAGGCAAATGTACGCTCAGTATAGGCTGTTCACGGTAAAATGAGCACTTTTTTAAACGCTCTAGTTTCAAATAACATTCAATAAATATACTATATTGTAGTCTTTGATATTAACTTCCGAGCACGGTGAAATAAATACACTGTGCTTAATACTTATATAGCAATATTTATTTTTAAAAAGTGGCGAAAGGATAAAACATGGCTGATAGGAAAAAGTAACTACGGTATCAAAAGTGCACACTTTACAGTGAACGGCCTATAGCAATTTTCACCACACACCAGCGGCCTTAACCTTGTCTTCCAAACTATGCCTTGTCATTTACAGAACGCATATTTCACTCTACGTCTGTTATTTCGCGTGCGGAGGCGAACACAGCCTGAAGCTTGTTCTGCAATAGTGCGATGCGATGCGATGCGACGCGATGCGTTGCGATGAGCGGTAGCCAATCAGGATGAAGCAGTTTCCGTCGCAGCGCGTCGCGCAGTGTGTTGCGCGAAATCCTCGAATTGCGATTGTGGGCGTCAGCCTGCGACGGAGAAGAAGAAGAATAAGTGTTTGTTTACAAGGAGAATAATTTTTTTTTTTTTTTCAATTTTAAAACGACGATAGTGTTTACGCCGACGTTTTCGTAGTTGTATTTTTATTATTGCTGCGTGGATGTGCGAACTAGAAGACATGGCTTCTTATAGATATGGACAATGTCATAAAATTCGTTTATCAACTTCAAAATAATTATCGTTCGTATTATTATGTCTCGTTCTCGGTCGTTTCCGTCACACATCGCATTCATAGTACCCTATTTTTATTTTCTACCACTTAAAAAAATACAGTTTCAACTTTTTACGCGTGTCTTTTGTTACATTCGCGAGGTCTGAAAATGCAATTTCGACCCTTAAAACTAGCTAGCAGCACCTTCACAGACGGCGTCCGTCGCAGCCCGACACATCGCATCGCATCGCACTATTGTGGGTACAGCTTAAGGCGTATTGACTACCAATTCCAGTACAAAGAAGCTCAGGAGGGGGAACGGGGCCCCTAATCGTAGAGTGTTAAGCGTTAGGAGACACAAGACTCGCTGTCAGTGAATGATGAACACAGTATTAGCCGGTGGCATTTACCGCACCCTCGGCCTCTACACCCACGATCATTATATAGAGAGCGAATGAGGTCATGGTGGCCATGGCTTCCATTTTGGATTACTCGAATTTTTTGTTTGGACACAATTTCATTATGTTGATTCCCAAAGTTGATTAATGTTAGACCGATGGTACCTTTTACTATACCCACAGTCAGTCTTCGGAAGTAATTAATAATTTCTTTCCACTGATCTATTTGGAAAACCATTAAAAGCAGTTCGTTACGATTAAGTTATATTTTATAAATATGTTAGTTAACTACCTTAACTTAAAGAATAGTTTGGATAAAAATTTTGAGTTTTAATTAAATATAAAAAATAAACAACACTCCATGCGTTACGTGTAGGGGCACCTGTTTTTCGCGAAAAGATTTCAGGACAAGTTGATCACTTGAATTGTTACGCATGTTATCTGTCCACCCGCGAATAAGGGGCGGTCAGTATCGGTGATACTTAATAATGATTGGTTCACTTATGTAACGGGCACTCTTTGCAATAAGACAAGCAGCCAATAGTCAGAGGAAGGCTGCAAGTGTGCACATGGGATACTGAAATCTAGCCTACACGTAAATCTTTTCGCGAAAAACAGGTGACCCTAGTTATGTGGCATAATATTCTTGTGAATGTGTTACAGGAGGCAAAATGGTTTAACCTTTTCATAGTAGTGTACTCCTCACTGCCTGCATTGTCTTGCGAAACTCACCTCATCCTGAATGCAAACCTTAAAATAAGTTGGGTATTGAAGTAGAAGTAAAAATATAACCTAGAGTCAAATTATATTTTAAAATGGGATACGGAAGTTACAGTAAACAAGGAACTCAATATGAGTATGATTTGGAATACCGTAGGGGTCATTGTAACTCAAATTGTGATCCGGTCCTCCACGATCCTCACGGGTACATGTCTACGCCTATGAGGTTAGTGCCTCACACGTTGGATCTCACTCGACAATATCCAATCATCACGAGGCTGACCGACTCGTACGTCAGGCCAAGTACGATTTATATTGCCTGTGAAAGAACAATGCGTATATTTGTAACGCTGCCAAACACTTATTTATAACTTAATTTTTTAAATGTTTAAATGTCAACTAATGAGAGTCTATTTTTAATTAAAATGTAAGCATATTTCCATTTAGAAAGCACGTTTTACAATAGCACCTTCCTCAAACAAAACCACTATAATAATTACTCTAATTGTATGTATAACATATTAAGTAATGACGTTTTCAATTGTTTTTAAAAATTGAATTTATTTCCGACTACTTCGGTCACGAAAATAATTTCTATAACTGAAATAAATAAATATATATATTACATGTACGCCTAATGCTAAAAATGCTTTTTGACATTAGGACCAATATTTTCTTGCATACGGCCATATCAAATTTTTATGATTACTCTGCTTAACGAAGTCTTTCCTGCCAAATTTTCTTTGTAAAGTATCCATGCGAAAATCCGGAAGTGACACGGCCGGCGATTTAACTCTGTTCGCATTGGTGGGAGGCGAGCATTCTAACCGCTCAGTCGCCGCGGCCCATTAACGGAAGGTTTGCCACTGAAAACACCCATCTGGGAGAACAAGTACTTTCGTAGTTTTAACAGAAACCTACCAGTGGACAGAGAAATTAATTTTCTTCCTAAGGTCAATGAATAGTTGGGTATATCCTAGTCGCTGTTTCTTCACACTTTTTGAATCAAACCTTTGAAAAATCACCCCATGTATGACGTGTTAAGTTAATTTATAAATACGCCACGTATTGGAAGCGTGTTATACTTCTGTTAACATAAAAGTGCCTTATTTTTCGGTAAAGTTTTACCAATATTTTATTTATAAATTATAATATTTAATTTGTAGCAAATATGTATAGAAAATAAAAAAAAATATGTGGGTTGGTAGCACCTAGTAAGAAACAGTTTTCATACAAAACATTATTACAACTGAGTGCGCACGAATTCGTTGTGTTTCCCTTTGGTGTAATTTTATAGACTTTATTTAACCTTAGTCTGCACGTGGTGGATGACTATCCTGGAAGCAGAAATTAAGCAGGGCTTCAGAAAAGTGTGAAATAACCTTGTGTGGATCATACAGCTTTTTAGGCCGTTCGGAGCAGAGAAAGGAAGGAACGGTTAAAGCGACACCGACCCTCATACCTGCATACATCGCCCCGACGCATCTACACGCATGGCGTGCAGTGTTCCTGCTGTACCGCTGCAGGTATGGGACTTTATGCGGCGACATTTTCATTTTATTGGCGCAAAATAAACAGCAATGTTCAGTACATTTCCTTATAGGCTGTTCGCGGTAAAATGAGCACTTTCGAAAGCCCTGCTCAAGATCTACTTGTATGCACGTTGTATCTTCTTCCGCCTCATGTAGAATTAACATTGTCATGGGTCTCATCATTTTATTCATACGTTATTCAGATGAAACTGTGAAATTATTAGAAAAGTGAAAATGCTAGAAATCTGCTCATTTTTACACTTCGATGCGTACCAAAACCACAAAGTAAAATAAAATAATTTAAGTTATCACAAATGGTTACCAAACAATTTTTATTCGACGTTAAGATATGGAACTACATTCCACCCTTCGTTGCAAACTTTACTGGGCGCATGTCGCTCAGTGCACCCGTTAAAATATATTCAGGCAGGAGCAGTGACTTTTTCCTAAGGTTGATTTCAAACGTGCTCTTTTTACCTAAAATATATTCAGGCAGGAGCAGTGACTTTTTTCTAAGGTTGATTTCAAACGTGCTCTTTTTACCGTGAACATTAGTTTCAACTGTTTCCGATCCTAACATTTTGCTACAAAGGAGTGCGAAAGGCACGGTTTCTAGCTATAGTGGAGAACGCGGAAAAGGTGATAGTAGCAGTTTCTAGCTATATTGGAGAACGCGGAAAAGGTGTTTGTAGCAGTTTCTAGCTATATTGGAGAACGCGGAAAAGGTGTTTGTAGCAGTTTCTAGCTATATTGGAGAACGCGGAAAAGGTGTTTGTAGCAGTTTCTAGCTATATTGGAGAACGCGGAAAAGGTGTTTGTAGCAGTTTCTAGCTATATTGGAGAACGCGGAAAAGGTGATTGTAGCAGTTTCTAGCTATATTGGAGAACGCGGAAAAGGTGATTGTAGCAGTTTCTAGCTATATTGGAGAACGCGGAAAATGTGTTTGTAATGTTTAGGGGCCTTCAAAGTAGTCTTCGTACTTTGTCTCAAGTGTATTTCCTTTTCGTGTATCAGTGCATTCTGTTATGAAGTGATCAGGCCTTAGGTGGAGGGCCTGCCTGATCACAACTTCAAACACTGAACCAGGGCACGAGCGTGATTGCAAATCTCACCTTACGAAAGGCAGTTGCAGAACCCCAACCCCCCACTCCCCCGTCCACAGGCCAGTAAACGGGGCCCGAAATATCAAACAACGCCCCTGATATAGGCCAACGTAACACTGGGAGCGGCACCTTTTGTCATCGGGGTAGCGGACCAAGAAGACATGGAGATGGGTATGTCCGGCCGTCGTTAACCGCCTCCTAGAATAAGCCTACGGCAACATGAACAAGGTGGACTCTTTCCAATTAGACTGTAATAATAATGGCGTGCAGCAATAATAGTTAACGTAATTATTATCTTGGTATTGCATGTAAGCTCCTCGGATCAATAGTCACGTAAATAGTTATTGTATAATCCTTATGTTCAATAAACCCCTTCTTATACTGTTATGCTCTACCTAATCATGGCTCATTATTTAGCTACGCCCTTAGCCCCTTTCAGATATAAATTAGCTACAGTGGTAATTTATAAAGGTGGGTTTACGATTGACTTAACAGAATAAATTCGCCGTGTGTTTAAGATATGATTCAATGTGTTCAAGGGTATTAGTTTATGACTGTCGTGTGTGGGTTGCGATGGGTCGTATACGCTCTTGGTGTGACTTAAGAGATAGTTATAATTTATATCTCAAGTACAAGTCAAGACGAAGTAGCCAATCAGAGTACAGCGACAGTTGTTGTTGGCGGGAAACTGTATTTACATCTTGAATTCAGGTTATGCCGCATTGTGAAATCGTATGAAAGTAATTATTCGAATCGAGACACAGCATCCTCGTGATTTTAAATAATAGTTCATGGTCGTGTAAACATTGGTGTAAGAGGTTATTAAATTCGCTTTAATTAACCTTTTCAGATTTATTGTTGTACCGCAAATGCCTAATGTTGGCATCGGCTTCCCCTTCTATAAGATTTTTCGAGGGTTTTTTTTTTTTTTTTTTTTTTTTACACAACAGTAACCACAGATAATTAAATATATGTAAATTGTCTATTTTACCCGTTTATTTCGGTTGCTTACATCTCCTACGATTTTGATTGGCTAGACTTAACAGTTGCTAATTCAAATCATAAACTGCAAATCTTCTTACTATTCATTTTCCGTGTGCTTATCGAGTCATTAAGTACAATTCTTAACTCTTCACTCTTTAATCGTAAACCTACCATAAAATTTCGTTACGCAGTTTTGTGTAGATAAGTGCCTTTCAAACACTCTGGAACGCAGTTGAAGCGAAGCTTCAGTTACGTAGTCATCCTAAAGGGAACGTCTAGCGAATAATATTAAACGACTCGAGATCACATCCCGCACGTAAGGAAGCACCGCCACGTGATGGCAATGGAAAATAGCGTAAACCTTCTTCGCGCGTGTTCTGTTCCCTTCAGAATTTTATGCGGCGACTAGATGAAAGGTTTAAGTTCAGCAGCTTGTTCAGAAAAGTTACAGCATTGTCGATATTGTTCAAACACTGTTCTACAGGAGAATACACATCAGAAGCGGAGGGCTACTTAACAGCAAATTTTGCTGAGTGACACTTTTCAACGACCACATTTATGGTCCAGTAATCAAATTTATGAATCGGCAACTTAAATATCGGCATTCGTTTCTGTCCTGAAAAGGAGATTTACATTGAAATAGTCCATAGATTCTACCAAGAAACACGTTCTTATGCAATATACAGACTGTTTCATAACTTATGTTACAGGCTTTGGGAGGTGACTCCTTGCGAAAAAACATTACGAAAATGCAGATTGACTTCTGTCTGGAAACCATGCATAAGAGTGGAAAACAACCCCAAAAGCACGGCTTTAAAATTAATTTTTATTTAATTAAGTGGAAACAAATTAATATTAACTTAAGATTTAAATATGGTAACTTAATGTTACTTTTTTGCCATTTTATTTAGTAAAAATCTACTTTTAAAACCCAACTTTCGGGGGTATTTTCAACCTTTAGACGTCATCTCCAGACATACATCAATTGGCATTTTCGTAATTTTTCCCATAACGACTCATCTCCCAAAATCTGTAACAAAAATTACGAAACTGCCTGTATTATTACACTGAGTGGGCACGAATGCTGTGCGTGGTCACTATGATGTAATTTTCTAGACCTTGTTAAGCTTTGTTTGCATGGGGCGGAGGAATATCCTGGAAGTAGATCTTTAACAGGGTTTCAGTATAGTTGTAAGTAGAACTGTGAACAGACTATAGCATAGGCGCCGAGTATATATGCAGGGGGTGAGGGGGCGGTCTCCCCTCCACTTTTCAGCCAGCAGGGGAGTCACCCCTTGGCTTGATTAACAGTGGTTTGGTCATTAATTCAGTTTTTAATATGTAATTATAAACTATTGCTTAGTGCCTACCTTATTATTTTCAATATATTATGTCTTGTTTATACGTTCTTAAATAATAATAATTAAAAAAAAAGGCAATATTTAATTTGGGCCACATTCAAAAACACATGCACAACATACAACGCACAGTCCGAGAGAGAAAGAGAGAGGAAAGAAAGAGGTGATAAGAGTTGCGTTGAGAGATTTGACCGGCTACTAACAAAGAGGTCTTGAGAGCCGATGAGGATGAAATGAGGTGGGTATGGAGCAGTGCCGGAATATGCAAGGGCGGGGGGGAACGGGAGATCCCCGAGAAAACCCGGTGATCAGCGGCATCGTGCGGTACGATTCCCAACTGCGAAAATCCGGGAGTGACCCGGCCGGGTATACTGAACCCGGTTCGTCTCGGTGGGAGACGAGCAGGCTAACCGCTCAACCAGTGCGGGAGTGAGAAACATGAGAGTACAATAAACATAGGTACTGCGACGAAAAGTTTGAGACTCATCCTTACGCAATTCTTTCAGGAAACAGGAAGTCGGCGACTACGTCAAGTGCAGGATGAGTCCTTTTAAAGAGCCCCCGTGGGACACGAGTGTAACGGAGCGAGGGAATGAGGAGATACAGTCCAGTGTGATAACAAAATACCTAGAGTAGACCTAGATGCTGGAAGTGGCTTCAAAGACACTTCCAGAACCTTACTCTATATGATGTCACACTGGACTGTATCTCCTCAGTCCCTCGCTCAGTTACACACGTGTCCCACGGGGCCTCTTTTAAAGATCTCATCCTGTACCTAGTGCCGGCTGGATATGACGGCAAGACAGTAAGTATAGGTTGTTCACGATAAAGTGAGCACTTTTGAAAGCCCTGCTTAAGATCTACTTGTATGAACGTTACGTCATCTTCCACCTTATGTAAAATCGCCACGGACCTCAGCACTTTATTGATGCGTCGGTCAAGTGAATCCGTAAAATTATTACGAAAGTAAATATTTTATAAATCTGCTTATTTCTATACTTCTAAGCTTTAAAAAAGCAGAAAGGGAAATAAATAATTTAAGTTATCAGAAATGGCTACCTAACTCTTTTTATTCGACGTTAAGATATGGAACTACTTTCCCTCCTTCGTTAAAATATATGCAAGCAGGGGCAGTGACTTTTTCTCCAAGGTTGATTTCAACAGTGTTCACTTTATCGTGAACAGCCCTTACCTGGTGAGGCTCCGGCGGCGAACGGCACGGCAGCAGCAGCGGGCGGCCAAAGGCAAACTGCTCGCCTGCCGACGGGGAGCGGAAGACACAAGGGACTGCACCGCAACTGCGCAGTGGCCGGACATCGACCGCCCCCCCGCTGTGTTCAACAGAGGCAGCTCGCACGGCGCGCAGCTATGTACAGTACGTCCCGCGGACTGAGCTCGGGGTACACCTGGGGGTGGAAACATCATCATAGGCCTAACCTGAACCACCCGTTTTAGTTGGGGAAAGAGACTCCCTAGTGCTACTGTCGCGATTTGACGTCACGAGTCACGTGTGTTTTTTTTCCCCCGTTTGTTTATTTTCTTGCGAGTCGTAAATAGCGGTAAACTAATCAGCTCATGTCTCATGGCAATTGTTTATGTACATGGTGCCGAGAAGGGAAAATTGTTGTGTACCTCATTGTAAATACATACCCGGGACTGTCCGGCCTAATTTTCCTGTGCATGAGGGAGAGGAGTTAACATATGGCTACAAAGGATTGCTATTCGCAAATTCGATGGATCGCCGTTTATAAAAATTTTCTTGTGTATGATAAACATTTTAGTGTCCACTGCAAGAGTACTGGTACTAAAAAATTGGACAAGTTATCTCTTCCAACTCTAAATTTACGAGGTAAGTGAAATTGTGACATGAAGAGTAAATTTTACCACGTTTGTTTTGAACAAGCCCCATTGTAAATAATTGACCCCATTATTTACAGTGGGGCTTGTTACAACCATTTACAAAAATGCCCAATACCATTGCCAACGCACAACAGCATAGAAAGTTGACAAACTTAACTTTGTAATTAGGTCTTGGGTTTTTTTAATGTGGAATGCTATTACTACACTTGCACGCTTAGGCTTATTAATGATGGTTTTTGTCCATTGTTAGTTCAGCTGCATCCATTATAACATTTGCTGTTATTTACTACCCGTTATGCTTCCTGGTTCTAGTCCCTGTTGTAATGGAAATTGTATAGTAAAATCTGTGCAGCTTGCATTACCTTACCTACATAGTGAGATGTAATGACTATGAGTAACTTTGTTGTATTTAAATGAACACTGTATTAATATCAAGTTGTGGGATTAGCAAACTTACTGGTGGACGTATAATTGATGTTTGAGGTAAACAAAGTACCTTACCATACTAACAGATTACATGATTTTTATTTGGGTTTGATACTGTTGATAGTTGAGTGAATTAGACAGAGAATCCTCAAATAAAATTTATATCAGTGTAAGTATTTGTGAGCTTTACGAGTATATGGGTGTTTTCTATTTCGCGTAATTTCACTTTTATTGCACAGCTGTAGTATTTAAAGTATTCTGAATTTGGAAGTAAAAACTATTATGTGTTAAACATTGTGTTTCTCATACTTTTAAACCGTTGAGCATTTTAACGTTGAAGTTTTGTTGTATTTGTTGAAGTCATACTATATATTATAATTTTTTTTTTTTTTTTTTTTTTATGGTATTTTTTTTCGGTGTTGTAGACCAACATATAAAATCTGTAATGCTAGTGTGGTACTTAAACTTTTTTTTTCACTTGTACAGGAAGTGTACACGAATTTTTTCAAGCCACTATGCTAAAACACCCTGATTAACTTAATGATACCATTTTTTTAATAGTAGTTCAAATGCCACCATCTTAAAAGATAATATCTGAAGTACTATATGTAACATCTGTCCTTATGTGGTGTGAATAGGCCTTATATCTAACTGTGAGAATTGGAGATTTGTCATGTCCAATGTGATCTTTACTCAATATTATATAGCAGTTTCTTACATTAACAACAGTAAAATCTTTTACCGAAAATTCTTTGTGTTGTGCAAATACTGCTACATTCTTTCTCATGAACGAGTGTACTTTTTTGACAATTGTGAAGGTAGACCTGCACAGAGATGTTTCAATAATTGCAGCGTTGATTTCCGCTGTCGCATATGGTGTTTACAAAAACACACTTGGTTGACTGTCAACCTGTTCAGTATGACAGCAGAAAATATTGTGCAATGGAAATAACTATCCACGTTACTGCTGTTAGAACTGTCATAAACGTGCACTCGTTCGTGATACAGAGTATATACTTCACCTTAAGATGCACTGAACGTGAACGTACATACATATCGTTTTCGTGCATTGTTTTTTTTTTTTTTTTGTTACAGATTCATTACCAGAAAGATTTCTTAGGCCCAGCAGCTGAAGACACCTCAGATTTCCTTCTCTTCATGGATAATTTACGTGACAGTGTCAACAGGAGCAGCCCAGTACCAGTGTCCACTGTGCGACAACTAGAACTTCGCCACACCAAGGATTATGGGCAAAAGCGTTGAAGCTGTTAGGATCCGTGAGTTTTCAGTGTCCCAAAACAAAGAGCAGGCCAGTGCCGCCAAGCACCAAACACTGTATCACAAACAGTCAAAGGTTTGAGAAATTTGCCAAAAATGCTTTTGGGTAGTGGTGTTTCGGTTCGTTTCACTTCGCAACTTCAATCAAGACCCCCCAAACATTTTTTTTGAAAATGTAAGAAGCCATGGTGTGCTCGATGTTAACCCAACTTTCAGTGGGTTTCATTTCTGCATTCAAGTCATTGATGATTGTATCAATCTTTATGTCTTCCCAGTCAGTCAGTTCAAACTGTGATGAAGATGAGACAGTAGGGGCTCTGGACACACGAAGGGATTTTGTACAGGCAGAGGTAATTCCCCAAGATGAAGAGCTTGTAGTTCAACAAGTCATGGCACCACGTGTAATAGATGTTCCACAAACCAGAATTGTTATTGGTGCATCTACTTACATAAGTGGCTTTGATGCAAAGAAAGTGTTTGCACTCATAACAAATTGTTTGGTTTGCTAAGAAAACCTCATGACATGCGAGGAAATGCCACAGCATGAATTCATCATTGCTAGGCGATACTCTCCAAAAATCTTTGTGCCTTCCGCATACAAACTTTGTGTCCGTGTGCAACACAATTAGTGCTACTGTTCTCAACATGCTTCCTGAAGTTTCTTATAAGCCAGGCGTAGCAAGAACCTGTTTGATGTTGTTGGTGAAATTGATTTTCCCTCTTTGACTGAGCTGCAGTGCCCATGATGTGAAATCACTTACCATTAAAGTTGTTATTCAGCTGATGATTCATGCATGGGTTACCAACGTGAATCGAATGATGAAAGGGAAAATGTAAGTTCCAGCCATTTGTTCAGGTCCGATAAAGCAGCAGGCCTGAAGATTGCATAACAAAAGTTCTGGATGGAAGAAGAAATGGATTTGTTATTGCAATACTTGCATAACACTTAACATAGATAATTAAATTTTGATTGGGCTTACAGAGGCTTCTTAATTCATTTGTGATTTATGCACTGATTGCATTAATTATATGCTTGTGGTAAGATTTTGTTGTGGTTACCTGCCAAGGCATTTTTACGTCGCCTTCATTGCTCGCTCGTGGGCAGACCGATACAGCTCGCTGCACGTCAGCCGCACCAGGTGCATGGGCGCACTTGATGCGCGAACTGTCGTTAATGCACGAACGAGTCTGGTGACCCGTTCACGACCGTTAAAAGACACGTCCACCAAGAGTAAACTCAGTGCTATGTGTTTACCTGTGCCAAGTGATACGTGCCCCCAAAAGCAGAGCCTAAATTGCATGCGGGGCAATGTTATCTCCCCTTGCTTTCCCGTAAGTGCTGTGTTTAAGCATTAAGAGTGCTCGCCCACATGCCATACGTGTGATCACGTAACAATAAACCGAGACGCTCATAATTCTTTAAATATTTTTCCAAGTATAGTGTCACATCTGTTTTTGTTTCTTGAAGGGTATTTTGTGGTTCTTGTTATTAATTAAAATCACTAAATGATCGTGGCGTTTCCGGCTGCCGTTTTGCCAATTGAGCCGCACTAAACTTAAAACAATTTGCTCATTTATTTTTACTAAATTAATTTGTGTGTTTTAAAAGGGTTCTGAGGTATGTCTTGTAAGTGTAATACTTTTACTTTTTTTTAATGTCTTACGCACCCCTGAATAAGCTGCGCTTAAAACTGAACTTTACGAGAAGCGCTTAGCAACAGACGCCATATACTTCCGAAAAGCAGATTTTATTCAATATATTTTATTTTTAATTCTTTTTTAAAATGTTTTCTCGAGTTTGTTGTATTCTGTATGTGTATTTTCTGTGTATGTGCTTTTCAACAAATTCCCTTTCGATGCTGGCGGGAAGACGACCGTTTATAATGGTATCTCCGCGCCACCATCTTTAGTCGGGAATATTATCGGTGTACCTTTTGATAATATAAAGTACTGTTTCCCTGACTCGTATCTTCTTTATGTATTTAATTAACATTACTTCCGCCACGGAATCTGGCCCGCTCCAGTAAGTATAATCACGTGGTCAGCAACCACTTTAATTAATTATGTCAAACGCTCGACTAAGAATTTCGTTTTGAGGCGTTGCGCTTCGAGGGGATATCGCCACTGGCTCTCGACCCACAACAATCCAGAGATCTCAAAAACCCCGTGCTTATCCGAGCGTAGATGAACTGGCGCCCTTACGGACATTGTAATTTCATCCAAAGCCATCCACATCTCGGAGAGCTTTGTACTCATATCTTGCATATCCCGCCCTTCGTAGTGACCGAACACGTCAATTTTGCATTATTATGTACATAATTGTGATAAATCAGGGCGACCACTCAACCTGAAAATCCTGGAATTAGCCAGGGATTTTGTAAAAACAAAACCAGGAAAACCTAGAATCAGTCAAGAATTTTCCGTGTGAACCAGGAATTCTTTAGCTGGGTCATGTCCTGTAACTTTCTTATGCATGCTCCCATTTTGTATATTTCCACCATATGCAAGTTTAGTATTACCATGAAGTTAATTACTGCATCAGTCAAGTGGAAAGGTGATTACAGTTGTTGTTTGTTCAAAGTTTGATTTCCAACGTGCTAACTGTACCGTGAATGGCCTATAATTAGTGTATTGTTAGTTATTTGGATGGAAATGGGAATGAAAGTAAGTTATCTAGTGTCAAAGTTCAATAACATGTGTTTGTGTGTACTTAACTGTACACAAAAAGGCAAGGCATATGCAAATATCAAGACAATACATCTTTGAAAAAAAAAACGAATGTTTAAATACTATAATTATCTTTCTTTAATTCCAGACATTATTTTAGACCTCCATATCAAGCCCACTTGTTATTTAGCAATAATTGTATACAGAGATAATGTTATTGATGAAATACACCACACATGCATGTTCCCCGCTGCATTGCCAAATTTGTTACAGTCATAGTGTAATAGACTATTACAAATGATTGGGCAACCACAAATGTGACGTTTCATATACATTTGCCATGACAATAAACAGATGCATATAATTTGTGTTGTTTTTTCCCTGCTAGTTAACAAGTTTTACAAGCACGATGTTTCAAGCTTAAGTTACATAATAGTTAAGTAAACATGCCTGTATATGATTTTTTTACACGACTTTCACAGCTAAAAGTCAGAATTTGTCTCTATTGTGTATCATAAATTTAACTCCTTCCCCCTCTCTTATTGCTTGTATTTTGATTTTAAAACTACTTTGTGTGTTGCAGAGTTCTTTGACGACACTTTACCTGCATCAAATTTTAATTGAATGTGTTGTTGCTTAGGAAATGTAATAAATTGTGGGAATCGATTTAGGCGCCCTAGTTATTATCTCGGTCGCAAATTGTTCTACTGTCATGTGGAATGTGAGACTGTACTAATGTACCTAATTGTAAAATTAATAGAGATGTGAGATGATCCAACACCATTTCCATCAAAATTAGCCCCAGAATATGGAAATAATACAGATGTGAGATGATCCAACACCACTTTCATAAAAATTAACCCCAAAATAAGGAAATAATATATACATTGACGAGGGGGGGGGGGCATTTTCGTCCTTGACTGCTTCCATGTACATCCATTCCCCTTAATTTTTTTTTATGTAAAGTTTCACAAGATTCTTGAATATGAAGCAATAAGAACCACAGCTAAAAAGAAATTGAGGATTTAGTAAAAACACATTTGACCCTTTTTGACAGCTTGTGGATTGAATTTGGACAAATCTGATCTTGCTTAGTGCATACTTCTTTAAGATAAACTTCACCTAAAACTTTTGATTGTTGGTACAGTAAGTGTATCTGCTTTCACAAACCACTTAGTATACCAGATATTTGAACTGCTGCCACATGCTGGGAGCTATTTCATTCAGTATTGTAGCGAATTTTTTGTTTACTAAAGGCTGTAGTGTGGGAAATTAAAGACAATTTTTGTTGGTAAAGCGACATTGTTGTGTCCAAGAGAATGGCAGAGCGAGAGCTAACCATGGTAAGTGAACAAAGTATTTTAATTTGCAGTGTAACTTTTAGGCCTCTATTTTCGCAAAAACAAGAATTGTTTATGTTTTCGTACATTAATAGGATTTATATTGCTAGAAATGTTGCATCAAAATGTTTTTTTTTTTTTTGACTGGAAAGATAATACAACCTCTAGCAGTAGTATTTTGAGTCGTGCTCATTCAGCAACTGCTGCACTTAACAGTTGTTTATTCTAAGTATGTGATCCGTAGTTACAAATGTAATACATTTTAAGTACGTAACAAAAGGAATATTGCTGACAATGCTGTCATAACTGGTTAATGGGTTACACTTCTGTTAATCGAAACACGCCAATTTTAGTTTCCGTTAGTAAAATCCATTTTACGGTGACAAAGAACCAAAGTACAACGTGCTAAATATTGTGTATGTTAAAGTGAGAGCGCGTGTGTGCCATCAATGAAAGAGTATTATGAACACAAGTAATTAATGTTAGTTTACTGTAAGCTGCGTGGAAACTTCAATGTGTAGAGTAGCCATGTACTCCCTGGTATGGTGTTTTTAACCATCTACAAACACTAAACAAATTGTGTTATTTTAATGTGTTATTTATTTTAAACTATTAGTTTCTCAGGTTTTCTGTTAAATAAATATTGTTTTCCTTGATAAACTATGTTTTTTATTTTAAAATATTATATATATATAATGATTTACACAAATTACTTTCAATTTGTAGATGCTTTTTTAAATTATTTTATTAAAAATTGATTAGGCCTCGTACAGTTACCACTAAAAAAAATCAATGATCCATGCATATATTGAAAAAAAAGGGGGGGAGCGGGAGGGTAGTAGTAGGAAAGTACAGTATCAACATACCACCACTACTAGTATTTGAATAGCCCGCTTCAACGTCGTTAGTTTGGGAAAGAGACGCTGCGCGCTACTATAGCTGTTTGCAAGGTCATCAGTTGTCAATACATAGAGTACCTTCTATACTCCTTGTATGTTCTGTGGGGTACACCGATCGTCGCCTCTTCCGCGGCAGTGGCTCGCGGATTTCCATGACAACACCACAACGGCCAGCGATCACCTGACGTTTGTTTACGTTCGGGTTTACCAACGAATTCGCGTTTTAAGGTGGCCGCCATGGGTAGGCCGCCGAATGACGTGTGCAGCTCCAGTAGAAAATGTTTTATTAAAAACCATCCAACATGACTGCGTGAGGTTTGCTTACGATGTGGCAAAGAAGATGGGAGCAGTAAACCAAGGCGAGGATCACCCATAAAATCCTCCCAAGTGTGGAGAAGAGGATGAAAAATAAATGGATCACGATGAACCATTATAGTGCTCAGTTGCACACCGGTCATGGCAACTTTAAAGCGAAGCTGCACAGCCTCGGGCTAGTAACATCCTCACTATGCGAGGTATGTGATGTGGATGATACGGTACAATATGTATTGATGGACTGTCCTAAAATTGAAGATCTGAGAGACCGGTTGGAAGGAGGGGCAGAACAAAGAGGATTGCAGTTGGAAATGAGAAAAGTAATGGAAAATCAGGAAATCCGCAAGTTGTGGAACAGATTTGCAACAAGAGTTGGCAAAAGGCTTGAGGAGTTCGACCAATGGCAACTGGAGCATTCTGATGACCCATGAAGGAGTGGCCCGGGTAAAGACTTTAATGCTTAAAGTCAGGGCACAGCCGATTGGCGAGGAGGCAGGTTAAACTGAGGAAAACGGCAGAAAGCCGTGTGAGACCACGAAGAAGAAGCACGAGAGACACGAAGGGCAGAAGAGGAAAGTTTGTGCACTGTCTTACTCATCGCAGTACAGTTGCAGTGCTGGAGGATGGAGGGCGTGCCATCTGCGAATATCACTCAAGAAAAATTATGTTTCTGTATACGTTTCTCAGTTCCTCCACTCCTCTCTAAAGCATTTCTTTTCCTGATAGTGAAAATGACTCAAACGGGTGTTTTCTCGGTTATTTATTCCGGTACACTACATTAAAAAAGCAATAGGGACGTACATCAAACCTTTATTTTTAGTATTACGTCCTAAAATTGTAGGGTCACCGCTTAAAGTCTCATAAAGACGCGTTATTGACGGCAAGACCGCGCGCCAGTTCAGTGTTTTGCGCTTAGAGGCGATGAGTAAGTTGATGCGCATGTTTCGGTCGCCTCTAACGCTCCCATGCTTTTAGCCCACAGACGTGTGAAATTTCTTCAACCAGGCGGCCACCTTAAGGCTCCAACCTAGCTGCAGACTTTTTGTTTCCGTATTTGAGGCCGAGAAGCGCGGGGGCGATAAGGGCGATACTGCCACGCTCATCGAGTGAACCATCGTCACTAAGCGCAAGACTCTCAACTGGCGTACAGTGACTTTCTGCGATGTCCCTATTATTTTATTCGAGGAAAGTCTCTATAGGCTTTTCACGGTAAAATGAGCACTTTTGAAAGCCCTGCCTATGATATACTTGTATGCATGAAGTGTATTCCTCCGCCTTATGTAAAATTAACATTGACATATGCCTGATTACTTTATTCATGCGTCGGTCAGGCGAAACTATTAAATTATTTGAACAGTAAATATTTTTAAAATATGGTAATTTTGCTCTTCGATGCATTAAAAAAAAGCGAAAGCAATAACATAAATTATCACAAATGATTACCTAACACATTCTATTCGACGTTAAGATATGGAACTACTTTCCATCCATCGTTATCAACTTCGCTGGGCGCGTGTCACACAGTGCGCCCGTAAAAATATATGCAGGTAGGGGCAGTGACTTTTTTATAAAGTTAATTTCAAAAGTGCTTACTCTATCGTGAACAGCCTTTAAGAAGGTTTCGTCTCTGGGCTCTTGAGAAGTTTTGTATGTATCTGATGCGTATATTTTGAGATACAGCACTCTGTAAAATCCGTTTTTAGCCGTTTTGGAATTCTCTGAAAAGTCGTGTTAATGTGCATGACGACTTGAAGACACTCAACAGCCCTCGTTTGAAGTGCGTGTTCTTTTAGTACACCAGCACATTGGACGCGCGTTTAATAGTTTCGTGGCGAAACGAGTATTTCAGATTGTTGTGGTGTGGGCGAGCCATTGCTTTGGCGCTTGCGTGAACACACCGGCACTCCCCTAAAGAGAGCGTGGTCGTGGAAGCGGAGGGCCGCCCCGACAAACAGAACACGAGCTCAGGAGCAGTTTGCAAACAAAGGGTATGATTTGTAAACGGCCTGTATATTTAAGTCCGGACACGAGTCGAGCTCGGGTTAATTTGTCTTACTACAGCAAGCAGACGACGGAACAAGATGGACCAACATATGGGGCCGCCGTAATCGCAATAGCACTCAGCCTTCGGCTACGCTACAGGTATAGCTGTTCCTGTGGTCGTCGGATGGACGTTCAATAGCTATATACGTGGCCGTAATATAATAGATAATACAGAAATGCAGAGATAAGGTATATAAGAAGTAACACGCTCCCCTGGCGCAATTAAAAGTATTCAAGTATATGTATAGTGTTGTATGATTTACATTGCAACAGGTTTGAATACGGTTTTAAATATATTGACGGAGTAAATTAATATTGTGTTCTACCTCTGAGATACGCATCCCCACATTTAGTTTATAGGGCCCATAAGGCAACCATGACAATACACACTCCAACGTAGTTCAACAGCCCCAGGTATGTGGGAGCCAGTGGCGTGTAGTGAGTTTTTCTACAGCATAAGCAGTATAATAGCCCCACATATTTGAGTATTTTAGATAACATTAGCTAGTGCCGGGTTGTGGTTCCATTTACAATTTCTACTAACAAACACAACTTCCAACGTTGCTTGCCCTCCAGATGTATTTACCATTTTATAATACCTAAAATTAGTTATGAAGACAGAAACAAAATTAATGTAATAATAACTAAACTGAATATTATTTAGAGAGAACAATACAAATGATAAGAAAAGTCCCGTTTTCCCGAACACTTTCATCCACTTTCCAAGGAAATTAGGACTGGAGGACGCAAACTGAACGACTGCTTACCCTGCCGAAGGAACGCGGCAGGGTAACTCGATTCATCGCTAGTCGCTCCCGTTTGTGGAAATAAATACTAGATAGCAGCACTAAGCGTGTACAGTACGGGAGTTACGAAAACTGTTTTTTTCGAATCGGAAACGGGAAACTATGAATCAAATGTGTTTAAATTTAAAGTTAAGGCAAAACTATAAAGAGTAAAAAATTTCCAATATGTATAGGGAAAGCATTTCTTACCTTGCGTCTATGGAATAAACGCCACATGCGGGAACCTTGAGGGGAGCAAATAACTTGTCGGCAGTGAGGACACTAGAGACGGAGCAAGTTGCTTAGATAAGCAGGAACGAGGGTGGAATAGGCGATGTCTTGTAGCAAGGATCCATCCCAGCATATTGTTATGGTGGGTACTTGCGTAAACCTGCCTTTAAACTAACATGTTCGCTGAACGCATCGTATGTGGAGACCCCAGTATTCAGATCAATTTGCAAACACCCGCGACGGAATAATGCCAATACGACGCTAGCCGCGAGGACACATCAACACGGGCCTACAGGAACAAAACAAGCTCTCAGAAGTTTCGCCACGAGGCGGAAGGTAAGCCAGGACAAGTCTATAATACATAATAGTTAATAAAAGCATATTAATTAAATATACGGAAATAGTGTAATTTAGTAGGTCCGGGAACAGGTGCCGGCTTCGGCTTAGACCGCCGCCATATTGGATTACGTCATTTACAGTCGTCATCTTGTTAGCCAGTGTGCTGCCATATTGGTAGCCAGTATGTCAATTTTCCTGCTCTATCCCATGTTGACTATAATTCCGAGTGTTTTCTCCGAGTGCTCCCATTTTTCATGTTCTTGCTTTCAGTCATGTAACCGTCATCTTGTTTTTGAACTTCATGCTCTTGCATTCCAGTCATGCGACCGCCATCTTGGTTTTACACTTCTTCATGCTCCATCATTCTACCTCGGGATCCATAATCTTGGATTCAATTTATTCATACTCTGCCATTCCACCTTGGAATCCACCATCTTGGATTCCATTTCTTCATGCTCTATCATTCTATCCTTGACATCCACCATCTTGTTTTCGCACTTCATGCTCTATCATTTCATCTTGGTATTCATCATATTGGATTCCATTTCTTCATGCTATATCATTCCACCTTGACATCAACCAACTTGGATTCCATTTCTTCATGCTTTATCATTCCATGTCGACATCAACCATCTTGGATTCCATTTCTTCATGATCTATCATTCCATCTTATAACCCACCATATTGGATTACATTTCTTCATGCTATCATTCCACCTCGTCGGCCACCATTTTGACATTCAACTTTGCCCAACATCAGGAGCACTGTAGGTATACTTTAGTAGTTGACCACCAGGTGAGCTGTCTATGTAGTTCCAGCACCCTGCCAACCTCAGGTTCTGCCATATGCTAAAAGGAGTGCTAATGTCGCTGCAGCCATCTTGTTTAGTTCTCGAGTTGGTCGCTAGGAGTGCTGCATTTTTTAGAACTCAGAATATTGTTGAGAAGAGGGTGGGATCAAACTGCCGAATCTTGGGTCGCTAGACCACTCGGCTACCAAGACATCTAGTATGGCGAAGGTTTAATTATGCTATATACAAAAAAATATTTTAATTTACTGTCCGTTCTAGGCAACCATCTAGGATTTCCGTTTGTAATTTGTGTACATTTGCTGACAGGAGCAGAAATTGTTGCAGTTTGAATTTTTTCCAATCATGTCAGGACTTGTAAATTTTCACTCATGTAAGACTTAGCATATTTTTCGCAACATGCAGGACTTGTAATAGTTCCCATCTACCCATTCTTCATAGGAATATTACTGCCTTATCAACTTAAACCTAACCTAACCTCAACTCAACCTCAACTAAACTAATCTCAACTCACCCTCAACTAAACTAACTTCAACTCCACCTCAACCTAACCTAATCTCAACTCAACCTCACATAACCTAACTCCCATCTAACCACTATACTTTAAAAACCAAAGATTATCCGAACTTATAATTTCTTGCTCTCAAGTTTGTGTATGAGGACTGGTGCATCTGATGCTATTTAAGAGAAAGTTAGTGACAGGAATTTTATGTAGTTTTGCTTGACAGCAGCACATAGTTCACCAACTTCCTCTCGTAGATTTCTAAGTTCATCCAGGACACGGAAAATGTTGAGATCCCACTCCCTGTGTGATTGGAGGGAGTCCGCAGCAGCCTCTTCCCTGAAGGTATGGACCGGTTCCACGATGTCTTGTACAGGCTGCTCTTTGTTGCCATCGTTAAACCTCTCTGATGAAAGCACCGAGTCGATGGTGTATTCGCTCCAATGTACTGGGCTTAGAGACAGTGGTCCCATAGATATATGGTGTCATATGCTGGCAGCGGCATTTACGAGGGCGGCATCCAACTCCAAAGACGGCTCCTATGGTTTCATCTTGTACAGTCTCTTTCTTCGGAAGCAGGATAGCGGAAACATCCTCGTCGATGCTTAGGTTACACATCTCATCCTCGTCAGCAGATGAGAATTGAAATGCCTTCTCTTCACTCAGTGTGTCGTAGAGCTCCTTTCCCCAGCTGTCTGACATGTTGTGTAGATGACTGCTAGTTTCCAACTGATGCTAAGTTCCAACTGCTAAGAATTATAAGGGCTTCCTTATCGATTTCGAAACTATCAAAGTCCAATGTCATGATTCATCCTGTCTCATGACAACCTATAGGTTGCCCTCCCACATTTTATCCAGGTTTGGGACCGACAACACTACACAGATGTGTCGGTTGTCATTGCAAACAAGCTCCATACATTGTCGTTTATGCATGTTATCTATGAGATTTCGAAATGTAGCATTATTGGCAAGCTTAAAGAAATCTTTGCCAAAATCGCTGACAGCTGACTGACACTTCAGAGTATTCAACTCGATATACGGTTTCAACCTATTAGCCTGTTCAAACTGAAGAATGTGATGGACCTTACAGACCTTTAAACCATGTCCCACAGCCTGGTTTAGATTTCTGTAGTGGACAATGTAATTCTCTTTCTTCTCCAGAGTTGTCACCAATTTATACTGCTTCGAGCCTGCCTGGAAGACATTGGTTCACAGGGAGGAAAGTCAAATATTTCTGTTTTTCATATAACGCAGCAGGATATTCCACATCACACCCGATTATGTAGCCAACATAACCCTCATCTGGCATAGCCAAGAAATCAATATTGAGATCAATCAGCAACCAAAATGAAGTTGCGAACTTGCAATGGCAATGACATTGCCCAACCATATAAGTTGTTTGCATCAACATATTGAAGATACATGATGGGCTTTGTGGAATCACACATCTCTTGTATGTATGGGTTATTTGCAGTGCAGTGCAGTTCCATGCACTGGGCAACTTCCCCCTCTGATGCCTGCATATATGAACATGTAAATATCATAATCAGTAATCAGCTCAAGACGAACACATGTCGTTCTCAACATTGCATCAAAGAAGAACCCTGACGCACTTATATAGTGGATGCAATCCAATCCATAGGTGTTCAAGCAGAGACTTCTAAAGTTTTCGAAGACATCAGCAAGCAAAAGCACTTATTTGATGACTCATGGGTTTTACCCAGACAATCAACTCATGTGATAGATTTCCAATAATTCAGCATGAGTCATCCTTTCTGATGTCCCAGTGTTGTGGATTCTGTTTGTACAGAACCAAATGCTTATCTGATGACTCATGGGTTTTAGCCAGACAAAGTCTACATGATGAGTCATCTCCTGACAAACAACATCAGATCGCCATCTCTAAGAACCGCGATGTTGGGAATACTAGAGCAGCTTATACAAGTCCAGTTCTTGACAAAAATATGTATGCTGGTCTTAACTGTATGTCATATATATATATTATTTGTAATATACCTTTCCTTCTAGTAAAACTTTTATTTTGCTCACGAAATCGTCATTTTCCACATGAAAATTATATTTAATTTTACAAGTTAATTTTTAAAAGTTTCATTTGCTCACTGCATTTTTTTTTTAATAGTTAACCATGTATGTTAGTTTACTTATTATTGCTGTATTTGAATTTACTAATTTTACATGTCAATTTTTTGAATATTTTCATTTGCATGTTAATTTACTTTTTTTGCATGTTGATTATTTCAAACTTTTCACAAGGATTTATTCACACATTATACATATCTCACGAAAAAAAATTACAAAGAATTCAATGCATTGTTTAATACTTTTCTCAATATAATTTTAATAGATGTGGAAAGTATTTCAGTGTCTGTTGTAGTAGAATCATCTTCTTCAGTGAGGATGGGCATGGATGGTCCACATGCTGCTGGAGCTGCCATCACTGGAACTGTTGCTTGAAAATGCTGCTGCTCAGCTGATTGGAACACTTCCAACAAATCCTGGTATGCCTGGGTCAGGTACCTTGGGGTTACTTCAAGGGAACTGGTAGTCGGCGGCTGCTGGCAGGCAGCAATGTTGCAGTCGGGGGAATGAAGCTTCTCTCTTAGAAGTGCGAAGGTCTCGACCTCCTCAAGAGATCAAGGTAGCTTGGTGTCTTCTATAATTGAATACACACAGCAGCGCACAATGGCCTTACGATAATCAATTACTTGCTGACATGGCTCGAACGATGCAGGATTGCTGGCTCCCAGCCAGTGTAGATTTCAATCACAGAATTCTTCATATGTCTTTAACTCGCCACCAGACCAGTAGGAATACTCGACACTAGAGTGCCTAGGCTTCACATGCACATTGAGGTTTGCTGTATGGAAACTCTCCTTATCAGTGACTTCACTGAAGGAGCATGAGTCACTGGAGGATGTGTCACCAGTGGATGAGTCACTGGAAGTAAAGTCACTACTTTGGCTAATGTAGCCACTGCTGCTAGATATTGTACTATATGTTTGTGTGACCATAGTTCATATACAACTAGGGTTATGAAACCATAAGTTAATTATTTATAAAGTTCACTAACTATAGGCGAATATGGCAAAGTCCAAACAGTTTCGCCTTCATGTAAAGTAGTTGTATGTTTGGTTCCAGTACACTGTTCAGTACAGTAAAAAATTTCACCGCTTTCAAAATGTTCCACTTCATATGTGTTAACTTTGTCAGTGTGAGTGGTGCTCACACACACACACACACACACAACATCTTTTCACATATTGCTATATCAGCAGCACTGGCTGGTAACTCACTGTTCGGAGTAAGATAAATAGCAGCACATCTTCCATAATTACAAGGAATAGTTTCTGAATGAAATGCAACATAAAAGTCAATATATCCCCTCAGATGATTTATGCCATCGCACACCAGAACCTGCTCGAACTCTAATCGTTGCTTGAAGCAAACTCTTCTATAACCAGCAAAAAAATGTTCATACTTCCCCACATATTCAGGTTTGAATCACATACAATCACGAGGATCAAACATTGTTGACGATACTCAAAAAAAGGACTGAAGAAGAAAATACGACTACAGGACTGGTTGAAGGCAGTTCAAGACTGATGGCTCACAAGGCTGTGAGGGGGGAAGAAGACCGCCAGAGTGGAGGGGTGGCATAATGGCGGTGGAGAGGAAGGCGTGACATTAATGAAGAAGACTTAATATGAAAATGAGTGGTATACTTCACAGGTATGTGGGGAGCACATGGTTGTCCAAACCAACCTGCCTTTTTTGAGAAGCGATGTGTGTTGATAACCATCACAATACTCCCTCCAACATAGTACTGCATTCCTGTCTTGACGTCGCGACTTGTAGGCTATGCTGCTGTTGCTCCGGAAAACGGTCACAGTCTCCACTTGTGCTGCACTTATCAGGTACTGCATTGTGGTCGGTAGATGACTGTCTGTTCGAAGTCGACCAACTGGACAATTGATGAAATTACAAATCACAAGTTCCACAGAGAACAAGTACCCTTCACTGCGTGCTATCCAATGTTCAAGTCCATCACAGGCTTCCACTTGTGCTGGCATACCAGGCATCCAGAAATGCACACGTCGGTGTCGGTAGCCCAGTGTAACGTTGGAGTATGTAGCAACATCTTCAGGATGGAACTGTGCAGACATGTTGACGGTACAGAGGCTATATCACAACGGATGATACTAGCTCTCTCCTCCTCCTCCCCTCCCTCATCTTACTGGTCAGGTCACTGCTTGCTCGTGCATGACTCATACTGAGTTTCATCACCATGTGACTCATTGTCCAAACGCCATTTTCTAAGAAGCAAGGCATTCTGCCGAGGACATGTCCAATATTGCTCGCAAGCACCACATGTATGATCCAAGTCATTGTACATATTCTTCAAATTATGTAGATCTGGGGAACTATATTGTGTTTGTAAAATCACTTATTGTAATATTTTCTGACATTGCTGTATCCTAATCCAAGGGCGTGGCAAGGCAGGTTTTGCATAAACCCTAGCAAAAACCAATCAGAACACAATAATTGCAAGAGCCATGCAAAAACCATTTTTCTATACAGTGTAAAGGGCACTTAAATGTTTGCAACGATCTGTAATAAAAACAAAGAAGTGTGGTCATGTTTGTTTTTATTTAAAATTTTTCTTTCGATTTTTTTCTTTTCATTAACATTTCATTTACAACTATTGCACATGGAATACTTTCTTGGTTATCTTACATTTCATATTTAAAGGGTAACATTATAATTTTCCTTTCCCATATATATCAAATTTATATTTAAATACATTTGCATAAAACTCAGGTTGCCCAAAATATAGATAAAATGCAACCAAATTCAGGTACCAATACTTTCGCTGATTTTCAGCTAATACTTATACAAGTTATATTTACTGGTCATATTAATCAGTTCATACAAACTGCAAAAAGCCATCACAAAATATATTGAGCAGGTGACTATATTTCTGTCGCACCTACATTTACCATTGACATTATTACATCATGTTTAATTCCTACACCAGGAAAAGCCCCATTTTTGGTAACACGTTACTGATTATCATACAATAATTAAGTTTCAATTTACTCGCAATCCCAAAATGATGGAAGTGACTGCTAAGCAATGCCAGACTTAACTCCGCAAGTAAAGTGGGTTTTTGGAACAAGCCCCAAACTTAGTAAAGTTTCTCTTAAAATGTCGTAAATTCAAGCAATTTCGCATAGCTCCACTTAATACAAGAGGTTGAGACCATAATCAACGATTATTGGCAAGTGTTTACAAATGTTCACAAAGTTCACAATAATTTACAGATGTTTGAAAAATGTTTACAAGTGGTCGAAAAGGTTCCCCGTGTTCCTAGTGGTTACCACCACTTTGCATCTTGGTGACGACATGGCCACTGAAACTTGGTTACAAAATTAACAGTACTGGTTTTTGCCTAAAAGGCCAACATTTCGCAAAATTGCAGAAAACTTCAAAATTATTTTACGGCCATAATGGCCCCTGCTTAATGTCAAAGTGACGTAAGTGACCTGTTTGCTTTAGAAGCATAAATTGGAGATTCCAAATAAAGTATTACTTATCTCATGGTAGAAGCTTGCCCCCTCAAGGTCGCCGAACTGACCTAGAGAGCAGCACGGGCCGGCACACCGTGCCACCCACTTGGGTTAACAATCAATTTAATCCACCCTAAAAAAAAGCCATTTTTCTAAGAAATCTAGGGGTGTTCAATTACTCCTTGGAGGGTACAAGCAATGTTGATTTGACCAATTATTACCATTTATGGCGATCGATGCAGCGAACACCAATTTCCCTTAGGAGGTCTGACACAATTAATTTTTTAATCACCCAATAAGATTATAGTGCGCTCTCCACTTCCGTCCTCTTGACCAAGATGCCGGAAGTAATGTAACGAAAACGTCACGTTTTTGTCGGCGCACACATTATCCCAAGCTGTTTATCAAAGCAGTCACCGACTGTGCTGCGCTCGCACGACTAATCACTGAAACATCAGTCAGGTGCACACCCCTTCGCTAGGCCTCGATGTTGCTGCACGTGAAAATTAGGCACGGACATATTCAGTTATTTTCCGGAACCTCTGAAATTTTTAAAGTGTTTTGTAGTGGCGTGCAGCTGACAAAAACACCACAATTAATTTTATCAGTGTTTTAAACTACATCGAAAAGTTTTAAACCTCAAAACTACATGTGTGAAAATTCGTGCGTAACGGGTCGTGTGCTGCACAATTCAACAGGTTTCCAAGCAGACACAGCAAGTACTCTTTTCCGAGGGAAATGGCGAAGTGGTCCGACACACTAATTTATTTTTAGAGTGTTTTTACTTATTTGCATGGTGTAAATTATTCACAGACGTGCGGTGACGGGATTTCCGTCACATCCCCCCCTCCTTAAAGGGGAGGACTCCCGAAGAAGAAGTAGTCCGTCTATGTTGAGAAGACCATCCAAATTTGAGAAGAAGATGCCATGAACCAAGACGAAGTGGCCAGCTTCGAAGTAGGACCAGCAGTTTTTTTACCATTCCAGATCAGAGATGAAAGTCCATAGCATCACCATCAAGATATTCCAGGAACACCATCACCAGGACATCCAGTGGGACACCATCATCAGGAACATCCAGTGGACTGCCAATGAAAAAGAAATAACTTGCACAAGTATTGTCATCATCAAGCCTCTGATCTATCAGGAATGGGAGACCCCATCGGGAACATCCCAAATCATTTCGAAACTTCCTCGAAGAAGGAGGGGGGGGGGGACCCCTAAAATATTTTAAATTAATATTGCCATCTTGGGCTTTCATCCAAAATCCCTTTTGCAAATATGAAGCACCTAACATTCATAATATTTATCATTTAACCAGTAATATCCATAAAATTCACTATCTATATATATATATATAAACAATTGCCCTCTTAAAACTACATGAGCATAAATAAAAATGAAATGCGCATGAACTACAGTCAGCAAAACCCAACTTAAAAACAAGATGATCAAACAATAAAAATATATTCAAAAACCCCACATACCACATGATCATAATTAGTGACATCTTAGACTCACTACTTTATTGAGTGGTACACATCTTTGTCACGTTACACTTCATTACAACTTTCTTCAAGACTACATCTTCCAACTTGTCCTGAAGGGTCCCTGATACTTTGGCGACAAGCTTAGCGCTAAATTGAGCGGCCTTATTACTAACAAAGTGTGTTTCAACCACTACTTTGTCTCCTATTTTAAAGGTCACAGTGCCACTAGAAAAACCCTTCATGGCTGACAACTTTCTATGATAATTCTGCAAACTCTGCGTAGCGTCAGCCCACACTTCCTCTAATGACTATTTACGCCCTACATCCCAACAAAAGCTGTGCAACCCCCATGCATGAATGAGAGGGTGAAAAAGTCTTCGGCCCAAAAACACCTCAGATGGAACCTTGTAGGTCACATCACTTACAACATTGTTAAATGCTAACGACAGTTGGTACAAAGCCAAATCCCATTCCTTATGTGTTCCGGTTTGAAAATCTTAGAGCTACCTTCAAATTCCGGTTATATCTTTCCACCAGATTGGCTTGTGAATAATTAAGGGTGGTCTGCACCAACTGTATACCCCAAGCAAGGGGTAAATTTTTCACCTCTACCGACACAAAGTAGGTGGCATTGTCGGTAACAACATTAATTGGAAAATTCCACAGATTTCTGAAAACTTCATAGAATGCAAAGGAAAGAAAAACAGAAATTTGCTAAAACTATCCACAGCAACAAGCATGGATGTAAACCCTGAAGTCGTGCGGGGAAAAGGGCCAAACACATACAGGTATAATCGCTTAGAACTATATGGGCTGATATTCTTAGCATTAAGGGGCTTAGCCCTCTGACAATCCAAACATGCCTTCACCAGATCTTCAATTTCACTGGTCATCCTAGGCCAGTAAAACATCTCCCTTATCCTGCATAATGTTTTATCCTGTCCCAAATGTGCTCCAAAAAAAAGTATTATGATAATAGTTGAATATTTGTCCCCTCAAAACTGAAGGAACAAATATGCTAAAGTTCCCTGTTTTGGCATCCACAATACCTATCAGCCCTTTCCGAACTTCGAAAGGACCACCTTTACCAGATGTAATATCTGCCCTGATCTGATTACATTCAGGACCAATTCCCTGATAGTGTTTGCAAACTCAGGTACGCCTGAGAAAAATCTTGGAGAGTCTCAACTTTCCCTCCCTCAGTACGTTCCACATCCTTACATGCCTTATTGGTGGGCACCAATAGGCTTGATTCTCGTCCAACACTAATATTCCCATTTGTGTGTACGGACGATACCCTTTTACTTACTGGCTTGTCTCTCGAATTACAAGGAGAAACATTATCAACACTATTGCAAACATATTCGGTTTGGCAAGAAACATTAACCTGATTTGCAGAAGGCAACACAGGAAAAACACTAGAAACATTAGGAACATCGAAAACACTATAAGTTTGGCCTAAGACACTAAACCTGTTAGCAGAAAGCATCACAGGAAGAATAGTATTAACATTATCCGGGGGTTCCACACGAAATTCATCCAAGTCAAACTTCCGGGATACCCCGGTTACCCCGTTGTCCACTCCCTTTATGTGTTGAACAACAAACTTGAAACATGTGATTTGCACTAACCAACTACATATTCGAGCCGGTGACGCTTCTTTATTGGCTTCTGCATCAGTGAGGATGCATTTTCCTTTTCGACTTGATTGGATGTGATAGCGCCAGCTTCTCATTGGTGGTTTCCTACTGGTACAAAGCCGTCCTGGGCGTGTCCTAACAAACTGTAGTCCAATGACAAAAGCAATACAAAACACAAGTGTTTGAAGTGTCTTCTGTCGTCAAATAATAATGCGAATTTTGCACGTCTGTAATTTCGAAAAACCTAGTGTAAGCCGAGTGAGTGGAAAGATTTGGACGGCTCTTAACATCGAGGTCTTGAGAGTTGATGGTGGTGAAGTGAGACGAGTATGGAGCAGCGCCGGAATGCAAGGGCGGGGGCAAACCGGAGATCCCCGAGAAAACCCACCGACAAGCGGCATCGTTCGGCACGATTCCCACGCGCGAAAATCTGGAGGGGTAGGGGGAGGAGTAGGCGTGACCCAGCCGGGAATCGAACCCGGTTCGTCTTGCTGTGAGGCGAGTAGTCTAACAACTACACCACCATGGCTCCCTTTTTCGTACGAATATCCACCCGCATTTCGTCGGATGGGGTCGGTTTCGCAAAGCTGCGTTCGAGCCATACATTAAATTTTATTGGCGGCGTAGTTATGTGGATAACCAACAACAACGTTCCCCCTCATTATAGCTAAAAATGTGCAACTATCCTTCAACGAGCCAGTCTCGTTGTGGCCGGCATATATGTTTAGACTGTAATGGAAAGCAGGTTAAGCCTCCACGAAATCATTCCCATTAACATCCCCAGAAGCTACGGCGATACTTCAGAATGGTGTTCGCTGACACAATGGCGGATGATCATCTTGAATCCTTGCTGTAGCAAAGGAGACTGAATACGTCGAAGTTTTACAGGTGAAGGTCCTACAGCTACGCAGGTTTTTCTCTCACGTGTCTGCAAGTTACCGCTCCTAGAAATCGTCATAGTAGTGATGGCCCGATAGCCGATAACCAACATCGGATATGGGTATTATCGAAATTTACCATTATCGGAGATCGACACTAAAATATCGGCACATCGGTAATGGCCATTCTAATCTCAACCTAACGTATTTTCTCTTCCTCTGCTGCACACTTAATTCCTAAACTCGTAACTTCTGAATGCGGCAACGCGACTAAAAAAAATATTAATTTAAGATGTAGCTAAGAAATTAGTAACAAAACCTACCTAAAAAAAAAAGGCAAGAATTTGAGATCACCACTGCTCTGCTATTTTGCTGACAAAAACGATATATGCTTCAGATAAAAACAAATTACAATGTATTTACAGTGGCGAAACAAATATCCCAACTCAGGAGGAGACAAGACTTTTTATGCCCTGCCACAGTGTCAAATTTTCGCCTTAAAATATATTTGACAAAATTTGAAAACGAAATACGGCCATAAAATTATTTTCCAACAAATTTTATGAAATATACTTTAATATGTTTGAAAATGTGCCAAACTGTCAATTTTTTCTGAAACGATCTACTACAGATTTTAATTAAAAAATTACTTTCAAAGTGAGATAGTACTGGTGTGTTTCCTAAAGTCCATTACAGCAAAAAGTGTCTTGAGCATTGTGATAATGTTACGTGTTGCTGGCCCACCGCGTGAGCGAACGACGAGGAGGACGGAGAGTCGTTATATGATAGCGGCGGCAGCGCGAGCGATGGGGACAGCGTTTCATTTACAGAAAGCGAGCAGACACTTTAGTCTCTTTTGCTGCACATGTTGTTGATCCTGGTTGTATTGATTTCTGCGTTTGTCTGAGGAATGCTCTGGATTACTGACCGCGTTTTCTCAGCGCGACTCTGGGTGCGTCGAACCTTCCAGATGGTCACCGCCAACACTGTAAATATTGCGACAGGCCTCCGGGCCGGAAGTTGAGTGTAGTTGAGTAGAGTTGGAGATGATGAATGAATGAGTGGCTGAGTTCCGAGCGATAAAAGATGAGCAGCGGGAGAGGTGACCAGCGCAAGTGAAGTTTACGACCGCGAGTATCAAGCAGTGAATGACGCGGCTGGCAACCTGAACTGTTGGATTAGATACATGAGTGAAAGACGTTATAAATTATGGAAACAGATAGAATGAATACATGTTAATAATTAATATAAGTTAGTTGACTGTAACCAAAGAGACAATTAAGAAGGGCGTTAATGTAGTTTATTTATTTATATTAAGATCTCCATCCCTCACGATGTCATATACGCCCCTCAGGCGTACCCACGTAACAATTGTTCGTTAATAAATTTAAATTTTGTTAATACGAAATATTTCTTGCACAATGAAATTGACTGCATCTGAATTTCTGATATTATATGCAATATGCACTTATAGCATTCATGCTCAGACATCTTCTATATAAACCTACCATTTTCTAATATCATTTTGTTTCAAGCACTTGTTCGTTATTATAAAGTTTCATGACGAGCACGGTCCTGATTTACTGAGCCCGTCAAACATAGATGAAATTTTAGAACTGGTCCAATATTTCAAACGTTCGGTGGAAACTGGAGCCATCCAGCTTTTTCAGACAAATACGGCGGCCTTTATGACGTCACCACTGTCTAACGTTATCTGACCAAACTTAGTGGCAGCAGCTTGAGCGAAGAAAATCTGACTGCGTGGCAGGGGATTAAGCGCTTCAAAACAGGCCATAACGCATTAGTGTAGTGGTATGTTAATATCAGATATACATTATAAGAATTAATCAATAATTGTATACAATATACCAACGCATCTTGGAAAAGAAAACAGTTTGGATGCCCATTTTCTCTCATTCTGGCGATCTTTACTAAATTAAGGGACGGACAATGTTTACCTTAGCCTGCTACCCCCTCACCCTCCCAATCCGGAACACCCGTTGATTTTACGTAATTGGCATATCGTGACATTCGCGAATAAAAATAGAGCCCCACATACTGTTTACGCTCAACACGCGAAAAGTGAACAAGAGAGCAGGGAAGAAAAACAAACACAGCTTAAGATGGAGTGTGGGCGGGAACAAATGCCTGGTAGATACATCGTCACTTGTCGCTGTTTAGTATCCAGCGGAGTTCCATGAGGATTACCCCGCCCATCCTTGGATGGAGGGGGCGTCATGCCCCTAGGGCCTGCCATGCATTGCCGACAAGCGCTATCTAAACAGTGCCAACGAACCCATTATAGACTATTCGATGTTTCTTCACACTTATTTAATAAAACCTACGAAAAGTCACTCCATGTATGATGTGTTTGGTTATTTCCTAAATGTGCCATGTTGTATTACAGACGTTTAAATAATAATAACAATAAAAATACATGGTCTTTATTTGGGTTAGTTAAGGCATATTACACTTGCATATTACTGCTTAGAAGAAAAAAAAGTAGTTCTTACAAATTAACGATCAATGCTGAAAGTCAATAGTCCTTACTAGACATTGACGGAACAGGTAATTAATACTAAATAGTGACATGCATATTTAAGTACTGGAAAATATTTATAATTAAGTGGTGATTATTTAGTTTGAACAAGTCCATAAAACAATAATGAACTGGTAGATATCAGGCCAAAATATGCACCAAATACGTGCAAGCGCATAAATGCACAAATGGCCCACATACATACACACATAACAATAGGTCCCTGTAAATTAAATGATAAATTAGAACACTAGTCAGTTACAACAACAAAATTGTAAATACTTAGGTCCCTATAATTCAAATGCTAATGACAAACTCTGACAATTTTAATAATCAATACACAGACACTTTGAGATAGAAAAGTTTTCAGACTTCTACATAAAAAAGCGTATAAGCAATTAACGAAGAAATAAATGAAACGGTTATGAGTTAAAAATAAAATTAGTCACACAACCATTCATTCGACCATACATACAAAATGCTTTTTTTAACCAGTCGCGGTGGCGTGACAGCAAGCACTGCACCAACTTCTTTCTGAACAGATTGTAAGAACCATCATCGCGTATCTCCTGGCCCAGACCATTCCACTTCCGAGCTGCTGAAACGCTAAAAGAACTTGAAAAGCAATTTGTGCGGTGGAGCGGGATTCAAAGTTTACTGTCTGATTTCGGGCGAGTAGAAAAATCGCGCAGGAGAAGTGGCTGAAACGATTTCATAATTATACAGGAGTATCAGCACGCAGGATATCATACAGGAGTATCAGCACGCAGGATATCATACAGGAGTATCAGCACGCAGGATATCATACAAGAGTATCAGCACGCAGGATATTATTTAGGTGCAATACAGTGCTGTTTTGCTCTCTCTGACAAGTTAAACAGTTCAGTTTACCACACCACACACTGAGACGGTCTCTGGATTTAAGGTTAAATACAAAACGCACGCATGTGTTCAGTAACCTCTGGAACCGCCTATTAAGGTGATCTGCAAGGTCGTTGTACGCTAAATCATAATACGTAATTATGGGCAGTACAAGTGCATGTACGAGCGGTATAACTCGCTCCGGTAGAAGATTTCTAAAGCGTTTTATAGAAGGCAGTGTTTAATAGAAATATTTACACATATATGTTGTGTGAGCAGCCCAGAATAGTGTTTCGTCCATTGTGTTACCCAAATTTTTAACACTGCTAGAGAAATTAATAACCGTACCGTTAATTAAAATACTAGGCAAAGGAAGTTTCATTGCAGCACGAGAGATGGAGAGGGTTTTTACAGGATAGATTTATATACCATTAACTTCAGACCATTTCCTAGCCGCATCCGGATCCGAATTCACTTTGTGAAAAGTAGATACAATTCGATTTCGAGTTGAAGATACGTACATATGGAGATAATCTGCATAGATATGATAGTTCACATGTGAAACGTATTTTGGAAAACAATATATAATTAGCGAAAACAACAAAGGACCCAATACAGATCCTTGAGGCACTCCTTTAAAAACAGCTTGCCAATGAGATCTTACGTTGTTCATTATTACACACTGATATCGGTCACATACATTCGCACGCGCTCAGAGAAAAATTGAAGCAGCTACTTAGTTTATCTAAGAGTATATCATAATCGACAGAGTCCAAGGCTTTGCTGAAGTCAATTAACGTCAGGAGGGTAAGCTGCCTAGAGTCCATTGTAGTTCTGGTAACGTCAAAGTAGCTTGTTTTTGGTTAAATTAAAATTTTATGTATATATTTTATTATATAAATTATTTTATTTCAATTATAATTAATATGAATAAAAAGAGAGAAAATAGGTGTGTCGGTAATGCCTAGTAAGAAATAATTCTTATGCAAAATATTACTACACTGAGTGCGCACGAATGCGGTGTGTTGACCTTTTGGTGTAATTTTATAGATTCAATTAAACATTGTTTGCATGAGGCGGAGGAATATCATGGAAATAGAACTTAAGCAAGGCTTCAGAAATATTGGCAGTAACCGTGAATTGACTATAACTAAGTATTGTTACAATGCGGCACCCGAGGGACGTATCTGAGTTCATAAAGGATGGAGGTTTTAGTAAAAAAAATTAAAAAATAAATAAAATAAACTAAATTTAATTTCTAATTTATCCACTCCGCTATTATTTAGAGAATTTGATTATCTGTCTCGACTTTTACTCTTTTAATTTAACAGCGAGAGCAATGTCTAATGTATATTTAAACTCTAATTGACGTCCTTTTCCTCTGTTGGTTTCAGTCAATTACTTATACTCATTAATAAAACGTGTTAGGTCTGTCTGTTGCCATCATTTATAATGTATTTCACTAACGCATCTAGTCCAATAGACCAGCCTGCCAGCCGCATCCTTCACTACTTAATACTCGCAGTCACAGACTTCCCTTCCGCTGGTCGCTTCTCTCGCTGCTCCATCGCTCGGAACTCAGTCACTCATTCAGTCATAATCTACAACTCAACTCACCTCCCGGGCCGGAGGCCTGTCGTAATATTTACAGTGTTGGCCGTGGCCATCTCGAAAGTTCAGTACATCCCGAGTAACACTGAGAGAACGAGGTCAGTAATCCATAGCAGTCTTCAGATAAAAACGGAAATAAATACAACCAGGGTCAGCAGAATGCGCCGCTAAAGATATTGTCGTATCGCTCGACTAGCTTTCTGTAACTGACACGCTGCCACTATCGCTCGCGCTGCCGCCGCTATCATATCAAGACTCTCTGTCCTCTTCGCTCGCGCGGGATGCGAAACCAATGTCAGCGGCGCGGACCGGTGACACGCGACAGTATCATGAAAGGACAGCAGGGCACGGCACCACTCGGTTCTACGCAGCTTGACCCGTAGTTAGACCATTTGTAATGGCCTGCAGGGCACCGACTAACGATGGGGGGTTAACCAATTGAAAAATTCACCTGAGGGGTAGTTCTTAATACTGCGAGAGAGGGAAGGAACATGAAGGAAAAAAATAAGTGTCATGAACACAAATTCTGGGTGTGTGAAATATTCCGTATATCTCTAAACACGTCTCACGTTATTAACCTGCTTCTATGGTCAACTATAAGAAGTTCGTATGTGCTTTTTATGACAAGCATTAGCTGATTACCACGTACAAACGAAAACTAGTTTGTCACGTGTACTATATACAAGGCTACTTTTTTTTTAATTTCTAGGAAAAAACGGTCAACCAATGGAAATTTTTCAGGGATAGATAGATAAGCACCGGAACTCAGTCAGTTGGAAGCATTAGATTTTTATAAGAGGCGTGCGTTATTTCACCAGCAGCATGTGGCAAAAAAAATGAAAAATCTAATTATAATTCTACTTTTTAAGAAGAGATAAAGAAAAAACGAAGGCAACGGTAAATACTAGTATGAATTGTGCTCTCATGTGTTAGCACAAGCAGAACTCCAATTATTAGCCATGAACATTTGTAATAGGACAGACATGAACTTACTAACCTTCTGCTGAAAGTCGTTGGAAAACAAACTGTAGTAAGGACATCCGTTTCTTCATTGATAATACGGTAGACCCAATAGCAGCTTAAATATAATACAAACTTGGAAACGATACTTTCTTACAAAATGCAATATTTTCTGGTATCCATTTAATTATTATTTTTTTAAATCAAAAACCTTTAAAAACAAAACGTGCATGTACATGTATATCAACCACATGTTACACGTTGCAAGAGCGCTCAACGTCACGTCCTGTCTGGTCGCATGTGTAGGGCGTACTGACCGTTCGAGGCGAGCGGATTTTACTTCCCGGGATGCATTCTGGCATTCCTTTCATGTGCCGAACTGTGTCGAGCTGAGCCGATCCATTCCCACTTCCCAGTGGGTTTTCATCTCATTGCGCTCTATGTAAAGTAATGTTACTTGCTGCAGCTGGCACCGAGCTCCTGTCTGTTGCTGTGAAGGGGGGAGGGGGGAGGTGAAAACCTCGACCCTCCCCTAGTCCGGAACGACGCATTCGCTGCCGTGTTGCTGTCCCCTTCTGGGAAGCCCGTGAATAATTGACAGCGGCGAGATTGGCTGGCGTCACAGCCCCTCCTCCTCCACCTCCTCCTCTTCAAATTGCTGAAGAAGCCGACAATAGGCGCAAGAATATTCTGGTACTTAGGACACTCGGCCTAACTAGGGAATTAGGGAGATTTCTGGATGGCGGCCTAATACACTATATATATATATATATATATATATATATATATATAAGTATACTGCCGCGGTACAGCGGCCAGCAGTCTTTGACGAAGGCCATCTAGCTGAGTGAGGGCGCAAAGTGAGAAGAGGTACGACTGCGGTCGAGGTGTTCTTGGGGTGAGTGGATGAGAGGGCGTGAACCCCGGTGAGTGAAGCCTACTGTTCGCGAGGGCGCTTGGAGAAGTCCAGAACATTGCGGACTGGTGGGACATAGACTAAACTGAGATGGGACTGAATGGTCATGTAATACTGACGTTACTGTAAATATTAGAACTGTCAAATATGGACGCGTAACTAATAAAATCATGAAATAAGTTTTAATTCACTGTCTATTGGGACTGACTTTTAATTGTTTAGTTTCATTAATTTATTGTATTACTGAAGTCATTAATTGTAAAAAGTAAGTGATATCAATTTATTGTGAGATGTTGAGTCGAGAGAACTTTGTTTGTAGTTAATGTAAATGAAATTAGAAAACTATAATTAATTCTTTTATTTAATTAAGACCTTTGTCCCTTAACAAACTTAGTTTAGCTCACTGAATTTCGAGAGAGAAAATGTATAAGAATATGGCCGATGCAGTGGTGTGTCGCGAAGTCAGCGCGCAGGGGTGAGGAGGGGGCACCCCCCCCCCCAAAACATCTGACTTTTCAGCCAGCAGGGGAGATTTCTCACGGAAATAGATTATAAATTCCCACGTAAAAATATTAAGCAAATTCCATAATAAACGTGTTCACACAAACAATATGAAACAACATTTTACCTTGCCAGAGACTAATTGATGGCTCCAATGGATATATTAATTGCCACCACAATAATTTAAAAGCTCCTGAAAACTTAGTTTTTATTAAATTTGTGCATTATAATTAATATGAAGAATATTCATTCATCTCCTACAACACTATTAGATCTCAACTCAATATCTTAAAAACACGAAATATTAATAACCGCAGTGAGTTTCGCCATATTTTTCTTTACGCGATTTACTCTTTGCCTATCTGGTTGATACGGTCGGTCACATGACCGCCAATAGAATTGCTTGTTCCGTGCGACTTGCATAAAAAAAATAGTACAGTCATGTTATATTTTCTGACCTCGAACGAAACTGC
This sequence comes from Dryococelus australis, assembly GCA_029891345.1. NCBI lineage: Eukaryota > Metazoa > Arthropoda > Insecta > Phasmatodea > Phasmatidae > Dryococelus > Dryococelus australis. Next base: position 122,642,619 of record CM057000.1, on the reverse strand, counting down.
CTTTCTCTGTATATCTTACAGTGCACTGTATTTCTAATTTAAGCAAAATAATTTAATTGAAATACTGCTGCTTTTGGTTACGTTATAAAGAACTATGAAAGTTATAAATTCTGATTACAATCTGAAGTAATGACTGACCACTGGCAATCAACCCTGTGGCGGCAACGACCCTGCTGACTAAAAAATATGGTTGTTGTGAGGGGAGGGGGAAGGCCTTATTCCACCCCTCTCAACCATTTCCGTAGTGAATTCGGCGCCTATGCTTTGTACCATTTTGTCTAATGAGCCTGCTCGTCCTTCTCTCACTCTCCGTCTCTATTCTACTTTACCACCGTTTCCGTTGGGGACAGAGGCGTAGCCAGTATTTATTTGGGGGGGGAGGGATGTTTGTGAGTGGGATAGGAGCTTTAGATTACACCTATAGTTATCCTTTTGCGTCGGTAGAATGTGCCACGATCTCATCCAGCCATCCAAGCTACTTTAGCTTTTAACAACTCGTCAAAATACCCTAGCTTAGTAAGCACTATGCCACTCTTGTAGTATTAGCTGAGGTTGTTTCATTTACTTTAACCTTTCTTAAGGGGGGGGGGGCAGCTGCCCTGACCACCTTTGACTACCCCATGGCGAGGGACACCCTCGACTAAAAATAGCTCATTCGTACACCCCTCAGCACGCATTCCATCGGTCGGGCAATAAAGGGGGTTGGTTGCCAGGAGGCCCATCAGGGTGCCCCGGGGTTGTAGGGGGAGAATGGAGAAATGAGGACGTAAAAACTCCCTGACCGGGCACAAGGCAGGCCCGACTCGGGCTCCCAGACTATTTCTTCTCGTCTTTGGACGGAATCCACTTAAGGGGGATCCACTTATTAAACATTTCCAACGCCGCAAGTCCGGCCGTTAGGTCCGTCTCAGACGATACGGGTTTTCCGTCGCGTGCTGCGTTTAGAAATAACTATGGGTGCACGTGGAAGCTTTGACACTTGACGGCCAGCGGCATAGTGTGTTCTGTGCTTCCATTGTGCAGTAAACGGCACGACGCCGTTGCATTAGGTTAAGTTAGGTTAGGTTAATTTTATGTAGGTTGACTTAGGTTACACTAATTTACCCACCAATAGTAATAACAAGGTGACACAAACCGTAACCTATATATAAATAGTATAAAACAAGTCGCCCGGCCGCGTGTGGCTGTGTATTCGGCTAAGGCTTCTACACTACTTGATGGATTTTGATGCGGTTTCCGTCATCAAGGTTTAGGTATATAATACATTAATATTTACTGTAAGGATAGTAGAAAAAGTCGTTTTTCGGGCGCTTACATGGCTTAAGCTGACTAAACCATAAGAGATACACCAAATTAATGTACTACGGAATCGTAGATCTCAAAAAAGGTCTACAAAAAAGGCCATCACAGCATATAAGTTATTTATCTTTTAAGGATGACCCACAGTAACCATTTTTGTAGTTTAAATTTCACTTACGAAGACTTTGTGAACAACACAGTATTAATCCTATGCTAGTCACCTTAAGAATTTAGTGTATATACTTGCTGTAAACCTAAACAACGCCATATTTGTATATCGCACCCGAGCGAGGGCGGGGCGGGTCGCTAGTTAACTATATATAACTAAATGTAACACATTCTGGTAAAGGCGGTTCACGATAAAGTGAGCACTTTAGAAATTAACCTTAGAAAAAAGTCACTGCCCCATCATACATATATTTTAATGGGCGCACTGAGTGACATTCCCCCTTAAATTTGATAAAGATGCATTGGAAAGTAGTTCCATATATAAACGTCGAATAAAAACTGTAACTTAACTATTTGTGATAACTTAAAATTAATATTTTTTCATCTTCTGTTGTATTTAATCAATCGATGTTTATAAATGAGCAGATTTGAAAAATATTTACTTTCTTACAAATATTACAGTTTCACTTGACCGACGCATGAATAAAGTGATGAGGGCTATGGCAATGTTAATTTTACATAAGGCGGACGAATACACAACTTGTATAAAAGTATATCTTTAGCAGGGCTTTCAAAAGTGCTTTTTTTTTATCGTGAACAGCCAATAGCCATATAACACGTGACTAACAAAAGATGTCGTGTCGTCTAACGCAAGAAAACCGTCAATTCTAAAACAATTAACACACAAAAAAATACGGAATAAGTAATCCATTTCCGACGGCGATGAAAGATAGCATAAACAAACTATCGCGTGTGTTCTGTTTGTTCAGAATTTTAAGCGGTAACTAGTATATAAGGTTTTAACACAGCAATATGATCAGAAAAGATACAGCTCTGTCGCTGTAGTTTAAAACACTGTTTTACAGAATAATATATAGCGCATACAGAGGGCTACTTTACAGCGATTTTTACAGACTTGCGACACTTTTCAACGACAACATTTATGTGTCAATAGCCAATAAACTGGCAACCAAGTATGGACTTTCATTTCTCTGCTGAAAAAAAAAAGTTGCATTGGAATATTCCATATTTTTTTAAAATTTAGAATAGACAGTCTGCTTACAATGAGACCTACACGAAGGGCCACAAATTTTCGCAAAGAAAAATTCGGAGCACACAGTAGGCTGCTCCCCTCCCACCAAGGCGAACCGGGTTCAATCCCCGGCCGGGTCACCGGATTTTCGCAAGTGGGAATCGTGCCGGACGATGCCGTTGGTCTGCTGGTTTTCTCGGGGATCTCCCGTTTCCTCCTTCCCCTTCCTTCCGGCGCCGCTCCATATTCACTTCAATTACCCACATCGGCTCTCAAATCTCTTCACTCGCTCCATTGGCTGCTGGTGTGTGTTTTTCCGCATTTGACCAAGCCACGCAGGATTCCGTAACTCCGACACTGTACCTTCGTGATTCGTGCGCAAATAGTTAACACGAACCGAAACAGGTTTCGGCCAATCAAAAAAGTCTTGCGACCCCTCAGTGCTTTGAACTGTACATACTCTCGACATCTTTTCGCGAAATATCACTATCCCTTCCTATACAACTGGTGTGGCTCTGTAATGGATACTTGTATGGGTATCGGATTTTGAATCAACCGTTGAGACGTTTGCTAATATAAAATCTAGTAAGGCAAATTTCACTGGATATTATATTCTAAGTTGTGAAGTCTTAAGTAAATTGTTAAATTTGATTGAGGTTCTGAGAAGAAATCGCACATTGAAAGTAAATAAAAGATGTAGCCTATTCACGTTTTTCTTCGCACTTTTTGAATAAAACATTTGAAAAATCACCCCATGTATGACGTGCTTGATTTTTTTACTAAATATATAATATATCATCAGTATTTTATACTTGTTTTAACATAAAACTACCTTGTTTTTGGTTTAATTTAACTTTTACTTATATTTTACCTATAAATTATAAATTCGATTTATAATTAATAACGATAACAACATGGAGAAAACAAATGTGTTGGTAATGCTCAGTATGAAATTGTTATATTGTAAAATATTATTACACTGAGTGCGAGTTATTGTTATGCGTTGTCCTTTTGGCGAAATTTTCCCTATTAGGTAAGTTTTGTTTGCATGAGGCGTAGGAATCTTGAAGTGGAACTTTAGTAGGGCTGCTGAAAAATTGTATAACCGTGAATGGTTTGTAAGCCTTTTATTTAAAGTTCTTCCTTGTAACTAATCAACTTAAAATATGTGTTGAAAGAGTATGTTAACTGTTTAATGCATTTCTGATAAAATAATTTATAATAGCGTAATTGGGTGGAAACCGAGTTGTTCTGTGCAAAACTTTTTTTATCGATGTTAAAATTATAAACTAGTTTTGCTATTTAGGCCTACGTTTCAGCAAAATGCCCGAAAAGTTCATAGTCCACACAAGTGTTTTTTTAATGAGAGTTTTCTCACGAGTCTGTGCATTAAAGTGGCGGGCCGACTAATTTTTTTTTCCGGGTCCTTTGTGGCTCTCGACTCTTTTGTTGCCAACAGAAAGGCGTGGCAGTGAGATTGTCATACGAATTCCACATTCTTCTGCAGGTAGAGGCAGCGTGGCTTCCAAAGAAGCAACTGCACTCGACCGTACTAAATTCAGATTTCTTTAAAAAATAGTACAGATACAAGCAAAATTGTCAGAAAAGTACGATATAAGTTGAACATGAAAGAAGAAAGCATATCGACTATTCACGGTTTATTCACACCTTTTAAATCAAATCTTTGAAAATACACACGAACGCACCATGTATCACATGTTCGGTTGTTTCCTAAATATGTCATGTATCACAAGCGTTTCGTACTTGTGTTGTAGTCCAGCCGCATAACTTCCAAATTTTCTGAAGCCCTCCTAAAGTTCTACTTCCAGGATATTCATCCGCAGTATGCAAACAAAGCTTAGAAAACTACACCAGAAGGACAACGCACCACATGTGCGCTCTCAGTGTAATAACATTTTTATAAGGAATATTTCTTACTAGGCATTACCAACACACCTATTTTCTCCCTGTCGTATTCTTTTTATTTATAAATGATATATTATTATTTATAAATGAATTATAAGTAAAAGTTTAATGTAACAAAAAAAAAAGTACTTTTATGTTATAGTTCATTCACGGTTTCTTAGGATATTTTGAAACCAACCTATGAAAAATTACCGTAGGAGTAACCTGTAAACCAGTTATTTCAAAAACTTGTTTACCACAAATAAATAACAGTGTGATTAACTTTAAAGTATTGTATTCGTATTAAATACAAATTTAAAACAGTGAGAATGGCTAGTAGCAATGGCTAGTAAGAAATATTTCACAGTTAAAATATTGTTGTAACTTAGTTTTCTTGGTATGCTATTTGTAAATTAACATTGCTTATTGATATATAAAAATTTTTAGGTAGCACTAAAAGCAACATATTTCATTGTTACAGTTACAAATATCAGCGTAAATTACCATGCGTAGTGCTGTGAGAACCACCAGGACAAGGGCTGACAGGCCTTGAGAGAAGCACAAAGGATGTAGGCAATGGCGATGTCAGTTATTGCAACAGCCGAGGATAAGTTATCCAAACAAGGCCGGGCGGCGAAGTATAAATGGCGCGAGCTCTGGAGGCTCTCTGCCATATTTGTTCCTGCCGACGCCAGAGGGCTGCCTGCGTCAACATCACTGTGAGGGCCGCCAGTCCAGCGGACCAGAGGTCGACATCGCACGGGGACAGCCGTCGAGACGAGCCTGAGCGAATTCGAATAATCGACAGTGGGTAATTATCCTTCCTGTTAGGGCGTCTTAAAGTATCTTGAGGTGAAGGCGAGTGAGGCGATAAATAAACGCCATATTCAAGCAATCATGAAGCATTTTCACAGAATAGCTTCCTGTAAACTGAGTTTAATTAAGTCTCTTGCATTGATCTAAAGTGATAATGTAATGACTTAACGATTGAATGATTGTAGTCTTGATTTAATCAATAAATGTAGTGTTTTGTAATATGGGCATTTGCTTTACTAGACTACATCATTCCCCTTTTAAATGAATGTGTGTCCTGTTAGCTAGAGCGGGGTCACAGCAACTGGTGGAGGCGCCTCACACTTCCAACCTCGCGAGAAGCCAAGTGTGGAAAACTAAAGTAAAGTTTTTACCAATTAATAAACTTAAATTGAAATTAAAATTCAGAATTGCAATCCAAGGTATAGTAGCGACTACAAATATATCAGTAAACAAGCCTAACATTGACTTGCCAGCAGTCCATTCAAAAGATCGCGAAGTTTTGCACTGCATGATTCAAGGTCAGGATATTATGGTCACTGAGCAGGCGCGCGAGCAACCTTGCTGCACAAGCCAAATGCGACCGGACAGATACGCCTATTGTACTGTCGATGTAGCGTGTGTGTGAGCTTCTTGTTTGTAAAACTTAATGCGTGCCTTATAACGGAACTGCTCTTCGGATCCATATTGCTTTTGCAAACGCAATTCTCCACTCTACAGATGCGCCAGGTGGAGAATAAATCTAAATGCTTGTAGAAGGTGTGCATGTTTGTTCATAAGTCAATTCTACATTATTGTCCCTAAACATGCGAACACACAGCACACAGACATGAGTAAACAAGAGAAATCTGCCTCAAAATCAATAATAAAATTGGTAAAAATAGTCACACTTGATGTGAGCGATGCTAAGTGCACATTATATAAACACGCTGAACAACAGACCCAGTTAATTAATGAGAGTACAGACTTAGTAGAAACCCCACACACTTCACCCACCCAACAAAACACTCCACTTGATTACTCACTTCCCGACACACACGACCACAACACGTATGAGACAAGCACAAGTGGATACTTTAGACCACACCCTCTTAAAACCCTCCAGGCAACAGAAAAATTTTTAATTTCCATTCCAAACTCTAGCACCATTATGTTAATATAGAGGACAAAACAGATCCCTTTCAAAACTATCAGACACAACAAAGCCAGTACAGATCATTATAAAACAACCACAACAAATCCCCACATTCACAGGTGAAATTAACGAAAATGTGGAGGGATTTTTGGACACTTACAACACCGCCACTGAAATTAATGGATCGAATGAAATAGAAAAACGTAGGTGCCTAAAGTTATATTTACAAGGCACAGCCAAAAGGGCCTACGAAAATGTATATTGTGCCAATTTGGAACCAATTTCCCGGCAACAAATTGAAAACAAATTGTTACAAACATTTACACATATCAACACAAAGGACAACTACAGACACCTCTTACAAACAAAGAAACAACAACCAGGCGAAAGTTGTCACTCTCATGTAGAAGACCTAATCTTCTACAAAAACAAATGCGAACCACAGTTACCAGAACCAGAATTAATCAAAATCATTTGGAAATCTCTCTCACCAACAGTTTCAGACAAGCTTGTAGCTCTACAAAATCACACACTGAAACAACTGCTACACAACATGAAAAATATTGAACTAGGGATATACCGATACAACCAGGTCATGGAAAATAATTCCCTAATTTGAGAACATGCCAAACTCCAAGAGGAGATTACAATGTTAAAACAGGAAATGTACAAACTCACAAACCGGAAAAAACCACAAATTCACAGGGAAATAAAATTAAAGTGAAACAACACACATTCACATACAAACAAAGAAACCATACCCATGGAATGACTCCAATCCAGGTCATGTTAGATGGGTCCACTGCATTTAAAAGGGAACAGAGTAGGGAACACTACAGGAATCCATAGAATAAAGGCGCTGATAAATATTACCACAAATATGCAAAACTCAATCAGGCAGGCTCCTTAAGGGTGCTGAACAGATGGGAGTACATAGAGGAAAGAAATCAAAGCTCTTGCAGAAATAACTATAGAAGGCAGGAAAACCAAAGGCAAAATGAAAATGACAGATGTGTACCCCCTCCCCCAATGCAAAAGAGGAAAATCGATGTTTGCAAAATCCTATTTAGCAAAAGATCACCACAAAGGTCGTATGTGGAAATCGCTAAATTTAATTCAAAAAATGAAAATTTTGCATATCGACCTCTTGAAGAACAACACATTATCAAAGCTGAAACAGCCAAACATCACACAAAACAGGACACACCAAGTATTGAATTTCGGGCTCACAAACCAGGTCAGGGAAATCCGACGACACGGCCAGATCATTACGCAAGGTTCACTAGGGAAAAAACACAATAAGGAAGTGGACGTGAAAGAGGCACGTGATGTGACTCTGGAATGTTAAATTCAGCTAAACCGCTCCGAGTGCAAGGACTGCATGGCCTTCATCGGGCCACACAGCCAAACGGCGATGACACGTGCGCTCTGTTTGCACACAGGACACCGCGCTGCAGACTGTCCATTGTTCCCAAACCAAGCAACGGAAATCTACACGGACATTGGTAAATGGTTCCACAGGCTCAAACACAGGTTTGCGATTGGTCAAGTCCGAGTCAAATTACCACGCACGGGAAATGATAAGACTAGGCAAACAGCCCAGTTAGTCAACATCAACACAGAACAGTGTGGCGATGATGAAATGCGAGCACGCAACCTGAGACATGACGAGTTCTGCAAACAGTGGATATACAAACACGGAACCCTGGCGCACAAGGATGAATGTCGCCAACAGTTTATACAAACATCAACACCATATGATTTTGTTCGAATCTGAGGAAGAGAGTACAATGCACTTCCAGATACAGAATTTTCCAGATCTTGTATATCTACAACACTCATTACGAATCAACAATGCATGCCATTTACCAAAAATTTTTTCTCTAATAGGAGCCACACATGAAATCGAATTCCTCAATATAAAACAATCATAGATATCAGCATATCGGGGCACACATTAAAATAAGACTTTCTCCTAATTGATATTTTGAAACTTTATATAATAATAGGAGTTGATTTCATGAAGAAATATGATATTGTACTAATCCTCAGTAAAAATGTTATGTTCATACACACCTCTGATGATAACAAATTATTAGAAGTCCCTTTAATCATCGCTATCATAAAGAGGCATATGACCCATAACATAGAATATTGCATTAACAAAATCGAGAACATTGAGACAGAAATTCCTAAGATTAAATTACGAAACATCAACAATAAACTATCCCACTAAGAAACCAAGGCCATACAAGAATTACTATACAAATATCAGGACAGGTTCGCAAGTACTATTACAGAATTAACTGAAATAAAAAAATATGACATCAAATTAGAGCTGACATCAGATAAAGCTATGCATACTAAACTGTACCGAATAAATCCCAAACTAAGAGAGGAATACAACAAATGGTGGAAGCAGGGGTTTTTATGCCATCCAAATCCCCATACGCCGCACCGGGTTTAGTAATAAAAAATGCCAAGGAAGGATAAGATTCCTAACAGACTTCCGATTACTTAATCAATACCTCAAAAGGTCCAAAAAGGTCCAGTATCCGATATCACGAACAGAAGACATTATTAACACATTGCAAATTCCAAATACATCAGTTCTATTGATATGGTCAGGGGATTTTACGCAATACCAGTTAGAAAAGAGGATCGCGAGAAACTCACCTTTTCTGTCGACAGGGTCGGATTTTTCAAATACGCCCATAAGCCAATGGGGCTCGCAACCTCCCTGAACTATATCCAAAATTTTGTAGACATGCTCGGACCATTAAGATGGGAAACCGCAGTAGCGTACATCTACGATATTTTTATAATAGGGAACCATTCCAAGAGCATCTGGAAAACGTACAAATTTAATGTCAAAATCAATGCTAAAAAATGCTCATTCGCACAGGATGTAATGCAAATTCTCGGTCATTACATAACTCCAAAAGGAATTATGACAGACCCAGAAAAAATTGAAGCTGTTGAGAACATGATTACACCCAAGAATGTAAAACAACTATGAATGTTTCTAGGCCTAACATCGTACCTACGGAGGTACATACAAAACTACGCCCGCAAAGCAGAGCCCCTCATTGCCCTAACATCGTACCTACGAAGGTACATACAAAACTACGCCCGCAAAGCATAGCCCCTCATTGCCCTAACAAAAGTACCTACGGAGGTACATACAAAACTACGCCCGCAAAGCATAGCCCCTCATTGCCCTAACAAAAGATAATGTCCCATTTAAATGGACAAATAGGGAACAGGTGGCATTTGACGAACTCAAGGCAGCTATTCGTAACTCACCAATTTAACGAAAACAGACACACTATTTTAGCCTGTGATGCATTGCAAACGGCGATAGGCGGGGTCCTTATGCAGGAAATACCAGGTACCAAAGAAAGAGCCATCGTTGCATTCGCCTCTAAGAAACTATCGCTGAACGGAGGTACGTTGGTCCGCGACGGAGAGAGAGCTAGCAGCTGTCAAGTATTTTGTTACATGCTTCCAGCAATACTTATACGGATAAAAGTTCACCATCAAGATGGACCGCGCAAGCTTACACTACCTCAAAACCATGGCGGAACACAATATCCACATCCAAAAGATGGCTATTATTGCACTCTCCGAATATGAATTTCAACCAAGAATCGCAAAAGGTAAGCTAAACATACTCGCAGATGCGATGAGTAGGTTACCAACAAGGGGAAAGGCCGAAACTGCAACTATTCAAATAATCACCACTAGCTATGAAGCTAGAAATACGATGCTAAAGTGTACTTCCTTTTACAAGGCACTAGCAGAAAGCCTATTCCAAAGTGCACAAAAAACACGAAGAAATTAAGAAAACAATTGCAAAATACGTTACAAATAACTGGACAGAATAAGAAAATTTTATGAAAAACGAATTACACTCAACTAATAAAGCGCGCATAGCGAAGATGATCATTGACTAGGAATACGTGCCATTACAAGCGATAGCAAAAGTAATCACTATCCTCTATCAAGTAAATGTTGAAATATCCATGGAAAACCACAACAATCAAATCAAAGCAACTTGTGTGGACCCACTCCTCAATTGCAAAATAATAATACAACCACACAATAACACGCCATACTATTTTCCCGCATATCACCATGAACAGGAGTACATACAAATTGAGAATGACTCCCATTTACCAAAAGGACAAATTAACAACAACTCGCCATTTTTAGATGAATATATCTACGATCCCCACATACAACAACCTAAGATTACACTAAACAGACCCGATAAGGCCAAACCTGGATATCAGAGACTAGCACGACATTACGCCATAGCAGGCAATGGCGAAATTTACACGAAAGTACACATGCCGTCAGGTGAAAAGAAATCAATGCTCATGCCAAAATACTACGTCGGCGAAATTATCACCGGCGTCGGTCAAGTGAAACTGTGAAATTATTAGAAAAGTAAATATAATACAATTCTGCTCATTTTTACACTTCGGCGCATTAAAAAAAAAAATCAGAAAGCAAAAAAAAAAAATAAAAAAAAAAAACCAATTTAAGTTATCACAAATAGATAACCAACACTTTTTCTTTGACTTTATTATGTGGAACTACTTTCCATCCATCATTACCAACTTTACCGGGCGCATATCACTCAGTACGCCCGTTAAATTATATACATTTTGGAGCAGTGACATTTTTCTAAGGTTGATTTCAAAAGTGCTCACTTTAATATGAACAGCTTAATGCCTTTCTATCTAATTTTTTTGTTCAGCTATTAATAAACTGGTTGGTATAAAGATTCTTAATTGTATTAATAGAATTTCGCATACTTTTAGTACTTTAATCCCAGAAAATATCTAGTCATAAATGTGTTTTTTTTTTCTTCAATAAATTTTTTTTTTTTTTTTTTTTTGACGTCTTTTAAGGGTAAGAAAATATTTTTCCTTGAGATTTTCAAGCATCACAATAGTAAGTAGTAAATTTATGATTTGAAATTTTGCTATTTAATCCTTGTTAATTAATATTTTATTTTTGTCTTTAATAATTTCATTATATTATTCAGCACTTTGTTGGAATTTTTTGTGTAGTGTTCGCGTCTGTGTGTTTGTGCCTTTCGTGGTGTTTGAATGTTGTTTATGGTTATATGTATGTGTCCAATTGTCTAATTTTTAATGTATTCGTCATTTTTTGTTGTCTTTGTCAATGTTTGTCTGTGTGTGTCACCCAGTTAATGATCAACACTGTTGGGTGGCACATTAAACTTCTAATAAATAAATAAAATTATTACTATCATGCATTTTCCAATTTACTAATAACTTTCAAATCATCTTCTGTTCATAACTTAGGCGTAAGTATGTAGGTTACACGTAGGAATTCTCATGTTTACTCTTTGTTAAATAGTTCTGTGTAAGAAAACTTGGCTATTTGGTCGAAAATGGGTCGCAGGGACTGAGATTGTGGTGCTGAGTGAGACGTGGCAGTCACGTGGTCTTCGAAGTACGCCGAGTTGACAGGCAGAGCGACAAGAAACAGAAGTGCTGAGTGCAGCTGCAGCGACTTTGTTTACGTGCATGCGAGGCCATTGGAGATAGTGTGTGTGTGTGTGTGGTCGCGCGGACTCAGGCTGGGCGCAGGGCGATTACCGGGACCCAGGAGGGTGTCCGGGAACAGAGGACGCCCCAGTGCCCGCCCTACACCACGGGGTAAGTTATGACGACACATGTGCCTCGTCGACTTCCTCGGCGCCATTAGCCGTCCTGCCCGCCCCGCCATTTGTAGCATGCCTTCCTCTTCTTTCTCGCCTCCTCGGCTTACAATAAACACTGGCTCCCCCCCCCCCCCTCACCAATGACCTCGTGAATCGTGCCAGCTCTCTGCGACATCTTCTGTCGCCTGCTGTACTGTCGACCCAGAGACACGATTCACACAAATACGCCCATGGGGGCCACGGTGGCTGAGCGGTTAGCCTGCTCACCTCCCACCAAGGCGAACCGGGTTCAATCCCCGGCCGGGTAACTCCAGATTTTCGCATGTGGGAATCGTGCCGGACGATGCCGTTGGTCGGCGGTATTTCTCGGGGATCTCCCGTTTCCATTGCCCCTTCATTCCGGTGCTACTCCATATTCACTTCAATCACCCTCATCGGCTCTCAAGACCTCGATGTTAAGAGCCGTCGAAATCTCTTCAGTCACTCAATTTGCCCAGAGAGCGCTCTCTCGTGCTCTCGCTCTCGCGACGACGTCATTATGACGTCAGGGAGAATGCTCTCTGGTCGTCTCAATTCGTCGCAGAGAGCGTGCTAAAGAGCGAGAGCAAAGAGAGAGCACGAAGTTGTATACTCGCTGGCGCTCTCTCGCACTCTCTGACCACGTACCATATTTGTTTACATTATTTTCGTGTTTTAGTAATGTTACAATGTTTTTCTGGGCCAAAATCAAGTTGCGTTTTAACTGTAAATGTATAATGCCAACTGATTTAAGGGAGATTCCCACTCGCCCTCTCGAATTTATCAATTTTGTCGCCAAAGTTTATATTTCACAAGGTTTATTGAAATTCCCCGAACGACATATTGCAAATAACAGCTTCCGAAACTTTGTCGAACTGTCACAAATTCGGTACATTTATTCATTTTTAACTGGTGACTGTCTAGGCGAAAAGCGAGATTGTTTCTTGTGAACGATTACAATGGCGACGATATCAGCAGTTATCAAGAAATACTGGTATCAGACAAATCACTAGGCAATGCTCTGAGCTCTGTCGTTCCAGAAAGCATGATACAAAACTGTATTCCCAGAGTATAGAAAAAAATTCCATAAATCCAAGATGGCGGGTGGGAGTCTGCCTTAAACAACGAAATAACATAAGTAACGCGTATTTATAATAATATAAATACGGATTTCTGACTACGTCTGGTTATTTTTGTCACTTTGCTGCAACGGTAAAATATAACACAAAAATACTAGTTTTTTTTATGCGCCAATGATTATTATGGCGTGCTTTAATTATTTGTGAATTATTTCGAACACATAAGTTACTTACTATAGTCATGACAACGATCTTAGCTTACAAATGATTTCCCACCTTTTGGCATCAGCTGTTTGTCTGACGCCGGAGAGAAACGAGAGAGCGGTTGTCTCAATTCCACAGAGCGAGAGCGTGAGAGAGCGCGAAGTAATGCTCTCGTCAGGTTGTGCGAGAGAGTGCTCTCTCGGAAGAGTATTCTATGAGTTGAGACACGGTATAAGATTTCTTCTCTACAAGTTGGGAAGATCGATGGTGTTAAAAGTTTGGCAAAGGAAAATTTTTCGCCACTAGGTAAGCGCTAGTGTCGCGTGTGTACAAGTTTTTCTATACTTTAAATGTTTAAAAAACAGCACAATGGCAATAATCGTAAATTAAACGAATATAACTTCGTAATTAAGAAAAATCAATCTCTTTTATTATTCATATAATTAGAAATTTAATTGAATATTATATTTTGCAACACTGCGCACCTAGGGGTGGGAATTTTCCCTATGCCGAACTCTCCCATAAGAAACCTAGTTTTGTTCCTAACCTGAGTAGAATAGACCTTCCTAAAGGCTGGGTTCACGATAAAGTGAGCACTTTTGAAATTAAACTTAGAAAAAAGTCACTGTTCGTACCAGCATATATTTTAACGGCTGCGCTGAGGGAAATGCGCACAGTGATGTTGGTACGACGAATGGAAAATAGTTCCATACGATAACGTCGAAATAAAAATAATGTCAGGTAACCATTTGTGATAACTTGAATTATTTCCTTCGATTTCTGTATTTGCAACACATTGAAGTTTCAAAATGTGCAGATTTTTAAATTATTTGCTTTTCTAATATGATTTCACAGTTTCACTTGACCGACGCATGAATAAAGTGGTGAGGCTCATGGCAATGTTGTTTTCGCATAAGCCAGAAGAACACAAAACGTGCATACAAGTAGATCTTCAGCAAGGCTTTCAAATGTGCTCATTTTACCATGAACAGCCGATACCGTAGACTAAACATGAGGTTGAACGCTCTTAGAATTCTGCGCATGTAACCAACATTGATTTATCCTACAGCGGTACAAGTATCGTGTGGCGAACAGTGATGAACGTGTTTGTTTATGTCTGAATTTTAAAAATCGAATTTAATCTGGTAGCATTAAAAATTGGCTAGAGTAAGTTTACAAACAATTTAAAGCACGTGTCTACATAAAGAGTGCCTAACCTCAAATCCTAACCACGTCGTTTTTTGCTATACGCTGTTCACGGTAAAGTGAGCACTTTTGAAAGCCCTCTCAGTTGGAATGATAATCAATACATGTAATTTATTTTAGCCCTAGAAGTTAAATTACGAGCGCGGTGGAATATACACAGTGTCTACTACTTACATGGCAATATACACAGTGTCTACTACTTACATGGCAATATTTGTCGAAGAAGCGGATTAAAGGACAACAAATGTCTGGAAGTAAAAAGTAACTAGGTCCTCATTAGTGCTCACTTTACAGTGGATAGCATGTAATCGTAGTACTTGCAGGTCCCAGCAATTCCGATACGGGAAACGAATCTTTGCTAGTGATAACCGGAGTCGAGGTTCTACGGTCTTAAGCCTCGTCTACAATTGCCGTGAATTACATAGCGTTAGACTGAATCTCGACTGTCCTTCAATTGGCCTTGACGTAATTTGTGGTAGTTTTGTGTGACCAATCACTTTAGTGTACGCAAACGGGAAATATTTTATGTTCTCACGATATAGTTTTCATTCATTCATTGGCTAACCTGGTTATGAATTGTATACATAGGCGCCAATGATAGCTATACCTTAATCGCTATTTGCTTTTATTATGAATGATACGGAATTAATAGATTTACCGACGTATTTCCTCGTATCTCTACAGGAAGAATCAAAACAATAACAAAGATAACACTTTACTGCACTGCAGGAATCCGAAGTCAAATACAATTCACTTTCGTTTCTTGCAAACGTGATATGACTACTGCGGTCATTATGACGTTCTGCATTCTGATTCGCCGGCGTTAAAAAAGTGGCGCAAGATACTCAGAGTTGGCTATCTTTTACGTTATGCACGTCATGTAAGTCAAGCCGAGTCATAGTTGTGGACGTTGCCGTTTGAACCTTCAGGTATTCAGTTTCTTATGTGGCTAACGTTATGTACGGTACGGTAATTGTAGACGAGGCTTTACAACTTCTGCATAAAAAAAAAAACATTGTGCCATATTTCAACACGCACAGAAACCTGTTATACATTCATCAAAAACCCCAAGAAATTATAGCCTTATTTGAGAACTTTATAAGAGGGTAATATTGCATAGAAAAACAAATTTTGTAGACCAAGAGTAGGTAGCTTATTAAGCAAGAAAAATGTCATGTTGTAACAGGTTTCCATTTTACCACGTACGCATTGCTTAAAAAAAAAAATATGCATTGCCGTACAACAAAATTCCGCACAAGGCTGCACAGGGTGGTAACCTACTTAACATTCATTCACGGTTACTTTACACTTTTCTGGAACCCTGTTAAAGTTCTACTTCCAGGATATTCCTCCGCCGCATGCCAACCAAGCTTAATTAAGTCTAGAAAACCACACCACAGGACAACGCACCGAATACGTTCGAACTAAGTTGTAATAATATTTCGCATGATAACTATGTCTTACTAGGCACTACCAACCACACAAGTTCTCTTACTGATTATTAATATTTATTATAAATTACAAATCACAATTTATAGATAATATATAGGTAAAACTTCAATTTTATTTTTAAAATAGATCATATTAAGTTAACTGAGTTATAAGACGCTTGTGATACGTGGTATATAATGTGCCTGTTGTGCATTTATCCATTTGTGCAAATGTACTATATTCTTACGTGCATATGGGCCATATTTTGGCCTAATACTTGCCAGTTCATCATCAGTGTTTTATGAACTAGTTTAAACTTAATAATAACCACTTAGATGTATACATTTTTCAGTACTTAAATATGCATGTCTCTATTTAGTATTAATTACCTGTTTCATCAATGTCTAGTAACGACTTCTGATTTTCTGCAATGTTTGATAATTTGTAAGAACTATTATTATTTTTTTTTCTTTTAAACTGTAATAGGTAAGTGTAAATTGTACAAATGGCTCAGTGTAAGAGATGGCAGATATGCCTTAACTGCGCCAAAAAAGACGACTTATTATTATTATTATTAAATAACTAAACATGTCTTGTTTGGGGTGATTTTTCAAAGGTTTGATTCAAAAAGTGCGAAGAAACCGCGAATAGACTATACACATTTTAACATACACAATGCGTATGCAAGCAGACCTTAAGCAGACCTTTCATAAATGCTATAGTCTAGTCGAGGTTTCTTCGCACTTTTTTTAAAATCAAACCTTTAAAAACCACCCATGTACGACATGCTTGGTTGTCTCCTAGATACGCCTCGTATCAGAAATGATGTATTCTTATGTTAGTATAAAATGCCTTGTTTTGACGTGAAAACGTCTTTAAATTTGCGACCATAGTGTGGGGCAATCCAGAAAATCCAATGACAACAAAATCGGGGGATATAGTTTGGCATTGCAGCTCCGAATCTATCGTCTACATTCAGAATTCAATTATACCACTCGATTGCCAAAGGATAAAATAATATGTTACGTTGAGTGAGGACTGTAAAGCCTCATGAAATAAAAAAGGAGGGCAATTTTGAGTTAGTTTCGCCCCGTCTCATAACTTCCGCGTAGTATAACTTTTGACTAGGAGAAGCTACGGCACTCGTTTAAGTTTCAATCGACAGCTCTCGTCAAGATCAATAGGTTGCGTGTATAACAACATTTGTGTGGCGTGGTTATGGTTAAAATGGTATGCGTTTAATGTAAAAAGTTAAGAAAACTTAACAACATTTCGGCTTATTCTCGTCAAAAAGCCAAGTCGAAATACAGAAATCGTATACGGTTGGAAAGAGGATCTAAGAAGCAATCCAGTGATACCCATAAAACCCAGTATGATCGAGTGAAGCGGTGCCGGGAATGTAAAATAAACATCAAGGCGTCTGAGCGCGTCAACGTAGACGTATTCACGCGAAACGAACGGCCGTATCCCCAACACGGCCAAGCCCGAATTTTTTTGGTTAAATCAAACTTTTACTTATATGTTATCACGATGTTGTAATATTTGTTTTCTGATAGATATGAATAACAACAGAGATAAAATAGGTGTGTTGGTAATGCCTCGTAAGACATAGTCCTCACGAGAAATATTATTAAACTGAATGCGTAAGAATGAGGCGCGCTGTCCCTTTGGTGCAATTTTCTATAGACTCGGTTAATCATTGTTTGCATTAGGCGGAGGAATATCCTGGAAGTAGAACTTCAGCGGAGCTTTATAAAAGTGCGAAGTAACCGTGAATGGAGTAGGTCTATATAGGCTGTTCACGGTAAAATGAGCACTTTTGAAAGCCCTGCCTAAAATCTATTTGTATTCACGTTGTGTGTTCTTCCGCCTTATGTAAAATTATCATTGCCATGGGTCTCATCGCTTTCTTCATGCATCGGTCAAGTGAAACTCTAATATTATTATAAAAATAAGTATTTTTAAAATCTGTTAATTTTTTTAACTTCGACGCATAAAAAAAGTATAAAGCGAAAGAAATAATTTATGTTATCACAAATTGTTACCTAAAGCTTTTTATCCGACGTTAAGATATGGAATTACTTTCCTTTCATCGTTATCAACTTTACTGGGCGCATGTCGCTCAGTGCGCCCGTTAAAATATATGCAGGTAGGAGCAGTAACTTTTTTCAAAGATTTATTGCAAAAGTGCTCACCACTACGATTTTGGAAACTAAACGGCTGTGGTGGTCTGTTCTGTTGCTCGCATACCACCACTCTCATTGCTGGGTGATGCTTGATTCCCCTCCCTCCCCCCTTCCCCTAGAAATGGCAGCAGGTGGATACTCATAGAGTGATTCGGAGTGAGTGAAGATATTTGGGCGGCTCTTAAAAGCGAGGTCTTTAAAGTCTATTAGTGTGATTGAGTTGAGGATGGAGAAGTGCCGGAATGTAAGGACGGGGAAACGGGAGATCGCCGAGGAAAACCCGCCAACTAGCAGCATCGTCTGGCAAGATCCCCACGTGCGAAAATCATGGAGAGACCCGACCGGGGGTTGATGCCGGTTCGCCTTGGAAAGGGAAGAGACGGGGGAGGTTGGTTAGGGTAGTAGGGTGAGTGGGAAGTTAAATTCCTCGATCTTTAGAATTCTTAAGAAGTTTTTCTTGATTTTATCATAATTGCCGGTTAGGTGAGAAGGTTGTTGATGAGGGGAGGGTGGTAGGGTGCGTGAGGGGTAGGGTAGGGGAACATATGTTCCTCGAATTGTTATGTATATATATATTTTTTTTCGATTTTTAATAATTGCCATTCGATTGGGGTTTAAGTGATGGAGAAGAGGGGTGTGGATCTGGTAGGTGCATGGTGGTCGGTCGGGGGAGGGGGCCATGTCCGCTGATTCTCCCCGGTCTGCTGGCCTGGCTCGGAATCTCAAATCCTCCTCTACTGCTTTGAGGATTAAGTGACCCATTCCGCTAAGAGCCTCTTATCCTCTTGCTCTTCTGAGGACTTTTCGGCTCGTGCTTCGAGGAGCTTCGAATCCGTTTTTCTCATTTTTCCGTTTATTTTGATTTTATTGAGAAAAAAAAGTGATTTTTTTGGTTTAAACAATTAATTTCGGAAGCAATTTTTGGGGTAAACGGGCCATTTAGTCTATAACATGGCCGTCCCAAGCCACCACGACCTCCACCTGTGACGTCATCACAAGCGAGTAATTGGACAATCCGATGCTGTGATACCTGCGCCCGAAGGAACTTTTTATATCTACTTGATCTGTATCTGTAAATCCCCCCCCCCGGTCAGCATACGTAGTTTTAAGTTTGCCAAATTTTTGAGTTATTGTCAAACTCTATAAGCTGTGTTAATACCAAAATGGCATTCACCAAAGTCTTAATGAATGACAGGTAAAATTGCAGCTTCTAGTATCTTGAGTATCAAAGACCGCGTTTGTTTGTTCTTAACATGTATATCCGTACCTCAAGATTTCAGTCGTGATTAGGCACTTTCTTGTAGCTACCGACTTCGCGCGCGCACTCACACACACCAACGCACGCGCACGCACGTACGCACATATGTGGCGGATAATTAATTATTCGTGGGCCACAAAATCTTGATTGATTACACGACAGTAGTCGCGGTGTTGTAGACTGGTTCTAATAGTCATCCCAGTCTTTGCGCGCCTTCGGCGACGAGCTACATCGACACCCCTCCATGGTCAGGCAACAAGAAGGAAAATATAGCCTTAACTTTCAATAAACTCAAAACCATCCCAACGCGTTGCAGGCTAGCCAACCGCCACTTCTTGTGCAGGCAACTGCAAATAATCCTAATTATTCCTCAACACACATTTTATTAAAATACAACTATGGTCACGCGTATATGTTTAAGGTTTTTTTTTTAATTTAATTACTATCAGTATTAAATATCTCATTTTAGGGAAGCCCAGGTCAGCTCTGCCCCAACACGTCCTTATTTCCCGGTCACATGGTTAAACAGAATGAAACACGTATCTCTCATGATTTACTTTTTCGGGGCAGCCTAAGCCATGCATTCCCGTTTTCCTCTTCTCTCCTCCCATGACGCAACTAATTTATTGCTTTTAGTTCAAAATATCGAATTAGAATTTAGGCTTGAGAGCCTCAACACATGCAAATTTTAATGGTGTTCCCTACTCAATTTGAAGACTCTAAAAAACATATAATTTTATCGTGAAATCGTATCACCAAAAATAAATTGATACGACCAAATTATTCAAACTGTTATATTATAAAGTATTTGCAGATAGTAAACATTCAAATGTTTTGGACGTATTCAGATGAAAATACTTTGATGTGTGTGTGTGTGTGTGTGTAATATATATATATATATATATATATATATATATATATATATATATATATATATATATATCGTGATGGTAGATCTCTGGACTTTGTGTGGAGAAATTCGGCAAGCCCTCCTGACAACTAGGGTTTAGTTGTTCTCACATTTGCAGCAGCCAGACTGATTCATTACAGCTACAACGTAAGGGATTACTATCGTAAAAAACTTCCCCTCATCCAAAATTATCTTCATCTATTCTTCTATAAATGCTACAAGTCGTCAAGACGCTGACGCCGTATTAGCATATCCAGCAACAGATACGACGCTTAATTTATTTATTGCTGCCAACTACACATTAAGTTATTGTAAAGTTTTCGACGTCACCTGCTATTAGACCCTGTACAGACGAGCTGTAATTATGGCATCAATAGTTTCCCCAATGAACCTTTCCAGCTATGGTGAAGTTTTAATGCTAAAATTTGCTCGAAAAAAGTTTTTATTTCACGTATACATGATCACTATATTGTATGCTATGCTGGCAGCCATATCACTTGAGAAAAATTTACAAAGTGTTTTCTCTATAAAAATACGCAAATAAAAATCCGCATTTTTGAAAAAGAAAGTTGTATTCAGTAGTAGGGGCGTGCCCATTCTACTTCACTTTTGATTAATGGGCATAACCCTTTGATATCATATTGATTGGAATGGCTAATCCTTAATCCAATCTAATCCGAACGAAACATTGTCTGGTTTTAATCCGATTTGATTAATTCTTAATCCGATAAAATGTGATCAAATAAATTTGATCAAATAAGTTCGATGGAAAAGTTTGATCAAATTTCTTTGATTTAATTTTCTTTTGTATGTGCGTGGAGTTCTTTATTTTCTTTCTTTCTTTTTCGGGGTTGGGAGCAGCTCTGGTAGATGTTCACCATCTGAGCTGTGGCACTCGACTGAGGTGTGGCATGTTGAGGACAGGGTATATATGGGGTGAGTTTAGTGCAAAAGTGTCATAATTGTTATTTTTTGGGTTGTAGTGATATTGCTCGTAGACAGTGGTGGGAAATGGGCGATTTCTTGGTAATTGTAATTAAACAGAAAGAGAAAATGACATATAGTTAACACATGAGAGAAATGAATGGAAACACAAATTCCAAACGAACACAACTACGTGAATAACCTGCTGTCGACAAGTGCTAACTCACTAAACTGTCACAATTATGTGAGTCTCCAGTATGAAATTAATTAACGAATCAAAACCATCCCTGTCAATATATAAATTAAATGGCTAACGAACACAAGTACATGACTATCATTAAACGAATTATGGAACCCAGCTATACTGTTCTTTTAAATAAATTAAATCGCTTTAGGAGCTCTCCCAAAACACATCCGTTCGATGTGGATTTTGATGTATGAATGAGTTGAGCTTACGTCGAGAGCCTGACTATATATGTGGAGCGCAGCCGATAGGCAACTGAGTTAAAATTTACGACAAAAGCTCTGAATACACTACGTCCTACAACAGACAACAAAACGATATTTAAAAAAAATACTTTCCCAGATTTTTAACACATGTGTCACTTCCCTGGGAAAATTAAATTTCTCTATTTTAAGAATAATTCACTTTTAACACAAATTTCTGTCGAATTGTAGGGAGATTCGGATGACTTATTCCCAGAAAGCATAATTCTGCAACTCTTTATAGAAACATACTATATATTATTTTTAGTGCACAAACTTGGCTAAAGAATTTTTTTTTTAAATAACGGACGTATTAAAAATTTCCAAGTTTGAAATTCACTGTTCTAGTTACCAAAACAATAGTTGAAAATGCAATGAAGTTTCTTCGACCGAGCTCAGAAACAGTCTTTACAAAATAAACAAGATATATATATATATATATATATATATATATATATATATATATATATATATATATATATATATGTTTAACACACTAAGATTATTATTTCCCAATAAATTAAAATTAAATTTTTTTTATATTAAACACGTATATAATAAAGCTTAACGAGAGGCAAAGCCTGCTGGCCACCATGTCCGGTGAATAGATGCTTCAGACCTCCACCCCTACACCAGACTGCATTTTTGGTGGACTGCCATGTCCAAGTACACACACCTGCTATCGGTCCAAAACCACAACCTGCAAAACCTATCCACGGCTACACACCCCAACCCCCCATCACAGAGTGCATTTCGGCTAGAAGAACCTCTGCCCTGTCCACGGAGGGAGCTACACAACCCCCGCTATCGATCCAAGGCCACGAACCCCCACCCTCCTCCCTTCACCACCAGCCGAGATCGCGTCTTTTGTCCAACAACTTCGGGGACTCTCTACCTTCTAGACACCGCTCAAGACACCTATTTGAACTCATACAAACCTTTTATTTGAATGCAAAACTATGGTATACCCATGAATTGTGGACTCTCCCGAAAATCTACCCTGTCCGGTTCTGTGAGAGGAGTACTTATTCCCCCTCCCCCTGTCCGCCCCCTTCCCCTGACTCGCCATACCCGGAGATGGTCAGCAGCCTTCAAACCTTTATATCAGGGATGTTTGAAGAATTCTGGCATTTCGAGTCTCAAGTGTATGAACGTTTTATTTCCGTTCGAATAAATATTTAAGAAATTTTGCTGAGAAATGATTCCCTTAACATTAACAACTAGATTGGAAATAATAGCAGTTGATATGTAACTGTACTAATGGAAATACAATTTATTGTTTCTGAATAACTTTCGCTATCACGATAAATTATTTTTTTACACCTCTTCCACCAAATTGCGCATAGTAAAGTGAAAACTTTCATAAATCTTTGATGAAATTTACCGATAAGTAATTTAATTTCATTCATTGTTATTTTTACCGAATTTAATGCTACAAAGGAAATTAAATTATAACATTTTTTTCTAACGCCGGAACCCAAGCTTGTGTGCATGGTTGACTAAACCCAATCCGATTGTTTAAGGGAAACTAAATGAAAGTCTTGCTAGGAACGCTCAATGAACACCGACTTAGGTTTTCTCCTATCTCACTCTTTCTTCTATCCTTTCTCTACACCATTGTATCCAAACGTTAACGCAGGATCACTATTCCCTTTCCTTTGTAATAGACATCGGTTATGGAAAACATTACACTCTACCTACAAGGAATTATTTTTTTTTAAGAGAAAAAACCAAGTTAAGAAATAATTTGGGAATATTGTACATTTTTTCAAAATAAATTAATAATTATAATGTTTTAAGCACATTGGATTATTGCTCAAATGTTAATCCAATGAAACGATCATCCAATCAACAAGTGTATTGATTACACATCCATACCCCATCCAGAGGTTTGTTGAATAAAATTACATATCAAATATGATTTAAAATATTATTTTACTATCAAAATTTTTACAGAAATTTAATTGCAATCTTATAATATCTTTATTCTTAACCCACGAGTTGTGTGCTTTTGAGAAACCCCTCCATCAAACCAAGGACATATCTTTTTCCCTTTAATGATTTTATCAATCAAATATTCATTTGGAGAGCTAACTTTTTTCAGTTCATGTTCCTAAAAACCACCTTTTATGGGATGTCCATCATAGGTTTGTAGGTAGTACACTCTGGGATGTGTTTGTCTAAATTGAAATAATTTTTAACATTTGGTAAGACCAATTAACCATAATTTTTTTCAAAGATTCCTCTCTCCTTCGATATACATATATATTGGCCAACTTTGAACTTTTGTTTTCTCTCATCGATGACTTTAACATTATTATAAATGGTTTTCATTAAACTATTATCGGTCAATTCTTTGGATGCAATCTTGATAGTTCTATGACATGTGGAATGATGAAATTTAACTATTTTAGGCAAAACATCTACCCATTTGTAAGTCCCTTTCGATGTGAAATGTTTATATATTAACTGCTTAATCGATTTGTTGTATTGTTCCACAACAGTGGCTTTTCCAAATATGTTGTGTAGTGATTAATTCCATAATATGTCGTTAATTTCCGGAATGGCACAGAAGAAAATTCGGATCCTCTGTTGGTTTGGAGCGAATATGGCTTTCTCTCTTGCAAATCGATCTTCATTGCTATGCTAACATGTTTCCAAGTTTCGTTTTTCAAAGGTATACTCCAACCCTATTTCGAATAAACATCTATTACTGTTAAAATATACCTGTATCATTTATTGTATTTGGAAAGCAATGTCATTTCACACATATCGGTTTGAAAAAAAATCATTTAACCCTTTAGTAATAACTCTTCTTCTGGGATATCTTATCCTTGCAGGGGTGTGAAGCTCTTCAGAAATATTACTAAACTTCATTGGTGATATAACAGTCTTCATTCAGCTCTTTAATAATAGAAACAATTTTGTATGTACGTGAATTATTACCAGATTCTCTGTATGCTATGAGAAATTTTAATCTATCAACCAATTCATTAGGATTGTTCCAATGTAAGGTGAAAACTGGTTGTCAATTTCAACTTTATATACTCCACTTCCGACTATTAAATGAAGTTTTGGGTGGTTTTCATTTCCTAAAAAGATATTCACATTCGTACAATGAACAAGTTCTTTAAATTTTTGCAAATTGGTGTCGGAATATCTATTTGGAAAATTTTAAAACAATAATTCAAACAATCCTTGACTCAAATCAGTTATGTAATCACCTATTTAAATTTTATTATCAGGCAAATACATTATTACTGAATCTCCAAGGAACCAGATGTTTTCATGTCGATAAATACTAAATGTCGTATCGCGCAGATGAGAAGAATGTTGTGAAGGTAAATAACAATGTGTTAAATGAGAAAATAGTTTGCTTTTTCTTTGTTAAAGGTTCTTCTTCCGATTTAATTTCTAAAGCTGTTTCTTTAGGTTTATTCAACACAGAATGCAATGTATCCATTCTACTCGTAACATTCTTAAATATTTATTCGTTTAAAACATCCTGTTCATTCGGGCTTGCCTAGTTTTTAAATATTTCACCTTCACAGCAGATATAATGTTATGTAATTATGAAACAGAGGCGAACATGTTTGATTATATTACATTAAATTTCAGCTATTTATATATGAATTAATTTGTTGGTTTTTTAACTTTAACAATAAGTCGAATAATTTGGGCTTTTTCAATCTTATCTACTTTACTTAAAACAAAATATAATTTAGCTATAGTCTTAGCTCTCAAATCATAAATAAAATAATCTATTTGTGTTTCCAAATCTTTATTTTGTTTTCTGAGATCTGTTTGTGTAACTGATTTGTATTTCTATTAATAAATTCATCACATATATATTGCATTATTTCTTCCATTCATGTTTCAAGTTGTTTTGTAATTGAAGTGCTTACCAATTCATTAAATACATATTTTAAATTATATTGCATTTCTGCAAGTTTTGTTGCAAAAATTATGTATGTCATATCATTGAAGTCCTTACTAAAACCATTTAAACATTCTTCTATTCTAAATTCATTAGTCTGCAAATAATTCTGAATATTGGTTCTAATGTTTGCAATTACACTTGTGGTTTTAAAAACATTATCGTTCAAATCAACTGATTATATTAATTTCTCTTGAATATTGTTTGCTTGTGATTTAAATATGTTTAGCGTATTGGTGTTTAAATATTCCACATCAGTATATGCCACATCAGTATCTTTCACAGCCATATTATATTATAAATGTCTGTTCAAATCATAATCATCATCGCGATGTTTGGTTAAACAGCTATTGTAATGACTATGTTTTATACCACTATGCCCAAACTTTGAAATACTCATAGTTCTTGGCCTGTAAATAAAAAAAACTGTCGAAACCAGGCCTATATATGCCTTTATACAGGGGAAGTGTTGGTATAATCACTAAACAAACTGTAGTTGTCTTTCCAACAGTAAAGACACATATCATTAAACTTAGTAAAGGTCATATCGCCTAAAATATGATAATTGTAAATATGTTGCTGATTCATATTATCCATTTGTAACACAATTGCCATATTTGCATTATCGTTCAAATTATGTTTTGGTATATGTTCATAGCTTTGTGATAGATAAAAACAATAAACGTTTTAATGCCAACAAAAATTAAAATATTGCATTTTTTTTTTCATCCTGTGGTTTACACCAAACATCGTCAAAAATAAATACAGAATTAGGTAATGCTTAATTTGGTGGCACTATACCTTCTTTATTTGTAAATGGAAAATATTGTAATCCATCAATAAACGACAAAATGGTTGCTAACCGTTGATATTTCTCTAGTTGTATTGTTTTAGAAAACACATATATACGTTTTCAAATTTAAGTCCATTTGGATGTTACAACAGCAACATAATATCAAAAGTTTTTCCACATGAAGAAGGACCGTTTATTATACATGGTTAAAGTATGCCACGTTTCTGTTCAATTATGTTTTCTTTTATATTTACAATTACCAGCAAATGTACATTTTGTTTTATAAGCATTATTTCTACGCAATTAGACAGTATTGCGTAACAAACAAATGGAAAAACTATAAATGCAAGTCTATATGTAGGTTCGCATTCAGTTGACAATAATGACTCGTACTAAATATATCAAAAGGGGAAGCTATGTATTGAATACATTGATTAATAAATTACCATTTGAATTGCATTTAACAAAGTATTATTATTGTGGACCAGGCACTAAACTTGCCAAACGTCTGGCGTGGAACGATCAAGGAATAAACACTCTGGATAATGCATGTAAAGAACATGTTATAGTTTATGATCAACAAACTATTTGAAAGAAAGAAATATAGCGGATACAATTCCAGCAGATAAAGCAGCAAATATAAGGAATAATCCGTCTACATCGACAGGTGAGAAGCTAGACGCCTAGATTGTTGGCAAAGTCATGCGCACAAATGTTAAAAAAGGCATGGGCTTAAAATGTAAAAGTAAATGAAAAAAAAAGAAAGGAGGAATCATTATGTTCCTATTTCCAGCATTAACATCACTTGGGGCAACCCTCAGAGGAGTTTTGGCAATTAGTAGAGTAGTTAAATAAAATGGTAAAGGAATGTATTTGAAACCGTATAAAGTAGGACAAGCATGAAAAAACTCGAAGTGTGTAAAAAAATGCAGAAAGTCCTAAATAATCTTCCAAAACATGCATTAACAAACACAGATATTAATATATTTGTAATGAGACTGGGCTATTTCCTATTTCCAAGGTGTGTATATGAGAGATGATTTACCAAAGAAACCAAATCTTCATGAATGTATGATTGTTAATTTAGATTCGAAACAAAATTAAGGAACACATTGAGTTGCATTAATAAAAAATGCAAATCAATCATTCTATTACAACAGTTTTGATGATTTATGTCCTCCAATTGAAATATTTAATTACTTGAAAACATGCAGCAAAGGTACAATTATCAAATGGAACAATTACCAAAGACAATTAATTGTAGTAATTTATGTTTGTGTTTTTTGAATATAAATAGGAAATATAAGCATGTGTATTTGAAAAAAAATTGTAATGTGTCAATTATAATGATATTAATTGGAAATTAGTCGCACTTGCATGCGATATTTTTCCCTGTGTTGGAGTTAGATGGGGAGTGGCAAATAAGTCTCATCGAATTCATAACCTACAACAGCATACTAAACATTGATATGCATAACCAATCATTTATGGCCAACACTGGCAAACAAACCCACAAGATTGTGATACTGGTTGGATCTTATGAGTTGGATGATTAAAAAACTATCATTAAAGTGGAATTACCTGAAAATTTACATTTCCAATTACATGGAAATTCAAATACATTTACTAGTGCAATGTATAGTAATGTCGATATTGATTTCTTGGAAGACAATTCAATTGCAAATATGCTGGGTTATGAAAGGAGAGTATATGAGGCTAATCAATTGCACAAATTGTCATAATAGGTTCATATATTGTTGGTTATATATGTTGTATAAATGTTAATATTGTAGGCAGTTCATATTTGAATGGGAAACCAACAAATACACTACATGAATTCATGTGTGTGGTGGAACCAGGATATAAAAGAGTTGAAAAACCAAATACATTGATATATTTTCTATTAATAGTTAATCGTGTTGATGAAATTGTTGTTATTATTCTCAATCAAGACTGTAAACTTACTCATTTTAGAAAGGAAGAAATTACCTTCCATTTACATTTTATAAAAAGCTATATAAACAGTTGCATTCCATGTGTATAACAATAAAAATGGGTATTGTGTATAACACCTAATACATACATGAAGTAAGTGGTTCTTTTAAGAAGTATGTCACTAAGGAACATTTAAAAAAAGGAAGTATAAATGGTGGTAAACACAAGCATAAAACGTTCACTTCAAATAAGTTACCTGTGAAGTTAGCACAAGGCAACAAATTGTTTTTTTTAAAGAATTAGGATATATGGTTAATCAAAATGGAAGATGTACTTAATGTTGAAGAACCAATAAGTTATGAAGATGCAATCATCAATACGGAAATACATGTGTATGAACCATTCCGAGCAGGTTCGTATACATTTCCATCGGAAATAAGGATTGCTATACAAAATCACGATATGTACACATTACCGTCGAAATCAAGTTTAAGGTTAAGAGGTACAACTAAAAGACAGCCAATGCAATTAATCCTGTAACTACAGGAATAGTGAGAAATAGAATACTTCATTTAATTTATAGAATTGGATATCTGCTCATTGGTGTTGAAATTAACCAAACACAAGATGTTGGAATTACCTCCATGATAAGAACTATATATCAGGAACTGTAATCGATATTTATACAGGTATTATGGCTGGGTGGAGGAAAGTTAATAATTTTACACTAAAAATATACCCAGGTGGAAAATATGAAGTTGTTATACCATTAAGTATGGTACTTGGCTTCACCAAGGACTATAAACATGTAATATTAAATACTAAACAAGAATTAGTTATTTCATTCGGTAATACACATTTGAACGCCATGTATGATACAGCTAATAATGAAGAAGGTGTAACATTTTAATTACACACTGTTGAATGGCTAATGTCACATATTGAAATTAAGACTCATGAACATGTAAAGTTTTTAAAATATATCGAATAATGGAAGAATCTATTAATTGCATTCAGATAGTGGGCTTTGGAGAGATTTCCAATGCTACCAACATCACAAAAAGTAATTTGGAATCTGAAATCAAGTTTTTCATCTGAGAAACCATGACTTGTCATTATTTGTTTTCAAACAAACCAATAAAACAATCTTAAATCTTATATATCAGAATTCGATAGTTTTGATATGTAAAATATTAAATGGTATCTAAACAGTCAAGCTTACCCCTATATGAATTTAAATTTGAACATTAGGATTAAATACACCATCACCTACAATGTCGAGAGCAAGTATATTGATGTCTGTGCTAACAAGACCTACAAAATTGAGAGCAAGTATATTGATGTCTGCGGTAGTGAGACCTACAGCGACGCCTCAGCGCCCAGAGTTACAGCAATGCCTTCGACGTCCAGAGCTACAGCAATGCCTCTGTCATCCAGAGCTACAGCGATGACTCCAGCATCGAGGTTCTACAGCGATGCCTCGGGCATTGAGCTAGGAAGCTCTAGATTTGACAACAGACATCAAATCAGGTGAGAGACGTGTACAAAAACGAGCAATGTGTTTGTGTTGCAATCCACTAGATCTAATGCTTAAAACCTCAAATAATATGCTGGAAGATATGTCTAATAACTTCTTATTCCAAGAGTTGGCAGAGTTTATACAGTTTAATTTTGTGTCTTCATCTGTTACAAGACTACCTTCCCCTGAATTATCATCACCTGAATCACTGCAACATTAAATTCATTTCCCCACATCCTCCTTTGTTCATACCTTATTCACAGTATATATATATATATATATATATATATATATATATATATATATATATATATATATATAGTTGATTCACGACAACTTCGGCCTTTTCTGAAGCCCTGCCAAATTTCTACTTTTGGTTACTGATTACATATCCTTCCACTACATGTAAACATAAACACTGCCATGTGACTTATACTTTTATAACTGTCAAATGCGTTGGTTGCTGTTTACAGCTGTTCAAAGAATTATCTCATATTGCAGAAACCATTGCCTACGAATGTTCACAATGTAGGCCTATAACAATTTTTAGGTCAGCTTTATAACTATTTGTTACACACGATATAGCACGTTACACATAATACACATTAATATTTGCCACAACAGTGTTTGTTACAACTGTGGCGTAAACAACATTAGTATTTAACCTGTTTTATTAATGTGTTCGAAATAAAAATGAAAATGAAGGGACAACCAATCCAACGAAACGACGCAGTAAATTCAAGCACGCAACTTGTGTCACTTATTTATTGCACATCGATAAATGGAAAAGATAGTGGTGAACACGGAAACACATAAGCATAGCATGCCATTTATTCTGCTAATATTTACATGCATTGGTACTTACTGGTTTGTAGGTTTATTTTATTATTTATTTAATTTTATCTGGGCAGGTTTAGTATTTCGTTGGGATTGTTGCAGACATTCAAATCACAGAAATGTAACCTCTTTACACAACAGTTTTCCAAACACCTACCATAAATATACAACATAGTGATAAAGAGACGTGAAGGTAAATGATTTATTTCGTCATAACATCAGTTCATGATTAAAACGTATAAATTTTGCACATATTTGAAATCAACACACACACACACCTGGCCTGTGTACTGATTACAATACAACCACCACGCCCTTTCATAAGCAATGATCACAACATATTTCACTCTGCCATGGAAACACATTTTTATCACAACATTGTAACTTCTGTAGGATGTTTCAAAAACACGAGTACAAACTTCACGCTTCATTGAGAAACATGCCATGTAATTGTATGTCGCCTGCCGCCGCCATATTGGGAATGCATTCCACACCACGTCTGCCAACTTTCTGGATTTGTAAGTGTCGTCGCACATCAAGTTGTGTCGCGCCATCACATCTAAAATATATTGTTGCATCTAAATAACATATAATATGTATTTAAACAACAAAATCTTGTTTCAGTTGTAAATTACCTCAGACATAATTATTGTTACTGTAATTAATATGAGATGTGCTGAAATTAGAAATAACAAAATGTATACCTTTCCTACACAGGTTATACGATCTCCCCGAGAGAGAGAGACAGAGAGAGAGAAGAGAGAACGAGAGAGACACGCTCTGCTTCGCTTATTGAACCTTTATTCCAGATGGAAAAAACACCAGCCTATACACAGGAATTTGCATGGATATTTTTAACAGCAGCAATGAAATGTTTTTCCGACAGTGCTACCTAACAATACGAATATATCAATTGGCAATGTTTAACTTACAAATAGTATACATAAAACGAGGTTAAAAAATATTGTAACTGTGAACTATTTCTTACCTGCCATTGCCAACACGTCGCTGCTATCGCTGTTCCTAATTCGTATTTAATACGAATACAGGTTAAAGTTTCATTTATGTAATAATTCAGTACTCTAAAGTTAATCACAGTGTTAAATATTTGTGGAATACAAGTTATTTGAAAAACAGGTTGACATAATATGTATAGGATGATTTTTCAAAGGTTCGATTTCAAAAGGCTGAAGAAAGCATGAATGGACTGTAGTCCAATATCATCACCTCCTTCTCCTGCTTCACCACCACCATCTGTTGTTCCTGTAATAAAATGCAAATTCAGCTTATTTCTTAACTCTAAATGTAAATTTTTATGAAAATTCAAACTTGCAGTGATGAATGATTTTAAAACGTAACATGAAGTGATGCTTTTAATGCTTTCTGATGCATCATAATTTGATACTTTTTCTGTTTTAAAATTGTAATGTTCTTCAGATGTGATGTGATAAGATTTTCAGGCATAACATGTTGTGATGATTTTTTTATAAATATCATGATTTTCACTTTTAATAGGGTGAGAAATTGTAAACAGTTTTAATGATTGAAATGATAAGGTTGTCTCATATTTTAAAAGTTTTTAACGTGACATGATTAAAAGTTTTACACTTTAATGATTGAAATTATAAAGTTTTATCAATTTGCTAAGAAAGTTAATGATTTTAAGTTAATTTCATTCAGTTTGTTAGAAGATTTAACAATTTTAAGAAAATTTCATTTAGTTTGTTAAAAGTTGTAACAATTTTAAGAAAATTTAATTCACTTTGTTGAAAGTTCTAACAATTTTAAGAAAATTTCATTTAGTTTGTTAAAAGTGTTAATGATTTTAATTATTTATGACCTAAACTGATGGAAAGATTTAATAAACTTTATGATTTCAATCATAAAAATTGTAAAAAAAATTTCTCTGCTAACATACTCTTTGTGATTATTTATAGGTTTTATGTTATAAGCTAGAGTTTTGGTTAATAAACTTGTATGGCTTTCACACATGAATGTTAAAAATGTTTAATGATTTTCAGTCATAGCATACTTCGTGATTTTTTTTCAGTTTTATGACGTAAGATGGAGTTTTGGTTAATAAACTTGTATTGCTTTCACATGTAAATGTTAAAAATGTTTAATTATTTTCAGTCATAACATACTTTGTTGTGATTATTTTACAGTTTTAAGACCTAAGGTGGTGTTTTGGTTAATAAGCATGTATGGCTTTCACACATTAATGTTAAGAAATGTTTGTAATGAATTGGATTATTTGTAATGTAGCATGTGTTACCAATTAATTTTTTTAAGTTTGTAAAGTTTTTGTAGTAACATGTTTAAAGTTTTCCGATCATAGCATGTTGATGCGAATATGTAGGGACTTTGTCTTACGAATGTTAACTAAGGTGTGTTTTATGAATTTTTTTAAAATAAATGTATTTTCTATGTTAAAATGGTATACTGTGACTTGCTATTTATTAGTTAATTCCTAATGTCACTAATTTTTTAATATCTTGTTATGTGAATGATTGGAGATGGGATGTGTCTGAAGACAAAGAACTTGTTTATGACTGGATATTAATATCTGAAATGTTTAAATGAAAAATGTTGGTAAACATGAAACAAGTAGATGATGGTAAGAATTTGAGATCTGGAGCATCAAAAGATTTTAAAATCAGGTAGCAGGATACCTGTTTGCTCACTTTCAGGGAAAAAAATTCCAGATTGTTGCTTCTTAGTGAGAGAGAAAAATAATGTACATTCAAAATTATCATTTAAATTTCCATTAAAGAAATTTAATAAAAACAAACTTTGAAGGGCTCAGGGGAAATTACAAAAATGTTGGAGAGAATTGAATATGTTTGAATGAATGAAATTTGCAACGAAAGGAACAGACTAGTATCTCGAGAAAACCTTGCCGGCCTGAGGGTCAAGTCGAAGAACCCTGGGGACATAATGAAACAGAGAGTCAAGTGACACAAATACCTTTTTCAGAGGCAGGTAAAAACTCCTCTGAGCAACACACCACCACTCCAAGAATGTTTTCCCACTGCCCTTCAACTCTAAAGTAAGCAGTGGCAGAGTCCAGTGAACATTGAAATAAAAAACATTTTCTCACAGCAAGCAGATTACTACTACTACTACTGCTGATGATGATTCAACACGAAGTTGTCTGGTGGTAAAACATAATCATACTTTACAAAAAAAAACCAGAATCGAATGTTTTTTTAAATAAAATTCAACTTATGTAAAAAATGGCTACCATTTTCCTTTAAATTTGCTTAAATTTGGATTTTAGGAAAATCAGTTGAAATATCGTGATATTTAACAGATTTCAGCTTAGAAAGCAGTCATTTCAGGTAGGATACGTGCAATTTCATTAATATCACATCGAAATTGTGTATTCTTTTAATAAAATAAGTTCAAATATACACATTTTTTAGTAGAAATTATGGGCTAGGAAAACTTACGGATAAAAATACATGTTAAATATGCACAAATATTTAAAAACAGATGGAATATGTATGTTTTCTCTGCTATATGAATAAATATTTAAAAACAGATTGAAAGTAAAAACATTTACTTGTGTATTGCTTAAATAGAACGATGCATGTTTGAAAAAGATCAGCGTTCTAAGTTTAACTTGTATATTCCTTAAATCGAAAGATTTTTCATTACTTAAAAAAAAATAGAGAGTGAGAATATCTCTTGTGTTTGTGTTGGTATGAAATTAATTATGAATCACTTTTAAATTATATAGTTTGCTGGAAAACTGTATAAAGTTTGCTGGGAAATGGGATAAAGTTTACAGGATTAAAATATAATGTTTTTGTTGGAATGTTAAATCTGGGGAATATCTTGTGGGAATTACAATATCAGGTAATATTTAGCTTCAGGGATATAAATTTCATTGGCAGGAGTTGTGAAATTTCATTTCGCTGGGAATACACCAGGCTCTGGCTTTGGGAGAAACAGTTTTTCTCGTTGGTTCAGTGTTCGAGCGAAAGTAGCAGTTTGTAGGATAGTGGGCAGAGGGGAGATAGCCAAGGTCAGTTCAAAATCCGCTGGCTCAAGTGATGAAGCCTTCCCAATGTGATGCATAGAAGACTCGCTTTGGCCTTGAGGGAAGCCTCTGTTCCTGTCCGAGGCAGCTATCATCTCTGAAAACATGCGCTCTGGGCTGTGGTGAAGGGAGGAGGGCAGGGGTTCATGGCCTTGGAAAGGGCAGTCCTCCAGCCAGTAGAAAAAGCACTCTGGGCTGGTGTAGGGTGTCTGGGTTGGGGGTGCACATCCATGAACAGGTTTTGCGAAGTGCGTTGTTGGATCGATAGTAGGGATGCTTGACCTTGGACAGGGCAGTCCTCCAGCCAGCAGAAAATGTACTCTGGGATGGTGTAGGGGGAGGGGGTACATGGTGCTAAACAGGTTTTTGTAGTGTTGGATCGATAGCAGGGGTGCGCAGCCTTGTAGAAGAATTCTCGTTTCGGACGAACACACACTCTGGGCTGGAGGGGTGCGTGGCCTTGTATAGAAACTCTCTTTTCACACAAAGTCATCTTCTGGACAAGGGGTGGGGGAAGGGCAGTTGCAGGCAGGACCCATGTGCATAGTTCTAGCTGTCCAGCGCCATCTTAGTGTGATGGCAACACTCACCCTGGATAGATGCGCTACTGAGCACTGCTCTGAAGCATCTATTCACCGAACGTAGCAGCCAGTCGGCTTCACCTCTTGTTAAGCGATATTATATATGTGTTTTAATATAAAAATATTTATAAGTTTTAATTTATCAGGAAAAAATATTTTTTGTGTGTTTAAACCCCTTATAGTGTGTTTATCATGTAAACTCCATTTCTGATCTCCGTCAATGAAACTTCATAGCAATTTCAACTATCGTTTTGGTAACTAGTGTGGTGAATTTCACAGACTTAACAGAAATTTGTAGTATTCCCCTTATTTAAAATAATTTTTCTTCAACCAAATTTGTGCATTAAAAATAATATATAGTACATTTCTATAAAGTGTTGCATGATTGCGCTTTCCTGGATTAAGTCATCCGAATCGCCCTAAGATTCGACAGAAATTTGTGTTAAAAGTGAATAATTTTGAAAGTAGAGAAATTTAATTTTCCCGAGGAAGTGACACTCGCGTTAAAAATCTGGGTAAGTTTTTTTTAAATTATCGTTTCGTGTCTGTTGTAGGACATAGTGTATTTAGAGTTTTTGTCATAAATTTCAACTCAGTTGCCTATCGGCCGTGCTCCACATATATAGTCCGGCTCTCGACATAAGCTCAACTCATTCATACATCAGACTACACATCGAACGGATGTGTTTTGGGAGAACTCCTTGAGCGATTTCCTTTTATTTAAAAAACAGGATAGCTGGGTTCCGCAATGCATTTAGTAATTGTCATGTACTTGTATTCGTTAGCCGTTTAATTTATTTGGAATTATTCGTTTTGTATTTTCATTCATTTCCCAGTTTTTCAGCTCAGCTTATAAACAAACAAACGCCGATGCACATGCAGGTTCTGTTCTCTCTCAACACCTCGTTCAGCTTATAAGTAAAGGTAAGTGGTATATTCAAGTCAGTGCTGCAGCGAACTTCGAGAGAAAATGGATGTTTATTAAAATCACTGACTGTTAAATATTTTCTTTTTTACACGTGTTAATAAATTCATTACTTTTTTAATAATCGTCGTTTAACATATGGATTCCGTTTCAAAAGTTCCTCACCAGTCGCCTGCCAAGCGGTACTCGAAACAGCTTATAGGAGTCTGCAAGTTGCTTGTGCGATTTCATTTATTTAAAAAAACAGGATAGCTGGGTTCTGTAATTCGTTTAGTGATAGTAATGTACTTATGTTCGTTAGCTGTTTAATTTATATATTTATAGGGACATTTTTGCTTCGTTAATTAATTTCATGTTGGAGACTCACGTAATTGTGATCGTTTAGTGAGTTAGCACTTCTCGACACCAGGTTATTCACACAGTTGTGTTCGTTTGAAATTTTTATTTCCATTAATTTCTCTCGTGTGTTAACTATACATCATTTTCTCTTTCTGATCAGTAGCGGCTGCTGAGGAAGGGCTCTGGGGCGCACCCGTCCTAATAACATTTCAGAATGCAGACCTCTACTTATCTGCTACTCAGCAAATAATACTGTGTACGAATATGGATGTTATTTCGCAGCCAATTTTTTTGAGAAGGACGAGTCTTTTGTCACGAGGGAAACGTTTTTGGAAATGTCGAGTGGCGGGGCTTCAGATTATTCGCCCCGAAGTGGGTGGAGCGAGTAGAGAGAGACGGCCATAACAGAGGTATAGTGGAGCTACGGGAGGGAGGAGAGACTTCAGGGCTCGCCACTTTTCAGCCAATCACATGCTGTAAATCAGAGAGAGATGGGCGCGCCCTGCACTCACACAAAAACTGTTTCCTGGAACTTGACAGGGCTATCAAAACTGGAACTTCGATTTCCACTGTAAACAGAACGTGTTCTAGAGTTATATAGTACATGTTTTGTAGGTGCACTTTCACTCTCCTCTCTTTTGCAGTTTTTAAACACATTTCTAAACAATGCTTGTATTTATTTCAAATAGTTTTTAATTATAGATATAGTTAAAAGTCACGTGAGCTTCAAACATAGTGTGTAATATTCTTAACAAGTTATTTGTTAATGATGAGCCATGAGCATTGGTCAGAAGCAGGGTTGAATAGTTGTTCTTGTCGTGCTATGTAAACTTGTGAATAATGGATAATTCAGTGAGTATCATTTAAAACCTTACTACAACAAAGATTTTGAATTACGGGAATAGACTAGAGCTTATAAATTTTGGACCAGAAAGGCCACAGGTATATATAACAAAACAACAAAGCCACGATGGTAAACACAGTGGTTCATATATGCGAAAATTCAACGTTAATTTCATATAATTTCATGGACTGGCTATGAGGATGTGAAGTTAGATATGTGTTGTTTTGTTTAATTTTTTTTCTAGTGAAACCTAATGATACTGCATGGACTGTCAATTGGGTAAAAGATTTGAAACATTTGGGAGACAAAAAGACATACATCATGTTCACGGCATTTAAATAATGCCATAAAATTTTCAGTGTGGTAATGTGAATATTAATTGCCAGTTAGATAGTGTGTACAGGTTGACGAATGGATTTTGTTTACAAATCCTTTAATTAAGATTTGCCACTTTCAGCTTCTAATCTAAACTTGACATGCATTTTGTATGTACTGTATGTAAATTAGTATTGGGTTTAAAAATATTTGTTTTAGTATATTTAAGTTATCGTCTTCATTAGTATATTAGAATTAGTATTATTGTCTAATTTCTCATTGTCTTGTGTAATGTACCACACCACATGGGTACTGGTTGGAAGGTATATAACCTACACAAACATTAAACAAACAAATACCTGTGCTAGTGATTAGATTTGAACCAGTGGCCACAGTGTGTTGAGGCCACAAATCGTGTGATGATACATTTTTCTTCAAACAACCACAATTAATTTTTATATTTAGCTGCACAAACTACACTGTTGTACGTAAAATTGTAATGATCTAAGTTAAGAGATCACTACAGCCCTCCCAGTTTCTAAAGTCGTCAGCAGCCACTATTTCTGATTATTTACTGTTACCAAAAACTCGCCTATCTCTCACCACCGTCTATGAGCAATATCACAACCGACCCAAAAAAATTAACACTCATGACACTCTTGCACAAAACTCACCACATATATACCCTGTTCCCAACACACCACACCTCATCCGAGTGCCAGAGCTCAGAGGGTGAACATCTACCAGAGCTGCTCCTCGCCCCAAAAAAATAAAGAATGAAATTGAAGAACTACACACACACACACACACATCCATCAAAGAAATTTGATCGAACTTTTTCATCGAACTTATTTCATCAAATTTCTTTGATCACATTTTATCGGATTAAAAATTAATCCCATAGGATTAAAATTGGATTTAAAAAAATGATCAGATTAAAATCGGACTAAGGATCAATCCTTTCAATCAATTTGATATCAAAGGGTTAATCCGATTAATCAAAAGTGAAGTAGAATCGGCACGCCCCTGCTACTACTGTATTCCTTACTATATTGGCTGTTGCCCACGGCTCCACCCGCGTGCAAAATATAAAAAACATACCATCAACCAGCGCCTACTCAAATGGTTGGTGGCATATTTTATATATTCCTTAAGAAACTGTTCGTTTTTCTGGGGTGGAAAGTACCCTATGTGCTACTACAACATATAATCTACCCCTCTACCAGATTTCATCCAAATCCGTCGAGCTGTTATGACGTGATTGAGTAACAAACGAACATACAAACTTTCGCATTTATAGTATTATATTATTAAGAGAATTTTTATACCATTGCTAGTAAAGGTATGGCAAACGGGAAATTTGATATCTTTTAGAAACATTGATGGTGCTTTTAGGATACTGTACATACATGCGGGAGTCCATAATCTGAACTGGAAAATAAACGGAAATTGTATTTGACAAAATATTCTTCTCGTATTGTTGATGTGATTTTGGTCATTTGTTACTTTAGCACTGCTTATGCCTGAACACATTTCATGTTATTTTCACTTGGCGCTATACGTATGTTTTCCTTATAGAACACAACTATAAATTTGACTTCTAGAAACAATAATTTAAAATTTGGATATAACTTCGGCGTCATTTTAACGTTACTGCTCCCAATATTGTTTTTTTTTTTTTTAATTAACTCCATATTTCTGTAATGTGTAGCATAAATTGTTTAGTGGCGAGCCCAACTAAACAGTCAGTGTCTTGCGAACTCTGTTGGTTGGTATTTGAAAAGTAAAGTTCCTTTGCTGAGCTACTGATACTACATAGACGACTCCAAACGTCTCCTCCGAAAACTAAACGTTACATAATAGAATGCTTTGCCATCTACTGAGCAGTATTCGTCACTCTACCCTTACATATCGTGTCGTGATCCAAAATATCATTTTTGTACACAAATTGTATTTACTAGAAAAGTTATCAAACACAGTCTATTAAAACGTAATATTTAAGTCATTTTAATTAACAGCTTACTAGACTGCGGTTAAGACAGCATCGTTGCAAACTTCGTTTCGCCTAACTTCGTTTTGCTTAACTGTGTTTCGCCTAACTGCGAATATCCCAAAGGCATTTATCCTATATGCGTTTAGCCTAACTTCATTTATCCTAATTTCGTTTGGCCTAAATTAATTTACCCTAATTTCGTTTAGCCTAACTGCAGTTAGCCTAACTTCAATTCCCCTAACTTCGTTTTGCCTAACTGTGTTTCGCCTAAATGCGAATATCCCAAAGGCGTTTATCTTAAATGCATTTAGCCTAACTTCATTTGCCCTAATTTCGTATGGCATAACTTCGTTTACCTTAG
Source organism: Dryococelus australis (assembly GCA_029891345.1). Classification (NCBI taxonomy): domain Eukaryota; kingdom Metazoa; phylum Arthropoda; class Insecta; order Phasmatodea; family Phasmatidae; genus Dryococelus; species Dryococelus australis. Next base: position 122,602,439 of record CM057000.1, on the reverse strand, counting down.
TTGCGTTTAGCCTAATGGGTTTGTCCTAACTGCGTTTGTACTAACAGCGTTTACCCTACCTTAGTTTAAACAAAAATGTCAAATTTCAAATGTTCTTGACAGAAACTATGTTTGTACTGACGGCGTGTGGCTTAATTTCTTTCGTTAACTTCGATTAGTCTGTGTTCATCCTAAAATCTGAAATTTGCTTTTTTCTTAATTACATTTATCCAAACATCGTTTGGCCTAATTACGAATAGCCTAACTTCGTTTACCCTAATTGTTAGGTAACCATTTGTGATAACTTAAATTATTTATCTCACTTTGTGTATTTTTTAATGCATCGAAGTGTAAAAATTAGCAGATTTGTACAATATTTACTCTTCTAATAATTTCGCAGTTTCAATCGCCCGACGCATGAATTACGTGATGAGGCCCATGGCAATGTTAATTTTCCATAAGACCGAAGAACACACATGTATACAAGTAGATTTTAAGCAGGGCTTTCAAAAGTGCTCATTTGACGGTGAACAGCCCCTATAGCAAGCTGCAAATTCGCTTCCGTATCGTCAGGTATTCTGGTACAACATAACGTCGGTGGGTTTTGTAGACTGCGGATGTGGCACACCGATGTTCATCGTCTGCGTGTGTCCGCGAGGTTTACTTATTCATCGCCAGTAGAACTGTCAAAGTAACGGCTTCAAACTTTGACTTGGGCGTTTGTTTACCGACTCGTCATTTTATATATGTGTGTATATGTGTGTGTGTGTGTGTATATATATATATATATATATATATATATATATATATATATATATATATATAACCTGTGTGTGGCTGTATCAAGGACGGGACACAGGGTTTTTACGTCAATAGCCTACATCTGCGTCAGCAGGCAATACTTTCTTCTCTGGGATATATAGGAATAAAATGAAAGTAATGAAATTGATACTTGTCCTTTATGGCTGAAGGTGGCCGCCTGGGTAGGCCGCTGAACGGCGTGTAGTACTCCAGCAGAAAAAAAAAAAGAAAAAAAAAAATCCAACGTGTCTATGTGAGGTCTGCCTACGAATGGCGTTTAAGAAACGTTACGCGTCTCTATACGTTTTTCAGTTCCTCCATTTCACTCCAAAGCATGTTTTTTGTGGTGGTGAAAATGGCTCAAACGGGTGTTTTGACGGTCATTTTTTATGTATGAACATTCCGGTACAGAACATTTAAAAAGGAATGGGGATATGCATCAAGCCTACATTTTTATTATTATGTCATAAAATAGCAGGTTCCTCGTTGAAAGTCTCGTAGAGGCGTGCTATCGACGGCAAGGCTGCGCGCCAGTTCAGTGCTTTGCGCGTAGTGGCGAGGAGAGGGTCGGCGCGCATTTCTCGGTCGCCCCTAGCGCTCCCACGCTTTTAGGCCCCAGACGTGCAAAATTCCTTCAACCAGGCGCTCACCTTAAACCAACAGATATAGACGCGATCTTTAATTTGCCACCCGTATCAGCGCGCTATCACATCTTAGTCGAGAGATAAACTGCCCGAGAAATTTCGCCGACGCTCGAAATGGCCGCTAGTTGCCGCGGGCCCCCTCCCTTAACCCGGGCATCAGTGGTGCCAACTTAAAGAGGTGCTCGCGTCGTATTTGTCGAACGAGAGCATGTTTACTTCAGTCGTTTCATTTATCATGAAGTTATAGTGTCGAAATACTGAATGTCATGTAATTCGCGTATACGTATTTGGCAAAAATGCATGAAGTCCCTATCACACTGTCAAATTTTCGCCTTTAACTTTAATTGACAATACAATTTGAAGACAAAATAAAGCTATCAAATTTTTCCTTCCAACAAATTTTATCAAAATAATCTTGAATGTGTTTAACAATGTGTCACAATGCCAAATTTTTTACTCGGAGAAAATAATTCGAATTATTATTTAAAAATTATTTTCCTAGCGAGATATTGCTTTTTGTTTCTTCATGTGGTCCATTAAAAGAAGAAATGTAAGGAATGTTATGAATTTATTTCCACGTCTTAACTAAATTAAAATTTTATTTATAAGAGATTTTTCCGGCACAATGAAATTGAATGCCTCCGAGTTCGTGATATTATTTGCAATAATCACTTAAAATAGCAGTCATGCCCAGACAGCTTCTACATAAATTAATTATCTTGATAACTAACTTCGTTTCCAGCAGTTGTTCGTTGTTTTAAAGTTTCTTGAAGTCCATTTTGGTCGTGCACGATTCTGATTGGCTGAGACCGTCAAACATTAAAACAAATTCAAAACCGGCCCAATCTTCAAATGTTTGATGGAAACTAAAGCCATCCAACTTTCCCAGACAAATATGGCAGCATTTATGACGTTTCCATGACATCATAACAGTCCAACTTTATTTGACCAAACTTATTGGAAGCAGTTTGATGGAAAAACTTGACAGTGTGACAGGGGCTTAAGACCCTTCGTTTACGAGAAAAGCGACATGAAAGATCCAGAAATCATTGTAGCAAACATGCAGTATTCCCATACGGAAAGGTGCCGAAGAGGCAATGGAGTTAAGGATGCAGTGAGTAGTGGGACATGGCAATGGCCATGGGTGCATCCGGCGGCCAAGCTCCATGCATGCTGCAGTCTACCAACTTGCGGATAGTGCATTGCTATGGGCAGAGCAAAATTTGAGCACCTATCATGACGTTTCAACGTCTTGTTTGCTAATGCCGCATGCTGTGCTTCACGTGAAATAAATGTCATTTTATTTACTTTAACTTCTTTTTTATCGTTAACTAAAGGATATTTTCTACTTAATTTTGGCCACAGATTCGTGTGGCGTAGTCCGTATCAGGGAATTACCTGACATTTTGTAGAGCCCACTGCAAAATTGCATCACAGTTTTCATGCTAGTATCCAAGGTGTCGATCTCATTTTAAAGACATATTCACTATAAAAACGAACTAACGGAAACTTGAATGAATCCCAGTTCCATTCAAACCTGGGCAGGGGAATTGTGCTAACATACCAAACACGTGCCTACATCTACATTGTTCAAACCTCGAATCCAATCCTCATTGTTTTAACAGCGATATTGGCAAAAAGCAGGTCAATGCTGGGTGAGTGAGTGAGTGAGGAGATTTGGGCGACTCTTAACAGCGAGGTCTTGAGAGCCGATGAGGGTGATTGAGGCGAGTGTGGAGCAGCGCCGGAATGAAGGGGCGGGAGTAACGCGAGATCCCCGAGAAAACCCGCCGACCAGCGGCATCGTCCGGCACGATTTCCCGGAAGTGACCCGGCCGGGGATTGAACCCGGTTCGCCTTGGTGAGAGGCGAGTAGGCTAACCGTTCAGCCACTGCAGCCCCAGGTCATTGTGGGTCTCGGAAACTGGCTGTTGCGCATAGCTGCTTATACCCCACAAAAATCTCTAATATTGGTTTGGCCAGAGATTGCATTTCTTTAATAATTAACGACTCTAAACTATATACCCTTTGATGCGCATGGAAAATATTAACATAACAGTTTTGAGGTTAATTGAATTCAATTGGAAACTTTTTTTTTTTTTTTTTTTTTATCGCTGATCGTAGCTATTTATATTTTAACTATAGGCTATTCACAGTAAAGTGAGCACTTTTTAAGGCCTTGCCATACTTTTACTTTCAGCCGATTTCTATCATCCTGCCCCCTTTTTTTAATGTAAACATTGTGTGACTAATGACTAATAAACACGGTGTGTACATTTCACCACTCTCAAAAGTTAACGTCTGAGGTTACAATACAATACATTTATTAGTGATTAATGCCTGTTGGGAGGGCCTTAAAAAGTGCTCACTTTACCGTTAAAAGCCTATACAGGCGCGGTTAGAATAAAGGCAAAACTGGTTAATCTGAACATGTTACATGAGTCGTATTTGAACGTTACATTTGACTTTAAACAGACCTTGGTACGTCGCCTTTGTCTGGCGCGAGAGGTTCCGGGTTCGAATCCTAGATAAGGCATGGATGTTAAGTTTAAGTTAGGTCATAAGTTACTTTTTAAGTCATCCCCTTATTAGACTTCAGGCGTAATACCGGGGGACGTTAATAAGCCCTTTTCAATTCAAATTTTGACTTGAATTTACAAAGTATGTACCGCTATCTGACGGTTATTTTATGTAGTACAGTGAATGCCGAAAACCCTATTATTTTCACTAATCAGTTTTGATCGGAACATGTTTAGAGACAACGTAACCACACCGAAGAAACCCTTTAGTTTCAGATACCAAATACATTTGCTTGGAAGTAGTGGTTTACAATGAATAATACTTTGTTGACTCGACTAACGCACTGTGTTTTTTTTTTTTCGAACGCCTCCATTAGATCCTTTGAAACACTTAAATTATTTAAAGATATTTTTTTTTCTGTTGAATAATTATTTGGTTGTTCCCATTTCAGCTATACAGGTTGTTTGGAAATTAAACGCCCAAACTGCGGGAGGAGATTCCTTATAAAAAATAAAGTCGACAATATATAGGATACCATATACCTAAACGGAATATTAAAGGAGATATGAGCCTATGAAAATTGGATTTTGAAAACTAATTTTTGCCGAATGCCTTGCACAACGCTTACAAAGTCCGTAGCAGAAAGGTGACTTATGCTTCCCGTGATGCAGAGACATGCGCGTAATGCTGGCCGTCCTCGGTCTGTGCGCACTGTTAGGCTTGAGTAAGTGATACGTCAGCACATCAACGAAATTCCCTCTGCTAGTTCACGCTCCACATGGGCTTGTCAAATGGGCGTGTCCCATTCAACCGTGTGGGACAGACTGTGGGTACATCGTCGCCATCCCTACCACTGGCGGGAAGTGCAGGGCTTACGGTGAAAATACAAAGCCCAATTTCCATGGGCTCATATCTCCTTTAATATTCTGTTTGGGTATATGGTGTTCTGTATGTTTTCGTATATATTTTTCATAAGGAATCACCTCCCGTAGTTGGTGCGTTTATTTTCGGAACATTCTCTGTATAGTAATGAAGTTATTGGTGACCAGCGCCCTCTGCGAAATGGTGCTCGTCGCCATAGCGGTGGCGTGAAGGAACTGTATCACGACAGGTCATCGCCCCGATGGACAAGGTGAGTTGTTTTTTTTTTTTTTTCACGGCTAAAACACAGCAGAACATAGAGTCGTAGACCAAAGATGAGGTAGAGCGATCTCGTTGGCTGCGCACAACCAGTCTCAGTGTCCCGACATAGAACTGCTTTTCTGCCGAAACGACGTGCAAAAATGGCGTCGATTGAATTTGAGTTTAGAACACTGCTTGGTAAACGAGTGCTTTCAGATGCATGTACAATTCCTCTAATCAATTTGTAATGCAGTTTGAATTAAATTAAATTGGTTAAAGCACTTTATTCCTACAAAATTGCTGTCATTTAAAAATTAAGATATAAACAAACACGTTCATCACCATCTCAGTTTGACACTTGTGTTCTTTTGGGGTAGGTTAATGTTGTGTATATGCGCAGAAGACGAATAATAGATCAACCTCATCCTTAGTCCATGCAGATAGTACATTCGTCGCCAGACTAAGGTTATTTACGAAATAAAACGAGATTGCTAATGGGAGAGTTAAGTTCGGGGAAAATTTGCGCAGCTAGGTGCTCAGTGTTCCAAAAGGTAACTTTTAACTTAAATTTTGAGCTATGCAAATTATAAAAAAAGAGAAAAATTTTACTTAATTACGAAAGTATTTTATATTTGATTTACGATTATTGCAAATATGCTGTTATTTTAACGCGGAAAACATAGGTAATCTGGTATTTCGACGCACACTAGCGTTTACCTAGTGGCGAAAATCTTTCCCGTTCGCAGGCAACGAAAGAAAACAACAGGCAGCGGGAGAAAGGCAACGGAAGAAGGCAAGCAGGCCGGCCACCACCAGACATGTTGCAAAATAACGTCTACCTGGTGTTCGCGGGGTAAAAAAAAAAAAAAAAAAAAAAAAAAAAAAACTTTTCTTAAAGTTTCGAAAAAGGGTAGGAAAGATTGCGGAAATAGACGCCAAGTATTAGGAGGGGGCGTCCACCACCTCTAATTTTTAGCTTGCAGGAGCGCTGTTACTCCTTCCCCCCTGGGTTAGCAGACATTGGTCGGTCACTAATTCTGTTGATTTCTATAGATTATGGTAAACTTTTTAATTCATTCATTTTAAAATATACATTATTTAATTTATAGGTACTTACATATCCAATAAAGCAATATTTCAGGATAAATTTTTATTTTAGAAGAATTTTTAACGTACAATACAATTTCCGTGGGACACTTGAAATTTGTCACTTGTTACTCAAGAATAAATTTTCTTGAAAGGATGACACTGTGTAGTGTAGTTTATTTCAATTCGTTTTGCAGAATTTATGATATATAATTTAGAATGTTCAGTTTTCAAAAAACACTTATATGAACCAAATTGCATTTGCAAAGGAAATTGAAAAATCGTGTTTTCTTAAAAATTTGTACCTCATCGCATAGGCGTCGAGTAAGGATTGGCATAGAGGTCGGTCGCCCCTCCACTTTTCAACCAACAGGAGCGTCTCCCCCCCCCCTGGGTTGATAGCAGTTGCTCATTACTTCAGTACGTAATAAGTAATTGCACCTGTGTTGATAATCTTCGTTTACAAGATACTCTCTAGATAATAAGCTGCACACAGAGCATATTTGATCACTTTGTTTCCATTTTCTACCTTTATGTTCATACGGGAATTCGCTTAATAAAGTATACTTTGTATTTAATCTCACAAAACTCCCGTTCCGCCCGTTTCTGGGGAAATTTTATCACATAGATTGTTCCCTGAGAAGAAGGGGGGGGGGGGGCAGGGAATTTGAAACTTCACCGCCCTCGCGGTGAGAGGATTGACCACGACGATAAGGGCAGTATGATTCTATGATTCAATACCATTGTTCTCTGTTTTTGAAATGGTATAGCTGCCAGTTGGCACTAGTTGAGCTTATGTGATGCGGGCGGCACAGCGCGGCGAGGGCCACATCATGCCACATCATACTCGCGTTTCGTACTAATGTTGTTTGTTTATGTTCGGTCAAACTATGAACATGTCCGAGCATATAAGTGTAAAATAGGTAGGTGTGCATCCGCGTGTATGAACCAGCACAGATTTCTTCTGCTGCACGTAAATTGACCTCTTACTACAATAGGGATCTTGAAGAACTCCATTGTAGAAGAGTCATTGCACCTTAGAGTGCATGTGAAGCCACAAACTCCTGACGACGAGGGAAATGTCAACCTAACAAAATTAAGTAAATTTTCAAACCAAGAAGGGTTTGTTGAAGTCTATCTCAATTTAAACAGAGCACTCAGAATGATTCTCAGTGCTCCAGTAACAAACTGTTCAGGCGAACTTTCTTTCTCTACTCTACGACGTGTGAAAAACTACCTGAGGTCGACCATGGGAGAAGACAGGTTATCGGCCGTGGCATTGCTGAATATCGAGTGACAGATGCTGCGGGATCTGGACTTCGAGGATATTATAAATTCCTTTTCCCAAAGGAAGACTAGAAAGAAGAGCTTCGGATAAGACATGAGTTATCTTACTAGGCTTAAGTTAACGTTTTTTTTCTTTCGTGGAAAGCAAATTAAATTTCTAAATTCTGTCCTTACTATTTAATGATACCATGTCAGTGTTTTCATTGCAATCATTTTCATAATATTTGCAGTTCTGGTTGTAATTATTTTTTTTAATGTTGTGGTTTATTGACAATATATTTACACGTTGGTTCAAATTAAAATGTCGCACCCCGTATGCTCTGCGTGGGTCTTAAAATAACAAATAAATATGAGGTAGAAAAAATAAAACAGTTTTACTGGAGGGGCGGCACATTTTTATGGGCCTACAGGCAGCTACAAAGGAAATCCGGCCCTGCATGTACACAAACACAGTAGGTTCAATCACAAGCCTAAAAAACAGCCGCAATTGAAGAATAGGCCAATTTGCCTCAGGAAATGCTTAAGAGGGTGACAAAGGCCATCATTTTGAGCTGTTTTAGAGGCCACTGTGACAGCAAATAGAGGTCAAACAACTTTATGAAGAAGAATGAGATTTTTACATTCCATTAAGGAAAGCTAAAATTAGGAATGTCTGTTTTAAAATTTGCGTTGTAATTCTTATTAATGTACAATTTTAAATGATAAAAAGGGCTATATTAGAGCAAATTTCACAACTTGCAGAAAATAAAGTAATCGGAATATCGAAAAAGTAAAAACTAAAACAGTTATGTGTCACCTTCGTTCATAGTATATGGTTTATAGAAATAATTATTTTTACACAAAGGCGATCTATATGCATAAGTGTAATGCACTGCAACATCATGTTTGAACCGAAAATAACTCACCTCACTGCTTGGAGATAGGACACTTTTATCCTATCCCTTCAGCACGAAACGAGGGGAGTTGATAATGCGAGTGGAGTACATAATGCTGGCCATTTGAGGGGGTCCTGTTTCCTGCTGTGTACCTTCTCCATTGTGCATGGCATTGGTGACAGTTCGGGGGGGGGAGGGGGGAGCAGGTGAGTTGACAAACGCAATCCTCCTCAACTCGTGCGTTTTACAAATGCCATTTCGTATTTCAAAGACGTGTCGGTACAAATAAACTGCAGGTTTGATTGACTCTTGACTTCACTTATCATGTAGAGCCATTCTGGAGACAAGCGCCCATTGGCAATTCAAGGGTTTGTTGGGGGGGGGGGGGCGGCCTGGTCTACTGTTGTTCTTTGTGCCGCCCCTGAGGGAGGGGTCGGGTCGTTATTTGGACAGGCACTCGTGCGGAATTTCCTTCCAGTCAGCGTAACACAACTTGAGGGCGGGAAAAAGTATCGTAGTGCGCATCCTGTGTTACGATCGCGTCTTCCATGCATTCGCAGCTAACAACCTGAGAAGACGTCAGCAGCGAAACGTGAATGAGGCAGGCCTATCCAAGAGATATTTCTGCCTTATGCCCCTTGAATTAACTTGTCACATTATCTTGAACAGTTAAGAATAAAGATACGTAAAATACCACGTACAGCCGGGCCGCGGTGGCCCAGCGGTCAGCCCGCTTGCCTCCCACCAAGGCGAAGCGGGTTCAATCACCGGCCGGGTCACTGGATTTTCTCCGGACGATGCTGTTGGTCGGCGGGTTTCTTCTGAGATCTCCCGTTTCCCCCGCCCCCTCATTCCGACGCCTCTCTTTACTCACCTCAATCACCCTCACCGGCTCCTAAGACTTCGCGGTTAAGAGGCCCCCCCCCCCCAAAAAAAATCTCTTCATTCTCTATAACACACACATCCCATGGTTGTAGTTCAACATATGGCCTGTTTAAAAAAAAAAAAATTAGTTTTGGCAGATTCTCGCAAAATTTATTATTTTATAATTAATTCAGGTGGGTAATCTGAAGAATAATAGGTTATAACTAAACACAGCTGTATGTGGTAAAAATTATATATTGAAATTTCTTCGGTAGTATTATTTTGTTGATATATAACCGTAACGAAATTCCGAAGGGCTTCGTTAACGTTTTAATTTGATATCGAACAGTCACGTCAAACGAACACTTAAAAGTGATATGGAATACCTTCTTTCGCGAGGAAACGAGAATTCCAGTAATACCGAATATTTTTTGACGAACGGTATTTGGTATTATATTTTCAAGGTGCCAGCATTAATTAATATGCAGGTGGACAGCCGGAGTCAATAGAGCTATAAACGTAGAGTGAAACTGGATATAGGCTGTTCACGGTAAAGTGAGCATTTTTGAGGCCCTATAGTTACTCTTTCCTTTCAGCACTTTGTATCATTTAACTACATTTTTTGAAATAAATATTACCATGTAAGTAATAAACACAGTGTGTATGTGTATATGTGTATATATATATATATATATATATATATATATATATATATATATATATATATATATATATATGAGTTAATGTATATGGCTAAAATAAAATATATTTATTGACTATCATCCCAAATGAGAGGGCTTTCAAAAGTGCTCAATTTACCGTGAATACACTATACAGAACGTTGATATTCTTCATCATGCTGCTCGCTGGTATTGACCACAGTCGCATCAGAATGCACAAGCAAAGGCGTCGCGCAGTAGGATCACGATAATTTAACATTCTTTTACCAGTTACCGTGCCGCTAATATGATTATCGTACGTATTTTATTTTATTATTAATGTAAACGATCAGATAAATTTATTAAACATTTAACAGTACCACAGAAGTAAATACACACATGTTTAATATCTGTAATGTTAAGGTTTCAGTTTTCTTGAAGGAAAAATGTTGTGGGCTCCTGGATATTTGCCAATCCAGCCACCCTGTTCCCCCCCCCCCTCCTCATCTAAACCTTTGAGAAAAACAAACGACCTACTATGATGTGAAACAGCATATAGAGCAACACATTTTAGGTTCTTATTTACGCGTCATAATTATTAATTTAAAGCATAATTTTTCGATTGTAAACGCACCCTTACCCTAGACAATAACGTACAAGGTTCTGTACCACATTCTACCACAAGAGCTGTCTGTTAACACATCATCTATAAATTTACTTGACATGATAATAATTTTGTTCCTACTGACCGAACTTATATTACTGTGTTACTTAGATATTATTTTCATTTTAAAATACTTAAGTTAATCCTGGAATTAAAAAAACAATGATTCCTTTTATAGTTCTTTGCTCACTTACCTACAACAGCTCTTAATTGAAAATTTGAAGTAAGAATTATTTACAAAAGTATGTCATGTTAAATAAAAATATATTTTACGGGCTTTAACCTATTTATTTTGCCTTATTTTTCTGTGGGGCGCAGTTAAGTGATAATTTGCCTTCTCTACCACTGAACCCATTGTAAATATACACCCATCCTATACAGAATATAAACGATAAGTGTTTACAACTGTACACAACAGTGTACAGGGCTCCGAGATGAGCAATTTGATGTAGGACACTTGTGGTCCATAGGGTCGAGAAATTACCGTAAAAGCGCTTGACAAATGTGTACTAAGATTCGTGCAACGCGCCGCTGTGGGCCCGGCCTTAATCTACCTGCTGGTCAGCTGAAGCTAGCTTGTACAGAGGTCAAATCGGGCAGGAAACGTTTAGTAATTGCTTTTGTTTGATACACATGTTGCATTGTCACAATACTACAGACAAGTTACGGAAATCAGGAAAGAAAGTATGAAATTGCAAATGAAACACCTGTGTCATAAACCGAAGTGTACACTGCTGTGTACAGTTGTAAACACTTGTCGTTTACACCCTGTGTATGAATGTGTGTGTGTATATATATATATATAAGCAATAATTATTAAAGTAAAAAAAATACTGGCTACGCACGAATGCAGTGCGTTGCCCTTTCATTCAGTGTGTTGTCCTTTTTGGTGTAAATTTCTAGACTCGGTTAAGACAGATTTCCACCCGCCATCTAGGATTTATGGAATTTTTGCCATACTCTGGAGATACAGCTTTGTATCATGTTATTTCGAACGACAAAGCACAGAGCATCGCCTAGTGCATTGTCTGAAGTCAGTATTTCTTGATAACTGTTGATATTGTCACTTTTGTAATCGTTCGCAAGAAATAACCTCGCGTTTCGCCTCGACAGTTAGCGGCTGAAATTAATCAATGTAGCGAAGCTGCGGCAGTTCGATAAAGTCTGGGAAGCTGTTATTTAGGATATGTCGTACGGGGAATTCTGTAATAGAAGGTTTGGCGAAAAATCGATAAAGCCAAGATAGCGGGTAGGAAACCGCTTAAGGTTACTGCTGCTCAGGTTCGGAAGATCAATGTTAAAAGTTTGGCAACCAAAAATTTTCGCCACTAGGTAAGCACAAGTGCCACGTGTGTACCAGATTTCCTCTAATTTCTACGTAAAAAAAAAAAAAAAGATAATTTTAATAGACATATATCAAACATAAAATAATTTCGTAAAATCTTTCTGTTATATTATTTACGTAACTTAACTCATTCAGACCCAGTGTACACAATTGTATACATCATGCAGATGTAGGTAATTTTTGGTATGTGCTGGACACTGCGAAGATCAATGGCCAATGATCGTATATGTGGGTAAATGATTCACAAACCCTCTTACGGTTCTAGGGTCATAATTGGTTCATATAACTAACTGTAGCCGAAAATATAGCCTTCAACTAATTGGCTGTGACAACGAAACATGTATTGTGTCGACTTCAATACAGCACTCATCATCAAATTGTTAGTTTGGAACACCTGAAACCGTAAATTAAAGTAGGTCTGAAAGGGTTAAGATTCTAATTAAATGTTACCTTTCGGAACAGCGCATCTAGCGGGTGAAATTTTATCTATGCCAAACTCTCCCATAGAGGTGAACTCACAACCATCCGTCGCATCCGTTTTTTTTTTCCAACCTCCTAATGCTAAGTGTTAGGTGTACGTCCGAGGTAGGGACGGGAACTATTGCGTCCCAGGGCTGCGCCCCTTACGCCTGCCTACAGGAGAGGGAATCCTTGCAAGGATGCATGCATCGCGGCAGAGAGGGATGGAGCAGCCATGGCCAAGGTTTTGGGCCATGGCCACTTCCCTTAGTGTACCTATAGCTAAAACTATAACTAAGTAGAGGCTGGGAAAAACTGGTATAGGCACTGGGAAATCCCAATCGACAGAAAAGAATTCGAAATTGTTAAATGCATTATTATAAAATGCTACAGGGAACATATGGGTATGTTCTTAATTAGTAGAAACAGAAATTTTAGAGGAGAGAGGAGCGGGATCTTATTTTCCTTGGACTTGTCTGGCGCTCGACTAACCAGAGTGAAGGGGGTGCACTTTTCGATTTGGTGGGGGGGGGGGGAGGTGCAAATCCCCCCTCCCGAATCACCAGTGGATTTCCTGAAAACTTAAATCCGTCGCATCAGTCACTCGCCCGTCCGTCAGGCGGACACGTGATCTTCGACGAATCGCAGGGCAACTTATTTTTTTTCTATCCGTCAATTTGTCAAATATATATCTCAAACTTTAACATTCGACGTACCTACGGATAGGCCACCGCCTTCTGACGACATTCCGTAGACGCGAATGCGCACTTTGCAATAAAATCCAAGGCGGCGGATACGTGTTTATTTATCTTGGTGGTAAATTCAGGAATTTAAAACGTAAACAATAATTCAGTATAAATTTTTATCACGCAAGGACATTATTTCCCCAAAATATTTCTCTCTTGAAAATGTATTTCCAAGCAAAAATATTCCTCCAACTAAAGAAAGATGACGATGTTATGTTGTCAGACTGAGATTCGGCCGTACAGAAGGATTGACGGACGACGGATTGTTGTTGAGTCCGCTTTCAACCGACGGATGACTGACGGGTGCGACGGATAGTTGTGAGCCCAGCTTCACGTTTGTTCCTATTCTGAGTAGAATAATACCGTAAACCTGGAGTCACATTACCCCGACGAATCTGACACGACATCCCAGAAGCGACGAAATTTGAGTAGCAGCCAATTAAAAGAAAAGTCACTGCGATGTCAGCCCGACAAAATTGCGGCCCCGACAGACCGAAAATAGTAGGTTCTATTTCTACTTCCCGTTATGTCCGGCTCGTCAGAGCGCGCAAAAAAATTATAAATACAACATTATAAAACAAAATTTCGTGCATATTTCCCTACTGTTGTAAATAGTAAATTAACTTGCCACCAAAATAACGTACCGGTTTGTTTTTTAAATACATTTTTTCCTCTTGTACATTTTTAAGTCTGTCAAAAGTAAAATAATTATTCGCTTCATCGTGAGTTTTAGAAAGTAAACATTGGATATTAATAGGATAACTAGGCGTTTTAGGATTTTCCAACAGCCAACTAACACACTTGGAGGGCAGATTTCGTCGTGGTATTGTGAACACTGAATAAAATATGATGTGAAATTCCGTCGAGCTCTGATGTCGTGTCGGTGTATCGTATCGTGTTCGTCGGGCTATTGCGAATCCAGCTTAACTGGTTGAGCTTTGTTTGCATGAGATGGAGGAATGCCCTGGAAGAAGAATTTTAGCAGAGTTTTAGAGTGAGCGAAGAGAGACTTGGACGGCTCTTAACATCGAGGTCTTGGGGTGGGGGGGGGGGGGGGGGAGTGATTTAGATGAGTATGGAGCAGCGTCGGAATGAAAGGGCGGAGGGAAAAAACGGGAGATACCCGAGAGAACCCGCCGACCAACGGCATCGCCCGGCACGATCCCCACACGCGAAAATCCGGAGTTGACCGCCCGGAGATTGAACACAGATCGCCTTCGGTGGGAGGAGAGCGAGGCTAACCGCTCAGCCACCGTGGCCCCAGGGTTTTAGGTAATTGCGGCAGCAGTGACCGCGAATGGCCTGTACAGAGGTGTGAGGTCGCAAGGCTGACGAGAAGACGGACCCGTGTCAGAAGAGGGTGTTTCTTTGCGCCTGTGGATGACGTGGATGAGGAAATGGGAAGGGGGGGGGGGGGGGTTGCAAGAGTCACCAATGAGGTAGCCGCGCCGGCGCAGTGCTGTCGTCGAAGACGACTCAACATCCCCTAGCATCCACAGTGTCGCTCGGCCAGGCGTCGGACATGCGTGGCGACGGCGGCGATGACTCGTGCACGTGGCGGGTAAGTTGTTTTTGTTTACTTTTCGTTTTTTAATACGCGACCAAAAAAATTCTACTTCTTTGAGCTCTCATATTTCTGTTTCGCGCTCTGGTTAGTGTAAGTATTTTTCTTATTATTTATATTTACGTATGTGTGCACTGAGTTATACCTGGTTAAGTGTAAGAGAAGGCATTGCAAATAAAGTCAAAATTAAAAAAAAAAAAAGCATTTTTTTTTTTGTAATTTTATTATATCGTATTTGCACGACACATTCTTCAGAAAATATGTACTATAGCACGTCTCACTCTTAGATTCCACCGCGTTACTAATCAAATAAGTTTATACTTACACTACTACACAATATGACAATTTACGTTACCGCATTATATAACATTAACATTGCCATCGGCCTTATGACTATTCATGCTTCGTTCAAGTTAAACTGTGAAATTATTAGGTAAATATTTTACAAAACTACTTTTTTTTTCTACACTTCGATGCATTAAAAAAACTGAAAGCGAAAGAAACAATTTAAGTTATAAATGAATGGTCACCTGACACTTTTTTTATTCGACGTTAACATAAGGAACTACTTCCCCTCTATCGTCACCAACTTTACTGGAGGCATGCCACTCAGTGTGCCTGTTTAAAGTATATGCAGGCAGGGGCAGTGACTTTTTTTCTAAGGTTTATTTCAAAAGTGCTCACTTTATCGTGGACAACCTTTAACCACTTGGCTGTTCATAACTTTATTGGCAGTGGTTTGGCAACTCAGCGCGTCACGTAACAGAAGGCAATCTAAGGCTGTTTCTGAATTCTCAGTGTATACTTGTCAAGTATATACATTTACGTACTAACAGTGAGTGACGTGTACTAGTCGTGTACGTGTTGAAACTATTCGGACAATTAATCACCTCGTCATGTTAGACTGGTCGCGCATGCTGGCGGAAATATCAGACACTATGCGACAACAGAAAATTTGATGCATGGTGTTATGAATACACAGCGACATCTTCTACGGTTTTTGATAAAGTAAACAAATAACCACGAGGGCCAGCGCGGAAACATGGCTTTAAATAAACTAATAATAGGAGCAATATTGGGCGTGTATCATTTACATGTCACTAATGATAAAGTTATTTTCCATTTGTTTGTTTGTAACTGTGTGTCACATAATCACTCCAGCCACACACTGGCATGCATGCGAGGCTGGATTATGGAACATTTGTCATGTTTCTACTGCAGATGTGTTATTGACACACACATTATTACTTACATTCAAACATTTTCTCCATTCAAGGAACATATTTATGCTTTGCTCTCATGCTACAGAACAAATCCTGTAGCTAGTATATCTCTCATATAAGCAGTCTGTTCCTAATGAAATGAACACCTTGGCAGTAACACTGTTAAGTGTTAAACATTTCAATTATGGGTTACTAGAAATTAATTTATTAATGTTTCATGTACACAACAAAGGAAAAGGCAATAGTCCCACATTAATATTCATACTGTACCTAAAACTTGAATGCTATTACTTCACCAGCATACTGCTACAGGCATTGGGTTTATTATATTGTTTTATTCCTCCATAATAATGTTTCTATTCTGCAAAAACATACTTTTAGGTTCCAATTAAGAATACCACAATTAAATATACGCACTAGTGGAATGTTTTGTAATGGCTTGTTTGTATTCTAACATTTCATCCAAGAAATATAATTATATTGTACTGCTATTGTAGTGTACAATTTATTTATTTATTTATTTCGACTTTATTTATATTGGCGAAGTTAAGGCTTCAATGCCTTCTCTTACACTTAACCAGGTATAATTTAGTGTACATATACGTAAACATAAAGAACAAGAAAAATACTTATATTAACAAGAGGCGAAACAGAAATATGATAGCTCAAGAAGTAGTAAATGTGAAAAAGATCAGTGGTTTCATATTATGTACATATTTTCAGCAGGACTAGAGACAAGGCAATGTTTAAAGAAACTAAAATTAAAATAGCACAGTAATACTGATCTACAATAACAAAATTTGGCCCGTGTTCCGTTCCCTGCACTGATACGACCAGCTGCATAGCCGCCAGTGGTTGTTCTGTTCCTTCATGCATTTAATGCTGGGCTGGGGATCGGAACAACTTATATGGTCCATTTTCGGCGCGTAATTTGAATTTTTGATTACGAATGGCAAGACATTTACATATAGGGCGATGGTAAACCCTTGATTCTGTCATACAATTTGACAGGATAACTTGTTTACAATTCTCTTACATGTAAACGGGGCATAATAAAAATTAACTGAATGACCTTGCAGATCACCTCAATAAGCGTTCGCAGAGGTTACAGAACACGCGTGTACGTTTTGTATTTAATCTTAAATCCAGAGACCATCTCAGTGTGTGGCATGACAAACTGCACTGGTTGAAATTGCATGACGGAAGGAAACAGCACTCTTTACTGCTAATAAATGAAATCCTGCGTGCTGATACTCCTGTATACTCTACGAAATAGTTTTAACTACCTCTCCTGCGCTCATGACTTTACCACTCGCTCAAAATCCGACAGTAAACTTCTAATCCCTTTTCACCGAACTAATTATATTTCAAATTCTTTTAGCGTTTCAGCAGCTCGGAATTGGAATGGCCTGAGCCAGAACATACGCGATGAGGTCTCTTACCAATTGTTCAAAAAGAAGTTGGTGCAGCGCTTGCTGCCACGCCGCCGTGGCCCGCAAAGTGGAGCATTTTGAATGTATGGTCGAGTGAATGGCCGTGTGACTTATTTTAGTTTAAACTTCTAACTCTTTCATTTTTACCATCATTGATTTTGTTTGACACTCGTTATGTATGTAGAAGTCTAAACGCTTTTCCAGCTTAGCGTGCATGTGTTGTGATTATTATTACTGTCAGAGTTTTTTCATAGGTATTTGAAATATAAAGACCTATGTTCCCGCAATTTTGTTGTTGTAACGAACTAGTGTTCTTTTTTTATAATTTTATTTGCAGGGAGCTATTGTTACGTGTGTATGTCTGTGGGCCTGTTGTGCATTTATGCGTTTGTGCAAATGAATTATATTCTTGCGTGTATACGGGGCATAATTTGGCCTAATACCTGCCAGTTCATCCTAAGTGTTTTATGGACTAGTTTAAACTTAATAATCACCACTTAAATTTATACATTTTTCAGCACTTAAATATGCATGTCTCTATTTAGTATTAATTACCTGTTCCTTTAATGTCTAGTAACGACTTTTGATTTTCTGCAGTATTTGTTCATTTGTAAGCACTATTTTTTTTCTTCTAAACTGTAATAAGCAAGTGTAAATTGTAAAAATGGTTCAGTATAAGAGAAGGTAGATATGCCTTAACTGCGCCAAATAAAGACGATTTATTATAATTATATTATTCTTTTAGTATGACTGCATTACTTATAAGACTGTCAAGTTGCCAGTTTGGTATCACACAAATCAGCCCTAATGAAAGTGTGTTGCTGAGTTGAGTTGTCAAAGGGACACTAGTCAGGATCTCGTCCTTCAGGAACTAATACTTTAACCCTCAATCGGCGGTTATCTGGACGCCCATTGTTATATATATATATATATATATATATATATATATATATATATATATATATATATATATATATATATATATATATAACAATGGGCGTCAATATAACAATGTATATATATACATATATTTAACAGTGCTTGTTTTAGGTTAATGTGTAATAAAATCCTGGGTATTATTGCATGTGCACCAAACTCTCTAATAATTGTTCATATTCAGAATGTTTACTGCTACAATGAGAAAAGAGAGAATGTAAACACATATTTTTCAGACTTTTGCTTTGACCTACAATGCCACGTCTCAAGCATTTTACTACAACTTGTCATCACGATGCCATGCTGTATAATGGTTTGAAAACTATGCATGTGTTACTGTACACGTAACATTTCTCTACTTTAACAATGTTCCACAGTTCACATACAAAATGGTAGATCACTTAACGTAATATAGCTAATCTGTGACAAAATGTAATTTGGATTACAATAATAATGATCCAATTTTGTTCCTACCTTAGGCAAGGTCAATGGATTTGATGAGGGGAGGGGTATAGTGCCAAGTGGAGCACACTGCCCTACAGGAGGGCCAAACTTGTCATTGTCAGCCAGCCTTAAGGATTAGTGTGTTGAGATGAGAGAGACCTGGAACTATGATGGAAGGGCAAAGACAATGGGAGCACCCTGCGAAAACCCACCAACAGCATTGCCATATGTTTTGTGGATTAGCATAATGAAAGAATATGAAGCAAAGAGTTACCTACTTCACTGCGCATTTGTATGTACGTGAAAGTATTTCAGGGTGTCCACTCCATTTATATTTTGGAATTCCCTTACTTTCCCTTGTTTACCAGGCAGTATCATACTATTTTCCCTGAAATATATTTTCTGGGATACTGAAACGCGATATGTACTTTATTTTGTCATCGTTGACAGAACAAAATGCCATCAGTGAAGTTGCATTAAATTATACTGCAACAGACCAAGCAAGCAGGACTGACATTTGATTCAGCCCATCAATATTTCTTGTGATACACGCTACTGACTGCACATGAGTGCCCATTACAATACACCAATACATTGCTTTGTGTGTGTGTACATATATATATATATATAGGCTGATGCCGTGTGATGGCTCGGTTGGGGGTGCAAGATGTTTTGAGGGGCGGTGAGGTTAAGGTTGGGAAGTATTGTAGAGGTATTTGTTTCCCGACTAAGCGCCTGGCACCACATGTGGCAGTGTCAAGGTTGTTCGAGAGCTGGAGACTCTTGACGTTCTAAGGAACAGCCGGCCGATCACCCCTCACATTTATTATCTGCAGTGTTTACTAAACGGTGGGTCTATTAAAGGCTGACCCACACACCTGATACTGCATTGCTGACTTATTGCATGATTGAAATATTACACTCATAAGACACTGTTCAAAGGTAAGGTGGTTTCGGTGGGCTTTGGATAGTTCCATTCCCTGATGTGTACAACGGTTTGGCGAAGGGAAAACACATAGCAAATAGGGTATATGCATTACTGACTGATCATACGCTGGAAAATTGTAATCTTACAATGTGTATGCTCATAATTACACTATCGTGTGTTCAGAAAACTAACACATTTTGCAGAGTAGCAACTATTTACATTTTCCCTGACCCAAGTGACAATTCTCCCATATATCCCTGACTTTTCCCCGTCACATGTAATTCCCTGACTTTTACCCATTTTCTGTGAGGGTGAACATCCTGTATTGTTACATTACAATCATAACGTATATCAATGCTCTATTGAACTCAATTTAACACGAAATGATTTTTCTCTACAATGTCTTAACCCTCCTCCCCCTGTAGTGTAATTGTAGAAGTACTATTTTATTATGATTAATGTTAAAAGACAAGATTGTAACTAAGCATTATGCATGAGAGGATTGTAAGACAGGGATAAATGTAAGAGTCCCTAGAGAGAGAGGGCACAAGGGGGCATAGTTGCACCCGGCACTACGATAGTGCACACGGCCCCAACTGGAGAGTGCGTACTGGGGAGCAGTATAAATACATCTCCGTAAGTATGGTCAGAAGACTTCATGGCTAGTACGGAAGCCTGTAGAGCCCTAGGGGAATCGCTGTAATGCATCCCATGGCTCGTAGCCTCAGAGGAATCGCTGTAATGCATCCCATGGCTAATTAGTCTATCGGGGAATCGCCATAAAGTATCCCAAGACTAGTAAAGTGTACAAGTGTATGTCATTGTTACAGCGAATGAAGTTGCGTATCATTATAATAGTGCACCATCTACAGCTATCAATAAATTTGATGTCAACTATATATTCTCGCTCGCATTGTGTTATTGCACTTAATTGCCATAACGAATCCCGTGCAACGTATCAAGTGGTTGCAGCCGCTCGGAACACTACACCCCTGCCAACCATTATTTTTTCACAACATACGCACTTTATTTGAACACTGCACTCACGAATGCTGGTAATTACGAATTACTTTGTTTTTACTCTACATACGGTTACCACTATTTTATTCTAACTTTTAAGGCAAATGTCCCATCTGTTGTATTATTTCATTCTAACTTTTAGGGCAAATTCACCATCTGTTGTATGAAATATGCAACCACATAGGGCCAAGAGAGACTGCAAGGGATCACCTAAGAATGAAAATAAACAATAACCTGGCAGCATCAGGCTTATGTTAGTCACACACGTTACAGATGCTATTTATTATAAATTTACACCATAGCAGGAATATAAAAATTCTTGCACCTCGGTATCCTGAGGTTACGTTTATCTGTTCAGCTTCTGTTGATTTCTCAAATATTCATACCACACCAATAGCCTTGCTATATTACTTTTTTACGTCATTAGAAGATTGTAAAAAAATTATAGCAGTTGTTATAGGATCTTTTGCATTTATTTATCGTATGTAAAGAGACATTACACAGACACTGGCATCCTTTCCTCTTCCCCCGATACCTAACCTATCATATGTTTGATACCAAAAGAAAGATAAATACAATTCAATGAGGTTAGTACCTGCTAAATTGGAAATGCAGAATGCAATTTTAATATTATTTGTATGCAAACACGTCGGAAATATGCTGCAGAAATCTATAAAACGCTCATAATGTTATCCATATTTCTATGCACATTTATTAACCTGACAATTATTTACACAGCCCATTCACGGCAATATACACATTGATAAAAAAAGAAAGATAAATACAACTCCGTGGGGTTTGTAATATTTTGGAAATGCGGATTGAAATTGTAATATTGTTTGTATAACTAGACACCTGGGAAATATGCTGCAGACGTCTAAACAACACTCAGAATTTTATTCATAGTTGAAAGCACATTTATTAAGCTGACAATTATTTACACATACAATAGAACGACATTTTGTAAATACTACTTATTAACTTTTAAATCTTGCGAGCTTTATTTCCACAAAAGTACACGTTATTTTTCACACCTGAAATACAATATGGCGACTGTCGTAAGTACGTAGTATGCCCCACATGTATACAATTTCAAATACTTACCAAGAATACTTACTGTGTGTACTATGGTGGGAATTTGAACAATGCTAGTATACACATGATTCCGGCGACAAATACGCACAATTATGCAATTTTTGAGAATTCAGAAACAGCCTAAGAGTGAGACGTGCAATGGCATATCTAAGCAATTATACTAACTTCTCATTTTAAGGTATTTCAGTATAGCAAAATTCCTATTCAGTTATAGGGCTTTTTGGTAATCAGTCCCACCAACGTTGGTCGAACAGTTGTGTAGGAGTAAAAGCAGTTAGATGTTGGCACATAGAGATGATCACTGTGCAGATTGCATGCACACTCGCACTTTATCCTCCCTAACTCATGAGCGATGCCCGTCTACCTCTGTCAATGCCGACCTACATTTTATTTAGCACAGAATATAGCACAAACACAGAAAGTAGAACGCAAGTACTGGAATGACGCTGCCTACAATCACGCATAGCACACGTACATAAATTTAGCACACAATCCACTCACAGAAGGTTGACCAATATACTATAGTTCCTATTCGTGTGCGCTGTGCGTGACCAATCAGAACCTCGATACCACCGAGTTCATGTGAGAATCAAAAGTATTGAATCTGACTAGTACTTGGGAAGTTTGGTGCCATATAAACAGTGGTTTGTTTTGATTGAAAATGCTATTGTACAAGCGATGTATGTTAAGATGAACGGTATAGCGTATTATATTTCTACAAATTAAGTCACGAGCAGCAAAGTAAACAGTTGTCGACAAAATTTTCCAATGTGACCAACACACGCACGCGCAACTTACCGAGCATCATTTACTTTCATTTCCACGTCGGTTTTGTTTTAACATCCGTCGTTTCTGTGCGTGCGCTATTTTGATTGTAGGCTTTCAGATTCGAGCTGTGCGTATGTTATGTGCTATCGCACGGGCTGTGCGTGTGCTAAATCAATTGTAGGCCAGCCTTCAGTGGAAAAAACGTCTGGGGCACGCCTTTAGTTGCCCAGTCGTGTGGAAGGGGTTGGGGTTAACTTTACGAGGCTCTTAGGCACCCTCTTAAAGTTTTTTTTTCTCCACTTATACCATTTACTAAATTATTTAAGGAGGCGCAGTTTATAACCTACCTTCTTCCCCTTTTTGCTAGTTGTGAACGCCACGGTTCTTCTGTTCTACAGCTGACGCAATTTTTTTTTCAATTAATTTTGTTTTGAAATTATAACAGCGTATTTGAAAAAAAATTCCGATACTTTGAGTGCCACAGCGTATACCTGTGAAGTCCGGCTGTTAATACAATGTTTTGTCAAATTAATGCCGGCCCCTTGAAGTGAAGTGATGTAGGTGGCGTGGCGCGTGCTTGGAAACGTGCCAGCGTGTCCAATAAGTTATTGATCTAGTAATGCATTGTGTCCGTAATGTCTGGAGGTAGACTACTGTGTGTGTAAGCTGCGCCGTCTCTAGCGAAAGCGAGGCCAGGTGCAAGAACTTCTGCGAGGACCTTCCCTTCCAACCAACTATAGTATATTCGCGGTTTCTTCACACTTTTTAAATCAAACTTTTGAGAAATCACCCTATGTATAAAAAGTTTAGTTTTTTCCTATATGTATGTCATGTGCAACAGTTGTTCTATACCTGTGTTAACATAGAAGTACCTTCTATTTTGTTGAATTGAAGTCTTGCCTATTTTTAATTTCTTAGTTATAATAGTTCATTTATAATAAATGTGAATAAAATCAGCGAGAAATCATTTGTGTTGGTACTGCCTATTAGGAAATAGTTCTCATGCAAAATACCATGTGAGCACTATGTGTAATTTGTAATGGTAGTGTCCATTTGGTATCTGTGTTTTCTCGGGATCTGTCATTCTCTCCGTCCTTGCATTCTGGCGGTGCTCCATTATAACCCCTTCGGCTCTCAAGAGCCATTTTCTCAATATTAGTTCTGTATTCTTGCACAAGGAGTCAATCACAACGCAAGTTGGGGGACAACTCTCACTATCTGTGCAAGTGTGCACGCGCTCGTTGTTTACACGTTGACGACATGAAAGCTAAACTGCCGACGGCACCTAGTGTTCTACTTGCACAGTTGGAATTTGTCTACCGACATTTTGTTTGGTACGTCAGTGAGACACTTAGAAGATCTTTCTTTGCAACAGCGAACACACGTTCGCTATGCGTGTTTTAAATGTAACTCACATAGGCACAGCACTTTGTTCAGCACAAGCACATATGACTAGCACTCTAAAAATTAAACCTTATGCCTTATTCCTTATTCCTCAATTCTCATGTATGTCACACTGAATTCAACCAACTTAAACAATCTGAGAGTGTTTTAGCATTTATAAACTGGTGTTCACTTATTTTAAATACATTTTAATTATGCCTCTCTGAAAGCATATACTGTTACACCATTCAAGCATGTGCGCATTGTCACTCAGCGCAGGCCAGTGTGTCAAGTATGGACAGTAAATATAGTGTAGTCCATAGCGGCAATAACCGAAGACGGGTTAATGTGCGAGATATGAAAGATTGGCGACGAGCGGATGCAAATTCACGGTATTCGATGGACGTCGGTTCGGAGTCACGATGAGCACGAATTAAAGTTCATAACATCAATGGCCGGTACTCGTATGCGGGATGGCGTTGTTTAGTTTGTTTGGTGAGTTCCTTCCGGGGAGAGATTCGTGGAAAACCTACGCTGAACGACTACATTACTACTTTGTGGCCAACAAGATACAGAATGCGGAAGAGAAGAAAGCAATATTCTTTACAGTGTGTGGCACCAACCTTATAGTTTGGTTGCATCGTTAGTAGCGCCTAAAGTAAAGGGTAATGTGATGTTATTTTAAGGTTGCTATCGATGCATTTTGAGCCTATTCCAAGTGAGATTGTGGAGACATTCAAGTTTCACAAGCGTGACCAGCAAGAGGGGGAAACTATTTCCACATATGCGGCAGAACTACAACAGCTATCCACACACTGTAAATTTGCAGATCTGGAGCGCATGTTGCGGGATCGTTTAGTTTGTGGAGTAAGCGATAAGGCAGTACTACATACCATGCTGTCTAAGGGCAAATTGAGCTTTAAGAAGGCCGTGGATGTGGCCACAGCAGCGGAAACAGCAAGCCGTAATGTGACTTGGTGGGAGCTGTAACAGTGAGTGATGTGGTCGCAGCGGTTGCAGATATGACAGTGCAGAAGCGTGCGTCAGGAGACAGACCTAGCAAGGGGACATATGATGATCAAAGGAGAAGGGGACGACAAGCATGCTGGCGATGCAATGGATTGCATAGTCCCCAAAATTGTCGACATGAAGGTACCACATGTAATTTATGTTCATAGTTTGGCCATCTGGAACGAGCATGTATTTAAAAAAAGAAACTAGAAAAGCAAAGGTCCCCCAAGAACCCCACTGATAACAAAAGAACTGCAAATTACAGCATTCAGGAAAAACTGTACTCTTCCGATGAAGACTCTGCAATGTAGAGTTTATATGGTATGCATGTAGGACCACTTAGAGGCCAATAACCAATCTTGGTGAAAGTGTGGTTAGATGGCAGCTGGATAGTAGATACAGTGGAAGACCATACAATTAATAGTAACGAGACCTATAGACGACTATGGCCAGGCCAACCAGCACTACAGGGAGTAAGGTTGGTGTTGCATACCATGGTCTCAAGAACAACAAAGCGTGCTTGGTCATTAACGGTGCAAGTTCGCACCAAAACTGCTGCAGCTTAGTCCTTGATGGTGGCAGAGGCGATTGGTTCAAGCCTGTTAGGACGTTGCTGGTTGAAGCCCTTGGACATTATAGTGGAAGGGACCCACTTGTTACAACAGGGCAAGGCTACAGAACTGGTAAACCAATATCCACTGGTCTTTGCAAATGCAGAGCTAGGACAATACAAGGGACCATTGGTGACCACCGAGCTCCAACCGGATGCCAAGCCAGAATTTTGGAAGAACTGGAGGGTAGTATTTGCATTGGCAGAGAGAGTGAGTGAGGAAATTGATAGGTTGATGGAGCGAGGGGTTTATGAACCTGTGGAACTTGGAAGAAGCGTACCTACAAGTGGCGGTGGATGAGGTGACACCGGGGATCTTAACAGTGGATTATTTCGGGTGAAACGACTGCCCTTTGACATTAATAATGCTCCAGCTGTATTATGGTGACCTTGTTGGCTGGGATACCTGGGGTGGTGGTACTGTTGGACGATATTTTGATCACCGAAGTGAATGACGATTAGCATTGGTGGCGGGTACACCAGGTGCTGGGAAGAATTGATGGTGTAGGGTTACAGCTGGAAATAGACAAGTGTGTGTTTGCAGCTGCATTGGTGAAGTTTCTGGGATACGGTTGGATAGCTCGGGGATACATCCGACAGCAGAAAAAATTAAAAGCCATCCACGAAGCCCAGCACCGACCAACAAGAACTGCAGTCATTCTTATGGCTCCTGAATTTCTATGAAAGGTTTCTTCGCAACAAGGCAACCGTTGCATCAGTTACTGGATCACGGGAAAGAATGGGAATGGTTGGAAGTGCACGATGCAGCATTTCAGGCAGCTAATCTGAAGCGTTCCTACACATGGTGTTGAAAGCAATGCAAAGAGTATCCGAGCCAGTCTCATCTTCCAGTCTCCTGCCCCGAGTTTCCTCAACTTCCCCTTTACCATTTGACCCATTCTCTTAGCCTGGCCATTGCTTGAAGGGTGGAACGGCGTTGCTTGCACAGGACAGATTCCATTTTAATTTGCGAAAGACTTCATGTCTTGTGACACAAAGGCTGTGCCGTTGTCGGAGACCTCACACTCTGGAATGCCATGGTAGCTGAATATTTCCGTAGCTCTTGGATCACAGCCACCGAAGACACCGATGATACCTTTTTGACTTCAACCATTTAGAGTACGAATCTACCATTATCAAAAAGGTCTTCCCTTGAAAAGGCCCAAAAAAATCTATATGCAATCGGGACCAAGGTTTTACTTCTGGGCACCAATATACTTCCTGCACTGTAGCGGGATATGTGCGTTGTTGCTGACATGTGTGGCAGTGCTGACCATCCCTTCAATGTCAGGGTCCATCTCTGGCCACCATATGTAACTCCAGTGTATCGAGCATGGACAGTAAATACAGTGTATTCCATAGCGGCAATAACTACTGATGGGTTAATATGCGAGATATGTAACAGTTGTATCCTGACACAGCCACTTATTTCGTGTGGTATAGGAGGGAGTATTCTCTTTCACTATCTAACCTCGGTTTTTTTTTAGTTGGGTGTTGACTTGAGTGATATATTTATATGATGGATTGACCAAAATTACATTATTTTTGTATGTAGTAGATGCATGGGCTTTCTAGATACAAAGGGATGTCACCTTTGATTAATCGGATTAACCCTTTGATATAAAATTAACTGGATTAATCCTTAATCCGATCTTAATCCGATGAAATGCTATCAAAGAAATTTGGTCAAATTTCTTTGATGAAAATGTTTGATCAAATTTCTTTGATGGATTTTGTTTGTTTGTGTATAGTTGGGTATACTTTATTTTCTTTTTCTTTTTTTTTTTGGTGGGAAGCAGCTCTGGCAGGTTCTCACCCTCGGAGCTCTGTTGCTGTACTGAGGTGTTCGTGTGTTGGGGAAGGGGTGTATATAGAGGAGTAACGTTGTCAGGACGATGGCTGACACTGGAGTGAGGGAATCTTATATTGTCTAGGGAATATATGAGTTGAGTTTGATGTAAGAGTGGCATAAATGTTTTTTTTTGGGGGGTTGGGAGTGATATTGCATGTAGACATTGGTGGGAGATAGACGATTTTTTGGTTATAGTAACTAAACAGAAAGAGAAAACAACATACAGTTAACACATGAGAGAAATGTAGGAGTGTTTAAACTATAATGTACCCTAGCTATGGAAAGAAATAAAATTATTTTAATATACGTTCATTGGGTTCAGGAGATCACAGAATGAATGACTTATAGCCCGTATTTCTGGGAAATGAAATCTACCCCATCTGATTAGATATGCGTTTCAAAATGAATTAATTAAATGTCTACCGAACACAAGTACGTGACTATCACTAAACGAATTACGGAATCTAGCTATCCTGTTTTTTAAATTAATGAAACTATACATGAAGGAGAAACACTTCTGTCCGGCTGCGAGGTTGCTGAAGGAATGACGTTAGTACCTATCGGATTTGCGAAGACTTCTAAGCACGATTAGAGACTTTGCATGTTGCGCCAGAGGCAATAAGCGTGGCCAGCATCTGGCAGGCGATTGAGGCTGTAGCTAGTCGGAAAGAGATGTGACTAGACAACTACATGATAAATGGATATAAATTATGTTTATAATGCACTTACTAATATATCAATTACAATCCTTGAATTAAAAAAAACTAATTAATGAAATCGCACAAGCACCTCTCCCAAAACACGTCTGTGAGGCTGTGAGGACAGTCAAGGAATGACATATAGAAGTGGAGCTTGTGGCCGAGTTGAAATTACAGGAAAGAGAGTTGAGCAGGACTCACGTACTTGAATTTTCAACTTAATTAATACTTCCTTAGAAAACTGGTTTACCATACATTCTGATAACTTAAAGATGGAAGCAAACGACTTGAATACATTAGGTCCTACAACAGACAACAAAACGATTTACACACTACTCATACACATCCTGAATTATATCTATAAAAAAAAGGATTCATAGCAAGCTACTATTAATGATCTGCAAATTAAGCAGCGAATTGCACAGACAACTTTTTACAATACGTAACGATATCATGGACATACTAGTACTGAGAAAAACTTACCCAAATTTTTAACACTACTTTCACTTCCCTGGGAAGATTAAATTTCGCTATTGTAAAAATAATTCACTTTTAACACAATTTCCATCGAAGTGTAAGGAGACTCGGATGGCATGAACAAGGGCTTAATACTGCAAGACTTCATAGAAATGCAGTATACTTTTAAAAATCCACAAACTTCCTCGAAGAAAAATTATTTTAACTAACGGATGCACTACATCGGTCCGAACAATTATTTAACACACATTTCGGTAATTTACATTTGAAAAATCCTAACCGAATAATGCACGGATTATTAAAAAAATAATAGATGATTGCAAACATCACAATGATGGAAACAATGTGTACACTATAAACTATCACAACAAAAGTTCAGGGAATCTCGTACATAAGATGTTAAATGTTTATAAAATAATGGACGCACTATATCGGCTTAACAGACGAATAAATTTTCCTGATAAATTATTATTAAACTAATACGCCTATTTAATATTGCTTAACAAGGGTTGAACTCATCTGTATGCTGGATTTAAACCCTGGCTTCGCAGAGCTCAAGCACCCAGTCATGCCACAGGAGGCCTGCAGCTGTCCGGTGAAGTGGGAAATAGCATTGAGCAGTGGTGCTTTTATCCAGAACGAAGGTTTATGACGAACTAAAATGGCGCCAGCCAAAGAAAAGTGGCCACGATGCTCCTGCCTGCACCCCTCCCCTCTCCAACCCTAAAATTACATGCATTGATGGTTCGTGCAGAGCCGTCAGAGTATGGCTGTCTGTAACTCTAGGGCACGTCTGTTATGGATGCTACATGGTCAGTGGGACTGATGATGAACGATTGTCTGCAGGTGCGTCAGCATGCACGCTCAATAGGAATCTAACCTTCGATACCTTATTTATTCAAGTAGAGCACAGAAAAAAAAGGGTAAGGTGCAGGTATTTGAACCAGCGCTCTCTTTTAATGGAACCAGTGCTTACCTCAGGCACCTTAGGCCGGTCGGCCAACCCGACAATTTGTATTGGTGATGGATTTACATAGCTTTTGTCGAATGACATACGTTGTATGGTCTTGTTTAGCCACCACTTGTACAATATGAGCTTGCGGGTTGGTAGGCACTTTTCCTTTCGTGCACTCTAGCGAGCTAGTGGAGAACAGATACGGAGCAATGCATATAACTATCTCTAATTGTGTCTGATGAGCTTGGTACACGAGTGCGGGTCGGGGACTGTTTGTATTTATGGCCACTGCTGTAGACAATGGCGGTTACTCTCTTCGTGTTGACATTTTAGCAGTGGGGCCCTTGCTCCCACCTTCGATGAACATACATCCAATGGTAGCTTTTATGACGTCTTGTATTACCACTCTACAGGAATCGTGCCTCGAGTATGGTTCAGAGAACATGCATTGTTTCCTTTTAATAGTATACCAATACGCATTTTGACAAGGGGAGGTGGTGGTGGAGATGCAGTGCTTGGTCGGTATCTATCGTGCACGGAAGGGTGGGGCCTGTCATCGCGGTTTCCGTTTCCAGCGAGGTCACATTGATTACGGGATTTGCTCGCGGCCTACAAGTATTCATTGCTACCGCAGGTAAGATAGGGGATAATTCGTTTCATAATAGTAAGCTTATTCTAGTATGTGTTGTTGTATATGTGGGGTCTCTGCTGTCTAGCGATGACTGTGTACTAATTGTAAGTGACATCGCATTACATATGACGAAGTCTTGGTACACGACTCACAAGTGGAAGATCGTTTCTCCCTAGTAGGGTGGTACTGACCATCTGTCTGGAAATACGTAAGCACATTGTTAGTTCGGGGGAGGAGGGGGACTGTCTGGAATTACGTACGATTTCGTGGCCTACGAGTATTCACTGCTACACTAGTTAAGATAGAGGATAATTAGTTTCATAATCGGAAGCTTGACAACTAAATGGTTCGGATGACCAGACCTTCCTGCTTTGTCAATTAGGTCCATCATCTTGGGAGATACTCTGTCTAGCAAAATGGAAAGTGCCCCGATGATGTCCATTTGAACTCACGACTCCTGGGGGGGGGGGGGGGAGGGCTGTGACAACGGGCGCTACGCCGATGACGTCTGTCATTTTTTGTATGGATGACATCTGAATACCGAATATTGGAAGACGCACTGAGTAACAAATTGTGGGGCTGGTGGTGGGGCGGGCAGTGCGCCGACGTAAGCCATTTGTGCAATGACGCCTGCTGGTGGTCGGCGCCCATGATGGCGGTCAGTAGGCCGACGAGTAGGAAGCGCTGCCGGAGTGACCCCCAACACACCTACAATTGATACCTTTATTATACGGTTCGGAAATTACAGCCACCTATGCTTTTAAGTTGACATAGTGCATACTTGACTTTGCACCACTTCTAATAGTCGTGGTTAATGTCTATGTTATAAATTTGGCAACTATAACTTAAACGGTTCGGTAATTAGAGTCAACAATCCTTATATGTTGACATAGGGCTTACTTAACTCCAAGATGCTACTCCTCTCATTGTTGTCTATTTTATGAATTTGGCAACTATAACTCGGATGGTTCGAAAATTATACCAAGCCACCTATGTTTATATGTTGTCATAGGACAAACTTTATTTAGTTTTTCAAATTCATCCAATTAAAAATTAAATTAATAACGTAATTGTTTTTAATAAGTACATGCATCTTAAAACTCCCAAATAGTCTGTAAATAATTAATTATATTAAATCCAAATACAAATATAGAATGGCCGTACTCAGCAAAATCAACAAGCTTTTTATTTTTTATGTACGTAAAAAGTTAAAAAAAAAAAAAAAAAAAATCCACGTATATTTACCAAGGCGGACTATGTTCAATTCTCGGCCAGGTCAAGCCCGGATTTTCGCAAGTGGGAATCGTGCCGGAAGATGCTGCTAGTTGGCGGTTTTTCTCGGGGATCTCCGCCCAATTCTCTCGACTCACTCTGAAGACAATTTTACAACGCAACAATAAAAAATAAAGATTGAAATTGGAAAACATTACATTTAATTACGCCTCTCAATAACAAATATTATACTTTTTAAATTGGAGGAAAATTTTAATTTTTTTTATTTGCATATTACGCGGCCATAAAACAAATATGGCCACCAGCTTGAAGAAACATTTTTAACTACTCGCCTACCTTCGAGAACTTCGTGTTATCCAGAGCGGACCCAAAGCAAGCTACTATTAAACCCGCTTCTGTTCCTTTTAAATTACAATTCTCAATGCCATATTGCGTAGATGAATTGGTGGATCCTAGGTGAAAGAAGTCTAATTAGCGACGGCAACTTAATCGGTCTAACTATAATGTACGATTATGTCAAATTTTAATATTTTACTTTTTTTATTTTTTTCGAAATTGTTTTGATTTTTCGTCAAATTTTCGTTGTCGCCTGCGATGAAGTGAGTCACGTGCGTGCCACTTCGCCGACCTCAACTACACGCTTTTCAAAACCTCGTTCTGGTTCTTAAAGGCTGTTCACTATAAGGTGAGTACTTTTGAAATCAACCTTAGAAAAATCCACTGCCCCATAGCTTCATATATATTTAACGGGCGCAAGGAGTGACATGTGTCCAGTAAAGTTGGTAACGATGGAGGGGAAAGTAGTTCCATATATTAACGTCGGAAGTGTTAAGTAACCATTTTTTATAAGGTAAATTATTTCTGTCACTCTCTGTATTTTTTTACTGCATCGAAGTGTAAAAATGAGCAGATTTGTACAATATTTACTTTTCAAATAATTTCAACAGTTTCACTTGACCGACGTATGAATAAAGTGACGAGGCTCATGGCAATGTAAATTTTACGTAATTCGGAAGAATACATAACGTGCGTACAAGTAGATTTTAAGCAGGGTTTTTTAATGTTCTCATTTTACCGTTAACAGTCTATAGCCACATATCACACTACAGTTCTCCATGGAAGTGTCACTAAAATACACCCCTAAATTGATTTTAAAATCCATTCCTCGGTAGTTGTGTAAGGTACGAATGAGGACATTATTCCAAGACAAACTGCTAGCGTAAAACCCAAATGAGAAAATAGCGCGCAGAAGATCAAAACGCCACAGCGGGTCGGGAGACTCCATTGCCTCTGCTCGAAGAGGGGTGGAGGTTGTTCTGCTGAGTAGCGACAGCGGCCGAGACTGTTTGCGCGAGAGCCTCGCCGCGTGTCGGAAATACGTACGTCACACAGCGCGATATTTAACAGCGCGGTAGTAGAGAGCAACGTTGTCAGTGTGGTATGTATGGTGCCAGAAGTGTCAACGTGGTTTCCGTACCTTCAGCAGCGAGCGTTCGGGGAGCCGTGTTCTACACTGCCTCCCCTATGTTCCCACCCTTAAAGCTGCACTAACATTATTTTCTCTCTTGAATTTTACTCTGTAAGTTTACTGTGTAAGCCACTACTGGCGGATCCAAGGGGGGGGGGGGGCTAAAGGGGCTTAAGCCCCTATGTAATTTTAATTTACACTGGATAAAGTATTATAAATTGAAACAATTACAGTGTTAATAGCGCAGTATTAATACATTAATTAAAATGTATTTTCATGTATTATCCACTTGGTATTGAAATTTATACGTAGTGTTAAAACTTAGTGCGTACTGGTAAGCACGTGGTTTGATCGTTAAGTACAGTGTCCCACCCGCAAGTAGTCCCTACCGTAGTGAGTCTCTAGATCGCCCATTGTAAGTCACTCCGATGTTAGCTATTGTTTTAAGGTGGGCAGGGGTCTTTATTACAATCTATATCTTAAGAATATAATTAATATTGTATTGATGAGAGTTGAACAAATTT
Source organism: Dryococelus australis (assembly GCA_029891345.1). Taxonomy (NCBI): domain Eukaryota; kingdom Metazoa; phylum Arthropoda; class Insecta; order Phasmatodea; family Phasmatidae; genus Dryococelus; species Dryococelus australis. The sequence continues at coordinate 122,569,135 of CM057000.1, read as the reverse complement.
ACTAAGCAGATTGGACATTAATATTGTAAACATGAAGGGCAACAATATATTTTGTGTAACCCATTTCCAAAATATTTCTATATTAATGTAATAAATCGTATTTTAATTTTAGTATTATTTGATTTTCTAGCTCAAAAAGATTAATATTTTTAATGTATATCCAATATAACTGTTATTTCTAAAAATTCCACAAGTCATACCACGAAATTAAAAATAAAGAAAGGAAACTCGTAACTCAAATAAACATACCAAGATACTATATTTATTGTTTAGTAAATTTGGTTATGTATTATTGATCAGCTTTGTTAACCATAAAGTACGGAAACTTTGAGAGAGATATAAACTGCACCTTGCACAAGGCTGCATTCAGAGTTATGTATGTTCAGGTGAGTGCAGATGAAGACTACGAGATGTGGTGTGTTGCAGGCGGTGTTGGTTGAGCCTAACACACCACCGTCCCCTACTGCCAGCTGGCACAGCTTGTTCGGGTCATCGTACCACGATGCACAGCATGCCGACGCCTCCAGCAGTGAGGGGTCTCTCCGTGAGTACCTACTGCACTCTCTACTCTCTGCTTACGATACACATTCTTGTTTGTCCATAACACCTTTCACTATTCACTATGGCCCACAGACGGCACTCGGGAGTTCATTGAACATAGTCCGAATATGTGATAGAATGCGCATGCAAGCTGCGCATTTGCCATCTTTCCTGTATCGAATTGGAAATTTTCTTGCATTCATAACAGTTATGAAAAATAAATGAGTGCAACAAACGATTACAATATACCGCGATTTTAAAGTGAATTTTTAAAGGAAATGACATGTAGAAGATGAGATGACTCTTAACATAACTATTTCTTATAGCGAATGCTCTCTACTACTCGAAAGAGCGTGTCGCTTCGCCTAATGATAAGTGCATGTTTTAAAATATTAGTTGTATATTCTATTCGTGGTTACTTCACACTTTTTGAATCAAAAGTATGAAAAAATACAGCGGTTGGTTGTTTTCTCATTTCGAATTAAGTTACTTTAAAACAAAACATGTTATTTTCAGCAAGGCAGCCTGTGAAATCACCTTCGGGTGCCCATTTGCAAGTATAAGCCATAAGGGCACATAAACATTTCTTAAATTTGTAGGTTACATGTTTTATCGTCCCAAAAAAACACAATCATGTTAATTAATTGCCAATGTTAAGAAAAGTTTATTTCAACCAGTATATGAACAGTTCATGTTAATGAGAGCTGTAAGCTCGGAGCACGTGGCATGCGAACAAAATTGTTAGATTTTACTTGGTGCTGGAGAGAATCAAAATTTCGCCTGCTGCGTAGGCAAAGAAGCAGCACTCACGAAGAAACCAACAAAGTCTGAGAAGAAATCATCCCATGAGGGATGTTGGCCACGATCTACTGCATCGTAGAACGAATCTCCAACACGTGCACCGCTACAAGATATATCAAAGAGAAAAATAATGTGGCTCAGTACACATAAAAATAACACGAGACGGCAAAAAAATCACTAACAGTTCAACTCACCCTTATCGGTGGGTGAAATTACCAATTACATGGAAATAATAGAGATCACAAGTAGATAAAAATTCGTAGAACTACATGCTGTATGGTTTAGTTCGACAAGGAGGCAATAACCTCGCGAGCAGGAATAAATATGAAATTGATCGTCCTCAGAACTCCAGGCTAGTGTGACTAATCGATACGTAATAAAATATTTAGAAAGATGTATAAAACAGAGATAACTAACAATTATTTCATTAGGTTACTTTATATTATATTTGAATCTTGCAAATAATAAATACTCATTAAATTATTAATTAAAATTTAATTATATATAATAATATATATACATATATATTACATAGTAAAATTATTTAAATTTCCATCAAATTATTTTCCTCTTCAAGTTAACAAGACCAGGGGAACAGAAAAATAATTTAAGTAGATTCTCAATGTTTTACATTTTGAATAGAATAAACTAATCAAATAAGTATAACTGGAGCGTGTTTTAACTAAAACAATCATTTTTGGCGAAGAAGGAAATAATGAAGAACTTATTAAATCAATAGTAACCAAAAGAATTATAGCTCTGCCAATACAACTGGCATAGAAGACAAAATACTAGCATGACCCTACATACTCACCAAACATATCATCGCCTAAGCCCAATGATATCCTCGACAGTTGTTGCCTGCCAGGATTTAAATCGTTTAAGATACAATTACCTGATTCTTAATGTAGGTATCATCTCAGACAACGAAAGGAGACGACCTAAGCCAATGGCATCCTCGACAGACACTGTATGTCAGGAGAAGAATAAATACTCGCATCGGCCTACGCACTCGCCAAAAAATGCAGGAAGTGTAGGGGATCGTTCCGGCTTCCCTTGGGTTACCAGCCTGATGCATTGACCACACAACCACCATTGCATTTGATGTGTGAGGAGAAGATGAAATAGTGTACGTATGTGTATCGGCATACGCACTCAACATACATGGCATGGTTACAGGAAGTAAATACCTGCATTGGCCTACACACGTACGAGACTTGTCATCGCGAGGTGATCTCCGTCGAGACTCGCCTATGCTAACGATGTTGGAGAATACTTACTCGCACAGACCTACGCACCCACCAGACTTTGCGAGGCAGCGAGGTTATTTCCTACCACCTAAGCTGAAGATGCAGTCGACAGGCCGGGAACTATATGGGCCACACTGCTACACACCATTGCTAACACAATGTGAAGGAAAATAGTTATACATACTTACCAACCAGCACAAGTGCAGTGTGCTGTGTATTTTAAACGGCGCTAGACAAGATCAAATCAGCACAATAGAATTACCTCATTACAAACCAAAATCATCATCACATTCAACCATCACTCGTGATACTAGCAACGACCGACCCGACTGTCGTTGCATGATCCATAAGGTAGCCCAGGTGGTCGACTGGCAGTGCAGGCAAGTCGAAAGGAATGCACAGAACACTAGCATATATATATATATGTGTGTGTTTGTCAGGGCTCCAGGATAGTCGAGGTCGCGCACTTTCCATTACGAGACGAATTCAATTAATTGCCAACCAGCACTATCACCCACTGCACCAAGGGATCCCAGGGACAGAACTGCGAGCTCAATGTTGATCACTGTCAGCCGAACCCATGTCAGAATGACGGCACCTGCCACGACCTCATCAACAACTCCAGCTGCTCTTGTCCCCAGGTACACGTCCCTCTCGAATGTCTCTGTCCTTCTTGAGTTCCCAAGGGAATGAAATAATGAATCAACCTGTTCATTGTGACACGCCTCTCATCTGCTGAATGCTCCTTCCGACGACGTGATTTACCCCTCGCATGAGCGAGGGAGAGCTGTTCAACAATGGAACATGTGAGGACATCGACAACAGCCACCGCTGCCACTACCAGTGAGCGAGGAGGAGCTGTGCAACAATGGAACATGTGAGGACATCGACACCATCATGAGACCTTATCCTTGACCTGACAATCGCTATTTTACCACTTCGAATAAAAAAATCATCTTAAGACCTTGGCAGCTGAAGACGGGGTACTGTCTTCAGCCTGTCTTCAGTTTCGTTGAAGATGAAGCCAAAGTCTTATGCCTCTTGTTCCTCGAGCCGGTACGTTTTCCGCGCCCCCCGGTGGTGGTCGCTGGAACTACTCTCGTCCGCTCGAAACCCTTCGCCAATTATTCGTGGAGCAGCCTGCTCGCTCTCGCGTCGCCCTGTTGACTGGAGAGTTTTCTCTACACTGCGGCCATGGCAGGAGAAATGCCAACCCATTCGCTCTACGAGAAGGAAGCTCCACTAGAGATAAGCTCATGTTCTTCTGGTTAAAGTATTCCATCACAACCTCGGTGTGGTTCTGAGTTGAGTTGTTATTTACATTATATTAAATAAAAATCACATCTCTTAAACTCGATGTTTGTATCCTGAATTTTGGGGATAGAAGGCAAACTAAGCAATAATGGATTAATATGTATTAGTTTACGTATCGGCATATGAACATGATATGCGGAATATTTGTATTGTCACAATGCAAATAGTTATACACCTAAAAAGAGCGACCCTCCACAAAAAATTCTCTGGTTACGGAATTTTGTTTTCGGAAATGAGTTCCTGTTTGTTATAAGGAGGAGAAATATTACGACAACAAAGAATATTTACTTTTGACATAGAACAATATCGGTATTTGGTTTTCGTAACTTAAACATTTCGGGAAACCATGTTTAGTGAAGCGAATAGTTCATTTTAAGTAAGGAATTCAATTTATTTTAAATGATAAAATGAAGCAACTTAGAAAAAAAATTCTTAAAAGGATTTTTTATATTTTTATATTGATGTACTCCAATTAAATCTGTGTAACGAATATTAGTTGTGATAATGTTCACGAAACTATATGCGGAGACAGGTGTTGTAGGTTGGTGTAGCCTCTGTCGATGTGTGATCCCCTCGCCAAACCAGTCTCGCGAACACCTGTCAAGATCGGGAGCGTGGAGAAATGTTCTCTGTATGGAAGATGGAGAGAGACTGACAATGGAGGTGTGATGGAGAGATCTACCTCTTTGTCGGCGAACGCACCACCGCCAAACATGGTCTCACGAATACCGGATAAGTGCGTAGAAGACTGTGCGTGGAGCCATCATCATGTTTAGAGAGTTGAAGATAGACCGAGAGGGGTTGGGAAGGACTGTTGTCTGCCCGCATGATCTGCAGTGCACTCGGTATTACAACATGGTGAACGTATATCATAAACATATTAGCAAATCACAGCCCAGTTGCAAGTGAGCAGTGGCTGTGGGTAGAATGTGGACTTCCTGTGTAATTACATGTCATTTCTTTTGGTAGATGTACTTAGTGTGTGTAATTACTCTCTTTAATCATTCATGATGCAATTACTAATTATGCGATTACTCATTACATGCAATTACTTGTTATGCGATTAAATTATAATTAACCTCGACAAATCTCGAATTAAGGACTACTTCATAAATCCTAGACTCTCATCTCCCTTATCCCTGTGATGGGATGGTGGCGCCCTACCATCGTATTAGTTTACATAATGGGCACTCAGACTGCTGCGCTTCTACACCGACCTCTATGGAATCCAGCATCCCTCTTTTTTCTCCTTCCTATCTCCCTACTCTTTTCCCCTTCTTTAATACGTCACTTTTTTTAAATTGTAATAAAGTTTGTATAAGTCACTGCACGGCCACTCCTTGTTCTATTATCCCGGCAGCAAAAATGTCTGGCAGGCTGCCTATTGCTTGTCATGCAGTGGCGTAGCGTAGTGGGGGCGGCAAAATTTCACAATAAATAATAATAATATCTTGAAAATGAGTTGAGACGGAAGCTGTTTTCTTTGTTAGATAGACTCATTGTAGAAATTCGTGAGCGTTTTCAGCAGCTACAGAATTTGGCGGATAAGTTTGCTTATCTATATTACTAGATTCGGACGACACTAAATGTAATCTAGACTACGCATCTGCCGAAATTGACGAACAGGACTTCAAGCTGGAACGACTTCGACTGCGGACTTTCATTGCTGCCACAGGCAACGAAAATAAATAAATAAATGCGGACTCACTTGAATTATTAAAATTTATTGTGAAATCCAAGCTGGAAGATACCCTGCCCAATATTATGATAATGCTCCGAATATTCTTCACAATTGCCATAAGCAATGCCAGCTGTGAGAGAAGTTTTTCAAAATTGAAATTGATCAAAAATTATTTAAGATCAACAATGAGTACTTTAAGGCTAACCAATCTGGCTATCTTGTTTATTGAGCAAGAGGTGTGTGATGCTATAGACATTGATAGTGCAATAAAAGACTTTGCTCTTAAAAAAAAAGTAGACGAATAAAGTTTTAGTTAAAGACAGAAGTTTTGTTTTTAATTCTAACAAGTATATTATTTTCCAATAAAAATATAAATATTAACAGTATCGTTCTAGTTCTCATTGGAAGTCGATTTGCGTTTTATATTCAATTCGCTAATAACTTAATCTTGCCGATCGTCAAGGTATAATCATAAGTGTTCTATACCTGTTATATCAATGTAAGTGGCATACGTGTAAGAATTTTTGTAATAAATGTGATTATTATATTGTAAAACATACATATATATATGACTTTTTTATTTGTAACCTGTACAATACACAATAATGATGACTGTTCTTGCCGAAAAGTTCTTTAGAATTACTGTATAATATAGTCTTTTAAATGGAAATACCTAAATAAGAGGGCGGCAAAATTTTCTTCCGCCCCGGGCGGCTGACACCCTTGCTACGCCACTGTTGTCATGGGCAATGCAGAACTTAATTGATTTACTTGAGCACAACACACTCAATGGAAATTGTCGATGAGGTCGACTGCTATCGTACCCAGTTAAATTGCTGGTTGAGATGGCAACAAAAATACGGTGAGTCGTGGGTGGCTGTTTTAAAAAGGTTTTGGGCTGTAGAGTTTCTTGAATTTTTTTTTTATTGGGGTTGTAAACAGTATTTATGCTAGGTGTAGCGTATATGCAGCAGTAGAGGTTTTCTAAATTCATTATAGATGCACGTTAAAAATTGTCTGTTTAGAATTAACTTAACCGAATTGTTGTGTTTTTTTCTGCGGTGTATGCTTGCAGTCTGCTGTCCCATTTGGCCGGCCCAGTTTTTTGGTAGTTTTCTATCTGCCCTCGATACGGGCGTTAGATATTTTTAATGGTACCGTCCAGGTTTTTAAGGCTGGCAGCCTTGATGGGTTCCTTAAGAATCGTCTGCCATTGGAATGATTTTTGATGTTTTTAAATCTAAGGTTTTTAAAATCAACAAGGAAGACTGCGACGGGCCTCACTTGGCCACACTTCCCCGTGGCGTTATTGAGCTTTCGCCTTTCCTCAAAATAAAGCAAATGTTTAACTGTGATGTTTTTAAATCAATAAAGCAATCTAGTCAGCGAGCCGTTAAATGGTAAGATCGTGGGTGCTCAATATAAGATTTTAAGAGAAAGTGTTGTCTGTAAGCTGCCCATTTTATCAGTGCTATCTGGGGGCAAGGTGTGCAGATTTACTATCAAAGTAATGTAACCAAACTGAACTTTCATTGATGAGTACTTGCAACATTTAGTGTTCACTTAAAGGTAATTTTTTAAACGCTCGGACATTAAGTCTATATGGCGTGGAGCATTTTGTGAAATATTATTTAAAACCATTTGCCAAGTTATCAATTTTGTCAATGCATAGTGGTTTTATAGGCCATGCTCCTTAAGTGATATTGGAAAGGCATGGCATCACCCCTTTTAAAAGACCCCTGTGTTCAGGGTTGCTCGGCTTGTGTAGATGAAATATAATATACACTAATATAATAAAGAGGCAAAGTTTGTGAGTTTGTTAGAGGTGATCTCTGGAACTACCTATCAAATTAAAAATATTCTTTCACTGGTAATTAGCCTGGGCCTTCTGGATGAACATAGGCTATATACCATGATGTTGTGACACCAGGGAAAATTTTAAATACAAAAAAAATTAAAATAAACATAAAACCATTAAATTACTATTTTTGTATGTATATTCATACTCGAAATTGTAGATTTACGAAAGAAAAATTCAAATCAATGCATTAAAAATAATGTTTAAAATAATTTTCTTACTTTAAAATTTTTGTAGAGAATTTAATTAGCTGCTAAATTATATTTTTTCTATATATCTGTATTGGTTTAGCAAGAATGGTTGTTTTTTACACTAAATTTTAGATGTAAATTTGAAAGTTCGTAATAAAAAAATGTTTTCAAAATAATAAACGAATTCCCAGTGAATGGTTTCAGTAACGATTTTGTGATTATTTAGAGTTTATTTCGTAAACAAGTGAACTTCTGCTGTTTGTTTGAGCATTAGTTTAACAATTAAGTGTTATCAAGACATACTAAATAATAATTGGATATATATTTTTAATGCTAACTGATATATGTAATTTAATTTACAAATAATTTTGAAATTTGTATCTAGAATACAAATGAATTATTTTAATATTTATTTGATTGTTTGCCATAGAAAATACCAATGTTGGTTTAGTTAAATAGCCATTTTAATATGATAGTTACCACTAACAGTATCTTTGGAACAAAATTCAATATGTTCCAATACCTAAAAATTGACATCTTGGCAAACTGTTACAAGAGGCATGATTAATTAAGTGGGACGAAAGTACCACGAGCCATAGAGCTCATGCTGAAGCAGTAAACTGGACGCTCCAAGGTCTCAGGAACTCAAATATACTCATGGGTGGTGTCACTTTTATTTGTGCTGGTGGTTTTCGCCAAACACTTCCCGTCATAACAAAAGGAACATGTGCAGACATTCTAAAAGCATGTCTAAAATCATCTCCATTATGGGGATCAGTTCAAACACTTGATTTGCGCACTAACATGAGAGCCCATTTGGGGTGAAAACAATTATAACGGTTTTCCACAACAATTGCTAAAACTTGGAGAAAGAAAATTCCCATTTCCAAGCGCAGATGGTCTAAGCACTGAAACCAAACTTGATGCTGTATTGGGTCGCAAAGTCCATAAATTAGAACATATTATAGAGGCAATATATACCGATCTAGCAAATTTATTGCAAAGAGACTATCATTGCCTCTGTTCAAGGACAATAGTAGCTTCCAGAAATTATACAGTTAATGAAATAAATACAATAATGTTACAAGAACTCCTGGCTAAGTTAAACATTATAAATCCATTGATATTGTCACCGACATTGAGGACAGCGAGTGCTACCCTCAAGAATTGTTAAATTCATTAAATCCTTCTGTCATGCTACCACACGACCTCAAATTAAACCACACGACGTCAAATTAAAGATTGGTATCCCAATAATACTACTACGCAACCTAAAGCCACCTAATATGTGTAATGGCACAAGACTATTGATAAAAGATTTGTGGAACAATATCATCGAAGCAATAATATTAACTGGGCCTGCTGCCGCACAGTTACCGCATATTCTACATATCCCTATGATCATAACAGATCTGCCTCTTCCTTTCAAGTTTCCAGTGAAGGTATCATTTGCTCTCACAATAAACAAGTCCCAGGGACAAACTTTCAAATTTGTGGGACTACATTTGAGCAAGGGATGTTTTTTCTCATAGCCAATTGTATGTCGGGTTATCTAGAGTCCGAACTCCAGTAAACCAATATATCTTGTTAACAGAAAATAATAAAACAAATAAACATAGTATACAGAAAACCTATAACAAGTTTATGTAAATTTAATAAACCTTAACAGCGCCGAGACCCTCTTAGGCATCAGCCTATGAAAAAAAAAACTTTGTAATAAGAGGTTTATATTTCCTATTTACGAATAAATGAAGTTAATGTGAGGATTATGCTCCCCAGTACTGTTAATCTAAATTTAATAAAATGTATGGAAAAAAAAAAACGAACTAAGTCGCAGGCGGTTGGTATTTAAAATAATATGTTAAAATTTATTTTCTTGTAATTATGGAGACAACTTTTTAATTATGGTACTTTTAAAATGTAAATTTGAAATTTCGTAATAAAAATGTATTAATAATACCTATTAATTCTATGGTTAATTATGTATACAGAATAATAAATAGATGCCCAGCGAAGCAGACGAGGATACTGCTCGTTATTAATATTCTTGTATGTTCAATTCGGCTTATCATTGCTATCTGTGTTTCATGTTATTTATTCAAAGCCGAATGTGGCTAGCCGAGCTTTGGTGAATTTTTATAATAATAAGAAATACTTATTCATTAAAGCCCCATTGTAGTTTACTAAATTAATGAATAAATATTTTAGTCAACTCTGACTATATGAAAATATAATGTATATAAGAGCTGTTTTATTTTTCTCCTGTAATTTAAAGGAATTATCACTGTGAAAAGAGTGGTATTTTGAGAAGGGGCTTTTTACACATATTGGCACGCCTCAAATTAATTGAAAGTAAAGAAATTGTTTTATCGGAGCATTGGCATTATAAGGTATGATATATAATGCAATCATGTTTGTAAATGTATTGAATATTGTTGCAATTTATATTTGTGAAAATAAACACAATGTGTATAAAATTTTTGGTCATCCACAAATTATCTGCACAACTCTACTAGTGTCATGCCTGAGTCAACCTTGTTCAATTTTTTCATGTTATCATGAGTGTTGATTTTGTCTACTCGTTGCACCGGGACGAACTGGTCTCCTTACTTCACGATTTAAATGTTTTTGTCTACGAGGGGTCGAAAGTGGCTCACCTGAATGTCGTCGCTTTGTAGACACTGCATGAGCAAGACAGCTACACGGTGCAGCCCATCTCCAGGCCGGATCCCGAAGTAAGTGCTGCTAGTCATTCACACACTAAATTATTCATAATTTCTCTCGAGCGAATTCCAGCGCTCGTTTCCCTAGACCCAGTCGGTATTCTTAAATCTCTTATTGCAATTGGCAAATTATAATGTTTAGTATTTTTTTGGAGGATAGCTTTCTGAAGAGCGTTTTGGTGAAACGTGAGGGCTTTGTTCTATAATTACTTAATGAAGAGCTTATTGCTTTAGAAAGGGGTTCTATCTTTGGGTTTAAACGACATATCATAGAGGCGCTTTTTCTGGCACGTGTCGGGAGACAATGTGAGCAGGATTTTGTTTACCGCTTTCAGCGGCCCCGCGAACCCACTGTGGAATTTATCGATTTTGTGTGTGCTTACCACGACACACTTTGCTTGTCCCTGAGTGAACGGGAATTAGTTAATGTTATTATGGACAAACTTGTGCCTCAGGTGCGCATGCAATGCACGTTACTATCGCCTCCGAATAATTTATGCGAGTTTTGGCAATTAGCTGTGGAGGTGCAGGCTCTCCTTATAGCTTCTAATAAATATCGAGCACAATTTACACCGACCAAGCGTGTCCACGACGACACGATTTCGAGCGTGCAGGGGGAGGTGCTAAATATACAGCGCGTCGAACAGCATAGGTCACCAGTGTGTTGTACTAATTGTATTCAGGTGTGACACAGTGCAAAAAATTGTTCCTTGGACAGGCGTAGTTTAGCCGAGCGAAAGTGTTATTGCTGTGGTGTACTTGGGCATGTTGATAATTTTTGCACTAAACAGGGAAATGGGGGGAATGACCAGTGTTGGGCATAGGCCCACCGGCCATTCGAGTGATAAATTTCTGCTCTCGATACACAAGCGTACAGTTATGGTCATGTGCGGCAAGCAGAATTTTCCAGCCTTAATAGACACTAGGGCCACACATTGCGTCATGAGCGAGACATTTTGTAACCACCTTTTACAGTTCAAGATCATATCCAAAGGATGTGTCAGCGTTGTGACAGCAGTCAAATGCATGAAAGACTGTCCAGATTGATGTAGGACCTCGCCCCAGGCTTGGGCAAGTCATTTGACACTGTGCTGTAAAATTACACTGGGTTATGTGAGGGAAAGGAAATGATAAAGATACTGCCACAAGTTCGGGCAGCCATTTGACGGCATGTCGTGGAATGATACTGGGTTAAATTGGTTTTCGGGAGCGATAAACTCAGTTTCCAAGGAATTAGTTTGAGGTTTATACTTATACCTAGGCACCAGGCATTGCATGTGGAACAATTCCAACGACCAAAGATGGAATCCTTCCGATGCAATGTTCCTCAGTTAAATTAAAAGTAAAAAATACGAAGACTTGATATAAAAACCGCTCTAAGTGCAAAATGTAAACAATTTTTTTTGTTGAAATGTTTTCTATGTGCCAGCCCCTGTAACATAAACAACGGACTAAGTTCTAGTTTCTTTTGTAGTAGTGCAACAGTTCACCACAAGATCGTGCGGGTGGCCATGTCCGCCGGTGTGTACATTAAAACCGGGATAAGAGCCACAGCATCAGAGATGAGTGTTTAAATCGCTGTGGCATTGTTTCAGTTTGTTAGTTGTTGTTTGTTGTTATTGAAGGGACCAAACATTAATATCCAACATTATGGAAGGGCGTTCTTCGTGCAGGGAAAGACGTAAAGGGAAAGGATCTGTTCATTTTGAAATGAAAAAAAACGGAGATGTTCTGGCGAAATTATGCAAATAGCCAGCAAAAAGAAGTGCCAGCTAAAACACAGCCTACAGAACAGGTAAGCTGTACCATAACGAACTACTTATTACACGCATCTGTGCTGTTTCGAAATATAGTAATTTTTTAATGGATTTTAACCATCAATATTGCTAAACATAATTTTTGTTTTACTTTTACAGCAGTTGCAAAACGACAGCACATTTTATGGCACAGTTCACAGTAGAACAGTCTTAAGCGTTGTTTAAAAGTTCATTCACATTAGTCGGGTACCATTTTTATTAAAGTAATGTCATTGGAAATTTACTAGTTTGCATCTATCGCACATAATTTTTCCTACTAATATTGAAGGTACAATAATCACTATGTTATGTTCTGTTATAGATTATCTGCAAGTGCAAGTATGAATGCAACAATATCGCTCATGACCACAAACTGAAGCTTTTCATGCACTTTTATGCTATGACGGACAATAATAAACAATATTCATATTTAATGGGTCTTCTTGTCATCATCCCAGTACAGCGAAGGAGGTATGGCAAGAAAGATGGTGAAGAGGTAAGCCGGCAACAAGCCACTATTTCCGACACTTTACCTAACGTCAAAGGAAATATTGTGCAAGTGTGTAAACAAATGTTCATGGAAGTGTTTAATGTGACTACGAGAAGAATTGAGACCTTAGTTAAGCAAAAAATAATGGCGAAACAGTGTTCACAGGAAATTTTCAGTAGAAGACGAAGCAGTCGTTATCGAACACATACAAAGCTTTCCTCGGGAGCAGAGTCATTACTCTAGAATGAAAAGTCAGAAAGAATATCTCAGCCCAGATTTGAGCATCTATAAACTGCACCTTGCCTTCAAAGAAAAGTACCCAACTTCTTGCTTGTGTAACGTATCGTTACTATTATGAAACATTCAAGAGCAAGTTTTCTATGTTAGCATGCCACCATCCACGAACTGACACATGCGGGACATGTGATCGATTGCATATGGAAATAAAAAGTGACAAAATCACACAAGCAGTACAGAAGTTAGAGCTTCATCACTGCAAATCTGAAAAGACTATGAAGACAATGAAGGAGGATCACGCCAGATCACAGCTTCCATCAAGTGACTGTACCACCATTTCATTGGATCTTCGGCAAGTTCTGTCTCTTCCAGCATTAACACATTCCCAAATGTATTATTTGCATCAGTTATCGTGTTATAACCTGTGTGTACATGTTGGAGACAACAACAGAGTGTACATGTTTATTTATTTGGCATGAAGGGTTAAGTGGGAGTGTTGTTAATGAAGTGGCGTCAAGTATTCTCAAGGCAATCACATCTGGTGTGACTAGGAATAAAACATTAACACTGTGTGGAGTGCCAACTGCGTATCCGAGGGTAAAAACCGAATGCTTTTATTCCTGTGGTGCTATTCGCTATGTAAGGGATGTGCTGATGAAGTGAACCACAATTCCTTAGTTTCAGGACACTCATTTTTAAGTTGTGACAGAGATTTCGCTCTTGTAGAGAAACGAGAACGGGTCGAACATTGTCAACTATCTACAGACTTAATGAAATTAATGGTGTTTGCTAACCACAAAAATCCTTATATGGTAACACTAATGCAACCAGATGATTTCTACGACCTTAAGACTGCTGCAGATAAAGTACTTAGCACATCTAAAGTACAGACTTCCAAAGTTCAGTGGATCAACATGACGAAGGCTTATCCTGTAACTCTGAGAACACGAACAACATTGTCTGAGTTCGAAAGCTGATCATATTTTCACATTTTGAAGAAGAATGTGACGAACGAGGCAATAAAAAATATGCTACCTCCATTAAATTGCTACTTCAGGATCTCTGAAGAAAATAAGAATGACCTAGAACAGATGCTCCCTTACCTGAAAAGTGAGAACAAACCTTTCTATGAAAAACTGGGCAACTTATTTTTTTTGCCCAAAAGGAAACAAGACATACATATCTTATGCAATTACTACTAACTTCTACCCTATAATAACATTCCTGGTGAACATTACATTGCTTCTGTTACTTACCACGTAGCCCATTATTTATGTATTATGTGTTCGTTGTTAGCACCTTCTACAATTTTGTGTGGTTTGATAATATTTGTGTGATTTTGAAGGTACTGGTAAATTTGGTTTTCCTCTAGCCTATTTCTTTGGTACTGGTGAACCAATAAATAATTACTAGAACACCTAATGTGAATTTTTAATGATTTACAAAAAAATCTAAATATCTCAAAATTAACATTTTGGCACTTAACCCGGTTTTTATATCAAGTTTCCATATGTATTGCGCAGTGTATTCTTAAGGTGAACCACACACCTTTAATTGCTGGTAAACGATGAAAAAACATTTAATAATAATGAAGACACAGTACCCTGAGACAGACATGTTACACTTTAAGCGGGAAGGTGGGGGTCCGCCACCCTAAGTGCCAGAAGGTTACCCGAATAAAGATGCAGACACATCTTATGAAATTTCAATGAGTTTTATTAACATCCTTCTCTGAAGATAAGTTACACTGCTGCCGGGCTTAACCTACCCGTAAGGCGACACTGTACAAAAAGGTGCGAAGGCCACAAAGAATTAATGTTGCAATGTAGGCCTCTCTAGGCTGTGCAAACCAAAGGGAGGTAGAGATTTTGAGAGTCCCGTGCGGCAGATAAAAAACGATTCCTGATTAATTAAACTATAGCGGTTAACATGTTTGATGCAAAACTTGAGGGGCGCGCGGAAAAACGCTAAGACGTCGGACTGCGCATCCACACTCTCTCGACAAAGAATGCTTACTAACTCCTCCGTGCGGCGTCCTGGCCGGCGTTGGCGGGCAGGCAAGCCACGGGAACTACTTTCTTACACTGCACATAACTGACATAAAACACTGTCCTTCTAACGTTGCTAATATTAACATGTAAATATATTAACCATAGCAAAACATCTTTAATACATAACACAAGCACTGCGTGAAATCTAATGGGGTTGAAACACGTGGAAATGGAAAAGACAAGATGAAAAAGCCTTGAAAAAGCCTCCGGGGGCATAAAACATTATAGGGCATCTTTGCCTATTGTTGCTTGGTTTGGTGTTCATTAGTGTTGCATGTTAAGCGCTTTTACCTTGGGTCTACTTATGGTAATCGTGCACGTGGTGTCTTCTCACGTCACACTGGTTCGCATGCGCCATACACTTCCTTGCACGAACGCTGCACTTAACCTCTTTGGGTCGCGCTAGTGGTTGGCGTCTTAATACTGACATAGCATGGGCTCTCAGTAGAGTGCTGATGCCTGCTGCTGAGTACTTACGACGGGCAAACGGGCTTGGGAGGCATGGGCGATGTCAGTTGTTCCGGAAAAGCATTTGTGTATCGCAGATGGCGATTTGGTAAAATAGGATGTAGTCGTTAGTTCACATTTTAAAATTGGGAGGTACTCATGGACCCATCCGTGTTGTGTTTGCACATGTCTTTATCAGGATTTAGTATTAGGCTTAAAGTTTTTGGGTAAGACCAGGGGCTTAGTGAATTTTGATTCGTTTTTTCTCTTTCGTCTTCGTGCCTAATATCCAGGTAGGGTTACAGATAGATGCGGGCTTGGAGGTGTTTACGCCTCTTGTTGAGGGGGACATGTCTTATGCGGATTTCAAATGCCAGCTTCTAAAGTTAAGGGACGAATTCGGTGATGAGATCATGCCTCGCAATCACGCCTCGCATCGGTAGATGTGATGTCCTTCCGTACAAGTTCGCCTTGACAGACAACATTCTTTTGCGCGACCGTCATTTTAGGTGTCCGCCCTCTAAGCTCCAGGTTTTCTCAGAAATTATTGGTAAAATGTTAGCTGCCTGTGTTATTGTGCCCTAAACGTCACACTACTGCTCTCCGGGATTTTTGGCAAGGAAAAGGGATAATGAAAAATATAGTTTAGTCGTAAATCATTCATTCGTAAATAAGAAAATTCATTAAAATCCCTTTCTCTTGGCGACAATTGACTGCACCCTTCAGCAACTAGGCAAGGCTTGTGTATTCTCCGTTCTTGATCTTAACAACAGTTTTCATCGGTGCCTGTTAGACCCTTCTTGTAGAAAATACACAGCATTCAGTACACCTCGCATACCAATGGGCTCAAATTTCAGAAATCGGGCATTGTCCTGTGTCCTTGATTATGTATTTTCTGAATTTAGATTCAAGTTGGTTTTTAACTATATTGACAATATTGTTTATAGTGAGGACTTGTCGCATTTCCGGCAAGTTCCCCTAAAAATACGTTAGGTAGGCCATACGGTGAACCCAGAGGACACCTTAAGTTCGAACAAAGAAAAGTTCCGGGGATACCTATTCTGTGAAGGAAAATGTCTTATTGATCCGGACTGTCTCATTCACAATTTGGATTTTCTGCATCCCAAGACACTTACGGATGTCCAGAAGTTCTTAGGTATCATGGGTTTCAGTTTTATTGATGGGTACTTCGAGATTGTGGCTCCCTTTAATCTGTTGAAGAAAGGGGCGGCTTTTCATTGGGGGGCAGAGCAGGAAAAGGCCTTCTCCACGTTGAAGGAAAAGCTGTCGTCGCTGCCGACACTTCATCTGCCTGATTTTTCCAAACAGTTTGTTGTTCAGGTGAACGCCTCCTCCCTGACTTTAGGCGCTACTCTGAGCCAATGGACGGAACAAGGTTTGGCTCCCATAGCATTCGCCAGCTGAAGGTTTGGCTTCCGTAGTATTCTCCATCTGCAGTTTGATGGAAGCCGAGCGTAATCTCGGCATTTATGAAAAGGAGACTTTAGCATGTATAAGCAGATTGAAAAAAATTTGCCTCATATATAGAACATGAGGAATACAACCTGTTCACGGACAGCCAGGCTTTAAGTTGGGTTTTACACCATCGCCAGCAAGTTGGTAAACTCGGCCGTTGGGTTTTGCTTCTATCGCACTTTCGATTCAAAGTTCACCACGTCCGTGGATCAGAAAATCAAGTGGTGGATGTGCTTTCGTGCATGTTTCACACAAAGGATTTCGAATTGAAAGAGGAGGAGGTTCCAACAGCATCATTGAATCTTATGCAGTATTTCCCCGATTTTCTTGTGAAGCTGAGGCAGGCACAAGGTGAAGATGCCTTTTTTTCCCGGGTTTTGGACAATATAAATAAGGGTGTAGTTCGTCGCTATGTTTTCGAGGACATTCTATATTTTACCCGAATTAGTGGACGTGCCCACAAGATTGTTGTGCCCTTGTCTTTGAGACCTAAGGTGCTCTCTTATTATTTTCATGATTCTGGGTTTGGGGGGCACCTTGACTTTTCAGAAAATTTGTACCAATTTTGCCTGGTAGACACTCGAGAGACTTATCTGATTATGAACACTCTTGCGATGCATCTCAGAAGTGCAAGCAGGCACGTCAGGCAAATGTGGGCCAGGCCGTTGTCCAATATCCTGAGGCTCCTTGGGGTACTGTCCACGTGGAAATTTTCCGTCCCTTGATTTTGTCCAAAAAAGACAATATTTGTGTATTGATTTTGCTGGATACCGTCTCGAAATTTGTTATTTTGCCGCCGTTTAAGATCACGAAGGCGTCAACAGTAGTTAGGTTATTAACTGAACAGGTTTGGAAAGTGTTTAGTGTTCCTATGGACATACTCACGAAAAATGCGAGGTACATTACATCTACTGCATTTAAGAATATGATTTTGTTGGGCTATAAAGCATTTTATGTCATGTCCGTATTATCCGAAGGGTAACCGGGTGGAGAGGTTCAACGAAAACCTTAAGGCAGTTTTGATTATTTTCTATAATAGTGATCATGCGTTGTGAGATCAGGATTTCGACATTATTAATGTAGGCTTCAATAGTGCAGTGGGTCTACTTGCATCTCACCTTCCTTTCCTTGGTTGTCCTTTGAGTCATTCCCTGCTGAATATCTGGAATATTCCCTTCTCACCCTTTCCCCTTGGCGATGCAGACAGGGACCGCCTGTTGGGTGACGTTCATTGACTGCTCTCCTCAGCAAAGAGTCAAGTTAGTGAAAAGTTGACTCAATCTCGTTAATCCATGAAAATGCAAGTTGGCGACCTGGTGTTGTGCAGAAACTTTACCATTGTAGACTTGAGCGCGAACCTGTCTAGCAAATTACTGCCGAAATCTGTGGGTCCCTTCAGGATACACAAGTTTCTGGCTCCTAACGCTGTTAGTTTAGTGGTAATTTCTTCAGGTAGAGTTTACCGTAAATCACATGTTTCTCATTTAACGGAATATGTACAGAGGTTGTGAGCGTGCAGTTTAGGATTTGTTAATATTTTGATTTGTACGTGATTGTATTTAGTTACATTTACCTTGTTCCTTATTTTTGTGTTGTGGATTTCATGCCCTTTCTATAATTTTCCCTATTTGGCTTCTTTCCATCATCCCCTACCAAGCCGAGGTCTAGTGTGGCCACCGAAGATAGAAGAGTGTTTCTCACCAGCATGGAGTTTGGAGCATTGGAGTTTTTTGGAAGCTGCCGTTCACCCCCATGTGTATGGAGACCCAGCAGACACCTGGCAATTGACATGACTTGCAGCGCTCTGTGTTCTTCTCTTCAGTGGCATTGTCATGAGTGTTGTGTGTATACGAGTTAGTGTCTCCATGTTGTCTGTTTAGGGTAGTGGGTAGCAACTGTGGTGCCCCACCATCCCCTTAGTTTGCATAACGGACACTCGGACTGCTGTGCTTCTGCACCAACCTCTGTTGAACTCGGCATAGATTATATATACACACATATTCATATGTATCTTTGAGTTTAATCCGAGTGCTCCCAATCGCGAAGATTTTGATTTTTTCTGCATATTTAGAATTTTGGTAAAAATTATGGTTTCTTTTTGTTTTTAATGATAGATTTTGAACAGATAGTAAGTAAGGTCAAGATCCTATGAAATCATCAAAGGATAAGGTTTAAGAGTTTTCATTATACAAACTTTTTCTTAACTTGTCAGGTTGTCGAGCAGTCTAAGACATTGGATTTAAGCTCGAGTTTCTTGTAAGGGTAGCGTATATGATGATGTTATGGTGATGACGATGATGTGATGATTATATGATGATGTGATGATATGCTGATAATATTATGATATATGATTTATCTGAGTAATTCTGTGGAATATTTTATATGAATACTTATATGGTTGTTTTGTTGTCGTGGATAGTATGAACAAAAGTGCTTGGTATAACCGATATGGTCCAAATGTTCTATTCAGGTATTTGAGGTATTACAAGTTAGAATGTTATAAATGAATGTTTGCCATTTTTTTTTTTTTTTTTTTTTTTTTTTTTTTTTTTTTTTTTTTTTTTTTGTTAGCAGTGAGTATGATATGAACTCAAATAATATGAGGTAAAAAGTTTTTCGATTGGTGGTAGTCTTAATGAATGGATCGAGGTTTAATATATCTTATCTGTCTGCGATGTCTGATGTGCGATCATAGTATGTTAGTTTTGCTGGTAATGTGTATTTGCAAATGGACGGTATGGTGTGATAGTATGGCTGATCTGAATTTGGAGTATTTGATTGTGTAATTGGTATGTTCTGACAGTATGGTATGGTAGTATGTTTGTTATTATATGGTGTTATGACCTGTCTAAATGGGCGATGTGACATGATACGGTCTGCGAGTATTGATAGTTAGAATGGTTTTTTTTTCTGTTGGGACATTTTAATTACTGATTTGGTGACGTGGTCTACTGGAAAGAGATTTCGGTATTGTATGGATCGTTGACTATGGTAAACTGTATGGATGTTGGTATTATTTAAATGTGTGTGTGTTTTGCTATTACATGATGAAATGTTTTATCAGAGAAATTCGCTGGACTATTTCACAGGAATGCTTATATGATTGTTTTGTTGTCCTGGATGGTATGAACGGAAGTGTTTTGGTATAACCGATATGATGTAATGGAATGGATTGTAGGTAGTGTTCAGGTATTTTGGGATATTACAAGTTGGAATAGTTTTTTCTGGAATAATATGTATAAATGCATTTTTGATCTGTTTTTATAGCAGCGACTATTACATAACAAAATATTACGGGATATTTTAAACAATTTTTGATGGCATACGGAGGTTTGGGCTAATTTTGAGGTTTGGCTAATGTTTGATATGGCATTAAATTATGATTGGGCATTGGGGAAAAACTGGTCAACATATTTATTTAATAATAATATTGTGATATGGGTGAGGTCTCCGTTTCTGTAAATGAAGAATTGACGTATCGGGATGTGTAAAACAAAAGAAAGTATTATACGTGTCTAAAAATAAACGAATCCATGAAACAATTTAAATATATCATGGATTTTAAAATGAAGTTTATAAGTGAGTGGTTTGTAGGAGTTGAGATGACTCTAACATAACTATTTCTTGTAGTGATTACTCTCTGGTAAATATAATATTCTGGTATGGTAGTAACATTTTAGTTTATGTATCCTTTCGCCATCAGCTGGTGCTTCTATTGGAGGCTACATGAAGACAAGGAAATGGGTTTCCAGAAAAAAAAACATGGTGTGTTTAGGACATAGACGGACAATTACAGACCCAATAGAGATCACTAATAATTAAAATCGCTGTACATGGAATACATATTACTTTAAAAACTATGCAGAGCTCGGAAATATAAAACTGTTGGTATCTGTTCATGAATTTGTTATTTTACATTCGAAATCTATTCATTTGATCTTTGTAGCTGGTTAGGATCGAGAACGAGCACAGATGGTGCCCACGACATGGTGTGTGTGTGAGCCGCACGCGATACCAACAGATAGCAGCAGATTCGTCGCCTCTAGATACCTCTTTTAAAACTTGAATTTTCTCCAATTACTGTCTCGAAACGACACGAATTTGAAATATATTTCGTCAAATTATTTAAAAAATTAATTCAATATAACAATGCGATATTTCTGTAGGCTTTTGGAATTAATATCAAGCACACATGGAAAGCAAGAATGGACAGTGGAAATACGACATGAAACGATCTAAGGTTTGAAGTCGCGTTTCATTCGGCTATGAATAGTCTTATTGTTTATTTCATTTTGAACACCTATACATTACTACTTTAGCACGAAGATTAGTTTGTAACACTTGCAACCAATGTTTTGTGACCACGTAGAATAAAACATATTAATTAATATAGGAACTCTTTACTATCGCGTATTTTGTACTTGTCTGATGTGCGTCGCCAGTGCACTCAGAATAGCCAACTTAATATTAACTTATGCTCGGTTATTGCATCAGCTGATACACAATTTTGAAAATGGCACTTTGTTTGTTTCGTATACATCAAGTTTCCACTCACTAACTGTCAAAAGCTTGCCACCTTACATGAGATAGACTATAGAATGTTCGACCCATGTCCTTCCAAATATGTGTATAAAAATATTATTCGCCTTCGCATGATATACGACAAAGGCGTATATGTTGTTTATTTCTTGTACGTAAGATGTATATTGAGATACTTATTTTTTAAAGAGTTTTGCATAAATATTTTTTAAAAAGTAATGCATTATAACCTTTATGATCAGTTTAATTACCCATGACTAGATTTTATGACATATTCTTCCAGTAGTAGGTGTGTGATGAGCAGGGACAGACGGGATTCGGGATAGGCGTGGGGTGCCGGCCGCCATGTTGGATCTTGGACTTCCCGCTCTACCATTCCGGTAATGCGATCGACATATTGGATTCCACCATGTTGGTAGCCAGTATGCCGCCTTCATTAAAGCTAGTACACTGCCATCTTGGACCACCATCTTTGTAGCTAGTACACCACCATCTTGGACCCCATATTGGTAACCAGTATGTCATTTTTTATGCTCTTGCATTCCGAGGGTTTTCTCAGAGTGCTCCCATTTCTCTTTTGCATACCTTCTTTCCTTTCTATCACATTCGTTAGATGCCATCTTTGTTTACATCAGCTGTCATTTATCTCTCACCTCTGCTCGACCCGCCATCTTTGTTCTTTTGTTTGTCATTTCTTACTGGAAGCCATCATCTTTGTTTACATTTACATGGAGGCCGCCAGCTTGGCTTTTCGTTTGCCATTTTTTCCTACATTAGTTCTGACTTTAGCCACTAGGTGGCACGCCAGTCGTTCGATTAGTCATTCGGCCGCCATATTGGTTCTGGAATTGGCCACTAGCAGTGCTACTTTTTTAGAATTCAAATTACCATCTATAATGGGCGCGGAATCGAACTGCCGGATCTTGAATCGCCAGACTAACGTCTTAGACTACTCGAACCACTCGGCTATCGCGACATGCTCTGGGACAAGAGTTTATAAGTAGTATATAGCTTGGAGACGAATAAATAATATCTCGCCTCTCATTAAAGACATTACATTTTTATTTTTATATAACTTTTCAAGAATTTTATTTACATATCAATAATTTATTTTTATTTTTTATTTTTGTTATACAATTTCATATTTTATATATAAAATTTTTTTTTGGAGTATTTGATTTGAATATCAATAACTATTTTTAATATTTTATCTGTATTATATAATTATTACATACAGTATTATCATATAGTAATATTTTTTATTATTTAGATTTAACTTTGATATATATTATTTAAGATTTAACTTATATCCTTTTAAAGTATTTTTTATTTTAAGTTATTATATATAATTTTTTTATTAAATTCTTAAGTGTATAGAGTGACATGTCTACAGATTCTTGTTTTTCAGGCAGTAAGAATATGTTGTTAGAAAAAATTATTACATGACTATGACCAGCGCCATATTGGATTTATATAAGCATATATATAAACTATTTAGTAAATATATCCCAAGTACTATATATTATTACTGTTGGTTATTAGCACTTTTTTCGACTTTTATTTACATATAATTTTTTTTTTCATATCCCAGACTTAAATATTTACATGTAGAGACTTCTATGTTGAATTTAGAAAAAATATATCCTACTCTTACGTAATATTATGCTTGTAAATTTTTTTTTCAACATGCCATCCCATTATCATATATAAAAAGTTCAGTATTCACTTCGCCTAACCTAAGATAATTTCACCTAACTTCACTTAACTTCACATTAACTAACTCCTCCTAAACTAACTTCGCCTAACCTAACTTTACCTATAACTTTTTCTCGACAATCATTTAACCTAACCACCACACTCTAGTGATCTCTAGACAACTCTACACCTCCCCTCCTCCCAGTCTTACTTAACAGCCATATCGAATTGTACTGAGTACCAAAAACAGACGTAACCCCTTTCACCATGACATTAGTTTGCCTCATTCATGCTTTTAACAATACAGACCATATCCACCACCATACCTCAGACTTACTGATCAATAATAACAGTCAGCTGTATTGACTACCATTTCAGCCCATCTAACTTCACCAATTACACTTATAAATAAGCCATGTCAGCTGCCGAACCAATCAAATATTCCAACCATGCCATCATAGGATCATCATTATTAATTTAACCGTCTATGACACCCATTTGGTTTTAATTTAAAAAACCATCCAGTCACAATAACCGACCATACAAGCTAAGAATTCTGCCCCTCTCATACAAACTAAACATCCCATCATACCATTCCGCTCTTACAAACAAAAAGAATCATACATTTAAACCATAATCCTCACACCATCTAAGTTACACTTTTTTTCATAAAGTCGAAATAACCAAACATGTGATCAGGTCTTACCAATCTACATAAAAGCTATACCAACCATACAAGAAACTAACTGTACAATCAAGTCATATTTTTATTATTTCCACCCCATGTCAGGACTTTGAAAATGTATTTATTTTATATCTCTCGACATCCAATTAACCTAACTCCACCTAACCTAACCACCACACTCTAGTCGTGTATGTAAGAACTTGGATTTTTTTTTTCATTTTAAAAATAGTAAGTAAAATTTTTTTTTTATATTATGAAAATGTGTACCTATGGAGCTAGGGAAATATGTAGCGGTCATTTGGTGTAATTTTGGAATAATTTATGAATCTTTTTAAATAATTTATTAGTCATTTTGAGTCATTTTAAAGTCATTGAGGAGTCATTTGGAGTAATTTAGGAGTCATTCGGATTATTTAGGAGTCATTTGGAGTCATTTAGGAGTCACTTGGAGTCTTTTCGGACACTTTTGAGTGGCAGGTCTGACAATATTCAGCTTTAAGTGTGATCCTGAGTTCAAGCTGAGCAAAGATATGAGGACGAAATATATTCTCACATTAAAAAGAACTTATTCACTGACAGGGCAATGATGACTTAGTTAGAAGCTAGCGAGTCGGTCAGAAGTTGTTTTTCAACTCATCTGGGCTTACCAAAAATTAAGTCTACGTTATTAATGCATTAAAGGTAGTTTTTTTCCGTGGTAACTTGCATGCACATTTTCTTTTTCCTGTAGATTATTACAAAATTGGCGTTGGTGCAAGGGTTAACATTACATTTTTTTTGCTATATGTTGTTTCACCGCTGATATTCCACGACGTAACCAACATTTATGTTTCAAGTGTGAAATATTCCAAGCCTTGTAAGTTAGCGATTTTACGAGATTCCTCTCGTGCAGATGATGACTACGCTGATGAAATGCGGTGCGCCGGCCAAACGGACTAGGGAGGGGTAATGTGGCATGTGTCAAATGGGTGTTACGTTATGGGCCGGCCTTAGCTGCGTAGTTGCTTGGTACACTCGAGTTATGATGGATATTGTTCTTTGTGTATTGGTTGATATGGTTGAATTGAATTTCTTCTTCGGTTATAGGAGATGGGATTTTGGGTGGTCTGGTATGACTTGAGTTATATAGTGGATGGTACGAGTGGTCAGTATATATTTTACTGGTGTCGACCAGTAGCGCGGAAAGTATGAGCGGTAAGTAAATGTTTTTGGTATAGTCAGTGTGAGTAACAAAGCTCTTATGTATAAATAAAATACTGAAAAATTACATAAGTTAAATGTGAATAATAAAGTAACAAAATTCTCAAAAATAAGTCTGGAATTGCAAAAAGAAATAATATATGTAAGTTATATATATATATATATATATATATATATATATATATATATATATGTGTATATATATATATATATATATATATATATATATATATATACCTAAAATCTTAAAAATATAAACTTAAAGGCTGGCCTATGTAAGTATGGTGTTGGTTGGTAGAATAGATGGAATGCATGAGTTACAGTGGGTGGAATATTGAATGTTAAGATGTCTGCTTGCGAGTATATATAAGCAGCCAGGTTCCAGTAAGGAAGCATAGTTTGACAGTGGCAGTCGTGAAACTTTTTCGAGAAAAATATATGGAAAAGGGTTCTGGTTGGATACTTGCTAGCATAGACTGTCTTGAGCTGCGTATAAGCAGATTATATTCACTACATGAAAAGTGAGAATGCTGGTTTAAAGACATTGCATGAATGGCATGGAAAATTTAAGCGCTCTGTTTTTATGTTTATAGTCTGAAGTATGTACATATATATATATATATATAAACCATCATTAATTTCTCTCTGGTGTTATATCCTGCATGATAACTAGAGAATCTGATGGTGGTTGGTTTATTCACATATACATACATTGAACAAAATCTGAGTAGGATAGTTATGCCTACGAAAAATAGTCGAGATAATAAACAATTAACATCCTATCCTACTATATAAGGATACGATCTCTGTACGTCTTTAACACTTCTAAGTCCCTTGTAACTCAAGAAAAGTTCTTCGAATTTTGCAGAGCGAATCCTCAGGATCAAATACAGGTCTAGTTCGAATTTCAGCAAGATCAGATTACGCAATCATGAATTTTGTCCCTAAAAGCAAATTTTTTAATTACTTTTTCCTATGAAAGTTTTGTATTAACACACAGAGATTATTGCATAGAGATATGAATTTTTAAATGATAAATTAAATAAATTGAAATAATTCTACTTATGTATAAATCCATCGATTCCTAGATTTCTGATTGGCATGGCCGGCCAGCAGCGCGACTGATAGCTTAAGTTCGCGCACACTTGTCCCTGGGTCATTTACACTTTGCCCTTATTCCACGAAACGGTGTCTGCCTATGTCACACACATGCATGTCACAGCTGGCATGACTGCCTGCCAGACCTGTCGATACGTTGTGAGTGTATACATGCAGGGTTACAAGACTAGCACACTTAATATTCGTACAAAAGTAAAAACAATTTGAATAAAGTAAAATATTAAAATAATATTTATTTCCAAAAAATAAATTGTAATATTTATAATTTAAATCTAAATGTTATATTAATTACTTAAAATGTCAATTCTTACAAATATACTTAAAAAGTACAATACTTAAAAATTATATAAGTAAAATCTAAATAATAAATAAACACTTAAATTATATAATGAAAAAATTATATAAACAAAATTATATAAGTTAAATCTAAATAATAAAAAATATACCGAAAAAATTATTATATAAAAAATTCATAAAAATTATATAAGAAATAAAAATTTAATATCTTTAATGAGAGACAAGATATTATTTATTAGTCTCCAAGCTATATACTTCTTATAAACTTTTGTCCCAATGCATGCCACAATAGCCGAGTCCGAGTGGTCTAAGGTGTTAGTCTGGCGGCGCAAGGTCCGGCTGTTCGATCCCGCGCCATTCCAGATCGTGTTTTGAATTCTACAAAAAAGCAGTGCCCCTAGCCTTCAACACCAGAACTAAGGTGGCAGCAAACAAATGTGAGTAATCGACTAATCGAACGGCTGTCGCGCCACCTAACGGAAACCGATGTAAACAAAGATGTCGTGGAACAAATATTTTATGGCATCCTCCAGTAACAAATGACCAACGAATAACCAATATGGTGGTCTCAGCCGATGTAAACAAATGAGAAGGAAAGAAAAAGAAAGAATGGAAAAGAGAAAAGAGGGAGCCCTCGGAGAAAACCCAAGAGCATGAAATAAGACATACTGGTTACCAAAATGGCGTCACGCTGGTTATAAAGATGGCGATGGATATGGCAGAATTCAATATGAGCAGGAAGTCCGGAATCCAACATGGCGGCCTGTGCCACCGATCCACTCCCCCATCTCCTTGTGCTAGACTCAAGCTTAGAGTGTACGATTACCCTTTCTTAGTTTGTCTATCTTTACATCCCCAACACTGTATAAAAAGTGCAATCTCTATAGCATTATTACCTGTCTCACACACACTGAAATGTTTTGTCGCGGTGTTGACTGATGCAGTGGACGAGGAACTGGCTGAAGCCCTGAGAGAGGTGTTCTTGCCGGAGAAGTTCAGCGTGGCAGTTGGCAGCAAGCCCGTCAGTCGTCCTCCACCCGCCTACGTGTGCCACTCGTGCCATCGCAGGCAGGACCACTTCATCAAGGACTGCCCTTTCGTGAGTTCTTCGCACCATTTATCACCTCCCTTCCGATGGGAATGAGTGAGTGAAGTGAATGAAGAGATTTGGGCGGCTCTTAACAGCAACGTTTTGGGAGCCTAATGTGAAGGGGGGTGGGGTACGGAGCGGCGCCGTAATGAAAAAAAGGGGGGGGGGGGGGGGGGGGGAACTGCAGATTCCCGAAAAAACACGTCGACCAGCGGTATCGTCCGGCACGATTCCCACATGCCTAAATCCGGGAGATGCCCAGTCGGCGATTGAACCCGGTTCGCCTTGGTGGAAGGCGAGCAGGTTAACTGCTCAGCCACCGTGGCTCCGTGGCTCTTAAGACTATTCCAGTGGGTCAGATTTCAGCACTTGTACATAAGTTAAATAAATTATGATATGTAAGTGTTCCGTAGGGCTGCCGGTACTTCCAGAAAGCTGTATAAAACTGGTTGCTCGGTTGTTTTTGCTGCTACGCTCAAGGCCACGAACCAGGCGCGCACCTAGCGGGGTCTACTGGAACTCCCATACAAAACTTATCTAATCAACATTTCAGATAACATATATAATTACTGCCGTGCACTACAAATGATTATAATTTTCACCTCTGACTGGTATGGTAACCATATACGAATAGCAAAGAGCAGGTCGGTCTAGCTCAAGATATAATTGTCATAAAATTTAATATATACTTTTTTATATTATAATTAGGTCTTTGAGATATTCAGCAAGGAACATTTGAAACAATATGCATGGAATGAAAGGAACGTTATATAAGAGCCTAATAGTGAAAAACATCTGTGCCACAAAGTGATACCCGCTGATGCTACCTTAGTTTGTTATGGGTGCAATGTTAATAATACAAGCAATAAATGCAAAAACTCCAATCGACATAACTTATGTAAGGTAAATTTTTTCATGCATATTTTAATAAATTCTATAGCGTAGAGAAATTATGGTGATTTTTTCTTGGACTATGTCTGTGATAATCGTACAGCAAAAGCTGCCACTAAAATCGTGCGCATCTTGGTAGGTACAGATTATCTGCAATATCCTTCCTCCTTGATCAAGCTAAAGGAAAAATTAAGCAGTACCTGTTTCTTATTCCCAGGAAAAATGTGTTTCATAGCCAGTCTAGTAGTAACAGTCTGTAAACTGTCACTAATTTGAATTTAGCTATCACATTCCAATGTAATTAAATTTGTTTTAAAATTAACTTAAAATTTTTCATTTAGTAGTAAAATGAATATAAGAGAAATTGATTATTAACTTTACCACACACACGCACTCGCAAACGCACACACACACGCGCACACACACACACATACACACACACACATATATATATATATATATATATATATATATATATATATATACACACACAATACAGACAGCAGTGCCTGTTTCTCATTCCCAGGAAAAATGTGTTACTTAAGATTATATATATATATATATATATATATATATATATATATATATATATATATATATATATATATATATATATATATATATATATATACATATATATATACACCTACCTATTATACTAGCTTAAGTATCACATTTTTCCTGGGAATGAGAAACAGGTACTGCTCTCTGTATGTGTGTGTGTGTGTGTGTGTGTGTGTGTGTGTGTTATATATATATATATACATATATATATATATATATTGAAATGTACAAATGTATGTATATATATATATATATATATATATATATATATATATATATACACATACATTTGTACATTTCAATCTAATATTTATGTATATATTAGATAGAAATATTAAGTATTTCAAATAAATAAAAAATAACTAGGAATAAAATTTAATTTTTGATGCTTTAAAATGTTAGACAGTACCTGGAAACCAAAATACAACAATTAAATTACACATTTTGCAAAACTGTAGATTTTCGTTACAGTTCATCATATTTGTTAGTACAATGTAGTAAAGGAACAATTATTTCTTCGTTAACATCATTACAGTGATTAGGAATATAATAACACGTTTCATTTTTGTAAAAGAAGGGAAGTTTAATAAAATTTAAACTGAATGAATGCAATGAATATAAAACAATTCAGCCAAATTTTTTCAAAGAACATTTACTTATGCATTTTTAATTTTCTTAACCGTAAACTGGAAGAATAAGTTGTGGAATAAAAATTTTAGTCGATATTTAATTATTTCACATTCTTTAAACAATAAAAAAATAGGTGTGTGCAGACTGAACGCATAGAGAGTATATAATACTGTAAGTAGCAGGGTATTGTATATTCACGGATAGGAACCGCCGGGAGCGGGAAACTGGAGCCAAGTCTGCCATATTGGATCCCGAACTTCCTGCTCTGTCATTTCGGTCATGCGATCGCTATATTGGATTCCGCCATGTTGCTAGCCAGTAAGCCGCCATATTTTAAGCCAATACTCCGCCATCTTGATAACCAATATGTAATTTTTTCAAGCTCTTGCATTGCGAGGGTTTCTTCCGAGTGCTCCCACTTTTTTGTCTTTGCATTTTCATTCCTTTCTTATATTCCTTTGTCTTTCTCTCTCAATCTCTCTTTCTCTCCTCTCTCTCTCATTCTCTCTTTCTTCTTCTTTCCTTTCCCATTGGTTCATCATTTGTTTACATTGGCTGTTACTTGGAGGCCGCCATCTTGGTTTAATCGTTTGTCATTTGTTTCAGCCATTAGTTCTGACATTGGCCACTAGGAGCGCTGCCATATTGGTTCTGGCTTTAGCGACAAGGAGTGCTGGTATCGCTCTCGTTAGATTTGTCATTCGGCCACCATATTGTTTTTTTAGAGCTCAAAATACCATCTGGAATAGTGTGGGATCGAACTGCCGAACCTTGGGTCGCCAGACTTACGCCTTAGATCACTCAGCTATTGCAACATGCACTGGGACAAGAGTTTATAAGTAGTATATAGCTTGGAGATGAATAAATAATATCTTGCCTATCATTAAACACATTACATTTTTATTTCTCATATAATTTTGAATGTTTTTTTATTTACATATAAATGATTTTTAAGTTTAAGTATTAATTTTTATTGAATATTTTCATTTACATTTTAAGTATTTAGTTTAGTTTTTACATTTTTATTTACTCATATTTTTTTACTATCCCAGACTTAAGTATTTAATTTACATGTAGGAGCTAATTTCCCATCTTTACTTGGCATCCACTTAACCTAACCACCACATGCTAGTCAACATCATGAAAGGTATACCTAAGAAATAAAACACAGCAAACTTTTTTGCACAAAATTTATTGTACACAAAAAATATATAATCAGAAAAAAATTATTTTTATTAATCTTCGGTGTTCACAGCTCGATGTCTGCCTCGGCGACCTAGGAATTGTAGCAGGTAGGGAAACCCCACCACTTGATGCAGTCCCTTCCATTATGCTATTTCAGAACCTTTTCCACCAAATACATGTCTGGAAACTTTGTAGTCTGGATCTCCTCTGTGTAAAAACAGCCATGGGTGGTACATTGTTCAGATCTTCGAGATAGTAGATCCTCAGAGCATAGTTACATATATGTCGCATACGAAACAGTTCGGGGCTCCAATTTACTGTGAACCCTTTCTTGAAGACACCATTCTGTTTGGAGATGCGCACCAGGTCACAAATCTTGGCTTAAGGCTTGCGTAGGTCCTTCCTCTTCGGAATAGCATACACAGTCCGAACCAGGGAGTCGTCCTTGACATCTTCGGGCTTCATGCGAGTGGTGGAATTCACTGTAGAATTGTACTCGCAAACGAGTTTCGACCGTAGCTCAAGCCACTTGTACCTACCATTTGCTGAGAAATGCTTCCACATCTTGCCCTTCAGAGTCCTGTTGAACCTCTCGACAATTGAAGCTTTTAGATTACTGTATGTAGAATAATGATTTATGTTATGTTTCTTCATCAGGGCCTTCAACTTTACATTGTATAATACCTTGCCCTGGTCGGTTTGGAAATTTGTTGGGATGTGTACTTCGCTCAACACATCTGCGATGGTCTCAGTGATGTCACGTACATTCTTCGACTTGACCAGCTTGGCTCAGGCGAATTTGCTATAGGCATCGATGACTGTCAACATGTATTTGTAGCCTTTGTTGACTTGAGCCTACAGTATCATCTCGACGAAGTCGGCTTGAAACAGATCGTTCATCCCACAAATCATGACCTTGCAACTGCAGTAGCGCCTGGCAGCCGCATCGATTAATCATAGGTAGCCCACTTCCTTAAGTTAGTCTATTATTGAAACTATCTTGTTGGTGTGGGAGTAATTTCCAACACTTTGCGAAGCAAGCAGTATTTGCAGTCTATCGACCAGTTCGTTCGTATCGTCCCAATACATGTAGGTATCATCGAGCCAGAGTATTAGATTTTAGGGCTTTCTTCTTGTGTGGCAAACCCGTATCCGATCCATCGTCCTGATCTGACTGTACTTCATCATGTGTTAGCTTCTTCAGTGGCTCAGCAGTATCGTCGACTTCAGTATTCATGGTTATGGGTGCTCCATAGCTCTCCCTGAGTACATCGAGACGACGAGTAGGGCAGGTCTGTGCAATTTGGACCACTTAACTTTGGATGCCTGTAAAATCCATAACAGATGTTCCAAACACCTCAAAATTTAGAGGCAGATGAACTGTAATAAAATGTTACAAAGCCTACAAGTAAAATGCAATGTACTATAATATAACCCAGTTGATTAAAATTTCATTAAATTTTTCATTGCTATGTAATGTGGGCCAGTGGTATGTAATTTGAGCTTCACATTCATGTTATTTGGTCCAGCTGAAAATAAGGAAAAATAAAACTGAAAACAACTTGTATTACCAATAAATGTATTATTCCTCTTTCGAGTTGTACATAGAGTGCATAACTGTAGATTTTTTAAACAAAACATACCCAATTGTTTAAAGAAGGAGACAACTTTCAGATTCAGACTCAGATGGCCATAATTTTGATGAGTGTTCATATTCCAGAAATGATCAGTTAAGTATCATTCAGTTATGATATAATTTACTACACATAAATTGCTAATATTAATTCCAAAAATAGCAATAAAATGTGAGCCTGATAATGAAAGAAAAAAAGTTCCTAGTGCTTCACACACTCGTCACAAAAGTAAAAATGTGCATCACTTAAAGCTGCACACTCCTCGTGCGACCAAAGTTTACAAGAGTTGCACTGGATCCAGCCTGTGTCATAAGTGTCACCACAGTTGATGCACACTGTATCCGGGCTATTGGAAACAGACACTTTCTTCTTCTGGAAATTCGGCTGCACTTCAGTAAATAAATGTTTCTTCTTGGTTGATGTAGATGTCTTAGAAGAGGACCATGGACTCTTTCTAAGGATTCTTTGTGTGGCGTTGATGTCAGCACTATGCTTGAAACCTCACGTTTTCGCCTTTTCTTTTGCTCTGGTGAAAATGAGCAAGAAGGAAGCGGGTTTATTTCCTCTGTAGATATATTACATGT
The DNA here is from genome assembly GCA_029891345.1 of Dryococelus australis. Classification (NCBI taxonomy): domain Eukaryota; kingdom Metazoa; phylum Arthropoda; class Insecta; order Phasmatodea; family Phasmatidae; genus Dryococelus; species Dryococelus australis. Next base: position 122,536,167 of record CM057000.1, on the reverse strand, counting down.
TGCAGGTGAACCAAGAACATAATTCGAACGATCAGAAATGTCTCTGAAAGTGCTAAGCACATTTATTTCTGGTAAATCATAAACTTTAGACTGCAGTGTATCATCAACGTGTTCCATTTGCTCAGGCATCATCACATCTAGAGAAACAGGGCTATGCTCTTTGGCAACTGATTCTTGGAATGGATGATCAATGACCGACACAGCAGCAAAGTCAGCATCTGTAAACACATGGCGATCAACCGGCCATGACCCAGTTTTCCTAAAGCTATTTATTGCCATTTCCATCGAAGCAGCCCTAGGAAAACCAGCTCCAACTAAAGAGGCGATATGCTCAAAAGTAAGTATTTTTTTCTGGAGATGTTCTGAGCTTTGTTATAAACGCAGAGTCAACGAAGATGTGAAGTGGCACACAAGCACAAGCCAGATCGATTGCATCTAAGCTCTGAGTATGACTGCTGTTTCCATCTGAGTATGACTGCTGTTTCCATCTAAAATGAGAAGAACTTTTTCTGTTACACTTGGTTTTACATTCCGAATGAAATGGAACATCCATTTCGTAAACACATCTGCAGTCATCCAACCTTCGTCTTGACTTCTGAAAATTGTCCCCCAGGGAGCACCAAATGCTAGAGAATCCTTTGTTATTTTCCTCGTGTGGATTAGCATTGGAGGGATAAGTAACCCAGCAGAATTTATGGTATACGCACCTGTCACATTTTGCCCCCTTTCGCAAGGAGTTATGCCACCGACTTGATGCTGTCCTCTATGTGCAATAACTTTTTCCGGGCGTTGAACTACAGTATGCGAAGTTTCGTCCATATTAAAAATTCTGGATGATGTAATTGTTTCCTGATATACTATTTCTTCCAGCGCATCGAAGAATTTGTTGACGATTACTTTATTAAATCCAGCAGCTCTTGCTGAAAATGTACTTTCTGGCCGTCTCAAGCTTAACTCTGGATGTCATCTCATGAACCTTTCAAACCATGGTTTTCCAGCTTCCTGTTTTTATTCATTGAAGCGAGTGCTGAGGTTATTTTTCTTTGCTATCTCGAAAGCGAGTTTCATAACTCCTTTTCTGGTTAATCTGTAACATAAGAAGCAATAATGTATAGCCACTTTACAAAATGTATTCACAGCCAAGATTTAAAGTACTTGCAGTAAGTTAAGAGATACTAATGAAAAAAAACACAGAAAAAAGGTAGGTAACGCTATCTGCACTAACACAGTAATAGGGCCTACTAGCACGATAGTGGGTACTAAAGTGGAACAACAGATGATGCTCGGGGTGCTATTTAAAACATTTTATGAGCGATTTTCTTTTCGTGTTTTTTTCCTTGCAACGGACTATGTAGTTACATAATGGGTAAGTTTGTACCAGAAATTTAGTTTACCTTACTTCAACCAATCAAAAGTTATGAACATTTTCCCTTAACAACTACGGCATTAGTCTGTGTGACACGAATTAATTAACTTCCATAAATAATTAACAGATAACGTAGATACTTTTGATTTATGCAGAAAACATCCATTTTCAAAGGATGGCTACTCTATTTTATGACCATTGAAAAATGTACAAAGTCAAGAGCTGATATAATTACTACATTGTAGGCATGTCTATAAACTTATTATAAGAATTGTAAAAAAATATACACACCCATAAAACATACTCTCCAAATGTAAGAGAAGTTTAACGAGATCTTCTTCGACGTCTTTTGCAGATCTTGAGGTCGGCAAATGGGCCTATATTTTGAAACTGTTGAATGTTGTTTTAGTCTTCGTTTCAGTGTACTTTTTGGGATCTTAAACATATCCGCAGCTTTATTAATCCTCGTTACTTCTTCCACGGCTTGTATAGCTGCAATCAAGTCTTCTTCCTTACATTTATTATAAATAATCTTATATTTATGCTCTTCTCTTATGGTCATCTAAAACATAAATATTGCAATAATTTTTTATTTTTGTGCTGATTTACAATAAATTCGTGTAATTTAGGCCAGATTCGTGTAATTTGGACCAACTGTCTAAATTACACGATGGCTGTTGTACCAAATTACACAACGAGACAACTTTAACGCCATATTTGATGTAGTGGTTATTGTATTTGAATATACTTTTGTAACTGTACAGAAATAAAGTTTAATCTACAACCTTAAATACAAAAACCAACAGAACTCAATTCCTATAACTATTTAACTATCCCACACATCTAAAAAATTGAATTATTACATGAAAACTCTTAATATTGAACTTACCTTTGTATTTTCTTTGTCGCTTCGTCCACGTGTAAACAACTCTGAAGCAGCATTCATAGGGAACGTACGCAACTAGCCACACGTTCATAGTGCTGATATCTGTTGGTGGCTCTGAGAAACACAGCTGGCCCGAATTACGCACTGGTCCAAATAACACAGACCTCCCCTAAAGGGCTTAAAAATTTCTTCATTTATATGGTCGCGTGAAATTTTGGCTCTCTTGGCGAGCAAATAATTGGAGCGAACAGTCTGAATCACCCGATGTAGTTCTCTGGCAATGTCCGACATCGTACTGAATAAAGATTCTTACTGTTGCTCTCTTTTATAGGATTAGTTGTGAGTCTCCGCCAAAATACTTTCAATCCTGCCAAGGTGTTTGCTGCAGACATCCAATATGCTTCTGCTGTAATTTTATATATCCATTTTCGTGGCGAGGTGCGAAATCGAAGTAGCTAATGTATGCTCTATGGAATCATTTAAGCACTTTTAGTGTGTCTTCATTTTGTGCAGATGCCATATTAAATCTGTCGGTAAATTGCCTTTGAACACTCGTTATGTGCTCGTCCATGGCCACCATATCGCGGACGATCTCGGGTCTTCACACGATCCATCTTCGCACCGAGCTCAGACAAGTAAGTGCGAAAGAATGTGGTTTGTTCGGCCAACATACTACCCAGTTCCGAGATGAAGCCATACCAGTTTCGAGGACGGAATGTTTAGTAGCAGCATCTTCAGAGCGTTCGGGTTTGCGAACATTTCGAATTGTTCTTCTACCAGCATTATAAGTTCCATCGTTTCTTGGTACGAGACAACCTCCATCTTCGTTTTTGTTAAGCCGCAGTTTGAGGCTACTCTGCCCGAATTACGATATGCTTTATGTAACTCATTCTCGACGGTCAGTGATGAACTGATCGAATCCACGTCGGTACCTGCCAATATAGAGGCCAGTCTTTTACAATCACCAAAAATATGTACTTGTCTTTCCAGCACAGGGAACACACATATTTGATTTCTGCAAACGTCATGTCTGTATTGACGTGGTCGTCATACGCATGCCGCAAGTTCATATCGTCCATGCAAAACAGCACCAACACATTAGCATTATCGCGAAGCATCTGTTTGGGTATGCGCGAATAAGTCTGCCCAAGGTATAGACAGTCCACGCATGCATGTCGTCTCATGCTCCGACGCTGTCCTCGGTCCAGGTCGGACGTGACCGGCAATAGCTCTGCACTGTTTGTTGTATGAAAGGATAGTGTGATGAGCAGTGCAGGCGAACTGTATGATCGCGCCAGTTTTGGATCGAATATAGCCTGAAGAGGTTGTTTTTCTGTTAGAAGAGGACTGCTAGCTTCTCAGCATCACCAGGCCTGTGCTCTCCTATAGGGCACAGGTACAATGTAAACCCCTTAGCCAGGGTACTAAACCCCTTAGTCTTGTCTCCGATAAAGAGGAGAGGTCAGGGAAATACAGTTTGCGGAGGCCAATTGCGAACCAGATAATTTTTATTTTAGGGTTTTAATTTCGTGTTTCATCCTTTTTAAAATAACGAAGAGCTAGGTGTCAGACCCTCTCGGGGACCCCCCCCCCCCCCCCCCCAACGACTTCACGCAGCCTAAATTGCAAGTACCACCGGCCAAATCATCGCAATTGACGAAAATGTCCAGTCGAAAAAGCGAAAAGTGGACGAGTTGAAAACTCCCCCCTCCCCCTTCCCAACCTGGGACGGCGAAATCGAGCGAAAATGCGCAACAGGCACCATCATCTCAGCAAAAACGGTCTGACTTAAGACCAATAACTGTCTACCATACTGCGGCGTGTAATTACGCCACAGTATGTCGCCTTTTTCGTGAAAATCTGGCACAGCCTACTACCAATCGAGCTGCCCCTGAGGGCGTATCTTATCTCGTGCAGTCTCATGAAAACTACCGAAAAGCAATCCATCTGTTGCACTCTCTGAAAGTTGCATATTCGCCGCTCACTCCGCAAAGCCAATTAACCCTTAAAGTAACCCTTAAGGGGGCTAGACAAGTCACTTGAAGAAGAATGGATCTGAGCGTATCTGATTGGCGCGGGCTTAGAGCCAATCAGCTTCGCGCCCAAGCTGTCCATGAAGGACAGAGCCCCTCTGCATATGTGGATCATGGAATCGCCACCCACAGAAGCCAGCCAAAAAATTTTTCAACTAAGAGGACTATGCGGCCTCATTATAAAGGTAGAAGAATACCAGCGCCCCGACAGCCCAGCCCAGTACAGTAATTGCCAGAGGTTCGGCCATTCCACTCGCGTGTGTCACCCCCTCCCCCTTCCAGATGCCGACTGTGTGGCAAAGACCACATGACACGGGCTTGCGACTTAATCAATCGCGATGACTTGTCTCTCGGAAAATGCGTGTGTTGCGGTGGCAACAACGCTGCCAACTACAAGGCCTATAAAGCCGAGAAATGGCGACATTTGGCCCCTCAGGAACGAAGAAACCGGCAACAACAGAGTAAGTACTCTGCTACGATCGCTGCACAGCCTTGGCAGTTATACTCAATTCCTGCCCCATGGGGGTCAGTCCCACCCCCCCCCCCCCCCCAGTGCCATGCCCCAGTTCAAGTTCAAGTTCAAGCCCCTACTCCAGCACAAGATTGCTGGACCAGGGCCCAAGGTAGGCAGCCGCACTCATAAGCACAACTGTTTGTGCCACCATTTGAGCAAAACAGGTCAGTGCCTGTAGCAAATTCCTATGGGGCTTTGGCTTACTATGGCCAGCCCTCGAAACTCTATTTACCGCCCCTGGTCAGACCATATCGCCCAAAGTGGCAGCCACACAAAGCTCCTTTTTCGAAAGAGGGGAAACAGAACAATAATTCACGCAGGAAAACTGCACAACCGACACAGGAGTCGCAACAGCCGCCTCGGAGCACCCCCTCCCCCTTTTCACACCCTTAAACACCCTTACTTCGGCCTCAGGAGTCACTGCTACACACGTGGCCAATCAGGAGCCAGCTCAACGCCCATTAGGCGAGCAGGATTCTGGATGCCAAACAAAACTGGTGAGCCCAGTGTCACAAATGGACACAACCCCAGCTGCCTCTGAACAAATTAATACGCAGATACGCAGATAATAATTCAGGAGACGACGACTAGCCCCGCCTCTTAATGAAAATTTCTCTGCCTTTAGTGGAGTGCTGGAGGTGCTCTGTAACTTACTCATGGTTTGGACTGAGCAAACCAAGTCAGCTGAAGAGAAAGGGAGAACCCTGACTGGGGCAGCCCTCTCCATTTTGAAAGGGCAGCAGCAGCAACAGCCTGATGGCTCTTAATTTGCAGTTGCCAAATTATCTGCCCTTTAGGTGTAATTTAGTTAGTAGTCTAGTTTACTGGAATGCTAATGGCATTCACAGTAAAAAACAAGAGCTGATAGATTTTATTTCTCGCCATCAGATTCCTATAATTGCAATAAACGAAACTCATTTAGACCCACAGCATAGATTTTCAGTTCCGAATATAAATGCATACGAAATGATCGCAACAGACACGGTGGAGGTGTCATGATATTAATTCATAATCCAATTGTATGTAATCCCGCGAAATTAATAGAACTTCAAAGACTTGAAGCTGTGTGAGTTACTATTAAACTTGGCAATCAACATGTAGCTATTTATTATGTATATTGCCCGCCAGGTCACACACTTTTGCGCGCAGATTTAGATGAATTAACAAATACCCATCCAGTTTTACTCGCTGTGGGCGATTTAAATGCCAAACATCCCGCCTGGGACTGTATTGTGCGCACAGTTAACAGAAATACTTTGTTTAGACATCAACAGCACCATAATTATATTATTTACGCCCCTAGCGAAGAACCTACTTTTGACCCTCGTAATGTAAATTATAGGCCCGATATACTTGATATCGTGCTAAATCAGGTTTTAATATGGTCTTAGAATTTAATGTGCTACATGAGTTGGCTTCGGACCATTATCCTGTCTACTTGTCTTTCAAGGAACTTGAAAACGACAATACGCCAATTCGCGAAATTAAGGATTATAAGCATGCGAACTGGCCTGACTTTAGGGAATATCTAGATGAGGAAATCAATCTAACAGCTCCTGGGGCATACATACTATCATCAGAAGTTCGGAGAGCGGCCCAACACCAGAGTATCTGCACTCTTCCTTGCCAGTCTTTCCTATGAATCAGGGGGACTCTGAATGAACGAAGATGGGTCCAATCCGGCATCGACGAAAATAACGAGCAATGGAATTCTTCACCTAATAGATCGCATCAAGCATTTGCTCAACGGCGTTGAGGTGGACCAGTCGCGAGATGTGGGCGTAACCTCAACTATAAAAATTTCCTTTCTATTACACCAAATAAGCTGCCTGCAGCCAGGATGGCAGGCTGAAGAATCGAAGATGAGTATAGTATTCCTATATGCCCTGGAGGAAAGTTTGAAGTGTGCGTTCCACTCTCCATGCTATTGGGATTTTCCGAAGACTACAAACGTATTATCTTCAATTCGAAGCATGAACTGCTGCTTCTCTTATCCAATACGCATGTGGACACCATCATGGGTATGGGAGAAAACCGAGAGGCAGTGGAACTGAAACTACAGTAAATCGACTGGATGTTACCTCATGTGCAGTTGAGCACTGCAGAACGCATAAAAATGTTGAAGAATGTGGAAGGTGGTAACAACATCGGTATGGCTTTCATGTCGTGGAGTCTCGAAACATACCCCAGATTGCCAGCAAGCCAGCACATCAACTGGATGGCGAAGTCCAGCTTTGCTTCTGAGAAACCGAGGTACATCATCGTTGGGCTACAGATTGGAAGACAGAACAATGCGAGAGTGAGCCATTCGCAGTTCGACCATGTCAAATAGAAAATGTGAAAATATATTTGAATAGCGAAAGCTACGCATATGTGGATTTGAAAATGGACAGTACCTGCTGGCATATCAGATGCGCGCTCAATTCCAATCACCGTATTATGGACGCACCCAATCTACGATACTGAGCCCTGTTACTTTAAAGAGATTGGCCCCGCTCATGGTACTCTATGCGAGTAAACAGGATGAGCATATTACCTCCAATGTAATCGACTGCAGGATCGAATTCACTACACATGGAAATATTCCTGCCAACACGTACACATTCCGCCTGATATTTCACGACCGGCTTGTATCGTACAACTGCCGAGACAAGACCATCGAAATACTGTCATGAGCACAGCTGAGTAATATATAAATATAATTACTCACACACTAGAACTTTTACGCCACATTCGAGCATAGACAGCAGCAAGATGTACTGTAATCTGCAAGGCTTCCAGAGCCAGAGCGGCTACGTGCTCAAGCAGATCGCAGTGTTCTATGCCGACGATGGTAAGATATGCAGTACGAGTATGGATGTCCTTTGCTGTGCAAGCTGGCGAAATGTTATGATGACCAGCACAGATACGTCTGTGACAGGTCAGAACCTGCACCGACATGTCTGCGACAGGTCAGAACCTGCCTGGACATGTGCACGGAGGAACGCACAGCTGCTGCACAGATGGTGTGCCTCGTCCTTGGACCGTGAATCTGCTGCCTTCGACTGGACACGAAATCGTTCGACTCGAAGCAGACTAATAAATATAGTTTTTTTTTTTTGTTGACTATGTATATTTTACTATGTGTACAATAAATTGTGAAAAAAAGTTTGTTGTGTTTTATTTCTTAGGAAGGCCTTTCGTGATGTTGACTAGCATGTGGTGGTTAGGTTAAGTGGATGCCAAGTAAAGATGGGAAATTAGCCACTACATGTAAATAAAATTCTTAAGTCTGAGATAGTCAAAAAATATTATATGTAAATAAAAGTGTAAAACTTAAAATAAATTCTTACAATGTAAATAAAAAATACAAAAAAAAAAAAAAATACTATAATAATGTAATAAAAATAAAAAATAAAAAATAAAAACTTAAAAATTATTGATATGTAAATAAAAAACATTCAAAATTACATAGTTAAAAAAATGTAATGTCTTTAATGAGAGGCAGGATATTATTTATTCATCTCAAAGCTATTTACTATTTATAAACTCTTGTCGCAGAGCATGTCGCAATAGCCGAGTGGTGTTAGGTGGTACCAGAAGTCTGGCGACCCAAGGTCCGGCAGTCCGATTCCGCACTATATCAGATGGTATTTTGAGCTATAAAAACAGTGCCCCTAGCAGCCGATTCCACTAATCGAACGAGAGCGACACTCTAAGTGGCTAAAACCAGAACCAATATGGCGGCTCTCCTAGTGGCCAATGTCAGAACTAATGGGGGAAACAAATGACTAAAACCAATATGGCGGCCTCCAAGTAACAGCCGATGTAAACAAATGATGAACGAATGGAAGATAAAGGAAAGAAGAAGAATGAGAGAAAGGAAAGAAGTGAGAGTGAAAGAAAGAGAACTCGGAGAAAACCCTCGGAATGCAAGTGTATGAAAAATGACATACTGGTTACCAACATGGTGGTCCAAGATGTTGGCAAATGACAGACCAGGAAGTCCGGGAACCAAGATGGCGGTCTTTGCTCCCAGGCCTTGGCTCCCGTTCCCGGCTCCTGTCTGTGAACATACAATACGCTACTACTTCACTTTAAAACACGAGTTTATTTATCATGAGTCATGAACTGTTGGATCTATTCATACATATATATTTTACTGTACAAATTTAAATGCTATGATGGTTTCAAGTTGAACACGTAATTATGTTTATTGACAGTTATGATAATTATTTACATATATGTTTTCGGACACTAGCACGTCTACTTACATATTGTTTTGAGTAATGTTAACTTTTTAACCCCTCCTAGGTTTATGATTTTTTCATTAAATCACATAATATATTTATTGTAAACCACCAGTCCAAATTTGTTTGTTCTTATTCTTATTTGTGCTATACAGTGACATACTGGTACGTACTCTGAGATAAGTGGTGATAACCTAAATATGTTTATTTCAATTTATTGGTTAATTTATATGTTTGGATAGTTATTTTCTGTAATTCTCAAACATAATTATTTATTTTATTTGTTATTTCGAGAGAGAATTAATGTTTAATTATCATTTCCGTTTATGTTACCAGAAGTAGCTTCTCTCCTATCACATCAGGTTTTGAGATAGTTTTCTAATTTATAGTAATCCTACTTGCAGTTATAATTAATTTCTTTTATCACATCTGATCTAATCTTGAAAAGAAACACAATTCTCATCTTTTTAAAGTTTATTTTCAGACAAGTTCATTTAAATGATAAATGGTTATTTTCTAGTTTATTTTTATTTTATTAAAATCAGCCTATCCCATTGGTGTGTTTTTCATTTCACTGCATTCATCCAGTGTTTTGTGCATGAGTTTGGCTTTCATGAATATTTCAAAGTTTCAGTTTCTACGAGCTGGTTCTATGTAAGGTAGATGTGTGATATACATATGCAAATATTTCTTGTCTCTCACTCGTTCACACACTATTACATGAGCTACTTAAATGAAAGTCAGTAACACACTACTGTATCCACATAAAGATTTGGCGCAACCAACGCAGTAGCATAAGTAATTCACCCAACCTACACAAATCTATTTCCTGTGTATTACTCCTGAATCCTTTACAATGTCATCTTCGAGATGACGATGTCGAAACACAGAAAATATTATTATTACTATATGTATATAATATTTTTTCTATTTAACTTCACTTTCCTGGACCAAAACATTTACAAGATTTCGTAATATAAACTTTTCGTAGGCTAAAGTTTTTCACTTTTGCTATAGTTTGTAATAACTCTAAAATCAGACATTGAATCAAAGAAATTTACAGTGCTGTAACGACTCAAATCTGCTATTTTTCTCATAACCATATTTCATATGTATTTAATGTGACACAGATAATTAATTTTTATTTTTATTTCCCATTTTACTATTTACCATGGCATCAATGTGATGTACTTTAGTGATTTTTGGCACTGCATAAATATTAGAAGAATATTTGTTTTATTTGTGAGTGTGAGGGCATTTACCAAAGAAGCAATTTCAACAGCTAAAATAGGTTTTCACGTGGTGAAAGTTAAATTATTCTTTCGAGATCATTCAGCGAAACTTTTTTTTTATTCATACAAATAACAAGCCAAAATAAAGGCCTATTTATCGCATTACATGCTGACACTTTAGTGTTGACTTTGATCAAAAGCACATCCAGCCGAAAATAAACTCAGTGGCGCTCATTTCCATCATTAACTGTCAATATGAGCAGGAGAAGTGAATCTTTTTTGTGGGGGGGCGGGAGGGCGACGGTTTATGCCTCCCGGGCGCCAAAAGTGCAAGCTACGCCACTGAGTGATATCTATAAACGGCATATGAATGTAACATACAGCATCTAACTGCAATGGCTATGACGTAGATATGACAGTCCATATTACCTCCGCAGCAAGCATCATTAAAATATTACATTTTTTAAAAACAATTCGGCGATTACCATCACATTGTTTGCAATACTCGGACAATGAATAACTGTTCTTGAGCAATTGTACATTATTCGAGACAGTTGGCAAAATTTTACCTAGCAAATTCTATTGGTATACTGAAAGTATGGGATACAAGCATCAAAAAAGCCAATATAAAGATTTTTTGTTCCCCATTTTGTATACTAGTTCCACTTTAAATAATAAAGCTTTGATGTCGTGTGTCAGGAATCAATCTACCGAATACTACCAAATGTTGCCAACGCGTAGTATTTATTTTAGGCAATGTCAAATAGTATTTTGAATGTGCCGAACACTTAACATTTTGTGTGGGCAGCCATACAAAATATTAAGTTTAGTATGCTATATCTACAAAACCATGTAACTGATTTCAACTTTACTTTGTATGCAGGGAATACTTATTATAACCATCAATTGTATCTGTACATACCATTTTTGGTCCGTCATTTTGTAAGAATCTGCTACATAAATAAATTTTTTTCATATCTTGGGAAACAGTCGATATATTCATGTAATATTTGGCAGACGAGTAGCCGTATGGTTGGCCATGTAGATTAATAAGCTCTAAGAGTACCAAACATTTATTTTCAAGATAGTAACTCTCGTTTAAACAATTTCAATTTAACTTTATATGCTGGCAGAAATTATGTAGCATTAACTGAGCTAATACATAAATTCTCTTTATCGCCATTTTGGAAGATAGAATCAAATCAAAAATTGCGATTTTATGTCCTATATGTTGCAACAACATAACTGATTCCCACGAAATTCAGGCGAAAATTTATATAAGTTACTTTTGTATTCCATTACAATTTATATGTCTCTATGGGGTAGTTACATATTTTAAAGATAACCGCCAAGCAAACATTTTAGTTTAGTGTACCGTCCCAAACACCACCCCTAGCAAATTTTTACTGGCTGATAAGTTGGCAAGCCACCTCATCCAATTAATAATTAGCTTTACCTCACACTGGACTCTCCCCCCTCCCCATCTACCCGACTCATACTAAAACTATTATCCATTGTCTTTCGGCATTTGTTCTCTATATAGAGTGCTGATATCTCATGTTTTCAGTATTGTCAACTAGAATGCACTAGTAACTCGTATTTCCCGCATCGACTACCAGAACGCACCTATACAATCCCATTTTCAAACTTATCAGCTAGAGTGTGGTAATATAGACCTGCACCAAACTATGACGAGGCTCAAGCTACTGGGACAGGAGGTCTCATTTTCACGTTTTTTTCTGACCCCCCCCCCCCCCCCCCACAAAACCCTCTTGAAACTATATATTCCATTTCACCACTCGACCGATTGCCGTGACTTACTGCCTTCGCGTCTACCGACAACGGAAAGTGTTACACACTTAACTCTGTTTTTTTTTTTCCGTTAATTAATCTACGCACATTTTAAACCACCAACCTGAAGTTCTGTGAACACTTTAAGTTCTGCGACGGATTTTGTTTTCGACAAATTAGATGCACAGCCATCCTGAAGCACGAAGGTTTGCACACCTGGACCTTAGTGTACTGTGGCTTGAGCAGGCTGCCGCCAGGTGCACGGACGCATGACGTCATGGCCTACGCAGTCCCACGTGGCCAGGAGTTTCTGATGTCAGTTCCGCTTGAAGTGTTTAGTGAAGAACATTATGGAGATTTCCATGCCATCTTATTGGCTAATCATTTAGGAGTACCCCTCTCGGAGATAATGTAAATTTTTGTGTATATAAGCTCCCAGAGCGGGAATAGTTGGGGTAACCAGCGGCCATGGGAGCTTCAGACATGAGTTAAGTATGAACCTGAAGTCCTTGAAGGGCAAACTTTGAAAATAATTAGCATGTTAAAGTGCAAGAAAACTTTTTAAACTTGCAGTTTTCCTTTTTAGAAAAATGTGGCTTATTGTAAAAAGAACCAAGTTTTGCCATAATTTCGAAAGGACCTGCAAGTGATGAATTTTGAAACAAAATTTTTAAAGATTTTTGTGGCGTGAGTTTTCACCTTTTCTGGTTTAATAATTTTTAATTGGACTCAATTTGTATCAATATTCTGTAAAAATTACAAAATATGTCTTTAAGGATTAATTAATGGATAGGGAGACACCAGTATTGGAAAATTGTAAATTGATTCTAGTCAAGTGAATAGAGAATATCATTGGCTGGTACGAAATCTATGCAGCCATTAGGTTTTAGAAACAAAATTATCACTTGTGATTGTAAAATAAACTTGGCAGGAAAAATGTTTTCAATTTGTAATAAATATAGCCTTCAGAAGGCCTGAGGAATACCGATATTCTAGTAATTCTTTTCCGAAACAATAAATTGTAATTGTAGATAAATGGCAGGGATCATCAAGAATAAGTGACATTTTTAATAGTTTGCCCTTGTAAAGCCTTTTGATGGCTTGGGTTAAACTTATACAATTTCACCAAAGAATAACATCCTAATTGCAATTTGGTAAAAACTGTTTAAACAAAATATCTAAGGCCACGTTTACATGGAATGCAGAACTACTTCACTAAAACAAGTTCAGCTATTGAAGAGATTTACCTTCGAACGAGTTCCGATCACATTTGTTTCTCGTTCAAAGCGAACAGTTTTCATAAGTCGTTTCGAACGACTTCTCTTCTCTGTTGCGCTCCTACTGGCTGCTTCGTAGTAAACAAACAGTGTAATAAATACTGCTGGATTTTGCGGGAATTCCTGTACTTGTTGATATAACTTAAGTTTAAGGTTGAATGTATTAATACCCACCCATTATGCCATTACAGTAAAAGTATAGGTTTCATAACAATTAAAAGGATCAATAGTGATCAATGTTGGAGGCTATTATAATTAAATATCATACATTTTAAGTTCCGTGTTTGTTGAGGTTAAAATTTCCATTGATTTCAGTCTGCTTTGGGTGTGTGACCGCGAAAACACGTTCTGTTTTTAAACTTGTTCATATTTCAGAAATGGCTACCTAATGTATTTAGCTGAATGTGTTCAACAGAATTTGAGTTTGTGTAACCACTGCCCAAATTATGCTCCATCTTTCGAGATTGAATGGCATTAGGTTGGGCTGGTTAGCCAGGAAATAATTAAATGGTTAGAGAATAATTTTGTAACTTTTCTCCTCATAGATACTAGATGTTTATAAGAGTATGGAGGAATTTAGATGTCTGGAAAATGTCTAGCAGCATGATCCAAAAGGACAAAAGATATATCTATTTTTTGTAAAATCATTTTTCAATATAAATAAAACATATAAAGTTTGCATTGCACTTTCACATATCAGTTTGTTTAAGTAGTGTCATATTTTTTCAATATAAGTAAAACACAAGATTGGTATTGTGCTTTCACATATATGTTTGTTTAAGAAGCACCATATTTTTCAATATAAGTAAAACACATAAAGTTTGTATTGTGCTTTCGCATATCTGTTTACTCAAGAAGCGCCTGACTTTTTAGTTATGTGTATATATGTTTGTTATATTTTTGTACTTCTATAGAAATATTTTAATAAAACAAGTAAAATGTTTTCATGTGTTTTTGCTGCTTTGGTTGGGGAATACTCTTAACACTCTGTCTTGAAGGTTGTTTTTTTTTTCTCCCCATTTTTTGAGATTGACTTATTGTGATGCTGGACTAGTTTACATGCCCCTTTTGCCTCGCTCTATAGCCAGAATGTCTAAAAAGTTCCGCTACGCAACTCTGATCATCAAGGGTGTGCTTAGTAGCCTTGAGCATACAAAGGCACATGAACAACTTTGAAAAAGTTTGTCAAAGGAAGGGACATTCAGAACAGTGGTTAAAGTTTATCTTGCTAGTATTTCTAATAGTTATCATGTCAACAGCATGGATACAACTGTTGACCAAAGTTTCCCTGACAAATTTGCTGAAAGGCACCAGGGTGGAGGTGTTAGAATCAGACGGTATCGCAGAACTCTGCCTCAAAGCTCGGGCCTTGGTGAAGCACGATGGTGGCGACGCTTGAGGTGTTGTGGGTGAGTTACTACAATGCATTAAGTCCTTAAAAAACATACCAGCAGAACTTTCTGCCAGAATACCTAGTCTTGAAAATACTAATTTGGCTGCTGTGGTGAATTAGTTTGTCAGTTTTAATTCCATTTTAGTTTTGGATATCTGTTCGCGAGAGGTTATCTCTGCTGCTGTAATTTTTCGAGTCCCTGAGGAATTACAACCAATATTCAGTAAAGCCAGTATATAAAATTGGGATAGTAATCAGTTGATAAAAACTTGTTTTAATGCAATTGCCAGTGAAGTAGTGGTCGCAAATCCCTGGTTGTAATTGTTGGAGAAAAGGCAGTCACAAACCAAAATAATCCAGAATTTCGTAAGTGAAATCCTAGGATTAGTGGGGGTGTTGGGATACCCGTGTTCGGAAGAATCCTTCACACAAATTGTATTTCACAATTTGCTTCCCAAAAAGTCGTTTTTTTTTTTTTTTTTTTAGTTGCAACCCACCCGACTACTATGTTTCAACTGTTAGCTTTAGTAACAGAAATTGAACGCACATTAGGAGATTGTGCGAATGGAGGGGTCAGTATCAATATCAGGAAAGCAGACAAAGTAAAGAAGAGAGCAGTACCTACATTAACTTCAACTAAATTCTGTATAATTTGCGGCAAACATGATCATTTTGCTAAAGATTGCTATCATAAAAAATCAGTATTCTCTGTTATCACTGTAGATAGCCCTAGTTCCAGTAAAGTCAAAACAAGATCATGGTTTTCGCAAACTGGGAGGACAGGGAGTGAGAAAGATAGTGAGGGACAGGATAGGTTCCGTGACTACATTTGTTACCTTTGCAAACAAAAAGGCCATGTTAAATCCAAGTGTCCTATGAAGGAGAAAGTCATGGGTGACCATTCCATTAATGTCGTGGATTTTGAACATAAATTTGGCTTGTTGTATGTCCCAGTGGTTATTGCAGATCAGGTTATGGTTGGGGCACTGCTTGACTCTGGGGCTACCTGTTCATGATTAAACACAATTTTTGTAGTTATTTGCGTAAAAATATGCTGAGACGACTCTTTCGAGTATTTAAAAGAGAGGAAACATGTTTTTCTCTAGCAAATGGAGGGGTAATTAGTTCGCAGGGAATTGCAATTTTCAAAATTAAGGTAGAAAACTTTGTATGAAAATTCCAATTAAGAATTCTGCCTGGTTTAAATCTTGATCTGTTGCTTGGGGTTGACTTCTTGGGGAAATACCCAAGCCAGTATAAATGTGTCTAAAAAAGAATTAAGTTTTGCCTTTTGTCCTTCTCAGCCTGTGCATATTACTGCTAAAAGTTTTATGTTTCATTTCATTCAGGTACAGTCGCAAGTTTGTAATAAGAACAGTCCATTAACAGATTGGCAAACTGAGTTTTCTGATGTAGTAACTAAGAAGCTAGGACATTATAGTAAGAAGCCTATAATGTTTAAATTAAAAGATCAGGAACTGGTGTCCTCAGTGCCTTACAGCGCTGCTCCACCGAAAGTGAAAGCATTTCGGAGTATAGTGCAGGAATTGTAAAAGGAAGACATTGTGGAACCATCTGACAGCAACTATTCAAGTCCAGCTTTTCTTTTGCCGAAAAAGGTTCCTGGTTCATATAGAGTTATTTGTGACTACAAGAAGGTGAATAAGAAAATTTGCGTTGACCTATATCCTTTGCCTACAATTGAATCCGTATTCCAAAATGTTGGTGCAGCCAAATATTTCTATGTTTTTGATTTAAACTCGGTCTTCCTTCAGTGTGATATGCATCTCAACTCACGCGGTGTATTGGCTTTTGTAACACCATGGGGCCAATTCCAGTGAAAAAGGTTACACATGGGTAAACTGTGGGCCCCAAGCTATGTCACGTGTATTATTTCAGGTTCTGGCGAAATATAAGTATTCATTCCTTTTCATCTATATCGATGATGCTTGTGTTTACAGCGAGACATTTGAGGATCACTTAAAATATCTTCGCCTCTTTTTACTTGCCTTTTGTGAAGCTGGACTCACTGTAAATCGTGGTAAGGTAACCTGGGCCGCAACCTATGTAAGATACATAGGTTTTGTAATCTCATATTGTAAACTGTTAATGTGATAAGTTTTCCCGTTCCCAAAATTTACGTAGGGTTAGAAAATTTCTTGGGATGGTTGGATTCTACTCTAAATTAATTCCCAATTTTTCGGACATAGCCGAGCCACCGAACGCCTTAAAAAGGAAAGGATTAGAATTTAATTGGGGAGAAGAGCATCAATAAGCAGTTAGTCTTTTGATAAGAAAAGTTGGCTACACCTCCTGTACTACAGTTGCATTATTTTGACAAACCTTTTCTTCGTCAAGTAGATGCTAGTCCGAAATTTTTTGGCTCTATGTTATATTAAACAATAGAAGGTAATTTGGTTGTTGTGACATATGCCAGTCGGCTTCCGTCTCCATCAGAAAAAAGTTCTCGGTGTATGAGAAAGAGGTCCTCGCCCCAATTTATGGCATAGAAAAATTTAGCGATTATTTGGAAAGCTCTGAATTCATGTTGCATACCAACAACCAAGCTCTGAGCTGTTTTCTTTCCACCAATGAACCTGTTGGGCGACTAGTATGGTGGCTTGTGCTGTTAATTAAATTTAAATTTACAGTACACCATGTGAAGGGTGTCGACAATGGTGTTGCCGATGCCCTACATGCATGTTCGATGCTGACGAATTTTGTGTTTATTCCCCTGAAGTATTAACAGTAATGCAGGCTGAGGAACCTGTGTCTGGGAATGAAGTCCATTTCGTTTCTGTTGAAGTACAGAGCCAGCAGACCAGAGAGTTGCTTTAGAGAAGTTTCGGATAACTAGCAGGCTGAACGGTCTGTATCTCCGAGACAGGTTTCTGTAGAAATGCAGACAGATTCAGTAGACCATATAAGTATTCTGCCTATAATTTTTGGCAACAGACAGACTGAAGATCAGACTGTGATTCAGAATCAAGACTCTGTAAAAAGGTCCGACAAAGCTAGTAGACCCTAAAAGGGCATTATCTATGGGTTCTGGTGTAGAGCAGGCTAAGGTCTTGCAAGATTTTCCCCCTGCATACTTAAAGCTTCATCATCATCAGGGGATATATCCTGAATGCATTAGCATCAAGTGTAACATCGATGCTGGTCATGGAGGGCAATACGAATTCCAAAAAGGTCTTATTGGCCACACCGAGCAAAAATCTAAAATTCCCTAACTTTTTGTACCTCAGGTACAGAGGGCCAATATTGCAATATTATCATAATTCCTATTTTGGTGGATATTTTGGCCAGGACAAAACTGTGGATAGAATTAGGGAGATGTTTTTTTTTGGCCAGGCCTAGGAAAGGAGATTGAGGGACTGGTCAAGTGATGTAAGGAGTGTTAAAGATCTAAGCCTCGAAATGCCAAGATTGTTAGCCCTTATAGTGCTAGCATGGCTAAGTTTCCCTGGGAAAGACTATATTTGGATGTTTTTGGTCCTCTGTCCCGAACAAGAACAGGGTTTACTTCAATCTTAGTCTCAGTTGATAGCTTTAGTAAATTTGTGTTTTTTTTTCCATTGAGATGAATGAGATCTAGTTAAATTAGTGGAATCTTAAGCCTAAGACATTTATCTGTGCTTGGAACCCCAGTGTACATGGTGACTGACAATGCTACTTACTTTATGTCATCTGAAATGAAGAACATTGTTTGCTCTTGGAGGATAAAGTTAGTGCAAACAACACCTTATTACCCCAAGGCAAATCTTGTAGAGCATTATAATATAAACTTCAAGGTGTCCTTGCGGGTCTTCCAAACAGGGTCTCGTAGATGTTGGGATGTTGGTTTGAACCAACTCCAACTTGCTTTCAGTATTGTGATAAGTAGTGCCACCATGAAAATCCAATCTGAACTGTTTTTCGGATGTGATTTGTTTCATCCCTTGTTTCATACTTGGGGGCTCCATGATTTCTTATGGGATAACATTGGTAAAAAGGATCCGGAAGAGGTCTGGTAAGAGGCAAACCAGAACCTTAGGAAATATCACTCCAAATTGGTATCTCGTTCTATATACCATAGGGGCACTGTGTCTCTGAAAACCGGAGATAAAGTATATCTGGAAACACACAATATGAGCAGCAAAGCTGCCCAGTTCAGTGCGAAGTTGGCGCCCAAATTTTCTGGACCCTTTTTGATTTAGCATTTCATCCCTTGACAGTTTTGTTAGAGGACTTGAATAGTCCTGGGAAGGTAAATAAAGTGCATGTGTCGCAACTTAAATTGTGTACTTCTTAAGTTGAAGTTTTTGGTACTAAAACATTGGACTAAATGACTTTTCTACTATAGTTAATGTGCTAGTTATGTGTCATCTTGTTACAGGGTTTGTCTTTTGATATGTTGTAATTTTGTGTTATCATATTATCATCTTGGGGGTTGTTTGTATATGTTTTTAAGGATACTGGTATTTGAAGGTCCAAGGACTGTTCTCCATTTACGCATATTTCATAAAGAGGTTTTCACTTTAATTTAGGTTTAAGGTGTATTCATACCCATTTACCATCTAGGGTTTCATTCGCATGTAGCAGATAAGATGTGTCCATTTCGGTTTTGTTCATTTTCATATAGGCGGAAGAGGGTATGACGGGACAATACTACTAATATTGTACAGGAAAAGGCAAATTTGAAAAGGGAGAATTTAGGACTCCCACCCAAGGCTGTTGCCGTTTATTTCGGCCGATGAGGAGTTTGGATTTCTCGAGTGTCCCTGTTGTTGGACCCATTGATGATCGCACTCTTGTATTTGGATAGTTTCTAGTCTGAAGCTGGTAACGAGGTCGTCTTCTCATGGTGTCTTCCTGGAAGAGTAGTCGGGATCGCCCCCAAACCTGGCCATCTTGGAGAAGATTCTGACAGCTTTCGGGTTTTTCAACACAGCTTCTTCCCTCGAAGATTGGGGGGGGGGGGAGGATGAGACAGGAGGTCTCGTTTTCACGTATTTTTCTGACTTCCCCCCTCCCTCCGCCTTCTAGCAACTGCTCGACCGAAAGCCACGACTTGCTTCCTTCACATCTACCGACAAAGAAAAGTTTTGCAATTTGAACTCTGTTTTTTGCCTTAATTAATCTACGCACACTTACTTTAAACCACCAACCTGAAGTTCTGTGAACACTTTAAGTTCTATGATGGACTTTGTTTTCGACAAAGTAAATGTACAGCCATCCTTAAGCACAAAGGTTTGCACACCTGGAACTTAGAGTACTGTGGCTTGAGCAGGCTGCCGCCAGGTGCACGGACGTATAATGTCATGGCATATGCAGTTCCACGTGGCCAGGAGTTTCTGATGTCGGTTCCACTTGCTACCCCTCTCGGAGATAATGTAAATTGTTGTGTATATAAGCTCCCAGAGTGGGATTAGTCGGGGTAAACAGCGGCCCTGGGAGTTTCAGATATGAGTTATGTATGAACCTTTGATATTGTAATTTCTTAATATGGCCCTTATTATCAGGAGTAGGAAGGACTTGCTGAAGTCCTTGTAGAGCAAACTTTGAAAATAGTTGTCATGTTAAAGTGCAAGAAAACTTTTTAAACTTGCAGTTTTCCTTTTTAGAAAAATGTGGCTTATTGTAAAAAGAACCAAGTTTTGCCATAATTTCGAAAGGACCTGCAAGTAACGAATTTTAAAACAAAATTTTTAAAGATTTTGTGGCGTGAGTTTTCGCCAATTCTGGTTTAATAATTTCTAATTGGACTCAATTTGTATCAGTATTCTGTAAAAATACAAAATATGTCTTTAATGATTAATGAATGGATAGGGAGACACCAGTATTGGAAATTGTTAAATAATTCTAGTCAAATGAGTAGAGAATATCAATGGCTGGTAGGATATTTATGCAGCTATTAGGTTTTAGAGACAAAATTATCACTTGTGATTGTAAAATAAATTTGGCAGGAAAAATGTTTTCAATTTGTAATAAATATAGCCTTCAGAAGGCTTGAAAAATACCGATATTCCAGTAATTCTTTTCCGAAACAATGAATTGTAATTGTAGAGAAATGGCAAGGATTTTCAAGAATAAATTACATTTTTAATATTTTGCCCTTGTGAAGCTTTTTGATGGCTTGGGCAAAACTTATATAATTTCACCAAAGAATAACATTATTATTATAATTAGTAAAAAACTGTTGAAAGAAAGTATCTAAGTCATTTTGCATTTTTTGAGATTGCACGGCTTTAGGTTTGGGCTGGTTAGCCAGAAAATAATTAAATAATTAGAAATTAATTTTGCAACTTTTCTCCTCAGAGATACTAGATGTTTCTAAGAGTATGGAGGAATTTAGATGACTGGAAAATTTCTTGCAATGTGATTTTAAATTACAAAAGAAATATTTATTATTTGTAAAATATTTTTCAATAAGTATAAGTAAAACATATAAAGTTTGCATTGCTCTTTCACATATCTGTTTATTTAAGAAGTGCCATATTTTTCTTTAATACAAGTAAATCACATAATTTTTGTATTGAGCTTTCACATATATGTTTAAGAAGCCCCATATTATTCAATATAAGTAAAACACATAAAGTTTGTATTGTGCTTTCATATATCTGTTTGTTTAAGAAGCGCCTAACTTTTTACTTCTGTGTACAGATGTTTCTTATCGTGTATTGTGCAAAATGTGTTGTTACAAAGTTAGCAGCAGTGAGTATTGTTCACTGTTAAGTCTGTTGATGTGTGGTTGCACGTCATGTTGGTTTTGGTCCTGTAACATAAAACGAGCTGGAGGATGTTTTGGAAAAAATAGTACAGAGATGTGAGAGTTATGTCTCGTGATTAAACTAGGAGTGTGGCAGTACAGTTCCGTGTTATTGTTCTACATCTGGCGACGAGGATGGTATCCTTTGTAAGTTTTCTCGATAGTCGGTAATCGGCATAGCTAACCTCTTAAGCCACATAAAGGAATTTGATGTCTCGCAACCTCACGGATGGGATGCATACTCAGAACGCCTGGGATTATATTTCCAAGCAAATGATGTTACTGAGGCTGAGAAGGAACATGCGGTTTTCTTCAGTGTTTGTGGTTCAAAAACATACTCAGTTGTTAGATCACTTGTGTCGCCTGCAAACCCAGCTACAAAAACATATGCGGAAATTATAAAATTGCTTAAAAACCATTTTGCTCCAACACCGCCTGTAATATATCAGAGGTTCAAGTTCCACCAATGAAGTCAACAGGTAAATTAAAGTACTGCCGAGTATGTTGCCGAATTACAGCGCTTGATAAACACTGAAAATTAGGCGATAGCCTTGACGTAACATTACGGGGCCGGTCCGTACGTGGATTGAGTGACGAGTCCATGCAGCGGAGATTACTATCAGAAGCTACATTGACAGTTGCGCAAACACAAGAGAAGGCCCTCGCTGCAGAAACTGCTCACCGCAACACCAGGGAGATCAGCGGGCCGCCGCATCAGTGGTCAACGCAGACAAAGTAAGCCAGTCGCCACCACGTGTTCGAACATTTCCACATGTGGGAACAGACCAGGTTAGTTCCAGTAGGCCGAATCAGTCTAGACCAGGGTTTCAGTATCCAGGCTGTGGTGGTCAGCACAATAGATCTGCCTGTCGTTTTTAAGTACACTGAATGTTTCTTCTGTAAATGAACAGGACACATAGAGCGAGTTTGCAAGTCCAAAACCTCTCGAAATAGCTCCAGGGTCACTGTAAATTCTGTACAAGACTAGCAAGCTGAGGAAAAGTCAGATGGTAACGTGTCTGAATCTAATGCTTACCATACAATGAAAATAGGAATGCCAGGGGCAAATGAGCTAAGCACAGTGGTAACTGTAAATGGTTATCTAGTTGAAATGGATGTGGACACTGGGGCCGAGCTCTCGATAGTGAATGAGCTTACCTTTCATAGGAGTTTCCACCACCAGCTTCCCAAGTTCAGTAAGGCAACTTGTATACTATTACATGATTACAGTAAAAATGAAATTGAAACATTTGGTTAATGTAATGTTGAATTACAGTATGGTTCAAAAAAATGTACTCTACCATTGATTATTTCAAAGGGTCTGAGGCGATCTTTCTTAGGGAGAAATTGGTTGGATACCTTGGATATAGAAGTAAAGGGTGTTTTAAGCATAAGCAAGTTCTGTAAAGATATTATTGACGAGTTTCAGGAACTGATTAGTGGAGAGCTGGAGAAGTACACAGGACCACCTGTCAAATTCCAGCTTGACCCACAAGTACAACCTTTGTGGCTCAAACCTCGCACAGTCCCATTTGCCCTTCTTCCTAAGGTAGAAAAGGAACTGGAGAGGCTGGTTCGTCAAGGAGTGTATACACCAGTTAAGCATGCTGATTGGGCTACATCAATTGTTATAGCACTTAAGTCAAATGGAGATGTTTGGATCTGTGGAGACTATAAGAGTACCTTTATTAAGGCATTGTATCATGATTTGTACCCTGTTCCACCTATCAGCCAGCTGCAAACAAAACTGAATAGTGGCATGATTTTCGCTAAGATTGAACTTGTACAAGCATTCCAACAGCTCCATGTGGATGAAGAGGCTGCCAAAGCTCAAACAATAAGCACACATCAGAGTGCTTTTCAGGCAAATCGGCTGTAGTTTGGTGTGTGTGTGTGGCACCAGGAGTCTTCTAACGTTTTTTGGAAGATTTGTTGGCTGGATTAGATGGTGTTGTCCCATATTTTGATGATGCACTTGTACGAGGATCATCAATTCAGAGTTTTCGAAACAAGGTGCGGCAGGTTCTACAACATTTTTAAAGATTCTGACAGCCACGTAAAAGCAGAGAAATGCAATTTTGGTGTGCCAGAAGTGACGTTCTTGGACTTTGTAGTCGACCAAAATGGTATCCGACCTACACTTGATAAGGTTCGTGCTATCCATGAAGCAGCTACACCATCTAACAAAGAACTACAGGCCTACTTAGAACTTCTCAACTTCTATAATTCTGTTTTGAAAGATAAGGCAGAGATAGCAGAACCCTTGCGTAACCTTTCATGGAATTCTGTGAAGTGGGAGTGGACACAGCTTCATGATGCATCTTTTGCTGCCACCAAGAACCTCCTTACATCTGAATCTCTGCTAGCACATTACGACCCAGAATTACAGCTGATCGTGACGTGCGATGCTTCTCAGTTTGGGGTAGGTGCTGTATTGAGTCAGATCAATAAACAAGGGTATGAAGTTACCATTTTGTTTTATTCCCATTCAGTGGCAACCAGATAGATAAGGAAGCATTGAGTATTATTACCGCAGTGAAGAAATTTCACAATTTCCTCTATAGTAGGAAGTTTGAGATTCGCAGAGAGCACAAACCACTCCTAGGGTTGTTTACTACAGACAAGGTGACTCCTAACATCTTATCGCCATGGATGCTGCGTTGGAGTATCATGATCAGTGGGTATGATTTTGAATTACTTTATCGGCTAGGCCACAGTATTGCGAATACATATGGTCTTAGCCATCTTCCCCGTCCCACGCCTTACACAGATATCCTGGCTCCAATGGAAGTCTTTCTCCTCGAAGCATTGGATGCACCCCCATTGAGAGCTCGACAAATCTTGCAGATTTGACTAGAGCAGATCCTGTCCTGTCAAGCGTTTGCACATGGGTACTGAAGGGTTGGCCAAGTGGCAACCAAGAAGAGCAGTATATTCCATTTATCAGAAGACAGCATGAATTGACTGTCCATAGAGGATGTCTTTTGTGGGGTATATGTCTCTTCATTCCACTGGAAGGACAGGCCTTTATACTGCAGACCCTAACATGCCAGTCACCAAGGGCTAGTCCAGACAAAGGTTTTGGCTCATAGTTATGTCTGGTGGACTGGCCTAGACAAGGATGTAGAACAGATTGTCCAACAGTGTGAGATTTGTCAGGTAACACGTCACGCACCACCTAAAGCACCAAACCACCCTTGGGAGTGCACTAAGCAGCCTTAGTCACACCTCCATGTGGATTATGTAGGCCTGGTCCGGGGGCAGGTGTTTCTTGTGCTGGTTGACTCATATTGTAAATGTCTTGAAGATTTTCCGGTGTCCTCTACTGATGCTGGAAGTGTAATCAGATTATTACATTCCTTGTTTGCTACACATGGTCTTTCAGATGTAATAATCAGTGATTACGGCACAGCTTTCACTTCAATGGCATTTAGGACATTTGCTAGCAACAGCGGTATTAGTTTGGTCACTGTAGCGCCATGCCATCCTTCCTCAAACGGGCAGGCTGAACGGATGCTCCAAACGACAGAAGAGATGATCTAGAAAATCAAGGGAAGTGATTTAGCCCAGAAGATAGCCAGGCTGCTTCTAACACAACGTGTAACCCCGAATGCAACAACAGGATCCAGCCCAGCAGAACTACTCATGAGAAGATACCTGCGGACATGTCTCGACAGAGTCCATCCCGACTTCTGGCATGAGACGATGGATCGGCAGGAGAGCAAGGGAATACAGACAGCACCACGAAGGTTTGTGCTGTAGGATCTGGTATATGCTCAAAGTTGGGGACGTGGAGCGAAATTGCTAGAAGCAGTCATTGTTGAGGTGACAGGGTCATTATCATATATAGTTTTAACAAGTGGAGGTTTAATACTTCGACGACGCATTGATCAGCTACATGTAAGATACTCATCTGCTGCAGAAACCATCAATGCCCCCTATAATCCACTGGGAAGTGGTGTTGGCATGTCCCAAGGTGTCCAAGTTTCTATGCAAGCCAAGGATTCTCCAGAAGCACCAGTAAGTGGGCTAAATGTTGTTCGAATCTCTCAAGTTTGCATTGTACTTTCACATATCTGTTAAGAAGCACCATACTTTTCAATATAAGTAACTATATAAAGTTTGTATTGCGCTTTCACATATCTGTTTGCTTAAGAAGCGTCTAACTTTTTGTTTATGTGTAGCGATGTTTCTTATATTTTGTACTTCTATAGAAATTTTATAATGAGCCAAGTAAAAGGTTTTCGTGTGTTCTTGCTATAGAAATTTTATAATAAACCACGTAAAATGTTTTCATGTGTTTTTGCTGCTTGGGTTGGGGAATACTCTCTCTTGAAGGTTGGGTTTTTGGAATTTTCTGTTTTTTGATATTGACTTATTGTGATGCTGGGCTGGTTTATATGTCCCTTTTGCCTCGCTCAATAGCCAGAGCGCGTCTGCACTACTCCGTTTTTGTTTTAATCCACAAGTATGCAAACTGCCATATTAAATTATCCTCTTCATTTTCTTTTCAACTCACAATTTATTTTGTTATTTTAAACTGTATTTAACCACAGTACTTGTATACAAAATCAATTTAAAACAAAGCCTGCAATACTTT
Organism: Dryococelus australis; assembly: GCA_029891345.1. NCBI lineage: Eukaryota > Metazoa > Arthropoda > Insecta > Phasmatodea > Phasmatidae > Dryococelus > Dryococelus australis. The sequence goes on along the minus strand of CM057000.1, from coordinate 122,510,095 downwards.
ACAATGGTTTTAAAAAGTAAATTAAACACAGCAGGAGTATGAAATGGCCGATCCATGTGCAATGGGTCCTGATGGAGGAGCTGAAGAGCCTCCAGCTATGATGTAACAGGCGAAGGTCGCACTTGGGAACTGCCATGTTGTGACATCACCGGACCGCAAGTAGCCTTGTTCCTTGACCCCATGCCCAAAACCTTTAACCCAAAAAGTTCCAAAAAAAAAAGTTTAAAAAATTGCATAAATAGAAAAAAAAATTAAAATGGAAGAACATATAACAACCCACACTCCCCCCGATCGAGACGAACACCCTAACTGACACCACCCCTCATTTACACTCTCCCAATAATAAAAAATAGCAAACAAATTCTAAAAATCGAAGAACATATATTAGACCACCCTACCCTTGACCAGCCTACCGACCTAACCAACACCACCAATCCTCACCACCACTCTCCCAAAAAATAGCAAAAAATAGAAAAAGAATCCTAAAAATCAAGGAACATAATGTTACCCCCCCCCCTCTCCTACCAGTGCTGTCTCATCCACCCTAACCAACCACCCCCACCTACCACCTCTCACCACACTCCTTTCCTCAATGTAACAATATATTCCTCTACCCATACCAATCAATTGTATATACATATTGGCCACTAAATTGTGTCTTTAACACATTTTTTCTGGTATTGGATACTATAGAGCGTGGTAAGTAATTTATTTTTTAGTATCTACCGCCAGAGAGCTCCGACATCACATATTTTCAAACCTTTAAGCGACGAGACATCCTCCAAAACACACACACAGTCTAATCTCTCCTATTTTACTAATAATATTCTAATTTCAATGATTTATAAGGCTTTATTTTTAAATAAATAAAACACGCTAATAAAAATTTTCACACACTATTTGTTTAGTAGGCCTACACAGTCAATACAAAAAAAAAAATCAACATATAAAAAAATGTATATTTGAATTTCTGAAAATACTATTTTTTTCTCTGGCTAAGAAGCGGAAATGTAATAACGTACAAAGAGATCGGGATGATGGATGGATGTGGATTTGCCACACAAGAAAAAGGCACAGAAGAGAGCCCTCAAATCCAATGCTCTGGCTCGTCGGTAGCCACGATCATACACATCTTGTAATAATGCTACGACATACGGTGTTTAAAGTAAAGACGATAAATGGTTCCTCAATGCTGATGAAATAGAGTTTCTACAGGGTGGGATTATCCAAGTAGGCAATTACAATACACATTGAACCCCCTCCACCCTCTGGCTTTACGAACTTCTATTTCGCAAGGAGCCTAAGGAGTATACTGATGATTACCTGGTGGAATATAAGACATTATTCGAACTCACACATGCTCTTTACCAAGATAACGATCCAGAGACTAGTTCTTTTAAGTACTTGGAATACGAAAAAAAATCGACATTCTTGCAGACCTTTTCAGTGGGCTAGCACTGAAAAGTGGGGAAGTGGGGTAGGTCTGAGGAAGATAAATGATGACAGTAAAACCTAAATGTTTTGGAACGACCCGAATGAACTCGTTAATAGGCTACAATTGTTGGTCTCTTTGCAAAAGGTTGGAAATTACTCGCATACCCAACGAAATTATATACATCGTCGAAGAACTGAAGGAGGCTGGTTACAAACGAGTCGGCTGGGAATCGCCCACGTATTTTATGCTGGTATTGTTGGTTTATATGGTTAGAGGCTTGCCGATAAAATAGTCAATAAAAATATTGGTAAGGTTGGTTGACCACTGATTGGTGTACCAGGAGGTGGCTGTACTCTGCCATCTTATAAGAATCGAACCCCCAGGGTAACATACATTCAACTTAGTTTTTTGCATTAGGTATTTTTTTTCCCCCTTTTCACAATTTTTTCAGAATTTTGTGATGTTTGTATTTTTTGAGTTTAAGGTGATTGGGGTCAATGTTAAGATCGACAACAACCAACTTGGTGGTCAGAGTTATTTCTGTAATTTTTGCTCATTTTTTTATAATTATTTTTCGATTTTTTTATTTTTCTCGATATGTTGTGATTACTTTTTTTTTTTACCTTACACTTCTCACTTTGGTATACAATTAGTGTTCCAGGTGGAACATATACTGAGATGCAAAATATTAGAGAAATGCCAGACTGGGCCGAGGGTTCCCAACATTGGGTTTCTTTGTTTTAGGGACTACCAAAGATGAAGATGAGTTATTAGGGACGACAAATACCATGAAGCCAGTTTAACGGGAGCATGGGTGGAACTAGGCAGGGATCTTAAGTTCCTGAAGGGCCAGGCCTTTATAGAGAGTTGACCTAGTAGGCTGGTGTGCAGGGGAAAAAAAATCAGGAGTAACAGTGTTTTGAAGACGAAGTTGAATGATCTTCCCAGATGCAGTGCTCACTCTAGAGGCACAGCTGCGTGCTTGACGAGGTGGGGAGAGACGAGGTTCGTTTCTGAGTAACAAATGGCTTTGGAGGTTCTGGCAAATCGAATGTATGCCAAGGCCAATAAGTCCTAGAATAGCCTCTTCTCCCTGTCGAATGACCTCGATAGCTACATGTTCTTCGGAGGAGATTCGTGTTGGTGGGCAAAATAGAGATACTGTGGCTTGACCAGGTTAAGTGTCGCTGTTATCTGTGGTGGTTTCTACTGGCGTTAAAGTAAGAAGCTCTCTGACAGCAGACTGCAGGACCTTTCTGCATTGCTTACTTAAACTACCCTGCTGGGCGTAAGGCATTTAAACACAGTTGTAAACTTTCTAAAAGACTTGAAAAAGGCTGCCTTAAGGGGAGACTTCCAGGACACAGTGTATTACTCGGTGTTCCAAAGTCAGGCAGTAGTGTAGGCGGGAGGGTTTTGGCGCATTTTCGAACACTGCCACATGTTCGCAATAAGTCCACTTCCGATGATAGCGATAAGGGCACTTCTGGTGAAAGGGTTAAATCGAAAGGGGGTAAAAATGGTTAAATATTGCTGATTTTTAGATTACCTAATTATATTCTCGGACAGGATACTTAATACAATTTTATTTTCAAATTTAACAAGAATTTATTTTTGAATTGTATTCGTGCTTAGAGCAATTAATGCCATGTTATTTTTTGATTACCAAGTTCGAGTCTCATATTACTTTGTTTCCGAATTTAAGAAAAACATTATTTTTGACTTGGATTACTGCTTAGAGCAATCAGTGTAATGGTATTTTGAGATTATCAGGCTCAATTTTTGTCAGATCACTTAATATTATTATATTTTTGAATTTAACAAATATTTATTTTTGAGATGAATTCCTGATGAGGGTAATTAATGTGGTTATTTTTGGATTACAGGGTTCGATTCCCGGGCGACTCATTTAATATAAAAAAAAAGTCTAGGAATTGCACTTACAGCTATTGCTACATAGATGTTACATGCTCGACGTCACACGCTCGACAGATGCCCAGTGTCTGTTGAAGATCGAGAAGGGTGGAGGGGAATGCAGTTGTATGATGTAATCTGGTAATGACGTAATCATGTATGTGGCGTAATTGAGCAAGTCATACTTGCATAAACACGAAATGAATATTCACTATGTATGCGCATACACACATGAATAATAACCAACTACATAATCACCAAAGTCATATATCCTCTCAGCAAGACAGTCAGACTTCAACTGTCATATACCATTTCATATGTTTCAGACTTTGTAATTATTATTAATATTATAATTGTGGGTGGGAGGAATTACACTTAACTGTGATAGCATTCACTATAGGAACTACATACTTACCAAGTATGCACATTATACCTAGATACACTTATGTCTGCTCCCCAGGAACAATAGCTCACGACTGAAGCCTTGTTGAAAACGTGTTGTCCATAGGATATTTCAAGCGAGAACACTTCCCCTGCTTTATTCCTTATATATAGACGAACTCTTAACAGGAAAAAAAAAACTCATATGTGCGGCTTAAACATATCCCACACCCACCGACAGAATATTCCAGAAAAATTACTCTGATAAACCATTTCATCATGTGTTAAAAAAACACACACAAACACACAAACAAACAAACACACACATACACACACACACTCTCTCTCTTTCAACTATACTCCTGCACTCTGCAGGCTTGCCGGTCATCTGAGTTGACATGCGTAGTGACTTGGAGAGCTGACGGGATGGCAGCTCTGACAAACGGTGAATGGATTGGCATGGAGATTTGACTCCCGGTCAGTAAATAAGTTATGTATTTAATGTAATATTATTTATTTATACACATGCTACATATACTTCAACCATCAATCAAAAATATGTTTAAATTATAGCAATGTTGAATTTTTAAAAATAAAAATATAGATTCGATAAATTCAATAAATACAGTTAGTAACAGGTTTAAATATATTTACAAGTAGGTACATTGCCTAATGAAACAAAATTTTTCAATCCATAGTAATATGGTAACTAAATTTTTAAAATAAGATTTATACTGAGTTGTTTAGTTTACTAAGCATAGCTACCAAAATACATATTTTACACTACTTATTTTTTTGAGAATTTATTTTTGTTGCCCAAGTGTAATGTATTTCAAGTATATAAATATTATCGCTTCCATTTAGTGACCTTATAAGAACAGAACCACAATGACAGACAATCTAAAAGTTTTAATGCTGGGCTTGCATTGTTCATAAGTTAGGAATAACACATTATTTTACAGACGGGAATGATGAATTTATAAATTAAAACTCTAGGACGATAAGCTACCGTCATGGCATAATTTGCAATGCAACAAAAACACATCTCCTTATATTATTGCAGTTGGCAACTTTGCAGCGCACCCCTCCAATTTCCATCTGAATCCTCTTGTCGGTTTAGGTGTCTTACAGCCTACAAAGAACAAGGTAAAGCTATATTTATTCATTTGATGTTCAATTTGGTTGCTCTTAGTTATTAAACTGTAGGTAGTATAAAATATAAAATTTCAATGTTCATGCTGTAAATACATAACCAGCAGCGTTCAGACCATGACGGCGCTCGCCACTCTCATGACACGTGGGTAAGCACGTGCACAAAGAGGCCATAACCTAGACTCTCCCGTAACGGAATTATTGTTTCGAAGTCTACATCATGTTTTCTATTTATTTCAGGGTCAAAGTGATCTAAAATGTTAAAATTGTATGTTCATAAAATGTTGCACCATGTTTGGTTCAAATTCAAAATGCACGCTGCGCGAAGAACAAGGGCGTTATTATTCCGGTGTAAAAGCCTAAATATGGAACAGTCAACGAACACAAATATTTCACAATTTAAATGTATAGTGTGCTTATGTAACATAACTATTTATGTGCCATTTATTTTTAATAACAAAAGATTTACTCGGCGTGCATAGCACTTCCGCTTGTGTGAACGCCGTAGGCAGCCATGGTATAGGCCGTTGACGGTAAAATGAGCACTTATGAAGCCCTAGTTACTTTTTTCTTTAACCAATTTATATCCTTCTACCATTTGTCAGTGTAAACCCGGCCACGTGAGTAATAAACACAGTGTATACATTCACCATAACCAAAACCAAAAGTCCGTGGCCACAATGAAATGTATTTATTGGTTATTATGTTTGATGAAACCGCTTCAAAAAGTGTACACTTTACCATGAACGGACTATAGGTGCGCGCGACCCCTGCTTCTGAGCAGTCGTCCTAGGAGAGCTGACGAGGTAAGGCGCTGTCATATATGCACTTTCACATTTTTGCGCCGAGTTAGATTTCCATTGTTCATTTTAGTTTGCCGGTTAACTTTTGCTTTGCGTACGTTTTGCCAGACATCCCCAGCATAATGTTTCCGCTTAAATAATTATTTTGCGCCCTTGCAGCTTTTTAAAACTTAAATCGATGAGAGGAGGAAAGATGTCGGAGAGGCCACGCGGCCCGCGCAACTTGTAAATCAGGCGTCATTCACCTAAAATAAAGGCGTTTCATTGTAATTTATGCTTAGTTGTTATGTGAAATATTAAGGGTGATATTTCTATGTATGTATTTCAGAGTAATTTTCATGTTTAATTGTGTTAAGGCCACATCGCCCATGGCCACGCGGTCAGATATCGCCATGTCTATACCTGCGCCATCCATGCGCTTTAAGAGTATATTGCTGTAATATCATGTGCGCTTCAATAAATCTCAGGGTAATATGAATTGTTTTAATTCAGGGTTCGTGAATTCTCATGTTTGATGCTTTTGTATGCTTGGACCTTAAGGGAAATAATTTTCCCAATACCGTTGCCATTTCGTCCGTTATTAATTTACGGTTTTCTCGGAAAAAATATTGCAATTTCACCTGCACCACATGATCCGCTAAGGACTTTATCCAGCAGCATCCACGCCATCTAATAATACCTTCAAGCATCTGCTTGTTTATTGTGCTTACTCACATAGTGTCCCATGTTGTATCATAATTATTTGTGTAATTTGTACGGTGACACTATTTCTGTCCTAGCCGGCTATGTGTACACACCGTCACCACACTCAACATGTGCTGGGAGAAGCGTCCCGACGAGTCCACATTAGCGACGTAAAATAATTACACGTGTTAGTGTTCATTCTGTAATTCTCCGTGTCCTGTCTCCAGGAAAATTCTATAGTCCATCCTAGCGGCTGTAGACCCCTTTCCTTGTGGAGGCTGTGTTCTCAAACACCCCGGAGAAAATCATCCACCTAGGAGTGCGCTAGATTAATTTCGAGCGGGGGAAGCACCCAACTGAGTTAGCTAGACACGTCCGAATTTCAATCATTAATTCATATTTCTGGCACAATATTGTACTTGGGAATCAATAAATTGTATGTTGCTCAGTGTAAAAACCCAGGTGTTTATCTTTAGCGTTAAGCCAGCAACTCCCGCTTTTCTTTCAGAGATAAATGTTTAGTAATGATCAGTGCTTTGTAAAGATGATTGGGTGAAACGGACACACAGAACCCACAGCATCCCTGAGAACCCTGAGTCTCGAAGTGCAGTGTCTGGGAAGCACCGCTGGCGCCCACCTACCATAAGTAAATTGTGTCATCGTTCGACTCGGGTCTCACCCGATGGCGTCAACATTGACTGAAGTGTTACAATATATTTATCTCATTATTTCAACTTGAATTATGAAATAAGTCCCGGTATTCCTCCCCCTTCCCCCTTTTGACAAGTATTGCTAAGGTCATATCATTCCAGGACTGCTAAATATAAAACTACATTCCTTCTACCCCGCACTAGAAGGAATTTTTTTATACTACAGCACTTTCTGAAATGCGTAACTAATGATGCTGACATGATCTACCTTAATATCTACCAATTTTGCCTGATGTCAGTTGAATGGTTCCTAATGTATGACATAACATCTAAAAACTTTGACAAGCTGACATTTTGATAATAGCACTTGGCTCTGTCGGAAACTAGAAAAGTCGAGTGTTCGTACTAAATACTTCAAATGTTTTGTAGAACTCGGTGCACTGTTTCAGAAGTTTAGGCACACAGAGGTACATGAAAAAAACAGCGTTAGGGCGCAGTGCACGACGTTACTCAGGAGAGTAAAGTCAACAAAAGTCGCCTATTCAATGTGTGACAGTTTTATTCAAGAAATGACACCTACAACTAATGTCACTGCAAAAGGATGCATATCCTTTTAAATGCGGACCCGGCACTCGAGGCATGCCGGTGGTCGTTGCTGCGAAAATAAGGCGAGGGCCTTAAGAATTAATTACGTGATGAACGCGTCCCGTACGCGTGAAGTCCTGGAATATTATCTCAGGACGCAAGTCAGGCCTCCCCTCGGCTATTATAAATGAAGTTAAAAGGTTCTGGTTTTACGTTACACTATTGCGATTAAATATGCAGCCTAATTGGAAGTTCCGAGGGGGTTAACGCGGGAGATTACCGTCCGTCCTGTTGCGTTGGTCGAGTGCTGAAGTCGGACTGATTAAGATGGCCGCAGTGAGCCTGCCGCAAAAAAAAAAAAAACGGCACAACTTACATGATTAAAAGAACGAACACTTGACATAATTATTAATAATCACTAAAACATGTTGGTGACATACCCGTGAACGTCGGAGCCCTAGGTATGGCTAAGGATGTGACGTCACGAGTACGTCACCGCACTTGAAGGATGATGTTAAATGAAATGATGCCTTACGTGGCTGATTCTCGTTGAATGACGACATGTACACTCTTATAATTAATGCATTATGGCGACAAACGGGAATTAGTGTTCGTATTTCATTTCATGTGTCGTCATATACATTTCATTAAAGTGGGCGGAATACCCTGTCTTCTGTAGAATTTTGGTAACCCTATATGGAAAAACGGGCGGCTTCCCTAGTAAGCTAGGTGCAATACTTATAAAAACTAAGGGCCTTATTCATAGCCAGAGCTTCGTCCAAGGATAATCTAGAGATGACCTTCCTCGGAGTTGGTCTGAGGTTAGTCCGGACTAAGGGTGGACTAACTATATCGTATTCATAAACCCCGACCAGAGTAGGTCTAACTTTAGTCGAAAAATCATGGACGTACACTGTTGTCAAATTTACTGCGCATGCGCATTACAGACTTTCGTCTCTTAGGTAGCGCTAAATACAATATAAATTATTTAGAAAAAACATATTTTCTTTTCAAATTTAATAGTAATGTACAATAATCTTAACGAACATGACAAGTAAAAGAATGTAGTCTAATATATTGTGTAATGAATTGAAAGTAAAAGTATACGTTTTAAAAATATAAATATATTTTGCGCAGTATCTTTGGAATAGAAAAAGTACATATAAAATATCTTGGCCGTATATTCAGTTTTGATGATTTCCATTCAAGAGTTATGCTCTCGGTAATGTGCTGTGTTATTTTTGCCTACCCCTACCCTGCTCCTATAAACAAATCACATTATTCATTACATTAACGTCACTTTTTTCGTTTTACTCTTGTTTTATGACTGTATTATATATGGCAATACTGCATAATGGAGAACGATAAAATTAATATACTAATGTCTTATTATTCCATACTGATTTGTTAAATTTCCATAGTACACCCCTATGCACTGATTTCATTTTTTACGTCAATGCTGTCTTTATAATGATGTTGAATGTGTATTGTAATGTTAAATACATGACAAAAATACGTTATAAACTAGTTAAAATTCTACCTCCCAGAGGAGATTCGAATTTACGTTCTTCTGCACATCAACTCACGATGTTACAATTGAGCTACCAATACATTCTAGTTTATTATATGTGTGTGTGTGTGTGTGTGTACACACGCACACGCACGCGCACACACACACACACACACACACACTCTCTCTCTCTCTCTCACTCATACATATACAGCAACGCCTTTCAATTTTTGGGTCAATCAAATGCCTTCTCTGAAAACAGATTATTAGGAGACGCGATATTTATACACTAGAAAGAGAATTTTCGTAAAAATCTAATTATATATTATAAATATGGTTATATATGTAATATATATAATTTGATTTTTATTGAAATTCTTTTTGAGTGTATTAATATCGCGTCTCCTAAGAATCTGTTTTCAGAGAAGGCATTTGATTGACACAAAAATTGAAATGCGTTGCTGTAGCTAACAAATGATATATTATTAAGCTTAAAGGTATTTTTCTTTTGAATTACTATTCACGGAACACTTCATTCTTTGGGTCGGCATATTTTTGCATACAGATTGACAGAATCGGCCTTAAACGTAATGTTTTATGTTTCGTAATCTTTATCAAGATTTCACTGGTATGTAATATTAACGAGACTGTCATATTTTATGTTCACCGGGTTTCTTTTTGACTTTAGTACCTCGCTAATCCTACCCTCAGTCCGGATTAAAAGTTAGGCCGTACTGAAGCAAGATGATCCTCGGGACTAGCAATAAAAAATGTTCTCTGAATACGAAAAATTTTGGTCGGAGGACGATCTTTCCTTAGTCCGGACTAAAAACCACTATGAATAAGGCCCTAACTGTATTCACTCTAATTAATTTTCGTCGCTAAGGAACCGCTCGCCACTTTACACTTACACGGCCCGTCGACATCGCGAACATCGAAGAGGCGTGGGATAAAATGGCGCCGCTTATCCCCGTATTTCCTCCAACGGCTGCTGCGTCTAACGGTCGTGACTTCACGGGAAACATCCTTTTGGGCCACATATCAATTTATCACGAGAGTTACCTTTTGTGATGAATTTCAAACCTGATGACCCGCGACCACGAGTGGCAGGGCGTAAACACGCCGTTCTTGTCGACCTGCACTGATCGAGACCGTGTGTCGCTGTTGTGGTTGATGCGTCTGCGGTGGTACAAACGGGCACAAGGGATTCGTAGACGTCATAGTTGAGGAAAAACTGACAGATTATTTAATAGGGTAGCTAGATGACGGCTATTATGCAGTTACAAGTTTCTTCATTGCAAGAATTCCTTTTAATAACTTGCATGAATTTAATGCCGCACAATTATTAAATTATATTAAATGCAGCTAACAAAATGTTCTTCCAATAGCAACAGCTTGTACATACAAAAACCTATCAAGCCACTATACCCATCACATTTATGTAGATATATTTATTAATTATAAATTTAGAATATACTACTAGTTTGAAACATTAATTTACCAACACTAGGGTACAAAAAATATATTTTTGAAAATTTTTGATGTTTTTATTAATCTACCTAAAAATTGTGATTTAGGAATGGTTAACAAATTAAGAGATTTTAATTTTTTTTTTTTTTGCATTTCACTGAATACGTATTTCTCAGAAATGGCATTGGTATGTTAAAATGTATTTTTTTATACTCGGATCTCTAGTTTTTTCTGGGATGATTTCCTTATATTCACTTGAACTGAATCCTAATTGTTATTGTTTTTGGTACAATCAACTCCCCCCTTGTTGAGGGGTGAATTACAATAGGTTGTGTGTGTGTGTGCAGAAACACTTGCAGGCAGATTGGCTGACCCCGTACAATGGCAGGAAGCGGTGCTTTGGCCACTTCAAGTGCCTCAAGTGCAAGAGGAAGTGGATGTCTGGAAACAGCTGGGCAAACATGTCCCAGAAGTGCAACAAGTGCAGGATTGCAGTGTTTCCTCACAAGCAGGTGAGCCCAAACTGTGACCTACACGGCACCAACCGGTTGGTTGCTGCAACTTGCTTGCACATATTCATATGTAATGAGTCATGCTTTGACTGACATTTCAACAGTGAATCCGCTTGTTTACTACAGATAGAGACAGACAACCTACTTGCATCCAATGGTGAAGTAACCTCTCCATCTTACTAGGGGGCATCTTTAGGCCTGTAGGCACCACCCATAATTGGGGGAGAGGGGATGGATCCCAGCAGAACATTTTTTTCTCCCCCTTTACCAATTAGTTTATGTTCAGGAGTACGGGGACATGCTTGTGGGTTTGTTGGCACATGATCCATAAAATAAATATAAATTCACCTCTACCTTGCACAAACTCACCCTAGAAGAAAATTCAGTCTGAGTGTACGCTACCTCCCGCCTCCCTGCTCGTCTCATGCACCAATGATCATGTGTGTGTGTGTACCAAACACTTGTTTGCCGGATCTGATGTCGGTTATTCACATCAAGTCAATATTTCCTCACAGTTCTTGTGCTCAAAAGTAGTACAATTTAAAATCTCTAGGTTACCTTGGCAACCAAAGACTTGACTATTGATTTATAAAATTACATATGAAAATCCATGGCAAATTATGAATGTGTGTACCAATTTTTACAGCTTAGGTTTCTGTTTGATTTTGCTCTTCCAGTTAGCTGAAAAGCATAAAAGCAGGGTCATTAGTAAGAAATGATTAAATAATACATAGTAAATATCACAGACCCTGTCAGAAATCATAAGTGTAAAAAGATTTGTTGGTTTCTTCCAGTTCAAAATTTTAATTCAAACCAGAAAAGCCATTGAACAAATATGAAAACTAAACGAATACCATTTAACAGTGGTTTATTTATGTGCAGATAGCTTGCTGTCATTTTTTGCTAGTAAATGAGTAAGCAAGATCCCTTACTGATAATATAAACTACCTACTATGGGTGATGGTATGGACATTCACAGGACAATGCTACCTGCCATGGGTGATAGTATGGACATTCACAGGACAATGCCTCATGCCATGGGTGATGGTATGGGCATTCACAGGAAAATGCCTTGTGCCTCTTAATCACTTGGTATGTGTGACATCATGCCTCAGTTTCCAGCCAGCCATTCATGATGCTGAAGATCTCCATGTTAGCAGCCACCAAATCCTTCTCTTCAGTCTTCCAGAGGAACTTTACAAAGTGTACACTTTGAATCATGTGTTCTGCCACAGGGTATTTTAAAATTGGCCACCAAGCAAACACTGTGGTGGCACCATGGGTGGGACTCCCTTTTTTTGGCTAACACTTGTAGATGGCCATACTTAGTGGCATATCTACATAAAGTTTAAGGAGGTACATAGGGTGAATTACGTTCAAACCACATGCTTACCAGTAAGCATTCACTTTTATTAATATATACACTGACATGCCAAAAGTCAAGGAAAAATAGTACGTAAAGGTAATATATAGTCAGTGGCACCATCACACCGTTACATCTTGGAAGTGCCCAGACATGTGTCAGTTGTGGTCTATCATTGTGCGAGTGAGCGTGTGCTGGTCATTGCATTGCACTGCAGCTCTTCATGGACTTCATGTACCCCCACAACAAGGGGATAGTTCAGCAGGATAATGCACCGTGCCATCGGTCAAACTTGTCCAAAATTGGTTCGAGGAGCATTCCGGAGAGTTTCAATGACTGTTGCGGCCACCTCGTTCACCTGATAAGAACACTATAGGTAATTTATAGCCATGCGATGGAGAGGTCCATTCTCACCCAAGATCCTGCACATACAAATAGCAGGGAGCTGTGGATAGCTACCCGAGGGCATGGGTCAACACTCTCCGTGTTTCGTCCATTTGTTTAATCAATGCCAAAACGGGTTGCTGCATTTTGCTGGACTAGAGGAAGGCTTCCACATAACTACATTTGTATTCTATGACTTTTCACATGTCAGTGTATAAATATCAGTATTTACATTTAGGATAAGCTATCTAAGTACATTTTTTAAATTTCTTCTTACTTTACTAAGTGTATTAGTAAGTTATTGATTCTATAGTAAAAATATGGTTAATTTCAAGAATACTCTCATTTTATCCAGGGTTAAGTCAAAATCCCCGGGAGAGGCTCAAGCGCCCTTAGCCCCCATGGATCAGCTCCTGGCCCTATTGATGGTTTTAAGCTAGTATACACGTTAATATGGAAGCAAATTACTCTCAGACAGTGAAAGCACGTGGTGGTGGAGACCATGTTGTGGTTTTAGAACCAAGTTCATTGTGTTTGCAGAAACCACTGGAGAAATTTAGGGAGGAAGAGAGGTACCACGGTGATGTGCACCCACAGAGACTGTGTCAGATGTGCCAGCTGCTTGGCTTCTATTGCAACAGGGTGAGCACTTACGCCAACCTCCTGCACAGTGGTTCCCATCAACCACGTGGCAACACTGATGTTCTAGCAGTGGTGGCCGGCAGTTGAAACATACTCCGTGCTATAAATGCTTCAACCCCTCCCCCTCCAAAACCCATAAATTTTTCTAGCATGTGGGTAAGTAGAGATCACAGATCACTCCCCCCCATCCCCTCACAAAACGAGATTTAGTGGGTGTTGTGGTTAGGGCGTGGTTATGTTAGGACAGTGTGGCAGCGGTGTCAGAGATGGCAGTGAGGAGTGGCAAGATGGCGACACGAGTGTTGTGCTCAATGAGTAACAGCAAGGTTAAAGAGTGAAAATATATGAAATTTGCGATGAGGACGGGATCAGAGAGAGTTCGTGAATTCGAAGTTGGAGTTTTGTAATTTAAGGTATACATAGGCAGCTGGAGTTTTGGGCATAGTGTAAACGTGTAGTTCAGGAAAATTGAAGGATATCGGGTACAATAAAAGGCTGGAACACTACTTTAAAGCTAATAAGGGGAGGGTAAGATGACTGGTGCAGTTTGATTTTAAAACTTATCAGGCCACAAACGTACAATATGTTCAATAATTTGTGTGTTCCAGATAAGCTGGGGACGAAGGCATACAGCGAACTAACAGAAATGTTGTTGACACATTACACACCTAAGAAGATAGTCATAGAAGAAAGGGTAAACCTGTTACATCGTACACAAAGAGATGGTGAAAGTGAGTCGGAATATGCAGTGGCTTTGCAGAAACTTTCAATGTCGTGTGACTATAAACAATTCTTGAATGAGGTGTTAGGTAAGCGATACGTTTTTGAGTGGGCTACAAAATGAAGATATAGTTCAGCGGTTGCTGAGGGAGGAAAATTTGGACTTTCAGACAGCCCAGGAGAAGGCACTGATCATGGAGGTGGCACTTCGGCAAGCAAAGGTATTATGTCGACGGCAACTGGAAACCAAGTGACAAATCATGTATTGAGACAGCTGCAGACTATACCTATGCAATTAAGGCACACACTTTTCCATGGAGCATTCCAAATAAGAAGTCAGGGATACAAGTGGAGCCACCAAAGAAGTGTTACAGATGTGATAAGTGTGGAACACCTGGCGGCAAAATGCCCATTTGTAGGTTATACGTGTCACAAATGCAGAAAACAGGGACACATACAGAGGGCATGTCAGGGTCAATGTGTAAACTGTATCATGGGAGAGAGTGAAGGAAGAGCTGTGGGAGAAGCCAAGCTATTGAATAGTGTTTTCTGGGAATGGAAAGAAATTAATGAAGATTTGGCAGGCCTATGTTAACATAGCATTCAATGAGGACAAATGAAATGCTAAATACACAAACAGCTTACAGGTTGGAATTAATATAGATGGCCACCAGAAGAAGAAGAAGATGATGATGATGATGATGATGATGATGATGATTGATACAGGGGTCATTGTGTCTGTTTTGAGGTGACATAAGGGAAAGTTGGGGGTCAGTAAGGTTTAAGCAAATCAAGACTGGCTTTGCGAACATACTCAGAGGAATCATTACTGATTCTAGGAGATAAATGGTACCAGTAAAGTATCAGGAGTTTGAGGGTATTCTACCAATAGTAGTTAGTGATTAATTGTAAAGGAAAACGGTTGTCCACACTGATGGGTAGAAATTGGTTGGGGCAGTTGAATCTAGACTGGCAAGAAATTATCAGGGTGAGCAAGGAGATGGAAATGGTTAACCAGCTAAAAACCAGCGCAATGTTACCATGGTAAGAGTTGATCCAAGGGCTCAAGACAGAAATACCGGTTTGTCTTCCAGCCATATGTTGCCATTAAAGGGACACAGGTTCAAATCAGGTTAAGGGAGGAAGCACCCATAGTGTTTTGCAAAGCACGGCCTGTGCCATTTGCTATGAGAGAGGCTGTGGAAAGGGAACTGGTCAGAATGGTACAAAATGGGATCATTTACCCAGTGAGGAAATCAGAGTGGGCAACACCGGTAGTATGTGTGAAGAAACGAGATGGAAGTGAGCGAATATGCACAAATTTTAAAGTGACGAACCCTGCTGTGGGACTGGAACAACATTATCCATTGCCTACCCCTATTGAGGCTTTTAATGTTTTTCTGGAGGAAAAGTGTTTTCGGTGGTGGATTTGTATTCAACATATTCCCAGCTGGCAGTGGGGACAGAAAGCCAGCCCTTGCTGACTATAAGCACTCATAAAGGGCTGTATCGGTTTACCAGATTACCATTTGGTCTTTTCAGCACCCTGAGTATTTTTCAGGCTACCATAGACCAAATTCTGGTTGGGCTATTAGGGGTGAAAGCATACTTAGATGATATTTTGATTTTAGGGGAAGATCTAGAGGATGGGGGTGAGAAGTGGGAAGCAGTACTTAAACGATTGGCAGAGTTTAACATTAGAATCCGAGTGGATAAGTGCAAGTTCCTTTGTGACAGTGTAGGTTACTTAGGCCATAAAATTGATGGCCTGGGTATCCGGCCAACACAGGAGAAGACCAGAGCTATTTTGAATGGGAGTGCCCCAAGGAATGTGATGGAAATGCGGTCGTATTTAGGGCTGTTGCAATTTTATTGTAGGTTTATGTCGAACCATTCGACTGTGCTGTCCCCATTTACATAAACTGTTGCATCAGGATACACAATGGAGTTGGACACAGGAATGCCAAAGAGCATTTGAACAAAGCCAAGAGTTACTACTAAAGAGCCCAATCCTAGTTCCATATGACCCCTGGCTGCCAATTGTGGTAACTAGTGATGCAAGTGTTTACGGAGTGGGGGCAGTTATCTAACATATAATACCAGAGGGGTAGGAATGGCCAAATGCATTTGCATCAAGAACATTAACTAGTGCTGAGGTGGCCTATAGTCAGGTGGAACAAGAAGCATTGGGAATTTTTTCCCAGTGAAGTAATTTCATTGTTATCTATATGGCAGGCCCTTTACCTTGGTAACGGATCATCAGCCATTGACCACCTTGTTTGGTAGCGGCTGCGATAATACAGCGTTGGACCGTTATACTCGGAGCATATCAGTATGAGATCAAATACACGAAGGGCGCACAGATCGCTCATGCTGATGGGTTATCCAGGTTACCACAGCTCATTACAGAAGGGGTAAATGATTCACAGATGGCATAGAGTGAGTCAATATATTTCTTTGCCCCTGCTGATGATAGTCCAATACAGCCAAGTGATATAGTAAAAGAAACGCAAAAAACATTCCTTTCTGTGTCAGGTATGAGAGTACATATGGCATGGCTGGCAGGCTGAGGTACCACCAGAACTCCTACCCTACAAGGCTAGGCAGCTGGAGCTGTCTGTGGAACGAGGATGCATTATCTGGGGACATTGGGTGGTGATCCTAGCTGTTCTACAGAAGGAGGTATTACAGTTACTTTATGAACAACACCCGGATATGTCTCGCATGAAAATGTTGGCACGTAGTTTTGTGTGGCGGCCAAACATAGATGGGCAGGTGGAGGAGATGGTAATGCAGTGCACCATATGTCAAAGTGTTCAAAATTCATAAGCACTAGGCAAGGCCCACTTCAGCCATGGACATGGCCTAGTCACAAAAGTTAGAGGATTCATACAGCTTTTGCGGAGGCTGGGAACTCTGTTATTATTGGGTGTGGATGCGTATTCCAAATTATTGGAGGTGTTCATTATGCCTCAACAACAGCCTCCCAAACAATTGCAAGGCGGAGAACGCCATTATCATCATATGGGTTAACAGAAGTGATTGTTTCAGACAGTGGACCGTAGTTCTTAATGTCAAATTTGCTGACACATCCATTCCATCCACAGTCCATTGGTGCGATAGAACGTCAGGTGGGATGAAAAAATTCCCTTCGGAAACAGGTGTTAGAAGATAGCAGTACGAGTTGTGGCAGTTTGCCTATCGGAACACCCCTAATAATGTAATGGGCCAGACACCAGCTGAACTGTTCTTACAGAGAAAATCATGCACCAGGCTGAGCTTGTCGAAACCATGTTTTCAAGGGAAATGGCACTGGCTCAGAAGAATCTGCAGGAACTCCTGGAGCAGCGACGAAATCCATGGCGGGAATTCAAGGTAGGTTCTGATTAAAAAAAACCCTAGGAACAAGAAATGATATTGTGGAGAAATTGTAAAGAAGGTGAGTCCCACCACATACATGGCGAAAGTCGAAAATTGCACGCGTCTGGTTCATGCTGACAATTTAAAAAGGTGTCACTTTTCTCCCCGGTCCGGTCAGAGGCAGTCACTGCCCAACAAGCACGTACCACCACCAACTGAAAGAGGAACAAGGTGACGGGATACACATAGTGAATCTGCGGTCAGGACACCAGGGGAAGTCATGAAAGCAACGGACTTAGCAGAACCGAGCCATGCAAACACTGGGTCTGTGTTACTAGCAGAGGGAGAGGCGGCATTACCAGCTAAAAGCAAGTTGGTCTTTGAGTCTACGACATCCCATGGGTTTCCTGCAGCAGGAGAGTCTGCATCGCCACCTTCGTCAGAGTTTCAAGGGTTCCCAGAGATGAGGTGCCCAAGTAGAAATCGCAGGCCACCAGATAAGCTAAATCTGTAAGGTTAAAGTGTAAAAAAAAGAAGAGGAAGAAGGGGGAGTGTTGTGGTTAGGGTGTGGTTATGTTAGGACAGAGTGGCAGTGGTGTCGGAGGTGGCAGTGAGTGGCAAGATGGCGACATGAGTGTTGTGCCCGACGAGTAACAGCAAAGTTAAAGAAAGAAAATGTTAACAGTGGCTTCTTAGTAACACTATACTTATCAACCCCAAATTAATCTCATAAACTTTAGTACGTCCCATAGTTGAACCTATTGGAAATAAAAGCTTGAGTACCAGTCTACCTCCGCATCACAAGAACAATAACAAAGTGCCCGTCATTACATAACCACAACTACAGTATAGCCAGGTACAAAACAAGGCTTGGGTGTAGACAACTTTAAACAAAAAAAACGTAATGTGGCAACTGATGCATAACACATTTCAACAGAACCTTTATAAAAACTATATTTTTCTATTAAATATCTGATCTTATAAGTGGTTTCATTTTGCAAATTTACTACTATTTCAAGTTATTATTCTAAAAAACTACCGTGCGACACATTTTTGCCCGTATTTCATTGGGATAAGACAAAAAACTGGCAGTATAATTATAGAGAGAACGCCTGGTATCACTCTAAAAACTAACTAGTTTAAGAAGTTGGAAAACATATTTGGAACAGTATGTATATGTCAGCACTGTGATAAGAGAAATTTTTATGCCAAACTCGCTTACGCATCAAAGGTGTAGTAGAACTGAAAATGGTTATGTCACAAGCCACATTGTTTTTCTTCCAAAGATGTAAGAGTATGCAAGATAATAGAAGTTCATTAATTGACATGCAATGGAAATATGTAAATTTTGAATGGAAACTAGAATACGAGCATTATTTTTAATTTAAATTATCAAGAGTTATAGAAAAATATGTTTATTTAGTAACCTTGACAATATTTTTTGGCCTTTTCTCAAGACACCTAGCAGCAGTAATCAATGAGTAATTTATTTGATGAGAATTATGTTATGTAGGATAGTTCTATGGATTTGTTAGTTATAATCTGTATCATTTAGGGTTATTAACTCTATACTATAATTACTCTAAGAGTAAACCTAGTGGTTTAACATTTTATAAAAGCTACTTTCCGTTAAATGTTTCTTACAAAGAGCAATAGCCATGTAACTTAAAAGTAAATAATATAAAACTACAAGCACTGTACTGATAATTAAATACTGAACATGAGCTCCACTAATTACACACATTTGTTTCATTCCAGAACATAAGTTACAGTTTGTGTTTGATATTTCTGAACCTAGGTCTGGGAGCAATATCAATACATGCTGGATGATTTGTTGGGCTTGTACAAGAAAATTAAGAAGTGTTTTTCAGTTTATGTAACAGAAATGGAAACTTAAGACCCACATAAATTGACGGTTTCAATAAATTGACGGTTACAAACAATAAATATCAAATGAATGCTCTAGTCTACACGGCACTTGTTTAGTTAACACAACTAACGAACTGAAGGCTTTGTGTTCTGCTATTGCAATATAAAACATTACAACGTAGACTAGTAACACGCCGCATGATTTATGAATAATTTATGCACACAGACGATCCTTGGGTACTGAGCCTCGACAGTGTACAGCAGCGGCCAAAAATAACTTTCCTGTTCATTAAATATACAACTGTGCTGAGTGTGAATGGATCAAACTCATGGGCAGATGCAAAAACATCGTACATGCATTTATTTCATCACTTATCAAACGTAAATGGATAACATTGTTATAATTAGTAATGGATTTAAATGTTTAAAACATAGAAAACATTTCTGATAACCATATTTTATGTGCAAGAATTAATGAGAATAAGTGCATGCATAGTATAACTGTTGGTAAAATGACCACAAACTATGACATACCCGAACATTATAAACTGTGAATTGTGAAAATGATTGGTTGAGGCAAGTGTAATTTATCAACTCATGTCTTATTCGTGATTCTTGATTTTAATAATATTTGCTACTGAGTAAACATCTGTTAACAAACAATTAGCAATATTATTTCAACTGTATGCAGATACAATGTTAGAAAAATGTAATGACGGTAACAGAAAAATAAAGTCCGTAGCTGCAGCTCTCCTACACGGTTGAAATATTTTCGAAGTTCTACATTCAGTAACAATGAAATTACAAGAGGTAATGGTTTAAGAGAGGCATATAAACTAATTTTGGTGATTCTGTTTTATTTCATATGCATATCACTCATCTATTTCTTAAAACATAAAAGTGTTGCTACTTTTTTCCTAAGCACGTCCTGAAAAATAATAGGAACAGACCACTGTTTTAGCATTTTTTACATTGAAAATATGTATATTCAGTAAAGAAAAGATTATGATTGTCATAGTTAGAAAATATAAGCGATTTGCCAGCAAATTTTGTACTTATTTGAGTGGATAGTTTCTGAGTGGCAACAAGTTAAGTTTGAAAGTTTTTCGGCCGCGCGAAGTGAGCACGCAACGCTATTGAGTTTTCTCCAGCCCTGTGCAGAAGCTGAGGGAGCATGGAGGAGGTACAGATAAGGGCGAGATTTGTGACTCCAGCGAGTGCGAGAGACTGGCGGGAGGAGTGGCAGCTTTGCTTAGCCGCAGTACAGCACTGAGATAGTACGCTGACGACTCTTAAAACCTGCAGATAATTATCTCTGACAACAAAATTGAGCTATAACCAAGTAATATTATATTGTTAAAGCAAAATACAATCAATTTTGAGTACGTAATACTTCATATTTGAAACTTTGATTAAATAATATATTCAGCAAAATGTGTGACAATTTGGTTAGTATGAGAGCACAGCCTGAAGCACGGTCACTGCGTTCTATACTGTTCGCAGTCCAGTGAGCCCTTTTATTCCATGTGATCAAGTCCATGGCAATGTTAAATGGCAGAAATATATCAACCGAGAAGTAAAAGAGTTCCATAGCAGGGCTTTCACAAGTGCTTAATTAATTGTGAACACCGTATACTTGCTGCTTGTTTGCTTTCCTTATTATCAGTTTTGAACATTTGAAGTACAGTTTGCTGATACACACGCTTCATTTCAGAGATGAAATAATTATCTTAGGAACATCTTTCTTTGTTCTTAGTTGGAATTCTGGGTTATAGTTTTAGGATGCCTGTTCTTCTGATAAAAATAGGTGTGATTGTGTGTGTGTGTGTTATCTATGTCTCATTGCATCTTAATTTTGAAAAGTCAAGGAATAATTTTCGTCTGCCAGCCACTTCAGAATACTATGGCATCATAAACAGTGATGATAGCAGCACTGGAACATAGCATTTATTAATATACTGCTAACCAATGTTTCCTTTGTGGAAGTTCAATGTATTACTTCATGCAGCAGTATAGCAAAAGTAATCCACTTATCAGTAAGAGAAAAAGTCTACATTCCCAAATGTTTAAGTTGTGTGGACAAATGTATATTCTTATCAGGTCATGAACAAAGTACTTCCCTGAGTCATGACAGTTACAATATGTAATGTATGTTTGACACGACACTCACCCTGAAGATAAAGTTTGACGTGTAGGGTTTTCTCAACATTATTAAAACAATTTATATTCATTAAGTGCAAACCACTCAGCAGCACACCCCAACGGAGTTTGATTGGCAGTACAACGATGCCTGACGTCAAGATCTTGTAATGTTTGCCAATGGTAAAAGACGCACGCTCTCCACCAGAAGAATTGTACTACTGTTCACTGGCCGAGTTACCGAGACTATGCATCAAGGTCACCTAATACTATAGCACGACGAAAGATGCCACTACTAGTATGAACCGCCAAGACATGCAGAAGTTGGATCCTGAGCTGGCAGGTGACGTCACATGCCCAGAGGCTCTAACACAGTCACCCCCCTCCAACTGACCAAGGGTGAGCCAGGAAGAGTATAAATACTGGGGCACAATCCCTTGGAACGCAAATCTGTCCTGTTCCTTCAACACACTTCTGATGCCCAAGGAACCATCAGCTTTGGCTGGTCTTCACAATGCTCTTGATGCCGAAGTTCAGGTCTTGAGTTCCCTCTTTGCCTACGAAAATCATTGCCAGTTTAAGTCTTTGAACACTTAGGCACTTTCTGGTCCCTTCAGGATGTACAGCGTAGTGTTAATTAAAATTGAGTTATTTTCATAGCCGCTTTTACTACCTCATTAGTTTAGAAACAGGTCGCCTTCACCTGCCTAACGTAGCAAGCTTCCGTTAAGATTTTGTTGATAGGAGGTAGTGCAAACCACCTTGTTTATTTCCATACCAAAATAAACAAGTTGTATTCCAGTTAAGGATATCATTCCCTTTGAGGGACAGCACGTGACCGGGAATTTTATTCTAACTGTTGAACTCACCAGTAGAGAAACACATCCATATTGGACGGCCACCCTTTCTATGCACCCAGATGTATAGAACAGTAGAGTCCCGAAACTTAAGTACTCGTCCTTTTGGGGTTAGACTGTGAGTCTGGGGTTTGCTCTTTCCACCGCGCTTCTGGTGCCAGGAGTATTTCTTCGGGTCTGAAGGGACTGGCCCTTCAGGGTAACTCACCCACGTATTGGGACAGCCAGCCAGAGAGAAACCTGACTCGCAGCGTCTACCGCACTCCTGGTGCCGGGTGCTGAGACAGGGGGCGACCTTGGCCTGGTGATTGTGGTACATGGAAGTATACCTGAGTAGGGACCATATATTACCTGCTCCACCTCCACGAGTCTGGTTTTACACGTACCCTACTCCTGTCAAAGTGGTATCTGTAACAGGGTTCAGAAGGCTGAAACTATTTCTAAATACCAACAGGAGCTTGGCCCCTTCCAATTCCAACCAAACTCAAGAACCTAAAGCTCAAGCCATCCTCTAAGAGAGACCAGCCTCACCAGCACCCGTTCCAGATCTCTTCACTCCACCCATCAAACTCGCCGGAGTAACTCACCCCATGTTCGTAGCATACCTGAGTGGTCAAGACACCTCATATAGAATAGCCGACCCTTGGTTTTGGGGGATCCCCCTTATCAAGTCTACCCAGACGACAGCCAGCACCCACGATCGCCTGTCAGGGCCAACCCTAGCGCATCTCAGCCTGAACCACAGCAGGTTCAGCAACCTCCACAGGTCATCCGTTGCCCAGGTATCCCAGCGAGAGTGGTCCCACCCAAAGTGAAAGACTGCTAGCCGTCCCCGACTTCGTACACAGCCGGAAAGCCACACGACCAGTCCTCTATACCAGGCCGGCCTCCTGTTCCACTTGGTGAATAAGAGTCAAACTCATCCTTGAGTGCATCTGCCCTCCCCCCCCTAAAACACTTGGGCCGTGACGTATCTCCTTTGCTCATAGAACGTCACGCATAAAGTTATAAAAATGATCTGATTGGATGTGCATAAAATCAAGTATGAAACAAATTTTTAACATTATTGCTTACATACAACCAGAGTAATTACCATGGTTGTCTCAAACGCTTGATGAAGGTTCTTTCACAAGATGTACTTTCTGAAGTATTCAGAAAAGAAAAACACTTAGAAATTTTAACTACAAAAATACACAAATTTATTAATTTTTTTTTTACATTTAAATATGTAAACTCTAAAAGTATTTTGCATTGCGACAATTGTATTCCTTTTTTTTGTATACAACATAAGTAAATTGTCCTTTCTTACAATTTTGTTAGTGTGTGTGCATTACTTTCTAACAAGATTTGCATGTTGTATAGTCAGATACTTGCTCTGTTGGAAGGCTCGCTCCTTCAAAAATAATAATAATAATTTATAAATGGGGAATGTCAATGTATGCACTTTGTAGACCTTTCTAAACATAGAAATTTTTTTTTGTGTGTGGAGAGAATTTGTCTTTACACAAATTAAAAGCCAGATGCCCTGCATAAAATGTGCATGAATTTGTTAAAACTGGAAAGGAGGAAACGGAATCTCTCATGTTCACCCATCTCCCAGTCAAAATTTGTTTGCAGTTAAAATGATTTTTGTCACAAACAAATATGTGCTGTACTTTCCATGCCATTAGTGGCATGCGCTTGTAAAGTGCTGCCCCTTAATGTGTTTTGATTGCAGGAAATGAATCGACGCTGAGACACACAGCTCTGCAATTGGTTGTCGCATCGCCCGGCCTCTGGTACTTGTCTGGCCTTCAGTGTCCTGGTTTCCGAGTGCTCGTCTCATTTCTACGTGCAACCCCACACTTGCTCATCCTCACAAGTGAACTCAAGCTAAACAAAGTATTTATTGTTCTCGCAAACAAATTGGAGTCCTGCTATTATTATGTTCACTGCGACAATGTCTATTGCTATGTACGGACATACTAAGATCGTAAGCACTAATTTGTTGAAACTTCATTTTCTTTAACGTGCTGGAATCTCATATCTGTGGCTACTATTTAGTGAAGGCAACAACTGTACAGCACATACATTAATAGGCGAATTGTTACAGAGACTACTGAAGATATCTTGCGGGACAAAAGTGCCTTCAATTGTGTGTATTGCATGTTGATCAATATGGTCACCACACACAAAGAAAATTATTGTAAATGTACAGTGGAACCTCTATGTATTGAACACAGATGGAATGAAAGTCCACATCCATGGAACATTTATTGTAGTCCCATTTTTGATTTCTCTGCATTTGAACACCACATTCATTGAAAGTCCACATGTATGAAAATTTTTTGACAGTCCCCTGAAAAAATGGTAGATTAGGGAGTCCTCTGTATTAATTTACTGACTAAATTTCTTAACATTTCTTTTTGCAAAAGGCAATTTGTCCATAGCGGATGCCTCAGTTTTAGTTCATCATAAAATACTTGTGAATTTTTACATTTTTCCTTTTTTCCACAGACGATTCCACGAAAAATTCCAACAACTGCTTTTGCAATCTCGCCACACCTTCTACAGGGAGCTTCCCCACTGTTCACACTTGCATGTGCTGGTAAGCAGACCACAGCAACGTCATTTCCCAAAACAGTGCTACTGCAAGAACTGCATTAATCTGTTATTTTAAATCCTGGCTATTAATTTTTTATGTACCTACAACATTCTGTTTTTCAATGTAAGCAGCTGGCGAGATCTTAATTTCTTTTTGGTGTATTTTTCTGGAATTGATGTAGTATAGATTTCAGTATTTATCTTTGTTTCGAGAACATTATTCTCCTCCTGGTTTTACAGAAAACAGATGTAACTTATGCTTGAAGGACACTGTGTGTCTTCAATACAAGAATGTAGTATTATTCCACATTTCCCCTTTTAACCTGGACCTATTGGTCTATATTTTGCTACCAAAAATTTGCTTAGAATCACATATGTCTTCCAATTATATTGTTGGTTACAATGTGTACAATCCACACTACTTTTTGTACGAACAGGTGATCTGTTATAAGAACACGAAAGTTCCCAAAAAGATTTACTTTAAATAATAAACTATATAAAAGTAATGCTATTCAAATGGGTTGTGATCTTTGATACTATCAGGAGCAGATTTAGACTTTCAGTTTGGAGGGAATTATATTCCCACTATGTTAGGTGCAGGGCTAGAGTTCCGATTGAAGGCATGGAAGGAGGGCATTGTCTCATCATTATTATTTTTAGGAAACAGTACTAAAATGAAATGAAATGGAATTAGTATTTTTAACATTTCTGATAGAATTCCATTTCAGTGTTGAAACATTCACAGGACAGTTTCATGTCAATGTAAAGGCGAGGGGGGGAAGTGGAATATTTCATGCTCGCCCTTCCCCCCGATCTTCAAGGCTACTAATCAACCCTGCATATACCTGGACGTTAGCCGACGTTATGTTAGCAAGTGTAGTGTGATTTGTACCAGTTCACTGAAGTGTTGGAAGTCCGTAAGCAATGACTTAGTCCATTGTACTGTGCGAAAGTTAAGGCAAGGGCACAACACAGTAAGTGTTCAGTGACCATTAGACATACGGTAGGTGTTAACATGCCCTGCGAGCCTGGGATTTCTAGTTCAAGCAGAGCCCAACCAAGCCTATTGAAAAGTTTCCAAGCTTGAGCTCTTTTATCGCATTAAAAAAAAAAAAGTTTTATCATAAAAATAATATTAGCAGTTTGAAGGTAATATGTGATCATATTTACAGGTCTAAGGAATAATTTTATAAGAACACACCTATCTTTTAAAATATTGCTTCTTTTGTGAATAAATATAAAGGCCTGTTTTCTGTGAAAATGTTTCCATGATTTTGTTAGTTTTGATGAGGTCATTTCAGTATGTTTCTCACTACTATTTTTTAAATTTTGTAAAAAATTTCTGTGATTTAAAAAATGTAATACAATATCACAAATATTAACAAATTTTCATTCAGTAAATGAAGTTATATGCCCAGAAGCATATACTTGACCCCCTTTTGTCGCCAAATATTGTTTGAACATCGAGCGACTTGTCACCAAGTGCAAAGTTCATTTTCAGTAACTTCTTGAGGGGAGATTGGAGGATTTATATTAATTTATTTCAATAGACACACCTCTTTTGAATAAACTGATATCCTTTAAAGGCCTATTCGACACCTTTTGTTCAACAATGTATGAGCACAGAGCCTGGTCGCAGTGTAACGTGGTTTTGAATGATTAGAAATTGAAGGCTGTAAAGAAATACATTTTAATTGCCTTATTTATTCATCTGTCTCAAAATCACTCATTTTAAGTAGTAAAATATAATTAATTACTTAAAATATACATTTGCCATGCGAGCACGGTGTCGCCAATGTAAAGATCGCTGTAAATATGCGGCATGGATTGCGTAAGCTTCGGCTGTCCTGTGTGGTACTATTTTCTCCCTTACACGGCTTGCAGGGTGGGAGCTGGAGGCCTAGAGCAACCAGCATGGCATCCTTGCATCCTCCCTCTGGGTGCTGACTGGTTTGGAAGTGGAACGGTACGTTGTTTAAACTCCTCCCGCCACTAAAGCTTCCCCTTCTCCGTCTCGACATATGTGAACACACTACCTGTCTATAAGCTATCCATGTACTCTCAGCTGATCGAGTGCGTGTGAGACATTCAAAATTTGGCTTGCATTCTGTCACATTTTTATGTTGAGACAGAGGGTTTGACAGTTTTGGGTCGGCTTGCATTCAGTGTCAGATTGCAATTGGTTATATACAGTATTTTGTGATGTTATATTATTGATCCAAACGAGTATATGTTAAATGGTTTTTAATGTATTACATACAGTTTAACTAATACAGTAATATTTTTTACAAAACTCCCATTTTATTGTTTATTAATAATTAAACTTTATTCAAAATTATGAACAGATTTCATTATCCCCCACATGAAGTCTAATATGGTTATAAATTGTATTTTATTGATGTACATGTCAGAACTCTCATCTACTCAATTATATAAAATCAGTCGCCTCAAGTACAAAACTTACAGCATAATGCAATGCTTAGCCAGGAGACTAGTTTTCCAAAATCACAGCCAACTTTATGGTGAGCATACAAATCTGTATTTCCATTATAAATACATGTAGTTAGGGTCAGATAGTTCTGGCTACTCAGGGTGCTGTGTATTTATGCTTATTTTTTATACCTAAATATAAAACTTTTGTAATCAAATCATATATATATATAATGTGAAAAATAGACTGAAGAACAAAGTTTGTAAAGTGTTTATATGTATACATTTATGATGTGTTAAATTCTGTATGCCTTAAAAATAAAAAATTATTCTTGTATACAAAACTCTGGTGAGATTGTTGTACAAATTAACCATTTTGCTGCAGAATAACTGGGGATTCATAAATCACGACAGCATCAGCACACAAGCATTTTTACATTAAAGAAAGCTGCTGCCAAGATTGGAATATCCCCAGAACCCAGTTAACATACTAAAAATGTTGACAACAACTGTAATGATATGTTCAAGTGAATAATCTTGAGACACCACCAAAGAAAACACCCAATTTCACCATTGTTATGAGCCGTCCAACTATTTTTTACCCTGTAACAGCACCCATGTTGGTTTATCACTTTAAAATTTATAATAATACAGTATTTCACAATGAAAAGTGCCTTCTGCTTGATATGTTATAGGCAAA
The DNA here is from genome assembly GCA_029891345.1 of Dryococelus australis. Lineage (NCBI taxonomy): Eukaryota > Metazoa > Arthropoda > Insecta > Phasmatodea > Phasmatidae > Dryococelus > Dryococelus australis. The sequence goes on along the minus strand of CM057000.1, from coordinate 122,481,952 downwards.
GTCGAGTTGCTTAAATTTAGCACAGACAACGAGGCTATTTATAAATTACCCGCAGCATCGAATGAACCTATGTGATATTACAGCATGTTAACATGAATATGAATTGTCTTAAAGATGATTTCAGCACAAAAAATGTGTTTTTTTAATCAAAACTAACCATTTATTTTCGCCAAGTATCCATTGATGTGGAAGGGGAGGAAAAGCATCACATAACACAAAATGACAAGATCTAAAGGGTAAAGGTTCGATGATCAGAGGCTGAATAGAAAGTATTAGCTAGCAGAATTGCTGCACACGTAAATATGTATCTTACTTATGGGCTTTCCCTATATAGCTCAAACACAGCCAGTGGCGGGAGAGCGGATGTTTTTGGGGATAACTGGGCGTGCCCTATCTCGTCAACTTCATGGTTGGTTTGCTAGGGGTGGGAGAAGCCACGCAGACGTGAGAGGGGAAGATGCACGCATCTGGTTGCGCGTTGGCATTTGAGGCCTGATTGGCAGGTGGTACGTTTGGCCACAACACCCCAACCCCAAGGTCATCGCCGTCGTCCCTCATCGTGAGGTACAAACTCCTGGGATTTTCTTCTCCGCATGAGACAGCGCGAGTGGTCCGAAACTTTCACTAGGTTATGCTAGGTGCTGTATTTTCTGCATAAAATTTTAAGTTACAATACTGAAGTGTCTGATATTTCTATGAAACAAAGCACATTTAATAAACTTCATAAATTTGAGCCTATAGTCATAAATCCACCCTCAGCTTACCATGTAAAATAAGGGAACACCTTGCTATGAATTCCTATCAAAAATTATTTTAACTAAGACACACTGTCATGCCAAACAATATTCACTTTTGCATGGGTTACTGAAAGATGAAATGTTTAATCTAGAGACATTTACGCGGGTAAAGAAGCTGACGTGATATTTAAAACTTCATGGTTTAAAAATACGTAACCAAAGGGGAGGGGACACAAGAACAACATTATTCACTGCCATGCAATACCTAAAGTGCATAGAAAAAAATGTGAATTCAAAGCTGAAATGTTGTTTCCTACCTAAATTTGAGTACAAACTTTAAACAACTAATGCTATATTGGAAGAGGAAACAAACTTGGAAACAAGGTATCAAGATGAATTAAAAAGGTATAATAACGAATTTTGTACATATCATGATTAGACACCCAGAAATTTCGTGGACTCATATGGCAACAAGCTAAACTCCACAATCTGATATGACACATTAATTTTGATCTCAGAAAAAAAAATCATTAGTCTTTACATTGTTGTCAGAAGTTAAGATTTGGATACTTTGGCTTATTTTCTTCAATATACTAAAGCATCAGTATAATATAATGTCACACATATTTGTCTGAGTGCATTAAATTTGAATTAAAAATGCACGAGATCGTATCAAGACTATTTATTCATTCTTAAACAAATAATCACTCAATATATTAATTTTAAAAGCTTTGAAAATCGAATAATAAAATGTAATATTACACATTTAGATAGAAGAGCTTTCTAGAGTGTCACAGAAAAAATAACATCAACGATGTTGGTTTGGAACTACATATGAAATCACTTTTAAATTGTTGTCAATTTATTTTAAACCCCAAAATACTACTTTTCTTTTAACATTAAGCAATAATATTACGCATACAGTATATGCCTGATAACTGTGATGAGAAAAACAAGGAGTAGCAAACCTATACTAATACTATTAGAAAGCTACATACTTCCAGATGATTATAGACCATGTTAAATTCAAAAAGAAAAAAAGAGTCCTTGAGAAATTTCAAAATTTGTAAACCAAATCTGAGAAAAATTAGCTACTTGGCTGCATTTTAAGCATTTTCTACCAAAACTACGGGGTCGATACTTGTAATTCTTACACTGTTATAAAGCTATATTCTTCCAGATGGACATAGGCTATTTCAAGTGGGACCTCAGAGGCCCAGTGGGTAGAGTATGCCAAGTGGGGCCACAGTGGCCAGAGCGATCCCAAGTGGGGCTGCAGTGGCTCAGTGACTAGAGCAATCCCACGTGGGGCGACAGTGGTCCAGTGGCTAGAACACACTCAAGTGGGGCCACAGTGTCTCAGTGGATAGAAATATATCAAGTCGAGAAGCAGTGGCCCAGTGGCTAGAGTGATCCCAAGTGGGGACGCAGTGGCTCAGTGGCTAGAGCAATCTCAAGTGGGGTTGCAGTGGCTCAGTAGATAAAAATATATCAATTAGGGCTGCAGTGGCTCGGTGGATCTTAATATTATAAATTCGCAAGTAGTCGTAGGTAGTCCAGTCGCAAGTAGTTGCAAGTAGTCGAAAGTAGTCACAGGTAGTCGAAAGTAGTCACAGGTAGTCACAAGTATTCACAGGTAGTCACAAGTTGTCATGGGTAGTTGCAAGTAGTTACTGGTAGTCATGGGTAGTTGCAAGTAGTCACGGGTAGTCACAGATAATCACTGATAGTGCAGACTTTTTTAAAAGCTGCAAAGACAAATGACCTCTTAATAAAGACACTGATGATAAACTGACATAGTGAATGCTGCAGTAATATGCAGAAGCTTCAATAAGTTTTTCATGAAATAACATAACAACAACAAATACAATCACAACGCAGTAATTCTAATGTACATAAATCTTAATCACGACTTATCGGTAGCGGAAAAATCAAATAATAAAAAGACAACATCAATAAAGTGAACATAAAATTGAACAATAATCATGATTTCTCCAGACATGCTGTGAAAAATCAACACATGTTAAAAGTCAAACAATACACTATAAAAACAATACAAATACAATACAGTAGTTATAATGTACATTTTATAAAAAAAACCTCAAAACAATTACATAATTTACACACAATATTAACATGCATACTCGCAAACATACATTCGTAAAAATTCTAGTCAGCATAAACTTGAACTACACTGGTTTAAAAAATAATAATAAAAAAATAATAAAAATAAAAAAAAACACACGCTCGCTCACTCTCACTCTCTCACACTCACTCGCACTCTCACTCACTTGCGCTCTCACACACTCACTCGCACTTGCTCACACACTCGCTCGCACACTCACTCACACTCTCACTCACTCTCGCACTCTCTCACTCACTTTTTTCAATTTTTACTTTTAATTGTTGATTATTATTCCTTTTAAGTTTCGGCTTGTTAATTTACATTGTGACAGTAACAGTTAGACATGTACAGTACTGAATTGTTGTACTTTCGCTTTGAAGTTTAGTGGTAACAACAGCGATAAATTCTTTAGCTAGTAACTGACAAGAAACACTATGGCCACAGATGAACCTTATCGTAAAAATTTTGAGCTCTGACGACTCTTCATTACTATATGTAAACATCTGTTGCTTTCTTTCATTAGTGCCTGCCATGTGTGAGAGAAACTACTTCCAGATGGCACTCTAAGAGTAAACATGCGTGATTCGCCCAAAAACAACTAAGCTGCGTAAAAAACTACATCTAACAGCCTAGGTAAAGTGATAGAATTTTAGTAATACCATATCACTAAATATTTTCACAATAAATCACCATCTCCAACCACTGGCCAGTAATGGCACTGAAATATGGCACTAACCCAAGCTTTGTACATTTCCAAACATGGATACCGAGATCATAAAATTTATGTTATCAAATTTAAATGCCTTACAATTCTGCATGTTCTATTACAGAAAATGTTTCTGTTTGTTCACTTACCCAACTCCATTGAGATATACATTAAGTAGGTCCTATGAATGAGATGCAGAATATATGATAGTAGAAAGTTAGCAAAAACTGGCCCAAATCTTCAAGTAATTTGCTTGACTGAATTCTTCTTACTTTTTGTCGTCTTCAGTGACAACATTTTTTGGGCATTTATGATGTTGTCTGGGTCCCGTATTGGCAGCTGTCTTGCATATCTAAAATCAATGATTTCTGGTAACAGACAGTTAAAATAAAATAGCATTTCTGTTCCCGTGTAGGTTACAATCCAGCCCCTTCAGGAGGAATCTCGCTCTGGGTATAACAGTTTCCGTACCTATGAGCACGCCCAAAGCGGTAACAGAACGAGTTCTAATTTTCTGCTATACATACAGAGCTGCGACACACAAGATGACGGATACCAGAGTAACAAACTTGAGTCGTATATAGATCAATTTATGAAACAATTACGGGTTCTGTAAAACGTGTTTATGTATAAAATGAAACTTAATAGTTAACACTCACAGTCATAATAAAACAATAAACACAACTTTACACATACCTGATAACTATGTAGTTTGGAAGTTGTGTCCGTAGCTCAATGTTTTGGTGTGCAGGTTCGCACTGCATAATTTTAGGTTTTAGAGTTCAAAACTCCACTGTGTAACAACATTTTTTTTAGTTATTTTACGTGGTACATTATTGCGGTTTATAATTGAAGTTAATGCCAGAAAATGCTTATTTTAGAATATCTTTGTCTCAAAGCAAATAATACAAACAAATAATATAAACCAAAGCTAAATAAAAATAACCACAGGCAGTCAATTGCACTGAGAAGTTATTTGCGTATTATAGATTTTATACAAAGAAATGTTAGAAATAAACATTTTCAAACAAAGACATAAATTATAAACAACAAACTGAGTTGCACATACAACTTGCAAACGAGAGGTGTAAAAGTGTAATTTAATCTGTGTAGCATGATTGATGTTAATCCACTTGCATAAAAGCTTTATCAATGGTATTGTGATATTTTTGCCTTCTTTTAGTCTCCTAACCGTACAAGCTTGTTTAACTACAGAAAGCACAAGCTTAATTATTATGCCTGCTAAAGATACATATTTAAATAATTTAATAATGTTTTAATTAATCTCATAAATGCCAGCTGTACATAAATGGTAATACATTACCTTGCTTTTATACATAAGCATACCATTTTCGTTACATTAATAGTTTTATGCAAACTTAAATAAATGCAGTGTTCAGGGAAAAAAATAATAATCATACTTTTTGGATGTACCACAAAACACCTATATATAATATTTTTTGCATTTGAACCCCTGCCAACGGCTGAATGTCTGCCATTTGCAAGTTGTTTTTGACTACCATTTACAGTTTTCTGTTAGCACTTTAGGTAACGTTTGGGTCTGAACTGATGGATTCTTTCTTCTCTTCTGCAACAGAAACTTTTATGCCTTATGTTGTGCCCATGGGTATAACAGAAGGTAGCAGAAATTGGGTATCATGTGGGGGCGGCTTAAGAAACATTTGTTTTTTTTTTTCCTTCCCAAATCTCCAGTCTTTGCTCGTGCCATCCATAATGACAAAAAAAAATCATGCACGAAGACTTGACAACCTCTTCAATCCAAGACACTAAACAGCAACTTACCCCCCCCCCCCCTAGCCCGGTGGTCTTAAGACTGCAGCGCACGGTCAGAGCCAGGGATTCTTCCATCCCTTGTTTCCCCACTGGTCTAACTTCCCCTCCTGTGCCTGCTCTCGACACCCCGGTCAGCGCTCGTCCCACTCCGCTTCCCCCACGACCAGACTCCCACAGCTGACGCAGACAAAGCCGAGAATGCAGCACCTACCAGGAGTGTGAAACTGCAAAAAATTGCTTCGCATTAATTTTGTTTCCTTGGTATTCTTAGCCATGACTTTAGGGTTCTAATACATCATTTTATTCACACAAGATACAGCTTTGTTACTTGTGATAAAACTATTGTTTTGCAAAAGAAGATTCATTATAAAAAGAACTTTCTATGTAGCAAATTTTCGCGGAATTGGTAATTTTTAAAAGCCTTATTTATAATCCAACAAAATATCTTCTCGACAGTAGTTACAAAGTACGCACCTACATCTTCACTCTAAAAAATAATTGTCATAAAATGGCTTGAAATGATGCCGATTTGCTATGTAGGAAGCTCACTTAAGAAAATATAGTAGCCTACATAGCTTACTAAAAATATAAAACTCTGGGTATTCCTCCCATCCTCTGCATTAAAAATTATAATTGATAAATTTAATGATACTTACAACATTTATGATTTTAATTTTGATCTTAGAAAATTGAACAATTTTTAGTTATAGAGCAAGGGCTTTAAAAACATTTAGAAATGTTATGGTAGATCATAGTTACGTTAAATGTCTCCACCTGCTTGGTGAATGCCATTGCCTTTGAGCGCTCTTCCATCATAATTTATCTATATGCGAGAGTTCCTTACTTGTGGTGTCGAATGTTATACACAGAGATAGTAATTTTTGTATTTGCATATGTATTTCATTAAATATAGTTCGTTATACGTGCCTTCTTAAAAGTGCCTCCTCATGAAATCAAATACTGACATGTGTCTGCCACCTTATAAAAGGGTTTGTTGTGTGTTTTGGTCCACTATTTCCCATGACCATGAAGTGCGAGCGACAAAGTATTTACGTTGTGATGTGTATATTTGTTGGTTTCAAAAACAACTCGGGTATTTTGTTAATTGAATGTCTGATTAGCTAAGGCTGGATCACGGTCGTGTGGCTTTGGTTCCACTTAGGTCGGTTGTGCGTACGGGTTTAGCTTAGACTTACTTACGGCTGGATATAGTAGTCGGGCACGTGGCCTTACGAGTTGGTACAACGTTCTCGATTTTACGATTGACCAGTCCCTTGGATGGGTCTGGCTTGGCAACTCGTTTTGGAGCTAGTCGTAGTCGATGATGGGCGGGAGGTGCTAGGTTGGTGCCTTGTCGGTTTGCGGGCGAGGGGTAGTGGGATATAGCTGATTACGTCGCTCATCTTCAGCTCGGGTGGTAGCAAGGGAACGACTTGAAAACGCAGAATTCGCCATTCCAGTCCTCTGATACCCTGCTCCAGAAGTTACTGTTAGAAATGCCTAGCTGGTCCTCGGTTTTGTTCAGTAACCCTCTTACCACTGGATGACAGGTTGGGTGTGTATGTAGTGGCGCTGATGGGAAAATAACTGGGTTAACGGCAGTCGTCGTAGGTGGTGCCAGTGACTGAAATACGGCAGCACAATCTCGTTCGGCTCTCTGCTAGCTGTAAGTGGGGTTAGACCAGCCAGTTGTCTGGCAGCAAGGCACGCAACTCTTTGATCCTCTCTCCTGGCGCCGTGCCTCACCTTGAATGGCATAGAGCGGGTGTAATTACGGAGAACTCGAGATACGTACCACGGACGTGGATAGCCCTAACTTTGCGTTGCTTGGCAACAGTCTTGCAAACACCAGCTCCAGTGCTGATCAGAAGCGTTGGAGCAGTGTGGGTTGCCAAAACTATTACTGGGTGTGCGATCCCAACCAAGGCCAAACCGTAGCACCTAAGCAAATAACCCCACAGCACCCAGGTAGGGATACAAGATGTACCGTCTCTCCATGATTGAGAAGTGTTACTAGTGGTCATAGCTCATCTATTCTATTCCTCCAGCAGTACCTGTATACTTAGTAGGAATAGAATAGCTGGTCGTCTAATGGGTGTTTTTTCAACTTGGAGCCACCTGAGGGGGAGTCTCCAGTTGTAGCTAAGTGCAGCACCCAGGTAGGGATACAAGATGTACCGTCTCTTCATGATTGAGAAGTGTTACTAGTGGTCATAGCTCATCTATTCTATTCCTCCAGCAGTACCTGTATACTTAGTAGGAATAGAATAGCTGGTCGTCTAATGGGTGTTTTTTCAACTTGGAGCCACCTGAGGGGGAGTCTCCAGTTGTAGCTAAGTGCAGAATAAGAATAATTTCCCGGTTCTGGTCGGCGGTACTAAGTTTGAAGTTCTCCCAGTAATTGGTGACAGATTAATCTATGTATGAGACTCGAGGGTAAGAGAAACTAAGCAGTGTTTATTAAAAGACTTATTAAACACGGTGACATGTGCTCTCCTGCCAGGCAGACTGGTGGTTGGAAGTAATCCTACGGTAACCAGGTGTAGGTGACTTGGTCCTAAGCTAAGTGGGGAAGTTAGGTGAAAACTGAAGAAAATTACTTAAATACAAACCTAACTCTAAATGGTGGTGTCTGTAGGAGACAAAGAAGAATTACGTGTGGTATGTATAATGCTAAAGAAAGCTTCTGGTAGCTATTGGCATTGCTGAAGCATCCGATAGCGAGGCTGCAGACGTCTAACAGCGACATCAATGGTGGCAGCTGAAAACTGTTAGTTCGTTGGCAACAGCCTCTGGAAGGGCTGTTGAAGGTCTTGTAGTAGTCTAGACTCCAGCACCGAGGTGCTTGGAGAAGATTGCAGGATCAACTGGTGAGGACCGCAGCGCATTGCCTTACATAGCGAGGCAGCGCGTGTCATGGCAGCCGCAGGGGAGGGCGTGTGACGTCCCTCAGGTGCAAGGCCAGAGTGGGGGTAGAGCACCCTCTGGTCATCTCTCGGCCTTCGCGTATCCTCGGTGGTGCTCGTGCATGGCCCGAGGTGGCTGATGGTTTTGTTGGCTCTCAGCCGGGGGGGGGGGGGGGGGGATGACGTGCCGCTGTCTTTCGCAACCCCTCGTATCCACATGTCCGGCCGCCCTCCAGGATTGTGGCTTCCCGTTACTTCCGTGTACGAAATGGCGCAGGATTTGAAACACGTGTGTAGAAGTAGTACACTAGGGTTGTAGTGAGATGAGTTGTAATCGCTTGTAGTTAACTGGTATAAGCGGCAAGCATCAAGCCTTATGCTAACTTCTGAGTGCAGGCGAATATACACATTGAGTTTATTACTTAAATGGTAATATTTATTTAAAAAAGGTGGTTAGAGGATAAAAAACTGCAGAATGTAAAAAAAAAAAACTCAAAATTGCTCAGATTACAGTTAACAGCTTACAATTTTAAACAATGCATGGTGGTGCAATAAATGTGTATTTTCCATCAGAGGTATTGTTACCTTAGCCAAAGTCTCTCCTACCACTCATAAAATTTACATTTGGGAAAAAAAAAAAAATAAAAAAAAAAAAAAGGAGGTTTTTTTGTTGCATCTTATACAAATAATTACCTGTTAAACAAAATTTTTCTGATGAGGAATGTATATAGACATATGAGAAAATGAAATAAGCTTATTCAGTAAAGAATCAAAATCAATATAATCTTTTCCCGTGTGCATTTGTTTTAATAAATAATAATATTTTGAAAATAAAATTTATAAATGCTCGTTTATGAAATCCCTGGAGATAAAGTGTTACAAATCTGCATGGTGGCAAAGAAATGATTTTTGTTTCCATATAAGGGAAATTTTTTTTGCTACTGCTGAAACTGGTTATTTTTATGCGGACAATGTAGAATTCTCTGTGATATTTCACTAACAGGTCAAGTGACCAGCTCAGATACTTTGTACATTTCAACTTGAGATTCCCTTTATTGTCTCTTTGGTAGTTGCAATCTGTTTGTTCTAAATTAAATAAAGTAAAATCAACTCACATTCCTGCAAACTTTTGATCGTTTTTAAGGTGGTTGTTTATGCAAACGTTCAGTAACTGGATGTGAAATACGTCATGCACACCGCCATTTATCACTGCTCTGTGGTGCTTTATCTGTCTTCCCAACACTAATAAATCATCTGTCTGCGGCATGGTGCAATGTGCACGCACGAGTCTGGCTTGCTACTTCCCGTTAACACTTGCCAAGAGGGGAAGTGGTTACCTAGCAACCAGCGTGGCGACCTAGTGTCCTCTCTACCCTCTTTCTGTCTCTCTCAGCCATGCACCTACCTTCCCCCCTCTACATGCCTATGAGAGGTGAAGCTGCTATCTAGCAAATGAAAAAGCACGTGTCTCCCTCTCTCTCTCGGCCGCATGCGCTTGCGTTCACATGCTGGCCACAGAGCAAATAAAGTGTGCCTCGCGAACGTAATAATTTTGTCATGATTATCCATCGCTCAAAATTGTTGCACCTATCATCACTAGTATTTAAAAGCAAATTTTTTTGCCTAAAAATATTATGCAATACATTTTAACAAGGAATTATTATTTGCAAAGATGTTTTCTTTAGTGATTTGAAAGTCATTTTTTCCCCATAAGGTTGGTCTTTCACTGTATCTAGCGTTAAATCAACATGACTCTAAAACGTAATTATTTTTATCTCAATGGGCAGCATCTTTGCGAATAAAATTGTGTCTCCAGAAGCATACTTATGAACTACCCTTGTCGCCACAAAATGTTAGAACATCGAGTGACTTGTATTAGTAAGTGTGAAGTTTATTTTCAGTTAACTTCTTGTGGGGAAATTTGAAGATTTATATTCATTTATTTAAATAGATACGCATTTTTTGAATAAACTGTTAAAATGTAAGGGTCTATTTGACACCTTTGGTCTAATAATGGTTAAGCACCGAACCTAAGTGCAGTGTAACTTGCGACAGGGAAAATCAGAGGACGTGGTTTTTAATTGTTGCGTGTCCTCCCAGTCTGGGTTAGATAAACTGAAGTGAGTTGGACCTAAACGCTAAGAGGTTATAAAACATAAGCTTCACACTCAAATTAGATCACTAAAGTAGGAGGAGTCGAAACACAACCCCAAAGATTAATTCATTTGAAATAGAACAAGCGACAGCTAGGCTGGGTGTTTGCCACATTGGGACAAGGCTATTAAACAGTGGGGCTTGTTAGCATCCACTCTAGTTAAAGAACTCTGGAACCTGAAGAACGTCAGGACTAATTTAAAGCTATATGGAAGTTCATGGGTAGTTTGGTTTTTTATTACTGAGGAGGACTTCGAACAATGTAAAACCAGTATCGAGAAGGACATTTTAAATGTCGGAAACACAAGGGGATTCAACTACGTTTTGGTGCCTTATCATTGTACAATGTGGGCCTTAGGTTTCCTAACGAGAACAAAATTTGGGGTTACAAGTACTATCTGTCATAGAGACCTTACCTTGTGAATGCCCGGCTGTGGGATGCTTCTGCTTACTGGCTGGCTGACTGCGGCGGGTGTCGGCTGAACAGTGGCCGGTGTTGGCTGCGGCTGAGTAGTACTGAGATGTTGCTCAAAGTTGAAAGGAGGGTAACTGTTTAGGGGGATATTTCAACCACTGATGGTCTAGTCCTAATAAGGCATCTCCATATCTTACTATGGCGAGATGAATCGGGTGCAGTTCAAAAGGTAACTTAGTTGGTGGTGCAAATAATGGTATTGTGTCTTCTGCTGCTAAGGTAGCTAATCTAAATAACTCTTCTACTACTGCCTTTAGCTCAAGTTTCAGTCTATATTTTGCACTGCCTTTCTTTGCATAAGGCATTAGTAAGCAGAAATAAGCACTCCCGAGGATAAACTGGTGTAAGCGCGAATCCCTGTAGTGTACTTCTGGACACTCTGTTTTTCGACGAAACCACACACACTGTTGTTCCGGCCCTGCCCTTCAGTGGTGGAACAGAACTTAGGTGGTAACAATATCATTTTATACAGAAGCGTTAAGGTAAAATCTCTGTAGCGGGTCAGGTGGCTAAAGCACTCCGCTCTCCAGGCCGGCCATGACAGCGATGGCGGAGTAGTGAGGTACCTCAGTTGACTCAATTCCACGTACAGATGTGTACCTAAGGTGATTCAGGCGCTTCCAATGATCTAAGCAGTGGCATATCCCAGTTTGCCTCATAGTGTGTGTAATTGCCTTTACAGTTATGTACGCTGTTTTGCCGGCTGTGCCTCAAAATGAATATGAAGTACACCTTAGCCTTAAGAGCATAAAGTAGGGAGCACATCTACCAATAAGAAAAACATTAAAGGATTAAGTTTAAAGTTTATTAAAATACATATGTCATATAGGTCCATACTCTCCTAGTAAAAGAACAATAATAATTGAGAAATAACAGCAATTATTTCTAGTCAAACTCAGGTTAAGGCAACCTGATTGCAAAGCTAGTATTTTTATGTTGTGAATGACTTGGTGAGAAAGATCAATTTAATTAAAGCTAAATTATTTAAATAACCTAATTTAATAAGGGTGTGTTCAGAAGGAACCTAACTAGAAGGGGTTCATTACCAGAAGGAATATGAAGAAGTTGGTTTAACTAGAACCAGAAGGGACATCATCTTCATGACCTGGGTTACCTTAAGGTGGTACAATAGAGGAAAGGTGGGTCGACAAGAATGATGTTGGCAGAACCCTCTGGTGGCGTCGGAGTCCAAGGGCCTCTGGCATTAGCGGTCGCTGAAGAGGTGGAGACCCTCTGGAAGGTGGTGGTCATCCAGAACTGCTGGCTGCTGAAAACTGTTGAGGACCCTCTGGTGGACGCTGGCTTACCGACGGGAAGAGTCTTCAGCCATGAAAATGGCTGGACTCAAGGGCCTAGTGGCTTGTGCACCTTGAAGAGATACTCCAGCCCTTACAGCGGTGGAGCAGGGTTGGCAATAACTTACCCTTGGCCGACACCTCTGGCCATCACAGTGGTGAAAGTGCAGCAGACTGCCATGAGGCCTGCTCTGATAGCCCTTTTAAACTAAAAATTCGTAGCTTGTAGGACTTCAGAAGGGGTGCCTTTTCTCATCACCTGTGATGGAGGCATTGAGATATCTTATCGCCTGAAGGCTCTCGTGGCTGTGGTGCTCCAGTAGAATGTGTGCTGCCCCTAAAGCAGTGAACTGTGGAACTGGCGACCTTCCTTGAGGGTGTCGGCGGCTTGGCAGACAGTACAATCTTTGGAGAGAGGTGTTGACATGATGGCTTCTGGGCGAATTGCAGTTAACAGTAAAATCTAGGCGCATGTGTCTGTAGTATCACATGGGGTTTGCCAAAGTATCCTGTAGGCATGTGTCCTGCGTCAATGATTCAGTAACGTGACTTGCCCTATAAGGATTATTGTATAGTTCCATGATGGGGTAAAGCAGTTGCGTAGAGTGCGCTTCCTAGAAGCGCAGAAATGTGCAGTGTGTCAATCCCTCCCTCCCCCCACACCCATAGGTTTCGACAAAGAACCATCTTGGAGTGATGAAAGTGAAGTTTATTTTGGACAGTATAAGTCAAGCATGAGACTATATGTTGGTTTACTTCTACAGTAGTACCTGCTCTGTGCGCAAGCGGTTCCGGAGAGTGGCGTAGCAAGACGTTATCTCCGTCCGCACGGCCAGGAGGTGTCTGGTTAATCTCAGTCACCTGCGTTCCGTTCTCCTCTTTGCTTCCCATCACCTCTCCTCGTCTATATCTTGGAGTAGCAGGTGGTGTCCCGAGATCAGCTGGCTGCTGGGGTCCATTGCTCTCTCAGCAGAGGGGGAAAAGGCTGGGTTGGGGAATGAACGGCTTGTGAAATTTATAATGTGAGGTTCCCGATATCTAACACCAGGTGTCGCAGGCCTTCTTAATATGTGACGTACCAGTTCACAAATCTTGCAGAAGGCACGGGTGCTGACAAATAATTATATCATTTTACAATTTTACCTGGAATACCATTGTGACGAATGTCAGGCATGCCACACTGGCTACTATAGCTGGCCTACGTGCATTGGACAAGGGGTAAACACAGTGAGATGTATTATATGTGTGTAAACGTTTCACCACGTATGCATTGGCTGGCCGGACAAAAGGATCACGTGACCTGGCTTAGTATACAGATGTGGTGTTGTTTACAAGCGCGCAGCAAAATACAGACTGAATAATCCCAGCACTCACCACAGAATGACGTCCACTCAGGGTAGCGATGGGCCCGAACTGCCCGAATTTGCAGGAAGACTCCACAAGGACCCAGTAGCATTTACCCCGGAATGTGGGCGGGAGTTTAAGGAAAACGAAGTCCCAGTTAAACAATGGATCGATAAAACCCAGAAATAGTTGAACGGAAAGGCACTAGACTGGTGGAACAAGTACAGACAGTTCATTACAGAATGGGGGCGACTTTGTTCACGCCTAGCCACCAGTTCTCAGGTGAGGAAGTATTAGCACATTTGACAACCAAGTTCCACAGTCAAACCCAGGTCTCAAAGGAACAGGACGAAATCTTAATCAGAAGGAAGGTGCAGATGTACCACCGGATTTTCCCCGAAGGAAGAGAAACGTTGTGTTCGTAATATTACATGTATGCTGCTACCAAAATTACGAAATCTACAACAGCTTCCCCGACCACAGTCCATCAATCAATTAGTGGAGAGAGCTTGCAAGATAGAGCGAAATTTTAAAGCACAGGCCCCCCCCTAGACCGGCAAACAGTGAGGAAGGGAAGACACTCTATTGCAACTCCTCCTTCCTCTGCTCTCCTTAAGTGCTGGTTCCGCCCGGGGAGGCATTTTCACAAAGACCGAGTGACAAGGGGAAGGGGGGGGAGGGGGGAGGGATATATATATATATATATATATATATATATATATATATATATATATATATATATATATATATATATATATATATATCCCTTGAGACGCTGACCCAAGAGTCCTACTTCCTGGACGCACCACGAATAGCAATTGGAAACAACCAGTGGAAAACCGTCCAATGTTAGACACGGCTGCCACTGGCAATTTTATAAGGAGCATCCTCTTCATGCCAAACCAGCGAGCTCACCCAACAACCATTGACAAAAGGGTTCAGCTGGTCTAGTCAGACTGCTTCCTCCAGGTGAAAGGAAAAATAAGGCTTGCCACGTGGACAGTAAATAAAGTCACAGCGGCGAAGTTCCTATAGTAGCCTCACAGGTAGAAGAGGTGATCCTGGGGCAGCATTGGCTGCAAGAGCAGCAGTGCATGATAGATTGCGGACAGTGCAACATTTGTGTCGGAGACCACAAACTCATGACAATCAGCTGGGGATGTAAAAAAGATGTCTCAACCCCTTACCCGACCACACCACAGAGTCCGGTGAAACATATTCACATCCTACAGCTGACAGTAGGGGACACCCACCGATTCAGAAACCACAGCAGAACGTGGAGACTAATCACCAGAAGAACGTCGCCATAACCAGCCATCAGTCACCCGAGAGCATGCAGCCTTCTGGGACCCCGAACCACGCCCGGACCTCTACCAGAGAACTATCCCACTCATGTCGGTGAGAAATGAACTATCAGCACCTTGAGGAGCAATATCCGTCGGGGCACTGCCTTAGACCCCAAAAGACTCTTTTCGGAAGATGGCCACCACAACTTTAATGATGTACCCCAAATAAAATTCTATCATTAATGAATTAAGTGTTGGGGTGCGAAGAACACGAAAGAGACATAGTGCTAGGCTTGTCCATGACCAGTTTCATTTTATTTGTTTTCATTCACACATTAGGGTTTCCTATCAATTAAAAATCTTACAGGGTTATTGTTGATTTGAAATTTTCCATCTTCAAACTGACGCGTGCCGCTTATACAACTAATCTAATTCGAGTATGACTCATCACCTAGAGTACCTCTTCCACCACTACAGACATGAGCAACACGCTGCCTACCCTACAGGCAGCAGGAACTATGAGTGATTCCTTCTCACTTGGAGGATACACAACCCAGCAGGCATGCCGTCTCCCCTACCCCGCGCTGAGAGCCAACAAGCTGCTCAGACCTTGGGCAAGGCTGAGCGCCTCTGAAGAGGCACGAAGCAGAATCGCTGACCAGAGTATTCCCACGCCAACCAGGGTTGGAGGACGTCACACCTCCCCCACATGCCGCGCCGGCAGCCTACAAGCTTCCACTATATAAGTTCGGATGCTGCTGAGCTCGGGAGTCATTCTTTCGCATCTCTAACAACCTCCCACAGCACTATACCAGTGCTCAGGATCTTCGGAGAAGTTTGTTACTTTCAAGTATGTCCCCGCTGCTACTTACTACATACGTCGATGACCAGCGAACACAATCACATATATTTTAGCTTCACTTTGTCTCCTCAAGACACCTTTTTCTTAGCAGTTTAACTTTAATTAATTTGCATTCGTTTTCAACCAGCTTTTCCCTTTTTACTTGGAACCAGGTCGTCTAAACCTGGAACCACATTTACCTTCAGCTATCCATGACTTGGTAGGAGGTAGTGTAGACCTGTTTCTTCCCAGTTACACATCAGCATCGTCAGTACTTGTGGGGGAGAAACAGAGATGCCACAACCACTAAAAACACCTTCACACCGGGAGGTGCGTCACTCAGGTTGCGTTTCATCATCGGCATTAAGTCAGTGCGCAGTGACCATAGCCTGAAGTTTTGCCGTACATCCTAGTGCGAACACACAACCAGTAGAGGCTTGATGGCCCACACAGCTTCACGTCCCTGATCAGCCAGCAACTGTGGGGGATCAGTGGGGACTCTTATCGATCATGTGCCGGCAAGTCACTATTGGGTTACACTATTAACCTTCCTATCGAAGTGCATCGTGTAGACTATAGAACTGTTTGCCCTATACCTCACGAAAGGAGGAGTGGTGGAAAATGCAGGGAACGATATCTGGCTCACTCTACTCTCAGGCTGTGGATAGTATTTCCCTGTCCTACACAGGAGAGGCAGGTGGGATGGGACCGTGCCGCCGAACTCGACAAGCAGTCGCGCCTGCTCTGGTTCTGATACTTGATTTCCCACTGTGTATCCGCATACATCCTACGTGTCACTCGGTTGTCGAAGGACTCCTGACCGGTACTGAAGTGCACTTAGGTTGGGACAACCTCATCTTCTGGTCCAACAACGCACACCTGTAGAACCTCAGCTCCGGCATAGACCGAATTCGTCACGCCCAAGCCAAACTTACTCCGACTACAACATCAAGAAGCAGGCGTGAGTAAGTACTAGCCAACACCCCTCGCCTCACGCCAACTACCCCGCTTTTGGTCTAGCAGACAAAATCCTAGACTAATGTGCCAAGTCCGTCTAATTGGGCATGTGTGAAAACTTTGTAGTGCTGACATTCACTGTGCTCATTTATAAAAACTGCCTCGAAATTTAGTACATCTGTATTTCTGTATAAATAAACCTTCAGATTCTGATTGAAATCTGGTATAAAAACCATGGGTTGTTTATTAGTTATTTGAAACTCACTGTAATATTTACTCTGGGTTAAATGTTGCTTCATGACACAAACAGTACTAATGCTTGGAATTTTAACTGGAACAGCATTCACACAAAATTTTCATACCTGTTTATATTTACAGACGGGTGCACACAGGATGAATTTTTCCTGCTAGTTCCACTAAGACATTATTTGAGACCTAGGCAAAAAGCTATCTAACTTGGTTACTCACTGTGTCCATCACTGGTTTTTGCCATACATAGTATGGTTTCCTTGCTAGCTACTCTGTGAACTAGTAATGCCGGCAGCTATCACAATTTTTTGATAGCTGGCAAAAATAATAAACAATTAACTCTGTACGGCAAAGAAAGTTTGCTGTAATTAAACTTCTTTCAGTTTTGGATCATGAAAATAATAAACATGTAGATTAAATAAACGACTGTGGACAACAGAAAGAATGAAAACAAGAGTTTACTGGCAATGCTTTTCAAAGAATTGGGGTGAGTACACAGATAACCTCATAACTGTATACAAACATGTTTCTTCTATGCATCCATTAACACTTTTCCATGAACACACCTTACAAAAATACCACCAAAATAATCATGTCACCACGTAAATTAAGTCAGGTGACATGCTTCCTTACTGTCAATGGCTGAAATCATAAACTAGCAAAGGGATACGAAGAGAAAATAGCACCATTTCAATTACCAAAAAACAGTAGACTAGCCAGCGAAACTGCTCATAGGCATAAATATTTCCAGTAGACGAGCACATCCAACATCAAGCAAGACTCCTTGCATGCAACATCGTAAGGTAAAATAATTCCGTGTGTGGCGGGCTTAATTTTATAATTAGCGTTAAAAATTCTTACAGTTTGCATTAACAAAATTAATTTTATGATAAGAGCTATCACTTAAGACTTTCGTGGGAGTGAACTTTTCTTATGCCTATTTTTTAAAAATAACTTTGTAAACTGTAAAGTATAATGTAATTTTAAACAGAAACAGGTTAACTAACACACATCAACTAATTTTCAACTACAAATTTGTGAAGTTACAAAGTATATTTCCAAGTGCATAATAACAAAAGAACTATATCATTATGTAGCTAAACAACACATGCAGGTTAGGTGTGTCTGAAAGTTACCAATCTAAGGTCGCCCATATATAAGTAAGTACATAAACAATTGTTTAAGAAAAAATCAGAAATCCACTAAAAGAAATTATCCCATCTAAAAAATACGTACTGGACATTGCATCAGTGTGCATAATGAATGTGGAATCATGTTGGACATGAACAAGCAAGCATTGTAATAAATATAAAACAATAAGCTATGTATGAAGTTAGCATGTCTTACCCAAAACTGTTTCAGTAAATCACAAGCATAATTACTGTAATGTGGTGTACATTAGATCAAAAAAGAGACCAAGCTTAACACATCAATAGGTCACAAATAAATAGCACTTCAACATCCTAGACAAAGAATTCACAATTGTAGTCTTAACATGGGTAATGCATACAGAAACACACAACATGCACATTCATGGGAATAATTAATTGAGTAAAAACATGGTGCCCACTTACAAACAGAGATAAATAGTCGAGTCACGCAGGAAGTACTGCAGCGCATTAGACTGCTGTATTGTGTAAGAAATTTAATGGGTAAATGTTGCAGGTATTTTGAGTTCATGAAGAGAGAGAAAGAAAAAAATATATTCATTTTTATTTACCACTGACGATTAATGTAAAATTTTAAACTAGTTACCGGGCACTATTTTCAGTCAAGCATCACAAACTTGAATGCACATACAAAGAGGTTACAGACCAGCTGATGACGTGCATTACAAATGAAACCACACGTTGAGAACTTCACTGCAAAGTTGGTGGTTCTGCCTAACAAACTCTCACACACTCATATGAGCTGGAGAGAATTAAGATTCTGTTGTGTTTTTATAATCTTATAATTAAGTGACAATATGTGTGTATCCTCAGTTTACATTGAAGTTGTTTTGGTTACGCTGATTATTTCTCTTTTTCTCATGCACTGTGTATCGTCTTTGGCAGCATCTCTGTAAAGCACTGGTGTATGAGAAACAAAAGACAGTTGAGCTGAAGCCATGTAGCTGTGAAGTACTGTTAATAAAAGAGCTCAGGATTACTGCATTATATTTTGTGTTTCTTCACGAATTACAAGAGATTCTACTGTATTTATCACTTCACATAAAAAATAAATATAAAACATTTTTAGAATTTTTTTACTTGAAAAATTAGCGTGTGAAATTTTTAATAGGGGATGGTGAGACTTTTAGTGCAAAGAAAACACATCGATCATGACAAAATGTAGCTAGCGTATGTATTTACTGTAGTTACAGTTTCACAAAGTCACATAGCACAATTGATCCCGCTGATTCCGTATATACACATATACACATAAAAACTGGTTAAAACATTACATATACACATTAGGTAACATTACCATTATAAACTAACATAAAAAACAACAAAGTACTTTCAATTTTCTGAAACAATATTAACAAGTGCTAATCAACTTCAACAACGTATAAAATACATGGTCTTATTTGTCACAAACATTTACAAACAAGCTCTCACAAAATGCACTGAAATAAACTAGATGCTGTTCACGGTAAACTGAGCACTTTTGACAGCCCTGCTTACGATCTACTTGTATGCACTTTGCGTATTCTTCTACCATGTTTAAAATCAACATTGCTGTGGGCATAATCACTTTATTCATGCATCGATCAAGGAAATTGTGAGATTATGAGAATTAAATATCTCACATATTTGCTATTTTTACACTTATAAGCATTAAAAAAACAGAAAGCAAAATAAATTATTTCTGTATTCACAAATGTTTACCCGGCACATTTAATTCAGCGTTAAAACAGAGAACTACTTTCCCTTGATCATTACCAACTTAACAGGTAGGGGCAGTGAAATTTTTCATAGGTAGATTTCAAAAGTGCTAACTTTACCATGAACAGCCTATACTGAACAGGTGACCAGACTGGAGTGTTAAAAATGCAAGTAGTCGAAGATGAAGAGAGAGTTGTAGGAATGTGGTGTGTTGGGTCAGTGTTGGGTGATCGGTGGGGACAGCACAGGCAGTGTGGGGATACTGGCACCTGGGTCCAGGAGGAATACACTCTGTTGTGTTGTTGAAGGGGCAGCACTCACGTCGCAAGCCGAGAACAAATGCTGCTGCTGCAACATAACACCACCAACCCAGACACTGTTATACCTCAACCACGTCACTACTTAAACTATGACACACTTGAACACACCCACATCACCTCAAGTTCCTTTCGGTTTCAAAACTAAATAGGGCAGTGATGATTTGTAATGATCACATTTGACACACTGCTCCACCTAAAGTTTAAATTTATAATTTATTTCCTTTCTTGTTAATGCGTCTGTGAGAATTAACATTCCACCAAGCACCTCCATAAATTCAAAGACAACAAAAATTGGTTTTTAGGGTGGTCTTTCACAGAGAGATTAAGAACCCATGACGGTGATGCGTATCACACCTGTGACATTTTTACCATGCCACTAAGATCACCTCACTTTCACATATCAGTAAACACCAGTGTAACAAGCCTGGGAAGGAAAGACGAGGGAGTGTTGAACTAACCGAGTGCCGATACCACCTCCACTAGTCTACTTCCCTGAGTGCATCCCGGGTTAAATGAAAATCCATTAGCTACCACCCCTTTTCACATGCAGCCCCTCTCCACAACTCCAGCAGAGTGGGGATGGCTGGGCATGCCAAGAACCCCACGCACCCCCGGCTCATCACAGTGCCTACCGTGCGACGGAGTGACTATCCCTAAGGGGTGACGTTAGCCGAAATATTGGAAGGTAGTACATATTTACTTTTGTAATTATTAAAACTGAAAATTTTTGTTCTCTTGCTGCTCTCCGATATCTAAAATACAAAACAGAATAAAGCACATTTGTTTGTAACAGCGAAAACCGTAAATAGGCTTAAGGTCGTAAGTAGGTCGCTAGACTACCAAAAATATATAAAAGGACAGGAATTCAAATACGTACTCACAGTGTAGTACTTGTAGACACGCACACATACCAAAGAAGGACGACACACTTTACACGCAGTTGCCAACCAAACTATCATCCCCCAAAGGATCCACACCTGCAATAGCTCACGCCGTGGCTCCTGTATCATCCACCACCCCTCAATTTCTTTCAATAGCAGACTCACTAAACCGTACATACCCCGTACAAGGCAACTGTAACTGTCAACAGAAAATTTGATTTATCAGCTACAGTGCCAACACTATCACGGAGAATACATTTGCCTCACCATCAAGACACTCAGACAGAGAATGAATGGCCACAGAACAGACACCAAAGAAGCCATAGCTGATCATATCAATAACCCACAGGACCAACAAGTTTTGCAGAACATGCAGCATCACACAACAAAGATTTTGATCCCTTCTACAGCACCAGAGTTGTGAGGGCCCTACCACCTCCACGCAATAGCTCAGAACTCGGACACTAGGATTTAGCTCACAAATTTATAACAAAATCCAGGCAGCCGCAAGGCCTCAACATACGATAATCACAGTTCTTAACCACACTCATCAGCTATACCAGCAAAGTTTCGATTTTCCTGCCCCACCCTAGTTTGCCACCTGGCCGCTAAGTTTACTACAAACAGCATCTTTCTATCATACTGCAGTGTCGTACAACCCACCACCTGATAAAGCTGGCTTGGCTAGCAAACAGGCTAAAGTCACCCCTTAGGGTCAGAGTACATGCTGAGTTGCAAAGTGCAGAAATGTGAGTTGTTCATTAGTGATTATCACCTCCAGAACTCTCTTTTCAACATGAGGGGCCTCGAAGGAAGTGCCTACAACTAGGAGCCGTAGCAAAGCTGGGCCGGCTCACTCTCATGCAGAGTCCTTGGCTGACGTGTTTTCTGGCCCACCCCAGTCGATTCACCACGTTTGTGTTGCTGAATGAGCAATACAAGCTGGGTTGATGGATATTTGTGCACCAATACACACTTGTTCATATGCATGTCAGACTTTTAGTCCTTGGGGCAATAAACAGGGCTATGTCAGACTGTTTGGTATGTTATTCCACACATCTAGTTTATCGCCAGTTAACCATTTTGTTTACCAGTTATTTTACCACAGTTTGTCCACGCGGTCACTAACCTACAAAACCATAACAGGCCAGAGAGGGAACCAACAAGCATATTATGGTCAAGATGCAGAGCAGTCTACTATTCAGTTTGCATTGACTATAAAAATGGCTGCAAACTTAACACAGGAGACAGATACTTCACAAATGGCTTTGTTTTTCAAGTAGCAAGAGAAAATGGTAGATATTTTCATGAGTTGCCATAACCTTGTGACCAAAAATTGTTGTAATTTAATAATGGACATTAGAAACTGTTTTTTTTATGTATCTTAAAGTATTCACACTTTGCAAATTAGTTTCAGGTTACAGAAAAAAATGTTTATTTTCAAAATTGAGTATACATATTTGGCTCATTCCACACAAGGAATAAGGTGATTTTGTAATTTAAAAGTCATTTTTGGTCCAAAAATATTTTCTGTTTTCGTTTTGTCAAATAAATTTTATAGCAAACAATGCATGCTTTATTATTAGGCCGCCAGCTGTTACTCACGGATTTCCCTGGTCAGTAATTTCAGTAATGTCAGCTATTGTTCTGATTCGGTTGAAGGCACTGAAGGCACTGATGGTCGCATGTTAGAGGTACCCTGAGCGAGGCTACAACCGTTACTGGGATTGCTGATTTTTATTGGTGTTTAAAATGGCAGTGTTCTAATTTTTGTGCATACTTTGTTGAGACATTTAAAATTGTTCACACATACCTTTTGTTAATTTATACATATCAATATTTTAATTAAATCCTGTTCAGATCATTAACTACAACATACTAGCAAATATTTTATTATTTATAAAAAACACTCCTTTCATAGTAATAATGTTTCTGAAAGGTTTCTAATCATACAGCTGTGGAAAAAGAGAAGAGGCAGAAACCTAATTGTTTTTGTTTTCTTGGCAATATGAAAAGTACACAAATTAGCTGCCATGCAGTTATCTGTGCATATGGCATGGCAGTGTTTAAGCACGTGTCTTTTCATGCCCATTCAATGTTTACATTGCAGTATTTACACTTTGTTCAGTTTATAAAACATACCAAACCCTCCACTTCACTTCCATATTCCCAAATACAATCTAAAACAGTATCTATTTTTGGGATCCCTAACCAGTTTTGCGAGATATGCAGCCGACTACATCACCACCATCTCTCAAAATATGCAAATGCTGTATTTGCTACTTGTCAAGAACCTCACCGCAAAGCACAGATGTTGACTAAAGTCAGCAGTGTTTACAAATGCAGGGCAAATGTTTGGTGCATAATTATTACATTCAATATAAAAATATTCATATGTTATATTGACGCATGATGCGTCCTGCACCTGAGCAGTGCACCAATTACAGGCTGATTGCGCCCCATCTGAAAGGCAATGTACGCCGGGGCAGGCCTAACCTCAAGAGCCCTGCAGTAAGGAAGGCAGGACACGTGACCCCAATTAACATTGACAGTGTCTCAACAACCCTTCTTTTCTCAAGTGTTCCTTGCTATAATGCACTCTTAAATGAAACTATACGCCGATAAGTAATCACCCAAATGAAGCAGCCAGAGAAACCCCGCCGAAACTATGAGTTTCCAATCTGCCACTTCCACATGAGAAGCCTACACGGATCAAACTGCCCGCCACCAGGGAAGCGGCCAATCAGGGAGAATTCATGGCCTCCCCGAAGGGCAAGATGGTGCATTAGATTTTATCATCTCGGGCGACTGCCCTCAGAGATAAGGATCCAGGCAGCCCTGAAATTATGTCACAAGCTCCACCACTGGGAGGTGGGGCCAACCTCCTGCAACCCTCTGAAAGCCTACGATCTGCAAAAATTAATATAAATATGAGAGCAGAGCAGGCCTTAGGATGAGTTTTGTGGCGACACCTTCCTGACTGAGTAAGCGGAATTGGTTCCGCACAGGGCAGAGGCCCTCACCCATACCAGCTACCATAGTGTGACAGTCGACAACGCTGTCCAGTTCCGGAGGACACCAGCACCCCGAAGGCCCTCAACTTCTTTGGTCACCTACTGTATCATGCAGAAGTTAGATGCCCGCAGAGGCCTTCATCTTCGTTGGTTCCCCAGCAGCTCCAGCGATGCCGACGTCCACTGAGACTCCAGCACCGTTCTCCTACCCAACCTCCAAACCCCCCTACACTTACCTGCTACCAGGTATCATGAGGTTGCGATGACATCCTATCTGGACCTCCCCTTATGGCCCTAGTCCGGCCACTACTTCACAGCTAGTGTGAGGTAATCCCTTAATGAAACACATTAGAACCCTTCAGGTATTCCCTAATTAAAGTTAGGATTTAAACTGGGCTAATAACGTTTATTTTAGTATTGTTATTAACCACCGGTTCACTTGATACAATCGTAATTTTTAAGTATTTTTCCCCCGGTTGCATCCACTTGGCTTATCGAGAGGAAGCTTCCAAATTGAAATATTTTATTTTAAATTAATTTAAGTGTGGAACCCATATAGTTCATTATAATTGCATTGATTATTTTCGAATTATTCAATGATACTGTATTCTCAGTGTTGTGTTTTATAAGTAATTCATAAGTGAATATTAAAACTCACTTTACAGAATTTACTTCTATTATTTATCAAGTAAGCCCTTCTAGTAGGCCTATAAGGTTGAGTATTCATTTGGTTCAGCAAGCTTACTCACTCAGAATAATGCCGGTACGCATGTTATGCCAAACAGCAGGAGACAATAAACACAGTAGTTGCACTAAAGATACGCATACATACCTAAGGAACCCGATTGTCTGCGAGACCCAGACTCTATAATTCTTTCTGGCTGGAGATAGCCAGACTGTAATTTAACTATACCGATGATAGTACTGGACTAGTCGGACCTTAGCAGTACACATTTGAAACTGACCTTTAAATGGCTTTATCCTCTGTGTGTGTGTGTATTGTATTTAATTAAACGGCTAAATGCAGCACACTCACCGTTGCGGAAAGAAGTATTGTCTACTCAAGGCATTAAATAAAATAGAACAACAGATAGTAAATACACCACAACCTAGCACCGCAGAGGACCGACCTTTATTTGAACCTCCCACACTTACATCACCACGTATTACCTTCGAACATTTGGTGGCTGTCTATTTTGATCTACATGTAGTAGTAGGAATTGCGCCCGAATACCTATCTGAACCACACACCACCATACCCCCACACATTCCTCCAGCATTACAGCCAACCCCAGTACGAATCAACCGCAACCATAAACAACCACTGTTGCACCACCGGCTATGCAGCAGAGCCGCCCGTCAGAGAAAAGGAGGGCATCTCCTCCCAAAGGACCATAGGTAAAGAGTCGAAGAGCAGTTAAACCTACTGTTCCTGATTTTGTGCCTGCACGGAAAGCGACTCATCCTACTTTACACACCTGCGTACTTCCCCCACGACAGTAAAATAAATGTAGGAGATTTTATAGTGACGCTGGCCTCACATCTTTCATTGACGTTCACCATTTCCACGAGCCGTAAGGCACATGCTCATGATCACCGGTCAGTGAATATAAGGCTCATCCTCAGGGTAGAATTCCCCAAACTCCCAAACTTCCAGGGCCCTTACGAGGAGAAAAACCTCTTCCCCCTTTCACGACGTGGGGGAAACCCACGACGTATGGCTAGTCCGGGTTCATCACAGTCAGGAAGTCGGTGAGTTTGAATTGTCCTTATATTTTACCACACTAGGTGACTTCCCCCGTTAGGATTTCGAGGTTCGTACCCCGGTTGCATCCCGATAGACTCGAACACGTGACTACCGCAAGGTTATTTTCAGCTCCTTCCATTATGGTATCACCCCAGGTGGCACCCATTTTTGGTCAGAGATGTAACTATAAATAAAACATGCATAATTCTGCTCATGAACAAGCATCTTAGCAATTCAGGTCAATATACTGAACTGGCCTGCAACAATAATTTTTTGACCTTGGTATCAATTAATTTATGTATCGTTATCATGACATAATATTTTGTGCATGTTTGTATAATCAATAAAGTGATGAACACGCAAATAGTTTTGTTATCTGCACGTAAGTGAAGTAAACGAGAGATAATGCTGTATAGAGGAAACTGTACAACTTAAAGCTAGTACGAGTTTTCATAGTAAAAGAAGCTCGCATTTTGGTTTTATATACACTTAAATAAGCAATTTTACCAATGTTTCACAAATATGGGAATTATCATAGAATTTTGCAAATAAACACAGTTGATCCATATTTCACATTATTTTGCAATTTGCAAAAATGCCTATGTCCTACCTATAAGCTAGGGCCATCAGACAGTGAGGGGCAGGAGTGAAGATAATATTAGCATCTGGTGCTCAGTACAGAGACCATTTAGACTGTCCTCACTTGACCCATGGTCACTCGGACAGTACTAATGAGCATGATACAAGGTTGCCCACATTAGTGACACAGAAGGGGAACCAGGAATGATGCCTCTATACTAACCAAACTCTGTTTGTACCACCGCATGTCAATCTATCAGGGCCAGTGAACTGGAGGACGAGAGCTTGTGGCCCAAGATCATTGGCACAGACAAAGTCCCCAGTGAGGATATCTAACTCTCACTAATCTTTGTTCATACCACCACATCTTGATCTACTGGGGACAGAGAATTGGGGCAAGGGTGAAAGAATCCTACTGACCTTGATCTTGCACAAGAGGGAGTGTAGGGAAACTGCATATAAGAGCATAGGGGTCCTCCTCTACCCCCCTGCCTCTGCACCTTGAAAACCCCTACTTACCACTTCACCCCTAACCTACTGCATCAACTACATTATGCCTTATTCCTGTTGAGGTGGAGAATGGGTCAAGGCAATGAAAGCAAACCAGTCCCTTCAGCACTCTCACAAAACCTACCCACTGATCAGAGACAAGGAGAGGGACAGAGCCCATTATCAGGCATGAATGTGGGAAAAGGCCAAACCAGCACAGCCTACATGACATCTCTTCACTACTACAGTCAAGAATTCAGTAGTTAGCTTTGCAAGACCTTTTAGGTGGACATCAGGGTTCATATTACCCAACCAACAAGACTTGGGTTGTATACACGAATACTGATACCACTAGTCAAAGGGTCAGTAAGTCAGACAACAGAACTTTCTTTGCTTGAAAACCCCCAGTGAGAGAGAAGGTTGCTTGTGGCCAAGCCACAAAAGCCTACTACTCCGCTATTTGCCCTGCCTACAAAAGCACCTGGGAAAGGCAATACCTGGATAGAGCAAACGCCAGTAGAGAAACCACCAAACTTTTGGGCCAAATGGAATCCAGCCACCCATAACTAGGCACCAGCCAAGACCATAGTGAGTGTCAGGTAGTCAACACGTATAAATTAAGGGCACGTCTGCAGTAGTTTATGGTTTGATTCTAGTTTCACACCCAGATACACTATCCATTTCACCTAGGTAGTGCAGTAATGGAAGGCAAAAACATGAAGATTTGATGGGAAGCGGGAAAATTCTCTCCTTCAGCTAGATGCCTGGCTACAAATGATAGTGCCACTTCTATGGGAACCACTTGGACGGAGCATGGGGCATGGCATAATTCTCTCAATGGAAGCCTGGTTACCAGCGGTAGCAGTGCTTCTTTTGGACCTCCTTGAAGGTAAAAATGGGAGAATGAAGCTGAACTCCAATAAGCATTTGCATTGGAGAAAGGCCCTGAATTTTAAGGAGGCCTGCCCATCCATTCATCCACCACCTCGGCCCTGCTCTTTCTCCCCAGTCAGACCATACCTGGGACTGATGTTCCCTTCATTAACCCTACCCATGCCAAAATACTGAGCTGGGAGGCAGAAAACAGCCAAAATAGCCACTGCTAAGGCTTGATGTACTGTGTAGCAAAGATCTAATAGCTGTAGACAGTACATGGGAGCTCAAAGAAAAAAGCCAGAAGACAAGAGACATACTGCTTCGCCAACTACAGGGATTTGGCACTGGGATTAAGTCAAAGGAGCAACACCAGTATACCTGCCTGGGTGCTTCTCCATTCCTTGTACCATCTCTCCTCTCTTACAGATTCCAATCAACCCCCGATAATGCACTTTCTGCCCACCTAACACCCTCCTGTCAACTTGCCTTCACCCCCTCTCCCTCCATCAGCAAGCTAACCATCCTTACGATAGTCAGATATGCTTTTGAGAGGGCCACTAAATGGCCCTCTCAAAATGGATATGATTACTTACAGCACCCGGGGGGTCCTGGCTGAAGTAGTGAGCAGGTATGACGATGCCAGCGGGCGGAGTCTCGTCACCGGGCACAGGCTGCACTAACAGTGACACAGGAGAGCCTTGGAGCAGGCTGGGTGGCATCTCCCCCAAGGGCAACTGTGAAGGTGAGACATCCACTGTCGGCTGCAACAACACAACAAATTTTCTCCTGCTACCGTGTACTTCACTGCACTACACTATATCTACTACAGTTAAACTGCGTTAATAGAAATGTCTTTGATAGAAAGTTGACTTCTTTCCTCTTGGAGGAAGATATGGAATTTAGAAAATATTATTAATTATTATTACATCTATTGTAGAGTCTACTGGTACAAATAAGTAATGATGATACGTATGTTTTACTTTCCAATAAGCTGTATAACAAAATCTAAATTTTTATTTTTTTGAGAATTTATATAATTATTCCAAGCACTTGTTAATAGAATCATCATAATAAAAATAGCAAAATTAAGATATCTTGGGGTTTTTAGAGAAGAGGCTTCATTGTACTCTCCTTTGTGACATTCACCTATAAACACTACCACATTCAGCTGGGCAATGCAAATCTCGGGTGGGAACATACCAGACACAGCAACTGTGAAGGAGTAAAGTATAGTGCAGGGCTCTATTTAGGGTCTGTAGACCCCTAGGCTTATCCTGTGGTGTGAGCCCTACTGGGAGGGTATAGAATACACCTAGTAAAAGGGAGGTGTGGCTGTCCAGGGTCTTTCCCCTGGAAATATTCTGAAATTTAACCTGCAAAAATCACATTTTAGAGCAATTTTTTTAATACTAAAAATCCAAAAAGAAACATTTGAAGTTTTTTATTAATTTATAGAAAATTTTACTACAGTATTTAGAAATTAATATCAATAGATGAGATAAAAATATAAAAATGAAAAGAACTAAAAATCATTAAGGTATTCAACACTATTTGTTAAAATTGCTATTAACAATTACACTGTATTAGAAAAAGAAACACAAAGTTGAGATTCATGTCTAGTTGCCAAATATGCAAAAATCAATATTTCATTTCAAATATAAAAATAACATATTGTAATTTTAAGTAAACATGTTAGGCAAATGCAAGATATATATATATATATATATATATATATATATATATATATATATATATATATAAAAGGAATGTAACAAACAAACAAAATTTAATTATATTTAATTCAAATATACTACTTTCTCAATAATCACACTTAAAATCCAAATTTTAAATAAATGCATAGAAATGCATTTTTAATCAACTGTGTGTACAATTTACTACTACTAAATTGTAGTAACTACATATAACTTAACTTGAAAATGGCTTAGTGGCTAATTGGTTTGCGCCTACACTTCATACTAATGAAGCTACTTATAATATCTTCATTACTTAGTTGTTTCAAAATATCACTTTCAATGCTGAGCAAAGCCAAAATGTTGAGCATGTATTCCAATATGGAGATTCGAAGCTTGTTTTTGATCAACTTCAATTACGAAAATGACCTTTCTCCACTGCTGTTTGTGACCATAAGTAACAAGTACAATCATAGAGTGACCTCGATTTTAGGAAAACACTCTTTGACTTTTTTCTGGGAGGAGTTTATACATTCACCTCCCCTGAGTGATTTCCCCCCCCCCCCCCCCCATCTTCTTCTTGAAACTTGTGGTAAAAAGCCTTGAACTGAATCAGTTCACATCCCAATTGATCGTCTAAGTCATTGTTAAATCTTTCTACTAAGTTTTGAGCACTTTATTAAAAATCGCTGCTGCATACATATGACACTAGCACCCGCAGCAATTTGTATCAGTTCACTGACATGTTTGAAAGATTCTTGCAACAAATGTCAATAATTAAGCAAAATTAATAAATATACTGTTACGGTGTGTTTCGTTAACCGCTGCATGTAAAATAGCATGGCATAACTGTTTGGTGATAGTTATGCTGGATCTGTGTGTGCGTGATTTCAAATATTTGATGTGAACTATTTGTACGTTGTAAATGTGAACTGTTTTTATGACCAAGTTATTTATTTATATCCATGTATGTTTATTTATCACAACGTTTTACCTTTGCCTTGGGTGTTTGAAACACAGTCGTGTAACGTGATTTACCACCAATCCCAACAAAATAACCAAGTCCAGCCCCAATAAATTTCAATAAACCTAGTACACAGTAAGTAGCAATACATATA
Source organism: Dryococelus australis (assembly GCA_029891345.1). NCBI lineage: Eukaryota > Metazoa > Arthropoda > Insecta > Phasmatodea > Phasmatidae > Dryococelus > Dryococelus australis. The sequence goes on along the minus strand of CM057000.1, from coordinate 122,451,501 downwards.
AATATGAGTGGAATAAAAGTTATGGTAGGCTTATTTGAGTGCATGTTCACCGCTAAACATCTGTCATTTTTTCAATAGCGTACGCCCAAAATATTTTGCTTAATTATTCACTGGTGTGGGTAAACAGTAATCTACATATTTCTGTTGCTGGCTGTATGATCACATGCAAAGGTCAAGGCCGTTATTGAAAAGAAACTTTGCAGTGCATTGCCATTTTTGCACACACTATCTAAATTTGGTGATGGTGTTTTGCATTTGACATTGATATCACGATGGAGAGGAAATGAAACTTATCACAGATGTGGTCATTGTATAAACAAAAGAATAAGTGTGAGTGGAGAAAAGAATTACCATAGTTTGTACATTCCAAACAAAAACAATTACATTAAATATGTAAACGCCCTTCATGTCCACTTTTTTCCTGTAATTTACCAATTCTTTTAATTCCAAGGATTTAACAGGATTTGACACAATGATTCTGGATTTTACAGGATTTCTATATAGAAGAACCAGGATTTCAGCTTCAGGGCTGGTGGTAGCCCTGATAGAGGAATTTTGCCGGGACCACTGAAAATTAACTGTGGATATGGTTTATTGGTACATGCATTTTCAGTACTTTGAAAGTCCACTGTACTCAAGCTATTTTGGTGCCAAAAAATAATTTCTACCAATTGGGATAGCGCAGCAAACTGAAAATTTAACTGCTGAACAATTTTTTTTCCGTGAGGACATTTAAATCATCACAAAAATATCCATCTAAGCTTAAGATGTCACACCTGATGACTGAGACAAATATTACAGTAAGCACAGGTCTGTGATACTCTGAATGCAAACAAAACCATATAAAATATGTACAATTAATACACTTTACTGTCATTAAAACCCAAAAATGAAAAAGAAATCCACTATGGACTAATCACGGTAACGTGAGCACTTTTGAAAGTCCTGTCAAGTTTCAACTTTCATCCTGTTGGTTGCATATATTTCTGCAGATGTATAGAAATAAACACTACCATGTGACTTCTGCTCTTTATATTCGCTGGCTCCCAGGTTTATTTCCTACTCATTAAATAAACAAAAGTAATACATATTGTAATGAGCACTATACACATGCACACATCAATTCCAGTAAAAAATACTGATTGATGTTTACGATACCTTATTTACTTAGACGTATATTTATGCCTTCAAATATAGTCAACCCTCCCAACGTCATGATAAACACGTTTTGTTTAGGTTATCAACTTAGCAGCCAGGTGGCAAATTATGGTGAGGCAGGAAATTTGAAATGTGGCAGTAGGGTTATCTTTTATGTTTAAACAAGTGGCTGTCTGGATTTGGTGATGTAATGGTAGGACAGTTCCCAGCGCCACAGTTCAGCGCTGTTATTAGAAAGTGGTAAGGCCCTCACCACTTTGGTTTTGTAACACGAGTCAAAAGTTTTGGTTCTGAGATGCTGGATGTCCTGCAACTGGTTTCTCCTGTAAATTTGTGTTTACCTCAGCTATGGCTTGTTTCATGTCCACTCTACGGCAATTCATTCTCTAGATCCTCTGTTGGCTGCTAGGTTCACTGTTTGCCAACCACCGCTCAACATACTGCACTGTATCACCACTCACCACCTCGTCCAATCAGCAAAACATTACAATGCATCCACATGGGAAATGTGTTAGTCCGAGTTTTGTGCACGTGTCTATCCACGAGCACCGGCCTATGAGTACTTATGTTTTCCGTCTCCTTTTTACAATGTAATTAGTAGTCTAACACACTATTCCTGCCACATCTAAATGCTGATACGAGTAACGAAAAATAAAAATTCATTTAAAATAAGTAATGAAAATAATTATACTTGAAAAGCATGTGCCTAGAATTGATAAAATGGACAGGTGTTCCAAACATTATGTTAACTCAATAGTTCAGGCAGGAGCGATCAGCAATTAAATTGGAAACAGTGAATGCACAAGAAAAATATTATTTACATAAAATAACAAATTACAAACACAGACAATCCTCTACCATGACCCATGAATAGATGGTTACACAGCGGGTTACACAGCCCAAGTGCAGTATTAGCACGTCAAAGCTCAGCTGACATTAGCTAGTACTCATAAACAGCTGGCTGTTAACAACAGTACATGCATCACTCTCACTAAACAAAGCTACAACCCACCCTCTATTGCTCATTACATCTTGTAGGAACTTTCTGTTAATGCTTTTGTAATGCTGCCGTCAGTCACAAAATTAATTCATGCAAGAAATTAAGGAAATTACATTTTAATTTAAAACCTATCAACAGTGTGTGTGTAGTAAAGTTATAGTTATTAGTGTCCCATACAGCACCATGTGTACAGATTATTTTTTTTTTTTAAGTTTTTATATATACGTACAACCTTTTGTTTGTATGTACCACTGTACATAAATAAAATGTGTTTAATGTCTCTGCCACATGAAGAACAAATGTGTGCCATATACCAAGTTTCTGCACCCCATAAATTAACATTACATAATGACACATGATGCATTCTGCGCATCTAGCAAGTACTCTCTATGAAACGACTTCGCCCCATCTTGGAACACATCCATCATTAAGGGCAAGTCACACCTCAATTAAAACAGTAATGGAGGCGGGACACGTGTCTACAGAGTACTTAGGTAAGCCCAACTTATACTAGACACATGGTCTCAGATTTTACTGTTCACCGCAACTCGCCCAGAAGCCATCATGTCAATACACCTCTCTGAAGATCTTACTATCTACCACATCACCGCTCCCGCCAGAACAGTTACACCAGTTCCACAGTGTGTCGTTGGAGGGTAGCAGGCATTCCAGTGGAGAATCACAGTCTCCACGAGCATGCGAGGTTCACGATATGTCATCGCTCCATGCAGAACAGAAAAGGATCCAGGACCCCATGCGTGACAACAGAACTTCCAACCCCCTTGAAGCGGGACTAGCTTTCCCCATCACTCTTCTGAGAGCCAACAAGCTGGAATTTTTAGTATAAATAGGAGTTCCAGAGTTCGCCTCAGGGCAGTTTGCAGCACCTCTCTGCTGAAAAGGCCTGCTACACTTCTCCCTCCCCCGTTGAAAGGGCCAGGAGAATATATGCAAGGGTAAGCCAGTACTAGACCCATCCCACGCCTGTGACCGTTAACTACAAGTGGCTGTCGACATCTTCAGCAGCTCCGGAGGACCACCTCCACAGAGGGCCTTCCACCTCTTGAAGCCATCTTCAACATCCTCTAGCAGCTCCTGAGGGCCGTGCAAGATGTCAAAACTCAAGAAAAATTTCAAGAAATACAACATTCTCGAACAGCAAGCAAGAAAATTAATTTTCTCGAAAAAACGAGAAACTTTTCATGCCAATAAATTTTTTTTTAAGTTATGATAATAAGCAGTTACCGTTATTTGTTTGTTGAATACACAAGTGTGCAATGAAGACATCTTCAAGGCACTCCACGCATGTCTTTAACCAATGTGTTTAAGCACAATGCAAGCTTGAAACAAAACAAAAATTCTAAAATGACAGCCAGAAGATGGTTATCCTGCTTTATGTAGCACAAGATATTGTATTGAATATTGTGTCATTAACCGAACAGTTATTAAAATTAATTCATTGCACAGTGACATAACAATAAATGATGCATTAAAGGCACTGACCAGGAGGCCTATAGCTCACCAACAAACAAATCGCCAACTTGCCGAGTCGTGTGCTGATATAAGAGGTAAATTTCACGTCATGATATTAACGCAGACAAATATTTTGTAACATAAAGGGAACATCCATTTAAGTACATCATGTATCAGATTCTTCTTTTGGGAAACGCAAACCAGTATGTTTACAATAAAAAAAGAAAAAACGAGCACCATGATGAATGAAATGTTACTGCCTACTGCGCAAGAACAGTTTCAAAAGAATCCCACGAGAAAAATCTCTTTAGTAGAAACAAAATTGAATAATTTGTTTATAACTGTAACTAACCAAATTAAACAACTAACAATCTACAACTTTTTTTTGAACAGCGCATTTCCACTTATTGTGGATCAAGTGACCAATACAATAGGTGTATTTTGCGTTTGAATCATCAGCGAATTTGTTAAAACTGCTATTTTGGCACGCGTGGTTACTCTGCTCTTTGTAAGCTCAGTTCACAATGGAAAATGTGTACATAACGAACATGTACATTTCAAAATAAAAGTAGGTATTCATTATGACGTGGTTCATGTTCACCCGACATTTAAATGTAAGTTTAAAATTTAATCATATGCTAGGAAATTACATGATTTTTAAAAGTACTAAAGGCTGGTCACAAATATGTTAATTAACTTAAAATTTCTCATTCTCGCCTCGATTCCCGCAAAAAAATTTTTGTCTTTGTCGAAAATTTCTTGAAGTCCATATCTTATTCTCACACAACCCTACTAATTTTCATTTTCTTTTCTCGCAAGTATTTATCTTGCACCACATAACATCTATTTGTATTCATCCAGGTTGCCTTCACCTGGTATTTTACGTAATGTTAACATCCTTTTAATAATATTATCAATTATTTGTTATTTTAACCTAGGATAAAGTGGAGGCACTTGTTGATTATATCTTTTATTAAAAATTAACATTTTGTTTATTTTCAAAGTAGCTTGCGTATGCTTTATCATTTTAGCTCTTGATAACTCTTTGCTCGTTAGCCTGTTTGCTATTAGTTGGATTACTCATTTTTCTAAAGGTAAAGCTGGCAATCACCTATTAAAGACACAAAGGAAAATACAAAAACAGCGTAAGAGTAAACCGAGGTCTGCCAGTAGGTAGATACGGAGCACCCAAAATCACTGTAGGAACTCATCTACTGGTGAAATCAAGAGACTAAGATAGTTTCCTACTCTGCCACCGCTGGTGAATGGCCAGGTTGGCGGAACTAGCTATTTTCCGCCACTTGACCCATGGGTACATACCACACCTAGGCATTACTGTATAAAACCATGTAACATATCCTACGCTCTGTTACACCCCTGGGTGACAGCCGGAAGTTCTATCCATCGCTGGGTAACAGCGGGACATGGAACAAAAGAGTGATATATTACGTTGCAAACCAGTGTGTCTAGAAGTACATGGTACGACCACACCTTTTACACTGCTTTGTCTTAGACAGTGCTTGTTTTCCTTTCAAATGCTTTACACTAGAAAAGGTGGTGGTAAAAGGAAACTTTAGTAACTGATTTTAAAAGTACTAGAGACGGAATCAGCAACCTTAACACTGCCACAGAAATAGGACAGTACGGCATTATTTAAGCCACCTACAAGAGGTCCAGGCAGCTCACAGCTTGAGCATCTCTTAATTATTTTTTTCAGAGACACTCTCCTATGTCTTGGCCACCAGTGGATAAAATACTACTTTCTAATACCCCCCCTCCCCCCTTTTTCCCATTCAAGGAGCTACCCTGCAGCGAACGCACCACTCCACCGCAACCAGAGTCTGCGCTGTGCAGCTGCTGACCACCTCATCGAGCCAGTCATCACGGAGGAGTGTGCAGCTACCTCACAGTCAACAGGTAACGCGACGGAACAAAGTAGTGAAAGTAATGCTTCATTTTGTGCCCACTCAAAAACTCACCAGACCAACCCTGTACACAGGGATTTCGCCAAAACGTTCTTAGAGTTGCATGGTATTGCTCCTCGCGACACTGTTCACGTGAATGTTGAAGTCATCCTCTTTTACAAAAACAAAATCTTGCTATCAAAGAACGTTGAACGTAAAGTTAGTCTCCAGTCCCGGAAGTCCGTACACAAGCTTCTTAAGCAATAATTAACCACAGCGTGAGGAACCCAACCTTAGTCGGTGCTTGTTAATAAAGGGGTTGTGTTCGACTTCCAACTGCATTACGACCCTGATCACTACGATTTTCTCTCCACATAGGTTGATCTCGGGTAGTGAGGTTTTAGTCCTCACGTAATTACAAATAGCCTACCACTATTGAACTTCAAATTTGCATAACCCCAGAGGAGATAGGTTCATTCAACTTGTGGTATCCATTGTGGGTTGTAGCTACCTACACATCAGGCTTAGTAGTTGGAACAAGCTAGCCACGCTCACCTACACGCTCACGTCGGTCACCAAGTGAGACGGTGCAGCTCCAATACTGAAAAAATGTTTGCAAAAGTACAAACACACTTATCAACTGTTAAACATGTATTCTGGTTTCAATTGTAAATGGCTGCTCTAAGAGTGTTATTTCATGATCAAGTTTAGACCAAATAATCCAAGACATGTGTTTATACACAAATAGCCAGGCAGCTGGTGAAAGAGCATAAGGGTGTAGTGCTAACCTGAGGAGCAATTTGAGGGCAGATGGCAGGCTGCTGCAACAAGAGGGTAGGTCCTGAAGGCAACGTCATCTCCCCAGTACAGCTGCCTTCCTCCTCGACGGCGCTCACTCTCCCCTGCGTCTCCACTGCAATCCACGAGAACAGTCACTACACCTCCTGCTTCACATATACACATGCATATATGCGCGTACACAATATTGTAGTTGACAGTACGGTCGTGTGAATGTGACTTTTTTCTCACAAAATGAAAATGAAGGATATGTTATGAAATTTCCTGAAACTAAAACGAAAATATAAAATAATGTCATTAAGGCTTAGCCTGAATGAAAGCTTAACGAATTTCCTAACATTATAGCAGGTTATTCATTATAACAAATTCGTTAGAAAATCAAACCAAAAATATGTAGGATTTAAGAATTTAACAAAGGGGGTTTTTCCTACATTTAAATCTTCATTTTATGCAGTTATTTCAGTTATAAAATAATGAAAACCAACAAGACTATTTACAGGCAAAAACTTTATTTGCTGGTGCACTAAATGAACATTCATTTAACACCCAAAAATTTATCTAAATCGAGAATTTTCGTTTCGTTACGACTTTCAATAACCAAATTTCCCACCAAAACTAAAATGAAGGCTGTAATTTTTCATTTTCGTTTCGTTATACCGAATATTCGCACAACCCTAGTTGACGGTACATACAGGTAGACAAAGTGTACCATCTGCTTAACTTCACTCATTACAATATGCCTTCTCTTTATTCATATAACTTCCATTTTGATAGTGTTACTTATTTTTTATTATATAACTCTGGCTAAATTATAAAAATATTGTTACATGTCACTTCTTTGACCCACATGAGTGAGAAGGACAGAGTAGTGACATGATAGCAGGTGGCGAGTCACGAAGGGATGTTTGAATGACAGGAGAGTGATAATTCTACGAGGGTTTCGAGTTACAGCATGCAGCCACACATTCTTGTGCGTTGCACAGTGATAAGTTTTTTTGCAGCTCGCACACTCCTGACTTTCAGCAGATTAATTTCTTGTATTTATCTGAATGAATGTTCTGGTTTTGATTGTTTTGAATATTCCAGATCTTTTTGCTGCTGAACCTACAAAAGTGCATCAGACCTCCGAGTGGGATAGAAGATGACCCCAAAGAGCAACAAAGAGTCAGGGAAGTGATCAGCGGGTGGAAAATCTGCGTCTGTGAACATTGGGGCAAGTAAAGAGTGCGACTGGCAGGTTGGACTATTAGACTGTATGTGTGAGTGTAAAAGACATTTGAAATTATGGCAACAGACAGACTTAACATATGTTAATGATGAGTGCTTCAATCAACTACATCCAAACAGAGACATAGAGAAGGATTTCAATCAGAGTTAAGATAGACATTATATACTGCGGTTATTGAGAAATAAAAAGAGAAATAGTGAAGATAGATATATTAATGCTGTAAATAATTGATGTGTCAGTAGATTAAAATCAAATTTAGTTATTTTATTGAACTTGGATACACACCTCTGTAGTGATGGGCGAGTTTGAATTTTACAGCGTCGAGTTGAGGCAATTTGTATGAAACTCGAGTCAAGTGGAGGTTCCAGTTGTATGAAAGTCTCGAGTCAAGTAGTGTTTCAAGTTGTATGAAAGTCGAGTCGAGTCAAGTCGAGTTCAGTATAAAATTTTTTTAGTTAAGATCGAGTTTGCACCATAAATGTAAATGTGTATAGACCGTTCACGGTAAAATGAGCACTTTTGAAAGCCCTGCTTAAGATCTTCTTGTATGCACGTTGTGTATTCCTCTGCCTTATGTAAAATTAACATTGTCATGTGCCTCGTCACTTGATTCCTGTGTCTGTCAGAAAAATTGTGAAATTATTTGAAAAGAAAATATTTTACAAATCTGGTAATTTTTATACTTCGAGCATTTAAAAAAACAGAAATCGAAAGAAATAATTTTAAGTTATCACAAATGGATAGCTAACAATTTTTATTCGACTTTAAGATATGGAACTAATTTCCACCCATCGTTGCCAACTTTACTGCGCACATGTTACTCAGTGTGCCCATTAAAATATATGAAGTTAGGAACAGTGGATTTTTTTCTAAGGTTGTTTTCAAAAGAGCTCACTTTATCGTGAACAGCCTATACCAATGTACATGAGTATAATACCCATCCCTTATATATTCCTCCTCCTCTTATAATCACAGTTTACCAAGAGAATAAGAAAGGGGCTAGTTTTTACCAATACCTATAATATTCTTTGTCAGAGTGAGTGACTCACAGCGTTACTTTTTATCTCTCGCCGTTGAATGAATGACTATGCTAGGAAAGGTAATGTCAGTTGCGTGATGCTGGTAGATAAAAAATGCTAACTGTTGGAGAGATGGAGTGGGAGGTTAGCAGCAGACAAGCTGGTCCTCAGCATGCCATCGCTCACTCAATTTATCATGGCCACACTGGCTCTGCCCTGAGGCAACACTTCAAAAGGGCCACAGGTGACTTTCAACATGTAACACAGTGGTAGCAAAAAGTGAACAAAAGTATTAATTTAAATTTTTTTTTTCTCACTCTGCATGTGCATACAAACTTTTTTATTGCTGACATGGTGATTGTAGTGTATTCGTAGTAACACATGACTTTTTCAACAAAAGTTCTAAAAAAATTTTCTCACACATAACATGGGGGAGGGAAGGGGGTGAGAAATAAATAACAAGAACAAATAGTTTACTTCCCCACACCCAGTATGAATGTACAACAGAATCTACTTACAGCCATGCTATTATTTTCATAATTGCCTCTTTATAATACAAGAAGTTACGGAGATAACTACTGTACTTTGGCATGTATAGGTCGCATGCGTGTATAGGCAACACCAGAAGTTTTTAACGAAAAATTAGGGATAATTAACATATTCCAAGTACAGTGAAAGTCTGTTGTAAAAATAGTTTATATCAGTACAAAAAACTGTCGCTATAATGAACCATTGTTATGAACAAAAAAAAGGTCCCATATTTACAATTTTTTTTATTTGTGCTGTATGTTAACTTTATTGGCACAAACCAAAAAAGTAAAATGACGGATAATATAATTCATAAGAATAAAATTTGTATGGCATAAAATTCACTCACTAGCAGAGAACAGACATGATGCATAACCAGTTTAGAGCGGGGAGGGTGGCAAAGCTCAACTTGTAAGGTCACCCAAGGTCATGCTGCTTCCTGTCGCCACGGCGGCTGTGGGATGGGACATGCAGAAAGATAGGCGATGTGTGCATGCAAAGTTATTATGTACAACTGCCACTGATAACATTTTTTTGCTGACATTAAATGAAGAATTTTATTACACCACTACAGTTTTAAAAAAATTCCATCATGTTAGTGATTATAAAAATGCAGATTGAATCATGAGATAACATTAATCAGCAAAATGTGCGAAATCACTCTTTTTTGAAATAAGAATCAATTTTTGTTTGTTTCGCTTTAACTAAGCTTTCCCTCATGACAAACAACTGGACTTCTTGGAAAGCTGGCAACTCTATGATGTATGCATTTTTTTTACAGTAAACGTTGTTTAATATGTCAAACCCCTCCATCAACGAAGCCTACGACAGAACAGCTGTTGCTTCATTTGTGCCTTCGTCGTTCTGTTCCTCTTCAGACGCACTTTTGTCATTATTAGAAGAGACAAGATCGACAAGTTCGGCATCTGTCAACTCACTGCACACATCAAGATTATTGTCTCATGACACAAATACATCAAAAGTGCACAGTACATGTAGCAGTTTGGTAACAGTACTCCAAACACCCGGTTCACGAACTGAATCACTTGGTTCATCTGGCAATATGTTTTCACTTGTAGTGGATGCATGGTCAGGTTCACTCTTTACTAAACCAGCATGTCTGAAACATGCAGCTATAACTCCAGGCACAATTTTGCTCCAAGAAACTGCGAGTGGCCTAATGGCTTCCAGCACATTCCATTTGCAGACCTTTTTCCTGCTGCGAGTTTTCTCATAACAGATTCCACAACCATTGTGCGAAACTCTCGTTTCAACAGATTAAAGATGCCTTGATAGAGGGGTTGCAAAACACTAGTGCAGTTTGCAGGCAAGGAAACCAGTTCCATGTTGTTCAATTTAACATCTGGATGTGCTGGACAACGGTTGACGAACAAGACAATTTGTGGTTCTCAACACCCATTTTTGCATCGAAGCTGTGAAGCCACTGGTTAAATAGCTGTGATGTCATCCAAACTTTTTTATTTGCCTCATAAATGTATGGAAATTTGCAAGCACCTTTGAAAGCCCGAGGATTTTTCGACTTGCCATGATGAAAGGCTTTAATTTGTCCCTCCCATCCATGTTTGCACGTAGCAGTATGGTGAGATGTTCTTTACTTCATTTTCCTCCTTTACAAGGATTGTTCCTAACAGCCATGGTCTTGTCAGGAAGTAAATGATAAAAAATCCCCAACTCATCAGTATTATAAATGTCAGAGGGTTCGTATCTACGTAGTATGGATGCAAGTATTGGTTGCCAGTCATTGACCGCAACTTTGTTTACACTTTCTGACTCTCCGAAATTTTGTGCAGCAATATTTCTCTCTTTACCTTAAACCGGTTTAGCCAACCATCACTGCATTTGAAATCGTCATCAATGTTCATTGTCAATGCTAGTTGTGCCCCTTTAGCTTTCAGGATTGGGCATCAATCGGAACACATTGCGCACGTTTTTGAGAAAACCAGGTAAACAAAGCTTCCTCCAAATCGATATGTTTTGCAGCACACAGTTATTTTGTTTTTCCTGGAGCGCAATTTTTCAGCGCAGTTGATTTCATTTTCTCCTTATTTTTTTAAATAATGAAGAACATGGAAGGAGTCAAGTCATAGTGTCTTCCAATTCCACTTTTACTCACAGAAGGATTTTTGCATTATTCAATAATCTTTTATTTCATGGATAAATCAAGAAATTTTTGTTTGTTATCCATGTGTGAAAGAGCATGAAAACGACTGTGCACGAACACATGATAGTTTGACACGATCAACAATGGTACTTTATCTAGCACCACAATGCAGTTGTTGACACAAAGCACACTGCTAAGTATCTGCTAAGAAAAGCTAGTTGCAGAGCAAGTTATGCTCATTGCGGGGCTGACACTACGGCAGTGGCAATTTTATACGTTGTATTTACAGGTGTGCAAGGCATTTACGTAATTTGGGCCCTTAAAATTTATATATGCACTAGTCTTATATACTGTATGATAGTAAAAAAATAATATTTGGCAATCTTAAAATAGCCAGAGGTTGCTATTTTAATTTTATATGATGCTCTGATATTAGTATATAAAGCATAATATATTTCCTGAATATCGCGAGACAAAAATGTCCACAAATGCATATTACATAATATGAAATGGTAGCTTTCATAAATAATGCCACCCAAACAAATGCTACGTGTAGTACCAAATTCAATGTGTAACGAATTTTGGCATACGATTTTGAACCTCTAAAAATGGAAAAACAATGATGTCATGTACAGGCTGCAGAAGATTTTTTTAAAGCCTGAGGTTTGTTAGTGTATGGTAACAACTAACACTTGGCAACTACGTGCACCCGTGAAGTGATTGCAGGCATTCTTAGCAACAGCACAATTGTGTATGCGCGTGACTGATGTGACCCTGTGAGTGACCTTGCCAGGCAGTTTACAACTGTGCCGGTATCAATCGCTTGAGTTCATTTTCTCTCCCTGCCCCCTCCTTCTCTCTTGTGTCATGCGCGCTTCCGAGATACACAAACGTGACACAGTGTTCCAATTTGTTTCTAGTTTAATTTTTCTTAATCTGTGTCTAGCATTTTGTAAGATTAAGACGAAACAATACAACATTCAACTATCTAGAATGCAATGCTGTATTATTTTGGTGTTATCATGATTTCAAAATTAAAAACTAATATGGTGGCAGTTTTGGTAATTTGTCAACTAAGTTGACAAAACGTAATTTTCAAAAATACGTCATATATTTAGTAGACAAACAGGTAACAAAAAGTGCCAATTGGAACACGGCTTCGTGATAATGAAAAAGGAACGAGCGTGTTACTATGCAAAATTTAAGTTGATGGTTATGGAACATGTACATCAACATAGAAAAAGGGCAGCTGGTCGACAATTTGGCATCAACGATAAAAATGTAAGGTGTTGGTGCGGGGGAAAAAAATTTGTTAGAAAAACTGCCCAAAAAAATGTGTAAATACCCGGAACTGGAATAATAGCTATTTCATCATGTGCTCACCACTAGGAATAATAGATTTTCTGTCACTACAGAAATGCTTCCATTTGAAGTCAGAAAAATTAAACAAAATATCCCTGTAACAGAATCTAAGGCAGACGTTTGCCGGAAACTCTATTGTGCTATTTGCTGGATTTGATTGTGATACGCCTGCGACCAAATTACCTAATTCTTAGCAGCTGTTCAGTGCAATAATATCTTATAAATAATTTAGTTGTAAGAGACCTTAGGTGTCATTTTATCATGGTCAGAAATATTTTTACCCTTTACCGATTTTGTCTGAGTTTCATGTAATAATGTCGAGTGAATAGCACTCGACATTATTACATGAAAAAATATGGTAATGCCAAAATACGGTAATTTCCAATTATTGATTTAAAAAAGTTTCAAATAAAAAACTAATTTGTAGGTAAATATACATTCAATTTTAATTTAGGGGCAGATATTCACGTTGCATTTCCCTATTAGCTTTGGTGGATAATGAAACTTTTGGCTTTGCAGCTACACAAATACACAGTGGCGAGCAAAGAACAGCAAGCACGCGATCTAGCACAGTCGAGAGCCAGTGCTGGCATGAACAGCACAGCAGGCGAGATGTGTGCCATTGCTAAGTCTGATGTAACCAGCTGGCGACAGCAATGTTGCCATGTTTCCGGACTAGGTGTAACCACAAAGTTTACGCACGGAAACAAAAACGTTTTCTTACATTTTTTTAAGCAATCATTTCTTCTTGCATTGTTTTTGAAGGAAACTGCTGAGTGCTGCTATTTAACCTTGACACGACGCATTTCAAGAATAGTAATTAGACGACAGCACATCAGCATAGCACGCCTTGCGACTGATTTCTATGGAGTTTGCATTACCATTGGCCATGAGACGCAAGAAATTTTACTGTTGATTACTGCAAAAATGGACAGTCCAGCCAGCAACTTGTACTTCCACCAGGACCCCGAAGCTACACACCTCAAAACAGTGAGTATTACTAAGCACAGCTAGATGGCACCACTAGTATGTTTAGTCATTTGTCTTCCATTCTCCCAGCTCGCTGGTAACGTAACCCCAGAGAAGTTATGCTTACGTCACCCTTCTCTCAGCGGCATCCCCTCGTCCAAGAGACACCAGCTAATGAATGTTGAGGCAGCTGCCTGGCAGAGTATAAATACGGAGTCAGAATTCGACTCAGGACCAGTCTTCAGTATTCCGCTGCACTTGTTGCCAGAACTGACCAGCCTGCACCTTAAATCATTGCTTACACTCAATTTGTCTCGCCACTGCGCTAGAAGCTGGAGTCCAGCATAGCTCCTCGTTTTACCTTTCCTCTTCCACCGCACTTTCAGTGCCGGAAGGAGTTGTTCCCTGGATTGGGAGGACTTGGCTGGAGCATATACCCATGTGTAGGGACTGCAGGCGGCAAGGTCTGATTTTCATTGTTCACCGCGTTTAGGTGCCGAACTCTGATGAAATAGGGTGACCGCCCAGTTGCCAGACACTCACATGGCCCAACATATGTAAAGTACACCATCCCTGCATTTTATCTCTCGATATGAGCCTGTGTATTGTGTACTCCAGATGCCTTATTCTTGATGCAGTGAACTCAGACAAAAAAGTGAAGCAAGTGCTCATTTCCTCCGGGTGTTTGCAAGAGCTGACCCCCACTTTAGTCGCCTACATCAGACAGCTTGCACCCTAGAAACAGGCACAGGCCCAGCGCCATCTTCTTGTCCCTGTTGATCTAGAGATACTGAAGAATCTGTTTCAGGCCACTACACGTTTGAGCAATGAGGTACACCGGTGGCTCGCAGAGTACCTCAGCCGAACAGACCAACTGCCGACAAATCCTATCACATATCTCACTCCAGCTGTTCTGTCCCCACCGATTAGACGTTACACACGTGTACGTGTTCAGCATCCACAAGTACCTACTGCACTGTACCCACACACACAAGTGTTCAGCCACAAGCTGGATCTAGCACTAGTAACTAGGGATGGGCCAAGTCGATTCTTCGATACCATTGATTCCTACCGATGCGTGCCGCTTATATCAACTATCCACAACGATTATGACTAATCTCAATGCAACCTAATATACTACGTCTACACACGTGAGATTCAAACCCTGCGCCAACCCGTACACGGAAGTTACGGCCTGTCACAATCCTGGAGGGCAGCCGGACACGTGGATACGAATGGTTGCGAAAGCAAGCGGCATGTCACCCCCCGCCCCGCACACTGAGAGTCAACAAGCCATCAGCCACCTCGGGGCATGCCCAAGTTCCGCCAAGGATATGTGAAGGCCAAGAGATGACCAGAGGGTGCTACCCCCACTCTGGCCTCACAGCAGAGCGATTTCACATGCCCTCCCCAGTGGCCGCCGTGACACGCACTACCCTGGCGGACTTCACCAGTTGCTCTTCTTCAGTGTTTGAGCTCGCTCCGCCACTTCTAGTGCTGGGGCCCTTCGACTACTGTTGGATCTTCAGCAGCCCTTCCAGAGGCTGCCACCAACTGCTCAACACTCTTCAGCATCCACCAGATGCTGCCTACCTTGACATCGCCATCAGAGCTCTGCAGCACCTCCAACCAGACGCTCCAGCGACGCCCATCGCCAATAGCTACCAGAAGCTTTCTGTAGCTACCAGACATACCACACTCTTTGTCTCCTACAGACACCCCAATTACAGCTAAATTTGTAGTAAGCAATTTTCAACAGTTTAATTTCACTTCCACAATTGGCCTATGACCAGGTTACCTACACTTGGCTACCGTAAGTTTACTTCCAGCCACTGGTCTTCTAGATAGGAGAGCACGCATCACTGTGTTTACTGAGCTCATATTAACACTGCTTCGTTTTTTTTAACTTCGAGTCTCATTCATAGAGTACTTTGTAATCAACAGCTGGGAGAACCTCAAATCGAGTACCGCCGACCGGGAACGGAAAATTATTACTACGAACTAGCTACAACTGGAGACTCCCCTTCAAGTAGCTCCAGTTGCAATACACACATATTAGACAGCCATCTATTTTATTCCTGCCAAGTATATAGGTACTGGAGGAGTAGAATAGAGGAGCCCCGACCACTAGCAACACTTTCCATCCAAGGAAAGACAGTACGCCTGAGTTATATCCCTACCGGAGCACCTGGGCGCTGGCGGGGGTATTTGGTTAGGTGCTACGGCTTGGCCTTGGTTGGGATCGCACACCCAGTAATAGTCAATAGTCTTGGAAGCCCGCATGGCTTTAACGCATCTGGTTCGCCTGTTGGGGGGGGGCTCCTGAGGCACTAGGCTCGTGCTACCAAACCACTACTGGGCAACAATATTCTAGGGCTACTCACATCCGTGGTGCTCAATTCATAGCTCTCAGCAGCTAACCCGTTCTATGCCATTTGAAGTGAGACACGGTGTACGGAGGGAGGAGCAAAGAGTTGCGTGCCTTGCTGCCAAGCAGCCAGCTGGTTCCGTCCCCCTTATGGCTAGTTGACGAGCCGAATGAGATTGTGCCATCTACAGCAGAGGATCCAGCTACTTTCTCGTCATCACCTCTTCGCACGCATCCTGCCTGCCACCCAGTTGTGTGTGGGTTAATCAAACGGAGCAAGGAACGCCTTGGCATCTAGAACGCCAACTTCTGGAGCTCAGCAGTTACCAGGTGGAATGGTAGTTTCTGCGTTGCTTCAACTCGGGCCCTCGCTGCAGCCCGGGTAGAGAATGAGCGGCTCAACCAACTATACCCAGCAAGTCCTCGTACTCACTACGTTAGTAAGCCTGCTACCGCTAGCACCTCCCACCAGTCGTCTACGGTAACTAGTCACGCTACCAGCCAAAGTGCAGACAAATCTAAGGGACTTGTCAATCGCAACGTCAAGAACTTTGTTCCATCACGTAAGGCCACGTGTCCAGCTACCACATCCAACCGTAAACACCAGTAGCACAACCAGCTGAAGTGCAACCACAGCCAAACAACTGTGATCCAGCCTTAATCTAATCGGACATGCATTACTACCCAATACTCGGAAACGATTAATCAATGTTTCGGGAATTGATTATTGATTCCTTGTGTCCATATTGGATCATATAGCCTATGCTCCTATGAAAGGTGTTATGTTTTAACTGCTGGAAAATATGATGCTACAAATTATACAGAGCTGCCAAGGATTACGGATTTTCCGTAATTATTACTGAATTTAATGTCCAATTACGGAAATACGGAGGCTTGCTTGTTTATTACGGAAATTGATAGCATTGCTAGAGCGTCTGAATTTTTTAGTATTTTTTTTAGTTTGTATATATTTACGGTACGAAATTGACGCATGCTGCTCCTACTACTAATCAATTACAATTACAACTCATCAATAAGGTTCCTACTTCCACTGCTACAGATGTAAGAAACACGTAGAGAATTTTCTACATGAATTTTCGGCCACCTACTCTACCAGGCAACAGGAACTTATAAGTGAATTCTCGTCACCTGAAGGTTACGCAACCCGGCAGGTACGCCACCCTCTTACCCCGCGCTGAGAGCCAATAAGCTGCCTGGACCTCGGGCAAGGCCGAGCGCTGCTGAAGAGGCACGAAGCAGAAACGCTGACTACTGCTGATTTGAGTTTTTCGACTCCCACACCAACTAGGGTAGGACGCTCGCCCTACCTAAAGGCCCGCGCCGGCAGCCTACTATCTTCACCTATATGAATCCAGAAGCTGCAGGGCTAAGGCAGTCATTCTTGTTTCTTCTCTCACGACATCCCGAGCACTACCTAGTGCTGGAACCTCCAGAAATCTACGTACGCAACAACGACCAGTCATCCAGTGAACATGTACACATGTATTTAACTTCACCTTGTCTCTTCTAGACACATTTTACTCAGCTCAGTTTAGCTTTAACTTCGTATTCGTCTAGAACCAGCTATTTCTCTTTTAACCTATAACCAGGTCGCCTATACCTGGAAGCACAGATACCTTCAGCACTCCACAGTTTGGTAGGAGGTAGCACGGGTAACGTGTTTATTGAGTATTTTATAAAAGCTCATTGTTCACAACTCTTCCGCTTTTCATTTACAGGGTACTTGTCTGTGTTAATGGTTAGAGACGGAATATGACGTGCACTGTCGACAGGAATCGAGAGATTGTTGACATCCACATTAGGCGGCTACCTGTTTCTTCCCACCAGCACTAACTTAATGCTGGTGGGAAGAAACAGCGATGCCACAATCACTAGAAACACCTTCACATAGGAAGGGGCTGCAAGCTCAGGTTATTTCTCGCTTCGAGCTCTAAGTTAGTGCTGAAGTGACATTAGCCTGGGGTTTGCCGCTCAACCCTGTGCGAACGCACAGCCAGTAGAGGCTTGGTGGTTGACACTGCTCCCTGTCCCTGATCAGCCCCCATGCTTGGGGGATCAGTGGGGACTCTTATCGAGTTCGTGCCAGCAAGTCACTATTGAGTTACGCTGTAGTAACTGTTCCTATCTAAGTAAATGACATAAACCACCAAACTGTTTTACTCTATGCCTTACAGAGTAAGGAGTGGCAAAAGACGTAGGGAATAATACCTAGCTCGTCTTGCTCAAACCGTGGTTGGCATTACCACCTCCTATACAGGAAAGGCAGGCGAAACCGGTCCGCGCCGCCCAACTTAGACACCAAGCAGTAGCGCCTGCTCCGGTCATACTAATCTACTTGTCGCCTTGCCTTCGTACGCATCCATCGTGTCGCCCTGTGGTAAGCGGGTTGTTAAACCAAACTGAGGCAAGATATGGCTGGGCCAACCCGAACTTCTGGAGCAATGCAGTCTACAACTGGAATTGCCGCTTTGGAGTGGACTGAGCGTGCCACTATTGAGTGAAACCTGCACCAACAACAACACCCAAGACGACAGTATAAGTAAGCAATAACCAACCACCCCCCCACCTTACGCCTTCTAACCAAAGTTTATCACCCCGCTTTAGGTCTAGCGGAAAATCCTCGACAAAGTTGTCAATCAGTCTAACCGGGCAATGTATTGTCTGAAGTATGGTAAATATCCTACTTTTACTAGAAGCTTGCATGCGAGTAGACAATTTCAATATTCTCTGCACACAGCGTAATACATAAATACGGTACAATGTATTGTCTGCTGTACAGTAAATATTGTACTTTTACCAGAAGCTTGCATGCCAGATGACAATTTCGGTATTATTTGCAAACAGCACTATAAATTCTGTATCACAAGAAGTAAAAATTGTGGCAACACTGGAAAGAGAAAACAGCACTGTTGACAGTAGTGATGTGGTGTTGCCATTGTGTATTTACTCTGTGGTCATTATGTGTTATACAGTTTTAAGTTTGTTGGTTTCAGTAAACATGCGCAGTGTTGATTTGACTGAATGAATCTGCAAATTAATTATTTCATTCTAGTGACGAACTGACGTGATTTCAGTGAAGTAAACTTTCAAAGTTTACCCCAATGAAAAACACGTGTTCGAGAGGTTGCAAATTTTACAAACATTAAGGTTGCGTGTTTTGTAAATAATATATTTGTAAACCATTACTATAATTATTGGAATGTGCGTGGCCTGAAAAAGCTACACTTTTCAACACACTTGTAGTGCGTGAATAATATTTATTTTTGTCTATAACGCAAATTTAACGTGCGTAAGGTTAACTTCGGTCAGAGAGATTGTTTGTGTGCATGTGTGTGAATATTGCTGCATCTGTATGAAATCAAACAGCGACATATGTATCGCGTTTTGTTTTTTCATTGAAGTTAAAATTTTCGAACTTACAATAATTTAAATGTTATTTCCATAGGAACAAAATTTTCCATTGCTCCTTTAAAACAATATGGAACTCAAAATGGCACACACACTTGTAAGAACATCAAAACATTGCCATCTCACGAAAGACGTAAAACTAATGTACCCAACCCGTCACTGTTCCCTTTTTTTTCCCTTTAAAATAAAATACACAGAATCCCAACAAAGTTAACTTGGCAAGTACAAAAATAAAACAGGTTGAAATGCCAACATAGCAATTCTTCAACAGAAAGAATTTTCAGCAGTGTCTGCCCCAATCAAACTGAGTTTGAGAATCTCTGTCAAATGCAAATTTAGGTGCTCTTATGATTGACAAAGTAACAAGTAGGTAATTCAATCAATGAGGTGTGTTACTAAAAGAAACAAACCACCAAAGAGCTTCAAGAAGCTAAACATCTTAGGCCTAATATTCAAATGTTTTGTCTTAAATGTATATATGCATTTTCATTTGTATTATTTTACACTAGATATAATTTAATGTGCAGAACTGAATTTAATAACATGACACTTGTATTTTTTTGTAATAGTATTAACAATTTATGAAAATTTCAAAATGGATGTTCTTTTATTAAAGGTAAGATCTAAATCTACACATTTTAGTTCGCTCTAAATCTACACATTTTAGTTGATTTACCTACACTGTAAATTGTATGTTAGAAAATGACTTATCAGGAATTGAACCATTACTACTTTCTTCAATATTAAGCTATGCTTAAAAACCACATAAACAATACTGTAAAATACATTTTATATAAGAAAATTGAGAATGGAATCGAGAATCGACCAAAGAATCTGTATAGGGATCGGAATGAGAAAAACTGGACTCGACCCATCTCTACTAGTAACCCACATCGCCCAGGTATACCGCCCAAAACACCAAGCATAAAGCGAAAGATCACTTTGCTGGAATCTGACTTTGTGCCTGCAAAGCTACCTGGCCAGTCCTTTATACTGAGCATGTCCCAGTGCCACGCACTGACTAAATTTAAAAACTCTCCCTCCCTTGATGTAGTGATCTCCTAGTCGATTTGCAGTCACACATTAAGTTATCATTATAACGAAAAAAGCCCACACTGCATTCATTATTACTGACTTCTTATCTCACTCAGTATATGGGCAATTGACGGTGGCGATAAAAGCTATTGTATAGCGGACTTTTTGTTATAATGCATTGATGCATGCCACTTTATCCTACAACTAATAACGATTGAGACTCATCTCACATCAGACAAAGTATATCTACTTCAACCCACGTGAGAGTCGAATCCCGTCACCCTGTACACAGACGTTGCGGGCCACCACAATCCTGGAGGGCGCCCGAACATGTGGATACGGAGGTTGCGCAAGCCAGTGGACACGTCGCCCTCTCCTCCCCTGTGCTGAGAGCCAACAAGCTGTCAGCCGCCTCAGAGAACACGGCCGAGCGTGGCCGAACATTAACGAAGCTGAGAGTTGACTAGAGGGTTGTTACCCCCACTCCGACCTCGCACCAGAGGGACGTGACATCCCCCCCCCCCCCCTAGCGGTCCGCCATTGCAACTGTCCTTTGGACTATATAAGTCCGTGCACTGCAGGGCTTGTGAGTTATTTCTTCCAGTTCTTCGAGCTCGTTCCACCACTTCTAGTGCTGGGGCCTCCAACGACTGCAAACACTTCAGCAACCTACCAGAGGCTGCTCCCATTGACTTCAACACTCTTCAGCAGCCACCAGCGGCTACTACCATTGCCGTCACTAGAGGCTTCTGCAGCAACAGCGACCAGAGGCTGCAGTGCCATCAATTCCTACCAGTTAACAGAAGCTTGTTCTGCAGTAGCATTGGCATTCAACACACTCTGCTACTACAGCAGTGGACTTTAACTTCTCTGTCTCGTATATACATCCCTTTTTCTAGTTAGCATCGTATAGTATTTTAATTTACCGTCAGTTTGTATTATCTCCCGATTAGCTTAGGACCAGGTCACCTACACCTGGATTGCGTAAGTTACGTCCAGCAACCTGTCTACTTGGTAGGAGTTCGCACGAGTCACTGTGTTTATTACAGTATTAATAAACACAGCTTTGTTCTTCTAGCAGAGAGTTTTATTTATAGAGTAATCTTAAATACGCCAGCTATGGAGGATACGAATTGTGCACTGCCGACAGAGACCAATTACTTTCAATACGAACTATCAATGCCTGGGGACCCTCTTCTGGAGCCCACCAGTCCCAAACACAAACGGTTGACGGCCACCTGTTCTAGACCTCCGGGGATAGAACAGCAGAGCCACAACCATTAGAAACTCCTCCAATCAGGGAGAGACAGTAAGCTTGAGTTGTATCCCTACCAGAGCACCTAGGTGCTAACGGGAGTATTTAATTAGGTGCTACGGCCTGGCCTTGGTTGCAATACCACACCTAGTAGTAGCAGGAAGGCAGCATCAACACTTCTGGTCTGCCCGCCAGTGGTGGGGGACCTTCTGGAGCACCGAGCTCGTGCCGCCAGCTGCTACTGGAAGTACACTATTCTAGGGTTCTGTCTCCCGTCCGTGGTGCACGACCTGTGTTCTTCAAAGGTGGTTTCCACTCTATGCCGTACAACGTAATGCACGGCCAATAGAGAGAGGAGCAAAGGATTGCTCACCTCGCTACCAAGCAGCGGGCTGTATTGGCTCCACCAACCGAGGACAGAAAGGCGGAACAAGACAGCACCGCCTTAGTAAGGCTTTTGGAGTGACAGACATCTCCTGTATCTGACTATATAGCTTTCCCTCCACATATCCGTACCCATCAGGACTATCATCCCATCCTGGGTGGAGTACTCCACGGAACCGACGTAACGTACGGTATCTCCAACCCCAGGTTCAGTCCAGAGGGAGTCTACTGGAATCTGCGGTACCA
This sequence comes from Dryococelus australis, assembly GCA_029891345.1. Classification (NCBI taxonomy): domain Eukaryota; kingdom Metazoa; phylum Arthropoda; class Insecta; order Phasmatodea; family Phasmatidae; genus Dryococelus; species Dryococelus australis. The sequence goes on along the minus strand of CM057000.1, from coordinate 122,429,223 downwards.
TGTTGGCTGACATGGTGCCATCAGCCCGAAGCCTGAGGACTACGCCTGCTCCATAAAGATATCAAGCCGGAAGTGGCCATTGGAAAATTCCTAAACACACGTGCTGACTTGGGTTGTCCAATAAGATATGGGCATTAAGAAATTTTCGAGAAAGAAAAATTTTTTTTTGCGAGAATTGAGACGAGAATGAGAAATTTTCAGTTAATTAACTTATTTGTGACCAGCCTTTACTATTTTTAAAAATCATGTGATTTCTTAGCATATGATTAATTTTTAAACATACATCTAAATGTCAGGTGAACATGAATCACTTCATAATGAATACCTACTTTTATTTTGAAATATACACGTTCGTTAAGAACATGTTTTCCATCGTGAACTCAGCTTACAAAGATCAGAGTAACCACAAGTGCCAAAATACCAGTTTTACTGCATTTGCTAATGTTCTATCGCAAGTTACACTTATTGTATTGGCCACTTGATCCACAATAAGAGGAAATGCACTTTTCACAAAAAAAAAACTGTCTGTTATTAATCGCCAAAAATTGGTTAGTTACAGTGATAAACAAATGATTCCATTTTGTTTCTACTAAAGAGATATTTTTCTCTTGGAATTTTATTTTAAACTACACTTGAGCAGTAGGTAGTAACCTTTCATTCATCATAGTGCTCGTTTTTTTTTTTTTATATTTTTTTTTATTGTAAACTTACTGGTTGGAGTTTCCGAAAAGAAAAATCGGGTATACATGATTTACTTACATGGATGTTCCCTTTACATTATAAAATACGTGTCTACGTTAATATCATGACATGAAATTTGCTTCTTATATCAGCACACGACTCAACAAGTTGGCAATTTGTTTGTTGGTGAGGTGTAGGCCTCCTGGTCAGTGCCTTTATTTATCTCACTGTGCAATAAATTAATTCTAATAACTGTTTCGTTAATAACACAGTATTCAATACAGTATCTCTTGTTACATTAAGCTGGATAACCATCATCTGGCTGTCTCTATAGAATATTTGTTTTGTTTCAAGCTTGCATTGTGCTTTAATACGTTTGTTAAAGACGTGCGTGGAGTGCCTTGAAGATGCCTTCATTGCACACTGTGTATTCAACAAACAAATAACGGTAGGTAAATGCTTATTATATGGTAAAAAATTTTATTGGCATGAAAAGTTTCACGTTTATTTCGAGAAATTCAATTTTCTTGTTTGCTATTCGGAAACACAGTATTTCTTGAAAATTTTTCTCAAGTTTCGAGATCTTGCACAACCCTAGTGCTGACCTACCGTAAATAAAGAAACAACGACCGTGCCATGTACTCAGCAACCCAGACATGCGTCAGCATACTTGTTACATTGGACTTTCACTGTATAGCCCACATTGAATTTTTGCCTTCCTGTAAATATTGTTAAGTCCCGATTTCATACAAACACAATAATTCCAACTAAATTTCTCCCCTACAAATCATGTGACAGAAAATTTGTATTATGTTGCAGTGTTTACAGATATACGTCACACAATTACTATTCCTAAGTCTTGAACCCAAAATAGCTTGTAAAATAAGCTACCATGCAATGCACTGCTTTATATATAGAGCTCGGATTCTGAGAATCAACTTCAGATTTAATCAGTCTAATGTTTCGAATGATAGGGTTTGCTAACCTAAAATATTTATAGAGTTGTCATTTTGAGAATAAGTGACTGAGCCACATAAAGCATGCAATTTTACATGGCCTACTGTAGCACTACTAGTGTGAAGAATTTGGTGGATATACGTTGTTTGGTCCCTGAGATATGACATAGCAAAATTACATTCTTATTTAACATTATCATTAAAAAAAGTTTATATGCGATGCAACTAATGTACCGTATTTTGGCGTGTATAGGCTGCGTGTGTGTATAGGCCGCACCAAACGTTTTTCATGAGAAATTTGGGACAATTAATATTTCAAGTATAGGCCGCACTGAATTTTTGTATTCCTGTAAATACTATTGTTAAGTTACGAATCCGTACAAATATAATAAATTCCAACTTAATTTTTCCCTTACAAAAATTTGTGACAGACAATTGGTATTATGTTGCAATATTTACAAAAATACATTTCACGATTACTATTCCAGAGATGGTAGCGTGACTTGAGAAAGCAAAACCACGGCAACATGTTACACAAAATGTTGTCATATCAATGTGCACTTGTAGTGCCAAGGCAGGCATGCGAACAATATAAGATATCTTTCTCTTGTACAGCAGAGAAATTATTTTCTCATGTACAGCATCCATTGCAGAGCTCTAACATGTTTACATTTTATACGTGCGGGATGAAAGTTATTTTATTTGTGAATGCGAGTGAATAAATACTTGCAAGAGTGGAAAAAATGTATTTTCTCTTCTCACCCTCCTCCTCCTCCACTTCTGCTTCTTCTTCCTCCTCTTCCTTCCATTAAGTTAAAACATTAAAATATACTGTATGCTAACAAATTTCTAAATATGTTTTGGGGGAAAATTTTTTTTAATGCCAATATTTCGTATATAAGTCAGACCCCACTTTTTGTAGCCATTTTTCTTTGTAAAAATGTGCGGCCTATACAAACTGAAACAAGTACACTGTCTAAACACAAAATTGAGTTGAATTTGGTTAAATTGTTTAATATAAACTTACCTATATTATTTTTGACGCTGTCATTTTGATCATTGGTGTCTGACCCATGTAAATCATGAAAGTTTACACAGACTCCTGAAGCATTTATGGTTTGCAAAAATTGGTACAAATTAGTTTAAATGTTCCAGCCTAACATTTGGTGAGAATCTGTTGATTGGCCCACAAGATATGGCTTAAAACCTCCATAATTTTCATATCGTGATCATAAATGCTAGTAATGTAGTAGCACATTCAATGATTGTATACTGCTAATATACAACAAAGTTAAGTTAAATACATTACATATCTTTGTATATACAGAATACGAAACTAAAATTATTTTATAGCTGCCATTCTGAAAATAAGTGTGTCATACTTAAAAAAATACATATATTATTACAGCATACCACAGTGCAACAGTTTTGCTAAATTTTGCAAGAATGGGTTGACTGCTTCCCTGAGATATAAGGTAAATAATTTATTTTTTTATTGATGGGCTATAATACAATATGGCAGAGAAATGAGGCTCTGCAAAGATATATTTGATGGTTGTATAAGGCACTGGCAGCATACAAAGTTCACTTGGAATTGAATACATATTTAAAAAATATAGCATTGTAAACTAAAAATGTCAGTATAGCCGCCATTTTGAAAATAAGGGTCCGGCATGCTTAAAACGTTGACGCGTGTCCTGTAGTTAAGGCTGGATCTCGGTGTGTGGCTTTGGTTGCACTTAGGTCGGTTATGCGTGCGGGTTTGGTTTAGTGCTGAATTACGGCTGGATATAGCAGTCGGGCACGTAGCCTTATGAGCTGGAACAACGTTCTCGATTTTACCGTTTCCTAGTCCCTTGGAGGGGTCTGGCTTGTGACTTGTTCAGGAACTAGTCGTAGTTGACAACGGGCGGGAGGTGTTAGGGGTTGGTGCCTTGTCGGTTTGCGGACGAGGAGTAGCGGCGTATTGTTGATTACGTAGCTCATCTTCAGCTTGGGTGGTAGCAAGGGCACGACGTGACACAACACAGAACTTACTGTTCCAGTCCTTTGATGCCCTGCTCCAGAAGTTACAGTTAGAAACGGCTAGCTGGTCCTCGGTTTTGTTCAGTAACCCTCTTACCACTGGATGACAGGTCGGGTGTGTACATAGTAGTGCTGCTAGGAAAATAGTTGGCTTAAAGGCAGTCGTAGGTGGTGCTAAATGAATGAAGTAAAGCGGCACAATCTCGTTTGGCTCATCGGGTAGCTGTAAGTGGGGTTAGACCAGCCAGTTGTCTGGCAGCAAGGCACGCAACTCTTTGCTCCTCTCTCCTGGCGCCGTGCCTCACCTTGAATGGCATAGAGTGGGTGTAATTATGGAGAACTCGAAATAAGCACCACAGACGTGGATAGCCCTAAATTAGTGTTGCCCGGCAACAGTCTTGCCAATGCGAGCTCCGGTGATTCAGAAGATCCCCCACTATTGCGGGTAGATCAGAAGCGTTGGAGCAGTGTGGGTTGCCAAGACTATCACTGGGTGTGCGATCCCAAACAAGGCCAGGCCATAGAACCTAAGCAAATACTCCCGCCAGTACCCAGGTGCTCTGGTAGGGAAACAACACAGATGTAGCGTCTCTCCCTGATTGAGAAGTGTTGCTTGCTAGTGGTCATGGCTAGTTTATTCTATTCCTCCAGTACCTGTATACTTGGTAGGAATAGAATAGCTGGCCGTCTAATGGGTGTGTTTTCAACTTAGAGCCGTCTGAGGGGGAGTTTCCAGTTGTAGCTAATTGCGGAAATTAGAATACTTTCCCGGTGCTGGTCAGCGGTGCTCAGTTCAAGGTTCTCCCAGTAATTGGTGATAGATTACCCTATGAATGAGACTCGAGGGTAAAAGACACAAAGCAGTGTTTATTAAAGACTTATTAAAAACGGTGACACGTGCTCTCCTGTCAGGCAGACTGGTGGTTGGAAGTAATCCTACGGTATCCAGGTATAGGTGACCTGCTTAGTGGGGAAGTTATGTGAAAACTGATGAAAATTACTTAAATACAAACCTAACTCTATACATGAGGTGTCTGTAGGAGACACAGAAGAATTACGTGTGGTATGTATGATGCTACAGAAAGCTTCTGGAGCGCCTGGTAGCAAGGCTGTAGAGATCTAACGGCGACGTCATTGGTGGCAGCCTCTGGTGGATACTGAAGACTGTTAAGTCGTTGGCGACAGCCTCTGGAAGGGCTGTTGAAAGGCTCGTTGCAGTCTAGACTCCAGCACCCAGGTGCTTGGAGAAGACTGCAAGAAGAACTGGCAAGGGCCACCACGCATGGCCTTATATAGCGAGGCAGTGCGTGTCATGGCGGCCCCGGGGAAGGGCATGTGACGTCCCTCAAGTGCAAGGCCGGAATGGGAGTAGCACCCTCTGGTCATCTCTCGGCCTTCGCATATCCTCGGTGGCGCTTGTCCATTGTCCGAGGGGGCCGATGGCTTGTAGGCTCTCAGCACGGGGGGGGGGGGGGGGGGGAAAGGGGGGAGGGATGACGCGCCACTGTCTTTCGCAACCCCTTGTATCCATGTGTCCGGCCACTCTCCAAGATTGTGGCAGAACGTTACTTCCGTGTACGAAATGGCGTGGGTTTAAATATCACGAGTGTAGAAGTAATACACTAGGGTTGCAGTGAGATGAGTCGTAATAATTTATAGTTACTGGTATAAGCGGCATGCGTCAACATGTCACTTAACATCATAAGCATCAGTAATACTTGTTTGCCAAATTTGGTAGGAATCGGTTAATTTTTACTGAGCTATGACATAATAACTTTATTTATTCGTATGACACTATCTTCTAAAATTGTGAATAAAAGTTGTTATGTGTTGGTATATACGATGCTTGTAACATATACTTGCAGTATACAAAATTTGGTTGAAATTCATTACATGGTATGGCAGATATACCAAATAAACCTAAAAAAAATTTTTAACCGCCATTTCTAAAATAAGTACCTAATCACATTACCTTACGTTTACTTGGACTATCATAGTATTACTTACCTGCCAAATTGGGTGAGAATCGGTTTAATAGCTTTTGAGATATAATGTAATATCTTTATTTCTTCATATGGTGATATTTTCTAAAATAGCAGACCAACAACAATATTCATAAAAAAATTTAGTATCTACTCGGTGCTCTTCCAGAGTACAAAATTTGGTTTCAATAGGTTGAATGGTTTCAAGATACGACATAAAGTCCAAAATTTTAAAATGGCCACCATTTAGAAAGTACCGTATGTCACCATTTTGAAAGAAGTGCCAGATGTCGATAACTAAAAAATTCAGGTGTCCTTACCATGTATGATATGTGTACGACGTTTGGGGAAACTCGGTTCATGCATTCGAAAATTGTAAACGAAGAGGGGAAGGGGGGGGGGGGGGGGACAAACACATACACAAAAAAAAACACATGCGGGTGCACACACACACACACAGGAAAAATATCTCGCAAGCCTTGAAAGTAGGCTACAATATAACTTCAATTTTCTATGAAAACCTAATTTGGTAATAGAGAAAGAAAGCCTTTGAACACAAAAAAGTAAAAACCGTACGAAATACTGGTGAAGATTGTTGAAGGCCTAGGTAAGGGTACATGACCTCACCTGAGGGGTGCGACTTGAACAACTCCTGTCGCAAGTTCGGCAAGAAGCTGCCAATCCTGTCCCACGTAATAGTCCACAGTTGTGAGTGGCCTCCGTCTCCACTCGAAAACACCTCTGCTGAGTCCATCACCAGAATTATGTTCTTCAGCGACTCCGGTATGGCCTCCAACTACAGGCAACCAACCACCATCTTACTTCAATTTACTGTGACACTTCTGACAGGCACACTACTGCCAACACCATCTTTACAAGTGTGCTGCTTTTGTTAATAAAGATTTTCAGAGCAAAGCGTGAGACATGTTGCTATGTACAGAGTTACTCAAGTAGGAGATTGTCGTTAATCCTCCTCCTTGACAAATTACATCTACCCACAAATTACTTTAAAATAGGCAACAAGAAACTCAACTGCATTAAGCATAGGAATCGATGCCCAAGCATAGTTATGTCGTGCCCCACTACCGACTCGATGATTCAAACCCAATCTGTCAGGATGTTGTATGAACTTATAGTGAGTTATGGGAGTCTCACAGATAGCACGCTCATCCAGTAGGATATGAGAGTTCAGTGGTGGTGGCAATAGTATAATGCAGTAGGATCCCAGCTGCACACGAAGACAAGGAAAAAATTTTTATTCTCTAAAATGACTAAGTAATATAACTTGTTGCTAGTACTGTATGTTGAATCAAAAACACTATTAGCTGAAAACTTATTACAATTACCCAATTACAAATTACAGTTATTGATGTAAATAATGATGACCCCTGTGTTGAGTGTACCTTACTGTGCAGCAGCTCCTTCCATCTGGCAGATAACCATAGTGACCTGCATCACCACCATGACACATCATTTTTATAGCTGCAGCCAGACATACACCTACTTCCAGGGACTCAGCATACAAGTCATATTGTGGCTCTAGCCGTATAAGTGCAGTATACAAACTAGACTACACCATGTCTCATATAGGAGATACAGGGATTTAAATAAGTTCTTCAATGTTAAGTTCTTTACACTGATGCATGACGCCCTGGTTGGCTCGAAGAACATTACGTCAATCAGCACTGGTTTTGTCAGATGCTAGGCCAAGTGCATCCTATTCTGGCAGGGTTCGGAATGAATTAGTCTTTGCGAGGGACTGGAGTGTGTCCAAAATACAGGACTGGCCATGTAGCTTTGCGGCAGGGCACAAAGCCGAGTCCTGGCAGTGATACTTTGCGTTCAGAGGTGAACATCTCTGTTTCCTTGAACTGGAGCCGTAAATAAGTCCCTTAGAATTGCTAATGTCACAGGTACTGATTGATGACGAAAGGCCTGTGCCTGTTCACACGGTGTTAGACTGTTGACGAAGGCTACAAGGGAGAGTGTCAGCTGTTGTAAGTGCCCGGAGGCAATCAGCATTTGCTTCACTTTTTCCCTTATTCCACTGCGCTTGGAGAAAGGAATTTGGATACACACAAAGACACGCTCATGTCTGTGATACGAAAGGAAGGGAGTGTGTCCCTATGCAGTGTAACTGCCTCCGCCGAATCTTTCCAATCCAGGGAACGTCCCCTCCAGCACTGAAAGTGCGATGAAGAGGGCGAGCACCGAACTGACAAAGCTGGTTAGAAGACAGAGTGTGCATGCCTCTGCCGAGTCCTCCCAATCCAGGAAGCATGTCCTCCGCAACTGAAAGTGCAATGGAAAAGACGAGCACCGAACTTACAAGCTTGGTTGGGGGACTAAGTACCTGTGATCAGGCTCCACTGTTCTGCTTACCAGGGTATGCAGAAAGAATGGCCAGTTTGCAAGTGTGTGTGTGGGTAGTAAAACACGTGTAGTGGCTTGATTGAATAAAATTCCCAGGATTACCTAAGTTTCCCTCAGGGAGGAGGTCAACTGGGAAGAGTGCTAAGTCTACAGGAATATGGAACTCAAGAGTTGGGTTAAACACAATGTTTATTCCATGTAAATGAAATAGACATGTGATGACGCATTACCTCCTGCGTATACGAGAGCTGTCAGGGAAGCTATCCTACGCTAATCGGGTAGAGGTGACCCGAAACTAGACTAAATGGGATGGGGTAGATTAGCGCTGTTAAAACAACTAAAACTGAATCTACCTCCCTATGCATTGTAGAGGGGGCCACAGTGTCTAGAGGAGTAGGCGACTTTGCTCTGAACTTCAGCACGGTGCTTGGATTACTAAGCAGGATGTGGAAGGAATGGTCTTGGTTAAAGCCCAAGGATAGGTATCACTTCGGCATTGAAAGTGCAATGAAGAGGGAAGGTAAGCTGGGGAGCTTGAAAGCGAAGACAGGCTGGTCAATTCTGGCAACATGTGTAGTGAAAGACTGAAGACAGGTCTGGATTCGAATCTTGACTCTCCTTTTATACTATGCCGAGTGGCTGCCTAGGCGCTCATTGGCTGGCGTCTTGAGGGTGAGGGGTTGCGCTGAGCGGGGGCTGAGGAAAGTATAGCTTCTCTGGCGTGACATCACTGGCTGGCTTGGAGACGGATGGAAGACAGCTGCGAGACATACTGGAGGAGCCATCTAGAGGTGGGCAGTGATATTCGGTGCCTTCGGCGGGCCGGTGAACAGTACAATACCGCTGGGCTGGAACGTCCGTAATTGCTAGGGTAAAAAGTACAATCTAAAAACACGTGGTGGCCAACAATGACAAACTCTGTTGTCCCAGATGCAATGCATGCTATGCTGATGAGCTGAAGTCATTTGATATCCACTGTTGCCAACACATCATATGTCAATACTATGATTTTACTACTCACTTCTCTGATGAGTTTTTTTTTATAATTTCCTCAACATGCATCGATTACCAGTATCGTGCTCTTTTTCATGGTTGGTATGTCCACCATGCTAGCAGAGATGAGCCATCTGCTTTACACAGTTAGTTTCCAGTAGTCAGTTCAGTGCTGGCACAAAGCAGTCAGTTGGACAGGTCAGCTCAATTACATCCAAAGAAAGGTCTCTCAACTTCACAGTGCAACAAGCCCAGCTATAGTGCGTCTCATCTTAGATTACAGTGGGGAGCTAATCAAATAATTTTTTATTTACAGTAGAACCCTGTTATAACATTTTTCAGGGGGCCATTAAAATAAAATGTTATATACAGGAAAACGTTATAATCAGGAAACAGTAGGTATTACACCTGCAGGAACACATCAAGCAAAACAAAATTCTAAAGTAATAGTTTTTGTATATAAGTAGCTAGACAAGTTCTTCAATTTCTTCATCTGAATCATTTGATGCAAAAATATCAGTGATCTGAATTCAATGGACTCCTCTACACTTGGTTATATTCAGGGATGTGTGAGTACTCTGAAATTTTGAGTATGATCTCGAGCTTCGTGATTACTCGACTCGAGATCAAATCATTTTCTCAAGCTCGAAAAAAAAAAACGAGTTTTTTTGGGGGAAAAAGTGGATATTGCAATTTCGTCCTAAAGAATGCAAGAAAGAAAGCCTCATTTTATAAGCATCATAAAATAAAAGACTACTGGCCAGATGGCAGGCAAAGTTTGGGAATTTTTCATTGGTGCACATACCGAATTATTATCGCTTCGTGTGTACTCAGGAACATTCACCACACAGCTTCGTGCCACCTTTTACGCATACGTGAAAGAAAATGTGAGCATTTCCTATTTGTAGAGTCCCGGAAAATTCGCAAATGCGAAATACCCATTATAAAATCTGAAAAGTTGCACTATTCACTATAAAAAGCTAAACTGTAATGATTTAGCGATAAATGAGAAAAACTTCTGTAACTGCACCAAATTCTTCACAAATGTCTTTCACTGCGTTAGTTTTCAACGTAAATAAAAGATTGATAATTTTTAAATTAAAAATACTTTCAGGTGGTCTTTGTATTGGCAGAAAACATAACATAAACAATTGCTTTTTTCATACGTCAAAGATCTGAGACTTGCATGCAGGACTCAACCCAAAATGGCTCGCTACATCGAACCTAGCGCTAGCAGTGTCGCTTTTGATGAAAACCGTGTACATAATGAAGGTGTACATAGCGGAAAGGTTCAAAGTCATTGTGTAACATGGCATGTAGGAACATCTTCGAAGTGTCGTGAAGCCAATAACGCGTTTTTATTTTGTGTCATGTATGGAAAGCCCTCAGCCAATAGAAACAAAGGAGCACAGAATATATAATTTCCAAAAGTAGTAGAAGTAACCAAGTAACCTTAGTTGTGTATAGTGAGTTAAGAGAAGTCAATAAGCATATGTAAATTAAAAAAAAAAAAAAAACGTATTTTATTGTTCATTTCAACAATACTACAATGCTATTTGAATTGAATGATTAATTTTCCCCAACTGTAATTTTTTTTGTGGGATTTATTATTAGACAGTGAGCTTACATGTTGATGTTATTACTGTACCATATTAGATTTTAAAATTTGATATGGCAATAATTTAATGGGCACTTTATAATTATGGTTAAGGTAATTCATTAAACTGTATTGTTAAATACTGTTTCATGTCCATTTGTGTGAAGGAGGCTGCTAGTAGTTTTCTATTGAGAGTTTTATTAATAATTGTAGAAACTCGCTCGAGTTCGACTCGAACAAAATTTCAGTGTTCGCACATCCCTAGTTATATTATAGTAATTTTCAGGACCAACTTATCAAAAATCCTTAATATTTCAGGTATAAATTGTTTTCTTTATCTGTTTGCAGGCTACTGCATTGTTAATGTCTGAAATTTCATTTGAGATACAGCAAGCAATACTGTTGTTATAAGCAGGAAATGAAAATTTGAACATTGTTGTATGCAGGAAATTAAACCATTAAGCCTTATGGGGAAATGGTGGGACCATGAAATAATGGTGTTATATGCAGGAAAATGTTATATGCGGGAATGTTATAAGAGGGTTCTACTGTATACGCTACTATAGTCCGTTCCCGATTGGAAGCGACTTATGAAAATCAACCTTTGAAAAAACACTCTAGGCATAACATGTCAACTTCTTTGTTCAATAACCTGTATTCCACAAATATATAACACTGTGGTTAACTTTAGAGTACTGTATTATTGAATAAATGAAACTTTACTTTAATTTCTTTTTAAATATGAATTAATAACAGTGAGAGCAGCGACGTGTTGGCAACGCCTGGTGAGAAATAGTTCACAGTAAAAATATTATTTTAACATAGTTATTTTAGAATACTATTTGTAAATTAACCGGTGCCTATTGAAATATTTAGGTAGCTCCGATTAAAACATATGTCATTTTTACAGTTTAAAATAACAGCGGAAAATATCATGAGTAGGCTGTAATGGTACGGTGTTGTTTTATCGAGCAAGAAAGCATCTGAAAAACTGTCTGCTGGACGGGGCTTGTCGCTTTCTCTCTCTCTTTCTTCGTCTTTTTCATACTCTGGAAATTTCACTTCGCTAGTAAGCTGGGATATTTTTAATGTTTTCAATTGTAGCATACTTCATACTTATTACAGCAAAATAATGATTTTTGAATTTGCAATTTACAACAGAAAAGAAATTTTAATGTTTGAATACTTAATTTAATATATTTAGATATGATGGCGGGGCAGTTACCAAGTGAAGTTTGCAGACGTGGCGAGCCATAACATGGCGTGTTGCTTTTTGCCAAACGAAATGTAAATTTATTCTTACTCTGAAAAATACTTCAAATTACATCACGTTTGAAGACGTTGTGTTTTTTAAACTTACCTAGGCAAGTTACGATGTTGTGATAAATCTGTGTTTCCTGCAGTAATAATTATATTGTGATGTGTGTTTGGTTAATTATTGTGGCTGTGAAATGGTGTGCCTTTGTGCATCGTGGTCGATACGCTGGCCCTGTGTGTGTGTGATTTCAAATATTTCATTACCACTAGTTATACGCTGTAACTGTGAACTGTTTTTATGACAAAGTTAATTATTTTCATCCACATCTGTTTATTTATCACAACGCACCCTTGCCTTAAGGGGTTCGAAACACAGTCGTGTAAAGTAATTTGCCACAATCCCAGAAGAAAAATGCTAAGTTTAGCCCGATAAATTTCAATAAACCTAATAACCAGTAAGTAGCAATACATAGAACTATAAGCAGAATAAAAGTTATTGTAGGATTATTTGTGTGCATGTTCACCGCTATCTTTTAAAGTTTGTATGACAAAAATGAGAAACACGAGTTGCGTGCTTGAATTCAATGTGCCTTTTTCGTTTGACTGGTTGTTCCTTCGTTTTAATGTTTATTCCAACTGAGGCCGTCCTTTTAAAGAAATGACCCAACACATATCACCAATAACAAAAGGATAATTAGTACAACCCTTTACCTCGCAGTTGTAACAGTGTTAAAAACAGCCACGGCAAAATACTAACGTGCATTACATGTATTGAGCTATGTTGTGGAAAACAAATATGTTAATGTAAAATAACCGTAAGAACTGTCGTCAATTCAGGCATTTTTAAACGTCATAAAGCTGACCTAAATAATGTTAGAGGCCTAAACTGTGAATATTCGTACGGAATGGTTTTTGGAATATGACAGAATTCTTTGAAAAACTGTAAACAGTAAACAACACATTTGACAGGTATAAAAGTAGAAGTCACATTTCAATGTATATTTTTGGTGTAGCGAAAGTATACGAACATATGTACACACACAATGGAATGTAAACATTGATTTTGACAGATGCTACATAGCAGTCACATGGCAATGTTTGTTTACATTTGGCGGAAGGATACGAAACAGAACTGCAAGTAGATATTTAGCAGGGTTCCGAGAAAGTTGCTTCCAATGGAGAATGGACTATATACATTTTTATCATTTTTGTTACGTATTTTTGTACATATGAACTTATTCTGTCAACACAGTATAACTTATTGGCTGCTGATAATAGCTGGCCATTTGGAAACAGTGCACATTATGAACTCTTTAGTGCAATCTAAGAGTGAGATGGACTATAGCAGAAGGTAGCTATGTCTGTCTCGTCCAGCGCTCTCTCACTTTCTTCCCAGTCCAAACCCAACACTCACCAATGGAGGAGAGCTACCATGTATAACACCAAATAACACATGGACCCAGCAACCTGTTCAAGAGCCTGTGCGGGTTTGCAAGGAAGCCAAGCAAAGTTAGAGAAGGATATCAAAGGTCCATATGCACTGCAGCAGACAAGCAAGACCGCACGCAGCAACTGCAAACTAACTGTTCTACATCAGCAGCAGAACCATCTGACACACGGCCTTATCCAGACAGACTCTAGGATGCAATGACTACCCTTGGTGCCCTCTGCAAGCCCGACATCAGGTAATATGTGTTCCAGTTGGCCATCTAGGCTGCATGAATATGACAATATTACACTACTCTGACAACTCTAGAAAAAATAACTTCTGTATGCATCCTTCACCAATGTTCATGTCATTACACAAAAAATTAGTGTAAAAAAGAAGCATGTCTTCACCTTCATCATCTTGTAATGCAGAATAGGGGTGATAGGTACAATACTTTTGGATATTTCCCTATATACACATACCTATCCTATATATAGTTAACTCTCAATTCTACAACCTTTCATGGTTCCTGGGAAAAAGGTAATTATTTCAAAGGGTCCATTATTGGGATTTTGATCAATTTTGACCCAACTCCTCACCTATATACACAAAAGTTGTATGTTTTAATATTATACTTATGCTGTATCTGCATAGCTCTCATGGCAAAAAAACACAGATTATATAGTAGCCCCCGATTTTGTAAGATGCCATGATACTTGAGAATTATTTCATGAAATTGTTACCTTTAAAAAATTGAAACTGGACAAAATGAGGGTGCCTTATCTGAGTTGGTAATACCAGAAAGATGAGGGAGGAGGGACACAGATACAACCTAATTGGCAAAAGGAAATGTCGCAGGTTCCGAAGTCTTCCCATGCCAAAGTGCCAGCATTCCAACAGGGATAACTTTACCTTTACCATTGTCATATTGGGACAAATACTGTCAGCCACAAGGAGCTACCACAGCGGAGAACTTACCAGAGGGAGGCTGTGTGGCGAAGGGCACAAGCCAGGTTTCCCAACCAGTATGGAGCAGGCAGAGCTAGCCAGGCAGGGATGGTTGTACAGTTAACCCATCCTCAAACAATCATTTCAAAATGTCCACAGGCTAACCATGACAAATCTAATTTTATACAATGGAGAACCGAAATGCTATCAAAAACTTGACAAGCAAAATTTTTAATTTAATTAAATATTAAAAATTATATATATATATTTATTTTTATGTCATATTACAGTAAGATTATCGAAAAAAAATTATAAGTGCAAAGTATGACGGTGAATATTTTAATCCTTAGAACAGAGTGGAACTATGTAAAATTACAGAACTTTGAAAAAAGGCTTATAACTATATGAGTGGAGTAGAGAAGTTTAAGCAGCTTTTTGAGAACTTGTGAGAGCGAAGCGAGGTGGCTATGGAGCAGTAGTAATGGAATGTGTGGGCAGTTGACCAGTTGCATTGTAGGCATGATTCTCACATGTATAAATCTGGGGGAGTGAGCCCACTGGGAATCAAACCCAGTTCGCCATATAAAAATAATTGGTGAAACCAGTGACTGTGTGATTCAAACACAGTAGCAAAGAAAGGAAAAAGACCATGTTAATGTAGGTGAGAGGGGATATGAGAAGAAGCATTCAGTAGGAAGCAGCAGTGAGGAGTGGCAGGACAGCAGCTGAACAGAGATGGAAGTAGGGGTGTTACCAGCAGATCACTGTTGTCCACACGCATGTACTTGTCCATGAAGTCGAGGATGGTGAGCCAGAGAGCAGTGAAGGTGGGCAGCGACAGCAATGGTGTTAAGTGGTGGAGGAACACCTGCAAAACAAACACTGTCATGTGGCGTACCACTGATAACTCACCAGACACGGGTACAAATTTATTTGTCCATGTGTATGTGTGTGGAAAAACTTTGTTTCGTAAATGAACGGAGTATTAGAGGGCACAAAAACAAGTATTGTGAACAAAGGAACTATAGGTCTGCGGTGATTAGTTTCGACACTACATGCTATTTGCTGCGGCACTGTCCACGCGACCATCATTACCCGATGTCAGGTAATTCACGGATACTGGCTGCACCACACGAATCTATAGTCAAAACTAAATAGAAAATATTCTCTGGTAAAAATGTGTAACTGTCTTAGTTTATGAGAAAAACAACATTAAATTAGATAAAATGACCACTCCACGTTAAGCACAGTGTACATCATCAGCATACAAAATGTCGAAATGTCATAAAAGGTGTTCGAAGTTTGCTGTGCCCATAGCAATGCACTTTCTCGCATGTTGTATGCATGGAGCTTGGTTGCCGCCGGATGCAACCTTGGCCATTTCCATTTCTCAGTACTCACTGCATGTACTCCATGGCCTCCTTGGGACTACTGAGTTTGGCTCTTTCCCTTGCCGTATGTCTTATGACGATACATTAATTGCGACATCGTCACATCATCTCAACCTTATCTGATGGAATACCACAGGGTGATTTTCTCGTAAACGAAGCATATAATGAATTTTTTCGTAAGAGTATTTTCGACTTAGTTTTGACCTTATATTCGTCTGGTGCAGTCCATATCCGGGAATTACCTGACATCTGGTAATGATGGTCGCGCAGACAGTGCCGCAACAAATAGCGTATAAACCCGAAACTAATTGACGCAGACCTATGATTTCTATGTTCCCAATACTTGTGTTCATGACTTCTAACACTACTCTCATTAATTAAATAAATCACGCATGCACGCACACACGCACGCACGTGCACACACACACACAATATTGTGAAACATGGAAAAATATGATGCATGTGTACAGTAATTCGTGCACACAGGCGACAGACTACTACTGTACCTATTGGTTAATAAATTATTAAAATACAGGTACGAAGTAAGCATCCGTTCCAGGGGTGCCGACTTGTAAATAATATAGGAGGTGCATGTCGGCAGCCGTCTTGATGAGTTATAACGGAGATTTCTGTCACGCACATCTGGATAACGTGATGATTTTCTCTGATTCTTAGGAAGACTACATGAGACAACTGCAACTGGTACTTGAGAGATTCGAGCTACATGGCCTAACATGCTGGCTAGGAAAATGCCACTTTGGTGAATGTGAGGTCGAATTCTTGGGGCACCACGTTATGCCACAGGAAAACTTCCCACAAAAAGAAAAAATCAGAGCGATTAGCAAAGCTAATACACCCCCCCCCCTCCCTCCAAACTGAAAGCAGTTACGCCAGTTTTTGGACATATGCAACTGGCAGAGAGATTTCATCCCAAACATAGTAGGTTTAATGGGATCCCTTAATAAACTGCTACAAAAAGATCAGGCATGGAAATGGACACGTGAACTCGACCAGGCATTTAACGCTTTAAAAACCCAGTTTGCAGAGGCCGCAATGTTGCATAGACAGACAGCCAGCACGCCCCCTAAATCTGCAGACTGATGCAAGTGGGGTTGGATTGGGAGCTGCATTGTATCAGAAAGACACCAGGGGCAACATATGCACGATTGCTTATGCAGCACTCTGATGTCCAACACACACACCTGATGAAAACAAAGGGGAAGGAGAAGTAGACAACTGGGAGCGTATGCTACACCCCCTAGAGTCTAGTCACGAAACCTGCCCATAAGGAGCTTACAGTTCAAACCCTTGAAGCACAGCTGGACCACGAGAAATTCACCAGCTATTAGCAGAACAACCCTGAGATATGGGACACATTGGAAAAGCACCATAATCAGTACAAACTAGAACAAGGTTATGTATGGGCCCACCCTCACGTGCACACAGAGGACTGGAAACTGTGGGTCCTGACATTATGGCAAAATTTATGCTATTATTTTCACAAACAGCAACCACATGCCGGACACCCAGGAGCTGTTGAAACCCTGAGAGAATTTACTATTAGATTCACATGGGACGGAGTAACCAAGTACGTACATACATGAGTATGCGCCAAAGGAAATCGACAGCAACCCCAGACATCTTGGAATACAATAGCAGCCAACCTAATGGGGCCTTACCCTAGATCTCACAAGGGGAAAAGGTATTTGTTAGTCATGACCGAATTTTTTCATGGTGGGTAGAGACATACCTGGTACCAAATGCCGAAGCCTCTACAATTATACATAAGTTAGAAGAAGAATTTTCCTGTGTTGGGTTTTCTGAAAAGCATCCTAATGGATAATTGAACCCAATATACAAGAAAAAAATGGGAAGTTGCCTGCCACTGCTGGGGAATCGAACCCTGGATGAACCCAACCTATCACCCAAGGTAACACTACAGAGCGCAGAAACCAAGAAAAAAAATGCCTCAGGGTAAGAATAGGGGAAGACAACAAGAATTGGGATTGTTACATTCTGGACATTTTATTCACACTAAGGTGATGGCCGAATGAGGCAACAGGTGCCTCTCCTAGCAAACTGGTCCTTGGACGCACCCTACAATGCCCTAAGAATTGGGAATGGAACATGGAACCCGCAGAAATGCCGGGATCAGAATAGATACGTACGCAGAAACTGCCTGAAAAGGGCAGAAAAAGCCAGTAAGGCACAGCAGCAGTACGTCACCCAGAAATACGGCGTGCAGGACAGCCAGAAACAGTTCAGCCTGCAAGCCAGCAACACCGTGTTGTTATACCCCTACCCTCCGAGCAACAAGGCATCAAAGTGTTTGCAGATTTATATCCAAAGTGGGAAGGCTCACACACCATTGTTGAACGGCGTGGAAACACCCTGTGGTTAGAGGATGTATGGCATAATACCAGGAAAGTGCACATCAGGAACGTGAAAAGATATTGCCCGCCCGAAGACATATAAGATGTGCCCACAAGCCACCCAGTGGAACAGCTGGGAGGTCTTACGCAACCTGACGGGGACACTGACCCAGTAAGAGAGCAGTGCAGCCCAGCAGCAGCGAGCAGGACCCACCAGAGCGTGAGCGCCATGAGGCGCCGCCCACTCCAACCTACCGTCACTCCAGGCAGAGTGCGAGTGCCAGGAGGCGTACCCACACCAGACTTGCCGCCACTCCAGGCAGAGTGCAGTGCAGAGGCCCTGCCCACGGGACGACCAGAAGCGGAGATAGCTGAGCGCACCACGCCTACTCCAGAACCAGCACACAGCTCGCTGCTACCAGCTGCCGCAGGCCAGCACCCGGGCGAGGGATGGCTCGCTGCCTGCCAACTACGGAGCTTTCGGGCCAAGGGAGGCAGTATTTTGGAAACAGCTATGTTTGTGAACTGTTCACATGTCTCTGTGGTAAAGGTGTATTGTGAGTGGACGAATGGCACGATTGGGAATAATCATCATGGAAACTGTGGAGCTCCATGTGCCATTGATGTCCGAGGTGAACGTAGACTATGACGGTGGGCGAAGACCACCCGACAGGCTAGAGTGGAATAGCTCACCATACACATGAACCAGGGGCATCCATATTTGTGTACCACAACAGTTCAGCAAACCCTTCTGTGAATGGGGCTCTGAGTAGACGGAAGGCGACTGAACTAACACCGGTGCATCAAGGAAAACAATTGGAATTTGATCAACAGTATGACGACTGGACTACTGCTGATTGGCTACAGTTAGCTTTCTCCGACGAGTCACATTTTCAGCTGCATAGAACAGATGGACATCAGCGTGTCTGGCAAGAAACGTCTGCGAACAGACACCCTGCATCCACTGCTGGATAAACACAAGGCAGTGTTATGGTCTGGAGAATGTTCTTGTGGTATTCTTTAGGTCCCATCATCCATGTGGAAGGTACTTTTGACAAATTTGGTTATGAATCCATCCTCGGCGATCACATCCACCCATACATGATGAGTGTCTTCCTTCGGGAGAATGGGATCTTCCACCATGATAATGCTCCTTGCCACATGGCTAAAAGTGTCCACACGTGGTTGGAAGAGCATGATCAAAACTGCAAAGTTCTTCCCTGGCCCCCAAACAGCCCCAATCTACATCCATTTGAACATCTGTGGGACCACCTCGATCATTGTGTTCGCAGTCTGTCTCCTCTACCATGCACTCTTCAGTTGTGGGATGCACTGCAGATAGTATGGCTCCAGATGACCGTGGAGACCTATTAGCACCTGACTGAGTCGCTGCCAGCTCATCTAGCTGCTGTCTGTGCTGCGAAGGGCGGTTACAATTGGTACTAGCAGGTGGTCATAACAATGTGATTCGACTGTGTATGTGTGTCTCAGAACTTATGTATTATACTTACTGTTCAGTAGAGTGCATTCCAGTTAATTTGTGTTCTGTATAATTTGGGCTTAACAGAAAAGCTTAAAAATTAAGCACACATAAATGTTTTTAAGAACAAGAGTTTCCCAAGGCCAATTATAAATAACAAGTCAAGTAATACACTCCCGCAATGCGGTTGAACTTGCACTTGCCCGCATTGCGTCTCTGGGTATTCTCTATGCTTTTTGCTTAAATGTGTTGTTTGTTTGTTTGCTTTACGGGCCTTAGAAGGTCCGCCTTACTGACAAAACCTTTTGCATTTAACTAATGTATATTTTTTCTTTGCCATTCACTTTTGTAAATATTATTTAGTGTTTCCCTATAATATTTTTCCGGCTATAAGCCACATTAAAAACCTTGTCTAGTTGTATCTATGTCTTTATAACTAACCAGCTAACATTTCACTTAACGCTTGACACACCTTAACCATGTGTTTTGCTATTCTCGCCTTTGTGCTTAATCAACTTACCAATGTTTTCATGACATAAGGGTCTAAGACCATGTTATTTAATAGTGCTGGGCCGATGCCAGTGCTAATACAACAGTATCTACCAATATTTATAGTATGAGTATCTGTAAGAATCTGACAAAGTAAATTCAGATACTTGGTGCAGATACTGCAGTTTACCTATGCTTGGCCATAACAGCAGAGGATAATAAATAGGGTGGCGACTTTGGAGCAAGACAGGCTCAACTGTTGCTGTTTTAAGGCAGCACTTGCAGTCCTTATTCAAATAACTAAACTGACACAAAAGGGGAATGGCAGGCAGGAGAAGCTACCCTGCTGTGAGATAATCGTATACAGGAAGTGTGAGGGCGAGAGTGAAATGCCCTCTCCTATATGGCCTGCAACTGGCAGTGCTTCAATTATACTCTCAGTAAAATAAGGGTGTGCTGAATTTTAAAAACTATACATATTAATAATTTTTAATTTTCCGAATATAAACAAATTTGAATTATGTTGAAAATTTGGTACACAACCTTGTAGATTTAATATTTTCTATTTGATAACTTTAAAACATAAATTGTTTAAGTTGCCCTCACCTAAGATTAAAAATACGTTACTAAATTATTTTTTGAGTGCTGCTTTTATTCTCAGATTTTGAAAAGTTTGTGTGAAATTAATTTACCTATTGTTATGTATGTTTACTTAAATCATCAAATAGTACATAGTGTGACACTGACTTTAACACAGATTTCCATTAGCTTTCCAAAATACTTTTAGTGCTAGTAGAAGTCTTTCAGTTGATTACTCATAATGTTGTATTTTTTCTCTAAAAGTTAAAATGTCACAAATAAATATGGTTTTATTTTTACTTGTATTTCTGTAGCAAAATTTTTTAATGTGAAAAATCCATATTTTAGAAGGTATTTTAATTGTGCATCTTAGTGTTGGTTAAAACTGTCCAACACTCAAAACCATCACAACTAAGTAGACTACAGTACATTTTATGTTTGTACACTTAGTAAGTAAATTGCTTCATTTAGAAATGGCAACTTCAGTTTGGATTCTTCCACAGTAGGTATTGTAATGGATATTATCTGGTATATATGGTATCTGCAACAAAGTATCGGTATCAGGAGTATCAGAATAATCTGGTATTGGCCCAGCACTATTATTTAATATAATTTTTCTTTCAGTGTGATTTGTTTTGCATTGAATAAATTATGTTTTTCAGCCTGTGAGCCAACCTCAATAACCAATTTTCATTAGCGAAGTAACATTTTCTCTCCGAGTCAATAAAAACAAAGACTCTTTACTAAAAGACAAACTCCAACGTAACTTTGAAGTGTCTTGTGTTTCTTTTCATAAATGAGTCTGACCAAAGTTGCATACCCATTATTTATCCATTAGTGACAAGATTAGGTAGGTAATATACTCATGCAGTAGAGTCTTTCTCTTAGCTATTTATTTGTGTTACACGTGCGGAATGTGAATATCTGTTTGTTGTTTCCCATGGCAGTAGCCTTCGGGCATATATATGTACCATTCCGTTAAGTAGGTCGCACACTTTTGAATTACAATTACTTACCTGCATTTACTTACTGAAGTCTTGCAGCTACGTTAGCTTAACCTTAAAGGATAGTTAATTAATTTATGGGTTTTGTAGCTTTGCTTACAAACTGTGAATAAGGCCATCCAGCTTTAACTTTGTTAGAACATTTAAGATGAAACTGTGTAACACAGTTACGTATCTGAGAGCAGGGATTTGTGTTAGCCGAACAGCTGAGTTCACAACTCCAACTTATCTGAAGTTTGATGACTTCCACCATAATTTTATTGCAAATAGCAATAGTAGTTTTTCACGTGGTTACATGGTAACCATTACCACACTGCGGTGTACCTGAGAGAACGTGGCTGGGAGCACGAGGAGTCACATCTTCAGCATCTTCTTCAGGATCCCGAAAGTTGCGAACTCATCATGACCTTCAGGACAGACGGGCAGAGTCGCACCCAAGGCGTTGGCTGACGGACAGTTGGGAGGGGAGGGGTTTTGATGCATAAAGAGCGCTGTCGTATACATATGTTAGCCTCAGCCTCTGGTGCTACCCCTGGTGTACCAAAGCACAGATCACCGCCATTTATTTCACCTCTGAACTGTTCCTATTCACGAGTGAGTTAACCCCTTGAGCTTGGGAGGCAGGCAATCTACACGATACCGCGATCCAGTCTCAGTGGCTGGACCCATCTCCTTGCTTGCTTGCCTTGGCTGGCAGGCACCAAACGTGCACACTCGCCATGCATTAGGGGAGGCTCCAGCCACCCCTTGCTCGCCCCGTCTCTCGAGGGAACTTATTCCTATGCACACTCTTTAGACAGGGCAGTTTATGAGCAGTTATCTTTGGAGCTTTACCTGCAACTCTTGCTACCTCACCACGCTTGTCATACCGCTTGCTTCAGCAGTAACAGTGAAACTTAGTCGTATTACGTAAATATTGTCAGAACTTGAGATTCTCAACTTATTAGGCAGAAGCTCTAGTCGTGGAGTCTTCTGCCTACTTCGAGTGTTGGCCACCTGCCTTGTCCACGCTGGGCACAGGGTACCGGGATCTCTCTTGCCCCGAACTTTGATCAGTAACTCATTCGCCCTGCACCCAACAGTTTAGCAAACGTGGTCCCTCATCCATCAGACATTAGGAGGCACAGGTCGGAGATATATCTTGTAAATTACTGCTGATGGAATAACCCATATATCTACCAGTTAACCTCTTTTTGGTCTGAAAATTCTCTTTCGATTTCACCTCCCTTACCTACTTTGCCTTCTGTGTGCATATCCACTTATCTACTTCTCAGTGCACGTACAATCGCAGCAATGTCGCTTTGTCACTTACCATTAGTGGGATTTGCTGTTGGAGTAAGGCCAAGGTACTTTCCCCCCTGGACGAAGGTGAAGCAGTGGTCGTCACTTGAATGGGGTTTTTCCTGGTGTATACCTGGTTGTTAACTGTGCCGCTTTCCCTTCGTACTGCAGCCTGAGCTAACCCTAGCTTAGCAGCTTTGCCCCTTCTAGCTCTATAATGAGGCATAAGGTGGTGAGGGTAACCAATTAGGTAGATAGTAGGTGGCCAGTAAGGGATAGACAGCCTGATGGAATGAGGGATGTGGAGGTCAGGTGAGGTTGGGGGCTTGTACTACTGGTCTTCAACCCAGAGACTTGGCGCGCAGATAGTCAATATCTGATCCAAGTTCCCAGCTGGAAGTTACAGTAGACGACAAAGTTTGTCCACTCCGTGGTTTCCCGGCGTGCAGAACGTCGCGGTCAGTGTCATGCAGAGTAGAGCTCTCAACTGAACAGCGTAAGACTGTTGTGACTTGAAAAAGTCTGTAGTTCTTCGGGAAACATACCATTCTGTGAAGGCAAAACATGAAGTCTGGTGGCTCTCAGACAGAGTAACACCGGGTAAATGGACAGGCGCAAGACAGCCTCAAACTGAGGACTGTGGGCCCTATTTAAACTCAACTCACAGGGCCAGCACAGGGTTGCGGGGTGTGGAGAGACAGATACGCGAAGGAGAGAATAGAGTAACTGAGAGCAGTAGAAACTTCCCCTCATGCGCCAGGTGCTGGAGGGGTAAGCAGCGACGTGATGCGAAGCAGGCTGTGGCACAGTAGGTGGCAACGACCGTGCAAACCACCCTGTCTTGGAAGGCGTTCTGTGGCGTTTACGCCATAATGGCTCTTCTTACGAAGGGGCCGTGGCTGTGGCGAGGTTAGATGAGTGAATGACATTGTTCATGGCACGTCAGCGATAAGTGTTTCGAACTTAAGACCCCACTGACTCTTGTCAATGTTTGGCATCTAGTTGCTTACTGGTAACACCGCTCTTCTAGCGCCACTGTGGCAAGGGGAGCGAAAACCTTTCTCTGAGGCTTCTAAGGCTTGAGGAGAACAAACACGTTAAGACATTACAACTCTCTGGCTACAAGCTGGTCATGCCACTTACTGAGAGCTGTAGGGTCCTTACGTGGGGAACACTGTGAACACATAGGGGCAGTTGAGGTGACTGCTCACTCAACTTCTCACCACGTGGAATCAGGGGGGCCCACTCCCCAAGTCGTTATAGGTCCAAGCACCATTCCTCGTGAAGCGCATGCTCCTGTACTGATCAATTGATAGGACTCCGGAAGGGATTCACCCTCAGGCACCGGCCCCAAGAAGAGTAGATTCCTTCATGGACGGACTGCTCCACATCCTGTTCTCCCCTGCACCACTATGTAATTTTAAACCACTTTTACTGTCAAACCTGCACCTCCAGAACACCCACAGAATTCACTAGCTCATAATTCTATATTATTCTTATCCTCTGAATTTAACATAACATCACTCGCAGTGCATAGCTGTGTACGCGTAGCTATTACTAAATGTCCAATCGCCAGGCAGGCCATAAAAGGGATAGCATAACCCTCAGTTCCCAGCTATGCCCTCTGGTGAGCCAGGGCCAGGCGCCTCCAGGGTGAAACAGCGTCAGCCCAAATGACTCCTTTAAAATCCTAGTTAAGGAGAGGAGACTCATTTTCCCTAGTGTCTAGAGGGATACTGGGCCAGCACACCTTAATTTTACACAGGATATTGGTGTCAACGTTCAGAAGATTTTGCAACTTCCAGCTGTGGACAGCTGCAAAGAAGGGGCAGTCACACAATTCATAACGAGTACAGGAGAACCTAAATACCTTAAAGGCAAACAATTTTCAGGTGGATGAATGGATTTTCTGCTTTTCAACACACTATTAGAGAAACTGGATGCAAGCCTTAGATAGGCCATACCAACATTCACACAGCTCATCAAATTTATCGATAAAAAGGCTATTGCAGAGGAGCATGTCCAACTAAGTAATTGCTTAAAGGGACAGGTGAACACTCAGCACCAGAAGACTGCAGACAACAAGATATCCTTCAGTGCTCACAAATTCCGGCACAGGAATGCAACGAACATCTCTCAGTATCCAGCCAGTCCCCCCAAGACAACTATAGTTTCAGTTCAGGGCGTAGGTGAAAAACAAAAGTGTCCCGAATGTGATGCTAACCATGCTTTACACAGATGTCAGACATTTCTGTCGAAGTCATCAGGAGAAAGGCAAAGGTGTGTGAAGGATAACAGGTTGTGCTTCAACTGACTATGAGCAAACAATTAGCATCTATTTGTCAGTCGAAATATTGATGTCAACGCTGTCGCAAATCTTATCATATAGTACTTCATGTTAGTGACAGTGAGGAGACAAATGAAAAGGCCACCAACACCGATGCTACCAAACCTCCTGGCAAGAAGGAGAGTACAGTAACCATGTGCTTACTTAGCTAGGAATGAAGGTACCCAACCCACCACAGATTTTTTTTTAAACTGCACTGATACATGTGAAGGATGGTGTAGGTGAATACCATGTGGTGCGAGCATTGTCAGATATGGTATTCAACACTTAAAACTCCCAGCAAGTTACGTACACACCTTCCCTGAGTTCAAACCTGACCAATACCAGCTTGCGATCCTCCCATATGCTGAGCAGCCCGTAATAGAATTGCCAAAGGCAACCAATTCTGCTTCCAGAAACAACCCCGTCAAGTGGAAGATGTCTGCTTCCTAGCCGTATGGTAGGGCACTGGGGTGGGGGAATTCGATGCCAACCAAAACCCAAAACACCCATTAGGCAGGGCATCATGTTTGTCTGCAAGAATAGTTTATTTTTATTTGGTCCCTCAAAAAACAATTAATAGATGTTCCACTTTAAATGGTACAAGGTCAAGTAGATCAGAGGATATAATATAAGCCAAAAAATAATTTTTAATGGCATTACCTCCCAAAATGGCAGATGATTGAAGCTTATATGTGGTATGCATTTATTAGAGAATTTAGTGCATGCATATATATATATATATAAATATAATTTAGTGCATCCATGTATGCATATATATATGTCTAATGTTAAAAGACAATTGGAAAACAAAACTTATGCATGACGTCTTTTAAACGACTACTACTCATCAGTGCAACTACTGTACACCACTAGCAGTTGTCAATGGAGTTGAGTCACCGGCATCGCCTGCAAAATTGGTGTATCTACCGGGCCGGGACAGATGTCCCAATAATGGAATTTATTTTCACCCAACGAGCCACCGGGATCATGCAAGAGGTCCAGGGCTAGTACAGCAGTGTGCAGCGGGTTGCAGCCACAAGTATGATGCCTAGATGCCACAACTCCTCACTACACAGCTCACACAGAGGATCTAGGCGCTGGGTTTGCACCTGCTAACCCCCCTACTTCAGTTCTCGATCAGTCTCGTGACTCCTCTCCTGGGCTCTCATTGCACAAACAATTGGTGCCGAGGCCCGCACCTCTCCAGTTTACTTCACCGCTACCTCACGATGCCAAAGATCCTCCTCTTCAGCCTTCGACTAAGCAAGAATCAACTGCGTCGTCAACTAAGCACAGACACAAATTCGGTCCCTTACGAACAACCATAGAGTAGAGCTCACCCAGAGGAGTAAACTGTTTTCACATGCACCATTAACTGCCTACTCCCTTTGCACAGAGTGCCTTCCCCTGTTTTATACTAGGGTGTTTACCTTTTGCAAGTCCGAATGGATAGGAGCTAGTGCTTCCACCATCTTTGTTTATTTTCCTCTACGGTAAAATAAACATTGAGCTTACCTAACTTCTAGAGTATCACTTCGACTTCCTACCTCTTGTTATCATCAAATCTGACGGAGACAGCAGGAGACCGGGTTTGCTCTTTCTGAGTCTACACTGACAACAGACCAAAACATCCTTGGAAGGCCACCCATTCTCTGACCTGTGCAGTGAACGGTAGAGCCACGACACTAGGTTACAGTCTCCTGGAAGGTGGCTTGCCAGCTTGAAGTCGTCCCCACCTAACTGGACAATTAGCGGTGCAGAGGAGGGGAACTTCTTCGGGCTTGGGGAGACCAGTGACTTTGGGACACTCACCTCACCAATACTGGAAGGCCACCTGTTCCTTGCACCCAGGTGGGAGGAGTGGTAGAGTCACAATACACTCCTGGTGGAATTGACTTGCCGGCTGGGGTGAACTCCTCTCATGGCACACTTTGCGGTGCCGAGTGGGGTTTACACACTGGTGCAGGGGAGACCAACCTCATTAGGACAACACTGTGCAGTTCCTGCAACCAACACTTTGCTGCTCGAGACTCACACAACTCCTGTTGGCGGTAGCAATTGGCACCTACACGTGCACTCTAACACGTTCACTGCCCAACTCCTGCAGGCCCGATCTTATTTTAGAGCCAGCTTCCTTACACCTGTAGGAGTGGTGTTCAGAAGAAGGTTAACCACAAGGACTTAGCATCGTTCCAAGCTGGTTTGGGCTACTAAGTACACGTGAACAAGCTGCTTTGCTGCGACGACTAACGATACAAGTACCAACCATCACTCTTACAGCATTGTTTGAGCCACCCACCCGTGTAGCAGGAGGATACTATCCAGTGGTGCAGAAGATCCTGTTCGGCGAGGGGTCCACTTACACTCCGACTGTACCTAGTGGCTCCACGCCAGTAGTAAACCCTAGCACCACACACGCACACCCCACGCTCTAGTCAAGTGCAACTAGGGCCAAGAGAACAATGCTAACGAAATCACCCACGGGCCAGACGTGCCATCACGCTAGCTTGAACTCCGTACCACACCGTAAGCCTGCACCACGCATAGTAGTATTGCCAAAGCCGGACTTTGTACCAAGCCGGCGGCTTACTAGACCAGTACTGTACTCTGGTCGAGCACCGATGCCAAGAGACGACTAGTCAACCACAGAAGCGACTCATCTAGTGCCAAACAAGTCGCCAAGGGACGTAGGCAGCCGATCAGTCAACATCTGTCATGAGTCAAAACTAAAATAAAATATAAACATTTAAATATGTAATAAACTTTTTTTTAAATTCTACATGTCCTACAGCATTTTAAAAGTATGATTTATAAAGTGGCATTATATTTCAACATGGCAGGACAAAAAGATAATACAGTAAATAAATTTATTTCATGTGCACAATAAAAACTGTCAGCACAGCATGTTGGATTAAAGCAGTTCATTTGTTCCAGTGATATAATACATTATATATATGTATGTATAACACAGCAGCCAATTCAACACAAGTGGCTCACATATTTTAAGGGCCCATAATTCAGACTGTCTGTAATATAATGGGCTGTTCTGTGTTTACCCATTGCTGGACGAAAATGGTATATTGTAAATGTAATTGCTCTTTCAGTGCATTATTTCATCATTTTACTTTGGCTACATATGTCTACTGAAATTAATAAATATTTTAATACATAACACAAACTCTGATTTTTACATAAAAAACCACTAAGGATGCATTTTGTGGTCGATATTCCCTAAAAGGTACACAACACTCGGTGCTTATAATTTATTTTGGTGACAAAGAGAGGTTTTATATTTCATGCCCTTAATTCAGAAGAAATCTCTCTCCAAGAATAAAATAATATTTCACAATTTAAAATGAATTTCAAACTAGACACAGACATAGTAGATTCTGTACGAAAATTAATTTTAAGAACTACAATTTACATTTTGTTTGCATGATTCTAAACATTAGCAAAAACTTATTGCAGAAGTTGTATGACATGATGGGCATAAGGGCAGCTGATGGCACAGTTACAGACCTTGGAAAGGAGGGTAGCAGCACGGATGCGAGTCTCCTCCATGCTTGCAGGGTCGGCACTGTTGATGGGCCGGAGCAACTGAGTCAGCAGCGGGAAGAGCACCTTATTGAAGCATGCCTCCCACTCATCGGCCGTCAGAGTCTGCAGGTCATGGACCAACAGAGCCCTCTGCAGGTACATCAGTGCACTCACCCGCACCTGCAACACCACATACACAGTATGTACCAGCCCCTGCCTCCATGCCAAAGTAAGTGCTGCACATACTGCACCACTGCATATATATTTACACTGTCTTCTCT
Organism: Dryococelus australis; assembly: GCA_029891345.1. Taxonomy (NCBI): domain Eukaryota; kingdom Metazoa; phylum Arthropoda; class Insecta; order Phasmatodea; family Phasmatidae; genus Dryococelus; species Dryococelus australis. The sequence goes on along the minus strand of CM057000.1, from coordinate 122,400,239 downwards.
TAGTGAGTGAATGAGCGAGTGAAGAGATTTGGGCAGCTCTTAACAGCGAGGTCTTGAGAGCCGATGAGGGTTATTGAGGTGAGTATGGACAAGAGCCAGAATGAAAGGGCGGGGAAAACAGGGGATCCCTGAGAAAACCCGCCAACCAGCAAAATCGTACAGCACAATTTTACAACTGCGAAAAATCTGTGACTGGCCCAGACAGGGATTGAACCCGGTTCACCTTGGTGGAAGGTCAGCAGACTAACCGCTCGGCCACCCCAGCCCCTATTTTCTTCTTAGTGAAATACTAACTAATCATAATCATCATCATCATCCTTAGCTGTTTCAAGTACCTGCACAGGTCAGCTTGGTAAAATCCCCGATCTTCCTCTCGACCAACCACTCAACCCTCTCTCATTGCTCCCCAGTTTTCGCCTCTTCTCTTCACTCCCTCAGCCACTTGCTCTTCTCATATCTTCTTTGGTCTTCCTTGCAGCCTTTTACTTCAATTCCAACATCCTTCTCATTAACCTCTCACTTTCCATTCTCTTGACATGCTCATTACACCACATTATTGCCTCCTCTACAACCTCTGCCAGATATTGTATATGAGCTCTCTCTTGTACCACTTCATAAAAAATTATTCCCTCTGGTTACCGTCATCATGCTCCTTGTAAATTTTATGCCCATGGCCTGTATCCTTCTTCCCATCTTCTTGTCCATTATCCATATTTCTGCTCCATATGTCTCAATGTGCACAAAATATGTTCTGTACACTACCTGCTTGTATGTACGTGGCACTATTCTTTTCCACAACAGGTAGGGCAAATAAAAAATGGCAAAATAAAATTGCCTAATTTTGGTAAATAAAACCTGGCATTTCTGTTTTCCTGAAGAAGCTCTTGGACAATTTACATGTCATACCATGCATTTCTAACCACTCTAAGATTCTTTAAATGCTCTTCCCATGTTTTTGAATAGATGATAATGTCATCGAGGTATGCGAAACAAATTTCACAGACATATCCTGTAAGCACCTCTGCAGAAATCAAACATGTAAAGGTGGCTGGCACATTATTTAGACCAAAGGGCATCACTCTGAACTGAAGCATCTCTCCTCCTGGTGTGGTGAATGCCATATATTTTCGACTATCTGGGTGAACGACGTAGCCTCCCCAATATCACACAGGGTATATGATAAGTTGATCGCTGGCAGAGCTATGGGGTGGGTTACTTAGTTCACTGCCTTGTAATTTACATAAAAGCGAAGTGTGCCATCTTTTTTTGGTACTAGGACCTAGGACCACATGGGAGTTGTAAGGGGAGTTTGAAGGTTCCACTATCCCGTTTTTTCATTTCGTGGACTTGTTCCATGATTAGCTGGTGTCTGTGGGCTGACACTTGGTAAGGTCTCCAGTAGACCGGTGCTTCTGTAATTGTCCAAATTTCATGTTGGATAGACAGGGTGTGTTGTAGCTGGCCTCCTTGTCCGAATGCTCTGGCGTGTTCATAGAGGATCGTTTTTAATTCTTGTAATGCTGGCCCATGTAACATGTGGTTAATTCATTTTGGGTTTAGTGGGGCAGGGGGTATGAGTTCTGAACACTGCTCCCAGTTCACAGTGACCCTGTATTTGTCCCCCAGGTATACGCGTTGCTTCCCATGGTCTATGACACAATGCTGTTGTAGACATGGACACCCAACCCAAGTATTATATTTTCGGTTAGAGTTGGGTTGATAACGAATTCTGCGCGATTGGAGTGTCTGTGCAGAGTTATTTCTAGCATAATGCTACCATCTACCTTCAGGGCTATGTCCTCCTGGGCAATTTGTACCGCACTCTTTTGCGGGCGGAGTTGACACTGTTGTTTTGGGCTGAGTAAATTACATCTTATAAAATTCCCAGTTGCTGCAGAGTCTAGGAGCACTAGAACTCGTCCATTAATTTCCATTTTGATGAGTGGGGAAATTGGGGGAGGGAGAGGAGGGGGTGTGTCGCAGTCTCTTCATTTAATTGCTGGATACTGGGCCCTGCTTCACCAGTTGCATCGGCCCGCTTCGCACCCTGGCTTTGGTGTTTCTTGCTGGAGACCCTCTCTGGGGCGGCGTATTCTGCATGGGTTGGGTTGCTTAACCTTTCCGTGTATCTCTCTCATGCTCGGGGTGGAGCTGAGTTCTTAAAGGGACAGTTTCTATTCAGATGACGTCTGGAGCAGAACCAACACTTTGGCATAAAGGGCTGTTTCATCTGTGAGGGCGGAATTTTTTCTCTCGGTTCCGGAGGGGTTGAGCGGATTTTGCTGGTCTTGGTACTCTTAGGTTTGTCTAAGATTGCTTGGGCCTTGAAGTTTTGTTCGGCTTCTTTAGCGCACACTACCAATTCGTCGAGGGTTGTTGGTTTTGGCATAAGCAAAACATTTAGGACGTTGTGTAGCAGCATCCTTCCAATGTAGCATACTGAGCTAGCTTCGTCTCCTTTGGGGAAATTGTGGCAAAACATTTGTTCTTTCCTCCTGATGAAGATCTCCGCTTCATCACTGGCCTCCTGAATTTTACTGTAAAATTTGGTTGTTAGCTATGGCAATACTTCCTCTTCGGTAATATTAGCTGCCAGGTGCTAGCAAAACTGTGTCCAGTTGGTGATAAACTCTTCATATCGATTCCACCACTCTAACGCTCTCCCAGTAAGTTGCACGTGGGCCCGACTGACCCACTGTTTTGCCGGTATGTTGTGTTCACTGAGCTCCTTCTCACATTCGCTCGTGAAGGCTACGGGATCTTTGTGGGGTCGGCTGGCATTACTGGGAATTTGCAAAACCTTCTGTAATGCCCACCGCTGGACATTCTGGAGCTGAACCACTTGGTTGCGTGTACGCTGGCTGGTGGCCTAAATTAAGCGGATGGTATTCTGCGGCTGTTTTGCATATTTCACAGCGATATACTAGGCTGAGTCGAGTGACCTGTTCCTCCGGCCAACCAATGCAAGAATGATGAAAGAGTTCATTACATAAAATGCAGTGGACTAAGTACACCCCTGAACCTGGGCAGGCAATCCAGGTACAAAATATTTCTTGGCGAGTTCGGCACATCTTTTAACGAAATTCTAAGCCATCCGTATTTATGGCCTCGTCTTCCCACCTGAGGCATCTATAATGGAACTGTCTGTTGCAATAAATGCACATAATGTGGTGTGTTCCTAAACACTGGCCAAGTGGTTAGACTTCAATTTTCGGGGATCACGTTGGCCATGTTGCTGGCCTGTGGCTCTATTTGGTTATTCTCAGTTTCTGACATGTTGGTCTTTGAGCACCACGAGGTGTTTCATGACTCCTCAAAGTCTGGTTTCTTCGGTCCCAGCTACTGTCTTAGTTATCTCGGGCAGTTTTGACCTAGTCCCGCTTCCTCTGATACACAGAATTAGAGCCGACGCCCTACGTTGGGCGCCAGAAATGCACTTGATGCATGTAGTTTAACTGTCTGGTACAAGTGTCTATTGGTTGGTGCTAGGTCAGTCGCGCACTATACTGTTCTTAGGTCAAAATTTAATTGAACCTCTTACTAAAAACTACCATTGGCCACATTGACTGTTAGGCACAATGTCTGGTTCAACAGGTCTGGCAATATGGCAAACAGGAACACTAGTCCACTTGGGCAATACTGACTTGCGTTTTATATTTTTACGTACTTAGATAACAGGGTGGTTCCACACTAACTTCTATTAAATAAAATGTAAGATTACTGAAGTTAATCCTAACCTTAAAATCCAGATGAAGGTGACCTGGTGCAAGAGCTAGGTTTATTGTGTCAGCTAATTAACACACGCAAATATAAAATAACTGATAGTTAATACTGACAGCGCCTAATTACCAGGGACATTCTTAAGGAACCTAGGAAAAACCAACTACCAGAAGGGCAGTTGATGTCATAGCCACACCCTCCAGTGGGCTGAAGAGGTCCAGAAGGGACGTTGATTGGACCTGCTACCAAGGGGGTTCTGGGGGTTACCTGGAGGTGGGTGGTAGATGAGGAATGACGTCTTCGGGAGCTGCTGGTGTGGTGGAATCCCCTAGAAGCTGCAAGATTTGCGGTGGCTACAGATGAAGGTTCAGCGGCTGCTGACAGCATGGAGCTTCTGGTTGGCGATGTCTTCTGACTGGTAGCAATCACGGCCTATGCCAGCAGTGGGATCTCCGAAGGTACCAGTGATCATGGTTCCCGATAGCTGCCTCCATCTTTTGCAAGCGGTGGAGCAGCAGTGTCTGAAATGCTAAGGGGAGCTAGCCCTTTACACTGTTATCAGCTAGGAGCTTCGAGGCTGCGGGGTGCGGGGGAAGGTAGCCTCAGTCTTGCCGGTTGAGATTTCTACTGCTGAAGCGGCACTATTCATTTCTTATCTTGTATGCTGGAGGCAAGACCCTTTCTTATCGCTTGTGTGAGAGGCACTGGAGGCTGGAGCTGCTGGAGTAGACTAGGTGCTGCCCTCCAGTGGCGAGCTGTGGTACTAACATGACCTTTGCTGGAGAGTACTGATGTCTCAACTAACAGTACAATTCTATGTTGGGGGTTGTGCATTGGCATGACGGCTTCTTGGAGTTTCTTGGCGAATAGTACAATCTGGGACCACGTGTCAGTAGTCTCACTTGACATGCGCCATGGTAACCTGTAGGCACGTGTCCTGAGCACTGTTATGATTTGTGAACTTGCCCCTGCATGAAACGCTGCATTCAAAGATGGGGCGAAATCAGCTAGTAAAGTGCACATTGCAAATGCTCATAAGTACATCACACATCAGTACAGATGTGTGCATTAATTTGCACATGTATGTATCTACCGGTACAGGGCACAGAGAGTAAGAATTACATATTAATTGAAAAGCATACAGAAGCAGCAAAAAAATAAGCCCACCTCGTTGCGAGCATCACAGCAGAGACGGGCAATGCCCTGCAGCAGGGGGCACCAACCATGCTGCCACAGAGAGACGGGCTGAGTGTCTGCGCTCTCCTCCTCCCACCACCGGAAGATGTGCGCAGTGCGGGTGTGCAGTGTGTGCATCAGATCAAGTAGCTGCAACACACACCACTCCTGACCTCAAAGAGTCTCTGACCACACCATACACACTCACAAAACACATCAAAAGTACACACTTCCACAGTCACATATTCTTATTTAGTACTTTTATCCAAGTCTTAACATTTCTGAGAAACTGGAATGAAATAAAAAAAAAAATTAATAAATAATTATAAATATACCAGTAATAGGCGAGTTTAATTACTACTGCTTCGAGTCAAGTCAAAGTCAAGTTGTATGAAACTAGAGTCAAGTCTAGTTTCAAGTTGTATGAAAGTCCAGTTGGGGGTCGAGTTCAGTATAAAATTCTTTAGTTAAAATCAAATTTGTACCATAAAAATATGACACATGCCAACATGCTGCGCTGTGCAAATGCGCACTCTACAGGCAACTTTGCCCAATCTACGAGCGACCCGAGCTCAGGGGGAAGTTATAACAGTGGCAAAATAAAATTAACGTATCGAGCAAGCAGACGCCAAGCATTGGACAGCCGATTACGTAATTGTAATAACACACGCAATTACAATATGCATTGCCCGCTTGGAATCCCGCATGCAAGAGTCACACCTGTAAATGAAATAAATATTGTTGAGATTCCACTACCCTTCGCTTAACCCCGGAAGAAGTTCCACTGCACCCTGAGATGGCAGCATTCTAGCACCCACGTTAGTGTGAATGTTTATACCTCTTCCTCTGGTCAGGCTTCAAAAGGTGCCCAGCATAAGACAATTACTGTGTTAGTTCAACCCCGGCAGCAGGACTAGGACAGTCGTGCCCCGTTTACACCATACATAGTTGCACACCTGCTGAGAGCATCTTTTGAACCCATGGGTCAAATGTTTCAAAATGGTGCCCAACATGGCGCCTAAACAGCAATAGTTCAGATTAAACTGTTTGGACCAGTCAGTCACTCCATCTGAGATCTCAGGAATATCAATCTCTCTCCCTTCCCCACTCCTCTTTGTTGATCGCATCTTTGAAGCAACGGGCTTCAAAATAGTGTTCAATAAGGAACATGAAGCCGTTTTAGGCCAGCCTAAACAGCAATGACCTCTTAGCTTAGCTTAAGCCACTAGTCCAGATAGGACTTATTACCACAAGGTTAACGTGTCTGCGTCTACAACGGATGCTGGCATTAGACCTTGTCGCATAACCCGGTTTGGATTATTGATAGAATTCGGGTGTTGCCATGTTCGCACCCCCCTCCCTCGCAATGCCCAAAGAGGCGATACATTACATGACATAAATGCTACAACTTCAGGGAGTCTTTGTTAAAACACTCTGTAGCACACTTTTACAAGTCGCAAATTCATCATGTTGGGCTCCGAGCAGAGTAGACGTGATGAAACGGAGGATATGGCCAATGAGTGATCCCCCTCCACAAGACGGAAGTGTGCCATGGACACGTGTTCCGGGATAGGGGAGAACAGTTTCCATTGTGCCCACTCACTGTAGTCAACGATTCCATTACATCTGTTTAGGGTAGGGATACACCCCTCAATACACAGACGAACTAGTGTACCTATGTGTAACTTGTTGAGATAGACAAGCTTTTTGGTGTAATTGGGTAGAGTGCTCTGGTCAAGGCACTCATACTGTTTGATGCATAAATAGTGCACTAACATTCCACCACACGTGTACAGGGTAGCCACATGAGCGTAACACTCATCTGGGACTCGCATACCAGTGCAAGGTATGCCAGCGCAACCTCAAACACAGACCTTCTAACCCTGAAGCCAACTACAGCCCTGGGACAGCTCCGATCTCCACCAAATTCCATCTTCAGGAATTCAGAGGCAGACCTTAAGGGACCCAATCCCATTTCTGAATAAATGTGAATGAGAACTCCTCAACCAGCTGGCTGGAAAGGCGAAAGACTGGTGAAAGAAGTACGGAGAATTTATTTCCAAATGGGAGCAGCTGCGAACTCGCCTCATCACCCATTTTTCTGGGGAGGAGGTAACTACACGCCTTATTACAAAATTTCATACACGAATGCAAACCTCTCAGGAGGAAGTCAAAATTTATATCCGTTGAAAAGAACAGTTGTTTTGATACATATATCCCCTAGAAGGAGAGGAAGGCTCCGTAAGAAATATTATGTGCACCATCCTCTCCTCCTACAGAAATCTCTTTCTTACACGAAAACCTCATTGCATTGATCAACTTGTCGAGTGAGTGTGAGAGAACAAGCAAAATAACAAAGAGATGGAATGTAATGACAGGCCAGCACGTGCCACGGCCAAGATCATTGCTGCTCCTCTCCCCACACACCTGACAGCCTGCGCTGCTCTCCTCTCAACACCTAGCCACGTCATTGCTGGTTCTGCTCAGGACGCCATTACCACAAGAACTGCCAGACTCTTCAAGGTCATGGAAGGGGAAGAGAAAACACAAGAATGCTAGACATCCCCTCAAGACGTGAGCAGAATAATTCAAACCAGGTGAGAAACGCTACCACTGGGAGGTCTGCAGGGCTTTCATCCCAAACTTCCAGCAGTCCCCTACAAATTAGACAGATTAGTATGAGGCTAGCTAATAACTTGACGCGTGCCCTACCTTGCGAGGTAATGGTTAGGCCGCTGCCTACCCTCTCAGAATTCAAGTAAGCCTACCACGGCATATATGGCTAACATTCTGGGCACGACGAGTTGTGGAAGGGTTAGATATTGTAGGTGGCCGCTTGTTGGTAGGGTTCAATCGGGACAGAGGGGAATCAAACCTTGGAGTGAGGTGGATGGATGTATATTCCCGACCAGGGAGTCCTACCCTCCACATTATCAGGGTTGCCAATAAGCGGGATGCCAGCTGTTCCAGGGATATATGATGATGCAATTATGTGATTGTGGGGGTGGAGGCGTATGATCTGGCGGGGGAAATTTTAAAGGGTCGAGTGGGTTGACGTCGGGAACAATATCTGATGAGGGTGGTGCCGCACGTGATTTGGCGACTGCCTGTGACGGGAGTTGAACACATACTGTTTTCCCTGATGCCAGCTTTATCGCATAAAAATGTGGTAACTCTGTCCCTGCCGGGAGTGGAACCCGGATGAGTTTACCGGAAGTGAGTCTAATTGTGCTGGATGTCTTACCGGCAGGAATAGATGCTGTGTCCTCAGGAGTTACGCGGGCAATAGGCGGCAACTTCTCTATTTGAACTACATAATCTCACGTGGGTTACCCGGGCCAACAGGTGCCTAAATGGTGACCCAATGGGGACGTGTGCTTAAGGGGAACGAAATGGGAGATTGACAGAGGGACGGCTTCGTTACTTTGTGGCAGGGGTTTGACTCTGACGTAGTACTTACAAGGGTGTCTGTTATTGCGCCTCTTGCTAGGGTGTGGCGTTCCTTTCACCGTTGCCTACTCTGGGTTCCACCTCTCCTGTTATACATCGGGTCCCTCGTAAGCACACTAAATATACACAGTTTCTCTCCACTGAGAGCGAATTTACATGGTATAATAATTAACACAGACTATAGGTGAATAGGAGACCAACTAACAATGAAGGTAAACTGATATTTAGGTTTGACGTAATATTTATTATGTACAATATGGAAACTGGAAAGCTCCGGCTAAATATAAAAATTACACATGATTATAATCAACTGACTGGCTAAACAATTATAAATTACGTGATAAAAGAAATAGGTGAAGATGAGCCTGGAGAAAGTTAATTATTCAAAGTTTACTCGGACAAAATCCTACTGTAATTTAAAATGCACTTCCACAGCACACTGAAATTTACTGGGCGTTTATCAAAAGATTTCTGGGGTACAGGGTTACCGGGTACGTGGATTGGGTTTACCTTGGATGAAGGACTTGCTGTCTTCACGGTCAACAGGTGCTGTTGAGGAAAGCAGTTTGCATGCTGTTGTGGAGGCTGCAGTCTTCACAGTCTGCGGAGTGGACGGTGCGCCATGTCGCAGGTAGCAGAAAGGAGAGAGTCCTCGCAGTCTGAGAGAGCCTTGTCCAGACTAAGGAAGTCTTGAGAGTCTTTGTAGACTAGAAAGGTCTTGTGTCCTCTTCGGCCAGTATCTACCGGTGCTGGTTGCTGGACTTCTATTTATACTCAAATTTCTCCGATCAGCACTTCTTCGGAGTGTGGGGGGGGGGGGGGGGGGTAGCGTAGCCTTTCAGCACAGGGGTTATGTTATCTGGGGTTCTGAAGCGCTGCTCATTTCTTATCGCCCCGCTTGGAGGTGACAACAAATTAAAACACCTGTTCCTAAGTTGGGCGGGTTGTGACATCACAAGGTCACGGGGGTGCTGCCATCTCTGGGGGTAGCAGGAACTTCTTCCAGGGCTAAGCGACGAGTAGTAGAATATCACAAATATTTATTTTTTTCGCACGGGTGCCTTTTGAATGTAGGTTTCCGGGCGGGTAATGTGGATTGTAATTACGTAAGTAATTTCAATTACGTATTCGGTATTCCAGGCTTGTGGAATCTCCTTGTTCGATAGGTTTATCTTGATTTGCCACTGTTATGACTTCCCCTGAGCTAGAGTCGCTCGTAGATGGGGCAAAGTCGCCTGTAAAGTGCACAATTGCACAATGCAGCATGTTAGCATGCGTCAATCTCAACCCACTGGGAGACATGCCCCAGGCGGGCTATACAATCAATTGTCAGGCCACTGACAATGACTCCGAAAAACAACAGGAATCCTGAATCGCAGGATCATCATCACGAACATCCAAGTATTCCTAGTAGAGAGTAGCCAGGAGAACAAAGAACAAGTTTGTAACTTTACAAGTGTAGGAGGCCAAACCCCGGACTCCTCTGAGAGTACAAACACTGGCAATAAGGAAGGGAGAATCGCCACCTCTCACTCTTACTAGGACTATAGTCCAGTCGCCCAGTAGGGGAGGATCGTCCCTGTGGTCCTTCTCCTATACTCCTATTCCTTCTACCCTTGCGTCACTGCGACAGGGTATGAAGACACGAGCCGCATTATTCATGTCGCGCCAGGCAGACCTGTGGTGATGATGCGACTAAGTCCAAGATACTAGCGATAAGGGAAACTTCGTCTCGAGTATTTAAGGCAACGGACAACCAGGCACGGGTAAGCCTGGACAATGTTTGCGCATGATGCAGGACGACGTCTTATTTCTTTACATTCTCTCTCCCATACCGGAAGAGAATGGCAATTTGGAATTGGAGTTTGACATAGCGCAATATTCTCTGCCACCCGGCTCTGTTCCCTCCATGCCACATCCAGAGGGCACGGAAATCTACAAACATTGGGAGGAAACTGTGTATCCTTTCCCCCCGTAGAAACGTGGATGGCCCACAATGTCGGGGCAACTGTAAGGAAGATTGTAGGTACCACTGCAGTGCTGACAACTACCACCCAAGCAGAGAAGCCGACATGTATGGGCATCAAGGCAGCAGTAGAGGGGCAACGAGAATCCCGCGACCTGTTTCCACTCCCACTTTCCCCTGCAGAAGACTGGAGGTTGGACGACACCAGCGAATCTGCTCGACTAGAAACTGCGTCTGGGGCCGCAGATTATAAAGTTCCTAGGATCGAGGCGCTCCGCTTGCCGAAATGAAGACGTCTACTCACACCATGGTCAGCCAAGTACAGGCACACTCGGTACCCATGGTCCAGATCATTTCCCCTCATGATGAAGGGGCCAATCAACGCATCTACGAGACCACAGAGCAGGCAGCCCAACGAGAACGAGTATGCAATTCAGGTGTGTGATCACACCTGTATCCCACCTGTCAACCAGATCCCGATCGCTCTGGCGGTCATGGAGGACTGGGATGGAGCACGGACCCAACTGCTGCAGGGCCCAGAAGGCGTAGTTAACACCCACCATACAAAGATGAGGATCACTAACCAATCACCGGGGTGCAGGAGCTTCATGAGTCCCCACGCCAGGTGATTAACGAGATGGGGCCCTGTCAAGCAAAAGGCACCAGTCATACTACCCCGATGGACATGGGTCACACATCGACCTTCACCCAGGAACCAAACAAACACTCCGACGACCCGCAGAGGAAACTGACGGCACGTGCCAGCCGCACCTCCTTTTTGCCTGGCCGTTATCACGAGACACCGTGGAGACCCGCCCGGAAGTTCAGGGTGCCCAGCACCAGTGCACCGAACCCCAGTGAAGCGAGGTCTCCCTTCAGGGTGTCGTCCGGCAAGAAGCCACACGACCAGTGAAATATCGCAACAGTGAGTACGCTATTGCAATGTGCACTTAAGTAGTGGTAAAAGAAAAAAAAATCAATAGTGTGATGTCAGTATTACACCAAAACCCACCAAAATGCAAAGGTTCAGGTTTGTACTACAAGAAATTTCCTGTTATAAAAAAAAAGATAGAGAAAAGAAAGGATAGTGACTTAGGCCCGTGCCTATGATCAAAGTTTAAACAGTAGAATAGATAAAATTGTAATCTGTGTAATGGTAGTCAATAGTCAGTTTGACATTCATAACTAAGGCCTAAGGGAAACTATGCCAAAATGTGAACCAAGGCACAAGTAGATATGATATGTCACAGTGTTAGAACTGAATAATGTTATTTGCCAAACATGCCGTTAGGGGAAACGGCGGAGTGAAGTAGTAAATTAATCAGCTCCTAACAGTGGCACCTTAAGTTTAACTATTTAGATTTAGTCATTTCTCATTTTATTTGCTTATTAAATATTAGTACATAATGCTAGAAAACTCTCTTTAATTTTGCTCGTACATTTTTCTAGAGTTTTAAAATAATGCTTCTCATAGTGAAGTAGAATAAATGTAGGAATCAGATTAATAAGTTAGTAATTTAGGAAACCCAAAGTAGACGGTTTGCAATATTGAACTTAGAGTGAGCCGCAAAGCCGTTGAGGGAAACTAAGCATCTTGAGAGTTCTACCAGTGTGATGTAGTTATAAGAGTGTCAATGGGTAGCATCTGTCAGAAACGAAGGTAGGGGCTAACTTGGGGGACAGTTATGCTCACATTTCACTGTCTGACCAAACCTGGACTAGAACCCAGTGAGCCAAACGTGCTATTAAATTAAACTTGTGTTCCAGGAAATTCAAAGAGATTAGTAATCGTGCAACCATTTTATTCATTATCAGTGTATTAGACCATAAGTTTGAAAGGTTGAAATGCCGTAAGCCAAACAGGCTACGGAAAAGTGTACATATGTAATCATTCTAAACCACTTTGTGTGTAATAATACGTAAGTTATGATGATAGTTAATAATATTGATTGAAATGTTGTAAGCCAAATGGGCTAAGGAAAAGAATGAATATGTAAGCATTTTTACATCACTTTGTATGAAGTAGTACATAAGTTTTGGGAAGTCTATTGTCATTCTTAATATTGATCGAAGTACCATAAGCCAAATGGGATATGGTAAAAGTAATAACTGTATAGAATTAATAATGATGTGTAACAAGTAAACACGCTTAACAGAGCAAATTGTGTACGTAATGAACAATTGTTAAAGAATCTGTTTTCCTTTGACAAACAAACAATATAAGAGACAATCAATTGACGCATGCTACACTTTGTGGATAAGTGGTTAGGGTGCTGACTGCCCTCTTGGACATTACGAGGTGGAGGGGAGTCAAATCCCAAGGTGAATCGGAGAGTTAAGCTATCCCTTCCGGGCAGCCTTATTCTTCGTACCACAAGAGATGTCAATAATCGGATCGCCAGCTGTCCCAATAAAGGTGAATGAGCTCAATCTCAATCTGATACAAGATATGAGTGATTGTGGGTGTGAGTGATCTGGCTTACACTGACAGGATTGATTTGCTGAGGCCTCATTGGTTGGCGAGTGGGGATGAAGTTGGCTATGGATTGTTCCGGCGGCGTGCGAGGAACTGACTTAGGAGGGATTCGAATCCTGATCATCCTTCCGGAAGCAAATGTTATTCAACAGAAGTTGGGAAGTACTTCTATTCTCGGGTGTCGAACCTGAAGTATCCTGCCAGATTTTAGTCTCACAATGCTTGATCCGCTAGAGAGACTCTGTGTGTCAGTATTCGAGTTTGATGCCTGTTCAAGGGTTGGCTGAACGGGGGTTTCCTCGCAGTAGGATTCTTCGTCCAGTTCACACCAACCTAACAAGTATTTTAATGGGGTTTCGGTGTCAGGGGGTAATATTATATTGTACTCAATATAGTCGTTCTCGGATTCACTAGTGGCCAGTGTACTTGGGTGTGAGTCATTAATTATCTGATTTAATAATGCTTGTTGCAATAAGGCACGCCTCTGATGGCTTCCAGTACCACCGTGCTGTTTGTGCATTGAGCAGTGAAATACAACAAAGAAAAAAAAATGAAGCTGTGAACAGGGGTTGCGTATGAGCAGTCCTGGGCGGGGCGAAATCTGCAGTCACTCCCGCGGACCTGCTGTTCAGAATGGCAACCCAAGAAACTAAACCTTGTGACTTGTAGCGGTGGCGGGTGCACTGGAATCTCAGGTGTTAGGTACTTTATAAGGCCCTGTCTCCTGAGGGATACAGCCTACTACACGGCTAGATAAAGACGTGAAGTTAATTAGAATTACTGCGCAACAGAATGAATACACACACTGAAATTAAATACTGAATTAATAAAAAAATGGCACAGGATCTAAAATTAAAATTAAAGTAGGCGACACACAAAAGAGTTAAATTTGATACATAATATTTTATTATGTTTAAATCACACTGTAGCAAGACCCAGCTAATTTAATACACACTAAAAGCTAGGTAAAGAAATATTAAAGCTTGGTAAAATATCTAAATCTCAATCAACAGGTAAAGGCAGCGAGCCTGGGAAAAATTAATCTAACAAAAATCAATTTCTATGAAAATGGCAAATTAATAAAAAAAGCAAAGTACGCTATTTACAGCGTGAACATAACAAGGGGGCTCTATCCAGGGGGATGTAAATTGCGTAATGACCTGTTACCGTGGAGTCAAGGGAAGTTGACTAAGGTAAGGGTAAGTAGGTACAGGTGTGGGATTTACCAGACATGGAGAGCTGTTCCTGGGCGGTCAGCTGAAGGACGCCTTGTCCAAGCTGGAGATGGAGTGCTGGCGGCCTTCTGCAAACTGCCGACTGGAGGTAGTAGTTCGAGCCCTGCCTCGAGCTGCTGAAGTGGAGGTTGAGCCCTGTGTGGGCTGGAGAGGAGAGGAGAGAGTATTCCGTATACTGTAGGAAATCTAGCGAACCTTGCGGTCGGCGAGCTCTGGCATCTCTGCTGGACCACGGGGCTGCACTTCTATTTATATTAAAATTGCCCTGTATCAGCAATTCTCTGAGGTTGGCGGGCGGGAGGGATTAGTGTAGCCTTTCATTGCAGGTGTTGGTTTATCTGTTGCAGGAGCTCCGCTCATATTTCTTATCACCCTTGGTGGCAGCACAAATATTTTCTTGCACCCCGGACTGAAGCAGGCGGCCCGTGATGTCAGAAGGTCTCGGGGATGCTGCTATCTTGAGGGTTGTTTGGAATTTCTAGGCCAGGCAGGGTAGAGTAGTATAATTTAAATAAATTATATTATTTCTTCGTCGGGGTTGCTCTGACATGTTCTTTCTCAATTGGATGTGGAAGAACATAACCTCAGACATGGATGACTAGCCAATGCATGGAGTCATTTTAATATTATTATTTCCAAGTCTCAGTGCCCAATGAATATTGATTTTGCCCTGCACTTGGCGCGCTCAGATGGGGCAAAGTCAGCTGTAGAGTGCGCATCTCGGTAGCACTGCAGGCTGGCATGTGTCAGTCGGCCACCCCACGAAGCGACGAAGCTCCATCTGTCTAAATCACTATGGCTTTCGGTGGTTGAAATGGCTGCCACTCTTGTATAACACTTGGTTGCTCCTCTAGGCTAGCGCCTATTCTACACACACTGCCTGGGCGGGAGTGGAGCGCACCCGTATCTATGTCACGCGACATCTGGTTGCTATCAGTAGCGGGTTAATGGCCTCTTTCCTTTTCCTCTTCACTCTCTCCCTCTCCCTCGTTGCATAGCGGCGTGGTACCTACGCTGTGCCATCTGCTTCGTGGCGCAGCTGGAGTCTTTTCCTCCCATCACTTACCAAGGGGAGGAATAGCTTTGGAAGGAACGTACGGGAATAAGTCGTCTGGTATCGAACCTAGTGCCTTCCTAGTTTGAGGGCAGATACAATTTTTTTTTTTTTTAAGTTTAAAACTTATTTACATTTGGGTTGTTTACGAGAGCAGTTAAGAAAAATTCTCTTTTAAGATTTTACTCAATGGTTCTTACTGGTATGTCCTCGAGAATAAAAAATTCTAAAGGGGATCTACCTGAAAAGGGCGTAACCATGCACAACATCTCACAAATTTTAAGTCTCTATCTCCGGGTTGCTAATAAAGTAGTACAAATAATGAATACATATGACACACACTCAGAATGCATACGTGTCTTGTATCATCTTGACATACCTTTGTATATACGTTTTGCATTTGCTTGCAACAAAATCCTTAGGTTAGGAAAGACATTTTTGTGAAAGAAATTTTTACATGTACATGTTACACAGTTTTAGGTTATAACAAAACGTATTTTGCGTTAAAAATTGACATACTTCTCTTACAATTACACATGACTCTCTCTCACACATGGACACAGGAATAATCTTAACCTACATTTCACAACATATTTTGACACTTGCATAGCTTACATTCCTTAAGGTTACAGTTGAACTAACATACTTCTTACATGACACAATTAATATTTTCATTTAGTATAGCGGGATGTTATGTATAACTTCTGCTCTTGGCAGGGGTGGTGCAAGCAGTAGGCTCGTGCCTCCGTACATGTTACACTTTCTACCTCAATCGCGTTGAGCACACAGAGATTTGGTAATTGACGGGGCTCAGCCATAATTACTTGGTTAAGCACTGCTAGGCTTTATAAACAGGACATGACTTAACAAGAGCGTTTCTTGCGCTTGAGACACACTTAAAAATTACAAGTTTTATAAGATTGTGAATTTCCTTGGTGACGGTTACGGTGTGCTCGCAGTGAGTTTTCACCTCATGCTCTTAATCATATTACAGGGGGTTCGTTATTCAATGTCGCCCAGACGCATTGCGAGGAATGGTGAAGGGGTTTTCAAGGTTATGTTTACGAGCCTGCTGATATACTTTGATTATGCCCTCGCGCTTCCTAACAGTGCTCACAGAACCTATTGGCATTACGTTAAACGTGATGTACAAGATTTCAAAACAAGAAAAATATAGATATTCATTGTTTAGCAAATGGTGACTTTACGTGAGCACGTGCAGGATTTTCAGGGGGTCTGAGGACATGCTTTGAGGTTTGAAGTTACTTTAATGTTTACCTCCAAAAAACTATTTATTCTAGCAAGATAGGGACCAATTCAATTTTGAAAAAAATAATTCTTTTTCATTACTGCTACTAGGAGGTTAATTACGTTAATTGGGTCACTTTTTATTTTCTGTCTGGCCTCAGTTCCTCTCAACGTGTATATTCAGAATTCTCAACATCACAAAAAGACATAACAATTATAGGGGTACTCAAAATTCTCTCTCTTGAGAATGACGTAGCACTTTTCTTGAAACACTTCCTACCTATCAGGCTAGGATTTTGGGTTATGAGACTGTCACCTAGTCGACCCTACTAATCTAGCTTATTCGCTGTGATATGCGTATTCACCTTAGGGTTCTGGCATCCTAATGCTATCACTGTCCTACTAAATTAGCTGTAGGGGAATAACGTGTAGACAGGGGTGCTAGTCTGTTACTGGCTGCTGCCAGGTACTCACTCTGTAGAAACTGTAGAAGACGTGGATGGCAGTGGAGGGTACTGACGTTTGGCCTACCTACGCCTAGGATGTCATCTTCATTTCTGTGGCTTTACGGCAGGAGTGGCAGGCCAGCGAAATGATGTAGGCACCTGCCATAGCGTCTCTTGGTAGCGTCCTGGAACGTGGCATGTGCGCCTTACGCATAAGGGGGCCACTTGTGACGTGGGCCTGGTGATGGAAGGCAGAATGGGGCTAGCGTCCTGGGTTCGGACAACTGCAGTTGTCATCCGTATGCTGGGCTTGTCTGCTTCTTGGTACGTGCTCTCTCTACGAGCATCACGGGTGTCTCTACCTGACCGCATGACCTCTGCTTCTCGGAGTCGGGCTGCCGCGACGCTGGTGAAATATACTCTAACTGCACACGCGGTCGTGTCTCCCGGCAATGGAGCAGTAATTCCGATGGCCGAATCGCTCACAGGCGACTGGCAACTTGCACTTATTACTTTCGCGATTGTCGCATCTTCACTCTATCTCTCATGGGGCAATACTGCGCCACTCTCTCGCTCTCCAGCCAGTACCGATGATCTGAAGGGGCTGGTCGCCAAGTTGACCAGCGGGTCCATAGATGGTGATGAGGACCAGGCTGACTTTTCACCTTTTGCTCGTCCACTCATACCATTATTGCCGGAGGAGAGGAAGGAAGGGTAGGATAGCAGGGGTTGTGTCCTATAGTCCCTATCCTGTATATGCTCCGCCGACTCAGGGGGAGGTGTGGCCGCGACAGATCCTGGCGGGAGTGGAAATGCTGCCATGTCCAGGTCGTTGTCCAGCGAGGGCACATCCTTAGCCGTAGAAAGGAAGGCCGGGGAGACTTGCAAATTGCATGCGGTCGTGGTCTCAGTGAATTTCTGGCTTCCTACCGCCAGAGGAAGGGCAAGAAGGGGGCAGAGAGGGCTATGTGGCCTTGGGGCTCGTAACGGAAGTGGAACGGGGGGGTATCCCTTAATGTTGTCATCCTATCGGTTCAGATCTTATGTCCGAAATGATCAACGGAGTTGGTGGTACGGGTCGGAAATGTGGGGATGCCTGCCGAGACGTAAACTGAATTGGGGTGCGTACATCACCTAATTGCGGAGCCATCAGAGGGTGGGAAATAATTCTTCGCAACCGTACCTGCGGGGGGTGTAAATGATAGGACGGGAGAGAGGGGGGCTATCGTTCCTACCGAGGTCCGGTGGTGATCCTTTTTGCAAGGGGAAGGGGGACGCTTTGTCCGCCTCGGTGAGGTTTGGGGTTCGAGTCACGCTCCAGGTTCTCATTATCACTGGATTTATTTCGGCCCGTAATAAGGTCTCAGCTGACCTTGGACGTGTAATGACACATGGTTGTGGACGCACATGCATCTGCTGGAGGTTTAGGGGCCTATCATTTGTCGAAGGTTGATTTTCCTCCGGATTCCTAACTCGTAAATTCTGTCCACGCGCCTCTGGGTTACATGGTGGCAAATTCGGAGGGTGGGAGAGTGAGCTGTGTGGTGCCTGGGGTTGCCGACTCAGACAAACCCTATTGAAATACCGCCCCAGGCAGCGTGGCATGGGGTTAGCGGCGGCTGGTGGGGTTGTCTCTCGCCCTGCGGATGAACTGTGGAAGGGGGTTGGGCCATTGACACAGGCGCGTGCCAGCTGGTCCCTTCCAGGGAGGGGATGTTCATTCATCTGCATCCCTCACGCTCACTCTACAAGTTCCTCCACTGTTTGTGGGCGAGAGGTAACAAGTAAATTCCTCAAAGAAGGTAATAGGGTGCGTGTTATACAATGTACCCGATGTACTTCGGTTTGTTCGGGATAAATACATCTATGCAGGAGTTCTTTAGGCCGTATAAACAGTTTGACCTCTTCCCCGTGCTTTTGCATGTGGGAGTGCAAATCTGTAATCAGATTGCTCAAAATTTTGTCACCTGCGAAGTGGGATGTCAGCTGTGCCTCAAACTGAGGCCAGCTCTCTACAAACTCACCGTATTTGTCCTATTGTTTAGTGGGGATACCATGTTCCCTCTGTTCTCTTTCACATTCAGCGAGAAATTTGTCTGGGTTAGAGTATGCCTTTCCGTTAAACTCAGGGAGGGGAAGTTCACAGGGTAGCCCAGGAATCGGCGAGCTTAACCTGTGAGTGGAGTTATGCATGGCTCTACAAGTGCAAATTCATTTTGTGTAACATGTTGCTGTGGTTTTGCTTTCTCAAGCCATGTTACCATCTCTGGAATAGTAATTGCACAAATGTATATCCGTAAACATTCATTTAAAGGAATACAAAAATTCAGTGCGGCCTATACTACAAATATTAATTATCCCTAATTTTTCATCAAAAAATTCTAGTACGGCCTATACACGCCAAAATACGGTATTACCCATGGTTGCCTTCACCTGGAATTTCAGACAGGACAAAACTTCCTTTGTATATTTTAATTAATACATTGAATACTAGGAGCGCATATGGACTCACCTTGCATTTTCATAATACATTAATTAAAAACATAATTTTTATAATCTACTTTTAGAGTAACTTATTTCGCTGCATGTAGTTTCCCTCTTGTCACTTAAAAGAAAGTTAATTTAATTGACAAAGAAAACTCTTGGTTCATGATAAAATCAATACTAAGTAATTCTGATAGTAGTTAAACCAACTCACTGTAGGAATACAAATCCATACCGTGATTAGTCAGACCATGCGCTCTACTTCTCCTTCCCAGTCTGAACAGGCTAAAAGAAAAACTGAACTGCTACTGACTTAACCCTCGAGTGGGTGCTTCACCCAGATCTCAGGCAGGTCAGTGGGTACTCAGATTGACGGCACTGTTTCCTGGTTTTACACACCAAGATTGGAAGTAGTATTTGTTAATCCTTCACGTGACTCTGCCTTAGCTCAATGCTTTACGCAGAGCACGACAGACAAAGTACGCAACATAGATGAGCTCTCAGAGCATTAAGTAATTGAAACAAAGAAAATAGAGAGAATAATAATTCTCAAATCACAGAAAACCTTGATTTATCTGTAAATAATTTGCCGCCTCTACAAGTTCCACTCTCTGGGCCTCTTATTAGACTACCAGGCGAAGACCATCCTGCTCTTTCACTTATTTCAAGAGAAGGCTACACCTTATTAGGGATCTGCCAACCCCAACATACAGTAGACCCTCTCACAACCTGCAACCAGTACCACTGCCCTACTCAGCCACAACCGACATCGGCCACTGTTCCAGTCATCACCAGCCCTGCGAGCCAAGCAGTTAAGTGAAACGCACCACTTCCTTTTGCAACACAGGTACAGTGCTCGGCCAAGCGTCCCGTTGCCAGCGTAGTAGATAATTTTGTCCTAAGTAGGAAACCTACGTGTCCCACGGTCTACTCCCGGAAAGGGAATAAATTGCTCTCGACCCGTAACTCAGGTGTAGATCACCTACGTTTCCAGCAAAACTAACTTGGCATATAAACTTGAAGTATCTAAGAGTGTACAAGTTCCAGGCATTTGTCTAGAAGTATGTCACATTCTTTCCCCTTGGCATCAGCCAAAGTCAAAAAATTCTAGAACCCAATCACCTTCCCAATGTGGAGGACTCTCAACCCAGCTGGCATTTAGTTTGTGTATAGCTTTGAGTTAACCAAGGCCAGTCTAGTATGCAAGGTGGTAAAGAACAAATACCCCGAAAAGGACAGGAGAAGGGGAATTCAGATTCACTTTTGGATTGTAAGCATTTCAACACCCACGTAAGTGTGAATTAGGGTTGTGCGAATATTCGGTATAACGAAACAAAAATGAAAAATTACATCTTTCGTTTTAATTTCGGTAAGAAATTTGGATATCGAAAGTTGGAATGAAACGAAAATTCTTGATTTCGATGAATTTTTGGGTGTTTAATGAATATACAGTTAGTACTTCGTGGGTTCAAACACGCTTAACTTTGTGGGTCCGACCATCCTTAACTTCTCGGGTCCGAACACCCTTAACTTCTGGGGTTCGAACACGCTTACCTTCTCGCATTCAATCTGTGGCGATCCTTACTACGAGCCACTTTAACTGTGTGTGTGAAGCGCTTTGAGGGTGGAAGTCTAGGTCTCGGCTGGTGGGCGGTCTAAGGGAAGCGCGAGGGTGCCCAAACATGCTGGTGAACCCCCAACATTACTTTCTCTCTGGCACGGCCAGTACGTCCAACTCACGCACCCCTGCTGTTTGCTGGAGCACCAGCAGGAGTGCCACCCCACGGCCACCTGACGCTTACATAATCAGATCGGCAGCCCAGCACTCTGCATACTGCCGAGCTGGGCTTTGTTCTCGGCTGCGCTAGTCACCTTGAGGCACACTCTACGTCATCTGATGAATCAGGGGAGGGTTGTTGCCCAGCCTTGGACCCAGTGTGATCAACATGGTCACAACTGAATATAAGTAAAACTTGAAATAAATGTATCTAGTATAATCAGAACCTGCAACCCATTAAACCATTAAGGTCAATATTGGCCACAAGTCTTATTGCATACTGGTGTTGGCTCAGCACTACTCACTACAGGTAATTTAGTTGACATGTATTAATCCTGTGGAACATTGCAAAACACTTAAGTTAATGTTAATAAAGCAGCATGCAGCCTTCACCCCAAAGACTGGTGCGAGTACATTGTGGACAGAGTTACCAGCTTAAACACCTGGTGGTAGCCACTGGGAATTTCTTCAGAGTCACTCTCATCTGCATCATAAGGGTTGGTCATCTGCTGCCTCTGGCGAGTTGCACCACTGTCCTCTTTATGACGAGCAGGCACCTTCTTGCGCATCTTTGGTTCCTTTGTCTTCTTCTCTTTGGGTTTGCCTATCCAAAGCAAATTATGTTGTACATTGTTTACCTTCCACCCAATTACACTGTAGATAACTTTATTAATGGATTTAAAACTGCCTGACTCATGGACTTCCTACGCACCAACTATCACTGAAGTGGAAGGGGAGGCACAAGACAAAAAATGGCTATTCCAAAGAAAGTCTCAATGATTTTACTGAATATAAATTATGTATTAGCAAGCAGAATCGCTGAACATGAAAATGTTACTTTCAAAAATAAACAGAGCTTGGTGAAAATATAAAACTCTGCATTTTGTTAGTAAAATTTATATTCTAAACATGCAAAACATCTCATTTCATTGGATGGTATGGTTTAGGAAGTGTGCTGGAGTATTCTGGAGTATTTCCTCCTCAATAAGTTTGCATAATGTTGCATCTTGTCTATAAATACCTTTGTAATTTGACCCCTTAAAAAGTTTTTCTGGTTAACGAGCCTAATTTTTCAGCCACTTCAAAAATTTCTTAAGATAATTTTACTGTATTTGAAAAATACCCTGCAACATATCTGTGAACTTGTAAAATTAATATGAAGCGTGAATGTGACGACATTAGCACTGAGCATATGGGGAAGAGAGAAATTTAGTGAAAAAATAATGTATGGATTAAATTACATGCAAGTTGAAACACCTAAATATTACTATATTAGTATAAAGTTTAGTTTGAAACACAAATAACAGTTATTCTATGATGATATAGTTTGCCAGCATGCATGTAGCTGCTGCGTGATCCACTACATAGCAGCACTGTTACTCCAACATGAAGTTGCTACATTTGCTGCTAGATGTTCGTGCTGTTAACTCCAAGTACAGATGCTAGGTTTTCCCACTAGATAACTGCACTGTTCATTACAGGTAAATATTCAGCACTTCATCCTAGATCCTGTTATTGCAAAAACACATCCGCTCAATCTGCTACTATGAAAATATGCAGCGACTTTTGGAGGATGTTTTTCACATTATGGAGCATGTATATAATATGTTTAATTATAAAATTACTTCTGAAAACCATATGTTTTGCATATTATTCCATCTGTTGAACAATTTTCACATAGTACATGCACCTTACTTAAATCATTTTATTTCAGAACTTCATAGGTATTTTTTTTTTAATTTACATACCTACCTTATTTAAAAAAATTAGAAAACTATGATGCACGACGACCTTCGGCAGAGGTGGGTCGCTGTGGTTAATTACAGTTTTATTCATGTTGCCAGTACACGAGATTAATGAGGTCAGTAACCTAGTACTGATGGATTGGCAAACAACCCGTGTACAAAGTACGGCATGTGGCCTGCCTACTCTGTACGAAGTCTGGTGTCACTGTCATGATTCGGCAGATGGGATGGCACACTTCCACGGGTTTATCTGTCTGGATGGTAGCCCAGGGTGGCTGCTGACCTAGCTGGGGTGACGGCATGTGGCCGCTGCTGCTTGCTCCGGGACATGGTGCATCGGTGATACTGGTGGTAGCCCGGGGTGGACTGTGGCTGTAAGTGGTCTGGTTGCCCACGAACCAGGGGTTGGCGATTCCGAATGGGATGTCCTCATCCCGGCAGATGGCTGCGACTATTGGATGCAGTTGTCTGGTGGTCTTGTTAAGTGCTGGCAATAAGTGTGGGGAGGGAACTGTGTGGTTAGGCCTCTCCAGCTTGCGGGCAGCAAGTGCTCATTCCCATGGGTTTAAACTGTGAAGTTATGATGGGGTTGCAACTCTGCTTGGTCTTGGTGTTAGTAGCTGCCGTTCTCACTTTCCGCCGAATACCCTTCCTCTCAGTATAGGGCATAAGGAAAAGGAACTATTACTGGCCTGAACACAGTGAAGCAGGTGGCAAAGTCCCGAGTGGTTGGTATGACCAAGGTTGAAGCTAAACAGGCAAGAGTCGTACCCTGTGCTCCTTCATCTGGCACTGTCAAGTGCAGTGGATATAGAGTGTTGGGTTCAAGCTGCTAGTCAACGAGACTTGGGTGTGGTATCCAAAAGGGGCGAGTCTTCCAGAACCAAACTCTTACTCCCTCCGGCACAGTTTAGAGCGGTGGACGGAGAATAGGCTCGTCTGGCTGGCTAGCCGCCTTAGGGATGTCTTGCTAGTGATGGAGGCTCTACCGTACTATACCTCTGAGGCACAGCATGGGTGTGTGTGGTGCGAAAATTATAATTTCCTCCTGCTTCAATCTGAAGGACTCATTGCTACGTGGGGCTAATACAGTAAATCAATTAAATAGGTATGTACTCAGAAGTTAAGTGTGAAAAACAAACATATATATTCCTTGTAAAATATACACGGTGGCCCGTACTATCTCCTAACTATTCCAGAGTTGAAATGAAGTTTTCTTGCATGAATCCAGGTAAAGAAGACCTGGTCGTGAACTAGACAAAGCAATCCAGCTAGGTAGCTATTATGAACTTGCCCTCACTGTTGTCCAGAAGGGACTGTTGAGCACTACCACAGGTGTTCGTGGTGAGTGATTGTGATTGCCATTACTAGCAGGTAAGGCGAGCATGGTGCATCCTGAATGGACCATCAACGACTGCTACCCGAAGGATAGTGTTGCCGCGATTACCATTACCAGCAGGTAAGGCAAGAGGGTTGATGGCATCTTTGGGAGTTGTTAGCAAAGAGTTACCAGAAGGGATGGAAGTCATTGCTGCAGTTGCTGAAGAGTTTCTGATGGGTCGTGAGGACCTGGTGACTTCTTATGGCAAATTTCAGCATGGTGGAAGGAACAGAGCATACTCATGTCTGCGGGCAGTGCACTGACTTATATATTCCTTGTCCACAGGCCCTCTGAGATGCGTGGGCAGGGGTGGCGGGTGCCACCCCTTGAGATGTCTGCACTGGAGTCGTCTGCTGCTGCATTTCTGCTGATGCTGCACGCGTCAGCTCTTGATATCTGTAGTGCCATCCCTTGATGCACTGTAGAACTACGTCGCCTTGGGCAGCAAGCTGGACCACTCGGCCGAAAGTAAAATCTCACTTAAAGGAGTTTGACGAAACGTAGTATTAAAAGTGTGTGGAGTGAACAGTAATAGCTGGACGGACGTGTCTGTAGTAATGCTCCTCATTGCAAATCCTCATTGCATATCCTGTAGGCACATTACCAACCTCTAATAACTTGTAGTAGAAAATCAGACAACGTGTCACGCAGAAACTAATATTTAAATTTATTAAGATAAATACTATAAATAGCACAGCAATAAGAACTAAAAGTAACTATTTGTTCAAAAGAATAATAAAATTGCACTAGACATTTTTATGGCCCAAAAAATTTATGGTGCTTGATTCCAAACCACCACTGTTCTTTAAAAATATTTTTAGAAAAATTGTGCAGCTTAGAATCAAATAAATGTAGTATTTCTCTGTTATCTGTTGTGAAATGACAGGACAGTCAGAGTAGCCAACATAAAATTCACTTTAAATATTCATGCATAAGTTGAAACAGTATTTCGTACATGGGACATTGTTAATTACATTTATGACAAGTTACCATACACTGGCTGTCATAAAATTAGGAGTGGTCGGGCAGAAAAATTTTATTTCAGGCGGGTACTAACCTCATATTTTTGGGCTTGGGTAATTTCAAATGGGCATTAAAATCAAAATTAGTAAATCCGTTTGAATGTAAAATATTTTCTTACACAGATTACATTGATAAAAGTATAACATAATTTTTTAAGAAATAGGTTGCATTATGTTTGTCAAGAAGTTTTCATTCAAGTAAAAATTTAAAAAGAAATGCGAGTATAAAATTACATTTTGTTTGTCCATACCATATGAGTGAAAAACTTCCAAACATGGGTTTCGAAAATAATAATTGTTACTACTTGAAGTTTCATGGTCATGTTTGTTTTCACTGCTGTGTAATGAACTACTTGCTTGGTCCTTGTCTTCAAAAACACTTTCACTGATATCCATTTATAGCAAAAATTAATTTACATCAGATAAGTATAAATGATTCACAGTTTGTTTCCAATACTCATGCAAGTAATAACTAAGCTGTATTGCAACAAACTTTGGTTAATTTAGTGATGGCGCGAAAATAAAGTGGCATACACTTAATCGGAAAATGCAAACAACTGTCATTAATTACTACCATATTACTTGGATTTTGATTTGTTCTTTTGTCGGTCATTATATTCTCGACATTGAGAAACTCTTTTGAGTGTCTACATTACTGACAGGAATCCATACTGATTTCACTGATTTTAGCGTAGGTCATAAAAAATCCCAACGATTTTCTACTTTACTTAAAATATTTATTGTGTAATTCTCA
This sequence comes from Dryococelus australis, assembly GCA_029891345.1. Classification (NCBI taxonomy): domain Eukaryota; kingdom Metazoa; phylum Arthropoda; class Insecta; order Phasmatodea; family Phasmatidae; genus Dryococelus; species Dryococelus australis. Next base: position 122,374,305 of record CM057000.1, on the reverse strand, counting down.
CATTGGTATGAATAACAGCGTCACATTTATCGTGATTTGTTCTTTCAGTGAAGTTACAACTTCTGAATTATAGTAATCTGAATGTTATTTCCGTACAAGCAAAATTTTCCACCGCATCATGAATACAATGAGCAGTTATAATTGCTATTTTCTTGTAAGAAGAGGCGCAAAACAACCTCGTCTCGCGAAAGATGATAAAAGTGATAAACTTAAGTTCCCGCCCCACCAATAAAATAAACAGACCCTGATATATAACTTGATCAAAACATAAAATAAAACAGCGCCAGATACAACAAGTTGTCCGCACATAACCTTGATAATTTTAAAAATATGTCACAGAAAAAAAAAATTGGTAAACCATAGATAAACAAATCTATGGGGCATACTATGTGCCTTCACCGAATAAACGTGCGGCCAGCACCTAGTGGCAATGGAAAATTTTGGTGCCATTTTTGAGATAAGTGTTCGGTAATTTTTCTATTTATTACATTTGTATACTACCAACGAAATTGCGTTAATTTTGCAATGAAAAGTGAAAAAGGACAAAATGCAAACCAAATTAGTCTATTTTAGAAAGTCACCGAGATCAGTTTACTTCCGAAACATAGTGGTATTCCCTAAGAGTAGATGCTCGTTGGTGATATCGCTTCGGCTGTGTAAATTCGATACATAGATTGTGTCAACTTTCCAATCTTGACTACATATTCTAAAAATTTATCGAATTAGTGTCGTAAACATGGGAATTCACAACGGAAATGTATTTTTTCATACATGTTTACTGTGTTTTGTTGTTTTTTTGCTAGGTATGTCATTTTTTGCTAGAAAATGTGTATCCAGCATTTATTTCACGAATTTGCATGCAGTGAAAAACAGGTTTGTCTATGGATGAATTTTGGAAGGAATGTTGGCCCAATATTTTCGGGCAGGCACAATACCCGTCCGGTATTCCGGGCATTTACATTACCCAAAATACAGCCCGAAATTTTACGTACCTGATCACCTCTACATAAAATGGAATTCTTACATGAAAGAGACCTTACATACACATACAACACACCACACATATGCATATATATATATATTTTTTTTTCTGCCTATCTCTTTCTCTATCTTTATGAATATATACGTATCCTTATTCCCCCCCCTCACCCCTCCCATCTCAGGGATGTGGCTGGCAGGCACAAAGGTTGAAATGATTTGGAACCACTCCCAGATTTTCGCACATGGGAATTGTGCCGGACAATGACGTTAGCCAGCAGGTTTTCTTGAGGATCTTCTGTTTTCCTGGCCCTTGCATTCTGCCACTTCTTCATACTCAGCTTGCTTCAACTTCATCCGCTCTCAATGTCCTGTTGTTATGAGCCACCACTCCACTTCCTCATCTCCCTCTCACTCTGTTGCTGGAGTGATAAGCAGTACTTTATATACACTGTTGAAGGGGCAGCAAGAAAAATGTGAGGAAAATACTAATCTTCCCTGCCATCTTGCTAGGGAAAACCTAATTATCTCTTCATGTACCATGAAGTATTACAGTTTTCTCAAAACTTTGTTCTTCATCACAGACCTATAAAATTATCTTATAACATGGAAAAATCTTGGGTGTGTCATCATAGTTCTAAGTCACTTTGCTAAAATATCAGCAGGAAATAAGGTTAGAGGAAAGTAGAGAGAGAGAAAGGTCTGTAGGCAGGAGAGGTGTACCTGTAACGAGAATGGCCTCGACGAATGTGCGGATGCAGTGTACGCAGTTGTCGAAGTTGTAGGGGGTGATATGGGCAACATCGCGCACGAGGAAGGCCAGGCTCTCGCAGCACTTGACCAGGGCAAACATGTCGTGAGGCAGCAGCTCGAGCTGGTGTTGGTGCAGCGCTGTGGAGTACTGGTTGTGCAGGCCCGTGCATAGCTGCAGAGGAGATGCATCCCCCTCTCGACCAACCTGCACGCAACACCACTCCTCACTCTTCACTTAACTATCACGTGCATAGTGATTGCGCACTCACTCACCAACTGTCTTATACTGTATACAGTAAAATTTACTTATCTTATCGAGTGCTTCACTTTGAAGCACTTTTAAATATAAAATGCTTCACTTTGAAATACTTTACTTTGAAGTTTCCTGCTTAATAAGTTCATTACTTTTACACCTTGTGTATAGACAAGGTACATGTACAATTTAACCCATTTAGTAAATTTTCGTTGTTAACAAGCAAAATTTTTTCCAACCCTTCACGGATGTCTGAACAGGGTTTAACTGTGCTACCTAATAAAATAACATAGCTATAGTCTATTTCATGTAAGTGGGGTAAATTCTGACAATTCTAGAAAAGTAGCATGGCCACAATGTATCCTACCACCACAGCTGTTTGTCACTAAAGGAAAATATGTTAGTAAACAAAAGTTTGAGTCCAATGCACACTTTCATTTTCCTCTTTCCTAGTGTTTCCTGTCGTAACAGGCACTGAAAAACTAACGTAAGCTACCTTCTGTCCAGTAATTAATGTAGGATATTATAGCTAGGTTGGCATTCTAATCTGTTTTATTTTTGTAATTACCGAGTTGAATTTGTTGGGGTTATGTTATATTTTATTTTGAGGGAAAAGGGAAACAGTGAGGCAGTGGGGAGATTTAGTTTAACGTCTTTAATGAGACTGCATTATTTTGATGTTCTTACGAGCATGTGGCATTTTGAGTTGTATACTGTTTTGACGGAGTAGTGGAAAATTTAGCTTGTATGGAAATAACATTTAAATGATTTTATTTCAAAAATTTTAACTTTAATGAAATAACAAAATGTGATATATATGTCACTGTTCGTATTCATACAGATGCAGCAATATATACACACACTCACACTTTGGGTGAAATAAACTTTACATTTGTTGAATTTATGATATAGACAAATAAATATTATTCACTCACTACAAAAGCGTAGAAAGTGCCACTTTTTCAGGCCACGTGCATTGCAATAATTATATTAATGATTTACAAATGCATTTACAAAACACGTAAACTTACTGCTTGTGAAATTCGCAACCTCTTGAACACACTACGGCAATCCTTGCAAGTTTACTTTTCACTAAAATCACGTTTGTTCGTCACTATCATTAAATAATTTATCTGCAGAATCATTCAGTAAAATACACACTGTCCACATTTCCTGAAACCAACAAACTTAAACACGTAAATTATATTTGTGTCACTTTAATGCAGATGGCAGTAAAGAAAATGGCAGAACGAGCAGTTTTAGAAAGTGGTAAACACGTGACGATTAATATTACATTTTAGTCAAGAAAACGCACTGCAATGGTACCTACAACCAACTATGCTTTAAGAAAGCTAATAAGATAATAATTAATTAAATATTCCAACACCACCACCAAGATATTCGCACAATAAACACGATGAGAAAAAGGCACATGCACAACGGCTTTCACCAGGCTGGAAACTGGAAACAAACATGGCTAGCCATTGGCTGGAAAAGTTTACTCTTCGTATGTGTCAACATACTCTGTCATAATTGTTAAACATTTTTGAAGTCCAGTCACTAATAGCCTAGAAAATTTAATATTGTTTTAAAAACATAATTTAAACCATAAATGGTATAAGTATAATTAAAATTTTAAATTACAACTTTTAGTTCTGAGTACTACTTTCTTCCAAAGCCATCATCAAAATTGCCAACATAACAACATGCATCCTGCAGTAATTCATCAGCTGATACAATACTTTACAAACGAGAGCATTTACTGTTTATATTGTGTGTAGGTTGGTCACATTTTCTGTCAGATTTTACACCACTTATATGAAATATACTATAGTTACTATAGTAAAAATAAACTTGAAATGTTGGCACAAAAAATTTGATAAGGATCAGATGTCATTACAGCATTTATTTCTTCCCTATTAGACCCACTTTAAGCCTCTTAATTTTTATATTTACGCACGCCAAAGTTTTAGCCTTACCATAGTGTGTTCTTTATGTGACCCAGACAACCAGCATTTGTTTAAATTAACGTCTTGATGAAAGAGAAGCAATGAACTTAAAATGTCCAGTAACAGTATTAAGTCAAAAAAATAAATAAATAAAGTTGCATGCACACTAAACACACCCCCATACAAAAACAACACATACATACACCCCCCATTAAAAAACACCCACACCCATTCAAAAAAACACCACACAACCATACACAAAAAAACACACACCTGTACAAAAAACAACACACATACACACCCATACAAAAAAAACAACACACATACACACCTATACAAAAAAAAAACACACACCCCCCATACAAAAAAAAAACACACACCCCCCATACAAAAAAAAACACACACCCCCCATACAAAAAAAAAACACACACCCCCCATACAAAAAAAAACACACACCCCCCATACAAAAACAACACACACTCCCCCAAACAAAAAAAATACACACACCTCCATACAAAAAACACACACACACATCCCCATACAAAAACAACACACACACCCCCATACAAAAAAAATACACACGCCCCCATACAAAAAAACAACACACACGCCCTCCATATAAAAAAAACAACGCACACACAAGCATGCACACACACGTGCACGCATGCGCACATGTATACACACACAAAAAAACTGCAAGCTGGCTAGGCTACCAGGTTATATGTTGTATGCAATTTACATGGTGTGTTAAGACATTTTGACATGTACACATAATTTGTATTTTCCGAAGTAAATTATATTTATAAAAAGCACCACAGCCCATTTATTTACACACATATTGTATCCCACAGTAAAAAAACCACATTTTTCCACCCAAAGTGGAAAATCCACATAAGGGTCACGCAAAATTGGCATAAAATATGCTAACCATTAGCAGGAAGACAAGGTACTTTTGTTACTATTAGTGGTTTATGGATTACACAGAATGAGTATCAGTGACGGAGAGATGCAGACACTGACCAAGATCCAACCACCAGTTGTGTGTGGTGATAGCTGTGGGCTGGTGGGACCTGATGACAGGGCACTGTCTGCTTGGTGCTGCTGCCTGGCAGCCACCTTTGACAGCTCTGAGTCCGATGTGCACCCTCGCTCGTTACCCAGGCCGCTGTCTTCATCTTGCTGCAGTTCCCCGTCCGACTTTGCATCTGTGATACACACTCCATTACACCCACCAATTTCACCATGTCTCACCAACACAACAGCTGCTTCTGCTGCTGCTGCTGAAATACAGCAACTGCAAACTTAATAGCTCAAGTTGTCAACGTTTTACACAAGGTGAGCAACAGGCAGCAGTAATAACCACAGTTTAATAGCTTTTCATAATTCAAGACAATTGTTTTAACTACAAAACTGAAAAATTCATTATGTATTAGTATTACAAACTAACTTGGATAGTTCAAGTTGAGAAGAGCATTAAAAAATTTAAACCCAAAATTTTTTATTAGACAATTTACTTAATGATATTGACAGGTTTGTATTTTAGGGATAGACCAATTTTCTTTTCAGTTTGGATCTCAAGGCCAGTGTTTGGGAGTTAGTACCCTCTGGGCTGATTCTGCAATTACAGTTTGCTGTAGTTACCGGGTTGAAATAATTATAAAATGGAGGTCGTTGCCTAACTTGTGAGGAGGGAAGGGGATGAAGCAACTATCTGCCTTTTACAATAGTACAGTGTTCCAACTGCCAGCGAACTACTTTTGTGAGTCCTGGACACGAGTGTATGCCCTGTGAACATTGACCAGCCTTTGATGGTACCAGAGATCCTGGCAGTGGTGCGGTGGGGCTGGGGTGAGCGGGGAGGACTTTGCCTGCTCATGGGAGTTTTAAGGTGGTAGGTGAGAAGTCGAGGTCAGTCAGTGAACTGACGACACGTTCCCGGGTATATAAGAGTTAGCTGCAATTAAGGCAGTGTTGCAAATAAAGGTGGAAAGTTTTTGCCTGAGAAGCATGAAAGACAAACCACCAGTTCCTCAGGGTTGGCATTAGAAGATCTTTTGAGAACCTGTGTTTTCAATCAATTATTTTTTGGGATGAACCGATACAGATACAGATACATCGGCCGATTATCCCAAAATCGGTATCGGTTACTATCGGCCATGGACCAAACCCATTCATTTCATTAACCAAAATGATTTAATCATCATGGAAATTACTGCACTTGGTTATATTGCGTGACATGTTTTCACAAACACAAAATTTAATTTTGGCAACCAAAAAATTATTTTCTTAATTTTATTTTTATCTTTAAGTAAAAGGTGATTCAAATTCAAAATTAAACGGAAACTGATATGGGTGGCATTGGTGTTGCCACATAGTTAACTCTATATAAGCCATACCTGGTGAAATTCGTAAAATAAAATGTATTTAATACTGGTATCTGCTTTTCAGGCAGAAAAAAAAAAAAAAAATATATATATATATATATATATATATATATATATATATATATATATATATATATATATATATATATATATATAATAATAAATAATAATAAATATTATAGTGGCACAACTCTATATATATATATATATATATATATATATATATATATATATATATATATATATATATATATATATATATATATATATATATATATATATATATATATATATATATATATATATATATACACATATATAGAGTTGTGCCACTATAATATTTATTGTCGTACATTTTCATCAATGTAAACATCAACAGTATATATTGATCTATCGCTCTCACATCGTATATCAATATTTCGTTCACAGCATGACACCTTTCATAAATTGATTAGTAGGAAGGTTGAATGTCGACATGAGCTGAATCGCTATGGCTGTGGTGTTCATTCAATGACAGAATTATAACGTCATGTATTTTATTTATAAACGAACATCTCTAACCAAATATGTTGGTGATAAGACGACAAACGTAAATAGTATTTATATATAAAGCAGATTAATGTAATTTACGCACTGAACATGAGTATTGTATTTATAAACACTGCCTCCTTTAAGGCCAGGCTACAACTGATTTAGCACACGGACAACACATGCAATAGCACACAACCCAAGCAAAGCTCGAATCCGAAAGCTACAATCAAAATAGCACAGGCACAGAAACGAAAGATGTTTACAGAAAACAGTCATGAAAATTAAGGAAACGATGCTTGGTAAATTATGCGTACATGTGTTGATCACATTGGAAAGAAAAATACTGTTGACAGCACTGTCTTCTTTGCTGCTCATGTCATGCTATACTGCTGATCTCAACATACATTGCTTGTACGATAACAATTTTGATCAAAACAAACTTCTGTTTATATTGCACCAAACTCTTCAAGCACTAGTCAAATTCACTACTTCTGTAGCGATTATTATAGTCACATGAACTTGGTGGTATTGACGTTCTGATTGTCTACGCATGGCGTACAGTGCACACACACAGGAATTATTGGATATGGCTCCACTTTCTGTGATAAATCAAATTGATGCATGCCACACTGCTGCACACTCTAAGGGCGACTTCGCCCCAGAAACAAGCTAGCAAGAGCTCGGGGCAAGTCATAACAGTGGCAGATTACTATTCACGTGCCGACAGAACTGACTCCACGTGTTGGACAACTTCAGACACAAAAATAATTAATGCGTTTAATTATAAATTGTACTGCCTGCCCAAATTCCAACATATGGTCGCCACCTGTTTGAACCAAGATTGTTTTGCATGATGAGCGATTGTCGAAAGATAACGGAGAGGAAAAAATGAATATGACATGTGTAAAGTAGTTTTACTTAGACAACTAGTGGGAGCACGCAAACTTTATGTGAGACTTAGAGATACAAAGTGTTAAAATTGTAAAAGAAAATGTCTTATAGAGCTCACGTAATATCCCCTGTGTAAATACATAATTTCATTATGTTGAAATTAGAACCAGGCAATAGCTAACCTGTACATAAGTAGCTTAAGAATTGTATGAGACTTGGGATAAAGGTAGTATACATATGCGTGCAGAGACAGAGGTTACGTAACTAAAATAGGCAGCAGCTTTACCTAATTGAATATGTAACTTGCAAATATGTTTAAAGCTGACAACAAGATCTAAGTAACCAATGTACGAACTGTACGACAAGTGTTCATAGTGTCCAAAATTGTTTTATGTGTACTTAACATACATGTCAAGTGGATTGCCTATTAACCTGCAAGTGTATTGTGTTTTTTTTTGTGTGATCATGCAAGTGTTAATGTCTTCTTTGCTCTACCTCTTTGCTTGTACGGGGATACCGGTGACTTACAGGGCTTAATATTATTAAAGAGTAACAAACTCACATTTTTCACATGTAAATTGCTTACAGTGTGACAGCGCTGGTTGCTAACCAGACCAGTAAAAATCATCCTGCAGAGGCCACAGACAGCATCCCTTTTGCTAGTCCTTGCAAAAAGGACTCTCTAATTTAGCTACACATTTAACTCGAGGACAGAGAGAAATACTTTGTTAAAGCATTCAAAAATTTCAAAACATAATATTGTATCATCCACTGTTTAAAACTACATCAGCTTTCATTTCATGTGAACTGCCCTCGACCTAGGAAGGCTAGGGTTTGAAACTAAAACTACCTGCTCCTGTAAAATTTCCTTCCTCAAAAATCTCCTCTGTGCTGTGAAAACGAAGAGTCGAGAGAGAGTGCTGCCACCCCACACGCCCGCAGCGGAAGAGGGAGTGGGAGAGGAGGCAGTTAACCCAGTGACACTGAACAGATTGGCCGCCCGGCCACATTACGGGCCACTGCAACTACAGCTGGTCGCGCAAGCCAAAGAAGGGGTGCAAGTCCACAACCGCAACCAGAAATATACAATTGGGGAGTCACCCCCCCCCACCTGAAGTAGAAGTGGTCTCGCTTGAGAAGGGTCTACATCGCTTCAAGGGGTGGGCAATTGATGCATGTCACACTGCTGCGCAGCGCACCTGCATACCCTATGGGTCGACTTCACCCCATCAGCGAGCGCTGAGAGCATTTGGGGCAAGTCTAAGGCGGTATAAATTTACTTCAGTGGCTCCAGGGTTGATTCCATGCATTAGACAACTACAGACACCAGAATAATTAACGTGTTTTAATTATAGAAATTGTGCGACCCTGCCCAGAATTCAGCATGTGGTCGCCACCGACGAGAGTAGAGATTGTTTTACCCGATGAACCACGGACATGCCAGAGACGATAAGGAAGTTGGGTCACCACAGGATTGCAGCACCCCTGCAACCGGTGACGTCATCGCTGCAGAGCCTTGAGAAGAGGCGGTAAATTTATCAGCCTCCACCCAGGGCGATAAGAAAAGTATGGTGCTGCCTGCTACCCTGAGATAATGTACTCTTGCGCTGGAAGGCTACCAACCCACGCACCCCTGTGACAGCCACGAAACTGAGATTTTGACTATATAAGGAATTCTGAAATGGCTCTTGCCAGAGTTCGTCGACCCGCCGACAGCAGAGGTTGGAGAGCTCTTCTGGGCCTGAATAAGGCCTTTACCTCTCCTAGCCTGAAGAAGATCAGCCTTCCTCTCCTGAAGCTTGCGAAGGCTTTCCTCCAACAGCTTGCGAAGGCTCCTCCAGCAACTCCTGCATCCACCCCGCAGCATGCGGAGAAAACCCAGAGGGAAGAACCAGAGGTTACTTCGTCGTCCTCACCCTGCACCCTTTTACCCAAGTCACTCCTTGACTTCCGCGGTAGTATGCTGTCGTGACGTCCCTTCTGGACAACCACCCCTCAAGTCTCTAATTCACTGTAAATTGCGACAACTAGTTAAATTTTGAGCTAATTCTGTTGGAGTTAACTTTTTTTATTCAGGTTCGCCTTCACCTGACATAACTTGAATAATTAATTAACTATTTTGGTGTGTATAGGCAGCACATTTTTACCAAAAAAAATGACTACAAAAAGTGGGGTGTGGCTTATATACATGTTTTCAAATTTGTCAACATACAGTACATTTTAATGTTTTAATTCTTATAGAATGGAACGAAGGGAAGGAAAAAAAAACTTTACACGCTTGCAGTTATTTGTTCACTCTAGTTTAAACAAAATACCCTTCATCCCGCACATGTGAAATCTGAACATGTTGGAGCTTGCCCATAGATGTCGTACATGAGAAAATAATTTCTCTACTGTACAAGAGAAAGATATCTTAGGTAGTATGCACACTCGCAGCGGCTCCACAAGTGCACATTGACAAGATGAAATTTTGTGTAAGATGTTGCTGTGGTTTTGATTTTGTCACGTTACCATCTGTGGAATAGTAACTGTGCAATGTATATTAACATTGAAACACAACACAGATTTTCTGTCACAAATGTTTTGTAGGGGAGAAACTAAGTCGGAATTTACTATGTTTGTACGGAATTGTGACTTAACAATATTTACAGGAATACAAAAATTCAGTGCGGCCTATACTTGAAATATTAATTATCGAAAATTTTTCATCAAACTTCTGGTGCGGCCTATACACGCATGCGGACTATAAACGCAAAATACGGTAATTATTTTAGATTTATACAGAACCGGATCCCCATTGTTTTCTTGGAGTGTAAATAAAAATGCTACATAAACCATAAACCTTGGTGAGGTAGTCATTTTGCACCCCCTTGATCATTTGTAATTTCAATCATATTCTTTGTAAGTGTGGTTTCATTTACTTGGCTATGAACCGATTTAGTATTACCGCGGAATAAGTGCAAGTGGGCCGAACCCCTAGAGTTCCTAGAGCTTGCCGAGGATATAGTATGAATAAGGCTGGGACACCTGGGGCGTGTCAGATACACCTACACCTATCTGCAGTAGCGCTCCAACTCTAGCCCATCACATCTCTTGGCCAGTGCCTCAGAGTGACTGAGCAACACACTCCCACGAGGACTGCACCTTGATGGTTAGAAAAAGTGAGCCCATTCCATGAGTTGGTATATGGGAAGAGCCTTACCTAGTGAGAAATTATTATTTGTATTGTACAATCAGATTGATAAATTAAATCATTCAGATGACTAGAAAGGGAAGTGGACAGAATAGCAGAAATTGTTGCAGAGCACGACAAGCCCTACAGAGGGAATTATCTTGTCCCAATTAGGTAGTGTTCCACAAGTCCACTCTAGTCACGAGACTGCCCTCCACCCCTACAGGAAGTCAGTTTTAACAAAACCAGTAGGATAACGTCCTACATAGCCTGTGAACAAGAGACATATTTGGATCCAGTGCTAGGCATCTGTTGGCCATGGCTGAACTACGAACACGTTAGTTATTTGCACCCCCTACACCTAAACTTATTGCAAAGCCACCTGCGCCATCACCATCCAGTAGCATTACTGTACCAACAATGTGTAGGATCCAAACACAGCCAGGAAGGTTCTTAATATCATCATACCCCTCAAAACTATACGAAAACACAGGATAGCATCTCCTCTCCAAACGTTGTTCCCACTAGTAAGCCTACGAGGCCACCACCCTATAGGCATCCCGGTAGTGAGCAAGAAGCCGAGTAAGGAACTATCTAGGATGACATCAAAATCATCCCCATTTTCATTGTTTGTTATTCCCCTTTGTGACAGCTGGCATCCCGTATTTTGATGGCCTTCATGGTGAGCAAGGTCACGCTTCCTGGGAGGGAGACGTTTTTGATTAAGCTCACAGTGGGGTTTGATTCCCCTCCAGCCAATCGCAACCTTTCTCCCACGCGGTACCCCGTTACGAACCCCAACGTGGGCAATCCCCAACCCGACATGTGAAAACCCCCATCAGAAACGTATCCACCGCAGAAGGATTCACCTGCCTTACCCCGGAGGGAAATCAACACTCCTAATGTTTCCACCCAACCTTAGGGCGAATGGCTCAGGCGAGGCGTATAAATAGGAAACTAGTAATTTGGGGGGGGGGGGGGGGGAGGAAAAGGGAGAGTGCATCAAATTTAATGTGAAAAGATAAGCAACACACCAACCTGTTATTTGATTTGTCGTTTTCAGATATTTATTCAATCATTGTAGCACTAATTCGCTGAGTGGCGTGAAGAATACACTGGCTACTCCGACGAACAGTTGCTGATTATTTATTCACTGAGTAGACATTGTGCTGACATGCACTGTCCAACAATATGCAGCACTGGGGTGGTTAACTAACACTCGCACTTAGTGTACATGTCGATCAACTCTTTTCTACTGCTGGGGATGTCAGATAGCGTGTAAAAGTGCAACACTATTTCTGTGAAGGAGAAAATTAATTTTATCGCGTTTGTTAACAAAAATCCTCAGAAGACACATGTTACCATGGCAGAGGAACTAAAAACTACTGTTTCTACATTGAACACAATTATGTCCAACTAAAAGTTTATAATGGATGAGTATTGAGACAAATCTTTTATTGTTAAAAAAATTAGGTGTGGAAAATACGAAGAAATTGACGAAATATTGTTTGAGTGGTTTGAACAAGTCTCTGTTTCTAATGTCCAGATTAGTGGCAGTATGATATGGGAAACGGCTAAAGAAATTGCACTGAAGTTTCATGCAGATGAATTTAAAGCTAAAAAGAGAACGTTTCTACGTAATTCAAGTATCACCACCTCAAGTATATGAAACTTACCACCACCGCTCTCTGAATCCACTCGTCGCTGAGGCATCCTTGGAAGAGAGATAGACTTATCTTATCCCATCACTTTGTGAGAAAAATTGCTGTGCTGGTTTCATCGAAATTACATTGTTGGTGCCCATTTATTCTTATGCTCTTGTTCACGTGTTCAACACAGTTGAGTAGTTCTGATTTTGCAGTATTCTTGGAACAATGTATGCATAACAACTGGCTGCTTGAATGGCTTGCACTTTTGCACTATTTTCTTATCTTTCAGTCCAGGCATTAATAATTTATGTAAAAAAAAAAAAAAACTAAATAGGCAAGTCAAAAATTACTCTAGAGAAGTAAACAGTCATAACGAACATGCTATGATGCTGCTCGCAATGCAATATGAACTAATTTGCCAAGTTTTCATGCTGGAATTTAATGGAATACACTTTTAATTTTATTACAAAAAAATTTGGGACAGTATTTTTAATTGCTTTTTAAAAGTATACTAATTTCAAGCAACAATAAAAAAAATCATGTAATTCAGTCTACGTCAACAACTTCCGCCCACCAGTTCAGCACTCAACTGACGCCCCGAACAGCTGTTCCTAGTGGGAACATCACGAAGAACTTGACGTGCTATGGGTGATGATTATCTCGCTAGTCTCTGCAACAGCTGCAGTCCCCCTTGCCAAGCTCCGTTAACCATACACGCCACCAAACTGACTTGATGTGAGGGTAATGCACTAATTTTTTACAAGTTTTCCAGGCCAGCAGACACCCTGAGGACAGTACTCACTATGCTCGCTAAGCAGGCGAGGAGGGGGTGTCCCAGCACCCACGCACTCCAGCAAAGTGAATATGATGGCCCAGTCATGCTGAGTGTGGATGTTGGCAGCACTGGTCTTGAGCAGCTCGTACAGACCGTATGCCACCTGTTGGGACATCCTGGCGAGTGCAGGTGGCTTTAGTAGTAGCAGCATGCGCAGGGACTGCAACACCTGTATGGTCCACACACACATTGCATCACTGCTCCCCACATTTGCATCCACAAAGCTCAATAACATCACCACTTAACATTACGTTCCTCTACGCCTGACTCCTCAATACTGTCAACTCTTGATGTTGCCACCCCGGGAATAACAACCTTCTTGAAGTTAACAACCTTTTTCTCAGAATCCGCAAAAATTTGGTTGGAAAAAATAGAAAATTCGAGGGAAATGGGTAGAAAAATAAGTTCGTTGCATTTATTATGGCCACCAATGGTTGCGATTCTCTTCTCAAGCACTGTAGTACTGTAACACCACGTTAATTCAAAATTCTACGTACATAAATCAAAGTATAGTTGTTAGCCCCTGAACATAAAAATGGGATTTTATATGCTTTGGAGTTGGTTGATTTAAAATCCTGCACAATATGTAATTCAAGGTAAAATTTACTCAAAGTGTACGTAAAAATTCAGATAATTTATAAACGATGTATTGATTACATTCTTGCTGTGCAAGAAACTAAGCATTTCAAGCGGCTGCCTTATATGCATCGGGCTGATAGCTGCTGCCTCGTGTGTACAGGCAGCTTATTTGTGTATACCGGCAGACAGGCAGCAGCTGCGTTGAACAACAGATGATTCCTCCCTCCTACAGTTCATAGATAAAAAACTCCTGCAGTCTGCCCTTTCCTGTCTTGTTTAACCTTCTGCTTTTTTTTTTTTTTTTTTTTTTTACCCAAACTAGATGTTTACAAGAAGAATGAAAGGTACAAAAGCATGCATCAAAAATAGATTTTTATGTGACTATTTGTTTTTTTTTTTTTTACATTAAAAATAATATGAATGAAAATAAACAAACGTACAATGCAAAGACTATTTCAGAAAAATTCAAAGTACTGTATATACTTGTGTATATACTTTCAGGAAAACAGCATATTTCTTGACTAAAACTGCATCAACAATTTGCAGTTTCCAGTTAACTATGTGAGAAATTTTTCTTTCATTACATTTGCATGTGGTGCGCTGTACTATGATAATGCGAATATTATTAAAAGAAAGCCAGCGGCTGGGGTGGGCGGCTTCGCTTTATCTATTTGCCTTCTCTTTTATGGTAATCACTGGGACGACTGGGCTGCTTCCTACTTTTGATTTAATTTTTATGGAGTGGCGTACTGGAATGTAACAATCTACACATTCCAAAAAAAAAGTAGTGCTGCCCCTTCCCTCCTTTCAACTGAGTCCAAACATAAAAATCAACCCATCCATCCATTTACATGTGCCAAATACTTAAAAAAACTTTTTTTTCAACTTGGAAATATTTTTAGCGAATCGCAATCATTTAAGTTGATCAGCACTTCTGAAGATACATTTTAAAGGCAATACATCTGCTAATATAAAAAAAATGTAGTTAAAAAACATTTTCTTTAAGTTGGGTGCCATCCAACAAGCAGAGCAGCTGCTGTTGAACCCTTGAGCAAAAATAAGTAAGCTGTCGCCATGCAAATGCCGGTATCGATGTCAGGGTGCGTAAGCAGCTTGCCGTCCTTCACGCACGTGTACAGCAAAGAGAGAGCGAGTGAGGTAGGGAAGGGGGAGAGAGGGAGAGAGAAAGTGTGTGTGAGTCTTGCCTGTATATCTCCTTGCACACGACGTATGGCTCCAAGAGAAGCAATAATTACAATGTTTTATTATCCACCCTACTTCCACCCCAATGTCACTGGAACCATATAATGCAACTTTAATAATAAGTAATTTTTTGTTAGTAATAAGGAATCATTTCGTAAATAAATCCTCTGAATTATGTGCCTAAACCAATTGGGAATGGAATGTGAACTTAAGTTACGCGGCATACAATGATTAAATAATTTTTGTTGACAAGTGTGCCACCAAGTCCGTCTACATCATAATCAAAATAAACATAAAAATATTTAGCTAGTCCTTGGCGTAAAACACATGGTATTGGCCACAAAAACACACTTAAACTGTGGCCTCCAAAACAACAATTACATAACACCAAAGAATATAAGAAACCTGGAAGTGAACATATAAGGCTAGGCAGTAGAGGGATGTGACACACAAAAATACATACTCAACTAACAGAAATATTGCCTTAATGGTGGTTCATCAATACCAGGGCATTCTCACCATATATATATATATATATATATATGCCAGAGGGAAAACAGAAATGAAGAACATGTGGTTAGTGTGGTAATGATCACTCTTAACAGTTTTTTTTCGGAAGCAAAACAATCATAAAAAAATTTTTTTATGCCTTTCGTTAACATACTTATATAGGATAAAACATAATATCAAGCCTCTCATTCATGCCTGACAATTAACACATTCTTTTGAGACATGACATATTTTTAACAATTACTTAATTGACTTCTATCAGTGCTACTAAACTGGGAGCTCATGCAATGGAGTTTGATTTCCGCAAACCACCAATCAGATGTAAGGAATTGTTGTTATTTACCCAAGGCAAAAGGCCAAATATAATTATTTGCCGGCTGAGCCACTGGAGTCTTGCATTGAGGTTCACCGAGTACAGCAGAGCACCACCATGCCACCACTAGTACGAGTGCCAAGACATGAACCTGGATACTGCACCGGCCACTGACATCTATCTCACCGAAGATCTAGATCATGCACTTCGCACCTGCTACTCCTCTCCAAGACAAACCCCCTATGCCAGATGAATAAGGGGTGCAGGAGAGCGGCCACCGGACAGCATAAATAGCGAGACACTCTAGAGCTCGCAACCAGTCTTCAAGTATTTGACGCGTGTCTCTTGCCTTGGAACATACTTTATCGCACACTCATGGTGCCAAAGGCCTAACCTCTCTCCTGAACTTTTCACCACGCCTCTTGTAGGGCCAAAGCTTCCTCTCTCAAACTAGTCTATCAAAGAATCTACGTAGTCAAGCTTGTGTCTGCTATAACACTTGGGACACGTACCGGTTCCTTCTGGACGAGCAGAATAGAGCAAGGGAAAGTTAAGTCAGTTAATAGCTATTTGAAATACTGCCTGTCCTTTAACTTTGTGCATGTCGCCTCCACCTGCTTCTCATAGGGTGTTTACCTTACGCACGTCCTAGGGGATAGGACGTGTGTAAGGTCCTTCACCATCCTTGTTTATTTCCATAGAAGGAATAAACATTGATTATCTTTATTTTGAATATCATTTCCGTATCCTAGTACCCATCCACCGTAGACATCAGACCTAAACGGGAAGTGGCAGGAGACCAGGGTTTTATTCTTCCCGTAATGAAACCTCACACAACCTACAAAACAACCTTGGATGGCCACCCATTCACCGCACTAGTGTGGTGAACGGTAGTGCCCCGAAACTAGGACACCCTGTTCCTTAGGGGTTGGACTGTCAGTCTAGGGTTTGCCCTTCTCATAGTGCACTGATGGTGCCAAGAGGGGTACTTCCTTGGGTCTGGGGGGGACCGGCATCTCTGGGACACTCACTGCACCAAAGTTGGAAGGCCACCTGTTCTCTACACCTAGTGTAGTGAACAACAATAGAGACACGTTCCTGGTAGGATCGTCTTGTCAGCTCGGAGGTTGCCTTTCTCATTGTGCACTAGTGGTGCAGAGAAGGGTAGCTCTATGGGTCTGGGGAGACCAACCCTACTGGGACCTCACCGTGTTGGGAGCACTGTTGATTTTATGCAGCTCCACTAACTCCTCACCCCGGTGCTGGAGTTGAGAGTAAGATACAGCGTGGTCTGGGGCCCCAGCACCCACACTGTCTACACACTTACACGTTGACTGCCCCACTCCGATCAGGTCTAATACTAGATATAAATCCTAATCACATTTACTCACAGTGGTGGTATTCAAAAGAGGCTAAAATGGGCCAGGGTTGCCTCTAAATCTTCCTGGGGGCTTAAATCCCTTCCTGACGGGTTCAAGCTACTTAATCCAAGAGAGCAAGCTGCAGCACTCCGTCGACTCACCGTTCCAGCTCCAGCCACCGCTATACAAGATATCTTCAAGCTACCAATCAAGATAGCCAAAGGGTATCCGGTAGTTCAATCTTTTCTCTACGGCACTGACAGTATCCACAGAAGGAACACCCCCTTTCTCAGTACAGCATCAGACTTGCTGAGCACCTCGTCTGCCCATGTACCAAATACCACACTATTCAAGAGCAATTGTACCACATAAACGACCCCTAGTACGTCTCACGACGAATCCACACCAATTCACCCACAGGGGTCACGCTGCCCATATATACTTTGCACTAACAAATCCACACACACGCCACATCAAGTGATCCTAGCTGGACCAGACTTCGTTTCCCGTCAACAGCCAACGGGGCCAGTTTTGTACACGGGCAGAGCACCTGTCCAACACAGAGACGAAGTCGTACGCCACAAGGATGCGCCTAGCCTAGGGTCTGAACATAATCACTTTGGGCCAGTGATGGAAACAATGGCTAGAGTCAATCACGCGTCACTTTAATAGATTAATTGATTTAAAAAATCAAATATCAAACAAAAGTCATCTCTCTCACATCCACATAAATGCAAAGGATTTCAGTCCATGATATTGGCAGCAAAATTAATATATTCAAAACACATACTTAAATCTCGTTGCCACTTAGCTAGCATACGTAGTTAATCCGCAAATATTCCGAGAAGAATTAGGTGGGTTCCTCCACACAAAACAAAATGTCCACAGCCATCAGACAAGAACAGCAATGTAGGTTACAACTGTAGGATTGGAATGGACTCGAAACTTAAGACGGTGAACCATTCGGAACATCAAACATGGGTCCATGTGAATCCTCGCACTGAAGTAAACAAAAACACTTAAAATTAGATAATTATCGCGACTGAGTGCACAACATTACGTTTAAGAAAGACTAAGGTGGTACTCACAAAGAGGGTAGAACAATATCCAGTAACATGAAAAACGTAGCACAAAAACACCAAAAGAGAAGAAAGGTTACCACATTACACTTGGCTTCACTACATGATGTAAAACCAAATGTGTTTTAGAAAACACAAACTATTATGTCATAGCAGAGATCCTCATGGCCGCAACATGGTAGAGCACCATCATGTTACTGGCGAGCCAAGTAGAAGAGTGGCAAGTGAAACGGACTGAATAATACTAGGGATGGGCCGTTACCACATTTCGCTGATACCAACATAACCGATTCTCAGCTGCCAATGCCGCTAATTACGGCGATGCCGATACCAGTTTTGATGAGCACAAACATAATTCCCAATATTTGGAAATACTACTTTTTTGTTAGTTAAATTTAAGTCTTCAGGTTTGTGAACACTTTAAGCACTTTTATTACAAGTGTATAGCATAGAAATGAAATACAACACTAATTTTAATAATAAATTATAAGATAGACAATTTAACTGGGAAAATAAGTGACTTAACAGTCAAGCAAAAGCTGTTACCAAACAAAATACAGCATTCACTACAAACTGAGTTCAATAAAGACTTGGATTTTACATCTGAGAAATATAAAACATTACCTCCAAATGCACGTTTATTTAAACCAACAGCCTAAAGATGTCATTAGAAAACACTTATTGAAATTAATTTAAAATTAAATATTCATTTGAAATTGAGTGAAACTTAGTCGACCCAAAATTAGCAAAAGAGTTTTAATTTTTGCTTCAAACTAGATTTTCAATATCAAACTTAAAATTAAGTAACTTGCCAAACACTAAACACCAATATCTATCTTACACACTTCTCATTTATTATTTGTAATAATTGAATTCTCTTTTACTACCCATCCAACAATGGCTAATTTTCTCTGTCCCTTACGATGTCATTATACCCTTACCTTATTATGTGAATGCATCTTGCAAATTATAACTCAGCCCTACACATGTTATACAAGTAGTGGAAAACAGACATATTATGCAACGTAGGTTTAAAACCCAAACAACAAAAGAAAAAAAAAGCTGCTAGCTTCGTTTCTGCTATTTGAGGTTAGGTTCAATGCAGCTTGTATATTAACAAGAGCCACTACACTGAAAAGCAAAATATTTACAGCCACGGAAAACGTGCATAGAATTTTATGCTAAACTCAGCTTAAACATATTTTTCTAGCCAGTTTCTCATGCTGGGATTGTCGGCTTTTTCCAGAGGAATTCTGGATGATACCATCATTTCCACAAAATCACACACGGAGTTTGTTAGTTTTTCTGCAGGTTACATTTTGAAGCAATTCACTAATAGAAACTTGTTTCGTAGACCATGCAGATTGGCAATCTTTTTTTTTTGTTTGTATTTTTCATTGGACACGTGTTTTGTGAACGTGTTTTTACACATCCAGTCCATGTGCATGTTGCAAATCCTACACATCATTGTTTAGTGTTTTCTATCAAAACTGTAAAATCCAACACTTTTATACTCCCTTTCACGATTATTAATTGACAAAATCTTCGACATTTAGTGGGATTAAGGCAATGCACAATTTAATTTCTATTTCAAAAAACATTATTCAGATTCTTGAATCTGAAGACAGCCCAAATCAAAACAATAACAAGGATAAATTCCAGTTGGGAATGCAATGACCGAAGATTACACGAGATATATTTTGTTCTTACGAGAAAACACATACAAATTGCTTGTGTTGCTCTCTTTCGGTTCACGATCAATCCAAATAACTATCTATATATGTCGAATAAACACTTATTTGTTGAATTTACTGCCCTATTTTTGATCTTTGAGAAAATAACGTGCACTGTTGATTAAGGTTATTATCAATTCCAACAACATTCGATAGTAAGGCGACGTCTCGCATGTGATGTAAACAAAATGGAAGATAATTTTTTTCTGGGTAAAACCTCGTATTTTGAAAACAAATAGTGAAAATTCACGTAAAAGTGTTAAAAATGGCAAATTTCATCATTTTTCGCGTTTCACCATTTTTAGGGGACCCTAAGTCTCATTGTTTTGAATTCACATAGTATCCAAAAATGAATGATGCACACAATTTTTGGCGACTGTACCAACACGAAATATGGCAAAATGTAAACAAAGGATCAAATCATTGGAAAACAATAGTTCCAAATATGTTTTGGGTTTCAGACAAGATATCTGATTGATGGATGTGATAAATTAATGCTTTACGAGACGTAGCATGCCGGTGTATTTAACATTGTGTTAAATAAATTAGTGCTACTAATCGGCAAATAATAATCTGCAAATAATGTTCAGATGCCGCCGATGCCAATGGTCGTGGTATCGGCCGGTTAATCAGTATCGATATTGGCATATCACTAAAAAATACGCCTTAGCATTGAACAACGACGCAACAAAAAGGAACATGGCCGAACAAAAGTGTTTCAGAGTTGCCACTAAGAGTCACAAATGGTCTACAGGGGACGTGAACAAGGAATTTGTCAGCGAGAAAGGCAAACTTACACGTGATGTCACACGCTACACTTGTGACTGCAAAAATACTGTCACCACAGCCACACTATATACTGAAGTATGGTTGGGGAAGGGTGGGGGAGGTAACATCAGACGCCAACACAAAGAATCTGCAAACATTGTGGCTTACATCCGGTCGTACTAAGAAACAACAGCCGAGGAACACATCCTGGGGAGTACAAGTCCTGCACTGAATCAAAATGAAACTTACACAGAGAATATTCAAATGATAGAATATTAATACCCAAATATTAAGTAGTCTGGAATATTAAATAAAATACTTTATATAACCAAATAGAACAAGTGTCCAAATATATGGAGCACTTACCAATACTTACAATATTTCAAACTGGGAATAAAAGAAATATTTACTGAACCAAAAACAACTTCAAAAGTGAATCACACGCATCTCAAAAAATTAATAAACACCTCAATAATTAAAATAATAAAAATCATTGGACAATAAATAATAAAAATTCTCGCAATTGTGTAAATGACTTAAAGTGTAATTATAAAATGAAATTAATAATCAGGGACATAATTATTTATAAAATTCGCAATAGCGGTAACTGACTAAAATATTGAAAATAAAGTTTTCAAAATAGCTTAAAAATAACTTGTATCAGTGACATACCAAAAAAAAAATTCTTAGTAACACAAATAAAAATAGAAGTGTAGCATATAAAATTACAGTGTCATACCATAAAATGGCACACTGGATAGGTCTTGTGTAAGTGACTGGGACATCATTTTGCTATTAAAATAAAATAATATTTTGTTAAAATAGCATTTGTTATTTTTGTTAAGGGGCCAAAGAAAATGGACTTTGCATTCGTAAAAAGGTGTGGCGTGGTGGGTTTAGACTTCATTTTGAAGATGTGGGGAGGTCGTATTTTTTTATCAAGGGTATCATTTTTGTTGATGTCCACCTATTAAAATTAATAATTTTGAAAAACAATGTGTTGTTTTCACGCTAGAGGTGACTGAACATGGAGTTAAAGCACAAAACCCATTTCTTTGTGTTTTGGGGGGTTTGAACAATTACAGTTTAAACAAAGTCAATCTTACAAGCGTACAGAGCATGTGAGTCAATTCCTGAATAACTTAAGAACTCTACGATCAGGATTTGACAGCATTTGATTACTATAATGGGTAATTTTGGCAGTGAGAGCTATTCAAAAGCAGCTAGAGTACGACTTAAGCAGAATTTTTTAGAATAGGGGTCGGTCAAAAGTCTAAAAATAATCCCTTAAATAAATAATCTCCCTTTTCCCGGGAACCATGAAGGGTATTAGAATTCAGAGTTGAATGTATTTCCTTCAACACACTAAAAGACTAAATGAGTAGTGTGCAAATTACAGGCCAAGCGCACATGTGTACGGCTAACTAGGCCTCATGCCTTTGTTACGCCTCTTTAGGGCGTAGCAGGGCTAAAGGAAGGGGGGGGGGGGGGGGGGGAAATCCAAAATCAATACAAATATATTGAAGCCCATCTATACATTACCACCAAGAACAACAACTTTGCAACTTCATTTGAAAAACAGAAATTGCTTCAGTAAATTTCTGTTTCTTGCTACCAATCGGTGAACTAGGGGAATGAGAGAACACACATGCACTGGAACAAACAGAAAAACAATATTAATATATCCTGAGAAATCACCTAACCTGAATAAACACTTGTGAAATCCCATTAAAAAAGCTAAAATGACTCCCTGAGTAAAGCCAGCACCATTACAACTTTAAAAGCAAAGTGCGCCTGATGATTCACTAAAAAGTACAAAATGGAATACTAATTTCAAGAATACCATCGGGAAGGAGCAAAAAGCCTCACTACACTTAACCATGAGCATAAAGACAAGCCATGAAATATCCACTAAACTCCTTGGCAGTAAAATTCTTTTGGCAAATCGTAGTCCAGGAGGAGGAGGAGGAGGGAGGAGGAGGGAGGGAAGAGGAGGAGGGAGGAGGAGGGAGGGAGGAGGGAGGAGGAGGAGGAGCCCACATACTACAAACATTTCCATTAAATACCATATTGAAAATTCACACAATTAAAACAGTGAAGAAACACTTCCATATACCCAAAAATTGTTTAAAAAAACACTACTAAAAGGGAAACTCTACCCCCAGCATAATAACAACTACGTTCATTGTAATACTTAACTTGAGTAGTACTTATATTACGCGAAAACGCATCTAGCATGTTGAAGCCCCAAAGTACGAAGTGGTGCAGACATGATCTATCATCGGCCAGCCCGTGCAATTCAATGAGGAACACTGCACACTTGCTCGGGCTGGGGACGAATATTTATATGCAAAAATGCGGCTCGGGAAGGTTTAAGGAGACGGTGGGTATAGCGGAGAGGCGTATGGAAGGGGCCAGTGTGTGTGAGGCTGAACTCGTTGCCAGTAGTAGGCAGCAGACAGCGCTCGGCCACACCAGGAGCATTTTGCGCCTCTCTTCAGTATAGCTCAATGCTTGGAAGCGTTCAGACGTGCGTCCCACTGAGAGAGAGAGAGAGAGAGAGGAGAGAGAGAGAGAGAGAGAGAGAGAGAGAGAGAGGAGAGAGAGAGAGAGAGAGAGAGAGAGAGAGAGAGAGAGAGAGAGAGAGAGAGAGAGAGAGAGAGAGAGAGAGAGAGAGAGAGAGAGAGAGAGAGAGAGAGAGAGAGAGAGAGAGAGAGAGAGAGAGAGAGAAGAGAGAGAGAGAGAGGAGAGAGAGAGAGAGAGAGAGAGAGGAGAGAGAGAGAGAGAGAGAGAGAGAGAGAGAGAGAGAGAGAGAGAGAGAGAGAGAGAGGAGAGAGAGAGAGAGAGAGAGAGGAGAGAGAGAGAGGAGAGAGAGAGAGAGAGAGAGAGAGAGAGAGAGAGAGAGAGAGAGAGAGAGAGAGAGAGAGAGAGAGAGAGAGAGAGAGAGAGGAGAGAGAGAGAGAGAGAGAGAGAGAGAGAGAGAGAGAGAGGAGGGAGGAGAGAGAGAGGAGAGAGAGAGAGAGAGAGAGAGAAGAAAAACAAAGTACCTTCTTCTGCAGCAAAAAATATTGCCTCTTCAAATAGTAACCCCTCTTCAAAAAAAATAACAGTTTATTAATCTGGACTACCAAATACAGACGCGGCAGATAATTAAGCAGACTTGCTAACCAAGTTCATTAATGTCATGTAGTTCTGTAAACACACCAACCCCATAATAGCAGCATTTAATTGTACTCCAGAAAATTGTAGGCATCACACATTTCACCAGCTGGCGAGACAAAAAATAAATTGTTCAGGCAGGAGTCTTTGGCAGGTCAGGAGTACTAACATAAAATTGCTTGAGTTTGCTAATTGACACACATGTCAGACTTGAAGCAGGGCTTCACCTTCCAAAGCTATGTGAAACTGAAAATTAGATTTTCTGTTAAAACAGAGGACAATAAGGTGGCAGTGTTCGAGTAAGAGGGGCTCAACTGCTACCAATCAGCAGATGCTGTTTTTAACCAGCAGTTAAAGTTTTTATTCCAAGTACTAAACTGACAGATTGTCACAACAGTATGAAAAGGGAGGAAGGGGTAATGACTCCCTGCTGTGAGATAATCATCTACAGGAATAGGAAAGAGTGAGGAAAAGAGAGAGAAATCCCTCTCCCACTCCACTGTGGCTGTGACAGGCACTTTAGGAGATAATCATCTACAGCTTGTATTGCAGGTCTCTGAAATTACCAGCTTTGCAGGCCCACACTTCTCTTACCCTTGTCATATCAGTATTTAAAATCTTTTAAAAGCAATGATTATGAAATTCATAACCCAGGAACAAGCCACACTTCAATTTTACTCTCAGTAAAATAAGGGAGTGCTGAATTTAAAAACTAAACATATTAATAATGTTTAATTTTCTGAATATGAACAAAGTTGAATTATGCTGAGAAATGTGATACACAACCTCGTAGATTTAATATTTTTAATTTTATTTGCTTAAAACATAAATTACTTAAATTGCCATGACCTTAATATAAAAATAAATTACTAAAGTATATTTTGAGTGCTGCTTTTGATCTCTGATTTTGCAGAATTATTGTGAAATTAATTTTCCTAATGTTTTATATATTTACTTAAAGCATCTAATAGCATATTGTGTGACACTGAATTTTACACAGTTTTTTCATCAGATTCCCAAAATATTTTAGTGCTAGTACAAGTCTTTCAGTACATTACTCATACGTCCATTGTATCAGGATCGGATATTGATTGTATCGGCAGGAAGAATCGGTTCGTACCGGTTATAAAAAAAAAACTGTTTAGCTCAGCATTACTAAAAATCCAATCTAAAGCTATGCAACACTAAATCTGTGTTGGTAGATAAGTACGTGAAGGATGGCACATGTAAAGTGCAAAAGAGGTGTGTGATGGGAGAACACTGCACTGTTAACAGCAACTGTCTGCACCATGGACAAAGAGAGGAATCTCATGCACAACACCTATTAAACACAGCTCCGCCACAAGTAAACTAATGAATATTGCCAGCTCCATACCTTTATTAGCTTTCATACTGTAAACAAAATATATGCAATGTTGTATTTCATTACTTACTACCCTGTGCTCCAGTATAATATTAATTAAGGGGAACCACTTCAGAACATGTGGTAAATGTTAGAAACAACGAGGTTGTTGAGCAAGGTTGTGCACTTACCATGGGGCTCATGTCCTCGCGCCTCATGAGGCGGATGGCGAGACGCAGCAGTCCCACCACCGAACGCTCCATGAGGAAGTGCATATCAGCGGCGGCTGCACCCAACACCAAGCCGTACATATGATCGCGCACACCTGCCCACAGTGAGCCAACTCTGTCCCTGCCACATGTGCACACAAACACACATTCATTACCTTCATGCTCCAACACTTCACACCTAACTGATCTAAACTCCAGGACCTAACACACAACAATAATAAATGCAAGTTTACAACCTAGAGTCAACCACCTGGTGTATTGTAATTATAACAGAGCTAGCACATTGATGATCCAACAGAACAGACAACATAAGTAAATATGTACAACAAATTGTAAGAAACAATACATGTAATGATAAATATTACAGGTGTGAGAGTGTCTACAATATTGAGAAACAACCAAGACAGACAAATTCTTGATTTCATTTCACGATAATTTTACGATCTCTGGGACTTTCAAGATTTCACCTTCATTACTCAGAATGGATGATTTTTAGTACCTATGTCCTAATCCTATGATCCAAAATTATGTGCAACAGTTCTTATCTTTTGGCCCTGGAGTTTGGCTGACTCACACATCCATTGTGGACATTTGGAACAGGAACTGTGCAATTTGCTTAGTAAGAAGGAAGTTGAGCTGTCCTTCCACTGAGGCCCTGATGCCACTCTGCTGGGAGATAATCAACAACAGAAACTTTGACTAGAGTCAACAGGCAGGGAGAAAAGGAAGATGCCAAGTGTTTTGAAACCAAATAATTCACCAAGGGCACCCAGTAAGTCCCTGATGATGTGATTGCTTGACAAATATGCTGTACCTGTGACTGATGGCGGATTTCATTACGGATGGTTGGTGGGGAGAGAACTAACTAGTGTGAAAAATAAACATAGCAGAGATTTCCTTATGACTATGCCATTATTTTCAGCAATATTTCACACTAAACTACACCTGGAAAAACAGATGTAAACTTCTGGGAGGAAAGCTCATAAGTAAGGCCTAGAAATTTTTTCAAACTGCAAAATAATGTGACATAATGTAAAATGTGGATCAGTTACGTTTATTCACAAAATTCTGTAATGATTCCCACATTCACAAGACATTTATGAAATTGCTCATTTAATTGCATCTACAGCCATAATATAAGCTTATTGTACTATGAAAACTCTTACAAACATTTACAGTCAACTCCTTATCTAATGTTTTTCAAGGGACTGTCAAAAAATCTCAATTCATGCAATATTTCAGTAGATAAAGGTAATGACATTTACAACTATAAAATACAATTTCTGACCTTATTACATTTCATTTTGAGTATAATGAGATCTGTACATTATCTGTAAATAAAGTTTAGCTAATACACACAATAAAAATGGGAATTAAAAAAAAAGTATTACTGTATTATTATTACTGAAAATAATACATTAAAAAAATATTTCACCTCAACTCGTTTGAATAAAGAATATAACATCTCAAAATACTGCATATAATTGTAAGTAAACCGACACTAAATGTAAGCTGACCTAAAACTTTCAAATTCTCTGAAAATGAAAATAATACGAGACAGAATGCAAGGCAAATGTCACAATCACACAAGAACAGCTGAGAGCATGTGGAGATATTATTGATCGGGGAGTGTGTTTACAGCGGCAGATGGTGCAGGGGAGGCAGCTGGAGGAGTGAAACCATACCACCTCCATGCCACAACATGTTGGCGACAACTTGCGTGAGTGGAAAATGTCTGCTGTTTAGAGTAATTAATTCTGTTTCACTGTCACAAAAACTTGTAATTTTGAGACAGAAATGAATTTAAAAAAGCAATTAATATGTATTTCATCACTGTCTTTTAATAATTAATCATTCAAAACCACATTTTCTGATTTTCCCGTACACACACCTGTCGCAAGTTATGTTGCACTCAGGCTCGGTGCTTACATAATAAGACAAAAGGTATCGAATAGGTCCTTACACAATATCAGTTTATTCAAAAGATGTTTATCTATTGAAATAAATTGATATAAACCCTCCGATTTTCCTCACAAAGTTACTGAAAATGAACTTTATGCTCGATAATAACAGTTGCTCTATGTTCAAAAATTTTTTGCAACAAGAGGAGGTCAAGTATATGCTTCTAGGCATATAATTTTATTCGTGAAGATGCTGTCCACTGAGTTAAATTACTATTTTGTTTTAAAATCATGTTGATTTTACACCAGATACAATTAAAAAACAAACTTTATGGAATAAATGACTTTTAATCACAAAAGAAAACATTTTTGCAAATAACAATACCTTGTTAAAATGTATTGTGTAACATTTTCAGGTGAAACTATTTGCTTTGAAATACTAGTGATGATAGGTACAACTATTTTGAGCAACTGATAATCTTAAAATTTCTATTATCGCCAGATGCACTTTATTTGCTTTGTAGCCAGACGTGTCGAGTGAAGGCACACTTACGCAGCTGAGAGGATGTGCTTTTTTTTTTTGCTAGTTTCCCCTCTCAAAGGCACGTAAGGAGAGGAAGAAAGGTAGGTCGGCTGAGAGTGACAAAAAGAGGAGGGGGGAGACAGAATGCAAGATCGTCATGCTGGTTGCTTGGTAACCACTTCCCTTCTCATCAGACATGTAAGGGGAGGTAGCAAGCCAGACTTGCACCGTGCCACATACATTGTGGGAAGAGAAAACTTCACGCCGCAGAGCAGTGATAAAATGACGGCGCATGTGAAGTATTTCACACCTAGTTACGAGATGTTAAAAAATGATTGTTACAGGAAATCTTTGGTAAAGGTACCAAAATATAATTAGATTGATGTAACATCTGACAAACAATACAAGCAGTAAGCTTTATCATTATTTATATAGGAGTTTGCCAGGACCACTGAAAATTAACTGAGGATACGGTTTATCGGTACACGCGCTTTCGGTACGAGAGTCCACTGTAGTTTGACGCATGGCACTTACTGGCCCAGCCTTTCGAATTCGCTTCATCGGGCACTTACTGGCCCAGCCTTTCGAATTCGCTTCATCGGTGCGTAATTTCCCTAGCGCAACAGACAGGTTCCGAACAAGTGTAATTACTACCAGAGCGCCTACAGGTTATTCCCTTGTTGCAGGGAATGTACAAATGTGACAGGGTTATGCTTTCCATCACCGTGGTCAGTAAGCTACGCCAACAACACCCTCAAGAAGATGTCAAGTACGAGTAAGCAAATGGGTGAATCGCCACTGCCACCCCCCCCCCCCCCCCCCGAGAGAGCAAGTAGTTGAAGAGGCCGCACCTAGGAATGGCGCCACCCACGCTCCAGCCAGCAATGGCGGCCGTGCAGACTACCCTTGGCTCCGCCCACAGACAAGTGCCCATTGCACCCTCACCAGACCGTCCAGGCAAAGGGTCGGCTGATGGTATATGTACCTGTGCACCGGCTGAGAAGTTGATTGCCGGCTCTTGATAGAGCCACATCAGCCCCGGCAGCTTGCTCCACCACCTCGTGTGTTGGAGGTGCCTAGACAACCAAGAAGCTATTCAGCACCTTCATCTTCAACACCCAGACATTCCAGAGGCTCTACCACAGCAGACCTTAGTGAAGATGTCACTCCTCCCAGCCGATTGCCCTTGGTAACGGCTACCCCAAGACCCTTCAGGAAGTTTGTTCCGTAAGTCAACTGAGGACATGGTACAGCGTAGACAGTGAAAGTACTCAGCTGCCATAAGAAACTGCCACCCCCTAGTTTAGAACCAGGTCCCTTTCACCTGGAGGGGCCACGGTGGCTAAGTAATTAGTACACTCGCCTCCCACCAAGGTAAACTATGTTCAATCCCCAGCCGGGCCACCAGATTTTCACAAGCGGGAATTGTGCCGGACAATGCCGTTGGTCGGCAGGTTTTCTTGAGGATCTCCTGTTTCCCCTGCCCCTTCATTTCGGCGCCGCTCCATATTCGGTTCAATGACCCTCATCGGCTCTCAAGAACTCGCTGTTAAGAGCCGCCCAAATCTCTTCACCCTTCACCTGGAAATTTGGGTAGTCTATTTACTTCCGGTCAGCTCGAAGTAGTTAGGAAGTAGTACGGGCCACCGGAATAAACACGTTCCTCGCCTACATTGATTTTGATATCTTAGGTGACTGTGATTCCGGTAGACACCATGCCCCCCCCCCCCCCACCACAGTGGAGGAGACCGGGATTTTAAACATACTAATTTTAACGCCCAGTGTAGGACTGTGAGCTCCCCTTCAGGGATTTGTATGTCATAACACATGCACATTCAACAGCCACCCGTTAGGTGCACCCAGGTGTACGAAATGGACAAGCTCCAACCACCAGCCATACAACCCTTAAGGAGGAGAGACCATCAGGCCAATATGCATTCCAACCACTGAACCACTTGAGTTGCCAGAGGGAGTGTTTGATTGGTTCTGGTCGGCCTGACTGACTTAGGGCCCACACCTGCAGTGACATCGGAAAAACTCAGATAAAACCAAATCCCCAACCACTGCAACATTTGTGTTGCTGGTTGCAATAACAGTACGGCTCTGAGTCGGACCAGTTGCCACTGTGGCGGAACACTTTAGCCAGGGACTAAATAGATGCCTGCTCCCCTCTGCTGCCTGAGGCTGCGCCTAGTCTGATAAGGCATTCTGCCAGAATAACCCCCGGGAAGCTCAAGCCGCCCACAAGTTGGTGGGGCTTCACCCCCAGCTCCCTCCCCAACTCTTTTTGCAGCACCGCAGAAGATGCTGAAGACTCCACATCGAGCTGTTGCTGCATTTAGCAGCGGAGAGAAGGTGCTAGTCTGGCCTAGTCTGCTTGTGGTTCAATGTACGCTGCTACCCCAGCCCGGACCGGACAACCACTGGCAGTATTTGTGTCATTGTTCGTCTTGTGTCTCACCCGACGGCGTCAATATGTTTTTCAATACAAAATTAACCTTTTATAAAGTTTTCCATTATATAAGGGTGACATTTCTTGGGTTCCTTTAGAAGTGTTGTAACAGGCCTCTACTGTACCGCATATTCGAAAATTCAATGATGGATCCTCCAGTACCTTATACACCGGTCTACGCAGGTTGAATCATTTTTTTTATCAGGATTTTTCTGTGGTATTTCTATCCACTTCCAGATGCAAATTAATGCCATTATATGCTAATTATATAGTTTCTATCTCGCCATCTGTAAAACTCAATAGTCAAATTACCTTTGTATATTTTGGGAACAGGGTATGTTTACTTCTAAAAATTCGTAACGTCAATGGTTGATGTGCTCGTACATATCCATCAAAGTCACCAAATTTTCAACTGGTTGAACTGATGAATCAATCAGTTCAACTGGAATCAACCAAAATAGTTATTTTCGATTGTCCGGTGTATAGTGGTGGAAGGCTGATAAATTTTGAAGTACACGGTTATAAACAATTCACTAAAACCTTTCTTTGGAAAGTTGTAGGACACGTCCTACAACTTGTAAGCCTGATGAAGTTGCCTTGGTCTAGCCAGCGAAACGTAACGATTATGCGACTGCGAGGAAAATGTGTCGTCCTTCTTTGTGTGTGTGTGCGCGCGTGCGTGCCTGTCTACAAGTACTCGACTGTGAGTACTTGAATTCCTGTGCTTTTATATATTTTTGGTAGCCTAGCGGTATACTTGCAACATTAACTCCCATGTCAAAGAAAGATAGTCTATATTTATCCTTTCAGCAGTTCAGTCCAGTGTTTTTATTCTTATGTGGACTCATACAGAGCAGTCTACAGGCTTGGTCCCTCTGGAGGGTAAACCAAAATAAATGCAACAAACTCTTTATTTTTTAACCCATTTCATTAAAATTTTTTTATTGTGTTCACTGGTCCACAAAAATGGTTTTACTTCAAAGAAATTGTTATTACTGGGGCCATTTTGTCGAAATTCACCTGTACACTGAAGGACAACAAAAATATGATGATTGTTTTCAAACAACTAAACAAGTTATACTTGTGTGGATTTTAAGAGGTTTGATTCAAAAGGTGTGAACACACAATGAATGGATTATAGTTTCATACAACAGCTGGCCCTATTCCCAGTGTCTTCATTTGCAACATTTTCTGTAAACAATAGAAGAAACATTTCACCTCATTACTAATCACCTACCTAATACGAATGCCTACAGATAGGGTAGGTTGGTGATATAATCGAGTTGAGCTGAGAGGTTTCACCCCGTGCGTAACATTAAGGTCTTATGTGCCGGCGAAGATAAAAAGAGGCGAAGATAGAGTTGAGTTCAGAGATTTGGGTGGCTCTTAACGACGTCTTGAGAGCCTATAAGGGTGAAATGAGGTGAGAATGAAGCACTGCCAGAATGTAAGGGGCGAAGGTATCAGGAGTACCCCAAGAAAATCTGCTGGCTAATGGCAACATCCGCCATGTTCCCACATGTGAATAGTTGGGTAACCCCACAAGAAAATGAACACGGTTCACGTCAGTGGACGGCAAGCGAGTGATCTGACCACTACACCACCTCGGCCTGACCGGTAAAGTACAGTATGTCAGTGGGTGAAGTCAACAGGGTTCATGTCAACCCCTCCCTCTGTTAATTATTCCTGTGATGTGGGCCATCAAATTACGTATTAGTTTTGCAAGAGCGATGCTCTGGGCTGCACCTGTCGCACATCGCTCAGACACAGTGACCGCAATACAATGGACTCCTGGCTTCACCCAGCAAGCGGCTCATAGACAGCTGGACATCTCCCAGGATGCTACACATTCTCCATGCTGACATACTTGTTCTGGATGATGACCTTCAGCAGCAGCTCCAAGAAAAAGATGGCAGCATCTTCATCATAGGCAAGTCCAGTGGACGTGTGAGCATCTGGCCCTTGGGATGCAATAATGAGAGCCTGCAACAACAGTAATGTTTAGCCAATAGGAGTTTGCATACATAACCACCCACAACCCTTCCCTGGCATTACTACTTTATATTTTAAATGTAGATTCCATAAATGCATTACTGGAACTGAAAATATGTGGAGGGCCATCACTTCTTAAAATTATCAGCTTTCAACTAACACAGTCAATTTCAAGTACAGTGGGAAACTCTATCCATCGAACACAGATGGACCAAAAGTCCAAGTAGACAGAAAATTTTCTGTGGTCCCGACAAAATTTCTATATAAATAATACTAAAAAAGTTAATTTTTGCAGAACTTCAAAATTTAATTTGTACCCCATTGATTGAACCAACATTTTTGTATCATCATCGAAAATTACATGCTCCGATCATTTTAAAAAGAAGTAATAAAAATATGAAAAAAATATAAGTATCCTCAAATACAAATGGTGCTACGCATACACTGTGTTGTTGTAGTCTGTAAAATGTTAACAAAAAGAAACTATTTAATAACATATTTTTTTATAGATAGACTGTTTGCCAAAAACGAATCCCTGATAAATGTTACATGTTCAATGTTGACATGAGAATAACGAATGGCCAGACATGTGAAACTGTACTCACCATGACATATGAAGTTGGTATACAATATATTATGTACACATTGAAGCATCTCTCTACAGGAGTGACCAACATGGTGGAATATTAGGGTGTGGCTGACACAATCCTAACTGTCAGGTCTGCATTTTCCACAGTTAGGCTTAGTGTTTGGCGTAATTTTGAAGCATGAAGGGGATTGAGTAGGCATAGAGTTACGTCACAAAACTCACAACTTAAATAAGTAACACCTGGTTAGGGTGGGGTTGCTCCACATTGGGAAGTAAATTACACTTTGGCCTTCGTTACGTCAACCCAGGACTACTGACTAGGAAATTAAAACCCTATACTAATTTTGACAAGATACATTTTCGTATAGGATGATTTAGTCTTGGTCACTTTGAGAGAGTTCAAATATCACAATGCCAGAATCGCAAGATGCATTAAGGGAAGAGCAAAAGTAAGACCGGGACCTTACTCCCTCTTTGGGGGCCGACAGGTGTACAGCGTGCGCAGGGTGGGCCATCTATTTGGGGTGGAATTGGGGGTCTCACACACACAACCCTGCGTCTTGGCGGGCACTGCACCTTACAACTGATGGGAGGAGGGGTGCTACTCCTTGTCGGCTGACTCACACTGTGAGTGAACGGTTGAACAGCAGCTGGCTCTAGTTGTGGTGCAGTGGTTCAGTTGTCCTTGCTAACTGAGACAACTGGGCGCAGTGGTTCTTGGAGGAGAGCCTTTAACAAGGGCCAGTAAGGCCTAGGGGTATATTTTCCTCCCGCAAAAGGGCTTCTTCAATAGGGTGCTGCTTCAGGGAGAGTTTGATTAGTGGGGAAAATAAGGGTGTTGAGAGGTGCGAGGGATAAGGGGTGTTGATGTTACTTACGGGCAGTTTCAGCCGAAGCTAAATTTACTATTTCACTCACCGTTTCTCATAGGGCTCTTTTCAGTCTTTTCCGCACACCTCCTTGTTGTGAGTATGGCATTTAGATACCGAATCTAACAATCCTCAGAGGATAAGTGAGTGCTTTGATGAGCTTAGCATGAACTTCCAGTTCTCAGACTTGTGACATGCAGTAACACTCAGCATTCCTCTCGTCCGGCCTTTGCAAGTGGTGGATGGAACTTTCGAGGAGCACACGTCACTTCCTCGCTGAGACATGGGTGTAGCACCCACAAGAGGTTGATCAGGCCTAAGTGGTTCCAGCCCCTTTCCTGCTTTTGCAAGCAGTGGCGGAGGATGGAACACCTGGTCTGATCGATTCTCTTAGCGGATTGAGTACCTAGTGCTTTTGGGCACAGCCGAAGATCTACCTGCTGGCAGAGCTCGGTTTGCTTCTTAGTGGTGTGTGTATTTACCTTGGTGGTTTAGGCGGCTACCGGCTTTTCATATAAGGCATAATTTACGTTATGTTTACCAAAGTAAAATGGGGAAATTGAATTATTTATAAAGAGGAATGAAACCCTCACAAAATACATTAAAAAAATACATGTTTTATTATATTTACCTAGAAAACAGTGTTATGCCACACTAACTCCTATTAAAATACGTAAGTTACGGAAACTGAACCTAACGTTTAAATACAGATGAAGGCAACCTGGCCACGAGCTAGGTGTATTAATAATATAACTGACACAATTAATTAAAATCAATAACTAATGCTTTTAACAGCACCTAACTATCGAGGAGTGTTCTTAAGGAACCTCAGAACTGGAACTAGCAGACGGATAGTTGACATAGCCGCACCGTCTGGTGGGCTGAAGAGGTCCAGAAGAGACGTTGACGCGACCTGCTACCAAAGGAGTTGCTGGTGGTTACCAAAAGGTGGGGTGGTAGGCGAGGAGCGATATCTTTGGGAGCCTCTGGTATGGTGGAGCCCCCCCAGAAACTCGGAATCTCAGATGGCTACAGAGGTGGGTCATCTGCTGAAGTGTTGAGCTTCTGGACGGTTGGTGACTTCTGACTGGTAGAGATTCCGGAGTTCACAAGCGGTGGGATCTCCGAGGTAGCAGTGGTTGTGCATCCCGATGGCTGCCTTAGGTGAATGAGTCCCAGAGGTGGATGCCTCCGGCCCCGTGCGGGGCAGTGGAGGAGCTGAGACTCTTGAGCTAAGGGTTGCTATCCCCTATATACTGTTATCAGCTGGAAGTTTGGAGGTCGCTGGGTGCAGGAGATGGTAGCTTCGTTCTTGTGGATTGAAATGTCTGCTGCGGAAAGGCGCTATTCATTTTATTATTTTCTCGGGTGGAGCAGTGATCCTTTCTTATCGGTTATCACCTGTGTGAGAGGTGCAGGAGGCTGGAGTTGCTGAAGTTGCTGGAGTAGACTGGGTGCTGCTCTCCAGTGGCGAGCTGTGGAACTAACTTGGCAATCCTGGAGAGTGCTGGTGTCTCAGCCAACAGTATAATTCTATGTCGGGTGTTGGGCACTGGCTTCTTGATAAAAAGTACAATCTGGGTGATGTGTCTCTCGTCTCTCTTGACGTGCGCCAATATACCCTATAGGCATGTGTCCCGTAGCACTGTTATGGAGTAAATGACTTGCCCCTGTATGAGCGCAGAAATGCATCATGCATCAATATGCACAAGTAATACTAACAGATAACACAAAAAAAATTTTCAACACACATTGTTTTCACTTACGTCTCACTGCCCTACGTTTAGTCCTATTCATGTAGTTTACCACTTCCAAAATAACCTGTTGTTGATTTTGTCACAATGTCGCACTTACCTCGTACTTTGTAACTAAGTATAATAAATAATAACAATAGATGTCTTAGACTACACATCATGTATTTAGAGAGCATGAAATACAAAAAATTAAAAATGTGGAAATACAGTACATAGGTGTATGAAATATGTACTGTAGACATTTTATTAATAGTTCAGCAAGCAACTAAAATTTCTACGGCGGCAACCATGTTGGCAATGACCAGCAACCACAAGAAACAGTGGTGCCAGATTTTCGAGATATTGATTCACGATGCAACGTTGCCAACAACAATCAAGTTTTTTTTACTTGAAATTTTTTTCATGAAAATTACGAATGCATACATGTATAAATGTAACACTAATAAATAGGCTCTGAAAGTTAACACAAAAAGGCAACACAAAATTAAAGAAACTCTATTCACAACATTTTATCAATCACAATATTCAAGACATAGGTATTTCTTAGCTAATAACTGCGATTGTTGTTAGTTGCATTATGGCTAATACTTCAGCTACACCAGCAGATATTTCCTGTGCACATGGTTTCAAAAGAGGTGCTTAAATAAGGTTTTTATTAAGTTTGAGTGTGACTGAGAAAAAATTAGAGAGGATTGTTATTATTTTTTTTTATAACCCATAATATTAACACTTCTTTGTTCCCTTGAGAACTTTATAATATGGTTATAATGTATTACGAATGATTTCTTTAATATTCCCATTTGCATTGTTTTCTTTCAGTTAAACTTGACAAATACCTAACATAGGCATATTAATGTGTTCAACATGATGTGCGATGATTACTTGCTATTTGAATTAAAGACTTAGCTTGATCTACACACTTCTTTACAAGTAACAAGGAATGGTGTTCGGATGCTAGAATTTCTACCGGAGCGCCTATAGGATTATTCCCTGGACCGGGGAATTATTACAGACTTGTCAGAATTCACATTTCAACAATACCGCCGGCCAGTAAGCCATGCAATATGCTGCCTCTCCTCAAGAAGCTGAGAACAATTGATTATCAATCAACACCCACTGCAACCATGAAGAAGTTCAAGGGTGCACCGAGAGATTTTGCATACAAACAATGGCTGCCCTTAGCTCCGCCCAAGATGTGAGCGCATAGCACCTCCCACACCCAGGTTGGTGTGCCCTCAGCCAAAGCAGAATATATGCCAGTGCAGAGACTAGAAACATAAGTTGTTCATCGGCTCGTTTACGAGATGCACTAGCTGGACAGATGGCTCCACCATGCTTGTTTACCAGAGTCCTAATCTGCCATCAATATATTGCCTGGGTATTACCGCCGCTTACAGCAGTAGTACTTCTGAAGCCCTCCCTGCTGTGAAGCCTTCTGGAAGATATCTGCTACCCTTAGTTACTTGCCCCCGGCAACGACTACTCCACACGCCCTTCAGGACGTGGGAACCCTTAAGTCCCATCAAGGAACGTGTACACAGACAGGGAAAGTTACCATTAGCTGCCTAGTCAAAACTGCACCCAGCCAGATTAGAACCGATTAGAACCAGGTCCCCTTCACCTGGACAGCGTAGTTTACTGCTTCTGGTCAATTATGGGTAGACAGGAGATAGCACAGGCCTCCGTGTCTTATTCCTCCAGGAATAAACACAATCCGTATCTAACTACTCTCCCATTTTCCCTTGTGTTTGTCCAGATTACCATAGTAAATACCTACATCCCGCTGAGAGGAACACGTTTGGCAATACCAGTTACCGCCTAGTGTAGGACTTCCGAGTTCTTCCAAATGGGGGGATTCGTATGTAAGACCACACACCATTTGACAGCCATCCATTTGGTGCATGCGCTGTATCGAACGGTAGAGCCATGAAAACTAGTGGTTTACGTTTGTTTTGGTTTGTGTCAATTAGTGTATGTACTTGGATTCAAATTCAAACTTAGCGCCAAAAGTTGCGAGTGCCATGTGGCGATCTTGACTTGTGGTGTCATATATGAAAGAAAACAGTTTGTTACCGCTACTCCGTGTTGCTGGACATCAAGTAGCTGGAATGTGTTACAAAATTTATTGTGTGGAAACATTTTTGGTCCTCCAGACCAGATATGATTTATTAGAGCCACTTAACAAAGTTTAATCTATAACTACGGTAAACAGTGGACGTGTTTTCTGTATTCCTTTGGTTGCAGAATTGGGCATGGTGTGGTAGTGAAACTACTTCGTTTTGCACCATGGTGGTTATGTATACAAATAACACTGCATTTAATCACGAGACTTTTGTTATACAATAAATGTTGTACTTTTCATTCTCGCGATTTGTGGTGAACGAGTGTTTTTTTAAGTTAGCCGCACTGTATGCCAACAATAACTGCAATTGTTTGTTCTCACCAGGCCTGCATTTTTTCGAACCACAACGCGAAATTGTTAAAATGTCTCAACACCAACTGAAGATACGTTTGTGCCTTGTGAAGTGTAGTATAAACAGACTTCTGACCTTGGCCGATGAAGTTGATGACAATCCGAGTCGGGCAGGACTTTTCAAGGCAACATGCTGCAATTTGAAACAATTGAAAACAGACTTCGAGGAAAGCCATCTAAACTTGCTGTTCAAGCATCAGAAACTGGATCAGTTGCAGAGTCTGAAGCCAGCGATAGGGAGCTCGAGGAGTTTGACGAGGCCTACTATAGAATACAGGAAGTTTTCAACAAACTTGTTGTGATCCAAGACATAGGAAGAGAATAGCAATGTCATCTTGGCAGAGCCTCATCCAATGTCAAGTTACCAAAATTGCAGTTGCCTACCTTTAATGGGTTGCTTACAGACTGGCCTACCTTTTTGATTTGTTCATCTCGCTGGTGCACAACAACAAGGCCCTCGCTGCTATAGAAAAGCATCAGTATCTCCTTACATCAGTTTCAGGTGAGCCATACAACCTTATTAAAGCACTCCTACTGTCTGAGGATAATTATAACCTACCATGGCAAGCATTAATTGAAAGGTACCATAATGTCACAGCAATAGCCATGATGCACTGGGAAAATATAATGCAACTCCCTCGCTTAGCTGCTGTCTCTCCTGACAAATTGCAGAATATGGTAGATATTCTTAAGGAGAACATCGGCACATTGAAAATTCTAAAACTGCCAATGACTGTGTTTACAAATTTAAAAAACTTATGATGTGATGGTATGCTTGATATGTGACTTGTGCTGTTTTTGCACTC
Source organism: Dryococelus australis (assembly GCA_029891345.1). Taxonomy (NCBI): domain Eukaryota; kingdom Metazoa; phylum Arthropoda; class Insecta; order Phasmatodea; family Phasmatidae; genus Dryococelus; species Dryococelus australis. The sequence continues at coordinate 122,335,274 of CM057000.1, read as the reverse complement.
AGGCACATGTTAGCTGCTTGTTTGCCATGAGAGGGTAGTAGTGTCGCAAGATGACGCGAATAGAGGATGAGCACGACTGCTTGTCCTGAACAGACTGAATGGAACTTTGTGTTGTTAAAACTTATGTTACCGAAGCTTGATCCAGATACAAGAGCCCAGTTTGATGTAGCTAATAAGACCATACAGATGCCCACATTTGTTCAGCTTCTCGAATTCCTGGAATCACATTGTAAGGCATTGATGATGGCCAACTATTCAGCATCAGGGTACACTTGCGCACAATCAACAACTAAGAAGTTTGTAACTGCAGGCACAAACATCAAAGCTTCATTCTTGGCAACTGCGGAACAAGATATTTGTATAACCGGTGAGGGCACACACAGAATTCACAAGTGTCCTACGTTCAATGGTCAGTCAGTTGATGAGAGGATAGAGTTGGTGCGACGAAAGATGTTGTGTTTCAACTGTTTGCAGAGCCACAGTGTGAAGGAATGCAAGTCAAAGAGAAACTGTATGTAATATAGTAGGAGAGACAATTCCCTTCTTCAAACTGCTGTCTCCCCACATCAAGACATCAAGTGGAGCAAACTCCAATTATTCTATTACTACCCAACAAGAAGCAGTCACTTCCATTCCCAATGAGGAAACTACAGCTTTAGTCTCATTTACCTCTTCCACTGGTGTGTGGTCAACTGTCGTCTTAGGTACAGCAGTTGTTAGAGTTCAAGATGTAAATGGCAAGATGCAGAAGGTTCGAGTGTTGCTTGACTCAGGATCCCAGAGCTCATTCATCTATGTTGTTCTTGCAGACAATGGTTCTGTTACTTGTGTACTGACACTTGCGACAAGTGAAGGGTCTCAATTAATCACCAATGCACTAGTCTTGAAGGACATAGTCTCCAAATTACCCAGCATCCCACTTCACTATGTGTCAATGAATCCGGCTCAACAACCAAGTTAAGAGCAGTGTTTGATGCTTCAGCAGGCTCAAATTCTGGAAAGTCTCTTAATGATGTTCTTATGACTGGATCTAAACTTCAGAATGACATTGTGGACATTATTACACATTTCCATCTTCATCCAGTTGTAATGACCACAGATGTTTGTAAAATGTATTGACAGGTACGTGTACATCCAGAGGATGCATCTTATCAAATAATTCTGTGGCATGAGTCCCCTGATCAGCCAATACTTGAATTCCAACTTGACACTGTCACTTATGGTGTGTCAGCAACTCCTTTCATGGGTATGAGAGCCTTACAACAGCTTGCAGTTGAGGAAGGTGGCTTATATCCCAAGGTGGCTAAGGCTGTGATGGAAGACGTATTTGTGGACAATGTCGTGACAGGTGCAGCATCAGTTGCAGAAGCCCTCCAGTTGCAGCAAGAACTGATAAATCTCCTAAAGCAAGGGGGTTTTGAATTAAGAAAATGGTCCAATAATAGCCAAGCTGTCTTAGATGCAGTACCAGAAAACCACAGAGAGAGTCCTCTGAGCTTTCACGAAAATAGTGAAGTGATCAAGGTACTTGGTCTCCAGTGGGACTCAAGGTTGGATGTGTTTTCATATAATATTCAATCAGCCAGCACAAGAGTCACCAAACAAGCTATTATTTCAGACATTGCTAAGTTGTATGACCCACTAGGATGGCTTACTCCAGTGGTAATTTGAGCTAAGATTTTCCTCCAAACACTCTGGCTGTTGGGTATGTATGTCATGGGATGAAGCTCCACCTCGAGATGTGCTGGAGGACTGGTAGGCTTTCATCTGCCAACTGGATGTTCTCACCAAACTGTCCATACCTCATCTTGTGTCATCACCGCAGTCAGAATATCAGCTACATGGCTTTAGCGATGCATCCAATGAAGGTTACGCAGCAGTTGTATACCTACGTACTGCTCATCAAGGTGGGGTAAAGACACACCTTCTTCTGGCCAAATCATGTGTTGCGCCACTAAAAAAAGTCACACTTCCTCGACAATTGCAGGCTGCACATTTACTCATTAAGTTACTTGAGTCAGTAACGTTGACCCTTTCATAGCGTATCTACATTAGCTGTATTACTGCATGGTGTGACTCAACAGTGGTCCTCGCCTGGATCTGATTCCTCCTCATTGCAAACAGAGTCGCTCGTATTCAAGACAGCAAGATAACTGTCCAGCAGAGACATGTGCCTTCTGCTGACAATGCTGCAGACTGTGCTTCCACAGGACTCTCACCCCAAGATTTACTGACCCACACACTTTGGTGGACTGGGTCTAGCTGGTTAATATCTGAGAAGTAATTGTGGACATGTGGAAGAGTAGCAACCAGCATTCACGAAGGTGAAGAAGAGCTAAAGCAGCCTAAGGTAGTCTCATTGGTTGGACATTGTGAGCTGAGTCTCCTCGCAAGCCTCTCTAGGTTTTCTTCCTGGTAACAGCTTCAGCGAGTGCTTGCTTATGTATTAAGATTCATTTCAAACCTGAAGGTGTCACTAGGGTGCCGACGCACTGGTCCCCTTACTGTCGTAGAACTTGATGCTGCTAAGAAGACGTGCCTGAAGCAGGTTCAACAAGAATGTTTCAGCTCTGAGATTGAATGTTTGATTTCAGAGCGTAATGCTCCCCTGGTACTGGTATTAGAAAGTTGAATCCATTCTTGGATTGTGATGACATTCTGCGTGTGGGTGGACGTTTACAAAATTCACAACTAACTTACAAAGCTAAACATCAAATCTTGCTGCCCAAAAAGAATTTCATGACAAATCTGATAATTGAGTATCATCATCTCGTTCCACTTGGTTCCAATGCCACACATGTGGCCAATTGTTGCGAGTACTGGATTGTGGCAGAGAAGGGATTAGTCAAGGTCAGGATCTACAGTTGCAAAAGGTGCCACATGTTCAGGGCCACCAATACACGGCCATTGATGGAAAATCTTCCCCAAGTAAGGTTCAACAAGCGAGGCTATTTCTAAACATTGGTGTTGACTAAGGGGGCCCATTCCACATAAAACAGTTGCACGTTTGGAACAGCAGTGTGTCAAAGGCTTATTTGAGTCTATTCGTTTACTTAGCGACAAAGGCAGAATATTTGGAAGTTGTTTCTTCTTTGAGCACTGCAGCTTTTCTTGATACATTATTCAGATTTACTGCTAAGCGAGGGCTTTGTAAAAATATTTTTTTTCAGACTGCGGAACAAACTTTACAGGCGCATTGTTATTTCAATGATCTACAGAAATTCTTATGTGAGAGTGCCAACTTGCAGTGTGTTGCGGATACCCTTGCCATTCATGGCATTCAGTGAAACCTCAATCCTCCATCTGCACCACATTTGTTATTAAGTTGTGTCGCCTACCTATTCATTGAGAACCACATATTCCATGGTGACATTGTACAGATTTTCTATTTTACTTAAAAATGTTATTTTTGGTGGGCGGTATGTTTAGGTTTGTGTCAATTAGTGTATGTACTTGGATTCAAATTCAAACTTAGCGCCAACTATTGCGAATGCCATGGCCGGTGGCCTTCTTGACTTGTGGTGCTATCTATGAAAGAAAACAGTTAGTTACCGCTACTCCATGTTGTTGGACATCACACAGCTGGAATGTGTTACAAAATATATTGTGTGGAAACACTAGTCATACCCCTGCTTGAGAGGATAAGTTGCTAGACCAACTTGCACCCGTCCACCGCACCATTTGTGTTGCCGGAAGGAGTGCTTGGTTGGCTCTGTACCGGACCTGTGCGCTCAAGAGGCTCACCCGTCGAAGCTATTGGAGCGCCTCTGAGGGAACCCACTTTTCAACCACTGCACCATTTGTGTTGCCAGTTGAGGAATAAGGCTGTACTCGGCGTCATTCTGGTGCACCTAGATGGCTGAACACGCTTAGATTGGGAAAGCACGCCACCTGCTCCTATCTACCTGACCCAGGTTTTTTGAACATAATACCTTTCACCAAGAGCAGTGGGAAGGATGTTAGGGGATGACAGGCAACTACTGCCTACCAGTCTACCTAGGGTTGCACCCAATCCAGTAAGGCATTCGGCCAATTAACCCCACGGGAACGAGCTCAAGCCGCCCGTCACTAGGAAGGGACTAGCTCCCCGATTCCTTCCCCATATTTGTTTCAGCCTCCCCGGAAGCTTCCAGACCCTGTTTAGCCCATCATCACCACAGCAAGCCCTGGAGTCAGCCCGGCTCCACCAGCAGCTGCACCTCTGCCCATCACCAGACCCATAGCCAAACCAGCGAATGACTATGTGCCCAGACGGCAGCCAATGCATCCCAATCTGTATACGGGTCGAATCCTTGCCCAGCAGTGAATGAGACGCAGGTCACACCCGAAAGTGTTATGCGACGGACACTAACACAGAAGCCACTTTGAGACTTAGCAATATATCATTATGAACCTAAGCCCGTCTCCAGTTGTAGCTAATTTTGTAATAAGAATAATTTCCCATTTGCAGTCAATGGTACTCAGTTCGAGGTTCTCCCAGTAATTGGTGACAGATCACTCTATAATGAGACTCGAGGTTAAGAGAAACAAAGCAGTGTTTATTAAAAACTTATTAAACACGGTGACACATGCTCTCCTGCCAGGCAGACTGGTGGTTGGAAGTAATCCTACAGTAGCCAGGTATAGGTGACCTGGTCCTAAGCTAAGTGGGGAAGTGAAAACCGTCAAAAATTACTAAGATACATACGTAACTCTAAATCAGGTGTATCTGTAGGAGACAAAGAAGAATTAGGAATGGTATGTATTTAGTTACCGAAGAAGCTTCTGGTAACTTGGTAATTCAATTGACGTCACTGGAGCATAGGGTTGAGGGTGGTGCAGAGCTCTAACGGTGACAGCAATGGTAGCAGCCGCTAGTAACTGCTCAAGTCTATTGATGTCAATGCTGGTAGCCGCTGGTGGCTGCCGAAGACTGTTGAGCAACGTCCAAGGGAGGCAGTCTCGGGTGGCTGATGATTCGTAGCAGCCTCTGGTAGCAGCCTCTGGATGGCTGCTGAAGAAATTTGGGTTGTTGGTGGCAGCCTCTGGAAGGGCTGTTGGAGGTCTCGTAGTTGTCTAGGCTCCAGCACCCAGGTGGTTGGAGAAAACTGCAGGAACAACACTTGAGGACTGCCGCACACGGCCTTACATAGCGAGGCAGCGCGTGTTGCGGCGGCTGCGGGGGAGGGCGTGTGACGTTCCTCAGGTGTGAGGCCGGAATGGGGGTAGAACCCTCTGGTCATCTCTCAGCCTTCACGTATCCTCGGTGGCACTCATGCATGGCACGAGGCGGCTGATGGCTTCTAGGCTCTCAGCGCAGGGGAGGGGGGGTGATGCTCCGTTGTCTTTCACAACTCCTCGTATCCATGTGTCACGCCACTTCCATGTACAAAATGGTGCGGGGTTTGAATCTCACTCGTGTAGAAGTAGTACACTAGGGTGGCACTGAGATGAGTCGTAATCGTTCGTAGTTAATTGGTATAAGTGGCATGCATCAACTTTTACTATTGAAGTGATAGTAATCTAATAACTAATTATAGTTTCTGCCTCCTTCCCTAAGACCATATTACCTTCTATGGCTAGTTGTAACAAGTGCTACAATTGACACGTGACACATGACACATTTCTGCACCTCTAACAAGCGAACCCTACGAGACGACTTTGCCCCATCTTGAACAGCATTCATCCTAATGGGCACGTAACCTCAATGAAAAACAGTAACGGAGGCAACACATGTGACTACAGGGTATTTTGACCAGCCTCAATAGATACTAGAGACATGTCATCTCAGTTTTTACTGTTCACCACATCTCGCCCAGAAGTCAACCCATCAACACCCCTCTCCAAAGATTTTAGTGTCTATCAGATCCCCTGCTCCCTTCAGGGTGGTTGCGTATGTCAACATCGCGCTGCTGGAGGGCAGCATGCATCCCAGTGGAGCTTCACGGCCTCCACAAGCGTGCGAGGTTTAAGATATGTCATCGCCTCTGCGCCGAGCAGATAAGGATCCCGGCACCCATGCGTGACGCCATAGCTTCCAATCCCTTAGAAGCGGGAATGAATTCACCCTTCACCTTCTGAGAGCCACCAGGCTGGAAAATTTTGTATAAATAGGAGTTCCAGCGCTGGTCTTGGGATAGTATGCTGCACCTCTCCGCTGAGAAGGCCTAGAGATATCTGCAAGGGCCTGCCTGCGCTAGACCCCCACCCTGTGTTGGTGAATGCAATATACCAGTGGCCGTCAAACGTCTTCAGCAGCTCCAGAGGACCACCACCTTCCAGATGGTCTGCCACATCTTCAGCAACTCCAGCAGCTCCTGAGGGCTGCCGACGCCAACCAGAGGGTCCTGATGATGTCGTCCCCTAGCACCCCTCAACATCTTCCTTCCTGGTAACCTACCCAGGTACATACAGGTCACAATGACGATGCCCCTTCTGGGCATCCCTCTTAAGGCTCTAATCAAACCTCCGTCTTCACCCTCTGGTGAAGACCACCTTATTGTCAATTAGGTCCATTCAGGAAAAAACCGTTTTTAATTCAAGCAGGGTTACCATACTTCGGGGTGTATAGGCCGCACATTTAAAAAAAAAAAAAAAAAAAAAAAAAAATTGGGGTGCGGCTTATACACAAGATATTGGCATAAAATTTTTTTTCCCCAAAACATGTTTAGAAATTTGTCATCATACAATACATTTTAATGTTTTAACTCTTAAAGCAAGTAAGGGAATCGAAAGGGAAGAAATCTAAAAAAAAATAAAAATAAAGAAAAATTTAAAGAAAACCACATGTGCAGTTAAAATTTTGTAATAAATGTTTTGTGAGGGAGAAATTAAGTCGGAATTAATTATGCTTGTACGGAATTGTGACTTAACAATATTTACAGGAATACAAAAATTTAGTGCAGCCTATATTTGAAACATTAATTATCCCTAATTTTTCATCAAAAACTTCAGGTGTGGCCTATACACTCCACAATAAAGTAATTAATTTCTGCTAATTAAAGTAATATTTCTTTCTCCAATCATATTTAAATACCAATCAAAACATAATTTTAATTATCTGAGTTGCCTTCACTATGCCTTAAAGTAAAGTCAACTTCAGATACTTTCACTTTAAATTACTATCGTAATATTATTTCACTTCAGGAGAGTGGGGAACTATGTTTTTTAATTAGGTATTAATAAATATAATAATTATATTGAGAATTAAATTGTTGATGCATTAGTTCTTAGCTTTTGATAACCCTGTTTGTTAGACCTTTAAGGTTTTTATCACGTGTGTATTACTTTTGCATTAAAGTAAAGCTGGTTGCTGCGTAACATCACCACAAAGACAAATACACATCTTAAAGAGGCAAACCGAGATCTGCCAGGAGTAAATCTTCGGGAGCGTCCAAATCAAAGTTGGAACTCCTTCTCCTTGTGGAATGAAGCATCTTAAATAGTCTCCTACTCCGCCATCGCTGGAGAGCAGCCAGGTTGGGGAGCAAACTATTTTTGCCACTTGACCTGCAGTGAAAACTCACTTGGACAATACTGTAGCAAACAAAGCGTTATATCCAAGGATCTGTTTCACCACTGGTGACGGCCGATAATTCCATCCACCGCTGTTTACGACTGGACACGGAACACCAGGGTGAGATATTGCATTGTAAACCAGTGTGTCTAGAAGTACACGGTAGGGCCATGATCAATAACCGGCTTCATCTTTAGCAGTTCATTTCGTTTGCCCCCATGCCGTACACGAAGAAAGGTGAGCACAACCATAAATCAAATTTAATTCTGAGAGAGCTAGAGAAAGATATAGCAATTTACTTACATCTAAGGTAGAAGAAGAAAACTCCTTTATTCTTGCCACCCACCAGATTATCAGCCCGCTCACAACTTGAGCATTCATTAATCATTCACTTTGATGACGGTATCCTAGGATTCAATCTATATTTAAAACTTAACTTGAATCTCACACCACAAACCTTCATATTACAAACCAGGAACCTACTAGCAGTACCAGAACTGGTGCTGAACCCAGCTACAGCAGCAGCAGCACCAGCAGCCACCCACAGAAGTATCTATTGAGTCAGCAGCCCTTCCGGAACTGCACCTACCCGGTAACCACATGGTCGTGAGCCACCCAGCCTGCCAATCCAGTGTTAAGACTTTTTTCCGTGCTGCCAAGCCATGTACCCCGAACTATTCAGTGGTCAGGCCCCAGTCAGCTATTAAGTGAGGACGAATTTTTCTAAACCCAGTGGGGCTAACCTGCGCACCCAAAACCCCTCACTTGACCGTGACGTCCTCCTCCGTCATTTGGCATCACGTGTCAACCTAAGTTTGGTATTTGGGTTTGCCAGCGACATCCTGCTCGCCAAGCCACTAGACTGAAGGTCAGTAGTCCAGGCTACCTACACTATTCAACAGCCAGCACACATTACTCTCAATACGGCTGTGCCTGCAGCTTTCTGGACACCCCCTATCCAATCTATCACCGCCCTTATGCCTCACCATACGGGTGGGCGGTGTAAAGCAGTAAAGCACGGGCTAGCTCTGGCTGGAGTCCTGGAGAGTAGACATTTTCAGGTGCCCGCCAGGTATACACCAGGAAGGAGGAGGCTGACCGCCAGAGAGGGTTAGCTACCAGTTCGTCCAAGCCGTCACAGAACCTTCTTTGGCACGTGCCCTGTGCCGTATCTGCGGTGCCACCAATGCCGCCGAAGAAGCTGCCCACCTTCACTCAGCCCACTAATGTCACTAGGGTGGTCAGAACATTTGATGTCACACCTACCTATACCCCCTACCAGGATACCCACTCGCTTGCCCATTGTTCGCAAGAGCACCCGCTAAGGCACACAGGTCTATAATAGAAGTGGCAATAACCAGCAATGTAGGCCCCAAAAAAACTCTGAATCCCCATACGAGTGGTAACCACTGATTCAACGTAGTACGTAAAAAAGGGGAGGGGGAGGAAGAGCCTTGGTGCCGCCCACCAGCCGCACCAGACCCAATAAGGGTGCGCGTCAACTGCCCCCGTCAAATAAGTTCGATTAAATATCTGCTCCCAACAGAACACTGGCCCAGGAATGATAAACGTATGAAGAGTGCCACATACTGCTTATATTCTAAAGCACTGCTGTCATACCCCCACCATCGCAAACCAGCACTCCTGATGAGAGAATAGTACATGAGTCCATGTGTTCCGCACCTGAGCGGGCAGCGATGCAAACCGCTGAACTCTAGTAATTGTTTAGAGTTACAGTATATCAGAAAAAACATGCTTCTCTTTACAATCTTAATTTTTCAACTTTCAAAAATGGCTCTTAATGTGTTAAAGAGCATGACAATATCTGTAGTTAAATTTTCTAGGTTCCACCTAAATATTTCGATCACAGTGCATTCTTGATTATTTATACAGACCAGGTAATGTTCCCGCAGAACTCCAAAGGCTATTTATCGTTAGCGAATCATGTGACGCATGTATCAAGATGTTGATAAAACCTACACTAATTGAAGTGAGGTAATCGCCAAAGTACAGGGGTCGAGCCTACTGTTTCTGCATGACAGTATAGATTCAAAACCACATGCCCCGACTTTCCTGAAATATCCCACTTACTCAGTGCTTATTCAAGGGGTGTCATATATACAGTATTTATAATTTTATTCATATGACTTGTATCTACCTATATACATTAATAATTGAATAACTATTCTTCTGATTTTCTTGCAAAAAAAACCACTGAAAATGAAAATGAAAAATGAACTGTAAAATTTATGTGCTACTCTATGATTAGAAACATTCGTGACAAGACATCAATTACATAAATGTATACATATGGGGTATAATTTTATTCAGAAGACACCTACCTAGTAAATGAAATTAATATTTCATTTAGAAATCACGTTGATTTCATGCTAAAGGAAGAACATGAATTGGAATACAACTGAATCGGAAATGACAATTAAATTCAAATTTGAATCTGTTTTTAAAAGAATTGGCACATCCCTATTATACACAGATATCTATAAATTTTACTTCTTTACTTCTTTCTGTTTTACTACTATTTGTGACAGATTTATGATATGTAAATGGAAGAAGTAGACATGAGGGTAGTAGCAGGTACCTTGATGAGCTCCTGCAGGGAGTCGAGACGCAGGAACTTGGACTCTGTAACCAGGTGCTCCAGATGGCAGTCTCGTACACACTGCCGTGCCTGCTGGATGCTCTCCTGGTCCTCTGGCGACACCACCTTCTGCGATGATGGTTCTGTGGCACATCACACAAGATTCCTCCATCATCCAGTCCTACACTGGATTGGTTTAGCAAGGGTCTCTACTTCCCAACAAGCTACTCCTACCTGAGGCTCCCAGTGCGATGTACGAATACAGCGAGCTCAGCAGACCTGTCTCTGCCTTCTGGGATTGTACTTCCTCCCGCATCAGCGATATCTTCCCGCTCATGTCAATGAAGTCCTCTGCCTGGAACACACGTGTTTCACCTCCTTAAACAAACATCACTCTTAACAATTCTTCAAAATATAAGAACAATATTTGCTCAATTCCAAGTTGCCATTGATGTTAAGCTGCACCTATATTTTTGGGGAAAATCCTGGGGGAAAAATTGTAAGTATACATATAAGGCCACAGGTTGAACCATCACTTTAGTAGGAAACGTAATTTCTGTAGTTACGCGTGATACTTATTGTTCCAAACTGTAACAACTCTGATTCACCTTCTAGAGGATCGCCCCATCCCATCTCTGAAGAAGTCGTCAACCCTCACAGCCAATTGCCTTTGGTAAATGCTACCACACGACCCTTCAGCAAGTGCCCCTAAGTCCCTTCAGGACATTGCACTGAGATGATAGGGAAAGTTAACAGCTACCTAGTCGAAACTGCCACCTTGTAGTCTAGAACCAGGTCCCCTTCATCTAGAACTGCGTAGCTTATACTTCCGGTAAGCTCAAGGTAGTTAGGAGGTAGTAGGACCCACCATGTTTATTCCTCATAGGAATAAAACACGTTTCTCACCTGCTTACACTATAATTTCCTGAGGTGACTTAGTAGATGCCGCGCCCACAATTTAGGAAATTATTTCGTTATTGGAACAGCTGGCATCCCGTATATTGGCAGCCTTAACGGTGAGTAAGATTACCCTCCCCCGTAGGGAGATGTTCGCAATCAAACTCACCCTGGGGTTTGATTCCCCTCCAAACCACTATAACCTTTTCACTACGTGGTACCCAAGAAACTACCCCAACGTGGGCAAACCACAACCCGCCGGGCAAAAAGAACCCCACTAGAAATGAATACGCTGCTGAATGGCCACAATTAATCTCCCGGAGGGCAATCAGAACTCTCCATGTCTCGTGTCGGACGGATGTACCTTCCCCGCCACTAAGGCATAAGAATGAAAGAGAGAGAGAGAGAGAGAGAAGAGTGCATCAACTGGTGCCCAATGTAGGGTGTACAGCTCCATATTGTTCAGCCTTGGGAACTGGGACCACACCAGACCACCCCCTGCTCTCTTCTGTAAACCTCCTTGCAGAGGAGCACGTCACCTGACTTTGGGGGTCTAAGTAAACACCCCATGGCAGTCAACTTCCATACAACCATGTATAACTCGGAGAAGAGTTTACTGACCCTCAGGTCGAATTAGCAAAGGCTAATAACAAAGAGACCCGGAATATTCAGTGTCTCGTGCCGACATGTGATGGAACGTTATCCAGAGTACATATTGTCAAAGACAATATCATTACACCTGTCTACAATCGGAAGACACACCGAGATTCACAGACAGCCTAGAGTATAGGTGTCAAACGTGTAGGCAGACCCAGGTCCAGATATACCAATGGCCTGAGTGTGAAGGTAGAGGGTACCACAAGGTACATTGCATTCTCTGTAACCAAGAATACCACCTTTGATCCAATGGATAGGCAGACGTGAACACACCCACTGTCCTAAGAATAGGGAATCATAAACCAGTCCAGGATAACCCTCAGTGCTTCGAGCTCCAGGACTATATTGTTTGGTCCCAGACTGGACAACCTGGGGCAGACTGGCAAATATGGATACCAAAAGGGCTAAGAACAGACCTCTACCGACATTACCATGATAACCCGCAAACTGGACACACGGGAATTAAGGAAATCCTGCGTGACCTGAAAACATGCAACACACAGGATAGAATGAGCTGCAACGTCCAGCAGTACGTCAACAGCTACGAGACGTGCAGCCACAGCAAGGCCTACCCCATGCCCCCACCAGCCTTGAAGTCCTGTTGTCCACATACTGCCTGGATGCAGATAGCAGCAGACATGATGGGGTATAACTCTAGAAGCATCCGAGGTAATAACAACTTACTGGTGGTGACTGATCTCTTCTCACATTGGGTAGACGCCTTTCCACTTCCCAGTCATGAGGCAGTAAACGTAATCCGGAAGTTTGAAACGGAGATTTTTCCCCGCTGGGAATACAGCAATGCATCTTAACAGACAACGGCACCCAATTCACCGGCCAGCACTGGCAGAAGGGATCAAACACGTGGGGAGTCGAAACCTGGACAAACTCCCCTTCCTCTCGCAAGCCAACTCCACTGAGCAGAGGAACCAAGATCTCAAGAAGAGCCTCCGATTCAGTGTGGGTAATGATCACCACCACTGAGACCAACATATTCTGATGATCCTCTTTGCCCTCTGCAGACGGATTAATGAGGGTATCAACACCAACCCCTGCCAGCTCATCATAGGCCACACACTCCAATGCCCACGAGACTGGCAATGGGACCAGCAAACCCAGTGATCTGCCCCAACCGGAAGAGATACTCCAGGCGGCTTTGGGTCAGATGGACCAAGCCCAAGAAGCGCAGACTTGGTACATAGAGAAAAAGTACCCGCCGCCACGAACCAGGGTACAAAGTTTCAATATGTGTGCGCTGTACTCCTCCAAAATCACCCCTTAAGCAAAGGCGGCACGTTCAGTGCGGGACTGGCCAAGAAGTGGGAAGGTCCATACAAGATAGTAGGCACACAGGAGAATATCTAATGGGACGAAGACATAAGGGGATGAATCAGGAAAGCAACCCAAGGCCAGATACGTCCCTTTCCAGGAGAAGGACCTGAACCAAGAGCCAGCACCCTGAGGTCAGAGGTCGACAAAAGAGAACGTGAAGACTCCAAAACCCGAGCCAGCAGCCAACGAGGTGCCTCCACCCACGAGGCAAGAAGCAGCTATGAAATCCACCCAGTGAGCCGCCAAGATACCCCGGTGAGAGTAGAGTTTCCTGTGCAACGAAGTGCTACTTGAGTACACACTCTACCCTCGACACCCAGAAGCTTCCTGCGCCATGCTGCCGCCCAACATATGCAGGTGTCACAGACGATGGTAGAGAACTCATGGCACAACCCCAGATGAGGAACCTTACTGCTGGCAGCCGTTCCAAAGTCAAGTAAGGGAGCAAGAAGAAGCATCCCGGGCCGACGAGGTAGAGGAGCATCAAGAGCACCTGCCTACATTGGCCACCCCAGGTTCCGACGTCGGAAGACGCCAGAGCCCACAGAAGTCACGGCGTGGTCGAAGCCACCACAAAGGCCTCGTCTCAGCCTACACTTCCAGCCACGTCCAGTCTGATGACGCAGCCTGCCTGGTCGTGACGCCCGGAGGTGCCAAGGCCATCCCCTGAGGGTCGAGAGGATGAGCCCAACAACCCATCCCATGCCTCAGACTCTCCCGACCGCCCAGATGCCACCCCTCCAGGCGGAGGAAACAGCTGATTGTACCCGGTGCCTGATGGTCCCGAGCCAACCACTGCCGCGGATGAGAACCCTGAACCCACCAGCCAGGTGCGAAGAGAACAGCCCGCCTGTCGCTGTCGCAGCACTCCCCAGCCTGCCCGGTACCGAGAAGCCCCATGGAGGGCGACTATGTGATACACGCGGCCGTACCCGGTCCAAGTGGCGCTCCGGAAGAAGGGCTGACCCCCAAGAAGCCACGCCAGACTAGTGAGTGAAAGTGCTTCAAACTCTCTTTGTTTGCCAGATGTCAAGTGCTGAGATGTAAAAAAGAAACAGTAAATACGGCCATCATTTGCCATGAATAAACTTATAATTCGTATGCGGTCGTCAATTGTCATAATAGTGAACTAGTGAATCGCAGCACGTACAAATAACAACTTCAGTGCAATCGTCATTTCTTGCACAAGCCAGTGTGAAACCGTAAATACTTAATTGCAACTGTCAATTGCTGCACAACACGTAAATTCGATGCTTCGTTAGAAACAGTGAAGAAATAGACACTTAACAGCAGAAGTAAACAGCTGCCAAAACTGTTATCAAGAGAGTAAACCAGTGAAAGACCAGAGACAGACTTTGTACCACATAAATAAATACCCTCTGTCACGACAGAAAGTGTAATTTGTTAGGTACCCAAGGACGCTGTTTAGTGTGTAGTGCAGGGCTGCCACTGATCTTGAAATCTAAATCCTAAACAACACGCTCAAAAATCCTGAAAAATCCTAAAAATGCAATGTCAATATCCCGAAAAATTCTGATTACGCAAATAAAAATATGTTCATATTTAGCAAATTAAAAATTACAAGTGCACCTAAAAATCTACTTAATTTTACCGGGAAGAGAGAATATATATATATATACCGGGAAGAGAGAATATATATATATATACCGGGAAGAGAGAATCTCTCTCTATATATATATATATATATATATATATATATATATATATATATATATATATATATATATATATATATATATATATATATATATATATATATATATATATATATATATATATATATATATATATATATATATATATATATATATATATATATATTTAGCAGTTTAGCAGTGTTTAGCAGTTACTTTTGATAAGAAATTTAGTTAAATAATAACATTAATATGTCATATTAAAATAATTGAATATCAAATATATATATATATATATATATTTTTTTTTTGAAATGAAAATTAATTCTTGAAATATAAATTCACATAATGTTACCACTCACTCAATCAGATATAACAAGAAAAACTACACTCAAAACTAATATTCTCAACGAAAAACTGCACTCAAAACAAATAGGCCTAAGACACTTCTAACAGGAAATAGCATTTGCAAGTTAAATTCTGATTACAAAAAAAAAAATACTGTTCAAGCAAAAATTTCAGGTTCTTGAGTAAAAAACATGTGTGATTGTAACTGAAAAAGTAGATGTGGCAGCCGTGGAATGTTCCGCATTCTGGCAACAGTGTTCGACATTCTTTGCTTTGTGTCAGTAGAGTAGCATTTGCGCCATGCATTCCTAGTGCCGTTAACATTGCCTTGCCGTGGAGTTTAAAATTAATGTGAATTTTGACCAAATCCATGGTTGTTTTTCAAACAATTATCATATGTAAGTTTTTTTCTACGTCGCAACTCACAATGTTATGTGTAAAATGAAATGCTATACATCTTGCTACATAGTTGGGATTATCATTGCATGTGAAGAGAGCTGTGCTAATGAAAGAAAATTGGGAAACCGGTTCAACCTTAGCTCGTGAACACTTTTCACAATTTATTTTTAAAGAACAAGGTGTGTGCGTGTTTTGTGTTGCGCAGTGTTTTTGTTCTTGCTTGCTACCAGTACCGCTACGTGTAGTTTAATAAACACATGGATAATTGCTGTTCCAAATGACTACAGTGTTATTTAATTAAAATTGCTGTCGTAGGCAATTTTTATGCCAAAACAAGATTAAAAGGAAAAATTCTTCTCTTTTAATTTGTTATTCACTTGCGCTACGGCAAGCGAGGTGGGAATGCCGCGGCGCTTACACGCTCTGTCTGTAGGTGGCCATGTTGTGTTTACATTTACCATGATCATTTGCCTATTTCATAAATTGACACATGTCGGTAACCACTTTTAATAACCAATAGCCTTTTGCAATATGCTACAATTACGCACACGCGCACGCACACACACACGCACGCACGCACATATAAATAAACCAGTTTTTTGTGCACAAGTGAATATCCGTATAATTTCTTCCGTGAATCCATTTAATGGTATAAAAATCCGTAAATATGGACAAAATCCACATAATCGGCAGCCCTGGTGTAGAGTGTCGTGCTGTATAAATAAACAACAAAGTAGAGACTTCTAGTTCCAGTCTAAATAAATAAGTGTAAGACATTCCCATACTGAGAAGCAAATGACAATAGGCTAAGGCCTGAAGCTCAGTAACTATCATAAATAAATTTGAATTGTTTGTAAATAACTTTCAAAGGCAAATTATGTATATACTTGAATGCTCTTGATTTTGTGTTTTGAGGGTCTTGTTGCATTTGTTTGATAATTGTAGGTGGCCTCGTATGCACATTTTGTTAGTTAACTTCATTTTAGTGTACTCGTACTTCGCTTGTAAACATTAGCTAGATTACCATTGGCCGGGGTGACGGAAGTCCCCGTGTTGGTAAACCCTTAGATGATGTCACACATAAATGTCCCTGCTGTGCGACAGTTAGCCAGCCAGGCAGGGCCAATGCATTTTCCGCCTTCTGCGGCCACAGCAGGTAAACCCAGCTAGATAACATGCCTCTTACAAGTGGGACCTATGCCAAGTGTTGAACTTTTGTGAAGCTTGTGTTTTGTTCTTTTTTTTAAGGAAATATATGTTAAATGATATATGTAATTAAATATTCAAGCCTTCAGGTTATCTTGTAAAACTACATGTTAAAACAAAGGGACGTGTGCACAACCACACCCTACACCGCATTACATTTGATCCTCTATTCTATCCCCTTGGCTCGAGACTCCCCGGGTGTGGGGAGGAAGAAAGCCATTAGTGGTCGTTTACCTGGCCGCATTCCAGCTGTCAAGTGAGCAAGAGAGATAGCGGTAGTCAACCAGCACCCCAGCCCAACAGAGATGAGTCATACGGCACGCGTTGCCGCTCCGGTCAGACTAAGCGCACAGAACTGTACATGGAGGCAAAACGCCCTCTTCAAGGGATGACAGGTCTACATCATCTCCGAGAACACAGACTTTTTTTTCATCGCCCAGTTGAACCTCAGTTGCACCAATAAAAAAAAGAGGGGGAGGGGCGAATTGATGCGTGACGCTTACTGGCCCAGAAGAAAACAACTTTAGTTCATCTGTGCGTAATTTACCAAGTGCACCGGACAGGGTCCGAACATGTGTAATTACAACCAGAGCGGATATAGAATACCTCCTTGTTGCACGGAGAATATTACAGATGTGTCAGAATTATGTTTTTCATCATCACGATCAGTAAGCAATGCCCAGCCATCCCCTCAAGAAGATGTCAAGTTTGAGTGAGCCAGGGGGCGAGTTGCTGCTGCACACACCCGAGCGAGCAGGTAATTGAAGGGTGCACAGAGGAACAGAGCCACCTGCGCTTCAGCCTGAAATGGAGGCTGAGCAAACAACCATTAGCGCCGCCCACTAACAAGTGTCTGTCGCACCCCAACCACAAGCCCCGGCGAGGGCTTGACCAGTAGTATATGTATATGTGCACTGGCCGGGAAATGTCAGTTGTTCGTCGGCTCGTCTTAGAGGCACATCAACCCTGGCAGCTAGCTCCACCGCATCATGCGCTGGAGGTCTCTCACCGCTCTTCATCGCCTAGAAACCCAGAAGCTCTTCAGCATCTTCACCGCCAGCATCCACATCTTCCGGAGGCTCTCAACAGTAAACTTCGTGAAGACGTCAACCGTCCCCAGTTTGATCGCCCTTGGCAACTGCTACCCCACGACACTTCTTAAGGAAATGGGTCCCTAAGTCCTTCAGGACAAGGATCAGCATAGACAGGTTACGTACTCAGCTGCCTGCACCTACAGGAAACCCACTAAATCCTCTAAATCGCAATTATTTATTTTTCTCTTATTTTTATCCTCTTAGATAACCTAACATCGCTGACTGTGCATACCTGTGTACCCACATCTATTCCTAAATGTCTAATCACCTACCAGGCCATAAAAAGGATAGCATAACCCTTAGTGCCAAGTTACACACTCTGGTGAGCCAGGGCCAAACACCCCCAGAGTACAACCACATCAGCCCTTATGCCCCTTTTGAAATCCTTGTTCAGAAGACTCTGTTCCCAAGTCTCTAGAGGGATACTGAGCTAGTGCACCATCAACCACGTTGACACCTAACTGACATCAATTTGAATTCAACTTAAATAAATATATATATATATATATATATATATATATATATATATATATATTTAAGTTGAATTCAAATTGATGTCAGTTAGGTGTCAACGTGGTTGATGGTGCACTAGCTCAGTATCCCTCTATATAATATATATATATATATATATATATATATATATATATATAAAGCTTTTTCACACATTAGCAGTACATCAGTTAATTGGCATTACAGAATCAGCATATTGGTGATTTGGTAAATCAGCATAGTTTTGTGAATCAGCATAGTTCTAGTACAAAGTACCTCAGTGAAGACCTTGAGCAACAGAGAATACTGGGGACAGTCCGGAAGAGCAGGCAGTACCTCAGTGAGGGCCTTGTGCAGCGGAGAAGGATGGAGACATGCAGGAAGAGTAGAAAGTACCCCTGTGAGGGCCTTGGGCATTAGAGAATGATGGGAACAGGCAGGAACAGTAGAAAGTACCTCAGTGAGGGCCCTGGGCAGCAGGGAAAGCTGATGACAAACAGGAACAAGAGAAAGTACCTCAGTGAGGGCCTTGGGCAGCAGCTTGCAGCGGTACAGCTGCAACACGCACTCCAGCACATTCTTCCAGCCATCACGCAGGATGTCGCCATGCCGCAAGGCCAGTCCAAACACAGTTCTGGCTGCCAGCTGCGATTTCACATTCCCTCCAAACAACACGGGCAGGCTGTCTGTTCCTTCCGAGCAGCTCAGCAGTGTTGTGAACTTGCACAGTGAGATCACCAAGTTGTCGAAGTCACTGCTCATGCCATAGTGCGCCGAGATCATCGCACACTTCCTGCACCAACACAACAGATGCATCATCTCTTGTTTGTCTGTCTGTGCAGTATGGCTAACTTCTGTATCCTGCAAGTCCTTCTTTCTTGCATTTAACAACATGTCACTTTTGAATGTGTGTGTGCTAGACAAATTTTATTTTTATTATTAGACGTACATGAATTTTACAAGTTATTTGAGTAGACCTCATGCATATATAATATTGTGTTTATTATTAATTAACCACAGTAGCTGTGACACACCCTGTTCAACTCTTTAGCCAGTAATAAATGGGAATAAATACTGTGGGTGTATCACATGCCTACAATTTAAATAAAAAGAAAAGCCTAACTGCATGACAATAGCTAACAAATAATTGTGGCCTGAGAGTGTAAAGTACTGAGAAGTCTAAGCTGCTTGTAAACAAATTTGCAAAATTCAAAAATTTCTAGTCATCACTTCTGGTCAACATGAGAAGCAATGCAAAACATATTGACGCGTGACACCCGGTGGCTAGAGAGAGGAACGTCACCACGTCAAGGCGTGTTTGGTGGGTGCTAGGTCGGTGGCACCCGGGATGGTGGTGTTTGAGACACTAGTTTTTACGTGGCACTGGAGCACATCCCGTATATAGCACAAGCCTGATAGTTTTGCAGCAGGGCATGAAGTTGGGCTCGGCAAGTACCACTTTAGGCTTTAGTGGGTTTGTTCTAGCAGGTATACCTGGGCGATGCATAACCTGTGGAGGCTGTCAAGACCTGCAGTGATTCTGACTTGTGTGATTTAGAACGTGGTTTGCTGGTAGTCAGATGTTCACTATGGTGTACGGTTACTGGGGATATCTGTATTCCTTACCAGCAAGGGTTGACGATCCCGTCAGATTTTTCCTCTTCATGTACGTAGGCGACGAACATGGGGTGTGTTTCCTCGCTAAGGTGGATGGGTGTTATGAAGAGATCTGTGGGAATTTCCAGTGTGGTTGGTCTATGCAGGGGACGTAATGCTTAGGCCCACTCCCTCAGTAGGAGGTGCACGAGTGCAGCAAGAACGGGGTTAAGTTCCTGGTGATGCCCCGAGGCAGCATGTACCTTTCTAATCCTCTCTCGAATACATCTCCGACGGGAGTAGGGCATGACCAAAGACTCAGTACGATCAAACCCATGAAAGGGGAGCAGGTGAAATGTTGTCCTATACGGATGTACAACCATGTACTGCATCTGCCAACCGAGTGCAGTATCCCAATCCCAGTACTCAGTGCAAGAAGTGAGTGTCTCGGGAGGACCAATCTTCCCAATTTGGGTAATACCCCTTCTGGTGCAAGGAGCGTGGTGGAGAAGGTAAGCACCAAGCCAACAAGCTGACCTCGGGATACGGAGTACCTAGTATCTGGGCTCTACCGTTCTGTACGCCATGGTGCACAGAAAGGGTGGCCGTCCAGAATGTGTGTGGGTACTCTACTGGTGTATTGCGGTTTTGAGTAAATTCCCTGGTCACCTGCTATTCCTCAGACGGGCATAACGTCTACTGGGAGAGTAATTACACTTGCAACTGTTTTGCTATCTAGCCATCGAGTTTACGTCACCGCCACCAAGGCAGCACGTCGAGACTTTCTCCTTGGCTGGCTTGCTTACCCCTCCCTTCTTCATGCAGCTCCCCTCTCCTCTCTTCCTAGCCCAGCACATCACTAAGTTTAAAATTTTAATTGTGTGATACGACCAATAAGGAGCTGGAAGTGCACAACGACAGCTGTATATTTTCATTTTCTGATTCCTGCCTGCGAGCATTCGTCACAACATGAGGAAGTCGTACATTTGCAACACTTCTGCTTTACGATGAGCCTAAAGTAATCTTTTTTCACCTTGCTGTTTACGGTAATTTTGCGGCGATGCATCAGATATATGTTTGTAAACTATGATGGGAATATGACGAGTGGTGAGTGTGGGGAAGGCATTATTTAAATTGGGCATCAATTTGTGCATGTGTTTTTTTTAATACTGAATATTCGCTGCTTCAGTTAGTTGGAGAGCTGCGTTTTGATTTTGTATTGTGTAATTGTTTATTGCTTGCAAGGTTTACGTAAGTTTAATATTCATAACTTAGGGTTGAGTTGCAAGATTCTCAGTTTGTGTGAAGTTGTCCGCTAGTATACCTGCTGCCCTATTCGGCTGGCCCGGCCTGTTTATATTGATCATTTTTTCCACACGCTGCAGCAGGAAATACCTTTTAATTGTCTTGTAACGTCTAAACAATTTATCATGCGGTGCTTTAATAACCCTTGATGCACATTTGGTTAGGGTGTCATCGCATGAAATTAAGTGTAAATATTTAATAGCAAATTTAATCTGTTTATTTTATGCAGGCATCCTTTGCTGGGGTTTCATTGCATGCAGCACCTGCTTTACCTTTTTAAAAGTATTGTAATTATCAGCTACTTTATTCAATGAGGAAAGTCTATCATCGTGAGTGATTATTTTACATATTTGCATGACGAACACATGTTAGTGGCAATTAATCACATGAGAAAACTGGTAAACGAAATTATGTTGGTTACGCTGTGTTAAGGTACCTGCTCGCCCCAAAAGTAGAGTGTACCATGAATAAATGACGGTGTTTTAAAGTTTCGCTTATCAATTATACAACGTTTGTGGAAAGATTTGTAGATTGTATACGGAGTTATGGTGTAAAGGAGCTTGTAATTGTTTGCTAACTTTGGATCAAGTTAGACATTTGACATGTCATCAATATTAGCCTTAAGCCAATTTTAATAACATGTTCACGTTTCCAAAATTTTCTAGGAGTCGGTAACTTATATTGGAATTAAACTTATTGAGAGCCTGATCAGGGTTCGTCACATTTGGTAATATGAGAGTCTGACAATTGAGGCAAAATAATTATGAATGTTACGCTTGTAAGGCGTATTTTCAATTTTTTGTAATACGCTTATTAATCACTGTACTTGAGTTAGTTTTATTAAGCGGCATCATCTTAATTGGGTTTGTTGCTGGTTTGATTTGCCCTGTGGTTTTAACACCTTTTAGTATTGGTGTTAAATAATTTATATTATTTGCTGCCTTTTAAATGGAAACGTGTTAGGAGTATATAGAAATGTTGTGGTTTTTAAATAATACTTTTTTGCAAAAGACTTCATGAATAATATTGTGTGTACCTGATACGGAAAGAGGTATTGTTTTTATAATGGTGTTATGATTTTTAATGGTACACATATTTGTGAAACACTGTTTTTAAACTAATTTTTCAATGGGGTGTACTTATTAATAATAAACAGGAGTAAAACAGAATTTGTGGTGTTATGTCAATTGTGCTGCTGCACCAGTACAAAACTGCGCTCATCTCTGCTTTTGTATTTATACATGCACAATCGCCATGATGAGCTACACAGACGGCTTCATCTATTTCTTGAGCAAGTCCGAACTTCTGGACATGCTAGGCGACTACGAGGTCCCAGTTGAGGAAGATTTCACCATGGCTCAGTTAACAAAACTCACAGTGCAACATCTGCATGAAGAGGCTTCTGTCCCCCCACAGACACCGCCCAGACAGGCTGCCTTGGTGAGCCAACCTCTTTTATTTACCAACAAACTTTTATGATGTCCTTTGCCCGCATTAATTCTCTGGTGCCCGTAGAACCTGTAGCCGACCTTAACTTTTTCATAGCCGTATCAAAAATTGTGTGTATACATCTGTGTTCGGAGGATCAATTTTTGAAAGCACTAACTGTCAAGGTCAAAGAGCTGGTTCTGCAGTTGTTGCATGAGGAATTGTCATCATCTGAGAGTGTTACATTTATGGGATTTAAGTTACATATGTTTCATACTCTTTTTACTCCGCGTGCTCAGCAGTCTTGTGAAATGACCTTGGTTTACCGTAGTCAAAACCCCAAAGAGACAGTGTGCGAATTTATAGATTCTGTTCGTGGCTTTCATGATGCCATGTATTTAGGAATAAATGTGATACTGAGTTAATTAACATCATAATTGAGAGTTTTGCGCCGAATATCAAAATGCACTACATGATGCTGTATTCACCCAGGACGTTCACAGAGTTACGTCACCCAGGACGTTCACAGAGTTACGTCAAGTAGCTGCACCAGTTGATGGCAGGGTAGTTGCAACAATTCAATACCACAAAAGTCACCAGCCTCCAAATTATGCCTACACCAATGTACCAGCTAGCAGCTAGTACGTCGGGTCATGTTTCTCCGTTGCAGAATGTTGCGCGCAGTGAACAGCGTGGTCAAGCTATTCGCTGCACTAATTACTCAGATATGGGGCACAAGGAAGGAGACTGCGTAATGAAAAAACAAAGTGCGGCCGAGAGACAATGTTTTCGTTGCGGTCAACCAGGCCACGTGCGTCGTTTCTGTAAGCAGTCTGGAAACCTGGCTTGACGGGAACGGGGCATGTTCATGCCAATCAGGGGTTTCGTCTTAAGCTACATCCTATGAATAAATGTTTTATTTACTTCACGTATGGTGAACGTAACTTCTCAGCGCTCGTGGACACAGGCGTGACCCATTCAGTTTTAGTAAGGCATTTTTTGATATTTATTGAACTCTAAAATCTTGTCTGAAGGTAGTGTGGGCATTATGCCTGAAAAGACTGTGTGTGTTGCGAATGGTGATATAGTTCGCTCCGGCAATTTGGTCAACTTACACTTTAAAGTTTGAAGGTTTGCTTTGACACTACCATTTTGGGTGTTCCCTAGTCTGTATCATGACTTCATTCTCAGCTCGGAGTTTCAAGGCAAAACCAGGGCCGTGGTAAATTTTGACGAAAATTTTCTCTCGTTTGGATTTGTACCCAACATACGTATTGAATTGCGTACCGATGTTGATTTGGTATGTCCTTCTGCCCTTAATTCGCTTGCCGAGTGGAATGTAGAATTTCAGATTTGCCTTAATGGACTTAGGGAAGAATTCTGTGACATCATTAGTCCCAGGATAGGGAAATGTGACACTTTACCCTATCGGTTTTCATTAACTCATAACATCCCTGTCTGTGACTGTCACTTCAAGTTCCAACCCCTTAAGCTTCTGGGACATTATCAATAAATTACTGGAAGCAGGAGTGATTGTACCATCTACTTCAGAATATCGCTCGCCCGGATTTCTAGTATGTAAATTGGACAGCGATAAATATTGTTTAATGGTTAACCATTTGTTGATTAACAAGAAAATTCAAAATCCCATTAGATTTAGACCCTTTTCCACTGCTCACCATAGACTGTGCCCTGCAACATCTAGGGATGGCCAGAGTGTTTTCAGTCCTTGACCTGAATAACAGTTTTCATTAATGCCAACTAGATCCACCTTGCAGGAAGTATATGGCCTTCAGTACATCTTGGAATTAGTATGAGTTCACGTGGATTCCGATAGGTTCGAACTTCGGAAGCCAGACATTATACCGTGTCCTTGATAATGTGTTATCAGAATTCAAATTCAAATTCTTGTTTAACTAGATATATTGACAATATTATTGTCTATAGCGAGGACCAAGAACTTCATTTAGATCATTTGAGGCAAGTTTTTTCCAGGATGCATGAGGTGGACCTAATTTTTAATCTGGATAAGGTCATCCTCGGTTCCAACCGCGTGAAGTTCTTAGGATATGTGTGGTGTGAGCGATCCCTGCTTATTGATCCAGATCAGGTTGCCCCAATTTAAAATTTTCCACTCCCGAAGAACATTAAGGGTGCTGGCTTGGGGACAGCACCAGTGGTAACCAACCACCCCTGCAGTTGGAGAAACAGGTTACGAGTCAGGTGGGCAAGGTCAGGAAGCCTGACCAAGTAAGTACGGTGTGTGCTCGTAGTCCCAGACTTTGTGTCAAACTGGACGCCAACCCGACCTACTCCGCATAATCCAATGCCCCGGTATTCTGACAATACCCTGTAATCTTGATCCAGCGTGTCTGACCTAGCGCAACCAAAACCACATGAACCATATCTCAGTTCTGACTTCAGAAAGCAACATGCATCGAGGTGAAGAATAGTGCATGCGAATGCCTGTTTAAACCAGAACATTCCATATTGTGAATATTTGACTGTGCTTTTGTATGCTTGAGGGTTCTATATTTTATTTGTTTATGTAGATGGCACACATGACATTTGACAGTATTTATTCATTACAAGGGTACTTGTGTTAATTACTAGGTAGATACAAGTCGGCCTAGGGGAAGGGAGGCCTAGTACCGGCACTACTTCGAAAACATGTCACACGTAAAACTACCTGCTAATAGACGCATAGGAAGCTTACACGGCAGAGTCAATTTACCACGCATTCAGTGCCACGGCAGGTAGAAACTAGCAGGAGTAACACACCGGACACGAGTGGGATTATACATACTAACGTGTTCAATGTATTTTTTATACGTACTGCTTGGAAGTCAGTTTCTCTTCCAGGTTGAAATCTGTAAAACAATTCATGTATATATAACCACAGCCCTAAGCTAAATTTGTGAGCAGCACACTATTATGTACGATAGAAGGGCACATGCATGACATTATCCTCCCCAAGGAGTAAAATTCATTATCCGGTCGCTCATCCGGCTGGCCACCAGTGCTAGGGAGAGACAGTGCTACACCACACAGACAGTGAAAGTGACGCATGCCACGGACACCGCAACTCCAAGCCCAGCACACAGAAGAGGCATGCTACAGAAGTCAATGCAGCTTTCTTGGGCGTGACAGTTCTACATCACTCCCAAGAAAAAAACTTTTCACCCAGATGAGTTTATGCTGAAAAGGAGGGAAGGCGATTGACGTTTGAAGCTTATTCAACTATAATAAACTGCGATGCGATTTCACCTCACCTAAAACATGCCTTCACGTTGCTCCAGGCGGGGTTGGAACCCTGGACAACTAGCTACAAGTGCCTACAATTACGCCCCTTGTTGCAGGGGCACCCACAGACACGTTGATCCAGCTTGTTTTGTTTGCCCTTATGTCAGATGTCACACCAACCCCCCAAAAGTTGAAGGAAGCTGGACAAGCTGCCGACACCACATTACCAAGCGACCTACTTCAGCCATGAGCCAAGGGATGGCGCTAGAGGGCGCAGCTCCACCCAGAGACAGAGCTCATTACCACCCGCACCCCAGCATCCCAGACGAGCTGGCAGGCAGATAGAATATAATGCCTTGCACCGCCGAGGAACACCAGTTGATATCTCAAGTTCCTCTACATAAACTTGCTCCACCACTTCATGTGCTGGGGATCTCTGCTGTTACTAACACCATCCAGACTTACCAGAAGCTCCACCAGACCTTCACCAGCAACCCTCAAGAAGTCTTCGACCCCTAGTGCTGCCAACACCCTTCTCATTAATGGCAACCACACTGCCCCTCTGGTCGTGTACACACCCCACTGCTATTCTGGTAGTGTACACACCCCACTGCTCTTCTGGTAGTGGCTCCCGAAGTCCCTTCTGGATAACCAGCAGTGAGATAGTTACAGACAGTAGTTGTAATAGCTACCTAGCCACATCAGCCTTGTTCAGGTCAGACCTAGGTCCTCTTCACCTGGTTTTACGTAGTTTATACTTCCAGTCAGTTCTCTGTTAATGAGATGGTAGTACGAGCCACCGTGTTTATTGCTCACAGAATAACTAAGTATTTCTCTCCAAACTCTCCATACAAACTTCTAAGGGTGACTGATTTTATCCAAAGTGACAACCTATTTCCAAACTTTGTGTAGGACTATAGACTCCCTTAACCGGGTGCACGTATATCGCAATACACACCCAGTCAAAGTCCACCCATACTGTGCACCTGGTGTGCAATAAGGTAGAGCCACAATCACTAGTAACACAATCCACAAGACAGCTAGTCATACAGTCCAGCCTTCACTCCATCCATGATGCTGAACTATCGCTGGAGGGAGTGCTGGTCTGGTTCTGGAGGTCTGCCCACCTTTGGGTCCACACCCAAATGCCGTTGTCACACGCTCAAGAGTAAACTCACAGCTCTAACCACCATTCCTCGCTCACGCCAGTTGGGGTCAACAAGTGCGGCTCCAAGGTTAGCTTGGCCGTCGGCTTTGGTTCTACACATAGCTACGGACCATCGTCGCCTGCTTACCCCTGAAGAGGCCGATATTTGCACTTAACTTTACGACATACACAAAGAGGAGTAGTACTAAGTGGCAAGAAAGGAAGGCAGCTACAGCCATCAAAGCCAACAGAAGCTGAAACCCAGCACTTTGCAGCACTACCACACGGGATCGAGCTCAAGCCGCCCATCAGCTAGAGAGGCCTCACCTCCCAGCCAACTCCCACACCCTATTTCAGTTACCGTTCAAGACAGCCAGACGACTGCACCTGATCGTGACAGCCTTCCGCCAGGATCAGCACGTACCTCTAGGGAATGCTAATCCCTGGTTCAAGCAATGTCTGATCAGCACCACTGCAGCACCACATCAGAGCTCCAGCTCCAATCAACATCAGCCGTCGCAGTAGCTGGGTCAGCATCCACCCCGAGTCATCTCCAACCAAGATTAACCCGTGGCTGTGTGCCACCAGGCACGCTGGACTGTTACGCACTTGTTTGACTTTAGGCCATGCACCAGGTATTGGATACCAAGTTATTCAATTAAAGTATTTTCCAAACATAACACAATCACCACATATTAATGTAAAACAGAATAATTTGTTTAATACTTACTAACAGGTGCCCACAAATTTTTGGTGCAAATTTATAAAAAAAAAAAATTTTTTCCCTGGATCTTGTTGCAAAAATCATGGTGCTCACTATACACGACTATATACACTATGCATCACTCAAAAATATTTCCACCTAACATCACTTGTATTTCATAGCAAATGGTTTCACATGAAAATGTTATACAAAGCATTTTAACGAGGAAAGATGTTTTTTTTTTGTTTTTAAAAGTTGTTTTATCTGGCAAGGTTGGTGTTTCATTGTATCTGGCATAAAATGAACATGACTTTAAAACTTAACATTTATTTAACTAAACGGGCGGCATCTTCATGAATAAAATTACATGCCCAAAAGCATATACTCTACCACATGTCAGCAAAAATTGTTTGAACATTAAGCGACTTGTGTTATAAGTGTTCATTTTCAGTAACTTCTTGCAGGGAAATCGGAAGATTTATATTAATTTATTTCAACAGACATGCGTCTTTGAATTAACTGATAATATGTAAGTACCTATTTGACACCTTTTGCCATCTAATAATGGGTAGGTAAGCACTGAGCCGAGTGCAGTGTAACTCATGACAGGGAAAATCAGAGGACATTGTTTTGAATGATTAATTATTAAAGATAGTGAAGAAATTAATTATAATCACCTCATCTGTGTCTCAAAATTACAAGCTTTCTTTGCAGTAAAATATGATTAATTACTTTAAATGACAGACATTTGGCACGTGTGCAAGGTGTCGCCAACAGGTAACGGTGTGGAGAGGTCATCCCCCCACCCCCTCCCCATAATGCAACAGACATGACACTACCCATTTGATAACTTCTCCATGCGCTCTTACCTGATAGTGCGTGCCGGACATTTAAAATTTGACTTGCATTTGGTGTCATATTATTGGCATTTTCAGAGGGTTTGGAAGTTTTAGGTCAGCTTGCATTTTGTGTCGGATTACAATAAATTATATATAGTATTTTAAGACATTATTTATTTATTTAAATGAGTCTAGGAAAAATGTTTTTAATATATTATTAACAGTAATACTTTTTCTAAAATTCAGTGTGAATGGCATTGGTATCGGTTTTTGGTATCGGTATTGGAAAACAACTCTAATAAAAATATTACCAAACTTCATCATATTTAAAAAAAACTAAAGAATAGGAGAAATCACTGAACACATCATTAAACAGAAAATAAATCACATTATCAACATTTATAACCTGTTATGTGGACCACCTAGAATGTGGCCACTGGCAGTCAGTGGTCCATGGACCACAGTTTGAGAACCACTGGTGTATACAATGTGTGTCAGGAGAACAAACACATATGAGATCAGCTGCCATGACAACGACATGGAATGAAGGTGTGATAGACAAACCTAAAGCCAGAGATGGCCTTCTGGTAGACGGGCGGGTGGCTGCTCTTGTCGAAGACGAAGCTGAGGGCGGCAACGGTGGGCCCCCAGATGAGAGAGAAGAGGTCATGGTCATAGAGGCCATTAGGAGCGTGCAAGTACACTCCATCCTTGCTGTTACCACGTCGCAGCAGTACTTTCCACAGGTAGTTCTCCTTCACCAGGCCCGTCTGCTCTGCCGGCATGACTATCTCCTCTGACCTGCACAAGCCACCTCCATTTACACCACTGTCCCCTCACACAAGCAAGCATGGACAAATACATGTGTGCATGGGCATGCGCACACACACATGCTTGCGGGCACACACATGCAGAGAGCCAGTCACCTGTATATTAATTTACGAAGTGACAACATAGAGAACAATTTTTTTTATAACATCTTGTTATTTTAGCTAGCCATGTTGTAAGTGTTATAGACAAGTATGATGAAATGGGAACATATCCGTCATACAGGCACTAAGATTCCTTAAAAATTGATCCCTCATGATTACATTTTCCCCTTAAACAAGGTACCAAAATGTTTAAAATATATGAAACTTCATCCATTTGCACTGGAATTCCTTAGAATTTCCTCCACTATCTTCACTTTTTTTTAATACATGTTGAAAAAATTTTGAAATTTATATATTGAAATTGTGTTTATAAAACCTAACCAAACAGATATTGAGAGAGCACAAATAATCTGTGTACAACACAGTTTCATACAAAAGTAAAAGTGTCACACTTGAAATTGTTTAAAACTTAGGGGGAGGGGGAAAGGGGGGGGAGGAGGAGGGGGAGGAGGGGGGAAAATATATATATATATACGCAGCCCAATTGCTGACTGCAAGTTAACTTGAATGCAGACAAAATTATTCTGTATGGAGCCTTCGACACTGTTAATATTTGAATTGAGAACAAGTAAATGTTGCTGTTCTAGGAAATAAAAATTCCTGCAACTACATAAAGAAGAAAAGATTTACATATTTGGAGATTGTATCATTCACATAGTTCAAGCACCTGAAATGTGTGTGTATTTCAGTCTTTGCTACGTGTGTTTACAACACATGGCAAAAAAAAAATTATCTCAATTATCAGTGATTATCACTTATTCTAGCATTAGAGTTAAGGTTTGACGCTAGTCACCTGGTGCATCAAAAGGAGACTCATTTGTCAAGATGGGTCGGGGTCTTCCCACGTTGGTGAAGTTGGATTTGGGTTCTTTTGACTGCGTGGCTCATGACGGAGGAGGAGAGTCAAACCCCAGAAAAAGTTTATCCAAAAAGGTCTCCCTCCCAGAGACTTTGATCTTACTTACCCTACAGGTTTCCAAAATTAGTGAAGTCAGCTTTCACGGGGAAAAGTGGGAATGAATATGGACCTAGGCAGGGTTTAAGGTCTAACATTATATGGGGCCACCTTAGTCAGTTGGCAGGAAACGGCCTGTTCTGGCGTGGCTACAACAGGGGCTAGTCTGTAGTGATATTCAATGTCATGCCAGGGCCAATCTAGGCGGAGGATTGAATTGCTTCGCTGTCTTATTGCCTCAAACCCTGAATGTTCTTTATCGGCTACTTTTATCCAATGGCTGAATAATGGCACAGCGTCTGCACTTACCAGTAAATTATCGTTGTTTACTGGTGGTGTTTCCACAGGAATTAATGAGTTTAACTCTCTTATTAGGGCCCGTAGGGCGAGTCTCCTTACTTTACTTAGGTTGCCTTATGTGGCATAAGGCATCTCAGCATAAGGCAGCTAAGTGAAATAAGTTTTTCTGAGAGCGCAGCTTCGGAGCACGAGGCAATATCGGGTGTGCCCTAGTTTGGCCTTACTTTAGGCTGGTACTCAGACGGTGGATAGTTGAAAAGCCTATGGTCCTGGGTGTGAAACGTGCCAGAGGTTGGATGACCTGGAATTCTCAAAGATTACTGCAGCCTTATTTAGGCTGGAAATAAGCCCTAATCAGTGCACTTCCTGTGCTCAGCTATTTCACTCTTTGTATCCACTGTCCAGCCTTACTTGACACTAGGACTGCCGAAGAGTGATGCAGATAACTGAATACATGGTGAGTGACCCTCTAGAGCCCGATCAGATCTGAGTACTACCCGGTCTGATCGTGTCTCTTAGGGGGTGCTGAGTTCCTAGTGCCTTGGGATCCACAGACGATCTACCAAACGGCAGACTTAGATTTTTCCTTTTAGTTTGTGTACTGTTAGTGTGTTCTTACAGATACCAGATTTGCCTTGAGATGGCAAATACGCAAATTGTTAAATTAATTAGAGAGCTTACCAAAATAGGTATTACCAAGTTAATACAGATTAAGAATGGAAAGAGGTTTGCAAAACGGTACACCAAATTAATAGCAAAATCACGCATATATTAATACATTTTAGGAAATGCAAGGGGATGCATAGCTCACTCCTAATTTATGTGATGGAAATTACAATTACAACAGGAGAAGGTAACAAGTGTCAAGATAGTGATATTCACCAAATCAAATTATGTCACAGTTAGAGGACTTCAGAAATTTATTACAAGATTCTAACGGGTGGGGGGAGGAGCAGTCTAGAAGGGACGTTGGCACAACCTGCTACCACAGGGTGACTGGAAGTTGATTCCAGGTGGATGTCAGGAAGGGGGTACATCATGGATACCTCTGGATGTCGGAAGTCAGCAGCGGCTGCGTCTTAAGGTTGCTGTTGATGGTGAAGATGCAGACATCTTCAGAGACCGTTATTCCAGAACACATAGCGGGAGACCTAGTGGTTAATACCCTCTTATATAGCCTTCGGTCTTTGCAGACTGAGATAGTTGGGAGTCAAACGATTTACTTTGAGACTTTTCAGTGACTTCGGTGCAAGTTTCCTAGTGGTCAGAACCCTGGGTCAGATGATTTCCAGTTTTAGCAGACTCGGAGATCAGGGTGACTGCCACTTACCTCTTCTCTTGCCCTGAGCCTTACTCAAGCTGGAGGGCACAGCAATTGCCTTGAGCTAAGGTTTGGCACTTCCTTATATGTGAAATCTCCAAGCAGATATTCTTCCTCCAGCCAAAAGGAAGGTTGCGTGGGATAAACTAACTGCAGCCCCAACTCCAAGACAGCTTGCCCGTGCCCTTTAGTGGATGTAACTCGAGTGTGGACCATATATTGAAGCTATCTCCATTATTCCTGGGCCCACTGATATTAATAATTAAGGACTTTTCTTGGGATTGTCAACTTGTAAATTGGCTCAGATTGCTTTACTGAACATATACTACAGGTTATTGCAGGATGTGGTAAAAACGTGGTATGTTTATTTGTATGCTTCAATGCCTTTGTGGTGTTTCTCATAAGAATGTTAGTGACCTGCCAGTTGCAGTTAGAACAGGCTTGCTGTTGAGATGTGCGTAAATACCCTGACTGTGCTCCTTCTTCATTGCCCTACTCTAGCTGTAAACTCATTTGATCTTGTTCCACCCAACCCCAGATAAAATCCCTCAAATGGGGCTGCAAGTTCTCCATTGAGATCAAGATCAGAATTCCAGTTGTCGTAGCGAGATATGTCTCTCTTTTCTTCCTCCAATACATCTACGCACTAAAGGATCAGTTACATATTCTACATGCTGCTAGCTCTATGAAGTGGGTTTCCTACCATTAGCCTAAATTTCACTAGAGGAAAAATATTACCCTGAGACTGGGCTTAAACCAGGGTGTCTCCATAATGTTAGGCTGACACTTCAACGTTCAGTATGCCTGAGCATGACGAGACTAGTTTCATGACTCAGAGTTTTGGCACCAAGTAAAACGAGATCCCCACCCAGGTGGTTTATGCAACCTGCAAGTGGGCTAACTACTACTATACACTCTTCAGTGGTCATTTCACGTAACAACAACTTGCCACATTGAATGCTAATAAAAAATAGTATGTATTCACTTTATTATACTACAGGCCCTGAACATCACATACAGAGG
The DNA here is from genome assembly GCA_029891345.1 of Dryococelus australis. NCBI lineage: Eukaryota > Metazoa > Arthropoda > Insecta > Phasmatodea > Phasmatidae > Dryococelus > Dryococelus australis. Next base: position 122,302,311 of record CM057000.1, on the reverse strand, counting down.
AGGTCTGTTTGTGAAGACTTTTTACCCTAATACTAGGCCTCTTACCTAAGGCAAAGCTACGTGTTCCTTTACTTTTACTTTTATTCCCACTCTAGTCTAAAATGCTCCAAACAAAGAAACAAATGCTATGAAAGCAAGCAGCAGAACGATCCTACTGCTGCAAGCACCATTTTATGAACCATGAAAAAATGACACTAGACAACAGTGAAGTAACCTCAAGTCCAAGGGGGGTGGGGTGGCTGAGCATTTAGCCCACTCGCCTTCCACCACGACAAACCAAGTTCAACCCCCGGCCAGGCCACTTCCGGATTTTCGCATGTAGGAATTGTGTCAGAATTGTGTTTTCCCCACCCTCTCATTCTGGTGGTGCTCCACACCCACCTCAATCACCCTCATCAGCTCTCAAGACCTCGCTGTTAAGAGCCGCCCAAATCTCTTGACTCACTTACTCAAGGTAAGAGATACAAAGCAGTCCCACACAACAAGTGCTCTGCTGCATCAAAAATGTCAAAATGTCTCTCTCATACAGGTTATTTACTTTGATATAGGCCAAGGCCACTACTTAACACCCTATAACAGTCCATTTCAAGTTCAACTGAATGTTAAAATAGTGACCATTTTTATGAAGTCTGAGATGAAAAAATTAGTTATCTGCTGCGGACAGATGGACTGGGGCACACTTCTCCAACTGGCACTGAGTAGAACTGCTGTTGAGTTCTGTTGCTGCCTGTGAGATGTAAGGCAGGAGGCATGTCCACAGATCAACGACAAGAGGCGCCAAGAGAATGGGGCAGCCCAAGAATGGCCAACCTGTTCCCTCGCCACCTACAGAAGTGTGATACACTGTAACTGGCATTTTAAATCTCAGGTTTTTAGAAGTAAGTTTCTGTGTGAATGTTCTGCTAACACACTGGGCCTAGATAGACTGATAAAACTCTTAGTTGGGTGCCACATAAAAATTTTGTATAGACAGAACAACCAGCTGAGTACCCAGACAGGTAGGTAATGTTGATTTGTTGGCTGGATGGAACAGCAACTGTAAATTAGCAAAAAATAACTGACAAACTAGCACAGTACTCTGTGTGTGTGTGTATGCATCTGCACGAATATGTGTATTAAAAAAAAAGACTTTTGACTATGACGCATGCCCGGGTTACTGACTATGTGGCATGGTCATCATGGCTTTGACTGCGTTAGACCAAGTACGCTGAAGTAGGGATTTTTGAATCCAATTAATTTTTATGGCTAGAGATCTTAGCAAGATGCACCGGTTTACGGGTTGGTACAAAGTTGTCGGTAACTACCTTCTCCACAGTGGTTTTACGTGCACGAGGTGTTCTGTTTACCTGGTTTACATGTCTGTACTTACGCCAGTTATCTCACTGTTGCTGGTCGCTGGTTGGCACAGATAGTGCTGTCTGCAGGCTGTTGGTTGGAGATACGGTGTCGGCCAACACGGTACCAGAGGTTCCAAGCTGCTCCTTCTTCACCCCAGAACCTGGGGTTTGCAATCCCGTACCTTACCTCAGTACCTTGTACAAGCCCCTGTAGGATGGGGTGGTAATCTTGATGAGTACGAATGTGTGGCGGAAAGGCGATATACTGAAATACGGGAGAATTTGGTTTCTCCAAAAGCAGTACTAAGGCAGCGCGGTCCCGTTCCGCCTGTCTGTCGTTTCTTGGAGAAGCCAATACAGACTGCTGCTTGGCAGCAAGGTGAGCTGTCCTTTGCTCTTCTCTCCGTAAGCCGTGCCTTACTTTGAAAGGCATAGAGTGTGGTCCACCGCTGAATGATACAAGCCATACACCATGGACGCAAAAAAATTCCCTAGAATAGCGTACTTTCAGTAGCAGCTGCTGGCACGAGCTCAGTGCTCCAAAAGATCCCCCACCACTGACGAGCAGATCAAAAGCGTTGAGTCATATGGGCCGCCTTCCTACTACTATTGGATGTGGTATCGCAACCAAGGCCAGGCCGTAACACTCAAGCAAATACCCCCGCCAGCACCTAGGTGCTCCAGTAGGGATACAACCCAAGCGTACTGTCCCTCCCTGGTTGGAGGAGTTTCTAGTGGTTGTGGCTCTGCTGTTCTATCCCCAGAGGTCTATAACGGATGGCCGTCGAATGGTGTATGTATGGGACTGGTGGATTCCAGAAGGGGATCCCCAGTTGTAGTCTAGTTCGTATTAAAAATACCCGGTTTCTTATCGGCAGTGCACAGTGTATATTGTTCCTAGCAGACGTAGTAAGAATTACTCTATAAATAATACTTGTGGCTAAAAGAATAAAGCTGTATTTATTGAGAGCTCAATAACCACAGTGACACCGGCTATCTCCTGCCAAGCAGACGGTATGTTGGAAGTAACCTATGCTGGCCAGTTGTAGGTGACCTGGTTCTAGTCTAAGTTGGAAGTTAACTAGTTGACTGTTTAAATAATACTTAACGATGTTAACTAATTCAGGGGATGTCTAGAAGAAACAAAGAAGTTAATGTCCACTGCTCTAGTAGCAGGGAGTGTTAATGTTCAAGAACATTGCAGAAGCAGCTTCTGGTAGTGGTAGTTATTGGCGTCACTGAAGCCTCTGGTGATGGCAATGGTAAAAGCCACTGGTGGTGGCGGAAGACAGTTGTCGACAATGGGAGCAGCCTCTGGTAGGCTGCTTAAGACTTGAAGTCGCTGGAGACCCCACCACTAGAAGTGGTGGAACGAGCTCGAGGAACTGCAACAAATAACTAGTGAGCCCTGCAGTGCACGGACTTATATAGTCCGAAGGACAGGTGAGATGGTGGGCCGTGGGGAATGTGTGTGATGTCTCTCTGGTGCAAGGCCGGAGTGGGGTTAGCAACCCTCTAGTCATGATGAGTCGTAATCGTATTTAGTAGTATGATAAAGCGGCACTCGTCAATTAACTTCGCATACACATAATATTCTGGCCATCCACCACAACCATAAAAAAATTCAACAACAAGAAGGTCCAAGCAAAATCGTTAGGGTTGTGCGAATGTGACTTCTTTATCATGAAACAAAAACAAAAGATATATGTTATGAACTTTCGTGAAATTGAAACGAAAATGGAAAATAATGTCATTTTATCTCAGCCTTAACGAAAGATTAACGAATTTCAGAACATCTTATCTAGTTATTCATCACAATAAATTTGTTGCAAAATCAAACAAAAAAAGGTTAGGATATGGAGTATTTACAACAAGGGGTCTTGCCTACATTAAAATTTTTGTTTTATGCAGTTATTTCAGTCATAAAATAATGAAAATAAACAATATGGTTTACAGACAAAAATTTTTTTTCTGGCGCAATAAATGAACATTAATTTAACACCCAAAAAATTATCGAAATTTAAAACTTTCGTTTGTTACAACTTTTGGTAACCAAAGTTCATACTGAAACAAAAATGAAAGTTGTCACTTTTAGTTTTCATTTCTGTATACAGAATATTTGCAGAGCCCTTGGACACTGTTGTCCCACGTAGGACGAACCATTAAGGTAAAGAGGCTACTGTTTAAGCCTAATGCCTATCAGTTTAGTCACCTGCATTTTTGTCCTGCAGTCTGTTTGTTACCTTCTCCAACTTGCAGCTAGCAGCCAGAGTTAGAATACTGCTATGGATGATTTCTCATGTCGTTACTTCCGAGAAGAGCTACTGGCCTAAGAAAAAACCTGACAAGGAGGAAAAAATCAGCCCCAATGAAAACACAAAGTCTCAAAACCAATATATAAACTTGATCCCATAGAAAACTTGTTCGTACGAAGTGAATGTCAACACAGCTGTAGCTGCACAGCTGATAGAATGTACGACTTGTTTTGAAGGTATCATGACAATACAGTACTGCCTCTACCAAGACAGTCAAGACTGCTTCTATAGGTTCACTCACAAGAAGATATATGCATGATGCCGACATGCCAACAAAACTTACTTGATGGCATTGTAGATGTCGTCCAACATTTCTTGGTCAAAGTCTTCCCCATTATTCACCTTCTTCAGATTTCTCTTGAACTCATCCACTGTCATCGGATTACTCTGCCGCTTCACGTTGTGATTGTGCTGGTCAACGTTCAGCATTATCACAGCATATGCAAGGGTGAATGCAGCATCAGCATTCGAAAATGGCTCTCCATTGCATTTCTGGAAAATGCAAGGGCATTATTAAACTGCCAGCCAAACAAACTGAAGCCTCAAAACATTACATTACTTTACTCAAGCAACCATTTTAATATAAAAAGGACCTACATAATTCTATGTAGTTTTGACTGCTATACATACAGTCCGATATGAGACCACTGTTGTTGAGGTGACAAAAATGTTCTTACCCATCCTAATTAATTAATGTTTACCTGTCATACTGTTACACAAGCGCCAGTTGCGTAGTTATAAACTGTGATTACACTCCTGCCAAGTGACTTTCTCCATGTTGGTTCATACCCCTTCCAGTCCACACCCCCCCCCCCCCGCCCGCTGTGTCCCAGCTTTTTTCGGCTCCGTGAAAAGTTATATAAGGTTGTGTACACCTTAAAAATTGTTTTTCATCTTACTGGAAGCCTTCAACTTTGTGACTTGGCCAATGAACGTCTACCTTAGAATAATGGACAATGATGGGCTTATGCAATCAAATCTGCACAAGCAACCGATTGGATCTTAACCAAGCTTACATCATGTCCACCAGCAGAAGAAAATACGGTGAGTCGTGGTGAAAATGTGAGTGTTTTTGATTCATTATTGTCTAGGTTCATGTGGCTTTAAAATGGTGGTCAGCAGTACAAGGTATTCGAAATTCTGTATATTTGCCATTTCAAAATTTTCGGTTTCTGTTTAAACTTAACTGTCTGCCATCAACGCTTACTCTTCGGTTTAAGAGGATAGAGGTTAGGGCGCTGACTGTCCTCTCCGACACATTGGAGAAGAGGGGAGTCAAACCTCAGAGTGAGGTGGAACGAGATAGTTTCCCGACCAGGGAGTTCTACCCTCCTCACTACTACGATTGCCAAAATTCAGGAAGCCAGTTGTCCCAGGGTGAGGTGCGGTGATCACTGATTAAGCGATTGTAGGGGTGGATGTGGATGACCTGGCTAGTGAAGTGGGGTTAATACGCATATGCCTGGTTGTACGGCATGTGGAGAAGTAATCTGCGGGTGATGCCATGACGCAGGGTTTAGGAGCTATGTGTGGCAGGAGTCGAACCCGTACCATCTTTCCAGAGGCCAATTTAATAGTACATAAATTGGAAAGTGCTACCTCCTGTAGGTGGTGGACTCGAATGAGCTTGCCCGAAGCCAACCTTACAATACTGACATGAACAGAGGCTCGATCGGGGACTGCCTGAGTAGGGGTCACACTGGCTACCGGGGATGATGACCTATCCTGACGTTGCAGATCTCCCTCACGGTTATATTCTGGCCAGCATGCTCCAAACAGATGATTGAACCAGGACTCTTGCATGGACGGTAGTATAGACGAGTCTGACTGTGGAGGTGAAGCAATTTCCGTGGACTGTGGTTCTACCGTAGTTGGCAGTGCATTTGTGACATTTGTATTACGTGCCCTTTCCAATGCACAACGCTCTCTGCGCCGTTGACGACACTGTATGCCACATTTCCTATTGTGCATTTGGCTTGTCCCGTAATCCGTTCTGCGTGCGTGCAGTCCAGGGGATGTGGCTTCTGCAACTGCGTAGACAGGTGAACTACATAGAAAATAATGGTAATCTGAGACAGACGTTGGGTTTCACGTAATTTTTATTACATCAAAAGGAAGGAAATTGGAAAGCCCCTGCTAATATTAATTACAGAAGGAAATCTAAAATTAGCTAGGTGAAAATATATTAACTAAACTCTCGGTACAGAGAAAATCAGGTGAAGGCGAGTCGGGAGGAAAAATCTTAATTGCCTAATTCAAATGCAAAAAAAGTCTATGGTACACAATTTACAGCATGACAGGGGGTTTTCCAGAATTGCGACGAACTGCTACCGTGGGAGTCAAGGGAAGTTGACTGAGGTAAAGGGTTGTGGGTACAGGTGGATTACCTCTGGAGATAGATGCTGCCCTCACTGTCAGCTGGGCAGTCTTTACAGTCTGCGGATGCGGGATGAAGACTTATGCAGACTTCTGGAGCTGAGCTATGTTTCAAGCTCAGGGCGGAGCCATGTTGCGGGCTAGGAGAGAAGAGAGAGTCTTCTGCAGACCAGGGAGAGCTCGCATACCTCTTTGGCCGGCAAGCCAGGCATCTCTGCTGGACCACGCTGCCGGACTTATATTTATACTGAAAATCTTCTGATCAGCAGTTCTTCGGTGTGAGGGGGGGTAGCATAGTCATCCAATACAGGGATAGGTTATTAGCATAGTGGGCACACCGCCCTGCTTGGAGGTAAAGACAAATTAAAATGCCTCATCCTGAGGCTGGCTGGTTGTGACGTCACAAGGCCACAAGAGTGCTGCCATCTCTGGGGTTGATTGGAACTTCTTCCATGGCTAAGCGAAGGGCAGTGAATTCTCAAAAATATTAAATTTATTCACGGGGGTGGCACATGCATGAGGGATTTCGGGCGGGCAGTGCATATTGAAATTAAGCGTGTTAATTACGGTTACGTATTCAGCTGTCCAAGCTTGTGGAATCGCCTTGCTCGATATGTTTAAATTATTCTGCCACTGTTATGACTTACCCTGAGCTAAGGTCGCTCTTGGATGGGGCAAAGTCGCCCATAGAGTGCACATCTGTACAGCGCAGCATGTTGGCATGCATCAGTACCTAGGTCTTTTTTAATATTCTTTGTATTTTATTTCAGGAAGAGGCACTACTGGGCAGGCAAAGGCACCCAAAGCTGCTCTTCCCATTGCTTGGTGTATAATGTGCATCAAGTGGAAATTCCAGTGTCTAGAGGGATTGAATTGGGAGGCTTACTGGGCTTTGTCGGCATCCTTACTACTACGTTGTTTTAATATGGAATGCAAGCAGAATCCAATTTTGTCACGTGGCATTATTATATCCTTTACCTAATTTAAATGATTGCATGTAGCTGAGAATAACATCCTTCTTGTTTGTTCCTAGTGTAGTCATAAATTCTTCAAGGCATATCGCGTGAATCTTATATTATGCTAAAAGAAAAATGTAAGACATGTATTTTGTAGTTGAGTGTATATGAAACAGGGAAGTGTAAATTGTTTGTAATTTGATTGATATTTGGAGGCGTATATTACAGTGGTAAAGCTTGGTTACTGAGAGTGCAACTCTCCGAAGTTTTCTGTTTCATGGCTTTCATAAAATTATAACAGTGATGCATTGCTCATGCCTGATTGTGTAGGCGTAAATAATTAAGGGTACTGAATTATATGAACCTTCACTGTTTGTAGGGTGGTGTGAATATTTGGTATACCGAAACGAAAATTAAAAATTAATTTTCGTTTCGGTAAGAAATTTGATTACCGTATGTTGTAACGAAATGAAAATTCTTGATTTCAATGAATTTTCAGATGATAAATGAATGTTCATTTTGTGCACCGGCAAAGAAAATTTTTGCATGTAAATCATCTTGTTAGTTTTCATTATTCTATAACTGAAATAAATGCATGAAATGAAAATTTTAATGTAGGCAAGACCCCCTATGGTAAGTACTCCATTTCCTTCATTCTTTAGTTTTATTTTGCAACAAATTTGTTACAATGAATAACTTGCTAATATGTCACAAAATTTGTCAAATTTCGTTAAGTATGAGATACAATGGCATTATTTTATTTTTGTTTCAGTTTCATGAAATTTCATAACATATCTTTCATTTTAGTTTTGTGAGAAAAAGTCACATTTCCACAACCCTAATTCTTACCATAGTCATTCACTCATTGGTGAGAGGGAAAAAGTAACGCTGTGAATCACTCACCCTGGCAAAAATATTATCCTGATTGGTAAAAATTAATCCCAACCTTTTTTCTTCATTAACTGTGACTATGACGAGGAGGAAGTTACAAGGGTTGGATATTATACCCATGTACATTGGTACACATTTACATTTATGGTGCAAACTCAATTTTAACTAAAAAATGTTATACTGACGGATGCAAACATGCTGCGCAGTGCAGATACACATTCTATGGCGGACTTGGCCCCATTTACGAGCAACCAGAGCTCGGGACAAGTCATTAACAGTGGCAAAGGTAATTTTACGTATCGAGCAAGGAGACTCCACGCGTTGGACATAGGTATACGTAAAAGTACCGTATTTTGGCGTGTATAGGTCGCACCTGAAGTTTTTGATGAAAAATTATGAATAGTTAATATTTCAAGTATAGACTACACTGAATTTTTATATTCCTGTAAATATTGTTAAGTCACAATTCCCTACAAGAATAATAAATTATAACATAACTTCTCCAGTATAAAACATTTGAGACAGAACATTTTAAGTACAGTGGTGTCTCATCATCATCATCATCATCGTCGTCCGTCGTCGTCGTCATCATCATCATCATAATTTATAAAAATTCCTTCCCTTCCTATTCCCTTCCCTCCTTTAAGAATTAAACCATTAAAATATACTATATGTTGACAAATTACTAAACATGTTTTGGGGAAAAAATTTCCAAAATTTTTTTTATGCCAATAGCTTGTATGTAAGTGGCTTTTGTAGCCTTTTTTTGTAAATGTGCAGCCTATACATGCCAGAACACAATTGACACATTCAATTATGAAATGTACGGTCCACCCGAAATCCTGCATACAAGCACCACCCCTATGAATAAATTAAATAATTTTGATGAACCACTACCCACCCTACAGATAGTTGCAGAAGAAGTTCCAGCAAACCCAAGCGATGGCAGCACCCCTGTGACCTTCTGACGTCACATCTCGCCAGTCTCAGAAAGAGGTGTTTTAATTTGTCGTAGCCTCCAAGCGGGGAGATAAGAAATGAGAACCGCCGCAACCCTGATAAACCTACCCCTGTGTTGGAAGGCTACTCTACCCTGCACCACGGGAAGATTACTGATCAAGGGATTTTTCCATATATAGGGAAGTCTAGAATCACAATCCAGCAGACACGCCGGGCTCACTAGCTGCGTAGGTCAGTGAGCTCTCCCTGGTCTGCAAGAAGACCTCTCTCCTCTTATCAGCCTGAGAACAGCTTCGAACTCTTGCCAGCAGCTTGAGAAGGCAGCATCCACACCAGCCCAGCAGCTTGATAAGGCAGCACCCGCTCCAGCCCTACATCTAACAAACGCTCGACCACACCAGCTAACCGCAAAGGGCAGCACACTCTCTCTCCAGCGGTAATCCGACATCCTGTGCGACCCCACTACCCTTTACCCCAGTCAACTTCCCTTGACTCCTGCGGTAGCAAGTCATAGGAATACTAATGCCGCCTGGATAACCCCGTTACTTAGGATATGCTGTGAATTGCGTACATTAGAGAATTGGGATTTTATTTTTTAAATTATTTTACCAGGCTCACCTTTGCCTATTTCCAGGACATAAATATTTTTTTATTAATATGTTAGCTAGCTTAACTCTGTATAAGTCAGCCGGGACTTTCCACCCCTTTCACTTTAACATAAAAAATATTACGTGAAAATTGATTTGTTCGCCTACTGTAATTTTAGGATTAGAACCTTCATCACTAATTAAAAAAATCTGTGCAATTAAACAACACATTGAGGAATAACCTTGAGGTGCACCAAACTCCACAGGTGACAGAGATTGCAAATGTTTTGAGTTCGCAAGGACATACCGATGCTCCTGGGTTTCCGGTGTTCCCTTGTTTACCCTCAATGTAGTCCTAATACTGAACCACATTTCTGTATGACAGGGCCTTGGGTGCGACTGCCAAAGTCATACCCCCAGGACTGTCCATCAACGGAAAGGCAGACGGCTATACTCATGCACAGTAAACGAGGTGTGGCAGTAAGAGCAGCATAAGGTGTCGAGAACTACGTGCTTTACAACGCCAAGTTACCACCGAAATAAATGTTGAAACCCCTAGCAAGATAGAGCCTCCACTCATGGAACCAGAGGACTCACCTCCGAATTACTCAACTGTATCACCACCCACACAAGAATCCCCGTTTGACTAACTATTAGGTGTTTGTTAGCCACAAAGTGAATCTCAGCCACCCTGTCCTTATCAACTAGAGGCTCCCCCACCGGTAGCAAGTGTAACTGCTCCCCAAGTAGCCCCAGAGGAGGACCATTCAAACTCTTGTTTAATAAAGTTGGCTTCTGGGAAAATCATACGGGTTCGACTCCCACCTAAGGTCGTTCCCAAACCTCATGCTAACCCCTCCCCAGCTAACTATATCCTTGCAAGCCAACCGACAAGGACTCTGCAGATAGCTCCTATATCTCTGGCCAGATCGACCCATCACCATGTCATCCTTGTTTAATATAATTTCTTTTACTACTCATATTCCCTGGTACAGCTGGCATCCTGCCTGTTGGCAACTCTAGTTGTGAGAAAGACCAAACTCCCTGGGTGGGAAACGATCGCAATACGCCTGTCTCACACTGGGGTTTGAATCCCCTCTCTTCTGGTGGCCAGCGCCCTAACATCTATCCCCCTAATAACAAGGAGGAGTGCGTGTCAATACTGAACTCGACTTGATTCGACTTTCATAAAACTTGACTCGACTTGAGTTTCATATAATTTGACTCAACTCGACACGAAGATGTAAAAATCAAACTCACCCATCACTAGTTTATAATCATTACAATTTGTTTTTTATGACATTCAATATTTACTAATTCAAAACCTCATCCTCTTGATTTTCCCTGGAGATTCCACTTCTGCTTGCCATGAGTTAGTACATCATTCTCAGGCATGGTGTTTGCGCATTATTTAGTGATTAATCGGCGACATATACATCATTCCAGGATACCAGTTTTATTCAGAGGACTTCTTCTATAAAAATAAACGAGTATTTTAATAACAAATCCTTAAATTTTCCCACAAGAAGTCACTGAAAATGGCAAAACTGACATGCTTCTACAGGTTTTAAACTTTTTGTTGGCTACACAGGGAGATCAATATTCTCCTGGGATAAAATTATGTTTGTAACACGTCTGCCTAATGATGTAAATTCACATTTTAATTACAAAAATTTTGATTTTATACCTCAGACAATTATACACAGATTTCACTGGAAAAAACACCTAACACAATTTTGGATTTTGGTCTGCATATTAATTAGCAGTTTTGCGTGCTCTTCAATGGTTACAATATTTGTTTACCAAATATGTGATGCCAATTTGACGCGTGTCGCTTATACCACTATTAAATCCGATTACGACTCATCGCTCATCACGTCAAGTATACTCTTACTTTATATTTCAACCCACATGAGAGTCAATACCGCAAACCAATATAAGGATGTTGAGCCGCTTAAATCTACCGGGCGGCTGAACACGTGGTTTCAAGGTCGCGCAACCAGCGAGCACGCCTCCTCCCCCCACGCTGAGTGCCAACAAGCTGTCATCCACTTTAGGAACGGCCGAACACTACCGAAGACCCATGAAGCAGACTGCTGACGAGTGGGTTCTCACCTCCCACGCCGGCCTCACAACAGCAGAAGGGCGTCATACGCCCTCCCCGCGTCCGCCGCTACACCCAACAGTTCTAACTATATAAGTCCAAGTGTGGCCGGGCTCCGGGGTCAGTCGTCTTGCTTCTCTCAAATAAAACCCGAGCACTCCTTAGTTCTGGGGCCTCCAGCAAACCTCAAGTCTTCAGCAGCTCTCGTGGCTGCTCCCTGTGACGACAACAGTCTTCGACAAACATCAAACACGATTACACCTTGCGACTACAGAAAAGGAACTTTAACTTCTTTTGTCTCTTCCAGACACCCGCAATTAGATAGTTTTAGTATTCTAGTTCAACCTTGCCTCTAGTCTAGGACCAAGTCACCTACACCTGGCTAATGAAGGTTACCTTCAGTACTCCATCTGCTTGGTAGGAGATAGCATGGGTCACTGCGTTTATTGAGTCCTCAATAAATACAGCTTTGTTCTCTATCAACACACTCTAATTTGTAGAGAAAAAACTACTTTGCCTGCTAGGAATAATTCACATTGTGCACTGCCGACAGAAACCGGGTACATTGTAAATACGAACTAGCTTTGACTGAGGAACCCCTTCTGGAGTCCTCCAGTCTTGAAACACACCCATTCGACGGCCGCCTGTTGCTTCCTCACCCGAGCACCCAGGTGCTGGATGGAAGGAACAGAGGAGCCACAACCACTAGGAATACTTTCAACCACGGAGACACAGCACGCCTAGGTTATTTATTATCCCCTACCAGAGCACCCAGGTGCTGGAGGAGGTATTGGCTTGCGTGTTGCGGCCTGGTCTTGGCTGGATATTACAGCCAGTAAAAGCAGTGGTGGCCCAAAGAGCTCAATATCTCTGATCTGCCCGCTACAGTGGGGAATCTCCGAAGGCACCGAGATCATGCTACCAAGCGGCTACTGGACAACATTATTATAGGAAATAGTTTCTCGTCCGTAGTGCACAATGTGTATTGTTCAGCAAAGAACTAAACTCTATGACTTATAAGATAAGGAACGGCCACGGCATGGGGAACAAAAAATCACTCATCTAGCTGCCAAGCAGCTGTTTACCTTAGCCCCTCCTACGAAGGAAAGACATGCGGGACGGCACTGTGCCGCCTCACTAAGGTTACAAGCCGTCTCAACTGCTCCCGTGGTATGCTACATTTATTTTCCACCACACATCCATACAAGCCTTGACTACCACCCTGTTCTGGGGGGTATAGTGTACACGATGGAAGTTAGGTATGGAAACGCCAATCCTAGGTTTTGGAGCCAAAAGTCTGGAACCCTAAGTACGGTGTGAGCAGACCCAATATAACATAATGTAAACCCAAGGACTGCAGAACCAGCTTCGCTAAGCGGCCAACCCAACGTTACCAACCGGTCAAAGATCGTAAGAGTAAGTCAGGTATACTAACATCTCTCGTCAGATACCGATAACCGTGCACTTGGTCTAGCGCAATAAAATCACAATGATAGTCCCGAACAGTCAGTAACAGCGCACGCGACAAGTTATTTTGTGGTGTCCAACGGGGATCGTCAGACTATTTGTTAACTGTACGCAGCAAAATGCCAAACTAGACCAACCAGGATAGGGAGATCTAAGGGTCAAGCCGGAGAAACCAAGCGGATTTCGGGGAGTCCGATAAACACCCAGTGGCACCCATAGCCATTAACATGTCCGCTTCAGAGATCAATACCACCACGGGCGAAAACAGTGACTCTGAGCATGAAATGCCTAAACCGCAGTGTAGCCATGCTGACTGTCCCAGTATTGGCTAGCTACGGATAGGATGTAACTACTCTAGCTTCTGTAACGAGATCACTTGCCCCGGCCGAGGCATCAACCGTATACGCTGCACGTCATGCAGCGAACCATACCATCACCTGTGCATAGGATGTACTGACGAGCGCATCTCTATGCCAGGTATGGCTTATCAGTACGAGGTGCCGACGAAAGCATACCTCCCACTTCTGCCGGTAAAAACCAGCCTATATTTATATACAACTTGGAACAGCACCCGGTCACCCAGCAACCGAGAGAGACAATGTCATCCAAATCACGGATTTCGCAGGCCGACCTCGTAAGGATCCGGTAGCCTTTACACAAGAGTGTGAAAAGGAGTTTCAGGAGATGGACCTAACGACAAAGCAACGGGTAGACAGGGCCCAGTTGTATTTGAAAGGACTGACATTAACATGGTGGGAAAGATACAGCGAGTTTCTGACTGATTGGAATCAATTCAGCAATAGACTCGCTTCCAAATTCACTGGTGAGGAGGTGTTAGCATGACTTAACTATGCAATTCTATAGCCAGACCCAGGTACCTAATGACAAAGCCAAAATATTTATACGTCGTAAGGAACAGATGTTTTGACGTGAATTTCCCGGAGTCGACGAAGCTACAGCCGTCCGATCAATTAGCCGAATGCTGTTACCTAGCTTGAGAAACATTTTTCTCACGACTAAGCACACAACCCTGGATGAGCTAGTAGATTGTGCACGGGAAGCCGAGCAAAATTTTGCGGCACAAGTAAGTTTCGGAAAAACAGCACCAACAAAAGTCCCGGAGATACGAGCTTCACCGGTCACAACACTCCAGAACGCACCTGCTCTACTTACCCGCATGGCGTTCATACTGAAATGCTGGTTCTATCCAGAGAACCACTGGAATAAGGACTGCCCCCGAAATCCAGAGGGATCAGCCATTCCGGCCAACATAGTCGATTGGGCAACAGCACCCGTACCATCAAGATCAACTGAAAAACCGACCTCCAATGTCAAGACAGAAAAAGCCGCCGCTGGGGTGCAAAGCGGGCCACCACCACCTGACCACAAGGGTCCATCATCCAGGGTTTTAATGAGAAACCATCAATCCCCATAGCCCCACATATAGAAGTCGAGATAAACGGGAACAGAGTGCTTGCACTACTTGACTCAGCCGCAACTGGGAACTTCATCCAATTCCCACATAGTCCTCGTCCTGAAGAAAGATGGAAAGCTTAGATTCTGTGTTAATTATAAGGGTCTGAACAAAGTAACACACCCTATTGCCCCCTCAGCTATCGACCTAACTCATACCCTGTGTGACATTGGCAAAGCTAAAATATTTAGTACCCTGGATATGGAGTCAGGGTACTGGCAGATTACGGTACACCTGGAGAGCCGCACGTACACTGCATTCACTACACCCGAGGGCGAAACACTCCAATTCCGAGTAATGTCATTTGGGTTAAAGAACGCCCCTGCCACTTTCCAACCGCCTCATGTCAGCAGAGGTACTGACCGGTTACATCGGAGAGTTCTGTTTTGCATACCTTGACGATGTAATCATCTATTCAAAAGCTGGGACGAGTATCTCGAACACCTACAGCGAGTCCTTCAAGGTCTGGAACTCTATGGAACGACTTGCAAGCTATCAAAGAGCTATTTCGGCAAGTCATCCACAGACTACTTAGGACATGTTTCATCCGAGGGAAACTTCCCGGAAAACAGAACTCGATACGTGCCATCAAAGAGGCAGACGAACAAACCAACGATCGACAAGTACGATGGTATCTGGGTCTGTGCAACTGGTTACACTATTTCGTACCCAACATTGCACAACACAGAGCACTACTTCAGCCACTCCTCAAGAAGGACACCAGTTGGCGACAATCTGAAGAGCAGCTTCGCGAACATCAGCAACTCCACCATTCACAAGGAGATCAACCGCTAATAGTGCAAACAGATGCATGTCAAAATGGTCTAGGAGCTGTGTTATATCAACAAGACGCGGACGGCCATCCTAATGTGATAGTATATGCCTCAACCCGGCTAAAAGGCACGGAGCAACACTATCACATTAATGAACAGGAATGTCTGGCCGTTATCTTATCAGTGAAGAAATATCACTACTACCCCGAAAGAAAACACTTCACCCTGCAGACTGACACAAAAGCCTGTCAATGGCTGCACGAGTCACGGAATGCAAAAGCAAAACTCAGACAGTGGGATATGTTTCTCACCTAACTCGATTTCGAAGTTCAACACTGCCCAGGTAAAACAAATGACCTGCCAGACGCCCAGTCTCGCTTCCTTACACTGGAGGAAAAAGCTGAGGAGGAAGAGGAGGAGGAGAAGATGTCCGCTCCCCCTCAGAACGAAAGAAGTCTGGAAGAACAAATCCGCCTCCTCCAGTTATAAATCACCCGTCACCAGATTACATTAAGCGAGCAGGAGGACCCCCCAACATATGCCACCTACTATGGAAACAGCCCCAACGCTTTGAACTAAGGGATTACGTCGTGTGGACGTGTAGCAGACAACCCAACATGCCCTGGAAGAACTGGGTTCCACAGCAGATATGCGCTGCTATATGCCGGTACCACCACGACTACCCTCAAGCTGGGCACCCGGCCACAAGGCAGACCCTGCTGGACATCGAAGTCAGATACAACTGAGACGGGATAAGCCGCGACGTACGGCAGCATTTAAGCAACTGCATTACTTGCTGCAGTGGAAAAGCATACCCAGATCCCTCTCCTACAGCACAACCAAGGAGACCCAAGATGGCCTGAATGCACATTGCCGCCAACCTTATGGGACACTACCCACGCAGCGCCAAGGAGAACCGCTACCTGCTGGTAGTAATTAACCAGTTTTCGAGGTGGCTAGAGGCCTTCCCTCTACCTAGCCAAGAAAACACCCCAATTGTGCGAAAGATAGAAACCGAGATATTCACATGCTGGGAATATCCTAAGGCTATTTTAACTGACGATGACACTGAATTCACAAGTCGCCAATAGCAGTCAGCTAGCCAGTGATGGGGAGTCAAAACATGGACTACTCCACCATACCATCTCCAGGCCAACCCCACTGAGCGAAGGAACCAAGAGATCAAGAAATGCCTTTGTATCAGTGTGGGAAATGACCACTGTTACTGAGATAAACACATCCCAACCATTTTGTTTGCCCTGCATCGTAGAACCCACGAAGCAGTAGACACAAGCCCCAGCATACTCCTTCTGGACCAAATATTACACCGATCAGGCGACTGGCAATGGGAAAGTGAGCCCACCGATATGCCTCAGTCCAAGGACATCCGGCTAGTTTCTCTAGCCCGTACTACTACCGCCCAGAAATCCCAGGATGAGTATATCTGAAAGAAGTACCCTCTACCAAAGACAGGGGTACGAGAGGTTAACCAAGGTGAAGTCGTAATACTCAAAATGCATCCCCTCAGCAAGGCCAGTAACCAGTTTAGCGCTGGCCTCGCTGACAAATGGGACGGACTGAATTGTATTGTCGGCAAAAGAGACATTGTCTACTGGACCGAAGACCTGTGAGGACGGATCAGGAAGGCCACCCGAGGCCAAATACGACTATTCCCAGGGGACATGCGACCACTTGAGAATGACGACGCCATACGAGAAATGCCGGATCAGTCTGAAGACAAGGATGAACCACCACTCAGAAAGGCAGCTCCAGATATTGAGCCAGGACCAGTGACGAGGCCTGAGCCGACACCTATCGTCATCGACAGGGCACCAAGATACATTGTGCCATAGAATCCGTAGAGCAACGCCAAGGAGCATTCTCCATTAGATCAATGCCCTCGACGCCTCACAGCTACACTGAGAAAGTCGCAGTCAAACGAGACAAAACAATTCTTAGCTGCTCAGAATTGACATAGCGAAGTCCCCACGACAGAGAACACCCGCCAGACAGCCCGCAGATTGAGCCGCATCAGCGAGCAATCGGAAGCACCATTGGTGAGAGGGGTAGAAACAATCCGAGCACCAACCCCTCCACCTAGTACAACTCCGAAGCCAGAGATCAAGGCCATTCCAACTTCCACAAAGTTTATCTCTGGCTCCAACGATAAGGTACTAGCCACCACTAGACCACCGGAATACACTCCAGACGAGAGATCGGAGGCTGCCACTAGACCACCGGATGACGTCCACGACGTGAGCCTGGAGGCTTACGCCACAAGACTACCGGAAGGCAAACACGCCACGGATTTGGTACAAACACCTCAACCACAAGAAAGGTCCGAAACAGTGGTCAAGGTCGTTTCAGCTTCCCGAAGCCGACCACTGTTCCTGCTGACGATGAACTGCAACCGACGGTGAGCATAGCCTACGGCAGTGCTCCGTTGTAACCTCCTGCTATGGAGGAACCTTCACCCGTCGGCACCAGTGAGGACGAGAGGCCCATTCTGCTTCCCGCTCAACTGGTCGTCGATGATCGGAGTGTCGAGACCGTCAATGCCTCCTACTACCCAACACTTCGTGCAACACCCGCAGTTGAGGTCAAGCTCCCTCTCCCTCACACTGCCTCGCCACAGGACCTGGACTTTGAGACAGTCGACACCTCCAATTACCCTGCCCTGCGACAAGACGCATCGACCATAACCAATGCCGAGCGTGGTGACCCGCAGCTCCCTTGCGCTGCCACAGCAGACGCCGAGACCATCGATGCCTCCCACCACCCCTCAGCTGGAGCAACACCCGGCTCTATGATGGGATGTGTCCACAGGCAAGGTGGAGAGCGAACCTCTTCCGCAACTCCCTTGACCTGTGGCAGCAGAGAAGCATCCTGCCCTACGGGTAGGAACCCGTTCAGTCGGGTGCAGTGTGTCACTCCCCCACACTACCTCAACATCCCTTGTTCCTGTGCCCTCCCCATCAGTTGCGGCAGAAGCAAACGCCACTGCAAAAACTGCCGAGCCATGACAGCTGATGCCACCGTATGCCACCAAAGCTGATTCGACACTTGGCCAATACCGTGAGTCACCATGGAGGCCCACATCAAGTAATACGTGGCCATATCCTGCTCATGCTGCCCTCCATCCAAGGGGAGGCCAGCAAAACAGAACGCCGAACACAAGTAAGTGCAGTGCTCGACATAATACAAACAGAACACATAATCGTAAATCACTACATTGTTGCAAGACTTATAGATTTGCAAATAGTGCCAATTAATCTAGCCGACCAGTCAAAGACAGTGAGACAGGCAGAGACACTAACATTTAAGCTAGATTAAATAATGTGTATCTAGTATAAGTGCCTACCCAGCTCTCATCAAGCGGGGGAAGTGTAGGAAGTGGTGAGATAAATGTAATAGACAGTTATTTAGACACTCGACTATGTGGAAACTAAACTCGTAAATACAGCAATCATTACCTTGTACGTAATTGAACCAGTGAAAACAGACGGTTTACACCTCACAGACAACAAGATTCCCTAAAAATAAGTGGCCGACAGCCCATATAGAAAAGTAGTATTACTTAGAGACGCTCTCCACAGTGCCAGTAATTACTAAAAAATAGTGTATCATGTATAGACGCTCTCCACAGTGCCAGTAATTACTAAAAATAGTGTATCATGTATAGATGCTCACCACAGTGCCAGTGATATATGAAGACAGAGACTTCAAAATACATGTTAGACTTAACCTAAGAATAAGAAAAACTCCTGTAAAGGAATTAGTAATTTCAGATTTTTGTAACAATGATTTGATGTGTAGGTACACCTTTAAATAATACCATTAGTTTTTTATAGTGTACTTGTGAAGATCACCTATAAGAAGAATGCAATTTAGTAGGAATGCATTTTCCACTCTGTTTGACTGTTATATTTCTTGTGTGCTTACCATGAACATTTTACGAAAATACACAGTGAACATGCTAGGATTTAAATGGACAACCGAAAGGTAAAATAGACATTCAATTATTGTAAGGATGACTTGATGTGTAGGTATACATTTAAATATAATTATGAGCTTTTACAGTGTACAAGTAAAGATCACCTACAAGAAGAATGCCGTTTCCTAGAAATGAAATTTTATGTTACACATTTGTATGCTCATATTTTTCTAGTGTATTTGTTGTGTTTGTAGTATCTTGTGCACCATCTCAGTATCAAAACAGAACTCTGAGCTGCAGAGCTCTCAAGAACTCACTACGGTGAAATCAGGTACAAGATATTTTAACTTCAAATTATCGCAGTGTTATGTATGTTCATTTAAAGTTGACGCGTGCCCAGATAGGCTACTAGGCATGATGGTCGAGGATTTTGTCAGCTACATCAAAAGCGGGGTGGTCTAGATTAAATAGACGGCAGGAGACGAAGGGTGTTGGTTAGTACGTATTTACTAGTGCTTCTTGGGTGCCGTGGTCAGAGTGAGTTTTACCCAGACGTAGCGAGCTTGGCCTACCCCGAAGTGGCGATTCTACAAGTGAGCTTCATTTGTCCAGAAGTGGACGTTATCCCAGCCGAATCCTGTAGCAGTGCCGGCTAACAGTACTTTTACCACGGAATGGCACGAGGGATGAATTCATATGCACGGATATACAAATAAGATAGTTACCGGAGCAGTCGATACTGACTTGTGACTAAGTTGGCAGCGCGGTCCCGTTCCGCCAGTCGCTCCGGAGTGGGTTGAGGAAGTGCATTCAACTGTCTGGCTGCAAGGAACGCTGCATTTCGTTCCGTACTTTTACGGCCGTGCCTATGGTCATAAGGCATTGAGTCTCTGCTCACAGTATGCTAGGTACACTTGACATGAACAAATTAAACAGTTTATAGTATCAGTACGGTTTTGGCTTGCTGACCAGACTCTGTTAAGTCTCCACTGAACACCCACGCATGCGGGCTGATCAGCGACGGGGAGGTGTTTAGGTCACCAATGCTACCACTTGATGTGCGTTCACACAGAGTTGGGCAGCAGGTCTCAAGCTACAGATATCCCGGCGCTAACAATGCTGTGGGATAAAGTAATAACTCGAAACTGTCGCTTCTTCCTGGGTGAAGGTGTTGCTAGTGGTTGTGGTTCCTATTTTCCTCTCTGCCGGCACTAGTACAGTGCCGTGGCAGTTGGAAAGCAACACATGGCCGTCTAATGGGTGTATAGAAAATATGACGAACCCCTGAGGGGCGCCCGCCGTTGCAGTTAAATCGGTTATATCAATTACCCAGTTCTCGTCAATGGTGTATGTAGCAACCTGTGTATAGCAGGCAAACAGATAGATACTCTCAGAAATAAAAGCGGTAAGATAAGAAACAAAAGTCTGTTTATTGATGGTTAAATACATGCAATGCGTGCTACCTCCTACCAGGCAATTGAATGCTGAAGATTACTATGCTGGCAAGGTGTAGGCGACTTGGTTCTAATGGAACAAGCAGGAAACAAATTATCTAAACGAGAAAAGATACAATACTTCTAAACTGGTCTAAGAAAGGTGTCTTTAGGAGACAAAGTAAATGTAACGTGTTCGCGAGCATGTTTGCTGGTTGACGTTCGTCGACGGTGAAGTAGCCGCAGGGGGCGTACTTAATGTTTCGAAGTTCTCTAGAGGTCCCAGCACTGAGCAATACTGTGGGAAGTCGCAAGAGCAGAACAAGAATCACTCTCGAGCTCGGCAGCGTCCTGACTTATATAGTGGAAGCTTGTGGGCTGCTGGCACGGGGTGTGGAGGAGGCATGACGTCATCCCACCCTGGTTGGCGTGTGAATACTCTGGTAAGGGTTTCTGCTTCGCGCCTCGTCGGTGGTGCTTGGCCTTGCCCAAGGTTTGGGCAGCTAGTAGGCTGTCAGCGCGGTGTAGGAGTGGCGGCATGCCTATCGGATTGCATATCCTCCAGGTGAAGAGAATACGCACATAAATCTCTGTTGCATGCAGGGTAGGCAACATGTTGCTCATGTCTGTAGTGGTGGAAACTATGCTCTTGGTGATGAGTTAAAATCGTATTAGATTAGTTGTATAAGTTGCACATATCAAAATGACCAATGTGCGCCAATTGCCCGCATTCTCATATATGTTTTTAAAGTGTGCTTGCATTGTTCGTTTAGCCGATCAACCCATGTGTTGAAGGGCCTGCAGTTGCCAAACTCTCACCCTGTCACACGTAACTGTTTAGATTGTTGTACGACCAACAGATTACCCTTCAAAGATTTTCCATTCCTTTTTTAAATCACCACAGCAAGCTCAAGGTCAGTAAACCCCGAACACTCCGAGTGCTGGAGCCTCCAGCAAACCTCAAGTCTTCAGCAGCCCTCGTGGCTGCTCCCTGCGATGACATCAGTCTTCGACAAACATCAAACATGATTACACCTTGCTACAACAGAAAAGGAACTTTAATTTCTCTTGTGTCTTACACACACCAGCAATTAGATAGTTTTAGTTCAGTAGTAATTTAACCAGTCTTCTAGTTCAACCTTCCCTCTAGTCTAGGACCAGGTCGTCTACACCTGGCTAACGTAGGTTACCTTCAGTAGTCCGCCTGCTTGGTAGGAGACAGCACGGGTCACTGTGTTTATTGAGTCCTCAATAAATACAGCTTTGTTCTCTATCAACACGCATTTATTTCTACAGTAATATCTACTTCGCCTGCTAGGAATAATTCACATTGTGCAATGCCGACAGAAACCAGGTAAATTTTAAATCTGAACAAGCTTTGACTGAGGAACCCCTTCTGGATTCCTCCAGTCTTGAAACACACCCATTTGACAGCCACCTGTTGCTTCCTCACCCGAGCACCCAGGTACTGGATGGAAGGAACAGAGGAGCCACAACCACTAGGAATACTTTCAACCAAGGAGATACAGCAAGCCTAAGTTATATCCCTATCAGAGCAACTAGGTGCTGGAGTCTTTGGGTGTTGCAGCCTGGCCTTGGCTGGATTTCACATCCAGTAGAAGCAGTGGTGGCCCACACGGCTCAACCTCTCGATTTGCCCGCTACAGTGAGGGATCGCCGGAGGCACCAAGCTCATGCTATAAATTGCCAACTGGACGACACTATTATAAGAAATAGTTTCTCATCTGTAGTGCACGTGTATTATTCAATGGCGAACCAAACTTTATGCCTTATAAGATAAGGCATGGCAGACGGCGTGGAGAACCAAAGATTTCTCATCTAGTTGTAAAGCAGTGGTTTACCTTAGCCCCTCCTACACAGGAAAGACAGGCGGAACGGGACCACGCCACCTCACTAAGGTTACAAGCAGTGTCGACTGCTCCCGTGATATGCTACTTTATTTTCCATCGCACGTCCGTACAAGACTTGACTACCACCCTGTTCGGAGGGGTATAGTGTACAGGACGGAAGCTAGATACGGAATCGCCAATCCTAGGTTTTGGAACCTGAAGTACTGTGTGAGCCGACACAGTATAAAAACTAGGTGTGTGTGAATAATTGAAAACTCAAATATTTTCGAATAATAAATTATTATTATTATTATTATTTGTATTCGATAAACAAATACCACATGTTGAAATTTCGAAGCATTCAAACAATTTCTAATACTGAATTTTAACCAACTTGTTACATAAATCTCTGCCTATATTCAGTTATATGTGTACAAGCCTCACAAAATTTTTTATCACTTCAGTTAATCATAACTAGTACTGAGCCGATACTGATAGATGATACCGATAGATACCGGATGTCAAATATCTAGACCCCACCCTAACCAATTTTATTTTTAGCGGATATAGAGACCTAATATTTTCTGTTAAACCAGAGGATGATATGGTGGCAATTCGGAGTAAGAGGGGCTCAACTGCTAGCGTTTGTAGTCAGCAGTTGCCATTAACATTCCAAGTATTAAACTGACAGATTGTTACTCCAGGGCTTGTAGGGCCGATGGAACATGCCTCCCAGTTGTGAGATCATCATCTACAGGAAGAGGAAAGAGTGAGGGAGAGAGAGAGAGAGAAATGCTGCTTTCACTCTACTGTGACCTCCTGCTGTGACAGGCACTTTAGGAGATAATCATCTACAGTTTGTATTGTGGTCCCCAAAAGACCAGTTTTGAAGGCCCCACACTTCCCTTACCCTTGTCATATCACTATTTAAAATCTTTTAAAAGCAATGACTTTGACATTCATAACCAGGGAACTTGCAGTGCTTCAATTTTACTGTTAGTACAATAAGGGAGTGCTGAATTTATAAACTATGCATATTGATAATTTCTAATTTTCTGAATATGAACAAAGGTAAATTATGCTGAGAACTGTGACACACAACTTCGTAGATTTAATATTTTTAATGTTATTTGTTTAGAAAATGCTTAAATTGCTATAACCTAAATTTAAAAATAAATTACTAAAGTATATTTCGAGTACTGCTTTTAATCTCTGATTTTTCATCAGCTTCCCAAAATACTTTTAGTGCTAGTAGAAGTCTTTCTGTCCATTACTCGTATGTCCATTGTATCAGTATCGGATATCAGTTGTATCTGCAGTTCGTACCAATATCTGTGAAAACCTGTATCGGCTAAGCACTAGCATAACCAAAATTTATTTTTGCATATAAAATGAGTTGTGATTATTTCCAGGCATGACAACCCTTTATAATGGTGGAGGAGTCACAGCAAACAATTCCCTCAACTTGTCAAGGTTGCGAGGCATTACCTACCCATTCCTGCAACACAGGTTGCAAGTGAGAGAATTTTCTCAACAGGTGGCAATGTAGTCACAGCTCGTCGAGAAGCCTTTCTCCCTACTCATGTCGAGCAATTAATTTTTTTACATGAAAATTAAAAATAACTCAAAATATTTTGTTTCACACAACCTTCGGCAAATATGTATTTACTAGTGGTATCATGTAGTAGGCTTAATGCAAAAACAATTTTTTTCACATTTAGGCCTACCATCAATTTATACCATCCATACCAAAAACCATTTAAGGTTTCTCAATTCTTGTGTAGTAAGTACTGGTACAAAGTATATTTTCTTCTTTGCTTTCCTAAAAACATCAGCAAAGAACTAAAAATTACTTTTAAAATATTTTTTTCTTACAGATATCAGCAAATAGCTGGATATTTATCAGTGTTGCATTATGAAGCCATAGTGCAAAGATATTTTTTTTTACTTGTGCTAACAAAGAACTAATTATTTATATGTTATGCCTTACATTGTAACTACTAGTGTAAAGTATTTTTCTATTTTACTTTAAGAAATGTGAGCTAAGAACTAAACTTTATCACCTTTAACATCTGTAGCATAAGAGCATATTTTTGTTTTTTCATAAACATCAACATAAAAGAAGAAAGCATTTTGTTGTAAATATTGGTACAAAATAACACATTATGTTGGTTTTCAAGACTCTTCAGGGTTTTCATGTAAATAAAATAACTTTTGATGAATTTATTTATGAATGAAAAGTAGGTTTTTTTTTTCTTCTGTTTATGCAAGATTATGCAATTTTAGCAATTTGACAACTAAAAAAGCAATATTCGAAAAATATTCTAAACTTATTTGAAAAAATTAGTATTCGTTCGAAAACTAATCTAAACTCTAAATCCAGTATTCGCACACCCCTAATCTAAACCCAAGGACTGCAGCACCAGCTTCGCTAAGCCGCCAACCCAACGTTACCAACCGGTTGAAGATTCTAAGAGTAAGTCAGGTATACTAACACCTCCCCTAAGCTACAGATAACCGCACACTTGGTCTAGCATAATAAAACCACCACGATCGTGCCGAACAGTCAGTAACCGGGCACACGTCAAATCAATACTTTTACAGTGTGCGCCCTAGCACTGTTAATTAACATTTCGCCACAGCACTATTTGTATGAGTGTGACTTTCACTTTGTGTAGTTTTTAAATAGGCATGGGTAGTGTATGGATAGTAATGTACATATAGCAGGGATGTACAGGATCCCGAACCTTCGGGAAAATGGCTTTCCCAAAATGTCGGGCAAGAATTAGCTGACTCCCATAACATTCGGGAAAATGGTGTTAAATCACATTCCTCATGATGATGTTTGCTACGAGCAGAAAAAACAATATTTCTCTTCCTGTTAAGCTAAAACTAATTCTTGTGTGTATAGTCCATTCCCGATTGGAAGCGACTTATGACCCTTTGAAAAAACACCCTAGCCATTAGCTGCATGCATATCTTGTAAAAAAAAGTTGCAGGTACAGCACCCGCAGCAGAACCTGCTGTATCAGAATGCAAGGGCAAGGCAAAGATCCAGATAACACCACTGAGAATCAAACCCAGTTCACCATGGTAGGAACAAGTAATCTGTCAACTACAACACCATGACACCAATTTTTTTTATTTAGGCTATGATCAGTACTTGTTCTAATAATAAATATTTGTGCTTTTATCAGCAGTTTAATCAAAATTCCACTGTATTTATAGAATTAAAATCTCACGAAATTTGGTATGCATGTAGTACTGTGAAAAATATCAACAATATCTTAAAATTAAAAGAATTTCAGAATTTTTTTGTATTATAATGTCTTAAGTATATATTTATTATAATGTACCTTTCCTCTAAAGCAATTACACAGCTGTGGTGAAAAGTCTCATGTGAATTTTTCCTGCATCAAAAAAAAAAAAAAAAAAAAAAAAAAAGGTTCAGATAATTATATTATGGTACTTAATATATACATAACCACAGCTTCTTGTTTAATTCAAAATTTCTACAAAAACAATGAAGTATTAAAAAATTCTGTTCCATTAATGTACAGTAGAAGGCTTTGTTAAGCAATTTCTGTTCAGTATAATCAACTTCAATTTTCAATACACTTTTCTAGAGAATGTGAGGAAGGCAGAGAGAGAGACTGAGGCACTCACATGCCAGTGCTCTGCAAAGTGTTCCATCAGTAGGGAGATGAGGGGTGACTCTCCCGGCAGTCGGAACGTCTCCAGGTACAGTCGCAGAGCTTCGTCTATACGCAGGTCAGTGAAGTCAAATGATCTGAAACAACACCAATGCTACCAACATACACATACATAAAGCTCTACCATTCCTTAGAAAACTTTCTATCAATAAGCACATCATTTTCTGCACACCGATGCCACACATTCCCCACTACTTTAGTATAAAAATGCTTCTCTCAGCAGTAACACAGTTTCCTCTTTCTTCCCCATAGTAGTTTTTTTATGCATTATTTTGTACATTATTATCTATCTATAACTGAAATGTAGCTATACTCCAATAAAAGTCTGTTTTGAAAATCATGAGAGATACTAACTAATATCCTGGTACTTTATACGGCACACAGAGAAAACTGTAATTTTTTCTAAAAACGTAATTTTTCTCTCAAAACATCATGCATTAAAATAACACATTGTGCAGTTTTTTTTTAGCAAGGCAGCAAGGGCTTTAAAAACATTTTTAAAAATTACAGTAGAGCATGCATACATTACAGTTATGTGAAAATTCACATGGTGAATGCAGTTGTGCTCTCTTTCGTCATGATTCATCTATGCGCAAGAATTCCTTGATACTGGTGTCGGACTATTATATATGCAGTTAATTATTTTGTATTTTCATTTTTTTTTATAGTAGTTTGTCATAGGTACCTTTATAGAACAGTTTCCAGAGTAAAATTAAATATTGACACGTATTTGCCACTTCATAAAAGGGTTGGTTGTGTGCTTTGGTCAGCCATTTTCCTTCACCACCGTGAAGCGCGAGTGACATTTACGTTCTCAAGTTTTAATCTGTTGGTTTCAAGTAACGGTTACGTATTTTGTTAGTTGATTAAGTCAGTGCATAAAAAATTTTGTATCAGTGCCCGACAAACATGATTTTAATGAAGTAATCCTCCAGGAACCCCATGTGTTTATGTATTACGAAGTGAACAGTAAATCAATGTGTTTTGTAAATAATGTTTTTCGAAACTGTTGTCAGAATGTTTGAAATATACATGGCCTTTAAAAAAAGCCCTTTTTCAACTAGTTAATATAAATGGAAATCCCAAAATTTTAAGTGTGAAGTTAAATGTGCTGAAAATGTTTACACTGTGCATTTATCACATCGGACATCGGTATGAAGAGTGACATAATTATGATGTTTTGTTCTTGTGGGAGGTTTAGGAGTGTATGTGTATTAAATAAATGTAATGTATTTTTAGTGTAATTAATTATATTAAAAAAACAAAACTATTTTTATAAGCGAGTCCAACATCACTGAAAATTATTAGTGTGTATTTCTTGCATTGGTAAAAAAAGTGACACCTTTCGCAGAAGTTAAAATTTTCTAGTTACAGTAATTTGAATGTTATTTTCGCACAAGAAAAATTTTCCACTGCATCATCAAAACACACAGCAGTTCAAATTGTTACTCTCTCATAAAAAAAGGCCATAAAACAATCCTGTCTTGCGAAAGATGATCAACTAGAAAACCCCGCTCCACCAATGAAATAAACAGAACCCTAACTAGTAGATTACTTGGTAATAACAAAAATAAAACATGAAGGAATGGCAACCAGCTATAGTAGCCTAAGTACTGGAATCAATTTGTTGTTCTTTCAGTGCATGCTATTGAATTCATAGGTTGCTAAAAAATTATGTTTTTTAGCAAACAACAAAACAGCTATGGCAAAGGGATACATTGTGGCCAGTCACAAAATGTCCCTCCTCTACAAGTTCAGAGTGTGAGTAGCCTACCATTGGACCAAAACAATGGGCAACAGATACTGTCAGCTCTAACAAAATAACAATTGTGGACTTGACTGATGAAACTTATTGAGCAGAAAGAACAGAATGAGTCTAACACTACATAGGACAAGCCAAATAAGCACAGTGCTTTACTAAAAAATTGCTCCTCCCTAAACATGATGTAGTCAGGGGTCGCTCACAAGAGTTGCTGTAACATGATTGGCTGGCTAATCTTGGGGAGACATCCTTGTTCATTCCAAAACTCAGCACACACTGTGCATTGAGCATACCGTAATGTCACGGCCTCCGTTGCTGTACATGCCTTGAAGTCTATTCATCCAAACGCAAGATGCCAATTACTCTAGAACACACCTGGCAGGCGGTGGGAAGTCGACCAACCACAACAACACATGTGAATGAGAGAAATCCACAAGAAATATTAATTTTTACTACAGCATTAGTGAGCATTAATGTCGGGTAGTGTTTCGTTTTTCACAAATATGTGGCTGTGTAAAAAAGAGAGAAAGAACTCACTTGACAAAGCAGTCCAGCACTTGCAGGTTGGCACGGTTGCTAACGTACTCCCCTATCATCTTCTTGTCGAGGCGAGGGTTCTCCCTGAGGAAGGTAACCACCTCCACAGGGTCTAGGGGGTCTGACAGCAGCCCTTGCTCCTGCAGGAACTGGATGCCCTTTTTGGGCTTGGTGTTGAAGTGTTCTGTGCCAGTTGCCAGCAACTACACAAACACAGTGAACTTTCATGCATCTAAGAACATCACCTGCTCACTGGTACTGCTGTGCCATGCGTGCACCACAGAGGTTTCGTCAGCTCGTAACAGGGTTTTGAGAGCTAAAGAGGGTGAAGAGAGGTGGATATGGAGCAGTACCAGAAAGCAGGGGTGGGAGATACGTGGGATCCCTGAGAAAACCTGTCTACCAGAAGCATCGTCAGGCACAATTCCCATATGCAAAAAACCGGGAATGACCCTTCTGGGAATTGAACCTGGATCACTTTGGAGGTAGCCGAGCACTCTAGTCGCAACACCAACACCAATCACGGAACAACAGACAATTGCTGTCTTGTGTCATGTACGCAACCATGCAGATGCAATGTGCATCAAGGAGTAACACGAGTCAAGAAATTACTCTTATAGCTCTACCCAATTACAAGACTTTTATATTTGAAGACCTGCCTAGCACCTGTGTAACAATTCAGTTTCCTTAATGGTTTTTTAATGTATTTTATTCATTTTCATTGTGCAGGCACATAGAATGGCTCTTCTAGCATCCAAGCGCTGCACTGTATTAACATGATGTTTTTTTTAATTAGAGTCAATTCCATATTGCTGCTAGAAACATAAATATAGGATTGAAATAATATATGTGCTACCACATTGTAAAGTGAATTGTTGTAGGATTTAATACATTAAAATGTGTTTTAAAGAAATTTGTAGACCTTGAAAATATTTCACTTTAGAGTGTTTTGATAATAAATCTTTCTAGCAACAGCCATTTTCCTTAGTATCTTTTGTATTGTATTATGGCATACACATCACAAAAGCTGTGCAAATCTTATCATTAAGAAAACTAAATTGTTACACAGGCGACAGGCAGGCTTTCCAAAGTCGTGCATGATAAAACCCAAACAAAATACAAATAGGAAAGAAGCTAAAATGAAAAATAATTAAATAAGGAATATCATGGCATTGTGTAGCGCATACAACCTTTAAAACCCTGCATGCATTGTATCTATGGGACATGGCCTTATTACTATAATTAAACTAGTCCATGAGACCAAGATAATTAAAAACAACAGTACGTAACAAGCTCATACTGACAAGTAATAATTTCCAAAAACTTAGTTTTATTAAAATTAAAGTTGTGCGACTGCCTCCAAGTTAATCTGAACATGAATTAGAAACTGGCTGCCGAACTTCTATTTAGAATGAAAAACTTGCAGAGAGCTGGACAAGCCCTATAAGTAATCAATTTAAAGTAGACGACAGCAATAAATGTGTAGGCATGAGGAGGAGGGATATGTCAAAGAGCTTAAGGCCAAAGAGTTTGAAGTAAAACGCATTCCAGCGCTTTATAGTACCTAACCGAGATTGCCCCATCTTGAACCACTTTCACCAGATGGGCAAGTCACCTCCAAATTCAACACAGTAATGGAGGAGGGATACGTGGTCAACCAGAGTTGACAAAGCCTTAACAGAAGCTTCAAACCTCATGATCTATGATTTTACTGTTCGCCGGCATTTCACCTAGTCGTCCTGTCAAAACCCCCTCTCCGAAGAGCGACCAATTCAAATTTGCCACGCCAGCAGGATGGCCGCAATATTCAAACTTTGCACCGCTGTAAGGGTAGCAGGTCTTCCAGCAGAGTGTCATGGCCACCAAGAGCGCATAAGGGTAAGATATGTCATCGCCGCATGACGAGCTGCTCAGATAAGGAACCAGGAACGCATATGTGACGTCAAGAAGCTCCACTCCAATGGATGGGGATAGCCCCTGCACTCTTCTGAGAGCCTCGAAGATGGAGAAATTAGTATATAAGGAATTCCAGCGCAGGCCTCAGGGCAGTCTGCTACATCACTCAGTTCAGAAGGCAGTGTGTATCAGCACAGGGCAGATTCCCTCACCTGCGCTGGTGACCACAGAAGAACTGGTAGCCATTGACGTCTCCAGCAGCTCCGGAGGACAGCCGCCTTCCAGAGGCCTCCCAACTCTTCAGCCTCCACCAGCCGCTCCAGAAGACCATCAACCGCCTACCAGAGGTCGCTACCGATGTCATTCCTAATCACTTCCTTAACCTCTACCTACCACTTTACATCCCACATAAGGGTAAGCCACGGCGACATGACCCCGTTGGACTTTTCTTAAGGCCGTAGACAAACTGTGTCTTCACCACTTGGGAGAGGAACTCACAATTGAATTAAACAGTCAGGTCCCTTCAGCACAATCATCCATTTATTAAATATAGGAATTTCATTGGCTAATTGATTCTTGAGTCTTTGATCAATTTCAATTTTATTCACATCAGAACACGTCAATATGTTTTTCCAGGTAGCCTTCACTTGGGTTTAACAACATTTACTTTTGCTAAATTAATATTTTCAACATTAATTTATTTTGTTTTAATATAGGAGAGTATCTCTTGTCTTATTCACATATTTAATAAACGTGAATATAGTTAAATGTATTTGTGTGTTCTCACTTATTAGTATTTTAAAATCCCTTAACCGTTATGGTATTTGAATATTACTATTTTACTGTACTCATACTTTGGAAGCCAGCTAACATGAAACCGACACTATAAAGGCAAGTATAAACACCACTAAGAGGTAAACAGAGTTCTGCCAGCGAAATACTAATCATATCTCTCTGGCAAATCGGAAGCGCCCAAAAGCACAGGTACTCTTTTTCCCCTCATGGAATCGAGTGCGCTTTATAGCATTTTACTCTACCTGCAAGAGAACGGCCAGGTCAGAGAGAGAGAGATCTGTCATTGTTACTTGACCCTCAGAGGAAAAGCTTGCCTAGATGCCACTGGATTCCAGCGTATTACTCTGCACATTGTTCGTTCCATCCACCGCTGGTAATGGCCGGACGTTGAGTTTCGAAGCAGAGATAATGTTGCCAAACCATTACTCCTGGCTATACACAATGGGACAGTTACTTAACTGGATTCTCCTTAAGGTACTTTCAGTCTTCCACCGAACTCGCTCTGCAAATGACCAGCCTGACAGTCTTCACCACACTAGCTGCCAAAGTTCTCACCAGCTTCATTCCTCGATATACCTTCCTTCCTTTACAGCACCTTTGTGCGAGATGGAAGGAAAACCTTTCCTCAATTGTTGGAACTTATCCTGTCATGCCCTGCTTAGTCATCCAAACACTGTGCCACTCATGCTGCTACATTGTTTACCCACACTAGACAATGCGGCCACCATCTGGGCAACAATGCGATAGGGAGTCAGTTATATTTTTCAGTTGTTTTAACAGTGCTATACTACCCCATTCCAGATAGTTCAGTAACAGGTCTCCTCTACCTGTGTTGCGTAGTTCAACTTCCCGTAAAGCTCGACAAATGCAGGATGGAGTGCATTATCACGTGTTTATTTCCAGTATCATGGAATAAACATTGCTTTAAACTGATCCTAGAGCACCACGTTCCTGTAGACATTGCACGTTTCCTAGTTCACATTACCCTTAAGCAAAATGCAGGTGATCCCGGGGACTGTACTCAACCAAGCCAAAACTCGCTTTGATAACCCACAAGCACTAGCTTCAGCCAGCCTTTCTACACACTCCGGTATGTAGAACAGTGAAGCCTTCACAGGTACACCATTTTTAGACCAGCTTGTCAGTTCAGTGCTAGTTCTTTCCACCACACCTTTGTGCTGGAGGGAACGTTCCCTGGATTGGGAAGACACGGTCGAAACCAACACCCACATGTTGGGACTGTAGACAGTGAGGCATCATTTTCTCTACTCATCACATCTTAGCATTGAGCACTGAGATTATCCATGTGGCTCTACGCTGTAGAGACACAAGCCCTGCATTTTTCCTCATGGATGTCGGTGTGTAACTCCAAATACCTTTCTTTAGACGTAGTGGTCTAAGGTTAAACAGGCGCTAATTTCCTCCGAGCGTTTGCAAGAGCTGACCCCTGCCCTTGTTGCCGCGATAGGGCAGCTTACCCACAAGGAACAAGCCCAAGCTCTACGAGACCTAGTTGCTCCTAAGCGAGCGGCAGATACCGCCTGCACACCAGTCAACCTACCCTGCTGCTAGCCTCCCCAAGAGGGGTTGGAGGCTTGCTCCAGACCATTACTGACAAGGAGGTAGCTGCTCAAGATAGCTGAAGGATGAAGGGACGTGAAAGACATGCCAGCCAGCAGAATATAAGACAGTGCGCCCGGTAGAAACACTAATTGTTACAGTAGTTTGCCTTAGCACAATTTGTATTTTGTGCTAAAACTCTCTAAACTCTTCAAGCTTTTGACTCAAAGGCAGGCCACTTCACCTGTCTTGCCCTATTAAACTTTTCCATAGATTACCTACAGTGTGACAACGTAGTAGATAGTACGAGTCATCGTGTTTTATTCTGATGAGAATAAAATACGTAATTCAATCTAACCACTGCATATTGTTGTCTAGAATGAGCTGTATACTTCACCCATCCTGGTGTCATCCCGTGAGGGATTGGAAGGGGACCACGGTGTTTTATAACCAGCTTTCTAACTACTGTATAAAGTAGGACTGCGGGCCATCCCTAACTAGGACAACACGTACATCAAAGCATACATATTCTTAGACCACCCCACCCACATTGTGGACAAAGGCCTGCAACGTCCGGCAAGCACAGTACGGTAGAGTCCTCCTACTAGCAAGATACAAGACGAAGGGTCGAGGTCACCCAAGTGAACTAACCAGCCAGAAGGAATGTCAGACTTGAAGAGAACTGACCTAAGCACCTCTGGGCACACTACTAGTTAGGGCACCGTTGCCTGCTGCTTCAGTGAGGAGGGAACTGTAGCACCCATCCCATTCATGCCGTTCGCCCTCAGATGAGGAAGCCGGTGGTACAATAGAAAGACAGCTACCGTCCTTGATTATTATCGCTCCCCTGAAAACCCACCTACCACCCCTCAGCTACCTGAACTCCCTGGGAACGAGCACAAGCCGCACGTCACCTGTTGGGGCCTCACTCCACGGCCCTTCTTGCCAATCTCTTTGTACTCCTCATTAGGGATCAAGGAGCTGCCCACCCTGTGGTCAGCTACCTTTGCCAAGGACTGCCTCTGCTCCTGGGAGTAGAGCCCAAACTGTCCACCAGGACAACACCTCTGACACCAGGAGCCTCTACCATCACCTGCATCGACGCCACTGGTCAGACGTCACGCCCACTGCGGGATGTTACCGGAGTCAAGCCGCAACCCCTTGGTGCTGCTACCTTCAGGCCCTGAGCTATCACTGCAGGACCAGGACTCCCAACTGCTCTGGTAAGGTAACCCAGGGACCACCCTTACCCCAGTCACCTGAAGGCCTAACCTCGCACAGCCAAACTTCATGTCATGCAGATGGCTGACTCAGCAAGCCCTATTTAAGGGCACAGTAAGAGTCAGGAATCAAATCCTGCAGACACCACCCGGCTAGAGTCACACCCAAGCTGTGTTTTCTCTGACTGAACAGATGTTTACACTGTATTCAGTTTTCAGTACAAAAATTACAATCAACATCTAAAATCATTGTGCACGCCAAAGCAATGTGTACCAAATACTTTGTATAAAGCACAATATTTTTTGTGTTTATGGCAGTGTGAAATATATTTGTTTCAGAGGAAACATTTCTAATGAAAGCAAAGTTAAACTTCCTACTGAAATTTAATTTCCTACTGAATTAGTAGTTCAATATGTAATTTCATATGAATAAAATTAATTTTTCCCCAAATTAAAAAAAAATGATTATTATTTATTTCCCAAAAAATTAGGTGTTGCTTAGAATTGATGGTGGCTTACAAATGAGTAAATACAGTATTTAACAAAAGAACCGTAAACTGCTTCTTCTAAACATTCCCCATAACATCTTTACTGTGGCATCTACAATTGATTTTCACCCTAAAGAAAGACTTGCATTGGTTGTTTGGCACTGGCAGCCAACGTCAATTGCATGGAATCCATAAAGATTAACACACTATCAGAGCACAACAGTTTATGATAACATCATACCTAATACTAAGCAAACTAGCATACTTACCTTCTTCTTACGCTTTATTGCCATCAGCTGTTCATGGCTTGGAATGTTCTGCGACACTTTCTGACGGTCAATGCGATAAGCAAAGCGAGGTCCAATATTCTGTAAGAGCAACACTCCTTCATTGTCCACTGGCTGGTTGTCTGCACAAAAAACAAACCAACTGCACCCTCAACATGCAGACCTATTAATAAAAATATTAACATTCTTATATTTATTTAATTATAATAGTAACTTACAATATTGAATAGCAAATTGAAAAATAAATACCTACTGATAAATGCTATGATTAAAAGTACCATCAACATGAGCACAAATTTGTACATGGCGGGCAGTGTTAAATTGGTTAACATTAAAAAGAGTAACTACTCTGTTCTTAGTATTACATAAATCCCTGTAATGGTGCCAAAACAGTCACAACAGGATGCAGTGTGGCTCCAAGGAGATCTCATTAAAAATTACTATGAGTAAAATGATGAATAAAAATTTGATTTAAAAAAAAAGTTGGGAATGGTTTTTCTATGGCAAATATTAAATAAAAAATAATTTACACGATTTTTATGGCGTGGAAAACACTCAAGATACTAAATGTGTAGAATGCACCAAAACCTTAAGAAATACTGTGAAAAATTATCAATAGAAGTATAGGATTTTACGAAGCAGCAGCTGACAGTCTCTAACTGCACACACAACTGGTCAAAACTAAGCTGTTCGACAAGCCAACCCATCATGAGGAAACTGTTCCATGTGGCAGATATTAGACAGCAAATTGTCCAATACTAGCAAACAGCCAACTTTAGAGATGTACTGATTCAAATTGGCTTCTGCTAAATTTGCAGATTTTGACCAATTCAATGCTTCTGCCGATGTACAAATTCCAGATAATTTTCTGCCCATTTGATGAACACAACACACTGTCTTATTCTTTAGTATAAAGAACTGATAAGTCTTGCATTTGTGAACAGTGTAAGATTTCCCCATGAAACAAAGAGCACCTAGAAATGAAAGCATCAATGAAAAGATGGTCAAAATTCACTGTTTTTCAAATACAGTCTGCAGATGTTGTGTCAAGCTTCACCCTGCTGACATAACAATCTACCAGTTTGATGCCTCCATCTACGTGCTTTACTGGGGGTTTGCTGGTGTCCGTGACCTTCCACACCCAGATGGCAGGGAAGCATGCAGCGTCGTCTTGATGGGGTTGGCAGGACAGGAAGGTTTGGGCAACTCTACGATGGCCCATTGTGCATGTGGTGGTGTGGTTGGAGGTGCTGGCCTGGTTTTTGTTCATGCTGGTATGAAACTTGGTGTCATGTCTAGACAAGGAGCTACTTGATCTGCGGCTGAGGGCCATGCGAGTGTGGCTATTCTCTTGGGTGATGTACGCAGTAGTGGAGATATTGCTCGTGATGGGTGCTACAGGAGTGCAACTGTAAGCTCTTGTTCCCACTACTTGCGCTGGTCGGAGTACCTCTCTGCTGGGCAGCTTCCTCCTGTTTCCAGGTGTACACCCTAACCTTCCCCGACAAGACCCGACAACCAGGGCTAGTCTCTGCTTGGCCGTCTTATCTCATCCAGCCCTTAGGTGTGGCGTCGGAGGTAGTACAGTAAGAGGGAAGATAGTGGATGTACCTTAGGGGCAGGTACAACATGAAGGAAACTGGTGTAGGCCCGTGGGACTGTTGGGGAGGCCTGTTTACTGGCCTCCAGCAAGTAACTTAGTTGGTGGGAAGTCACTGGCAGACCTCAGCACTTGTCTGTAGGTAACAGTAGCAGGTTAGGGGCATCCACTCCCGTGTTATGCAGGAAGATGGAAAGTCGTCATTAATCTATGCAACATGTAACGTTGGGCTCCCTGTTGGGTCGGCTGTTGGCCCCCCTGCGAGTGGATTAGCTGGGCGGTAAGTCACTGGCAGACCTAAACACTTACAGAAATGTGCAGCAGTCGAGAGAACCACCATTCTGAAGAGATGGAGATTCCAAATGGATGAGGTTAGGAATTGCTTGTCAGCACGTGCCTGTCCCTGGAAGAGAATTGTTGGGCGAAAGCAAGAAATAGCAGGAGGCAGGGTGATGAAACAAAAGCGACTGAGAGTGATAACTTACCAGCGTGGTTAATGTCTGTTTATTGTTAGAACAAAAAACAACGCATTACCCAACCTGTACTTTGAATGGGACCTGAAGGGCCAACCTAGGTGCCAAAAAAAGGAGTGCTCCCTTGTCATGGTAGTTGCGAAGGCGAGGTGGATGAAGAAGGGTTGGGGGGGGGCGAGGTCAACCCCAAGTATGAGGTAACTTGGACTCATTACGGAGTATGGTGTGACTAGCATGGTAGCCGTGAAGTGCAGGAGGCTTCGTGAGCTACGAGGCAGCTGTTGATCTAGTCCGTAGACGCAGACTGGCTGGTAACAGGCAAAGCTTGTGGCGTGAATACACTGATGGACAGTGATTCGTCTAACAACTGGTTGTCGGCATAAGAGCGCATTTGGGCAGAGTGACGTTTTGCAAGAGAGTTGCACAAGTCAGCCTCAAACTGTGGACTGCAAGCCATATTTATACACGAAGCACAGGGCCAGTGTGGGGGGCATGGGGGGTAGCGGCATGGCAGAGAGAAGCGAAGGCGAGCAGCGGAGATGGCCGACGCGAGTGGCTTGCTTCCCCTTAGCTGCCTGGGCTGGAGGGGTAAGTAGGCCCTCTACGTTGAGTGGGTTGTGGGGGCTGACAGGAGGCAGGCGCTGCACTTCTGTAAACTCGGGTGATGCACTTTGTGGCATGTGGTGGCTACGTCTCTTCTTGGAGGGGGCTGCGGCTGTGGTGGAAGCTAGAGTAGATTATGACGTAGCCCGTTACGTGTCAAACTTGACATTGACGGCCAGAGTCTTAGAGGGGAGAAGGGAAGTAGCAAGGGGAGGGAAGGACTGTTTTCACAGCAGCACCCATCAAAGCAAGGGGGTAAAGCATCCATCAAGGCAAGGGGGTGAAGCGCCTTTCCATTGTCTCTCTCTCTCTCTCTTTTTTGTGTTCCACGAGTAAGACATCATACCTGCTAAACAGCATGCAGTGGAAACAATTGTATGGTGGTGTGTGTGAAGCCAATCCTCCTAGCTGGTGTTCTGGAGATCAAAGACCCAGCAACATCAATGTTCCCAAAGCGAAGACAAAGAGAGGAAATAGCTGCTTGTGTATTGGGCATACAACTGATGTCACCTTGTATGCGCATACGCGAGCGTACACACCAGTGGAAAGACCGCTTAAGAGGAGGGTAACCGACTGTCACTTAACACTAACCCAATGTGGATTTTCTGTCTTAAAAGATTCATACTACTTTCCTTTATAATCTTAACATGGCTATTTTGTCTTGTTGCTAATATTTTCTGTGACATTTTGCATGCACCTACACCAGCAAACCAGATGTTGTAGTCTGGATGGAGATCTAGTCTGTATGCAGTGCTTGTCAACAATGTAATGTCACAAATGTCATAATTGGTGACAGGAAATTACAGCTTGGTTTTACTCCCTTGGTAAGGACATGAAACTTAAATAAAGGTGCTATATTAAAATTAAAATAAAGAATTCAACTCTTGGATTAGTTCCTCCGTATTTTTATCTCAAATTCAAAACAAAATGTTTGCAATCTTCCAGTAATGCAGAGTCACAAACAGTCATTTTAACGAGACAAACGAGAAATGACCAGTGCCACAGTAGTTCATTTATTATTCAAGTCACTCAAAACTCGCATCGCGAGACAAAATTAAGAAGGCAGGAGAGACGTAATTTCCCTCCTGGCATTCTAGCAACCTCCCACACCGATGGATATAATTTGGTAGAAAAAGGATGTCCAAAAATTATTGAAGTTAAAAAAGAAAAAAAGTAGAGGTCGTGGGTGCTTACCAGTGTGGGCGATAATTGCCACGCTCGACGAGTCTTCTTCGAGGGCTTGTTGTCACCTGTTAGCGGACTGCAGATACGGCCCACTTCATTTCATGTGTCGTGATTGCGTACAACACGTTCGATAATGGCTCAAAAACAAGTTCAAATTTAGTTGTGCCCAGTAAAGAGCACAAAAAAAGAGACTTCTTACACTCATCGAGCAAGTTGAAGTGGATTCAAGTCTTGCAGGTTTATTCCAGGCTCACTACAAAGACTTGTAACAACTGACAGGTGAATTTGAAGAAAATCTGATAGCAGCACAAACATCTGAAACTGATTCGGCTGCAGAATCAGACTCCAGCGAGTGGGAATTGGAAAAATTGTATGTGGCATATTACACGATACAGAAAGTTTTTTCTAAGCTCTCTGTCATTAACAGAGCAACGTGATGTATCCAACCATGAAAAACCTTCAAATTTCTATGGTTTCTATGACCTGTTTACATCACTCGTTCACAATAACAGCTCGCTGTTGGCAGTGGAGAAACACCCGTATCTGCACACGTCGTCATCAGAGGAACCCTTCAATTTAATAAATTCACTTCCACTTTATGCTGAAGATTATGAATTGGCTTGGGAAACTCTAATCAAGCAATATCAAGATCTGCAAACCATTGCCACCATGCACTGGGATAACATTGTGAAACTTGCAAAACTCATTATCAGTGGACCTGAAAAACTACGTAACAAGGTAGATGTGATCAAGGAAAATCTGGGGGCTCTTAAGATTCTCAAATTTCCAGTAGGTGAGTGGAACTTTGTTTTGTTAAACATTGTATTACCAAAATTGGATCAGGATACAAGTAACCATTTGAGCTGGCTCATAAGAATGTCACCTTGCCTACCTTTGATCAGTTACTACAGTCTTTTTAAGTCACATTGAAAGGCTCTGCTGTTAGCCAACAATGACATGTTAGTAGTCTCCGGGTTATGTTATGTCACCAAGTGTACTGTGTCTGGGCCTGGTTCAAGTGTTAACAGTGCATTTATGGCCACCTCAGGAAGAGATCTATGTGTAGCATGTCAAGGAACCCATTCAATTCATAAATGTCCTTAATTACTTGCAAAAACATTAGAAGGAAGACAAGAGGTGGTGCAAGGATGTTTCAACTGCTTAGGTTCACACCATGTAAAGGATTGTACCCCATGAAAGAAATACATACATTGTCACAGAAGCCATCATAGTCTCCTACATAGCCCTGCACCTATAGTTGGTCCAGAAGATGAAACCACTCCTCCAGCGTTACCAATTGACAGAGGAGCAAGTTGAGGTCCCACCCACTGTGGTGTCAATGACATCTTGCAGTGACTGTTCAAGTACTGTTGGGTTAGGAACAGTCTCGGTTCGCATTAACGATGCTAATGGTGCTTCCATTCAAGATCGTGCTCTTTTAGATTCAAGGTCGCAATCATCCTTCATTTCAGAAAGGTGTGTCCAGAGATTGGGATTGCGCCGATGCAGTGCTCAGGTTCTGGTAGTTGGGTTTGCCCACTCAGTTGTTAATGCCAACAGGGGAAAGGTGACACTCGCCTTGTTGCCATTGCTGAGGACTGAACCCAGTGTTATAACAGAAGCACTAATTTTAAATGACACTGCTTCAGAGTTGTCTGCTTTACAGTTGCCCTACTATGTGCTGCAAGAATACGAGGGTTTGGAACGGGCCGTCCCTACTTTTGACATTCCTGGGCCAATTAAAGCTCTGTTGGGAGCAGATGTTTACCCAGACTTAGTTGACAGTGGGCGGCATCAAGCCCCACAGGGATTTCCTACTGCTCTGTATACTGTGTTTGGCTGGGTTATTATGGAGAGAACTGACCATGGAGCAATTGCTGTCACCAATAGTGTTGTCTCCTTTTTCACCATGGCACAGCAGAGTCTCAGGGACACCCTATGAAGGTTTTGGGAGTGTGAGGAATTGCCTGCAGAAAAGCATGTTAATCCAGAGGATGATGTGTGTGAACACCACTTTGTTCACTCACACCCGTACTCCTGAAGGACGATACGTGGCTAGATTCCCCTTCAAGCATCCCCATGACCTTGATAACTCCTATCCTCAGGCAGTAACCAGGCTACACCGTTTAGAACATCACCTCTGCAGCCAGCCAGAAATCAAAAGGGAATATAATGCATTCCTGAAGGAATACGAATCATTGGGGTACTTGCACTGCTTGGAGGCAATTCCTGAGTCAGAGGCTGTCTATTATATTCCTCATCATTGTGTCATTAAGGAAAGGAGCTCCACAACACAACAAAGATATGGGTTATATTTGATGCCTCTGCTCCTATTACATCTGGGAACTCACTCGATGCTGCTCCTATTAAATCTGGGAACTCACTCGATGTGCTAATGGATGGGCCGAAACTACAATGTGGTTGAAATCATAACTAATTTCCGTCTCCATCCAGTAGTATTTACCACGGATATATGTAAGATGTACCACCAGGTATTAGTACATTCAGAAGACAAAGCATGACAACTTCGTAGATGACATTATAATTGGTGCATCCTCAGTTTCAGAAGCCTTTGCGTTGCAGAGAGAAATAATTGACTTACTTAAGCACTGAGGTTTTGAGTTGAAGAAATGGGCAAGCAACTGTAAGTCTGTAATGGAGGCCGTACCCGAGTGTCACAGAGAGTGTTCAGTTAGTCTTTAGTAAGACAAGGAAGTGATCAAGGTGTTTGGCCTTGAGTGGGATGCAATTACTGATGCATTCTCGTACCACATTCACCAAGCAACTACAATCATAACTAAGCGCGCCATCCTCTCTGAAATTGCAAAAATGTACGACACTTTGGACTGGATTACACCGGTTGTGTTCCAGGCAAAGCTATTTCTTCAGAAGCTATGGTTCCTGGGCCTTTACTGGGATATAGATCCACCTGATGAGGCGAAGGAGAAATGGCAACGATTCATTACCCAGATTCCAGTTCTCAGCCAGATCTGCATTCCTTGCCTTGTATCTCCAGCAAAGGAAATAGCCTATCGTATTCATGGATTCAGTGATGCCTTAAATAATAGCTATGCAGCAGTCATATATTTAGGAAGCTAGGGCAGCAGTGAGACACGTGTACATCTTTTACTTGGAAAGTCTCGAGTAGCACCACTAAAAACTGTCACTCTGACATCATGCAGCCAAACTCAGTCAAAAATGGTTAACAATTATACTAATTCATATTTAATATAAAACACAACAATGCAATCAAACATGATTGCCATGATATGTGTGACATTGGAGCCCATACTTATAGTGCAGTTCCATAGTACGTACAGTATTTTGCTGACAAGACAATAAAATATAAGTGTTGGATTACCCGTGTGAACTTAATTGCAATCATGAACACACCACACTTCAGCCTGTCACTTAAGGACTCAGATGGAGTTGATGTTTGTGATTCTGTCATGCACGATAACATCCACTAATTTGTAATACTTCCAATTCCAAAACAGTTTGCAGGGTGACTTTTACATAACACATCAACAAACATAAAAGAACAGTTTCAATTTCATTAAATAACAGTACAACAATTAGGCAAGTAGTAAATAATGAAAAAACTTGGAATATGATTATATGGCAGTGAAAATGGTATTCAACAAAGAAACTAAAACAAAAATGTATGAAGGATAGTATCGACAAAAACCAACAAAATATTAATGGAATGTGTGAATCGCACAGACAGTGGTGAAGGTCCATCAAGTCATAAAACTCTGAAGACATCTAACTATGCTAGCTCAGATCACATTTTTGGTTCACATGAAAAGTAGTAATGGGTCAAGACTCAAAAAATAGACCTCCAGTCGAGTCAACAAAGATTAACAAGTCAATTGAGTCAAGTTTTTTTTTCCAGCACACATTAAGTTACTAAACATGCAAGTCGAGTAACGGTACTTTTTGATTACAAACAACAAATATTTGCACCTAACAATCACCTTTTGTATCTTGCTAATCAATAACTTTACGTTGTAAAACCGTTAAAATTTCCCTGAAATGAAAACAATATCTCTGCTACATGCATTTACACTCGGTTGATATTTGTGATATTCAGCTGTGATAAAACTCATTGATGGAAGACACACGACTCATGAGCTATTCCAGCAACAAGAATCTGAAGCGCTCACGTACAAAATTGAGGCATATATACAGAAATATAAATTGTATTTGTTTCTTGCTGTAAGATTTTTTCGCCTGATGATAAAAATAAATATTATATCATTAAATATAATATTAATTAAGGGAATTTATGATTTAATTAACACCCCATTCAAAATAAAGCATTAATGAAAATTTACGTTTAATACATAATTATTCCATTTAGATAGTGATGGAAGCGTTTAGACAGTGATGGAAACATACTAATCCCTGGACAGAAGTTGGTAATACACTGTATATTAGGGCTGATAGGTTAACCAAATTTTCGGTTCGGTTTGGTCATTTTTACAAAAACCGAAACCGACCCGAATTCTCAAAAAAAAAATTACCAGTGGGGTTTTTCTTGCACTGAAGTTAAAACCAATTACGTAAACCTTCGTTTTACCAGACCTCCATTCAGCGGACTTCCGTTTTAACGGACAAAATCTGAAGTGAAATTATTTTCACCAATGTGTCTAATTACTACATGCAGTGCAGGGACCTATATGGTTATTGTTCTTTGGTGTGTATGTGCACGTAAGTTGCCAGAACAACATGTCCGACTTGGGGGCCTACATGGTTATTTTTCTTTGATGAATAGCAAACATGCGAGTTAACAGCTGTACATGGCAAAATGAGTTAGAGCTATTTTTAGACTGATGCATGGAGTGTGGCGTATGGTGACGCCTTGCACGGTTTTTTTTGCGGAAATGACTTCTGCCACAGAACAAAAAAGGAAGCGTGTGAATTTGACAGTTAAACACAAACTGGTGTCAGATATTCATAAAGCAAAAGATAAACTGAAGAATGATGTGTTGAAAAATTATGTCAAGCCAAAGGAAAAAACGAGAGTGAAAGATAACAGAAAATATTAACATATTTAAAAAGTCCTTCTTGTGG
Source organism: Dryococelus australis (assembly GCA_029891345.1). Taxonomy (NCBI): domain Eukaryota; kingdom Metazoa; phylum Arthropoda; class Insecta; order Phasmatodea; family Phasmatidae; genus Dryococelus; species Dryococelus australis. Next base: position 122,258,659 of record CM057000.1, on the reverse strand, counting down.
CAGTTTTATGTGTAGAGCTGACATCACCCCAACTCATACAAAAACTAATTTGGTAAGAAAATCACTCCAACCCCTTTACTGTATTTCTCAACACCACAGCTTTCTCCTCCAGACTCTGTAAGTTTAGCACTGCTTGCATCTGTATTCATCGCAGTGAAACAGCAGCCCGACCACCGGCTAGCCAGACGTGTTGTTCCAAACATTTAACTGTCATGTCGCCTGTCACACTCCGAGCAAGGGGAAGGGGACCATTCCCAGATAACATCTACACTTGAGGAAGGCAACAAAACTAACGTGGGAATAGGCAGAAGTTGGGTGTGGATGGGGCGGGACAGCCTAGCACCACCAAAATGGCTTTTACAGGTTACGGGTAGGAAACACGAAAAAGACTATCCCCGTGCATGTTTTTTGTCTTTAAAGCTGTGTTCGAAATGGCAAATTTGGGGAATTAGGGTTTAGGAATTTCGGGTGGATGATTTTGAATGGCTTGTAACAGCGCTACATGTGACAAAGGTGGAAACTACAGGCTTGTGAAATTTCAATGTTATTTTGTTTGTCACCCCATCAATAAATAAAATAAAATAACTTTCCTCCAAGCATTTCCATGTAACCCCGTTGTCTTGCGAATAACTGATCTTATTTCTTTCTAGCCGATATCATTCTTCTCATTATTTCTTTGCTCTCTGCAATTAACATTTCATTTCAAATAACAACCGGTCACTTTTTTTTTTTAGCAATTTTAATACAACATACGAACTTTATTTAAAAATAACTTTATGTTGATCCCTGATTTTCCATTTTTCACGTGCATGTATTGTGCAGCGTTTCAAAAACAGTAAATACTGACATGTCCACTACAACGCGGGAAATAAAACATAAACAAACAGCTGACGATTTTATGGACCTATTTAGAAATTTAGAGTGCTACTTCACCTCAGTAAATTTCAACCATAAAACCCCAAATATTTTGGGCCTGAAATTGGTCACATGGTCTATTCAGTAACCTAAATAATGGTCTCGTAGCCATTTCCGACACGGCTCACATCACTGACTTTAGTGTACCACACAAATATACGTTGCAAACATTTCACTCTGACAAGTACATTTACATGATTTGGTACTTTGCATTTTACCGGACATTCTGGTTTACCGGACTATTCTTCCCCCCAATTAGTCCATTGAACCTAGGGTTTACTTAACAATTTACCAAATAATGACACTTCCACTTATATTACGGTAAGTAGCATATCTGTGGCATTATATTTACGATATTACTTGTTACGTGTTGTAACGTTAAAATCATCCTAAACAGTTCCCCAGGATAAAGAAGTTATGGTTTCCCAATAAACCATGCATTGCCAATACAGGATTACTGTTTTATCTTTTATTGTATCTAATTTCATTGTGTTAAACATGGTTATATATTCAAATTGTGTACACAGACGTTAGTAACGTAAATTACTTTAATTATAATTGCATATTAACAAAGCATGTAAAAAGTTACCTCCAATATATTTAGCAAAAAAATATGATGCTACAGAGCCAGTGCTGCTACACTTGCTAATTCAGTTTTCTCTTTCCAGTGAAAGGGTAAGTTTTGTTCATTGAACGGACACAATACTGATCAGGATGGTTTTTTCTTGTTATGTTTCTCTGCTTGCTGACCGCTTCATCATTTTCTTCGGCAACACCAATCAATTTAGGTTAACAACGTTTTTTTAACAGCCTGATTATAAATCAGCCATGGCCTCGATATTGTGTGAGGCCGTGTTTTATTGCCTGCAAGAGTGTAGTTAAAAGAATAATAAAGAACATTTCTTTTGTTTTTGCTTCGAGTGCGCATTTTTTTAGCGAGGTCTACCACTTGCATTGCTAGCGACATATATTTATTTAAGTTCTTTCAGCTGAATTTCCGCTAAATTTGGCGGAATTTAAAACATTTAGTACAAAATATTCATTTAATCAGATTTTTACAAGTCAAAATTCAAAAACTGTTGTAAATTTTGTAATCTTTATTGCACTCATAAAAATGTGTAGCTATGACCTACCAAACTGAGAACTGACATTTTAAACCAAAAACTGAACCGAACCGAACCAAACTAAAAATGTGATAACCGATTAGCCCTACTGTATATAATTGATTAATTGATTGTAAGTCGACACCGAATGCAAATCGACCACTTCGAAAAAAAAAAATATATATATATATATGTTACAGAATGCAAGCAGTTTTCAATGTCCTAGCACGCTATCAGCTGTGAGAACACGCGGTGAGGTCACTGATCATGCCAGAGTTTTCAAGCCTATTGCTGGTTTTTATCAGGTTATAAGAGGAGGAGGGGAGGGGCAGAAGAGGCAAAAATATGTGACAGCTAGTGCCAGGCTGCGAGAAGGTAGGGACAGTAGGGCAAAGAAAATTTTGGGCAGCGTGTTGTGACAGTTGCAGATGATACTAAGGCATGATATAGGAGGGAGGGGTGTGGAATTAAAACGGACGAAAAGAGAGGAGGGGTGTAGGAGCACTGGAAAAGTGAAGGGGAAGGGAACTTGGGGTGGTGTAGAGATGGCTGGTGGGAGGAGGGAAGGGTGTGGGCATGGCTGGAGGGGGAGGGAGTGTAACCGCTCATTTTTATAAAGTGGGACTACTTTATTAAAATAGTGGTAAGGCTGCATCAGTACTGGTAAATATATACACTTTCCATTTTATCTGCTTCTTTTATATATACTTGATTGGAATCGTATGTGGTACTGCAAGTCCCAATACTACACCGAGGGATGATTTTGGAAGATTCACGACTGATAAAAAAGGTCGGCTTACAATGCCGTAAATACGATAACCTCATACGTGTGCCAGAACTGGCATGATGACAAACGCAAATGGAAGTGACTGAACGTGGACAACATAGAAAACAAGTATACACGTGAGGAGTTTTATTGTCAGTGACTGGTATTGTATATACTGAATATAACCACCATTTTTTAAAATCCGGATCTTAGAAATGAGTGGGCATTGTATTTGTAACTTGAGACATTTTGCCTCTGAGCAAAGCACCTTCTTTTACTACATTTGAGGTGCCACAAAAAGCCTGTTTATCCCATGGCCCATCATACCTTCAGTAGAAATATATATAGATACGGTAAACTTGCCGTTACTTTTCTCATTTAATTACGGATATAAAAACATGCCTTTAAAAATAGAATAACTATTAACAAAAACTTTAAATGCGGACTGCTTGTCCGCTCACACACCCGGCGGCGGCCAGCTGATGGACTGGCCTGAAAGCTACTCTCCCAATCCACCCCTGTAACAGTAATCTTTATTTTTTCTATCAGCATCACGCGGCTGACATTACCATTCCTATGATAGTTATTCACTCATCGCGAAGAGGAAAAAAGTAGCTCTGTGAATCACTTACCCACATAAAGAATGATTCTCATTGGTAGAAAATAGTCGTTAACTTTTTTCTTGATAAACTGTGACTATGAGAGGGAGGATATAAGGGGCAGGCATTTTACCCATGTACATAGGTACATATTTACATTTATTGTGCAAACTCTATTTATTTTAACTTATTGGCTCTCAAGATCTCGCTGTTAGGAGCAACATAAATCTCTCCACTCACTCGCTTTTAACTCAAAAATATTATACTGAATTTGATTAAAGTTTCATACAACTTGACTAGACTTGACTCAATTAGAAGATGCAAAATCAAACTCGCCCATCATCACTAACAAAAAGAGCCACTATATATAAAGCTAATAAGATTGGCATAAAAAAACAATAAATCAATGAGCTTGCTTCTGATAATTAGCAAATATTAAGGTATTGAAGTTATTAACTGTCCCATCTCAACTCACTACTACAACAGAACATATTAAGAAAGGTGAGATTTAAGAAGCAAGAAAAGAGAACTCTGTGAAGTGAAAGAGGGAATTTGAGGAAAGCGGCAAGGCCAGTTAGAAGGTACCTTGTTGCAGGATGCGGCAGTGGCAATGAGACTCAATGGCATCGATGATGGTGAGAAGCGCGTCCAGTGAAAGCAGGTGAGTGCTGTACAGTCCCGTGACAGGGAATGCATTCTGCAAAAACACACACACAACACTTACTTCTAATACACTAAAAATTATAGCAGATCCTCGATTTTACACTTAACTAAAAATTGTGTAAATGAAGAGTAATAAAAAATTTCTATGCTACAGACAAAACAAATTAGGTTTATTTCTAGGGACATGTAAAAAGATATATTAAAGCAATAAAACACATTAAATACTGACATGTCACGAATGCTGTCGTATACATATATGTAAGCGTCGATCTCTGGTGTTCCCCTTGTGTACAGTACCACAGACCACCGCTGCTCTTTCCACCTCTGTACCATTCCTAATCACAAGCGAGTCAACCCCTTGGCGCCTGAGATGCCAGCAATCTGCACAATGGTGAGCTCCGGTCTGAGTGGCTGGACCCACCCCCTCACTTCACTTGCCTTGCCTTAGCTGGCAGGCACCGACTGCGCATACTCGCTGCACATCAGGGGAAGCTTCTCCTTCCATGCAGCCAGTTCTAGCCACCTCTCGCACGCACTCCAGACGAGGCAGTTCACTGGCAGTTCCGACCAGAGCATCACCTGCAACTCTTGCTTCTCGCCACACTTGCCGTACTGTTTGCCTGCAGCAGTAACAGTATAACTTAGCCGTAGTAAATTACGATTAACAGGACTTGTGTTTTCAACACATCAGGCAGAAGCTCTTGGCATGGAGCCTTCTCATGCTTTGAGTTTGGCTACAGGACTCGTATACGCTACGCTTGGTTTTTCCAGGGTCAGTTTCACCCTCTCTTCTACCATTATCGGGGCCATGGTGGCTGAGCGATTAGCATGCTTGCCTCCTACCAATGCAAACCGGGTTCAATCCCTGGCCGCATCACCTGATTTTTGCAAGTGGGAATCGTACTGGACAATGCCATTGGTCGACAGGTTTTCTCGTTTTCCCCGCCCCTTCATTCCGACGCTGCTCCATATTCACTTCTATCATTCTCATCGGTTCTCAAGACCTCACTGTTAAGAGCCGCCCAAATCTCTTCACTGATTATACCGTTATCTCGTTGCCCTGCGGCAAATAGGTTGGCAAACTTGGTCCCTCGTCCATCAGACATTAGCGAGCACAGGTTGGTGATATACGTATTTGTAACTTCCTACTGTGACGGAATATTACATATATCTATTAAGTAACTTCTTTTTGGTCCACTCTTTTGCTTTTGTTTTCACCTCCATTACCCACTTTGCTTTTGTGTGCATACCCAATCATCTACTTCTAGGTGAACGCACCACCACCGTGATAAGAGTATCAATCCAAAAGTTCCCACTGAAGGGCACTCCCACCTCTTGTCAAAGTTTAGTTAGCTGGTTGCTGGCGGTAATGCACCCTCCTGGCGCCACTATGTTGAGGGGAGAGAGAGCCCTTCTCTGAGGCTCCTAAACTTGGGGAAAACAAACACATTGAGACATTACAACTCTCAGGCTACAAGCTAGTAATGCTGCTTACTTGAGAGCTGTGGCGTCCTTACATGCGGAACACTGTTAACCCAGAGGGGCAGTTGATGTCAGTAGCAGGTAGCGCTGCTCACTCAACTTCTCACCGAGGCGAATCAGGGGGCCCTTCCTTCCTGGATGGACCACGCTATATCTGTCCTCTCCTGTGCTACTACATAAGTTTGAATAATAATTACGGATGTGTGTGCCGCTCCAGGACACCCACTAAAACGTCTAAATAGTAATACCCTATTCTCTTATTTTGTTTTATCCTCTGAGATTTAACAGAATATCACAGTAAGTGCCTAGATGTACACCCACATCTAGTTTCCTAATGCCACACCTTCCAGCAGGCCAGGAAAAGGCTACCAAGATCACAAGTTCCCAGGCTACATGATCTGGTGAATCAGAGCCTAACGGCCCCAGAGTGTACATGGTAGAGTGCAAAGAAGCTACCATTTTGCGGCAAGCCGCGTGCGTCCCAGAGCACAGCTGGAATTCCGTATCTGCGGCACCAACATCAAGAGACACCTGCTACAGCCTTCGGAAACCAGTGTCAACCCTTCCCTCCACACCCCCGAAACAGACTTTACCCACGTTACACGGTCTACAGGTGCACCAATAGTCATAAATAACTCTAAATTAACAACACTCTGCCTACTATCGCAAATATTATGCCTGTTAAGATCTATTCTAGGACAGCCCTCCACCTGGTTCCACCATCCTCGGTCCGATGGGTTATTGAGCTGCCAACTCAGACATCAGGATCCCGAAAGAAATAAGGGCAAATTATGCCGCATATGGCGCGTCAACACAAGCACAATACCACCATGGCCAGAAGAAAGCATGAGCACATACTCCACGATCTTTAATTTTTAAATCAGGAATGAGAAAAGTTTTTTTAACAGTAACAATATTTTCAATGTCGACCAGGAGGTTTATGGCAGGTGGAGAAGTCTGACGAGAAGAGTGGCCTACAGCAAGTTGCTAACACTGAGGTATCTGTGACTACTAGGCATATGAGCAGAGCAGAACAAGCTGCCTCAGCAAGGCTTATATGGATACAGTGGCTGAACACGACACACATACCTTCGACAGCAGCTTGGTGATGTCTTCAAACAGGTTGGGGCAGTACAGATCGCAGTCGTAGTTGAGGTACAGCTCCGTCACCAGGCCAGGTATCCTCCACAGCTGGACCACACACTCTGCACATTACGTTCATCAACAGCAACCACACACCACCGCAAGTCACTTTATTTTGCAGCCAAACAATGCTGACAATTATATAAAAATACTGTTTAAGGTTAAACTTGACACACACTAAAATAGTAAGAGGTGGGATGCAGACTGGGGCATGAGAAACATGGACAAAAAATGTCTCAGCTCAGCTCTTTAACTCTTAAGGTAATTAAACAATCCCCAACATGGCGTTAAATCAAAGTCCACCCATGAGCTAAATATTCATCCATTATTTTTTTTCAAATTTATAAATACAAGATGATTCATGAGGCGTTACAGCAACTCTTATTTCTTACATCATTTGGAGCAAAACATGTCATATACATGTGGGTCCTATTTCCAATATTTACAGAGTAATATGAAACATTTGAAAAATGACTAATAAAATATTAACCCTTTCAGACCATATTGTTTACAGTTGAGCATTACAATTGTGTCTAACAAGCTTACAAAAGATGCTCAAAAATTTCTCCATATACTTCCATACACTTGGCCGCACGCTTATGAACCGTATGTGTTGCTCTATGTACCTGCACACGGCTGTCTATTTCTGTAGCGGCATGCACGATACACGCAAATAATTCCTCACGTGTTTCTGCAGTCCTTTGGTAAACAACATCATTCATCCACCCCATACGCTACAATCTAGGCATTTCCAATTTGTTGAATTACTCTGCAAATATTTGGAATATGACAGATTTTTATATGACATATTTCGATCTGAATGATATAAGGAATAAGCCCTGTGAGTGGCGGTAACTCCTTATGAATCATCCTGTGTACTGCAATGTCATTAACATATCACACATATTTTACTTTGCAGGTAGAATACGGGTTCCACATTCAACAATAATAACTTGCATGTGGAGTAACAGTAATGCAGTCAAAGGTAAGATCACTATAGTAAGTTTAGATTTGAGTGGGATGTGAATCAGAAAATACAGCCAGATATACAGTAGAACCCCTCAAGGGATCCAGCAAAAATGATGTAAAAAGCAGAAAAGTGTAAAATGTGGGAAATGCTATAATCAAACTTAATGAAGTTGTAATAAATCAACACTGACATACCATTAATACTATACACAACCTTTCTTTAAAAAAAAAAAAAATCTGCTAAACATAGAAAGCTGTACAAAAATATAATTTAGTATATTTACAAATTGATTTTAAAAATGTATGCATAGCAAAAGGAAGGAATGTAAAATTGGCAAATATTGAAGCTAGAACAAATAAACTGACAAAACATAAGCATACTTACAAACTTTGCCACGAACTTTCTTGAAAACTTCTGTCGCAATTAGTAATTTTCATAATAAAGCACATAAAAATAAGAATCAAGAGAATACAAATTGAGAGTGATTATTAACTATAGCCCTACAACTTATCACACTTTCTATTCAATTAGGCTTTGAAAAGAAGTCCGAGATTTTTGTCTGCTTCAGATGCTAGTGTTGAAAGTACAATGGTGCTGTCACGTGATCTGGGCAACTTACTGGCGAACAACATGGCATAGAGTTCCGAATGACAAGTGTTTCACCTACAAGATTGTGAGCACTGAAAACATTGATTGTACAGAATAGTTATACTTCTCCATGTTCAGAAAATAAACACGTGAGCAATGATATTAAAAATATTTTGTTTGTGGTGTTAATGCAAAGAAATAGTGTAAATTGCGAGAAACAAAAATATTTGTATTGTAATTAACGGGAAAAACGAACATACAATGAAATGGAGATAAAACGGGACCGAAAATATATAGGGTCTAATTGGCAGAAAAATGTAAAAAGGGGTAATGCAAAAACGGGGTTCTACTGTACCTTAAAATAGCCAACATACCAAATCAAAATTGTACACATTTACAAAAACCCTGCACTTAGGAGTGTTCATAAACAGAAAGTACAGCAGATTGAGGATGTGCACAATCCCAGCATCAGCCGGATATACCTGTAACAATGAATCATCAGGATGACTTGCCCAATGCTAACACTAAACAATACTACTGTGTGTTAAGTTCCTTGTCAATGTATAACACTGTTAGGAACTTAACACATTTAA